>CM042692.1:263726926-268526926 GCA_023614405.1 Avena insularis | reverse complement strand
CAAAACTAGTATTAATGTAACACTTTACAATGAACTACCTTTAACTATTTGTCACTTATACATTATATATTCTTAGTTCTTCCAAAGCTCATAAGAATATCTTTACTATTGTCCAATGATCATCTTATGAATCATTCTGGTATATGCTCATAACATTTAGAGCATAGGACATTCTGGATATATACATATCATGGTATAATCGATCAAAATCTTCATGTGATTTTACTCACCAAGTGTTGAAACACTTGAATTTTGATACAATCATATCCATGCAGCAAGAACCTTTCTTGTTGTTTCCATATTGAACCCTTTCAATATCTCATATATGTATGTTTGGCACAACCATATTAGCGCCTTAATCTATCCATATAGATATTGATGCCTAATATTCCGGGTTTGCCCAAGTCTTTCATCGAAATCTTATTTTAATGAAATCCTTAACTTGTGTCAATTCAAGATACATCATTTCCAATCAACAATATGTCCTCTACATAATGTATTAGAAATATGACTCAGCGCTCCCACTTAATTTCTTGCAAATGCAAGCTTCTTCATCATCTCCGATGAATTTAAACTCTTTTAACAGTTTCATCATGGTGTAGATTCCAACTCCGCTATGCTTACTTCAACTATTGAAGTTTACATGCCCTTTTAGCACCCTTTGAATTAACAAAACCCTTCGGACCATGTCATGTACATGTCCTAGGTTACCGTTCTATTAGAAGAACCTTGTTTTGTTTATTCAACTACCATATACCAAATTATATGTAGTGGTTGCTACATTAATCCGTCAAGACTATATATCGCTATGAAAGATCAAATCTTGTCATAGTCAACTCCTTGAACATTGTCGTAAACTTCTTTCCGACATGTCGACTATTTCATAGATGTTAAACATCCATGTCTTATTTCTTTATAGATCCAAACACGACCGATAGGCTTCACGCCTTTCCGGAGGGTCTTCCAAGTTCAAAAACTTGTTTTCTCATGTATGGATACTATCATGGATTCTATGACTTCTAGTCATTTTATGGAGTCAGGGCCCATCATCGCTTCTTTGCATGTAGTCGGTTCATCATTGTCAAAACAATAACGACTTGCTTATCAAATCTTACTATTTGATTCTTACCGACCCACACGGTTCTATAGGAACTCTAATCTCCGAGATCACACCTTTTGTAATCACGAGAGCCATGAGCATTGTGGCCGCCACCGGGACACTTCCGGCGCTGCGCTACTTAGCACATATATCTAAGGTTCAACAACCTTATCAAAGTTCTATTGTCCTCCCACTTAACTTTTCACGAAAAATTCCTTCTCAAGAAACTTGACGTTCCAAGTAACAAACTCTTTTGTCCTCGGTGTTATGGAGAAATTCCCAACAAATTCTTTGGGATAACCTACAAAGACGTGCTTATCCGACTTTGGTTGTAAACATTTTACTTATGCATAGCATACCAAAATTTAAGAAAAGACAATTCGGGTTTTATCCCAAACCATAACTCATATGGTGTCATTTCAATGGATCACGATGGTGCTCTTTTCAGTGTAAAAGCGGTAGTCTCTAAAGCTTCAATCCTTAAAACATAATGGCAGTTTTATAAATGACACCCTTGATCTTACCATGTCAAACATGGTTTGATTTTATCTCTCGAATATGCCATACTCCTATGGTTTATCGGGAAACAAAAATCATGGAACAATTCCTCAAGTCTTAGGTGTTTTTGCTAAACATGTAACTCAAATATCTTCCTTTATGATCGAATCATAAACTCTTTATTTTCTTGTTACAACGATTTTCCACTTCATCTTGAAAGTCTTTGAACAATTTTCAAATGTTTCATACTTCTTCCTTATTAAGTAAATATACAGATATATTCACTCAAATTTTCGGAGAAAGCATATGAAGCAAAAAGATCCATCGCATATGGCTACACATAATGGACTATGCACATCAGCATGCACAATTTCCAATAAGCTAGTCATCCGTTCCTCTCTGGCCTATGGACGGAGTTTCAATTATCTCGAGGAAAGTCTCACATGCGTCAATTGATCAAAATCAAAGACTCCAAAAATCCATCAACATGGAGTTTCTTCATGTTTTCTTTCCAATATAATTTAAAACAGTGATGTCACTTCATAAGTGATCTTTTAATCATTTGTCTTGCGACATTTTAGCAATAGTGTTTATGGATGTGATTTCTCCAACTAGACTTGTAAAAGTTCATCCATCCTTTATGGAATACGGTAATTATTTGAACAGCCATTGTTCTCATGATACCGGAACAAAATAACAATTATTTAAACAAATCTTGAAGGCTTGGTTTGATGATAACGAAAAACACATAACACTTTATTTGTTTTCGATGAACATCATCACTCATTCTCTTGCTGGTTACTTAGGCCATTCTAGTTCATGAATTGCGGTGTCCTGTATGACACTTCATACCAACCAACTTGGTATCCAATACCTAAGAACCACATTGTTTAACAAGCAAGGAATATAGCCATAACATGTATATCTTCTATATACCTGAGTTGGACATCTCCAACCTTTTATTTTCTGCCAAATATTTTATAGATTCTCTTTCAGCAATTCCTTTTCTTTTAAAAGAATCTATCAACATCAATAGTGGTGTCATCAACATGACACATGGTACAAAGCGTATATAGTCAAATACTAATACCTTTGGACTTGCACTTTGAAGTGGATCACCATCATCAAATGTTTGGTGTTCTTTCAAAAATCCATTCTTTAGTAATCTATTAGTGTAGTAAACATTTTACTTACATCTTCTATTCATCCTTATCATGACAACTTTCATGATCAAGCTACTATAGCTTATAAGGAAGAATCACGAGTATAATATCAGTTCCCAAAACCTTTTTGGTAGATTCGGATGCCTAGCATCTCCATCCTTCACAAATTCTCATACAATATGAGAACATGTATTTTGCTAAATTATACTCTATCATAATGCAACCAAAAAACATTGTTTCAGATATCACAATATCTTTCACACATGATGGTTTCTGAAACAATGTTCAGCTCCAATATAATCTTGATATTAAAACAACTTTTAAATATCAATAATCATGGAGGCAAACATGATACTTTAGATACTAACATTGGAATTCTTACTCTTGATTTAATACTACTTATTAAACTTCATGGAGTAAATAGAGTTTGCTGAAAATTTGCAATAGGACTTATAAACTTTAAATTGACATTCAAAACAATACGATACCAGTTCGTAAAGTAAATATCCAGAATTCTATAGTTCTATTATCTCAAATAAAAACTAAGCATAAGGTAGAAAACGAATGCCAATGACTACAACAAACTATGCAAATTCACTTTGATTTAATTTATAACAAATTTGGTTCGACTAATCCAAATTAGAAATGAACTCCCACTCAAAGACAACATCCCTCGTGCCTTTTTGGTGATTACATGAACCAAATCCACTACACCAAGTCCGATCATCACGTGAGTTGATGTAGCTTCAAAGGCGAGCATCTATATGGGCATCATTTCAACTATATGACTCATGCTTAACCTTTCGGTCCGTGTTCCGAGGCCATGTCTGTACATGCTAGGCTCGCCAAGTAAGAACCTTAGTACTCGCATGTGTAAAACTGTCTTACACCCGTTTGTATGAAAGCGTAGAGTCGAATACACCCGATCATCACGTGATGTCTCGAAATACGATCCACAAAACGGTGCATACTTAAGGAAGAACATATTTTTATCTTGATATCTAAAAGAGGGATCATCTTACAATGCTACAGAAAGCGCCAAACTAGCAGTATAAGATGCTAACATCTAAATGTGTAAAGTGAGATGATATGGTCCATGCATTTGATCTCTATCACTTGCATCGTGGTATGATCTCTATCATTCCTTTGTGTGTAAGGCCAAGGTCTATGGAACTTACACGTTGAGTGTGTTGTAAGAGTATCTATCATACATCTACTTACAACAATACCATATCAATACACTAGCCCAGCAACGATCTAAACTAGACGCCTCTAATTTATCAATTGCAAGTTTTACGTGGCTTAGGGCTTTCGGAGATAGAACCGTTCTTACCTACGAACATGAACCAAAACGAGGATAACTAAGTTATTAGCAACTCGTTGTAAATCAGATATTGACTATAGTAGGAGAGACACCCAGCCACTTATGCAAAACAAGTTGCATGTCAGTCGTGGAACCAGTCTCATGTATGATGACATGTAAGGTTGGTCTGGGCCGCTTCATCCCACTATGCCACCAATATCCAAAATACATAGAAGATGCAATAAAATGATCATCATCGCCCACATATCAACATATGTGTACTACCCGTGCTAAGCACCTACGCATAGATCAGGATCTGATACCACTGTTGGGTCCGCAGCATAGAAAACAAAAAATTTCCTACGGTGTGAACTACACGCCAAGATCTATCTACTAGGTACAAAGCAACGGGTGGACATACATCCAACGAGAACTTACCCTCGTAGACAACGAGTTTTGTTAACGAGTAGGAACTCGTGGTTGATGTAGTCGTACACTTGCCGATCTCAAGATCGTGATGAAGTCCAGCAGGTCCGGCTCCAGCACATCCATCAGATCCAGCTCCAGCACCACCAAGTCCAGCACCGCAAAGCAGCGGTGCATCCGTGATTGCACACACGTCCGGTACCCCGACAACCTCCATCCCTCGCTCCAGCAAAGCAGCGGAAGCAGCAACTCCTTTCCAGATAAAGCCACCGGGAACATGTATCTTGCTAATCCGAGACCATGGGGAAATAATACTAGAGGGGGAGAGAGATCCTTCACAAGGAGGTGTTTGTGAGAAGTGAGGAGGGGGTGGCCTTTTATAGGAGGAGGGGGTGCCCCTCCTTCATGGCCGGTGCATGGAGGGGGTGACCCTTCACCTCCTCCATTCATGTGCTGGTAACCCCTCCACATTAAAATGCCCCTTCACATTCTCTTTTAAAGTCTCCACTTTAAATGCATTAAATTTCTCCAAATTTAATGCTCTCTCATTTAATAAAACTCTTTTATTATTTTTATTCAGAATTTTGTTAATTACTTTAATTAACAAACATTCACATAAAACACCCTGCAACATTTCAATATTACATGCAGAACCAATTTCAGCATTTTCACCCGAAACAGTTTCGGTGTCTATTGAAATAATTCCAGCGCTTTCTTAAATCTTTATCTGAAACATATTTGCTCCAAATGGTGTCGGTATCCCTTAAGTGTGTCACCCTACGGTTCACGAATAATGTAGACATGATCGAGACCCCTCTCTGATCAATAATCAGCAGCGGGACCTGGAGATCCATACTGACTCCTACACATTCAACGATGACTTCTGTGATCGTGAGAACCTTTAACGCTAGTAAATAAATCCCTTTGTCCCACGATATATTACATGTCCGAGATTCGATCATCGGTATCTCCATACCTAGTTTGGTCTCGTTACCGACATGCACTCTTTTCTCGTTCCCGTGATATAACATTCTAGTGATCACATCACTTGCTTGCAAGCTATTTCAATGTGATATCACCGAGAGGGCCCAGAGTATATCTATTCATCATCGGGATGGACAAATCCCACTCTTGATCCATGAGCCTCAACATAACACCTCCGTAGCACTGAACCCACCTTTATAGTCACCATGTTATGGTGTGACATTTGATGTTATCAAGATACTCTTCCGGTGTTAGCAATTAACATGATCTCATGGTCTAAGGATAAAGATTACTTCGTATGATATTATAGCAATATAAACATAATGACTTTGATCGTAATGCTATACTTCGGATGAATGTTCATCACATCATTCCACCAATGGTGTGACCTTGTTATTAACAACATCCAATGTCCATGATCAGGAAACCTTGATCATCTTGTTAATCAACAAGCTAGTCTATAAGAGAGGCATAACTAGGAATCCTTTTTGTTTATTAAACACACATGTATTGATGTTTCCGATCAATACAATTCTAGCATGTAAAATAAACATTTATCATAAACATGGAATAAGATAATAACCACTTTATTATTGCCTCTCGGGCATATTCCCTTCATCATGCTCCTTTGACAAAGGAGCATCCAATATCCCAAACCTCGTTGGAGTTTGCATCGTGCCTCCGCGTTATACAAGGCCTTGTCATCGGTGTCCCTTTGCCAAGACATCAAGATCTCACCGAGTCTCCCATCTCACCGTGCCAGTTTGAGAGAGAGTCCACCTCCCGTCGCCGACCCTAGGGATTGCGCCGGACCGGTCACCACCGGCGTGAACTATTGGTGTGTATCGTGGTTTTGCGTGTGTGTGTTCATTGCATTATTCATGTGTGAGTTCGTCGTGTTCATCCTCCCCTCCTTCCCCCGCACTCCATTCTCGATTTGAGTGGGATTCATGAAAGATCAGGCCACCCTAGAGGTTTGACCTCATCATATTGGTACCAAGAGCCAGGTTGCTCACGAATTCCCCCACAATTTTTTCTTCTATCCACCAAAAATTCGAAAATCCCCAAAAAAAAAGAGCCCCATATTTGCTTTGGATCGATCTCTAGATTTGGAGTGTTATTTGTGGTTTTGATCCGACCAAACCTTGTCTTAGGAGTTGGTCTAGCTTTATCCTACGTTTTCCCAACCCGATTTGGCCAGTTTTTCGCGGATTTGAGGCCTTAAGGCGAGGATTTCCGCTCAAGAACACGAGCACAAAACCCGCGCCAGAGTGTCCGGACCGATTCGACCGGAGTGTCCGGCCGAACCCGACCGAAGTGTCCGGCACAGACAGACCGGAGTGTCCGGCTGTAACGCTAGTTTTGATAGTTTTGCCTCATTTTTCGCATTGGCTAATTTCCTTTGTTTGCTCGTGTCCCGTGTGCGTGTCAGCAACTAACAGCAAGCTTCCGTATCAACAATCCCCGCGCTCATTTACACCATGACCCACGAACATCATTTCGTAACACCGACAGCAAGTTCATCATCACTGACGAAGGTATAACTTGCATCACCTTGTTAACCCCTATATTCCTTTGTGTGTACCTATCCCATGAGAGTGGCTCATCTTGTGTTTGCTTGAGCATTGTGCATTTGTCCTTGGATAGTGAGAATGCAAGAGCAATATCAAGTGTGAATAGGTAGTATAAAGGGAGAGCAAAAAAAGATACAAAGCAAAAGAAAAAGAAAAATAGTATCCCCTTGCAAAAGAGAGTCTCAAAGCTTGTAAGCAAGAGAGAAAGAAGAGCGCCCAAGGCAAGTGCACAAATCCGTTGCTCATTTTTCTTCTTTGCAAATGAGCCACGGTATCTCCTTGCATTGGCACGACAACGAGCTTAGTCTTCATTAGGACATTTTGTTTGCTCATTTTCATAGTCGTGTCAATCCCAACAATCTCCATGTGTGTGTATATAGTCGTAGGTTCCCGTCACCCCTTTGAGTTGTTGACCTTCGCCTTTGACTTGAGTTTTGTTGGATTTTACCCACTTTTGACTATCCCTTTTCATTTGGTTGGTTCTTTGGCATTCCACAATCCTAACCTAGCGCCAACAAGCTTTTGAGAGTTATTTCTTTCTTTAGTGTGAGTTTTCTTTGCAATTCCACTTTGCACGCTTATAGATCTCACTTGTGGTTTCTAATTTGGTGCAATCCCCAAGGTGAGGTACAAGGCTAACACCACCATATTCCACTTCCATATACAATACTTGTGTGTTTTGCATGATGGATAGGCACGGTGAGTCGAGCCAACCACCTCCCCAAGAAGAAGATCAAGGATCATACATGACGCGTGCAAGTCACTTCATCGTTCGACAAGAGTTCCGTGAATGTTGCCAAGCCCTTGAGACGCGACAAGATGAACAATTTGGCGAGACGCAAGCTGAGTTCAAGAACACCGATAACCGCTTCGACGGCGTCGAACGAAAAATGCATGCAATGCATCACAACTTAGGCCACCAAAATGAAGCGCTTCAACGCTCTGTCGCTGAAACAAATGACAATATGCGACGCCTCATCGACGGAATGGAAAGACCGTGTTCATGTGCTTCAAGTTCGTCGTGTCGTCATGCACCTCTTCAACAAGATCTACATCCAAGTGCTCCAAGACGCAATGATGCCCCCGTGGTTGAAGATGGAAGTTCTTAGAACTATGTACCTTCCCCACGGCACGTTGCAACGTCAAGCTATGATGGTGATTTCTCTTCAAGGCCACGAGCAAGGCAAGAAGCACACCGTCATCATGCAAGGGCATTGGTGATCCAACAAGAGCAACCACAAGAAGAACCGCAAGTGCAACCGCAAGTCTACCACCATCGCTCATGACACATACTTGACACAACAAGTGATGACTCCAATTTGGAGAACCAAGCTCATCATCGACATGAAGCTCTCCAAGATCCTCCTCCTCGTCATCATTGTCATGAACGTCCACACCGACACCATGGTCATCACGAGGCGCCTCCTCCACCACACCAAAACATGGAGCGTCAAGTGGTACAAGCTGAGCGAAGCCCACCACGTCAAGAGGCTCAAGACCATGATCTTCACCGTGAGGCCCATGTGCCTAACCAACATCACCAACTGAGGAACAAGCCTCCTCTTCGCCGTCAACCACGTCATGAGGCTCCACACCTCAACACCCTCATGAGGCCCAAGTGCCCCAACATCGTCAACAACTGCGCCAAGAGCAAGAGCAAGCTCCACAACAACAGCATCAAGAGCAAGCTCCGCAACAAGGTCACGAGAACCAGGTTCCACCTCCTCAACCACAAGATCAGCAACAAGCTTGTCGCAATGATCGCATGGAAGATGAATACCATCATCAACATGGCAACAATCACTACCGTGACTGCAATGAGGAAGAAACATTTGGCAAGCTCAAGTTCACAATGCCCAAGTTCATCGGATCCAATGACCCCGAAGAATACCTCACATGGGCACTCAAAGTCGACAAGATCTTCCGCATGCACAATTATAGCAACGAGAAGATGGTCGCCATGGCTTCGCTTGAGTTTGATGATTATGCCAACCTTTGGTGGGAACAAGTTCAAGTTGCTCGTGACACAAGGCAAGAGCCGCTGATCACAACTTGGCATGAGATGGAGGCTCATATGAGATCCCACTTTATCCCCGCGCACTACACGCGTGACCTCTTCAACAACCTTCAATCGCTTCGTCAAGGGACAAAGACCATGGAAGAGTACTTCAAGGAAATGGAACTCAACTTGATTTGTGCCAACATTGATGAGCGCATGGAGCAAACTATGGCACATTTCCTTATTGGCTTGAATCACCCAATCAAGCGCATCGTCGAGTTCCAAACATACAACACCATGGTTGAGCTTGTGCACATCGGAACAAAGGCTGAACATCAAGTGAAAGAGGACATAAAGTACAACAAGCCCAAGATGTATTTCACCTACAAGCAAGCTTCAACCTCTACGCCATCAACTTTCAATGGAAGCTCCTCAAGTACCTATAATCCTTCCTTCAAGCCCACACTTCCTTAAGGAAAACTGCCCCCAAGTGGCAAACAAGCAAAGAATGGCACACCCTTCAATGGTGAATGCTACAAGTGTGGTGGTAAAGGACACAAGTCGGCCGAATGTGGAAACAAGAAGGTATTGTTCATCCATGACAATGGCGACGAAGAGTACTTGAGTGAAGATGAATTTGATGCCCGAGTCAAGGAAGCAATGGCAAGGCAACGAGTGGAAGATGACCAAGAACTCCTTATGTGTGAACATGACGCAAGTCCATCGCTTGTCATCACAAGGACCTTGACCACTCAAGTACAAGAGCATGAAGACCAACACTCCAACATCTTCCAAACATGAGCTGGCATCAATGGCAAATCTATCAAAGTGATCATCGACGGAGGGAGTTGCCACAACCTTGCTAGCACCGAGTTGTGTGAGAAGCTCAAACTCACCCTCCATTCGCACAAGCACCCCTACCACGTGGAATGGCTAAGTGACCAAGGGTTCGTGAAGATCAAGCATACTGTATCAGTCTCCTTCGCCGTTGGTCCTTACAAAGACACGGTGGAGTGCGATGTGGTTCCTATGACAGTTTGCCACATGCTTCTTGGTAGACCATGGCAATTTGACAAGGTTGCTCAACATGATGGTCGCACCAATGTATACACCTTCAAATGGCTCAACAAAACATGTGTTTTGCAACCAATGGCTCTTAGCCAAATAATTGCGGATAATGCAAAGGCTTTAGCGAGGGTGCAAATCACAACACCTACTTGTGAGAAGAGTGGTGAGAGAGAGAATCACCTCATAGTGAGTGAGAGCCACGAGCCAAACTCGATTGGAAAAACTAAGAGTGTTCTCCTTGCCACTAAAAGTGAGATGAGAGATGTTTGGAACAACCCATTCATCTTGCACTATGTCCTCCTTTGAAAGGGACTAGCGCAAGGAACTAATGAATTAACCAATGTTCCTCCACCTTTGATGATTGTTTTGCAGGAATTCAAGGATGTGTTCCCCGAAGAGATTCCACATGGACTACCTCCTCTTCGCAGCATCGAACATCAAATTGACCTCATCCCCGGCGCACCACTTCCCAATCGTGCCGCTTATCGCACGAACCCGGAGGAGACAAAGGAGATTGAACGTCAAATCAACCAACTCGTCTCCAAAGGTTTGATCCAAGTTAGCACTAGTCCAAGTGCCATACCCATGATACTTGTTCCAAAAACGGATGATACGTTACGGTTATGCATGGACTGCCGTCCAATCAATGCTATCACCGTGCGTTATCGACATCCCATACCACGTTTCGATGACATTCTTGATGAATTGTGTGGATCCACTCTTTTTTCGAAAATTGATCTTCGTAGTGGTTACCATCAAATACGCATGGTTGAGGGTGATGAGTGGAAAACTGCCTTCAAGACCAAACCTGGTCTCTATGAATGGTTGGTTATGCCATTTGGTTTATATAATGCACCATCTACCTTCATGCGCCTTATGAATCACACCTTGCGTTCTCTCATTGGAAAAAGTGTTGTTGTCTATTTCGATGATATTCTTGTTTATAGCAAATCACTTGAGGACCATATTACAAATGTCAAGGAAGTTTTGCAAATCCTTCGACATGAAAAGCTTTATGCTAATCTTCCCAAGTGCACTTTTGCTAAAGACAAGTTGATTTTTCTTGGATTTGTTGTTTCTTCGAAGGGAATTGAAGTTGATGTTTCCAAGTTAAAGGACATACGAGATTGGACCATCCCAACAAATGTGAGTGAACTCCGAAGTTTTCATGGGTTGGCCGGTTTCTATCGTCGCTTTGTGAAAGACTTTTTCACCATTGCTTGTCCTCTCAACGAGTTGACGAAAAAGAATGTCACCTTCATGTGGGGAAAAGCGCAACAAAAAGCTTTTGGTGAACTTAAAAAGAGGCTCACCGAAGCACCTCTCCTTGCGTTACCGGATTTCACAAAAACTTTTGAGATAGAGTGTGATGCTAGTGGTATTGGCATTGGAGGAGTCCTTATGCAAAACGGACGTCCTATAGCCTACCATAGCAAGAAACTTGATGGTGCTCGCCTTTATTATCCAATTTATGACAAAGATTTTTTTGCCTTAGTTCGTGTTCTTCAAGTTTGGCAACACTACCTATGGCCCAAGGAATTTATCATACATTTCGACCATGAGTCGTTGAAATATCTCAAAGGCCAAGCCAACTTGAGTAAGATACACGCTAAGTGGGTTGTGTTTATCGAGTCTTTTCTGTACATTGTCACGTATAAGAAGGGCAAAGATAATGTAGTTGCAGACGCTTTGTCTCGCAAACACACAAGCCTTCTTACGAGACTTGAAATCAACGTGTTGGGTCTTGAGGAAATAAAATCTTTGTATGCTTCTGACCCGTTCTTTGAACCAATTTTCGCAAAGTGCTCCATTGACAAAGGAGTTAATGATTTCTACTTGCATAAGGGCTTTCTCTTTAAATAAAACAAGCTTTGCATTTTGAAATCGTCGCTGCAACTTTTGCTTCTCCAAGAATCTCATGGTGGAGGCCTTATGGGTCACTTTGGTCGTGACAAGACATTGGACATGCTCTCCACTCACTACTTTTGGCCCAAGATGAAGCGCGACGTGGAGCGCTACGTTCAACGATGCACGACATGTGTTCAAGCTAAGTCGCAAGCTAACCCTTATGGTCTTTATATGCCATTGCTTATTCCTCATAAACCTTGGTCCGACATTACCATGGATTTTGTGTTAGGATTGCCTAGATCTAAGCATGGTCATGATTCTATCTTTGTTGTCGTGGATCGCTTTTCCAAAATGGCACACTTCATACCATGCCATAAGACCGACGATGCTTCACATGTTGCCAATTTGTTTTTCAGGGAAATCGTCCATATTCACGGTGTGCCAAGAACAATCGTCTCTGACTGCGACGTCAAATTCATGAGCTACTTATGGAAGACCCTCATGGCCAAGCTCGGCGTCAAGCTCCTCTTTTCTTCCGCGTCGCATCCTCAAACCGATGGACAAACCGAGGTTGTCAACCGAAGCCTCGGAACTCTTCTATGTGTGTTGATCAAGAAGAACTTGAAGGATTGGGAGGAATGCATTCCCCATGCCGAGTTCGCCTACAACTGAGTCAAGCACTCAACAACCAAGATGAGTCCCTTCACGATTGTCTATGGTTTCGAGCCTCTCATGGCGCTCGACATCCTACCACTACCTCTTCATGAGCGCACCAACATGGACATTGAGAAGCACGCACAAGCTATGAAGAAACTTCATGAAGAAACAAGAGCTACTATCGAGCAACAAGTTCTTCGCCAAGCTTCAAGGTTAAACAAGGACAAGAAGGAGATGATATTTGAAGAAGGTGATGTTGTGTGGATACACCTAAGCAAAGACCGCTTCCCTAAGGAACGCGACTCCAAGCTCAAGCCAAGAGGATATGGTCCCTTCAAGGTCCTTAAACGAATCAACAACAACGCCTACATCATCGACATACCGACATCCGAGTACCTTGCAAGCAATACATTCAACATCAAGGATCTCTCACCCTACCATGGAGATGTTCAAGATGACAACCATGAAGAGTCGAGGACGACTCTTTCCCAAGGGGGGAGATGATGTAGCCCGTCCTACGGATGCTTCTACATATACTCCACCAAGTCCCCCAAGTGGACCGATGACCCGTGCCCGAGCGAAGCTCCTTCAAGCTAAGGTGAATTCACTCCTCTCATCATGTGACTTTGACATACACTTGGATGGCTTGCTACTTCATACCACTACTCTGTGCATCATCAGGTACGAACCCCCGCCGCGTCAACTCACGAGCCCTGAAGCTGCACCTATCCTGAAGCTGCCTGAGCCAGAGTGTCCGCCTGAATCTAGCCGGAGTGTCTAGAGCAGCCGGAGGGTCCGGCGCGACTCAGCCGGAGTGTCCGGCCTGCCCCCGCCCCAACCTGGCGTGGACATTCAGAAGGCCAGTTTGGACACTACCCGGAGTGTGCGGCCACCAAAGACTGTCCGGTCAACTCGTCCCGGACTGTCCGGCCTGAAGATGTCCTATGAGCCTTAGCTGGGCCCTGTGGCCCATGTACCCCTCTACTTCGCCCACAACTCTACTTTAATGCCTGAATTACCCATGAACTTGTGGTTGGCCTATATATAGTCCCCCACCTCCATTGTAAACCCTAGGCATGATATTTGGAATTAGTGGAAACCCCTTGTGGATCTATCTAGTTCTTGCCTCATGCTCCTTTGACAAAGGAGCACCAAATATCCCAAACCTTGTTGGAGTTTGCATCGTGCCTCCGCGTTGTATAAGGCCTTGGCATTGGTGTCCGTTTTCCAAGACGTCAAGATCTCACCGAGTCTCCCATCTCGCCATGCCGGTTCGAGAGAGAGTCCTCCGCCCGTCGCTGATCCTAGGGATTGCACCGGACCGGTCACCGCCGACATGAGCTATTGGTGTGTATCGTGGTTTTGTGTGTGTGTGTTCATCGCATTCTTCGTGCATGAGTTCGTCGTGTTCATCCTCCCCTCCTTCCCCCGCACTCCATCCTCGATTTGAGTGGGATTCGTGAAAGATCGGGCCACCCTAGAGGTTTGCCCTCAACAAGAAGGCTAGATAGAGGTGTGGGGACTAGCAGGAAAGCTCTCGACAGCGTCCGCAGGTGGGATTGGGTACGAGCGAGTGTAGCGAGAAACAGGAAGTACCCAGGTTTGGAGCCCTTGTGGTGAGGTAAAACTCCTACTCTTGCCGATCTGACTATAGGTAGAATACAAAGTACACTTTCTCCTCGAGCTGTATGAACTAGCTACCTCTTAAATGCCTAGCCCTTGCTATGAGAGCATTGCCCCTCCTTATATAGGCAAAGGGGCAACGGTCTCACTAGCCAGGCCTGCTGGCAGGTCCCACAGGCGGGCACCAGTAGGCTGGTCATCTACAGTACCCGGTAGTATCTATCAAGTCGAAGGTACACGCCGTGCGGGTCATCGTGGGTATAGTGAACATCATGTGAGCCTATCGTCAGCAACCGGCCAATGTTCCTGCATCACCCACAAAGTCTTCGGCATGGCCTCGTAGTGGTGAGTCTTGTCGCTATACCAGGGCGTACTGTGCACTGTGCATCACGTCATCATGTCCTCCTAATTGCGTCTGGCTATGCCCATGTAGCCAGATCCGTGTCTTGCCACCCTTCCTTGTTCCGGCTACCGGCTGGTAGCCGGAACAAAGAGCCTACATCCGGCTACAATCTGCTAGCCAGACGCGAGCCGTCTGCCCTTGTTCTTGTCCGGTCGGGGTACCTGGGGGTCATGCCCCCGACACCTTGGGTCCCCACCTTGATGTTGAGGAGCTTTTCGGCACCCTGTTCTTTCCAAGGATGATTGGGTGCTGGAAGCCATGGTAACTGGCCCCCGCCAACCGAGTTATGATCGACATAGCCTTGGTCAGCATTGGCTTGCTCGACAATTTTCTTTCCAGCAACGTCGGATCATATGTATGCAACTTCTTGTTCTTGCCAGAGCTGACACTCCTGTCATGCCTCTAGCCGACATGAGTATATGACGCTTGGCCAACCGACTTGCCACTGGCACCCCCAGCCGAGTGAACGGTCTTTGAAGCGTCAGCACCTAGGTTTGCTTTCAACTATGCCTCATTTTGATGGTTAGCGACATAAAATAATTCATTCACTCGAGCTTGCTTCTTGCGTGGTGCTTCACCTATTAAGCTAGATAGTTAAGTCGTTTCTTCCTCTACAGCCCTAAGGTTCTTAGTAGGACTGTTGTACTTCATCCTATCATCTGACACATGACTAGTCGACATACTAGATCTAGATATACCATATTTAGCTATCTCGGCATTGAGGTTTTTACCTTGGTTACGCACTTCATCTATGCGACTATGGTACTCGTTAGCTTTGATCTCTCATTGCCCCTATCATAGGCATCTTAAATGTGGTTAAGGTGAAAGTGACACAACTAAGAGGGTATGCTTGACAAGTTATAAATCGAAGTCTCATGCCCCTTACTTACGAAGACCGATCCTCATGCTACTCAACTTCAGTCACAAGTAAGCTCTTGTCATTGTAGGTATATACGTATCATAGAGAACCTAACGGGTACCCCTTGCACATGACACGGGAGCTATCCCATAATCAAAATACAAGGCAAGCAGACAATGAGCATCTCGGCGATCTTTTTATTTACTATGTGCATAGATTTTTATTGAGGATGCTTCATAGAATGCTCATTATGGTTATGCTGCAAGTTTCCACCATGATTAGGCATGGCTTAGGCTAGCGGCCCAGGTGTTTCTCTAACATACATACAAACTCCATGATCTTACAAGTTCCACTTTTATTTCACACCGCTGGGATCCATAAGCAAAAGAACATGATATCAACTAGGTACAAAGTGCCTATGAAGCGTTGAAAGCGGTCCCATGATACATGGTTCTGCTAACTTCAACTCATAAAACGCAAGCATATGCACAACAAAGAAGGACGCAATGGTTCAGGTTTATTAAATGCAAGAAAATAAAGTGTGCCATCAAGTTCGTGAGAGCTTTACTGACTAACTTTCTCCTAACAAGCAAACATTTTATTCGGAAGAAAACAAGGCATATTGAATATGCACGGAGGTAGCAAATGATGCTAATGGGTAGGTATGGTGGACACTTTGGAAATATTTGGTTTAGGGAGTTGGAAACTTGAGTAAAACACTCAGTGGAAGTGAAGGCTAGCAATAGTAAGGGAGCGACAAACGAGAGAGCAATAGCTGTCATTATCATGCTTGCAACAAAACAGGACTACTCATGGCATGAAAGTGATTCAAGATCCTCAAGGCAAAATAATTCATCAAGGCTTAACTGATTATCACAGTCATGTGCATGCGTGAGCATGTGCCAAGTCAATCAAATGAAACATTCAGAGGAGGATACCACGGTGTCATACCAATTTATGAATAGAGTAATGCAAGCAAACATTCATGAGACATACTACAAACTATTAGCGGGTTGGAGCTAATCACAAGAAAGCAAGAACTACTAAGCATCCAAAGATAACAGACACCCTACATGAACAGACTAAGCAAGCTCATAATGATGAGTATATGTACAAAAATGAAGACAAATAGAGTTCGTTGTCAGCCTCTTACCATGCCTCAAGTTGTCATTAATCCTCAGTATTGCTCTTCACTTGTATGGCTTGAATAATAATATGAAACCAATAATCCACTGAGAACTGCCGAACCCTGCAGCAAACTCGCAAAAACCAAAGAAGAACGACAAATATTTTTGGTGTTTTCGATTTTTAAACAAGAACCAAAAGAGAAAAACAAGCAAAGCAAAATCTTTTTGGGTTTTTCGAATAGTTCAAACAAAACAAAAAGGGAAAAGTAAACCAAGGCGAAAAGAAGAAGCAAACCAAAGAGAAGCAACAAAAATATGTTTGGTCTTTTTGTGTTTTTAGAAAGCAAAAGCAAAGAAGAACTAAAATTAAAAAGAGAACGAAAACATGAATATACAAAGTACCGACGCAACATGATATAGAGATGAGTGCGGTGTCGGCGTACCTCCCCCCAAGCTTAGGCTTTTGGCCTAAGTGGGTATCAATCCATGTACGAATAGGGGTTCCAAGCGGGCAGATCTTGGTAAGAATGGTCGTAGCTGGGCCCATGAGAGGAAGAAGAAGCTCCCCAATCATAAGCGGGTTGCTGGTATGAAGACTCTCCCTCATTCGAGGGCTGGACCGAATCATCCGTGACCTCCCTTCCAGTATCCTGCTCCTGTTGGGAGAGCTCTCCCAAGTACGTGTCAAGCTCCTCCTCGGTGAGGGACCATCCTTCCCTGTTATCAAGGTTAAACAAAATAGGTGCAGGCAAAAGAACAACACGCCCGGACTTGCTCTTTCTCCAACCAGCTTTGAGAAAGGTTATTTCATAAGACAACTCACTCAAACTAGCCCACGAGGAAATAAATTTATGCTGTATCATGGAATTAAAATCAAGCCTCTCTATGGGAAACTGTAGGTCTAGATGATGAGGCACTAAACCATGCAATGCTAGTAAACAAGAAGCAATGAGGCCTCCACAAATTCCACCTTTCTCGGTTAGCAAAGAAGACGGAAAGCTATCAAAGCACCCAAGTTGTAAGACCTATCTCGTCTAAGAGCAGCAGAGATAAATGCTAGATCAAACGAAGATAACTTATTGGCAGTTTTCCTAGCAAGAACACACTTGGCAATAAAGTAGGCAAAGTAGCGAATGGAGGGAAGATGAATGTTACGGATTTTTCCATTCTCCTTCGAGAAGCTACTCCCTTGAAAAATTTCTGCATATAAATCCATGAGTGGTTCCGGTCTGTCTTTAATCTTCCTACATGATACCCATTGAGGTACCTTAATAGCTGCACAAAAATCATCAAGAGGAAGATTGACAGCAATATTGTAAATTTTGTAATGGACCATGGGGTTAGGCAAAGAGTGACTAAATTGGAAATCCTGCACCACAGACATGGTTAGCTTCACAAATTGACAAGGTTCATCTTCCAAGAAGCGCTCTAACCCTGCATTACAAACCAAACTGTGGAAATCGTGTAGAATTCCTGCAGCTCTCATGAACTCAGGGCATGGATAAATGGAGGGAAAAACTTCCTCCTCCCGATGGACCTTCATGACCTCAGGCACCCAAAGCTCATGTTGGTTTAGGTGGTGTTCACTCTTCTTCTATTCTGAAATTTAAACACCTATTAAACAAGTGATTGTAAAGTAAATATAATGAAGGATTCTACTCATAGGGACTTGCAAGAGGCCTAAACATGCATCAAAACTATATCTATAAGCATCAAACAAGCTTACAAGCTCTCATAACCAGTCACCTATAGCAGCAAAATACTCAACATATAATCCACTAAACACAAATCTACTTGGACAAGGGGAGGAGTCACATACCAAGGAACAAATGCTCCAAATTTCAGCAAGAAAGATGGGCTGAGCAAGGAGATTGAAGAAATCGAGAGCAAGCACAGAAAGAACGCGATTTTGAGCTATGAACTAGTGCTTACTTGGGAGAGAGAAGAGAGTGGCAGGTGAGAGAGAGTAAGTGGGGGGCCAGGGGTGGCCCACACCAGGGCATGGCGCCACCCAGGGCTGGCCACGCCACCACATGGTGTGTCTGCCTGGTGGGCCCCCCTGGTACCTACCAGGTACTCCTCTGCCTCTTTTTTCACGTAAAAATTTAATATGAATTTTGTGGAATTTTCCGAGACACTTTATTTTTGGGCTTTTTTTCAGAAATAGAAGAATGATTTTTCTGACAGACAGATTTTTTTTCTTTTGGAAACATGATGCAAGGACAAAACAAGTCTAGAACTACAGAAGTTCTAGCATGCAAGCAACTAACAACACAAAGAAAACTAAATGAAAGCAAAAACTAAAATGCAAAGGATAGAAATAAACGGAGATAATCATAGTGAAAACATTGTTTTGTTTAATGGAATCCTTTTGTTAGCAAGGTTGATCAAGTCTTGCTACCAAAACAATTGCATATGAGACAAAACTTTGTACTCCACTAATGATTATGTTACCTCAACCTTGATAGCAATGGTCTCAATCATAATAGTTTCAAATTTTTCCCTTGGTATGGGACAATATATTTCTCCAACTTGAATGCCTTCAACATGTTCAATTGAATTCAAACCATAAGTCCTTTCAATCTTCTTGGGGAAATAGACAGTGTGTTCCTTGTCATTAACATTGAAGGTAACCTTTCCTTGATTACAATTAATAACAGCTCCTGCAGTATTAAGAAAAGGTCTCCCAAGAATAATAGACATATTATCATCTTCTGGCATTTCAAGCACGACAAAATCAGTTAATATCAAGCAATTGTGAGCCACCTGAACAGGTACATCCTCACATATACCCACAGGAATAGTGGTAGATTTATCAGCCATTTGCAAAGATATATCAGTTGGAATCAATTTTTCAAGCTGAAGCCTCTTATAGAGAGAGAAAGGCATAACACTAACTCCAGCTCCCAAATCACACAAAGCAGTTCTAACCTAACTATTCTTAATAGAGCAAGGGATAGTTGGAATTCCTGGGTCTCCAAGTTTCTTAGGAACCTTACCATTGAAGGAATAATTAGCAAGCAAAGTAGAAATTTCTTCATTAGGGATCTTCCTTTTATTCGAGACAATGTCCTTCATATACTTTGAGTAAGGAGGCAATTTAATAGCATCAGTCAAAGGAATTTGCAAGAATAAAGGCTTCATCCACTCACAAAACTTATTATAGTGTTCATCTTCTTTTGACTTGTGTTTCTTATCAGGGAAAGGCATAGGTTTTTGGACCCAAGGTTCTCTTTCACTACCATGTTTCTTAGCAATAAAATCTTCTTTAGTGTATTTAGTATTCTTAGTGTGGTTTTTAGGTTCTTCTTCAACTTTTTCTTCATTAGGCACTTCATTTTATTCATTACCACTTTCAGTTTCAGCATCAGAGATAGATATACTATTAGGATCTATAGCAGGTTCAGAGTGTTCTACAACAGATTTATGTTTCTTTTTCCTTTTCTTACGAGTAGAACCACTATTTTCAGCTTGTTGAGAATCCTGCTCAATTCTTTTGGGATGCCCCTCAGGATATAGAAGATCCTAGGTAGCAGCACCACTTCTAGTTCTAATTTCATAAGCATGTTTTTCTTTAGAAGCATTAACTAGCAAGTCGTTTTGCACTTTAACAAGTTGATCTATTTGAGTTTGAACCATTTGAAAGTGTTTAACAATCATTTTAACATCATTGGAGGTTCTTTCCACAATATCTTTCAACTCAATAATAGCTCTAGTGTTTTCCATTAGATGATTTTGCACCCTTTTATTAAAGTTATCTTGCTTAGCAATAAAGATATCAAATTCTTCTAAGCATTGATCAGGAGGTTTAGAGTAAGGGATATCACCTTCATCAAAGTGTTGGAGAGAGTGTACCTCAATAGTGGGTGAGTAGGGAATAGGCTTACATAATTCTTCTATAGGAGGTAAATTCTTGACATCTGCAGCTTTAATTCCCTTCTCCTTAAGACATTTCTTAGCTTCCTTCATCACTTCATCATTTAATTCAATAACTCCCCTCTTCTTTGATGTTGGAATAGGCACAAGAATAGATGGTTCAGGTAGAATTACTTCAGGTATAGCTTGTTTAGGAGGAGTCCAATCTTCATAATTCTTGCTTATTTTAGCCATTAATTCCTCAGCTTCCTTAGGAGTCCTATTCCTGAAAACACAATCAGCGCAACTGTCTAGGTATGTCCTAGATTCTTTGGTTACTCCATTATAAAATATATCAAGAAGCTCATTCTTAGGTAATGGACTTCCAGCCTATGCATGAATCAGAGCACAAAACCTTGCCCAAGATTCGGGCAATACCTCTTTTTCTCCCTGTTTAAAATCAAGAAGTTCCTGCAAAATAGCATGTCTAGCACTAGGAGGAAAATATTTCTGCAGGAAAGTACTAATCAAGCACTTAGGGCTATCAATAGATCCAGGAGGTAGATTACTAAACCAAGTTTTAGCTTCTCCTTGCAGTGAAAAGGGAAAAATCTTAGGAACAAAGTAAGTACGCATCTTAATATCATCAGAAAACAAGCCACTCATGGTAGAAATTTCATTCATATGTGCTACCGCACTTTCATTCTTAGTCCCACAAAAAGGTTCTTTCTCGACAATATCTATGTAAGATAGATCGAGAGAAAAATCATAATCTTCATCTATAATGTTTATGGGAGAAGCAGCAAACTTAGCATCAAGAGACAATTTGGGTCTAATAGTACGCCTCTCAAGGAGACTCTTAGCAGCGCTCCTATCATGGGTGTTCTTACATTCTTTAATAAACTCATCGGTCATCTCAACATAATCTTCTTCAATATCATAACTCTCACTAGACTCAGGTGAGCTAACAGGCATAGTAGTGTCTTCATTAGGAGTTTCGGTATTTCCAGCTATAGTTCTAGCAATCATAGCATCTAGGAAAGTACCTAATGAACCACTCTTATCAAGCACAGTAGAAGCAGCATCATAAGCATCAGAAGTTTCAGATTCAGCAGTAGTAGCAGTGTGTGTAGCATGTGTATGTGGTGGTGTAACGAGCTTACTTATAACAGATGGTGAATCAAGAGCAGCAGAGGTGTTTAGAACCGTACCTCTTCTTGTAGTGGATGGTAAAATAGGAACCTTGCCATCACGAGACTTACCCATGATGGATGGATAGTAGCGAACAATAGAGAATCCAAGTGAACTTGATAAATAAAGCTATGCTCCCCGGCAACGGCGCTAGAAAATAGTCTTGATGACCCACAAGTATAGGGGGTGTATCGTAGTATTTTCGAGGGAAGTGAAACCCAATTTATTGATTTGAAACAAGGGGAGCCAAAGAATATTTATCAGCCTTAACAACTGAGTTGTCAATTTAGCTGCACCTGGAAACAATCTTGCTCACAGCAGTTTATCAGTAGCAACAGTTTTGTAGTAGGAATAGTAAAGTAACAGCAGTAGTAAAGCAAAGATAGTAGTAACAAAAGCAGTAACAGTGGGATTCGAGTGAGGCAGGCATAGGGATGGATGGACGGGCGTTGCATGGACAAGACAATCCACATAGCAACCAGAACATAGGGCAATTTCAGATAAATAAGATAAAGCATCCAAGTACTAGACAATCCTAGGCATGTGTCCCATATATAGTCATACATGCTCGCAATGAGAACTTGCACAACATCTTTTGTCCTGCCAGCCCGTTTGTAGCGGGGCCTCTAGGGAACTACTGGCAATTAAGGTGCTCCTTTTAATAGAGCACCGGAGCAGAGCATTAACACTCCATGAACACATGTGATCCTCACATCAAAGCCTTTCCCTTCCGGTTATCCCGATTTCTGTCACTTCGGGGCCATAGGTTCCGGACAACAACGTGTGTATACAACTTGTAGATAAGACCAGAAACAATACTATCATAATGAATCAATAATACGTTCAGATCTGAAATCATGGCACTCGGGCCCTAGTGACAAGCATTAAGCACAACAAGTCGCAACAAAGTCATAAAGCACTAATAAAAGATACTAGGCACCATGCCCTAACAATCTGATGCCATTACATGAACGATCTCATCTAATCCCTACCATCCCCATAGCCTACAGCGGGGGATTACTCACTCATAGATGGGGAAACATGGATGGTCGATGGAGAAGCAATGGTGATGATGATGGCGATGATCTCCTCCAATTCTCTGTCTCGGCAGGGTGCCAGAACAGAGTTTCCGGTGCTGTTTCGTGGAATCTGGTGGTGGCGGCGGAGCGGAACTCCTTCTGGAAAAACGTCGACCCCACCGAAGTTTTTAGGTCAGAAGGCTCCTTATAGGCGAAGAGAGAGGCCGAGGGGGTGCCTGGGGGGCCCACACAACCCCCTGGCGCGGCCTGGCTTGGCCCGCGCTAGCAGGTGGTGTGGCCACCCCTGGCTCTTCTCCGTCTCGTATTCTGGCTCCTAGAGTCTTCGGGTGAAATAGGATTTTCGGCATATTTTCCGGGATTTTTCCTGAAAGTTGATTTTCTGCACAAAAAGTAGACACCAAGGCAATTCTGCTGAAAACAGCGTCAGTTCGCATTAGTTGCATCCAAATCACACAAGTATAGAGGAGAAACAATAGTAAAAGTGTTCGGGAAAGTAGATACGTTTTGGACGTATCAAGCACTAGATGGTTCCAACAAACACCACAATTTCATAAAGACATCCAACTCCAAATATAACTCATAACAAGTATTTGTAATCTCTAGCCTAAGTGCCACCATGGTGTGCACGCTGTCACTTTCACACACATGGGGAGAGCAGAGATCTATTAAGCACTTGAGTAGCAAGGTAGATCTATAGATTACAAGCTCATGATCTCAATAAGATCATGCATAGAGAGAGAGATGAACACATAGCTACCGGTAGAACCCTTAGCCTCGAGAGAGATCTACTCCCTCCTCATCATGGGAATCAGCAATGGTGATGGAGATGGTGGTGGAGATCGATGGAGATGGCTCCGGGGGCACTTCCCCGTCCCGGCAGGGTGCCGAAATAGAGACTTCTTGTCCCCCGAATCTCCCCTTCGGTGGCGGCGGTGCTACGGAACTTTTCGTGGATTTCTGATTAACTCTTTAGGGTTTTGGTATCGGGAGGCTCTTATAGGCAAAAGAGGCAAGGTCGGTGGCCGGCTAGGGGGGCCACACCATGCCCTAGCACGGCCTAGGGTTGCCCGCGCCAAGGGGGGTATGGCCACCCTGTGGCCCCTCTCCGACTCTCCTTCTGGCTCCGTGAGTCTTCCGGGAAAATAGTAACTTTGGCTTTTGTCCCGTCCAATTCCGAGAATATTCATTTTTTACTTCTCGAACCAAAATAGCGTAAAACAGTAAGCGGCACTGTGGCATCTTGTTAATAGGTTAGTCCAAGAAATCATATGAAAAGTACTCCAAAGTTGGAACAAAACATAATAAAGTAGATAAAACCAAGCATGGAACATCAAAAATTATAGATACATTTGCAATGTATCATCGGTGGACGTCTGGATTTATCTCATGGATTATGCCTATGTATTCATTTACTCATATCCTATTATGCTGGTAATCTATCTCAAGGAAGGCACATATATTGGTTATCACATTGATAATTCTGGATATTTCAGGGACGCCTCTCTCATTATCTCGGTGGTATGATTATGTTATTTATATTTCAATGGGATAAGGCGTTCATCTACTTGTGTGCATTTGTATTCAAATGCAAATCTCTAATATGCACACATTGAGGGGGAGTCTCTTCCATGTTTTGTTGGTGGTCTTTTAATTCTTCTTGCAAATCCTAGTATTGTCATCTAACACCAAAAAGGGAGAGATTGAAAGAACATTTCATGATTTCCCAGGTTTTGTGTGTTAGATAACAACACCATGGATTATTCTAATGTGCACTAAGTGTTGCAGGAAGTTTTGAGAGTTTTTGGGGCCGGATTATCCGCCCCCTTCATGGGCCGGATAATCCGGCCAGACCACCTTGGGCAAGGATGGCTCTGCGCAAGTCTCTGTCTGGGGGCGGATTTTCCGCCAGAAAATTCCGGCTCTGGGGCGGATTTTCTCCTGGACCGGATAATCCGGCCCTCTGGTTGGGGCGGATAATCCGGCCCCAGGGAAATCGCCCAAGTGAGCTCCTGCGCAAGCTTCTGTCTGGGGGCGGAATTTCCCCCAGGTATTCTGTGTCTAGGGCGGATTTTTCCAGCTACCGGATAATCCGGCCTTTCCCTAGGCCGGATAATCCGGTCCCTAGAAGAAAGTGTGAAGGGCAAGTCTGCGTGAGCTTCGTGGCGGTTTTGGTTTTGGATAATCGATAATCCGAAGAAGGAGTTTTCCCCAGGCCGAATAATCCGGGCCCCACTTGGGCCGGATAATCCGGCCCTTGAAAGCTCCAATGGCTTGGTTTTGGAAGGGGTATAAATATCCCTTCTTCCCCAACAAGCAGAACTCTTGATTCATTCGAAATTGTTCAGACCCTTTGCAAGAGCTCCCATTCTAGATCTCCCACTTCAACCACCCGAAGGCTTCGATCTTTGGGGGAATTGAAGGAGGAGAGGATCATCATCGTCATCACAAATCAAGCGCATCAACTCCTCTCCATTCATTTGGAGAAATCCCTGATCTAGTATTCTTGTCAATATATAGATCTTGTTCTTTGTTATTGATAACTTATTCTTGTGGCAGCTTGTTGTCACTACGGGAGCCTCCAAGTTGATTGTGGAGTTGTGCCCCGCTAGTTGTGTAAAGGCATCGGTACCCGCCTCGAAGGGTCCCTATAGTGGAAAGGTGGATCAGGCCTTTGGTGGCGGGATCCATCGGAGAACAGGGTGAGGCCTATTATGGCATGGTGGTCTTAGTACCGCCCACCCCTCCAACGCAGACGTACTTCCCTTAACAAGGAAGGAACTGCGGTCAAACAAATCTTGTGTCTCCGTGTGCTTCACTACGGTTTACCCGTTCCTCTTCCACTTGCTCTTTACTCGCTAGTACATAGGTTTGCATATAGGGAAATTCCACCTAATAGTTTATCTAGAGAATTTACCCTTTGTGCTAAGCCTAAAATTGAAAAAGCATTAAAATTTGAAGTAGCACCTATTCACCCTCCCCCCCTCTAGGTGCCCATACGATCCATTTCACACCCGGTCATCCATCGGAACAATGGCTATTACTACTTAACTTGGTAATATAAAAGTAAACTATTTTACCTTCATAACGACCAATACCATATCATAACACAAGCCCTCCTGCCAAATAAAGTTAGACGCCTCTACTTTATCTTTTGCAAGTTTTACGTGGTTGTTAGGGCTTTCACGATAGAACCGTTTCTAAACTACGAACTTTCCAACCACAACATGGATTCAACAGTTTTCTCTACTACAACCCTTTCGGGGCCCTCCGTTGTAAATGCTATATTAACTATTGAATGAGATATAGACACCCGCTAGCCACTTATACGGTACAAGTCGTATGTTGAGCGTGGAACCAGTCTCGCGTACAAATACGCGTAAGCTCGGTCCGGGCTGCTTCATCAAACAATACCGCGATATAAACAAGTACACATTAGAGGGTAACAACTAAGGTATCAATGCCCGTACAATACTTGTGTGTACTGGCCGTACAACACTCCTACGCATAGATCGGCTCTGATACCACTTAAGGGTTCCGCAGCAGAAAACAATAATTTTCCTACGTTGGAACCGCCTAATACTGCCAAGATCTATCTATGTATTAATGCGGTAACGGCCGAGCGTATAGAATACATACCCTTGTAGACCGTACGCGGTTAACGTTCCAAGGGGAACGTGGTTGAAGTAGTCAAACCCGTAGCCGACCTCAAGGTCGCGAAGCTCCTCGCAGGTCACCCCTTGCTCCTTCTTCATCGTGCAGCAGCTCCGGCTCACGACATCCAAGGTGCCTCAAGTGAGGCCCCTCATGGTTTCTTACACATACAGTGTACGACGACGACCTCCGACTCCTTGATCCCTGCCGGGAGTATGGAAGTAGATCTCCGGCTTGGAATCCCTGCAGTGCAACGTCGTGCTGCAAGTGCAGTGTCTCTTGCTCGGACGGTCCTTTCTTGGGACCGTGCCAACGCGAGGAGACTAGAGAGAGAGAGAGGGAAGTATAAAGTCAACCAAAGGACTTCTCCAAATATTGGTGTGTCTATTCCCACCCATGGGCACCCCTTTTTATAGCGGAAGGGGGTGTGCCCTCCCCTTTGGGTTTCCCATGTGGGACTAAACAAGGGAGAGAGGGGGGAGGCGCCATGGGCCTCATGGGCCAGACGGCCAGGGGTGGGACCCACCCCGCGCACAGCCCTAGGCTGGCCGGGTGGGCCCCCTTGAGGCGGCTAGACCTTGGCCCTTCCCTCCTTCGGTTTTCCCTCATGGGCCCTTTTTTCCTAGGAAGTTTGGCCCATTAGTGGAATACCCCTTCAAATTAGATTTGAATATTATATTTAATATTAATTACATTAATTAACATGTAAATACATATTACAAAATCCGACTTGACCCGAAACACCTTTCGGTTCCCTTTTGTTTTCCTCCGAACGACTTCGGATCTTTACCGGAACGATTCCGGTTCTCTCACGGAACTTTTCCGGTTTCCTTTTCTCTTTCATATGGTGATTCCAACTTACAGAGGATCTCTAGCTCATCGTATCCTTAAGTGTATTTCCCCACGGCTCGGGAATGGCACAGACATGATCTCCATCAATGATCAATAGCGGGACCGGGATGCCCATACCGACCCCTGTGCATTCCACGATGATAATGTCGTTTGAACCGTAAATAGTCGTTTTCCATTCCCTTTGCCACTTGATACATAGTTCACCCAAGATTTGATCTATGGTATCTCTATACCTTCATTCGATCTCGTTACCGATGAATTTGTTTTCTCGTTTCTGTGCCGTTGCATTCCATGATCCAGTCACACGCTTGCAAGTTTCGTTAATGCAACATCACCGAGATGGCCACTAATGTATCTGTCCGTTATATGGATGGGCAAATCCTGGTCTTGATATGTACTCCTATACACGCCCCTTTGGGAAACCTGAGTGGTACCTTTTCGATCACCCAGTCACGGAGTGATACTTGATAACCATCTAAGCTCCCTCCAGAACGGTTATTTGCATTACCTCACAGTCTAAGGATCAGGTTACGAGGTTTCCTTAGTTTATCATTAATGGTGAACTTTGTAACTAGATCTCATTAAGATACAACCGGTTGGGTTGTTTGTCTATTACATCATTCAACTAATGACGTGACCTCATTGTCAATTAGCATAAATGTCCATGATCTCGAAACCCTAGATCATCCTCATGACCAATGAACTAGTTCGCTAGAGGTAACTAGAGACTCGGTTTGTTTACATACCACACGTGTATTAACGTTTCGTATTAATACACACTTATAGCACAGTATGAAACTATTATGAACTTATTTGAGATATGATAATAAAAATCTATTTATTATTTGCCTCTAGGGCATATCTCCTTTAAATAATCTCCATAGCGCGTTGCACATTGCAAACTGCCATGAATTTCCATGCATCATCAAGGAGTTGGTCAGCCTCTCAATGATTGGGCACTGAGCCTTGCGGAACCTCTTGGTGGGGTACCTTCCAACAGAGTGGGGGAGGTATGTGGCATGCTTTGTAGGATTGACAATAATGTAATTGTTCATAGAGATGTCAGAGACGTGCATAAGAAAGTTTAGAATACATGAGACGGTGTCAATAATAATGTACCAAACTACCAATTGAGTATTTACTAAGTATATTTAAAACTACTAGAATGTTCTCGACTAATACAAATCAAAATAATACAACAAATAAGATTAGTTAACTAAGCTCTTCAAATATACACGCTGAGAAGCAACCGTTCGAGCAATGGCGGTTGGTGCACAAAATCTGAGGCCTTCCATTTTACAAGTAGAGTTTCAGAAACCACAATTCACTCACACATCAACCAGTGATTTAAATCTCGCTAGCTAGAGGATGCACATTAGTTTGGACTTATCCACACACACCAAAGGAACAAGTCATCGTATCACCTACACCCTAACCTTCTGATGTAGCAAATCAACCCTCGCCCATAGGCGGATATTAGGAACTAGACTCGCTTAAAGCACTAGCAGATCAGGGAGACGGCTCAAAGCCGCATTGAAGAAACAAGAAAAATACACCGACCAGGTGGAGATTGGAGTGGAGGGGAGACCTGGGCATCATCGAAGGACCATCAGTTGAATAGCTTGACCTCCTGCGTCGGCATCTCGACAACCGCCATTTCCGCTGAAGGGGAGATGGTGGCCGAGTGACGGCGGTCGTACAGAAACCCTAGCAAATAGGAAGGGGGTTTTGTAACTAGGATTTGAGATTGATGACGGTTTTCTAAGTAATTTTGCACCAAGGTACGTGAATTTTGAATATATACAGGCTCTGCACTTGTGATTCAAAAATGGAACAATGTACTCCCTGCAAAGAAAAGACTACCTGCAAAACCAAAGTGATGTATATTTTTTGGAGAAAAGACTGATGAATACGACTCAAATGTAAGTTTACTAGAAATTTAGACTTATAAAAAATGTGTTAAAATAGTAAATTTTGGGGTCAAATTTGTTTTTGGTCTTTGAACTTATAAAATGTATTAATCCAATTATTATTATTATATTTTTCATAAAAAATAGTTGATTTTCAAACGAATTAATTAGTAAATCGTTGACTTTGCATATGTGGCAAGAAAATATTGAAAAGAAGAATTAAATCGAAACATAAAAATAGGTAAAATAATTAATAGCCACAAAGCACCCTTAAAAGCAAGAAAATGATAAAATCACAAGAAATAGAATTATACCAGAAGAATCCAAATGCGCATTCAAAACTAGGAAATCAAGGACATTCGTGATTTTTTATGAATAATAATAAATTTCTTTCAAGTTTTATCATTTTAGATAATACTGGTTATATCTTCCTTTTTTGATTTGGAGTGCATTTTTCTCGTGTTACATTTTACATTTTTTAATGTAAAATATGCATTCTTAGACCTTGAACATTCTATCAAGTCCATGTTTTGTCTTCGAACTTCAAAATCATCTATAGCTAACTTCAAAGGCTCAAACTCTCATAATGTTCCGTTTTTACTCTTGACCAACAAGAAGTAATGCAATAACATGGGTTTTGCATATATCACATCACACCATGTGTTTGACATATAATAACAATTAACAAGTTGCCTCACATAGATTGTAAACCATTTTCTTCTCCCTCCCCAATAATAAGATCATTTTATGTATGCACGAGTCAAGCCAATTCCATTCCCATGCTATAATCGAGAGTATGATCTAGCTCTCAAACATCAATGCTTAACATGTGCATGTGCATATTACTTCTAGCTGATAAATAAGGCAACAATCCAGCAACAAGGAATAGATATTGCACAACACAAATGTTTAATGATAACTCCTTTGTTGGCCCAATCTTTGACACTCAATTTGGTGGGAAAGACACCCACAAGCTAGGACACCGCCACCAAACAATGTTCTTTAGCAATCGTTGAACCAACTTCAATTTATTATCAAATTTCCTAGAGGTGTCATCGACCAAAACATGAAGTTCAATCCTTGATAGCCATCGACAATGAGCAAGAATCACAAAATAGCATTCAGAGAATTTGCAGGTGTATTCCAAGTCTCAAAGATACAAATTCAAATTGTTTTTTTAAACGGTTCAGCCGAAGGTTGTTTGACAAAACAGAGATATAGGAGTTGCAATGATGGTAAATATTAACTAAACATTTTATCAAGCATGTGGCAGACATGCTTGATTGTAGAAATAACATTCACTCCATGTCACTCAAGGATTGTGAGCCTAGTGATCGGTGAATTCCGACCGTGTCCCTGAAAAGTGGGGTTGTACCACATAGAGAATTTGTCTTTTGTGGTGCTTTTAAAGTACCGAGTCTCGAGTTTTAGGGTGAAACCTTAGGTGTGATCTTCACTGGATGTACTTGGAAATGGCTTCTAGCCACTCTCTTGTTAAAGTCATTGTCTGCAGAGACCAGACACTCTTCGGGGTAAAAACTGATGATCTGGCATTGTTGTTAGACTTGACGACGGTGGCGCTTGTACACTTCCCTTCCTGGAGGCAATGTTTTTGGATAACCTCTTGCAGTATGATTGTTGCCAATGTTGTTGGTTGGTTCATGTTGTTGCGAGTCGTTGATCACTTTGGTGGGGCCCTTTTCATTTTTTACCTCATTGGTTAAGTGCATCCTCGTCAGTAGCAGGGGCAGCGTTGGGCATTCGCTTCAAGAGAATATGAAGGTTACAGACACGGCAGTTATTTCGGAAGTGCGCTCATACGATCGTGCCCCTCATGTTCAAGTCATTGTTGGCGTTGTTCGCCTACTTCCTCAAGCGGTGTAACGGTGTAGCGCGCCGGGTCATGTGGAAAACAAGCTTGTTTTTTTTTCCAAAAGGGTGTTATACCTCGACAATAAGCTAGATGGTAGGTTGTTCGTAATTCCTGATTTTGCTAATCATGCTTGCTAGGAGGAATTCATAAATTAGGAATGGGGTCATAGGGAGCCTTGGAGTCAGAAGCTTCTTCACGATGTCGTGGGATGAGTTGATTACCAACCGAATAGTACTAATTTTGAATTTTGAGCTACTCTCTCCTTCTCAAAATAAGATGCATATTAGTTTTGGTCAAAGTCAACCTTTCTAAAAATTTGACCAACTATATATATAAATATTGTAACTTTTGGAATATAAAATGCATATAATACGAAAATATACTTCATTATGCTTCTAACAATATTGAGTTTATGTTGTGGATGTTTATATTATTTCATATATACTTGATCAACGTTTATAAAGTTTGACTTTGACAAAATCTAATAGGCATCCTAATTTGGGAATGAGGGAGTACATTTTAAAAAATAAATGTTCTCTGGTCTTTAATCATAATCAATAGCAATACAAAGATCCATGTAAGTAACAATGATCATAATGAAATTTTTGGACCATCTAGCAATGACTACAGATAATGGAATGAACCCAAGGCATGCCGCCGTCCCTCCCTCGGTCAAGTTGGGCAAACCTTGTTGTGAAACATGGTCATGAAGTTGCCGTTCTAAAGACTAAATGACCAGCACACAAGAGAAGCAACTTTCGCTAACAATGAGAAACGTATGTCAAAAGGAACATAAGTACATCAGAAGGAACATACTTATAATCACTTAAACCAATACGTACATCGTCCAAATTGCAGGAGATCCACGGGGAAGACTCCTAAGCTACCTGAGTGGTGATAGGATGAATCGATTACCAACTCCAAACTGCGCGGAGACTAGTGACGCACTTCTTACAATATGGAAAACAGAACTGACGGGAGGAAGGTTGAAGAAAATAACTGAAGAACAATTGATGGAAGGATGACGTGGCTTCACCACAAAGCAGGAAACAAAGCTAGCGAGAGCAACTATGTAGAATAAAGAGAAAATTGGCTGAAAGCTTCAAAGCTTGGCTTCAGTCTCAAACTTAGTCTGTTCTTTTCTATTTTCTTCTTTTTCCCCAACTTCTGCTACAACCTTGTATATAACTTTGTTATGATATAATATAAAAAAATTGCAGTGGGAGCCCACTGTTGACCCTCAAAAAAAAAGCGAGAGCAACTATTTGGATATTGAAGATTGCTCCTGGCCTCCTGCCATTCCGCAAGCCATAATCGAGCGTGCGTCCTGAGTGTCTGAATCTAGCTCAAGGCCACCGGCTGAAGCATCTCACCGTACATGCTCTAATAAATCGAGGAGGGACACAGCGTTATATTGTGATCCAAATTTAATAAGAAGGCTAACGGCATAGCGAGGTGAGGCCCGTCGCTGGTAGGCTTGGCGGTACGGTTCGTTGATGAACTAGATTTTTACCGTTATATATACCTCTTATAATTCGTCAGTTGGGATAAATCACATTTGATAATCTCAGCGGTGTGTAAACACTCCTCGTACAGTGAACTTTCGCTGGCTAGCGCCCGTCGTTTTTGTCTCTCTTTGTTGCAGAGGTTTTTCCATGTTAAAAATCTTGTGTTCCCTACGTGTATTTGTTTGTTCTTCGTTTTATTATTGCTTGTCGCGTTTATAACACGCGCTTTGTGAAATCCATGAAAATTGGTCACTGTAGGCTCCTATGTAAGGTGAAAGCCTTGCTCCCCCGACTCGCCTCTCTCGTCCCCCTGAGGGCGACAGGAGCGCCTCCTCCCTCTCCGGCATAACCCTCCTCTCTCCAGCATCTTCCCCATCGCCGGCGCAGCCGGATGGCGTTGACGGCGGAGGTGTGCTTTTCCCCGCGTGCTTGGAGGCGGGGTCGGGGTCCCCATCTTCACAGTGGCGATGGTCCTAGGGAGGCGGAGGTCCGCCTCCAGGCGGGCGGTGACGACATGACGGCAGGGCCATGCTGTTGCGCGGTAGTGCGGGACGGCAGGTGGCAGACGGGTGGGGAGGCGTCGGCCGAGCCCTTTTCGGCCCAGAACTAGGCATGTAGGGCTCCATCTAGGTCGGGGGCGGGCGGGACTGCCCTGTGGACCATATGTTCTGCACGCGGTGGTGATGTAGCTCGGGTAGGATCTAGCGGGAACGGCGACCGGCCGATTGTAGCATGGCAGCTGGCTTTACGGGCCCGATCTAGGCCCGGCCGAACCTTATTGGGACCGGTGTGCCCCGCAGTGGCTTTACAGGCCCGCTGAGCCCGCCCAGACCCAACTTAGACTCATGGGCCTGCATCCGCGGCTGGTCGACTACCGCCAAAGGCCAGTGGAGGTAGTTCCCTCCCGCGTGCCCGCGGTCCTATTGGCCCTGTTTCAAGCTACTATTCGCCTCTGCCTTGCAGGCCTCGTATCTGTAACCTCGGAGATACGATGAAGGCGGCTTCGTGACCGTAGTGGCACATGTTCGTGGACAAACGAGATTGGTGGTGTCGAGGCCTCGACCTCGACCTCGACCTCGTGGGACTCTTGTGCAATTAATCGCCCGGGGGTTGTGGATATGGTTTTTTGGAGAAATCCTTGTTGGTTCACCCGACACCGACGCGATGCCGCTCGAGGCCAGCACCATTCCTTCCCGGATGGCACAGTGTCTACCCTTTGTCTACTTACCTACGTGTGCCGGGAGAAACCCAATAGTCTCTGGTCTAGGCACCAGCATTCGCTTTTCTTCTAGAAGGTGTTTCTTCGTACTTGATGATTCGGTGATAGGAGTGTGGTGGTACTTCTTCAAAGGACGTAGCGGTTGCGTGTCACATTCATTTAATTGATCCATATGTTTCCATTTTATTTATTTCTTTTATTTTTTGGACGTGTGTGTGCTGATGTCTAACATTTTTCTTTTGTTTCAAGACCATCGTGGTTTTAATGTGTGATTGCTATATTCATATAGCGGGCGGAAGCCTATTTCAAAGAAATTAATGAAAAGTTCCTTCCAAAAAGCGCCAGCCAAAGCACTCCAATATTAAAATTAAAAGGCTCATTTTGGATAGGTACCCAATCTTTTATCCCATCACCGTGATACTCAGATCAGTGCAATTTTTGCAGGTTACTTTATTCCCACTATCTCAGGAAAGGGAAAAAGAAAGTCTTAAAGCAACGGCCTTTCCATTTTACGGTGTGTTTTGAGAGTATAAACCCTAGTATATTATACCATTTCTTTGTGCATGGTAAATATTTACGGGCAATTGCGTTTGGGCTAGCAGGCTAGTTAAGTTCAAATCATTGTGCACGTGGCCTTTAGTTCTAGACTACTCGTAGCTTTAGGGCTCCTTTCATTTATATGATAGGAAAATCATACGAATAGAAAATATATAGGATTAGAATGGCATGTCTACTTGAATTTTATGAAAAGATGAATTCTCTTTGATTGTTACGAAGAAATTTTTCATGAGGTATGACCTAATACTTTGTTTCTATAGGATTTACACTATAAGATTCTTATAGGATTAGTTCCTACAGAATATGTCCTATTGAATCAAATAACCTATATAGGAAAATTTTCATAGAATTCAAATCCTACACAATTCCTATACAAATTCTATGAATCAAAGAAGTCCTCAAGCTACTATGGATTCGGTATCAAATCGTCACATGTGGAGAGTTGTATGACTGATGTGGAAACCGTTGAGTTTTTCTCCTTTATACTCCATGTATATTTATGGAGTATATGTCAAGACATCCATAAATATCTCTGGCTATGCCACGCGAGACCAAAGAACATCACCTACTCTCTATTTCTCAAAACACAATTCCTATTTTACTTTGTCTTAGTATTTTATTTTGAGAAGCAGGGCACAAAGCCAGGCGCTCACGCACACTCGTACTCGTACATACACGTGCACATGCAATCTACACCTATGAACTTTGATAGACTCACCGGACAAATCATGAAACTGACAAAGCCACTACAGTCTCGTAAATGGCCACATTGTCTCTTCCACTGAGGAAACGCCATCGAAAAGCATGGAGTAAATCCAACCCGTGCCAAGTTTGGACTTGAAACCGGGTGGAAAAGTTGAGCGACAAGGAACCTAACCAATCAGGCTACAATAGTTCACTATGTAAGTAATAATTATGTTGTTCTAAGTTCAACTTTCTGAAGTTATAGAAAGTATATAACCAAAAATATCAAAATCATCAATATCAGTAGGCAGATCAGGGGGACTACTTACGGTTGGGAAAAGCTCCATGTTTGATGGCACTCTAGTCTTCCAGAATGATTATGCAATCTCAGTTGAGTTTGATGACACTAAGTCTGAGGATTGCTCCACTTTGACTAATGTCTATGGACCTTGCCAACAAGACAAAAGATTGCAATTCATTTACTGGTTCCACAATGCCCAAGCTCCTGCAAATATAAACTGGCTGATAATTGGTGATTTCAATCTCATTAGGTCACTCCAAGATAGAAATAGGCCGGGTGCAGACATACAAAACATTTTCAGATTTAATGAGGCAATTTCCAATCTTGGGCTGGTTGAAATTCCATTGAAAGATAGGCATTTCACTTGGAGTAATATGCAACAGTCACCATTTCTTGAGAGATTAGACTGGTCCTTCACCTCTCAAAATTGGACAATCACATACCCACATACCCACATACCATTGTCAATTCTCTAGCTATGCCCACTTTTGATCATGTCACATGTGTCATAACAATCAAAACAAATATTCCAAAGGCAAAAAAAATCAGATTTGAAAACTATTGGATGGAATATGATGACTGCTTGCCTCTGGTTGAATCAGTTTGGAATGAGACAATCATTTATGGAGATGTTGCCAAGAGAATCTCCGCAAAACTTAAAACCTTGAGAGGTGCAATCAAAAAATGGGGAAAATGGCATCAAAATCTAAGAGGCACTATTGAAGATGTGAATAACTTAATTTGCCTGATGGACATGGCTGAAAATAGTAGAGACCTCACCAGCAGAGAATGGCATTTCAGAGCTAGTCTAAAAGATTTGCCGGCCAAACTCTTGAAACAACAAAAACTTTTCTGGTAGTAGAGAGGGAAAATTAAATGGGTGCAACTTGTGGATGAAAATACTAGCTTTTTTCATGCTTTAGCTACCACTCAGCATAGAAGGAACAAAATTGCTTATCTTGTAAACAAATATGGACCACATGTCTCTAAACATGAGGAAAAAGCCACCTTGCTTTGGGAGGCATATAAAGAAATACTTGGGCAATCAGATCCACATGAAATGATCTTCAACCTATAGAATTTGATGGATCAGCACAATGACCTTCTGCACCTGGATGAACCTTTCTCCAATGCTGAAATTGATGACATTGTTAAAGAACTACCATCAAACAAATCTCCTAGACCTGATGGTTTCAATGGGGAATTTTTCAAGAAATGTTGGCATATTATAAAGGCTAATGTTTATGATTTATGTGATCAGTTCTATCATGGCTCCCTAAATGTGCAATGCATCAACAATTCATTCATCACTCTTATCCCCAAGAAAGCTGCACTAGAAACTATTAATGACTACAGACCAATTTCCTTACTGAATTGCATTCTGAAGATATTGACCAAGTTACTAGCTTGCAGACTGCAAAAAGTTATCTTAACTTTGATACACCATAATCAGTATGGTTTCATCAAATCCAGGACAATTCAAGATTGTCTAGTTTGGGCATATGAATACATTCATCTTTGCCATAAATCCAAAAAAAATGTCCTCTTAAAACTAGATTTTGATAAGGCATTTGATAAGATTGATCATTCAGTAATTTTGCAAATTCTGCAGCAAAAAAGCTTTGGGCCCAAGTATTGCAATTGGATAAGAAAATTGTTGGACAATGGTTTGTCTTCAATTCTTCTGAATGGTGTCCCTGGCAAAACCTTTAAATGCAGGAGAGGAGTAAGGCAAGGGGACCCCCTCTCTCCATTATTTTTGTCTTGGCTGAAGAGCTGCTTCAATCAGTTATTAATGAAGCTTTGGCATTAGGGACTTATCAGAGTTCCCATCCCTATTGGATATACAAATGATTTCCCAGTTATTCAATATGCAGACGACACTCTTATCATCATGCCTGCAGATATCACTCAAATGCAATGCCTGAGATCCATCTTGGATGAATTTGCTATCTCAACTAGCCTAAAAGTGAACTTTCATAAATCATCTCTTTACCCAATCAATATCCCTCGGGAAAAACTACATGAACTCACTGAAGCTATGCAATGTCAACTTGGGACATTCCGTTTCACTTACTTGGGACTACCTCTAGGAATGACCAAACCAAAAATGGAGCACTTACTCCCCATTGTGACAAGAATTGAAAGAAGATTACATACATGTTCTGATTTCCTTGCCTATGGAGGAAAACTAGAGATGATCAATTCAGTTCTATCCTCTTTACCAACATTTTATATGTGTACATTGAAGCTTTACAAAGGGATATTGATCAACTAGATAAATACAGGAGACGTTGCTTGTGGAGAGTAGGCAACCTCACAAAGCATAATCCTCCCCTTGCAGCTTGGCCTATGGTATGCAAACCAAAAGAAATGGGAGGGCTGGGAGTGGTTGGCTTGCAGATTCAAAATGATTGTTTACTCATGAAACATCTTGATAAATTCTTCAATCATGCTGATCTTCCCTGGGTGCACCTAATTTGGGAAAATGTCAACACCCGGGTTTTTAATCCCAGATGCCTGTTATGACATACATCGCAATCCCAGGATTACCATTTTTGCGAGACATAACAGATTGGATATCACAGTACATCATCCATTACAAACCATAATAAGGTCTTACACAAATAAAGGATCTCATGATCACAAACAAGTAGAGGAATAAATAGCATAGCGGTGGGCTCCATCTTCAGGGTCACAGGCAATGCTGACGATGGGAGATGATCCTAGTTGTCGTAGTCGTCCTGCCGTCCTTCTTCCGGATAGTCCTCCTCATAGTCTGGCCACGGGAATAGCCAGGGACAAAGCCATGAGTACTCTTTAAGTACTCGCAAACTACCACTAACAAGTAAGGTAGTTCTCGTAGGAATCCTAAGCTCTAAGTTTATTTGTAAACTTAAGTTTGAAACCTAAGCCGAGTTTAGAAATAAAGAAAGATAAAATAAAGTTCTAAATCACCTAAGTGGGAACTTAGTTGTCTTAGTTGTCATAGTCAAAACCATGTTGTGGTCAAGTCATGTCACAATTCATTTCATAAGTCATTTTGAAAACATCTGAACAGTATGGCCACTCCAACTGTCCATAACCGCGGACGCGGCTATTCGAATAGTTTGACACTCTACAGAGGTGGTACACTTTCACCACAAAATTCAATACATCTGTCAGGGATAACCCTGAATCATCATACTTAGTATGCGGATAATCAAACATAACCTTTCCTTTACACACTCTAGTATAAGCACCTCTCATATGAGCTTGGCCTCCCAGCCATGGCCATCTCCCATCCTGGGCACTGCATAGGTGGACAACATTGAGAGGTAGCCTCAGGTCAAACCTCTCCCGTGAGGGAACCAATACTAATGCATATAAACTTCCGGCTAAGCCTTACCCAGTTCAGGTATTGTGGTTGTACGGTAAAATTGGAATGGTATCGCATCCGAACCCAACCATCAGTTTTTATAGAAGGGCTAAGGCTCATGCCTCAACATTTTCATCATCATAAACCATTTGTGTTTCTCAACACATGTCAAAACATCTCAATAGAATGACTCATCATTCCAAGGTTTTCATAAGCATTTTCACCAAGTATTCCCATCTAGAGTGATCAAGTTTTTGGTTTAGCTCTAAACACTAAGTTAAGAGTGTTCACTAATATGGGATGCTAATATCAATCTCATGCCATAGAATGACATCTAAGTCTAACTACATAGGCCAAGTTTTATACTCTTTATGCTATCTATAAATAAAGTAAAGCACTATGGTAAGGTAAAAGAAAGTAAAGCTTGTAAGTAAAACTTGGGATAGGTATAAATCAAAGAGGTATAATCAAAGCATGCCTAATGCATCTTGCTTGGGTTATCTTTCTTAATTCTAGCTTGCTAACAATAGCTTGCCTTGATTGATGCGGTGTTTGAAATTCTCCTCGTCTTCTTCGGGGTTGAACTCCTCCTCCTCGTAGACTTGGTCGGTACTATCGTCTATAAATACATACGGGATACACAATCACCAAACAATACTTAACTAGTCTATTTAGCACACTAAGGCACATACTTGATGATCTAGCATCATCACATTCATCACAAGCTTTAATGAACTAGTTTCATTTATTTTATTTAAGAAAGGTAATTTCTACTCATTGAAAAATTAATTAAGATTTAATATTCTCCAATCAAAATATGGGATCATGTGGAAACATATCATCACCACATATCTAATACATGGGAATGTGATTTAAATGTTTGATCATATTTCAATAAGTTTAAGTTTAACATTTAAATGATTTAAAGTGACTAGAAATGCATGTATATCATTATTTTGGTACTAGTCCAAAGTCACTGCATGCAAACCTAAATATTATTATATATTCAGATAGGTATTATCAAATGTGATTTTTGAGAGTTGGAATCAACTCAAAAGCTATTATGGTTGATTTTAGAAAAATGTTTGAATATAGAAAAGTCTCTGTCTTGTTATTTTTGCTATAAGTGATCTATAACTCTAATTGATTTAAATCCAACGGGCGTGGATAGAGATTTAAATTATCTTTCTAGCAAAATTGGAATCATTCAATTTGGTTCAGTAGAATTCTCTGAATTGATTTTTTAACTAGTGGACATAATTGAGTTTAAGTCTAAATAGAAAATTCATTATTTGAATTTTACGGCCAGTGCGGGAAACTAAACAGGCCGGCCCAGTGACACTCCGTTGCTCTGCTGGCAAATGACAAGGGGGTCCCGCATGTCATCAGCACAACTAAATGCGAAGCGGTACAGGGCGATGTGGACCGTGCGATTAGAACCTAGATCAACGACTCTGGCTCATCGTCGACGACGGACAGGTCGCCGGTGAGACTGAACCCTAGCGGCTCGGTGGGGGTCTGTTGGGGGATTACCAGGGCTCCAACTAACATGGTGATGGGGGTGATCGAACGAGCGGATGACGGCGGACTCAGGCGAGGTCGCGGCGGCTCCTGTGGTGGTCGCAATCGACGGGCCCCTTTCTCCTTGCTGCAGCGACTCTAGTGGAAATTCCGGCGAATGGCTGCTCGAGCGGCTCCAGCGAGAGGTGGGGAAGGATTAGTGGTGAGAGGGGGGTGAGTGTTGTGCAGAAATGAGACGGGGGTGCCCTCCTTTTATAGGTCCACGAGGGGATCGTGGGGTGCGACGGTGAGCTCATTGGTGACGGTGGTACAGAGGGCTAGAGGCATGGGCGGGGACCGCAGGGTTGACAGACGGTGGCTTGCCTCCTGGCGGTCAGCTACGGTGCAATGGCATGGCTAGGGGCGATGGTATGCGGTTGGGAAAGGTCGACGCTCTATGCGGCAGAGGCGGTGCTCGACGCGGCGTGCGATGGCTGCTGGTCACACGGCGGGAAAAGGGCATGTCTGGTGGCGTGATGGGGTTATGGCGGAGCGGCACGTGCAAGCTGAGGGCAAGGCACGGCTTGTGCTGGCCTATCGGGGACGGTGCTCTGGCGTGCTCCGTGCATGGCGCAGAGGCTCGGTGCGCGGGTGTGCCTCGGTGGTCCAGTGCTCGGCTGTGTCCGTGGGGTGGACAGGGGGTCACGGTAGGGTGCGACGGAGCTAGGGCAAGCTGGTTTGGTGTGGCATTGTCTCTGGTGCGGTGTCCATGTTTGGCCGGCGGCGACCAAGAACAGGCAGCGCGGCACTGCTGCTAGAAGCTAAATGGTAGCTCTTTGATGGCTTGGTTGGAACTAGGGGACACAGGGAAGAGCAGAGGGGGTCAAATGGGGGACAAAGAGTTGATTAGCAATAGTATTAGTTAGCCCAATATTTCTCTACCTGCCAACTATTCGACAAAATGGCCACAAGAAAGTTTTGTTTGAATTTTGAAAAGATTTTTGGTGGGTGTGTTAGTCATATGCTTATGCATCTGTGGTTACTGGGGATTGTCAAGGTGAACTCATTTGAGTGGTTTTTGAAAAAGTGGGATCTATGCATATGAAATGGATTCCATTTTCAAATCTCATTTAAATTTAGGGTTTAAATGTTTTTGTAAGATTTCAAAGTGGTTCTTGGTAGATCTTTACTTGTACTAACAAGGGGTGCAAAGAGTTAGAATTGTTTCTGTTAAGAATTGACTTCTAGGAACACCTAAAGTGACCTAGTGGATTAAAATGGCAAAAGTGACCATTTGCCTTTATTAATTTCATTTGATTTCTTTTTCTTTGGATTTGGTTTTGGAATGATCTAGATGATGTGGAATTCATCTTTGAATCATTTTACAACCAGTAGAACAATCAAACATGGCAATTCCAAAAAATTCTATTTTAATGCAACACACATGTGCATTCTTAATTATTTTAATGATAAAAAGTTTTTGTTAACCCTAAATTGGGTGATTTGGATGTTGATAACCTTGCTTAAAGTTTTGGGATGTTACAAACCTTCCCCCCTTAAACAAAATCTCGTCCCGAGATTTAAGAAAGAAAACTAGGAACTATAGAGATCTGGAAACTCTGTCCTAATGTAATCTTCTCGCTCCCAACTAGCTTCTTCTTCGGTGTGGTTACTCCATTGGATCTTGAGAAATTTGATACTCCGGGTCCTGGTGGTTCTGTACGGTTCTTCCAAGATACGGATGGGCACTTCATGATACGTCAGATCCTTGTTGATATCAACGGCTTGGTGATCTATGTTATTGAAAACTTCGGTCTTCTCCGGCACTTCTAAGCATTTGCTAAGTAACGAGATATGGAACACATTGTGGATGGCATACATCTCTTCAGGCAGTTCCAGTTGATACGATACTTCTCCTCGATGATTTAGAATCTTGAAGGGTCCGATATATCTGGGGGCTAACTTTCCTTTCAGACTAAAACATTGCGTTCCCTTTAATGGCGAAACTTTGAGATACACAAAATATCTGACATTGAAAGTCAGGTCTCTCCGTCTCTTGTCAGCATAACACTTCTGTCTGGATTGGGCGGTATTGAGGTGCTCACGGACTTTGTGAACCTTCTCTTCGGCTTCTCGTAGGATGTCGGGTCCGAAAATCTGACTCTCTCCTACTTGCGACCAATTCAAAGGGGTACAACACTTTCTTCCATATAAGAACTCAAATGGGGCCATTTGCAAACTGGCTTGATAACTGTTGTTGTATGAGAATTCTGCGAAAGGCAGACAATCTTCCCATTTTGATCCATACTCTAACACACAAGCTCTCAACATATCTTCTAAGATTTGGTTGACTCTTTCAGTCTGTCCATCGGTCTGCGGGTGATAAGCTATGCTGAAATTCAATTTGGTTCCTAATCCTTCTTGGACTTTCTGCCAAAATCTTGAGGTAAATTGGGTTCCTCGATCCGACACTATGGTCTTAGGGGTTCCATGCAAACTGACGATTCTAGCAATATATAACTCTGCTAGCTTTGAACTCTGGTAGGTTGTCTTGACGGGTATAAAATGAGCTACCTTGGACAGTCTATCAACGATGACCCAGATTGAGTCATTTCCCCTACTAGAAGTAGGCAAACCGGTGATAAAGTCCATTCCGACAGAATCCCATTTCCATTCCAGAATCTGCAATGGTTGCAATAGTCCTGCGGGCCTCTGATGTTCTGCTTTGACTCTTTGATAGATATCACACTTGGCGATGTAGCTTCCGATTTCTCTCTTCATCTTGTGCCACCAAAATTGCTCCTTCAAATCTGGATACATCTTCGTTCCTCCGGGGTGGATAGAATAAAGAGTATCATGAGATTCTTGCATGATAGCTTGCTTCAGCTCTGAATCTGCTGGCACACAGATACGTCGTTTGTACCATAGAACTCCTTCTTCGTCTTCGGTGAATCCAGGCACCTTTCCTGTAACAATACGACGCTTGATTCCGTCGATACTTTCATTTCCCTTCTGGGCTTCCTTGATTTGACTAATAAAAGTGGTTTGAAGTTCAATGCTAGCTAAAAATCCTTTGCTAACTAGCTCAGTTCTAAACTACTCCAACTCTTCATGCAAACTTGGTTGCTTCTCCTTGATCATGGTGTTTAACCTACACGACAATCTGTTAAGAGCATCCGCTACCACATTGGCCTTGCCTGGGTGATAGTGAATGTCAATGTCATAATCCTTGATTAACTCTATCCATCTCCTTTGCCTCATATTCAGCTCTTTCTGAGTAAAAATATACTTCAAGCTCTTGTGATCTGAGTAAATCTCACAACGATTCCCCATAAGATAATGACGCCATGTCTTCAAGGCTAAAACTATAGCTGCTAATTCAAGATCATGGGTAGGGTAGTTTTGCTCATACTGCTTGAGTTGTCGAGACATATATGCTATTACTTTGCCTTCTTGCATCAACACACATCCGAGACCAATCTTGGATGCATCACAATACACATCAAATGGCTTCTTGATATCCGGCATGATCAATATTGGGGCTGAAAGCAATCTCTTCTTGAGCTCTTGGAAACTTGCTTCACATTTGTCAGTCCATTCAAACTTCTTGTCCTTCTTCAACAATTGGGTCATGGGTCTTGTGATGCTCGAAAATCCTTCTACAAACTTGCGGTAATATCCCGCTAATCCGAGAAATGCATGGACTTGGGTTTGAGTGGTTGGGGCTCCCATTCTTCAAAATCTTTGATCATGGCGGAATCAACAGCGACTCCTTTGGCCGACACAATATGTCCGAGGAATCCTACCTCTTTCAGCCAGAACTCACATTTGCTAAACTTGGCATACAACTGATGCTCTGTCAGGGTTTCAAGAATGATTCTCAGATATTACTCATGGTCTTCTTCTGACTTGGAGTAGATAAGAATATCGTCGATAAACACAACGACAAACTTATCCAGAAAGTTCATAAAGATCTTATTCATGAGATTCATGAAATAAGCGGGGGCATTTGTTAATCCAAAAGACATGACTGTATACTCATATAATCCATATCTGGTGGTAAAGGCGGTCTTTGGAATATTCGTTTTACGAATCTTAAGTTGGTGATAACCAGTCCTAAGATCAATCTTAGAGAACACTCTGGCACCAGTCAACTGATCAAACAGATCCTCTATCTTGGGTAGTGGGTACTTGTTCTTGATGGTGACATCATTCAGCTTCCTGTAATCTGTGCACAAACGGTTTCCTCCATCCTTCTTGTCGACGAACAACACGGGCGATGCACTTGGTTGAATCAAGTCTTTCTCCAGCATAGCATCCAGTTGCTTCTTTGGCTCCACTAACTCTGATGGGTTCATGCTATAGGGTCTCTGAGCTATGGGTCCGGTTCCAGGGATTAGTTCAATAATGAACTCAATATCCTGATCTGGGGGCATATCGGGCAATTCATCTGGGAATACGTCGGGGTATTCACAGACTACTCTGACTTGGTCAATGGTTGGTAGGGCTAGACTCTTGTTGCATTTGAATTGACGGGGAAAGGTTTCAGATATATGCTCTACTGATACTCCAGAGCTACTGGTCATGGTGATGGCTTTCTTGGCACAGTCGATCAATCCTTTATGCTTCGACGTCCAATCCATTCCTAGTACTACTTCCAAACCTTTGGTTCCAAGTACTATTAGATTGGCATAAAAATCTATCCCATGTATTCTGATAGGCACAGCCTTGCAAATTTTTCTAGCTTTGGTGGTTGATCCAGGTATTTGAACTATCATAACATGCTTCAAGTTGGTTGGGTGAATCTTACTAGTGCATGCAAATTATTCGGTAACAAATGAGTGCGATGCTCCAGAATCAAACAACACTGTTGCTAAAACTGAGTTAACAGAAAACATACCTAGTACGACATCTGGCGCTTCTTGGGCTTCTTCGGCGTTCATGTGGAAGAGACGGCTGTTGCGGTTGTGAGGGTTTCCTGGGGCAAATCTTCTTCCGGGCTAAACACGGCGCTGTTGTTGAGATGGGGCATTCACATTGGTAGTGGCGGCAATCTTCTTTGGACACTCATTGGAGTAGTGACCCTTCACTCCACACTCAAAACAAGTAATCTGAGACTTGTCTTTTGTTGCGACAGGTACGGCATTGCTTCTAGTCCTTGGGGAAGTATTGTTGTTGTTGTTGTTGGACTTGGGCGGTGCACGGTTGAAGTTGGTGGAGTTGCCGGGGTGGTTGTTGTTGTTTCCTCCAGACTTCACATTTCCTCCGCTACGGTTGGGGTAGCTTGGGCGAGACATTGGGGGTCTATTGTTACGTGGGGCATATCCGGCAGACAGGTTGGGGTGATACTTCTGGGCACTGTGGGACCTAGCTTGGTGCATCATTCGATGTTTGTGGTTGTCGTTCGCTTGGTTGATCTTCCCTTCCATCTGAATGGCAGAGTCGACTAGCTCTTCGAGATCCTCAAAATGGATGTTGACTAGCACCGTCTACATCTCATCATGCAGTCCGTTCAGGAATCTCTCCTTCTTCTTGGCTTCAGTGTTGATCTCATCAGGTGCATACCTGGAGAGGGACAAGAATCTATCACGGTACTCCACTACAGTCATTCTGCCTTGCTTTAGTTCTCTGAATTCATCTCTCATTCTAGTTACTAAACCCTGCGGCACATGGGTGCGGCTGAACTTGACTTTGAAGGCTTCCCACGTCATCACTTGACCGTGGTTCATCATACGGGTGTTGTTCCACCATGCTCTTGCATCTCCTGCCAGATAGTGGGTGGCAAATATAACTTTCTCATTGGCATCCACTCCTGCGACTTCTAAGTTGTTCTCCATGGTCTGTAACCAATCATCGGCATCCAGTGGGTCTTCAGATTTTCTAAAGATAGGGGGATTGGTATTCTCGAAGTTTTTGAGTTTAGATCCATGATGATCCTGATTTCCATGGCCTTGATTGTTGTGGGCCATCTGGGCGATCTGCTGCAAGGTGGCTAGATTTGCTTGGCATTCTGCCCTACTAGCTTCATGGTCCACAATTAACGTCTGCAGAATCTGTAGCATTGGGTCATGCGATGAGTTACTCCCTCCTTGGTTTCCACGAGTCATCTGAAGATTGAGATAGATAATGGGGTAAGAGGGAAAGTTCTAAGGTTTAGGGTTTTGGTTTCAAAGCTAAAACTTTGAGTTTGACTCAGGTTTGGCAAACTAACTTCTTTTCATTCATTCAAGCAAAGCACACGATACAAACACACACACCACAACAAAAGGAAATCAGATGGTTTTAAGAACCATTCTATAAGCTAAGATACAATGGGACCGATACTTCTCACTCCTACGATAGTGCTCTAGTGCATCTACTCATCATCGATGAAGTCAGAGTCATCATCGTCGGTGTAGAATTCCATGGCATCATCCTCCAGATAGTCATCATCATTGCTGAGGTGCGAGTGAATATCCCCCTAGGTGTATTCACCTTCTTCCTCTTCTTCTTTTATTGCAAGCTGAGCTTCTTGCTCCTTGATGGTCTTCTCGAGGTCAGCCACCTTCTTGCGAAGACGGTCGATGGTGCAATCCTTCTTTGCGCGTTGACGACGAAGTGATTGACGATCCTTGACAAGCAGTGAAAAAGGCTAGGCCTTCTGGGCAGCAATGGCAAGGTTGTGGTTGGCGTACTCCCGAGCATTGTCCAATTCCTTATGTCTGTCATACAGTAGGAAATCGAGGTTCTCCACTTGGCGCTTCAACTCCGGATGACTTGGCATTTCCAGAGGCATTCCCATAGAATCACGCCTTACATAGTGCGCAAAGCAAGTTCCCTGGATCAAGTTGACATTCTGTGCGCAAAGACGAGCGAGAGCTTCATGCATTGCCCTGGTTTAATCTATCTAGCCAGTTGTTCTCTCTCACGATGTATTGAATCTTCTCGGAAAAAGGTGCCTCCATCTTGCCTCGAAGATCAGCAACTATCAACCATTGTAAATCTCCTCCTGGGTGGTCATTGAGTTGAGCTCCGAAGAATTCCGGATGCGGGCGCTCAAGGTACTCAGATAGTGCATCAAGATCCCTCTCGAAGATCAGTTGGCCTCCGTTGCCCAACTGGTAGAACTTGCAGTACTGAACTTCCATCTATAAGAATTTAGGATGAGAAAGTTAGTGAGGTGATCAAGTGTGTCAAATTTTATGGAGTAATGTAAGAATTTTGAGGAACATGTATCTTTTTGAAAGAATCTCAAGGGTAAGATGGGAATAGATTTTCACAAATACTCATTTTGGTTTTGAAACTAAGTTTTTGTTCGGACGTCCATTCTAACTAGGGTCTCCTATGGTCAGGATGGCTCTGATACCAACTTGTCAACACCTGGGTTTTTAATCCCAGATGCCTGTTATACCATACATCGCAATCCCAGGATTACCTTTTGCGAGACATAACAGATTGGATATCATAGTACATTATCCATTACAAACCATAATAAGGTCTTACACAAATAAAGGATCTCATGATCCAGTCTCAATACAAACAAGTAGCGGAATAAATAGCGTAGCGGTGGGCTCCATCTTCAGGGTCACAGGCAATGCTGACGATGGGAGATGATCCTAGTTGTCGTAGTCGTCCTGCTTTCCTTCTTCCGGATAGTCCTCCTCATAGTCTGGCCACGGGAATAGCCAGGGACAAAGCCATGAGTACTCTTTAAGTACTCGCAAACTATCACTAATAAGTAAGGTAGTTCTAGTAGGAATCCTAAGCTGTAAGTTTATTTGTAAAATTAAGTTTGAAACCTAAGTTGAGTTCAGAAATAAAAAAGATAAAATAAAGTTCTAAATCATCTAAGTGGGAACTTAGTTTTCATAGTCACAACCATGTTGTGGTCAAGTCATGTCACAATTCATTTCATAAGTCATTTTGAAAACATCTGACAAAGGAACAGTATGGCCACTCCAACTGTCCATAACATGACGGCTATTCAATAGTTTGACACTCTGCAGAGGTGGTACACTTTCACCACAAAATTCAATACATCAAATGGGGATAACCCTGAATCATCATACTTAGTATGCGGATAATCAAACATAACCTTTCCTTTACACACTCTAGTATAAGCACCTCTCCTATGAGCTTGGCCTCCCAGCCATGGCCATCTCCCATCCTAGGCACTGCATAGGTGGACAACATTGAGAGGTAGCCTCAGCTCAAACCTCTCCCGTGAGGGAACCAATACTAATGCATATAAACTTCCGGCTAAGCCTTACCCAGTTCAGGTATTGTGGTTGTACGGTAAAATTGGAATGGTATCGCATCCGAACCCAACCATCAGTTTTTATAGAAGGGCTAAGGCTCATGCCTCAACATTTTCATCATCATAAACCATTTGTGTTTCTCAACACATGTCAAAACATCTCAATAGAATGACTCATCATTCCAAGGTTTTCATAAGCATTTTCACCAAGTATTCCCATCTAGAGTGATCAAGTTTTTGGTTTAGCTCTAAACACTAAGTTAAGAGTGTTCACTAATATGGGATGCTAATATCAATCTCATGCCATAGAATGACATCTAAGTCTAACTACATAGGCCAAGTTTTATACTCTTTATGCTATCTATAAATAAAGTAAAGCACTATGGTAAGGTAAAAGAAAGTAAAGCTTGTAAGTAAAACTTGGGATAGGTATAAATCAAAGAGGTATAACCAAAGCATGCCTAATGCATCTTGCTTGGGTTATCTTGCTTAATTCTAGCCTGCTAATGATACGTTGCTAACGTATCCATAATTTTTGGTGTTCCATGCTTGGTTTTATCTACTTTCTTGTGTTTTGTCCACATTTTGGAGTACTTTTCATATGATTTCTTGGACTAACCTATTAACAAGAGCCACAGTGCCAGCTGCCTGTTTTCTGCTGTTTTTGGTTCCAGGAAAGTCAGAAAATGAATATTCTCGGAATTGGACGGGACAAAAGCCAAAGTCAGTTTTTCACCGAGGGACACCTAGAGCCAGAATACGAGACGAAGAGGGGCTGGAGCCCGGCCACACCACCTGGTCGCGTGGCCAGGCCTGGCCCGTGCTAGGGGGTGGTCTGGCCGCCCCAGGCACCCCCTTGGCCTCTCCTTCCGCCTATAAGTTGCCTCTGATACAGAAACCCTAAGTACCCGATCAAAATTCCACAAAAGAGTCTATAGCCGCCGTCATCTCCATCCCTAGATCAGGAGGGATCTGAAGCTCTTCCCGGCACCCTACCGGAGAGGGGAATTCACCCTGGAGGCCTTCTTCATCATCATGCAAGACTCCGGTGTGATGCGTGAGTAGTTCATCAATGGACTACGGGTCCATGTAGTAGCTAGATGGCTAGTTCTCCTCCTTTTTGCTATCATGTTTAGATCTTGTGAGCTCCGTTCATGATCAAGCTCATCTATTTGTAATTCTGCGTGTTGTGTTTGCGGGGATCCGATGGATATTGAGATGCTATTTCAGATTGATTATTGATTCTATCATGTCTTCGTTATTTGTGATCGTGCATGCTTTCCGTTGTTAGTAGCTATCTTGGCCAAGTAGATGCTAGCAACTCCAAGAGTTAGTATTTATGCTCGATAGTGGGTTCATGCCTCTGGTAATCTGGGGAAGTGACAGAAATCTCTAAGATACTAGATGTGATGTTGCTACTAGGGAGAAAACAACAATTCTTTGTTCATAGAACAATCGTATTGTTTACTTTACACGCAATTTGTAATGCAATTATCCGTTGCTTGCAACTTAATACTGGAGGGGGTTTGGAGGATAACCTGAAGGTGGATTATTAGTCATAGATACAGTTGGATGGCGGTCTATGTATAATATTGTAATGCCCAATCGAATCTCAAAGGAGTCAAGATGAGTAGTATATGCTTGTATGCTTTCTCGATGTTTATCAATTGCCCCGCTGTAATTTGTTCACCCAACATGTCATCTATCTTAAGGAGAGCCACCTCTAGTGAACTATGGACCCTGGTCCTTTCTTTTACTATCAATCTACGATCAACTATTTACTGTTTTGTGTTTACTTTCTGCAAACTATTACTTTCTTCCACTCGATACGTTTAATCCTTTGTTTTTAGCAAAACCGGTGAGACTGACAACCTCATCGCAAGTTGGGGACAGAGTTCTGTGGTTGGGTTGTGCATGTCTCCACGCTGTTGCTGGCACCGGTAGTGCGCCCTGCCAAAGTTCAGCTAGCTACACCTTTGGGGTGTTTCCTTGCTCCTACTGGATTGATAACCTTGGTTTCATAACTGAGGGAAAACTTACTGATGTGCTCATCATACCTTCCTCTTGGAGTTCACCAACGAGCTCGTTAATACACGAGTCAGCAGCTAACAATATCTTGCCTTGATTGGTGCAGTGGTTTAAATTCTCCTCGTCTTCTTCGGGGTAGAACTCCTCCTCCTCGTAGACTTGGTCGGTACTATCGTCTATAAATACATACGGGATACACAATCACCAAACAATACTTAACTAGTCTATTTAGCACACTAAGGCACATACTTGATGATCTAGCATCATCACATTCATCACAAGATTTAATGAACTGGTTTCATTTATTTTATTTAAGAAAAGTAATTTCTACTCATTGAAAAATTAATTAAGATTTAATACTCTCCAATTAAAATATGGGATCATGTGGACACAAGTCATCACCACATATTCTAATACATGGGAATGTGATTTAAATGTTTGATCATATTTCAATAAGTTTAAGTTTATCATTTAAATGATTTAAAGTGACTAGAAATGCCTATATAGCATTATTTTGATACTAGTCCAAAGTCACTGCATGCAAACCTAAATATTATTACATATTCAGATAGGTATTATCAAATGTGATTTTTGAGAGTTGGAATCAACTCAAAAGCTATTATGGTTGATTTTAGAAAAATGTTTGAATGTAGAAAAGTCTTTGTCTTGTTATTTTTGCTATAAGTGATCTATAACTCTAATTGATTTAAATCCAACGGTCTTGTATAGAGATTTAAATTATCTTTCTAGCAAAATTGGAATCATTCAATTTGTTCCAGTAGAACTCTCTGAATTGATTTTTAAACTAGTGGACAGAATTGAGTTTAAGTCTAAATACAAAAATCATTATTTGAATTTTAGGGCCAGCGCAGAAAACTAAACGGGTTGGCCCAGTGACACTCCGCGGCGCTGCTAGCAACTGACAAGGGGGTCCCGCATGTCAGCGACACAACTAAACGCGAAGCGGTACGGGGCGATGTGGACCGTGCGATTAGAACCTAGATCAATGCCTCTGGCTCATCATCGACGACGAACAGGTCGCCGATGAGACTGAACCCTAGTGGCTCAGTGGGGGTCTATTGGGGACTTACCAGGGCTCCAGCTAACGTGGCGATGGGGGCGATCGAACAAGCGGACGACGGCGGACTCAGGCGAGGTCGCGGCGGCTCCTAGGGTGGTCGCAATCTATGGGCCCCTTTCTCCTCTGTTGCGGCGACTCCGGTGGAAATTCCGGCGAACGGCTACTCGAGCAGCTCCGACGAGAGGTGGGGAAGGATCAGTGGTGAGAGGGGAGGGTAGTGTTGTGCAGAAATGAGACGGGGGTGCCCTCCTTCTATAGGTCGACGAGGGGACCGTGGGGTGCGACGGTGAGCTCGTCGGTGACGGTGGTACAGAGGGCTAGAGGCATGGGCAGGGTAGGCGGATGGTGGCTTGCCTCCTGGCGATCAGCTACGGTGCAATGGCATGGCTAGGGGCGGTGGTATGCGGTTGGGAAAGGTCGACGCTTTGCTTGGCAGATGCGGTGCTCGACGCGGCGTGCGGTGGCTGATGGTCGCGCGGCGGGAAAAGGGCATGTCTAGTGGCAACTTAATGCAATTATCCGTTGCTTGCAACTTAATACTGGAGGGGGTTCGGATGATAACCTGGAGGTGGATTATTAGTCATAGATGCAGTTGGATGGCGGTCTATGTATAATGTTGTAATGCCCAATTGAATCTCAAAGGAGTCAAGATGAGTAGTATATGCTTGTATGCTTTCTCGATGTTTGTCAATTGCCCTGCTGTAATTTGTTCACCCAACATGTCATCTATCTTAAGGAGAGCCACCTCTAGTGAACTATGGACCTCGGTCCTTTCTTTTACTATCAATCTACGATCAACTGTTTACTGTTTTGTGTTTACTTTCTGCAAACTATTACTTTCTTCCACTCGATACGTTTAATCCTTTGTTTTTAGCAAAACCGGTGAGATTGACAACCTCATCGCGAGTTGGGGACAGAGTTTTGTGGTTGTGTTGTGCATGTCTCCACATTGCTGCTGGCACTGGTAGTGCGCCTTGCCAAAGTTCAGCTAGCTACACCTTTGGGGTGTTTCCTTGCTCCTACTGGATTGATAACCTTGGTTTCATAACTGAGGGAAAACTTACTGTTGTGCTCATCATACCTTCCTCTTGGGGTTCCCCAACGAGCTCGTTAATACACGAGTCAGCAAGTATATTTTCTGGCGCCGTTGCCGGGGAGTCAAGGACATCTTCACAAGGGGAGTCCCTCATAACCAATCTCTTTATTTTGTTATTTTTTGTTTTCCTTAGTTTACTTTTTGCTTTGTTTGCTTGTTTCTTTATCAAAAACACACAAAAAATAGTTCCTACTATAGCTGGTATTTTCGTTGGTCTGTTATTGTCTTGCTTTATCATGCTTACTATCAATGGTTTGTTTCTTTGAAACTGAATCTAATTGGCAATGTGGGTTCATGGAAGAACAAAAATATTATTATAAGAAACACCGCTTGTCACAAAAAGGGAAACTATTATGGGAACAAATTGATAAATTGAATACCATTGCTAGAAATGTGTGCTCTACTTATAATATTACTTATTGCGTTGATAAATCTTGTTGCTGTAGGAGGTATAAACACCTCCCTTTTCAATGTGAGTATAATGATAATGTTACCATATCTTCTTATGTTAAAGAAAATTATGACTTTTATGATGTGGAACAAATTGAAGAATCTATTGCTTGGAAGGGTGCATTTGAAATTGCTAGTTTGCTTGAAAATACTGATGATGCACCTTATAAATATGAGGTTTATGATATACTTCAATTTTGCTTTGATAATTACAAGGAAGAAAATGGCTATATTCTTGAATATCTTAATAGATGCTCTCCACCAGTGGAAGAGATTAATGCCTTGCAGGAGCCTATGAAAGAAGAAATAGCTAAAACTGAAAGCTCATTGGATGAAAAAGAGGAGGAGAATGATGATCAAGAGGAGGAAGAATGGATCTACCCATTCCTAACTTCTAATGAGAGTAACTCTTTACCCCTTGAAATATTTGATTGTCCCTCATGCTTACTAAAGGAGGATGAATGTTATGTTCCTGAGGATCCTTTTGAAAATGTTTATAATAAAGCTCTAGTGTTTGTAGATCATGAAAATCATGCTTTATGTGATAGTTATATTGTTGAGTTTATTCATGATGCTACTGAAAATTATTATGAGAGAGGAAAATATGGTTGTAAAAGTTTTCATGATACTAAAACACCTCTCTATTTGCTGAAAGTTTTGAAGTTACTCTCGTTTTATCGTCCTATACATGTCGCTTTGTTCTTTGTGAATTTATTTGCATATAAGATTCCTATTCATAGGAAGAGGGTTAGACTTAAATGTGTTTTTAAGTTGCTTCTTGATGCTCTCTTTTACTTCAATTCATATTTCCTATGTGAGCATCTTCTCAAACTATCATGCCTAACTTAAAGGCGTTAAAGAAAAGTACTTATTGGGAGATAACCCAAAAGTTTTAGATGAGTCTTGGAAGTTATTACTTCAGCAATAACCGCTCCTTATCCTTTTTATTTGCTTTTTGTGCCAAGAGTAACCTCTAATGAGAGAGAAGTAATGATTGGGAAAGTTGTTGTCCCGAAACAGGTTTCTGTGCTTCACCGTAAAAATTCGAGTAAAATCTCTGTACGTCCTTTTGACACTTGAATTTTTGTGCTTCTGTCCCAGGTTATTATCTAACTTTTGTTAGTTCAACACTTTTCGATTTAATCAACAGAAGGTCTTCGAAAAAAATCGTCTTTACCTGCTGGTCTGTTTTGACAGATTTCTGCCATTTTCTACATTTGCTTCTTGTTGGTTCCTTTTTGAGTTTTTTTGGGGAATTGAGCTTTTTGAGGGAAGTGCTACAGTAGCTAGTGTTTTAATGGAAGTTTTATTGGTGTTGGAACTGAACCTAAAGACCTATTATCTTGAGTGCACTAATGTTGCTAATAAAGATTGTGTGAAGTTTTGTATGAAGGAAAAAATTTAGGTGTGTGGAAGGAATGAGTAATGAGATGAAGAATGGACTAAAGCTCAAACTTTGTGATGCCACGCATGTCACCCCAACAAATATCCAAGAAGTACAAGCGTCAAAGCTTGGGGATGCCCAAGGCATCCCCCTCTTTATCAATAAAAATCCCAGGTTCCTTCCAAACACTTTATTTTTATTGTTTCATGCACAGTTGTGTTGTTCTTGGAGCGTCTTCTTTTTCGTTTTCGTTTTGGTTTTTTGTTTTCTTTGTTTGCTTAGTTTTCTGAATAAATTGGTTGGACCCCCTCTTTCATACATTGGTTTTCAAATAGTTTGGATTGGATTGGAAAAGGAGTAGGAAAGTTCATGCTTAAGTGGTAAAGAGAGCCTTTTTTGACTTGTTATAAACAATTGATATTGCTTAATGTGCCTTTGAAGAATCATGTGTTGTTTTAGCATATTAAAGCATAGTATTGTGGTATTCTCCTTTGATGCTTTATTTGGGTTGACTTGGCACATGTTCACACCATGTTATAACTATCCCAAGTCACCATAGCCTTTATGATCCTTTAGTTTTCAACGTGTAGTATCACTTTATGCTTTGATTAATGATGTTTGTCGATCTGCATGATTATGGCCATTATTGCTCTCTTAGTTTGTCGCTCCCAGTCTGTTCCTAGCCTCCGTAACCAAGTATGAGTTCCACTCATGCATGCAACTCCTAAAACCAAGTTATTCCAAAGAGTCAACCATACCTACCTACTAGCATATGCTATTCCAAGTATATTCATGTTTTTTATCTACCTTTCGAATTAAACTTGTTATGAGAAAACTATTGATTAAAGCTCTAACGAACTTGTTGGCACACATTACTTTTCTTGTCCTTAATAAACTTGAACCATTGTGTCGTCTATGTTGTATATGCTTGCACTTATTTGTTGGGGATTAGCAGAACCATGCTGTCATGGGGAACGCTTTCAACATTGCACTTGTACTTTGTACCTAGTTGATATCATGCTCTTTTGTCTATGGATGTCGTCAGTCTGAAATAAAAGGGGAGCTTGTAAGTCCATGGAGTTATGTATATGTGTTAGAGAAACGCCTGGGCCGCTGGTCTAATCCATGTTGTCATGGTGGAAACCTGTAGCGTAACCATAATGAGCTGTCTATGAAGCATTCTTCTTATAAAAAAAGAGTCAGATATTGAGAAAAAAGATAAAAAGAAAAAATATGAGAAAAGAGGAAAGAGAGAAAAAAGCACCATATTCCCATGGTAAATAAGAAGATTGCTGAGATGCTCGTTATCTGCTTGCCTTGTCATTTTGATATGGGGATTCTTCCGTATCATCGGGCAAGGGGTACCCCGTTGGCGGTTCTCTATGATACACATGTACTTACGATGACAAGAACTTACCGATGACTAAACTTGAGTAGCATGAGGAGCGGCCCTCGTATTCAAGGGACATGAGATTTCCAACTTATATGTCATCAAGCATATACACCATAGTTTGTTCACTTTAACCTTGATCACTTCAAGATGCTTATGATAGGGGCAATGAGAGATGAAAGCTATTAAGTACCATAATTTTAGGAAGCTCTTTATGAAACTTGAATCCCTGCTTCCTTCTACGAAGGCCTTTCTTTTACTTTTTTGTTGAGTCTCCACCTTCTACCTTTATGCACCTACTTTGAGAGCATAGTGGCCATTCTTATTTCTATGTGCATTGTCCCAAGACTTGTTGATTGATGCATAACTTTGATATTGCTTGTTTTAAATTATTTGTATCTAGTCACTCTTATGAACTTTGAAGGTGTCCTATGCATTTATGTTTGCTACTCTATGAGGGACAAGCTGAATATTACTATGCTATGTTTTCTTTATGTGAAACAAACAAACGTCTTGCAAAGCATTGTTATTCATGAATCTTGTGTTTGTGCCTTTTCATGTTGCAACATAGTTTCTTTGTCTTATTGCTAGAACTTTGTCTTTCATGTTATGATTGAAGTACTATGATCCCAGCTTCGAATGTTTTACAAATACTTTGATCAAGTTTATGATGGTGCATGTCACCTCAAAAATTATTCTTTCTTTTTATCACTTACCTACTCTAGGACGAGCAGGAGTTAAGCTTGCGGATGTTGATACGTTGCTAACGTATCCATAATTTTTGATGTTCCATGCTTGGTTGTATCTACTTTCTTGTGTTTTGTCCACACTTTGGAGTACTTTCCATATGATTTCTTGGACTAACCTATTAACAAGAGCCACAATTGCCTACTGTTTTCTGCTGTTTTTGGTTCCAGGAAAGTCAAAAAATGAATATTCTCGGAATTGGACGGGACAAAAGCCAAAGTCAGTTTTTCACCGAGGGACACCTAGAGCCAGAATACGAGATGGAGAGGGGCATGGGCCCGGCCACACCACCTGGCCACGCGGCCAGGCCTGACCCGCACCGAGGGGTGGTCTGGCCACCCCAGGCACCCCCTCGGCCTCTCCTTCCACCTATATATTGCCTCTGATACGGAAACCCTAAGTACCTGATCAAAAATCCACGAAATAGTCTGTAGCCGCCGTCATCTCCATCCCTAGATCGGGAGGGATCTGAAGCTCTTCCCGGCATCCTACCGGAGAGGGGAATTCACCCTGGAGGCTTTATTCATCATCATGCAAGCCTCCGGTGTGATGCGTGAGTAGTTCATCTCTGGACTACGGGTCCATGTAGTAGCTAGATGGCTGGTTCTCCTCCTTTGTGCTATCATGTTTAGATCTTGTGAGCTTCGTTCATGATTTTAGAAAATTGTTTGAATGTAGAAAAGTCTCTGTCGTGTTATTTTTGCTATAAGTGATCTATAACTCTAATTGATTTAAATCCAACGGTCTTGGATAGAGATTTAAATTATCTTTCTAGCAAAATTGGAATCATTCAATTTGGTTTAGTAGAACTCTCTGAATTGATTTTTAAACTAGTGGACAGAGTTGAGTTTAAGTCTAAATAGAAAAATCATTATTTGAATTTGAGGGCCAGCGCGGGAAACTAAACGGGCCACCCCAATTACACTTTGCGGCGCTGCTGGCAACTGACAAGGGGGTCCCGCATGTCAGCGGCACAACTAAACGCGAAGCGGTATGGGGCGATGTGGATCGTGCGATTAGAACCTAGATCAATGGCTCTGGCTCATCGTCGATGACGGACAGGTCGCCGGCGAGACTGAACCCTAGCGGCTCGGTGGGGGTATATTGGGGGCTTACCAGGGCTCCAGCTAACATGGTGATGGGGGCGATCGAACGAGCGGACGACGGCGGACTCAAGTGAGGTCGCGACGGCTCCTGGGGTGGTCGCAATCGACGGGCCCCTTTCTCCTCTTCTGCGGCGACTCCGGTGGAAATTCCGGTGAACGGCTACTCGAGTGGCTCCGGCAAGAGGTGGGGAAGGATCAGTGGTGAGAGGGGAGGGGAGTGTTATGCAGAAATGAGACGGGGGTGCCCTCCTTTTATAGGTCGACGAGGGGACCGTGGGGTGCGACAGTGAGCTCGTGGGTGACGGTGGTACAGAGGGATAGAGGCATGGGCGGGGTAGACGGACGGTGGCTTACCTCCTGGCGGTCAGCTACGGTGCAATGGCATGGCTAGGGGCGGTGGTATGCGGTTGGGAAAGGTCGACGCTCTGCGCGGCAGAGGCGGTGCTCGACGCGGTGTGCGGTGGCTGCTGGTCGCGCGGCGGGAAAAGGGCATGTCTGGTGGCGTGCTAGGGTTATGGCGGAGCGGCGCGTGCCAGCTGAGGGCAAGGCGCGGCTTGTGCTGGCCTTTCGGGGACGGCGCTCTGGCGTGCTCCGTGCATGGCACGGAGGCTCGATGCGCGGGCTTGCCTCGGTGGTCCAGTGCTCGGCTGTGTCCGTGGGGTGGACAGGGGGTCGCGGTAGGGTGCGGCGGAGCTAGGGGCAAGCTGGTTTGGCGCGGCGTTGTCTCTGGCGCGTTGTCCACGTTTGGCCGGCAGCGACCAAGAACGGGCGGCGCGGCACTGCTTCTAGAAGCTAAATGGTAGCTCTTTAATGGCTTGGTTGGAACTAGGGGAGACAGAGAAGAGCAGAGGGGGTCGAATGGGGGACAAAGAGTTAATTAGCAACAGTATTAGTTAGGCCAATATTTCTCTGCCTGCCAACTGTTCGACAAAATGGCCGCAAGAAAGTTTTTTTTGAATTTTGAAAAGATTTTTGGTGGGTGTGTTAGTCATATACTTAAGCATTTGTGGTTGCTGGGGATTGTCAAGGTGAACTCATTTGAGTGGTTTTTGAAAAAGTGGGATCTATGCATATGAAATGGATTCTATTTTCAAATGCCATTTAAATTTAGGGTTTAAATATTTTTGTAAGATTTCAAAGTGGGCCTTGGTAGATCATTTTGTACTAACAAGGGGTGCAAAGAGTTAGAATTGTTTCTGTTAAGAATTGACTTCTAGGAACACCTAAAGTGACCTAGTGGATTAAAATGGCAAAAGTGACCATTTGACTTTATTAATTCCATTTGATTTCTTTTTCTTTGGATTTGGTTTTGGAATGATCTAGATGATGTGGAATTCATCTTTGAATCATTTTACAACCATTAGAACAATCAAACATGGTAATTCCAAACAATTCTATTTTAATGCAACACACATATGCATTCTTAATTATTTTAATGATAAAAAGGTTTTGTTAACCCTAAATTGAGTGATTTGGATCTTGATAACCTTGATTAAAGTTTTGGAATGTTACAGAAAAGTATCACGATTCTGCTCTGTCACCTGCAAAATCACTGATTGTTCCTTATGGTGGAGGGACTGCCTCAAACTCCTACCTACATTTAAACAGCTTTCCTCTTTCCACATGAATAATGGCGCCTCCAAAGCAGGATACTTGGGCACAGCAAAATTTACAACAGTACATACTCCACCTTGCCTCCTTTGCTATCAACGTCAATATAACTTGCAAACAACCCTGACTGAATTATTTCAGCTACCCTTGTCAGTGGTAGCATTTGAGGAATTTCAAAAACTTGAACAGCTCATAATCAGAAGACATGAGAATGAAGAGAAAGATGTTTGGTATTATACGTGGGAAGAACATTACTCTGTGGCAAAAGCTTATGCTCTCAAAAATTCAGAGCCTACTCCCACTGCCTTCAAATGTTTATCGAAAAGCTGTTGTCAGAAAAAACACAAAATTTTCTTTTGGATACTATTACATGACAGACTAAGTTCAAGAGATATTTTGCACTGAAGGAATTTTTTCCTCCCAGATTACTCCTGCGTCATGTGCAATGATCAAGTTAGAGAAACAAATATTCTTTCAGTAGGAGGCGACGTTCTCGTCGACAGCGAGACGCCCGTGATGACTTCGTCAATCTCAAGACCCGATTCGTCGGCTCGGTCTCTCGGAGGTGCTCATAGGGATAGGGTGTGCGTGTGTGTTCATAGGGGTGGATGCATGTACGTGTTGTGAGCGTCGATGATTGTACTGTGTTTCTCAAAAAAAAAAGATCATTTGTTCTTTCACTGTAAATTTGCAGGAGCATGCTGGTAATATGTCTGCCCACAAGGAAACTTTGCAAACATAGACTCACATGTAAAATGCCTAGACATGTTCAAACAACATTTTCAGCAACCCTTCTTCATAGAAATTGCCATTCTAACGACCTGGGCAATCTTGAAGACCAGAAATGCATTCATATTTCAAAATATTGCCCCAGTTTATATCGCGCCAAAGCCTTCTTCAAGACTGAGTTGAAATGGGTCAACTTCCGAATAAGGAGGAAATCATATGCTTCCTTTGCAGCCTGGATAGATAGCTTCTTGTAATTATGTACATTCCCTGTCGTCTAGCAGTAGCTTAGTCTCTTGTTTTTTTTCTGTACAACCCTCATGTACATACTTTGAAACCTCTTCCTTAACCAAAAAATATATAAAAATATGCAGCAGCGAAGCTACTGTGGTTCGTCAAAAAAAATATCAGTACGCAGATCACAAAATAAGATTTTATAGAGTGTATCTATCTGGTATTGTAGACTTCGATATTTATAATGTAAATTTGATCAAACTTTAAAGTTTGGCTTAATAAAAACAAATGGTACTTACATTTTGGGAAGAACTAGGTACTATGACTTGCCAATGAGAACCAGAAGTGAGACATATATAAGGCGATAACAGTGGCCAAGTGCGGGGAGGTAGTTTCAACTATATTTGGAAATTGAAGCGGATAATGTTCAAATTCTTGCATCTGGTAAGAACAATTACGTAGGATTTTTCAAGAAAGAAAAGGACAACGTTATTGTGTAAATCATTCTCTTTGCCTACAAAAATCCCGTGTGTATTTTTCTACATGGCATCCAAATTACTTACGATTTTGGTTCTTTCTGAGCTCGTACATGACAATATGACACCACAGTTGTATTTTTTTTCATTTCCGTGTATAAAAATAGGAGTTAATCTCCCATCCACTGTTTTTTTTTAAACAACATGGGCAATTTGCCTTATTTTATTTAAAAAGGCCGAAGAGAATTGACCGGTTCATTTGCCAGGAAACAGCTGAAAATCTGTACAATGCACCAATATCGTCATGGAACACGACCACATCGAACACACCACCACCGCCAACTTGGCTGCACACACGAAGCACACACACTGCGAGGAAGATCGCCAGGTTTACCAAGAAGCGTCATCGTCATCACTTCTCCGCGAGCTAGCGACTCTGACTTCACCATCGAAGGCGACACAAACAGACCTTCACTGCAGACGGCACTGGAACCCAGGTCGGCCTATGCCAACAATTGGCCACACACGCCAAGAACAGACAACTCTGACTTTGACGACGAGCTTCACAAGTGAAATATGCTGGACTTGCGCCGATCAAGTACTCTGTCGAGACAACCGGTGGCTGCTCATCGTCGCCGCAACTCCGACTCCACAGCAACACAACGAAACAGAAGAACTCATTGGACATGCCGGGAAAACCGACTAACGAAGCCTAGCCGCGACCCAACCTCAGCTCGTCGTGCCATCATTGCCAAATTACCACTTGGACCTTGCACAGCTGCCAGGCAACAAGCCTCTTCACCAAACCCCTGGTCGTAGGTGACTCCGAGACGATGCCTCCAAGAAGAGAAGATACGTAGCAACGCCTCCATTGCCTGATCCTAGATCTAAGGTTTTCCTCCGGAGCCAAGGCCATAGGAGGAGGAGTGAGCACAACTCGCGACGATGCTTCTAGAAAAGTCTGCGACACCCGCGGGCATCACGACGCCCACTCTGGCTAGAGCCAGAGAAATGATTTCTCCCGGATATGCTCAAAACCTGCAACCTGAGTTGGCCACCCACGAGCCACCACCATGCGCGCCGAAGCCCGCCGACCACCACGCCTGCCGAAGCCAGCTCTGCACCTCCAGGCTGAGTACGTCGGCACAGCATCGAGCCATAGCTCTAAGTGCACTAGAATCCTTGCCACCTGTCAGCCGAACCGCCGTCCTCACGGCCAGTCAGACGAGCAATTGACCAACCTCTTCGAGTGCAGAGATCAGCCGCCACCATCTGGAGCCGCTGCTTCGGTATCCGGGAGCCACGGTGGACCAAGACCAATCAAGCTCCCCCTGCGTGCAGCCACCACAAGCCCACTCGCCAAATAGCAGGGCGACGCCACCGCGCATCACCAGAAGGCGTTGCGCTCCGGAAGACGCCACGCACGGCCATAGCCGCCAAGGCCATCTGGGCCCAGATCAGGGCCAGTCGAGGAGTGTTGCTGCCACCTGCCGCGTTGTAGCGTTGGCCGCCACCGCGCCCAACCGCCGGACGTGCGCCCCGTCGCCTGGCCACGCACTCGTCGGAAAGACGAGGCGGAAGCGCCAGCCGGCCTCGCGTCCACCGCGGGATCTCTCCCTACCACCTTCGGCGACGAAAGCCACCACCACCGCGGCGAGGCCAGCAGTAGCGGCGGAGGGGAGGAGGTGGAGGAAGGCCTGGCGGTGGCACGAGGTCCTCCCCCCCCTCCCGAGGGTCGTGATTTGTGATCCTTTTAGTCTGACCCCACCCACTGGTTTTGACTTCTAGGAACTTAAGTTCACCTTTCATCGTGTAGTTATCCCATTGTTGGTAACCAACTTTGTGCGCTTACAGATAGGCATGTAAGGGCATTTTTTATGGTGCGATTAAATAATATAGGCATTGGAAATTCCTAGGGATCTAATAAAATTACAAGTGGAAAACAGATGGTCGCAAACACACAAAAAACTGCAACAATAGTCCTTATATCTAACATAGAAAAAAAACAAAGAAAATAATGCATGGATCCTATGTGATTGTGTCTTAAAGAGGAGTATGTTATAGTGGATGTTCAAATTTCTATGGAACTCAGCCATATGAATTCAGTCTATATGAATTTGGATAGTACTATACCTTTGATCCAAAGGCAATACATAAATTTAAATTCAAAGGATTGAAACCCTTACAACAAAAATTCGGTGAAATTCCAACCGGCCAAATTAAGCCTACAAGGTTAGTCGATCATGCCTGACGGGTCTAAATGTCTCAGCCCAGAGGGTGGAGCCCATATCATGTGCCCTCTATAAGGGGATCTTTATGAACGACTCTGAAATTGATTTTGGCAATAAGAGCATCTCCATTTAGATTCTCAGCACGCCGTTTCTAAGGCGTATTTTTTTGTCCGGATCCCGAAATTTGGTCCAGTCGTGTTTCAAGGACCTCGGTTTCGTCCGGATTTGGGCCAAAATACGTTCGGCCTTCTCAGGCCGTTCCCGGGGCGACGGAAACACGCTGGGAACGCCAGACGAAGCGAATTCGGCAGGAAATGCGGCGTTCGCCGAGTGGACCCGCCCAGTCAGCGGCAGAAGCCGAGTCATCCTCATCCTCCCGCATCGGAACGCCGCAAAAGACCGCCGGGCATTAACCACCGGTCTCGTCGGCCACGCGTCGCCGTAATGGCGTGCCACTGTCGCCTCGGCTCCCGCGACGGACCGGCGGGCATTAACTTCCCGCCGCTTCCCCTTTTCCCGCCCTCGCCGCTACACCCCTCCCGCCTTCGCCGCCCTCGCTCGGCCTATAAAACACGGTCGCACGCCGGTTCGCAGCACACTGCCTCCTCCACCCCGCACCACCCCGAACTCCGGCGAAAAAAACTATCGGTGAAGAGGAAGATGGCGGAGAGGTACCCAAGCGACCCCCCCCCCCATGTGGAGGCTTAGCATCGGCGGCATACCGGTGCCGCTGGTACCCGCGGACCACGAGATTGTGGACGAGATCCAGGCCGCCATCGCGGCGATGCCGGATCCGGAGCTCGCCGAGGACCCGGGCAACTTTGCCTACTAGGAGAACTTCTTCGAGGAGCGCCGCCTCGCCGAGCTCGCCCCGCACCCGGGTCCTCCAGGCGATCCGCCGAAGCGCAACAACACGGAGAGCCGCCGTCGATGGTGGAGTGCGCAGGGTCGCACGCTCAAGGCCGTCCTCGAGCATATCCACGCCGGCAACAACCCCCGGATGGGGTTCCCGCGTTCGCCAGCGCCAACCTCCGGCGAGCTGGGCGCCCAGGAGGATGGCCAGCCTATCCACCTCCTCCTTCGTGTCACGCTCCTCGGCATCAGCTCCTGCGCAGTCGCCGCGCAGCAGCGGCGAGGTCTTTCGGCCTCCCAAGCGCGAGGCCGACACGCCGAGGACCTCGCCGCCGAGGACACGCGCGCACGGCATCGTCATCAACGAGCCCCACGCCGCGACGCCGCCTACCGGGCGGATGCCCCTTCACCAGCTGAAGCTTGAGCCCGCGGACTGGGGCGTCGCTGTCGACAAGGACTTCTTCGCAATGAAAATGGCGATCGAGCGTTCTTTGCGCGAGGCCGCACCGCCGTCGCCGTCTACGGAGTCGAACATCCTCGCCTGGTCCAGGACGGACTGGGAGGAGGAGGAGGCACTGCGCCTGCAGGAGCAGGCCGAGCGTCGCGCCAGAGGGCGCCGCGATCCCGCCCCGACCAGAGCGCACCCCAAGCCCGCCTACTTGGGCGCTCCTCGTCGTCCTCGACGACGACAAGGACGCTGGCCCTTCCTACCAGCCGTGGAGGTACGGCGACCCGGGCCAGGGCAGCTCGTGGCCCCCGCAAACGTCGTACGACGACGGTGACGATGATGGCGACGACGACGGCACGGCCGGTCCCGACTACACCAACTTCTACCGCAACTTCGACATGTGAGGGGGCATCGGCATCAGCATCGTCACCGCCGTTTTATTTACTATTTTAGTTTTCGTTTAACCTAATTTGGCCAAAATTCGGGTACATGTCCGAATTTAGCCAACTATTGTACGAACTCGTCGTTGTTTAATTAATATCGCCTAGTCCAAATTTCGCCGTGTTTGATCAAATTTCGGCCAAACGTGAAAACTCGGCCTGGGAACGCGAGTGGGAAAAAGGCCGTTCCCAGACCGAAAGTTACATCCGTCTAGCACAAAATAGCGCCGGAGTTTGGCCTGGGAACGGCCTAAGGTACAAGTACAACGCGAGACTAAGGTATTCTCTGTTTACAAAGCAGTCTAAGTATACCTTCATTAGAGTCGTCTATCAATATTTCACTTAGCTTCGTTTGGATGTTTGCATTGAGAGGAGGCTAGGCATTGTATAATCGGTGGAATGTCCAATGCCCACGATACATTGAGATTAAATGCCAATATTTTTATTTAGATGTCTAGATATTCAGAATCCAGACTTGATATTGATGTACAACGACAAATGATGTTTGGATGGCCAAAGTGTGGCATTGTGGTTGTTTGAGACTTCGTTGTGAGGCCGGTGCGAATGGTCAGCGATGCATATGTGGAGTATTGCTGTTACTCACAGTATTCACATGTTTTTTTTTGCTGGAGATGGGCAGGCCGAGTAGGAGGAAATTCCCTCAAAAAAAATATGAACTTAAAAAATATCATTTCGGAAGTGGACTTATCGGTTCTGCGCCCTGTCTAGCCTGATTTACAAGACGTGGCTTGGGTAGAAATCCGGGCATACGATCAAACTGACGATCTGATGAACATGGCCCAACAGTGAGACTCCAGGATAAGCATTCAGCCATGAAGGTTGTTATCCATCAGCTAATCGACCAAATCATTAGAATGCAGTTACCAGCCTCTAGGACGGATTGCTAATACAACTTAACAGCGTGTTTAATGGAGACGCTTAGACCAAGCGCTAGACTAGATTTCTTGGCCTTGAAAATCTAACAGTCAGGGCCACGAAATCTAGTCTAGCGCTGGGTCTAAGAGCATCTCTACTCGTGTTCCTAGAAAGCCGTTCTCAGGGTCTTTTTTTGTCTAGATGGCGTTTTTTGTCCAGTCGAGTTTCCAAGTTTCGTTCGAATTTGGCCCAACTTTCATCCGACGTTCCCAGGCCGATCCAGCGGCGTCGGGAACATCCTGGTAACGCCGGATGGAGCGAAAAAACGTGTGGGCCACTCTTGTCAGCGACAGAAGGCTGAGTACCCGCCCTTTTCTCCTTCCCTGTCGCCCACATCTCCCCCCAGTTCACCGAGCTCCCGCCATTCCCCCACATCTCCCGCCAGTTCGCCGAGTGCTGCCAAAAGGTTTCGCCAAACCCCGATCCACCACCGATGCACCGACGGAGAAGAAGGTGAGGAAGCCCAGAGCGCCCGCGCCGAGACCTAACAACATCACCGACGCCGCGTGGCTAGCCCTATCCACGAAGAGAGGTCGAATCGGACAGCCGTAGAGACAGGAAGACAAGGGCCAAGGAGGGAAAGGCGCTCGCCGAGGTTCACGCCGCGGCAGAGGCCCAGGCGATGAGGGAAGCGGTAGCGTCGCGTGCGCAGTACGGTGGCGTTTGGGGGAGCCAGCCAAGTGTCGCCTTGCCTGCCGATTTCTCGCCGATCTCGCCGGCGATGTTCCAAGAGAACCAGGCGAACCCACAGCAGAGGTACTCCACCTCCCCCGAGTTCAACGGCAGGTTCAACCCGAACACTGTCTTCCTCTACCCCGCACCGTGCCCCCCTTCGGCATTCAACATCGACATCAACGCCCCCTACTCTACCTCTCTGGCGTACGTCGTTTCCTCGACGGCCATGCGCCGCGGCCCTCTGCCGTTCGCCGGAAGCTCGTCGCACGCAACCCACGGCGAGGCCGACGCCCAGAACATGTCGACGGAATGTCGCACAAAGCATACATGCAAGACATGATCGCCGAAGGGTCGGCGGCGGCCGGCAATGCCTCTTTCTTCACTCAAGAACAGTCACGGGCCGACGCCGAACACGACATCGAGTCTCGGGATTTCGCCGAGCAGACCCAGACCGAGGAGGAAGAGGAAGGCGATGGCCTAGCTCCGGCGAAGGGCAAAGGCAAAGGCAAGAAGAAGACGGGCACCTCAGCACCGGTGCCCCGGATCAAGTGGACGCCGCTTGAGGACATTTGCCTCGCCGACACCTGGAAATCGGTGAGCATGGATCCCAGAAGAAGGCGAAGATGCTTAAAGCCGCAGGACCTCCCGCCGAGCGCCTCCAGGATTCCATCGAGAAGTGCATCACCGACACAAAGGCCCATACCAAGAAGAGGGAGGAGAAGGCCGACGAGAGATGGGCGCAGCTGCTACAGAACCAAGTCCGCAAGCTCGACCTCCTCAAAGCGAATTTCGCTGCCAAGAAGAGGAACACGGATCTGCAGTTTCTCATGGGCGGTGAAGACACCTCGGCGATGAGCACGCTGGTTAAGGCCTGATATATGGCGTGGCGCAACGCCATCCTCCAGGAGGACATCGACGACAGCACGCCAAGCTCTGCCAGAACACCTCCGTCGTCGTGCCTTCACCGAGCTCCACTTCGACCTCTTCCAACCAGTCGGCCGGTCACGACGCGGCCAAGATTTCGCCGGCGAGAACAAAAAAATTCGAATATGTCACTTTTTTGTTTCGCCTAGAAACTCGGTCTGAAAACGTGAGTGGAAACTGAACGTTCGGCCGAAAACTAGCTCGGTCCGACGCTAAACCGGATTTTGGCCTAGGAACAGCCGACGAGTGGATGCTCTTAGGCCTAAATCCCCGTGGATCCTGGAATTTTTGGTAGCGACGACGTCAGGCGCTAACTCTTTTTTCTTCCCCACACGAGTCCGTTCTGCTAACGATTACCTTTATGTTAAGCGGCAAAAATAAGCGCTCGCGTTGTGGAGCCAGGCGCTTCGGTAATTATCCAATCTTTTGGTATTTATTTTTTCCTACCTTAGGGGCTGCCGTTGTACGTGCCCACAGTTGCACACCTGAAACCGGATGCAAAATCTTGGATCATGGAGCTACAATTTTTTCGTTCTCAGTTCAGTAAAACAAACACAGGAGCTTCAGCATATCCTGAGACACAGATGTGCCAAATACTTCAGACAGGGCTAAATTCTCAAATACACTACAAATACAGAAATAGCCAGCAGGTTCATCGTACACTCTCCGCTTGTTTCTTTTGCGTGAGCATGTGCTTAACGGTTGGCCTTCGCGACACGCTCAATCTCATCTTTCTTCTTGATCGCATAGCTGCACAATTACAAGAAGTGGCAAATTACTTTGAGTTCACAAATGAAGAAGCAGTCAAATTATTACAGGGGACAATCAAGAAGTCCTTTATAATGCTAAACTGTAGAATAATTACAAGAAATGTATCTCTCTCAAAGATGCAAAAGACAACTACCTTGCTAACAATGATGTGTAGGAAGCTAAGCTAAGAAAGTACAGCAAGTGAAACATATAACTGAGATCCATAATGCAGCTGGTGAGTCAGAACAGTAGGTTGCTCAATTCTAGGATAGCATTCAGCTTGTGATTCAGATCAGTGGGTTGTTCAATTCTGTAGCAATGGACACAATGAAGGCAAAATCATATAACGTTTAAACAAAAGAGCTTGCAAACAAGATATCCCAGGTAGTTCAGAATTTTGTGTACCACTATTTCTTCTACACCCTACTCAACATATTACCCTACACTCATTGATTGTATATGGACACATTATACTCATAGCACGCACGTATTAACAAAGTAATGTAGGAAAATCATTTCGCTGCATTGATCATTTAATTAGTTTCCCACAAAAGAAAGATCGCCAACAAGCATAAGCAGCATAATACCTGTTGGAAGAACCTTTAGCTGCGTTGATAAGCTCATCTGCAAGGCACTCTGCAATGGTCTTGATATTTCTGAAAGCACTCTCTCTAGCACCAGTGGTAAGAAGGTAGATTGCTTGGTTCACACGCCTCAGAGGAGAAATATCAACAGCCTGCCTTCTAACAGCACCAGCAGATCCAATACGAGTTGCATCTTCCCTTGGTCCACTGAATGCAATTTTGAATAAAGTTCAGCAAGACAAGTAACTCAAACAATTATCTAGGGAACAGTTCTCAAGATGCATGAATCAACAATCATTTGTAACATTCATCATGGAGTTATTACAGTTAAAAAAGGATCATATACTGGTCTGACATATCTGTCCTAGAAATACTTAAGAAGTATTCTATATTTGAATACAGTATAACTACTTGGTAAAACTAGTGAAATCAACATTATATTTAAACAAGTGTCCATTCAGTAAATCTTTCAACAAGCTAATAATGAGAAATAATTTACATATAGGAGCTGAAATTAAACAAATAACAAGAATAACAGTTGATGCCTTGATGGCTAATGGAGAATAATAAAAGCTCCATAAAACATATGAAATGATGATTCCTCAGAACCTGACTTCATTGCATTCGACTTTGATCTAAAGAATGAGCAACAGATAGCGCAGAAATTATCAATAGTTCAAGACCTACCTGTTTATGATGGCATCAATGATAATTTGGATAGGGTTAGCATCAGTCAAGAGATGAATAATCTCCATAGCGTGTTGCACAATGCGAACTGCCATGAGCTTCTTGCCATTGTTGCGTCCATGCATCATCAAGGAGTTGGTCAGCCTCTCAATGATTGGGCACTGAGCCTTGCGGAACCTCTTGGCTGAATACCTTCCAGCAGAGTGGGGGAGGTATGTGGCATGCTTTGTAGGATTGGCAGCAATGTAATCGTTCAGAGAGATGTCAGAGACCTGTATAAAGAAATTTTAGATTCCATGAGATGGTGTCAAGAAAAATGTAGCAATGGGGTATTTGCCGAGTATTTAAAACTAGAATATTCTCGAGCAACACCAATCAAAATAAATACAACAAATAAGATTTTAACAACTAAACTCTTTGTTAACTATAAGCTAGCAAGCAACCGTTCGACCAATGGCTGTTGGTACAAAAATCCGAGGCCTTCTATTTATTATTTCAAGTACAATTTCAAAAACCATAATTGGTTCACAGATCAAACAGTGAATTAAATCTCGCTATCTGGATGACGCACATATATGTTGGGACTATCCACAAACCAAAGGATGAAGTCTCGTATCACTTAGTACACCCTAACCTTCAGATCTACCAAATCGACTCGCCGCTAGGCGGATATTAGGAACAAAACTGGCCGGTAAAAGCACCAGGGGTGCAGAGAGATGGGCAAAATACACCGCGAAGATGGGGATTGCAGTGGAGGAGACACCTGGACGTCTTCGAAGGACCATCGGTTGAAGAGCTTGACATCCTGCGTCGGCGTCTCGACAGCCGCCATTTCCAACCGAAGGGGAGATCGAGGTAGAAACCTGGGGTCGCGAGAAGAGCAGCGGCTGCGGCTGGATGGGGAGGCGCGAGTGACGGCGGCGGGAGAGAGAGCGAAACCCTAGGAAAGGGATTCCTGGAAGCGGCTTTTATAACTAGCTAGAGCTTTGAGATTGGTGATGAAGGATTGGCATTTTGCACCGCGGTACATGCATTTCACAGATATACTACTCGTGGATTCAAAAAAGCGATGATACCTCCATCAACACGATAATTGTGCTCTAATCTCTCCATCAACAGGATTTGTGTCTCAATATTGGCAAATAAAAGGATTAGTGTCTAAGTCTTACGGTTAGGGTTGTCAGCTCTCACAGGATGGTGTGATCTTTATTTAAGAATAACACAATGTATTTCATTTAAGTCAACTAGATTAACATAGTGCCAGCAACAAGGTCCAAACTCCAAACCCAAGCATATCTGATGTCTGAAGTGACTATCATCCAACAAAGTATAGCCCCAATATATACAGCAAAGGCCTGGTAGGTAGGTCCTCTCCTGATCGTTATGAAACTACACGATCTCGTGATGACTGACTCGCACTCGCCTCGCTCTCGCTCTCGCGACTCTCCATATAGCGACACGCGCTCGCCGCCGAATCACGACACCAAATCCACCCCGCCACCGCTGCCCACACCAACGCCCGCATCTCACCGTGAACCTCTGCCCTCCCTGCATCGATCATTGGAGAGAAATGGAGTGGGGAGTGTTGGGGTTGGCGAATCTACTCCGGCAACCTGCAGGGAGCAGCTGGATGGTGCGGAAGATCTAGATCCGCTTGTTCCCTACGCTCCATCGAGGTGGAAGGTAACTTTCGCACAACATCTGGAGGGAGGGTCCGTCATGGACATCAATTCCTAGACGGAATTTTCCTAGTTTATCACGAGGCTCGCTGACATGGGTATGATTACCTAGTTTATTGTGATTGGTTACCCTAGGCTAAAGCCCGCAAGGCCCAAAAAGGAACCAAGGAAGGCCCAAGAAGAATACGACGGAAGACATATCTTGTTAGACAAGGAAAGAGTAGGAACCAACGTTGTATTAGTGTTGTAATCATAACTTGTAACCTATCCGTATACGGCCTCAGTATCCAGTCTATTATATAAAGGCTGGGAGGAGACAACAGGGAGGTACCGAAAAAGCCTTGAGCAATCTGTGATCGATTTGTTCCTAAGAAATCAGAAGACTTCGACTCTCTTGTTTGTCTGATCAGTCGACGAAATCCCCAGCGTTCTCTTTTTCACAAAACCCTAAGTCCATCATTATGGACATTGTCGAGGTTACCCCTCATCAATTGGCGCCGTCTGTGAGAAATCTGGACGCTGGAATCATGGATTCGGCGGCCCCCTCTTCACCAAGACAAAGCTCAACAGCAGTGGATACATGCCCACCCACCCCTGTTTCAGTCCCCGTTAGCTTCAACGGCGGATCCAATCTCATCATCGGAAGTTTCTACTTCTAGGTGGAGGAACCCGAGAATTTCTGCCTACCAGCCCCAATAACTTCAGGTCCATCGGTCGTAACAGCAACGCCTACAGCAATACTTGCATCCTCCATCGACTCATCAGAACAAGCCGCACCCCAGCCGGGGAACGACAAAGAGAACTCCGAAAACTCTGCAGATCTAGGGGATCTGGCTAATCTATATGACGATCTCTCCTTCGGGTCAAATTCCCAGCTAACGCCACCACGTGGCTCAAGCCTAGTGTCGTGATGGTGGCATGGCAGATGCCATGTATAGGCTAAAGATGGGGCCAATGTGCACTAGAGCAATCCAGGGAGGGATAGTGTGGTTATTCCACACACAGATGTTTGTATTTCTCTCTTATTGATGAAGGATTACAAGGGCTCCTCGAGTTGTTCGTGAGAATGAGACTAGTTCTCTTACTACCCACTACCAAGCTCTAGGGTTCTTCCTTAGCTCAAATGGTCGATCCCCTGCTATGGAGGCCCTGGTGCTCCTTATATAGGGGAGCCCAGGTTACAAATCTAGGGCACATGTGGAAGTATATTCCTCGAATATGCCCTTTGGTAAAAGCAAGATGCCTCTTTTTACACTTTAAACGGCTAGTCCGAACTCTAGGCGTAAGCCTCCCTGAGCCCCTCTGTGGCGTTGCATCACCAGACGATGATAGCGTCACTTTTGTCGGCCACGCCCCGCTGGTCCTTCTCTCTGCCTGCTTCGCTCACGCTATAGTGGACGGAGGCCACCTTATGACCAGCGAGAGATTCCTTCCTTCCCTTGAAAGGCAAGTGATAACCCGGCTAGCGCCTGGCTAATCCGGCCATGAGGGTACCTACAAACAAAGTAGATAGAACATAGCTGGCATATGTTTTATGTCGGCCGGGTTAACGTTAGGTGAACACCCACCAGGCCGGGTTACTCCTTAAGTTGGCCTGCCTTGAGGTGACCCGGCCAGCGTTCGCTTTGACCTCGTCGTACCTCGGCTAACTCGGCCTTTATACCCCGGTGTGACCCTACCCGGGGGTATCCCCCCAACATTAGTCCCAAAAGCTAGTGCGGTCTTAGCAACTATAGCTGATAAGGCCACAACAGGTTCCACTTATCAAGCTCTGCACTTTCCTTGTCGAGTTATCCTGTAACCCGGCTCTTTTGTTTGACATTCCCTTGGCTCAATTCGAGTTACTTCTCGTTGGTCGGGTCATAGTCCATATATCCGAGTTATCTTTCCTTATCTCATACGCTTCTCCACGTCCTACGTGGAGGGTAATCATCATCTTGCCTCATTTTAAGGGCCGCGCCAGTTACTGCACCGGTTATTGTATTGATTGTTAGGAATAACTGATGCGCACGCCATGTAATGGGAACCCCCTCGTTAACTGTATCATCACATCCCGTCGTGGGATCTGTTGCTCCATGTGGTCCTTGGTGTGGTGCGCGCCTGATTAGCCAGCTTGGCAAATACACGGTCACATGGTGCGGCCATGTTGCAGCGTTGGATCCCACTACGCCTCTCAGGGGCATAGTTAAATAGGGGACAGGGGCGTCCCTTGGGGATTTCCCCCACTTTGCACGCGCCCCTACCCTCTACTCCTTTCTTCTCCACAGCCGCACCACCGCCTTCGCCGCTCCCACTTAGCATAGCGTCGCCGCTGTCGTGCCTCACTGTTCTTCCGCATCCGTGCCACCACTCCTAGGCAAGCTCTCCGCTACGGGGCCTTGCCGATCCAAGCTGTTGCTCCCACCACGGATCACTTTTGTGAGGATAGCGATTTGGAGATGACGGAGGAGGAGATCATCGTTGCCGAGGAAGTGGAGGAGTAAGAAGAAGCGCACGAGCACGGCGCCTGGGCGGGTGCGTGGGTCTGTCAAGATGACATTGACTGGCTCTACCAGACCCACCGCATCCTCGCAGGCGTTTCGTGCCGCCTCGCCACCTAGGAGATTGCTCCCTCCCCCAATCCAGGCGAGTTCGTGGTGTTCTTGTCCCACTTCCAGCGTGGCTTTGGCCTCCCCGTGAGTGATTTCTTCCATGATTTCCTCAATATCTACCAGCTTTAGCCGCACCACCTTCCATCCAATGCCATTACCTCCCTCTCTTCCTTCGCTTCCGGCATAGAGGGTTATGTCGGTCTCTGGCCCACCAAGGAACTTTAGATCAAGTTCTTTGGCCTTCACAAGAACGTCATTCCGGATCATCATCTTGCCTCCGCCGACAAACTTTTGACCCAGTGCGGTGGAGCCTTAATCTCTCCCTGCAAAAACTCTGCCTTCCCCCGGTTTACCGGCCTTGAATCTTGAAAAGACTAGGCCCGAACCTTCTTCTATGTGAAGAATAATATAGACGAGTGATGCACTCAACGATCGACGTAGAGCTCGTTGGGAACCCCAAGAGGAAGGTATGATGAGCACAGCAGAAAGTTTTCCCTCAGTTATGAAACCAAGGTTTAATCGAACCAGTAGGAGCAAGGAAACACCCCAAAGGTGTTACTAGCTGAGCTTTGGCAGGGCGCACTATCGGTGCTAGTAGCAACGTGGAGACCTGCACAACACAACCACAGAACTTTGTCCCCAACTTGCGATGAGGTTGGCAATCTCATCGTGTTTTGCGGAAAACAAAGAATTAAACGTATCGAATGGAAAGAAGTAAAAGTTTGCAGAAAGTAAACACAAAGCAGAAACAGTTTATAGATTGTATGTAAAAGACAAGGACCGGGATCCATAGTTCACTAGAGGTGGCTCTCCTTAGATAAATAACATGCTGGGTGAACAAATTACAATGGGGCAATTGACAAACACCGAGAAAGCAATACATGCATATACTAATCATCTTGACTCCTTTGAGACTTGATTGGGCATTACAACATAATACAGACCGCCATCCAACTGCATCTATGACTAATATTCCACCTCCAGGTTATCATCCGAACCCCCTCCAGTATTAAGTTGCAAGCAATAGATTATTGCTTTACGAACTGCGTGTAAAGTAAACAATACGATTATTCTATGAACAAAGGATTGTTGTTTTCTCCCTACTAGCAACAGCACATCTAGTACCTTAGAGATTTCTGTCACTTCCCAGTTACGGAGGCATGAACCCACTATCGAGCATAAATACTAACTCTTGGAGTTGCTAGCATCTACTTGGCCAAGATAGCTACTAACAACGGAAAGCATGCCAGATCTCAAATAACAAAGACATGATAGAATCAATAATCAATCTGAAATAGCATCTCAATATCCATCGGATCCCCGCAAACACAACATGTATGGATTACAAATAGATGATCTTGATCATAAACGGAGCTCACAAGATCTAAACATGAAAGCACAAAGGAAGAGAAACCAGCCATCTAGCTACTACATGGATCCGTAGTCCAAGGATGAGCTACTCACGCATCACACCGGAGGCTTGCATGGTGATGAAGAAGGCCTCGTGGTGAATTCCCTCTCCGGCGGTGCCGGAAGAGCTTGATTCCTCCATCTAGGGATGGAGATGATGGCGCCATGAACTCTTCGTGGATTTTTGATCGGTACCTAGGGTTTTCGTCGAGGGCAACTTATAGGCGTAAGGAGAGGCCGAGGGTGTCGGAGGCCACACCACCTGGCGCGGCCTGGCTGCCACGCTGACAGTGGTGTGGTGGCTCTGCCCTTCTCCATCTCGTATTCGCACTTGATCCCTTCGAAAAAATAGGCACTTTGGCTTTTGTCCCGTCAATTCGAGAATATTCATTTTATGACTTTCTGGAACCAAAAATAGCAGAAAAAGCAGCCTTTGCATGGCTCTTTGTTAATAGGTTAGTCCAAGAAATCATATGAAAAGTACTCCAAAGTTGGAACAAAACACAAGAAAGTGGATAAAACCAAGCATGGAACATCAAAAATTATAGATACATTTGCAATGTATCAACGAGGACTTGATCCGGCTACTCCCATTCAAACTGGGTGTCCTGGATACCTCCTTGTGGGACCAGATCCTGAAGCGGCCAACTACCTTGGCGAATCAGGTAGACAGGCGGATCAAGGAGCTTGTCAGTCAGTCAATGCATGAGGATGTTATGATCACCTTCGTACGCAGCCGGATCTCCCCTCTCCAGAAATGCTCGCATAAGCTTTGCCAATTGAGTGGTCCTCTTGACCCTAATCGTAGCTCCTCCTTCAAGCTTAGTGATACGTTGCAAACGTATCCATAATTTTTGATGTTCCATGCTTGGTTTTATCTACTTTCTTATGTTTTGTCCACACTTTGGAGTACTTTTCATATGAGCATCTCAGCAATCTTTTTATTTGCTATTTGCATAGGTTTTTATTGAGGATGCTTTATAGAGTGCTCATTATGGTGATGCTGCAAGTTTCCACCATGATTAGGCATGGCTTAGGCTAGCGGCCCAGGCGTTTCTCTAACACACATACAAACTCCATGATCTTACAAGTTCCACTTTTATTTCACACTGCCGGGATCCGTAAGGAAAAGAACATGATATCAACAGGGTACAAAGTACAAGTGCAATGTTGAAAGAGTTCCCCATGAAACATGGTTCTGCTAATTTCAACTTATAAAGCGCAAGAATATACAACATAGAATACACAATGGTTCAAGTTTATTAAGGGCAAGTAAAGTAAAGTGTGCCTTCAAGTTCGTGAGAGCTTTAATCACTAGTTTTCTCATAATAAGTGGAAGGTAAACAAAAGCATGAATATACTTGGAATAGCATAAGCTAGTAGGTAGGTATGGTGGACTCTTTGGAATAACTTGGTTTAGGAAGTTGGATGCATGAGTGGAACTCATAATTTGTTGTGGAGGCTAGTAAAAGACTGGGAGCGACAAACTAAGAGAGCAATAATGGCCATAATTGATGAGGGTTTAACTCGTTAATGCCCATTGTTATGGACTTGGGTTTTAGAGAAGGAGGGAGCACTGGAGACATCTATCGGCTAGCAGACAAGCACACAGGGGACAAAGGATTTACCCAGGTTCAGGCCTCGTAGAGGTCCCTACTCCTGCTTGTCTGCTCGTGGAATTATCGAAGGAGTCGAAAGTTACAATGGTGCGCAGATGCAATCTGGCGAGGGTTGTGGAAACTAGGGTTGCGTGTGTCCTCCTCGCCGCCCCCTCCTAGCCTTTATATAGATAGGCTAGGTCTCAGTGTGGTCAGTCGGTTACAAGTTAGGGTTTTCCCTTCAAACTTTCTATCTTTAGCTTCTTCTTGTCTTTCAAGCAATCGAGAGTCCGTAGGTTACTGAGTCCCTCCATCCGAGCCTTGGCGACAGTGGGCCTGTATGTATTTGGACCGTATATACCAAGCTCGAGTACCATAGGGTATACCCATGTCAAGAGCCCAGTGTCTAGTGGAATAAGATTCAGGGACTTTTTGAAGCCTTCGAGTGCCTAAATGAGTACATTTCGATTGCTTTTATTTGTGTCATAGGGATTGTTGATATACGTGCCTGATATAACTAAAGTATCGGTATCAGTTAACCACCTTAGGGTGAAACAACGCAATCTACTCAAATTCGAGTCCCCGGACTCGAATCCAGAAAAGTGTTGGTGTAATTCGACTCAGGCCGCGGAGGTCTTACAGGAGTCGAATTCCAGTTATATGGGTGTGAGCACTTGACGCGTCTGTCAAGGCATGTTCATCGTGCCTGTAGGTATGGATATGTTTATGGTAGTGCGCAGTTAAATGCGTTGCCAGGCCTTATTCAGGTCTTACCTTCATGCCGTAGGCGTGGCATCCGAATTTTATCATCGCGGAGACGATTTGGGTAACCCAGGAGACGCAGTCTCTTGTAGGGGGAAATTATGAGGCGGTGTCGCCATGAGTTTCGAGTGTGGATGTTATCAACACACATTTTTTTTGTACAAATAATCATAGGGTGCGCGACCAGCGCTCCCTATGGGAGTAGCCCCCGAGTGCCTGGTTGAGTCGAAGACTCAGGCAGGGACTAAAGAACTTTTGCGACTACTGTCGACTTTCGCTTGCTTGTTTCAGTCGATGACTCGGGTAGGTACTAAAATACTTTTTGCATCGTTGTCGCTTTTTGCTGCTTGTTTTGATCGATGACTCGCAAGTGCTAAAATACTTTTCGTGATGTCGTCTTTTGCCCGCTTGTTTAGCGCTCCCTATGGGTGTAACACATGTCCATAATCGAAGTGTGTTTCGAGTGATTGAGTTTGCTTTTGTGATTGTCCATGTTCCTGCACCAAGAAAAGAAAAGTCATAGGGTCTTGTGAGCCTCCTATGGGAGTAGCCCAGTGCTTGGTGGAGTCGAAGACTCAGCAAGGACTAAAATAGTCGAAGTTTTCCTTTGCATAGCCTTGGTGACGTCGGTCTTGGCCATATGACCTTAGTTGCCCGCGTGGTAATTTTTGGGGACGTGACGAGCGGTGGGTCCCACTTTCTGACTTTGATTTGACTGGGCGTGCGTAATCTTATTTCTAACTGTGCCTCCTCGATTTCCGCGTGTAATGGTAGAAGTGGGGGGACGGTTCGCGCTTCCTCTTCTCCATGTGTCCTACACAATGCGTGCCACGCGTCCAATAGGGTTTTCGTCAGCCGTTGGATTGCATCTCCCAGGGGTTAAGTAGCGATGCTGCGGCGGTAATTTCCCATCTGTGCTCTTTCTTCCTTGCTGCCATCGCCATTGCCGTTTGCTTTTCTGCTTTCCTCTGCGCCCATCTTCTCCACGACGCTGGACCAGCTCTGTTCATTCCCAAGCTACTTTCTTCGCTCTCATCGCCGCCGTGCAATGGGGAAGAAGAAGGGAGGCGTTGTCGCTGATTCCGCGGCCACCTTCGCTACAGCGAAGAAGAAAAGTGGCTCCGCTGCCACGGGCACCAGTGCCGCCGCCGTCGGGAAGAAGAAGGTCGCGGGCACCCGCGTGACCAATGGCGCATGGCGCCCCTCTATCATCAAGGCGTCGGATCTCCATCTTCTTCGCCAAGACGGAGTGATTTCTGCAGCAGTCGCCGATTCGCGTGTCCCTAGTGGTGAGACCATTCTTGTGCCTCCCGCTGGTTATCGAGTGATGTTTCTTGCATTCATCATTAGCGGTCTTTCCTTGCCTCTTCACCCCTTTCTTCGGGGTCTTCTTTGTTTCTATGGGCTCCAGCTCCATCAGCTGTTCCCAAATTCTCTCCTCCACATTACTTGTTTCATCACTCTCTGCGAGTGCTGGCTCGGAATCGAGCCACACTTTGGTCTTTTCAAGGGCATCTTTAAATTGAAGCGTCAGTCCGCATCTGGCTCTTTAGTTTATGACGTAGGTGGTTGCGGAATCCATGTTGACCCATCCGCCACCTACTTCGATATCAAGCTTACCAAGTCCGTCCAGGGATGGAGGGACAAATGGTTCTATGTGCGCGACCAGAATTCCAAGGACGAGCACTTTGGACTCGCGCCTTTCGATCCCGCGACTCCCTGCAAGAAGATGCGTTCTTGGAAGAACGTGAGCATGCCTTCCGAACTCGCGGAGACAGACATGTTATATCAGCGCGTCTGCGACCTCGAGAGTCGCATAGGTGCATAAGAGGGAGAATGCGCCCTTGTCAGGACTTGGCTGCGTCGTCGCATCCAACCTCTCCAGGCCAGGGTCCATCCCATGTTCCAATGGGGTGGCGCTGATGATCCCGCTCGCGTGTCTGCTGATGGCATGTCCGCGAGTGAGGTAGATAAGAGGGTGCGACTGGTCACGAAGTACACCCTCAAGGATGTGCTTCGAGCAGGCGATCGTTCCTCCCTTCGATGCTTCGAATCCTCCTCCCGAGGTACAGTTGCGCTACGTAGTAGCTTATTTTCTCGATTGCGTTTCCTATTGTGTTTGCTGATCTTTACTTTTGTATGCAGGAGTGCGTGGTGTCGCCTTGCATGCCTCCCCTCCCTGAGGGGATTATTCCTCGTGAAGCTTTGGAAGAGGGCAGAGTCAGTCATTGTCCCTTCGATGTGGAAGAGGAAGCCCCAGTCAGAGTCGGGATACTGCATGGCGTTCACGTAGTGGGGATTCCGACGCGTCGACTCCTTCATCTCCAGGAGGCACGACTGTTGACGCGGAGTCACCAATTCCAGCAATTCCTGTGAGGGCTGTGGCACCGTCTTCTCGCAAGAAGATGCGATTGCCCAAGGAGTCTTCGTCGGAGTCGACGGAGGCCACCTTTGATCTTGACAGATTTGACTGGTAAGTTTTCTAGTGCATTCATTCTTCTCTTGTTTTCTTCTTGTTGGCTTTGCCCTGGAGTTTGCCCTTTCTGAGTGCGGATTTTGTCTTGCAGTCAAGAGGCGTCGTCATCTTCTGGCGACGTCGAATTTTTGAAGGAATCAGGAGTCGTGACCTCAAAGGCCAAGATAGAGGTCGAGCGCGCTCCTTCTCCTCCGGCGGCGGCCCACTCCGGGCATAATACTTCAATCTCTCCTCACGTAGGGGAGCATCGAGTAGTTGCTCGGATGACGGTTCAGCAATCTTATTTGGAGTCGCTGGAGGACCATGTAAGTATATCTTTCTTTCTTCTGTAATTTGGCAGTCAACGCCTTTTGTTGCCCTCTGCTGACTCCTTGTTTTGTGCGACAACTCCTTGTAAAGGAAGCAGCACAGGTGGCAGAGCAAGTGATGGCGATGGGTCGCCAGCATGCGATGCTGGAGACGCGCCACCGCGTGGTTGAGAGTGAGTGTTCTATACTTATTCTTTTCGTCTTCTCCTGTATTTTGGTATGATCGACTAATAGCCAAATTTTTGACTGCCATGTAGCTGAGCATAATGCTTTACTGCGTGATGTCGTCACGTTGGAGAAGACGCTAGCCGCAGCTGTGAAGGGGCGCGACGAGGCAATCGCGGCTCGTGATGAAGCCTTAAGCGAAGAGGATCTGCGTGCCTCCTTTGCGACGGGGAGAAGTTGTTCAAGAGCAAGCTGTTCTCGATGTGAAGGCCCTCTCAGGTACCTTTACTTGGTAGATATTTTATTGATGTTCTTCTCTTCCTCTATAGTGCCGGTGGCATTAGAGGTTTGATCCATGTGTGTATTTTGGTGTAGATGCTGGCGGCTTCAATTTTGATCCACAAGCCCTTGGTCGCGATGACGCTTTGGCGGTAGCAGATTCTGTGATCGAAGATCGTGGCTCCATCATCCAAAATCGTTGTCAAAGCCAAGGCCACCACAGTCACCTCGGGAGGCCTGATCAGCGGAGCTGGTCGACAATGTGGAAGAGCTGGTGGAGTCGCTCATTGGGGTGTGCCCGCCACGTACAAAAACTCCTCCGGCATTTGGCGCGCCATGTCGCTGCCATGGTGCAAGCCCACGGTCGAAGTGGATCTCGGCGGTGTCGAAGACGATGCTGTTGGCGGATGGTCAGGGTAGTATTCGCTCCCTTTGCATCGCATGTGCCAAATATGGCCATTCCTTGATAAACACTGTTGCCAAGTATTCGGAGGAGCTCAATCGCGCAAAGAAGGTGGCGAAAACTTCGGCCTCAGGGGCCGGCGGAAAGTCAGTGGCATCTGATACTGCCACGGACTTGACGAAGCCCCCGTGGTCATCAAAGTTGAAGAAGCCAGCTGCTCCATAGTTAGTTTCTTGTAATAGCTGATGAACTTGCTCTTTTGATTATAGAACATGCCTGTTGGCGAATGTGTTTGTAGATACTTTTATTGATCCAGAATGCATCTGTTACTTTTGAATTTTGAGTTGGTTGCCTTATTTTGCCTCTGGCTTGATTTTTGGTAGGGTACATCAAGTGGTCCTGTGGGGGGAACCCCGTACTCGCCATCTCTTGAGGATGCAATGGCACCACCATGCTCCGTGAGGAGAGTCCTTGCTTTCGCGACTTCGTGATCGCGTGAAGCAACTGGAGCGTGAATTGTCCGTGATCCGTGGTAGCGCGGACGTGTGGAAGTCAAAGGCTGAAAAATCTGCCGCCCGTGAGCAATATCTGCTTGGCGAGGTGACGCAACTAGGCGACCAGTTTAAGTGTTAGTTTGCTCATCCTCGTCTTTTCCTTTGTAGTTAATCGCAATGGTACGTTGTACTCATGCTGTTGATCTTTGCCGTGTAGTTGTTAGCGCCGCCGTCCGCAAGAGGAGAGGGATAGGATTGCCATCCGCCTTCATGATCTCACCAGGAGCAACTTAAGAGTGGATACTTACGGGTAGATCATGATCGTCTTCGCGTTAAGCGACCCTGCGGATCGCGCCTCGAGTGCTGCTCTTTTACGAAGAAGTCGCGATCGTGTTTGAGGAACATCTACCGGCGATGTTCCGCTAGATGATACTCCATCAAACTGCTGGCCCTTCGACGAAATTTCAAGATATGTCCGCGGTTCGCGAAAGTGCGTGAGCAGCGGCCATTGGTGGTGGTGCCAAGGCTGCCCTCTCCATGGTGCGTTTGCACAGGCCTGACGTGGATGTCGCCGCCATTGCCTCTGGGCCACCGGTGCCACCAGCAGGATCTTCCTGGAACATGGTTCCGCACTATCAGGCGGTGGATCGTCCAGCCGAGGAGATCGTCGACTTCTTCGAAGAACGGACTAATGTTCTTCTGTTGCAAGGGTAGCCAAATATGTATCCTGCATATAAGTATACTGGTGTTGTAAAGCTCATATATATTTGTAGATAATTTATTGTTGAATGTATACAAATAGCTTTATAAGCGTGGGGTGCGTTGCACTTATGCAAGTCCTTTTCGTTAGCCTGGCCATCTTTGTATCGTTCCCTTGTCAACCTGTCAGGTGCGTTGCAGCTGGGTTGAGTTTGTGTTTAGGGGTTCGATTGATGTGCCAGCTACTCAGGATGTCACGTTATTGTTCGAAGAACATATGTGTATAGGGTGGCGTAGTCCCCGAGTATGAAAGTTGACAAAAGAAAGGAGAACACGGAGTTTTGGGGCACTTAGCTTTTATTTGTTTGAAGAACAGTACGTAGTACAATGTGCGGCTAAGTAGCCTTGGCTGAATAGCCTTATTTGCGATGCAAAAGTAAAGAAGAAACGACTAAGGGTAGAAGCGTCGCAGTTGTGCGACGTTCCAAGGGTTAGAGTATGCGACTCCTGTCTCTAAATCTTGAAGGCGATATGCGCCACCTGGGATTACTTCTGTAATCACGTCGGTCCTGCGGGGGACTCGAGCTTGAGATGCCCTCTGCTTGATCGCAGGACGAGTCATCTTCGACGAAGGATCTTGGCGAAGCCTTCTGCTATAGTAGTTCTTGCGAGTTCTGCTTTGGTAGATCGTAGATCTTTCTGCGGCGATTTCTCTTGCCGTCAAGGAGGTCGTGAGTCTTGAGTCGAGGATGACTCCTTCTTGCTGTGGCGACTGCTCTGGCGCTGGTAATCACCTCGCCTCCTGCTCCATGTACCATAGAGAATGGTGTGTAGCCGGTGCTGTTTGGAGTTGTCTGCGAGCTCCAGTACGGATTGCGATTCGTTTGGCCAGCAGCCGCGGCTTGTTTGAGTGGTAGGAGTCGCTTCTTGATGCCGCCAGACGAGCCCGTTTGCCTTTTCCACGACCGTTATTGGTCTGCGGGTGTGCTCTTGGCGTAGGCGATGTTGATCCCTAGGTTCTCGAAATCTTGGAACTCCTTGGATGTAAAGTTCGGTCCGTTGTCGGTGATGATCTTTGTCGCGGCAAGCGAAGCGATGGACTCGAAGAACTTGACCGTTGTGCCACTGCTTGGTCACCGGCATGGCCTCAATCCACTTGGTGAATTTGTCGTGGCGACCAAGAGGTAGGCGTAGCCTCCTTGCGAGGACCTTGGAAGTTTGCCAACCATGTCGAGTCCCCAGCGAAGGCGGCCGCCAATGGGATAGGTCGAAGTTGTGCGCTGGTGCATGTGGCTTGTCTGCGAATCGGCAAGCATTGCACTTTGGACTATGTCTTTGGCATCACGCATGGCCGTGGCGATAAAATCCAGCTCGTAGAGCTTTGGCAACGTGGCGCCGCCGCATGGTGCCGCAGGTCCCTTCATGGATGTCGAGGAGGCGCTCTTCCATCGGCTGGAGGCGCATCGATGTAACACGCTGTGATCTGCGTTTATCTGTTCACCGTTGATAACGGTGAATGCCTTGGAGCGTCGCGATGTGTCGTCGTCTGCCGGGTCATCCGGTAGGCACTTCTGCGAGAATGCGTAATGTATGGCTGCGTCGAGATTGTTCGATCATCATGACGCTCATTGGTCCCTCGAGTCACGTGAGCTCCAAGTCATCGATTGCCATTGGCTCATTGGGTGGCGTAGCCCCGAGTCCATTGCGCTTGTTTTCTTCTCTGCGGCCTTGACGATGGAGCGTTCGCATATGCGCTCGAGAAATACCCCAGGTGGTATGGGTGCGGAGGTGGAGCCTATGTTGGCGAGTGTGTCTGCCTCCTCATTGCTTTCGCGACCTATGTGTCGCAACTCACAACCATCAAAGTCTCCTTCAAGTGTGTCGTAGAGGTCGCGGTATGCGATCATGTTGTCATTTAGTGCGTCGTACTCGTGCATTGTTTGGTTGACGACCAGCTTGGAGTCGCCATATATGATTAGCCTCTTTTGCCATCCTCATTCCGTGTAACAGGGCCTTGTATTCAGCCTCGTTGTTTGAGGCTGTGAACTGCATTCGCAGGACTTATTTCAGCTTGTCCCCTTGAGGCGATGTCAGTATGACACCTGCTCCTGCTCCATCTTTCCTCTTGGACCCATCGAAGTGCATTGTCCAGAGGTAGGACATGTCTGGCTTGTCCTGGAGTTGGTTTTCCATCCAATGTACGAGGAAGTCAGGGAGAACTTGCGACTTGATTGCGCGCTTTTTATGTGATGTCTCGTGGAGCAGTTCGATTCCACAAAGCGACTTCACATGGCGTCGGGTTATTGAGGATATGTCCCAATGGGGTGTCGTTGACTACCACGATTGGGTGTTCACAGAAATAATGGCGCATCGTCGGCGGTCATAAAGACGCGTCGCCGACTTACGTAATCTGGTATCGCTGTTTTGTTGGCGTGAGGACCTCGCTTAGGTAGTATACCGGGCGTTGTACGTCGTGGACCTTGTTTTCCTCGGCCCGTTCGACGACGAGCACTGTGCTAACCACTTGGTTGGTGGCGGAGATGTCTGAGCAGATGGTTCCCTTTCTCGTGGAGTTACCAATACTGGCGAGGTGGATAGCAGGCGCTTGAGGTCTTCGAATGCTTCTTGCGCTTCGTTGGTCCACTCGAATTTGTCAGCTTTGCGGAGGAGCTGATAGAAGGGCAGCGCCTTTTCTCCCATTCGACTGATAAATCGACTGAGGGCCGCAATTCGCTCGACTAGTTGATGAATGCCGCTTATGTTCTTTGGCTTCTCCATGGCCAGTATGGCCTTTATCTTTTTCGGGTTTGCCTCAATCCCTCTCGCGGAGATGAGATACCCGAGCAGTTGCCCAGAGGGTACGCCGAAGGCGCATTTGTCCGGATTGAGCTTTATCCAGTAGCGATCGAGATTGGTGAAGGTTTCGCGCAAGTCGTCGATTAGAGAGGCTTCTTTCTTGGTCTTGATTACTATGTCATCGATGTAGACTTGGATGTTGCGACCAAGTTGCTCCTTGAGGCAGGCCTGCATGCACCGCTGGTACGTGGCTCCTGCGTTTTTTAGCCTGAAGGGCATTGTGTTGTAGCAGAACACGCCGAAGGGTGTTGTAAACGCGGTCTTCTCCTAGTCTTCCTCCTTCATTCGAATTTGGTTATAGGCTGAGTAGGCGTCGAGGAAGCGGGCGCCGCATCCAGCGATGGAGTCGATGATTTGATCAATCCGTGGTAGCGGGAAGTGATCTTTGGGCGGTGCTTGTTTAGAGAAGTGAAGTCCACGCACATCCGCGGGATGTCGTGTCCTTTTTGGCACCAAGACCGTATTGGCGAGCCAAGTGCTTTCCTTGATCTCGGTATGAATTTGGCCTCGAGGAGTCTGTTGATCTCCATTCCATTTGCTGTGCTGTGGCTCGATAGTCGCTGATTGTTTGCTTGGCCTTGCGTCGGGGTTGGCGTTGAGTGCGTGCTCGGTGAATTCCACAGGAACTCTGGCATGTCCGCAGGACACCGGTAAAATTTCCAGTGCTCACGGAGGAATTCAACGGCGCGAGTTCTATCGGGACTCAAGTTGTTGGCGATGAGGGCGTTTACCGGGATCGATGGATGGACCTGCACCTTCTTTGTGTGCACAGATGAGTCGAAGGAGAGGTCGGTGAGCTTGGCCTACTCGGGGGCATGTTGTCATCGTTTCCTTCAATCGCGAGCTCCTCCTGCATGCCAAGGATGGGAGATTCTGTTGAATTCCTGTACTATCGACGCTCGAAACTCCGTTGATCATGATGACGCCCGTTTGGACCTGGCATTTTCATTTGCGGTAGGCGTGGTGAGTCTTGCCATGAACCTAGCGAACGCGATCGCCTGAGGATGCAATTGGTATGAGGGCCGGTCGACAACTTCAAAGTCGATGCGCCATGGCGGAAGTTCTTCGGCGTGCGAATATGTCGAGGTTGATTTTGCCCAGGGGGTATACGCCTTTTCCTGGGACGATGCCGTGGAACATTGTGTCCGATGCCTCCAAGCAGGTTAGAGGGATCCTCATTGCTCGCAAGGTACTCGCGAATATGAGGTTGATACCGCTTCTGCCATCCATGAAGACGCGACTCATGTCGAAGCCTCCAATTTGCGCCTCGATGCGAGGGGCAATGACCTGGGCGAGGTACTTGAGGCGGGTGGTCGCGTTGTCGAAGGTAATGCGACTCACTACCCGAGGTACTCGGTGGTGGATGGCAGTCGTGGCCAAATTGACTTGGCGAGTGATGGCCTTTTGCACCCTATTGGAGGGGCGTCCCTTTTGGATCATCATGGTACCCATGGCCCGTGGATATGGTTCGCCTCCGTGATGCTGGTCCGGTGCAGCTCTGTTCGGGGGTGGCCCAGGTGGTGGTGGTGGTGCGCCATGTGCCACTGCGCCTGGAGCGGTTCTGTAGCCTCTTTCGACTGCATTGCGGTTCATCCGAACCAACCCATCATGTAGCTTGAGGAACTTGCGGCAGTCCTTGAGGAGGTGACTGGACTTTCTCTTGCCATCATGCTTGTCGATGTAGAAGTGTACCGTGCATGGTCCGGACAGTTTGTCTTCGATGGAGGTCGCGGGTGCTTCATCGCGAGTGCGGTGTTGCCATACTTGCGTGGTTTTCCTGGAGTTGCGGTATCCGCCGCTACGGTATCCGCTGTTGCGGTTATCGTCGCGTCTATCGGCGTAGCCGGCTGCGACCATGTTGACGTCATCGCGATCGTCGTAGACGCGCATACGACGTTTACTCTGGCGGTTGCGTCTTCGTTCGAGTTCTGCCTCCTCGTCAGAGTGAATGTGGTTCTTCAACGAATCTTCTCCGTCAGCCCACCGATTCGCGATCTCCATCAGGTGGTTAATGGTCTTGGGCTTTGAGCGGCCTAGCTCCTCCCCGAGTTCCATGCGGCGGACACCACCGTTGAATGCATCAATCGCGTGGTCTTCCGAGATGTTCTCCGCGGAGTTCTTGATGATGGACCATCTTTGGATGTAAGAGCGCAGCGATTCGCGATTTTCTTGGCGGCATCTCGTTCTTCGATTGAAGCGGGCGTTTGTACATGCCCTTAAAGTTGCGTCTGGCTGTAGACCAGCTCATCCCGATGCGAATGGATCGCGTGGGAGGTTATTGAGCCATGCCCGGGCGCCTGCGGTATGTGCAAGCATTGCATGGCGATGCTTATTGCCTCCGTGCGGGACGGAGGAGATGTGATCCTCTAGCCAGATCTTGGGGTCCTGCATCGTCAAATTTGGGTTCTCCGATGGGAGTTTGAACCCTTTAGGCATTCGCTTTTGCCTGATGGATCTGCTGAAGCATCTGGCGCCACAGAGCTTCCCATCTTCTTCTTCCGAATCAGTCGACCGAGCACGTCGTGCCCTTGACTTGTCGATCTTGCGCTGCATGAGCTCGTCGCGTGCATCGTAGTCGTGATCGTGTCGTCGTGAACGGCGGCACCGAGACAGGTCATGACTATCATCGCTTGACGAGGACGAGGAGTAGCGTTTTGCTAACGCTTTGCCCTTTTTTGGGTCTGGTAGTGGTTCTTTGTCGAGGGCGGCCTCGATTAGCCCCAAGCCCGCGATCGTAGATCGGTGCATGACCGTTCGGGGATCTCCAGCCGGTGGTTGGTTATTGAGAAGGTACATGGTGGCCGCTGTCACTGCGGCCTGTGGCATCCTGGGAACCACGCTGCCTCTCGTGTCGACTATCATAGAGCCGAAGTCGAGGACTTTCGCGGTGTCTATGCGTTCTTGTTCGGTGAGATGAGCCATCCGCGATTGTCTCTTCCTGGCGAGATGCTCGTTGCCTCTTGAGGAGGATCCTCCGTAGGAGGAGAGCCTAGCGCGGCGAAGGCTTGACTCGTCCGCCGCCTTTTTACGCGCCTCAAGTTGCGCGATTGCTTGTTTCTGGCGCTTGAATTCCTCTTTTAGGAGTCAGTGGTAACCCATCAGTAGTTCCTGAGGGGACCCGAAGGGTAGAGGTGCACCTCGTAGGGCTTCGCGGCAGCGTTCCCACTCTTGCTCGTTGAGCCTGATCACGACGCGTTCGCCGGTTTGCTCATTGATTATGCTGGGAAGTTCGACTGCTCCTCCATTGCCGCCGTTGCCGCTGTTGGCGGCGTTGGGCGGGTAGGTGCCGTTTCCGGTGTTACCACCATTGCCGCGGTTGGCGGAGGTGTCACCTGCGTTGATGACGGCGCACATGAAGTGATTTGGGAAGCTATTGCTTCCACAACTTTCAGATCCGGAATAGGTTCCATCTTCAGTGGCCAGATCGCTTAGATCGGAGTCGCGGCCATCGTGACCATGTTCCGACCGCCGCCGAGCATTGAGCTCGCTGAGGCGCCGATCGATGGAGGAACCATGATCTTTGGGGCAATCGCCGGTCTTTGTCGGTGATCGGGCATCTGACGTTCCCATCGACCAACTTGAAGCGGAAGCTCCCTATCACTAGGCTGATTCCGCCGCCCATGGACTCGAAGGCGGCGAGTAGCCGTGTGAATGATGAAGTCGGTAGCGAAAAAAATGGGCGAATCTCCGCTGTTGCAGAGTTGTAGATCGCGTTTGATGGGGCCGAAGAAGCCGCAACATCAGCACTCCTAGTTCCCACAGACGGCGCCAATTGACGAGGGTTTAACTCGTCAATGCCCATTGTTATGGACTTGGGTTTTGGAGAAGGAGGGAGCGCTGGAGACATCTATCGGCTAGCAAACAAGCACATAGGGGACAAAGGATTTACCCAGGTTCAGGCCTCGTAGAGGTCCCTACTCCTTCTTGTACGCCGTGGAATTATCGAAGAGTCGAAAGTTACAATGGTCTTGAGATGCAATCTGGCGAGGGTTGTGGAAACTAGGGTTGCGTGTGTCCTCCTCGCCGCCCCCTCCTAGCCTTTATATAGATAGGCTAGGTCTCAGGTAGCAGGTCGAGTCGGTTACAAGTTAGGGTTTTCCCCTTCAAACTTTCTATCTTTAGCTTCTTCTTGTCTTTCAAGCAATCGAGAGTCCGTAGGTTACTCGAGTCCCTCCATCCGGGCCTTGGCGACACCGTGGGCCTGTATGTATTTGGACCGTATATACCAAGCTCGAGTACCTATAGGGTATACCCATGTCAATAATCATGCAGAGCGACAAAACATCATTGATCAAAGCATAAAGTGATACTACAAGTTGAAAACTAAAGGATCATAAAGGCTATGGTGACTTTGGATAGTCATAACATGGTATGAGCATGCGCCAAGTCAACCCAAATAAAGCATCAAAGGAGAATACCACTATACTATGCTTTAATATGCTAAAACAACGCATGATTCATCCAAGGCACATTAAGCAATCTCAATTGTTTATAACAAGTCATGCTACAGCAAAGAATACTAAGCATAAAGCCAAAATAATATCAAGCATGGCATGACGAAGCATAGGCCACAGTCAAAAACGAGCTCTTTTTACCACATAAGTATGAACTTTCCTACTCTTTTCCAAACCAAACCAAACTATTTGCAAACCAACATATGAAAGAGGGGGTCCAACCAACTTATTCAGAAAACTAAGCAAACCAAGCAAACTAAAAACCAAAACAAAAATGAAAAAGAAGACGCTCCAAGAAAAACACAACTGTGCATGAAACAATAAAAATGAAGCGTTTGGAAGAAACCTGGGATTTTTATTGATGAAGAAGGGGATGACTTGGGTATCCCCAAGCTTTGACGCTTGTACTTCTTGGATATTTCTTGGGGTGACACGCGTGGCATCCCCAAGCTTGAGCTTTAGTCCATCCTTCATCTCATTACTCATTCCTTCCATACACCTCAAAATTTTCCTTCATACAAAACTTCACACAATCTTTATTAGCAACATTAGTGCACAAGATAAATAAGTCTTAAGGTTCAGTTATAACACCAAATAAACTTCCATTAGAACACTATCTACTGTAGCACTTCCTTTAAAAAGCTCAATTCCCCAAAAGAACTCAAGAAGGAACCAACAAGAAGCAAATGCAGAAAATGGCAGAAATCTGTCAAAACAGACCAGCAGGTAAAGACGATTTTTTTCGAAGACCTTCAGTTGCTCAAATCAGAAAGTGTTGAACGAACGAAAGTTAGATAACAACCTGGGGCAGAAGCACAAAAAATTACAGCTCAATCCGACATACAGAGATCTCTCACGAATTTATAAGGTGAAGCACAAAAATCTGTTTCGGGACAGCAACTTTCCGAATCATTACTTCTCTCTCATTAGAGGTTACTCTTGGCACAAAAAGCAAATAAAAAGGATAAGGAGCGGTTATTACAGAGGTAATAACTTCCAAGACTCATCTAAAACTCTTGGGTTATCTCCCAACAAGTACTTTTCTTTAACGCCTTTAAGTTAGGCATAAGAAGCAAAGAAAGAATCAAGTGTTCTCAAATGAAGAAGCATTAACACCAAATTTTTTTCATAGGAGAAGCAAAAGAAATCTTTTCTCTCTTTTTAGGGAAGTGTTCTATACTTTTCTTGAGTGGGAGTTGATATTTAATGGTGCCTTCTTTCATATCAATGATGGCACCAACAGTTCTAAGAAAAGGTCTTCCCAAAATAATAGGACAAGAAGCATTGTATTCAACATCCAAAACATAGAAATCAACGGGGACATAGGAATCATTAACCATAATAAGAACATCATTAAGACTCCCCATGAGTTTCTTTTTAGCATTATCATCAAGTGGGACATTCAAATAACAATCTTCAAGAGGAGGCAAATCAAGCATATCATAAATCCTTCTAGGCATAATAGAAACACTACTATCAAGACCACACAAAGCTTTGAAATCAAAGTCATTCACTTACATATTAATGATGGGTTCCCAACCATCTTGTTGCTTTATAGGAATAGAAGCTTTATGTTTCATCTTTTCTTCTTTAATTTTTATGAGAGCATCAGTAATGTGTTTTGTAAAAGCCATGTTCATAGCACTAGCATTAGGACTTTTTGCAAGCTTTTGTAGGAACTTAATAACTTCAGAGATGTTGCAACCATCAAGATCAAAATCAACTTTATCATCTAAAGTAGTAGAACTATTAGTAGCCTCAACACTAGTGGTGGTAATAGTAGAAACACTAATGTTTCTAGCAATTTCATCTTCTCTTTCCCACTTAGCATGTAATTCAGCTAATAGTCTAACATTTTCATCAATTCTTACTTGTATGGCATTAGTAGCTGCAAAGGGATTCTCATTAGTTTCAGGTTTAGCAGCCATTTTATTCAAAGAAGATTGAGCTTTAGCCTAAGATGCTATATTTCTTTCAGCATTAGAGAGTTTTTCCTCAATAGTTTTATTGAAAGCAGTTTGTTTACTAATGAACTCTTTAAGCATAACTTCAAGTTCAGAGGGAGCACTCTTATTATTGTTGTAAGCATTACCATTGCTGGGAGGATATGGCTTATAATTGTTGTTACCAAAATTGTTCCTATAAGCATTATTACCATAAGCATTGTTGCCAAAATTATTATTTCTTATGAAGTTCACATCAACTTGCTCTTCTTGAGCAACCAAAGAGGCTAGAGGAACATTATTTGGATCAATATGGGTTTTCCCATTAACAAGCATAGACATAATAATATCAATCTTATCACTCAAGGAGGAGGTTTCCTCAACAGAATTTACCTTCTTACCTTGTGGAGCTCTCTCAGTATGCCATTCTGAATAATTAACCATCATATTGTCTAGAAGTTTTGTTGCAGCACCCAAAGTGATGGTTATAAAGGTACCTCCAGCAGCAGAGTCCAAGAGATTCCTTGAAGAATAGTTCAATCCTGCATAAAAAGTTTGGATGATCATCCAAGCAGTCAGTCCATGAGTGGGACAATTCTTTACCAAAGATTTCATTCTTTCCCAAGCTTGAGCAACATGCTCATTATCAAGTTGTTTAAACTTCATTATTTAACTTCTCATGGATATAATCTTAGCAGGAGGGTAGTATTTTCCAATAAAAGCATCTTTGCACTTAGTCCAAGAATCAATACTATTCCTAGTTAAGGAATTCAACCATTCTTTAGCTTTTCCTCTCAAAGAGAAAGGAAACAATTTCAGTTTAATAATATCACCATCTATATCCCTATGCTTTTGCATCTCACAAAGTTCAACAAAATTATTTAGATGGGAAGCAGCATCTTCATTACCAATACCAGAAAATTGTTCTCTCATAACAAGATTGAGCAAAGCAGGTTTTATCTCAAAGAAAGTATTTTCAGCCACAGGTGGAGCAATAGGTGTGCTCATAAAATCATTGTTGTTGGTGCTAGTGAAGTCACACAACTTAGTGTTTTCAGGAGTAGTCATTTTTTTTTGGGTTTTCAGATAAGAAAGCAAACTAGTAAAACTAATTTTTTTGTGTTTTTGAAGAACAAAACAAGCAAACAAAGCAAAAAGAAACTAAGCAAAACAAAAACAACAAAGTAAAGAGATTGGTTATGAGGTACTCCCCTTGTGAAGATGTCCTTGACTCCCCGGCAACGGCACCAGAAAATGTCTTGATGCACTTGACGATCGACATAGAGCTTGTTGGGAACCCCAAGAAGAAGGTATGATGAGCACAGCAGAAAGTTTTCCCTCAGTTATGAAACCAAGGTTTAATCGAACCAATAGGAGCAAGGAAACACCCCAAAGGTGTTACTAGCTGAGCTTTGGCAGGGCGCACTACCGGTGCTAGTAGCAACATGGAGACCTGCACAACACAACCATAGAACTTTGTCCCCAACTTGCGATGAGGTTGTCAATCTCACCGTGTTTTGCGGAAAACAAAGGATTAAACGTATCGAATGGAAAGAAGTAAAAGTTTGCAGAAAGTAAAAACAAAGCAGAAACAGTTTATAGATTGTATGTAAAAGACAAGGACCGGGATCCATAGTTCACTAGAGGTGGCTCTCCTTAGATAAATAACATGCTGGGTGAACAAATTACAATGGGGCAATTGACAAACACCAAGAAAGCAATACATGCATATACTAATCATCTTGACTCCTTTGAGACTTGATTGGGCATTACAACATAATACAGACCGCCATCCAACTGCATCTATGACTAATATTCCACCTCCAGGTTATCATTCGAACCCCCTCCAGTATTAAGTTGCAAGCAACAGATTATTGCTTTACGAACTGCTGTAAAGTAAACAATACGATTGTTCTATGAACAAAGGATTGTTGTTTTCTCCCTAGTAGCAACAGCACATCTAGTATCTTAGAGATTTACATCACTTCCCAGTTACGAGGCATGAACCCACTATCGAGCATAAATACTAACTCTTGGAGTTGCTAGCATCTACTTGGCCAAGATAGCTACTAACAACGGAAAGCATGCAAGATCTCAAATAACAAAGACATGATAGAATCAATAATCAATCTGAAATAGCATCTCAATATCCATCGGATCCCATAAACACAACATGTATGGATTACAAATAGATGATCTTGATCATGAACGGAGCTCACAAGATCTAAACATGAAAGCACAAAGGAGGAGAAACCAGCCATCTAGCTACTACATGGATCCGTAGTCCAAGGATGAGCTACTCACGCATCACACCGGAGGCTTGCATGGTGATGAAGAAGGCCTCCAGGGTGAATTCCCCTCTCCGGCAGGGTGCCGGGAAGAGCTTTAGATCCCTCCCGATCTAGGGATGGAGATGACGGTGGCTATAGACTCTTTCGTGGATTTTTGATCGGGTACCTAGGGTTTTCGTCCCGAGGGCAACTTATAGGCGGAAGGAGAGGCCGAGGGGTGCCGTGAGCAGCCACACCACCCCCTGGCGTGGGCCAGGCCTGGCCGCGCGGCCAGGTGGTGTGGTGGCTCCCTGGCCCTTCTCCGTCTCATATTCTGGCACTTGATCCCTTCCAGAAAAATAGGCACTTTGGCTTTTGTCCCATCCAATTCCGAGAATATTCATTTTCTGACTTTCCTGGAACCAAAAACAGCAGAAAACAGGCAGCTGGTACTGTGGCTCTTTGTTAATAGGTTAGTCCAAGAAATCATATGAAAAGTACTCCAAAGTTGGAACAAAACACAAGAAAGTGGATAAAACCATGCATGGAACATCAAAAATTATAGATACAGTTGGAATGTATCAACGAGGACTTGATCCGGCTACTCCCCTTCAAACTGGGTGTCCCAGATACCTCCTTGTGGGACCAGATCCTGAAGCGGCCAACTACCTTGGCGAATCAGGTAGAGAGGCGGATCAAGGAGCTTGTCAAGCTGGGGCTGCACAGCGAGGATGTTATGATCACCTTCGTACGCAGCCGGATCTCCCCTCTCTAGAAATGCTCGCTTAAGCTTTACCAACTGAGTGGTCCTCTTGACCCTAATCGCAGCTCCTCCTTCAAGCTTAGTGATACGTTGCAAACGTATCCATAATTTTTGATGTTCCATGCTTGGTTTTATCTACTTTCTTATGTTTTGTCCACACTTTGGAGTAATTTTCATATGATTTCTTGGACTAACCTATTAACAAGAGCCACAAAGGCTACCGCCTTTTCTATTGCTTTTGGTTCCAGGAAAGTCGGAAAATGAATATTCTCGAAATTGGACGGGACAAAAGCCAAAGTCAGTTTTTCACCGAGGGACACCCGGAGCCAGAATACGAGACGGAGAGGGGCTGTGGCCCGGCCACACCACCTGGCCATGCGGTCAGGCCTGGCCCATGCTAGGGGGTGGTCTGGCTTCCCCAGGCACCCCCTCGGCCTCTCCTTCCGCCTATAAGTTGCCTCTGATATAGAAACCCTAAGTACCTGATCAAAATTCCACGAAAGATTCTATAGCCGCCGTCATCTCCATCCCTAGATTGGGAGGGATCTGAAGCTCTTCCCGGCACCCTGCTGGAGAGGGGAATTCACCCTGGAGGCCTTCTTCATCATCATGCAAGCCTCCGGTGTGATGCGTGAGTAGTTCATCAATGGACTACAGGTCCATGTAGTAGCTAGATGGCTAGTTCTCCTCCTTTGTGCTATCATGTTTAGATCTTGTGAGCTCCGTTCATGATCAAGATCATCTATTTGTAATTCTGCATGTTGTGTTTGTGGGGATTCGATGGATATTGAGATGCTATTTCAGATTGACTATTGATTCCATCATGTCTTTGTTATTTGTGATCTTGCATGCTTTCCGTTGTTAGTAGCTATCTTGGCCAAGTAGATGCTAGCAACTCCAAGAGTTAGTATTTATGCTCGATAGTGGGTTCATGCCTCTGGTAATCTGGGGAAGTGACAGAAATTTCTAAGGTACTAGATGTCTTGTTGCTACTAGGGAGAAAACAACAATCCTTTGTTCATAGAATAATCGTATTGTTTACTTTACATGCAATTTGTAATGCAATTATCTGTTGCTTGCTACATAATACTGGAGGGGGTTCGGATGATAACCTGAAGGTGGATTATTAGTCATATATGCAGCTGGATGGCGGTCTATGTATAATGTTGTAATGCCCAATCGAATCTCAAAGGAGTCAATATGAGCAGTATATGCTTGTCTGCTTTCTTGATGTTTGTCAATTGCCCCAATGTAATTTGTTCACCCAACATGTCATCTATCTTAAGGAGAGCCACCCCTAGTGAACTATGGACCCCGGTCCTTTCTTTTACTATCAATCTACAATCAATTGTTTACTGCTTTGTGTTTACTTTCTACAAACTATTACTTTCTTCCACTCGATACGTTTAATCCTTTGTTTTCAGCAAAACCGGTGAGATGGACAACCTCATCGCAAGTTGGGGACAGAGTTCTATGGTTGTGTTGTGCAGGTATCCACATTGCTGCTGGCACCGGTAGTGCGCCCTGCCAAAGTTCAGCTAGCTACACCTTTGGGGTGTTTCCTGGCGCCTACTGGATTGATAACCTTGGTTTCATAACTGAGGGAAAACTTACTGTTGTGCTCATCATACCTTCCTCTTGGGGTTCCCCAATGAGCTCGTTAATACACGAGTCAGCAAGTACTTTTTATGGCGCCATTGCCGAGGAGTCAAGGACATCCTCACAAGGGGAGTCCCTCATAACCAATCTCTTTACTTTGTTATTTTTGTTTTGCTTAGTTTACTTTTGCTTTGTTTGCTTGTTTCTTTATCAAAAACGCACAAAAAATAGTTTTACAGGTTTGCTTTCTTTATTAAAAATACAAAAATTGACTACTCTTGAAAACACTAAGTTGTGTGACTTCAGTAGCACCAACAACAATGATTTTACGAGCATGATACATTGCAAATGTATCTATAATTTTTGATGTTCCATGCTTGGTTGTATCTACTTTCTTGTGTTCTGTCCACACTTCGGAGTACTTTTCATATGATTTCTTGGACTAACCTATTAACAAGAGCCATAGTGTCAGCTGCCTATTTTCTGATGTTTTTGGTTCCAAGAAGTCAGAAAATGAATATTCTCAGAATTAGACGGGACAAAAGCCAAAGTCGCTATTTTACCGGAAGACATCTGGAGCCAGAATACGAGACGGAGAAGGGCTAGTGCCTGGCCACACCACCTGGCCACGCGGCCAGGCCTGGCCCGCACCAGGGGGTAATCTGGCCGACCCCAGCACCCCCTCGGCCTCTCCTTCCGCCTATATATTGCCTTCGGGACCAAAACCATAGGTACCTGATCAAAAATCCACGAAAGAGTCTGTAGCCGCCGTCATCTCCATCCCTAGATCGGGAGGGATCTGAAGCTCTTCCCGGCACCCTGCCAGAGAGGGGAATTCACCTTCGAGGCCTTCTTCATCATCATGCAAGCCTCCGGTGTGATGCGTGAGTACTTCATCTCTGGACTACGGGTCCATGTAGTAGCTAGATGGCTGGTTCTCCTCCTTTGTGCTTTCATGTCTAGATCTTGTGATCTCCGTTCATGATCAAGATCATCTATTTGTAATTCTGCATGTTGTGTTTGCGGGGATCCGATGGATATTGAGATGCTATTTCAGATTGATTATTGATTCTATCATGTATTTGTTATTTGTGATCTTGCATGCTTTCCCTTGTTAGTACCTATCTTGGCCAAGTAGATGCTAACAACTCCAAGAGTTAGTATTTATGCTCGATAGCGGGTTCATGCCTCTGGTAATCTGGGGAAGTGACAGAAATCTCTAAGGTACTAGATGTGTCGTTGCTACTAGGGAGAAAACAACAATCCTTTGTTCATAAAACAATCATATTGTTTACTTTACACGCAATTCGTAAAGCAATAATCTGTTGCTTGCAACTTAATACTGGAGGGGGTTCGGATGATAACCTGAAGGTGGATTATTAGTCATAGATGCAGTTGGATGGCGGTCTATGTATAATGTTGTAATGCCCAATCAAGTCTCAAAGGATTCAAGACGTTTAGTATATGCTTGTATGCTTTCTCGATGTTTGTCTATTGCCCCGCTGTAATTTGTTCACCCAGCATGTTATCTATCTTAAGGAGAGCCACCTCTAGTGAACTATGGACCCCGGTCCTTTCTTTTACATACAATTTACAAATTGTTTACTGCTTTGTGTTTACTTTCTGCAAACTATTACTTCCTTCCATTCGATACATTTAATCCTTTGTTTTCAACAAAACCGGTGAGATTGATAACCTCATCGCAAGTTGGGGACAAAGTTCTATGGTTGTGTTGTGCAGGTCTCCACGTTGCTACTAGCACCCAGAGTGCGCCGCCAGGCTCTCGCCTAGCAACACCTTTGGGGTGTTTCCTTGCTCCTACTGGTTCGATAACCTTGGTTTCATAACTGAGGGAAACTTACTTCTGTGCTCATCATACCTTCTTCTTGGGGTTCCCCAACAAGCTCATCAATCTCGAGCCATCAGAGCACACCTGTTGCTCCACCTGTTCCTGAAGCTACTTTCTTTGAGATAAAACCTGCTTTACTCAATCTTGTTATGAGAGAACAATTTTCTGGTATTGGTAATGAAGATGTTGCTGCCCATCTAAATAACTTTGTTGAACTTTGTGAGATGCAAAAGCATAGGGATATAGATGGAGATATTATTAAGCTTAAATTGTTTCATTTCTCTTTGAGAGGAAAAGCTAAAGAATGGTTGAATTCCCTAACTAAGAGTAGTATTGATTCTTGGGGTTTTCGCGAACTTACCCCTGAAGACCGAAAAGCGTTGTCAATGCTCAGGAGAGCGTGGTTGATGTAGACGAGCCGAAGCCGACCTCAAGGTCGTGATGAAGTCCTTGCGCTCCTGCGGCTCCAACGACTTGAGTGCCTCAAGTGTGACATCTCGCGGGGATTTACATGCATCCGGTATCGGACGATGACTCCTGCTTCCCCCATCTAGCAACAGTTGCATAAGTAGAGCTCCTGGATCCGAATCCTACAGCACAACGGCGCACTACGGTGATGATGTCTCTCGTTCGCGCAGTCCGAACTTGGGACCACGGTCACAGGAGAGAGAGAATCAACTAGAAGGTCTCCCCAAAAGAGAGGGAACTTAATTGATTATTCTGTGTATTTCTTTGGCCAAATACCCCCACTATATATAGGGGGAGGGGAGGTAGTGCCTCCCTCAAAGTTCCAGGGTGGGACTAAAGGAGGTGGAGGGGAGGCGTCGTTGGCCAGCCCTAGTGGGCCTCGCGTGGGGGAGGGGGTAGGCCCAGCCAGCCACCCCTTGCCTCCTCTCTCCTCTTGCCTTTCCCTCATGGGCCCTTCTCCCTCCGGAATTGGCCCATTAAGCCTTTTTGACCTTTAATTGATTTCTCTTTTATTAAATAATTATGAATAAATGATTAAATCAATATTTAACATTCATTCACATATTATTCAATCTCAGTGGCTATGGAACACCTTCCACCTCCACTCTGGACATCCTCCGAACTTACTAAAACCCTTCCGGTTTTCTCTCTTCTATTCTTCGGTGATTCTACCTATCCTACAAACACTCTCTAAGCATCATCAAGCCCTTAAGCGTGATACCCCACGGTTTGGGAACACTCTAGACATCGTCGGGACACTCCCGGACCAATGATCGACAGAGGGACTTGGATGGCCATGTGACCCCTGTGCATTCCATGAAGATCTTTCGTCGTTTGAACCGGGACAGTCGTGGCTTATTCCTTTTGTCTCTCGATACTTGCATTGCCCGAGATCTGATCAATGACATCACCATGTCATGTTCAATCTCGTTACCAAACAATGCTACTTGACTCGTTTCGACAAGTGATATCCTTGTGATCAAATCACACGTTGCGCAACTATTGATATAACTTCTTCGAGTGGGTCCTAGAGTATCTTTCCGTCACGCGGATGGAAAAATCCCTCTCTTGACATATATTGCCTCTACGGTTCCTCCGAATACCTGAACACACCTTTATTGTCACTATATTACCAAGTGACGTTTGATGCTATCTAAGCATTCTCGGGAGACAGTGATTGATATAGTCTCACGGTCTAAGGAATAGTCTACGAGGTCTATTCTAATCATCGTAACTTGAACTTTGTGACATGATCGGGTGATGACCCACAAGTATAGGGGGTGTATCGCAGTATTTTCAAGGGAAGTGAAACCCAATTTATTGATTCGACACAAGGGGAGCCAAAGAATATTTATAAGCCTTAACAACTGAGTTGTCAATTCAGCTGCACCTGGAAACAATCTTGCTCACAGCAGTTTATCAGTAGCAACAATTTTGTAATAGCAATAACAAAGTAATAGCAGTAGTAAAAGTAAAGACAGTAGTAACAATTGCAGTAAACAGTAGGATTAAAGTGCGGTAGGCATAGGGATGGATGGATGGGTGATACGTTGCTAACGTATCCATAATTTTTGATGTTCCATGCTTGGTTTTATCTACTTTCTTATGTTTTGTCCACACTTTGGAGTACTTTTTATACACTTTCTTGGACTAACCAATTAAAAAGATGCCATAGTGCCAACTACCTGTTTTCTACTGTTTTTGGTTCTAGGAAAGTCAGCAAATGAATATTCTCGGAATTGGACGGGACAAAAGCCAAATTCAGTTTTTCACCGAGGGGGACACGGAGCCAGAATAGGAGACAGAGAGGGGCCAGATGGCCGCCACACCACCTGGCCGCGCGGCCAGGCCTGGCCCGCGCCAGGGGTGGTGTGGCCACCTAGGGCACCCCCTCGTCCTCCCCTTTCGCCTATAAGATACCTCCGATACAGAAACCCTAAGTACCCGATCAAAATTCCATGAAAGAGTCTGTAGCCGCCGTCATCTCCATCCCTAGATCAGGAGGGATCTGAATCTCTTCCCGGCACCCTGCCAGAGGGGGAGAATTCACCCTGGAGGCCTTCTTCATCACCATGCAAGCCTCCGGTGTGATGCGTGAGTAGTTCATCCTTGGACTATGGGTCCATGTAGTAGCTAGATGGTTGGTTCTTCTCCTTTGTGCTACCATGTTTAGATCTTGTGAGCTCCGTTCATGATCAAGATCATCTATTTGTAATCTACATGTTGTGTTTGTGGGGATCCGATGGATATTGAGATGCTATTTCAGATTGATTATTGATTCTACCATGTCTTTGTTATTTGTGATCTTGCATGCTCTCCGTTGTTAGTAACTATCTTAGCCGAGTAGATGCTAGCAACTCCAAGAGGGAGTGTTTATGCTCGATAGTGGGTTCATGCCTCTAGTAATCTGGGGAAGTGACAAAAATCTCTAAGGTACTAGATGTGTTGTTTCTACTAGGGAGAAAACAACAATCCTTTGTTCATAGAACAATCATATTGTTTACTTTACACGCAATGCGTAATGCAATTATCTGTTGCTTGCAACTTAATACTGGAGGGGGTTCAGATGATAACCTGAAGGTGGATTATTAGTCATAGATGCAGATGGATTACGGTCTATGTATAATTATGTAATGCCCAATCAAATCTCATAGGAGTCAAGATGATTAGTATATGCATGTATGGTTTCTCGATTTTTGTCAATTGCCCCGCTGTAGTTTGTTCACCCAACATGTCATCTATCTTATGGAGAATCACCACTAGTGAACTATGGACCCCGGTCCTTTCTTTTATCATCAATGTATAACTATTTACTGCTTTCTGTTTACTTTCTGCAAGCTTTTACTTTCTTCCACACAATACGTTTAATCCTTTGTTTTCAGCAAAACCGGTGAGATTGACAACCTCACTGTAAGTTGGGGGAAAAGTTCTGTGGTTGTGTTGTGCAGGATTCCAAGTTGGCAACAACACCTTGGAGGTGTTTTCTTGATCCTACTGGTTCGATAACCTTGGTTTCATAACTGAGGGAAACTTGCTGCTGTGCTCATCATACCTTCCTCTTGGGGTTCCCCAACGAGCTCGAGATATCTTGGGCCATCAAGCTCTTTTCGGGCGCCATTGCCAGGGAGTCAAAGACATCTTCACAAGGGGAGTCCCTCATAACCAATCTCTTTACTTTGTTTTATTTGTTTTGCTTAGTGTATTTTTGCTTTGTTTGCTTGTTTCTTTATCAAAAACACAAAAAAATTAGTTTTACTAGTTTGCTTTCTTTATTAAAAACACACAAAAAAAGAGATTATTATTAGTTCCTATCTTCAGTTGCCATTATGTCTAGCATTGCTCCAATCACTATGTCACCTGAGGAAATGATTTTCACTTTTAAACAAGGAATTGAAGAGAGTTTCAAAGAAGCTTGGTATAGAATCTCTGATCTACATGAAAAAACTGAACCTAAAATGACTCAAAGCTTGTTCCTTAGCAATTTTTACCTTGGAATTGCTCTTTGCTATAGATATGCTTTGGATGGTGTAGTGGGAGGAGATTTCATCCAATGAAACGAGGATGATGCTTTTAATGCCATAAAGAAGTTGGTCTTCACTTATAACTTGCCTAGTAAATCTGATTCTTCCTTTATAAACATATTTGCTCGATTGAACACTCTTGAGACCAGCACTGCTAGATTAAAATATTGCTATAATACACTTAGAGAGCATCATGACTATGTTCCAATAAACTCTGAACCCTCAAAGTGGCTTCCCACAGTAAAGATTGTTATAAATAATGAAACTTTTCATGCTCGCTGTGATATCATGTCTGAATTATGTCTTATGCCTAAAGATATCTATGAATCTTTGGGGACTGTCTGAAGGAGGTGAAGAAATATTTCTTGCTAATAATGCCACAATATCACCAATTGGAATCGCTAAAGGAGTGTTCACAAAGATCCTAGGGAAAATGGTTTCTACTGATTATCTTGTTATTGAATGTGTAGGAAAAGGACAAATTACACTTGGAAGATCCCTATTGAAACTCCTTGGGGCAATAATAGATGTGGAAAAGGGCAGCATGCACTTTGCTTCTCCACCAAACAATCATATGTTCCCCAGGGTTAAGTATAAAAGTAAGAGAGGTAAGGGTAAGAAATTTGGTTTTAATGCTTCTTCATTTGAGAACACTTGATCCTTTTCTTGCTTCTTATGCCTAACTTAAAGGCGTTAAAGAAAAGTACTTATTGGGAGATAACCCAAAAGTTTTAGATGAGTCTTGGAAGTTATTACTTCAGTAATAACCGCTCTTTATCCTTTTTATTTGCCTTTTGTGCCAAGAGTAACCTCTAATGAGAGAGAAGTAATGCTTGGAAAAGTTGTTGTCCCGAAACAGATTTTTGTGTTTCACCGTAAAAATTCGTGTAAAATCTCTATACGTCGTTTTGAGACGTGAATTTTTGTGCTTCTGCCCCAGGTTGTTTTATAACTTTTGTTAGTGCAACACTTTTCGATTTAAGCAACAAAAGGTCTTCAAAAAATTGGTTTTTTACCTGCTGGTCTGTTTTGACAGATTTCTGCCATTATTTGCATTTGCTTCTTGTTGGTTCCTTTTTGGGTTCTCTTTGGGGAATTGAGCTTTTCAAGGGAAGTGCTTCAGTAGCTTGTGTTTTAATGGAAGTTTTATTGGTGTTTAAACTGAACCCAAAGACTTATTATCTTGAGTGCACTAATGTTGCCAATAAAGATTGTGTGAACGAAAAATTTCAGGTGTATGGAGAGAATGATATAATGAGATGAAGAATGGACTAAAGCTCAAGCTTGGGGATGCCACCCCGTGTCACCCCAAGAAATATTCAAGAGGTACAAGCGCCAAAGCATGGGGATTCCCAAGGCATCCCCTTCATCATCAATAAAAATCCATGTTTCTTCCAAATACTTCATTTTTATTGTTTCATGCATAGTTGTGTTGTTCTTGGAGCGTCTTCATTTTTGTTTTTGGTTTTCATTTGCTTGGTTTGCTTAGTTTTCTGAATAAATTGGTTGGTACCCCTCTTTCATGCATTGGTTTTCAAATAGTTTGGTTTGGATCAGAAAATAGTAGGAAAGTTCATGCTTAAGTGGTAAAAGGAGTTTGCTTTTGACTGTGGCCTATGCTTTGTCATGCCATGCTTGATATTGTTTTGGCGTTATGCTTAGTGATCTTTGCTGTAGCATGACATGTTATAAACAATTGAGATTGCTTAATGTGCCTTGGAAGAATCATGCGTTGTTTTATCATATTAAAGCATAGTATTGTGGTATTCTCCTTTGATGCTTTATTTGGGTTGACTTGGCGCATGCTTACACCATGTTATGACTATCCCAAGTCACCATAAGCCTTTATGATCCTTTAGTTTTCGACTTGTAATATCGCTTTATGGTTTGATTAATGATGTTTTGTCGCTTTGCATGATTATGGCCATCATTGCTCTCTTAGTTGGTCGCTCCTAGTCTTTCGCTAGCCTCCATAACCAAGTGTGAGTTCCACTCATGCATCCAACTCCTAAAACCAAGTTGTTCCAAAGAGTCCACCATACCAGCCTATTAGCATATGCTATTCCAAGTATATTCATGTTTTTATCTACCTTCTGAATTAAACTTGTTATGTGAAAACTAGTGATTAAAGCTCTCACGAACTTGATGGCACACTTTACTTTCTTGCATTTAATAATCTTGAACCATTGCGTCCATCTTTGTTGCGTATATGCTTGCGCTTTATAAGTTGAAGTTAGCAGAACCATGTATCATGGGGAACGCTTTCAACATTGCACTTGTACATTGTACCACGTGTGTGTTAGAGAAACACCTGGGCCGCTAGCCTAAGCCATGCCTAATCATGGTGGAAATTTGCAGCATAACCATAATGAGCACTCTATAAAGCATCCTCAATAAAAACCTATGCAAATAGCAAATAAAAAGATCACTAAGATGCTCATTGTCTGCTTGCCTTGTCATTTTGATTATGGGATAGCTCCTGTATCATGTGTAAGGGGTACCCCGTTGGCGGTTCTCTATGATACATATGTACGTACAATGACAAGAGCTTACTTATGACTGAAGTTGAGTAGCATGAGGTTCGGTACTCGTAAGTAAGGGGCATGAGACTTCGGCTTATAACTTGTCAAGCATATCCTCTTAGTTGTGTCACTTTAACCTTAATCACCTAAAGATGCTTATGATAGGGGCAATGAGAGCTGAAAGCTAATAAGTACCATAATTTTTGGAAGCTCTTTATGAAACTTGAATCCCTACTTCCTTCTATGAAGGCCTTTCTTTTATTTTTATGTTGAGTCTCCACCTTCTATCTTTATGCACCTATTTTGAGAGCATAGTGGCCATTCTTAGTTCTATGTGCATTGTCCCAAGACTTGTTGATTGATGCATAACTTTGATATTGCTTGTTCTTAAACTATTTGTATCTAGTCACCCTTATAAACTTTGAAGGTGTCCTATGCATTTATGTTTGCTACTCTATGAGGGACAAGCTGAATGCCACTATGCTATTTCTTGATGTGAAACAAACAAATGTCTTGCAAAGAATTGTTATTCATGAATCTTTTGTTTGTGCCTTTTCATGTTGCAACATAGTTGCCATGTCTTATTGTTAGAACTTTATCTTTCATGCTATGTTGAAGTACTATGATCCTAGCTATCAATTTTTTACAAATACTTTGATCAAGTTTATGATGGTGCATGTCACCTCAAAAATTATTCTTTCTTTTTATCACTTACCTACTCGAGGACGAGCAGGAGTTAAGCTTGGGGATGTTGATACGTTGCGAACGTATCCATAATTTTTGATTATCCATGCTTGGTTTTAATCTACTTTCTTATGTTTTGTCCACACTTTGGAGTACTTTTTATACACTTTCCTGGACTAACCTATTAACAAGATGCCACAGTGCCAACTGCCTGTTTTATGCTGTTTTTGGTTCTAGGAAAGTCAGAAAATGAATATTCTCGGAATTGGACGGGACAAAAGCCAAAGTCAGTTTTTCACCGAGGGGACACGGGCAGAATCACGAGACGAGAGGGCCGAGGGCCGCCACAACACCTAGACGCGCGGCCAGGCCTAGCCCGCGCCAGGGGCTAGTGTGGCCACCTAGGGCACCCCCTCGGCCTCCCTTTCGCCTATAAGATGCCTCCGATACAGAAACCCTAAGTACCTGATGACCCACAAGTATAGGAGGTGTAGCGCAGTATTTTCGATAAGTAAGAGTGTCGAACCCAACGAGGAGCAGAAGGTGCTAGCGAGTGGCTAGGAGCAGGAATTCTCTGTAAATACTTAGCAAACATATTTTTAGGGTTTTTTGATAATGCAGGTAAATAAAGTACAAGTAAATAAAAGACAATAAGAATAAATGCAGCAAGGGGCCCAATCCTTTCTTTAGCAAAGGACAAGCCAGTTATATTACTTAAGGTGACCAAACATTCTCGAGGACACATGGGAATACCGTCAAGTGCTTTCGCTTCATATAGTTGATTAATCTTCTTTAGTTTGCTAAGTGTTGTGTGGGTGAACCTATGCTAATGTACCGACCTTCCTAGGACTAATACGTACTTGTGATTATACCCGTTGCAAGCATCTGTAAGTACAAGAAAGTAATTAAGGTAGAAACCTAACCACAACTTTAAACTCTAAGACCCTGACGTCTCTTGTGCAATGGTTTCCTAACAGGGGTTCAGGTTTCTGTCACTCCGGCAACCCCTACGATTAGTAGCCAAATACACAATGCATTCCCTTAGGCCCATATAGGTGAAGTGTCATGTAGTCGACATTCACATGACACCACTAGAAGAAATACACCACAACTTAAATATCAAACTATTGAATCTTTCTCAACACAATTCCACTACTAACAACATGACTTCTCCCATGTCCTCAAGAACAAAACGAACTACTCACAAGACATCATATGGATCATGATCAGAGATGAAATAATGATGTGTAACAATCTGAACATAAATGATAATTCAATGGTTCACTCAATAGCATCAACTACAAGGAGTAATCAACACCGGGAAAGTTTCCCCTAAGAACTATGCAAGATTCAACCCAATTGTTACAGCGGTATGGAGTGGTGATGATGGTGGTGATGGAGATGATGGTGGTGATGATGATCCCTATGAAGTCCAGCTTGATGGTGGTGTTGATGGCGATGATCTCCCCTCTCCGGGAAGGAATTCTCCCGGCAGAATTCTGTCTGCCGGAGAGATCTTTCTATCTTGGTGTTTTCCGCCCCGCAGAGGCGGCGGAATCTTTCTGTGGTCGCTCCCCGAGTCTTAGGGTTTCAGGAGGATAATATATGCTAGAGGGGAGAGGCTGGAGTGGACCAGGGCGGTCACACCACCTGGTGGCGCGGCCTGGGGTGGCCCGCGCCAGGGGGTGGTGTGGGCCCCCTGTGGCCCATATCCACTTCCCCTTCTGGCTTCCTTCGTCTTCTAGAAAAATAGGATTTTCCATGTATTTTCCCGGATTTTCTGATCTTCGCGAATTTTGCCTCCAAACAACACCTTTTCCATCAGAATCCTGACTGCATCGGTCCATGCTCCAAAAGTCATCAACCATGCAAAAATAGATGAAATAACATAAGTATCATCTCTTAATATGAAATATATCAATGAATAACAGTAAATTATGATATAGAATAGTGATGCAAAATGGACGTATCAACTCCCCCCAAGCTTAGACTTCGCTTGTCCCCAAACGAAACTGAACTCAATAAACATGACCTCGGGTTTATGGAGTGAAGAGTCGATAAAAGAATATGGATAAGAAGCATCACATTCATCAATACATAAGTCATAATAGAAGACAACTCACTATTATATAACTTATCTTGCAATAAGTAAAGGAAACACAACAAAGATACATAAAGTAAATAACAATTGGTAATGGCAAACTTAGCTCTTGGTCGAAGAATAGTTGATAATTTGCTGGAGTTCACACATAACTGGTTTTCAATGATAGCTTTCAAAGTAGTAATCACCAGGATAAGAGCAATGTGCAAAACAAGGGACATAAGAAACATGATTGAATAGATCATCATATGAATGAATGAAACACAACAACTCAAAATACTTGCTGAGGTAGAAGGGAATAGGTTTACTGACTCAACTAAAAATTAAAAGAAAGGCCCTTCGCAGAGGGAAGCAGGGATTTCAAGTTTCATAAAGAGCTTCCAAAAATTATGGTACTTACTAGCTTTCAGCTCTCATTTCCCCTATCATAGGCATCTTTAGGTGATTAAAGTTAAAGTGACATAACTAAGAGGATATGCTTGACATGTTATAAGTTGAAATCTCATGCCCCTTACTTACGTGTACCGAACCTCATGCTACTCAACTTCAGTAACAAGTAAGCTCTTATCATTGTAAATACATATGTATCATAAAGAACCGCCAACGGGGTACCCCTTGCACATGATACAGGAGTTATCCCATAATCAAAGTGACAAGGCAAGCAGACAATGAGCATCTCAGCGATCTTTTTATTTGCTATTTGCATAGGTTTTTATTGAGGATGCTTCATAGAGTGCTCATTATGGTTATGCTGCAAGTTTCCACCATTATTAGGCATGGCTTACGCTAGCGGCCCAGGCGTTTCTCTAACACACATACAAACTCCATGATCTTACAAGTTCCCCTTTTATTTCACACCGCTGGGATCCATAAGCAAAAGAATCATGATATCAACGGAATATAAGTGCAATGTTGAAAGCGTTCCCCATGATACATGGTTTTGCTAACTTCAACTTATAAAGCGCAAGCATATATGCAACAAAGATGGACACAATGGTTCAAGTTTATTAATTGCAAGAAAGTAAAGTGTGCCATCAAGTTCGTGAGAGCTTTAATCACTAATTTTATCATAACAAGTTTAATTTGGAAGGTAGATAAAAACAAGAATTTACTTGGAATAGCAATAGTGCTAGTAGGTAGGTATGGTGGACACAAATGTCATAGGTTTTGGTTTAAGGATTGGATGCACGAGAAGCATTCCCTCTCAGTACATGTTTTTGGCTAGCAAGGCTAGGTAGCAAGCATAAGAATTGAAGGAAACAAACAAACATACAAGTGATAAAAACAAACATGCAATCTTCCTTGGAAGCACAAAAGATCTTAACTATAGAATACTAAACTTATGAGCAAATCAAGAAAGAAAGATGATGAAATTATATTTCTTTAGAGTACTTTTATCTTTTTTCATTCAATTCTCAAAATAGTGTTGCTACTGACCGAGCCAGGTTTGCCAAAACCAACTAAATTAACTCAATGATCCCAAAGTGATACCAATACTAACAACAAGATCAATCATATAACCATGAATTGAAAACTAATATAAGATATGCAAAAGAGTAAATGATAGAACTTCTCATTAATATTCCATAATGGCAACTCACACCAAGGGATACATAGATATCTAACGAGAGGGGGGACACTTCCATAATGCAAACCATCCTACATGATAACTTCTCTATTCATGATATGACTCTACTAAAAAGGTAAAAAGATAGAAGATAGTGATGTGATACCGCGGCACTCCCCCAAGCTTGGAACAAACCAAGGGGATGCCAAAACCTGATGATGAATTACTCCTTCGGTGGTGGTGGTATTCTCTCGTCATCGTCCGACTTCCAAGGTAAGGGCTCCCCATCAACAAAAGACATCATGGTCTCCAGCATCCTGAAACCTGCAGCAGCACTTATGCGTTTAAACCTAACCTCGTACTCACAGTTTTGATTTTGAACGTCGTAGAGCTGTGCTTGCAGTTGGTTGGTTGTTTGGTGAAGTGAGAGAATTTCATTCTTGAGCTCAGCAGTCTCCTTTTGGTGCTCGGTGATGAGTTCGGAACAAATCTTTTGGATGATATCCACTTCGCGTTCCGCCATCTTCTTGTACCTAAAGACTTCTTGCTCCAGTGCTTCCATCCTGTCCTCCAGACTTCCTTCACCTTTAGGGCTTTGAACCTCTTTTATCCGTATCTCCCCATCTTCAAGCCACAACTCCTTAGGATGAATCTTCAACTCTCTCATGTATGGGTTGATGATATCCGCTGAGGAATCTTCCTTGGCTGATCCAGAGGAAGACATTGTGGCTCCAGATCTAGGACTCTACCTGTCAGAAACAGATTGAAACAAAAATACGACGAGAACATGATATACGAACCTCGGGGGATCCGGGATATTATATATTACGAAGTTTCACAACAAAAGGAAGGTACTGGGAGAAAACGGGTCGGAGACGGAGGCCGAGGTGGCCACACCACCTGCTGGCACGACCAGGGGCCCGTGCCAGGGGGTGGTGTGAGCCACCATGGCTCTGTTTCTGTCCCTCTTTCGCTTTGTAGCTTTCCTTGTTGGATAAAAACTCCAAAATATACCTGGACAAAATTTTCGCGGAACTTTTCTTACCAGAACTGTTACCTGTTCGAAAACGGACTCTACAGGTCTCTGAATTTGGTCTTTGATAAATTTTTCGGAGTTACCACTTGAATAACATCAATATCTTCATCTTCATACTCATATTGCTCGAGTCATGAGACCTTTCACTTTCTTATTACACCATTTTCTCCAATAACCTGGAAATTTCTTTCACACAAAACTTCACACAATTCTCATTAGCAACATTAGTGTAAGCGGGGTAATAAACCTTTTAAGTCCAAATTCAACTGAAGTCCATCAAATCATAAGCTAATACAACAACTCCTTCCGAAAACCCAAAAATAATTCAAAAAGGAAATCGTTTAAAGAAGCAAATGTAAGAGTGGCAAAATCTGTCAAAACAGACCAGCAGGTAAAGATCAATTTTTTCGAAATTCTTATGTTGCTCAAATAAAAAAGTGCAAAACTAACGGAAGTTAAATAATAACCTGGGTTAGAAGCACAAAAAATTACAGCTCAATCCAACATATATAGATCTCTCACGAATTTTTATGGTGAAGCACAAAAATCTGTTTTGGGACAACAACTTCCCCAAATCTTACTTCTCTCTCATTAGAGGTTGATCTTGACACAAAAAACCAAACAAAAAGGATAAGGAGAGGTTATTACCAGAGTAATAACTTCCGAGACTCAAATAAACAAAAACTGAAAGCAAAAGAAATATAATGGGTTGTCTCCCAAAAAGCTCTTTCTTTATAGCCATTAAGATGGGCATGACATTTTCAATGATGTTCACATAAAATTATGAATTGAAGTGAAAGAGAGCATTAAGAAGCAAAAATATACATGTTTAATTCTAACCCACTTCCTATGCAAGGGAGTTTTGTAAACAAACAAATTGTTGAAACCAGAGACCACTAGCATAGGAAGGCAAAAGAAGTGCAACATAAAAACTTTCAGCATAAAACGAGGGAACTTGATATTATTGAGATGCATAAGAACAGTCTTCCCTCTCTCATAATAACTTTCAGTATCATGCATAAATTTAATGATATAGCTGTCACATGAACCATTGTAGCAATGATCGCTTATCCTAACAAAAAACACAGGGACACTAGCTCTCATAACACTACTTTGTGAAACAATATTAGAGGTATCCTTACAAAGGATAGTGTGTCCCTCTTTTACATATTTAGTGACAAAGTATTTCACATTTGCTATTATAGGTTCATCATTTTGTTCATCAAGTTCAACAAATTATTTGTACTTTCATTAACCATACTAGCTATCATAGAATGTTCCTTTATCTTAACTGGGAAAGGCATTTTCTCAATGTAAGGTTCAGGTAAAGCATGATTAGCAGTATAAACTTCAGTATTTCTTGCAGCAACACACTTAGAAACATCTTTATATGGTTCATGATACTTATTCCACTTCTTTTTAGGAACTTCAATATAGGAAGCAAAAGCCTTAAAATAAGTTGCAATAGCTTGAGAGTCTAAACCATAAGCATTTTTAATATTTTGAAAGTCATCAATTCCCATAAAAGATTCAATGCATTCATAATCATAACTTATACCTGACTTTCTTCCTTTGTCATTCTACCATGCTTCAACATTGTCTTGAATACGGTCCAGAAGATCCCATTTAGCTTCTTCTTCCATGCGTGTGAATGATCCAGCATAAGAAGCATCCAATAAATCCTTATCATGAAGAGAAAGCCTTGCATAAAAGTTATTGATAATAATATTGTTGGGGAGCTCATGAATGGGACATTTGAGCATTAGTAACTTCAATCTCCCCCAAGCTTGAGTTGTACTCTCTCCATCAAGAGGCCAAAAGTTGTATATTTGATTTCGATCTTTATGAATATCACTAGGAGGGTAAAACTTTGAATAAAAGAGAGGTACTATTTCCTCCCATTCAAGAGCTTGACCATTCTTTAGAATCTTATACCAGTCCTCAACTCTTCCTTTTAGTGATAATGAGAATAACTTCTTCTTGACTTGATCTGTTGTAATACCTACACACTTGAACAACCCGCATAATTCGTGTATAAAGAGCAAATGATCACCAGGATGGACAGTTCCATATCCAACATAATAGTTATCCATAACACGATCAATAATTCTTGTAGGTATTTTAAAGGTATCATTCTCAGTAGGTGGTGGTTCATCTACTACCTTAGCAGTGTTAGTAGCCTTACGAAATAAGAAACTCAGCGAATTATCCATATTGAAAATAAAGCAACTAACAGAAGTAAACAATACTCATAGTAGAAGTTTCCTTTACCAGTTCCACTTTCCAATAACGCTTCACACCCCGGCAACAGCACCAGAAAATAGTCTTGATGACCCACAAGTATAGGGGGTGTATCACAGTATTTTCAATAAGTAAGAGTGTCGAACCCAACGAGGAGCAGAAGGTGCCGGCGAGTGGCTAGGAGTAGGAATTCTCTGTAAATACTTAGCAAATAGATTTTTAGGGTTTTTTGATAATGCAGGTAAATAAAGTACAAGTAAATAAAAGACAATAAGAATAAATGCAGCAAGTGGCCCAATCCTTTATTTAGCAAAGGACAAGCCGGTTATATTACTTAAGATGACCAAACTTTCTCGAGGACACATGTGAATACTGTCAAGTGCTTTTGCTTCATATAGTTGATTAATCTTCTTTAGTTTGCTAAGTGTTGTGTGGGTGAACCTGTGCTAATGTACCAACCTTCCTAGGACTAATACATACTTCTGATTATACCTGTTGCAAGCATCCGCAAGTACAAGAAAGTAATTAAGGTAGAAACCTATCCACAACTTTAAACTCTAAGACCCTGATGTCCCTTGTGCAATGGTTCCCTAATGGGGGTTCAGGTTTCTGTCACTCCGGCAACCCCTACGATTAGTAGCCAAATACACAATGCATTCCCCTAGGCCCATATAGGTGAAGTGTCATGTAGTCGACGTTCACATGACACCACTAGAAGAAATACACCACAACTTAAATATCAAACTATTGAATCTTTCTCAACACAATTCCACTACTAACAACATGACTTCTCCCATGTCCTCAAGAACAAAAAGAACTACTCACAAGACATCATATGGATCATGATCAGAGATGAAATAATGATGTGTAACAATATGAACATAAACGATAATTCAATGGTTCACTCAATAGCATCAACTACAAGGAGTAATCAACACCAGGAAAGTTTCCCCTAAGAACTATGCAAGATTCAACCCAATTGTTACAGCAGTATGGAGTGGTGATGATGGTGGTGATGGAGATGATGGTGGTGATGATAATCCCGATGAAGTCCAGCTTGATGGTGGTGTTGATGGCGATGATCTCCCCTCTCCGGGAAGGAATTTCCCTGGCAGAATTCTGTCTGCTAGAGAGATCTTTCTCTCTTGGTGTTTTCTGCCCCGCAGAGGTGGTGGAATCTTTCTGTGGTTGCTCCCCGAGTCTTAGGGTTTCGGGAGGATAATATACGCCAGAGGGGAGAGGCTGGAGTGGACCAGGGCGGCCACACCACCTGGTGGCGCGGCCTGGGGTGGCCCGCGCCAGGGGGTGGTGTGGGCCCCCTATGGCCCATCTCCACTTCCCCTTCTAGCTTCCTTCGTCTTCTGGAAAAATTGGAATTTTCATGTATTTTCCCGGATTTTCTGATCTTCGCGAATTTTGCCTCCAAACAGCACCTTTTCCATCAGAATCCTGACTACAACAGTCCATGCTCCAAAAGTCATCAACCATGCAAAAATAGATGAAATAACATAAGTATCATCTCTTAATATGAAATATATCAATGAATAACAACAAATTATGATATAGGATAGTGATGCAAAATGGATGTATGAGTACCCGATCAAAATTCCACGAAAGAGTCTGTAGCCGCCGTCATCTCGATCCCTAGATCTGGAGCGATATGAAGCTCTTCTCGGCACCCTGCCGGAGGGGAGAATTCACCCTGGAGTCCTTATTCATCACCATGCAAGCCTCCAGTGTGATGCGTGAGTAGTTCATCCTTGGACAACGGGTCCATGTAGTAGCTAGATGGTTGGTTCTTCTCCTTTGTGTTATCATGTTTAGATCTTGTGAGCTCCGTTCATGATCAAGATCATCTATTTGTAATCTACATGTTGTGTTTGCGGGGATCCGATGGATATTGAGATGCTATTTCAGATTGATTATTGATTCTATCATGTCTTTGTTATTTGTGATCTTGCATGCTCTCCATTGTTAGTAACTATCTTGACCGAATAGATGGTAGCAACTCCAAGAGGGAGTATTTATGCTCGATAGTGGGTTCATGCCTCGAGTAATCTGGGGAAGTGACAGAAATCTCTAAGGTACTAGATGTGTTGTTGCTACTAGGGAGAAAACAACAATCCTTTGTTCATAGAACAATCATATTGTTTACTCTACACGCAATGCATAATGCAATTATCTGTTGCTTGCAACTTAATACTGGAGGGGGTTCGGATGATAACCTGAAGGTGGATTATTAGTCATAGATGTAGTTGGATTACGGTCTATGTATAATGATGTAATGCCCAATCAAATCTCACAGGAGTCAAGATGATTAGTTTATGCATGTATGGTTTCTCGATTTTTGTCAATTGCCCCGCTGTAATTTGTTCACCCAACATGTCATCTATCTTAAGGAGAATCACCACTAGTGAACTATGGACCCCGGTCCTTTCTTTTATCATCAATCTACAATGTTTCTTGCTTTACATTTACTTTCTGCAAGCTTTTACTTTCTTCCACACAATACATTTAATCCTTTGTTTTCAGCAAAACCGGTGAGATTGACAACCTCACTGTAAGTTGGGGGAAAAGTTCTGTGGTTGTGTTGTGCAGGATTCCAAGTTGGCAACAACACCTTGGAAGTGTTTCCTTGCTCCTACTAGTTCGATAACCTTGGTTTCGTAACTAAGGGAAACTTGCTACTGTGCTCATCATACCTTCCTCTTGGGGTTCCCCAACAAGCTCGAGATATCTTGGGCCATCAACGGGCGTTGCATGGACAAGACAATTCATATGGCAATCAAGACATAGGGCATTTGAAGATAAATAAGATAAAGCATCCAAGTACTAAATAATCATAGGCATGTGTTCCATATATAGTGGCATTGGTATACCCTATAGGTACTCGAGCTTGGTATATATGGCCTGAATATGTAAAGGCCCACGGTGTCGCCAAGGCCCAAATGAAGAACTCGAGTAACCTGTGGACTCTCGATTGCTTGAAGAACAAGAAGAAGCTAAAGATAGAAAGTTCAAAGGGGAAAACCCTAACCTGTAACCGACTCGACCTGCTACCCGAGACCTAGCCTATCTATATAAAGGCTAGGAGGGGGCGAGGAGGAGGACACACACAACCCTAGTTTCCACAACCCTCGCCAGATTGCATCTGCGCACCATTGTAATCTTCGATTCCTTTGATAATTCCACGAGCAGACAAGCAGGAGTAGGGACCTCTACGAGGCCTGAACCTGGGTAAATCTTTGAGTCCCCTGTGAGCTTGTTTGCTAGCCGATAGATGTCTCCAGCGCTCCCTCCTTCTCCAAAACCCAAGTCCATAACAATGGGCATTGACGAGTTAACCCCTCGTCAATTGGCGCCGTCTGTGGGAATTGGGAGTGCTGATGTTGCGGCTTCTTCGGCCCCATCAACCGCGATCTACAACTCCGCAACAACGGAGATTCGCCAGCTCTTCGGCGCGTTCGACTTCACTGTCCACACGCCGGCCACTCGCCTGGCTTTCGAGTCTGTGGGCGACGGAATCAGCCTGGCGATCGGGAGCTTCCGCTTCCAAGTTGGTCAGATGGGCACGCTTCACATACCTGACCAGCCGGTGGTACCATCGATTGCTCTAGCATCGTGGTTCCCTCCATCTATCGGCACCCTCAGCGAGCTCAACGCCCCGACAACAGTCGAGAACACGGTCAGCGACAACAGTCGCAACTCCGATATGAGCGATCTGGCAACTAAAGGTGGAACCTACGGTTCTGTATCTGAAAGTTGCGGGAGCAGCAGCTTCCCTAACCACTTCATGTGCGCCGTCATCAATGCGGGCGACACCTCCGCTAATCGCGACAACACGGGCAACCGTGGCAACGGAACCGACCCGCCTAATGGTGGTAACGGCGGCAACGGTGGCAATGGTCGCAATGGCACCCCCGTTAACAACGGAGGAGCAGTCGAACCTCCAACCATAATGAACGAGCAAACCGGCGAACGTGTCGTAATCAAGCTCAACGAACAATAGTGGGCTCGCTGCCGTGATGCCTTATGAGGCAACCCTCTACGCTTCGGATCTCCGCAAGAACTGCTAATGGGATACCATTGGCTCTTGAAGGAAGAATTCAAGCGCCAAGTGCAAACAATCGCGCAACTCGAGGCGCGCAAAAAGGCGGCAGACGAGTCGAGCCTTCGACGTGCTGGGCTCTCCTCCCACGGAGGATCCTCCTCAAAGGGCAACGAGTACCTCGCAAACAAGAGGCGATATCGTATGGCCCATCTCACCGAGCAAGAATGCATAGAAGCTGCAAAGGTCCTCGACTTCAGCTCTATGACAGTCGATACACAGGGCAACGTGGTCCCCAAGATGCCGCAGGCCGCGGTGACCGCAGCCACCATGTACCTCCTCAACAATCAGCCACCGGCTGGAGATCCCTGAGCCGCTATGCACCGATCTATGATCGCGGGCTTGGGACTAGTCGAAGCCGCCCTCGACAAGGAGCCAACACCGGAGCCGAAAAAAGGCAAAGTGCTAGCAAAGCGCTAATCCTCGCCCTCATCCAGCGACGACAGTCACGATCTGTCTCGACGCCGCCGCTCACGGTGACACGACCACGACTATGATGCGCGCGGCGACCTCACGCAGCGCAAGATCGACAAATCATGGGCGCGACGTGCTCCGTCGACTGATTCAGAAGACGAGGATGTGGAGCTCTGTGGCGCCAGATGCTTCAGTAGGGCCATCAGGCAAAAGCGAATGCCCAAGGGGTTTAAACTCCCATCGGAGAATCCGAAGTTTGACAGCCTACAGGACCCAAAGATCTGGCTGGAAGACCACATCTCCTCCGTCAGGCTCCACGGCGGCAGTCGAAACATGGCCATACAATGCCTACAACTACAATTGCAAGGGCGCCGCCCGAGCATGGCTCAACAACCTCCCACGCGGATCCATTCGCAGTTGGGATGAGTTGGTTTACAGCTTCGTGCGCAACTTCAAGGGCACCTACAAGTGGCCTACATCAATCGAAGAGCTGAGATGCTGCCAGCAAAGATCGGGCGAATCGCTATGCTCCTACATCCAAAGGTGGTCCATCATCAAGAACTCCGCAGAGAACATCTCGGAGGATCACGCAATTGACGCATTCAACGGTGGCGTCCGTCGCATAGAACTCAGGGAGGAGCTGGGCCGCTCAAAGCCCAAGACCATCGACCACCTGATGGAAATCACGAATCGGTGGGCCGATGGAGAAGATTCAGTGAAGAATCATGTTCACTCCGACGAGGAGGCAGAACTCGAGCGCCGATGCAAATGCCGCATGCGCATCTACGATGACCGTGATGACGTCAACATGGTCGCAGTTGGCTACGCCGACAGACGCGACGATAACCGCAACAGCGGATACCGCAGCAGTGGGTACCACGACTCCGGGAAAACCACGCAAGTGTGGCAACGCCGCAATCATGATGAGGCACCCGCGACATCCAATGAAGACAAATTGTCCGGTCCATGTACGATGCACTTCTACATCGACAAGCATGATGGAAAGAAGAAGTCAAGCCACCTCCTCAAGGACTGCCGCGAGTTCCTCAAACTACATGAAGGATTAGCTCGGATGAATCGCAACGCAGCTGAAAGAGGCTACAGAGCCGCTCCAGGCGCCATGGCACATGGCGCTCCACCACCACCACCTGGACTACCCCCAAACGCAGCTGCGCTGGACTAGCACCAGGGAGGCGAACCATACCCACGAGCCATGGGTACCATGATGATCCAAAAAGGACGCCCCTCTAACAGGGTGCAGAAGGCCATCACCCGCCAAGTCAACTTGGCCACAAACTCGCCACCATCCACCACTGAGTACCTCAGCGGAAGCGAGTCCTGCATCATCTTTGACAAACGCGATCATCCGCCTCAAGTACCTCGTTCAGGCCATTGTCCCCTCGTACTCGAGGCGCAAATCGGAGGTTTCGACATGAGCCGCGTCTTCATGGACGGCGGAAGCGGCATCAACCTTATATTTGTAAATACCTTGCGAGCAATGAGGATCCCTTTGACTTCCCTAGAAGCCTCGGACACAACACTCCACGACATCGTCCCAGGAAAAGGCGTATATCCCCTGGGCAAAATGAACCTCGACGTCATCTTCGGCACGCCGAAAAACTTTCAGCGCGAGCACATCGACTTTCAGGTCGTCGACTGGCCCTCACAGTATCACTGCATCCTTGGACATGTCGCGTTCGCTAGGTTCATGGTAGTACCACACTATGCCTACCTGCAGATGAAAATGCCAGGTCCCAATGGCGTCATCACAGTCAACAGGAGCTTCGAGAGATCCGACAACTGCGATAGGGAATTCAACAGAATTTCCCAGTCCTTCGGCATGCAGGAAGAACTCGCGAGACTAAAGGAGTCGACAGACAACAGCTTGCCTCCCCTGAGCCGGCCAAGTTCGCCCGATCTATCTTTCGACTCATCGGTGCACACAAAGAAAGTGCAGGTCCACCCATCGGATCCTGCCAAGATGACCCTCATCGCCAACAACTTGAGTCCCGCATAGGAACTCGCGCTCGTCGAATTCCTCCGTGAGCACTGGGAAATCTTCGCCTGGTGTCCAGCGGACATGCCAGGAGTTCCCAGGGAATTCACCGAGCATGCACTCAACATCAACCCAGACGCAAGGCCAGTCAAGCAAACAATCCGGCGATTATCTGAGCCACGAGCAAAGGCAATCGGAATGGAGATCAATAGACTCCTCGACGCCAAATTCATACACAAGATCAAGGAAAGCACTTGGCTCGCCAACACGGTGCTAGTGCCAAAAAAGGACACGGATATCCTGCGGATGTGCGTGGACTTCACCTCTCTGAATAAGAACTGTCCAAAGGATCACTTCCCGTTACCACGAATTGACCAGATCATCGACTCCACCACGGGATGCGAGCGCCTCTACTTCCTCGACGCCTACTCAGGCTATAATCAGATTCGAATGAAGGAGGAAGATCAAGAAAAAACAGCATTTACAACGCCCTTCGGTGTGTTCTGCTACAACACAATGCCCTTCGGGCTAAAAAACGCAGGAGCCACCTACCAGCAGTGCATGCAGGCTTGCCTCAAGGATCAACTTGGTCACAACATTCAAGTCTATGTTGACGACATAGTAATCAAAACCAAGGAGGAAGCCTCCCTAATCGACGATTTACGCGAAACCTTCACCAACCTCGACCGCTACCGGATCAAGCTCAATCCGGACAAATGCGCCTTCGGCGTACCATCTGGGCAACTACTCGGGTATCTTATCTCCGCGAGAGGAATCGAGGCAAACTCGAAGAAAATAAAAGCCATACTGGCCATGGAGAAGCCGAAAAACATAAGGGGCGTCCAGCAACTAGCTGGGCGAATCGCGGCCCTCAGTCGATTCATCAGTCGGATGGGTGAAAAGGCACTGCCCTTCTACCAACTCGTCTGCAAAGATGAAAAGTTCGAATGGACCAACAAAGCGCAGGAAGCATTCGAAGATCTCAAGCGCCTGCTATCCACCTTGCCAGTGCTAGTGACCCCACGAGAAAGGGAACCGCTATTGCTATATATCTCCGCCACCAACCAGGTGGTCAGCACAGTGCTCGTCGTCGAACGAGCCAAGGAAAACAAGGTCCACGGGGTACATCGCCCAGTCTACTACCTCAGCGAATTCCTCACGCCAACAAAACAACGGTACCTGCACTACCAGAAGCTGGCGTACGGCATCTTCATGACCTCCTGGCGACTGCACCACTACTTCCAGGAACACCCAATCGTGGTGGTCAACGACGCCTCGCTGGGGAATATCCTTAATAACCCTGACACCATGGGACGTGTCGCGCTTTGGGGAATCGAATTGTCTCCAGCGCTCCCTCCTTCTCCAAAACCCAAGTCCATAACAATGGGAATTGACGAGTTAAACCCTCGTCATATAGTCATACGTGCTCGCAATGAGAACTTGCACAACATCTTTTGTCCTGCCAGCCCATTTGCAGCGGGGCCTCAAGGGAACTACTGGCAATTAAGGTGCTCCTTTTAATAGAGCACCGGAGCAAAGCATTAACACTCCATGAACACATGTGATCCTCACATCAAAGCCACCCCCTTCGGTTATCCCGATTGCTATCACTTCAGGGCCTTTGGTTCCGGACAACAATATGTGTATACAACTTGCAGGTAAGACCATAAACAATACTATCATAATGAATCAATAACATGTTCAGATCTGAAATCATGGCACTCGGGCGCTAGTGACAAGCATTAAGCATAAAAAGTTGCAACAAAGTCAAAAAGCACTAATAATAGATACTAGGCACCATGCCCTAACAATCGGATGCCATTACATGAACGATCTCATCTAATCCCTACCATCCCCATAGCCTACAGCGGGGTATTACTTACTCATAGATGGGGAAAACATGGATGGTCGATGGAGAAGCGATGGTGATGATCTCCTCCAATTCCTCGTCCCGACATGGTGCCAGAACGGAGTTTCTGGTTCCGAATCGCGGAATCTGGTGGTGGCAGTGTAGCGAAACTCTTTCTGGAAAAACATCAACCCCCCTTTGTTTTTAGGTCAAGAGGCAACTTATAGGCGAAGAGGGAGGCCGAGGGGGGTGACCGAGGCGGCCACACCACCCCCAGGCGCGGCCCGGCCCGCGCAACTAGGTGGTGTGGCCCCTCGTGGCCCTCCTCCGTCTCGTCTTCTGGCTCCGTGAATATTATGGTGAAATAGGATTTTTGGCATATTTTCTGGGATTTTTCCTGATAGTTGATTTTCTGCACAAAAACTAGACACCAAGGTAATTCTGCTGAAAACTGCGTCAGTCCATGTTAGTTGTATCCAAATCACACAAGTTTAGAGGAAAAACAATAGAAAAAGTGTTCGGGAAAGTACATACGTTTTGGACGTATCAACTCCCCCAAGCTTAGCTTATTGCTTGTCCTCAAGAAATTCAGTTGAAAATTAAGTGCGATAAAAGAAACTTTCGTGAACACATTTGCTTCATAAGATCTATATATTCTCAGCATATGATCAAGTACTTGGTCAACTCATAATAAGGAGTATGCAGATAAGGTTACTCAAAAGTCATTGCAAGCTATGAAGAGATTCTAACTCAAAAATAGTAAGTAGCATGAAACATAGACATAAGCAACATTGCAATGCTCATAAAAAGGTATGATAGTGTGGTATCTCACTTGCCTTTGATTGTAGAGCAAACATAAATGCCAAGGCACCTCTGAAGTTCAAGTGAAGACTAGAAGTAAAGATATCAAAGATACATGCATCAAAGTCATGACATAATTAATCAAGTTTTGAGACAAGCACATTACACTAAGAATGACAACTATGCTCTCAACAAAGTGCTCATAGAATAAGTGGTGACTGAACAAGGAAGTGAAAATGTTTTGAATAGTTTGAAAGGCTTCCAAATGCTGAAAGTATGGTACTCATTAGCTTTGAGCTCTCATTGCCCCTATCATAAGCATCTTTAAATGGTTAAGGTTAAAGTTACACAACTAAGAGGATATGCTTGACATGTTATAAGTTGAAATCTCATACCCCTTACTTACGAGTACTGAACCTCATGCTACTCAACTTCAGTCACAAGTAAGCTCTTGTCATTGTAAGTACATATGTATCATAGAGAACTGCCAACGGGGTACCCCTTGCACATGATACAGGAGCTATCCCATAATCAAAATGACAAGGCAAGCAGACAATGAGCATCTCAGCGATCTTTTTATTTGCTATTTGCATAGGTTTTTATTGAGGATGCTTCATAGAGTGCTCATTATGGTTATGCTACAAGTTTCCACCATGATTAGGCATGGCTTAGGCTAGCGGCCCAGGCGTTTCTCTAACACACATACAAACTCCAGGATCTTACAAGTTCTCCTTTTATTTCACACCGCCGGGATCCATAAGCAAAAGAATCATGATATCAACGGAATAATAAGTGCAATGTTGAAAGCGTTCCCCATGATACATGGTTCTGCTAACTTCAACTTATAAAGCGCAAGCATATACGCAACAAAGATGGACGCAATGGTTCAAGATTATTAAATGCAAGAAAGTAAAGTGTGCCATCAAGTTCGTGAGAGATTTACTAACTAACTTTCTCATAACAAGCAAACATTTTATTCGGAAAAAAACAAGGCATACTGAATATGCACGGACTAGCAAATGATGGTAATAGGTAGGTATGGTGGACACTTTTTGGCAATATTGGTTTTGGGGAGTTGGAAACATGAGTAGAACTCATACTCACTGCAAGTGAATGCTAGCAATAGTAAGGGAGCGACAAACAAGAGAGCAATAACTGTCATAATCATGCTTGCAACAAAGCAAGACTAATTATGGCATAAAAGTGATTCAAGACCCCCGAGGCAAAATAATTCATCGAGGCTTAACTGATTATTGTTTCAGTCATATGCATGCGTGATCATGTGCCAAGTCAATTCAAATGAAACATTCAGAGGAGGATACCACAGTGTCATACCAAGTTATGAATAGAACAATGCAAGCAAACATTCATATGACATGCTACAAACTATTAGCAAGCTGGAGCTAATCATAAGAAAGCAAGAACTACTAAGCATCCATAAATAACATACACCCTACATGAACAGACTAAGCATGCCCACAATGATGAGTATATGTACAAAAATGAAAACAAATAGAGTTCGTTACCAGCCTCTTACCACACCTCAAGTTGTCATTAATTCTCATTATTGCCCTTCACTTGTGTGGCTTGAATAATAACATGAAACCAAACTCCATTTAGGACTGCTGAAACCTGCAATGAACTTCACAAAACAAAAGAAGAACAACAAATATTTTTGGTGTTTTTGATTTTTAAAGGCAAGAACAAAAAGTAAGAACAAACAAAGCAAAATCTTTTTGTTTTTTTGAATAATTAAGACAAAGCCAAACGGAAGAAGCAAACCAAGGCAAAAATAAGCAAACAAAGAGAAACAAAGAAAATATTTTTGGTCTTTTTGTATTTTAGAAAGCAAAAGTAAAGAAAGAACAAAAACTAAAAAGAGAATGAAGCATGGATATACAAAGTACCGACTAAACATGATATGTAGATGAGTGTGATGTCGGTGTACCTCCCCCAAGCTTAGGCTTTTGGCCTAAGTGGGTATCAATCCAAAGCTGGCCAAGATGGAGCGCCTCCGTAGTACAGCGAGGAGGTGCCCTCGTCCTAATACGAGCTCGAGGATGCCCCACCATAGTGCACAGAGTAGTCGTGAGAAGGCACATCCTCCTGGTGCTGCCTGTGGAAACCAAGCAAGCGGAGCTGCTCATCCACCTCCTCCTTAGAACAAGACCATGGCCTCCTGTAAATACTGAACAAAGTGGATTGTGGCAAAGGAATTTCCCTCTCATCTCCGTCAGTAAACAACATCCTGTATACTAAACTGTCCGTGTTAGAGTCAGCAGTGACGAAGTGATGCGTTTTCATAGCAGCAAGATCAAGCCTTTATGGTGCCAATACAGTGTCATTAGGATCCACAGAAAGTTCTAATGCAACAACCATACGTGAGGCAATAATGCCCCCATAAATAGGTCCCCTAGCAGCTAGGCAGCGAGCAATGAGAGAGCCAAGATTGTACTTGGTATCATTATTAAGTGCAACAGCGAGGAAGTCTAAATGATAATTAGAGATATTGCTAGTGTTCTCCCTACCAAGAATGCTAGTGGCAAGATAATAAGCAAAATATCTCAGAGCTGGGAGTTGGATGTTCCTTATCTTCCCGCGCTGAGCTATGCGGTCATTGTCATTTGTCACACTTCGATAGAGATCCAGCAAGTCAGCGGGTCGAACTTGGATCTTCTTCAGTGTCCCAGTCATGCCTATACCTATAATTCTAGAAAATCTTTCCAATGACATGGTAATAGGCAGATTATAAATTCTGAAAGAAATAGTTGACTGATAAGGGGTGTTAGTGAAAACGAAACTCTCAACGAAAGTTTTGGTGAGCACGGCATATTGCTCACTCTCATCTTTCATGTACGTGGTCAGGCCAACCCTCTGAACCAGTAGTAAGAAATCATTGAGGGTCCCTGCAGCTTGCAAAAAGGTAAAACAAGGGAAGGTAGATGGGTGAGCATCTCCCTCATCTCCTTCATTGCCAAAGCATGGTGCAATAAGATCTTCATTGTATGAAGGCCTAAACTAAGAGGCTGATCTTGAAGGCCTTGACCTCCTAGGTGTGTCCCTCTCAAATATTTCTCCAAATGTGTGGTTGTTCATCTTTGATATTCTGAAATTTAAACATCCATTATACAAGTGATTGCAAAGTGAATACATAATGAAGGGAACTACTCATAGGGACTTGTAAAAGGCCTAAGCATGCATCAAAACAATTTCTCTAAGCATTGAACAAGCTTACAAGCTCTCATAACCTGTCACCTACAGCAGCAAAATACTCAAGATATAAACCACTAAACACAAATCTACTTGGACAAGTGGAGGAGTCACATACCGGAGAATAAATGCTCCAAATTTCAGCAGCAAAGATGGGCTGAGCAAGGAGATCAAAAAATCATGGACAAGAACAACAAGAACGCGATTTTGAGCAATGAACTGGTGTTTTCTTGGGAGAGAGAAGGAAGTGGCAAGTGAGAGGGTGAGTGGAGGGCCAGGGGTGGCCCACACCATGGCCAGGCGCGCCCCTAGGGTGGCCGCGCCACCAGGTGGTGTGCCTGCCTGGTGGGCCCCCCTAGTACTCTCCATGCACTTCTCTGCCCCTTTTTTCACGTAAAAATTTAATATGAATTTCTGGAATTTTTCGAGATATTTTATTTTTGAGAATTTTTCAGGTATAGATAAATGATTTCCTGACAGAAAGATGTTTTTGGAATGATGCAATGACAAAACAAAACTAAAACTTCAGAAGTTCTAAGACACTCTAATATGCAAGCAACTAGCAATGGAAAAGTAAACTAAGTGAAAGCAAAAACTAAAATGGATAAAATAAAAGTAAGCAAAGATAATCATGGTGAAAACATTGTTTTGTTCATTAAAATCCCTTTGTTAACAAGGTTGATCAGGTCTTGTTACCAAAACAATTTTATATGCAACAAAACTTTGTATTCCATTAATGATTATGTTACCTCCACCTTGATAGCAATGGTCCCAATCATAATAGTTTCATATTTTTCTCGTGGTATGGGGCAATATATTTATCCAACTTGGATGCCCTCAACATGTTCAATTGAATTTAAGCCATAAGTCCTATCAATCTTCTTGGGGAAATAGACAGTATGCTCCTTGTCATTAACACTAAAAGTCACCTTTCCTTGATTACAATTAATAACAGCTCTTGCAGTATTAAGAAAAGGTCTCCCAAGAATAATAGACATATTGTCATCCTCAGGCATTTCAAGCACAACAAAATCAGTTAATATCAAGCAATTATGAGCCACTTGAACACGTACATCCTCACATATACCAACAGGAATAGTAGTAGATTTATTAGCCATTTGCAAACATATATCAGCTGGTATTAGTTTTTCCAATTGAAGTCTCTTATAGAGAGAAAAAGGCATAACACTAACTCCCGCTCCCAAATCACACAAAGCAGTTCTAACATAACTATTTTTAATAGAGCATGGAATAGTTGGAATCCCTAGGTCTCCAAGTTTCTTTGGAACCTTACCATTAAAGGAATAATTAGCAAGCAAAGTAGAAATTTCTTCATTAGGGATCTTCCTTTTATTAGAGACAATATCCTTCATATACTTTGAATAAGGTGGTAATTTAATAGCATCAGTCAGAGGGATTTGTAAAAATAAAGGTTTCCTCCACTCATAAAACTTATTATAGTGTTCATCTTCCTTTGACTTGTGTTTCTTATCAGGGAAAGGCATAGGTTTTTGGACCCAAGGCTCTCTTTCACTACCATGTTTCTTAGCAACAAAATCTTCTTTAGTGTATTTAGTATTCTTAGTGTGCCTTTCAGGTTCTTCCTCAACTTTTTCTTTTCAGGAGCATCATTTTCCTCACTACCACATTCAGTTTCAGCATTAGAGATAGATATACTATTGGGATCTTTAGCAGGTTCAGTGGATTCTACAATAGTTTTATGTTTCTTTTTTATTTTCTTAGGAGTAGTACCACTATTTTCAGCTTGTTGAGAATCCTGCTCAATTCTTTTAGGATGCCCCTCAGGATATAGAGGATCCTGGGTAGCAGCACCACTTCTAGTTCTAATTTCATAAGCATGTTTTTCTTTAGCAACATTAACTAGCAAGTCTTTTTGTACTTTAATAAGCTAATAAATTTAAGTTTGAACCATTTGAAAATGTTTAACAAGCACTTTAACATCATTAGAGGTTCTTTCCACAATATCTTTTAACTCAATAATAACTCTAGAGTTTTCCATTAAATTGATTTTGCACTCTTTTACTGAAATTATCTTGCTTAACAATAAAAACATCAAATTCTTCTAAGCATTGATCAGGAGGTTTAGAGTAAGGAATATCACCTTCATCAAAATGTTGGAGAGAGTGTACCTCAATAGTGGATGAGTGGGAGATTGACTTACATAATTCTTCTATAGGAGGTAAATTCTTCACATCTTCAGCTTTAATAACCTTCTCCTTAAGACATTTCTTGGCTTCCTTCATCACTTCATCATTTAGTTCAATAACTCCCCTCTTCTTTGATGTTGGTATAGGCGCAGGCATAGTTAACTCAGGTGTAGTTGTCTCAGGTATGGTTCAGATGAAGTCTAGTCTTCATAATTCTTGCTTATTTTAGCCATTAATTCCTCAGCTTCCTTGGGAGTTCTATTCCTGAAAACACAATCAGCACAACTATCTAGGTATGTCCTAGATTCTTCAGTTAGTCCATTATAATACATATCAAGAAGCTCATTTTTAGGTAATGGACATCCAGCCTGTGCATGAATCAATGCACAAAACCTTGCCCATGATTCAGGCAATATCTCTTTTTCTCAGTGTTTAAAATCAATAAGTTCCTTAAAAATAGCATGTCTAGCACTAGGAGGGAAATATTTCTGAAGGAAGGTACTAATCAAGCAATCAGGGCTATCAATAGATCCAGGAGGTAAATTATTAAACCAAGTTTTAGCTTCTCCTTTCAATGAAAAAGGGAAAAATTTAGCAACAAAGTAAGTGCGCATCTTAATATCATCAGAAAATAGACCACTCATGGTAGAAAGCTTAGTCATATGTGCTACCACACTTTCATTCTTAGTCCCACAAAAAGGTTCTTTCTCAACAATAGTTATGTAAGATGAATCAAGAGAGAAATCATAATCCTTATCTTTAATGTTTATGGGAGATGCAACAAACTTAGCATTAGGAGATAATTTGGATTTTATAGTACGCCTCTCAAGGAGACTCTTAATAGCACTCCTATCATGGGTGTTTTGACATTCTTTAATAAATTCATCGGTCATCTCTATATATCCATCTTCAATATCATAGCTCTCTCTAGACTCAGGTGAACTGACAGGTGTAGTAGTGTCTTCATTAGGAGTTTCAGTATTTCCAGCTATAGTTCTAGCAATCGTAGCATATAGGAAAGGACCTAATGAACCACTCTTATCAAGCACAGTAGAAGCAACATCATAAGTATTAGAAGTTTCAGATTCAGCAGTAGTAGCAGTGTGTGTAGCATGTGTATGTGGTGGTGTAAGAAGATTACTCATAACAGATGGTGAATCAAGAGCAACAGAGGTGTTCAGAACCGCACCTCTTCTTGTAGTGGATGGTAAAATAGGGACCTTGCCATCACGAGATTTACCCATGATGGATGGATGGCAGCGAACAATAGTGATTCCAAGTGAACTTGATAAATAGAGCTATGCTCCCCGGCAACGGCACTAGAAAATAGTCTTGATGACCCACAAGTATAGGGGGTGTATCACAGTATATTCGAGGGAAGTGAAACCCAATTTATTGATTCGACACAAGGGGAGCCAAAGAATATTTATAAGCCTTAAAAACTGAGTTGTCAATTCAGCTGCACCTGGAAACAATCTTGCTCATAGCAGTTTATCAGTAGCAACAGTTTTATAATAGCAATAGCAAAGTAATAGCAGCAGTAAAAGTAAAGACAGTAGTAACAATTGCAGTAAACCGTAGGATTAAAGCGCAGTAGGCATAGGGATGGATGGATGGGCGTTGCATGGACAAGACAATTCATATGGCAATCAAGACATAGGGCTTTTGCAGATAAATAAGATAAAGCATCCAAGTACTAAATAATCATAGGCATGTGTTCCATATACAGTCATACGTGCTCGCAATGAGAACTTGCACAACATCTTTTGTCCTGCCAGCCTGTTTGCAGCGGGGCCTCAAGGGAACTACTAGCAATTAAGGTGCTCCTTTTAATAGAGCACCGGAGCAAAGCATTAACACTCCATGAACACATGTGATCCTCACATCAAAGACATCCCCTCCGGTTATCCCGATTGCTGTCACTTCGGGGCCTTTGGTTCCGGACAACAATATGTGTATACAACTTGCAAGTAAGACCATAAACAATACTATCATAATGAATCAAGAACATATTCAGATCTGAAATCATGGCACTCGGGCCCTAGTGACAAGCATTAAGCATAACAAGTTTCAACAAAGTCAAAAAGCACTAATAATAGATACTAGGGACCATGCCCTAACAATCGGATGCCATTACATGAACGATCTCATCCAATCCCTACCATCCCCATAGCCTACAGCGGGGGATTACTCACTCATAGATGGGGGAAAACATGGATGGTCGATGGAGAAGCGATGGTGATGATGATGGTGATGATCTCCTCCAATTCCCCGTCCCGGCAGGGTGCCAGAACGGAGTTTCTGGTTCCGAATTGCGGAATCTGGTGGTGGCGGCACATCGGAACTCTTTCTGGAAAAACGTCTAAACCCCCTTGGTTTTTAGGTCAAGAGGCAACTTATAGGTGAAGAGGGAGGCCGAGGGGGTGACCGAGGCGTCCATAGCACCCCTAGGCGCGGCCTGGCCTGGCCCGTGCGGCCAGGTGGTGTGGGCCCCTCGTGGCCCTCCTCTGGCTCCGTGAATCTTCTGGTGAAATAGGATTTTTGGCATATTTTCCGGGATTTTTCCTGATAGTTGATTTTCTGCACAAAAACTAGACACCAAGGTAATTCTGCTGAAAACAGCGTTAGTCTGTGTTAGTTGTATCCAAATCACACAAGTTTAAAGGAAAACAATAGCAAAAGTGTTCGGGAAAGTAGATACGTTTTGAACGTATCATCGGGTCACGATGTTTAGGTTGGGTATTGGTTCATCATCTCATTCTCATAATGAGTTGACTCCATTTCCAACTGGCATAAATGCCACATGATCAGGAAACCTTGATCATCTGTTGACCAATGAATCAGTGACTAGAGTTTCACCGGGTACCCCTGGTTGTTTATATATCACATGTGTATTGACGTTTCCTTTCAATACAGTTATAGCATGATATAAAACTTAATCATAAACTTTATGAAATATGATAATAATCCTTATTATTATTTGTCTCTAGGGCATATTTCCAACAGTCTCCCACTTGCACTAGAGTACAAATAAACTAGCTGCATTTGTTCTTAATCATTGACACCATATTTCCCGGTACCCTGAACGTGCTTGCTCATGGAATAGGTTGAGTATTGGGCCTGTACTTTACAATCCCAAATCCTTTGCAACTTACTAATGTCACCTTGATTGACATTAATACTTTATCATCTCATGATAACATCTTTGTGTATGCATTGTTGTTATGGTAGCAGAACGAGGCCAGATTCCAAGAGCCTACAGTGACTTTAGATAAACCTCGAGGGCTTTCTCATGGGCATTGTGCCCTATGACACATCATTCTACATTAAAAACGAACTAGCCCCACCATAACATTATACATCACTTTAGATGGTACACTTATCTATTATTATAAATGTAATTATCGAAGCACGAGTGCACCCTGTGCAACTTTCGATGTTTTGTTCGCCTCTCTTCCTACTTGACTTTAGTCGATATTACATGAGTTTCCAACATATTCCCTTATAACATAACCCTTCATGCTTTAAGATATGTCATCCTTTATGGATTTGGAAAACATGTCTACAATTCTCTATTATACACTACGGACAAACTTAGCTCAACATTCCGTGATTCAAACTTAATCACTTTTCAAACATTTCTTCTTGGATCATATATTATGTTAAATTATCATCATGGTTTTCTAAGATAGAACATATTTCTTAACATAGTGGATGATGATCATCCTTTTCTTTCTTTCAACCATTGATGTTAAACTTAATTCTATTCCTAATTTGAGTTATCAAGGACCAGTTCCTCAATTAACTTCTATTTTGAAACTCTTTTCAAAATCCCTTAAGGAATACTACATAATATCGTAATATTCTTACTATCAACTTCTACTTCCTATAAATCTTTGTTTATCGATTCTTGCGTTTTCATTCTTAATGTGTCGTATACACACTTAAGAATCACTCCTTTAAGCTCCCACTCAAAATTTGTTCCTAACATATTTGGGTATGACTCACTACTCTTACTCAACATATGTTCCTACATATTTGAATTTGAGACTTATATTGCTCCCACTCAAAAATATATCATTCACATATTGTTTTAGGACTTTCATAGCTCCCACTCAATTTCATGAAAATTGCATATCCACTCACTATTTTGAACGACTTTAAAATCCTTTGATCAAATATCTTGGAGTTTTACTATGAGATACTAGTACTTTACTAATTTTAAATCCACCAGACTTTCAACACTCTTGAATCAAATTCATTTGAATTTGTCCAAAACTTGACAAATTGTGCTTTTGTCATTCACCTCCCTTTTCCACTATGGCTTTGCAGTCATTTGGGAAAATCCAAGTAACTCCTTTACTTATAAGATTCAGCAACGAATTGCTTTCTAATCTCAAGTGAATTTTGCTATGGGATTTCTCATATCTTTAGTTTACCATTATTTCCTTAGTAGTTCGTAGGTATGTCATATTTTGGTAATCATGACAAATGATTCACAAATGTATCCATACAAGATATGGGCTACATTTTGAATCCTACTTCATGTAGTGAAAACACTAGTGGGGAAAACACAATGATCACTATCATTGATTCTTTCCTTTGTCAAGAGAATCGTTCAGGAAGGCTTTCCGTTGCACTTCTCAACACTCTGATGTAGGGTTTTGAATCCTCATTATGTTTTTCACTATCTTCCATTTGCTCCATAATCGAGAAATATCACTGAATGTGAACTTTCTCGAGAATGCACCAAAATCCAAGCAATACTAATTTTGCTCTCCTTTTGGTTCTAACTATGGATTACGTATTCATAATTTCTAATGAATACTCTACAAGGACTTATTCGCTATTGTTTTGGTTATATCGAATAACCCCAAAATTCCATGATGATCCATACAAGATATGGTGCCGATCCCACGAATTCAAATGGTTCACTATATATTCTAATTGAGTGCTAACTATTTCTAACTAATGGTCTTTTACATCTATACTACAACGATTTCTTTGGCGCCATCTATTCACCCACTTGATATCAAATATCATATTGTGATGCTTTGCATTTTGACATTTCAAACGCATTGCATTCCGCAATTTTTCTTCATGCCATTCTTATAATGTCGAATTTCATTACTATTGATCAAATCGTAGTAATTAGATTCTCATTTATCTTTAATACCCTTTGTTGATGAAATACTTTGATCATATCAAATAGTTTCATACTTATGTTTCCTTTGGTAAACTTCTTTACAAAATTTAAACAAGTGTATAGTGATAATCACCATTTGTTAAAACACAATACATCGAATATGTATTCTCTTTTAACAATTCATCAAACACTTTGTATTCAAGTAATACACGGTGTTTAAGTTATTTTGCCGAACTTAGGCATGATTCATATGTGACAAGAATACAAGTGTCTTTCACATATTATCATTATAACTTTGAATTTAAACAATGGTTTCATTCAGTAATGAAAATATCATTAAGTTGTGTAATTTTAAGGCATTTCAATATTTTACAAATGTTCATGTATTATCAATTAGTTTCAAAACCAGGATAGTTCACACATAATCAAACAAGATATGAACACGAATACAAATCATTCATAAAAGTGGAACAACTGTTTGTTACAAACTCATATGAATAACCGTCTCACAAAGTGTGAGACACACTAAAGAAGTTCACAATCTTTTGATTACAATAACTATCCAAAACATAAACTAAGTGATATATGTTGAGGGAGAGTGTCGTTGGCCATCACCATCATGCTCGCCATCAACACGCAATGTCACCTCCTCTCCAGCAAGCACCACTCATGCAGAAGGACCTGTTTTCAGCAAAACAGAACAAGATCAAATATACTTAATACTGCAAATGTGTTTGCAAGATTATAACAATTATAAAATTGTATATCAAATATATACCTTTGTCATTGATGACCTCAGTGACAATGGGTTCAACCATCACATCCGTGAAATGTGATATGAACTCGTGGAAATCCCGTGTTTCCGCGTCGCCTCTCATAATGCAAATCCTGGCAAGTGCTTGGTAGCTTGGTGGCAGCAACCGCAGCAACATGCCTATTGCAAAAGAGCTTGCGAACTAGTTGTCCAGGAAGTATGCAAGACTCATGTATGCATCATATATGCGTAACAAGTGATCGTCCAGTGAGGAGTTCTCCTCCATCTTTATGGAGAGGAAATCTCCCATCAGCTCATACTCCCATATGCACACTTGTTCCACGAAATGTGATCTCAGATGTGCCATAACCATTTGGGGATTAAGACTTCCCACAAACAACCATCGCCCATCTTCCATCTCGAGGCGCATCGTTACTGATATGAACGTGGATCACACGACGATAGCAGCGGTGATCCCGTTGCTCCTGGGTCTCATGAAGATAGGGTGGATCCAAGTACATCTCACAGATCATATAGTCGACCACTTTGTTCTTGCTAAGGAGATCATGAAGGCGCATGACCCATATAGAAAAGTTGGATCCATCTAACTTGAGCTTTTCTCCTTTTAACCAATTATCAATAGGGAAGGTAATCTCGGGGAGAACCATTTTCTACATTTATAATTGCAAAAAGGAATTTAGACTAAGTTTAAATGAGTTAATAATAACTCCACTAAGAAACACCTATCCCCTGAAGGGTTCTAGTGATAACACGACCCCTTTTTCCCACATCTCCCCCGATCATCACGGACATCAATGTGGGTGCTAGGGTGGACGCTAAACATCGTTCACATCATTCATGCGACTCGTGCTCGATCTTTCGACCATCCGTGTTCCGAGGCCATGTCTGTACATGCTAGGCTCGCCAACTCAAACTTAGTGTATTCGCCGTGCAACATGGCTTACACCCACTGTATGCGAACATAGATATGTATGGCACCCGATCATCATGGAGTGCCTCATACCGAAGAACTTTATTGGTGGTGCACAGTAAGGGGGGACACAATCATTGGTAATTTTTAACAGGGATCATCTTATTAGGCTACCGCCGAGTATCTAATACTAGCACACAATAATATATACAAACAATAACATTGAATGTAAATGCGATGTGATATGGTCCTTCACGTCGTGATCTCCATCTAGCATCACCGGATTCCAGCGCCAGGGTTCTGGCGCCGTAGACACCAGGGTACCGGTGTCTCTCCGGCGTGGTAGTTCGTCACCTTCGTGACTATCTACTACTACTTTGTAACATAAGGTAATCACTTTACCTTTGACACAACCATATCACAAAGCAACGCCCCCTGCAAAACAAAGTTAGACGCCTCTACTTTATCTTTGCATGTTTTACGTGGCTGAATGGGCTTTCGCACAAGAACCGTTCTTACCTACGAACTTTCACCACAACACTCAGTTTTCTATACTATACCCCTTTCGGGGCCCTCCATTGTGATACGTTGCTAACGTATCTATAATTTTTGATGTTCCATGCTTGTTTATATTTATCTTCTTATGTTTTGTCCACACTTTCGAGTATTTCTACACATTTTCTGGGACTAACCTATTAACAAAATGCCATAGTGCCAGCTGCCTGTTTTCTGCTGTTTTTGGTTCTAGAAAATCCAGAAAATGAATATTCTCGGAATTGGACGGGACAAAAGCCGAAGTCAATATTTCACCGAGGGGAACACGGAGCCAGAAGACCGAGGGAGAGCCACACACACAAAGCACACCACTGCCAGTCAGTCAAGTCAATATTCACTGGGGAACACACAAAAGCGAAGAGACGGAGAGACGGAGAGGGCCACACCACCCACGCCGTGGTGGATGCAGCCCGCCCGCGCACCTAGGGGTAGTGTGGCCCCCCTGGTACTCCACCGACCTCGCCCTTTCACCTATAAGAAGCCTCCGATACAGAAACCCTAAGGACCCCGATCAAAATTCCACGAAAGAGTCTGTAGCCGCCGTTATCTCCATCCATAGATCAGGAGGGATCTGAAGCTCTTCCCGACACCCTGTCGGAGGGGAGAATTCACCCTGGAGGCCTTCTTCATCACCATGCTTGCCTCTAGTGTGATGCGTGAGTAGTTCATCCCTAGACTACAGGTCCATGTAGTAGCTAGATGGTTGGTTCTTCTCCTTTGTGCTACCGTGTTGAAGAAACCTCCTCCTTGAGTGATAAAATTGATGTTATTATATCTATGCTTGTTAATGGGAAAGCTCATATTGATCCAAATCATGTTCCCTTAGCCTCTTTGGTTGCTCAAGAAGAGCAAGTTGATGTGAATTTTATTAGAAATAATAATTTTAGCAACAGTGCCTACAGAAATAATTTTGGTAATAATAATTATAGGCCATATCCTCCCAATAATGGTAATGCTTATGGAAATTCCTACAACAATAATAGGAGTGCACCCTCTGAACTTGAAGTTATCCTTAAAGATTTTATTAGGAAACAAACTGCTTTCAATAAAACTATTGAGGAAAAACTCTCTAATGCTGAAAGAAATATAGCATCATTGTCTAAAGCTCAATCTTCTTTGAATAAAATGGCTACTAAATCTAAAACTATTGAAAACCCTTTTGCTACTACTAATGCCATACAACTAAGAATTGATGAAAATGTTAGATTATTAGCTGAATTGCATGCTAAGTGGGAAAGAGAAGATGAAATTGCTAGAAATATTAGTATTTCTACTATCACTACCACTAATGTTGAAGCTAGTAAACCCAATGGAACCTTCTCTAATAAAGATGCTGAAATTCTTCGAAATATGGGAAACAATAGCTCTACTACTTTAGATTATAAGTATGATTTTGATCTTGATGGTTGCAATATCTCTGAAGTAATTAAGTTCCTACAAAAGCTTGCTAAAAGTCCTAATGCTAGTGCTATGAATATGACATTTACAAAACACATTACTGATGCTCTCACAAAAATTAAAGAAAGAAAAGATGAAACATAAAGCTTCTATTCCTATGAAACTAGAAGATGGTTGGGAACCCATCATTAATATGAAAGTAAATGATTTTGATCTCAAAGCTTTATGTGATCTTGATAGTAGTGTTTCTATTATGCCTAAAAAGATTTATGAAATGCTTCATTTTGCCACCATTGGAAGATTGTTATTTAAATGTCCAACTTGATGATAATGCTAAAAAGAAACTCATGGGGAGTATTAATGATGTTCTTATTATGGTTAAGAATGCCTATGTCCCCATTGATTTCTTTGTTTTGGATGTTGAATGCAATGCTTCTTGTCCTATTATTTTGGGAAGACCTTTTCTTAGAACTGTTGGTGCCATTATTGATATGAAAGAAGGCACCATTAAATATAAACTACTACTCAAGAAAGGTATAGAACACTTCCCTAAGACGAGAGAGAATATTCCTTTTTCCTCTCCTATTAAAACAAAATTTGCTCTTAATGCTTCTTCATTTGAGAATACTTGATACTTTTCTTGCTTCTTATGCCTAACTTAAAGGCGTTAAAGAAAAGTACTTATTGGGAGATAACCCAAAAGTTTTAGTTGAGTCCTGGAAGTTATTGCTTCAGTAATAACCTCTCCTTATCATTTTTGTGTGGTTTATGTGCCAAGAGTAACATCTAATGAGAGAGAGAGAAGTAATGCTTGGGAAAGTTGCTGTCCGAAATAGATTTTTGTGATTGGCTGTAAAAATTCGTGAAAAATCTCTGTACATCGGTTTGAGCTGTAATTTTTTGTTCTTCTAATACAGGTTGTTATCCAACTTTCGTTAGTTCAACACTTTTCGATTTGAGCAACAGAAGGTCTTCGAAAAAATTGGTTTTTACCTGCTGGTCTGTTTTGACAGATTTCTGCCATTATTTGCATTTGCCTCTTAATCTCTTTCTCTATGAGTTCTCTTTGATCATTTGAACTTTTTAAAGGAAGTGCTACATTATCTTGTGTTTTAATGGAAGTTTTACTTGTGTAGAGACTGAACCAAAATACTTATTATCTTGAGTACACTAATGTTTTAAAGCATTGTTATGCATGAATCTTTTGTTTGTTATGCATGAATCATTCTGAAAGATATAGTTCTAACAATAATACATAGCAACTATGTTGTAACATGAAAAAGTACAAACAAAAGATTCATGAATAACAATGCTTTGAAAGATGTTTGTTTGTTTCACATATAGAAAACTTAATGAGAATGGTATTCAGCTTGTCCCTCATGGTGTAGCAAAACATAAATGCATAAGACACCTTCAAAGTTCATAAGGGTGACTAGATACAAATAGTTTAAGAACAAGCAATATCAAAGTGATGAATCAATCAACAAGTTTTGGGACAATGCACATTAAACTAAGAATGACCACTATGCTCTCTCAATAGGTGCATAAAGATAGAAGATGGAGACTCAACATAAAAGTAAAAGAAAGACCCTTCATAGAAGGAAGCAGGGATTCAAGTCTCATAAAGAGCTTCCAAAAATCATGGTACTTATTAGCTTTCATCTCTCATTACCCCTATCATAAGCATCTTTAGGTGATTAAGGTTAAAGTGAACAAATATGAGGATATGCTTGACACGTTATAAGTTGAAAATCTTATGCCCCTTGCTTACGAGTACCGAACCTCATGCTACTCAACTTTAGTCACAAGTAAGTTCTTGTCATTGTAAGTACATGTGTATCATAGAGAACCGCCAACGGGGTACCCCTTGCCCATGATACAAAAGCTTTCCCATATCAAAATGACAAGGCAATAGACAATGAGCATCTCAGCGATCTTTTTATTTGCTATTTGCATATGTTTTCTTATTGAGGATGCTTCACAGATTGCTCACTATGGTTATGCTGCAAGTTTCTACCATGATTAGGCATGGCTTAGGCTAGCCGCCCATGCGTTTCTCTAACACATATACAAACTCCATGAGCTTACAAGCTCCCCTTTTATTTCACACCGCCGGGATCCATAAGCAAAAGAACATGATATCAACTAAATAAAGTGCAATGTTGAAAGCGTTCCCCATGATAACATGGTTCTGCTAATTCACAACTTACAAAGCGCAAGCATATACGCAACATAGATGGGCACAATGGTTCAAGTTTATTAAGTGCAAGAAAGTAAAGTGTGCCATCAAGTTTGTGAGCGCTTTAATCACTAATTTTCACATAACATGTTTAATTCGGAAGGTAGATAAAAACATGAATATACTTGGAATAGCAATAATGCTAATAGGTAGGTATGGTGGACTCTTTGGAATAACTTGGTTTTATTTGGAGTTGGATGCATGAGTGGAACTCATACTTGGTACATGTGGAGGCTAGCAAAAGACTGGGAGCGACCAACTAAGAGAGCAATAATGGCCATAATCATGCAAAGAGACAAAACATTATTAATTAAAGCATAAAGTGATATTACAAGTCAAAAACTAAATGATCACAGAGGCTATGGTGACTTGGTATAGTCTTAACATGTGGTGAGAATGCACCAAGTCAACCCAAATAAAGCATCAAAGGAGAATACCACAATATTATGCTTTTATATGCTAAAACAACGCATGATTCTTTCAAGGTACATTAAGCAATCTCAATTGTTTGTAACAAGTCATGCTAAAACAATAATCACTAAGCATAAAGTCAAATCAATATCAAACATGACATGATAAAGTCTAGGCCACAGTCAAAACAAGACTCCTTTTATACCACTTATAAGCATAAACTTTCCTACTCTTTTCCAATCCAAATCAACTTATTTGAAACTATGTATGAATGCGGGGGTCCAACCAATTTATTTAAGCAAACTAAGCAAAAGAAAACTAAAAACAAAAACGATGACGCTCCAAGAAAAACACAATTGTGCATGAAACAATAAAAATAAAGTCTTTGGAAGAAACCTGAGATTTTTATTGATGAAGAAGGGGATGCCTTGGGCATCCCCAAGCTTTGAAGCTTGTACTTCTTGAATATTTCTTGGGGTGACACGGGTGGCATCCCCAAGATTGAGATTTTGTCCATACTTCATCTTATCACATTGTTCTTCCCTACACTTCAAAATTTCCTTCATACAAAACTTCACACAATCTTCCTTAGCAACATTAGTGCACTTAAGATAATAAGTCTTTAGGTTCAGTTTCAACACAAGTAAAACTTCCACTAAAACACAAGCTACTGTATAAATTCCTTTTAAAAGTTCCAATGATCAAAGAGAACTCAAAGAGAAAGAGATTAAGAGGCAAATGCAAATAATGGCAGAAATCTGTCAAAACAGACCAGCAGGTAAAAACCGATTTTTCCAAAGACCTTATGTTGCTCAAATCGAAAAGTGTTAAACTAACGAAAGTTAGATAACAACGTGGGGCAGAAGCACAAAAATTTACAGATTAATCCTATGTACAGAGCTTTTTCACGATTTTTTATAGCGAAGCACAAAAATCTGTTTCAGGATAGCAACTTTCCCAAGCATTATTTCAATCTTATTAGAGGTTATTCTTGGCACAAAGACCACACAAAAATGATAAGAATAGGTTATTACTGAGGCAATAACTTCCAAGACTCAACAAAAGAAAAATTTATTGACTAAAAATTTGGGTTATCTCCCAATAAGTGCTTTTCTTTAACGCCTTTGAGCTAGGTATAAGAAGCAAGAATCAAGTATTCTCAAATGAAGAAGCATTAAGAGCAAATTTTGTTTTTATAGGAGAGGCAAAATGAATCTTCTCTCTCTTCTTAGGGAAGTGTTCTATACCTTTCTTGAGTGGGAATTGATATTTAATGGTGCCTTCTTTCATATCAATAATGGCACCAATAGTTCTAAGAAAAGGTCTTCCCAAAATAATAGGACAAGAAGCATTGCATTCAACATCCAAAACATAGAAATCAACGAGGACATAGGTATTGTTAACCATAATAAGAACATCATTAATACTCCCCATGAGTTTCTTTTTAGCATTATCATCAAGTTGGACATCTAAATAACAATCTTCCAATGGTGGTAAATCAAGCATTTCATAAATCTTTCTAGGCATAATAGAAACACTACTATCAAGATCACATAAAGCTTTGAGATCAAAATCATTCACTTTTATATTAATGATGGGTTCCCAACCATCTTCTAATTTCATAGGAATAGAAGCTTTATGTTTCAATTTTTCTTCTTTAATTTTTATGAGAGCATCAGTAATGTGTTTTGTAAAGGCCATATTCATAGCACTAGCATTAGGTCTTTTAGCAAGCTTTTGTAGGAACATAATTACTTCAGAGATATTGCAACCATCAAGATCAAAATCATAATTACCATCCAAGGTAGTAGAGCTATTGTTTCCCATATTTTGAAGAATTTCAGCATTTTTATTAGAAAAGGTTCCATTGGTTTTAGGCATTGTTACAAAAGGAATGGGGACTTCATGTGGTTTGCTAGCATCAACATTAGTGGTGGTGATAGTACAAATACTACTATTTCTAGCAATTTCATCTTCTCTTTCCCACTTAGCATGCAATTTAGCTAACAGTCTAATATTTTCATCAATTCTAACTTGTATGGCAATAGTAGCAGCAAAGGGATTTTCCATGGTTTCAGGTTTAGCAGCCATTTTATTAATCAAAGAGGATTGTGCTTCAGACAAAGATGATATATTTCTTTCAGCATTCGAAAGTTTTTCCTCAATAGTTTTATTGAAAGCAGTTTGTTTACTAATAAAATCTTTAAGCATGACTTCAAGTTCAGAGGGTGCACTCCTATTATTATTGTAGGAATTTCCATAAGCATTACCATTATTGGGAGGATATGGCCTATAATTATTATTACCAAAATTATTTCTGTAGGCACTGTTGCTAAAATTATTATTTCTAATAAAATTCACATCAACTTGCTCTTCTTGAGCAACCAAAGAGGCTAAGGGAACATGATTTGGATCAATATGAGCTTTCCCATTAACAAGCATAGACATAATAACATCAATTTTATCACACAAGGAGGAGGTTTCTTCAACAGAATTTACCTTCTTACCTTGTGGAGCTCTCTCAGTGTGCCATTCAAAATAGTTAACCATCATATTATCAAGGAGCTTTGTTGCGGCACCCAAAGTAATGGTCATAAAGGTACCCCCAGCAGCAGAATCCAGCAGATTTCTTGAAGAATAATTCAGTCCTGCATAAAAGGTCTGGATAATCATCCAAGCAGTCAGTCCATGAGTGGGACAATTCTTTACCAAAGATTTCATTCTTTCCCAAGCTTGAGCAACATGTTCATTATCAGATTGTTTAAATTTCATTATTTCACTTCTCATAGATATAGTCTTAGCAGGAGGATAGTATTTTCCAATGAAAGCATCTTTGCATTTAGTCCAAGAATCAATACTATTTCTAGTTAGGGGTAGAAACCATTTTTAGCTTTTCCTCTCAAAGAGAAAGGAAACAATTTAAGCTTAATAATATCTCATCTATATCCCTATGTTTTTGCATCTCACACAGTTCAACAAAGCTATTAAGGTGAGCAGCAGCAACTTCAGTACCAACACCAGAGAATTGTTCTTTCATAACAAGATTGAGCAAAGCAGGTTTAATTTCAAACAAAGTAGCTTCAGGATCAGGTGGAGCAATAGGTGTGCACATGAAATCATTGTTGTTGGTGCTAGTGAAGTCACACAACTTAGTGTTTTCAAGAGTAGTCATTTTTTGGTGTTTTTGATAAAGGAAGCAAACCAGTATAATTTTTTTTTGTGTTTTTGATAAAAGAAACAAGCAAACAAAGCAAAAATAAACTAAGCAAAACAAAAAAACAAAGTAAAGAGATTGGTTGGGAGGGACCCCCTTGTGAAGATGTCCTTAACTCCCCGGCAACGGTGCTAGAAAAAAGGCTTGATGGCTCAAAATATATCGAGCTCGTCGGGAACCCCAAGAGGAAGGTATGATGATCATAGCAGCAAGTTTTCCCTCAGTTATGAAACCAAGGTTATCGAACCATTAGGAGCAAGGAAACAACCGCAAGGTGTTGCTAGCAACTTGGAATCCTGCAGAACACAACCACCGAACTTTTCTCCCAACTTACAGTGAGGTTGTCAATCTCACCGGTTTTGCTAAAAACAAAGGATTAAACTTATTGTATGGAAGATAGTAATTGCTTGCAGAAAGTAAACAACAAACAATAAATAGTAGATGGTATAGCAATGGTAAAAGAATGGACCGGGGTCCATAGTTCACTAGAGGTGATTCTACTTAAGATAGATAACATGTTGGGTGAACAAATTACAGCGGGGCAATTGACAGACTCGAGAAAGCATACCATGCATATACTAATCATCTTGACTCCTATGAGATTTGATTGGGCATTACAACATTATACATAGACCGTAATCCAACTGGATCTATGACTAATAATCCACCTTTAGGTTATCATCCGAACCCCCTCTAGTATTAAGTTGCAAGCAACAGATAATTGCATTAAGCAAAGTGTGTAAAGTAAACAATACGATTGTCCCATGGATAAAGGATTGCTGTTTTCTCCCTAGTAGAAACAACACATCTAGTACCTTAGAGATTCCTGTCACTTCCCCAGATTACTAGAGGCATGAACCCACTATCGAGCATAAATACTCCCTCTTGGAGTTGCTAGCATCTACTCGGCCAAGATAGCTACTAACAACAGAAAGCATGCAAGATCACAAATAACATAGACATGATAGAATCAATAATCAATCTGAAATAGCATCTCAATATCCATCGGATCCCCACAAACACAACATGTAAGATTACAAATAGATGATCTTGATCATGAACAGAGCTCACAAGATCTAAACAAGCACAAAGGAGAAGAACCAACCATCTAGCTACTACATGGACCCGTGGTCCAAGGATGAACTACTCACGCATCACACCGGAGGCAGTCATGGTGATGAACAAAGCCTCCAGGGTGATCTCTCCCCTCTGGCAGGGTGCCGGGAAGAGCTTCGGATCCCCCCGATCTGGGGATCAATATGGCGGCGGCTACAAACTCTTCCGTGGATTTCTACGGGATTTTGATCAGGTACTTAGGGTTTTCGTCCCGAGAGGCTTTTATAGGTGGAAGGGCAAGGTCGGTGGAGCACCAGGGGGCCCACACCCCTAGTGGCGCACCCCCAGGCCGTGCCGCCACTAGGTGTGGTGCCCTGGTGCGCCACTTCGTCTCTCCTCCGGACTCCGTGTTGCTTCGGGTAAAATATTGACTTTGGCTTTTGTCCGGTCCAATTCCGAGAATATTTCCTTACTAGCTTTTCTGAAACCAAAAACAGCAGAAAACAGGCAACTGACATTGTGGCATCTTGTTAATAGGTTAGTTCTAGAAAATGTATAAAAATGCCTCAAAGTATGAACAAAACATAAGAAAGTAGATACTAAACAAGCATGGAACATCAAAAATTATAGATACGTTTACAACGTATCACTTACGAGTCCGAAGTTCAAAAAATTTACTTAACAATACTTGAAACTTTGGTATTATCTCAAAATAATTCAACGTAACATAGATAGAGTAAATACAGGGTTAGCCCGAATAACAAATGTTGGCTCGATTACGTTCCTTTCCTTAGTCGTTTTTCATGTGCTTTGCAATTCCAAACTTGTTCTCTTGCTTGCCATGAAGCCAATTCTTGTTGGACAGCAGCAAAGTCGAAGAGTTAGGTTTTTGATTCTTACACATTACTAATCTGGCTAAGGTGTAAGTAGTTTAAGCCAGCTGACATATAGAAAATAAATACAAGAAAGACAATTATTAAGGCAGTCCCCGAGTTTCTGCTAGGCGTGTTGAAGTTTCATTGATATGCTCATTGCCAACATACATACCGACATATGAGTGACTCAGATACATTCACCTCTTTGCTAGGTGTAAAATGGATGAAGTAGAGCTACGTTCCACGGATGCTTAGATTCCTCGCGGGACCTGTCCGCCTTGTTCTTCTCCTGTGGTTGTGCATCGATGAGATAGTAGGAATCATTGTGCAAAGCTTTACTTACAATGAAAGGTCCTTCCCATGGAGGGGATAACTTGTGCATGCCAGTAGTGCGCTGCACAAGCCGAAGTACAAGATCACCTTCCCGAAAGAATCGGGGGTTTAGTTTCCGGCTATGGTAGCGTTAGAGGTTTTGCTGATATATGGCGGATTTGGACAAGGCTAGTTCTCTCGCTTCTTCTAGCAGATCAACATCATTTTGCCGGGCTTCGCGCACTTCGGCTTCTGTGTATTGGGTGACGCTTGGCGAATCATACTCTATGTCGGCTGGTAGTATAGCTTCTGCCCCATATACCAGAAAGAATGGCGTATAGCCTGTTGATCGATTCAGAGTTGTTCTTAAACTCCACAGTATCACTGGTAGTTCTTCTATCTAGCACCCCGCTGATCTTTGTAGCGGCTCAATGAGCCGGGGTTTTATCCCGGACAAAACTAGTCCGTTGGCTCTTTCCACTTGTCCGTTCAATGCAGGGTGGGCTACTGAGGCAATATCTAGCTGGATCTTCTTTTCTCGGCAGAACCTCGCAAATGCTCCTTTAGCAAAGTTTGTGCCATTATCAGTTATGATACTGTGGGGATAGCCATATCTCAAGATTATGTCTTTGAGGAATGTCACAACTGTTGTCCCATCACATTTCCTGATTGGCTTCACTTCAATCCACTTGGTTTATCTACCATAACCAAGATGTGGGTCATGTTTCCCTTGTCCGGCTTAAATGGCCCGACCATGTCCAAACACCATACCACAAATGGGCAAGTGATAGGTATAGTTTTCAGTTCCGACATAGGCATATGCATTTTCGTGGCATACCTTTGACAACCATTGCATTTTCTCACAAGATCCTTGGCTTGATCCAAGGCACTTGGCCAGTAAAATCCATGTCGGAAAGATTTTTCCACTAATGCTCTGGAAGATGCATGGTGCCTACATTCCTCCTGATGGATATCTCGGAGGATGTCAAGCCCTTCTTCCGGGTCTACGCATCGTTGCAGCACACTTGTGATTCTCCTTTTGTATAATTCGGCATTGATAATTGTGTATGCATTTGGCCTTCTTTGGATTTTCCTTGAGAGTACCTCGTCATTCTGCAAGGTCCCTTCTTTTAGGAATTCATATATAGGCTTTACCCATGCAGGTATAGCTCGAACGGGGAAAAGCTCTTGGTCTATTTCCATTGCATCTACCGACATAACTCCAGCCAGATTAAATTGAGCAGTCCCCGGGTTCTGCAAGACAGTCCCTGGGTCTATCGACGTAGTCCCTGATGTCTACACACTTCTATTCTTGTAGACAGTTGTTGGGCCTCCAAGTGCAGAGGTTTGTAGAACAACAACAAGTTTTCCCTTAAGTGGATTACCCAAGGTTTATCGAACTCAGGGAGGAAGTGGTCAAAGGTATCTCCTCTCAAGCAATCCCGCAATCAAGATACAAGAAGTCTCTTGTGTCCCCAACACACCCAATACACTTGTCAGGTGTATAGGTGCACTACTTCGGCGAAGAGATAGTGAAATACAAGTGGTATGGATATAAGATAACGGTGCTAGAAAATACTTTGATGGCGTGCAAGAGACTAAAGGCAAATTGAAATAAAGATGAAAGCAAGCAAACATGGAACAAATCTTGTTGCAAACGGTGTTTCAATGCTAAGAAACAAGGCCCAGGGATCATACTTTTGCTAGTGAAAACTCTCATATAAATATATTATCTTCATGATACTACCCTGAACTACTCTCCGGTTGGACACTCTAATCCATGGTAGGGCTATAATAGCACACCTCAAAGTAAGCCTTTCCCATCTAGATAACCCCACACTGTCACCTTGAGCACTAGATGGTTCCAACAAACACCACAATTTCATAAGGACATCCAACTCCAAATATAACTCATAACAAGTATTTGTAATCTCTAGCCTAAGTGCCACCATGGTGTGCACGCTGTCACTTTCACACACATGGGGAGAGCAGAGATCTATTAAAGCACTTGAGTAGCAAAGTAGATCTACTTGATTACAAAGCTCATGATCACAATATCATCATGCATAGAGAGAGAGAGATGAACACATAGCTACCGATAGAACCCTTAGCCTCAAGGAAGAACTACTCCCTCATCATCATGGGAATCAGCAACATCGATGGAGATGGTGGTGGAGATCGATGGAGATGGCTCTGGGGGCACTTCCCCGTCCTGGCAGGGTGCCGGAACAGAGACTTTCTATCCCCCGAATCTCCCCTTCGGTGGCGGCGGCGCTGCGGAACTTTTCGTGGCTGGAGGCTGGATGATTTAGGGTTTTTGCATCGGGAGGCATCTTATAGGCGAAGAGGCAAGGTCGATGGGCAGCCAGGGGGCTCACACCACCTGGTGGTGCAGCCAGGGCTAGCCCGCGCCACCATATGGTGTGCCCACCCTGGTGCCCTACTCCCTCTCTGCTTCGTGTTTCCGTGTTGCTCCGGAAAAAAATAGGCATATTGTCTTTTGTCCCGTCTAATTTCGAGAATATTCATTTTCTGGCTTTTCTAAAACCAAAAACAACAGAAAACAGGCAACTGGCACTGTGGCATCTTGTCAAAAGGTTAGTTCTAGAAAGTGTATAAAAATACCTCAAAGTGTGGAGAAAACATAAGAAAGTAGATAAAAACCAAGCATGGAACATCAAAAATTATGGATACGTTAGCAACGTATCAGTCCCGGGGTTTGCTGAGGTGTTTCCCCAGTCTATATCCATAGGGGTAGCTTCTGATCCGGAGAGAGCCGGGATATAAATTGAGTTGGATTCTGGTGACGGTGTAATGGATGGTTTTCTCAAGTGTTCCAAAGCAACGCCTGGCAGGACTGGCTGCCGAGATGACCCCAACTTAATAATACGCCGGCTGCCTCATTTTCGATCCGAGGTACATGATGGAATTCACATCCTTCAAAGAACCCACTTATCTTTTGGACGTGGAATCTATAAAGTGCCATGTTCACGTCCAGAGCATCCCAGTTTCCAGACACTTGTTGCACCACCAAATCCGAGTCTCTAAAGCATTATATCTGACATATTCCTACCTCCTTTGCTACCTTAAGTCCATGCACGAGTGCTTCATACTCGACAACATTGTTTGATGCACTAAAATGGATCTGGAGGACATATTTTAGCTGATCCTACTTGGGCGAGGTAAGCACTACCCTGGCCCCCAGTCCTTCCTTTAGCTTTGATCCATCAAAATGCATTCGCCAGTAATTTGAGTCCGGCAGAGGTGGTTCGTATTGCATCTCATCCCAATCCACAAAGAAATCTACCACAACTTGCGATTTGATCGCATCTCTTCTATCAAACTGTGGTGCGTATGGGGCTAACTCAATTGCCCATTTTGCAATTCGGCCGCTGGCATCCTTGTTGCCCGTAATCTCGGATATGGGTGCTTCACATAACACCTTGATGGGGTGTTCCTCAAAGTAATGCTTGAGCTTTTTAGCTCCCATGTACATACCATATGCCATCTTTTGGTAGTGAGGGTAATTCTGCTTCGATGTCGATAATACTTCGCTCAGGTAATACACTAGTCTTTGCACCAACTTACCTTCCTCATCGCGTTCCACCACTATTACTACACTTACAACTCGGTTGGTCACAACCTTATAGAGCAACATTGGCACCTTAGGTAGTGGTGCGGCTAATACTGGTGCAGAAGACAACATATTTTCATCTCTCGAAACGCACTATCAGTTGTGGTGTCCATGCAAATTTGTCTGCCTTTTTCATTAACTGGTAGAGGGGCAATGCCTTCTCTCCTAGCCATCTAGCTACTACATGGACCCGTAGTCTAGAGATGAACTACTCACGCATCACACCGGAGGATTGCATGGTGATGAAGAAGGCCTCCAGGGTGAATTCCCCTCTCCGGCAGGGTGCCGGGAAGAGCTTCAGATCCCTCTCGATCTAGGGATGGAGATGATGGCGGCTACAGACTCTTTCGTGGATTTTTGATCGGGTACCTAGGGTTTTTGTCCCGAGGGCATCTTATAGGCGGAAGGGGAGGCCGAGGGGGTGCCAGAGGCGGCTAGACCACCCCCTGGCGCAGGCCAGGCTGGGCCGTGCGGCCAGGTGGTGTGGTGGCCCCTGGCCCCTCTCCGTCTCGTACTCTGGCATCTGATGACTTCCGGAAAAATAGGCACTTTGGCTTTCGTCCCGTCCAATTCCGAGAATATTCATTTTCTGACTTTCCTGGAACCAAAAACAGCAGAAAACAAATGACCTGTGGCTCTTGTTAATAGGTTAGTCCAAGAAATCATATGAAAAGTACTCCAAAGTGTGGACAAAACACAAGAAAGTGGATAAAACCAAGCATGGAACATCAAAAATTATAGATACATTTGCAATGTATCACTTGACATCAGCCGGGGTTGGGTTGGATCTCCCAAAGCATATGAATCCGTGATCTGGATCGTCTCAGCCAAGGTAGTTGACATATCTCGCTGCAACCTCTGCCACAACATACTCCCATACCTATAGCCTTGGGCAAACCACACAATTGTTTGTGATTCGATCACCCCCTCATAAGAATTGTGCACATTACACCACCGGGTCAAGAACTCTCGGTCCGTCTCATTCGGTCTCTGTTTGCACAGTGCTAGGGCTTGTGACCTATTCGGCCTCTTGTATGTGCTCGAGAAGTTGTTGATGAACAACTCCTTGAAATCTAGCCAACAGTTGATGCTTCCTGGTGGCAAATTGTTCAACCAGACCATTGCTGGTCCTTCCAACATCTAGGGCACATATCTCACAGCCCATCTCAAGTTACCCGTGGCAATGTTCACTGTAGTTGCATAATCAATGATCCAATCATCCGGCTTCGTGCTACCATCATATGTCTTTGTTCCTCTTGCCAACTGGAAGTTCGGCACTGGCGGTTCTCTCATGATCCGGGGTCCAAAACATGCTGGACCCGGAGGACCCTGCACCTCAATCATCTCCGACCTATAGATTCGGTCCAGCTTCAGCCTTGCATCATCCTGCTGCAAATTCCTGTTTCCTAATCTCGATCCAATCACATGATGCTCCAGTCTAGGAAATCCGGCATTAGCCATTGCCGAGTAACCATCATTGTACCTATCCTGACCCGGATGCACATTTTGTTGTTGCATTGCCTGGCCTGCACTTCTCTCCTGCTGAGGTGCGTACTGCTGCTCATGTTGCCGAGGTACATTTTGTCCCGTTCCCACCAGATTACGCTGTCCGGCATTGCTGTTGGCAGCATTCCTCTAACCAGCATTGCCTTGGTCACGGTTACCTTGGCCAACCTCACCCTGGCTGATACTGTGATGATCCTCGTCTACTTGCACTGTCTTTCCTTTGCATGCCTTCACCGGATCATATGGAACCATTTGCTTGTCTCTTCTCCCCGAGGTTACCACCTCCTCTCTCCTTGGGCCATTACCAGGGGATGACGCAGCTCCAGCGGATTTTGCCGGGTTGTTTCTTGCTGAATAAACTACCTGTGATGCTCCTGGGGTTGCCGGGTTTGCCTTGTTTATTTCCTCATTCCGCTAACATGCTACTCTCAACAAGTGGTTAACTCTCTCCTGTTGCCTCTCTCGGGCCTCTCCGGTTAAGCCTTCTAACTCGGACATAGCTGCATTGGCAGCCCTGTGGTTCTTAGCCAGGGCACTGTACCTATCCAGTTCTGCTGTCACTATAGTAGCTGTCTGACCCGGTTTAGGCACATACTCCTTGTAAATTTCTGTAATCAAGTTCCTACCTCGAATTTTTACTCCATCTATGCGGTTTGACTTTGCATACTCCCGCAGAGTGATGTTCAGTGACTGCTGTAACTAAGCTACTTTTTTCGCACCAGCTAGCATTTTCTACCTAGTTTCCTCTAACTCAGCCTGTGCCTGAGCCAGATCTACCACTGGTGCTATGGGCGTGCTAAGCTATCTATTTCCTGCTGCAGTACATTCTCTGGCCTCTTTAGTGGTGGGAATCTAGACCTTGTCTGCTTTGGCGTGACATCCGGATCTAGCGCCAGGTCCTTGCTTGCTCCTGCATCAGGCGTTGTCATCATGACCTCAATGCAGCTTGCGAGGCGAGGGATACGCGTTCCGCGAGCCACGCTGATAGGTGGCTCGCCTCCCTCGACGATGTGCCACAGGTGAATGCAGGACTCGTCGACCCCGATGTAGATCTTGTGGGCGCCAAGCTTGATGAAGAGGCTGTCGCACAGAGGAGGACGCCTGCCGAAGCTCCCAACATTGTCGCTGACGTAGTCCAGCGCACCAAAGTGCTGAACAAGCCTAGAGACGACGTGCTCGCCGGTGCCGAAGATGTTTCCTATCCGGATTTTTACTCCTACTAGCGCCGCTAGCCCCACGGTGGGCGCCAACTATCGTGGTGGTGGCACGGCAGATGCCATGTATATGCTAAAGATGGGGCCAATGTGCACTAGAGGAATCCAAGGAGGGATAGTGTGGTGATTCCACACATAGATGTTTGTATTTCTCTCTTGTTGATGAAGGATTACAAGGGCTCCTCGAGTTGTTCGTGAGAAGGAGACTAGTTCTCTTACTGCCCACTACCAAGCTCTAGGGTTCTACCTTAGCTCAAATGATTGATCCCCTGCTATGGAGGCCCTGGTGCTCCTTATATAGGGGAGCCCAGGTTACAAATCTAGGGCGCACGTGGAAGTATATTCCCCGAATATGCCCTTTGGTAAAAGCAAGATGCCTCTTTTTACACTTTAAACGGCTAGTCCAGACTCTAGGTGTAAGCCTCCCTGAGCCCCTCTGTGGCGTTGCATCACCATACAATGATAACGTCAGCCGACACTGGCTGCGTCACCTTTGTCGGACATGCCCTGCTGGTCGTTCCCTCTGCCTGCTTCGCTCATGCTACAGTGGACATAGGCCACCTTTTGACCAGCGAGCGGTTCCTTCCTTCCCTTGGAAGCCAAGTGATAACCCGGCTAGCGCTTGGCTAACCCGGCCACGAGGGTACCTGCAAACAAAGTAGATAGAACATAGCCGACATACGTTTTATGTCGGCCGGGTTAACGTTAGGTGAACACCCACCAGGCCGGGTTACTGTGTAAGTTGGCCTGCCTTGAGGTGACCCGACCAGCATTCCCTTTGACCATGCCATACCTCGGCTAACTCAACCTTCATACCCCGACGTGACCCTACCCGGGGTATCCCCCCAACACCTAGCGAACGCCGAACCCGAGGAAAGCAACGAAAACATAAATTTCGGAATTAGGATGGCTGAGATCTACCCAGAACAGAACCCATGAGATTTTACTGGCTTTATGAACAGTATCTCCTATGGATGCGACGACAACAGCAACAACTCATACATGATGCACCACCAGGTGTGCGTGATCATCGGCGAAGGAACATCCACACCACGCGACGCCAACGGTAACCTAATCCTTGATCCCAATGATATTTTATCGGATGACAATGCAGGAAACAACAAAAACGAAGGAGATCCACCCAACAATCACATCATGCAAAGAAGAGAAGAAACATGCGACAGCAAAAGACTAACTCTTTGGCTGCCAGCAGACGCGTGGTAGAGAGAGAGGGATGCAGTCTCGGGCGTGGTCCCTATGACAGCCGAAGCTATGCATGAGGACCTAATGGCGTACCAGTACTTGCTTCACCACAAGAAAAGGGACCTGCTCAGGATGTAGAGGCAACTCGACAAAAGGAAAAGGTTAGTCGATGAATCTAGCATGCAGAAGGCACAATTAAGCTCCACTCGCGGATCTGGCAGCGTAGCTAGAGGTGCACCACGAAGAGGAACCTCACGGTTGCAAAAAATTCCGGAAGCCGAGAGAAACGATCTGACATGAAATCTGGACATGTCCTTCATGCCAGTAGATCCAGTAGGACACATCAAAGAAAAAACAACACAAGCCGCGATTGTCGCTGCCCAAACCTACCTACTCACGATGCAACCCGCACCCGACGATCCATGGGCGGCTCTCCATCACTCCGCTCTCATGAACCTCGGCATGGTGGGGGCTTCCCTCGCGCAGGGAGAACAAGGTACTTCAAAGCAACTCGATAAATCACCACGCCATTGCAACAACCCTCAGCACGGAGGACACACCCAACAATCACGATCGTTGCATTGGGTGCACTTCCCAAACTCCGAACCACGAGACAATGCAGGAAATGACATTACGCAACACAGTGCCGACATGTCAAGGGAAGAGCGTAGAAGCCGAAGATACCACGATGGCAAAAGCAAAGATGAGTATGAACTATGCGGGGCAAGTTGCTTTACCCAACGGGTTCGCCAGACCCCAGTACCCAAACACTTCAAGCTTCCTCACGATTGCCAAAAATATGATAGTCTACAGGAACCCGAGGTTTGGTTGACAGATTACCTGGCAATCGTTAAACTTCAAGGTGGCTCCAAGGCCATCGCAATGCAAAGCTTGCAGTTACACCTAAGCGGCATTACCCGATCATGGCTTAGGCAGCTACCTGAAGAATCCATTAGAAGCTGGAACGACCTCGAACATAAGTTCATCCGAAACTTCACATCCACGTTTAAGAGACCCGCATCTTTGGAGCAGCTACGGTCGTGCAAACAAAAACCTGGAGAGCCGATATGAGCATTCATCCAGTGTTGGAACATCCTCAAGAATTCAGCAGAAGCTATATCTGATGAGAGAGCAATCGACGCATTCAACGACGACCTCCGCCGAAGAGAATTCATCGAGGAACTGGGGCAGGTCAAGGCCAAAACAATCTCACAATTAATGGACATGGCAAATCGCTGGGCAGATGGAGAGGACGTAGTGAACAACAAGCGAGGGCGCTCACCCGAAGAAGATTAGGACATGCGCAATAATGATAGGAGAATACGCAGCAATGACGGATACAGCGGGCCGAGCTATATTGCGGATGGCTTTTCAGGAGGAGACAACCGAAGAAACAACAACCGTAGTGGCAGATATCGCAGCAATAGAGAAGATGTTGGTGGAAGCCAATCTACACAGTGGTACCATCCAAGGGCTCGAGAGCCGCCCATGTCCCCACTACAGATGCTGGAAGGACCTTGTAATATACACTTCTACGTTAACTCCGCGGGAAGAAGGTGATCGAACCACATCACAAAGGACTGTCGCACTTTCTTAAAAATGCAGGAGGTATGTACTACAAAAGCAACGGAAGCAGCAAACCGAGGACACCACCACACCTAGAACCTTAGATATTGGCGCACCACCACCACCACCACCAGTACAGCCTCCAGCAGGGAAACCACAACCCGCAATAAAGAGAAGTCAGGAGAATGAGTACCCAAGGTCAAAAGGTGCAATGTCAATGATCCAAAAAGGACGCTTGTCTAACAAAATTCAGAAGCTGATCATTCAACAAGTTAACATGGCAGTAACAATGCTGCCAGCTACACCCAAATATCTCCACTGGCTAGAGCAAGAAATTACATTCAGTAGGGCAGATCACCCACTATGACTTCCGTGACCATGTCATTCGGCCCTGATAGTGGAAGCCCAAATTGGCGGGTCCGACATGAGTAAGGTCTTCATGCACGTGGGAAGTAGTATCAACCAAATCTATGGCAAGACCCTACGAGCAATGAACTACTCTTTTGACAAATTTGACCCCAACGGACACATCCTTCCATGGCATAGTTCTAGGTAAAGTTGAAATTGCTTCAGGCAAAAAAATTCTTCATGTTGACTTCAGATCAAGAGAAAATTTCAGGCGAGAGAAGCTCGAGTTTGAAGTCATGGACTGACCATCGCAATACCACGCGATCCTAGGGCATCCAGCTGTCGCACGGTTCATGGTAGTACCGCATTATGTGTATCTGATAATGAAAATGCCAGCACCCAACAAAATTATAACTATGAAAGGAAGCTTCACCCAATCCAACAACTGTGATCGAGAGTTCAACAAAATCTTCGAATCATTCGGGATGGAAGCAAAATTTGAGCAACTACGAATCTCAATGGATACAAAGCCTTTAACAACGGCACAAGTCAACCCCGATCAGGATTTCGACACTACAAAAGATACAAAGGAAGTACAAGTCCACCCTACGGACCCAAAGAAAACGACCTTTGTGGCTTCCAACCTTGGTCCCGCAAAGGAAAGCGCATTCATCGAGTTCTCTCGCGAGCGCTAGGAGATTTTTACATGGTTACCAGCTGACATGCCAGGAATCCCCAGGGAACTCGCTAAGCACGCACTCAACCTAAACCCCAAAGACAAACCGGTGAAATAGTCCCTCCACCGCTTTATAGAGCCCAAATGCAAGGCCATTGGAAAAGAAATCCATTGCCTAATGGATGCTAAATTTATCAAAGAAAGAAAGCAGAGTGGGTCGCCAATCCAGTATGCGTCCCGAATAAAAATACAACATGTGCATCGACTTCAGCACACTAAACAAACACTGTCCAAAGGATCATTTCCCCTACCGCAAATTGATCAAATAATCGATGCAACTGCGGGGTGTGAATGTCTTTCCTTTCTAGATGCATATTCAGGGTACCACCAGATTCGAATGAAGGAGGAAGACCAGGATGAAATAGCATTTATCACGCCTCATGGTGTATTCTACTACACAACAATGCCCTTCGAACTCAAAAATGCGGGAGCCACATATCAACGGATGATGCAAAACTGTCTAGGAAGCGAAATCAGAACAAATGTACAAGTATATATTGACGACGTCATAGTTACCCCAAAGCCAGGGTTGACCCTTATCGATGATCTTCGGGAAACATTCGATAACCTCGACAAATACTCCATCAAGATCAACCCGATGAAGTGCTCCTTTGGGGTCCCTGCGGGGCAACTCCTCGTATACCTCGTATCATCAAGACGAATAGAGGCAAATCATGAGAAAATACAGACAATCCTCACAATGAAGAAGCCAACAAATCTTTGTGGCGTGCAACAATTGACTAGACGAGTTGCGGCGCTCAGTCGATTTATCGCCCACTTAAGTGCAGATGCATTATCGTTTTACACCCTTATGAAGAAATCGGATAAATTCGAGTGGACGGAAGAAGCCCAGTGAGCCTTTGAAAACCCAAATAAAACACTTTCGACATCCCCTGTTGTCGTGTCATCACGAGAAAATGAGCCCCTGCTACTCTACATCACTGCCACTAATCAAGTGGTAAGTACAGTCTTGGTCATCGAGTGACCCGAAGAAGGAAAAACTCATGGTGTTCAAAGACCATTTTATTTCCTGAGTGAGGTCCTCTCCCCATCCAAACAACGGTATCCGCACTACCAAAAGCTAGCCTACAGAGTCTTCATGATAGCACGCAAGTTGCGCCACTATTTTCTGGAACATCCGATCATAGTAGTCAACGAGGCACCTCTCTCCAATATCCTCAACAATCCAGAAGCCACATGACGCATCTCTCTATGGGGCATCGAGTTGTCCCCTCGAGATATCACATACGAGAAACACAAAATAATTAAGTACTAGGTTTTACCCGATTTCATTACTGAGTGGATAAAATTATAATGTGCGGGTCTGACAGACCTCTCCAGCGCATGGACGATGTATTTTGATGGATCCAAGAGGACAGAAGGGGAAAGAGCTGGGGTTATACTGGTGTCACCCAGAAGCGATAAAATGTGCTACTTCAGATGAGCTTTGCAAACGCATCGAACAATGAAGCTGAATATGAAGCCCTATTGCACGACATGCGTATGGCTAAATCCTGTGGTGCAACTCGCTTGAAGATATTTGGTTATTCAAAACTTCTGGCACAACAAGCAATGAACAAGTGTGACGCCATTAGCAACAACATGATTGCTTACCGTGACTTGTATAGTATCATGGAAGCCCAATTTGATGGGTGCGAAGTATCACACATAGGAAGGGGAAGCAATGAGGAAGCCGACAATTTGGCAAACATCGGATCCTTCTGCTTACCAGTACCACCCGGAGTTTTTTTGTAAGAAATAACAAAACGCTCCATCAAAGCCAAAAGGGTCTCCAAGGTAATAGCACCAAAAGCATGCAAGAAGGTCAAATCGGGAAAAGACTGGGGGGCTGTGTCAACACCTGAAGGCATCGCAATGGACCTTGATGAAGAGCTAGAACCGACGAAGTCATGATAATAGAACCCACATGGATGAGAGGAGAGCTCCCCGAAGATGTAATTGAAGCACGATGAATCACACGCCGATCTAAGGCTTTCAGGATCATTAAAGGAGAGTTGTACAAAAGAAGCATTTTGGGCGTACTGCAGTGATGTGTTACACCCGAAGAAGGAAAACTCATCCTTAAGGATATCCATGAAGGGGTGTGCGGTCATCATGCCAGCAGCCGAGCAATTGCGTCCAAGGCCTTTTGGGCAGGATTCTATTGGCTCACGACATTACAGGGATGCAAAAGATATTATAAGAACATGCGAAGCTTGTCAGCACTTCACAATGAAACCCAATGCACCTGCCGTAGACCTTAACCCCATACCTCTCGCTTGGACGTTTGCTCAGTGGGGACTTGATATGGTGGGGAAACTCCACAAATCTTTGCTAGGAGGACACGTCTTCTGCTAGTAGCGGTCGATAAATTTACAAAGTGGATTGAAGCTGTAACACCCCGTCCACTCCTGGGCCCGGGGGGTGTCACTCCTAGCATCTTAATAGGATATCTAGACTGGCCCCACAGACCAACACTAGTCTTTTCTGCGCACTTTGTCCTCACTCGTGCGCACCCGGTTACCCACTTCCCGGTCGGTCACCCATCCTAGAATTGCTCTAGGCCAAGCACACTTAACCTTAGAGTTCTTTTTGAATGAGCTTCCGGAAAAGAAGTTACAACTTGTTGATATGGGTATCCTATCAATCCTATTAAGCCATGTGCCTGGATCTCACATACACCCACCCTTTAGAAGATCGATGCCATCATCGATCAAGCACACCCCAGGAACGTTACCTCTTGGCACACGTCTGTGCGTCCAGTGCCGACACATGTGCCATGCCGTGTCCACTCCGGGCCACACGCGCCATGCTCCACATGTCCCGCCACTGACCCGCACACACCCGTGTAATCGCAAGGGTCGGCTCTGATACCACTTGTAACACCCTGTCCACTCCTGGGCCTGGGGGTTGTCACTCCTAGCATCTTAATAGGATATCTAGACTGGCCCCACAGACCAACACTAGTCTTTTCTGCGCACTTTGTCCTCACTCGTGCGCACCCGGTTACCCACTTCCCGGTCGGTCACCCATCCTAGAATTGCTCTAGGCCAAGCACACTTAACCTTAGAGTTCTTTTCGAATGAGCTTCCGGAAAAGAAGTTACAACTTGTTGATATGGGTATCCTATCAATCCTATTAAGCCATGTGCCTGGATCTCACAGAAGCAATGCCCGTCACCAGTCAAGATGGAACTTCGACTGCCAAATTCATCAAGTCAATAGTGTTCCAGTTGGGGGTTCCCAACAGCATCATCACCGACAATGGAACTAAATTCACCTCCAACGAGTTCAAGGAATACAGCAAGGAGATGGGTATAAAAGTAAGCTACGCTTTAGTTGCCCACCCGCAGTCTAACGAGCAGGTAGAAAAGGCGCGGAAACCGTCCTTCCAGTCGAACTAACTCATGAGACTCCAAGGGCCACTGAGTACGACAAAGAAGCATCCAAGGAGGCACTTGAAGATGATGTCGATGCACTTGACGAAGCGCGAGAGATTCCTTTGCAAAGAGCAACAATGTACCAGCAGAACCTGCGCAACTATCATAGCCATCGATTGCATCTCAGATCCTTCGTGGTAGGGGATCTAGTCCTTCGCCTAAAGCAAGACGGGCATCAGAAATTGGAGTCTCCATGGGAAGGGCCTTATATCATCGGGGAAGTAATCCCTAGAGGAGCATATCAGCTTCAAGATAAGAAAACAGGGTCAAGTACTCCAATCAATGGAACGTTGCACAGCTACGACATTTTTATGCTTAGATTTTTCTTTTTTTGCAATTTAAATTAAATAAAGGCCAACGGCCAGGCAACTACGTCAATAATATGTACTTTCGTCCTTTGTATTCAATTAAAGTATTAAGGAGGAAAATATAATGGAAGAGATTGGACTTAAATTTCGAGCCTATTTTCCGATGTAAGCATCCAAACATAGCCTTGGGGGCTACTCCCATCGGGAACGCTGTCGCGCACCTGATAGAAACAGCTTGGTCCAGCAGGACCCGAAGAAAATTTATCCTCGTGCGATGAAAGTGCACTTGATAAATTGATAAACTTCAAACAAAGTTAAAATAACATATGAACTTATGAACATTACATCTTTTGTATCCTCAGATGGTTACTCCCATCGGAGCGCCAATACAATATCCAAGAAAACTAGCAACTTCAGTTATTCCAATAGTCAAACAAGGCAGTCGGCAAAATTCAGAAAATCCTCGGACTACGCCTGACGCGATAAAAGTTTGAATGTCGTGTCCACGACATGAAGGTAAGACCCCGGATTTCATCCTATGTGGCCTGGTACACGCACATGAATGCGCTCTGCCAGTCAATTATTATTTTCAACGATACGATGAAAAATCCCGACGGACGCATTGGGTAACCAAAATAGTAATACCGGAATTCAGTATTCCGTATGACCTCAACGACTTGAACTGGATTATGCTAGCAAATACCGAGTTCATGCCTAGGGACTTGAATTTGATGTAGGTTGATAGTGTCTTTTCCTAGGAGGAATTAACCGATTCCTGATCCGTTGGATACATCAGACCCGTTGTACCATATCCCTATAAACAGTTAAAGTAAAAAGTACATTATAAAGAAAACCTCGGCTTATATTTCCTTTGAGACTCAACCCGAATCTATGATTTGGATGGAGTCTCGGGGGCTACTAACATGGGTATGATTACCCGTGTTATTGTGATTGGTTACCCTAGGCTTACAGCCCGCAAGGCCCAAGAAGGAACCAAGGAAGGCCCAAGAAGCATCCAACGGAAGACATATCTTGTTAAACAAGGAAAGATTAGGAACTGACATTGTATTAGTGTTGTAATCATAACTTGTAACCTATCCGTATACGGCCTCAGGAACTGACATTGTATTAGTGTTTGTCTGATCAGCTGATGAAATCCCCAGGGTTCTCTTTTCCACAAAACCCTAAGTCCATCACTATGGACATTGCCGAGGTTACCCCTTGTCACTCGCTAATTTGCGCTTATGGATAAGTGTGGACGGATTTTTTGATGCTCGACCTTGGGGTAAGGATAGCGTGATTCGTTCGGGCGATATGTTGTTTTCCCCTTTTTTCTAGTTCAAATTTCTAATAGAACTGCTTCTCCTTTGATTTCGGTTGTCAGATATTGTTTTCAGAATGTCAGTTCAAAGTGGCCCAGTTCGTCGAAATCAATTCGTTGGTTGGCAACTTACACTTGTAATTCATCTCTTTCTCGCCTATTAGGCACGGTTATTCTTCTCTATGAAGAGAGTAGGTTGGTACTCCTCGATGAGGAGGGGATTGTAGCGGATGTTTGTCAGCTCCGAGTTGGGGAAGAAGTTCACTATGATTCCAGGCTCATCTTCCCTTGTCACGTTGCGGTGCCGAAAGCGAGAATTAACTATACGTATGACCTAGTTCCTTCGGGTGTGTCTCCTTCGAGACCGTGGTGGAGGTTGGGTCCTCATGCTCTGTTCCGGCAATCGTCAGAGATCTCTCGATCGCCTCAAAATTTTCCAAACATGAGCTAGAATTGATGGAAAGTCCATAAAGGTAATCATCCATGGAGGAAGTTGTCACAACCTCGTGAGCAACGAACTTTGTGGGAAACTCAAGTTTCCATACATGGATCACCCTCATCCATATCATGTCAAATGGCTTGATGACAATGGAACCCTCACAATCAAACACAAAGTCAACGTCTCCTTCAAGATTGGCCCCTATGAAGACACCGTCAAGTATGACGTTGTACCAATGACCGTGTGTCACATGCTTCTTGGAAGACTATGGCAATACAATAGAGGAGCCAAACATGATGGTACTACCAACCAATACTCCTTCAAGTGGAACGACAAGACATTTGTACTCCAACCTATGATGCCATGCCAAGTCCTTGCTTCCAACATGAAGTCATTGCCCAAGATACAACAAGCCAAGGACCCTTGTGATCTGAGTGGTGAGAGAGTGAACCACCATCACGTGAGTGAGTGCCACAAGCCTCAAATGAGTGGAAAATCATGAGTGTCATGCCGCATGCCACCAAAAGTGAGAAGAGTGTTTGGAGTGTGACCCATACTAACAATCCATCATACAACTCTCTCTCTCTCTCTTTGTTGTCGGTTTTGCAAGGTATCCAAGATAGACCACCACCTCCAAGGAACACGTTAGAAGATCTCCAACCACAACTTGATGACAAGCTCAACTTCAAGATCTTCAACAACTTTGAACAAGGCTACGACACTGGAGATTCGACCACATACAAGCTCAAGGCCATGGGCACATCTCTCTACTTGCATGCTAAAGGAACTTCGTCAAGGACGACTCATTTTCAAGCGAGGGGATGATGCCGCCCAAGAAAATCCAGAAGAATCACACCTCTCGGCTCTGATCTCATTAGGACCATCGGTCGGAAAAATTGCGCCTACATTGATAGCTGCGTCATCCGTCAAATCTTCCGCAGAAGTCACAATGCAGATAGAGGCAGCCGAAGAAAACAAGGAAATCACGACAGATCTAGCAGACCTTGATGGTCTATACGATGATCTCTCGTTTGGATCAGACCCTCAGCCAACCACGCCACACGGATCAAGCCTGATAAACACGGAACACGAAGAAAGTGACAAGAGCATCAACTTCAGAATTAGGATGGCCGAAAGTTACCCGGAACAGAAACTACTGGACTTCACTGACCCACCAGACAGTGTCTCCCTCGGTTCTGACTCTAATAGTGTGCGTGATCATCGGAGATGCCTCAACTCAGAAGGACTCTAATAGTAACCCTATTTTGACCCCGATGATATTTTGTCAAGCAATAATGCAGGAGATCACAGAAACGAAGGAAATTGCAGAAAATGGGGAAGACTAAACAAACAACCACGTAACCCTAGGAGGAGGAGAACCACACGGAGGCGAGAGGCAAACTCTCCGGCTATCAGCCGAAGCATGGCAAAAAGAAAGAGCAGCAATTTTGGGTGCAGTTCTAATGACAGCTGACGCGACACACGAAGATCTACTGGCATACCAATATTTGCTCCATCACAAAAAAAGAGACCTGCTAAGGATGCAGAGGAAGCTCGATGAAAGGAAAAGACTAGCTGAAGAATCCAGCCTTCGACGGGCTCAGCTAAGCTCTACCCGAGCATCAGGAAGCGTAACTAGAGGAGTGCGGGCAAGAAGAGGAGCCTCACGACTGCAAAATATCCCCGAAGTTGAAAGACACGAGATGACGCGAGATCTTGATTTATCATATATGTTAGTAGATCCAATAGGAGACATGAAAGCAAAAACAACCCAAGCTGCAATTGTAGCCGCACAAACGTACTTGCTCACAACTCAACCTGCACCCGACGATCCTCGTGCAGCCCTCCACCGCTCTGCCCTGATGAACCTCGACATGGTAGGAGCATCTCTCGCACAAGCAGAACAAGGAATCACACGACAACCCAATAGATCCCCACGCTATCGCAGCAGCCCTTGGCACGGGGGTCACACACGACGATCACGATTGCCACATCGAGCCCACTCCTCAAGGTCAGAACTGCGAAACGATGCAAGAGATGATATCACACAACGCAAGATTGATAGATCCAGGGAAGAGCGTAGCAGCCGATGATATTACGACGGCGAAAGCGAAGATGCACACAAACTATGTGGAGCCAGTTTCTTTACCCAACGGGTTCGCAAAACTCCAGTACCAAAGGACTTCAAATTGCCCCACGATTGTCAGAAATATGATGGTCTCCAAGAGCCAGAAGCTTGGTTGGCAGACTATCTCACAACTGTTAAATTACAGGGTGGCTCCAAGGCCACCGCAATGCAAAGCTTGCAGCAGCATTTAACTGATGCAACATGTTCCTGGCTATGTATCCCCTAGTATTTGATGATAAATAAAGAAAAGTTCCCCACAATGAGGTTTCAAGACCCATGCAATTCGATACATGGGGGCTTCGACAATTATGCCATGCTCACCAAGTCGTCGGGTTCTATATAACATACAAATAGAGGGTGTCCTGCACAAATAATGAAGATCTCGTATAAACATATGACCTTTTTGATAAATACAATATCATTACACAATATTTTTTCTACAATACAAAGGTACATAATGAAGAATCATAGTCAGATGGGAAAGTTTATAAAGAAATCCTCATCTGCCTTTAGGCACCTCTGGATGATCCTAATTGCAGGACTGCGGGCGGCAGCATAATGAGGCGCCATATTAACAAGACCACTGATAGGAGGGGGAGGCAGCCCAGACGATACGACATCCAAGTCCAGCGTTGGATGATGCGCGTGCACCCAAGAAAGCGCAAGTTTGGCACCTGCCACAAGCTGGAGCTTCACAAAATGATGAATCCTCTCACCTTGCCAAAATTTTGCCAGCAAATCAGCTAGGGTCTGGGGCTGAGGATCCCAGTGAAACATGGCATTATACACAATGGCCAACGATCTATGGCAGCACTCGACAAACTGCTCCACCTCTAAAACACGATCTTGAAGCAAAGCCACAACATAAGCACAACGTTGGTCAATCTAAAAATCTATTTCAGAATTTTTGGAAGACGAGACAAGAGCCTAAATTCGATTGCGCATATGTTGGGTTTCCTCCCTCTCGCATAATCGAATGCCTGCAAAAAGGGGAGGAGAGGAAAAATTGATATCCCGCAAAAGGGAGCAACAGAAAATAATGCGAGGGACTTACACAACATCTTCTCACTCGCCCCGGAAATTTCCTCCAAGAAATACGCTTCACGATCAAGGGTCTGGCGCGTTTTTGACTGAGCAACATCCATCATTGATTGACCAACCCAAAATTTCCCTTCAAGCCTCTTCACCTGCTCAATTTTCTCAGCATACAATGATGGGTCTACTTCACGTACAGTGGCAGTCTCAGTTACACCCAATCCAGATGAAGATGAGATTGCATCTGACATTTGGGCAGGCATGGGGGAAGCTGCCGAATCACTCAATATCTGACAGAGCACACGAAAAATACAGAGCCTTCATCATTCAAAGGGAAACTCATGTACATGCATACATAAATTTTTTCTCATCAAAAGGAAGCACCCAACATCAAGATAAGTCAAAGTTTATTACAATAATAGCATAAAATACATGGAAAACTACAAAGCAAATATACGGAACAGTCTTTTCTACAGACAAGGTCACACTGGTAGATGGAGCGCCAGCTACAGGATTAACATGTGCATCAGCTGAAGAAGGGGCACCAGTCGAAGAAGGGCAGCTGATTTCGACCCGAGCCTATGCCCAAAAGCAGCCGAGAATACTTCTTGGCCCTCTGAATGAAAGGCTTCAAATCAACTGTTTGGCCTTTGGAAGTGACTGGGACAGAGGAGCTAACCTCCTGTCAGTCGACCTTCTCGCCATGTGCCATTGCCAATGCCATCGAAGTCTCTGCGCCACTCTTCGACTGCTTCACACTATAGCCAATGAGAGGGCATGGATTAGAACCAAAGACAGCGGCGAGGTCGTTCAAGTCGGCCGACACTTCCTTCGATGGAAAAACTTCGGCATGTAGGCTCTTGAAAGCACGGCATGAGCGGACAAGGAGGTTGCACCCATGAATGTTGTTAGCCTCCAAAATGCTAACATCATCCGATAAAGGATCGACCTTCTTATCTTCATCTAGCAATAAATTTTGGCCTGTCAGCTCTACACATACAAAAAAACAAGGGGATAAGAACAAAGAGGCAAAAAACAAAACGGGGACTGAAACAAAAATTCTTCCTTGACAACAGAAAACTCACGAGTTAAGGAAGCATTGAGGGTCTCCAAGCGCTTCTGAAGATTTTCATCTCGAGTGGTAACTTGTTTGGCCTTCTCTTCGGCATCGACGCTAGCTTTCTGCTTGGCCTCCTCCAAAGCTTTCTTGGCAACCCAAATTTGTCCTCCAGATTGTCGGCACGCTTCATTGCTTTGTCCTGGATGACCTCAGACTCTTTGACAGCGGCTGAACAAATATAAAGTAATACAAAAACTCAGGAAAAAGTATGGAATGTGGAAGAGTGCAAAGTCATAAAAGATGAAAATATACCTGTCAGACCTTTGACTTCATTACAGATCTTGATAAAGTGAGAGGCCATATCAACCATCTCACGCATCAGAGGCTGCGAAGAAGAATATTAGGAAAGATAAGCAAAGGAGAAGCCATGGCCGAATCCAAAGCATAGATACACTTACATCTTGCATATCCACCTCGATAGGGCTTTCAGATATCACCATGCCTTTACCAGCCAATTTTCTTCTTTTCTGCGACGACGGTTTCCGTGAAGTGGCAATATCTTTTTTGATAATTTGACCCGCGGGAGATGAATGCAAATCATTTGGGTCCATGGATAGCTGCGGAGATCTTGCAGAAGGAGGGGCAACATGTACTAGGAGGAGATAGGGGAGGATCTTCCCCGTCATGACCACCACAAAAGCAAACGCAAAAAGCTTAAAACGACATGCTCATCCAAAAAAAACATGAAAGGGCAGTAAGTACTTACGAAGATACGTTCTGCGTAAAGCGGAACAGATTCATCTGGGGAGAAGCGTATGAAACTAGGATGTCACACAGAGGCTTTGAGCCAATGGAGTCATCCGAGTCTTAAATCGTCTTCGCTGCGTCATGAAGTTTTCTTTTCTCACCAACGGGCACCACACAAAAATCTTCAGAATGAGCCGACGGAAGAGACTGCATCCTCGATGAAGATTCTGCGGCTGACGTCTCCATCTCCTAATCGGCAACAGTCCTAGTCATAGGAAGATCATCGAATGCAGAAGGATCGGCTGGGAGCTCGCCACTTTCGGGGAGAGGAGGCGGGGAGGATAGATGATCATAATCCTATATGACCAAAGATCCATAATCACAAAGGAGGATAATAATAGAAGAACAAAAGCAAAAATCAGCATAACAAGCTATGGGAAATTTACCTGTAGAAGGCGGTTCTTCTTGCCAAATGGCTCTACACGGCAAGTGGACGGAACCAAGACCTTTTTAGTCAGCGTAGTGAAGTTCCGAACCCTTTTTCATAGGCTTTGAGGGCAAGATCATCCGGTAAAATTCTCATCGGGTCCTTCTTACCAGTATATGCCCACATACCAGGAAGCCTTGCCTGGAAAGGCTGCACATGGATCCGTGGAAAATATGCCAGGATTTGGAGTCCCGACAGTTCCTTGCCAACCTCATGGCGCAGTTTGGCAATACGGGCAAGGAGGGGTTCAATCTCCGTCATTTCTTCAGGAGTGGGATGTTGATCCCAAGAATCAAGTTTTCGACAAGACTTTTTGGGGTCAAATGGGGCTAAGCCGAAAGATTGGCCCTCAACCATCTGATCCTTGATGTAAAACCACTTAGTTTTTCACGCCCAACTCTATCCTTCACGTTTCATGAATGATGGTGTCGGTCGCATTCCGACGAACATAGAAGAAATACTTCCACATGCCCCAATGGGGATGGATCCCGAGGAAGCATTCACAAAGAGTAATGAAGCAAGAAACGTGAAGGATAGAGTTGGGCGTGAGCTGATACAGCTGCACGCCATAGATGAAAAGGAGACCGTGAAGGAATTCATGGACAGGGAGAGAAAGGCCACGGAATAGAAAGGAGAGAAACATTACCCTCTAGCCTGATCCAGGGATTGGAGCAGCTTCATCCCCAGGGATCTTGAAGGTGCCCTCCTCTAGATGGCCGAAGTTTCACGCCTCACGCAACTCCCGCGCAGTGCACTTCGAATGGGCCCATCTGATATCCCTCTTTCTGGTGGCCTTGGCGGCCGTGGCGGTTGTCCCCACCCTGCTCTTGCCCATGGTGGTGGAGGCGAAGCACTAGCACGCGGAAGAACAGCCAGGGTAGGCAAAAAAGACAGAAGAAGGCAAGGGCGCAAGGAAGAAGATGAAGCTAGCGAAGAAGGGGTAAAAAGCAGTAAAAGGAATCCCCTTCCCTTATAAAGAGCCAAGGCACACAACTTAGACCGTTCGATGTAAAATCGAACCGTCAGAAACATACACGATGGTGACACGTGTCAAAAAAGATTAAGTAGTTATTACTGCGGTAAAAACGGGAGAACCTCGCATGATGCCTCGATCTTCGCGTGGAAAAGGGGATGTGTAGTCAAAAAACTCCGCTGAACACACCACACATACGTCATCATTACTGCTGCACGGTCCCACATTCAAAACGTCCCATCGAGACGTGTCTTATGGGAATCAACGGTGTAAATTCGTCACCAGTGACGTCATCCAATACAAGTCTAAAGAAAACCGTGGCTCCGTAAAAAGGACAGGGACCCGAAGAAAATAAAATTTGGAGTTAAAGTAAATTCCTCCATGAAATAAACTAGACTACAATCGAATACAAATATCTCGACTGTAGCCTTGAGGCTAACCGCGCACCTAACAAAAATTTAAAGGAACACTGACGCCATAAACACAGTGTAAGTTTTTGAGCCTATGTTCCGGCGAATACATCTGAACATAGCCTCGGGGGCTACTCCTATCAGGAGCGCTAACGCGCACCTGACAAAGAAAAACAGATAATTATCCATCAACAATTACTCCTATCAAGAGCATCTACAGAAACAAGAAAACTTCAGCAATTCCAACAGCCAAACAAGGCAGCTAACAAAAATCAATAATTCTCGGATCACACGCAACGCGACAAAACTCCGAATACCGTGTCCAAAACATGAAGGTAAGACCCCAGGATTCGTCCTGTGTGGCCTGATAATTGCACAAGAATGCGCTCTGCCAGTAAAATATCCGTATCAACGATACGAAGAAAAATCACGACGGACGCTTTGGGTACCCGAAAAATAGAACTAGAATTCAGTATTCAATAAGACCTCAGCGTCTCAAACTGAATTACGCCAGTTATAATTCCGAGTTCAGGCCTGGGGACTTGAATTTGATGTAGGTCAACATTGTTTTTGCCAGAAGCAATTAACTGATTCCCGATCCGTCGGAAGCATCAGGCTTGTTGAACCAAATCCCCACAAAAACTAAAATAGACAGAAACAATGCAAAGAAAGGACATAACTAAAAGTATCTTTGAGACTCAACCATAATCTATGGTTCAGGTAGAGTCTTGGGGGCTACTGACATAGGTACGGTTACTCGGGTGTTTATGATTTACTACCCTGACAGTATAAAAGGCTCACGACCCATGAAGATTCAAGATGATGGCCCAAAGAAGCAACCGGTGAAAGCCTTAGTTGTATGAGGAAGAGAAATATGAACCCGCGTTGTGTTGGAGTTGTAATTGTACATATGTAATCTATCTGTATATGGCTTTGAGACCCTGCCTATTATATATAGGACGGTAGAAGCCTATGGGGAGGCACCGAAAAAATCCTAAGCAATCTGTAATAGTCCAGTCCATTGAGTAAATCAGGCGACTTTCATTCTCTTGTTTGCCTGACATCCGATGAAATTCCCAGCATTCTCTTTTCCGTAAAACCCCAAGTCCATCACCATGGACATTGCCGAGGTTACTCCTCGTCACCCGAAGTCTCCGCCCCGACCTAGAGTCTCTGTCCATGCAATGCTGGATTCTCCGCCTTAAGTGAAAAGGACCGCGAGTCTCAAGATGGGCTTGGATCATGTGACACCCAGTGACGAGGGGTAACCTCGGCAATGCCCATGGTGATGGACTTAGGGTTTCGCAAAAAACAGAATGCTGGGGATTTCGTCGGATGTCAGGAAAACAATGGAGTCAAAGTCGCTTGAATATTGAGAAATTGCACTATTACAAGTTGTCTTCTAGATTTCGGTACCCTCGCTTGGGCTTCTCCCGTCCTATCTCAAAACCGTATGCGGATAGGTTTCATACATGCATAATTACAATACCAACACAATGTCGGTTCATAGTCTCTTTTCTAATACAATCAAAGCCTTTGTCGGTTGCTTCCTTGGGCTGTCATTTGAATCCTGCATGGGCTGTAAGCCTTTTACCCAATATAGGGTAGCGAATCATAAGCATCCGAGTAATCATACCTATGTCAGTAGCCCCCGAGACTCTACTTGAACCGCAGTTTCAGGTTGAGTCTCAAAGTTTCTTTTTCCTTCTTATCCTTTATGTTTTATTTCTTTATTCTTTATTTTCATAGGGATTTGGTACAATGAGTCTGATGCTTCCGATGAATCAGGAATCCGTTAATTGCTCCTGGGCAAAAACAAGGTTGTCCTACATCAAATTCAAGTCCCCATGCCTGAACTCGAAAATTATTACTGGCGTAATTCAGTTCGGGCCGCTGAGGTCTTACCGAATACTTAATTCCAGCTTCTATTTTATCGGGTACCCAACGCGCCCGTCAGGATTTTTCATTGTATCATTGATACAGATACTTTACTTCAGAGCGCATTCTTGTGCGATTACCAGGACACACATGACGAATCCTGGGGTCTTACCTTCATGTTTCTGAACATGAAATTCGGATTTTTGTCGCATTTGAGCGCGATCCGAGATTTTTGGCTTTTTTGACGGTTACCCTGCTGGGCTGATTTATCAAATAGTTGTAATGCTTTATACTGGCTCCCGATGGGAGTAACCTTTCTTTTGTGGATATATTTATTGAGGATACATTAGTGTAAAACTCAAAGGTATTTTCAATCATGAATATTTTTGTTTTATACACAATTGGATTTCTATCAGGTGCGCGCCAGCGCACCCGATGATAGCCCCAGAAGCTATGTTCGGATGCCTATATCTGGACATAGGCTCATAGTTTTTGTTAGCTTGATGGAAAACATTGATCTTTTGAACAATAATAAAGAGCTTAAGGTACGAAAAACTTATCTCTTTATACATAAGGCAAAAAATCGATGATACATTATTCTTTGGGCAGATGCCATCTAGCAGTTGGCCTGGATATTCTGGCTTAAAAAGCCGAACTATAACTCTTATTATATTGTAAATAATCTGATGCGTAAAAGCGTCGTAGCTGTGCTATGTTTCATGGATTTGAGTAATTTACTCCTGTCTTCTTGTCTTGTAGTCAATATGCTCCTCTAGGAATAACTTCTGTGACGATGTATGGTCCTTCCCATGGTGATTCTAACTTCTTGTGGCAACTTGCTTGAGGCGAAGAACTAGGTCCCCTACTACGAAGGACCTAGGCCGCAATCTTCTGCTGTGGCTATTGCGCAAGTTTTGCTGGTACATAGTTGCTCTTTGTAGGGCTTCATCTCGAGCTTCATCAATTGCATCCACATCATCAACTTCAAGTGCTTCTCTTGATTCCTCTTCATCATACGCGGCTACTCTTGGGGATTCATGTGACACCTCAACAGGAAGCACGGCTTCTGCACCGTGGACCAAAAAGAAAGGTGTCTCTTGTGTTGAATTATTTGGAGTTGTACGTAAACTCCATAAGACAGATGGTAATTCATCAACCCATGCTCCTTTTGTTCTATCAAGCGATGCTAGTAGTCTTTTCTTGATTCCAGCAGTAACTAGTACATTGCCTTTTTCTACCTATCCATTTGTTTGCGGGTGAGCTACCGAAGCGTAGCTTACTTTGATACCCATACTCCTTGAACTCATTGGAAGTGAAGTTGGTCCCATTGTCTGTGATGATGCTGTTCGGTATGCCAAACCGAAATACTATGGTTTTAATAAAATTCACAACCGAAGTTCCATATTGGGTGGTCACAGGCATTGCTTCAATCCATTTAGTAAATTTGTCGACTGCTACTAGCAGAAAGACGTGTCTTCCTAGCGATGATTTGTGAAGTTTTCCCACCATATAGAGTCCTCACTAAGCAAAAGGCCAAGCCAAAGGTATAGGATTCAACTCAGCGGCGGGTGCTCCAGGCTTTGTTGCGAATCATTGACATGCTTCACATGTTCTGACGATATCTTTTGCATCTTGAACTATAGTGAGCCAGTAAAATCCTGCCCTGAATGCTTTCGTAGCAATTGCTCGGCTGCTAGCATGGTGACCACAATCTCCTTCATGTATATCTTTGAGTATGATTTTCCCTTCTTCGGGTGTTACATAATGCTGCAACACGCCCGAAATACTTCTCTTATACAGCTCCCCTTTGATTATTCTGAAGGCCTTCGATCTTCGGGTGATTCGCCGGGCTTCTATCACATCTTCAGGTAGCTCTGCCTTAGTCATATATGCTATATACGGTTGCATCCAGGTAGGCTCAATTAGCATGATCTTTCCAATTTCCTTCTCTTCTTCTTATATCGCCTCTTCTATACTCTTGGTTTCTGATGGATCCCCCGAGTCTTGTTGCAGATGTTTCTTTTTCCCCCTTTTTGGTGCTACAACCTCAAAGACTCTTTTTGCTTTGATCGATCACTCCGTTATTTCTTCCGAAAAAACTCTAGGTGGTATTGGTAAATACAAGGATCCGATGTTTGCTAGGTTTTTGGCTTCTTCATTGCTTGCTCTTCCTATGTGCGATACTTCGCCTCCATCAAATTGAGCTTCCATAACGCCATATAGATCGCGGTAAGCAGCCATATTTTCACTGACAATGTCGCACTTGTTCATTGCTTGCTGTGCCACAAGATTGGAATCTCCAAAGATTTTGAGGTGAGTCACACTGCAAGCTTTAGCCATTCGCATGCCGTGCAACAAGGCCTCGTATTCAGCTTCATTGTTGGATGCGTTCGCAAAGCTCATCCGAAGTATATAGCGCATTTTGTCGCCTTGTGGTGATACTAGTATGACTCCTGCCCCTGCTCCTTCCGTTCTTTTTGATCCGTCAAAGTACATTGTCCAGGCACTAGAAAGGTCAGGTGGGCCCGCACATTGCAACTCTGTCCATTCTGTGATGAAATCTGGCAAAACTTGTGACTTGATTTCCTTGCGCTTCTCATACGTGATGTCTCGAGGGGATAATTCGATGCCTCATAGAGAGACACGCCCAGTTGCTTCTGGATTGTTGAGGATGCTTGACAAAGGTGCTTCATTGACCACTATGATCGGATGTTTCGAAAAATAATGGCGTAGTTTTCATGCTGTCATAAATATCCCATATGCTAATTTTTAGTAATGTGGGTACCTTTGTTTGGATGGCGATAAGACCTCGCTCAGGAAGTAGACTGGCCTCTGCACACCATGGGTTTTCCCTTCTTCGGGTCGCTCCACGACCAAGACCGTGCTGACCACCTGATTTGTGGCAACAATATAAAGCAGTGAAGGCTCTTTCTCTTTTGGCGACATGACGACAGGAGATGCCGAAAGTGTCCTTTTGAGATCTTCAAAGGCATGTTGAGCTTCTTCTGTCCATTCGAATTTTTCTGATTTCCTCATAAGGGCGTAAAATGGCAGCGCTTTTTCTCCTAACCTTGCAATGAAACGACTGAGTACCGCTACTCGCCCTGCCAACTGCTGTACACCTCGTAGATTAGTTGGCTTCTTCATTGTTAGAATTGCTTGTATTTTCTCGGGATTAGCCTCGATTCCTCTGGCTGATACCAAATATCCAAGGAGTTGCCCTGCCGGGACTCCAAAGGAGCATTTCTTTGGGTTCAGCTTGATGCTAAACTTGTCAAGATTTTTGAATGTTTCTTCAAGGTCCTTGATGAGCACAGATCCTTGTCTTGTTGTAACTATAACACCATCGATGTATACTTGTACGTTTGTGCCTATTTGGCTTCCCAAACATTTCTGCATCATCCGCTGATATGTTGCTCCGACGTTCTTTAAGCCAAAGGGTATTGTTGTGTAGCAGAATACAACATAAGGCGTGATAAACACCGTTTTCTCCTGATCTTCTTCCTTCATCCTAATCTGGTGGTATCCTGAGTAAGCATCCAAAAAAGAAAGACGTTCGCATCCCATGGTTGCATCGATTATTTGGTCAATTCGTGGCAATGGGAAGTGATCTTTTGGACAATGTTTGTTCAGTGCAGTAAAGTCGACACGCATCTGAAGTTCTGTAGTATTTTTCTTTGGAACACATACTAGGTTTGCGACTCACTCTTCTTTTGTTAGTTCTTTGATAAATTTGGCGTCAGTAAGGCGATGGAGATCCTTTCCAATGGCTTTACATTTTGGTTCTGCGAAGCAACAAAGCGATTGCTTTACTGGCTTCGCCTTTGGATCCAAATTTAATGCGTGCTCAACGAGTTCCCTGGGAACCCTGGCATGTCAGAAGGTAGCCATGCGAAGATCTCCCAGTGCTCACGGAGGAACTCGATGAGCGCACTTTCCTATGCGGGATCAAGATTGGAAACCACAAATGTTGTTTTGTCGGGTCGATGGGGTGGATCTGCACTTCTTTTGTGTCCTTTGCCGTGTCAAAATCCTGATCGGGATTGACACATGCTACTTCCAGTGGTTCTGCATTCGCTGAAGTTTTGAGTTGCTCGAACTCTGTTGCCATCCTGAAAGATTCAGAAATTTTGTTGAACTCCCGATTGCAAATGTTGGCACATGTGAAGCTTCCTTTTATCATGATGATTCCCTTTGGTGCTGACATTTTCATGACTAGGTACGCATAATGCGGTACTGCCATAAATCGTGTGAAGGCTGGTCGTCCCAGGATCGCATGATATTGTGATGGCCAGTCCATGACTTTGAATTCGAGTTTTTCTCACCTGAAAGTTTGTTTGGAACCAAAAACAATGTCAAGAAATACTTTGCCTAAAGGAATTTCGGCTTTACCTGGTACTATTCCATGGAAAGATGTTTCTGTTGGCGCTAGATTGTCTAGGGGGTAGCCCATTGTTTTCAGTGTTTTTGTGTAGATCAGATTTATGCTGCTTCCTGTGTCCTTGAAGACCTTGCTCATATCGAACCCGCCAATTTGTGCTTCGACTATCAAGGATGAGTGACCCGGTCACGGGACCCAAAGCGGGTGATCGGCTTTGCTGAATGTGGTTTCTTGCTCCGACCAGTGGAGATATTCGGGTGTGGTTAATGTTGCTGTTTGCGCCATATTGATTTGCCTTGTGATGAGCTTCTGAGTTCTGTTGGATGGACGCCCTTTCTAAATCATGGACATTGCTCCTTTTTACCTAGGATACTCGTTGTTTTGATCATTCGTGTTTTGTGGTGGTGCGCTGATGGCTAATGTGCGAGGCGTAGATGCGTATCCTTGGTTTGCCGCTTCAGTTGCCTTTGCATTACATAGCTCCTGCATCTTCAGGAATGTTCGGCAGTCTTTTATGAGGTGATAAGATTGTCGTCTGCCTGCTGAGTCGACGTAAAAATGCATATTACAGGGTCCTTCCAGCATTTGCATCGCGGACATAGGTGGGTCTCATGCTCTTGGCTGATACTGCTATGCTGACTGGCTTCCTCCAACATCGTCCCTGTTCTGGCGGTATCCGTTGTTGTAGTCATTGCTTCTATTGTTACCTTCACCCGAAAAACCGGCTGCGACATAACTTGGTCTCGTGTTTCCATCATTGTTCCTTCCTCTATCGTTACCGCGTTTATCCCTGTCTTCTTCGGGTGATCGCGTACGCTTATTATGCAGCGCGTCCTCCCCATCAGCCCATCGATTTGCTATCTACATTAGCTGTGAGATTGTTTTGGGTTTAACCCGTCCCAGTTCTTCTATGAATTCTCAGCGACGGAGGCCGTCGTTGAAGGCGTCGATGGACCTTTCGTCGAATATGGACTCAGCTGAGTTTTTGATGATATTCCATTGTTGGATGAATGCTCTTATTGATTCCCCAGATTTTTGTTTGCATGCTCGCAATTGCTCCAAGGATGCTGGTCATTCAAACGTGGATTGGAAATGTCGGATGAACTTATCTTCCAGGTTGTTCCAACTACCGATGGAATCTTCGAGTAACTGCCTGAGCCATGATCTTGTGGTGCCAGTGAGATGTAGTTGTAAGCTTTGCATTGCGGTAGTTGTGGAGCCGCCTTGTAATTTGACAGTGGCCAAATAGTCTGCTAACCATGCTTCAGGTTCCTGGAGTCCATCGTACTTGTGGCGGTCGTGTGGAAGTTTGAAGTCCTTGGGTATTGAGGTTTTGCGAATCCGCTATGTAAAACAGCTGGCCTTGCATAGCTCGTAATCGTCTTCGTTGTATCTATCATGATATCGTCGGCTGCAGTTTTCATCTCTTGATCCATCGCTCCTGTGTTGCGTGTTGTCATTTCTTGTGTTGCTTCGTGGCTTGGGTCCTACGAGATGCGCCTAGTGTGGCGATTGAGATCATCGGGTGTGTCCCACCTACCAAGGGCTGCAGTGACAGTGTGGGGATCTATCGGGTTGTCGCATGATTCCTTGCTCTGCTTCCGTGAGAGAGGCTCCCACCATGCCGAGGTTCATCAGAGCGGAGCAGTGGAGGGCTGCACGCGGATCGTCGGGTGCGGGCAGAGTTGTGATCAGATATGTTTGTGCGGCCACAATGGCTGCCTGAGCCGTTTTTGCCTTGATGTTTCCTGCTTGGTCAATCGACATGAATGATAGGTCGAGATCTCGGATGAGTCCACTTCTTTCGGCTTCAGGGATATGCTGGAGTCGAGATGTTGCCCTTCTTGGTGGTGCTCCTCCTGTTATGCTCCCTAATCCTCGAGTAGAGCTTAACTGTGCCCGTCGTAAGCTGGATTCGTAGGCTAAATCTCTTTCTTTCTTTGAGTTGCCTCTACATCCTAAGTAGGTCTCTCTTCTTGTGGTGAAGCAGATACTGGTATGCTAATAGATCCTCATGTGAAGCATCCGCTATAATCAGAACTGCTCCCGAAATTGCTTCCCTTGCTTTTTGCCATGTCGATGCTGGTAGCCGAAGTCTTTGCCTCTCTCCTCCGTGCGGTTCTCCTCCTCTTCCTTGGACTATGCGATTATCTGCTGTTTCTCCTCCATTTCCATGGTCTCCTTCATTGTCGTGGTTTCTTGCATTGTCATCAGATAAAATATCATCGGGGTTGAGGATAGGATTACCGTTAGAGTCGCATGGTGTTGAGGTATCCCCATTGATCATGCACACTTGGTGGCATGTTATGCATGGGATAATGGCATCATCTTCTGCTTCAAAGGATGTGCTGATAGTATTCCGAGATTGTAGTTCTGGATAGATTTTCGCCATCCTTTCTTCGAAGTCGATGTTTTCGCTGCTTTCTTCGGGTTCTGAGTTTGCCGGGTTTGCTTCGCGTGGTGAAGTTAGCTGAGGATCTGACTTGAGGGAGAGATTTCCATGAAGGCCATCAAGGTCCCCCAGATCCATCTTGATTTGCTCGCCTTCTTCGCGTTCTTTGATCTGTGCTGTGACATCCATGGAGGATCCGACAGAAGATACTGGTACCTCCGTAGGCGTAGTTTTTTCCACCGACGATCCTGATGTGATCAGGGCCGAAGGGTGTGATTCTTGTGAGTTGTCTACTTGGAAGTGGAAAATTCCGATGATCAGATCGGATCCGCTGTTGAAATCGGCGGTTACCAATACAGGGGTGGGCAGACGTGGATCTGCTTTCGTCGGGTTAATGCTTGGTGGAGAGCGGTCCGCCGAATCCATGGTTCCAGTGTTCAGGTTTGCACAGATGGCGCCAATTGACGAGGGGTAACCTCGGCAATGCCCATGGTGATGGACTTAGGGTTTCACGAAAAAGAGAACGCTGGGGATTTCATCGGATGTCAGGAAAACAATGAAGTCAAAGTCGCCAGAATATTGAGAAATCGCACTATTACAAGTTGTCCTCTAGATTTCGGTACCCTCGCTTGGGCTTCTCCCGTCCTATATATAATAGGCCGGGTCTCAAAGCTATATGCGGATATGTTTCATACATGCGTAATTACAATACCAACATAATGTCGGTTCATAGTCTCTTTCCTAATACAATCAAAGCCTTTGTCGGTTGCTTCCTTGGGCTGTCATCTGAATCCTTCATGGGTCGTAAGCCTTTTACCCAATATAGTGTAGCGAATCATAAGTATCCGAGTAATCATACCTATGTCACCCAGAAATTCATGTTTATGCCTAAACTACCTGTCTGGGGGATTGTCCCCGAGTACCCCAAAGACGCAGACGCACCCAAGATAGGCAGAAAAGGCAAAATATCAAGAATTAAAGAAAACTGCAGTAGCAAATTCATCTTGGGCCGGCTGGAAGGCGCCATCCGGCCCACCCGCACTCTCCTGGACGAGCTCACCCCAGCTGGGCTTTGTTGCCCCTGGCTGGACCGCGCAGTCCTCCCGGCTAGACCACCAGCCGGCCTCCCGCGCACTCGCCTGGGCTGGCTCGCCCTGCCCATCTAGGCCGCCTCGCGCCACATCCGGTTGAGCTGTGTCGCCCCACCCCCAGCGGCGTCCTCCGCTTCGCTCTGGCCTCCCCCAGCTGGGCCACTCCGCCAGGCCCACCCGACTTTCCTCCTGGCCGCTGGGCCCCCCACTAGCTGAGCGCTCCCGGATCGACCATCTGTTGCTGCCTAGCTTCCATCGATTAGGACCAGGTATATAACGCACAGGAACCCATCGCCATGAGAAAGCCAGAAGACAAGGAAAAGCAACGAGAAGACACACACAAGACTTAGACCATGCTGTCTATGTAGAAAATAGTGTAGCACTATGTACTACCTCATCAGATGACATATGCACTAGTAGTAGTTAGGCATGTGGGCCAACATGTTCCCTGGGTTTCCTTTATAAGACACCATTAAGGCCACATGCAAAGAAGAGACTCGTGGACACAGACTCACTCATTCCATGCACTAGTACACTCACTCACTGCTAGCTAGCTTGCTCTCTCACGAGCACATATAGATAGGTTGCTCTCAGATAGATAGAAAATTCATATACAATTCGAGGATCACTCTGTAGTTCGGTGTTGATTATCCCATAGTCAGATCGGCAGGAATATGGGTGTTACCTTCTCACGAGGGATTTGAACCTGGGTATTTCATGCGTCTCATTACGTTGGCTCATATCCAATCCTACCTGCGGACACCGTCGTAATTTACCTGCCAGTCCTCACACCTCTGTCTGACATGTTTAGGCACTGCTGTTTCACATACAACGACAATTGACGCCCACCGTGGGGCAAAATATAGCTTCGGCCGGAGTTCCGTTCCGCACGAGACTGATTTTCTTCAACACCATCATCGCCGACTCGACTCTAAAAATGGCTCGGGGGCTCATCGCTGCCCTCGTGTGGTCATCACCGACTCCGCTCCGTGAAGTTTCTAAGGGCTCGCCGTCGCAGCCGTGCCGTCGTCGCCTCCTCCGCCTCGCCGAGTTTCTCGGGGGCTCGTCGCCGCCCTCGTGCCGTCATCACCGACTCCGCTGTGTCAAATTTCTCGGGGGCTTGCCGCCGCTCCGTCGTTGCCTTCATCTCGCCGAGTTCCTTGCGGGCTCACAGAGTTTCTCAGGGCTCGTCGCCTTCGCCTCGTCAAGGCTCGCGAGGACTCCCACCGTCTGCATCCGCCCGGCCGCGTCGTCCTTGTGCGCGTTTCGCGCGCCCGCAGCATTGCCCCTGCGTCTCCGCGCCCGCAAGCAAGCAAGCGACAGGGCAAGTCAGCGCACGCATATTTGTGGACGAGGCGGCAACATCCCCGGTGCTCAGGCGTGCGCACGCAGGCAAGACAGCAAGCAGCATGCGCGTACAACGGCGAGCTCGCGAGTGCCCGCACCTCCATCCGCCCGGCGCCGTCTTCTAAGCGCCGCGCTGCACCCTCGAGTCCCCCTGCCGCGCCTCTTCGCGGCCGCGTCTGCGCCGCCACCAGCGGTGGCCCCGCATTCGTGCGAGCGCCGCTCCATCCTCGCACCTCCCCTACGCCTGCAGTCGCGCGTCCGAGCATGTCGGCCCGTCGCCGCGCGAGCGCCGCTCGCATCTCTGCGCCATCCTGCGTCCGTGTGCCTAGCAGCCGGCGCCTCTCCTCACTGCATCACCCATACAGGCGCTAAGCAAATTCCGCAGAAGCGGCCTCTTGTACAAATACTACCCCGCGCGTACGTGCATACGTACATACCTCCGCATACGGCCGCAAAATCCATATGCACATCCGTTTCCCTGCCCTGGCTCCCGCGCCTCGCATCCGCCCGCACGTCCGCCGGCTGCTCTGCCTCGTCTCGCCACGTCCCTGCTCCGTCTCGACGATCGCCGGCTGGCTGCGCCTCGCGCCCGTCCGGTTCCCGCGCGCGCCCTCGACCGGCTCCAGCTCGCCGCCCGCGCGCTCCGCGGTGCCATCCCCCTTTGCGCGTCCGCGCTCCGCCTTTCGGACCCCTAGCTCCCCGGCGAAGCTCCTCCGCGGCGGCGCCTGCGTCGGCCACCGCCCGCAGTGCCTCCTCCCGCGCGAGTTCCTCCTCCCGCACGCCCCGCGGCCGCATCCGGCCTCGCCCCGTTCGCCGGCGTGCGTCCTCGCCGGATCCGCCCCACGACCGACCGCCCTCGCCGGGCTGCGCCTCCGCGCACGCGTACGTCCTGTCCGGTTATGGAAGAAAGACCCCAGGAAGAACCGCACCCGGCTGGTTTCAGTCGGTTGAAAGAAAAAGTACAAAAAAGAAAAATAAGAAAGAAAGAGAAGGCGCGTGGCCGGTGGGAGAAAAACCGGCTGAGAAAAAGGCAGAAAAAAAGAAATGGGGATGCGGCCGGTTGGAAAAAGAAGAAAGAAGAAAGAAAGGAAGTGGGGTGTGGGGTGTGGGTGTGGGTGTGGCCGGTTAGGAAAGTAAAAAAAAGGAAAGAATAGAGAGGAAAAAAGAAAAAAGAGAACCGGCTGAAAGAATCCGGTTGAAGAAAAAAATGAGAAGGGAAAAATCCGGTTGAGAAGTTGCCGGCTAGAAAAAAAAAGATGAGAAAAGAGGGGCCGGTTGCTTGTGGTCGGTTGGAGAAAGAAAAGGAGAAGGACCGGATACGATAAATAAATAAACTAGAGCTGCGAAAACTATTAGTCTTAGACACTTGTATGTACTTAAATTGAATATGCATTTGCTGTGTAGATATACAATTAAAAGATCAAAATGACTATTTTATATGAAGTGCAACTATAAAGCTAGTAGCTATGCAATTAAGTTCTTTGATAAATATAGTTGTACAACATAAACAATCCAATACGACTTTAGTTAATGTATAAGCACACGAAGAATGGGGATCCAAAGAAGGAGACAAAGTTAAAGGTTATGTACACATTATTATTTTGAGATACTTACTGCGTTACGCACAACTCTTGCTATAAATCAATATTTAAATCTGCATAGTTAGGAGGAAAGACCATCAAGAGAAAACCCGCCGGCTATAATCGATACTGAATGTTGCAGCTCCAATATAAAAAGAGTACCAAGTTGTTTGTCTTATAGAGCGCTAGGATAAAAATAGCATAAACATAAACATAGATAAGAACCGAGATCCAAACCATTCATGTAATTTAGGAAACAATGAACACATGCAAACAACTAATCAATTATCGTAGAAAGTATTTTTCTGATGTAATTTCAGTCAAGTTTGGACTTTTTCCATCTGTACCCAGCAAACACATAGATCTCTGATATCCATGTTATCAAAATGATCAGAATATATTGTTCAATAGAGACAGTTTTTTCTGAACAACTTTTTCTAAGAGATCACATAATCTAATCCTATAACATACTACAACCACCCTCCCGTAGTGTATTGCAACAATCTAGGAAAAAGAGCACGCCTATATTATCCAAATTGGTCTGCTGCTGTCGGTGCCTAGACTCCAACGTTGATTACCATTGACGTAGGAAGGATTGTGTTGGGGAAGGGATAACTTTCAGTTCCCTGGTGGACCCGATTGTGCTATCTTCATCTGCCGAACACAATATTATCATAGCAAATGAATTAACAAATTTTAACCGGAAATCAAGCAAAGAAAGAGTGGTTATCAGTCAAATGAATTTCACACACAACAATCGTCAAGGTATAGGGCAGGTAGTGGAGCGGCGGGGGAAGATGCGTGTGTTATCTTCTGCCTGGCAAAGCATTGCCGCGGGAATGTCCATGAATTTCTAGTATGCAAAAGATGGCTGGTCAATAATTCCAAAATAGAACGTATAATCCACCGGAAGTTATGCTCATTGAAAAAGGATAAATAAAATACTTGGGCACTGAAAAAAATAGTTACACATTGTTGATTACTGCCAGTTAATGTGTAACCTTTAATGTCCGCCCTACCTGCAAATATGTTGCAAGCTTCATTCAGAAGTAATTAGACTTGATATTAGCATATACTTCAGCCTACAAGAGAAAATCAGAAAAAATAATAGAGCAGCTATAGCTAAAAGAAATCATTAATCCATTACCAGATGCGCAGCTCGCGGGGATGGTGACTGCTTAGAGGAGACGAACAATTGCGCTGAAGAGTCTGTGCTACGACGGGATGTTACCCAAGTGAGCGTCTGCATGAAGAAACTGTAATTGCAATTATCAATTCTCTTGAGCAAGTAAAACGGAACATATGTATTGGCAAAAGGTGCGCGGGCCTTACACAGAGATGCTCTTGTTGAGTCGTCTCTCAAACCTCATCGCGTCTGCAGTTCTGCACACCAAAGCTTAAACCCGATCAACTTCAGGCGCAACAGGAAGACTCGACAGCGACCGACACGCAGCAGCAGTGTGGCACATGATGCCTCGGTCAGCAACGTATACACCAACGAATCAGCACACACGCCTTGGACACGCCCTGCGCATGCCCGATGACACCGGCAACCAGGAAGATGGGACAGAGACATGGCCTGTCAAATCAAGTACTGTACGTAGGACAACTTAGATTTCAAGAGGTGGCGTTTGGATATGAACTGGACAGGGGCCATGGCTTCATCTTGAAACAGAAAGAAGAGAAGTAGATGGATAATGCGCACGAAAGACGAGAATAAAAGGCACTATGATCGGCACCGCAATTAAGGTCTTGCGCGACCGTTTCGAGAATTGTCCACCAAGGCTGAAGATGAAGAGAAAAAATCAGCCGGGAGACGTACCGAGCGGAAAAACGAAAAGGGAACATACACGGTCATTCCGAGGTGGCATGCATGCAGTTTTTTTTGGTGAGGTGGAATATGTGCTTAACTGCATGGGTTGCATGTTGAATCCGGGGTGGCATGCATGCAATTTTTTTGCTGAGGTGGAAGATGTGCTTAGGTGGATGCCTTGCATGTTGAGAGAAATATGTTAGTGGGGATCACCTATTTAGTTATTATAGATAAATCCAACTGAGAGATAAGAAAAAGAAAGAAAGAAATCCAGATCCGGCTATTTGGTTTATCGGTCTGTATGACCCTGTTTGCCCGTCTGATTCGTCTGACTCTGTCCCGCTCCGGCTAGGCCGGATCCGCCGGGAACCATGACGCCCCGTTTGGTTGCTGGTTGGGCCGGCCGGACCCGCTCCAGCTAGGCCAGGTCGGCTCGACGCATCATGGCGTGTTTGGTTGTCTGGCCGGCAAGGGACAGAATCCGGCTACGCCGTGTTTAGTTGCCTGACCGGCTGGAGCCAGACTATCTGGCTAGAACATCAGTTCGATCGTTTTAGTGCCCACGACGCCCGCGGAATCGCGCCTTCGACCCTACTGCACCGGCTGCAACAGTGTGAGTGTTTTTCCGACCTCGAGCGACCCTTAGGGGCTCCTCGTCAGATGTTGACATGTTTCCTTCTTTCATTTTTCTGGCTTCGGCAACCCCTTACCGGGGGCTCGTCGGTTGACCTGACCTGCTAATTCTGTAAACCGGCTTAGTAGTGTGCGATGGTGTGAGAGGCCTACTCTTTGTCTCAGCTACAGACCGCAACCCGGCTGTCCGGCTAGCAAGAGCAAAAGACGGAGGCATCCCACATAAAAAACGACGAAATATGCGACATATCGGACATTCCGGCCATATGTCTAGTTGGTATTTTGTGGCTACTAAGTCCCTAGTACTATGCGCAATATATTGCCAGCTCCCCCTTCAGTTCCGGATCCAAACTGCAACCCGGCTGTCCAGCAAGGACACAGCGTAAACAGTAGAGCGCACGAGAAAGTGACTAAGTGTTCAGAAAAGCATGAACTAGTTTTTGAAAAGTAAAACCGTTATTCGATTGACAACATGTGTTATGTATATTGATGTACTGATAATCAATTTGTTTTTTGCGTGTTTGTTTTGCACGGACTGCGTCGAGTCAACTACTAGATAAGATTCAAAGCACTTGACTTCGCCAACTACTTTGAATCTCGGGGGCTACACCCATCGGGTACGCTCGCGCACCCCCGGTGTAATCAAGTGCTCCCATCGGAGCAAGTTCAAGGTGTTGAAAAAGGCAAGATAGAGAAGATTCGAAACACCTGTCTCCGTTAGCTACTCTGAATCTCGGGGGCTACACCTCGCGCGCCCCCACTAGAGTTGTGGATCTTCCCGGGCTGGAGGTGTACAGCCGGACACCATTCATACGGACTTCATCTACAACGACAACGTCAAGTTGTTTGGAGCTCGTGCGAATTTCTTCCTCCAGGAGAAATCAGCGCGTGCTCGGGGGCTAGTGTTGGGGGGATTGACCCCGGGTACCCCAAAGACGCAGACGAACCCAAGACAGGCTGAAATGGCAAAATATCAAGAATTAAAGAAAACTGCAGCAGCAAATTCATCCTAGGCCGGCTGTAAGGCGCCATCCGGCCCACCCGCACTCTCCTGGACGAGCTCACCCTCGCTGGGCTTCGTTTCCCCCGGCTGGGCCATGCGGTCCTCCCGGCTGGGACGCCAGATGGCCTCCCGCCCGCTCTCCCCGCCTGGCTCCCACCTGGGCCGGCTCGCCCTGCCCGGCTGGGCCGCCTCGCGCCACATCCGACTAGGCCGGCCACCCATGCTGGGCCGCGTTGCCCCGCCCCCAGCGGCGCCCTCCGCTTCGCTCCGGCCTCCCCCGACTGGGCCGCTCCGCCAGGCCCACCCGTCTTGCCTACTGGCCTCTGGGAGCCCCTGGCTGTCGCTCGGTCTAGCGGGACCGATCGCCGCGGTCCGTCTCACCCCAGTCAAGCACTCCCGGATCGACCATCTGCTTCTGCCCAGCTTCCATCGATCAGGACCAGGTACACGATGCACAAGAATCCATCGCCAGGAGAAAGCCAGAAGACAAGGAAAAGCAACGAGAAGATGCAGACAAGACCCAAACCATGCTGCCTATATAGCAAATAGTGTAGCACTATGTACTACCTCATCAGATGACATATGCACTAGTACTAGTTAGGCATGTGGGCCAACATGTTCCCTGGGTTTCCTTTATAAGACACCTGGGAGGCCACATGCAAAGGAGAGACTCATGGACACATACTCACTCATTCCCATCGATCATTCTCACTGCACGCACTAGCACACTCACTCCCTGCTAGCTAGCTTGCTCTCTCACGAGGACATATAGATAGGTTGCTCTCAGTTAGATAGAAAGTCCATATACAACTCGATGAGCACTGTATAGTTCGGTGTTGATCATCCCATAGTCAGATCGGCAAGAGTAGGGGTGTTACCTCCTCACGAGGGCCCCAAACCTGGGTACTTCATGCGTCTCGCTACATTGCCTCGTATCCAATCTCGCCCGCGGGCACCATCGTAGCTTCCCCGCCAGTCCCCACACCTCAATCGAGCCTGTTTAGACACTGTCGTTTCACATACAACGACACTACCCCTATCTCTATTCGCACACGAACACGTCACCGTGTACCCTCGGCGCCGAGAGTGATGCGTGGATACGCATTAGGGAGGCTCACGGAGCGCGATCGCAAGACAGTCCGTGAGCAGCTTTTGTAGACCCGAAACCCCGCTACTGGGAGGGACCTCACGGTGTGACAGTTTCGCTATGCCCTAGGTCAGCCTGGCCTCCCCTAGAGCCTCGTGGATTCATAGCCTCCAATCTTGAAGAACGACGAAGAACGAGAAGAAAGATACAAGAGAGAGATAAAAAGTAGATGAACACGAAAAAGTAGTAGATGTGTTTGTTTGATTGGTGTTGGTTCAGTCAGCCTACACCCCTCATGTATATAAGGATCGGATGGACTTTTCATGCAAGAAAGGCTTGGAATCACGTCCAAAACTCTAGCTAGGTCAAATTCGGATGGTCTGGTCCGAACTTTCCATAACTGTTCGGACAAAAACTGGTTTGTACCTTCTGGCCCACTTTTGAGGTAGTAAACGAGCTCTGATCAAAATGTTGTAAAAAGCAAAGTTGTGCGCCTCGAAACAACGAACAATTTTGATATTGGCCACTTCTTCATATGATCTTATTTTGATGGGCTTTTTCCCTTATTTTTATATCAAACTTGGATTTAGACCGAACAAATTTAACTCAATTCGGCGGTATTTTGAATCTGGAGGCCACATCCTTACTCAGATGAATATGACTCCAAAAGCAAAGTTGTTCATCTCGATAAAGCGAAAACTTTCATGTTTTGCACTTCTACATACAAATTGATCTTGACCGCTCAATCTTGATCGCAAGGAGATAAGTTAATCTAGCGGTTTTCAGACGAATTTTCGACTTTTGTCCGCCAAAGGTGAGACAAGGTGTGTGGTCAGGCGACCACAACACCTAAACCCAGTATTTTGCCTTTCTGTAGTATATTGGCTTTCAAATTTGCATACTAACTTGGATCATGATGATTCAAAAACGAAAGTTTATTGTTTCGATGAGACACATAACTTTCGTGTTCGACACTTTTTAATTTGATGTCATCTTAAAGACATCATAGTTGAAGCCACCATATATCAGTCTCCGAGTCTTCTCTGAACACTAGCATAATTGGCTATTAAGCCTGGTCATGGTATGACTTGATACGATACCTCTTTGATGATGATTAATACTCCTTCAAGTGGACCTTTCCGAGTGTCTCTCCCCATTTTCCTTGATTAGTTAAGAGCCCAAAACGAGTGGCAACACATGCCCTCCTGTTTTCTAGCACAACTTTCGTGCCAAAAAATAACTTGCTCCACTTTTAGTCTAAGGACGATGTGAACACTCCATCGACCACTAGTTGTCTTAGGGTGATAACTCTATATCGGCCATTTTATGTCCAGGATTGTTGCACTTGGTATAACTTCTATAAATAGTTACCTTCGGGAACAACCACTTTCATCTTGACGATTGATGGATACAATGAATGTCTTCATGAACAACTCGAACAATGATCCTCGCCTAGTCTTCATACAAGTGCTCAAGAAGAATATCACCAATTGTTCGACAATAAAGATCATTACCTATTAAAGAGTATCCGAGGATCACCTGAACTGCCATGTTCATCCTTTAGTTCAAATTTTGCATGTAATCAATAGTGGGCTTCCTCTATTCTGTATCTTCACCTGCACTAGATCATTCATTAGTGGACGAAGCGGTATTCTACAATCCGGCCTTACCTATGTTAGCGAAACAAAGCATCGGCTCTTGTAGAATATGAAATATATCATGAATAACATGGTAGCTGGATGTTTATTGAACCAACTCATTTGCTCTTCAGTTTTCATGTCTAGATATATGAGAAATAATAAATCAATCCGAGATGAAATTCACATCTAGACATGTATCAAAATAAATAACAAGTGATTCATCGAAACTTTGGTAAACCATGGACATTGTTGAAATACTCACACCGAATCACTAGAAGCCTCAATATGTGTAACACCTATAAGAATAAAAAGTTCTAGCATGAATAGCAAAGCTTCACATTCGGCTATATGGTTTGTGCAAGATATTCTAAGCGGCATGAGACTTCATAAAATGGTACCATAAGGAGATAAATAAACAATACCAATGCATTGGCCATTGCTTTTAAAACTGAACAATCGAAATTCAATCTCCATGGTACTAGAGAGATAAGATCAATATGAATATCATGCTCATCATCTACGCCCAATAATGAAGTTAAAGACATTTCAGCCTTTCATGATTTCAAATATTTATAAGCCAAATTATTAACACATAAGCATAAGCATAATTACGAATGAATGCATACCTTGTCTCGGTCTCAAGTAACACTAAGGACGATGCTTAGAAAACCACATCAGCCATTATTAGATAATGATCTTAGGGAAATAGAATAAATATCGACCATATATCTTTTCCCAAGTGGGCATGTATAATCCATCCACCAAAGTATATATAGCCGAAGTAAACAGAACAACAAATCTAATTATAAACTTCAAGTATTCGGCCTCTTGAATTAGCAACAAAATTGCAACTAATCAAATGAATAATGATTTGGCAATACCCTTTCATGATGTATAGAATTATGATGCAGCCATGGATCAAAATAAAACCATGGTGGGTAACCAATCATACCTAGGGATGAATTCCATGGCATAGGCATTAATGGTGTACTAGAATAATATGGATGATCTGCTGGCCGAAGTTTTTGATAGTGATACCGAATTCTTTGGCCTGATCGTTTGTTAGCTTTATTCCTTTTGTTCTCCACTCTTACTACCCTTCTAACGATAGGATCTTTCACATCTTCCTTTCCTTGAGGGCTTCCTTGGGGAACCCACGCCATGTTTCTTTTCTTTAGCTCCTCGGTTGTAAGCCGATATAGGTTCCTCTCTTGCCAATTTGATAAGCCGAGTGAGCATCTCGGTTGTGGTTTCGTGTCACACAATGGCATGACTTTCTTAATCTTAGGCACCTTCAATTTTGCTTGTTCAGATTCAGAAATTGGGTCTTTGAAAGTTACTCGCTTCACTTCCTTGCCCTTAGTAGCCAACATCAATTTAGCTGGCTTCTCATTATTTTGAATCGAATTTGAAACAACACACTTGCGTCCATCCTTTTTGATTCGGTATACTTGCTTGACCACTTCTTTCTTTACCCATGAACCCTAGAACGATTCTTTTTGATTGAAACGGTCTTTAACATGTGATTATTGACCAATTGATCTTCTTGGAGCTGCACAATTTGGGTGAGATGATCTGGAATTAGATGGATAATGTGCCTGTGAATCATACCTTTCCCATGATGGATATGAATAAAAATCAGCGTAGGAAGGTATCCATGAGATTGGCATTGGTGTCCCAAAAGGAGAACATGAATTTGTTGCATTGAATTTCTTCTTTCGCCAATCCATGTCTTTAGAATTTGTCCTTGGGGGTGACCTTGATGCTTTTGAATTACTTGGCCGATAAGCACTTTTTTGCTTCACTCTCCTTTTGATATTTTTCCAACAACTGAGCGAAAGTTACTTTGACTTCTTACCCTTGTGCTTATTGCGACCTTTGTCCTTTTGAGTTTTGCATGCATCGATCTTCGATTTTTATTGTTGCCCCCAGTGCTTGACGTCTTCATTGTAGCTTCAATGGAACTCTCGCCTTCAAGAACATTTGCAATATTCTCTTCAACAATCTCTTTGCTTCAAAGCTTGATCCCATCATATTCCTTGTCTACCTGCTCATCATTATATGAATTGACTAGAGGTAGCCGATGCAATATCTTTTGTCCATCAAGACCAATCGAAATAGATTGGTCATCAGTTTGTGTTTTAGCAAAATTCAATTGTCCCTTATTAACAGTCGGTTGTAGTATATGAGGAAACAAGTTGCAACTCTCTATACTATGCTCGAACGAATTATGCAACTTGCAATACATTCTTCCTTGTAATGATGGCTCAGCATTGTGATCAAGAATTCTAACATAATAAATTTTCAACAACATATCAAAGATATGATCACACATACTCAAGTTGAAGGTACACCTCTTATCTTCTAACCGATCTTCTTGTGAGAACGGCTTTCAAATTGAGCAACCGAATCGTTCAGATTTTACATCATCCAATTCGTCTATGCATTGTTTCCTGCACTTCTCTTTCGATGTCTTTGAATACACAGTTATACTAGCATCGACTTTACCAAGAGACAATGACCTGGGCTTTAGGTTTCTAAAACCAAAAAGATTAAAACATATATGCCTCACTTGAGACCAAATGTTAGCCAAGTATGAAATAAACAAAGCTACCCATGTATATATAAATGCAAATGAAACGATGGGGAAACTTTGGTTGTAATAATTTCTTACTATCGGTCTCGCTAATTGGGACAATGTTTTGACCGATATGTTTTGTGACAATTATATTTCTAACAAATGAATCACCTCTCTCTATTGGTCTTTCATAGCTTATGAGAATTTTGTTAACAGATGTATCAATAATAATGTTTTGACCAAATTGGAATATAAGTAAATTATTTGCTAGATGTACCTCTTTGAATATGTTGGAAGAGCATAATGGTCGCATGACCTGAACAATATCTTGCTTGGCCTCTAGAAAATTCTCCAATGCCTTTTGTTCTTCCTTTTCTCGACTTTGTGCCTCTTCACTCCAAGAGTCTTTATCAACCAAACATTGTTTGGCTATGTTTTATTGTTGATGTTCACAAATTTCTTTGGCACGAAACTCATAGGGCAACATGTAAGCTCCCTTACATCTAGAAAAGTCAAGCACGATAATTTTGCTAAGCTTGCCATGATCTTGATCAATGAAGCTTTCTTCTTCTGATTTGGTAGATCCAGCACATGTATTTTCTGATTCGGCTTTTTCAATAACTGAATTAACCATCCTGGCCAAATTATTTGTACCTTCATGGGTTTCATAAGATTGCAAATCTTCTTCTTTTGCCTCGGTGTAGCATAGGTTCAACTTGATTGCTGCGTGGATGAAGGGATTTGACATACCGAAGATCATTCGCGAGCTTTGCAAGAAACTCCTGCATATCTTCCTCCTCACGCTTTTTCTGGAGTGCCTCGATTTCTTCTCTTTGCTTCTTCCTGAGTACTTCATAAGCTTGGTGATGTTCCTTAGGTAATTCCTCAAATGTCGGTGTAGTGAAGTCATCATTGTTACTCCCTGCTAGCTTTGGTTTTTCTTTGTTTGTACCAAGCATGATTTTCTCCTTAACCTCGTCCCAACTTGGATAGGCTTGCCCCTGAGACTTCTAGTTTTTTTGGCCATGGATTGCCGAAATTCTGCAATTGCACAAGGAACATACCATATGCGTCAACACTAGATGAATACACATGAACTTTTGTTGAACTCCTACTTATTCAGTCGTAACCATTGTGAAGGTGCATAGCCGAATCATGAATATCTCTGGTTGCATATGATGCTGAAAAGTTAGTAACATAAGGTGTAGCATATTATGGTAGAGAACAATTGGCCAAATAGCTAGTAGTAGCTTGTCCAATTCCTCTATCCATTGGCATGTGCGAAGGTGAATCAACATATTGCAACTTATTTGCCGATCAATAAAAAGAAGAAACACCCTCGTGCATGCTATTGAAATTTCTAACGACGGGTGTTTCATATTGATTGACCAAATTTATCATGGCGTTCATCAGCATATGGATTTGTGGGGTTGCCGATCCATGATAATTCGAGTTTACATATCGCAAGTTTCTAAAACTAGATGAAGCTTGTAGATAATTTTGCATCGGCTGTTGCACATAGTTAAAACTAGGGCTAGCCGATACACCACACATATCAAACGATCTAGCAACATACACATTAGGGTTACTTGCATCTACATAATTGGATTGAGTATTCATACCTGTGGTAGATTGCAACCTCTTGATGACGCTCTCTTTGTAGCAAGAACAGGCTGGAGACCGTTCGTAGCTTCGTCCCCAGCGGAGTTGCCAAAAAATGTGTTTGCACACGAACACATCACCGTGTACCCTCGGCGCCGAGCGCTATGTGTGGCAGCACGCGCCGAGGGAGGCTCGCCGGAAGCGCGTTACGTAAGACAGTCCGGCGGGCGCCTTTGTAGACCAAAAACCCTGCTCGCCCGGGAGGGACCCGTCAGGGCGGCACGACGGCTATGGGCTGCCCTAGGTCGGCCTTGCCGCCCCTAGAGACTCGTGGATTCGTAGCCTCCAATCTTGAAGAATGACGAAGAACGATAAGAAAGATACACGAGAGAGAGATAAAAGTAGATGAACACGAAAAAGTAGTAGATGTGTTTATTTGATTGGTGTTGGTTCAATCGGCCTGCACCCCTCACGTATATAAGGAGTGGCTGGACTTTTCGTGTAAGAAAGAGGCTTGGAATCACGTCCTAAACTCTCGTTGGGTCAAATTCGGATGGTCTGGTTTGAACTTTCCGTAACTGTTCGGCCAAAAACTGGTCTATACCTTCTGACCCACTTTTGAGATAGTAAAAAAGCTTCGATCAAAGTATCGTAAAAAGCAAAGTTGTGTGCCTCGAAACAACGAACAATTTTGATATTGGCCACTTTTTCATATGATCTTATTTTGATGGAATTTTCCCTTATTTTTATATCAAACTCGGATTTAGACCGAACAAATTTAACTCAATTCGGCGGTATTTTGAATCTGGAGGCCACATCCTTACTCAGATGAATATGACTCCAAAAGCAAAGTTGTTCATCTCGAAAAAGCGAAAACTTTCATGTTTTGCACTTCTCCATCCAAATTGATCTTGACCGCTCAATCTTGGTCGCAAGGAGATAAGTTAATCTAGCGGTTTTCAAACGAATTTTTGACTTTCGCCCACGCCAAAGGTGAGACAAGGTGTGTGGTCGGGCGACCAAAACACCTAAAACCAATATTTTGCCTTTTTGTAGTATATTGGCTCTCAAATTTTCATACTAATTTGGATCGAGATGATTCAAAAACAAAATTGCTTGTTTCGACGAGACGCACAACTTTCGTGTTCGACACTTTTTCATTTGAGGTCATCTTAAAGATGTCATAGTTGAAGCCACCATATATCAGTCTCCGAGTCTTCTCTGAACACTAGCATAATCGGCTATTAAACCTGATCATGGCATGACTTGATATGGTTCCTATTTGATGATGATCAATACTCCTCCAAGTGGACCTTTCCGAGTGTCTCTCCCCATTTTTCTTGATTAGTAACAAGCCCAAAACGAGTGCCAACAATCTCATTGCTGCCCTATATGTATGCCCCACTCCCTCCTTGAAACACTAGAGATGATGATGAATGAAAGCATGTGCCTAACCTTAGACGGAAACCCCTCTCAATAGTTTATCTATGACTTGTACAAGGCCTTCACCTTGCATTGTGTGAGTCAAGTCGTCAAGATCCTCCTCAAGTGTTTGGTATCTCCTTGTCAAGGATTCTAGTAGTGTTAGGTCTCTCCCCCTTGGGATTCTACTTGGTTGCCAGTCTCTCTTTGATTTGGATTCCATCATCCGCTTGTCGATCTCTCCTTTGGTGATTCTATCGCAAGGTCTCTCACCGAGGATTCTATTGGATTAGTTGTTCGAACCAACGGGAGCAAATCGAACCGAGTGTGTTTTGCATGTGTTTGTATCTTTACCTTGCATTAGAGTTGTGTTCATCGTGTTCATCAGGTTTTCCCTCACTTCCCGCCTCAAATCCTTGAAGATCGGGCCACCCTAGGGCCAATCCCACAAGGAACCCCATATCACATCGGTTAGCTACATGTAACTGGCTTGTGTCCATCGAGAACACCATGCATTCAAACCCAGAAGAATAGGTGTGAACAGTGCGACCGTAGTGAACAACACTAGTATTGTCAACAATTGCATTGATTGTGACACCATATGTATAGACCAGAATAATTCGTGAACCATGGAAGAGATCTTGCTAACCACCACATACCACGATCATCCTCCTCCTCATCATCAGCAAGCTCATATGTCAGGTAAAGCACATTGATTGGCGACTAGTATAGAAAAGGACCTTCAAAGGGAAAATAAATGTAACATAGAAATAATACTGATATTGCTGTGGCATTGTAGAAGTTGATATACTGTTTTCAAAAATCTTGATTATACTTAAAATGTTTGATTGCGTAAAAAATATGCCTACCTAGGGAGATGCTATGCAAATTCTCATTTTTTGGAATGGGGAGATGCTATGTAAATTATCCTACAAGCACAATTTGATTCATAGGTTCAAAAAAATAGGAAATAATCCTATAGGATCTTGCAATGTAAAGTTCATAGGAAAAAACAAGGTTCGATCCTACAAGATTTTGGTGTGTTGTATACCAAAGGGTAACCAACAAGGATTATTTCTAGGAGATTTAATATCTTATATTATCTTACCACTATATAGTGTACAAATAATTTTGAATATTAACCATTAGATCAAGACTCGCGAATCCCAACATTGCCAGCTGCTGGATCTTCTTTTCTATTCTAGCGTCTAGAAGATTCTATTGATAGTATTTAGCATAATGAACACTATGCACAAACCTCAAAACACATTTCTCCACCATTCTAGAATCTTCTCTGTCGTTTCTGTAGACCATGTTACCAAAATTTTCTAGTAGTAGCTAATAAACGTTGACTTCTACATGATGCAAAGTACAAAAACTAAATATATACCCATACTTTATAGATGTTGATCAAATTTATAATTTTTTGAGATTTACCTATTATAATTATATATAGTGATGATATGTCATACGTCTAGTATCTGAGTCTCATGTGCAATTTAGTAGTAAGTACTAGTAGATATCATATTTTCCATGGGATGTACTAGGAGACAAAGCAATACTATCAGCTGAACTCAATCCTATGAATCAAACTACTTATATATAAGAAAACTTCCTAAAGTTTGCATTCCTATGAAATTCCTAGGGAATTCCTTCAAATCAAAGAGGCTAAAATTTCTATAAAATTCCTACTAACCAATGAATGTTCAGAAAAATTAGCTTACATTGATTCAGGAATAAAGCTAATAAAATACGTAGGGAGGATAATTTACCAACTTATAGATGCTTCCATCCATAAACACTGCCATTCTCGGTGACAGCAAACGCAAGATTGTGTTGGATGATAGCATCGCAGTATCTGAATTAGCCATGGAACTGGTTCACACAAACTAACCATCCATGACTATTATTCCCCTTAAGGATGGCAATCTTGAATTTGAAGATGGCAATAAGAGAGAAATCCTTGTATCCCCCAGCAACTGTGGGAAATTGGCAAATGACTATCTTCTGCAGTTTAGTAGGTCGACCTTCATCAACATCATCATGTAATGTAAATGCAGAACCTTTGGTCGCTTCAAACCCCAACACTTGCAGATTAACAATCTTGCGATGAGTGTACACGCTGACAAGGTTCCACCTAAAATTGGGCCCAACCATGATGATCCAATCTCCATTGCCGCCTTCCTGCTGCTCATCACAACCATTTGGTATCACAACATTAGAGGAGAACCCTTCCAATGATGTCAGCTTGCACGAATTTCCCACTACTTTGAAGTAGTCTCCAAATTCCCTTGGTCTCACTATTGGGTGAGAATAAAGAACACATGAGAGGCCAAACGACTGAGATGCATGCATAGTTGCACTCTCTTTTGTTGATTGAAGAATACGTTTGGATGAAACGACGAGGCTCGTAGAGATGGATGCATTGCAATGGTTGATGTGTACTTTAAGGGGGCCTTCAGTGAACACCTTCCAAAATTGCTCAGGATCATTACTAACCTTGTTCGATCTTGCCATGGAAGGAAGCAGCAGATGGTGTTTTTTGGGGGGAGGGCTTTTTAGAGGAGAGGGAAGATTGTTGGCGGGAGCTAGCGGGGCAAGATGAAGAACAAAGGCTGATGGTGCGTAGTAGGTAGTACTAGTATTGAAGAAGGTGGGCGAGAGGGGAGTGGGGACTCCAATTGAGGCTAGTTGCACAAACCTCCAAAAATTGGAGCCGTATTTGCAAGGAACTCCAAACAAAAAATATCAAAGAAAAAAAGAGGAAGTACATCTCTCAGGGCTCGTTTGATTTGCAGGATTCTCGAAATATAGGAAGAGGAAACTATAGGAATTTGGATCAAGTATGTGTTTGAATCACATGAAAAGCAAAGGAATTCTAACATGAGGTTAGAGTGGATGGAAATTTTCCTACAAAATAGAGGGAAAATGAATACTTTGAAGGAATAATTCATATGGATTGGAATCCTTTGAATAAAACGACATAGGATTATTTTCTAAGAGATAAAATCCTTCACAAATCGTTTGAAATTTCTTTGAATCAAATGAGTCAATCAAAGAAGGAATGAAAAGAGGTTTCCTCTCCAAAAAAGAGGAACTCCACCTCTTAGAGAAGGAAGGTAAAGTGTGGCGAGTGTAGCTATATGTTTAGTACTAGCTGTATGGCCCCATCATAGCACATTATTAGTGATGGAGGCATAGTAGTATCGGTACTTGCAGTTGCCTCGAAAGAAACAAAATAAAGCTTAGTAGGTAATAAATGGCCATGGAAATTTTTGAGATAGACAATCTTTTGCTTGTTAATTTTGATCTGGGCGACAACCGGAGGCTAGAGGAGTACTAGTTGTATTATGTATTGAGCCATCGAGCTGGAGTAGAAATTTGGATATCTCAACCTGAATTTTCCTGTCAAACTAATGCTCGTGACATGCAGCTTGACCAAATAGACTTACTGCACTACTTTACCGCGCGTCCGAAAACTACGGAGTAAAGTTGTAGTATAGTAATGTGACACAGAGAGTTACTCATTCATCTTGTACCACCAAAGGCAGAAGTTGTGTCTGTAGTACTGTAGTAGGCACGTCCAGATTGTCTTACAAGACAAAAAACTACTACGATGAGCAACCAGATCTATCTATTTATATGTTTGTGTAATCGGGAACAACACGAGCGTGTGCGGGTGGTCACCCATATGAACAATCTACTCCACTAGTGTACCTCCACACGTAGGGTACTCCAGTACTAGTAGATCGTAATCGCATGTTCACGTGATTATTATGAATGGTCCTTGCCCTAGTCGTGGACACGTATCATAGCAGTGAATAATTTAAAAAAAATCTTAAACTCATAAATAATTTCTCCCTCCATCGTAAAATAGTAATTGACTTCACGTTGTATAGATACGCATGCATCTCGATGTATTTTAGTACTTAGATACTCCCTCATTTCCAAATTAGAACACATATTAGGTTTGGTCCAAGTCAATTTTATAAAGTTTGACCAACTATATATACAAATATACTTTCTTAATATCAAACGCATATAATATGAAAACATAGTTCATGATGTTTCTAATAACATTGAGTTGGTGTCGTAGATGTTCATATTATTTTCGAGATATTTAGTCAACATTTATTATGTTTGACTTTGACCAAAACTAATATGCGTCCTAATTTAAAAAGGAGGGAGTACATGCATAGCTAGACTACTAAGTGAAGCCAGTTAATTTGGGATGGATGGAGTACTACTCTGTACTAGTAGTAGTCGAAATAACATATGGAGTAGTAAGTAGTAAAACTCAGTTTATAGCCAAAAACAACCTTTCTAAATTCAAAAGAGACCCTGCGTCCGACTACTAGTAATTAATACATAATTCGATTCACATTAGGACCATTAGATGAGAAGATTAAGATAAATTCTTCTTGTCGATGCAAACACAGAAAGACACCTCTTCGTCATCTCGGACGTTCCAACAGTCATGGTATTGAACCGCAGAGTCACCGTGAGGAACGTGAGATCTTTGAGCGCGACTCTTCCCGGAGATGCGCATCTCGTAGGCTTGATTACCGCACTATGGGTATTCGTCAAGAAGTCAGTCGGCATACCGCAACACGCAAAAGTTATACCAATTTGCTTTACCAGAAAAAACTATGAGAAAAAACATCAATATATTTATGGCACCTACTCACGAACATCACAAACTTGTGCTTGATGATCACATGAAAGGCATGATATTCTCCACTGCGCATCCTCATATTGATTGCAACCATGCATGGTCGTTTGATTATGCATGGTCTATGGAGTTAAATACACAAACAATCCTTGTACTTGTGTGTGTGGCTCGATTTAGCCCTCTAACTTGTGATTTGCTAAAGTTGACGCACGAACTTGTCAACATGATTAAATTTAGTTGTAAGCAAGGTTTGCAGTCAAAATTTTGTTAGCCTGGATAACACGTGGACGTGGGTCATGCATGTAGGAGAACATCTGTCATATAACTTTGCACCTAGCGCCTCTTGTATAATAGCCAGTTAGGGTGAGCTAATCTCCTGCCAGATTAATTATAAGATATGTTCTCCCCAAATATCGCAAATCCCTAACCCTACTTCACTTGTTTCTCTCTTGGCATGTGCCCTGATCTTCCCGGGCAAGCGCATCTCGTGGTTGGATCTCGAGTATGGCGAGTGGTGGCTCTGGTGGTTAGAGCTCGAGTCCGAAGGAGTATCGTGTGCACATCACAGAGTTGGCCATCATTAAGTGTGACCAATGCAAGCATCATTTCTTGAAGAAGTACACTGCCCAGACCAATATCCACTGGAATCCAATTGGTATTTCTTCAAGTGTGTCCTTGTCATAGGGTTAGTGAGGTGGGCTGCTTTGGATTTGCGTCCAGTTTTCTCTCGTGTTTGAGCTGAATTGCCTTCTTAATATGGATGTTGAGCTAATTTTGTTTTTGGTAATGTAACCCAATGAGTGTAATATGTTGAATTGGTCTAAACCTCACTTTTTTCCTTCTCTCAAACAAAACCAAAATAAAGTGGCATGGAGTTGAAAATGACATGGCGTTGGTTACTAGGAAGGATGCACGAGGAGGGGAAGGGGTCGGTTGATATGAAAATATTGGGCCTGTTATTTATTGTTCGAGATGCCGGAGGTGTTACATGCAAAATTCTAGGATAGCGCCTCTCCCACATGTTGGACTCACCTCGACATGTCGTCCACACCAGTGCAATTTCAACGTTAATCCTAGTTCAAGACTTAAATCAAGTCAAATTGATAAGTTTGGACATAAAATTTCGTAATCACTGAGTTAGAGGACTAGATCGAAGTACCGTAAGAATGATTTGTGTTTATCTCAGGTCCATGCTATAGTCGTGGGCACATGCTGTACGAGTGAACAATTACATAAAAGTCATAATAAACTCCTAAATACTCTATAATAACATTAACATCAAACTTAGTTTACATCCAAAATGCATCCTGTCTAGTGCCAAAAGAGAACCTGCATGCAACTACTACTAGTAAAATGGAGTAGTAAAATAGTACTACTAGTACTATTTATCTACTAATACACCATTATAGTCATGTTAGGATCATTAGATGTAGATTATGATCAATTTTTCCAATCGATGCAAACCCATTACAGCTGTATTATGTTAGGATCATTAGCCATCAAGCATGCTGAAGGCGACCAAGCTAAAGCAGCCGTCATAGGAGCACTCAATCATTGCCGTAGACTTGACGACATCCATAGAAGTTGGCTCGCGGTTGAATCCCCTGACGCGATACACACACTTGTGGAAGTGGTTACCGAGGGAATATCGGCTTGCTGAAGTAGTGCCCGCCGGCCAGAAATCCAGGTTGGGTTTACTCAAGACTATACCGATTGAGTTTGGTAATATACTGGTACGAGTTTATAGGAGTATGCTAGGCATCACCACACCAACGGTGGCAGAGACTCTGCACCTGCCTTTGCCTCTGTGCGTACAATGCAAGATTTTAGTGTAGGCCACTTCACACCATGCTTCATACCGCTTCATCAAAATAAAACGGCTGCGGAAAGTTGACACGTTAGTAAAGTAGGTGTCACGCTGTACTATACCTAATGATGAGTCCAAAATTGAAGCATATTTACTTTTCATTTTCGCATAACTAGATTAGGATTTTTAGTATTTTATAGCATTTGCACGCACCTTTTGTCCTTGTTTCAACGGAATCCTGAATCACTAAGTATCTTCTGAACATATCAATTGGAATTGTCATATTATGCAGTAATATGGTATTTCTAAGTAATAAAGTCATTTAATTGATTTATTCTCGCACCTGGGAGATTGGCAAACACAGTGGGAAGCTCCAGGGAGCTTAATGACCATTGGTAGGGGTGGAGCTTGCCCATACTGCCCGCCCGTACCATGTGGAAGAATGTCCATCATGTCAAATACTCTCGCCTCATGAAGATAGATCTGAGGTCTGACATTCATAGAAACTTCCAGCCTCGAAATACCATACTAGAGAGGGATCTGGAGGAGGAACTTGGAGAAGGGAAAATCCTTGCTGCTTCACATATCATTGGAGGACATCACATCATCCCCTTCATCACCAACCGCTGCATCTCCATCACCCTTGATACTCCCATTTTCCATACATAGATCTTGCTATAATTCTAGATTCAATTGTGGTTTGCACTAGATTCATCTCCGTACTTTTATCTCTCCATTTGCTTATGATAATGTCATTGATTGCTTCCATGTGTGACTAGTTCCCTTTTTTCTTGGGGAGATGGAGACACCCTAACACTATTATGAAATGAAATAAAGATGATCCATTACTTGTGTCCATGATCTCTTGATTTATAATATTGTGTTTGATATCTCTCTTTAGTTGGTATGTGTAGTCGGCCACATATCATTTTCCTTCAGGACTAAAGAGAGGGTGAAATCATAAGAACATGTATGGGAGTATGTCAAGTGTTACTCGTGACTACAAGCACTGTCTTATAACCTACACGGTCCAAGGACGAATGAAGAAAGATTCACTAAGCTAATTATGATATCCATGGGGAAACCCTTAATTATGGTGGTCTTTATGAGTTCTTGCTCCGAGGCATCGTAGTGGTTATTTAGAGATGACCTCATTACCACGTCCGGGCTAAGCGGCAAAATGACCTGAGGTACACCCTCACCAACCGCAGCGACCGTGAGCCCGAGCTTAGAGGCTCCTTTATCCAAATCGGCGCGCAGTGCTTCAGACCAATGATCCGAGGCGAGAAGTACCCCTCCACCTTCAAAGCGCCGAAGGACATCAAGAAATACGACCCCATGTATGATCCGGTGGTGTGGATCGACACGTACCTCATGGCGATGGGGATCGCTGGCCACACTGACCTACTCGCCGCTCGCTACGTCTCCCTGATGATGGAGGGAGCGACTCGCCAATGGATCAGCACCCTCCCCGAGAACATTATCAACTCGTGGGAGGACATGTGAGACGCCTTCGTAAGGCACTTTGAGGGATCCTACACCCGCGCCACCACCATCGAGGACCTGGAGCGCTGCATCCACGGACCGAGTGAATCGACTCGCCATTGGGTCCAATGGTGGCGGGACCTATGGATCAACGCCTCCGGCTCCACCCGGACACAGCGATCCACTACTTCAAAAAAACGTGTCGCTACGAACCTCTGGTCGCCAAGATCAAGAGGCTCTACCGGACGCTCAACAACATTCCTGACCTCCTGGAGATTGCCTATTGCTACGCGGAGGAGGACCCCAACCAAGACTCAGACGATGATTCCGGTGGGAGACACCGTCCGGGAAGCCATGCCAACGACACGCACCTCGAGCTGTGCTACAACAACCCTCGCCTCACCGGCATGCCCCATAGTGACGGACGAGTCGACTTCATCGCCAACGCCAACTACATGCAACACGACCCCAAGAACTGCCACCGAGATGGTGGCAACTACCGCGAAAGTGGCAACTACCGCGCCAACAACGCGACTGCGATCTTCCGGATCCGCATGCAAAAACTTTTTCGGCAACTCTGCCCCAATTAATGCTAAGTGAGTAACATCCTCCTTGGCCACCCGAAACACCTCCGCGGTGATAAATATTCGGATGCTGCGTCTGCGACGCAAAGATAAGACCTCTGAGATATCATCGATGGCACAGCAACGACTGATCGCCTGCTAGTATGAATCCATACCAGCAGGTACGATGAAAAATCCTGACGGACGCGTTGGGTACATCATTTAAAATCACTGGAATTCCACTCCTATAAGTCCTCCGCGGCCTGAGTCGAATTATGCCAGCATATGTTCCGGGTTCGAGTCGAGGGACTCGCACCTGAAGAAGATCATGTTGTTTTGTCCTAAGACGATTAACTGACCCTAATCTGTCGGGTGAGTCAGGCACACGCATCAGCAATCCCTACACATTCTCTTGAAAGACAGAGCTGCACCCAAAAGATCGAAGAGTCCTCATGAATCTACGATTCAACCGATCACTTTCAGGCTCTTGACATGGTTATACCCTACGGGCACGTAACTTCAGCATACCTAGTCCAGCCCAAGGAAGGCCCACGGCAAATATACGCTAGCCCATGAAGATTTTCGGGTGGCCCAGGCCCATGACGCCTTCGGATCCTTGGAGAACAAGACTAGAGTTTGAATACAACTTGTAACCTGCTCGTATCGGTACCCGAGACCTAGCCTCCCCATATATAAAGGCTAGGAGGGTCCAACGAGGGGGACACCCTGAGATTACGACATACACACCTCCATGCCAGATCAAATCTGCGCACCCTGTAACCTTCGGTTCCGCCGTAATAAAAGAGCAGACAAGCAGGAGTAGGGTTTTCCCTCCGGCCCGAACTCAGGTAAATCTCGTGTCCCCTGGTTGCTTGTCTGTTAACCGTGCCACGATCTCCAGCATCCCCATCTTCTCCAAAACCCAAGTCCATAACAATGGGCATTGACGAGATTAAACCTCGTCAGCTGCCCTGCTCAACTAGCCCTGTGTCTATCACAGTAGGGAGGGAAAGCCTGCCACTAACACCACCGCTGTCTGCCACTCTCTCAAAGAGATCGAGAAGGCAAGGCGAGCCAAGGAAGGAGCCAACGACAACCAGCCAAGGGAAAATGGCAACGCCGGTGGTTTGGGCCACGTGGCTGGCTCACTGCATACATTCACCAGGCTCGGCACCAAGCACGAGAAGAAAGTACTCACCCATGCAGTCGCCGTAAACATGGTGACTCAAATGGACGTCCCTCGCTTCCTCAACTGGTCCGAGCAAAGCATCACCTAAAGCCGCGAGGATCACGCGCCTAGAATCGAGTACTCCGGGCGAGTCGCTCTAGTGGTCAAGCCCAAAGTGGCTGACTACTGGTTCCCCAAGACTCCGATGGACGGCAGGAGGTCCATAAACATCCTATATCTGGATACCTTTAGGAGACTGCAGCTCCCGCAGTCGATGGACAAATCAACCCTCACTACCTTGCACGACATTGTCCCTGTTTGAAGGCGTATCCGATCGGCAAGGTGACATTGCCAGTCACCTTTGGCACGCCAACGGACTTCCACACCAAGCGGATCATCTTTGAGCTGGTGAACTTCCGTAGCCCCTACCACTACGTCCTAGGGCGACATGCATTCGCCAAGGTCATGGCGGCCCCTACTATGCTTATAACATGATGAAGCTCCCGGGGCCGCGGGGAATCATCACTATTGTTGGATTGAAGACATGTACGCCAAGAGTTGGGTCCTCGAGGCGTGTGGAGAAAGGGGGTGTGAGGCGACGGTATTCCGGTATGGTGAGCACACAAGCTTTACCCAGGTTCGAATCTACCGGCTTTGGATGGATCCTACTCCTGCTGTCAATCTAGTAGTACGGCAGAGCCGAAATATGGGTTCCAAGGGTTTCGCATGTGCAAGTTGAGATTGTAGAATATTGGGTCGCCCTAAAGGCTGGTCCCTAGGACGGCTTATAGAGATATATGACTAGGGTTTACAGGAGAGACCTATCCGGCTACGACTAAGAGTTGGTTACATAGTACATCTTGGACTACGAGTAACTAAACAATCCTAAGTCGGTAAGTCTTCTCAGCCTTTCCATAGCCGGATGGACCTCCGTGTTCTCTCCCTGACGGGGTCGCCCGAGCAAAGCTCTAACCCAAAGTGAGCCACCCTAGTCAGCAAGTCACAGTTGGTCTAACCAGAAAGTATATCCCAATAGTAGCCCTCGGAAGCCTCCAAGATCCAGAGTCGGATTCCGTCGTCTAGCTTGATCTATCTTCGGCTCGCAGAATCTTGAAGGGTTCCTGAAACTCAAAAGAAAAGTAGGATCCGAGTCTCAAATCGAGTCGGACCTGTGAGTACATTATTTAGTTTTCCAACTTGAAATTCAAATCAAGTCGGAACTTGGCTTCTGATGTAACCTGACATCAGTCAAGATCAAGTGACGTCACTACCAGACATTCCTGACAGTGTGAGTGTTGGTGGGTCTGCTTATCGTGGAACCGAGGCACCGTTTTAATGCATGCGTGGAGATCGAGGAGGCATAATCCTCGCGACGAGGTTACCTAGATCCTTCCATGACGCGTGGCAAGTTTACTGTTCAGTTCACACGAACCTTGGCGCATGCGAGGGTTCTAAGGGGTTTAGATCTCCCTATTCTTCCTTACCAGCGCCCATGCTTTCTTCTTTCTCCCAACGCCATCGCGTGCAAGATCCTTCATTCCTCCTCCAAATCCACATAGCCCCGCCCATCCACGGTCCCTGTTGCCCCAAAATGGCTTATGCTTCCTCTTCTGGTACGGCGGCAACCACGGCAACGGCCTCTGTAGAGGCAGAGAAGGAGAACTTTTGCGGAGTGTGGATCTCGTGCATCCTTGATGACGAGAAACTGCGCTTCATTGAGAAGGAGGGTATTCTTCGTGCCGACAACTCACGGAGCGGCTTCAACCAGATCATCCCCACCCCTCACGCTGATGAGAGGGTGCACTTCGTCACTCACCTCGACATAGGTTTGAGCTTCCTCCCCTCAGAGTTCTTCTCTAAGGTTATACATTATTACGGAGTTCAACTCCGCAACTTCCCCCCAAACTCAACCCTAGAATTTAGCGCATACTCTTATCTATGTGAGGGTTATATCGGAATAAAACCGAGTCTCATCTTGTTCTGGTACTACTTCGGTACCCAGAGAAATTCCATCACTTCCGGTAATCCTTACATTACCGGAACTCTTAGCCCGACTCTTATGAGAGACCAAGTCTACCCCAAGATTAAGGCTAGAAAGTCCGTGAAGAAGTGGCTGTCCACGTTCTTTTACCATATGGATAGACCGATTCCCGGCAAAGAAACTGCTTTGCCGGCATTCATTGACAGCGCTGCCACGCCCCAAGAGTCCTAGGACGTAGAAGCTCCGGCTCTTCCCGATGATCTGATTCTTGCCAAGAGACGGATCGAGTACCTGATGAACCACAAGGGTCTGATAGGATCCGACTTGATCCACTGCTGGCTGGCACGCCAGATTCAGCCCCTCCAGCACCATGGTGACCGGCTTATGCACACGATCACGAGGAGCAAGACTGATAGCCTCAGGATTAGCTCGCACCTGATCCTATACAAAGAATATGAGTCCCGAATTAAATGGATGATTAAAGAGCGAGTTGAGAGGAAGATTCTAGATCTCTCTAGACATGTACACTGCTGATGATCGTTTGACACCAGTAAGTTTTCCAGCTGTTTCCTTCATATTTGATTATCTGATCATCCGTAATTTGTCATAGTTTCGCAATACTGAGATAATGTCTCTTTCAGCTTGCTGACCTCCCCGAGTTGGAGCTTGCTCCTCTCGAGGGATATCCACCTGAGAAACCAGTTCCTCAGGAGGATGAAGAACTTGTTCCATTGCCAGACGCACTTACTCGGAAGCGTAATGCTCTGACAACTGTTGTGGGCACCCAAAATGTGCCTGTTGTAAAGAGGTATCCTTCTTTACAAGGTTTCAAATATTAACTTGTATTTCCTCCTTAAATTGCAACGATCTTATTCTTTTACCGTCCAGGGACAAAACACTTGCCAAGGGTAAGGGGCAAGGAAAACCGGGGAAGACTCTGCGCCAGCAGAAATTAACTCTGGGCTCTCCTGTAGCCCCGCTTCCAACTCCTACTGCAAGGCCATCATCAGTGTCAGAGGATACTTCTTCTTTGCGCATTGAAGATGTTTCGGATCACACATCAGAGCCAGGGAACTTAGGTTCATAGACCGATGTCACCACGGGTGACTCGGGACTTGATAAGGGTGAACCCTCAAAGGGTAATGATCCCTCAGCTGAGACCTTCGTAGATAACCTTCTGCAAAATCCGGGTTTCGCCAAACTTGGCCTTACTTGGAAAAGCGCAGAATAAATCGAGAAGCTGGTTCTCCATTGCTTGGAGACCTGGAATATCACAGCAGAGGAGGAAGCACAAGAAGTTGAAGATGTCAAACTCATCGACCATGTTGATCAAGTTCATCTCCGTGACGATAAGTTGAAGGTTGGTGTGGCTCCTCCACAACCAGTTATTCCTCTGACTATCACCGAGAAGGTTTCCACTGAGGTGCACATGAGCCTCAATAAATTAACTCATGAATATTATGTAAGTCATAATCCGACTCTTCTTTTTATTGTATTTTATATCATATCCTCTAGCCCCCAAGCATGAAGTTGTATAGGAATTCTGGATTTATACTTTTATAGAATGCCAAAGAATGAACCAATATAGCCCCCAAGGCCCGTGCTGATATTTAACTTAGTTAAAATATTAGACCGAGTCTTAGTAGACTTCTGACTCTAGTTACCATTCTGACTTACAGAAAGTTAATGCTTATAACCAGGAATTACTGAAGAATATTTGTAACAAGCGGAGAGAGATCAAAGCTCTCTGGCTTGAAAATGCTCAACTGAAAATTTCCAAAGATAAGGCTGAAGGTGAATATTTCAGACCTCCTTTGTATAGTTTGTTGTTTGATCTTGTAGCTGAATATTTATCCGGCTTTTATGTTTTGCCAGAACTTGTGAAGAAATCCTGCAAAATGATTGAACAAGCTGAATATTATAAGGTCCTGGAATCTGAAAATGCTGACTTGCGTGCTGAGCTGGAGAAACTCAGGGTAGACCATGAGCGCAGGATCAACAACATTCTTGAATCCATCAATATGGCTACCGAAGAGCGTGATCTCAAAATAGCCAAGTAGGACCAAACAATCTCGGACTTGCAAGCTGCCTTGGACAGGGAGAAGGACACCACCGAAGCTCTCTGGAATGAACTCCGGAGCCTTCGAGAGGAGAAGGCCAAAGTAGATGATGCTATCTTTGGTAAATTTTCAATCCCTGAATTCTCGTGTTTCCGAATTGTTAACCTCAGATGTATACATTAACCTTGCTTTTCTTTCTTATAGGTCCTATCAACATGCTGGATGCCTCTTCATCCGAGCCTCGTACCAGCCGGCTTGTGGCCGTTGGGGACCTGATCCATGATTTCCACCATTCACTGGAGGAGATCGGTGAATCTGTCCGGCTCTCTAGCTTAGAATCAATGTCAGCCTTTGAGCTACAAGATAAGGCAAAGGATATGCCCTAGCTCGTCAAGGATTGGAATATGTCCTATGCACGCACAACGACATAGAATGCCCTAATAATGGTAATGAGCCACCATGGAAGCAGCATGGAAATATGGCAAGTTACCAGGGGTTATTCGACTTTTGATGAAGATGCTAACGAGCAGAACATCAAGGAGATCTGGGATTCTTGTGCCGGATATGCTTCACATGTGGACGATTTGACCAACTATGAAGAGACTTTCCTCACGCCTATTGAAACGCCACCACCCCCAGAGGAAGCAGTTGCTGAGTTTTCCAAAGACGATGAGCAGACCGAGTCTGACTTGTCTCGAACATATATCGGGGTGAGACGGGTGATGTGTCGAGCGAGCCAGCAAATCCCGCCTCTTCACCTGCATCATAGAATGTGCCAGAAAAAACAATGTGTTATTCTAAAACAGTCTAATTGTAATAAGTAGTATACTATTTTGCTAGTGCTAAGTTTGTAAGAATTTATGCTTTACTCCCTTTTAGCACTTTTGGCTTTTATTTGATGTGCTCGAAAAATTACATAAGCACTTGTTTGTTTTGTCTGTACTTATCGTTTATCTAGCTTTCTGCCTCGTTCCTTTAGTGAGCTGGCAAACCTTCAGCATGGAAAATTTGCTGAGCAACAGAGCTCAATTGCTAAACCAGTTTAAACCCGGAAACAAAGCCGGCTTCTAGTACCAACAATTCACCACTCGAAAAATACCCACATCCAGCAATCAAACAAAAAAATCTAAGTATAAACTAGAAATTTTTTAGACTTATACCCGAAGGTAGCATTTTTAGAATCGGAAATCTAACCAGAATAAGCATGAGCATAAAGTACTTTCAAGTATTCTGGGATTTTCCACTGTGACATGATCATTCAGAAATAAGATGGTACATAAAAAACATCCCAGGAAAACATTGAGGAGACAAATACTTTATTTCACTTTGAACATGTACATATATATGATTAAAAAGAAAGAAAATTTAAGAATAAAAGGGACATAGCTGAGAAATATTCCAAGGACGGTCTATATCATCCGGGTTTGTACTGCCTCCATCTCTCTTTCTCTTCTTAGTAGCAGGTCTCTCTTTTTCTGGCCTCATTTTAGTTAGGTAGTAAGAACCATTGTGTAATACTCGAATAACCATGAAGGGCCCTTCCCATATAGGGGAAAGTTTGTGCTCTTTTTTTTGCACAAGCCGAAGAACCAGATCGCCCTTCCTAAAAGACCGATTCCCGACTCTCTAACTATGATATATGCATAACTTTTGTTGATAGGCTATAGATCTCTGTTCAGCAAGAACGCAAACTTCCTTGAGCATATTGAGGTATTCTTGTCGAGCAGCTTCAGCATCCTCTTCGACATACGCATCGACTCGGGGAGAGGTGTGAATAAGATCACACGGAAGAACAACTTCTACACCGTGGACAAAGAAAAAAGTGGATATCCAGTTGACCTGTTATGAGTTGTTTGTAAAATCCATATTACAGACGGTAGTTCGTCTGCCCAAGCCCCCATAGCACGATGTAGTGGTGCTTCGAGTCTTGGTCGCAGGCCTTGAAGAATTAAACCATTTGCCCTTTCGACTTGTCCATTAGCTTGCGGATGTGCGACTGATGCGATATCAAGCAGGACCCCCTGTTCATTGCAGAATTCGACTAGTTCTCCCATGGAAAAATTACTCCCATTGTCGGTAATGATACTGTGCAGATACCCAAATCAGATGATCACGTCCTCGATGAACTTTTTGGCTGTTGCTCCATCACAAGTTGTGGCGGGTTTTGCCTTAATCCATTTTGTGAATTTATCCACCATTACAAGAAGGTGAGTGTATCCACTTTGAGCCTGCCAAAACGGTCCTACCATGTCAAGCCCCAGACGGAAAAAGGCCATGTAATCGGAATTATTCGCAGCTGATCAACCAGAACGTGGGCTTGTTTGGCATATTTTTGGCAACCTTTGCACGTCTTGACCAGCCGTTCGGCATCTGCCTTAGCTGTAAGCCAGAAAAATCCGTATCTAAAAGCCTTTGCCACTAAAGATTTGGCTGCAGCATGATGTCCGCATTCGCCTTCGTGAATTTCCCTTAAGATTTCCGCGCCTTCTTCCGGAGAAACATAACACTGAAAGACCCCAGATGCGCTCCGCTTATAGAGCTCACCTCCCACTCCTGTGTAGGCTTTTGCTCGTCGGACGATCCGCCGGCTCAGAACATCCTCTTCGGGTAATTTTCTCTCTACCAAGAAATCAAGGTAGGGTTTAGTCTAGCTGGGAAGTACAGCCAGAACTACTATAAGTGGTGAGTCGGATTTGGTCGGATACTCCTCATCTACTCCTGTGATAGAGGGAACTTGATCCAAAAAAGCACCATCCGAGACCTGTTTCCGCATAGAGTCTATTCTTGATAGAGCATCCGCTTCCTCATTTTCTGTTCGGGAATGTGTTGGACTTCAAAGCCTTCAAACGATTTAGATAGTTCATCCACGACAGCTCTATAAGCTTCCATGTGTTTGTTGGCATTGCAGATATCAGAAACTTACTGGGCAACTAAATCCAAGTCTCCATAACACATTAGTCGGTGAATGCCGATGTCTTTTGTGATTCGAATTCCATGTAGCACAGCTTCATACTCGGCAATATTGTTTATCGCTGTGAAGTGGATCTGCAATACATAGAACATTTTGTCACCTTGTGGTGATTTGAGTACCACGCCAGCCTCCGAGACCCCAAGCGCTTTAGACCCGTCAAAGTGTAGGGTCCAAACTTCCGTCTTTGGGAGGCCTGTATTTTCGACTATCTCTGTCCAATCAGCAACGACGTCAGCAAGAATCTAGGACTTGATTGCTGTATGTGGTTTGTACTCAATATCAAAAGCTGCTAGCTCTATTCCCCACTTAGCGATGCGTCCAATGGCATCGCTGTTGTTGATTATGTCTCTCATGGGAGCTGTGCTCACCACGGTAATCTTGTGCTCTTGAAAATAGTGTTGTAGCTTTCTGGAGGCGAGAACACACCATAGGATAACTTCTAGTAAAGTGGATACTAACGACAAATGTTCCTGTTTTTCTTCTGGCTGTTCCACCACCATGACGACACTAACGACTCTGTTTGTCGCAGCTAAGTACAACAACATCGGATCTTGTCGACGAGCGTGCTTTCCTATGCGCTGTCCAAACCTACACCTATTTGGGTCACCTTGGAGGGGTCATCATCCTTCAACAGTTTCGTCTTCGTCTCTTCTGATGCCTTGAACTCCAGAGTTGGCTTGGTCACCTCCTTCTTCATTGCGAGCATCTCGGGTGGGTCGATGTTCTTCTTGATCTCCTGATACTCTTCAGCATGCAGTATGGCTTTAGCAAAGTTGGCATTTCCGTCCTCGCATTCTCGTGCCTTCTTTGCATCTCCCCGGATTATAATAACGCCATTGGGACCTGGAATTTTCATCATATTGTAAATATAACAAGAGTGAGCCATAAAAGCCCAGTAAGCCGGACGCCTGAAGATAGCGTGATATGCGCACTTGAACGGGACCACTTCGAAGGAAAGTGCTTCCGTCCGATAGTTCTTTGGAGTTCCAAAGTTAACATCCAAAGTGATCTCTCCGAGAGAATTTGCTTGTCTTCCGGGGACAACTCCATGAAAAATCACAGAGCTCTGATTCAACTGTGTCTCCGATATCCTCATCCGGTGTAGTGTTTAGACGTAAATGATGTTGATGCTGCTGCCACCATCCATGAGGGTCTTTTCAGAATCCATAGCCATCAATAAGTGGATTGACGACTAAAGCATACTTTCCTCACCTGTGTAGCTTAGGCAGATGATCCCCTCGGTCAAAGGTGATTGTAACTTCCGACCAATCCAAAAACTGAGGGACAGTCGGAACAGTTGTGTTGAGCTCGTGCATCACCACCTTCTTGACCTTAGCTGGTTGATACCCAAGGAAGGTGACATAAGTGTCTTTCTTGGTTGGGAAGGTCTTCTTTCCATCCGACTTAGGATTTGGAGCTTCTGCCGTCCGGGTGATGCACACACGAATTATTGGCGATGTCGGCCCAAGAATAGGTTTTGTCAGGTTGCTGGTCTCCTCTACCTTGGACTCTTGAAGTTCCACGGCCTCATCCCTGGCCACCTCCGTGGCCTCCTCGTCCTCCAGACCCGAAAGTTGCATTGACCGCTATGGTTTTTGGATTGGGTTTTTCATCTGAGGTGTTCTTGCATTTTGCGGTCTGCTGCTTTGGTTGTTTTGCTGACTGTGGAACCAGCACATTGAGCAATCCTTCTGCGTCATCATCGGCATTAGCATATTTACTTGCTGTCTCTATCATCTCCCCCAAATCAGTTACTTTGTCACACTTCAGGAGATGACATAGCAAGCCAATTGGGAGTGCCACGATGAATGCTTCGATCGTAGTTTGGTCATTTACTCCCTTGCATGAGTTTTTCATGTTGATCCATCATCCGAGGTTGTCCCAGCAAGTTTATCCGGGTTTCCGAGTGCACCGCTGCAGATCTCCGATCGTGCAGGGCCTCCTATAAGTTCCCTCAAAGTTCTGAAAGAAAGCACTTTGCATATCATACCAGTTGGATGGTGTTTTCCAGGAGTTCACTGAGCCATGATCGAGCCGTCTTCCTCAGAATAAGCGGGAGATACCGGGTCACGACCAAGTTGTTTCCTCCTTTGGCGATGCAACAGGCCTAGAAGAACTCCTAGAGCCAGGTCTCTGGCCGAGCCACATCGTCATAGGGATGGATGTGCCTTGAGATGGCAAACTGACGAGGGGTAACCTCAGCAATGCCCATGGTGATGGACTTGGGTTTTCACGAAAAAGAGAACGCTAGGGATTTCATCGGATGTTTAGGGAAGCAATGGAATCAAAGTCGCCCGAATATTGAGTAATCGCACTATTACAAGTTGTCCTCTAGATTTCTGTACCCTCGCTTGGGCTTCTCCCGTCCTATATATAATACGCTGGGTCTCAAAGCTGTACGCGGATAGGTTTCATACACGCGTAATTACAATACCAACACAATGTCGGTTCATAGTCTCTTTCCTAATACAATCAAAGTCCTTGTCAGTTGCTTCCTTGGGCTATCATCTAAAACCTTCATGGGCCGTGAGCCTTTTACCCAATATAGGGTATCGAATCATAGTTATCCGAGTAATCATACCCATGTCAGTAGCCCCTGAGACTCTACTTGAACCACAGTTTTAGGTTGAGTCTCAAAGTTTTCTTTTTTCCTTCTTTGCTTTCATTTTTCTCATTGATTTTATTGTTTGTAGGGATTTTGGTACAACGAGTCTGATGCTTCTGACGGATTAGGAATCAGTTAATTGCTCTTGGGCAAAAACAAGGTTGTCCTACATCAAATTCAAGTCCCCAAGCTTGAATCTGGAATTTTCTACTGGCGTAATTCAGTTCGAGCCGCTGAGGTCTTAACGAATACTGAATTCCAGGTTTCTATTTTTATCGGGTACCCAACGCGTCCGTCAGGATTTTTCGTCGTATCGTTGATATGGTTATTTTACTGGCAGAGCGCATTCTTGCGCGATTACCAGGCCACACAGAACGAATCCCGAGGTCTTACCTTCATGTTTCTGAACATGGCATTCGGATTTTTATCGCGTCAGGTGCGATCCGAGAGTTTTTTGATTTGTAGCGGCTGAAGATCTTTTTGTTTTTTGCAATTACTCCTGATAGGAGTTCCTATCGTTGAATGTTTCCTTTGTCTTTCTTTATCAGGTGCGCGTCAACGCTCCTGATAGGATTAGCCCCCGAGGTTATGTTTGGATATATGTATCAAAACGTAGGCTCGAAAACTTAAATTTATGGCACTAGTACTTCTATAATTTTTGTCGACTGCACGACCATTGCTCCCGATAGGAGTAGCCCCCGAGGCTACAGTCATAATATTATATATTCGATTGTAGTCTCAGATCTTTTCCTTGGAGGAATTTACTTTGACTCCGATTTTTTTTAGGTCATATTTTTTATGGTGAGCCACAATTTCTACAACGCCTCCGCTGTGATGTCAGCGATGATGTATCTTATGCTGCTGATTTTCAGAAGAACACGCCGTGACGGGACGTGTCGAACGTGGGGCCATGTAGCAGTAATGATGACGTGTGATAACGTATTCAATAGAGATTTTTGACTACACATCCCCTCTCTGTGCGAAAATCGAGACGTCACGCGCCGTCCTCCGTTTTTACCGCAGCCATAACTTTCGCAACTTTTTTCCTTTACGAAATCCTTGTAAGACGTGTCACCATCGTGCGATCTTCTGTTGGTTCGATTTTGCATCGAATGGTTCGGACCTCACGCCTTTGCTCTTTATAAGGGAGAGGAGATGTGTTTTACTATTTTACCTCACCTTCCTCTGCTTCATCTTCTTCCTTGCTCCCTTGCCCCCTTGCGATCTCCTGTTCTACGCTCGTGTTCCTCTTTCGTCGCCGTGGGTAAAAGCAAAGCTAGAACTTCCGCTGCCGCTACGAAGGCCACCAGGAGGAGAGCCGTCAGATGGACTCCCACCAAGTGTACAACGCGGGAACTCCGTGAGGCATGGAACTCCGGCCATCTAACGGAGGGTTCCTTCAAGCTTCTTGGAGACGAGGCTGCTCCCATCCCCGAGCCTGGCTAGAGGGTAATGTTCCTCTCTTTCCTCTTCCGCGGTCTTTCTCTTCCTGTCCATGAATTTCTTCATGGCCTTTTGTTTGTTTATGGCGTGCAGCTGTATCAGCTCACGCCCAACTCCATTCTCCATGTCGCTTGTTTTGTCACTCTCTATGAGTGTTTTCTTGGGATACATCCCCATTGGGGCCTTTAGAAGCATTTCTTCTATGTTCGTCGTAACGCCACTGACACTATTGTCCACGACATTGGTGGCGCAATTTTCTCTGTCCGATCCGATGTTGATTACTTGGACTTCAAAATCACTGATTCTGTCCAAGGTTGGAAGTCTAAGTGGTTTTATGTCAAGGATCAACCACTTGAAGGACCATCTTTTGGGTTAGCCCCCTTTGATCCCAGGAAAACCTGCCGCAAACTTGACTCCTGGGATCAACGTTCTTCTGCTGAAGAAATGGCAGAAATCCATCCCTATGTCGATCATATTTCAATGTTGCGGCATGAGGTTGGCAAGGAATTGTCAGGTCTCCAGGTCCTGGCATAATTTTTGCGGATTTGCGTCCAGCCACTTCAAGCCCGGCTTTCTGGCATGTGGGCGTACACCGGGAGGAAGGACCCAATGAGAATTTCTTCGAAAGACCTTACCCTCAAGGTGTATGAGAAAAGGGTCCGGAGCTTCACCACTTTGACCAAGAAAATCCCGGTTCCTTCAACTTGTCTTGTGGAGCCTTTTGGCAAGAAAAACCGGCTCCCCAAGGTAAATTTCCATTGCCTTCATATTTTCCTTTCCTCTATTTCTAGATGCACTTTTATTCTTTCACTGACTAGCATTTTTTCCATGTCTTCTGCTTGTGTAGGATTTTGATCATCTGAGCTCACTTCCTCCTCTTCCTGGAAGTTGTGAGCCCCCTGTCCATCCTTCCCCATCCAACGATCTCCCTATGACTAGGACTGTCGCGGATGAGGAGGTGGAGTTCTCTGCATCTGTCTCTTCTTCGAAGACGCAATCTCTTCCTTCGACTGGCTCCGGAGATTTTCACATGGAGCGTGCTGGCGAAAAGAGGAAGCGCCCTTATGCTATGGAAAGGGTAGAAGACTCGGATGACTCGACTGCTTCCAAGCCTTTCGATGCTTCTCCAATCGCGACTGCTCCCGCCCAGATGAATTTGTTCCGCCTTGCACAAGATGTGTCTTCGTAAGTATTTGATTGCTTATTTTACTATTTTACCGGGTAGTTTTACTACTCATGCTTATTCCAATTGTGTTGTTCTTTTGCAGTGATGATGAAGATCCTCCCGCATCTCCTCTTCACACATCTGTGGGCTGCTCTGCAAAGAAATCTCCTCCACCGTCAGTGGAGCCAAAGGAAAAGCTCCTGTATTTTGTGGAGAAGATCATCCAAAAAGATGCTGCCACTTCTTCCAAGCTGCCACCGCAAAAAAGGAAGAAAGCGGCGGGTAAAGGGGTGGTGATATCAGAAAATCCTGTTGATGTGGATATGAAAGATGTAAGTCACTTCAGAATTTTTCTGCAGACAGCCTTCTTTATTTTTTCCTGATATCCTTTACTGTGATGTTCTTCTTCAGCCTTTGATGTGCGAGATGGTCGACATGGCCTCTCAATTTATAAGAATTCACAACGAAGCCGAAGAAATGAAGGGTATGTCTTGTTCATCTGCATGATTTCTTTGTGAATGTTTCTTTCTGAGTTTTCATGATCCGTTTATGCATCGACCGCCATCGAATCCGAAGTTATTTGGGACCAAGCGATAAAGCGTGCCGATGATCTGGTGGCCAAGCTGCGGGTCGCTAAGGAGGATTTGGAGGAGGCCAGGCAGAAAGCGAAAGCTGATGCTGAAGAATTGGCCAAACAAACCGCTATTCGAGATGAGAATCTTCGACAGCGCCTTGAGGCCTTGAATGAATCTTTGACCCGGAAGTTTTTGTCTTGTGTGGCTTTACTGTATTTCCTTCCTTCTGTCATCAATCTTTTCCCTTGTTTTTCTTTTCTGCAGAGTTGACTAGCCAGAATCTGGCGCTGCACAAAGGCAAGAGGGTTGACCCTTTGTCGGATGATGTTAGCACCTTGGAGGCTAACAGCGTTCGTTGGCACAACCTTCTTGTTCGCTCCTGCCGTGCCTTCAAAAGCCTTCATGCTGAAGTATTCCCAAGTAAGGAGGTGCCAAACAATTTGAACGGTCCTGTCACTATCTTTGGCGCCAATCCCAGCCCCCTTGTTAGTTATAGCTTGACGCAGTCGAAGAGTGGTGCCGAAACTTCGATGGCACTGGCGATGGCGCATGGTGAGAAGGTTGACTGGGAGAAGGTTAGCTCCTCTGCCCCAGTCACCTCCAATGTCCAAGAAATTGACTTGAAGCCTCATATTAAGAGGGCCAGGAAATACTCCTGGTTGCTCCTGGGCCTAATCTCCGGCTCGGAGAAACCAGCTGCCCCTTCTTCGATGGTGGATCCTTCTTCGGCTACTCCTGCCGCTCCCGTAGCTAATGTCCCATCTGCTAGTGCTACTCTGTCATTGAAAAAGACGGCTTCGTAGGATTTATTTTGTAATCTTTATCGTGTCCCCCTTGCTGTTATTGTAATGAACCTTGAATTTATCTAGCTTCGCCTTGCTTCTTTTTACAAGAAGGCAACTTTTGAATATATGTGTATGAGCGTGCTTTTGTATGCTGAACGTTTCATATCTTTTTGTCTTGCCAGATTTTAAACGATTCCTTGACTCCTTCTAGATCTGTGCAACTGTCGGATGTTGTTCCATCCTCCTCTGTAGTAGGTGCGACCAATATTGCCATCGCGCGTACGGTGGACCCGTCGTTGTATGCTGAAAAGATAGAACAGGTGAAAAAACTTGAAGGAAAACTTCGGGTTGTTCAATTGATGGTAGATGTTTCCCAAACGAAAACACGCCAGGACCTCAACCGCGAGGCTTTTTTCTTGGAAGAAATCTCCAGGGCGAGCGAAAAGCTGTTGTGTAAGTATTTTTCCTTTTTCCCCGGTTGCTTTTTCTGGTTTGCAGGAAATTGATATTGTCTTCCCATCTTGTAGGCATTCGATTGTGCGAGAGGGAGGAGATCCAACGTCTGCGCAATTAAATGCACGCTCTTGTGTCTGCCTCCCGAAATTCTGAAACGGATTTTTGGACTGATCATCGCCGTGCCCATACTATGGCGTTGCTTCAGGATTACCTTTCGGAATTGGAGCAATTTGTCGAGTGCTGCCGTAGATCTTTGGCCATTGTTTACAATGCCATGTTTCCTCGGGATCCTCAGCCTCAGACCTTGGCGGAGTTGGTTGCGAAGTTTCAACAAGGTGAAAGGATTCATCATTACGTGAAGCTTCAACTTGTGGCGGGTGCCAAGCTCACGCTCTCGTGGGTGCATGCTCATCAAGCGATGTTAGATCTGGATGTTATATCTTCGGGTCTGCCTCCCCCTTCCAATGTCGACCTTGTTTATATAGCGCCTCATTACGCTGCCGCTCGTAGACCCGCCATTAGGATTGTGCGGAGATGCTTAGAAGCAAACGAAGAATTTTTTGTTAATTTTGAGATCTGACTACTTTCTTGTGCAGCCTTGTACTTCATAGACGAAATATTGTATAGATATTTATCAAAAAGCTCGTAAGTTTTATACGAGTTTTTGATTGTATGCTGTATTCTTTTGTTTGAGGACCCGACAAACTAATGTTCGTATGCCATAGAAGTTTGTATGTCGTGAAATATTTTATTCTTTTATTGATAAGCATGTATTGAAGTACATTGCGAGGGCGTGATCGCCTGGCCGTTGGCCTTTTATTGAATATAAAGTACGTCTCTTGTCGATCAATGGGTCTTCCTACGCGGGACCTATATTGGAGGCCTTATATGTTGCTTTTGTGAGACTGTTCTGCGCTTGCTCTTCTGATGTTTTCTTTTTGCGGGTGTGCCCTTCGTGTATCGGCTCCTCATCCGCTATTTTCAGCTATCCAAGTCCTGCCTCCATCTCGAAAGATTCCGAGATTTTGTTGAATTCCCGATCGCAGCTGTCCGCGCGACCAAAGCTTCCCTTAACTGTTATGACCCCATTGGGGGCTGGCATTTTTAGCACTAGATATGCATAGTGAGGTACTGCCATGAATCTAGCGAAAGCTGGTCATCCTAGGATCACATGGTATTGAGATGGCAAGTCCATAACTTCAAATTCCAGCTTTTCTTGTTTGAAGTTATTCTTTGACCCGAAGACTACGTCGAGATGGACTTTACCCAATGGAATTTCGGCTTTTCCTAGAACTATCTCGTGGAAAGTCATGTCTGTAGATACTAGATTTGTCATCGACCAATTCATGGCCCATAGAGTTTTGGCATAAATTAGGTTTATGCTGCTCCCTGCATCCAAGAAAACCTTGCTCATATCAAACCCGTTGATTTGCGCTTCAACTATTAGTGCGGATTGGCCTGGTTGGGGGACCCGCAATGGATGATCAGCTCTGCTGAAGGTAATTTCTTGTTCTGACCAATGGAGGTACTATAGTGTGGGAGGTGGCTTTGTTACTGTCATGTTTACTTGCCTAGTAGTCAGCTTATGTGTTCTGTTACAGGGTGGTCCCTTCTAGATCATTGAAATTGCTCCTTTCGACCTGGGATATTCGTTGTCTTGGTGCGTTGTAGTTTGCGGCTGCCCTGCTGGTGGATGCCCTAGTGGTGGCGGTGGCACGCCGATGGCCAAAGCGCTAGGTGTGGTAGCATAGCCTCGGTTTGCTGCTTTGGACGCCCTTGCGTTGCATAGTTCTTGCATTTGCAAGAATGTTCGGTAGTCCTTTAGGAGATGATTGATCGCCTTTTCCCTATCGAGTCGACGTAGTAGTGCATATTGCAGGGTCCTTCCAGCATTTGTCCTACTGACATAGATGGGTCTCGATTCGTCGGCTGGTATCGTTGCTGCGACTGGCCTCCACTGATACTGTCCCTGTTGCCATGGTATCCGCTGTTGTAATCGTTCCTTTGTCGGTTGTCCCCTCCAGAGAAACTTGCTGCAACGTAACTTGGTGTATGGTATCCATCATTGGTTCGTCGTCTCCAATTATTATTGCGCCTGTGTCTGTCATCTTCGGGTGAGCGGGCTCTTTTGTTGTGTACTGCGTCCTCTCCATCAGCCCATCGATTGGCTATGTCCATTAGTTGCAAAATTAACTTTGGCTTGATCCGTCCTAGTTCTTCAATGAACTCCTGCCGACGAAGTCCATCGTTGAAGTCATCGATTGCTCTTTCCTCGGATATGCCTTCAGCCGAATTTTTTATGATGTTCCACCATTGGATGAAAGCCCATATTGACTCTCCCGGTTTTTGCTTGCACGCCCGCAATTGTTCCAAAGATGCGGGTCGCTTGAATGTGGACTAGAAATTCCTGATAAACTTGTCCTCAAGATTGTTCCAGCTGCTGATAGAATCTTCGGGTAGTTGTTTTAGCCAGGAGCATGCCGCACCAGTTAGGTGTAGCTGCAAGCTTTGCATTGTTGTAGCTTTGGATCCTCCCTGTAGTCTGGCGGTTGCCAGATAATCTGTCAGCCAAGCTTCAGGTTCTTGGAGGCCATTGTACTTTTGGCGATCTTGGGATAACTTAAAATCTTTTGGTACTAGAGTCTTGCGAACTCGTCGAGTAAAGAAACTGGCTCCGCATAGTTCTCGTTCTTCCTCTCTTTCACCGTCATGGTATCTTCGGGTGCTTCGTTCTTCTCTATATCGGTCGATCCGTCATTGGGTGATGTCGTTTCTTGCGCCGTTTCGCAATTCTGATTCTGAAAAGTGGACCCGATGTGGCGATCATGATTGTCGAGTATGACCTTCGTGCTGAGGGCTGCTACGATGGTGCGGGGATCTGTCGGGTTGTCGTGTGGTTCCTTTATCTGCTTGCGCGAGAGATTCTCCTACCATGCCGAGATTTATTAGGGCGGAGCAGTGAAGGGTCGCGCGAGGATCGTCGGGTGCAGGCTGCGTTGTAATTAGATATGTTTGCATGACCACAATGGCTGCCTAAGCTGTTTTTGCCTTGATATTTCCAGCTTGCTCTATGGACATAAATGACAGATCAAGGTCTCGGATTAGTCTACTCCTTTCTTTTTCAGGGATATCCCGCAACCTAGACGTTCCTCTCCTTGGCGATGCTCCTCCTGTTACGCTCCTTGATCCTCGGGTGGAGCTTAACTGTGCTCGCTGTAGGCTAGATTCGTCGGCTACCCTTTTCCTTTTGTTGAGATGCCTCTGCATCCTGAGTAAGTCTCTCTTTTTGCGATGAAGAAGATATTGGTATGCCAATAGATCTTTGTGAGTAGCATCCGTTGTCATTGGGACCGCACCCGAAATTGCTGCTCTTGCCTTTTCCCGTGCACTGGCTGGTAAGCTGAGAGTTTGCTTCTCAACTCCGCGCGGTTGTTCTTCTTCGCGATTTACATGGTTGACTGTTGGGTCTCCCCATTTCCTCGGCTTCCTTCATTGTCATGACTTCCTGCATTATGGTTTGAAAGGATATCATTGGGATTAAAAATTGGGTTACCGTTGGAGTCTTGCTGGGTCGTGGCATCTCCGATGATCACGCATACTTGATGCTGGGTGATGTATGGACTGGTTCCATCATCGTTTGCACCAATGGAGACATTGTCAGATGAGCCGGTGAGGTCCATCAGTTTTTGTTCTTGGTAGATTTCTGCCATCCGAATTCTAAAGTCAATGCTTTCGCTTCTTTCTTCGGGTTCCGAATTTGCTGGGCTTTCTTCGCGTGGTGAGGTTAACTGTGGATCTGATCCGAAGGAGAGTTTGTCGTAAAGACCATCAAGGTCCCCTAGATCCATCTCGATCTGCACATTTTTGTTGCCTGCTTCAATCTATGCTGTGACTTCCATGCAGTATCTGACGTAACATGCTGGTACCTATGTAGGCGTAGGATTTTCCACCGATTGTTCTGATGTGATCAGGGCTAAAGGGTGCGATTCTTGCGGGTCGTCTACCTGGAAGTGGAAACTTCCGATGATTAGATCAGATCCGCTATTAAAATCGGTGGGTACCAATACAGGGGTGGGCGAGCGTGGATCTGTTTTCGTCGAGTTGATGCTTGGTGAAGAGCGGTCCACCGAATCCGTGGTTCTAGCGTTCAGGTATCCCACAGATGGCGCCAATTGACGATGGGTAACCTCGGCAATGCCCATGGTGATAGACTTGTGGTTGCGTGGAAAAGAGAACGCCGGGGATTTCGTCGGATGTTCAGGGAAACAATGGAATCAAAGTCGCCTGAATATTGAGTAATCACACTACTAGAAGTTGTCCTCTAGATTTCGGTACCCTCGCTTGGGCTTCTCCTGTCCTATATATAATAGGCCAGGTCTCAAAGCTATATGTGGATAGGTTTCATACACGCGTAATTACAATACCAACACAATGTCGGTTCATAGTCTCTTTCCTAATACAATCAAAGTCTTTGTCGGTTGCTTCCTTCGGCTATCATCTGAAACCTTCATGGGCCGTGAGCCTTTTACCCAATATAGGGTATCGAATCATAGTCATCCGAGTAATCATACCCATGTCACAAACTCTTCCAGAAAGTTTGTTTGTCATACGTGCGGTCCAAAGCATTTTTGACCCACGTAGATATTGTCCGACTCGTAATGCCACACGTCAATGTTTGAATTGATCCCATGCTTGGCGTCACTTGCTGATAGGGCATGCTGTCTTGGTTGTTCACTGCGGCTACAATGCCCATGAGCCGGACTCCTGCTCCTTCTTCCACCACCTCTGCCACGATGTCCCCCTGGCTCCCTCCATGACCGCCGTTGTGGTGGCTGCTTGGCGGAGAAGGTGGTGGTGGATTGTTACCCCCAACTAGGGTTTCATGATGACAGCCACCATGTCGGCTTATTCCAGTGCGATGTCCATCGTTCCTTCGTCTGTCATTGCCGTCATTGTGAAGTGGCTCAGTCGGACGGATAGTGTGTCGAGGAGGGGCATTCTTTGCCGGTCCTCCTCCCGATGTTGAGCTCTTCGTCTTCCCTGAGATTGTTTGATTGTCGCCAGGGAGGTTGGACCATTGTCGCAATGGCATCTCGCTCTGCTGCTGGAGCAATGTTACTTCAGCTTCGTGCGGGTTTGTGCCACTGTCCTAAAGATCCAGTTCTTGAGTAGTTATCTTCCCGAGGGTTAGAACCGTATCGCTGTTCTGGCTCGTGTCAGGGCCTTATATCTTCATGTCGACCCATATCTGTGCGACATTGGTCTAACTTGGAGACCAGTTTTCCGCTGCCGGATGTGGCGACCTTTTGCTGCTCCAGGCCCTTGGTGAGTAGTTTCACACTTAGCTAGACCTTGTCTGGACCTGGATTGTTTGCCAAGAGATCTCGAGTCGCAGCAGCGTTTTCCACCGGCGTGTCATACACCCGCTTACCCTTGCTGTCGATCCGATGCTTCCCTACGGTTCCTTCTCCTTCGAAGAGGGTTTTTGTGGACATCCGGATTTTTATTGGCCAATACAGGGTCGTTTCGGGCCTTCTAATGCTACCGAGTGCTTGGCTGCCCTGCAGTAGTGATGCTCTTCTTTTCCTCAAGGATATTTGTGATTTCCTCGAGGAGTGCCCGACGGTGCGCTTCTAGGGCTTGTGCCCTATCTTCCAACTCTGTAGGTGTCATTCCTGCAACCATCGAGATGGGGGGTAATAATTGCTTCTCCAAGGCGTTTATGGGCACCAGGGGTAACCACGTGTCCGTCGAATGGAGAATCTTTAGGCTCATCTAGGATCAGATCTCCATCTGAGTCTTCTTCATATTCTTCGGCTATTACCTCATCAGTTGGAGGTCCTTAGCCGGAGTCTTCTTCTTCTTTGCCCTCTTGGCTGTGCCGATAGCAAAGACGGATTTGGGTCCGAGTCTTGGAGTTAGGCTTCTATCAGTACTCTCGGACATCTAGACGTCGGGATTATCTCCGAGATCCATGTCGTCTTGTGGTTCAGGAGAATTTTCTCCGGATCCCTCCTCCGTGCTGATGTGCGGGCTTTGATCCATGGCTTCTCCTTCTTCCATGGTCTTGGAGTTGAATTCCTCTTCATATTCTGCGGAGAACTTTCGGAAATCTGCCAATGTCATGGAGTCAACCAAGGATGGCGGTAAGTTGAGGTTTGTTCCAATTGCCTCTAGTACCGAGTCGTTGTCATCTCCAACATCGGCAGAGCCAGATCCGGATCCGACATAGACGACAAAGTGCAATGCGTGCGTCCTGAGGTAGTTGCGGCATTCTTCATTTGCTTCCTCGAAATACAAGATGGTCTCAAGGATCTCTTCCATGCTGGCATCATGCAGCATCATACGCCTCAACGTGTGCCTCAAGAACGATTGTCCCACTCCAGCGTTGGTGGAACCGGATCTAGAGCTGTAGCTGCTTTGATCTTCCCGAGCTTTGACCTGTTTGGGGAGAGCCTCCTGAGATTCGACCTCTTTAGGGAGATCCGCTTTAGGTTTAGACTCCACGGGAAGATCTTCTTCAGATTCAATCTTCTCCACTATCTTCGCTTCAGGTGCGGAATGGGTGGGATTAGGGTTTTCCGAGACCTAGAACTCTATCGCTTCCGCAGACCAGTGGATCCAGAAAGTTCTTCCGAAAAGACATGATGTTCCCTAGACGGAATCCAAGTCTCATCGAGAAGGACGAGAGGGACGTCACTGGCGTAGAGGACCTGACCAACGGCGATTGTCTCGCTGATTTCAATTCACGCAGATTCCACTAGGAACAAAGATCCGAAACTCACCTGCCCCACGGTGGGCGCCAACTATCGTCGGGTTGAAGACATCGACGCCGAGAGGGGATCCTCAAGGCGTGTGGATAAAGAGGGTGTGCGGCGACGGTATTCCGGGACGGTGAGCACACAAGCTTTACCCAGGTCCGAATCTTCTGGCTTTGGACAGATCCCACTCCTGCTGTCAATCCAATAGTACAACAGAGCCGGAATATAGGTTACAAGGGTTTCGCCTGTGCGAGTTGAGATTGTAGAATATTGGGTTGCCCTAAAGGATGGTCCCTAGTATGGCTTATATACATATCCAGCCTAGGGTTTACAGGAGAGACCTATCTGGCTACGACTAAGAGTCGGTTACAGAGTACATCTTGGACTACAAGTAACTAAATAGGCCTAAGTCGGTAAGTCTTCTGGGCCTTTCCATAGCCGGATGAACCTCCGGCTTCTCTCCCTGACTGGGCCGCCCGTGGAGCGAAGCTCTAACCCGAAGTGGGCCACCCTGGTCAGCAAGTCACAGTTGGTATACCCGGAAAGTATATCCCCAACAATCACCGTCCACGACGACCCTGATATCGCCGTGGAGTGCAAGGACAACGGCGCCAAGCTTGCCGATGTATTCATTGCCGAGGAAGGAAACCATGCGAACAAGCTTGCAAAATACGTGAGTAACATCGACAATGATGACCCGACGATCCTGAAGAATCCCACCTCAGTCAGCGCCGCATAGGGAACCTTCGAGGCTTACATGCATACCCCCACCATCGAGCTCGTCCTAGGCGACTCGAGCCAGAAGGTCACCGTGGGAACCAACATGAGCCCCGAATAGGAAAGCGCGCTCATCGAGTTCCTCCGTGAGAATCGCGACATCTTCGTATGGAAGCCATCTGACATGCATGGTGTATCGAGGGAACTTGCTATGCACAAGCTAAACTCTGACCCAAAGGCGCAACTCATCAAGCAGTCGCTACGACCCTTTAATGAAGAGCGCCGCCGCGCAATCGCTGAAGAAGTGCAACGGCTACTCGCCATGGGATTCCATTTGTCCCATCAAATACTCCAAGTGGCTGGCCAATCTAGTCCTGGTTCTGAAAAGAACAACACCTAGAGGATGTATATCGACTACACCAACCTCAATAGCGCCTGCCCAAAGGAGGAGTTCGTCCTCCATGCATCGACCAGATCATCGACTCAACCGCGGGTCCGAGTCATTGTGCTTCCTCGATGGATACTCTGACTACAATCAAATCAAGATGGCCGTCAAGGATGAGGAGAAAACGGCTTTCATTACGCTGTTCAGGGCCTTCTGCTACACCGCGATGATGTTCGGCCTCAAGAACGCCAGCGCGACCTATCAACGGTGCATGCAGGAGTACCTAGCGAGCCAAATTGGCTGCAACATCCACGTCTACATCGATGATGTGGTGGTGAAGTTGACTCGCCAGAGTGACCTTCTCGTTGACCTGGTCGAAACTTTCACCAATCTGCGGAAGTACAAGATCAAGCTCAACCCGGATAAGTGCACATTCGGCATGCCCACTGGCCAGCTCCTGGGGTACGTGGTCTCCAAACTAGGCACCAAGGATGTAGCACCCCGATAAAACCACTACTAGAAAATCGCTTGGTGTTTTTGTTTTGTGCATCATCATGACCGCATACTCATGTCATCATGCCACATTGCATTTGAGCATCGTCATCATCATGCATGGTTTTTGTATAAACTATTTTCGAAACGCCTAGTTTTGTTTTCCAAATATTCCCGTCTTTATTCAAATTAAAACACCGGTCTTCTGAATTATTTTGTTTCGTCTAAAAATGGTTTACAAAAGCCCCGTTTTAAATAAATAAAATATTTTAAAATTGTTTTTAGGAGGAAGCCCGCCAGGCCCGAAAGCCCGGCCGGCCACCTCCAGATAAAAATCTAGTCCTAACCCTAGCTACCCAATCCTACCTACCCCTAATCCTACCCAGCTCCCTCCACCCAGCCGCACCCTGCCAGCTCCCGCTCCTGCCGCTGTAGCCGGGCCCCACCACCACCTGGGCCCGCTCCTCACATCCCCACCAACCCGTGTGACCGACTCCACCCTACCTAACCCCACACTCCCAGCCGCACTCTCACCAACCGCTTCCTCTCCCCATCCACCATGCGGCCAACCCCACCCCACCCCGGGATTCCCCCCAGCCCCACCTGGCCCCAATCCCGTCGCCCTGCCCCTCCCCAGGTCCACCTACCCCCCCATCCCCGCAAGGCAGCGAGGCCATCTTCCTCCCTCGCGCTGTCCCGCACACGAACCAACGTGTCGACGCGTTCCCTTCCACCTCGTCGCTCCTCCCTCCCGTCTCCCCTTCGGCGCGCCTACTCCTCCGCCGCCTCCTGCTAGGAGCCCGAGCTCCGCCGCTCCTCTCCACCTTCGCCGCCTCGGCCCGCCCCGCCATCACGGCCCCGGGCCCCGTTCCCCTCCTCCCCGTCGAGGCCGCCGCTGCCGCGGTTCACCCCCGCCTCCTGCAGCCTCCCAGGCGCCCGCGGCCGCCTCTCCTCCCTCCACCGGAGTCGCCGGCGTTCCCTCCGCACCGTGTACCTACCCCGCCGCTAGCATCTCCTTCTCTCTTCCCCAGCGCCGTTCCTCCCTCGCCTCTGGCCACCCTCTCCTACGGTGCGGAGGAGATGCCGGTGACTCCGGTGGAGGGTGTTATAGAGTGGTATCAGAGCTCAGCAGTTGCGATACCCCACTGGTCTAGTCTGTAGGATAACCTAGCTAACGGCCGATGTAGATTGTCAAAACTATTTTTGCAAAATCGGTTGGATAGATCTGATTAGGTCTGTTTTTACTCCTTACCCCTATGCTATTCTCCTCTTACCTCTGCGTGTTTTAAATCTGCTCTCTTACCTTTCTTCAAGTCCAAGATTTCTCATGGTTGGGTTCTGTCGTACCTTTAGGGTTTTGCTTCCTCCTTTGGCAACGGTGTTTCTACCTCCGGACTTCATGCTATCTGAATGATCCATTATTTGTGGTACCATTGTTTGTTCCTTGTTTGTGCCTTTCGGTGTTTTCCGACGCGACGACATCATCTATGCCAGATCCGATGAAGAGCCTGCATCACTCCTTTGTTCCGAACCTCGATTGTCGAGATCTTCAGTTTGATTCCGAGAATGGTTGCACGCTTTTCTACTGATTGTGCGGAGTAATAGTTTGGGTGCGTGATGGATTGGCCCCCATGCCGACTACTCACTCTATTTGCTCGTGTACATTGAAGTGGACGAGAATGCATCGGTTCTCTCTTTCTATCGAAGTTAGAGGTGGCTTTATTTGTGGATACCTTTACCTTCGTCCTTTGTTTCCTGGAGTGTTCTCTCGACGATCACGGACAACGACCTCTTGTTAGTGGTGTTGCGAGCATCTACACGAAGCGAGAAGATTCAGATCGCCGACCTTCTTCCGGGTACCACGAGGCGGATCTCGAGGGCGAGATCCATTGTTAGTGGTGTGGAATTGTAGCACACTGATAAAACCACTACTAGAAAATCGCTTGGTGTTTTTGTTTTGTGCATCATCATGACCGCATGCTCATGTCATCATGCCACATTGCATTTGAGCATCGTCATCATCATGCATGGTTTTTGTCTGAATTATTTTCGAAATGCCTAGTTTTGTTTTCCACATATTCCCGTCTTTATTCAAATTAAAACACCGGTCTTCCGGATTATTTTGTTTCGTCTAAAAATGGTTTACAAAAGCTCCATTTTAAATAAATAAAATATTTTAAAATTGTTTTTAGGAGGCACCCCGCTAGGCCCGAAAGCCCGGCCGGCCACCTTCAGATAAAAATCTAGTCCTCACCCTAGCTACCCAATCCTACCTACCCCTAATCCTACCCAGCTCCCTCCACCTAGCCGCACCCTGCCAGCTCCCGCTCCTGCCGCTGCAGCCGGGCCCCACCACCACCTGGGCCCGCTCCTCACATCCCCACCAACCCCTGTGACCAACTCCACCCTACCTAACCCCACACTCCCAGCCGCACTCTCACCAACCGCTCCCTCTCCCCATCCACCAGGCAGCCAACCCCACCCCGCCATGCCGTTTCCTGCATGTGCCAGCAACTCCCTCCCAGTCGCCACCTCACCCGAGCCAATCCCGTCTTGCCACCTCACCCCCCACACCGCGCCACTCCACCCAACCCGCATCTGCCTTTCGTCCTGTCCTATCCACCGGGAGAGAGCCCCTCCCTCTCCCGACAATCTCCCGTCGCCCGGCCCCACACCACCCTGGGATTCCCCCCAGCCCCACCTGGCCCCAATCCCGTCGCCCTGCCCCTCCCCAGGTCCACCTATCCCCCATCCTCGTGAGGCAGCGAGGCCTTCTTCCTCCCTCGCGTTGTCCTGCACACGAACCAACGCGTCGACGCGTTCCCTTCCACCTCGTCGCTCCTCCCTCCCGTCTCCCCTTCGTCGCGCCTGCTCCTCCGCCGGCTCCTGCCAGGAGCCCGAGCTCCGCCGCTCCTCTCCACCTTTGCCGCCTCGGCCCGCCCTGCCATCACGGCCCCGAGCCCTGTTCCCCTCCTCCCCGTCGAGGCTGCCGCCGTCGTGGTTCACCCTCGCCTCCTGCAGCCTCCCAGGCGCCCACGGCCGCCTCTCCTCCCTCCACCGGACTCACCGGCATCTCCTCCGCACCGTGTACCTACCCTGCCGCCAGCATCTCCATCTCTCTTCCCCAGCGCCGTTCCTCCGCCGCTCCCCGGCCTCTGCTCCGCGACCCTCCAAGCCGCACGGAGCCGTCGCCTGTCGCCCTCGCGCCCGCATGTCTCCGTCTCAGAGCCGTGGTCACCCTCTTGGTACCTCGCCTGGCTTCCTCTCCTGTAGCTGTGCCCGGAGCTCTGCTGCCACCATCGCCCTCGCGCTGGCCTTGTCCCCTTGCGTCGATCCCGTGGGCGACCCATTCTTCGGTTTCCACCTCCTCTGTGGCAACGTCGAGACTCTTCCACGGCCCAGGCAGGTCAAGACATGCGCATGACCTGTTTGCTTGCATGCCTAGGAGGCTGGTGATCCTCGGCTGTTTGGTTCCTTTGACCGGTACTCGTGTCCTGTGTTGCCACTTCTCGCCGTGCTTTCCGCCTTCACTTCCTCGGTGCGACTCGAGTCCAGGTCGATGACCATAGAGCCCCCAAGTTTTAACGCCAATCTCTTCTCGTCGACAAGAACAATCCAAGGCCGGACCCCTCGGTGCTCCAAAGCCTCCTTCTCGGAGCACCGGCGACACGGACCGGAAGACCGCGATGATGTTGAACCAAGATCACCATCGTCAATGAAACCGGTACACCAAGACCTTCATACATGGATGGCCACCGACAAGACAGGCTCAACGCCGATGGGTTCGAGGGATGTACATGGTGCCACTAGAAGACCCCGTCACGCCAAGATCTCCGTCTCGGAACGACAAGGCCTCCTCGTTGGCAAGCGACCCGAGTCCGACACCGACAATCGAAGCCCGGAATCGACAAGTTCGCCTACCCGGACACCGTGCGACAAGATCTACTTCATGGATTCCGAAGATCCCCGGTCCACCGGTACCCGATCCATTCAAGTTCGCCATCGATGGCAAGATCGATCGCTGGGAACCCAAGTTCTCCTTCTCGACACGACAAGTTCTCCATCTTGTATCCGAACCTCGTCGACCCCGTCCACCCTAGATCCCGGCGCCCGAGACTGGACCCCGAACCCCCCGGAATCCAAGATCTTCCGAACCAGATGTGTGACCCTAAGCCCCTATTTTTATAATATGACATTATCAACTGTCGAATATTAAATTGTTCATGCATGCATACATGTCTGTGGTTTGGGTATATTATGCCGATTCACCTCATAATTAAATATGGAGCGTTTATGCGGGATATCTTTGTCTTATTCCGGACTCCATTTAAATTGGTGTAGCGAACCGATGCCATGTTTTGTCTTGTTAATACAACATTTAATTTGCGGGGTAGTTAAATAACTTGAACCATATAATTATTTGTCGGGACCCCGGTTCCTCTTAATATTGCCTAATTGCACCGCATCTGTGCCATGCCATGCATCATATCATAAGCATGCTGGATCTTCTGCCGTAGTATTAAATATTGCATCCGGTGTTTCTTCTAGTGTTTACTTCTTCGCGGATTAGGCCGATGAGTTGATGCGAGTATCGACAAGTTCTCCGGATATGTACCTTCGACAATGTTCCCAGGCAAGCATCTCCCCCTTTGTACCTATTTTGCTTTTATAGTCTTTATTTCCTCCTATTGATCTATTGCTATCCGTGTTGTGATGCTTTAGTTTCCGTGCACCATTTATACTCCTTGCAGCCTTAAATTGCCATGGACACATCCTATTGCTTGTTGTTTGATAGATAGTCGGCCTTGCGAGTCGTAGTTGCTTGCTTATGTGTTGCTTCGCGTTGTTATTGTTCCACCATTGACGACAAGTTGGCACATGATAAATGGTGGAGATGCTTAATGGTGGAGATGATCATGAATTTAAATGCAACTGTTAAAATGCTGGGAATAGATATAACTAATGCAGAGGCATCGGTGGGCAATAAATGTTATTTGGTTCTTCCACGCTCACTTGTGTCCCGTAGGACCCCGAGTACTTGATACCTGTTCCTTGACTATCGCACTATCCGCATATGGGACCATGAATACCCTTAGCCAGAGCTTGATTCATTATTTCTTGGGGCCACAAACTAGTTTGGGGTTTTATTACTATCCTGTACTTATGCCATGCTTTAATTCTTTATTTACGATTGTGCGTGGAGCACCTGTACTGTTTTGGATCGTGACACGTTTTCGCTGTATCGACAAGCCCAGTCACACTTTCGGGTTCCCAGTCGTTTACCGCTGTCCACACAAACCCTGGGTCCGTCTTGGAGCCGGCCAACTTCGTCGCGGGTAGCTTAGTGGGGTGGCCCCCTGAAATAATTTATGAATCCTGTGATTGCTTTGTCATGAAAGCCTCGTTGGGTTTTGAGTTGGTTTTTCCGAGGTTGATCGTGTGTGTTGCTATTTGTGCACCCCTGCAGGGTAAATCTTTCTGGAAGCCGTGTCCGTGGTCATGGACGACTTGGATCACAGTATCTCAATCATAGACAAGCATAACTAAAGTAGTGCTATAAATTTGACTTAATATGTGACTAGTAATCAGCTTCACTACAATGGAATGGATAATAAAAGTGCCGACAACTGGTGGAACTGGGGTGTATCGTGTCATGTTATACCTGCCTAGTAAGTATCGCAACTCCAATGGATTGAAATAAAAGTGCCAACAACTGCTAGGTTTCGGGATTCCTCAGGACAATTATATCTGACTAGTAAATGTTCCATCTACCATAGAATGGTAATTAAAACTGCCCACTACTTTTGCTTCAGGATGACTCATGCTATCTATATCTGACTAGTAAGTGCTTCAACTATAATGGAATGAATAAAACTGCCAACTGTGTGAGTTCCTCGGTTGACTTCCTCGTTTGGTCTCGAGGGGGAATACCAGGATGGGTATGATTGATGTTAGTATCAGGTGTTCCCGGATAGGTCTTTCTTATCCTTCTCTAATAGCCGACAGTTGTATTGAGTCTCTATAGGTTGTTTAGTGCATGCTTCACTGCCTCTTTAGTCCACCATACCTATGTAGGCGAGAGCCACCGAATTCTAGCCTCGCCGTGTACTGGCCTCAGTACTGACGCTCCTCTTTTCCCTTCGCCCTTTGTCGGCACCCCTTTTGTTTAGTAGGTACACGTTCGACGTCGTTAGCAGGGTTACCCTTCCGGCTTGGCTTGGGCAGGGTTATGGATGCCATTGGTTATTCTTTAGGGCTCTTAGCCCCATTTGCATCTTATCTGTACTCGGATGTTGTATCGCTTTCGAGGTGATTTGGATCTTTGTATTGTATATCTGTATTCTTGGCTCATGGAGACGTTGTTGTATATATATGTTCTGTGGGTTCCATCGTGGACTAATGTGTAATGATATTACTTTGTTTTCCACCTGCACGAAAGTGCATGGTGGGCATCCTTGAATCGTTTCTATGCGGGTTTGGCGGGAAGCGCTAAAACTTGCATAGGGCTGATTCGAGGGTGCTACAAAGGACAACCCCTCCAAGATCGACACCATCGCAGGACTCGGCAAGCTCGAGTGTCTGTGTGACGTTTAGAAGCTGGCAGGACGAGTCGCAGCCCTCAGTCGCTTCATACCCCGGCCGGTGAGAAGGCAATGCCTCTCTACCATTTGATGCGGAAGAACCCCACGTTCGTGTGGGACAACAAGGCCGACAACACGCTCAAAGCGCTGAAGAAGGTGCTACTCGCAGTGCTAGTACTCGCTGCTCGCATGGACAAGGAGCCAATGCTCGTCTACGTCACGGCCTCCAGTTGAGTCAACAGCACCATGATGCTCGTCGAGCAATCGTAGGAGGGCAAGGAGCGCCTCGTGCAATGCCCCGTCTATTACATCAACGAGGTCCTCATCGATTCGAGGCAACGCTACCTGTAGTACCAGAAACTGGTCTACATGGTCTTCCGAGCCCAAAGGAGGCTCCCCCACTACTTCTAGGAGCATCCTATCACGGTTGTATCCTCTGCCCCTCTACAAGACATCATCCGCAATCGCAACGTGACTGGGCGAGTCACAAAATGGGCTGTCGAAATCGGTGTCCACAACATCAAGTACGAGCCGTGCAAGGCCATCAAGTTGCAAGCTCTGGTTGACTTCTCGCTGACTGGGAGGAAGTGCAATAGCCCACGACGCTGTCATACTTCCACTACTGGTCCCTCCACTTTGATGGATCAAAGAACACGGACGGCGCCGGGGCTGGGATAATCCTCACCTCCCCAAAGGGCGACAAACACTGATACGTGTTGCAGCTCAACTTCACGCCCTGCACCAACAACATGGCGGAATACGAGGCCCTCCTCCACGCATGCGAGCCGCGAAGGAGATGAACACCAATCGCCTCAAGTGCTATGGCAACTCCGACCTCATCGCCGCTCAAGTCGCTGGCACCTGCGATGTAGTCACCCCCAACATGATAGGATACCGCCAAGCGGTGGACCAGCTGGGGGGCTACTTCGCTGGTTACTCCTTCGAGTAGCCTGTCAGAAGAACGAGGAGGACAACGCACTCTCACGTCTCGGATCGACTCGCCAAATGCCACCTCCAGGCGTCTTCCTCGACATCATCGACAAGCCATCGGTCTCCCCTCCAAAAGAAAATCGACATTAGGATACTGCTACAACCCGAGTCCTCTCTAGTCACCATGGTCACGGAGCCCAACGACTGGACTGCACCTTACATCGCCTACCTCGAGCACAAGATCCTACCCAAGGACGAGACTGAGGCGCGGATGCTCTTGCGCCGCTGCAAGTCCTTCGTCATCATCAATGGCGAGCTCCACAAGCACAGCGTGACAGGCGTGTACCAATGCTATGTACAACCAGAAGAGGTTCGCAAGATCCTACAAGACATCCATGCCGGCGACTGCGACCACCATGTTGGTACAAGGTCGCTAGTCGCAAAAGCCATGCGCCATGGCTTCTACTGGCTCACCGCACACGATGACACCATCGACATCATCCAGTGCTGCGTCGGGTGCCAGAAATATGTCAACCCAATGCACATCCCTGGTTCGGCCCTCAAGACCATCCCGATCACATGGCCATTCGCCGTATGGGGCATCGACATGGTGGGTTGGTTCAAAACTGCCCCATCAGGCTACACCCACATCTTGGTCGCAGTCGACAAATTCACAAAGTGGGTCGAGGCGAAGCCCATCAAGAAATGTGATGGCAAGACCGCCACCAAGTTCCTCCACGAGTTGATCTACCAGTACGGCTACCCGCACATCATCATCACCGATAACCGTACCAACTTCACCAAGTGCGCCATGGCTGACTTCTGCGAGGAGCACGACATCTGACTCAACCTCACCTCACTCGCCCACCCAGAGTCGAACGGCCAAGCATAGCGCGCCAATCAGAGCGTCCTCCACAGCCTCAAGCCAAGACTGCAGGTCCCCCTCGAGCAGACGCTAGGATGCTAGGTCGAAGAGCTCCCTCCGTGCTATGGGGCATTCGCACCTCCATCAACCAATCAACAGGGTTCACCCCTTCTTCATGGTGTATGGCGCTGAAGCCGTCATGCCAACTGACCTAGAGCATGATTCGCCTCGATTCGTCCACTACGCGGAAGAGGACAACAAAGTTGCCCGTCAAAACGAGGTCGATCTGATCGATGAAGCACGCGACCTGGCTCGCTCCCACACCGCCATCAACCAGTAAGGTCTCTGCCGCTACCACAGCCGCCGAGTCCGGACTCGCAACTTTCAGGAGGGCGATCTCGTCCTACGACTCATCTAAGACAAGAAGGGCATGCACAAGCTCTCCCCCCATGGGAGGGGCCATTCGCCATAGGACGAGTCCTATGCAACAACACCTACTACCTCATTGACATACGAGGTGATGGCCAACTCGACGTCGAGCGGCCATGGAATGTGAATCTCCTCTGAAAGTTCTATACATAGAACTCAAACTTGTACCCAGTTGTACCAATGATGAAATACAAATACTGTCCACACAAATTGTGTCCACTCGCCTTTGCTTCTGCCAATCACACTCATACATTCATAAATACACTAACTATGGTAGTCAACTCTTGGTCGAGCGACCGGCACAACTAAGTAGTGCGGTTCAAGGGCACGGAAATTAACTCGGGTCTTGCACCGTCCATGAAAACGCTAAACCGGAGCCACCATTGGAGTCACCTAGCTCGACTGGTTCCCCGAGACAAGACGACCGGTTGTGCTCCCCACAACACCTTGTCCTCCTCATCCTTGCGCTCAGTGACTCGAACATTTAAGTACCACGCTCGGGGACTCGTTCCAAAAACGAACCCACACGCGGCTCGGGAACACACCAAGTATGAGAACATGCCATGGACTCGCTAAGCGACTGGCTTTTCGAGCCAGGAGGGGAGACGCGCTACACACCAAACAATGTCTCATGTCCTTACCTACCTTTGGCATACGACTCGAACAGTTAAGTACCACGCTCGGGGACTCGCTAAAACGGCCCCACTCGCGTTCAGGGAAAACACTAAGTATAGAGTAACCCTTGGGGTCGCTACGCGACTGGCTCCTTGAGCCACGACAAGTTGACTTAAGCTACCTGAACAGCTCCTAACACACATCGCCAATGCTAAACACACACGCGTGACTAAAACCTAGCAGCAAATATGCTCGAGGACTCGCATAATTCAAACAACCAAGAGACAAAAATCAAAACAAGCGACTAACTCCGTGATTTCATACGAGTCGATTAGCATAATACCAAGTGACACAAATATATTGTTCACCAACAAAGCACCGTACAAAAGGCTAGTCGCCAAATAAAACTTACACTATAGACTAATCTCTTATTCTGAAGGCTTCGACGAAGAGGCACCATCCGCACCCTTCACCCTCACAAAGGGATTCCATAGGTTCATCGGGTAGGTCGTCAGCGACTTCGCGATCGATGACTAAAACGGTCGCTCTGATTGCAAGTCGCGATGCGTCAGCTCGACGTCGTTCGATGCCACTCGTGTCTCCTGGTACAGCAGGAGGTCGCCCATCGCCAACACACGCTCCACATACGGAGAAGCCTTCGCATTCAACACAAGGACGTTAGAGATCTCCACCTTGCCAGTCGCCGAGGGATAGCCGCTAGTAATGTCGTCAAGGTCGAAGTCTTTTGGGAAATGGGTGAGCCCAAGGCTCAGCACCGTGGTGGCTCCGCGTAGGAATGCGGACCGCGACATCCACTCGACGACCGCATGCGCTTCTTCGAGGTACCTCCACACCTCCGTCAACCCTCTAGGAATCACCTCGGTGGGAGAGATGCCTTGGAGGACGGCTTGGACGCACAACCCCGACACCGTGGCCGCATTCAACACCGTTGTTACGCACTTCTCGGCATTGAACATCTGCACAGCGAGATCTCCTTGGCCTATAACATCTGCAACCCCACGATGACGGAGTCAGACGCCTTGCACTCCTCCTCTGCCGTTGCAACCGCGGACTTCGCTCTCTCCTGGGAGGATATCATCGCCGATTTAACCGACTCCAGCTCCTTTGCGATTGCGTTGGCCTTCTTTTCTACTGCAATTGCAGCGGCCTTCGCAGCATCCAAGTCAGCGGCATGCACATATCCTTCACGAGCCTTGGCAAGCATGGTGGCATGGTCCCTACATTCAAGAAACACCTAGTTATCAAGACACAGTTACAAGACTCCAAAGTGTGTCAAGACCAAAAAACTTACCCAAGCATCAGCTTGAAGGAGCCGATTGCTTTCCTGGGCCAGCCACAAGTCCCGCTCCGCTCGCTCCAACGTAGCTCGCCATTCTGCGGACTCACACTGCAACATCAACACAAAGAAAAAACATTTAGCTTTAAGACCTGACCCACTACTTCCTACCGACTCAACCCTTGGGGACTATAAGATCGACAATTTCAAGTATCTAGTCGCAAAAATTTAGCGACTAGTCCCTCGGGGACTGGACATACATGGAGGGCTTCACCTAGCATGCGGTGGAGCTCGACTGTATCCATTGTGGGCATCGGAGGTCGCCCGATGCTGCTATCAATCACCTCAACTACTGATGGCGACTGCATACCAGTCGCCATGGCCGAGGCCTTCTCCATGAACCGTGGAAAGGTCGCGGTCGCCGCCCCTGGCGTGCAGGTTGCCAGCGCAGACGCCTGTTGAGGCAGGTCGGCCTTGGCCAGCTCTGCTCCTGCAGTTGCTTCCTTCTCCGGCATGATCACGGTGTCGCCCTCCTTCGAGCCCAAGTCAATCGCCTCGGCCAGCTCGGTCTTCTTCTTCTTCGTGCCTCCATTTGGCGCCTTGGCAGTCTCACCTTTCCTATTCTTGGAAGGAAACTTCCCCAACTTTGCTGCCGGTCAGCGGAACCTTGGCCACCGTGGGACGATTAATCTTCTTGGGGCCGCCCCTGTGAGTCCATGATGATCAGCGACTAAGAAAATTTGGAACAACAAGCTGCGACAAACGAGAAACCTGTATGCTTACTTGGCAACCAGAATGAAACGCAAGTCCATGGTAATATGCGCGGGCTTCTCTAGCTCCGGGCCTATCGAGCGAGTTAGCCCCCTTTCTAGCAAGATCGCCTGTCGCTTCACCACGGGCTTCTCTGTCAATTTGGCGGCTGCCACGGGGACCTCTGGCTCCTCCGATGTTGGCGCCTCTTCTGATTCCTTCGCTGGTGGAGTCGCCGATCCCATGGCTGCCTGGACTTCTGGCTCCGGCGTTGTTGGGGCGCTTGGTCCTTTCGCTGTGACCCGGGCCTCAGTAGCTGCATCTGCAGCCTTCGGCTCCATCTCTAGAGTTGGGTCCTCTGGTGGCTTCGCTGCGTCCGCGGCCTCCTCGTCATCGGATTCGCCTTTCGACTCAAATGCAGCCACCAATTTGGCCGCTGACTTCGCTGATGGCCTTGTCTTCGGAGCAGACTTAGCCGGAGTAGGGACTCTTCAAGAGCTGTGCTCGTCGATGAGCTCCACATCACTATCAAACTCTTCGAGGCTACGACTAGCCTCGATGTCGCGCCTCTTCTGGCTACGGGTCTTTTGAGCCATGGAGGAGGGTTCGTACGCCTCCATGACTTCCTCCTCGCTCTCGGAGCCTTCTTCTTCCTCTTCAAGTTCCTCCGGGACTTCCTCATCAAGCGGAGGAATCTAGTTCTCAAGTACCTGGAAAAGCTGAAAAACAAAGGGGATTAGCGACCCGACTCAGTTAAGCGACTATAAAACTGCGCTACAAAGATAAGAGAACTTATCGGAGGAGCTTTCCGCTTTCCAACGGTGTATGGAGCCAACCTGGCCTTCTTACTGGTGAACTTTGCCTCGGTGATCTTCTTTAGAGCCGCGATGTAGTCCTCTAACTCCCACGGCTCGCTGCTCGATCTTGTTAGGTCCTCTTGCCCGATGTACTGGTACATCCAGTGGGCTCGAGTGGCCAGTGGGACCAGTCGCGGCCCGATCCAACAATTGTACAAGTTGATGTTCTCAAACCCTTCGTCCTCCAGCTCCTTGATCCGGGACAATATCTCGTCCACGGCCATCTTCTGGTCACTGGGGAGCTTGTCCACCGATAACCTGCGTGGCTTGCTCCTTTCGGCGGTGTACGTCGGGATCGACACCTCATCAGAGGGGGTGGATTCCTTCACATAAAACCAATATTTCTTCCACTCATTCGCCGCCTTCTTCGTCAGTAGCAACTTCAGTAACTTGGCCTTGGGCTTCAGCTAGAAGGTCATGCCGCCCACCGCTAAGATGAAGCCGCCCTTCCCCTCGCGGCTGATGCGGCCATGGAATAGTTCCAGCCAGAGGGGGAAGTAGGGGCGGCACCCCAGGTAGCATTCGCAGAATGCGATGAAAATGGCGAGTTGCTCGATGCTTTGAGGCCCTAGATCGGAAGGCTTGATGGTGTAGTAGGTGTAGAATCGGTGAAAGAAGATTGAGGTTGGAAACCCCAATCCCATTTCTAGATGGCAGAGGAAGCAGATAAACTCCCCTGGCCGCAGCTTCGGCTAGGTCTCACCAGCCGCGGGAATTCGCCAGTTCCCCTTGCCAAGGATTCCAGCCTCCTGGAATGACTTCAGGACGGCCGCGGTGCATTTGGACTTGCCCCACAGATCTTTTGTGGGCACCATCGAGAGAGAGGTCGCTCGTCCTAGAAATTCCGGATCGGGAGTGGTTATGGGAGACTGAAGATGGGGGGAGGCGGAGAAATGTGAGGAAGGTCCACACTTCCCTCTGTCACTCTCCTTATAAAGCGGCACTACCCGATAGTTTCGGTATAGCCGTTACTTCGCGGTAATTCCACCAAAGTTACCATTAGAGTTGCCCAATGGCTAGTTTGACTAAGCTGATGGTCCAACTTCCCAAATTAGCCACTCGACTCGCCCGCTTGCTTGCTTGCCCATTCAAATCGTCTCGGCAAGGTGACTCGAGCATACTCTTACTCGCTAAAGCTACGACTGAAAACACAAAGGAAGGCTTCTCCCTTCATTGGAGGAGTTTGCCGATGATTCGACTAGGCGTCCACCTGGACTCGCTTACTCCGACTGCCAAGTTGACACCTTCACCAAACCCCGTCGCACTCGGGGACTACTGATGGGGATATGCCAATTGGGGTATACCCAAAAGGCCAGTTCGACTGACTTAGGCCCATGGAATGTGGGCCTGCAGGCACGACCACTGGAATGCGACTGAAAGCAGAGCCCGACGTCTAGAAGCTGAAGGCCCAAGACTCTAGCTAAGCCCAGTCGGATTAGGTCAAATCCTCCAAAACCTAAACTAATTCGGTTGTAATCTTGTAAACCCTAGAGAGATGCCCCTATATAAACCTCCCTAAGGTACCCTGTATACTTACGTGATATTAGCTACCCCATCCAAGCGACTCGCTGCCTAGCCACCGAGCTCGCCAATCTTGTAATCCACTCACGAGCAATACAATCTAGCAGGAAGTAGGTGTTTACCCTACCGGGGGCCGAACCTGGGTAAATCCCTTGTGTTTGTTCCCAATCTTGCACCGCAGATGGCGACTTTCTCTTTCCCCCAAGTGTATCAATCGCTACCCCTGGTAGTGACTATTATGGTCATTCCCACAACAATCAAGAAAGCGGCTGCCTACGAGCCTTGTGGTGAACATCTTATTATGGAACTCTCTCCACAGATGTCATGACACAAGAAATAGGTTATCCTAATTATAATTAATTACAACATGCTAGTGGTGTATCATACATCCCCGAGGACACTTTAGACTTATTGAGTTCGAACACCATTCCCAACGCATTCGTTACGTGCTTTCTTTTACTTGTTTTTATTTACTTTTCTATATTCAACCAAAACCCTTTCAAACACCCTTTACTCAAAATCAAAGGCGGCTTACAAGTATCCTTTGGTAGATAGTGACGAGGGGCATAAAGAGCTTAACCAAATAGCTCTTTGTGGGTTCGATACTCTTATTTCGAAACTAGCTACAATCGATTTCTGCACTTGCAATCATCAAGCTATTTTCTGGCGCCATTGCTGGGGAGCTAAGAACTTTTGGTCTTCGTTCTTAGTTTATTATTCTACCAATTATTTACTAAAGTTGTTTACTAGTTTCAGGTAAACACCATGGGCGAGTACCAACATGTAATTCAGCTTGAGGTTATAAAGAATTCCGGTCCACCCATGGACTCTTATTTAAAATCCAATAGCCCTGATGGGTATGATATTAACCCTATGCTTCTGGATCTTTTGCATGCTAAAAGGTTCATAGGGGACGATACGGAGGATCCGTATGAGCATGTAGGTTTCTTTGAAGATACATGTGGGACTTTTTGTTTAATATATTTACTGAGAACGAGGTTAAATCTGCTCTCTTTATTCAAACTCCTAAAAACAATTACTGACTAATGGGAGAGTTTCTCCTCTTCATTCTTAATTGATTTCTTTCCCAGGATAAGAACCCTTGGAGCTAGATGCATGATTACGAATTTTAAGGAAGACACGAGGAAAGCCTCCATGAAGGATACACCAGGTTTAGGGGGTTGCTTGACTGTTGCCCCCACCACAATTTCTCACCTTGGTTGGTAATACATACCTTCTACACAGGTTTGACTAGTGATAATATAAAAGAATTAGACTCCCTTACTAATGGGTCATTTACTGAATTTAGCATTGAAAGAGCCTGGAATTTTCTAGATAGAGTTCATAGGATGGAAAAAGCTTATTGCGGAGCTAAATTAATGAAAAGATACCTGTAGAGTATGATTGCTTAAGAAAATTTCTAGCTTCAGGATGAGTATAAAAACTACTTGGAAATTTCAACCTTGACCTTCATATGATTATTAAAATTGTTAAAACCTACACTGAGCATTTGCATATTCCAAAGGAGTGGGAACATTACACGCCACCGTGTAAATTCAAACCCCCCAAAGCTGGTCCTTCGAACATTTTTTCGCAAATGGAGAAGAGGGTTCTAGATGAAGATGAAGCTATCCTTACAAAGAAAATACAGAATGGAAATTAAGAAACAAAAAGGATAGGAAAATTAACTAGAGATCTGGGAACTATCAATACAAACATTGGTATAGTAAAAGAACTACTAGAGCCCGAGGTGGTTGAGAGCGAGGTTATAACGATAAGTAGAGAATCCTCTAATATAATTGGAGGTAAGCCTAATGGTAAGTGTAAAGGTTAATAGAAAATTACCTTTTGCTTAGGAGAATCTAGTTATGTTGGACTTTGCGACTTAAGCTCTTCCACTAACATTATGCCTTATTCTATCTATGAGGAGTTATGTTGCCATCTTGCTGAACCAGACTTTGAACCGTCTAATCTATCCATTTTGCTTTCTGATAGAACCTTGCAGCAGACTCGCAGAATTCTTCGTAATGTTTATATTTCCGTAGGAACATTCATTTATCCGGTTGACTTTCACATTATTGATATGTCTTTGAATTTATTTTCCCCTGTCATTCTCGATAATCACTTTTATAATTCCATGAACATTGATATTAATGACAAGAAACAAGTTATGTATTTTCAGTCCGGGGGAGAGGTTCTCAAGGCCGATTGTAGGCAATTTAAAAAGTTTTAGTATGAGAAGAAGATTGATATCAAAAAAGAAAAAACTATTCAAGAATTTATGGCAATTTACTTTAGCACCCCACAAACTGAGCTAGAGAGAAGCTTGATGAACAATGATTCACTTCCAAATGATTTTGCAAAAGAAAATCAGGATAATATCCTTAATGATGCACCAGAAGTGGAGAATCTTTTTAAAGATGAATTCGAAGAATTAGAAAGAAAAGGAGACGAGGACCCACCTCCTCTAATTTTCAAACCTCTCCCTCTAGGGCTCAGGTATGAATATTTAGACAAAGAAGGTAAGTGTCCCATAATTATCAATTATAAACTCTATCCCGAGGAAAATAAGAAATTATTAGACGTACTTGTCGGACAATGTGAAGCCTTTGGATACACCCTTAGCGATATAAAAGGGATTGATCCTTCCATAGTTACCCATAAAATACCTATGTTGAGGATGCTAAACCTTTTGTTGGCACTCAAAAAAGGTTGAACCCCAGAATGAAAGAAGTGGTGAGAAAGGAGGTCATACGCATGTTAGACACTAGTATTATTTATCCAATTTGTAATAGTAAATGGGTTAGTCCAACTCATTGCATACCTAGGTAAGGATGCATAACCACAATCAATAATGACAAGGATGAGCTAATCCCTACTAGAACAATAGCGGGGTACACAATGTGTATATACTTTAGAAAATTAAATAAGGAAACCGTGAACAGTCATAATCAAATACCTCTCATGAATTGCAGTTTAGAAAGACTATTTAGCAACTCTTATTTTTTGTTTTCTTCATGGGTATTCGAGATATTATCAAATTGATATTCGGCCTGAAGACCAAGAGAAGACTACTTTTACTTGCCCTTATGGGACCTATGCTTACAGACTAATGCCCTTTGGTCTATGTAACACCGCTGTTACTTTTCATGGATGTGTTTTATGAAGGGTTCCGCAGTAGAAAACAAAAAATTTCCTATGTTGGAACCTCCTAACGCCCAATCTATCTATGTAGTAATGCAGTAACGGCGGAGCGTATAGAATACATACCCTTGTAGACCGTACGCGGTTAACGTTCCGCGGGGAACATGATTGAAGTAGTCAAACCCGTAGCCGACCTCAAGATCGCAAAGCTCCTCGCAGGTCACCCCTTGCTCCTTCTTCATCGTGCAACAACTCCGGCTCACGACATCCAAGGTGCCTCAGGTGAGGCCCCTCATGGTTTCGTACACATACGCTGTATGATGACGACCTCCGGCTCCTTGATCCCTGCCGGGAGTGCGGAAGTAGATCTCCGGCTTGGAATCCCTGCAGTGCAACGGCATGCTACAGGTGCGATGTCTCTTGCTCGAACAGTCCTTACTTGGGACCATACCAACGCATGGAGAAGATAGAGAGAGGGAAGGAGAAAGTCAACCAAAGGACTTTTCCAAATATTGGTGTGTCTATTCCCACCCATGGGCACCCCTTTATATAGGGGGAGGGGGTGTGCCCTCCCCTTTGGGTTTCCCATGTGGGACTAAACAAGGGAGAGAGGGGGAGGCGCATGGGCCTCATGGGCCAGCCGGCCAGGGGTGGGACCTACCCCACGCACAGCCCTAGGCTTGCCGGGTGGGCCCCCTTGAGGCGCCTGGACCTTGGCCCTTTGGCCCTTGGCCCTTCCCTCCTTCGGTTTTCCCTAATGCGCCATTTTCCCTAGGAAGTTTGGCCCATTAGTGGAATACCCTTCAAATTAGATTTTAATATTATATTTAAGATTAATTACATTAATTAATATATAAATACATATTACAAAATATGATTTGACCCGAAACACCTTTTGGTTCCCTTTTGATTTCCTCCGAACGACTTCGGAACTTTCCCGGAACGATTCCGGTTCTCTCACGGAACTTTTCCGGTTTCCTTTTCTCTTTCATATGGTGATTCCAACTTATAGAGGATCTCTAGATCATTGTACCCTTAAGTGTATTTCCCCATGGCTCGGGAATGGCATAGACATGATCTCCATCAATAATTAATAGAGGGACCGGGATGCCCATATTGACCCATGTGCATTCCACGATCGCAATGTTGTTTGAACCGTAAACAGCCGTTTCCCATTCCCTTTGCCACTTGATACCTAGTTCATCCAAGATTTGATCTACGGTATCTCCATACCTTCGTTCGATCTCGTTACCGATGAACTTGTTTTCTCGTTTCCGTGTCGTTGCATTCTGTGACCCAGTCACACGCTTGCAAGCTTCGTTAATGCAATGTCACCGAGATGGCCACTTATGTATCTAACCGTTACATGGATTGGCAAATCCCGGTCTTGATATGTACTCCTCTACATGCTCCTTTGGGAAACCTGAGTAGCACCTTTTTGATCACCCAGTCACGGAGTGATACTTGATAACCATCTAAGCTCCCTCCAGAACGGCGATTTGCATTATCTCATAGTCTAAGGACAGGTTGCGAGGTTTCCTTAGTTTATCATTAATGGTGAACTTTGTAACTAGATCTCATTAAGATACAACTGGTTGGGTTGTTTGTCTATCACATCATTCAACTAATGAAGTGACCTCATTGTCAATTGGCATAAATGCCCATGATCTCGAAACCCTAGATCATCCTCATGACCAATGAACTAGTTCGCTAGAGGTAACTAGAGACACGGTTTGTTTACATACCACACGTGTATTAATGTTTCGTATTAATACAGTTATAGCACAGTATGAAACTATTATGAACTAATTGAGATATGAAAATAAAAACCTATTTATTATTTGCCTCTAGGGCATATCTCCTTCAGTCTCCCACTTGCACTAGAGTACAAATAATCTAGCTTGCATTTTACTCATCATAAACCATATCACATATGCATTTATTGATCATGCATGCTTATGGAAAACGTCCTGTCCATGTTCTGGTTTACCAGATCATTATGTCTTTGCAAATCATTAATGTCTTCCTAACTTTTACATTCACACAATTATCTCATAATGGGTCGAAGTATTCGTTTGGCAACAAAGTGAGACTTTGTTTCTACTATTTATAATGACGGTCGTTTTCACTGTTGTCATCTAAACTTCAAAACACACTTTGCAATCCTTTGTGTATATACGGCAGTTATGGCAGCAGAACGAGGCCGATTTCCAGGAGCCTATAGTGACTTTAGATCAACCTCGAGGGCTTTCTCATGGGCACTGTGCCCTGGGACACATCATTCTACGTTAAAAGCGAACTAGCCCCGCCATAACAATATACATCACATCAGATGGAGCCTTTATACTTCTATATCTATGTAGATCCTGGTGCATGAAATGCAACAATGCCACTTACTTTGCTTCTTGCCATTTAAGTACAAACTTATTTCTGGTTCAGTGATTAACCCAATAATAACTTCAAGACATGTTCTTACAGTTAAGAGCTTGTCCTTCCAACCAGAACTTTGGGTCACATTATGTCGAGTATACAATATGGTTGTATGGAAGAACCTATGACTGAGGCATAGGAGATGCAACACATCTCTTTCTTCATTTTAACCATCGTTGCAATACTAAGACTAACTCAATGCTTCATACAAGTAAGAACCTCTTTCTTTTCCTTGTTCCATTCTGAACTACTTCAGAATCTCATCTAGGATATTCTGAACATCTTCAGAATCAAGTCTAGGAAGCATTCAACTGTGATGTTTATTAAACTTACCAATCTATCTCGATAGATCTCATTGTTTAATAACTTGTTCAACTTCATCCATATTTACTAGCTTAAATGTTATCAATACCAATCACATCATTCACATATGCCGTCCACATATCCTAGAATAATCTCACGCTCCCACTCAAATATGGCATCCATATTTGAGATCCAGGGATTTCACTTATCTCTCACTCAAAATATGTCTGATACATATTATGATTCAGCCAAGCTACTTAGCTCCCACTCAAAATATGTCTCTTACATATTAAGATTTGGCCAAGCTAATTAGCTCTCACTCAAATGCAGGTCCTCTCTATAATCTTGGACATTCCAAAGTTCTTTGATCATCATCAAATTTAGAATTCCAGATATGAGATTGTAATATCCATATATTTCTGGTGTAAATCCAATAGACTCAAGCATCGCTACATTGTAGTCAACTCCTTGAATTTGTCCATACTTTGAGACAAATCGAGCTTTTACGTCTTCATTAAGTTTTATTTCCATCTTATGACTTTGAAGTCATTCAGAAATATTAAGTAAACTTCTTTACTCAATAAGATCAAGTAACATATTACTTTGCAATCTTAAATGTAACTTAAAATAGGATTTTATGACTCCTAGTCATTTCTCGCACTTAGGTCCATCACGCTTCTTTGTAATTCGTAGGTATGTCTTGTTCATAAACATGACAAGTGAATCAATAATATATTTCCACGAACTTGCAGAGTATATATTGTTGAATCCTACTTTCTTTAGTAAAAGTATTCACTGAAACTTTTATGATCATTATCATTGGTTTCTCCTCTATTTGTAGAGTTCGGTTTCACGAAACAAATTCCGCTGCGCCACTCAATAATTCGGAGGCAAGGTCAAATACCTTGTTTTGAACTTTCACTTTCTTCCACCTGTATCTTCATTAAGACACACCAATTTTGGACAACAACAGGTTTGCCCCTTGTGGAACATGTATTCATAGTTGCCTAAGAATACGCTACAAAGACTTGTTTATTTGCCACGATTTCGAACTGTCGAAACCTCTAGAAACTCGAACATTCCATAACACTTATGGTGTTGTTTCCACGAATCTTTAGATGTTCCTTTGTATTTCAACCGAGTGTTCACTCATTTCGATCTCTAACTCTAAACGATAACTATAACCTTCATAAGAGATAATATTATAACATATGTATCTAATACATAATGATTATGATATTTAGACATTTCAATACACTTGGAAACTGCCCCTATTATCATAATTTGTGAAACCTCTTTCACATGTCCTTTTATGCTAAAATTAACTTAAATACTTTAGTCATGTCGATCAAATCGAAGAGACTTTTGTATTATTGTTAATTCAATATCCTCCTTCACTTTGAAATCTTTTGAACAATTCAAAATAGTTTCAAACTTATGTTTCATTAAGTAAATATTCATATTCACTTAAATCCACAATGAAGTGTGAAATAATGATTTCCACTATTTGTTGAAAATACGATACATCCCTATGTATAAGATTCAACATTAAGTATAAATAATGATTTCCACTATCTTGTTGAAAATTCAATACATCATTATGTATAAAGTTCAACATTTCTTCGCATATCACCATTTTACCAAAATGCGGAGTTTTTAGTCATTCTGCCCAACGAGGCATGGTTTTGCAAAGTCTCTAGATCAAACATCTAAGACCCCGATCTTCATTTAGAATGAAGAACATGCAATGACCAAAATGACTTAAATAATAGTGTCATATCATAATCAAACTTTGGATATCTTTTAGCATTTTAATCCTTTTATAAATGTTTAAACTATTATCATTAACATAGTGTTGAGAATAACTCATTTATAATCGTAATGTGACCATAACAGTATTGTTCATAAGAATAGTACAACTGTCTTGTAACTCGTTCATATGAACAATCGTCTTGCCAAAGGCAAGACACACAAACAAGGATTACAAAATTATATTCAAGCCCACTAATCCAAATGATAAACCTTTGAGGAAAGGGGGTGATGTCGGCCATCAACTGTTTTGCTTGTCGTCATAAAGCCACATTGCCTCAATTCTAGCAATTCTCAAGCAGACCATCCTGTTTTCACAGAACGGGACAAGTATCCAATACTTATATAAACTGCAATGAGTTTTGCAAGAGTTACATTTATAACTTTGTATATCTAGCATATACCCTTTTTCATTCATGACCTCCATTGCAATCAAGCCCTTCTGAGAGTTCATAACTCTAATGCAAGATTGCTAAGTGTTTCTTCAAATGTTCCCTTTTTCATCCATCATGGAAGAAAACTCACCCAACGGCCCATACTTTATGTGCCTGATCTTGCAGAATACAAGATTGTAATCCAACTCTCCATCAAATGGAGAATGGCTTGTTGGATGATTACGGAGAACACACAAACATTGCGGAGTCATCGGATTATCTCCTAATGGTCATTGTATCAAGAAGAAAAGATCAACTTTTACGAGGATATCCCTCAGGCGTGGGTATTAATCTATGAAGTTGGACCCTTTTGCTAAGTTCCATATCAAGCAATAAATTTCTCATGGTCACAAAGGACCTCAATGGGATAGGCCATGATCTACTAAGATATTTGCATACAGACATCTAGACTAAGTTCATAATATGAGTTCAATCCTAATTGAGCCCCCACTAAAATTGTCATCCCCTGGATGATTTTAGTGATCGCATGATCCCAATCCTCTGCACCTCCCCCATACGTCACGGCCATCAGTGCAGCATCAAAGGTAGACATTCCCTAATGTTAATCACATTAACCATGTGACTCATGCTCGATCTTTCGATCTCTTATGTTTCGAGGCCATGTCTACACATGCTAGGCTCGCCAAATCTAACTTGTGTGTATTGGCTGTTCAACATGGCTTACACCCACTGTATGCGAATGTAGATATGTCTAGCCCCCGATCGTCACGACCGGCTTCATAACGGCAAACTTTCTTGGTGGTGCACACACAAGGGGAACACTATCATTGGAATTATATAGGGATTATGTTATTTGCTACCATTGAGTATCTAATACTAGCATATAATAAGATATAAAACAGGTATCAACATCACATGTAAATTTTCTGATATGATATGGTCCTTTTTCTTGCACCTTGATATCCATCGAGTGCTTTGGCATGATCTCCATCTTGCCCCTGGTTTGACGCCCAGTCCACGACGCCACCACCCGGTCGTCCATCAGAACGATGGCTATTACTACTTAACTTAGTAACATAAAAGTAAACTACTTTACCTCCGTAACGACCAATACCATATCATAACACAAGCCCTCCTGCAAAATAAAGTTAGACGCCTCTACTTTATCTTTTGCAAGTTTTATTTGGTTTTTAGGGTTTTCTCAATAGAACCGTTTCTAATCTACGAACTTTCCAATCACAACATGGATCCAACAGTTGTCTCTACTACACCCCTTTTGGGGCCCTCCACTGTAAATGTAATATCAACTATTGAATGAGAGATAGACACCCGCTAGCCACTTATACGGTACAAGCCGTATGTTGAGCGTGGAACTAGTCTCGCGTACGAATACGCGTAAGGTCGGTCCGGGCCGCTTCATCAAACAATACCGCGATATAAACAAGTATACGTTAGAGGGTAACAACTAAGGGATCAATGCCCGCTCAATACATGTGCGTACTGGCCATACAACACTCCTACGCATAGATCAGCTCTGATACCACTGAAGGGTTCCGTAGCAGAAAACAAAAATTTTCCTACGTTGGAACCTCCTAACGCCCAAGATCTATATATGTAGTAATGCAGTAACGGCCGGAGCGTATAGAATACATACCCTTGTAGACCATACACAGTTAACGTTCCGCGGGGAACATGGTTGAAGTAGTCGAACCCGTAGCCGCCCTCAAGGTCGCGAAGCTCCTCGCAGGTCACCCCTCGCTCCTTCTTCATCGTGCATCAGCTCCGGATCACGACATCCAAGGTGCCTCAGGTGAGGCCCCTCGTGGTTTCGTATATATACGGTGTACAATGACAACCTCCGGCTCCTTGATCCCTGTCGGGAACGCGGAAGTAGATCTCCGGCTTGGAATCCCTGCAGCACAATGGCGTGCTGCAGGTGCGGTGTCTCTTGCTCGGACAGTCCTTACTTGGGACCATACCAACGCATGGAGACGAGAGAGAGAGAGGGAAGGAGAAAGTCAACCAAAGAACTTCTCCAAATATTGGTGTGTCTATTCCCACCAATGGGCACCCCTTTATATAAGGGGAGGGGGTGTGCCCTCCCCTTTGGGTTTCCCATGTGGGACTAAACAAGGGAGAGAGGGGGAGGCGCATGGGGCTCATGGGCCAGCCGGCCAGTGGTGGGCCCCACGCCGCGCACAACCCTAGGCTGGCCGGGTGGGCCCCCTTGAGGCACCTGGGCCTTGGACCTTTGGCCCTTGGCCCTTCCCTCCTTCGGTTTTCCTTAATGGGCCCTTTTTCCCTAGGAAGTTTGGCCCATTAGTGGAATACCCCTTCAAAATAGATTTTAATATTGTATTTAATATTAATTACATTAATTAATATGTAAATACATATTACAAAATCCGATTTGACCCGAAACTGTTGGAATTATGCCCTAGAGGCAATAATAAAGATGTTATTATTATAATTCTTGTTCATGATAAAGTTTATATTCCATGCTATAATTGTATTAAGCGGAAACATTAATACTTGTGTGGTTTGTGAACAACACCGTGTCCCTAGTACGCCTCTATGGACTAGCTCATTGATCAATGATGGTTAAGGTTTCCTAACCATAGACATGAGTTGTCAATTGATAATGAGATCATATCATTGGGAGAATGATATGGTGGACAGACCCAAACTAAGAGAAGCAATTAGATCGTGTCATCGTGTTCGTCTTTGCGAAGCTTTCCTTATGTCAAATATTGTATTCCTTAGACCATGAGATAATGAAACTCCCTGGTATCGGAAGAAAGCTTTGAGGTCATCAAACGTCATCCTATGAGAGGGTGATCATAAAGGTGTCTCTCAGGTGATCGGAAAGTATCTGTTGGGTTGTATGTATCGAGATGGGATTTGTCCCTCCCAAGTCGTAGAGATATACTTCGGGCCCACTCGGTAATCGATATCAACACCGCTTGCAAGCATGTGGTTAAGGAGTTAATCACAAAGTGATATCGTATTACGGAACGAGTAAAGTACTTGCTGTGAACGAGATTGAACTAGGTATGACGGTACCGATGATCGAATCTCGGGCAAGTAAAATATCGCGAGACGAAGGGAATATATATATGGGATTGATTGAATCCTGGCATCGTGGTTCATCCGATATGATCATCGATGAATGTGTGGGAGTCAATATGGGTGCCCAGACCCCGCTGTTGATTATTGATAGAAGATCATGTGCATATTCTCGAACCCGAGGTCACACATAACGTGTCTCGCTAGGATAGATTGGATACTTGGTTTATGAATTTTTGTTCGGAGTCTCGGATGGGATCCGGGACATCACGAGAGGTTCGGTGGTCCGGAGAATAAGATTCATATAAAGGCGGTGCAGTTTTGGAGTTGAATAGTTCGGGTTAATCGGTATTGTACTGGAAGCTTCTAGAACCTTCCGGAAGGGGACCAACGTGGCCCCACCTTCCGGGAGGGGGCATGGGCCTATGAGGGAGTGTCCTGGCTGCATTGGGCCAGGGTCACAAGGCCCCATAGGGCCCAGCCGATTCTAGATAGATTTAACTCGTTTAAATCTAGAGATAGAATTTCTAGATAAGGGAAAGTTTAAATCGTTTAAACTAGAGATAGGCTTGGAGGATGGGCAAGGGCTGGCCGCACACCCCTCTATATATATAGGGCTGGTGCGCCCCCTCCCCCCCACACACACACCTTCCTCCAAACCCTAGTAGCCCTGCTGCCTTCCTCTCTCCCTCCCGACTGTTTGTAGGCGAAGCCCTGCTGCAGAAATTCTCCACCATATACACCACGCCGTCGTGTTGTAGATCCAATCCATCTCTCCACCATACTTTCTGGTCCGAGGAAGGAGGAGGCGAGGTGCTGCGTGTGCATCTCACGGAGGCACCGCCACTTGTGGTGCTAGATCGGATCGGATCGCGAGGAGGAGAAGCGAGTCGACTACATCACCCACGTTAATGAGCGTTCATGTCTTGAATCTTCAAGGGTATGAAGATCTAATCCAATCTCTCTCGTTGTTTGCATCTCCTAGATTAGATCTTGGCTTTCCCTCTGTTAAGCTTGTAGAAAATTTTGATTTACTATCTTGCGAAACCCTTGATGGTATCGAGCTAGATCTGTCGTAGATGTGATTCACGAGTAGAGCATAACATGGTTGTTGCGGGCGTTGATGTTTTCTGTTGCAAGCCTCTTGTTTGTGTTCTTCTTATGACGCGGGATAGTGAGATTGAAGCGGTCCAGGCCAACCTTACGCGACGTCGTTCGCGAGACCGGCTCCGCACTTGACGTGTGGCTTGTACCACACATGCGGCTGGTGGATGTCGCTTTCTCTCACTATAGTTGTCATGGGATTAACACGAGTTTAGCAACCATAATATCACCGTTGTGGCTTTCCGTAGGTAAGAATCGTTCTTAGCATCTACTCCCATAAGCCACGTAAAACATGCAACAACAAAGTAGAGGCGTCTAACTTGTTTTTGCGGGGAGTGTTTTCGTGATATGGTATGGCCCAAGATGTGATGTGTATAATGTATGATGATCATGTTTTGTAATGTTTCACGACTTGCATGTCGATGAGTACACAACCGGCGAGCCATATGGTTGTCTTTATAATTGTGTATGACCTGCGAGTCAACTTCTTATCGCCATGTAATAGCTTTACTTTATCGCTAAGTAGTTAGCAATAGTTGTAGTTGCTATTAGTGGTGGAGGCAATCATGGTGGAGTGATGGAGATCATGCCGAACGCACAAGATGGAGATCATTGCGAAGATTGGCTATACCATGTCACATAAAGTTATATGCATGTGATGTTTATCCTTTTATGTATCTTATTATGCTTAGATGACGGTAGCATTATAAGATGATTCCTCACTTAAAGATCAAGATAAAAACTGTGTTCTCCCCAAGTATGCACCGTTCGAAAGTTAAATGTGTCCAAGCATCACATGATGATCGGGTGCTATAGACTCTACGCTCACATACAAGGTGCAAGCCAGTTGCACTGCGAAAATACTTGGGTCTAACTTGGCAGCCTAGCATGTACAGACATGGCCTCGGAACACAAGAACCGAAAGGTTAAGCATGAGTCATATGAATGATATGATCGACATCGTTGTCCACCATTGAAACCACATCTCTTCTCGTGATGATCGGATTAGGTGTGGTGAATTTGGATCGTGTTCACTAAACAACTTGAGGATGTTGAATTTAGTGAGAGTTCATCTAGTAATTTGATTAAGTTGAACTATTTATCATGAACATAGTCTAAATTGTACTTGCAAATCATGATCACATGGCCAAGTCAACTTCAACTTCAACGTTTTGCTGAGAAAGAAAAGCTTAGAAACAATGGGTCTAACTTCACCAACTGGTTCCAATCTAAGAATCATTCATGCAGCGGACAAAGGACTATGTCCTTGAGAAAGCGTTAGGTAACCCCCTATACTGCACGGCTGATGAGAAAGCTGTCTATCGATCGGCATAAAGATGATTATGGTGTGATTAAGAGCACCATGTTGTTTGCTATGGAACCGGAACTTCAAAATCGTTTTGAAAACTATCCGCCCTTTGAGATTCTCGAAGAGTTGAAAACCATGTTTGAGACTCGGGCCCGTTACGAGAGATATGAGATTTCAGAAGTTCTTTAAGCGCAAGATGGAGGAAGGGAGTTCCGTTAGTGAGCACGCCATTAAGATGTCGGGCTACACTCAACGCCTTGAGCAAGCTGGACTGCAAGATTCGGAGGAGCTCAAGATTGACAGTTCAATCACTCCCTCCTAGCTACAAAAGTTTTGTAGTGACTCATAATCAGATTGGTTCCCTTGATACGATCACCGAGCTCTTCATGCAGCTGAAGGCTGCGGGTGGACATCAAGAAGGATAATCATGTGTTGATGGTCAACAAGCCCTCCTTTAAGAAAGGTAAAGGTGCAAAAGCCCTTCAAGAAAAGTGGCGGCAAGCGCGTTGCCCTATTTGAGAAGAAGCTCAGTCTGGTCCCAAGCGGACCTTTGAGTGCTTCTATTACAAGGACAAGGGTCCTTTGGGCGCATCTGTCCAAGTACTTAGCGGACAAGAAGGCTGGCACCATCAAAGGAATATTTGATATACATGTTATTGATGTTTTCCTTACTATCCCTCGTTGTAGTGCTGGGTATTTGATACGGTTCAGTTGCTAATATTTGTAACTCGAAGCAGAGCTACGGAATGAGCGGCTGACTTGCGAGGATGAGGTGACGATCTTGGCGTTGGCAGCGGATCAAGAGTTGATGTGATGGCCGTCGACGCTCTCCTTAGTTTTACCTTGAGATTAGTTTTAAACCTTAATAAATGTTATTATGTACTGCGTTGAGCATGAACATTATTCTGGATCGTGTTTATTGCAAGACGGTTATTCATTTAAATCGGAGAATAATGGTTGTTCTATTTATATGAGTAACATCTTTTATGGTCATGCACCCTTGTGAATGGTTTATTTCTTCTAAATCTCGAAAGGGATGAAACACACATCCATAACATTGAGGCTAAGAGATGCAAAGTAGATAGTGATAATACTACTTATTTGTGGCCTTTGTCGTCTAGGTCATATTGGTGTAAAGCGCATGAAGAAACTCCATTCGATGGACTTTTGGAGTCTCTTGATTTTGAATCATTTGACACATGAACCATGCCTCATGGGCAAGATGATCAAAACCCGTTCTCCGGTATGATGGGGCGAGCAACGGACTTGTTGGAAATCATACATACCGATGTATGCGGACCGATGAGTGTTTCGGCGTGGATATCGCTATTTTCTCACTTTTACCGATGACTTAAGTAGATATGGGTATATCTATTTAATGAAACATAAATCTGAAGCGTTTGAAAAGTTCAAAGAATTTTAGAATGAAGTGGAGAACCATCGTAGAAAGATTAAGTTTCTACGATCCGATCGTGGGGCGAATATTTAAGTTATGATTTTCTCACGCATCTCAAATCAAGTGGAATCGTTTCACAACTCATGCCACCGGAACACCACGCGTATAATGGTGTGTCGAGCACGGAATCGAACCCTATTAGATATGGTCCGATCGATGATGTCTCTTGATTTGCCGTTATCATTTTGGGGTTATGCATTAGAAACGCTGCATTCACTTTAAATAGGGCTCCATCTAAATCCGTTGAGACGACACCGTATGCTGTGGTTTGGTGCTAAACCTAAGTTGTCGTTTCTTAAAGTTTGGGGATGCGAAGATTACGTCAAGAAGTTGATGCGACAAGCTCGAACCCAAAGCGAATGCGTCTTCATAGGATACCCTAAGGAAACTATTGGGTATACCTTCTATCCAGAACCGAAGGCAAAGTGTTTGTATGAAAACGGTTCCTTTCTTGAGAAGGAGTTTCTCTCGAAAGAAGTGAGTGGGAGGAAAGTAGAGCTAGGCGAGGTTATTGAACCTTCTCTTGAATTGGAGAGTAGCGCAGCACCTGAAATTGTTCGATGCCGCTGCGCCAACAATAGAGGAAGCTAATGACAAGGATCATGAAGCTTGGACAATGCTGCTCTTGAGCGTCACAGTCGACAAGGTCGCGTGCCCCTCTGAGTGGTACGGCAACCCATCTTATTTGTCTTGTTAGTAGAAGGCGGTGAACCTCTGAACTATGAGGCGATGATGAGCCAGACTACGAGAAATGGCTAGAAGCCATGAAATCCAATTGGGATCCATGGCGAAAACCAAGTATGGACTTTGGTGGACCCTCCTAGCGACCGAAAGGCCGTTGAGTGCAAATGGATCTTCAAGAAGAAAGCGGACACGGATGGTAATGTTACCGTCTATAAAGCACGACTTGTCGCAAAGGTTTTCGACAAGTTCAAGGTGTTGACTACGATGAGACTTTCTCTCCGTGGCGATGTTTAAGTCCATTCGGTTTATTAGCAATTGCTGCGTTTCATGATTATGAAATATGGAAAATGGATGTCAAGACTGCTTTCCTCAATGGCAACATTGATGAAGAGTTGTATATGATGCAACCCGAAGGTTTTATCGATCCTAAGGATCTTGATAAAGTATGCAAACTTCAGCGTTCCATTTATGGACTGAAGCAAGCATCTCGGAGTTGGAACCTTCGTTTTGATCAAGTGATCAAGAGCTTTGGATTTGTTCCAAATTGCTCTGAAGCTTGCATCTACAAGAAAGTGAGTGGGAGCTCGGTGGCGTTTACGGTACTATATGTGGATGACATATTGATTATTGGAAATGACATCAACATGCTTAACGATGTGAAGAGTTATTTGAACAAGTGTTTTTCAATGAAAGACCTAGGTGAAGCTGCTTATATATTGGGCATCAAAATCTATAGAGATAGACAAAGGCGCTGATAGCTTTAAGCGGTACATACCTAGACAAAGTTCGAAAAGGTTCGAGAATGGATAAGGCATTGAAAGGTTCGATTGCCTATGTTGTCGAGTAAGATATTGAGCAAGGCTCGATGTCCACTCTGATGAAATGATAGGAAGCTATGAGCAAAGTGCCTTATGCCTCGGCCATAGGTTCCATCATGTATGCCATCTTTGTGTACTAGACGGATGTGTCCAATGCTCTTAGTTTGACGCGAGATATCAAAGTGATCCGAGTGGAACACTGGACAACCGTGAAGAACATCCTAAGGTACCTAAATAGGACTAAATAAATGTTCTTAGTCTATGGGGTGATGAACAGCTCGTCGTAAAGGTTACGTCGATGCTAGTTTCGACAAACAAGGATGATTGTAAATCTCGGACGTGATACGTGTATATTTTGAATGGAGGAGCTGTGAGCTGGAGAAGCTGCAAGCAAAGCGTGATCGCGGGATCTGATGAAAGCGGAATACATGGCTGCTGTGAGCGTCAAGTGAAGGAGTTTGGATCAGAAACTTCATCACTGAGCTTGGCGTGGTTCCAAGTGCATTGGACCCACTGGAGATATTGTGTGACAACACTGGCGCCATAGCACTCGCTAAGGAACCAAGATATCATCCAAAGACCAAGCATATCAACCGCAAGTTTCATATAATCCGAGATTATATAGCAGATGGAGATCTGAAGATCGATAAAGTACATCTGAGATCTGAATGTCGAGATCCATTGACTAAACCTCTTCCGTGTAAAACATGATCAGCACCTCGATTGCCATGGGTGTGAGATTGTTTCCAAATGTAAACTAGATTATTGACTCTAGTGCAAGTGGGAGACTGTTGGAATTATGCCCTAGAGGCAATAATAAAGATGTTATTATTATAATTCTTGTTCATGATAAAGTTTATATTCCATGCTATGATTGTATTAAGCGGAAACATTAATACTTGTGTGGTTTGTGAACAACACTGTGTCCCTAATGCGCCTCTATGGACTAGCTCATTGATCAATGATGGTTAAGGTTTCCTAACCATAGACATGAGTTGTCAATTGATAATGAGATCATATCATTGGGAGAATGATATGGTGGAGACCAAACTAAGCGAAACAATTAGATCGTGTCATCGTGTTCGTCTTTGCGAAGCTTTTCTTATGTCAAATATTGTATTCCTTAGACCATGAGATAATGCAACTCCACGGTATCGGAAGAAAGCTTTGAGGTCATCAAGCGTCATCCTATGAGAGGGTGATCATAAAGGTGTCTCTCGGTGATCGGAAAAGTATTGGGTTGTATGTATCGAGATGGGATTTGTCCCTCCCAAGTCGGAGAGATATACTTGGGCCCCTTTCGTGTCGATATCAACACCACTTGCAAGCATGTGGTTAAGGAGTTAATCACAAAGTGATATCGTATTACGGAACGAGTAAAGTACTTGCTGTGAGCGAGATTGAACTAGGTATGACGGTGCACGATGATCGAATCTCGGGCAAGTAAAATATCGCGAGACGAAGGGAATATATATATGGGATTGATTGAATCCTGGCATCGTGGTTCATATGATATGATCATCGATGAATGTGTGAATCAATATGGGTGCAGACCCGCTGTTGATTATTGATAGAAGATCATGTACGCATATTCTCGAACCCTAGGTCACACACTTAACGTGTCTCGGCGCTAGGATAGATTGGATACTTGGTTTATGAATTTTGTTCGAGTCTCGGATGGGATCCGGGACATCACGAGAGGTTCGGAGTGGTCCGGAGAATAAGATTCATAAGGCGATGCAGTTTTTGGAGTTGAATAGTTCCGGTTAATCGGTATTGTCGAAGCTTCTAGAACCTTCGGAAGGGACCAACGTGGACCCACCTTCCGGGAGGGGGCATGGGCCTATGAGGGAGTGTCCTGGCCGCATTGGGCCAGGGGCACAAGGCCCCATAGGTCCCAGCCGATTCTAGATAGATTTAACTCGTTTAAATCTAGAGATAGAATTTCTAGATAAGGGAAAGTTTAAATCGTTTAAACTAGAGATAGGCTTGGAGGATGGGCAAGGGCTGGCCGCACCCCCCCCTCTATATATAGAGGGCTGGTGCGCCCCCTCCCCCCCACACACACACCTTCCTCCAAACCCTAGTAGCCCTGCTGCCTTCCTCTCTCCCTCCCGACTGTCTGTAGGCGAAGCCCTGCTACAGAAATTCTCCACCATATACACCACGCCGTCGTGTTGTAGATCCAATCCATCTCTCCACCATACTTGCTGGTCCGAGGAAGGAGGAGACGTCGAGGTGCTGCACATGTGCATCTCACGGAGGCACCGCCACTTGTGGTGCTAGATCGGATCGGATCGCGAGGAGGAGAAGCGAGTACGACTACATCACCCACGTTCCGACGAACGTTCATTCTGAATCTTCAAGGGTATGAAGATCTAATCCAATCTCTCTCGTTGTTTGCATCTCCTAGATTAGATCTTGGCTTTCCCTCTGTTCGCTTCCGTAGAAAATTTTGATTTACTATGATGCGAAACCCTTCAGAAACACCTTTCGGTTCCCTTTTGATTTCCTCCGAACGACTTCGGAACTTTCCCGAAACGATTCCGGTTCTCTCACGGAACTTTTTCGGTTTCCTTTTCTCTTTCATATGGTGATTCCAACTTACAGAGGATGTCTAGCTCATCGTACCCTTAAGTGTATTTCCCCACGGCTCGAGAATGGGACAGCCATGATCTCCATCAATGATCAATAGCGGGACCGGGATGCCCATATTGACCCATGTGCATTCCACGATCGCAATGTCGTTTGAACCATAAAGAGTCGTTTCCCATTCCCTTTGCCACTTGATACCTAGTTCATCCGAGTTTTGATCTACGGTATCTCCATACGTTCGTTCGATCTCGTTACCGATGAACTTGTTTTCTCGTTTCCGTGTTGTTGCATTCTGTGACCCAGTCACACGCTTGCAAGCTTCGTTAATGCAACGTCATCGAGATGGCCACATATGTATCTATCCGTTACATGGATTGGCAAATCCTGGTCTTGATATGTACTCCTCTACGCGCTCCTTTGGGAAACCTGAGTAGCACCTTTTTGATCACCCAATCACGGAGTGATACTTGATAACCATCTAAGCTCCCTCCAGAACGGTGATTTGCATTATCTCACAGTCTAAGGAGAGGTTGCGAGGTTTCCTTAGTTTATCATTAATGGTGAACTTTGTAACTAGATCTCATTAAGATACAACTGGTTGGGTTGTTTATCTATCACATCATTCAACTAATGACGTGACCTCATTGTCAATTGGCATAAATGCCCATGATCTCGAAACCCTAGATCATCCTCATGACCAATGAACTAGTTCGCTAGAGGTAACTAGAGACACGGTTTGTTTACATACCACACGTGTATTAACATTTCGTATTAATACAGTTATATCATAGTATGAAACTATTATGAACTAATTGAGATATGACAATAAAAACCTATTTATTATTTGCCTCTAGGGCATATCTCCTTCATTTTGAAGATATTTGACAGTTTCATCGAAAGTTTTGGGGCAGTTCTCATGGATAAATTTGTTATTTACATAACTGCTTTTGAGCAATGTCTTTATAATATTACCAGAGTTTTGTAGCAGTGTAGAAAAACCAAGTTAGTCCTCGGTTGGGAGCACAACCGCTTCATGGTAAGGGAAGATATAGATTTCGGACATAAAATTTCTAAGAAGGGAATTGAGGTAGATGATTCGAGCTTGATCACCATAGGAGGGTTACCGATATCACAAGACATAAAAGGGGTTAAGAATTTTCTTGGACATGCGGGATTCTATAGGCGTTTGGTTAAGGATTTTGCTAAACTGGCTGCACCTTTAACTTACCTTCTAAACAAGGATACCCCTTTCTCCTTTGATACAAATTGCATTGACTCCTTTGAATAGTTGAAAAAGCACTAGTTTCTGCACCTATTATTCGGCCACCTAAATGGGATAAACCGTTTGAGATTATGTGTGATGCTAGTGACTGTGCTATTGGGGATGTTCTAGTGCAATGAGAAGGACGAAATCTAAATGTCATTCAATATGTTAGTCAAATTTTTAATGAAGATCAGAGAAATTATGTGACAACTAAAAAAGAATTTCTAGCTGTAGTTTTTGCCTATGATAAGTTTAGACATTACATTATAAACTCGAAAGTAATAGTGCACACCGACCATCAAGCTTTAAGACATCTCTTGGCAAAAAAATATGCGAACCCATGTTTAATTAAATGGGTCCTACTCCTACAAGAGTATGACCTACATATAGTTGATAGAAGAGGTAAGGATAATCTAGTAGCTTACCATCTCTCACGCATGAAAGGTATTATAGAAGATCCTACTCCTATTAATGAATCTATGCCTTGTGAATATCTTGTAGTTGTGGATTCACATGATCCTTGGTTTACGGATTATGCTAACTTTCTTGTAGGTAAGTTTGTACCAAAAGGAATGAACTACCAGCAAAGGAAGAAATTCTTTCATGATTTGAAGTATTACTTCTAGGATGATACTTATCTATATAGGCATGCGCTAGATGGGATGATGAGGAAATGTGTACCTGATCCTGAGATCAGAGCTATTTTTAAAATCATGTCATGATAGCCCTTATGGGGGACATCATATTGGTGGCCACACGACCGCTAAAGTCCTGCAATCAGATTTTTATTTTCCAACCTTGTTTAAAGATGCTCATAATTATGTTAAGTATTGTGATGCTTGTTAATGAATGAGTAATAATGGGAAAAGACAAGAAATGTACATCAAATACAATATCATAATAGAACTATTTGTCGTCTGGGGAATGGATTTCATGGTACCTTTTACCTCTTCTAATGGCTACACTCATATTCTTGTCACTTTTGACTACATTACCAAATGGGTAGATGCTATACTAACCTCTCATGCATATGCAACAGCTTCTATAAAGATGCTCAAGGACATCATTCTTCCTAGGTTTGGAGTACCTAAATTTTTGATTACTGATGGTGGAACTCATTTTATGAAGGGTACTTTTAGAAAAATACTTCAAAAATATGGGGTCGACCATCAAGTAGCTTCACCTTACCATCCACAAGCTAGTGGGCAAGTGGAGCTTTCCAACAGGGAGATTCCAGTTATACTTCAGAAGATGGTGAATAAGTCAAGAAAGGATTGGGCTATGAAGCTAAATGACACACTGTGGGCATATCACATAGCATTCAAAAACCTAATGGGAATGGCACCATATAATATGGTCTACGATAAATCTTCTCATCTCCCATTATAGGTAGAACACAAGGCTTGTTGGGCTATAAAAACTATGAATTTTGATTTTAAAACTACGGGTGAAAAATGTCTCTTAGATATTCATGCTTTAGACGAATGAAGAATTGAGGCCTATGAAAATGCCAAAATATTCAAAGAGAAAGTTAAAAAATGCCATGATAGAAAAATAGAGAATAAGGAATTAAAATATGGAGATAAAGTTCTACTCTACAACTCTAGGCTTAAGATTTTTGCAAGAAAGTTAAGATCCAAGTGGGAAGGACCCTATGAAGTGGAAGAAGCTTATCCCTCAGGAGCAGTGAAACTAAAAGGTAATACCCCTTCTTCTTCTTAGATTGTTAATGGGCAATGTTTGAAACACTATAGAGTTGGGTAGGTCGACACTGTGGAGTTAATCTCATTGATTACGACCGATGAGTTCTTCAAAAAAGGAAGATAACTAGACACCTAGTAGTTTTAATTGTTTCATATTACACTTCTTAAAACTTTTCTGGTCCTATTGTTGTATTCTTTGTTTTCCTCACCTTTTCTCGACAAATTTGAGTTGTTATTTGACCTGGTAGGGACGGTCCGTACGGGCGGACGTGCCCGTACCAGTGGTCGTTAAGCACTCGGTACACTTTCATTTTTCACTCGATTTCTCGTAGTTCTGTAAGACCGAGAGGTACGGGCGCGCACGACCATACCAGTGGTCGTTAACTCGCCAGTACCTTTTCTTCGCTTTCTCAAGTTGCGGTATGACCAGATGGATGGGTGTCTCTGACTGTACGGGTGGTCGTTATCAGAACTATTTTTCCCCATTCGTTGTTCATTACTTGTATAAAAGAGGGAGTGAGTGAGAGAGAAGGGGCATAGGTCGGCCAATGCCGGTACGAGCGTGCAATATAGATGGATCCCGCCCGTACCGACACCCGTGATCGACATTAGCTGCCTTTTATCCTAGCATATTTCTCCCTTTTTCCTGTTTCACTTTTGATTCTTCCTTTCAAATCTAGGGTTCATATTTATTCTACCTTTGCCTCCTATTATCATGCATTAGATCTCACTTGATCATTCAAAGACTATGGAACCTTTTCACATCAAGTAGATCTGGACCAGAAAAGAAGAGACGCCGGCAGCAAAGACCAAAAGAAGGGAACTTCGTAGGAATCTTCGTCCTTCTCAACTATGGAGCCTACTCAAGTGGCTCCACTCATAACTAGGAGGACATGTTTCCGCGCAATTTGGAGATGCTCAGGCATGTGGAACAAAGGAAGAATATCCACACAACCCTTACATGTATAACCTTCATGGATCCTCTCTCAAATCTCCTCCAAGTTCCTCTTCCCAAAAATAAGAAAATAGGATGAGATTAGACAAGATCAAGAACCTTGAAAATATTTCCAAGGCTGATGACAGGAAGTTGCTCTACAAGATAATTAAAGATCAGCATGTTAGCATTACGAAATTTTCCACTCGTTTTGCATGTATTTCTCAAGCTTGTAGCCTCAAAGTGGAGGAGGAATAAGAAGATGATTTATTCACCCCTAAGAAGGAATAGGTACCCACAAGGAGTTTTGGCATCTCCCCCGCCTTGATTCCAAGCTTGGGGAGATCTATGAAAACCTTGTAATCTATCTTCTAGTTTTAGCATGTTTACTTTCTTGCATGCATGTTAGGTTGTTAATTCCAAGAATTTGCATTGGCTGCACCATCTTCAAATTCCTTTGGTTCAAGGAAAGAGTTATATCCATTGAGTTTTGAGACTTATAACATTTTGAAGTAATTTTTGATCCATGATTATTATATTAGATGTATGAATTAGGTTGAGTGTTATGATACTTGTACCACTGTTATGATTCTAGTGCCTTCCAAACCAACAAAGTATTGATTATATATAGGAAGAAAATCTTGATATCATGTTATGCTCACAAGCTTAATATATAAGGGTCATAAAGAGTATTAAAATTGATCAAATGACTTGGTCCTATGGAAAATGAAAAGACTCAGCTATCAAAAAAGTAGAAGGAAAAAAGAGAGAGAGAAAGTAACTCAAGCAATGATCATTCATTACTGGAAATAAGTGCTGAACTAATTAAATTTGATTAATTTATAGTATGCTTACTCCATAAAAACTTCTTATGACATACTGATACAAAAGGTGTGGAAGCGTTGAAATCATGTGATGTGTAAGGGTGTGATATTCGTCATGGTGCAATTCTATATCCGGTGTTGTACTCCTTGTTTCAATTTTTACCTCATTTATTGAAACGACTCGTGCCTCATGAACATGATGACCTTGTCCATAAGCCACCACCTTGCTTGGTGACGAGCAAGAGTCTAGCTTGGGGAAGTTGATGAGTCCAAAATAGAAGCATATTTACCTTTCATTTTTTCATAATAAGATTAGGTTTTTTAGTATTTTACTGCATTTGTGCGCACCTTTTGTCCTTGTTTCAACAGGATCCCGAATCACCGAGTCTCTTATAAATCAATTGGAACTGTCATATTATGCAGTAATATGGTATTTGTGACTGATAAAAGTCATTTAATTTGATTTATTCTCGCACTTGGGAGATTGGCAAACGCAGAGGGAAGCTCTCGGGAGCTTAACAACCACTGGTATGGGTGGATCTTGCCTGTACTGCCTACCCGTACCATGTGGCAGTGCGTCCGCCTCATCAAATACTCTCGCCTCACGAAGAAGGATCTGAGGTCCGACATTCACAGAAACTTCTAGCCTCGAAATACCACACTAGAGAGGGATTTGGAGGAGGAACTTGGAGAAGGGATTATCCTTGCTGCTTCACAAATCATTGCAGGACATCACATCATCCCCTTCATCACCAACTGTTGCATCTCCATTACCATTTCTACTCCCATCTTCCATACATTGATCTTGTTGTAATTCTAGATTCAATTGTGGTTTGCACTAGATTCATCTCTGTACTTTTATCTATCCATTTGATTATGATGATGTCATTGATTGCTTCCATGTGTGAGTAGTTCCCTTTGTTCTTGGGGAGATGGAGAACCCCTAGCACTATTATGAAATGAATAAAGACGATCTATTACTTGTGTCCATGATCTATTGATTTATGATATTGTGTTTGATATCTCTCTTTAGATGGTACGTGTAGTCAGCCACATATCATTTGCCGTCGGGACTAAAGAGAGGGTGAAATCCTAAGCACGTGTATGGGAGTATGTCTAGTGTTACTTGTGACTACAAGAATTGGCTTCTAACCTGCATGGTCTAAGGAAGAATAAAGATAGATTCACTAAGCTAATTATAATATCCATGGGGAAACCATTAATTGTGGTGGTATTTATGAGTTGCTACTCTGAAGCATCGTAGTGGTTATTTAGAGATGACGTCATTACCTGGCTCAAGAAAGCGGCTACCTACAAGCCTTATGGTGAACATCTTATTATGGAACTCTCTCCACACATGTCATGACACAAGAAATAGGTTATCCTAATTATGATTAATAACAACATGCTAGTGGTGTATCCTACATCCCCGAGAATGCTTTAGCCCTATTGAGTTCGAACACCATTCCCAACCTATTCATTACGTGCATTCTTTTACTTGTTTTTATTTACTTTTCTGCATTCAACCAAAAACCTTTCAAACACCCTTTACTCGAAATCAAAGGCAGCTTACAAGTATCCTTTGGTAGATAGTGACGAGGGGCATAAAGACCTTGACCAAATAGCTCTCTATGGATTCGATACTCTTATTTCGAAACTAGATACAATCGATATGTGCACTTGCAGTCATCACCCGACAAACACATCGACATTAGAGGCAAGAAGATCTACTCCTAGAGAGAAACAAAGAAGCATGGGGCCTGGTGCAAAGTGTAAAATGCCACAGGGAGAGGCCGAGGACTGCATGCATGCCTTCGATACCAACCTGCATTTTACTACTAGTAGTACTAGTATACTCCCTCCATTCCATTTTAATCTACATCTTAGAAAAAGTCAGACAAACTAGCACTCCATTTATTAGTACTACTTAGATATGTGAGCAACCAATCCAAGCTACTACTACATTGAGAATGATGACATCCAATAGAGAGAGTAGAATCACTATGTTTTATGTGTTCTAGTTTACTAAAAGTTAGAATATAGATTATTTTAGAACAATTTTTTTGCTCTAAAATGTAGAATATGTGCAAACCTCAAAACACACTTCATTGCTTAGTTTCATGGTCCTTGTGCTAAATGCATGGACTTGGATGTAATTTTCATTTTTATGAGGTCCTTGATGTAACTTGTACTTCCATCGACTGTCTTAACTGAAGAAAATCGCTCCTACGGGACCTACCACAGTTCAAAGAAAATGACACTACCCCAATTATCAGACAAAGTGGACCATGGTTTCTTATAATTCCCAAGTTTTTAGTACTAGGATTTTTTAAGCTTCCTAGCTAACTTCGCACACTTCAGTGACTTTCTGCCGATTTAACGAAATTAGGTCAAATTTGAGCTACAAGTAAGCACGATAGATTTTTCTTGAACTAAATATATTTTAGGAGGTAGATGTGTGCATCTTCTTGTAGTAAACAATGTCGTCAGTGTGAGTTTCAAACTATCAGGAAAGAACATTCAATTCTAAATTTTCTAAGTGAAGACGAGATTGTTCTTTTCCTTAAAGAAAGTCCGAATAATATGGATCTGAACGCCACAAGCCAAGCTTACAAATATATATAGTGTACCAACATCTTATACTTACGATTCCCATGTTTTATGGGTTTTCATACTTCCTAGCTAACTCTGCCCACTTGATGAATTATGTCAATTTATCGAAAATAGGTCAAATTTGAACTACAAGTAAATTGTAGGTTCCTTTTAAAGTTTTACAAAAAAGCTTTTGGAGGTACCCATCGAGGGGTCATGGTTAATATATCAAAAACCACCGAGAGTTTTGACGATAGGTTCAACTTCTTGCTAAGATTTTTCATCTTGACAATTTAACGAAATTAGGCAAAACTTGAGCTAGAAGTAAGCATGATAGATCTCTCTTGAATTAAATGTCTTTTCCGAGGTAGATGGGTGCATATTATTGTAGTAAACAATACGGGCAATGTGAGTTTCCATTAGGAAAAAACATTCTCACTTTTTCGAGTGATGACAAGATTGTTCCTTTCTGTAAATACAGTCCGAAGAATATGGATCTGAATGCCACAAGCCAAGTATAGTGGACCAACACGTTGTACTTATGATTCCCTATGTTATGAGTTTTCAAAATTCCTAGCTAACTCTGCCCATTTGAATGACATTATGTCGATTATCAAAATTAAGTCAAATTTTCACTACAAGTAAACTATAGGTTGCTTTGAAAGTTTTACGAAACCACCGAGAGTTTTGATGGTAGGTTCAACGTATTGTTAAGATTTTGCATATCGACAATTTAACGAAATTAGGTCAAACTTGAGCTACAAGTAAGCATGATAGATTGCTCTTGAATTAAATGTATTTTAAGAGGTAAATTGGTGCATCTTCTTGTAGTAAACAATGTCGGCGGTGTGAGTTTCCAACTACCAAGAAAGAACATTCAATTCTAAATTTTCCAAGTGATGATGAGATTGTTATTTCTCATAAAGAAAGTTCGAAGAATATAGATCTGAATGACACAAGCCAAGCTTTCAGACATATATAGCGGACCAACATATTGTACATACGATTCCCATGTTTAATGAGTTTTCAAACTTCCTAGCTAACTTTTACCACTTGAATGACTTGTTGATTTATCGAAATTAGGTCAAATTTGAACGACAAGTAAATTGTAGGTTGCTTTGAAAGTTTTACGAAAAGGCTTTTGGAGCTACCCATCGGGGGGTCACAATTAATATATGAGAAACCACCAAGAGTTTTGAGGACAGGTTCAACTTCTTGCCAAGACTTTGCATCTTGACAATTTAACGAAATTAGGTCAAACTTGAGCTACAAGTAAGCGCGATAGATTGCTCTTGAATTAAATGTATTTTCAGAGGTAAATGTGTGCATCTTATTTTAGTAAACAATATCGTTAGTGTGAGTTTCCAACTATTAGAAAGAATGTTCTCAATTTTCTGAGTGATGACGAGATTGTTCTTTCCCGTTAGCAAAGTCTGAAGAATATGGTTTTGTATGACACAAGCCAAGTTTTTAGACATATTTAGTGGACAAATATATTGTACTTACGATTTCCATGTTTTATGAGTTTTCAAACTTCCTAGCTAACTCCGCCCACTTGAATGAGGTTATGTCAATTATCGAAATTAGGTCAAATTGAACTACAAGTAAATCGTAGGTTGCTTTGAAAGTTTTATAAAAAGGCTTTTGGAGATACCCATCGAGGGGTCAATTTATATATTAAAAACGACCAAGGGTTTTGACGACATGTTCAACGTCTTGCTAAGATTTTGCATCGTGACAATTTAACAAAATTAGGTCAAACTTGAGCTATAAGTAAGCATGATAGATTGCTCTTGAATTAAATGTCATTTTAGAGGTAGATGGGTGCATCTTATTATAGTAAACAATGTCGTCAGTGTGGGTGTCCAACTACTAGGAAATAAATTCTCATTTTTCCGAGTGATGACGACATTATTATTTTTTGTAAATAAAGTCCAAACACACAAGCCAAGTTTTCAGATATATAGTGTATCAACATCATCTTGTACTTAGGATTCCCATGTTTTATAAGTTTTCAAGATTCCTAGCTAACTCCACCCACTTGAATAAATTTATATCGATGTATTGAAATTACATTGAATTTGAACTAAAAGTAAATTGTAGGTTGATCTGAAAGTTTTATAAAAAAGCTTTTGGAGGTAACCATCAGGTGGTCAATTAATATATCAGAAACCACCGAGAGTTTTGATGGTCGGTTCGACTTTTGCTAAGATTTTGCATCTTGACAATTTTGAACCCCTTTTGAAAACGATTACATGAAATAAAAAAATTATGCATGGCGTCCTATCATGACGCGTGCACTACGTGCCATGAAAATGGTAACAATGGGATTTGACAAGTTTTGGAAAAATAGCTTCACAATATTGTCGTATCATGTATGGACATTATTGGGTCTCAACCAGAACGACCAAGGTCGTCAAGGCCATATTGAAATCATAGTTTACAATCTGATAGAATTCCCACAGTAGTTTTGTAGATGGGTGCATCTTGGCATAGTAAGCATTGTTGCCCATGGGAGTTTTCAACAAATAGGAAAAAATACATTCAATTTCCCTAGTGACAACGGTGATGTTTTTGCTGTAAACAAAGTCTGTATAATATGGTTTGGAATGCCACAAGCCCATGTTTCCAGACATATAGTGGATCATGCTTCCTATCTAACTTCAGCACTTAAATGAATTTTGCAAAAAAATTGAGCCTAGCAAGGTGGAGAGGGGAGTACCAGGCACAAGTGTCTAAGAAAAAAAGCAAATAATGGCCCCACTTGGCAGTGTATGACCAAGCTATAAAACTACTATGCAAAAGTTAGCATCTTCGGTTTAGTAGGTTCCAGGAATCATCTTAGACACTATCTAAACGGTGGAGCTTATTTATTTTCTTAGACATATGCTGCAACTTTTCTTAGACACTGTCCACACGCTATACATGCTGAGAGAATAAAACGTAGGCATGGGAAGAGGGAAGCAGCAAAGAGGAGTTAAAGGTGGTTCAATGTCCGAGCAAAGTTATGACAGGTTTGTGACATGAGATACTCCTGTGGCCTTAAAGTGTACACTCTACTAGTAGTAAATTTCAGGACCTATGCACATAAAACAAAATTGTGTATTTTCTCTCTCCTTCACTGCCTCTCATCGTCCATCCTCCATATCTCCTCCACTCACCCCCACGTGCACCGCCCGGCTGATCTCTCTCTCGTCCATAGTGTGGTGCTGCCCACGCGTGCCTTCGTCATCCGCGTTGGTGTGGAGTAGGAGGAGTACATAGCAAGGAAACCACTTTGGTCCTTGACAGCCAAAAAATTCATACTTTTCCGGTTTCGAAATTTTTACTTGCTTCTAAAACATCGGGAGCGAGGGTTATTTAAAAGATCGACCATTCAGAGTACTTCTTATCTTATCGTTACCTTGTATTTATATCTTATATATCTCACCTTACAATACCATACCACTACATTGTGTACGAATAACTTTGAACATTGATCATTGGATCAAGACTGGCAAATCCAAATATTGCTAACCATTGGATTGATGACCCACAAGTATAGGGGTGTATCGCTGTATTTTTGAGGGAAGTGAAACCCAATTTATTGATTCGACACAAGGGGAGCCAAAGAATATTTATAAGCCTTAACAACTGAGTTGTCAATTCAGCTGCACCTGGAAACAATCTTGCTCACAGCTGTTTATCAGTAGCAACAATTTTATAATAGCAATAACAAAGTAATAGCAGTAGTAAAAGTAAAGACAGTAGTAACAATTGCAGTAAATAGTAGGATTAAAGCGCGGTATCATATGGATGGATGGACGGGCGTTGCATGGACAAGACAATTCATATAGAAATCAAGACATAGGGCATTTGCAGATAAATAAGATAAAGCATCCAAGTACTAAATAATCATAGGCATGTGTTCCATATATATTCATACGTGCTCGCCATGAGAACTTGCACAACATCTTTTGTCCTGCCAGCCCGTTTGCAGCGGGGCCTTAAGAGAACTACTAGAAATTAGTATGCTCCTTTTAATAGAGCACCGGAGCAAAGCATTAACACTCCGTGAACACATGTGATCCTCACATCAAAGTTGTGGCATCCCGCTAAAACCACTACTAGAAAATCACTTGGAGTTTGTGTTTTGTGCACCATCATGTCATCATCATGCATATTATGTTCGCATGTTTTGACCGCAAACTATTTTGCTAAAAACATATTTTTGTTTTACTAAAACAACTCCGCGGTTTTATTAAAACCGTCCCTATTTTTGTTATTTGAAATTAAAACAAAATAATATTTTTGTCCATACGCGACCACAAAGGTTTTCTTATTTTATTAAAATAATAAAGTGATAAAAAGTCTGTCTAAAGTTTTGGTCTAAAACTAGTTCTATCTAGACTACTTTGGACTATATAAATACTCCAATCCCTCTTTTTATCTCTGACCCTAACCTAAAACCTAGACCAAACCACACTCACTCGCCTGCCTCGCGCTACACACACTGTCACCCACGCATCCACCGAACCACACCCAAGTCCCAGCACCACACCACACGGACCTGACCTGGTCATCTACACGTACATCACGATGCAGCCACACACGCACACCACGCTCCCTGCAGCCCCTATCGTCTCCATCCTGATCCCCACCGCGAGAGCCGCCTCCCTCTTAGGCGCGCCGCCGCCGCCCGCACATCCGCCTCCTTCCTGGAGAAAGAGCCGACCCGGAGCACCACCAATAACGCCACCTGGCTCGCTCGGGAAGCCGCCTCTACTTCTCATGCCTCCTTCCAGTCCGACCTTTTACCCGTCTACATCACGCTAGGGTAAGCTCGCCACTTTCCTGACGTTCTCTCTCTTTCTTGCTATTCATGTACCTCTGCCCAGTTCTGCTCCGCCCTCCATGGCCGACGCATGGGCAGGCTTGCCCTCTAGCGCCTGATCTTTATAGTCTCGTGTTGATACCTTCTGTCTGAGCACATGCATGCACGCCTCAGTCTGAGTCACTCCGCAGTGCAGACATGCTTCCGCTTGGCCCTAGTCGCGGCGACCCAACACTTTACTGCCAGACTTCTTGCTTTGCAACCACACGCATGATTTCTTTTAATCAACCTGGTTGCTCACATGGTTTGTTATCACCTGCTTGCTAGCTAGCTTCTAGCTACTTTTGCATTACATGAATCGTTTCAGCAGTGGGCTTACCTGCCTAGCTCTGTTTGACGTCTATGCATTCTAAAACGTTTTAATCCGGTCCTGTAGAAGAACCCTTATCAGATGCTAGCCGAAACCTTGCACCATCGCGTAGGATTCACGGTTCGAGTCCTAACCCCTGTAGGAATAATCCCAGGCGCAACTCCTTTTAAATTCCCTTTTTTTCTCCATCTTTGATCTTTTATATGTACAGTTTTCATCGTGGTAAGGCCTCATAGTTCTTGTCTCAATAATCAATATGCAACAAATCCAAAGCAGTATCCTAGCTGTTTGAGCCCTGTGTATTCTCCTGGGATGCCCAAGGCCGAATCATTGCTGCCACGATAAAATCCCTCTGTCCATGGCATATTCGTTATCATTTTTTTACCTACAACTAAAACGAGGAAAAGTTATATATGGATATTTAACCAGAAAATACACCGATCCTCTTGTTTGCATATTGCATCATATGGTTTGTGGATAGTTTTGCTTATTTATAATAGAGAATAGTTCAAGTGAATTGGAAATTACTATAATTATAATTGCCATGCTCCATTTCACAATTTTTTAGCTCACACCTTGTCATGCTCGCCATGTTAACCATGTTAACAAAATTTTCCCTTTGATGGATAGATAAATAACTTGATCTATCTATATTTAATTGTCGGATTCTGGTTTAGATTAATTTTGCTAAATTGCATCGTATCTTTGCCATGTCATGTATCATATCATGCATCATGCCCGATCTTTTGTCGAAGTATTAATTATTGCATCCGGTGTTTCTTTTAGTGTTTGCTTCTTCGCGGATTAGGCTGATGAGTTGATGCGAGTATCGACAAGTTCTCCGGATATGAACCGTCGGCAGTGTTTTCCCAGGCGAGCATCTCTCCCCCTTCTACCTATTTTGTATTTATAGTCTTTATTTCCTCCTGTTGATCTATTGCTATCCGTGTCACGATGCTTTAGTTTCCGTACACCAGTTATATCCCGTGCATCCTCTATATTGCCTTGGACACCTCCTATTACCCGTGTTTGGTAGATAGCTGGCCTTGCGAGTCGTAGTTGCTTGCTCAGGTGCGATCTCATGTTGTCAAGTACCACAGTTGTTGGATGCTAGCAGATGTTAATGGTGGAGATGCTTAATGGTGGAGATGATCATGACTTTAAAACAACTATTAAATTGCTAGATATAACTAATGCAGAGGCATCGGTGGGCAATAGATGTTATTTGGTTCTTCCACGCTCACTTGTGTCCCGTAGGACCCCGAGTACTTGATACCTGTTCCTTGACTATTCGCACTATCCACATCCGGGAGGACTTATGGACCCCCCTGAGCCAGAGCTTGATTCATTTCTATTTCTTGGGGCCGCAAACTAGTTTGGGGTTTTATTACTATCCTGTACTTATGCCATGTTACTGCTTTATTTACGATTGTGCGTGGAGCACCTGTACTGTTTAGGATCGTGACATGTTGTTGCTGTATCAACAAGCCCACTCACACTTTCGGGTTCCCAGTCGTTTACAGCTATCCACACAAACCCTGGGTCAGTTCCGGAGCCGGCCAACTTCGTTGCGGGTAGCTTAGTGGGGTGGCCCCCTGAAATATTTTATGAATCCTGTGATCGCTTTGTCGTGAATGCCTCGTTGGGTTTTGAGTTGGTTTTTCCGAGGTTGATCGAGTGTGTGTTGCTATTTGTGCACCCCTACAGGGTAAAACTTTATGAAAGCCGTGTCCGCGGTTATGGACGACTTGGAGCACAGTATCTCGATCATAGACAAGCATAACTAAAGTAGTGCTATAAACTTGACTTAATATATGACTAGTAATCAGATTCAACTATAACGGAATGGATATTAAAAATGCCAACAGCTGGTGGATCTGGGTTGTTTTGTGACATGCTATACCTGCCTAGTAAGTATTGCAACTCCAATGGAATGTGATAAAAGTGTCAACAACTATTGGATTTGGGATTCCTCAGGACAATTATATCTGACTAGTAAATGTTTCAACTACAACGGAGTGGTTAATTAAAACTGCCCACTACTTATGCTATCAGGATAACTCATGCTATCTATATCTGACTAGTAAGTGCTTCAACTATAATCGGATGAATAAAACTGCCAACGGTGTGAGTTCCTTGGTCCGACTTCCTCGTTTGGTCTCGAGGGGGAAATACCAGGATGGGTTTGTTTGGTGTTAGCTTCAGGTTGGATCCTAATAGGTCTTTCTTACTCCTCTCTCATAACCGCCAGTTGTCTCGAGTCTCTATAGGTTGTTTAGTGCTGCTGCGCTGCCGCTTCAGTCTACCATACCTATGTAGGCGAGAGCCGCCGAATTCTAGCCTCGCCGTGTACTCGCCTTTGTACTGACGCTCCTCTTTTTCCTTTGCCCTTTGTCAGCACCCCTTTTGTTTTAGCAGGTTTGAGATCGACGTCGTTAGTAGGGTTACCCTTCCGGCTTGGCCTGGGCAGGGTTATGGACGCCATTGGTTATTCTTCAGGGCTCTTAGCCCCATTTGCATCTTATCCGTACTCGGACGTTGTATCGATTTCAAGGTGATTTGGATCTTTGTATTGTATATCTGTATCCTTGACTCGTTGAGTCGATGTTGTATATATCTGTTCTGTGGGTCCCATCGAGGACTGTTGTGTAATGGCATTACTTCGTTTTCCACCCGCACGAAAGTGCCTGGTGGGCGTCCTTGAATCGTTTCTATGCGGGTTTGGCGGAAAGGGCTAAAACTTGCATAGGGCCGATTCGAGGGTGTTCTGATGGTATCGAGCTTCGATGTTGCGATACCCCACAAGTCCAGCCTGTAGGATAACCTAGCTAACGGCCGAAGTAGAGTGTCAAAACTATTTTGCAAAATCGGTTGGATAGATCTGATTAGGTCTGCTTTTACTCCTTACCCTCTGCTATTCTCCTCTTACCTCTGCGTGTTTTGAATCTGCTCTCTTCCCTTTCTTCGAGTCCAGGAATTCTCGTGGTTGGGTTTCCGTCGTACCTTCTTTGGTAACGGTGCTTCTACATCCGGACTTCATGCTATCTGAGAAATCCTTCATCTGTTGGACTTCTCGTTGTTCCTTCTTTGTGCCTTCCGGAGTTTCCAAGACGACGTCATCAGCTACGCCAGATCCGATGCAGAGTCTGCATTCCACCTTTGTTTCCGAGCCTTGATTGCCGAGATCTTCAGTCTAATTCCGAGAGTTGGTTGCATAATTCTCCTATTCGTGTGCAGAGTAATGGTTTGGGTGCGCGATGGACTGATCACCATCCGACTACTCTTATCATTCGCTCTTGTACGTTGAATCAGTGGATCCAGCAATTTTACTCCGTCCACGGAAGCTAGAGGTAGCTTAATTTGTTGATACCTCTACCTTCGCCCTTTGTTCCCGGAGTGTTCTCTCAACGATCACGGACAACGACATCTTGTTAGTGGTGTCGCGAGGATCGACACGAAGCGAGAAGATTCAGATCGCAGACCTTCTTCCCGGTACCACGAGGCGGATCTCGAGGGCGAGATCCATTGTTAGTGGTGTCGAATTGTGGCATCCCGCTAAAACCACTACTAGAAAATCACTTGGAGTTTGTGTTTTGTGCACCATCATGTCATCATCATGCATATTATGTTCGCATGTTTTGACCGCAAACTATTTTGCTAAAAACATATTTTTGTTTTACTAAAACAACTCCGCGGTTTTATTAAAACCGTCCCTCTTTTTGTTATTTGAAATTAAAACAAAATAATATTTTTGTCCATACGCGACCACAAAGGTTTTCTTATTTTATTAAAATAATAAAGTGATAAAAAGTCTGTCTAAAGTTTTGGTCCAAAACTAGTTCCATCTAGACTACTTTGGACTATATAAATACTCCAATCCCTCTTTTTATCTCTGACCCTAACCTAAAACCTAGACCAAACCACACTCACTTTGCCTCATACACACACCTTGTCACGCATCCACCGAACCACACCCAAGTCCCAGCACCACACCACACGGACCTGACCTGGTCATCTACACGTACATCACGATGCAGCCACACACGCACACCACGCGTCCCACAGCCCCTGTCGTCTCCATCCTGATCCCCACCGCGAGAGCCGCCTCCCTCTTAGGCGCGCCGCCGCCACCCGCGCATCCGCCTCCTTCCTGGAGAAAGAGCCGACCCGGAGCACCACCAAGAACGCCGCCTGGCCCGCTCGGGAAGCCGCCTCTACTTCTCATGCCTCCTTCCAGTCTGACCTTTTACCCGTCTACATCACGCCAGGGTAAGCTCGCCACTTTCCTGATGTACTCTCTCTTTCTTGCTATTCATGTACCTCTGCCCAGTTCTGCTCCGCCCTCCATGGCCGACGCATGGGCAGGCTTGCCCTCTAGCGCCTGATCTTTATAGTCTCGTGTTGATACCTTCTGTCTGAGCACATGCATGCACGCCTCGATGCAAGTCACTCCATGATCTGAGACATGCTTCCGCTTGGCCCTGGTCACCAGCGACCCAACACTTTACTGCCAGACTTCTTTCTTTGCAACCACGCGCATGATTTCTTTTAATCAACCAGGTTGCTCACATGGTTTGTTTTCACCTGCTTGCTAGCTAGCTTCTAGCTACTTTTGCATTACATGAATCGTTTCACCAGTGTGCTTACCTGCCTAGCTCTGTTTGACGTCTATGCATACTAAAACGTTTTAATCCGGTCCTGTAGAAGAACCCTTATCAGATGCTAGCTGAAATCTTGCACCATCGCCTAGGATTCCCGGTTCGAGTCCTAACCCCTGTAGGAATAATCCCAGGCGCAGCTCCTTTTAAATTCCTTTTTTTTCTCTATCTTTGATCTTTTATATGTACAGTTTTCATCGTGGTAAGGCCTCATAGTTCTTGTCTCAATAATCAATATGCAACAAATCCAAAGAAGTATCCTAGCTGTTTGAGCCCTGTGTATTCTCCTGGGATGCCCAAGGCCGAATCATTGCTGCCACGATAAAATCCCTCTGTCCATGGCATATTCGTTATCATTTTTTTACCTACAACTAAAACGAGGAAAAGTTATATATGGATATTTAACCAGAAAATACACCGATCCTCTTGTTTGCATATTGCATCATATGGTTTGTGGATAGTTTTGCTTATTTATAATAGAGAATAGTTCAAGTGAATTGGAAATTACTATAATTATAATTGCCATGCTCCATTTACAATTGTTTAGCTCACACCTTGTCATGGTCGCCATGTTAACCATGTTAACAAAATTTTCCCTTTGATGGATAGATAAATAACTTGATCTATCTATATTTAATTGTCGGATTCTGGTTTAGATTAATTTTGCTAAATTGCATCGTATCTTTGCCATGTCATGCATCATCTCATGCATCATGCCCGATCTTTTGTCGAAGTATTAAATATTGCATCCGGTGTTTCTTTTAGTGTTTGCTTCTTCGCGGATTAGGCCGATGAGTTGATGCGAGTATCGACAAGTTCTCTGGATATGAACCGTCGGCAGTGTTTTCCCAGGCGAGCATCTCTCCCCCTTCTACCTATTTTAGATTTATAATCTTTATTTCCTCCTGTTGATCTATTGCTATCCGTGTCACGATGCTTTAGTTTCCGTACACCAGTTATATCCCGTGCAACCTCTATATTGCCTTGGACACCTCCTATTACCCGTGTTTGGTAGATAGCTGGCCTTGCGAGTCGTAGTTGCTTGCTTAGGTGCGATCTCGTGTTGTCAAGTACCACAGTTGTTGGATGCTGGCAGATGTTAATGGTGGAGATGCTTAATGGTGGAGATGATCATGACTTTAAACACAACTATTAAATTGCTAGATATAACTAATGAAGAGGCATCGGTGGGCAATAGATGTTATTTGGTTCTTCCACGCTCACTTGTGTCCCGTAGGACCCCGAGTACTTGATACCTGTTCCTTGACTATTCGCACTATCCACATCCGGGAGGCCTTATGGAACCCCCTGAGCTAGAGCTTGTTTCATTTCTATTTCTTGGGGCCACAAACTAGTTTGGGGTTTTATTACTATCCTGTACTTATGCCATGTTACTGCTTTATTTACGATTGTGCGTGGAGCACCTCTACTGTTTATGATCATGACATGTTTTTGATGTATCGACAAGCCCAGTCACACTTTTGGGTTCCTAGTCGTTTACAGCCGTCCACACAAACCCTGGGTCCGTTCTGGAGCCGGCCAACTTCGTTGCGGGTAGCTTAGTGGGGTGGCCCCCTGAAATATTTTATGAATCCTGTGATCGCTTTGTCGTGAATGCCTCGTTGGGTTTTGAGTTGGTTTTTCCGAGGTTGATCGAGTGTGTGTTGCTATTTGTGCACCCCTGCAGGGTAAAACTTTCTGAAAGCCGTGTCCATGGTTATGGACGACTTGGAGCACAGTATCTCGATCATAGACAAGCATAACTAAAGTAGTGCTATAAACTTGACTTAATATATGACTAGTAATCAGATTCAACTATAACGGAATGGATATTAAAAATGCCAACATCTGGTGGATCTGGGTTGTTTTGTGACATGCTATACCTGCCTAGTAAGTATTGCAACTCCAACGGAATGTGATAAAAGTGTCAACAACTGTTGGGTTTGGGATTCCTCAGGACAATTATATCTGACTAGTAAATGTTTCAACTACAACGGAGTGGTTAATTAAAACTGCCCACTACTTATGCTATCAGGATAACTCATGCTATCTATATCTGACTAGTAAGTGCTTCAACTATAATCGAATGAATAAAACTGCCAACAGTGTGAGTTCCTTGGTCTGACTTCCTCGTTTGGTCTCGAGGGGGAAATACCAGGATGGGTTTGTTTAGTGTTAGCTTCAGGTTGGATCCTAATAGGTCTTTCTTACTCCTCTCTGATAACCGCCAGTTGTCTCGAGTCTCTATAGGTTGTTTAGTGCTGCTATGCTGCCACTTTAGTCCACCATACCTATGTAGGCGAGAGCCGCCGAATTCTAGCCTCGCCGTGTACTGGCCTCAGTACTGACGCTCCTCTTTTTCCTTTGCCCTTTGTCGGCACCCCTTTTGGTTTAGCAGGTTTGAGATCGACGTCATTAGCAGGGTTACCCTTCCGGCTTGGTCTGGGCAGGGTTATGGATGCCATTGGTTATTCTTCAGGGCTCTTAGCCCCATTTGCATCTTGTCCGTACTCGGACGTTGTATCGATTTCAAGGTGATTTGGATCTTTGTATTGTATATCTGTATTCTTGACTCGTTGAGTCGATGTTGTATATATTTGTTCTGTGGGTCCCATCGAGGACTGTTGTGTAATGGCATTACTTAGTTTTCCACCCGCACGAAAGTGCCTGGTGGGTGTCCTTGAATCGTTTCTATACGGGTTTGGCGGAAAGCGCAAAAACTTGCATAGGGCCGATTCGAGGGTGTTACAAAAGCCATTCCCTACGGTTATCCCGATTACTGTCACTTCGGGGCCTTTGGTTCTGGACAACAATATGTGTATACAACTTGCAGGTAAGACCATAAACAATACTATCATAATCAATCAATAACATGTTCAGATCTGAAATCATGGCACTCGGGCCCTAGTGACAAGCATTAAGCATAACAAGTTGCAACAAAGTCAAAAAGCACTAATAATAGATACTAGGCACCATGCCCTAACAATCTGATGCCATTACATGAACGATCTCATCCCCCTACCATCCCCATAGCTTACAGCGGGGGATTACTCACTCATGGATGGGGGAAACATGGATGGTCAATGGAGAAGCGATGGTGATGATGATGGCGATGATATCCTCCAATTCCCCCTCCCGGCAGGGTGCCATAATGGAGTTTCTGGTTCCGGTTCGCGGAATCTGGTGGTGGCGGCACAACGGAACTCTTTCCGCAAAAACGTCGAACCCCCCTTGCTTTTTAGGTCAAGAGGCAACTTATAGGCAAAGACGGAGGCCGAGGGGGTGACCGAGGCGGCCACACCACCCCCAGGCGTGGCCTAGCCTGGCCTGCACGGCCAGGTGGTGTGGGCCCCTCGTGGCCATCCTCCGTCTCGTCTTCTGGCTCCGTGAGTCTTCTGGTGAAATAGGATTTTTGGCATATTTTCCGGGATTTTTCCTGATAGTTGATTTTCTGCACAAAACCTAGACACCAAGTTAATTCTGCTGAAAACAGCGTTAGTCCATGTTAGTTGTATCCAAATCACACAAGTTTAGAGGAAAAACAATAGCAAAAGTGTTCGGGAAAGTAGATACGTTTTGGATGTATTAACTCCGCCCAAGCTTAGCTTATTGCTTGTCCTCAAGCAATTCAGTTGAAAACTGAGTGCGATAAAAGAAACTTTCACGAACACATTTTCTTCATAAGATGTATATATTCTCAGCATATGATCAACTACTCAGGCAATTCACAATAAAGAGTATGAAACTAAGTTTACTTAATAGTCATTGCAAGCTATGAAGAGATTCCAACTCAAAAATAATAAATAGCATGAAACATAAACATAAGCAACATCGCAATGTTCATAAAAAGGTATGATAGAGTGGTATCTCACTTGCCTTTGATTGTAGAGCAAACTTGAATGCTGAGGCACCTGTGAAGTTCAAGTGAAGACTAGAAGTAAAGATATCAAATATACAAGCATCAAAGTCATGACACAATTAATCAAGTTTTGAGACAAGCACATCACACTAAGAATGGCAACTATGCTCTCAAGAAAGTGCTCATAGAATGTGAGGAGACTCAACAAAGAAATGAAAAGGTTTTGAAAAGTTTGAAAGACTTCCAAATGATGAAAGTATGGTACTCATTAGCTTTGAGCTCTCATTGCCCCTATCATAAGCATCTTTAAATGGTTAAGGTGAAAGTGAGGTCCAATACGAGTTATATGCTTAACAGACTATAAACTGTAAATCGCATGTCCCTTGAGTATGAGGGCCGCTCCTCATGCTACTAAACTTTAGTTACCAGTAAGTTCTTGTCATAGTAAATACATTCATATCATAGAGAACCTCCAACGGGGTACCCCTTGCTCGATGATACAGAAGAATCCCCATATAAAAATGACAAGGCAAGCAGACAGCAAGCATCTCAGCAATCTTCTTATTTACCATGGGAAAATGGTGCTTTTTTCTCTCTTTCCTCTTTTCTCATCATCTTTTTTTTCTTTTTCTCAACAACTATCTCTCCTTTTTTATAAGAAAAATGCTTCATAGATTGCTCATTATGGTTACGCTGCAGGTTTCCACCATGATTTGGGATGGATTAGACCGGCGGCCCAGGCGTTTCTCTAGCACACATACATAACTCCATGAACTTACAAGCTCCCCTTTTATTTCACACCGATAACATCCGTAAACAAAAGAGCATGATATCAACGGGGTATATATTTACAGGTGTTGAAAGCGTTCCCCGTGACAGCATGGTTCTGCTAATCCCCAGCCTATAATTTGCAAGCATATAACTTTCATGGACAGTCACAATGGTTAAGGTTTATTAAGTGCAAGAAATAAAGTGTGCCATCAAGTTTGTGAGAGCTTTACTAACTAACTTTTTCATAACAAGCAAACATTTTATTCGGAAGAAAACAAGGCATATTGAATACGCACGGAATAGCAAATGATGCTAATAGGTAGGTATGGTGGACTCTTTTGGCAATATTGGTTTTGGGGAGTTGGAAACACGAGTAGAGATCATACTCAGTGCAAGTGAAGGCCAGCAGTAGTAAGGGAGCGACAAACAAGAGAGCAATAACTGTCATAATCATGCTTGCAACAAAATAGGACTAATCATGGGATGAAAGTGATTCAAGACCCCTGAGGCAAAATAATTCATCGGGGCTCAACTGATTATTGTTTCAGTCATATGCATGCTTGAGCATGTGCCAAGTCAATTCAAGTGAAACATTCAGAGGAGGATACCACAGTGTCATACCAAGTTATGAATAGAACAATGCAAGCAAACATTCATATGACATGCTACAAACCATTAGCAAGATGGAGCTAATCATAGGAAAGCAAGAACTACTAAGCATCCATAAATAACATACACCTTAAATGAACAGACTAAGCATGCCCACAATGATGAGTATATGTACAAAAATGAAAGCAAATAGAGTTCGTTACCAGCCTCTTACCACACCTCAAGTTATCATTAATCCTCATTATTTCCCTTCACTTGTGTGGCTTGAATAATAACATGAAACCAAATTCCACTAAGGACTGCTGAACCCTGCAACAAACTTCACAAAACCAAAGAAGAACAACAAATATTTTTGGGTTTTTGATTTTTAAAGGCAAGAACCAAAAGGAAGAACAAGCAAAGCAAAATATATTTGGGTTTTTCAAATAATTAAAACAAAGAAAAAAGGAAGAAGCAAACCAAGGCAAAAATAAAAAGAAGCAAACAAAGAGAAACAAAGAAAATATGTTTGGTCTTTTTGTGTTTTAGAAAGCAAAAGTTAAGAAAGAATTAAAACTAAAAAGAGAATGAAGCATGGATATATGTAGATGAGTGTGATGTCGGTGTACCTCCCCCCAAGCTTAGGCTTTTGGCCTAAGTGGGTATCAATCCCAAGATAGCCAAGATGGAGCGCCTCCGTAGTACGGCGAGGAGGTTCCCTCGTCCTGATACGAGCTCGCGGACGCCCCACCATAATGCGCAGAATAGTCATAAGAAGGCACATCCTCCTAGTGCTGCCTGTGGAAACCAAGCAAGTGGAGCTGCTCATCCACCTCCTCCTTGGAACACGACCATGGCCTCCTGTAAATACCAAACAAAGTAGATTGCGGCAAAAGAATTTTGCTCTCGTCCCCGTCAGTAAACAACATCCTGTATACTAAACCCTCCGTACTAGAGTCAGCAGTGACAAAGTGATGCGTTTTCATAGCAGCAAGATCAAGCATTTATGGTGCCAACACTGTGTCATTAGGATCCACAGAAAGTTCCAAAGCAGCAACCATGTGTAAGGCAATAATGCCCCCATAAATAGGTCCCCTAGCGGCTAGGCGGCGAGCAATGAGAGAGCCAAGATTATACTTGGTATCATTATTAAGTGCAGCAGCAAGGAAGGCTAAATGATAATTAGAAATATTACTAGTGTTCTCCCTACCAAGAATGCTAGTGGCAAGATAATAAGCAAAATACTAAGAGCTGGGAGTTGAATATTCCTTATCTTCCCGTGCTAAGCTATGCGGTCATCGTCATTTGTCACACTTCGATAGAGCTCCAGCAAATCAGCGGGTCGACCTTGGATCTTCTTCACTGTCCCTGTAATGCCTACACCTATAATGCTGCAAAATCTTTCCAATGAAATGGTAATAGGCTGATTATAAATTCTGAACGAAACAGTTGACTGATAAGGGGTGTTAGTGAAAACAAAACTCTCAATGAAAGTTTTGGTGAGCACGGCATATTGCTCACTCTCATCCTGCATGTAAGTGTTCAAACCGACCCTCTGAACCAGTAGTAAGAAATCATCGAGGATCCCTGCAGCTTGCAAAAAGGAAAAACAAGGGAAGGTAGATGGGTGAGCATCTCCCTCATGTCCTTAATTGCTAGAGCGTGGTGCAATAAGATCCTCATTGTATGGTGGCCTAAACCGAGAGGCTGATCTTGAGGGCCTTGCTCTCCTGGGTGTGTCCCTCTCAAATATTTCTCCAAAAGTGTGGTTGTTCATCTTTGATATTCTGAAATTTAAACATCCATTATACAAGTGATTGCAAAGTGAATACATAATGAAGGGAACTACTCATAGGGACTTGCAAGAGGCCTAAACATGCATCAAAACAATATCTCTAAGCATTGAACGATCTTACAAGCTCTGATAACCTGTCACCTACAGCAGCAAAATACTCAAGATATAAACCACTAAATACAAATCTACTTGGACAAGCGGAGGAGTCACATACCGGAGAATAAATGCTCCAAATTTCAGCAACAAAGATGGGCTGAGCAAGGAGATCGAATAATCATGGACAAGAACAGCAAGAACGTGATTTCGAGCAATGAACTGGTGTTTTCTCGAGAGAGAGAAGGCAGAGGCAAGTGAGAGAGTGAATGGAGGGCCAGGGGTGGCCCCTGGGGTGGCCACGCCACCAGGTGGTGTGCTTGCCTGGTGGGCCCCCCTGGGTCACTCTAGGCACTCCTCTGCCCCTTTTTTCACGTAAAAATTTAATATGAATTTTCTGGAATTTTTCGAGACACTTTATTTTTGAGCATTTTTCAAGTATTGATGAATGGTTTTCTGACAGAAAGATGTTTTTGGAAAGATGCAAAAGCAAAACAAAACTAAAACTTCATAAGTTCTAAGACACTCTAATAAGCAAGAAACTAGCAACAGAAAAGAAAACTAAGCGAAAGCAAAAACTAAAATGGATAAAAAAATAAAAGTAAGCAAAGATAATCATGGTGAAAACATTGTTTTGTTCATTAAAATCCCTTTGTTAACAAGGTTGATCAGGTCTTGTTACCAAAACAATTTTATATGAAACAAAACTTTGCATTCCACTAATGATTATATTACCTCAACTTTGATAGCAATGGTCCCAATCATAATAGTTTCATATTTTTCTTTTGGTATGTGACAATATATTTCTCCAACTTGAATGCCTTTAACATGTTCAATTGAATTTAACCCATAAGTCTTATCAATCTTCTTGGGGAAATAGACAGTATGCTCTTTGTCATTAACAATAAAAGTCACCTTTGCTTGATTACAGTTAATAACAGCTCCTGCAGTATTAAGAAAAGGTCTCTCAAGAATAATAGACATGTTATCATCTTCAGACATTTCAAGCACAATAAAATCAGTTAATATCAAGCAATTATGAGCCACTTGAACAGGTACATCCTCACATATACCAACAGGAATAGTAGTAGATTTATTAGCCATTTGCAAAGATATATCATTTGGTATTAGTTTCTCTAATTGAAGTCTCCTGTAGAGAGAAAAAGGCATAACACTAACTCCTGCTCCCAAATCACAAAGCAGTTCTAACATAAATATTTTTAATATAGCAAGGAATAGTTGGAATCCCTGGGTCTCCAAGTTTCTTTGGAGCCTTACCATTAAAGGAATAATTAGCAAGCAAAGTAGAAATTTCTTCATTAGGGATCTTCCTTTTATTAGAGACAATATCTTTCATATATTTTCAATAAGGATGCATTTTAATAGCATCAGTCAAAGGTATTTGCAAAAATAAAGGTTTCATCCACTCATAAAACTTATTATAGTGTTCATCTTCCTTTGACTTGTGTTTCTTATCAGGAAAAGGCATAGGTTTTTCGACCCAAGGCTCTCTTTCACTACCATGTTTCTTAGCAACAAAATCTTCTTTAGTGTATTTAGTATTCTTAGTGTGCCTTTTAGGTACTTCTTCAACTTTTTCTTTATCAGGAGCATCATTTTATTCATTACCACTTTCAGTTTCAGCATCAGAAACAGATATATTATTAGGATCTTTAGCAGGTTCAGAAGGTTCTACAATAGTTTTATGTTTCTTTTTCCTTTTCTTAGGAGTAGTACCACTATTTTCAATTTGTTGAGAATCCTGCTCAATTCTTTTAGGATGCCCCTCAGGATATAGAGGATCCTGGGGTGGCAGCACCACTTCAAGTTCTAATTTCATAAGCATGTTTTTCTTTAGCAGCATTAACTAGCAAGTATTTTTGTACTTTAATAAGCTGATCAATTTGAGTTTGAACCATTTGAAAATGTTTAACAAGCATTTCAACATCATTAGAGGTTATTTCCATAATATCCTTTAACTCAATAATAGCTCTAGAGTTTTCCATTAGATGATTTTGCACCCTTTTGTTAAAATTATCTTGCTTAACAATAAAAATATTAAATTCTTCTAAGCATTGATCAGGAGGTATAGAGTAAGGAATATAACCTTCATCAAAATCTAGGAGAGAGAGTATACCTCAATAGTGTATGAGTGGGAGATTGGCTTACATAATTCTTCTATAGGAGGTAAATTCTTGACATATGTAGCTTTAATTCCCTTCTCCTTAAGACATTTCTTAGCTTCCTTCATCACTTCATCATTTAGTTCAATAACTCCCCTCTTCTTTGGTTGTGGTGTTGGTGTTGGCTCAGGCACAGTTATTTCAGGTGTAGTTGTCTCAGGTATAGTTGGTTTAGGAGGAGTCCAATCTTCATAATTCTTGCTTATTTTAGCCATTAATTCTTCAGCTTCCTTGGGAGTCCTATTCCCGAAAACACAATCGGCACAACTATCGAGGTATGTCCTAGATTCTTCAGTTAGTCCATTATAATATATATCAAGAAGCTCATTTTTAGGTAATGGACATCTAGCCTGTGCATGAATCAGAGCACAAAACCTTGCCCATGATTCAGGCAATATCTTTTTTTCTCCCTGTTTAAAATCAAAAAGTTCCTGCAAAATGGCATGTCTAGCACTAGGAGGGAAATATTTCTGAAGGAAGGTTCTAATCAAATAACCAGGGCTATCAATAGATCCAGGAGGTAACCAAGTTTTAGCTTCTCCTTTCAGTGAAAAAGGGAAAATTTTAGCAACAAAGTAGGTGCGCATCTGAATATCATCAGAAAATAAACCACCCATGATAGAAAGCTCAGTCATATGTGCTACCGAACTCTCATTCTTAGTCTCACAAAAAGGTTCTTTCTAAACAATATTTATGTAAGATAAATCAAGAGAGAAATAATAATCTATATCTTTAATGTTTATGGAAGATGCAACAAACTTAGCATTAGGGGACAATTTGGGTTTTATAGTACGCCTCTCAAGGAGACTCTTAATAGCACTCCTATCATGGGTGTTTTGACATTCTTTAATAAATTCATCAGTCATTTCTATATATCCATCTTCAATATCATAGCTCTCTCTAGACTCAGGTGAACTAACAGGTGTAGTAGTGTCTTCATTAGGAGGTTTAGTATTTCCAGCTATAGTTCTAGCAATCGTAGCATCTAGGAAAGGACCTAATGGACCACTTTTATCAAGCACAGTAGAAGCAGCATCATAAGTATCAAAAGTATCAGATTCAGCAGTAGTAGCAGTGTGTGCAGCATGTGTATGTGGTGGTGTAAGGAACTTACTCATAACAGATGGTGAATCAAGAGCAACAGAGGTGTTCAGAACCATACCTCTCCTTGTAGTGGATGGTAAAATGGGGAACTTTCCATCACGAGACTTACCCATGATGGATAGATGACATCGAACAATAGTGATTCCAAGTGAACTTGATAAATAAATCTATGCTCCCGGGCAACGACGCTAGAAAATAGTCTTGATGACCCACAAGTATCTGGTGTGTATCGCAATATTTTCGAGGGAACTGAAACCCAATTTATTGATTTGACACAAGAGGAGCCAAAGAATATTTATAAGCCTTAACAAATGAGTTGTCAATTCAGCTGCACCTGGAAACAATCTTGCTCATAGTATTTTATCAATAGCAACCGTTTTATAATAGCAATAGCAGTAGTAAAAGTAAAGACAGTAGTAACAATTGTAGTAAACAGTAGGATTAAAGCACAGTAGGTATAGGGATGGATGGACGGGCGTTGCATGGACAAGATAATTCATATAGCAATCAAGACATAGGGCATTTGGAGATAAATAAGATGAAGCATCCAAGTACTAATAATCATAGGCATGTGTTCCATATATAGTCATACATGCTCGCAATGAGAACTTGCACAACATCTTTTGTCCTTCCAGCCCGTTTGCAGTGGGGCCTCAAGGGAACTACTAGCAATTAAGGTGCTCCTTTTAATAGAGCACCGGAGCAAAGCATTAACACTCCATGAATACATGTGATCATCACATCAAAGCCATTCCCTCTGGTTATCCCGATTACTGTCACTTTGGGGCCTTTGGTTCCGGATAACAATATGTGTATACAACTTGCAGGTAAGACCATCAACAATACTATCATAATCTATCAATAACATGTTCAGATCTGAAATCATGGCACTCGGGCCCTAGTGACAAGCATTAAGCATAAAAATTTGCAACAAAGTCAAAAAGCAGTAATAATAGATACTAGGCACCATGCCCTAACAATCTGATGCCATTACATGAACAACCTCATCCAATCCCTACCATCCCCATAGCCTACAATAGGGGATTACTCACTCATGGATGGGGGAAACATGGATGGTCGATGGAGAAGCAATGGTGATGATGATGGCGATGATCTCCTCCAATTCCCTATCCTGGCAGGGTGCTAGAATGGAGTTTCTGGTTCCAATTCACGGAATATGGTGGTGGCAGCGCAGTGGAACTCTTTCTAGAAAAACGTCGAACCCCCCTTGGTTTTTAGGTCAAGAGGCAACTTATAGGCGAAGAGGGAGGCCTAAGGGGTGACCGAGGCGGCCACACCACCCCCAGGCACGGCCTCGCCTGGCCCGCGCGGCCAAGTGGTGTGGGCCCCTCGTGGCCCTCCTCCGTCTCGTCTTCTGGCTTTGTGAGTCTTCTAGTGAAATAGGATTTTTGGCATATTTTCCGGGATTTTTCCTCATAGTTGATTTTCTGCACAAAAACTAGACACCAAGGTAATTCTGCTGAAAACAACATCAGTCCATGTTAGATGTATCCAAATCACACAAGTTTAGAAGAAAAACAATAGCAAAAGTGTTTGGGAAAGTAGATACGTTTTGGACGTATCATGGATCTTCTTCTCCATTCTAGTATCGAGAAGATTCTATTGATAGTCTTTAGCACAATGAACGCTAGTATGCGCAAACCTCAAAACACACTTCATTTCTTAGTTTTAGGGTCCTTTTGCTAAATGCATGGACTTGGATATAATTTCCATTTTTATGAGGTCCTTAATGTAACATGTACTTCCACCGACCGTGTTAATTGAAGCACCTCGCTCCTACGGGGCCTACCATAGTTAAAATAAAATGCCACTGCCCCAATTATCCCAAAAAGTATACCTTGGTTTTGTATAATTCACAACTTTTAATACTAGGATTTTTCAAGTTTCCTAGCTAACTTCACACACTTTAGTGATTTTTTTCTGATTTAATAAAATTATATCAAACTTGAGCTACAACTAAGCGTGATAGATTGATCTTGAATTAAATGTCTTTTCGGAGGTAGATCGGTGCATCTTCTATAGTAAACAATGTTGTGGGTGTGAGTTTCCAACTACCAGGAAAGAATATTCTCAATTTTTTGAGTGATGAAGAGATTTTTATTTTCCGTAACAAAAGTATGAAGAATATGGATCTGAATGCCACAAGCCAAGATTTCACACATATATAGTGGACCAAAATGGTGTACTTATGATCCCCATGTGCTATGAGTTTTCAAAATTCCTAGCTAACTCTACCCACTTTAATGACGTTATGTCAATTATCGAAATTAGGTCAAATTTGAACTACAAGAAAATTGTAGGTTGATTTGAATGTTTTACGGAAAAACTTTTGGAGGTACCCATCGGGGGTCACAGTTTATATATTAGAAACCACTGAGAGTTTTGACGACAGGTTCAACTTCTTGCTAAGATTTTGCATCTTGACAACTTAACAAAATTATGTCAAACTTGAGCTACAATAAAGCGCAATAGATTTATCTTGAATTAAATGTCTTTTTGGTGGTAGATGGGTGCATATTCTTGTATTAAAAAATGCCTTTGGTGTGAGTTTCTGACTATTTGGAAAGAACATTCAATCCTCAATTTTCTAAGTGATGATGAGATTGTTCTTTTCCATAAAGAAAGTCCAAAGAATATGGATCTGAATGCCACAAGCCAAGCTTTCAGAAATATATAGTGGACCAACATGTTATACTTATGATTCCCATGTTTTATAAGTTCTCAAACTTCCTAGCTAACTTTGTCCACTTGAATGACTTTATATCGATTTATCAAATTAGGTCAAATTTAATTTGAACATAAGTAAATTATAGGTTACTTTGAAAGTTTTACAAAAAGATTTTGGAGGTAACCATCAGGGGGTGAGTTAATATATTAGAAACCACCGAGAGTTTTGATGACAGGTTCAACTTCTTGCCAACATTTTGCATCTTGACAATTTAACGAAATTAGGTGAAACTTGAGCTACAAGTAAGCGCTAGAGATTTCTCTTGAATTAAATGTATTTTTGGAGGTAGATGGGTGCATATTATTGTACTAAACAATGTCATCAGTGTGAGTTTCCAACTATCAGGAAAGAACATTCAATTCTCAATTTTCAGAGTGATGACGAGATTGTTCTTTTTAGTAAAGAAAGTTGGAAGAATATGGATCTGAATCCCACAACCCAATATTTCAGACATATATAGTGGACCAACTTGTTGTACTTACAATTCCTATGTTTTATGCGTTTTCAAACTTCCTAGATAACTCTGTCCACTTGAATGATTTTATGTCGATTTATCAAACTTAGGTCCAATTTGAACTACAAGTAAATTGTAGGTTGCTTTGAAAGTTTTATGAAAAAGCTTTTGGAGGTACCCCTTCAGGCGGTCACAATTAATATATCAAAAACCACCGAAAGTTTTGATGACGGGTTCAACTTCTTGCTAAGATTTTGCATCTTGATAATTTAATGAAATTAGGTCAAACTTGACCTACAAGTAAGTGTGATAGATTTCACTAGAATTAAATGTATTTTTGGAGGTTGATGGGTACATGTCCCTGTATTAAACAATGATGTCAGTGCGAGTTTCCAACTAACAGAAAGAACATTCTCAATTTTCGAAGTGATAACGAGATTGTTCTTTGTCGTAAACAAAGTCCGAAGAATAGGGATCTGAATGCCACAAGCGAAGTTTTCAGACATATATAGTGGACCAACATGTTGTACTTATGATTCTCATGTTTTATGAGTTTTCATACTTCCTAGCTAACTCCGCCCACTTGAATAACTTTATGCCTATTTATCGAATTAGGTCAAATTTAAACTACAAGTAAATTATAGGTTGCTTTCAATGTTTTATGAAAAATATTTTGGAGGTACCCATCTGGGGGTTCAATTAATATATCAGAAACCATTGAGAGTTTTGAAAACAGGTTCAACTTCTTGCTAAGATTTTGCATCTTGACAGTTTAATGAAATTAGGTCAAACTTGAGCTACAAGTAAGCATGATAGATTGCTCTTGAATTAAATGTCATTTTAGAGGTAGAAGGGTGCATCTTCTTGTAGTAAATAATTGTTGGGTCCGCAGCATAGAAAACAAAAAATTTCCTACGGTGTGAACTACACGCCAAGATCTATCTACTAGGTACAAAGCAAACGGGTAGACATACATCCATAGAGAACTTACCCTCGAAGACAACAGCTTTGTTAACGAGTAGGAACTCGTGGTTGATGTAGTCGTACACTTGCCGATCTCAAGATCGTGAGGAAGTCTGAGCGCCGCAACTCAGCAGCGCATCCGCACTCGCACACACGTTCAAGACACCGGACAACCTCCACCTCCTCGCTCTAGCGATCCAGCAGAAGCAGCATCTCCTTCCAGACGAAATGCCACTGGGAACATGTATCTCGCTAATCCGAGACCATGGGGGAATAATTCTAGAGGGGGAGAGAGATCCTTCACAAGGAGGTGTGAGGATGAAGGAGGGAATGGGTGGCCTTTTATAGGAGGAGGGAGGGGTGCCCCCTCTCTCCATGGCCGGCGCATGGGGGGTGACCCCTCACCTCCCCCATTCATGTGGTGGTAACTCCTCCACATTAAAATGCCTCTTCACATTCCCTTTTAAAGTCTCCACTTTAAATGCATTAAGTTTCTCCAAATTTAATGCTCTCTCATTTAATAAAACTCTTTTATTAAATTTATTCAGAATTTTGTTAATTACTTTAATTAACAAACATTCACATATAGCCCCTTGCAATATTTCAATATCACATGAAGAACCACCTTCTGCAATTTCACCCGAAACAATTTCCGGTTTCTATTAAAACAATTCCTGCGCTTTGCAATTCTTTCGTCTGAAACATATGTGCTCCAAAATGGTGTCCGGTAACTCTTAAGTGTGCCACCCTATGGTTCGCGAATAATGCAGACATGATCGAGACCCTTCTCCGATCAATAATCAGCAGCGGGACCTGGAGATCCGTACTGACTCCTACACATTCAACGATGACTCCTGTGATCGTGAGAACCTTTAACGCTTGTAACTAAATCCCTTTGTCTCTCGATATATTACATGTCCGAGATTCGATCATCGGTATCTCCATACCTAGTTTGATCTCGTTACCGACATGCACTCTTGTCTCGTTCCCGTGATATAACATTCTAGTGATCACATCACTTGCTTGCAAGCTATCCTAATGTGATATCACCGAGAGGGCCCAGAGTATATCTATCCGTCATATGGATTGACAAATTCCACTCTTGATCCATGAGCCTCAACATAACATCTTCATAGTACTGAACCCATCTTTATAGTCACCCTATTACGGTGTGACGTTTGATGTTATCAAGATACTCTTCCGGTGTTAGCAATTAACATGATCTCATGGTCTAAGGATAAAGATTACTTCGTATGATGTTATAGCAATATAAACACAATGACTTGATCTTAATGCTATACTTCGGATGAATGTTCATCACATCATTCCACCAATGGTGTGACCTTGTTATTAACAACATCCAATGTCCATGATCAGGAAACCTTGATCATCCTGTTAATCAACAAGCTAGTCTATAAGAGAGGCATGACTAGGAACCCTTTTTGTTTATTAAACACACATGTATTGATGTTTCCTATCAATACAATTATAGCATGCAAAATAAACATCTATCATATACAAGGAATACATAATAACAACTTTATTATTGCCTCTCAGGGCATATTTCCTTCAATAATGCCATCAGTGTGAGTGTCCAACTACCAAGAAATAAAATTCTCAATTTTCCGAGTGATGACGAGATTGTTCTTTTTCGCAAAGAAACTCTGAAGAATATTGGACCTGAATGCCAGAAGCCAACTTTTCAGACATATATAGTGGATCAACTGCATGTTGTACTTATGATTCCCATGTTTTATGAGTTTTCAAGCTTCCTAGCTAAGTCCGCTCACTTGAATGACTTTATGTCGATGTATCGAAATTAGGTTGAATTTGAACTACAAGTAAATTGCAGGTTGCTTTGAAAGTTTTATGAATGAGTTTTTGGAGGTACCCATCGGTTGGTTAATTAATATATTAGAAACCACCGAAAGTTTTGACGACTAGTTTGATTTCTTGCTAAGATTTTCCATCTTGACAATTTTGAACCCCTTTTGAAAATGATCACATGAAATAAATAAAAAACAAAAGATATATGCATGGTTTCCTATCATGTCACGTGCACTACGTGCCATGAAAATGGTAACCATGGGTTTTGACGAGTTTTGGAAAAATAGCTTCACAATATTGTCCTACCATGTATAGACATTATTGGGTTTCAACCCGAACGACCAAGGTTTTGAAGGCCATATGAACATCATAGTTTACGATGTGACAGAGTTTCCATAGTAGTTTGATAGATTGGTGCATCGTCTTGGTGTAGTAAGCATTGTTGTCCATGGGAGTTTCCAACAATTAGGAAAAAATACATTCAATTTCCCTAGTGACGACGATGATGTTATTCCTTTAAGAAAGTCCATATAATATGGTTCAGAATGCCACAAGCCCATGTTTTCAGACATATGGCGGATCATGCTTCCTATCTAACTTCAGCACTTAAATGAATTTCGTAAAAAAAATTGAGTCTAGCACGGTGGAGAGGGGAGTACAAGGCACAAGTGTCTATGGAAAAAGCAATAATGGCCCCACTTGGCAATGTGACCAAGCTATAAAACTACTATGCAAAAGTTAGCATCTTCAGTTTAGTAGGTCCCATGAATCATCTTAGACACTGTCTAAATGGTGGAGCTTATTTCTTTGCTTAGACATATGCTAACTCTTTTCTTAGACACTGTCCACACGCTGTACATGCTGAGAGAATAAAACATAGGTAGGGGAATAGGACATCAACGAAGAGGAGTTGAAGGCGGTTTGATGTCAGAGAAAAGTTATGATGGGTTCCTGACACGAGGTACTCCTGTGGCCTTACAATGTACACTCTACTAGTAGTAAATTTCAGGACATATGCATGCAAAACAAATTGGGTGTTTTCTCTCTCCTTCACTACCTATCACCATCCATCCTCCATCTCTCCTCCCTCTCCCCTCGCACACCGGCCTAACTGATCTCTCCCTCGTCCATAGTGTGGCGCTGCACACGTGTGCCTTGGTATGATGGCTATGTGTTTCTCTATGTCTCTGGCATGTTCGTCAGCCGCGTTGGTGTGGAGTAGGAGGATTACATAGGAAGGAAACCACATTGGTCCTTCGTGGCAAAAAATTCAAACTTTTCCGGTTTCAAAATTTTCACTTTACTTCCCAAACATCGGGAGGGAAGGTTATTCAAAAGATTGACCATTGCAGTACTTCTTATCTTACCTTTATATTGTATTATCTCTTATATATCTCACCTTACAATACCATACAACTATATATTATACGAGTAACATTGAACATTGACCGTTGGATCAAGACTAGCAAATCCAAACATTGCTAACCGTTGGATCTTCTTTTCCATTCTAGCATCTAGAATATTCCATTGATAGTCTTTAGCATAATGATGCTAGTATGTGCAAACCTACAAGTACACTTCATTGCTTAGTTTCAGGGTCCTCATGCTAAATGCACGGAGTCGGATGTAATTTTTATTTTTATGAGGTCCTTGATGTAACTTGTACTTCCACCAACCGTGTTAACTGAAGCACCTTGCTCTTATGGGACCTACCATAGTTAAAAGAAAATGCCACCGCCCCACTTTTCACACAAAGTGGGACCATGGTTTCTTATAATTCCCAAGTTTTTAGTACTAGGATTTTTCAAGCTTCCTAGCTAACTTCACATACTTTAGTGAGTTTTTGCCGATTAAACGAAATTAGGTCAAACTTGAGCTACAAGTAAACGGGATAGATTTCTCTTCAATTAAATGTGCATCTTCTTGTAGTAAACAATGCCATTAGTGTGAGTTTCCAACTATCATGAAAGAACGTTCTCAATTTTCTGAGTAATGACGAGATTGTTCTTTTTTGTAAACAAAGTCCAAAGAATATGGATGTGAATGCCACAAGCCAAGCTTTCACACATATATAGTGGAACAACATGTTATGCTTATGATTCCCATGTTTTATGAGTTTTCAAACTTTCTAGCTAACTCTGCCCACTTGAATGACATTATGTCGATTTATCGAAATTAGGTCAAATTTGAACTACAAGTAAATTGCAGGTTGCTTTGAAAGTTTTACGAATAATCTTTTAGAGGTACGCATCGGGGTTACAATTAATATATCAAAAACCACCGAGAGTTTTGATGACATGTTTAACTTCTTGCTAAGTTTTTTGCATCTTGATAATTTAACAAAATTTGGTCAAACTTGAGCTACAAGTAAACATGATAGATTGCTCTTGATTTAAATGTGTTTTTGGAGGTAGTTGGATGCATCTTATTGTAATAAACAATGTGATCAGTGTGAGTTTCCAACTATTAGGAAAGAACATTTAATTTTCCGAGTGATGATGAGATTGTTCTTTCCTATAAAGAAAGTCTAAAGAATACATTTCTGAATGCCAGAAGACAAGTTTTCAGACCAACATGTTGTACTTACGATTCCCATGTTTTATGAGTTTTCAAGCTTCCTAACTAACTCCGTAAATTTGAATGACTTTATGTTGATTTATCGAAATAAGGTCAAATTTGAACTACAAGTTAATTATAGTTTGCTTTGAAAGTTTTACGAAAAAGATTTTGGAGGTACCCATCGGGCGGTAAATTAATATATCAGAAACCACCGAGTGTTTTGATGACAGGTTGAACTTCTTGCTGAGATTTTTCATCTTGATAATTTTGAACCTGTTTTGAAAATGATCACATGAAATAAACAAAAAACAAAAGATTTACGCATGATGTCATATCATGTCGCATGCACTAGTGCCATGAAAATGGTAATCATGGCAAGTAATATGCGTAAGAGGATGCCACATGAAAGTATTTGCTTTATTTAAATTTCTTTGTTTCCTTCCGATGTCTTCAAATCATTATCAAATTTGTAGGCATGTAGATTCTTAACACGAAGTTAGTTGCATTATTCAAAACTCGCGCTGGTTCTCGATATATTGACAATATTGGTACCGTCTAACAACATTTGTAAAATTCAAGAGCAACCTATCGTGCTTACTTGTAGTTCATATCTGACCTAATTTTGTTAAATCAACATAAAGTCCTCTAAGCGGGCGAAGTTACCTAGGAAGCTTGAAAATTGCTAAAAATAGGGAACTGTAAGAAAAGCATGGTCCACTTTGCATGAAATGTTGGATGGTGGCATTTGTTTCAACTAGCGTAGGCCTAGAAGGAGCGAGATGCTTTAGTTTACAACTTAACACGGTTAGTGGAAGTACATGTTACATCAAGGACCTCAAAAAAGAAAAAATTACATCCAAATCTATATATTTAGTACAAAGGGCCCTAAAAATAAGTATGGAAAAGTAGTCGGGTCTAGCTCTCATTCTCCACCCACTAGACGAGCCATACTCTTCATATTAGAACTAGTTCTTGCTTAATAGAGGAAATCAGCGTGGTGCTCACTTTAGCAAGATCTTGTTGATGAAGTGCATCGAATGTGATGGGACGTATCTGATCTTACCAATATATAGTGTACGAATAACTATGAACATTAACCGTTAGATCAAGACATGCAAATCACAATATTGCTAGCCGTTGGATCCTCTTTTTATTCTAGCATCTAGAAGACTCTATGGATAGTCTTTAGAACAATGAACGATATGCACAAACCTCAAAATACAGTTCTCCCTCTTTCTAGAATCTTCTCTCTCATATCTTTGGACCATGTTACCAAAATTTTCGACTATTAGGTAGCAAATATACACTCGATACTTTATAGATGTGGCTCAAAATTATAATTATTTTTTGTGCTTTACCTATTATAATTTTATAGTGATGATATATATGTCATACTTTCTATTATCCGAGTCTCATGTGCAAGGCACATGCAACTTACTAGTCTTACAACTATATAGTGTACGAATAACTTTGAACTTTGACCGTTGGATCAACACTGACAAACCCCAACACTGTTAGCCATTGGATCTTCTATTCATTCTAGTATCTAGAAGATTATTTTGATAGTCTTTAGCACAATGAACACTATGCACAAACCTCAAAACACACTTCTTAATAATTCTAGAATCTTCTCCATCATTTCTCTAGAGCATGTCGAGTATTAGGTAGCTAATAGGTTGATCTCTACATGATACAACAAGTACAAGAACCAAATATACAACTGGTACTTTATGGATGTGGATTGAAATTATATTTATTTTTTAAGCTTAACCTATTATAATTTTATATAAAAAATGATATGTTATACTTCTATTATCTGATTCTCACGTGCAAGGCATGTGCAACTTCCTAGTAAGATATAGTGCACGAATAATTATGAACATTGACCGTTAGATATAGATTGACATATCCCAATATTGTCGGCGGTTGGATCTGTTTCAGTACATTAGGTTATGTCATGTCTACCTTTTAGCTAGAAGGTTCTGTTGTTATCCTTTAGCATAGTGAAACTATGCGTAGACCTCAAAACACACTCATTTACGATGCATTCTACAATCATCCATGCTTAAAATATTCCAACTTACTTTTCAATAGAACTGCCATTTTTTATTATCTTGTGTCGAGACTATATTTTTAAATAGTCATTTATGTTTTGCATATGGAGTTAAAGAACAAGGTACTTAATTACAAGAGACATCTTTCAGATGATATGTCATACTTTCATTATACAAGCTCTCACGTGCAAGGCACCTATAACTTACTAGTATGGCTTAGAATGCCACCACCACAATTTCACACAAAGTGTACCGTGTTTTATGGACAATTTTCAAGTTGTATGAATTTTCCAATAGCTAGGCAACGTGGGGCATATTCTTAATTAAAGGTATGGACGAGAGTTTCTCGAAATAGTGGTACAAATTATTCTGCGGGGAATAGGGCTGTGAAATAGATTGGAATTAGAATTGTCTGCCATCATACGGTACAATAAAGGGTCTCCCCCTTTTATCTAAGAAAATCTGCCATCTCTCTCTATCTCTCACATCCTTTTTAGCAGAAAAGGCCTCAAGTGGCCCAGAAGCTGTATTAAAAATTTGGCAGGTACAAGTTTACAGGAAGACCCCTAACATTCCTTGTTCAGAAAAACCAAAGATATGAGGATAAGACCTCCCACTTTACATAAAGAACCCTAGCACGAGAAATCAACTATGTTTTCACCCTTGTTTGTTCTGTAAGTCCACAACGGTAGCTGCTAGTAGTATCCCGGGGATTTCTGGTTCGTGTTGTAAGACTTTTTTTATGCGTGTTCCTGTTCATTAACCACTTATTTGTAAACCTGTCTTGCAAAAACATTTAAATAAATCCTTCCACCCTTATTTTCTAAAAAGTCTTATAGTGTGGAACAAAGAGAGTATATTCGAAGTTGTTGTTGCTGCTATGTGCGGGTCGGTTTATGCGTGTGGGTGTGTTATGATAGTTTCCATCAACATTTATTTTGACTCATTTTTTGTGGAGATTTGCTTCATATTTATTAACATTTAATTTGTGGCACTCGTAATTAATTAGCCCTTGGCAATGTCTGCACAGTATAATATCCATTCTTCTTCGAGATTCCTGGACATAAGGAGTATGGCCATGGATGATCAGTTGAGGGGTTGGATTCCTGAACAGAGAGGGAGTACAGCCTTAGATTGCTGAATAGAGAGGGAGTACGACCTACCATTTTTCTTTTATTACATGGACCATGACGAAATTCAAAAGCAAAATAAAGTGGCAAAATCTCCCGCCTATCCGTACATATTTCGTGCCCCAAAGTATCAGATACTTAAAAATTTCCATTCGACCCCTACTGAAGTCGGTGGGTGGGGGACTTCACTTGTATTTTTTCTAGTACAATACTACTAGTACCTCTATTTCCTAGATTCGACGTAGTTCCCCGTGCACAACCCCCCAAAAACCCTAGCCCCCCTCTCTCATCGAGGAATACGTCATCGGCTGGAACATCCCCACTTCACTTTAGCCAACATACCAGCCACACCAGATCTGCTTAACCGACACTCTCATCCAGCACACTGAGCACATCATCAACCGCCCCGTATCTGCTCCATGGATGCTACGGTCCACAGCTCTTCTCCTATCATCGCCTGTCCAAGATCTGCTTCCCCATTGTAGACACCCACTGCAACCGCAACACCTTCGGCGACCTCGATGTGACCCACGAGATTACAGAGGATGCCTAGACGCCACCCCGACCAAGGTAACTAGATCATCATGCGCGATTTTATTTGTTTGCAATGTACTATATTCATGCTAAATTTTCTAACTAACATGTTCTTTACTTGATATACCTGTAATTTACTAATTAACTTGTTGTGCTTAGGCTTAAACTCCACACATTGAACTATTTTTATGTATATTTCTTTGTGAATTATTAGTCACTGGACACATTTGTTTACATTCACTCACTACACAAGGAGCCCGAGCCCTCACGCTTATAGACCTTGAGTCGTTATGCTTCTTATTTGGCCGCGCAAAAAAGCCATGAGCTATGTCTTGGATTCTGAATCTGTGGCAGATTTTTTGGCTTGGAACAACGTGATTCGCCGAGCTAGCGCTTCGCCTCGCAGTAAAGGATGTACCATGTTACATTACGAAATACAGCGGAAATTTAGTGCCGCGTAACCGCACATTATTTATCGTGTTGCACCTTCCAACATCACTGAAAGTTAATTACATTAACAATAACTGATTTATATTGCTAATCTTAATACGCTTCGATAATTTCAATTTATTTATATATATGCAATATTTATTGTGATCCCATTTTAACACAATATTTATTTTTATTTTTATATTTTTTCACATATTACACAAATTGCTTTAAAAATAAAAAATAGAAACAGAAGATTTCCTAACACTAAATCTAATTCTTGACAGCCTCTCTATTATGCTATTCTACGAATTACTAAACAAAATCCTAATGCTAATGACCGTGCCCATCTGCTTTTCCCACCACAGGAGCGACGACCACACGACGATCTACTTCGCCCACCGTTGGCGCAACGACCACGTGCGGATCTACTTCACCCACCGCTCGCACGACGACCACGCACGGATGAGCTTGGTCCATGCGCAAATATGAAAATGTGTTTGCTGATGGAGCAGCCACGCCGGATCATACGTGGAAAGTGCAGAAGTAGTGGTCGAGATTGGTAGGATCAGTGGGCATGCAGCTAGTGAGATCTAGGGTTTGAGTCCTGATGTGGGGAATGGGGGAGTGCGACGACATCGTGGTAAGGAGGAGCAAGATTAGTTTATTATATAAGTAGGAGCAATGAGGCTTAGTTGGTTAGGGTTTGATTTATGGGTCTTCAACAAGTAGACCGCATGTGCACAATAAGCCCATAATGGTGCGCCCAAATTGCCTTTGGGCAGATCAAATAAACATGATTTTCACAACATAATAACATCCTTAATCCTTAATAATATCCAGAGATAGGCCATCTAGTGAAATCCTAGCAGGCTCTAGAGATCTAGCAAGATTCAGACAAAAAATATCATGAATCTTCCTTAGTGAAGGCCCAATTTCTTCTTTGGCTAGATCCCTCGCTTCCTTATTTAACTCATCCGCCTGGGAGCTGTCGGGGGGATGACCTCCGGATACCCCAACCAGACATGAATCATGGCAGTCGGATCATGTCCGGCTGGCCGAGCGCAGCCGGACAGGAGCAAGACAAGCCGGCTACCTCGCCGTAGACGGAACAGCGAGGAGCAGCCGGCTACACCAGCACAACCGGAACCAATCAGGAGGACAGAGCGACGTGCGGCACAGTGCACAGTACACCCTGGTACGATGACAAGACTCACAACTACGCGGCCATACCGAAGACTTTGCGGGGTGACGCGGGAATAGTGGCCAGATGCTGACAACAGGCTTGCATGGCGTTCACTGTACCCACGACGACCATACAGCTCGTACTCTGATGAGACATAAGTGTACCGAGTACTATAGATGACCAGCCGGCTGGGACCCACCTGTGGGGCCGGCCAGCCGGACTGGCCAGTGAGACCGTTGCCTCTTTGCCTATATAAGGAGAGGCAAGGCCTCAGTAGAAAGGGTTGGTCTCAGTGCATTTAAGGTAGTAGCTAGAGAATACAGCTCGAGGAGCACTTGTAGCCCGTGTATCACTCATAGTTAGATCGGCAGGAGTAGGAGCTTTACCTCATCATGAGGGCTCCGAACCTGCATACTTCCTGTGTCTCGCTACACTTCTCGTATCCAATCCTGCCTGCGGACACCGTCGAGACCTTCCCTGCTAGTATCTACACCTCTATCTAACCTGTTTAGGCACTGCCGTTCCCAATACAACGACAATCGGCACCCACCATGGGGCAAGATGGCTTTGACCGGATTCACGTTCTACACTAGTCCCCGCACTTCAGCCGGCGAGCGCGTGGCCTACGGCCTGGTGCTCATGCTCGGAAAATTTGACTGCATCATGGACAACGCTTCCTGTTTCGCCGGAACCTCATTTCTGGCGAACGGCTCCTACTTTTCGGTGACCTCCCCATCTATGTCGCCACCGTGCTGGAGCGTTTCCCTAGGGAGATCGTCTCCGTCACAGAGCTGCCACATTTGGGCAGCCGCACCTCCGTCGCTTCACGCGGCGTCGAGGTAATGATGGCCGGCTCCAGCTCTCACCCCCGCCAGCCGCGGGAGCGGGGCGCGGACGAGGGCGGAACTTCTGCGCCACCACAGCGCTGGAACCCGGTGGAGGAGGCCATCGATCTGCTCCTCATGCCGGTTAACCTTGGGGATAACCCGGAGGAGGCGGAGGCCAACTTCGCCATGGAGAGACAGCTTCTCCTCCAGGAGGCCATGGAGCTGGCTACGACTCGCAAGCAACTCGAGATCACCCGACGCGAATACGACCACGCGCACGGCTTCACTCCGGCTACCGCGGAGCCGAGCCGGCGCGGCCAGGTGCGACGCTGGGGTGGCGAGCTAGGGGGAAGGTTGGAAAAGGATGGCGAGCCAGATCCCGCACCCACTCTCATCCGGCCCACCTACAGCACGCCCATCAAGAACCTGCGCGCAGCGCAAGCCGCAGCAGACGAACTGCCCAACCTGGAGGGTGAGGAGCGAGCCCACCAGCACGCTCGGGTGTAGGAGCTCCTCCGGATCGTGGACGAGCAGGCTGACGCCAACCGGCATATGCAAGAGGACCCCAGCTGCTCCAAGGGGAGCAAGCCACCCGCTAACAGCAAGGGTGCGCCTCGCAACACCCAACAGGCGTCCTCTCCTCCGGCTAAGGCCCGCAGCAAGCATCGCGGTTCAGGCAGCAAGGGCCAGCCGCGCCAGGAGCAAACGGTGAACACCAACCCACCACTCCCTCCTCTCCCTACCGGAGCGCCAAGAACCTCCGGTTCCTGTCTCTCAGGCAGAGTGGGAGCGCCCAACCTGGATCACCCGGATGCCCGTGACCGCATCGAGCTCCTCGCTCAAGCGCGCGTTACGGAGGAAGAAGACTCCACCGGACCGGTTTGATTTGGACCCCGCATCCGGAACGAGCCGTTTCCGGATAAATTCACCCTGCCCAGGGACACCCCCAAGTACGACAGTAGCATGAAGCCGGAAGATTGGCTGACCGACTATGCTATGGCAGCCGGTATCGCCCATGGGAACAAGCGCACAGCTGTGCGCTATGTCCCCCTTATGCTAACTGGGTCAGCAAGAACATGGCTCAATAGCCTCGCGCCCAACAGCATCAACGCCTGGCTAGACTTTGAAAAGGTGTTCGTCCGCAACTTCAACGGCACGTACAAGCATCCGGGCCGCCCGCGCGACCTGGCCCTGTGCGTCCAGGGCGAGCGCGAGACGGACCTTGAGTACCTCGCCAAGTGGACGGAGTTATGCAACACTTGCGAGGGCATCCTGGAGATCCAGGCCATTGGCTTCTTCATCGAGGGATGCCGGGATGGCACCATGCTTCACCACTGGCTACTGTATGACGAGCCGAAAACCATGGCGGAGCTCATGACGGTCGCGGACCAGTATGCCACGACGGATACCGCCATGAAGAAGCCCCTCCGAGTAAGTGCCGATGGGCGTCCGATTCCTACGGAGCCGGCTCGTGACCGTCCGAGCAATCCGGCTGGGGAGGCTGGATCCTCCAGGTGCCACGGAAACGACAACCGGTTCCATGGGGACCGCCAGGCCGGACAGTAGAAGCCCCACTACCACGCATGACAGGTCAATGTTGTGGAGGGTACGCCCGACGTGCCGGCTAGAGATGCAAGAAGGCAGAAACCGCAGCTTACCTTCGATCAAATGTTTGACGGCCCGTGCAAGTGGCATAGCGGTCTCTTCAACCCGGCTACGCACACCACCCGGAACTGCAGCTGGACCCGCCAGCTAAAGGACCAGGGCAACTAGCAACGTCTCCCCCCGTCCCCTCCTGGTGGATCACCACCACCGGCTAGGGGAGCCGGTAATGAGGGTAACGGCGGCAACAACAATGGCTACCCCCTGCGCACGCCGCCTACCACATCTTTGAGACGGAGCTGGACGACAAGCACAGCCGCAGATGGCGCTCCAAGGAGGTTAATGCCATCGTCTCTCTGGTCCCCCAGTACCTAAACTGGTCGGAAACCCCCATCACCTGGAGCCGAGAAGATCAGCCTGAGCAGCTTCCGATTCCTGGGGGCTACGCCATGGTGCTCGACCCCCTCATCGTCTCCAACAAGCGCACCTGCCGCTTCTCGCGCGTCCTCATCGATAGAGGGAGCAACCTCAACCTCCTCTACAGGTCTTCGCTTGAGAAGCTGGGCATCTGTGAATGCGACCTGCGCCCGAATACCACAATGTTCCACAGCGTGCTGCCGGGACCAGCTTGCGCCCCGCTGGGTAAAATCCAGCTGGACATCATCATCGGGACCGAGGAAAACTTCCGCCGCGAGACGATTTAGTTTGAGGTGGTAAACCTAACGAGCTCCTACCATTCTCTCCTCGGGCGCCCCGTCCTCGCTAAATTCATGGCCGTCCCCCACTACGCATACCTCAAGTTGAAGATGCCGGGACCAAACGGCGTGATCACCATCGCCGGCTGCTTCAGGCGGTCGATGGAGTGCGCCTCAGCCGGCTCCAAGCTGGCAGAGGCCCTCATCATAGCCGAAGAAAAGCGCGTGATCATGCGCAACATGGCCATGACCCAGCAAGATATGCCGGCTAGTAGCAAGCCGGCTGGAGAAGGAGCTTTCCATCCGGCAAAGGAGACAAAGAGGATCCTGCTCGACCCCTCCAACCCGACCAAGTTCATCACCATTGGTGCCAACTTGGACAGCAAATAGGAAGGCGCGCTCGTCGACTTCCTCCGTGAGAATCGGGACATCTTCGCATGGTCACCTAAGGACATTCCAGGTGTACCGAGGGAGTTCGCCGAGCACTCACTTCATGTGCGGATGGATGCCAAGCCGGTCAAGCAGCCTCTGCGCCGGTTCGCAGAGGAGAAGAGGAAGATTATCAGCGACGAGATCACCCGGCTCCTTGCAGCCGGGTTCATCATGGAAGTGTACCACCCGAACTGGCTGGCAAACCCAGTCCTAGTGTTGAAGAAGAACAAGACCTGGCACATGTGTATCCACTACACCAGCCTAAACAAGGTGTGCCCGAAGGACCCTTTCGCCCTGCACCGCATCGATCAAGTCATCGATTCCAAGGTCGGTTGCGACTTGTTGTCTTTCTTGGATTGTTATTCTGGTTACAATCAGATCTGGCTAAACCTGGCTGACCAGATAAAAACATTGTTCATCACCCCGTACGGGGCTTTATGCTATGTAACCATGCCTTTCGGTCTGAAGAATGCAGGTGCTACCTATCAGCGCTGCATGCATAAGTGCTTGCACTCGCAGATCGGCCAAAACGTGCATGCTTCTGTGGACGATGTGGTCATCAAGACCAAGGAGAAGCGCACTCTCCTCGAAGACCTAGGAGAGACATTCGGCAACCTCCGACGGTACTAGATGAAGCTGAACCCGGAGAAATGCGTCTTCGGAGTCCCATACGGTTAGCTACTCGATTTCCTCGTCTCACAAGGAGGGATCGAGGCGAATCCGGAAAAGATTGTGGCCACCGAGAGGATGCAGCCGCCTAGGAGCCTGCTCAGAGTCCAGAAGTTCACCGGATGCCTAGTCTCCCTCAGCCGTTTCGTCAGCCTGTTGGGGGAGAAGGCACTCCCGTTGTACTAGCAGATGAAGAAGACGAACAAATTCTCCTGGACCTCGCAGGCCGATGCCGCCTTTCATGACCTCAAACGCATGCTATCGACAACGCCGGTTCTAGCTACGCCGGTTAGCAAGGAGCCGATTTTGCTCTATATAGAAGCCATCAGCCGGGTCGTCAGCGTCGTCCTGGTGGTAGAGCGCCCCGAGGAAGGCAAGGCTCAGCCGGTTCCGCGACCCGTCTACTACCTCAGCGAGGTTCTCTCCCTCTCCAAGCAGAACTACCCCCACTACCAGAACATGTGTTATGGTGTGTACCTGGCATGCAAGAAGCTTAAGAACTACTTCCAGGAGCATCCGATTAAGGTCGTGTGCACTACACCCCTTTCAGAAATCATCGGCAACAAGGACGCTACCGGCCGAGTCGCCAAATGGGCCATCAAGCTCGCCGCCTACTACATATAGTACGAGACCCAGCTCATGATCAAGTCGCAGGCGCTGGCGGACTTCCTCGTTGACTGGGCCGAGACCCAATAGCTCCCACTGGTTTTGGATTCGGACCATTGGAGGATGCACTTCGACGGGTCGAAGATGCTCGGGGGCTTGGGAGCCGGCATCGTGCTCACCTCGCCCAAAGGAGACCGGCTGGAGTATGTCCTGCAGATCCACTTCAAGGCCTCCAACAACGTGGCCGAATACGAGGCGCTGGCGCACGGCCTCCGGCTAGCCAGTGAGATCGGTGTCAACCGGATCCTTTGCTTCGGCGATTCGGATCTGGTGGTGCAGCAGGTATCCGGTGAATGGGACGCCCGCGACGCAAACATGGCCCTCTACCGGTTCTACATACAAAAGCTCAGTGCCTGCTTTGACGGATGTGAGTTCCATCATGTCCCTCGCATCAACAATGAGGCAGCCGATTCGCTCACGCGAATCGGGTCCACCAGGCAGGCGATCCCACCTGGGGTCTCCTTGGAGCACCTGCGCAAGCCCTCCATCAACCCGTCCCCCGAGTCGGATTCCATCATCTGGGCAGGGAGCTCTCTAGTTGACGGCACGATAGACGCAGAGCCGGCAGAACCCCCAAAGAAGAAGGTGTGCACCAACTCAGGCGAGTCAGTACCCTCCGGCTCACAAAACCCGGGGGCAGCCGACTCACCAAGTGGCTCGGGGGCTGCCGTTTCGGGTACCTCATCCGGACGACCCCCCGACGACCATCAACCGGAGAGCGAAAGCATCCTCACCATCCAGGAGATACCATCCTGAGCGCAGCGCTTCATGGACTACATCGCCAATGGAAAGCTTCCGGACGATGAGGTGGAGGCCAGACAAATCCGGCGCCACGCGCACACGTACACCATCATCAACAAAGAACTGTACAAGCGGAGCGTATCCGGCATCTTCCAAAGATGTGTCGATGTGGACATAGGCTACCGACTTCTCAAGGACATCCACCAGGGCGAGTGCAGGCACCACGCCTCATCTAGGGCGATAGTCGCTAAGGCGTTCCGCCATGGCTTCTATTGGCCCATCGCCCTCGAGGACGCCGAACAATTAGTCCGCGCGTGTAATGGGTGCCAACGCTTCGGGCAGCTCATGCACATGCCGACTTCGGTGCTCAAGACCATACCGATCACCTGGCCCTTTGCTATTTGGGGCCTCGACATGGTCGGTCCTTTCAAGCGGGCGCGCGCAGGCATGACCCATCTGCTGGTGGCGGTAGACAAGTTCACAAAGTGGATAGAGTCCAAGCCTATCCGGAAGCTGGACGGGGCAACAGTCGTCACCTTCTTCACCGACATCATCAACCGGTTTGGCTACCCCAATAGCATCATCACCAACAATGGCACGAACTTCGCCAAGGGGGCATTCGCCCGATTCTGCAGCAACAAGGGCATCCAGCTGGACCTTGCTTCCGTCACGCACCCGCAGTCCAATGGGCAAGTCGAGAGGGCAAAAGACCTAGTGCTAGCCGGCATCAAGCCATGCCTCATCGAGCCCTTGGAGCGGTCGCCCGGGTGCTGGATCGAGGTGCTTCTCGCTGTGCTGTGGAGCCTCCGTACCACGCCGAATAGGTCAACCGGCTACTCCCCATTTTTCCTCGTCTACGGCTCGGAAGCCGTCCTCTCCGTGGACATCGAGTTCGACTCTCGTGCAAGCTCCTTTATGATGAAAAGGCCAACCAAGAGGCGCGGGAAGATGGTGTAGACCTCCTCGAGGAGGCGCGCGAGCTGGCGTTGTCTAGATCGGCCTTGTACCAGCAACGCCTACGCCACTACCATTCAAGCCGGATCCACCCTATCACATTCCGCGAAGGCGACCTGGTCCTCCGGCTGGTGCAAGACACAAAGGGCATGCACAAACTATCGCCACCCTGGGAAGGTCCCTTCATCATTAGCCGGGCGCTGCCCAACGACTCGTACTACCTCATCGACACGCAGCAGCCGTGCAAGAACAAGATGGACAAGTCAGATGAGGAGACAGAGCGCCCCTGGAACACGGCCCTACTCCGCCCATTTTACACCTAGTCACCGGATAGTGTATGTATCCCGCAAACCTTATGAATGAAAATGCGGACCCCTATGAGATACTCGGGGGCTCCTTGCTAGAAATTTATGTGTATCTGTTTTCCGGTTCAGTTTTTCCGGCTCCGGCAATCCCTACCTGGGGCTTGCCGGCTGGCCCGGCCTGCCAAATCAACAACCGGCTGAGTAGTGTGCGACGATGTCAGAGGCCCACTCTCTGTCTCAGCTACAGACTGCAACCCGGCTGTCCGGCTAGCAAGAGCAAAAGCCCGAGGCATCCCACACGAAAAACAGGGAGGAGACGCGACAGGTCGGGCGTCCCGGCCTTGCAACTAGTTTGAGACGATCCGGCTACGAAGCCGTCAGTACCGTGCGCAATGTACTGTCAGCTCCCTTTGATTTTGGCTGTAGACCGCAACCCGGCTGCCCGGCAAGGACGCAACAGAAATAGCAGAGCACACAGGAAAATGACTAAGTGTCCAGAGAAGCACAAGCTGGTTTTCAAAAAACAAATCTGCCTTCCGGCTAAAGTTTAGCAGACTAACCTATTGACGGGTGAGAATGTATGTATGTGTGTATATTTTTTGTACGACTACTTCAAGTCAGAAATCAGGAACGAAGGGAAGAAGATTCGAAGTCCTTGCCTTCACCAAGCGCTCTAAATCTCGGGGGCTACACCCACTGGGTGCGCTCGCGCGCCCCTAGTGGAATATTGTAGTTTCCGACCGGCTAAAGGAGTTGGCCGGATGTTTGGAGCCTAGGTGAGGGCAAGGGCAAACCAAAGGGGAGAAGATTCGAAGTACATGGCTATGCCAGCTACTCCGAATCTCGGGGGCTACACCCAGTGGGTGAGCTGGTGCGCCCCCACTGGAATGAAAGTTCCCCCGGCTACAGACGTCTAGCCAGCGAAAGTAACCGGCTAAGAGGTGTCTAGTCGGATGAAGATAAAGACTTGAAGAAAGAAAGAAGATTTGAGCGCGCACGCCTCGCTGCCACTCCAGTGGAGTGCATGGCGTGCCCCTCAATCGAATGCAGTTCCCCATTAAAGGCGTTCAGCCGAGTGAAGTCAGCCGGATAAATTCAATCGGCGAAATAGTGAAGTGACACACAAAAAACACAAGTTGGAAGCAAGCCAAAATAATTCAAACTAATATAAAAAGGGAGACGAAGCCCCCATGAGTTGACCCGGCGCTAGAAGCAACCGGCACAGATAGCAAGGTTTCAACAAAACAAGATAACAAATACACCCGGCATCCTGGGGTCATAACTAAGCGGCAGGGCCCTTGCCGTGCGGAGCACCCTGGCTGGCGGCAGTCTCAGGAGGAGGAGGCGTGGAAGCTGATCCAGTTCCGGTGTCCCCACCGGCCGTTTGCAATGAAGCTTCCGCATCTGGAGTGCCGGTGGGCTCTGAGTCAGTGAGAACCTCGTCGACATCCGCATAGTCGGCAATCTTGATGGCGGAGGACCAGAGCTCCGGATGGGACTGGCGGACGGCAGCAAGGTCGGCACCAGCGCGGAAATCCCCATCGATCTTCTCGACGCGAGCGTCCTTGTACCAGGAGAGCATGAGGGCCAAGGCCATCTCCGCCCCTGCTCGCGCCGCCAGGTCCCTCGGGCGGTTGATGGTGGTCGGCACCTTCGCCACCTTGGTGGCCACCTGCGCCATCGTCTCCGGAACCGGAGCATCCAGCCATAGGAAGGTGAAGATGGCATGTGCCGCCTGGCAAAGTTTGGCAGCCTCCTCACCGAGAAGGACAACTAGCTCCTAGGCCGTCGGCTGCTCTCCCGGCCAGTTCTCCTGCAGCCGGTTGTACGCCAGCAGGTCTACGCTAGGATTAAAAGCTGTCATAAAAAGAACGTCAGATCCAGCTACCGGATCCAGAAAGACGAGGGGAGTCGGAGAGGAAACTTACACTTGGCCGTGTGCCTGACCTACATTAGCTCCTCCACCAGCGCCTTCTCCCGAACCGTCAGCCGTTTGACTTCCTTCTCTTGGTCCTTGCTCTGGGCCTCGAGAAGGGCAAAGGCCTAGGCCCGGCTGGCGAGGGTGGTGTCGTGCTCCTTGGCGATGGCCTCCAGAGCGTCCACCTTGGCGTGCCAGTCTTTGTTCTGCAACCGAAGCCTAGAATTCGACTTGCTCAGCCGGTCGTTCGCCTTCTTCAGGCGATCGATCTCCTGCTGAGCGCACACCAGGATGGCTGCAAAAAGCCGGCTATCAACAAAAAAAAGATTTCTGATGAGGGAACTTACTCCACGAGGTCCTGTTGGCAGCGGCAAGCTTCTGCTCCAGGGTCCGGTTGCCGCCGGCTGAGGCCTCGAGTAGCCGGATCTCCTTCACCGCTAGCTCGAGGGTTGCGGCAAGGTCCGTCAAAGGGGCAGCGGAAGAGGCGTCGTCATCAACCGCGTTGGCAACCAACGACTCCTTTGCCGCGGCCACCACCATCCTCCACTCCTCCCCCGGCTCGTTGTCATAGTTGTTGTCCGTGCTCCCGAAGGAGAACTACCTCCACTTTGTGAGGTGGTCACAGCTGTTTTCGGCTGGACCGCCATGGCCGACGGAGCGCCCCCCGTTCCGGTAGTGGAAGCCGGATCAGCTCGAGGCGGTGGCGGAGGCGGTACCTCGGAAGAAGGAGGAGGGATGGAGGCGAGCGGTGTCCGACGGCAAGGCCAGCGAGGCTGCAGTAGCGCCGAAGGAAACTAGCGTGCTGAGCAACAAAAAGCAGAAAAGAAGCAAGAACTAAATAAGCCAAAGACAGACAAGGAGAGCACAAAGAGCAGAAGACAGTAAAAACACCAGGAAAAGAAAACTTACCCCTGCACCATCGGGGGCGGCCCCTTCTTGCGACCGAGGCATCTTGGTGGAAGGGTGCTAGTTCGGCTCCTCTTGGGGGCCGGCTCCTCCACGGCGGGCCGGCTGGCCCCACCCCCTCCCCCGCTGGACCGGCTGGAGCCGCTCCCGCCGGTGCCGGACCGGCTGGAGTCGCCATCCGTCGTGTGGCACCGAGACGGTTCATGAGCCGGCGCAGCCTCCTCCTCCTCCTCGACCTCCACGTGAGGGTCGGCGGCCGGCTCGTCATTCCGGCTAGGGAAGACGTCACCGTCCCCATCAAACTCCTCGCCGGACCGACGAGCGCGCGGCTCGGGCAAGTCGGGCGTGAAGATCTGAAGAGGGATCTCGCCCTCCTCTTGGAGAATGCAAGGGAAGATCTGCCAAGGACAGAAGAAGCAAGTAGATTAATCGGACAGCAAAAAACGGCAAGAAGCACAAGAGGAAATATGGTTGGCAAGACTTACCCGGGGAACGTGGTTGTCGCGGCTGTAAGGGGCCAGCCCGAACTTCCAGCCTTCCGGCAGCCGCTCCTTCATGATGGTCCACACCCACTCCTTCAGGTTGTGGTAGCGGGGATCATGGCAGGACAACCCGGTCGGGTCCAGCCGGCCAGACTAGAAGCACATCTTGTGTGCCCGCTGCTGTAGCGGCATCATCAGCCTGGACATCTAGCTGAGGGTGATGTCTAGGCCGGTCAGACCGGCGGTGACGAGGGCGTGCATGCACTGCAGCATCGCGTCCGACTCCGTCTTCTCGCCGTAGATCTTCAGATCCCACTACAGCCAGTTGGACTCCACGTCCTGAAACGCTGGCAGGTTGATCCGGTCCACGGCGGTGAGGTTGCGGACATAGAAGTACGACTGCTGCCACAGCCATACCGTGTCCTGCAGCCGGAATTTGGGGTAGCCGGTCTGCGTGCGGGAGTAAATGGAGGCGCCGCCGCACGTCACCAACGGCCCCTTGGTGAACTGAACCTGCGGCTGGACTCGGAAGTGCCGACAAAAGAGCCCAAGATCCGGCTGGATCCCGAGGTAGCTCTCGCAGAAAGCTACGAAGTGCGCCAGCGTCCTGATGGCGTTGGCGCCTAGGTGGTGGAGGCGAAGGTCGAAGAACGTGAGAAACATGAGGAAGAAGGGGTGCACCAGCAGCACGAAGCCGCGGGCCAGATGCGACTGGAAGATGACCCGCTCCCTCTCCGCCGGGTGCGGTGACTCTTCCCCCACTGGCGCGAGCCGTACCTCCACCTCCTCCTCCGACGGAAGAACGCGGGTCGCCCGATACTTCTCGATGTGCTCCTCCATCACGGAGGAGCCGCACCAGGCGCCACGCTCGGCTACCATCGCCGGTTTGCTAGGAGGCGCTCGGGTGGAAGAGTGACGGTGGCCATACAGCCGACGATGCTAAACAGGCGGCGCGGCGGACTACAGCGATGGCGGCGAGCGAGGTGAGGCGAGGAAGGCAAGAGCGCAAGAGAAGAATGAGGAAGCAGCGAGCGAAGGGACAAACCGCTCCCCCCGGGCGTCCCTTTAAAGACCCAGAAGCAGAACTGTCCGTGGTGCCACGTGGCGGCCACCCAGACGCTCCCCGCTCTCCGCATGGTGCAGGATCCTTTGCGCAGGCAGAGGACGCGCAGACGATCCCGGAGAAGAAACCGAAGAGGCAGACGGCGGTTCTCGAGGCGACCTGCGATGGGACGTTACGCTGCCCGCCGTAGAGTAATGATGGCGCATGCGCGCGTGGCCCGCGTCAGCACTGACGTCACGGGTAACGCAACCGCCAAACCTAGCCGGCCAGAAAATTCAAAATGATGATGAGCGCGTGCACATTTCACCTAAGGGCGAAATCTACACGCGCTCGGGGGCTAGTGTCGGGGGGGTGACCTCCGGATACCCCAACCCGACAAGAACCATGGTAGTCGGATCATGTCTGGCTGGCCGAGCGCAGCCGGACAGGAGCAAGACAAGCCGGCTAGCTCACGGTAGCCGGAACAACGAGGAGCAGCCGGCTACACCAGCGTAGCTGGAACCAATCAGGAGGACAAAGCGACGTGCGGCACAGTGCATGGTACACCCTGGTACGATGACAAGACTCGCAACTACTCAGCCATACCGAAGACTTTGTGGGGTGATGCGGGAATAGTGGCCAGATGCTGACGACAGGCTCGCACGGCGTTCACTGTACCCACGACGACCATACCGCTCGTACTCTGATGAGACATAAGTGTACCGAGTACTGTAGATGACCAGCTGGCTAGGACCCACCAGTGGGGCCCGCCAGCCGAACTGGCCACTGAGACCATTGCCTCTATGCCTATATAAGGAGAGGCAAGGCCTCAGTATATGTGGCATCCCGCAAAAACCACTACTAGAAAATCGCTGTGTTTTTGTGTTGCGCATCATCATGACCGCATGCTCATGTCATCATGCCACATTGCATTTGAGCATCGTCATCATCTTGCATGGTTTTGTCTAAAACTATTTTCGAAACGCCTAGTTTTGTTTTCTAAATATTCCCGTCTTAATTCAAATAAAAACCCGGGTCTCCGGATTATTTTATTTTGTCTATCAACGGTTTGCACCTCGTTTTTATTAAATAAAATATTTAATTATTTTTGGGAGGCAGCCAGCTAGGCCCGAAAGCCCAGCCGGCCACCTCCAGATAAAAATCATATCTAACCCAGACCCCCCAAACCTTTTCTACCTAAACCTAGCCTACCCACACTTCCTCCACCTCACCCCATCCAATCCCCTTCCTCCACCTCACACAGCCACCTCACCCTTCCAATCAGTGCGCGCCACATCAACCTCCTGACCCCTCCCCTGTCTCCCAGCTCACACAGCCGCACGCCACCCCCTGGTCACCCCCGCCACCTGCCCGTGGGCCCCCCAGCAGCCAGCCGCTCCCGCACCCCCACGCGCGGACAGGAGAACCGACCCCTCCACCTGCGCGCCTCCACTCCCGTTTCCCGCTCCCGCTCCCTCCTTTTCCGTGCCCTGCACGCGTCCCACCCCCCCACCTGGTCGATCCGGACCGACACCTAGGCCCTCCACCTGCCGCCCGCACGCCACCTCCCAACCAACCCCGCGCCCCCACTCCATCTCCCCCCGACAGCCGCCCCGCCTCGTTTTTCGCCCCGGGCCCACGCGGGAGACGCGGTCGCCCCGCGCGCCGCTCCCCCTCTCTCTCCCCCCCGTTCGCCCCTCCCCCTCGCCTCCTCCTCCTCGTGGACGCGTCCCCGGCGCCATCCTCCGCCCCATCCCCCTCTCCACCGTGCTCCTCTCCCCCGGCTCGACCCCGCCGCCAGGGCCGAGGCCGCCATCGACCGCCACCACGGAGCCCCGCCTCAGTTGCCGTGCCCCTCCTCGCCCGCCTCGATCTCACCTTGCTCGCCGCCCCGCGAGTCCCGCTCCCCTCGGCCGCCTCCTCGTCGCCCTGCAAGCCGCGGCCCGAGCGCCTCCGCGTCGCCGGCCGCCCTTTCCCTCTGCACCGAGCTCCGCCTCAAGCCGACCGCCTTCCCTCCTGACTCCGGTGGCACGTCCTCCTCGTCCGCCTCCACGACCTCCGCCTTCTCTGCCGGTCCTCCTCCCGTCTGCGTCGTGTGCCGCCGTGCCCTGCAAGCTCGCCCCGCGGCTTTTCCCCGCCACCGGGCCAGGTTCTGCTATCAGCGTACTCTCCTCCGAGCCAACACACCCCTATTGTCTTTGCTGTCCCTTGCGGCAGGATGAGTTTCGACCCTTGTGCCCAAGTTTTTGGACCTCATGTCGTGCGCCTGTGATGTCTGATGTCCAGTTTCGTGTCCAGGTGATGGCAGTTTTCTCTAGTGTTGGTTGTCCACACTACTTGTGTGTTGGTTGCCCCGGTTTCCGGATCCGATGGTGCTTTGACGTGGATGTGTTACCACCATCACCTCTCGGAGAGATGTTGCAGCAAATATCCTCAAGTCGAACAAGAACTCTGAGATGCCCCTCGAAGTAATTGTTGCGGATTCAAGTTCGCCATCGACCTTGTGCCAACAAGATCTCCGACCCGATCCCGCCAAGACCCCGTAAACCAAGTTCTCCGACAAGGAACACCAAGAACTTCTGGAGCCGAGACCAAGACCGACATCGTCACCCGAGGACTACGACAAGATCGTCCCAACCCACCAAGTTCGCCTACCCGGACACCGTGCGACAAGATCTGCTTCGCGGGCACCGAGCGTCAAGATCGCCTTCACGGAAAACCGCAAGACCTCCTTCCCGGATCCGAAGGCAAAACCTTCAACATCCGAAGACCGCACCCTGGCGTGCCAAGTTCTCCGATCTCCGAAGACCGATCCCGTCGAACCCTGAACCCTGAGACCGGACCCGAACCCCGGAACCCAAGATCTTCCGAACCCCGATGTGTGAACCTTTCCCGAGCCCCTATTTTATAAATGCTATACATAAAACTTGTTGCATATTAATTGTTCATCTCGCATGCATATCATGTGGGTTGGGGGCATTATGCCGATTCACCTCATAATTAAATATGGAGTCCATCTGCGGGATATCTTCGTCTTATTCCGGACTCTATTTAAATTGGTGTAGCGAACCGATGTCCTGTTTCGCCTTGATAAGACAACATTTAATTTTGCGGGGTAGATAAATAACTCGAACCTATTAATTAATTGTCGGGACCTTGGTTCCGCTTAATATTGTCTCATTGCAGCGCATCTGGATCATATCATAATCATGCTGGATCTTCTGCCGTAGTATTAAATATTGCATCCGGTGTTTCTTTTAGTGCTTTGCTTCTTCGCGGATTAGGCCGATGAGTGGATGCGAGTATCGACAAGTTCTCCGGATATGATCCGTCGGCAGTGTTTTCCCAGGCGAGCATCTCTCCCCATTCTACCTATTTTGCACCAGTTATATCCCGTGCAGCCTCTATATTGCCTTGGACACCTCCTATTACCCGTGTTTGGTAGATAGTTGGCCTTGCGAGTCGTAGTTGCTTGCTCAGGTGCGATCTCGTGTTGTCAAGTACCTCAGTTGTTGAAAGGCTGGTAGATGTTATTGCTGGAGATGCTTGTTGGTGGAGATGCTTATTGGTGGATATGATTATGACTTTAAATACAACTATTAAAAATGCTAGCTATAACTAATGTAGAGGCATCGGTGGGCAATAAATGTTATTTGGTTCTTCCACGCTCACTTGTGTCCCATAGGACCCCGAGTACTTGATACCTGTTCCTTGATTTTTCGCACTATCCACATCCGGGAGGCCTTATGGACCCCCCCCCCTGAGCCAGAGCTTCATTCATTTCTATTTCTTGGGGCTACAAACTAGTTTGGGGTTTTATTACTATCCTGTACTTATGCCATGCTTTACTGCTTTATTTACGATTGTGCGTGGAGCACCTGTACTGTTTAGGATCGTGACATGTTTTCGCTGTATCGACAAGCCCAGTCACACTTTCGGGTTCCCAGTCATTTATAGCCGTCCACACAAACCCTGGGTCCGTTCCGGAGCCGGCCAACTTCGTTGCGGGTAGCTTAGTGGGGTGGCCCCCTGAAATATTTCTGAATCCTGTGATCGCTTTGTCGTGAAAGCCTCGTTGGGTTTTGAGTTGCTTTTTCCGAGGTTGATCGAGTGTGTGTTGCTATTTGTGCACCCCTACAGGGTAAAACTTTCTGAAAGCCGTGTCCGCGGTTATGGACGACTTGGAGCATAGTATCTCGATCATAGACAAGCATAACTAAAGTAGTGCTATAAATTTGACTTAATATGTGACTAGTAATCAGCTCAAGTATAACGGAATGGATATTAAAAATGCCAACAACTGGTGGATCTGTGGTGATCTGTGTCATACTATATCTGCCTAGTAAGTACTGCAACTCCAATGGAATGTGATAAAAGTGCCAACAACTGATGGGTTTTGGGATTCCTCAGGACAATTATATCTGACTAGTAAATGTTCCAACTACCATAGAATGGTAATTAAAACTGCCCACTACTTATGCTTCAGGATGACTCATGCTATCTATATCTGATTAGTAATTGCCGCAACTATAACGGAATGAGTAAAATTGCCAACTGTGTAAGTTCCTTGGTCCGACTTCCTCGTTTGGTCTCGAGGGGGAAATACCAGGATGGGTTTGTTTGGTGTTAGCTTCAGGTTGGATCCGATTAGGTCTTTCTTATTCCTCTCTGATAACCGCCAGTTGTATCGAGTCTCTATAGATTGTTTAGTGCCGCTGCGCTGCCGCTTCAGCCCACCATACCTATGTAGGCGAGAGCCGCCGAATTCTAGCCTCGTCGTGTACTGGCCTCAGTACTGACGCTCCTCTTTTGTCCTTTGCCCTTTGTCGGCACCCCTTCTGTTTTAGCAGGTTTAAGTTCGTTGTTGTTAGCAGGGTACCCTTCCGGCTTGGCCTGGGCAGGGTTATGGACGCCATTGGTTATTCTTCAGGTCTCTTAGCCCCATTTGCATCTTGTCTGTACTCGGACGTTGTATCGTTTTCAAGGTGATTTGGATCTTTGTAGTGTATATCTGTATTCTTGACTCTTGGAGTCGTGCTATATATATATTCTGTTCTGTGGGTCCCATCAAGGACTGTTGTGTAATGTTATTACTTCGATTTCCACCTGCACGAAAGTGCCTGGTGGGCGTCCTTGAATCGTTTCTATGCGGGTTTGGCGGTAAGGGCTAAAACTTGCATAGGGCCGATTCGAGGGTGTTACAGTAGAAAGGGTTGGTCTTAGTGCATTTAAGGCAGTAGCTAGAGAATACAGCTCGAGGAGCACTTGTAGCCCGTGTATCACTCATAGTCAGATCGGTAGGAGTAGGAGCTTTACTTCATCATGAGGGCTCCGAACCTGGGTACTTTCTATGTCTTGCTACACTTGCTCGTATCCAATCCCGCCTACGGACGTCGTCCAGAGCTTCCCTGCTAGTCCCCACACCTCTATCTAACCTGTTTAGGTACTGCCGTTCCCAATACAATGACAGGAGGTATCACTTAGATATCCGTCCATGGGTTCCTTCCACATTTTGACCAACTCCGCTGTAGTTGCTTCGAGTGCGGTCGATCCTTACATAAAAAGTACGAGCACTTCGACATTTTTAAGTGGCAAACCTGCGCCTAGTGTGCTTGCCATGGAAAGCGACGAGTCTGCATGGGAATCTGTCGCATACACATATTTTCTTGTAGCGATATCTCATAGGGACACTGTTCCAGGATGGATCAAAGATCCAGCACGACACCACATCGTCCTAGGGGAAACACCCAAAATTTGTTTATGAGATCTAAGATGATATCCAAAAAGAAAACTGGCAAATTGGATCAAAACTAGAATCAATATATAATTAACTTACATAACCACCACCCGTTAGCGCTCCATTGCAGTCTCTCCGCCAGTCGCCGCTGCAACACCACGATGTAGATCCGTGGAGAGGGATTTGGGAGGGGAGAGCGAGATATAAAGTCCAAGATTCATGGTGGACCATGCTAGTCAGTGAGACAACCTTAACCCGTCAGTTCGATGTCTTTGACTACTCTCTAGCGTTGCGACAAATTCACTCGGCACTTTAGTTGCATGGCGCAAGCGGTAATGCCACCGTTGGCCAAGGGTGGCATGGAATAGCACCCCTATTCGGTGCCACCTACCACGGCACCCAAATTTGCCGGTATCATGTGTGCCATGGCTTCTAAGTGGTTGCCGCGACAGCCCATCCGCCGCATAACAAACTTTTGCCGGTTCTTTTCGCTTATGCCGCCCCAAAAATCCGTCAGGTATGGGGGTATTTTTGTAGTGTATGTTGTACCTATCCACATGAGATATGATTATAATGTCTCCCTCATTGGTCGGTTTATAAACTATAGTATTTCCATCTTGCTATTGTCCTGCTATCCTGTACTACACGTTTACACACGTCATACTGTTTGACCATTATGTACTATCAATTTGATCCCTATTAACCTACGACTATAACTATTTGCTATTATTATGCAATGAGCAGCCTCGGTTTGCACACAATATCGTATAGTGAATGGCACCTATAATCTTGTAAGACCCCATCACTTTTGTTTCACTTTATCCCAATATATCATGTTGGAACCTGTTTGTGTTTATAGTTGGCCTTACATTTATGCAGAGGAGCAACAATGGAGTACATAGTCCGCCCGTCCGTAGGAGCTGCCATAGAACTCGTATAACACCTACTATAATCCCCCACCCCAAGTTTGGCAGCCAAAGTTGTGTCATTGCCACATTTTATTGCTTAAATTGCCCATTTGTCTGTCTTGTTTTCTTTTCTTTTGCCAAAAAATAGCGTAAAACATTTTAGCCCCACTATAGTGTGCTTTTGTTCCATGCGCTTAGTTCAATTTCCTAGATATGCAGAGGTCAGGTGTATTGCATCTAAGTTGGCTGATAATAAGAACAAGGTCACACTAGCGATTAGATCGTGTATAATACATATGAATTATAAGGAAATCTATGCACTTCATCTCACTCTTGTATCTACTGCGTATCATAGTTACATGAACTAGCTATTTTAATACGAGGCACATTATGGTTCAGTTTCTTGTTCTCAGGCTTCTAGCTGAACCATTGAAATGATATGGCTATTCATGAATAACTCAAAGTATGATAGCTTGTTTCATTGTTTGTCTAAAATGATCTGGATAGTCTATTAGAGGCACACAAGTGGTCTGTTTTGGTTGACTGAGGTACTCTTTTTTTTGTCTATGATTAAAATAGTGTCAGATTTCGCTGTGTAGTGCCTGACTAGTTTATGAGAAACATAATAACTTAGTTTTCATAGTCATTTTATTCATATTCTGCACATTCTAGTTTGATTAGTGTGCATGAGGTACTTTGGTTAATTGCTTGAATTGTTATTGTTGTCCCGTGAAATCTTTTCAAATTTATTCGAAATGAACTTGTAGTTTATTTCCCAAGTGTGATGTTTAAATAAATTGTTTTGTCTTGGTTTCAGCCATCTTCAAGTAGAGCAGTCATTTCACAGAGCAGCACATGCTCGCATCGGTCCATGGCATCAAGTGGTCCAGTTATTCAAGAAGAAATAGATGTATGAGGCACCACTGTTAATTGATTTTTTTCCTTATATTACTGTATTGACACATTCATGGTGGTGTGATTGCATGATAATGTTGTTATAAGTTGTTTTGTCTTTGTTTCAGGCTGCAAATATCCCTCATAAGGCAGAATAGGGACCCACTTATCGAAGTTTAGAGTTTTTTTCACATAGTAGCAGTGACAATACCTATTTCCCATGGCAGGCCGCTTCGATTGATCCTCTTATTCCAGCCGAAATATAATTTGGGGATGCCCTCCAAGATTCCCTTGGTATTGTTGAGCAAGAAGCCAACAAAACAGATTCAGTTATCACCATAGCATGCAAAGACTTATATGAATTAAAAAAGGCGAGCTTTGACGCATAGTGTACTTAATAATCTCATCTGTAGCTCTCACGAGAAGCAAGTTGTTACATGTTTTGTGATACAAGGTCCATAGAGACCTTTTCTGTAACACTAGTTATGGTGTTTTTTTAGTTGTGCTAGACTCTGATGCAACTTTTATGCTTCATTTAATTATTGTCCAGTTACTGAGGGTTTTAATAATCTACTATAATTCACATTTGTAAGTTGTTTGAGGATTGTTACAAACCAAACATCTATCAGAATTACTACATGTACATGAAAAAATAGTGAAATTGTAGGAGGTAGAACACACGATCGTCTTGAAACACCAATAGCATATTACGGGCATCATAGAACTTGCATAATTCACAAATGTTCACTCAACAAAGTATACACACAAAGAGCAGACATGCAGAGAATACAGCATGAGTAGACCCACCTGAGCCATTGATACCTTCGATCCAGATTTACGGATGTAGTATAGTACTTTTTCCCTAGTAGACCTAGGTTTAATCGAACCTTGGGAAACAATGCTAAAAGGAAATTAATAAGGCACTTCTACAAGACTTGTTTCTTCGTTTTACCTTCATTTACCAGACCTTTCTAGTTTACTTTAGATCGTGGGTTGTTTCAATGGATGGAGATAGGCCATGGTTGAAGATTCACCTACAGTTGCACATCATATGGGATAAAGATAGTAATACGCATATTCATGTGTAATGATTTAACAAAGATAAAATTTGTGGGCAACACATCCCGATATACTAGAGACCCTACGAGTTACAGGCATAACAATAGTCTTTTTATCCAACCATTGTAACTGCGAAGCACCGGGCTTACAACAATTATTAAGTGAAAAACATAGATTAAAGCCTGAAGAAGTGATGTTGCTATTGTTCCTGTCAACACCCGAATTTTTAATCCTAGATGCATGTTATGCCATACATCGCAATCCCAGGATTGCCATTTTTGCGAGAAATAACAGATTGGATATCACAGTACATCATCCATTACAAACCATAATAAGGTCTTACATAAATAAAGGATCTCATGATCCAGCCTTAGTACAAACAAGTAGCGGAATAAATAGCATAGCGGTGGGCTCCATCTTCAGTGTCACAGGCAATGCTGACGATGGGAGATGATCCTAGTTGTCGTAGTCGTCTTGATGTCCTCCTTCTGGATAGTCCTCCTCATAGTCTAGCCACGGGAATAGCCAGGGACAAAGCCATGAGTACTCTTTAAGTACTCGCAAACTATCACTAACAAGTAAGGTAGTTCTAGTAGGAAATGCTAAGTTCTAAGTTTATTTGTAAAGTTAAGTTTGAAACCTAAGCTGAGTTCAGAAACAAAGAAAGATAAAAATAAAGTTCTAAATCACCTAAGTGGGAACTTAGTTGTCATAGTCCCAACCATGTTGTGGTCAAGTCATGTCACAATTCATTTCATAAGTCATTTTGAAAACATCTAATAACGGAATAGTATGGCCACTCCAACTGTCCATAACCGCGGACGCGGCTATTCGAATAGTTTGACACTCTACAGAGGTGGTACACTTTCACCACAAAATTCGATACATCTGTCAGGGGTAACCCTGAATCATCATACTTAGTATGCAGATAATCAAACATAACCTTTCCTTTACACACTCTAGTATAAGCACCTCTCCTATGAGCTTGGCCTCCCAGCCATGGCCATCTGCCATCCTGGGAACCGCATAGGTGGACAACATTGAGAGGTAGCCTCAGCTCAAACCTCTCCCGCGAGGGAACTAATACTAATGCATATAAACTTCCGGCTAAGCCTTACCCAATTCAGGTATTGTGGTTGTATGGTAAAATTCGAATGTTATCGCATCTGAACCCAACCATTAGTTTTTTATAAAAGGTTAAGGCTCATGCCTCAACATTTTCATCATCATAAACCATTTGTTTTTCTCAACACATGTCAAAACATCTCAATAGAATGACTCATCATTCCAAGGTTTTCACAAGTCATTTTCACCAAGTATTCCCATCTAAAGTGATCAAGTTTTTGGTTTAGCTCTAAACTACTAAGTTAAGAGTGTTCACTAAGGTGGGATGCTAATTTCAATCTCACGCCATAGAATGACATCTAAGTCTAACTAGATAGGCCAAGTTTTATACTCTTTATGCTATCTATAAACAAAGTAAAGAACTTTGGTAAAGTAAAAGAAAGTAAAGCTTGTAAGAAAACTTGGGATGGGTATAAATCAAAAAGGTATAACCAAAGCATGCCTAATGCATCTTGCTTAGGTTAACTTGCATCTAGTGATGGCTTGCAAGTATTAGCTTGCCAATAATAGCTTGCCTTGATTGGTGCAGTGGTTGAAATTCTCCTCTTCTTCTTCGGGGTAGAACTCCTCCTCCTCGTAGACTTGGTCGGTACTATCATCTATAAATACATACGGGATACACAATCACCAAACAATACTTAAATAGTATATTTAGCACACTAAGGCACACATTTGATGATCTAGTCATCACAAGATTTAATGAACTAGTTTATTTATTTTATTTGAGAAAAGTAATTTCTACTCATTGAAATTAACTAAGATTTAATATTCTCCAATTAAAATATGGGATCATGTGGACACATGTACTCACCACATATTCTAATACATCGGAATGTGATTTAAATGTTGGATCGCAATTTATAAAGTTTAAGTTTAATATTTAAAAGATTTAAAGTGACTAGAAATGCCTATGTACCATTATTTTGGTACTAGTCCAAATTCACTGCATGCAAACCTAAATATTATTACATATTCAGATAGGTATTGTCAAATGTGATTTTTGAGAGTTGGAATCAACTCAAAAGCTATTAGGGTTGATTTTTGAAAAATGTTTGAATGTAGAAAAGTCTCTGTATTGTTATTTTTGCTATAGGTGATCTATAATTTTAATTGATTTAAATCCAACGGTCTTGGATAGATATTTGAATTATCTTTCTAACCAATTTTGAATCATTCAATTTGGTTCAGTAGAACTCTCTGAATTGATTTTTAAACTAGTGGACAGAATTAAGTTTAAGTCTAAAAAAACACTTATTTGAATTCTAGGGCCAGCACGGGAATACTAACGGGCCGGCCCAGTTACACTCCGTGGCACAGAGGACAGCTGACAGGGGGGTCCCGCATGTCAGTGGCTCTTCTAATGTGAAGCGGTACAGGGTGATGTGGACCGCACGATTAGAACCTAGATCGACGGTCATGGCTCGTCGTCGACGACGGAGAGGTCGCCGGCGAGACGGAACCCTAGCGGCTCGGTGGGGGTGCAATGGGGGCATACCAGGGCTCCAGCTAGTGTGGTGATGGGGGCGATCGAACAAGGAGACCACGACAGACTCAGGCGAGGTCGCGAGAACTCCTAGGGTGGACGAAATCGTCGGGCCACCCTTTCTTTTCTGCTACGGTGAACTCCGGCGCAATTCCGGCAAACGGCTGCTCGAGTGGCTCCGGCGATGCTATGAGGTGGTTCTGAGGGAGAGGGGAGTTGAGTGGTGTGAGGAAATGGTGCTGGGGAGGGCTCCTTATATAGGCTCGACGAGGAGACTGTGCGGGCGACGGTGAGCTCGTCGGTGACGGTGGTACAGGGCACTAGAGGCATGGGCGGTGTAGGCGGATGGTGGCTTGCCTCCTGGCAGTCAGCTACGGCTTGATGGCATTGCTAGGGGAGGTGGCATGTGGTTGGGAAAGGGCGACGCTCTGCATGGCAGAGGCGGTGCTCGACGTGGCGTGCGGTGGCTGCTGGTCGTGCGGCGGGAGAAGGGCGTGTATGGGAGTGTGCTGGGGTTATGGCGGAGTGGCGCACGCGAGCCGAGGGCAAGGCGCCGCTTGTGCGGGCCTGTCGGGGATGGTGCTCTGGCTTGCTTCGTGCATGGCACAGAGGCAGTGGGCGCGAGGTTTCCTCGGTGGTCCAGGGGCTGGCTGCGTCCATGGGTTGGACAAGGGGTCGCGGTGTGGTCTGGCCTACCTCCTAGACATGGCGAGAGAGGGCGGGGCGGTCTCCTATGGCTTGGGCACGATTGGCCGGTGGCGACCATTCTCGGGCAGCGCGGTACTGGCGCTGCGGTGAAGAGGAGATGTTGTCTGGGGCTGGGTGAGTGTAGAAGGGGATAGAGGAGAGATGAGAGTGTCTAGAGGGGGACAAGAACTTAATTTGCAACAGTATTAGTTAGGCCAGAAGATTTTTGCCTGCCAAGTGTTCGACACAATGGCCGCAAGAGATCAAACTTTGAATTTTGAAATGGTTTTTGGTGGGTGTGTTTGTCATATGCTTAAACATCTGTGTTTGCTTGGGATTGTCAAGGTGAACTCATTTGAGTGGTTTTTAGAAAAGTGTGATCTATGCATATGAAATGGATTCCATTTTCAAATGCCATTTAAATTTAGAGTTCAAATGTTTTTATAAGATTTCAAAGTGGGCCTTGGTAGATCATTACTTGTACTAGCAAGGGGTGCAAAGATTTAGAATTGTTTCTGTTTGAATTTGACTTCTAGGAACACCTAAAGTGACCTAGTGGATTAAAATGGCAAAAGTGACCATTTGCATTTATTAATCTTATTTGATTTCTTTTTCTTTGGATTTTGCTTGGGAATGATCTAGATGATGTGGAATTCATATTTGAATCATTTTACAACCATTAGAACAAACAAACATGGCAATTCAAAACTATTCTATATTAATGCAACACACATATGCATTCCTAATTGTTTTAATAATAAAAAGTTTTTGTTAACCCTAAATTGGGTGATTTGGATCTTAATAACCTTGATTAAAGTTTTGGGATGTTACAGTTCCCAAATGGACCACTAAGCGAAGACCGTACTCCCCTTTCTGTCACTGGGTTTCCTATGAGGTCATCGCCAACCAAGTATCTCACCTCAAGCCTTTATCAATCTCTCGGATCTTCGGTACCTACTCCCTCCATCCCATTTTAAGTTGCGTATTAGTTTTTTAGGATTTCCCATATTGTGTTGCGTATATTGTAGAAGAGCCCAATCTAGAACTTTTTACCCCTCCGTAATTACTATTTGCATGCGTTCTGGTGGGAAATGATTGGTTGCATGAATGACGAGGGAGGAGAACGGGGAAATATGCTTGCATTCAATTTAATGCGAGGGGAGGCTGAGCGTTGGGATGGTCAGGGTGTGGAGGGGTAGCCCGTCCATTTTTAGCAAAATGACTCTCTCCTTCCCTTCTTGGTATCCGGATCAAAAACTATATGCAACTTAAAATGGGATAGAGGGAGTACAAGTCCATAGATCGAGACCAGAGACAAAGAAACAAAGATACAAATCTCTATTCAATCAATACACAATACTCCCATGGATTAGATGCACATAAATGCTGCGAGGTTTCACCCCAATCCGCAGCTTTTGAGGACTAATCACTCATAACAATAAGATTAAGGATAGAAAAAATTTGCAAAATACTTAGATTGTAATCAAATATCCTTACAATGGTTGCCGAATCACAAGGAGATCTCAAGTACAAGCTAATGGCTATGTCTATGGATAGAATGGAGGATGGAGAGGATGAATTATGGTGGTGGATCTCCTTCGATGGTGTTGTGATGAATTCCCAGAAAGGCAGCCCTCTGCACGGCGGCTAGGACCTCAAAATATATAGGTGCCTTCACAAAAGTCGTAGGGTTTGACGAGACGAAGCCAACGCCACCTGGTACGGGCGGGCTGTACGGACGAACCTTTCCCATACCAGTGGTTGTTCCCTCTAGAGGCTAGGTTTTGACCCAGGATTGCTTGGCCATGTGGACTTCCTAAAAATTTTCATTATTGGCTCCTGATTTCGCCTTAAAAGCATGATTTCTTGCACAACACAATTCAAAACAATGGATTGCACATATTTGCAATAATTAGTCATTAATAGCAAGGCTAGAGAGATTCTTGGTCAATTACTTGACTAAAAATGAAGTTTAAACATGGAAAAAGATGGCTATTTTCATAGCTATCAACTTCCCCAAAGCTCAAACCTTGATCGCCCTCGAGCAAGAAAACAACAAAACTATAAAGAACTCAATGTTTAAACTAAAATAATGAGAGTATAAATTCACTTACGGTTGGTAGTCATATGCATCTAGCATTTCTTCCATTTAAAGAGCTCATCAAAGTTAGAGGGATGCTAAGAATACTATACGAGCTTTGTTAAATCAATGCAATCAAAGTAGAGTTTAATATAAGTATGAATAACTAGAAGTGTAACAATCAATCCAATTCCTCTAGTTAACTCTCAGCCTACCAAGGAACACTTGAATGTTTTATAATAGTAGAATTAAGTAAGAGAGATCATGTCCCAAGTATCATAACAATGAAGTATCTTATTGCCACCCACATCAGTAAATCCATACTATCAAAAAAACTAATATTCCAATCATCGGCTTTCAAGAAAATTCATAGAGTAGTAACGAGACCATGCCAAAGATAGTTTAGTGTAGATCTTTATTTTTCTTCAAGGATCATCGAGTGATTCTTTTAACAAATAGTTTAGACAGCCTTCAAGAGTACCAATACTTTTGCCCATTATGGTGACAAGTGCCACCCATGTCGCCTACTCATAGCCTAAATTAGGAGTTGTAATATTGATCATTTGTAGGCTTGCGGAGTTGTAGGCATCCAAAGGTGTGCATCAAAACTTATAAACATTTTAAATATTATCACAATTTTGATCCACAAGGTTAGCTTTGGCATGAATATAAATTACCACTAGACTTCATTTCAATCAAACAACTCCCTTCAAGAGTGTCGTTAAGTCTATCAAAACATTTATGGGGTTAAGTTTCTTCAAGGGTAAAATCTTAAGACAATCACTCAACAAACAAGTCAAAAATTGGAGATTTTTTCTTATTGTACTTGTTTGGCAATATTATTTCCATGGCAAGACTCGGTTAACTACAAGAAGTAGATAAAAATGTTCCACAACTACTTACTCATGCAAATAAAAAGCTTTACTCTAACTATTTTGAATTACTCACACTAGCATAACATTTCAGCAAATCTACTAAAAAAGATAAACAATTCAAACATCAAAAGTGGGAAACATAGGACATAACTCTCATGAGTGACTTCATATTTCTCTTCCTTATGGGGATATGTTCCTTCAAAAATCAAGTTAAAATCACTCTCATAATAATACTAAAGAAAAGAGGCAATAGGCAAATCCACTTTCACGAAAAAGGATAAAAGGAAGAATCTTTTTGTATCTTTGAGGATGGGGATTAAATAATAGAAAAACCTGCAACCAAGCAAGGAACTAAGAAAACCAAAACAAACAAACAAAAAACAAAACAAGAAACGAAAGAAAAAAAGCAAAGTGTTGGAAAAATCCAACACGAGTGTTTGATGTGGCTCAGATCACTTCAGAGCTTCGTCGTATGATGAGCACAGCCGCAAGTTTTGCCTCAGTTATGAAACCAAGGTTATCGAACCAGTAGGAGCAAGGAAACACCTCCAAGGTGTTGTTGCCAACTTGGAATCCTGCACAACACAACCACAGAAATTTGCCCCCAACTTACAATGAGGTTGTCAATCTCACCGGTTTTGCTGAAATCAAAGGATTAAACGTATTGTGTGGAAGAAAGTAAAAGCTTGCAGAAAGTAAACTGAAAACAGTAAACAGTTGTAGATTGATGGTAAAAGAAAGGACTGGGGTCCATAGTTCACTAGTGGTGGTTCTCCTTAAGATAGATGACATGTTGGGTGAACAAATTACAGCGGGGCAATTGACAAACATCGAGAAAGCATACATGCATATACTAATCATATTGAATCCTATGAGATTTGATTGGGCATTACAACATTATACATAGACCGTAATCCAACTGCATCTATGAATAATAATCCACCTTTAGGTTATCAATCCGAACCCCCTCCAGTATTAAGTTGCAAGCAAGAGATAATTGCATTACGCATTGCGTGTAAAGTAACCAATATGATTGTTCTATGAACAAAGGATTGTTGCTTTCTCCCTAGTAGCAATAGCACATCTAGTACCTTAGAGATTTATGTCACTTCCCCAGATTACTAGAGGCATGAACCCACTATCGAGCATAAATACTCTCTCTTGGAGTTGCTAGCATCTACTCGGCCAAGATAGCTACTAACAACGGAGAGCATGCAAGATCACAAATAACAAAGACATGATAGAATCAATAATCAATCTGAAATAGCATCTCAATATCCATCAGATCCCCGCAAACACAACATGTATGATTACAAATAGATGATCTTGATCATGAACGGAGCTCACAAGATCTAAACATGGTAGCACAAAGGAGAAGAACCAACCATATAGCTACTACATGGACCCATAGTCCAAGGATGTACTAATCACGCATCACACCAGAGGCTTGCATGGTGATGAAGAAGGACTCCAGAGTGAATTCTCCCCTCCGGCAGGGTGCCGGGAAGAGCTTCAGATCCCTCCCAATCTAGGGATGGAGATGACAGCGACTACAAACTCTTTCGTGGAATTTTGATCGGGTACTTAGGGTCTCTGTATTTATGGCATCTTATAGGCGAAAGGGGAGTCCGAGGGGGTGCCCTAGGCGGCCACACCACCCCTGGCGCGGGCCAGGCCTGGCCGCGTGGCCAGGTGGTGTGGCAGCCCTCTGCCCCTCTCCGTCTCGTATTCTGGCTCTATGTCCCCCTCGGTGAAATGCTGACTTTGGCTTTTATCCCGTCCAATTACGAGAATATTCATTTTCTGTCTTTCTTGGAACCAAAAATAGTAGAAAATAGGCAGTTATCACTGTGGCATCTTGTTAATAGGTTAGTCCAAGAAAGTGTATAAAAAGTACTCCAAAGTGTGGACAAAACATAAGAAAGTAGATAAAAACCAAGCATGGAACATCAAAAATTATAGATACGTTTGCAACGTATCAACATCCCCAAGCTTAGCTCCTGCTCGTCCTCGAGTAGGTAAGTGATAAAAAGAAAGAATAAATTTTGAGGTGACATGCACCATCATAAACTTGATCAAAGTATTTGTAAAACATTGATAGCTAGGATCATAGTACTTCAACATAGCATGAAAGATAAATTTCTAACAATAAGACATCGCAACTATGTTGTAACATGAAAAGGCACAAATAAAAGATTCATGAATAACAATACTTTGCAAAACGTTTGTTTGTTTCACATAAAGAAAACATAGCATAGTGGCATTCAGCTTGTCCCTCATAGAGTAGCAAACATAAATGCATAGGACACCTTCAAAATTTATAAGGGTGACTAGATACAAATAGTTTAAGAACAAGCAATATCAAAGTATGCATCAATCGACAAGTCTTGGGACAATGCACATAGAACTAAGAATGGCCACTATGCTCTCTCAATAGGTGCATAAAGATAGAAGGTGGAGACTCAACATAACAGTAAAAGAATGGCCTTCATAGAAGGAAGCAGGGATTCAAGTCTCATAAAGAGCTTCCAAAAATTATGGCACTTTTTAGCTTTCAGCTCTCATTGCCCCTATCATAAGCATCTTGAAGTGATTAATGTTAAAGTGAACAAACTATGGAGTATATGCTTGACAAACTATAAGTTGGAAATCTCATGTCCCTTGAATACGAGGGTCGCTCCTCATGCTACTCAAGTTTAGTTACCGGTAAGTTCTTGTCATAGTAAGTACATGTGTATCATAGAGAACCGCCAACGGGGTACCCCTTGCCTGATGATACGGAAGAATCCCCATATCAAAATGACAAGGCAAGCAGACAACAAGCATCTCAGCAATCTTCTTATTTACCATGGGGAAATGGTGCTTTTTTCTCTCTTTCCTCTTTTCCCATATCTCCTTTTTTCTTTTTCTCTTTTTCTCAATATCTATTTCTTTTTTGTAATAAGAATGCTTCACAGACAGCTCATTATGGTTATGCTGTAGGTTTCCACCATGATTAGGCATGGATTAGACCGGCGGCCCAGGCGTTTCTCTAACACACATACATAACTCCATGGACTTACAAACTCCCCTTTCATTTCACACCGACGACATCCATAGACAAAAGAGCATGATATCAACTAGGTACAATGTACAAGTGCAATGTTAAAAGCGTTCCCCATGACAACATGGTTCTGCTAATCCCCAACATATAAGTGCAAGCATATACAACATAGATGACGCAATGGTTCAAGTTTATTAAGGGCAAGAAAAGTAAAGTGTGCCATCAAGTTCGTGAGAGCTTTAATCACTAGTTTTCTCATAACAAGTTTAATTCGGAAGGTAGATAAAAACATGAATTTACTTGGAATAGAAATTGCTAGTAGGTAGGTATGGTGTACTCTTTGGAATAACTTGGGTTTATTTGGAGTTGGATGCATGAGTGGAACTCATACTTGGTTATGGAGGCTAGCAAAAGACTAGGAGCGTCCAACTAAGAGAGCAATACTGGCCATAATCATGCAAAGCGACAAAACATCATTAATTAAAGCATAAAGTGATATTACTAGTCGAAAACCAAAGGATCATAAAGGCTACGGTGACTTGGGATAGTCATAACATGGTGTGAGCATGTGCCAAGTCAACCCAAATAAAGCATCAAAGGAGAATACCATAATACTATGCTTTAATATGCTAAAACAACGCATGATTTTTTCAAGGCACATTAAGCAATCTCAATTGTTTATAACATGTCATGCTACATAAAATATCACTAAGCATAAAGCCAAAACAATATCAAGCATGGCATGACAAAGCATAGGCCACATTCAAAAACAAGCTCTCTTTACCACTTAAGCATGAACTTTCCTATTCTTTTCCAATCCAAACCAAACTATTTGAAAATTAATGTATGAAAGAGGGGGTCCAACCAATTTATTCAAGCAAACTAATAAAACCAAGCAAACGAAAATAAAACAAAAACAAAGACGCTCCATGAACAACACAATTGTGCATGAAAGAATAAAAATGAAGTGTTTGGAAGAAACCTGGGATTTTTATTGATGAAGAAGGGGATGCCTTGGGCATCCCCAAGATTTGATGCTTGTACTTCTTGGATATTTCTTGGGGTGACACAGGTGGCATCCCCAAGCTTGAGCTTTAGTCCATTCTTCATCTCATTATATCATTCTCTCCATACACCTGAAATCTTCATACAAAACTTCACACAATCTTTATTAGCAACATTAGTGCACTCAAGATAATAAGTCTTTGGAGTTCCAACACCAATAAAACTTCCATTAAAACACAAGATACTGTAGCACTTCTCTTGAAAATCTCAATTCCCCAAAGAGAACTCAAAAAGGAACCAACAAGAAGCAAATGCAAATAATGGCAGAAATCTGTCAAAACAGACCAGCGGGTAAAAACCAATTTTTTCGAAACCCTTATGTTTCTCAAATAGAAAAGTGTTGAACTAACGAAAGTTAGATAACAACCTGGGGCAGAAGCACAAAAACTCACTCCTCAAAACGACGTCCAGAGATTTTACACGAATTTTTACGATGAAGCACAAAAATCTGTTTCGGGACAGCAACTTTCCCAAGCATTACTTCTCTCTCATTAGAGGTTACTCTTGGCACAAAAAGCAAATAAAAAAGGATAAGGAGCGGTTATTAATAACTTCCAAGACTCATCTAACACTTCTGGTTTATCTCCCAATAAGTACTTTTCTTTAACGCCTTTAAGTTAGGCATAAGAAGCAAGAAAAAGAATTAAGTGTTCTCAAATGAAGAAGCATTAAGAGCAAATTTTGTTTTCATAGGAGACGCAAAAGGAATCTTCTCTCTTCTTAGGGAAGTGTTCTATACCTTCATTGAGTGGGAGTTGATATTTAATGGTTCCTTCTTTCATATCAATAATGGCACCAACAGTTCTAAGAAAAGGTCTTCCCAAAGTAATAGGACAAGAAGCATTGCATTCAACATCCAAAACATAGAAATCAACATGGACATAGGCATTGTTAACCATAATAAGAACATCATTAATGCTCCCCATGAGTTTCTTTTTAGCATTATCATCAAGTGGGACATTCAAATAACAATCTTCCAATGGTGGCAAATCAAGCATATCATAAATCTTTCTAGGCATAATAGAAACACTACTATCAAGATCACATAAAGCTTTGAAATCAAAATCATTTACTTTCATATTAATGATGGGTTCCCAACCATCTTCTTGTTTCATAGGAATAGAAGCTTTATGTTTCAATTTTTATGAGAGCGTCAGTAATGTGTTTTGTAAAGGCCATATTCATAGCACTAGCATTAGGACTTTTAACAAGCTTTTGTAGGAACTTAATTACTTCAGAGATATTGCAACCATCAAGATCAAAATCATAATTATCATCTAAAGTAGTAGAGCTATTACTAGCTTCAACACTAATGGTAGTGATAGTAGAAACACTAATGTTTCTAGCAATTTCATCTTCTCTTTCCCACTTAGCATGAAATTTAGCTAATAGTCTAACATTCTCATCAATTCTAACTTGTATGGCATTGGTAGCAGCAAAGGGATTTTCAATAGTTTCAGGTTTAGTAGCCATTTTATTAAAAGAAGATTATGCTTTAGCCAATGATGTTATATTTCTTTCAGCATTAGAGAGATTTTCCTCAATAGTTTTATTGAAAGCAGTTTGTTTACTAATAAAATCTTTAAGCATAACTTCAAGTTCAGAGGGAGCACTCCTATTATTGTTGTACGAATTTCCATAAGGATTACCATTATTGGGAGGATATGTCCTATAGTTATTATTACCAAAATTATTCCTATAGGCATTGTTGCTAAAATTATTCCTATAGGCATTGTTCACATCAACTTGCTCTTCTTGAGCAACCAAAGAGTCTAAGGGAACATGATTTGTATCAATATGATCTTTCCCATTAACAAGCATAGACTTAATAACATCAATTTTATAACTCAAGGAGGAGGTTTCTTCAACAGAATTTACCTTCTTACCTTGTGGAGCTCTTTCAGTGTGCCATTCAGAATAGTTAACCATCATATTATCCAGAAGCTTTGTTGCAACACCCAAAGTAATGGTCATAAAGGTACCTCCAGCTGCAGAATCCAGTAGATTTCTTGAAGAATAGTTCAATCCTGCATAAATGGTTTGGATAATCATCCAAGCAATCAGTCCATGAGTGGGACAATACTTTACCAAAGATTTCATTATTTCCCAAGCTTGAGCAACATGTTCATTATCAGATTGGTTAAACTTCATTATTTCACTTCTCATAGATATAGTGTTAGCAGAAGGATGGTATTTTCCAATGAAAGCATCTTTGCATTTAGTCCAAGAATCAATACTATTTGTAGTTAGGGATTGCAACCATTCTTTAGCTTTTCCTCTCAAAGAGAAAGGAAACAATTTAAGCTTAATAATATCTCCATCTATATCCCTATGCTTTTGCATCTCACAAAGTTCAACAAAGTTATTTAGATGGGAAGCAGCATCTTCAGTACCAATACCAGAAAATCGTTCTCTCATAACAAGATTGAGTAAAGCAGGTTTTATTTCAAAGAAAGTAGCTTCAGGAACAGGTGGAGCAATAGGTGTGCACATGAAATCATTGTTGTTGGTGCTAGTGAAGTCACACAACTTAGTGTTTTCATGAGTAGTCATTTTTTGTGTTTTTAATAAAGAAAGCAAACTAGTAAAACTATTTTTTTTGTTTTTGATAAAGAAACAAGCAAAGTAAGCAAAAATAAACTAAGCAAAACAAATAAAACAAAGTAAAGAGATTGGTTCTGAGGGTATCCCCTTGTGAAGATGTCCTTGACTCCCCGGCAACGACACCAGAAAAAGGCTTGATGTGGCTCAGATCACTGTAGAGCTTTGTTGGGGAACCCCAAGAGGAAGGTATGATGAGCACAGCAGCAAGTTTTCCCTCAGTTATGAAACCAAGGTTATCGAACCAGTAGGAGCAAGGAAACACCTCCAAGGTGTTGTTGCCAACTTGGAATCCTGCACAACACAACCACAGAACTTTGCCCCCAACTTACAATGAGGTTGTCAATCTCATTAGTTTTGCTAAAAACAAAGGATTAAACGTATTGTGTGGAAGAAAGTAAAAGCTTGCAGAAAGTAAATAGAAAATAGTAAATAGTTGTAGATTGATGGTAAAAGAAAGGACCGGGGTCCATAGTTCACTAGTGGTGGTTCTCCTTAAGATAGATGACATGTTGGGTGAACAAATTACAGTGGGGCAATTGACAAACATCAAGAAAGCATACATGCATATACTAATCATCTTGACTCCTATGAGATTTGATTGGGCATTACAACATTATACATAAATTTTAATTCAACTACATCTATGACTAATAATCCACCTTCAGGTTATCAATCCGAACCCCCTCCAGTATTAAGTTGCAAGCAACAGATAATTGCATCACGCATTGCGTGTAAAGTAAACAATACGATTGTTCTATGAACAAAGGATTGTTGTTTTCTCCCTAGTAGCAACAACACATCTAGTACGTTAGAGGTTTCTGTCACTTCCCCAGATTACTAGAGGCATGAACCCACTATCAAGCATAAATACTCCCTCTTGGAGTTGCTAGCATCTACTCAGCCAAGATAGCTACTAACAACAGAGAGCATGCAAGATCACAAATAACAAAGACATGATAGAATCAATAATCAATCCGAAATAGCATCTCAATATCCATCGGATCCCCTCAAACAGAACATGTATGATTACAAATAGATGATCTTGATCATGAATGGAGCTCACAAGATCTAAACATGGTAGCACAAAGGAGAAGAACCAACCATCTAGCTACTACATGGACCCATAGTCCAAGGATGAACTAGTCACACATCACACCGGAGGCTTGCATGGTGATGAAGAAGGATTCCAGGGTGAATTCTTCCCTCCGGCAGGGTGCCGGGAAGAGCTTCAGATCCCTCCCGATCAAGGGATGTACATGATAGCGGCTACAGACTCTTTCGTGGAATTTTGATCAGGTACTTAGGGTTTCTTTATCGGAGGCATCTTATAGGCGAAAGGGGAGGCCGAGGGGGTGCCCTAGGCGGCCACACAACCCCCTGGCGTGTGTCAGGCCTGGCCACGCGGCCAGGTGGTGTGGCGGCCCTCTGGCCCCTCTCCGTCTCGTATTTTGGCTCCGTGTCCCCCTCGGTGAAATACTGACTTTGGATTTTGTCCCATCCAATTCCGAGAATATTCATTTTCTGACTTTCCTAGAACGAAAAACAGCAAAAAATAGGCAGCTGGCATTGTGGCATGTTGTTAATAGGTTAGTCCAAGAAAGTGTATAAAAAGTACTCCAAAGTGTGGACAAAACATAAGAAAGTAGATAAAAACCAAGCATGGAACATCAAAAATTATAGATATGTTTGCAACGTATCAGTGTTTCAAAGCTCACAAGGAGCAGAAGTACAACCTCATAATTACACAAATATAAATGTTGGGGGACACAACACCAAGCTCATGATTTTGCAAGCCCTTTTGTTTCTCATTGTGGTGGTGGATAATCTCCCAAGTTCCATTGGCTGCTCCAATTGGTGAACTGGGTTGAGAGTTTGGCAGTAGCGTCTTGAAGGTTGATGGAGAGGTTGCTCATATTCTGGATGCTTCCTTCAAGAGCATAGATATCATCATAGGTGGTGTAGTAGTTTGGTGGCTGCTCATCTTGTCCGGGTCCCTCTTGTTCTACTTCTTCATCTTCTCCTTCATCCACGGGTTCTTCTTGTTGGGGTAGACTTGCTTCAACCTGCGCGTCAAAATGCAAACGCCCATCCTCGATAGAGAACAAACCATTAGGAAAAGGATCTGGGATCAAGTGATCCACTCCAGGTATATCAAGAAAGTATCTACCATTGAATTTAGAAATCATACCACAAGCTCTTAGAGTAGAGAAACCGAGACGTCGGTCTCTTGCCAACGGCTGGATATTACCTATGTTAACTTGAAGAGCACGTGCAAGAATGGTGAAAAATCCTCCTCTGCATATGGGACCACGAGATTGAAGAGCTTGATAATGAAGATAAAAAATAGAAGGGTGCCCAAATTTGGCGTCAGATTATAGTTTGGAATAGCAGCACTTGCGAGGATCATCATATCCTCCTCATTAACTCTAGTAAACTCACCACATGCATGCAAGGTGTTAGCAATAACATAGAAAAAATAACGAATAGCAGGGTGATCAATTTGGTTTCCCTTAGGAACGTTTCCATGGATTTTCATTCTACAAAAGTAGTCCAAGGGTGATGTATTAAGAACAAATGTGGTGGAGCGTATGTCGGTGTTGTTGGCAAACCCAAAATGACGAGCCCATTGGTCGAGTGTCAAGGAATACTCACAGTTCAGGCAAAACTTGATGCGATCAACTCTTGGCATATGCTCCTCAGAGCAGTAGTGTGAACTCACCATATGCATCAAGGTACTAAGGAACGCAAGTGTCAAGCGGCGATATGTGGCGGCGTATTGGTGGACTTGATCTCTCGGTGCTTGAGATGGTTGAAATGAGTGAGCTGAAACTCCTCGGTGAACTTGATGTCAAATGACTCGGGGGTTAGCGTATCAATGGGTGGTGCGGCTTGTTCCACAACCGCTACACGTGTACGACTCCTCGTATTCATCTAAAACAAAATAAAGATAATTAAAAATAGCATAAGTGATCCTCTACACTTCTTTACAAAAGAAATTCCTCTTAAAAACATAACTAAGCATGCTCATAATAAAGATTAGCCCAAAAACAATACCTAAGTGTAGATTGGTAATGGTGAAAGATTGAACAAGGTATTGATGTATATAAGCTTGGGATCAAAGGAGAAACATACCTTATATCAATTGAGTGTGAGGAATCAAAAAAATAACAGATATAATTGAATATCCAATGGAGGTAGATTGGAGTTTGGAGGAAGAAGAAAGGGTAAATTGTGATTAGGGAATATAGGTTTACCTCTTCCTGGGGTTCTTGTCGCGGCCAGATACACAGTACGGGCGGATCCCGCCCATACCAAGTGTCCAACCTTGGGGTCAACAGAACCCTCCGGCGAAGCACTCGATAGGGGCGCGCGGTACGGTTGCCCGTGCCCGTACTACTGGTCATTAACATTTCAATATGTTTACCTCAAACTTGATGTTTTGCTAACGTATATGATACGGGCGGACGATACAGTTAGCTCCAGTTGTACCAGTGGTCATTATGGCCTCTGTGTCCATCAGCAAAAATTGAAGTTTGCATTTCTTATGTCGCGATGTGGTACGGGTGCGTGGTATGGAAAGCGATCACATCAGTGCTTGTTAAGCTTGTTATAAGCTTCAAAACTTAGGGAATTAACTTAGTAGCTTCGCATGCCTTTGCACATCTTAGCAACATAAAAATGACAACAAATAAACTTCATAAAATAGCAGTACCTAATGGCCTTGTGTTAGCAAATATAATAGATCGAGGATTACCTTGATTTCTTCTCCTCTCTTTGAAGGATCTTCTTGAACACTCTTTATTAAAAACAAGATAATTAACTTTATTTCACATGGGTTGCCTCCCATGAAGAGTTTCTAGTTAAGGTCAATTAGCTTGGCCAAGATGGCGATTATTTAGGCTTTGCAAGTGGAACACACATTCCAAAATAATTGGATTTTAAAGTGATTATACCATCATCATCATTAGGCTTGGCCTTATTGTTTCTTCGGAAGTGGACTATAAAAGGATCTCTAGATGGTAGTCCTATTCTCACATTCCCCTCATGTAAATTGATCAAAGATTTGATAGTTCTTAGGAAGGGACTACCTAAAATTATAGGTGCTATGGGATCTTCACGCATGCCCACTATAACAAGATCAATAAGAGAAGGACATCCTTTAATTTCAACAACTATATTTTCTTTTATCCCAACAACTTTTTAATATATTGAATCAGCAAGATGGAGTCCCATTTTAGTGGTTGTAAATGGCCCTAAGTTTATCTTATCAGATAAGCTCTTGGAAATTGTTGAGACTCTTGCTCCAAGATCATAAAGAGCATCAATCTCACTAACCCCAATTTTAGTTTTAATAATTGGCTCAAATATATACTAGCTTAGCTAGAAGCTTATCAACTAGTTTCTTATACTCCATTTCTAGTTCACGAACGTTAGATGCTACTTCTTTTATAAACTATTGATATGTAGCATCATTACCTTGCTCTATACCGGGATTCTTCACGGTGATCATCTTCAACAAATCTTACATGATATAATCCGGTGATGGCGCATTGCTATAATCTACATCTTCAGGCTTCTCATCTTTATTTTCTGCCCTCATCATTTTGAGGTCCTCCACCAGGTATGGCTCGGGCTTTCCAGTGAATTTTGCAACTATGAGAGCTTAGCTCTCAGCTACTTTTCCCAATTGTGCCTCCATAGTCTTGGTTCTTTCCTGTAGAGCATGTACATCATTTGTAATTGCAATGACTTGGTTAGATAATTTTCCAATTCTAGTTTCATGGTTCTCCATGATTTTAATAAGCATATTATTTTGATCGGTTTAAGCTTGCATGAAAGTTCTAATATTATTTTCAAGAGAGAGATTGCCATGATTCACTCCACTATGGTTATCATAATTGTTATTATAAGGATCACCTATAGGATTAGAATATTGTTTTTGAAAATCTGAGCCAAATTTTTGACTCTTCCAAGCTGGATTATAAGGATTGCGAGCTATAAAATTAACATCATTAGCATTGGTAGTGATAGCATTAATTTGGGTATCTTCCTTACCCTTCACAATATTGAGTAACTCATCTACCTTTGTCGTAAGCTCATCATTATGTTCCACGGTGATGGAATTCGCCCTTTTTGAGGATCTTTCTACATGCCACCGGGCATGGTTATCTTGCATATCATCAAGTAATTTCTTTGCAACACTCACTTGCTTTCCCATGATGGTTCCTCCTGTGGTGGTATCTAGCATAGACTTAGACATTGGGTTAAGGCCATTATAAAATAAATGTAATATAAGACATTCTTCCATCCCATGACTAGGATAGTTCATTACGGCTTATTTCATCCTTTCCAAAGCAAGCGCCAGTGGCTCGTGGTCTTCTTGTCTAAAGCTTGTAATGTTGGACCTTAACTGCATAGTCTTAGCTGGGGGGAAATTTAGTCATAAAAAGATTAGTGCATTCCTAGCAACCAATCCTTAGCCTTTCATCTTAGAGAGAAAGGGAATAAACATAATTTAACCGCATTTGGGTCAACATATTTTCTGCGCATCATGTCGCAAATATCAGTAAAAGTATTTAGGTGCAAACTTGAGTCCTCGGCAGATGAGCCTCCAGATTGATTCTATTGAACCAAACTCAAAAGGTTAGGCTTAATTTTGTAAGTTTCCGCATCAATAGCGGGTTGATTAATAGGTGTATGAATAAATTCATCTGTGGGAGTAGCATACTCCCCAAGTTTCTTCTAAGCCCATGGCTCTTTTATTTTTGGTGTTTTTGAATAAGGAAAACAAATAAACAAGTAACTATTTTTTTGGATTTTCAATAGATAAGAAAAATTAAAATAATAACAAGAAAGAAACTACAAACAAAAATAAAACTAAAAACAAGGTCTCTAGTGACCTCACCAGGATAGTGAATTTCTTCCCTGGCCACGGTGCTAGAAGAAGGGTTGATGCCTTCGATCTAGATTTACGGATGTAGTATAGTAGCTTTTTCCCTAGTAAACCTAGGTTCAATCGAACCTTGGGGAACAATGCTAAAAGGAAATTAATAAGGCACGTCTAAAGACTATTTCTTTGTTTTACCTTCATTTACTGCACCTTTCTAGTTTACTTTGGATCGTGGGTTGATTCAATGGATGGAGATAGGCCAGGGTTGAAGGTTCACCTGCAGCTGCAAATCATATGGGACAAACAAAGTAATACGCATATTCATGTGTAATGATTTAACAAAGATATAATTTGTGGACAACACATCCTGATATACTAGAGCCCCTGAGAGTCACAGGCATAGCAATAGTCTTAAGAACAATTATTAAGTGAAAAACACAGATCAAAGCCTTAAGAAGTGATGTTGTTGTTGTTCCCAAATGGATCGCTAAGCGAAGACCATACTCCGCTTTATGTCACTGGGTTTCCTATGAGAGCGCCGCTAACCAAGTATCTCACCTCAAGCCTTTATCAATCTCTAGGATCTTGGGTACCCTACTAGTCCATAGATCGAGACCAGAGATAAAGAAACAAAGATACAAATCTCTATTCAATAAATACACAATACTCCTATGGATTAGATGCACATAAACGCTGCAAGGTTTCACCCCAACCCACAGCTCGTGAGGACTACTCACTCATAACAATAAGATCAAGGATAAAAACATTTGCAAAATACTTAGATTGAAATCATATATTCTCATAATGGTCACCGAATCACAAGGAGATCTCAAGTACATGCTAATGGCTATGGCTATGGCTATTAAGAGGATGGAGGGTGGGGAGGATGAACTATGGTGGTGGATCTCCTTCAGTGGTGTTATGATGCAATCTGAGAATGGAAACCCTCTGCATGGCGACTAGGACCTTAAAATATATAGGAGCCTTCACTAAAGTCGTAGGGTTTGACGAGATGAAGCCAACACCACCTGGTACGAGTAGGCAGTATTGGCGGACCTTGCCCGTACCAGTGGTCGTTAAGCCCTATGGAGGTTGGGTTTCGACCTAGGATTTCTTGGCCATGTGGACTTCCTCAAAATCTTCATTATTGGCTCCTGATTTCACCTTAAAAGCATGATTTCCTGCACAATACAGTTCAAAACAATGGATTGCACATCTTTCCAATAATTAGTCATTAGTAGCAACTAGATAGATTCTTGGTTAATTACTTGACTAAAAACAAAGTTTAAACACAGAGAAAAGATGGCCATTTTCATAGCCATCAGCCATCAATCTGACGGATATCCGTCATAGTAATCGTAGTGGGTGGAACCATGCTCATCATAAGGCAACACCATCTGCAGCTTAGAATGCTCGACGATTCTGCAGCTATGTTAGCAATCGATCGAGTTCGAAAGGATGGTCATCTATCCACAAACCTCCTACTCCATACCCATGTACAACCCTTGGCTCCTCTATTCCCATGCAAGAGCCTCAAAGTTGTAAGATCTAATATCGGATAGGTCAGCATAGTAGATGCTGCGGGCCTGCAGCGTGGGTACCCTGGCAGTGTCGATGCAGACACATCGATTGCCAGCAATGAAGAGAGACCGGTTGTCGGTGCCTCAGACCGGCTGAAGGACATGATTCTAGTTATTAACCCAGTAAACAACCGGTCTGCCGCCGTAGACCAGTCCACTCACAAGGAACAACATATCCCCGTCAGACTCAACCAGATAAAAATGATTCTCTAGGGAGGTGGCAGCCTAGAATAGGGCCTGCAATGGTGGCATACATCTCTAGGGTCCGTGCGGAGCGCTACAGCTAGACATCTCCATGAGAAGCACCACACATAGTCAAGAGGACAGACCCATATCTGTAGGCGACGAAAACATCAATAGCGTAAGAAGTCATGCTCCAGAGTTTCGCGAAGTCATACAACAAGTACGAACCTTCACCAAAGACCGAGAAACTCCCTTCCTTTGTGCCCTCATCCACCCACCGAATGGTGTTGTTTGTAAGGCTTGATGTAAATACCATCAATGACAGAAACAACGTCATAGCGACAAAAGCCATCTGCTCGGTCGGTATCTCTGCCCTCAGGCGCTTGATAGCGCCCGAGAAGAGGTTGTACGGTCGGGTCTTGTATGGCTACACCCTTTGTCCTAGCACAAGGAGGCCACCAGTAATGTTACAGACGTAAAAGTACCTTCCAGATAGAGAAGAGAAATAGAGATTCAATCAAGGTAAACAAACAGAGATTCAATCAAGGTAAACCATGAGCAAAATCCTGGCCAACAAGTAGATGAGGAAAAAGAACCTAAAAATAGATATTATAGGAAGTGAATGCAAAAAAGGATCGCATATATACACATGAATATCAAGAAAGCACCTGCAGATAACCCGACTAATCTTCTTTTGAAGGTGGCGGCCAGTTCTCACATTTAGCCACATAATGACATCGCTAGATACTCCTCCTACAACTGGTGCTCTAGAACAATCTAGTTGGCTGGCATAAAATGCTCCTCCGTGAAGCCACACCAGGCGCTGCAGACTGCCCGGAAGGCGGCATAGTAGTCAAAGTCGTTCGTTGACAGGAAGATGTCACCTATCTTCTGAACGAGTCCCTCAGGGAGACCAGCCCATGGTGAGTCCTGCTGCTTCTTGCCGACCATGGATGATGGCGTTCGTGTGGTCTCGTTCCCATCGACTAGCAGAGAAAGCGGTTCTAGAGACACACATTTAACAAGGCATGGGAATGCCAAGCGAAGCGTGTGGAAACGATACGATGACATGCACAACCACATTTCATCAAACTGGTAACAACGCACATCGGCACACACACGCACACTAATTACGGGACAACGAACGTGCACACTAGCGTACTACTCCTGAGAGTCTGCCAAACTTTAAGTCTCGATGAGCATGTGACAATCCATTAGGCTAGCCGTAGTGGGAGTAGTGTAGTAATCTCACATTACTACTAGTACTATTATGCGTAGGATGCTAGTAGTAGTATCATAGACTCATTATATCTAATTATTTGTACAGTCTCAATGCAAACTTATGTATTTATCATTAAAGTTTCTAGTTTTACGTGCTATGGTACAATATCATATTAGAGCAAGTATAGTTAGTTCTAAGGAGTAATTAGCATGCTACAAGTAGTAGTATTTTGCTTAGTTGGATAAGAGAGAAGAGCAAGCATGAGCTGCATCATATTCTTTTAGGCACTTTGTGAGTATGTGAGGTGAGTCATTTACATATAAATTGTACTAGATTAGTAAAGATCACTACTACTAGATCCCACGACAATAACTTACAATATAGTACTACTATCCAGCAACAGGCTAGTACGGTCGTTTACACATAAATTGTGAGTAAAGTGTCATCATGGATGATCAGTTGACGTGACTCTCGGCCATGAATTCCTGACCAAATAGAAGTGCGGTATACCACATTTATTTACTACTAAAAGATGGATGCTAGCAAAATTCAATATCTCAATAAAGAGTCAAAATCACCCACCGACCTTGGAGCATTTCCCGCCCCACCATTTCAAAAACTTTGAGGCAAAATCTCGCACCAGGGGAGTAACATTTTTCTATTATTAGTTGATAGATGGACGCTAGTCATATTCAAAATCTCAATCGAGCAGCAAAATCACACACTGACTTTAAAGCATTTCGCACCCCTCTATTTATAAAACTTTGAGGCAAAATCTCGCACCAGGGAAGTAACATTTTTCTAATATTATTAGATGAACGCTAGCCAAATTCAAAATCTTAATCGAGCAGCAAAATCACACAACAACCTTGAAGCATTTTGCGCCCCTCCATTTCAAAACCTTTTGACTTTAAAATCCCTATTATACCCATTGTTCAAATGACCTATGGGCATGCTAAAGTCGGTGGCTTGGGGGCACAGTCATAATTAGTTTTCTGTTTGCCTCTATAGTCCCAATTTGCATAGTTTTTCCTGCTGGCCCTTCCAAAAATCTCAGGCTCCTCTCCCATGCCCTCACCTCCATAACCACCATGCGCACAAACCGGGGGCAATTCCATGGCGGCTGGAGCTGATTGAGTTTTGGTCTCGTGCACCACCCCGAAGCGGCTTCACCAATGCCCACCCCACCGGATCTAGTTCACCTGGTCTCTCTTCCACTCCACCGGACCTGTGGGCTCGTTTCACCGCGCCGATGGTGTTATCGACCTCGAAGATCTGCTTCCTTGCCGTCGACAGCTATCCAACCGTACCAGAGCTTCTTCACCGATGTCCATCGGATGAGATCTAGTTCAACGAGTTCCATGTCCATCGCTCCAGACTAGCTGCACGGGAATCGCCGTTTACTGCACTGAATATTCCTAAACGACACTCTCGTCCACCGCGCTGAAGCCAGCATCGACCGCCCAAGACCCGCTTCCCCGATGCTAATAGGCACTGCAACCGTAGTACCTCGGTGACCTGGACATCACTAGCATGTACCAACGATGCTTAGACGCCTCTCTGACTAAGGTAACCAAATATCCAACCCATTTTTGTTTTATCAGTAGTATAGCAGGTTCAAGCCTTTCAAAGTAAAGAGCATTTTTGCAATCATGTTGGTACATACACGTCACTAGGTACGCCTGTTATTTTTGCTACATACAAGGTCATTAGACATGTTCGTTTGGATCGCTGCTCTACAAATTTCAAGTCATGCACATGTTTTTTATTTTTTTCATGCACATATTCTTAGATACTCCGTACAAAAATAATTGCTTTCTATTGTGTAGTTCTTGCAAAATGTAAAGTCAGTGGAAAATATTAGTGTGGATTCCCTGCTCTATAGTTACTTAATCTATCTGATTCGTCATGAACTAAGTTCCTGCTATTATTTCCTCCCTAGTATCATTCTGCTATCCCATACTACCCATTTAAACTCTTCGCACTAATTCGAATATAATTTTTGTTGCCATCTGGTTCTTCAAAAGCTGCAACACTAACTATTTTCTTTTTCTTTGCATAGAGATCAAAATGGAACACTGACATGTTGGTTTGCATAGCCTCTTCTATAGGTTCACAAGCGATACCATTATATTCCATATCTAGTGTTGGTTCGTGATACGTTGCTAACGTATCTATAATTTTTGATGCTCCATGCTTGGTTTTATCTACTTTCTTATGTTTTGTCCACACTTTGGAGTACTTTTCATATGATTTCTTGGACTAATCTATTAACAAGAGCCACAGTGCCAGTTGCATATTTTCTGCTGTTTTTGGTTCCAGAAAGTTAGAAAATGAATATTCTCGGAATTGGATGGGACAAAAGCCATTATGCCTATTTTTCCCGGAGACTCACAGAGCCAAAATACGAGACGGAGAGGGGCCACAGGGTGGCCACACCACCCCTAGGCGTTGGTCCCCCTTGGCCGTGCCAAGGCATGGTGTGGGCCCCATGGCCGGCCATCGACCTTGCCTCTTTCGACTATAAGAAGCCTCCCGATGCATAAACCCTAAATCATCCAGCCTCCAGCCACGAAAAGTTCCACAGCGCTACCGCCACCGAAGGGAGATTCAGGGGGACAGAAAGTCTCTGTTCCGACACCCTGCCGGGATGGGGAAGTGCCCCCGGAGCCATCTCCATTGATCTCCACCACCATCTCCATCACCGTTTCTGATTCCTATGATGAGGAGGGTGTAGTTCTCTCTCGAGGCTAAGGGTTCTACCGATAGCTATGTGTTCATCTCTCTCTCTATGCATGATATTATTGAGATCATGAGCTTGTAATCTATAGATCTACCTTGCTACTCAAGTGCTTTAATAGATCTCCGCTCTTCCCATGTGTGTGAAGTTGATAGTGTGCACACCATGGTGGCACTTAGGCTAGAGATTTCAAATACTTGTTATGAGTTATATTTGGAGTTGGATGTCTTTATGAAAAGTGGTGTTTGTTTGAACCATCTAGTACTCAAGGTGACAGTGTGGGGTTATCAAGATGGGAAAGGCTTACTTTGAGGTGTGCTGTTATAGCCCTACCATGGATTAGAGTGTCCAACCGGAGAGTATTTCAGCATAGTATCATAAAGAAGAATATATTTATATGGGAGTGTTCACTTGTGAAAGTATGATCCATAGGCCTTGTTTCTAAGCACTGAAACACCGTTTGCTATTAGATCTGTTACATGTTTGCTTGCTTCCTTCTTTATTTCAGTTTGCCTTTAGTCTTTTCCCATGTCAACCACATTCCAACAAGCTATTTTCTGGCACCGTTGTCTTATATCCATACCACTTGTATTTCACTATCTCTTCACTGAACTAGTGCACCTATACACCTGACAAGTGTATTGGGTGTCTTGGGGACACATGAGACTTCTTGTATCTTGATTGCAGGGTTGCTTGAGAGGGAATACCTTTGACCAAACCTCCAATATATGATGATTACAATGATGAATATGATATTTTCAGTCCACCTACTATTGAGGAGAAAATTAATGATTACAATATGCCTCCTATATTTGATGATTATGGTGATGAGAATAATAATGATAGCTATTTTGTTGAATCTGCTCCCACCATAATTAATAAGAATAACTATGCTTATGTGGAGAGTAATAATCATTTTATGCATGTGGCTCATGATAAGAATGTTTTATGTGATAGTTATATTGTTAATTTTATTCATGATCCTACTGAAAGTTATTACGAGAGAGGGAAACATGGTTTTATGTATCTCAACTATATTAAGTTTCCCCTCTTTATGTTGAAAATTTTGAAGTTGCACTTGTTTTGCTTTCCTATGCTTATTGCTTTGTGCTTTCATGACTTATTTGTTTACAAGATTCCTATGCATAGGAAGTGGGTTAGACTTAAATGTGTTTTGAATTTGCTTCTTAATGCTCTCTTTTACTTCAAATCATATTTCTTATGTGAGCATCTTCTCAAACTATCAAGCCTAACTTAAAGGCGTTAAGAAAAGTACTTATTGGGAGATAACCCAAAAGTTTTAGATGAGTCTTGGAAGTTATTAACTCTATAATAACCGCTCCTTATCCTTTTTATTTGCTTTTTGTGCCAAGAGTAACCTCTAATGAGAGAGAAGTAATGCTTGGGAAAGGTACTGTCCCGAAACAGATTTCTGTGCTTCACCGTAAAAATTCGTGTAAAATCTCTGTATGTCCTTTTGAGGCGTGAATTTTTGTGCTTCTGCCCCAGGTTGTTTTTTAACTTTCGTTAGTTCAACACTTTTTGATTTGAGCAACATAAGGTCATCAAAAAAAATTGTCTTTACCTGCTGATCTGTTTTGACAGATTTCTGCCATTATTTGCATTTGCTTCTTGTTGGTTCCTTTTTGAGTTCTTTTGGGCAATTGAGATTTTTTGAGGGAAGTACTACAGTAGCTAGTGTTTTAATAGAGTTTTATTGGTATTAGAACTAAACCTAAAGACCTATTATCTTGAGTGCACTAATGTTGCTAATAAAGATTGTGTGAAGTTTTGTATGAAGGAAAATTTTCAGGTGTATGGAAGGAATGAGTAATGAGATGAAGAATGGACTAAAGCTCAAGCTTGGGGATGCCACGTGTGTGACCCCAAGAAATATCCAAGAAGTACAAGCGTCAAAGCTTGGGGATGCCCAAGGCATCCCCTTCCTTATCAATAAAAATCCCAGGTTCCTTCCAAACACTTTATTTTTATTGTTTCATGCACAGTTGTGTTGTTCTTGAAGCGTATTCCTTTTTGTTTTTCTTTTGGTTTTTCGTTTGCTTTGTTTTCTTAGTTTTCTAAATAAATTGGTTGGACCCCCTCTTTCATACATTGGTTTTCAAATAGTTTGGTTTGGTTTGGAAAAGAGTAGGAAAGTTCATGCTTAAGTGTTAAAGGGAGCTTGTTTTTGACTGTGGCCTATGCTTTGTCATGCCATGCTCGATATTGTTTTGGCTTTATGCTTAGTATTCTTTGTTGTAGTATGACTTGTTTATAAACAATTGAGATTGCTTAATGTGCCTTGGAAGAATCATGAGTTGTTTTAGCATATTAAGGCATAGTATTATGGTATTCTCCTTTGATGCTTTATGTGGGTTGACTTGGCGCATGCTCACACCATGTTATGACTATCTCAAGTCACCTTAGCCTTTATGATCCTTTAGTTTTCAACTTGTAGTATCACTTTATGCTTTGATCAATGATGTTTTGTCGCTCTACATGATTATGGCCATTATTGCTCTCTTAGTTTATCGCTCCCAGTGTTTTGCTAGCCTCCACAACCAAGTATGAGTTCCACTCATGCATCCAACTCCTTAAACCAAGTTATTCCAAAGAGTCCACCATACCTACCTATTAGCATATGCTATTCCAAGTATATTCATGTTTTTGTTTACCTTCCAAATTAAACTTGTTATGAGAAAACTAGTGATTAAAGCTCTGACGAACTTGATGGCACACTTTACTTTTCTTGCCCTTAATAAACTTGAACCATTGTGTCGTCTATGTTGTATATGCTTGCACTTATTTGTTGGGGATTAGCAAAACCATGCTGTCATGGGGAATGCTTTCAACATTGCACGGGTACTTTGTACCTAGTTGATACCATGCTCTTTTGTCTATGGATATCGTCGGTGTGAAATGAAAGGGGAGCTTGTAAGTCCATGGAGTTATGTATATGTGTTAGAGAAACGCTTGGGCCGCTAGTCTAATCCATGCTGACATGGTGGAAACCTACAGCGTAACCATAATGAGTTGTCTATGAAGCATTCTTCTTATAAAAAAAAGTCAGATATTGAGAAAAAGAGAAAAAAGAAAAAAGAGATATGAGAAAAGAGGAAAGAGAGAAAAAAGCACCATATTACCATGGTAAATAAGAATATTGCTGAGATGCTTGTTGTCTGCTTGCCTTGTCAGTTTGATATGGGGATTCTTCCGTATCATCGGGCAAGGGGTACCCCGTTGGCGGTTCTCTATGATACACATGTACTTACGATGACAAGAACTTACCGCTGACTAAACTTGAGTAGCATGAGGAGCGGCCCTCGTATTCAAGGGACATGAGATTTCCAACTTATACTTTGTCAAGCATATACTCCATAGTTTGTTCACTTTAACCTTAATCACTTCAAGATGCTTATGATAGGGGCAATGAGAGCTGAAAGCTATTAAGTACCATAATTTTTGGAAGCTCTTTATGAAACTTGAATCCCTACTTCCTTCTACGAAGGCCTTTATTTTACTTTTATGTTGAGTCTCCACCTTCTATCTTTATGCACCTACTTTGAGAGCATAGTGGTCATTCTTAGTTCTATGTGCATTGTCCCAAGACTTATTGATTGATGCATATCTTTGATATTGCTTGTTTTAAACTATTTGTATCTGGTCACTCTCATGAACTTTGAAGGTTTCCTATGCATTTATGTTTGCTACTCTATGAGGAACAAGCTGAATGCCACTATGCTATGTTTTATTTATGTGAAACAAACAAACGTCTTGCAAAGCATTATTATTTATTAATCTTTTGTTTGTGCCTTTTCATGTTGCATCATAGTTTCTTTGTCTTATTGCTAGAACTTTGTCTTTCATGTTTTGATTGAAGTACTATGATCCCAGCTATCAATGTTTTACAAATATTTTGATCAAGTTTATGATGGTGCATGTCACCTCAAAAATTATTCCTTCTTTTTATCACTTACCTACTCGAGGACGAGCAGGAGTTAAGCTTGGGGATGTTGATACGTTGCTAACGCATCTATAATTTTTGATGCTCCATGCTTGGTTTTATCTACTTTCTTGTGTTTTGTCCACACTTTGTAGTACTTTTCATATGATTTCTTGGACTAACCTATTAACAAGAGCCATAGTGCCAGTTGCTTGTTTTTTGATGTTTTTGGTTCCAGAAAGTCAGAAAATGAATATTCTCGGAATTGGACGGGAGAAAAGCCAATATGCCTATTTTTCCCGTAGACTCACGGAGCCAGAATACGAGACGGAGAGAGGCCACAGGGTGGCCACACCACCTCTAGGCACGGGTCCCTCTTGGCCGCGCCAGGGCATGGTGTGGGCCCCCTGGCTGGCCATCGACCTTGCCTCTTTCGCCTATAAGAAGCCTCCCGATGCATAAACCCTAAATCATCAAGCCTCCAGCCACGAAAAGTTCCACAACGCCACCACCACCGAAGGGAGATTCGGGGGGACAGAAAGTCTCTGTTCCGACACCCTGCCGGGACGGGGAAGTGCCCCCGGAGCCATCTCCATTGATCTCCACCACCATCTCCATCACCGTTTCTGATTCCTATGATGAGGAGGGTGTAGTTCTCTCTCGAGGCTAAGGGTTCTACCGATAGCTATGTGTTCATCTCTCTCTCTATGCATGATCTTATTGAGATCATGAGCTTGTAATCTATAGATCTACCTTGCTACTCAAGTGCTTTAATAGATCTCTCCTCTCCCCATGTGTGTGAAGTTGACAGTGTGCACACCATGGTGGCACTTAGGCTAGAGATTTCAAATACTTGTTATGAGTTATATTTGGAGTTGGATGTCTTTATTGGTGTTTGTTTGAACCATCTAGTGCTCAAGGTGACAGTGTGAGGTTATCTAGATGGGAAAGGCTTACTTTGAGGTGTGCTGTTATAGCCCTACCATGGATTAGAGTGTCCAACCAGAGAGTAGTTCAGCGTAGTATCATAAAGAAGAATATATTTATATGAGAGTGTTTACTTGTGAAAGTATGATCCCTAGGCCTTGTTTCTAAGCACTAAAACACTGTTGCTATTAGATATGTTACATGTTTGCTTGCTTCCTTCTTTATTTCAGTTTGCATTTAGTCTTTTCCCACGTCAACCACACACCAGCAAGCTATTTTCTGGCACCGTTGTCTTATATTCATACCACTTGTATTTCACTATCTCTTCGCCGAACTAGTGCACCTATACACCTAACAAGTGTATTGGGTGTGTTGGGGACACAAGAGACTTCTTGTATCTTGATTGCAGGGTTGCTTGAGAGGGAACACCTTTGACCACTTTCTCCCTGAGTTCGATAAACCTTGGGTGATCCATTTAAGGGAAAACTTGTTGTTGTTCTACAAACCTCTACACTTGGAGGCCCAGCAACTGTCTACAAGAATAGAAGTGCGTAGACATCAGTTCATCCTAAGAAATGGCATAACTATCATCTACTGTGTAGTTCATTCGTGGTTTGCTTTGCTGCTCTACAAGTTATTTTATGATGCCATTATAATTTCTGTCTGGTTCATTCTTAGCTATGGTAGTAACTGCATGCCATTGTGTAGCTCACCACATATTCTGAGTCACCCAACGTCTCTTGTATTCTAGGATATACAACTGCTTCCATATATATTTGTTGAAATGACCTGGCTAGTTTATATGCTGAAATTTTAAGAAACACCTATTTGATTACTCATTTCATTGTCGGCACACTTGTCTAATGCTTGGTTCTACTGTTCTACAGGTTCAAAAGCAACGCTGTTATATTTCTGATCTAATGGTTTGTCCTAAGCAACGCCGTAACTATCATCTACCTTATAGTTCATTCTCGATTTTCATTCCTGCTCTACAAGTTCTCGTATGATGACACTATAATTTCTATCTAGTTAATTCTTAACTACGACAGTAACTTCAAGCCATTGTGTAGCTCACCACAAATTCCGAGTCTCCCAAAATTTCTTGCATTCCAGGATATACAACTGCTTCCATATATATTTGTTGAAATGACCTAGCTAGTTTATATTTGCTGAAATTCTAAGAAACACTTTGTTTGATTACTCATTTCATTGTAGGCACACTTTTTTAATGCTTGCTTGTCCTATTCTATAGGTTCACAATCAATGCCATTATATTTCGTATCTGGTTCTGCTTCATCCTAATCAACTACATAACTATCCTCTACTATATAGTTCATTCGTGGTTTGCATTCCTGCTCTACAAGTTCTTGTGTGATGTTATAATTTCTATCTGGTTCATTCTTAGCTACGACAATATCTGCATGCCATTATGTAGCTCACCTCAAATTCTGAGTCTCCCAATGTCTCTTGCATTCCATGATACACAATTACTTCTATATATATATATATATTTGTTGAAATGACCTGGCTAGTTTATATTTACTGAAATTCTAAGAAACACTTTGTTTGATTACTCATTTCATTGTAGGCACACTTTTTTTAATGCTTGCTTGTCCTCTTCTATAGGTTCACAAGCAATGCCATTATATTTCATCTCTGGTTCTGCTTCATCCTAATCAACTACATAACCATCCTCTACTATATAGCTCATTTGTGGTTTGCATTCCTAGTCTACAAATTCTCATATGATGTTGTTATAATTTCTATCTGGTTCATTCTTATCTACGATAGTAATTGCATGCCATTGTGTAGCTCACCGCAAATTCTAAGTCACCCAGTGTCTCTTGCATTCTAGGATATGCAATTTCTTCTATATATATATTTGTTGAAATGACTTGGGTAGTTTATATTTGCTAAAATTCTAAGAAACACTTTGTTTGATTACTCATTTCATTGTAGGCACACTTTTTTAATGCTTGCTTGTCCTGTTCTATAGGTTCACAAGCAATGCCATTATATTTCGTCTCTAGTTCTGCTTCATCCTAATCAACTACATAACTATCCTCTACTATATAGTTCATTTGTCGTTTGCATTCCTACTCTACAAATTCTCGTATGATGCTGTTATAATTTCTATCGGGTTCATTCTTAGCTACAATAGTAACTGCATGCTATTGTGTAGCTCACCACAAATTCTAAGTCACCCAATGTCTCTTGCATTCTAGGATATACAATTGCTTCTATTTATATTTGTTGAAATGACCTAGCTAGTTTATATTTGCTGAAATTTTAAGAAACACTTTGTTTGATTTCTCATTTAATTGTAGGAACACTTGTTTAATGCTTTTGCTTGTTCTGTTCTACATGTTCACAAGCGATGCCATTATATTTCGTATTTGTATCAGGTTAGTCCTAGCAAAGACATAACTATCCTCTATTGTATAGTTCATTCGTGGTTTGTATTCCTGCTCTACAAGTTCTCGTATGATGCCGTTATAATTTCTATCTAGTTCATTCTTATCTACAACAGTAACTGCATGCCATTGTGTAGCTCACCGCAAATTTCGAGTGACCCAATGTCTCTTGCATTCCAGGATATACAACTACTTCCATATATATTTGTTGAAATGACCTTGCTAGTTTATATTTGCTAAAATTATAGGCCAGACACACATTGTTTAGTTTCTCGTTTCACGGTAGGCACACTTGTTTAATGCTTGATTGTCCTATTTTTTTGACGTGTTGGTCAATAATTGAACCATTGACCAGTAGTAAACTCTAGTTCATAGCTCCTGTCATATCAGTCAAATGAGTAGTTTGCATTTTTTGTTATATTAACTTGTTATTACTGACTTTTAGACTACAATTATTGCTACCACCACCAAAGAGGGGGTTGCAAGATCATGTCTCATGGTGGTTTTCCAGTGTAGCTGTCACACTCAAAAGTGCGATGCAGGTGCTAGATTGAGAAAGCAAATTGAAGACTCTTATATCCGTGGGCTCAATCTCGATTATTAAGTGAAATGTTGATTTTTCTTTCCCTTGAGTTTATTTATAATATGTAATAATTTTAAGAAGTTTACAACTAATGTAATATCTAGGTAAATCGCATAGGCCATGTAGGTATTTAGTTGACATTGTCCATATATGATGTTAGGCGGTACCATAAATGGGCCAACCAGGTGTATTAAGGAACAGTATCGGGCTTTGTTATTGGCTCGTCTTGTATTGGGTCGATGGTGAACGGTAAAATATGCTCGCGGATTATACACCTTTTATGATATTAGCATGAGCCTCAAAGAGGCCCAAACTGTAGAAGACCATAACAGTAATGGGCCAACCCATAGACGCTCTCTAAGAATAGTAATAGTTCAGAACAGTAACATATCATAATAGTAATAGGCTAGAATAGTAACAAGCCAGAACAATAAAGGCCAGAACTATAAAAGTCCAGAACTGTAACATGCTAGAATCATAGCAAGCCGCATAAATGCGAAGGGCCAAAAAACGTATGGTCCTTAACACAAACATGCCTTGATAATAAAAGGCTAGAAGGGTAAAAGTCCAGAAGAGTAAAAGGCCAGAACATTAATAGGCCAGAACAGTAACCTGCCAGAATAGTAACGAAACTTCTCATAAAAGGTCCGTTATTGGATGGCCTACGACAAGTTTTAAGAACAGTGATGGGCCCAGCGTAGGCCTTAATAGTATTGGACTGACGTGGCGCAGGCCGCTAACGGGCAGCACAATATTGGACTAATATGGGCCTTATGTAGGCCAAAATAGTAACATGCCGGAAAGTTTACACGATGCAGCGGGCTATAGTTATTGGCATGTTTCAAACAGTGCAGGACGAAACAATAACGGGCCATCTTTTTATTGGGCTCTCCTAATGGGCTGGCCACTTAATAATTAGTAGGCCATGCTGGGCCTGGATTCTACCATGGTTTTTATGACTATTAACGGCGGTAACTGGCCATTAACGACATTTTCACGTAGCAGTTTGCATAACATCAGCAGTCAACGCGGCTGGTGAACATATCTACGACGACACAAGTTTCTGTGGCTGAAGGGTGGTGACATGGGTATGCCCGATATGCACCCAACTACAGCATACCTGGTGTGACTTGATGGAAGGCCCACTCGATGAATTGCCAAGGTCCACGACGCCTATGACGGTTCGAGTGGTATGAAGCTCATATGGATACAAACTCCAAGCATATAAGACTAGGAAAGCTCAAGACTAGAGTTTGAATACAACTTGTAACCAACTCATATTGGTACCTGATACCTAGCCTCCCCATATATAAATGTTAGGAGGGTCCAACAAGGAGGACACGCTAAGCCACAATAGATCTAGACAACACTCGCCAGATCCAATCTGCGCATATACCGCCATCGGCGACATTGTAATTCTTCGGATCATCATCAATCAAGAGCAGACAAGCAGGAGTAGGGTCCTCTACGAGGCCTGAACCTAGATAAACCTTGCGTCCCTGTGTGCTAGTTTGCTAGCCGATCGAGACTTCCAGCGCTCCCTCCTTCTACAAAACCCAAGTCCATAACAATGGGCATTGATGAGTTAAACCCTCGACAAATGGCGCCGTCTGTGGAAATCGGGCGCTGATATTGTGATCTCGACGGCTCCATCGACCCTAGGGATCTACGATTTGCCAATCTCAGGAGATCAATGTCTACTTCAGTCTCGCACAAGATGAGAAGAAATCTATGCTACATACTCGTGGGTTCAAGATCGTCGCCGTCCTCGAGCGGAGCTGATCCGATCTACAAGATTGAGAATTTGATATTCAGCAGCAGGCGGTTCAATGCCCTCGCGATCCTAAAAATTCACGCCGGGCAACAAATCTTGGTCGCCTATGTCGCTCCGTTTCAAAAACATAGGCGTGTGGAAGTCACGTGTTGGATACAGCTTTAAAGAAAAGGGATCAGCGTGACCTTGTCTCAACGAATCATTGACGAGGGAAGAAAAAGAAAAAGGCAAGACACGTGGGCATGCTTTGCCTTCATTGCATAGTGCATAATCTGGCCAGTGCACGCACACGAAAAATCAGGAGCCGTTTCCTATCTAGCCGCACGATGGACGCGATTTCCTCCCGGACCCGAACATGTTGTTCACAACGTTTAAAAGAATTCATACAAGGAAGGCCAGTTCAAACAGAAAAAAGCAACTCTTGACATCGACAGCATGTTCACGCACGGATTTGCTGGAAAAAAAGTTGGTGTCAATAGCGCCACTGCGGTCGTCCTGGTCGTATCGACTGTGATTATGCCATCATCGTGGCCAAATCGTAATCAAATTCATCAGATCAGATTGGTCGATCAAAAAAAAAATAGTACAAACATGAAAGCCATGGAGATGACCACTCTGCCACATCGACAGCTCACGACTACTTGTTCGAGCCGCGTCGATCCAGCGACTACTAGTTAGCCTTCTCGACTCCGTCCGCAGGACGACTTCTTCTCAGCGTCGACTCCGTATCCACCGCGCTGACTGTACACTCGAGGTCTCTGCCGACTCCGCCAATTCCTTCACGCGTCCTGTTGCGGACTTCGGCTCTACAATCTTCGATTGCGATAACGCGCTACCACCATCGGCTTCGGCGACCTGCTGCCGTGTTGACTCCGGTCCGACGCATCGGCTCATGACCATCGTCTCGATTCCATCAACCACCTCGACGTTACACTCGGGGGCTCCTTCGACTCTGGAGACCCGTTTGGATCTTCAGCTCCAGCGACTCGAGGGCTCCGGCGACTCGCCATGGTTTTCGACTCCGGCGACCCGCCGCGTGGTATTCTGCTCCGGCGACTCGGGGGCTCCCTTGGCTCTGGCGACCCGCTATGGTCTTCGGTCGTGGTGGCATGCTGAGCCTTCGACTCCGGTGACCCGCCGCTGCGGTCTTCGGCTATGGCGACTCGAGGGCTCCCTCGGCTTTGGTGACCCACCGCGATTTTTGACTCCGACGATCCGTTGTGGTCTTCTGCTTCAGCGACTCGGGGGCTCGTTGCTCCAGCGACCTGCTATAATCTTCGGTTGTGGCAAACCGCTGCCACCATCGGGGTGACCTGCTGCCGCGTCGACCCCGGTCCGTCGCACCGGCTCTCGAATGTCGCTTCGACTACATTAGCCACATCGAATCTACACTCGGGGGCTCTGCCGACTCTGCCGTGAGGCCCGTTACCGCCTTTGGATAGGTGACTCACTGCGGTCTTCGATTCCGCCGACCTACTGAGTCTTCGACTCCATCATGCAGCCTGCTATGATCTTCGGATGCGATGACCTGCTGCAGTCTTCGGCTCTAGAGACTCGGGAGCTTTCTTGGCACCGTCGACCCGCTTCGGTCTTCGACTCCATCAACCTAGTCTTCGACTCGGGTGACCCATAGGTTGCATCGGCTCTCGCGACCGCGACCCGTCACTGCCATCGGCCAGCGACTCGCTACAGTCTTCGACTGCGGCTACCTACTACAATCTTTGGTTGGTGGTGAGTCGCGCGCTGGTGTCGAGTTCGTCCTCCACATCGACAACCAACAAAGCTAAGTTTCCCTCTACTTAGAGATTATTTCTTTATTACCTTAATCGCACTCGAAACACTCGGGGGCTGCGCCCACTTCGAGTAACCTAATGTGCCATCGACTCCACGCACTCGAGCACCTCATACGCAACAGCTCGAGTAGCTGATTCTGCCTGATCATCGAATCCTTGAACTCCAAGTGCCTCGGCAAGGTACTGAGACTAAGGGTAATCATGCTAACGAAAAGGCCTAGCATACAGTGCAAAAGTGTCGACTTTATTGGCACCAGAATTTTACTTTACAATCCAACAAGCAAATATTCTTTATAAGCTACAAGATTCTTAATGTTTTCTACAGCTTCCAAGGACATCGACTGCGTCGAGATAGTCTATCGGATGCCCCAATAGGAGTCAAAAAATCAACTAGCTACGCCATAAACTCAAGACCCGAGTCGAGTCCCTCTTCGGATGGTTGCATCGCTGGATGCTACAAAATACGTGACCCTCACCACGCACCTGACAAAAGCGACAGCATCGACTCCAATCGCATCGTCGACTCACCCGGCTAAATTCCACAAGACACCGCTACGTCGACTCCAACCGCAACGTCGACTCTTGGCTCTTTGCATGTGAGATGCTGACTCGATGCACTTCCGGGTCAGTGGTTTCTCCTCACGTGATTGTCGACTGCGTCTACAAGATACAAGTCTCGAGTCTCTGACCGAGTCTAAGACTCTGCCAGACACTCGGGGGCTACTCCAAACTGGAGCGCTGGACGCGCATATACAAGATCTTCGAGTGACACGCTCCGAATCCTCACTCGAATCCACGATTCGACTAAGGACTCGGGGCCTACTCCCATAGGGAGCGCTAGTCGCACATTCGAAAAAGCGCCTACGGTAATGGCATTCGCAAGATCATCCGAAGCACTTCCGGATTGTTGTGTCTACGCAACCGATGACTATTAGTCCCCACTCGAGTCTACGACTCGAATAGGCACTCGGGGGCTACTCCCATAGGGAGCGCTGGTCGCGCATCCTATGATTATTTGTACATCGTACTGTGTGTCGATAACATCCACACTCGAATGTTATGGCGACTCCGCCTCATATTTTCCCTACAAAGAGATTACGTCTCCTGGGCCAACCGAATCATCTCCGCGATGACAAAATTCGGATGCCACGCTTGCAGCGTGAAGATAAGACTTGAAGAAGGTCTGGCAATGCATCTACTACGCTTTACTAGAAATAATCCGTGCCTGCAGGTACGATGAAATAAGCCTTGACGGATGCGTCGAGTGCTCACACTTATACACTGGGATTCGACTCAGTAAGGCCTCCGCGGCATGAGTCGAATTACGCCAGCAATTTCTGGATTCGAGTCCGGGGACTCGAGTTTGAGTAGGTAGCGTTGTTTTTGCCCTAGAGAAATTAACTGGTACCGATCCATCGGGCGCACTAGGCACATTTACCATCATCCCTATGAAACTACTACAAATTCGACTGACCCGATGAACTTCTAGGTGAAGTGCTTCACACTCGACACAATTGTCGACTCCGACATCCTATTGCAAGATTCAAGATCAACTAAGTCTCCACCCGAATATATGATTCGCATGGGCACTCGGGGGCTACTAACATGGGTATGCTCGATAGGCACCCAACTACAACATACCTGGTGCGACTTGATGGAAGGCCCACTCGACGAATTCCCAAGGTCCACGACGCCTATGACGGTTCGAGTGGTATGAAGCCCATATGGATACAAACTCCAAGCATACAAGACTAAGAAAGCTCAAGACTAGAGTTTGAATACAACTTGTAACAAACTCGTATTGGTACCTGATACCTAGCCTCCCCATATATAAAGGTTAGGAGGGTCCAACGAGGAGGACACGCTAAGCCACAATAGATCTAGACAACACTCGCCAGATCCAATCTGCGCATACACCGCCATCGGCGACATTGTAATCCTTCGGATCATCATCAATCAAGAGCAGACAAGCAGGAGTAGGGTCCTCTACAAGGCCTGAACCTGGGTAAACCTTGCGTTCCTGTGTGCTTGTTTGCTAGCCGATGGGCATTGATGAGTTAAATCCTCGTCAGGTGGGATCCGCCATTGTCCCAAAAAAACTATGGTAGATTCTTTGGCGATGGGGCATTTACCACGGAGGTCATCCATTGTAGAAGACTTTTTAACCACGAAAAATCATCTGTTGTGAAAGGCAATATAGATGTCTCCTTACTTCCCCCAATAGTACCCAATGTCAATATTGGCCTTAACTTCTATGTTGACTTGGAATTCACTAGAGAAATTCCAAGAGGGACGAACACTAGGGACAATGTGCTTGTAAGCAATGACTAGTTGGATTGAAACATGCCTCCTCCTAATTATAGGAACAATAATCCACAGCACATTCAAAAAAGAGCAAGAACTAATAACAATGGATTTAGAGAGGGCCCTCATTCTTCCCTTCGAGGTTTCATAGGTGATGCCAGAAGAACTTATGCGGCTAAATTTCCATCTAATCAACAAGTGTAGATGTTTGCTCTTGATATTGTTAGACAAATACAGAGTCTGAAAAACTTGGCAAAATAAAAATTGTTGATGATAGAGTGGAGAATGATGACAGTGATGATAACACTCCATCTAGATGTAAATCTTAAAAAGCATGGTCTTATTTCACCATCTTTTGGAAGTGATGCAAATGCTTCCTCTAGCAGTGCTGACAAGCTGACTCCTGCTATGGATTATTAAAATTAGTATTTGGAATTCATAAAAAGACCCAGGATTCTTGCTGCTAGGGTGGTTGAAGATCCCGATGAACCTCTAAAGAACGAACTAACTTATGAAGATTTTCTGAAGGAACTTCTGGAATCCAATAGTGATAAAAGGTATGAATGGAGACATCATCTTGCTAGGCTGCCTGCAAATCTGGATCTAGTGATTGAATCTCCTCAGGATAGTGCTATGGAATCAAGCTCAGTGAACTCTGATGATAGTGATGGCGTCTCTGAAGATTTTTCCCAACCACATATTGTTCAATCCTCTATGGTCTATATCATTGAGATGCCTCCAAAACATGAAGAAGCTATGGACTCCTCTCCTGTAGTTATCCCCTATGTTCCAAGTACACCTACTCATGAGCAACAGATGCCTACAAGGAATATCATGAGGATTCAAGCTACTAGGGGTTCAAACATTATAGTTCTTACCAATGCAATGAATCACACTAGTGCCAGAGACAATGCAAGTAAGAATCTGACCAAAGATGCTAATTATTTTACTATGTTGGGTGATAATGAGATCATAGATAAAGCTATGGAAATTGGAATTGATGTTAAAACTTTACATCTTGTGACTGTTCATTCACTTCAAGATTTAGAAATTTCTAGGGATTGTCAATCTAATAAAAATGTGTGTGACCCTTCTTTAGGGGAGTCTATCAAGGATGGTAATGACTCTAACTGTAAAATTTTAGTAGATGAGGTAAATGATCTAGATTGTTCTACTATTAGGGGGAATTTTAGGGATGACCTTGATGATTTGGAGGATTATGATTTTACTCACGTTTTATCAAAAAAATCTAGGAAACAAATAAGGAAGAATTCAAGTAACTCAAAGAAATCTACTAGGGGTACCCCTTGGTGGTACCAAAACCTCTGGCAAGACATGCAAAAATCACCCTTTGAGTGATATATTTCCTAGGCCTAGAATCAGAAATAGAAACCGTAAATTTAATGATAGGACTTATCATGAACTACAGAGGGGTAGGTAATAAAGGTTTTGCTTTTTTGCCTCAAAGATTTAATCAGTGAATTTGGGTTTGATTTCATTAGTGTCCAAGAGACTATGAAAAGAACTTTTGACATTTCTGACTGTAGAAAGTTTGACATTGAAAATTGTTTTACTTAGCTTTGGTCTCCCTCGGTGGGACGTTATGGGGTATTATGTGTGTCCTAAAATCCTCAAGATTTGGGGTTATTGTACTTACTAAGAGATATTTTTTAAAGCCAGAGTGTTTGATAACAAGATGTTAAAGGAAATGTTCTTGATTGTTATCTATGGGGCTACTCAAGTCAAAGATAAGAAACCTTTTCTAACTGAATTTTCTAGCCTATGTGATGACATAACAGTTCATGCCTTAATTGTAGGAGACTGTAATATCCTTAGCTTTCCTAATGAAAATAATGAACATGGTAAGAGTTCAAAATTCTCTGATTTGTTTAAATCAATTATTTACACATATGCTCTTAGTGAAATCAAATTTTCTGGTGGTCAGTTACTTGGTTAAATAATCAAAAAAGACCCTACTCTTTAAAAATTGGATAGAATTCTAGTAAATTCTGAATGGGGAACTCTTTTTCCTTTGACTCAAGTAAAGAATTCCCAGGGTTATGTCTGATCACAACCCCTTGGTGGTTGATACATGTGAAATTGTAGAAGCTAAGGCAAGAGAATTTAGGTTTGAGAAAACTTGGCTATCACATCCTGATTTCCAAGGCAGGGTAAAAAAGCATGGCATTCCTCTATTAATGTTGATGATAATATTAGTCAAGTTCAACAAGGGTTGGGGGATTAATATTAGAGAACAATTCATTAAAGAGAAGAAATATCTCTTGGCAGAACTTGAAAACTTTGAACTGTTTGAAGAACACCATATGCTGATTGGGGAACAATTCCATAGGAAAGGGTTTATCTAGTTGAAACTCATGTAGATTTATGAAGAGGAAGATAAATTTTTGTTTAGTAGAACTAGTGCAAAGTAGCTCCTATGGGGGGAAATAATACTACCTATTTTCATAGGGTGCCTAATAGTAGGAGGATAAAGAATGTTATGTACTCTCTTAAACATAATGATTTATTGATTCAGTGGACATCTAATCTCCTCTTTTCATCCTACTGAGTACTATAAGATTTTGTTTGGTAAAAGAAGGAAATCTGGTAGGTTTAGACTCTTCTATTTGGTCTGAAAGGGAAAAGTTGTCCAACCTTGATAATGTTGTGTTAGATAGACCCTTCTCTAAGGAGGAGGTTAAGAATTCTTTAGATTTCATGGTTAGAAACAAAGCCCATGGTCCTGATGGGATTCCTGTTAAATTCTATCAGTCATGCTGGCCTGTTATGAAATCTGATATTTTATGCTTCTTCCATTGACGGGTCATATCACCTCGCCACACTTTGACATCTCCACTGTGTACTCCTATTGCCCATGTTTTTGGGATAATGATACCTGGGCCCCAAGTAACAAAATAGTCAGCCAATCAATGAGACCATTCTTGTATATACCGTGCGCCATGCCAATAGATGCCACGTGCTAGCTGAACCTATGGTGCACACCATGTGGTGGCATACACCATGCTGATTGACACGAGTCATGGTATTTCCTTGTTTGGGGATTTACATTCTGGTGTCCTAGATTTATATAGGATAAATTTTGGCATGATTATTCTCTTGCAGAAAACACCTGATGCTGATGTTATGGCTAAATATAGATCTATTTGGTTGTTACAAGTTTTTTAAGCTTATTACTAAGGTTATTACTATCAGAATAATACCTTTCATGGACAAATTAATCTCGAGCTATCAAACTACTTTCATCAAGGGTAGAAACATTATGGATGGGGTGATGTACCTTCATGAAATCTTGCATGAGTCTAGTAAGAAGAAACATGAGGGTGTAATATCGAAAATTGATTTTGAAAAAGCTTATGACAAGGTAGATTGGGATTACCTTGTAAAATGTGTTTCTCGAAAAGGTTTCGGTGAATTTTGTTGCAAGTTGGTGGATATTGTTGTTAGGAATGGTACTTTGTGTGTTAAAATCAACAACAAGGGGAAAATACTTTGGTAGTCATAGAGGGGCGACACAGGGTGACCCTTTCTCTCTTCCTCTTTAAATTGGTTGCTAAAAGTTTGGCTAAGATGGTTTTCCAAGCCCAATCTACTAGCCTAGTGACTTGTTTGGTATCCCATCTGATTAATAAAGGTGTTGCCATTTTACAATATGCCAATGATACTATTTTACTAATCAAAGATGACATGGAATAGTTGATCCATATTAAACTCATTCTTTATATGTTTTAGGCCATGTCTGGGTTGAAAATCAATTTTAATAAGAGTGAACTTATGCTGGTTATAGAGGATATTGTGAAAGGTTTAAGATATGCTGATATGTTTGGTTCTCAAGTTAGCAACTGGCCTATTAAATATCTTGGTGTCCTTGTTTGTGGCACTAGATTGCATGTCATTGATTTACAACCCCTCTCTGATAAACTAAAAAATAAGCTTGATGGATGGGTTGGAAATTTCTCTTCGATTGGTGGAAGGTATACTTTAATTTGGTCTTCTTTGAGTAGTTTACTCATTTATCATATGTCAATATATCTCATGGCTAATACTAACATGGAAAACTTTACAAAAATCATCAGAAAGTTCTTCTAGGAAGGTTCCAATAATAAAAGAAAATACTATTGACGAGGGGTTAACTCGTCAATGCCCTTCATTGATGGACTTAGGTTCGAGGGATTGGGGAGCGCTAGAGGCATCAATCGGCTAGCAAACAAGCATATCAGGGACACGCGGTTTACCTAGGTTCAGGCCCTCGGAAGGGACCCTACTCCTTCTTGTTTGCTCTTACATTATTGAGGAGTCGGAGGTTACAAGGGGTGCGCAGATGTAATCTGGCGAGGTGTATGCTAGGGTTGTGGATGTCCTTCTCACTGCCCCTCCTAGCCTTTATATGGGGAGGCTAGGTCTCAGGATAGCAGGCCGAGTCGGTTACAGGTTAGGGTTTCACCCATTTGAAAATATATCTATTTCTTGCCATGTGCTTCAAGGAGTCGCCTTCTTTCGTACTTAGGCCATCTGAATCCTTGTTGGGATTCAGTTGTCCAAGGGGTTCCTCTTGGGCTAGACCGTATAGGCTAAGCACGAGTATCCGTAGGGTATACCCATGTCAGTAGCCCCCAAGTGTCTAGCCGAATCATAGATTCGGGTGGGACTATAAAGTCTTTGAGTGTGTGGAATGCAAGTTCATCCGAAAGCCCTTTTGGGTGCCATGGTTTGTGTCATAGGGATTGTCAAATGCGTGCCTGATACATCTGACAGATCGGGATCAGTTAACTGCCTTACGGAAAAACAACGCTATCTACTCAAACTCGAGTCCTCGGACTCGAATTTGGAACATTGCTGGCATAATTCGACTCCTGCCACGGAGGTCTTATAGAGTCAAATTCCAGTGTTTTGATATGAGCACTCGATGCATCCGTCAAGGCTTCTTCATCATGCCTGTAGGCACGGTTTATTTCTAGTAGAGCGCATCAGGTGCATTTCCAGGCCTTTCGTAGGTCTTATCTTCATGTTATAAATGCGGCATCCTAATGTCTATTGACCACGGAGATGATTCAGGTGGCCCAGGATACATTGTCTCTTTGTAGGGTATTTTTAGTGATGGTGAGGCAGAGTCGCCGAATGGTTCAAATGCTCATGGTGCGAACGTGGTCAACGCTTTTTGCCATGGATAACTATATTTCTTTTTCTAGGGTGCACGACCAGCACTTCCTATGGGAGTAGCCCCCGAGTGCCTATTTGAGTCACAGACTCGAGTGGGGACTTTGAACTTTGGCGACTGTTGTCATTGGTAGTAACTTGTTAATTAAGCTTCCAACGCTTCCTATGGGAGTAGCCCCCGAGTCCGTAATCGAATCGTTGATTCTAAGGAGGGGTTGAGATGTAAGTGTCTTGTATTCTTAAACAGGTGGCATGTTCACTAGACCCGGAAAATACTCGAGTGCGCAACCAGCGCTCCAGTTAGGAGTAGCCCCCAAGTGTTTGGTTGAGTCGTACACTCTAGCAAAAACTAAAAGGAGTCGAATAAAAATTACTGTTACAAACTGCAAACTAGGTTGCTACCAAGGCTAGTGCAAATGATGTCATTGCTTATGATTGGATGAGCTCATCCACCGGCATGAGCAGTGTGATGGGACATGACGATGGTGGGTCCCAGCGTCTAACCAGAATTTTACTAGTCACATGTAATTTGTGGGGTTTAACTGCGCCCCCTCAATTTTCGTGCGGAGTGGGGATCGTGCAGCAATGGTTCAGTGTATGCATTGCCACGTGTCTTCGTCGATGTGCGCCATGCCTTGAAGCAGAGAAATGCCGGCCGTCGGATGGGCTTTCACCCTCGCTTAAGTAGCAAGTTTAGGTAGTAACTTTTGCACTTTGCATCTTCATCTTTCTTGCGTTGCTGCCATTGTTGCTCTCCTCTGCTCTAGTGCTCCTCACTTCCTCGCTACATTGGACGTCCTTAAAGATTTTCCCAGCTATTTCCTCTGGTCACTTCGCCACCAAAGAATGGGGAAGAAGAAAAGCACCACTGTTGCGGGATCCAGCACCGCTGCCGCCATGACGATTCCGTCTGATGAAAGCGATTGCCGGATTCCTAGCCCAGAGGTAATTCCTGATCCTCCCACTACTTTCTGTGTGATGTTCATCGCTTTCCTTCTCCGTGGTTTGTCGCTTCCCCTCCACAAATTTGTTCGTGGATTGCTTTGTTTCTACGGGATTCAGCTCCACTAGCTGACTCCCAATTCCATCTTGCACATTGCATGGTTTATCACCCTCTACGAGTGCTGGCTCGGAATCGCGCCACACTTTGGTATTTTCAAAAAAGTGTTCAAGTTGAAGAGGCGATCGGAGTCTGGTTTGGTGGTGTACGATCTTGGCGGTTGCGGTTTATACATGGACCCTCATGTCTAGTATTTTACCCACAGTCTGGTCGACTCCAACCAAGGATGGAGGGACAAATGGTTGTACATCTAGGACAAGAAGGCAGAGGGGCAGTTATTCTGCCTCGCCCCATTTGACCCGAATGCGGAGCTGAAGAAGAGGAGGTCCTGGCATAATGTTGTGATGCCAGGCTAGTCAGAAGATGTTGAGGTCTTGTACAAACAAGTGCTGGACCTTCAACTTGTTCAAGGGAAGGAGGTCACCGGTGTAGACCTGATCCGAACCTGGCTAAGGCATCGAGTGCAGCCCCTGCAAGCTAGGGCGCACCCTATGTTTCTTTGGTCAAGCGTGATGGACCTGACTCATGTCTATCCGGAGGACATGACCTCGGCGGAGCTTGACAAGGAAATCAGATCCTTGACCAAGATCACCATGAAGGAGGTTCTGCCCGCCGAGTCAAGCACCCTTCATTTTCGTGCTTCTTTTGATCCGCCGGAGGTATTTTTTGTTGATGTACGTTTCTTTTTGTTCACTAGTTTATTTGAATGGTTGAATGATGGCTTTGTCACTATTGTTGTAGGATTGGAAGGTTGCACCCTCTGTACCCTCGCAGCCAGAAGGCGTCATTCCTCTTGAAGCCACAGAGGCAGTCGAGTCAGATTTGACTGTGCCTATTGCCGAGGCGTATGGAGCCCCCGAGTCCAGCAAGGATGGAACTCGCAAGCGTTCTCAGAGCAAAGATTCGGATGCTTCCACCCTAGGAACACCGAAGGATTCTACGCCTTAGGTGGGCACCACGGACCCGATTCCGGTGGTGCTATTCGCAACGTAGATCCTCCTCCGCTAAAAAAGTTGAAGAAGAAGCAGGATGAGATCTTTGATCTTGATAATTTTGTCGGGTGAGTCTTTTTCGTCTGTTGTCAATAATTTTCATTGATTTCCTTGTGCTAAATGCTTTCTATGTCTGCCTAAGCATGACTGCACCGTCATCGTCCTCCAGCACTTTCCATGAGCTAGAGGATGCAGAGGTCGTGGCCTTGAAAGGCAACGATGTGGAGAGGTCCAAGCCTTCCCTAAAGATGCTGGCCACCTCTGACACAAGCTCCTCAAGTTCTCCCAATTTGGGAGAACATAGGGTCATTGCTCGGATGATCGAGAAAGAACCTTCAGAGTCTTAAAGTGACGATGTAAGTGCTCATCTGAAGTCACTCGAAGAGCCCCTAAGTCGCATTATTCCCTTGACATGTCTTCTTCTGCATCCCTTCCTTCAGGAGACTATTCGCTTGGGCGAGGAGATGGTTCTCCTTGGCTGGGAGCATGTTCGACTCGACAATGAACACCGCCAGCTTTAGAGTATGTCACTTTCCTTTGCGTAGTTTGCCAAAAACTGATTTCAACTATGCTTGATATGCTTTTCTCGTATATCAAGGGAGAACAATGACGTTCTTCATGGGCTGAGCTCCATTGAAAAGGGGATTAGTGCAGAGGAGACCAAGCGGGACGAAGAACTCGATGCCCGTGAGCACTTCAAGACAAAATCGAAGAAGCGCGAGGAGGACCTACTGGCTACTGCAGCCAATAGAGAGAAGATGTTCGCAGAACAGCTTCTCTCAGCTGCCTAGTCTCTCTCCAGTAGGTCTTTATTTCAGTCGTTCATACGACTGTGATTTTTTTCTTCTTAGCCACTGAGTTCTGGGCTTTCATAGATGCGACCATAATGGACTATGACCATCAAGCGCTTGCCCGCAAGAATCTACTAGTTGGCGCCATGGCTGCAGTCGAGGATCACAGTGCCTCCACCACCAACGCACTTCAAAAGTCCAAGGCCATATTTCACCGTCTCTGATAGGAAATGATGCTAAAGGCCAAGGCTATTGAAGATCTGGGTGGCCTCGCAGACTCCTTCACCGGAGGCAAACCGGTGGAGTACAAGCAGGCTCAGAAAGGAGTGGGCGCATCCTTTGGCTTGGCGATGGCGCAAGCCTGTGGCGCCAATCTCGGCGTGAGAAAGATCACGAAGAGGATGCCAGTGACCATGGATGGTGAAGAGGTAGAATTCGCTCCTTTTGTTGCTTGCTATCATAAGTATGGGCCCCGACTAATAGAGATGCACGCGAAGTACTCTGCGGAGCAGAAGCAACTGAGCGCAGCTAAGGCCACAGTGTCGGGGGCTGTTGCTGTAAAGGCCACGATGTCAGAGGCTTCCACAGACTCCGCGAAGCCCTTAGGTGCTGACGCGTAGGCGTAGTTGTCTTTTCTGTTTGCTGTATAGCGATGCTAGGACCTAGGGTTGTCCTGAAGTACTTTTGTGGGGGTGCCCCTATTGAAACTTATTTTAAGCTTGGTGTATGAATCTTCTGTTTGCTTCTGTTGGACCTGAATTCCATGCTTCAAGGGTGCTTACACTTTGAATTTTTGATTGGTTAGGGGTCTTCAAGTGGCGTGCAGGATCTTCCATCTACAGCCATGCCCTTGGTCTCTCCACCATCTAGAGTGGAGGAGTAGTCGCTTCTATCCCGCCTATGTGATCGCGTGAAGCATTTGGAGCAGGACGCATTGATCATCCATGGTCACACCAACGTGTGGAAGTCAAAAGCGGAGAAAGCCGTCGAGCGGGAGAAGTATCTCCTTAGCGAAGTTGCTTAGATCAATGAGCATTTGTGATGTGAGCTTTATTCAACTGTCGAATGTTGTTTCGTACTTGCCATTGATTTGACTAACACATATTATTTTGCACGTGCAGTTGTCAATCTCATTCCACAGGAAGAGAAGGACCGAATCAGTATTCGACTGAATTGCCTGACCCAGGCGGACCTGGAAGTTGGGGGTTTCTTCTAGACCAATCGAGACTAGGCCATCGTATTGGCGACCCTGCAGGATCACATCTCGTAGGTGCTGAATTTTTTGAAGATGGCGCGGTCGTCCTTTAGACATATCTTCATAGCGATGTATCTACTGGACGCAATTCCTGCGACTCTGTTGTCGCTGCTATGGAAGTTCCGCGATGCTAGTACCGCCCGCTAGTGTGTGCACCAGCAACTTGTCGCGGGTGCCAAAGCGGTGCTTGCACTTGTGCATATGCAACGTCCGAACATGGACCTGGATGCCATCACAGAAGGACCACCAGCGCCTCTGGCTGGAATGGCGTGGAACATGGTTCTGCACTATCAAGCAGTCGCTCGTCTAGCAGGGAATTTGGTGGACCTGTTCGAGGAACGCACCAATGTACTTCTTCAGCGTCAGTAGTTTTAGCCTGCACATGATGTATAAGTATTGTAAAGCTCGTATAGTTTATCGACTGGGCCTTTAGCCACCCTTGTAATATGTAAGCTTATGAGCCTATGTATTTTTCGAGTGCGTTTCTTATGCGATGCCTTTTCGTTAGCCTGACGCTTTTGGATCTCGGCACCTTGCCAGCCTATTAGTTGGGTTGCAACTAGGTTGGAGTTATCAAGGGTTCAATTGGAAGCACAGTCAGCTACTCGGGTCATTGTAGTGTTGAATTACACATGTGATGAGATCGTTAAGTAGGCACAACCCCTAAGTGTAAAATGCGAATAAAAGTAAATAAAACAAGACTCATAGTTGGGGCACTTATAACAAGACTCATATTTATTTGGAGAATAGTGGGAGATACATTGTTCGGCTAAGTAGCCTGGCTGAGTAGCATTATTGTAGAGTAAAACATCTAGGGGTAGAAGTGCCGCAGCTGCGGGACGTTCCATGGGTTGGAGTATTCAACTCCACTCTCTATGTCTTTTAGGTGATAAGAGCCACCTAGGATTACTTCGGTGACCACGTAAGGTCCTTCCCATGGATATTCGAGCTTGAGGTGCCCTTTCTGCTTCAGACGCAGGACGAGGTCTCCTTTGATGAAAGACCTTGGATGCAGCCATCGGTTGTAGTAATTGCGGAGGCTCTATTGGTAGATCGTTGATTGCTCCACCGCGATTTTGCGTGCTTCGTCGAGAAGGTCGATGGAGTCCTCGAGTGCGGTCGTAGATTCGGCCTTGCTGTAAGCAGCAACCCTTGGGGCTTTGTAGCACACTTCTGCGGGTAGTACCGCCTCAGCGCCATGCACCATGAAGAACGGTGTGTAGCCCGTGGTGCTGCTCGGAATTGTGCGCAGGCTCCATAGCATGGAAGGCAGCTCCTTGGCCAAACAACCAACTACTCGTTCGAGTGGTCGAAGAAGTCTCTTCTTGATGCCATTGCAGACAAGGCCGTTGGACTTTTTGACTTGACTGTTGGTCTAGGGTGTGCCACAGAGGCGTAGCTGATGTTGATTCCCAAGTTTTTCACAGAAATCCTGGAACTCGTTCGAGGTGAAGTTCGTCCGATTGTTGGTAATGATGTTGTGCGGCACCCCAAACCTGAAAACAATGGACTCGAAGAACTTGACGGTGGTGGCGCCAGTCTGGTTGGTCACCGGCATGGCCTTGATCGACTTGGTGAACTTGTCAATGGCAACGAGGAGGTAGACATATCCTCCGGGCAAAGATTTCTGCAGCTTGTCGACCATGTCGATTCCCCACTGTGCAAAGGTCCAGGCCATGGGTATTGGCTTGAGTTCTGCGCCTGGTGCGTGCGGCTTATCCGCAAACCTCTGGCAGGCGTTGCATCGTTCGACGATGTCCTTGGCATCGCACATCGCGGTGGGCTAGTAGAACTAGCTCACAGAGCATTGGCGACAAGGGCACGACTGCCGGTGTGATGCCTATAGGTACCCTCGTGTATCTCGAGGAGGATGCCCCATCCATCACCATTGGTGACACATCATTGGAGGACACCCGTGATGCTGTGTTTGTACGGCTCGCCATTAATGATGGTGAAGGCCTTGGAGCGTCATGCTATGTGTCGCGCATCTATTGGGTCATCTGGTAGCTTTTTAGTGAGCAGGTACATGATGTACGACTGCGTCCAGGATAGCTCGATGATCATGACCTGCATGGGACCTTCAGGTGTAAACCCTTGTTCTACTTCGTTGGACCCTTCGGACTCTTCGGGTGGCGCAGCCCCCGAGTGCACTACTGCGCTAGATGGTCCTGCAAAAGTCTTTAGCTTGATGGAGTGCTCACAGATCTGCTCGAGGAATATGCCTGGTGGCACCAGAGCGTAGGTGGAGCCTATGTTGGCGAGGATGTCAGCCTCCTCGTTACTTTCACGGCTGACATGCTTGCAACCATCAAAGTCTCCTTCGAGTGCATTGTAGATGTCACGGTACGCAACCATGTTGTCCCTCAGAGCATCACATATGTTCATGGTTTGCTGGACCACGAGGTTGGAGTTGCTGTAGATGATGAATCGCGTGGCGCCGCAGGCCTTGAGCATCCGCATCCGCATCCGCATCCCATGGATCAATGCCTCGTACTCCGCCTCGTTGTTGGACTTGCGGAATTTCATCCGTGTGATGTATCACATCTTGTCACCCTGAGGAGACATCGGGATCACGCCTGTGCCAGCTCCCTCCTTGTGTTTGGATCCGTCGAAGTTCATGGTCCAGAGGTTGGACATGTCTGGTGTGTCGGGGAGCCGATTCTCCATCCAGTGGATGAGGATGTCCGGCAGGACCTGCAACTTGATCACCACTCTCCGCTCGTATGTGATGTCCCACGGGGACATCTTGATGCCCCAGATGGCGACCCGCCCCGTAGCGTTGGGGTTGTTGAGGATGTGGCTCAGCGGGGCACCGTTTACCACGACTATGGGGTGCTCCTGAAAATAGTGGCGCAGTCGCCGTCCTGTCATGAAGACACCGTAGACCAGCTTCTGGGAATGTGGGTACCGCTGCTTTGTTGGTGTTAGTACCTTTCTTAGGTAGTATACTGGGTGCTGCACCCCATGGATCTTGTTTTCTTCGGCTCGTTCTACCACCAGCACGGTACTAACCACCTAGTTGGTGTTGATGTTGTCAGGGGGATGATCCCCGGATACCCCACCCGAATAAGAAACAGGACAGTCGGATCTCGGCCGGCTGACCAGATGCAGCCGGACAGGGTAGGACGGACTGGCTAACACCCGGTAGCCGGACCATGAGGAGGTAGCCGGGTACAACAAGCATAGCCGAATCCAATCAGAGGGACAAGACGACGTGCGTATCAGTGCACGGTACGCCCTGTACAACGACAAGACGGGCAACCACCCTCCCATACCGAAGACTTGGCATGGCTGATGGGGGAACAGTGGCCTGTGCTGATGACGGGCTCGCACGGCGTCCACTGTGCCTATGACAGCCATACCGCTCATACACCGATGTGACATACCATGCCGGGTACTGTAGATGACTAGACGGCTGGGACCCGCCTGTGGGGCCCGCCAATGATCGGACCTTGAGACCCTTGCCTCTCTTCCTATATAAGGAGAGGGAGGGCCTCAGTAGAAAGAGTTGGTCTCAATTCATTTAAGGCAGTAGCTAAAGAATACAGCTCGAGGAGCACTTGTATCTCGTATATTCCACATAGTCAGATCGGGCAGGAGTAGGGGCTTTACCTCACCACGAGGGCCCCGAACCTGGGTACTTCTTGCGTCCCGCTACGCTCGCTCGTATCCAATCTCTCATGCGGACACCGTCGATAGCTTTCCTGCTAGTCCCCACACCTCTATCCAACCTTTTTAGGTACTGCCGTTCCCAATACAACGACAGTTGGCGCCCACCGTGGGGCTGATGGCTTCGACCGGAGTCACGTTCCGCACGGGACCCCGCACTTCAGCCGGTGAGCGCGTGGCCTCCGGCCTGGTGCTCACGCTCGGCAAGTTCGACTGCGTCATCGACAACGCCTCCTGCTTCGCCGGAACTTCCTTCCCGGCAAATGGCACCGTTCTGCTATTCGGCGATCTCCCCGTCTACATCGCCACCATCCCGGAGTGTTTCCCTAGGGAAATCGTCTCTGTCGCGGGGCCGCCATGCTCAGGCGGCGCCACCTCTGCCGCACCTTGCGGCGTGGAGGTCATGATGGCCGGATCCAGCTCGCAGCCCCGCCGGCCGCGGGAGCGAGGCGTGGACGAGGTCGCAACTTGCGGTCCCTCGCAGCCTCGGAACCCGGTCGAGGATGCCATTGATCGGCTCCTGACACCGGTTACCCTCGGGGACAACCCGGAGGAGAGGGAGGCCAACTTCAACATGGAGAGACAGATCCTCCTCCAGGAGGCCATGGAGCTGGTAGCAGCCCGCAAGCAGCTGGAGATCGCCAGGCGCGAGTATGACCGCGCGCATGGTCTCACCCCGGCTACCGTAGAGCCAAGCCGGCGCGGCCAGGTATGACGTCGGGGCGGTGAGCTAGGCGGCAGGATGGAGAAGGACGGAGAACCGGATCCCGCGCCTGCCCTATATGGCCCACCTACAGCACACCCATCAAGAACTTGCGCGCGGCGAGAGCCGCGGCAGAAGAACTACCCAGCCTGGAGGGCGAGGAGCGAGCCCGCCAGCACGCTCGCGTCCAGGAGCTCCTCCACGTCATGGGCAGTAGGCGGCACCAACGCGACGCAGGAAGACCTTAGCTACTCCAGAGGAAGCAGGCTACCCGCCAACAGCAGGGGCGCACCACGTGACATGCAGCAGGCGTCCTCCCCTCAGTCGGCTAGGGCCTGCAGCAGGCGTCGCAGCTCCGGCAACAGGGCCAGCCGCGCCAGAAGCAGACGGTCAACAGCAACCCGCCACCTCCACCCCCACCAGCCGGAGCACCCAGACCAGCCGGTTCCCGCCTCTCGGGCCGGGTGGGCGCGCCCAACCCAGATTGTCCGGATGCTCGCGACCGCATCGAGCTGCTCGCACAAGCGCGCGTCACGGAGGAGGAAGATTCTACCGGGCCAGTTTGTTTCGGACCCCGCATCCGGAACGAGCCGTTTCCGGATAAATTCTCCCTGCCCAGGGACACCCCCAAGTACGACAGCAGCATGAAGCCGGAAGACTGGTTGACCGACTACGCCACGGCAGTCAGCATCGCCCACGGGAATAAGTGCACAGCCATGCGTTATGTCCCTCTCATGCTAACCGGGTCGGCAAGGACCTGGCTCAACAGCCTCGCGCCTGGCCTGATTTCGAGAAGGTTTTCGTCCGCAACTTCAACGGCACGTACAAGCGCCCAGGGCGCCCACGCGACCTGGCCTTGTGCGTCCAGGGCGACCGCGAGACCGACCGCGAGTACCTCGCCAAGTGGGCGGAGCTCCGCAACACTTGCAAGGGCATCTTGGAGAGCCAAGCCATTGGTTTCTTCATCGAAGGATGCCGAGAAGGCACCATGCTTCGCCCCTTGCTACTGTCTGACGAGCCGAAAACCATGGCGGAGCTCATGACGGTTGCCGACCAGTACGCCACGGCAGATGCCGCCATGAAGAAGCCCCTCCGGGTAAACACGGAAGGCCGTCCGACTCCCACGGAGCCGGCTCGCGACCGTCCGAGCAATCCGGCTGGTGAAGCCAGATCCTCCAGGCGCCACGGCAACGACAACCGGTTCCACGGGGACCGCCAGGACAGGCAACAGAAGCCTCGCTACCACGCGCGGCAGGTCAATGCCGTAGAGGGTGCGCCCGACGCACCGGCTAACGACACAAGAAGGCAGAAGCCCCGGCTCACCTTCGACCAGATGATTGACGGCCCGTGCAAGTGGCATAGCGGTCCCTTCAAACCGGCTACGCACACCACCCGGAACTGCAGCTGGACTCGCCAGCTAAAGGACCAGGGCAACCAGCCCCCTCTCTCGCCTCCCCCATCGGGTGGACCCCCACCACCGGCTAGGGGAGCCGGTAATGATGGTAACGGCGGCAACGGCGGCAACAACAACGGCTACCCCCAGCCGCACGCCGCCTACCACATCTTCGAGACGGAGCAGGACGACAAGCACAGCCGCAGGCGACGCTCCAAGGAGGTCAACGCCATCGTTTCTCCGGTCCCCCAGTACCTGAACTGGTCGGAAACCCCCATCACCTGGAGCCGGGCAGATCAACCGGAGCATCTGCCGACTCCCGGGGGCTACGCCATGGTGCTCGACCCCTCATCGTCTCCAACACGCGCACCTGCCCTTTTTCGCGCGTCCTCATCGACGGAGGCAGCAGCCTCAACCTCCTCTACCAGTCCTCGCTGGAGAAGCTGGGCATTCGCAAAAGCGACCTGCGCCCGACTACCACGACATTCCACGGCGTACTGCCGGGGCCAGCCTGCGCCCCGCTGGGGAAAATCCAGCTGGACGTCATCTTCGGGACCGAGGAGAACTTCCGCCGCGAACCAATCTGGTTCGAGGTGGTAAATTTGACGAGCTCCTTCCACGCTCTCCTCGGGCGCCCCGCCCTCGCCAAGTTCATGGCCGTCCCCCACTACGCATACCTCAAGACGAAGATGCCAGGACCCCACGGCGTGATCACCGTCACCGGCTGCTTCAGGCGATCGATGGAGTGCGCCTCAGCCGGTTCTAAACTGGCAGAGGCCCTCATCATAGCCGAAGAAAAGTGCGCGATCATGCGCAATGTGGCCATGGCCCAGCAGGACATTCCGGCTAGCAGCAAACCGGCTGGAGAAGGAGCTTTCCAGCTGGCAAAGGAGACGAAGAGGATCCTGCTCGACCCCTCCGACCCGACTAAATTCGTCACCATTGGTGCCGGCTTAGACAGCAAATAGGAAGGCGCGCTCGTCGACTTCCTCCGTGAGAATCGGAACATCTTCGCATGGTCTCCCAAAGACATGCCGGGTGTGCCGAGGGAGTTCGCTGAGCACTCACTTCATGTGCGTCCGGATGCCAAGCCGGTCAAGCAACCTCTGTGCTGGTTCGCAGAAGAGAAGAGAAAGATAATCGGTGACGAGATCACCCGGCTCCTCGCAGCCGGGTTCATCATGGAAGTGTACCATCCGGACTGGCTGGCGAACCCAGTCCTGGTGTTGAAAAAGAACAAGACCTGGCGCATGTGTATCGACTACACCAACCTGAACAAGGCATGCCCAAAAGACCCCTTCGCCTTGCCCCGTATCGATCAGGTCATCGATTCCACGGCCGGCTGTGATTTGTTGTCTTTTCTAGATTGTTATTCCGGATACAATCTGATCCGGCTAAACCCGGCTGATCAGATTAAGACATCATTTATCACTTCACGGGCTTTCTGCTATGTAACCATGCCTTTCGGCCTAAAGAACGCAGGCGCCACCTATCAGCGATGTATGCAGAAATGCTTGCACTCGCAGATAGGCCGAAACGTGCACGCTTACGTGGATGACGTGGTCATCAAGACCAAGGAAAAGCGCACCCTCCTCGAGGATCTGCGAGAAACCTTTGGCAACCTCCGCCAGTACCAGATGAAGCTGAACCCGAAAAAATGCATCTTCGGAGTACCATCCGGACAGCTACTCGGTTTCCTCGTATCTCAGCGAGGCATCGAGGCAAATCCGGAGAAGATCGCAGCCATCGAGAGGATGCAACCGCCCAAGAACCTGCTTGGAGTCCAGAAGTTCACCGGATGCCTGGCTTCCTCGGCCGTTTCATCGGCCGCTGGGGAGAAGGCACTTCCGTTGTACCAGCTGATGAAAAAGACGGACAAGTTCTCCTGGACTTCGCAAGCCGACACCGCGTTTCACGACCTCAAGCGCATGCTGTCCACAGCGCCGGTTCTATCCACACCAGCTAGCAAGGAGCCGATGTTGCTCTATATAGCAGCCACCAGCGGGGTCGTCAGCGTCTTCCTGGTGGTGGAGCGCCCCGAGGAAGGCAAGGCTCAGCAAGTTCAGAGACCCGTCTACTACCTCAGCGAGGTTCTCTCCCTCTCCAAGCAGAACTACCCCCACTACCAAAAAGATGTGCTACGGCTTGTACCTAGCATGCAAGAAGCTCAAGCACTACTTCCAGGAGCACCCGATCAAGGTCGTGTGCACTGCACCCCTTTCGGAAATCATCGGCAACAAGGACGCCACCGGCCGGGTCGCCAAATGGGCCATCGAGCTTGCCGCCTACTCCATCCAGTACGAGCCCCGGCTCACGATCAAGTCACAGGCGATGGCGGACTTCCTCGTCGACTGGGCCGAGACCCAGTATCTCCCACCGGTTCCGGATTCGGACCACTGGAGGATGCACTTCGACGGGTCGAAGATGCTCGGGGGCTTGGGAGCCGGCATCGTGCTCACCTCGCCCAAGGGAGACCGGCTGGAGTACGTGTTGCAGATCCACTTCAAGGCCTCCAACAACGTAGCCGAATACGAGGCACTGGCGCACGGGCTCCGGCTAGCCAAGGAAATCAGCGTCAACCGGATCCTGTGCTTCGGCGATTCAGACCTGGTGGTACAACAGGTATCCGGGGAATGGGACGCCAGAGATGCCAACATGGCCCTCTACCGGTTCCACATCCAGAAGCTCAGCTCCTCCTTCGACAGATGTGAATTTCATCACGTCCCCCGCACCAACAACGAGGCAGCCGATGCGCTCTCCAAGATAGGGTCCACCAGGCAGGCCATCCCACCAGGGGTCTCCCTGGAGCACCTACGCAGGCCATCCATCAACCCGTCGCCGGAATCAGATTCCATCATCTGGGCGGGGAGTGTCCCCGACTGCCGGGGCAGCGGAGGCAGAGCCGGAGGATCCACCAAAGAAGAAAACTCGTGCCAACTCCGGCCAGGCGGTACCCTCCGGCTCGCAGGACCCGGGGGCTACCGGCTCGCCCAGTGGCTCAGGGGCTGCCGCCCCGGACACCCCACCCGGACGGCCCACCGACACCTGATAGCCGGAGGACAGGAGCGTCCTCGTCATCCGGGAAGTGCCATCCTGGGCACAGCCCTTCATGAACTACATCGCCAACAACGAGCTCCCGGATGACGAGGTGGGGGCCAGACAAATCCGACGCCGCGCGCATACATACACCATCATAAACGGCGAGCTATACAAGCGTAGTGTATCCGGTATCTTCCAAAGATGTCACGTAGACATAGGCTACCGGCTACTCAAGGACATCCACCAGGGCGAGTGCGGGCACCACGCTTCATCAAGGGCGATAGTCGCCAAGGCGTTTCGCCACGGCTTCTATTGGCCCACCGCCCTCGAGGATGCCGAGCAGCTGGTCCGTGCATGCAATGGGTGCCAACGCTTCGGGCAGCTCAGGCACATGCCAACCTTGGTGCTCAAGACCATACCGATCACCTGGCCCTTCGCGGTTTGGGGCCTCGACATGGTCGGGCCCTTCAAGCGAGCTCGCGCGGGAATGACCCACCTGCTGGTAGCGGTGGAAAAGTTCACAAAGTGGATCGAGGCCAAGCCTATCCGGAAGCTGGACGGGGCGACGGTTGTTACCTTCTTCACCGACATCATCAACTGCTTCGGCTACCCCAACAGCATCATCACCGACAACGGCACGAACTTCGCCAAGGGGGCCTTCGCCCGATTCTGCAGCAACAAGGGCATCCGGCTAGACCTCGCCTCCGTCGCACATCCGCAGTCCAACGGGCTGGTCAAACGAGCAAACGGCTTGGTGCTAGCCGGCATCAAACCACGTCTCATCGAGACGTTGGAGCGATCACCCGGATGCTGGATCGAGGAACTTCCGGCTATGCTATGGAGCCTCCACACCACACCGAATAGGTCAACCGGCTACACGCCATTCTTCCTGGTCTACGGATCGGAAGCCGTCCTCTCCGCCGACATCGAATTCGACTCCCCCCGCAAGCTCCTCTACGACGAGCAGGCCAACAAGGAGGCGCGGGAAGACGAGGTAGATCTCCTGGAGGAGGCCCGCGAGCTGGCCCTGTCCAGATCCGCCCTGTACCAGCAGCGACTACACCGTTACCATTCCAGCCGGATTCGCCCGGTCGCATTCCGCGAGGGTGACCTGGTTCTCCGGTTGGTGCAAGACACGAAGGGCATGCACACGCTATCACCACCCTGGGAGGGCCCCTTCATCATCAGCTGGGCGCTGCCCAACGACTCTTACTACCTCATCGACGCACAGTAGCCGCGCAAGAACAAGATGGACAAATCGGACGAGGAGACCGAACGTCCTTGGAACGCGGCCCTGCTGCGCCCGTTTTACACCTAGTCGCCAAACGGTGTATGTATCCCGAAAACCTCATAAATGAAAATGCGGACTCCCACGAGAATCTCGGGGGCTCCTTCTGAAAATGTGTGCGTACCTGTTCTCCGATTAAAATTTTCCGGCTCTGGCTACCCCTACCCGGGGGCTCGCCGGCTGGCCCGGCCTGTTAAACCAACAAACCGGCTGAGTAGTGTGCGATGATGTCAGAGGCCCACTCTTCGTCTCAGCTACAGACCGCAACTCGGCTGTCCGGCTAGCAAGAGCAAAAGCCCGAGGCATCCCACATGAAAAACGGGGAGGAGGCGTGACAGATCGGGCGTCCCGGCCCCGGAACTAGCTCAAACCAATCCAGCCGCTAAGCCGCTAGTACCGTGCGTAATGTACTGTCAGCTCCCTTCGATTCCGGCTGCAGACCGCAACCCGGCTGTCCGGCAAGGACGCGGCGAAAACAACAGAACACACGAGAAAGCGACTAAGTGCCTAGAAAGGAGCAAGCCAGTTTTTGAAAAAATAAGCCATTTCTCGGCTACGATTTGACGGACTAACCTATTAACCTATGAAGATGCACGTGTATGCATATGTGCGATCTTGTCCGACTACTTCGAGTCGGAATTCAGGAGAAGGAAAGAAGATTCGAAGCCCTTGCCTTCATCAAGCGCTCCGAGATTCGGAGGCTACACCCACTGGTTGCGCTCGCGCGCCCCTAGTGGAATCTTGTAGTTCCTGCCCGACTAAGGGCGTTTAGCCGGCAGTTCGGATCCCAGGTGAGGGCAAGGGCGGGAGCAATAAAAGACAAGAAAGATTCGAAGCACCTGGCTACGCCAGCTACTCCGAATCTCGGGGGCTACACCCAGTGGGTGCGCTCGCGCGCCCCCACTGGAATGATGGTTCCCCCGGCTGAAGGCGTCCAGCCGGCGAAAGCAGCCGACTGGGGCGAGGCCAGTCGGATAAAGTTAGAAGAACGGGGAAGAACAAGGAATATTCGAAGCACCTGGCTACGCCAGCTACTCCGAATCTCGGGGGATACACCCAGTGGGTGCGCTGGCGCGCCCCCACTGGAGGTGTAGTTCGTCCGGCTAAAAGTGTGCAGCCGGGCGAAGTGAGCCGGCAAAGATATCAAAGGAAAACTCAAGACACAAATAAAGGAAGACTCAAGAATTCAATATTAACAAGCAAAAGGGAGACGAAGCTCCCGAGAGTTACCCGGCATCAAAGATAGCCGGTACAGACAGACAAGTTTTACGATAATCTAGAACAAGACAAATACACCTGGCATCCCAGGGCAACAGCTAAACGGCAGGGCCTTTGCTGTAGGCGCCTCTGGCGCGATCTTTGAGGCGGGGGCGGAGCCGCAGTGCTCGTTCTGGCTCCGGCGCTGGCAGACGGCGGCACCGAGGACTCCGCATCCGGAGTGTCGGGGGACTCCGAGTCGGTGAGCACCTCGTCCGGATCCACGTAGTCGGCGATCTTGATGGCGGACCCGCGAAGCTCTGGATGACCCGCGAAGCTCCGGCGCGGAAGCCCCCGTCGATCTTCTCGACGCGAGCATCATTGTACCAGGAAAGCATCAGCGCCAGGGCCATCTCCGCTCCACCCCCGCGCCGCCAGATCCCGCAGCCGGTCCACTGCGACCGGCACCTCTCACACCTTCGCCGCCAGCTGCGCCATCGTCTCCGGAACCGGAGCCTCCGGCCACATATAGGAGAATATGTCCCGCGCCGCCTGACGAAGCTTCGCGGCCTCCTCGCCAAGAAGAACGACGAGCTCCTGAGCCATCGGCTGCGCTCCCGGCCAGTTCTCCTATAGCCGGTTGTAGGCCAGCAGGTCTATGCCGGGGTAAAAGGCTGTCAGAAAAGAGGAGTCAAATCCGGCTACCGGATCCGGAAAGAAAAGAAGACGGAAGAAAGAACTCACCTTTGGCGGTGTGGCCAACTTGCATCAGCTCCTCCACCAGCGCCTTCTCCTTGACCGCTAGCCGTTTTATATCCTTCTCTTGGTCCTTGTTCTGGGCCTCGAAAAGGGAGAAAACTTCGGCCTGGCTAGCGAGCGAGGTGTCGCGCTCCTTGACGGTAGCCTCCAAGTCGTCTACTCGCGCGTGCCAGTCCTTGTTCTGCAAGCGCAGCGTGGAGTTGGACCTGCTCAGCCGGTCGTTCGCTTTCTTCAAGCGATCGATCTCGTGCTGGGCACACACGAGGACAGCTGCAACGAAGCCGACTATTAAAAAAAAGCTAGACGGATGAGGCGGACTTACTCTGGGAGGTCCCGTTGGCTGCAGCAAGCTTCTGCTCCAGCGTCCGGTTCCCACCGGCTGTGGCCTCAAGCAGCCGGATCTCCTTCACCGCCAGCTCGAGCGTGGCGGCAAGATCCGACAGCAAGGCGGCGGAAGAGGCGTCGTCGTCCACGGTGTTGACGGCCAAGGACTCCTTCGCCGCGAGCACCGTTGTCTGCCACTCCTCCCCGAGCGCCTCGTTGGAGTCGTCGTCGCCAACCACGACAAGCTCCTTGCCAGTATCCCCCCGCGCGCCCGCGGAGGAACCTTCCGGCTGGGAGCGAGTCGCTTCCGGCTGGGGACCCTCCGGCTGAGAGGGGCAGTCGGCTCGGCTTGAGGAGGAGAAGGAGGCTGCGCCTCAGAGGAAGGGGAGGCGCCGGTTGGATCAGTCGGGGCGCGAGGCGGCGACCCGGATGGCGTCCGAGCCAGGCTCACGGCGCCGAAAGAAACCAGTGCGCTAAAAGGAAAGAGTTAAGGACAAGAGCAAAACAAGCTAAAGTCAGAAAAACAAGGACAAGGAAAAACAATCAGAAAGCACCAAGGGGGGAGGGAGAAAACGTACCCCGACACAACTGGGGGCGGCCCTTTCTTCCAGCCAAGATGGCTTGGCGGCAGGGCGCTGGTTCGGCCCCTCTTCAGAGCCGGCTCCTCCGCCGCAGGCCGACGGGAGCCGGGATGGCCAGAGCCGCTCCCGCCTGCTTCGCCGTCCGCCGCGGAGCGCGTCGCCGGCTCCGCGGTCGGCCCGGCATCCTCCTCCTCGTGCACCTCCGCGTGCGGGTCGGCGACCGGCTCGTCGTTCCGGCTGGGGAAGGCATCGCCGTCCCCATCCGATTCCTCGCCGGATCACCGAGCGCGCGGCTCGGGCAAGTCCGGCGTGAACACCTCGAGAGGAGCGTCTCCCTCCTTGCGAAGGATGCAGGGGAAGATCTGGCAAATGCAAAAGGGTCAGCCAGACAGAACAAGGAAATAGCAGAGGGAATAAGCAAAAATTTCGGCTACAAGAACTTACCCGGGGGGCACGGTTCTCCCGGCTGTAGGGCGCCAGGCTGAACTTCCAGTTCTCCGACAGCCGCTCCTTGCTGATCGTCACAACCACTCCTTCAGGTTGTGGTAGCAGGGATCGCGGCGTGACAGCTGGGTCGGGTCCAGCCGGCCGGAATAGAAGCACATCTTGTGTGCCCGCTGCTGGAGCGGCATCATCAGCCGGGACATCCAGCTAAGGGTGATGTCCCGACCGGGTAGCTGGCAGGTGACAAGGGAGCGCATGCGTGCCAGCATCGCGTCCGTCTCTGCCTTGTCGCTGTAGACCTTCAAGTCCCAGTTTTTCCGGCTGGAATCGACGTCTTGGAAGGCCGGCAGGTTTATCCGGTCGACGCCGGTGACATTCTTGACATAAAAGTACGACTGCTGCCACAGCCGTACCGTGTCCTGGAGCAAGAACTTCGGGTAGCCGGGTTGGGAGCGGGAGTATATGGAGGCGCCGCCGAAGACGACTAGCGGGCCCTTCATGTACTGGACCTGCGCCCGAACTCGGAAGAGCCGGCAGAAGAGCCCGAGATCCGGTTGGATCCTGAGGTAGCTCTCGCAGAACGCCATGAAGTGAGCCAGCGTTCCGATGGCGTTGGTGCCGAGGTGGTGGAGGCGGAGGTCGAAGAAGGCCAGAAACGTGAGGAAGAAGGGGTGGAGCGGCAGCGCAAACCCGCGCGCGAGATGCGAGAGGAAAATAACGCGCTCCCCCTCCGCCGGATGCGGCGACTCTTCCCCCACCGGCGCCAACCGCACCGCCACCTCCTCCGCCGGCGGGAGGACGCGGGTCGCGCGGTACTTCGCAATCTGATCCTCGGTGACGGAGGAGCCGCACCAGGCCCCGCGGTCAGCGGCCATTTCCGGCTGAGGAGAGGGAGCGGCGACGGAGGAGTGACGGTGGCCCGTAGCGTCGACGGCGGCGAGCGGGCGGCGCAGAGGGCAAGAGCACAGGAGCAGTAGCGCACGAGAAGGAGAGAAGGATTGCAGCGGGGGAGCGAAGGAAAAGAACTGCCTCCCCCGCGGCATCCCTTTAAAGGACCGGAAGGGCAACCGTCGGCGGGGCCACGTGGCGCGCATCCGGGCGACCCACATCCCAACCGCCGCCTAGATCCCGTGTGCCGGGACAGGATGCGCAGAAGATCCTGGGACGGAAACCGAGGCGCCGGGCAAGCAGTTCCCCGAGGCGACGCGCGACGGGACGTTACGCTGCCCGCCGCAGAGCAATGATGGCGCGTGCGCGCGTGGCCGGCGTCAGCACTGACGTCACGGGTAGCGCAACCGCCAGGCTCAGCCGGATCAAAATTCGAAAAGCAAAAGGGAGCGCGCGCGCATTTCGCCCAAGGGCGGAATCCACACGTGCTCGGGGGCTAGTGTCAGGGGGATGATCCCCGGATACCCCACCCGAATAAGAAACAGGACAGTCGGATCTCGGCCGGCTGACCAGATGCAGCCGGACAGGGTAGGACGGACCGGCTACCACCCGGTAGCCGGACCATGAGGAGGTAGCCGGGTACAATAAGCATAGCCGGATCCAATCGGAGGACAGGGGCGGCGTGCGTGTCGGTGCACGCATACAGACAACGACAAGACGGGCAACCACCCGCCCATACCGAAGACTTGGCGTGGGCGGCGAAACGATGGCCTATCTTGACGACGTCCATCAGGCTGTGCACGATAGCCATACCGTTCATACACCGATGTGACATACCATGCCGGGTACTGTAGATGACTAGCCGGCTAGGACCCGCCTGTGGGGCCCGCCAGTCGGACTAGCCAGTGAGACCCTTGCCTCTCTTCCTATATAAGGAGAGGGAGGGCCTCAGTAGAAAGGGTTGGTCTCAGTTCATTTAAGGCAGTAGCTAAAGAATACAGCTCAAGGAGCACTTGTATCTCGTATATTCCACATAGTCAGATCGGGCAGGAGTAGGGGCTTGACCTCACCACGAGGGCCCCGAACCTGGGTACTTCTTGCGTCCCTTCATCGCTTTCGTATCAATCTCGCTCGAGACGATAGCTTTCCTGCTAGTCACCACACCTCTATCTAACCTTTTTAGGTACTGCCGTTCCCAATACAATGACAGATGTATAGCAACATTGGCTCCTTTTCCCTGGGGGTCACCAGCATAGGCAAGGTGGAGAGAGGGCGCTTGACATCTTCGAATGCTTCTTGTGCCTTGTCCGTCCACTCGAATTTGTTAGTTTTGCAGAGGAGTTTGTAGAATGGTAGTGCCTTCTCGCCCATTCGACTAACGAATGGGCTGAGCACCGCGATTCGCCCAGCCAGCTGCTGGATGCCCTTGACGTTCTTTGGCTTCTCCATGGCTAGTATGGCCCTTATCTTTTTGGGGTTAGCCTCGATTCCTCTGGCGGATATGAGGTACTCGAGTAGTTGCCCGGATGGTACACTGAAGGCACACTTTTCTGGATTCAGCTTGATCCGATAGCGGTCGAGGTTGTTGAAGGTCTCGCAGAGATCATCGATGAGTGTGGCTTCCTCCTTGGTCTTGACAACGATGTCATCGACATAGACCTAGATGTTTCGACCGAGCTGGTTCTTGAGGCAGGCCTGCATACTCCATTGATAGGTGGATCTTGCGTTCTTTAACCCGAAGGGCATCATGGTGTTGCAGTAAACACCAAAGGGCGTGATAAAGGCTGTCTTCTCCTAGTCCTCTTCCTTCATTCGAATATGGTGATAACCTGAGTAGGCGTCGAGGAAGCAAAGGCATTCGCATCCCGCGGTGAAGTCGATTATCTGATCAATCCGCGGTAATGGGAAGTGGTCCTTCAGGCAGTGCTTGTTGAGGGAGGTGAAGTCCACGCTCGTCCACAGGATATCCGTGTCTTTTTTGGTAACGAGCATCGGGTTAGCTACCCAGGTGTTTTCCTTCATTTCACGTATAAAATCAGTGTCGAGGAGTCTGTTGACTTCCATGCCAACCGCATTTGCCCTTGGGCTTGACAGTCGATGCATCGACTTCTTGACTGATCTTGCATCTGGAGATACGTTGAGTGCATGCTCAGCGAATTCCCTGTGAACTCCTGGCATGTCCGTAGGACACCAGGAGAATATTTCCCAGCGCTCATGGAGGAATTCGCGAGCGTGAGTTCCTATGCGGGACTCAAATTGTTTGCGATTAGGGCCATCTTGGTCGGGTCCGTTGGGTGGACCTGGACCGCCTTGGTGTTCACCGACAAGTCGAAGGACTGGTCTAGTGAGTTCTGCTTGCTCACAGGTGGAAGACTGTTGTCTGTCGACTCCTTGAGCCTCGCCAGTTCTTCTTGCATGCCGAAGGATTGGGAGATTCTATTCAATTCCCTGTCGCAGCTATCGGATTTGGTGAAGCTTCCGTTGACGGTGATAATGCCATTTGGTCCTATCATCTTCATCTGCAGGTATGCATAGTGCGGGACCGCCATGAACCTTGCGAACGTGACACATCTGAGGATGGTGTGGTACTACGAGGGCCAGTCGACCACCTCAAACTCAAGGCGTTCTCGCTGAAAGTTTGCAGACGTGCTGAAGTTGACATCCATCCATATTTTGCCCAAGGATACACTCATTTCCCTGGGACAATGCCATGGAAGGTCGTTTCAGATGCTTCCAGGCTAGAGGGGGATCCGCATGGCGTGCGGGCTACTACCGAACATGAGGTTAATGCTGCTGCCACCATCCATGAAGACTCGACTCATCTCGAATCCGCTAATTTGTGCCTCGAGCACCAGGGGAGAATGTCCTGGGCGAGGGACCTGGTGCGGGTGGTCGCTCCTGTCGAAGGTGATGCAGCACTCTGACCCGCTGAGGTACTCAATGGTTGAGTGATGGCGTTGACCACCAGATTAATTTGTTGGGTGATTGTTTTCTACACCCTATTCGAGGGATGTCCCTTCTGGATCATGCCCATGTTTCCCTGCACTTGTGGGTATTGCTTGCCTCTGTTGTTTTGTACTGGCGCAGCCGCAGGCTGCGCGGGTCCTCCATGTGGTGGTGGTGGTGCTCCATGAGCAATGGTGCCTGGGTCTTCTCCATACCCCTGATTCAACGCGTCGCGTTGTAGCTGGGTGAGGCCCTCGTGGAGCTTCAGGAACTCACGGTAGTCCTTGAGGAGGTGGATGGATGATACATTGCAAATGTATCAATAATTTTTGATGTTCCATGCTTGGTTTTATCCACTTTCTTGTGTTTTGTTCCAACTTTGGAGTACTTTTCATATGATTTCTTGGACTAACCTATTAACAAGAGCCACAGTGCCAGCTGCCTGTTTTCTACTGTTTTTGGTTCCAGGAAAGTCAGAAAATGAATATTCTCGAAATTGGACGGGACAAAAGCCAAAGTGCCTATTTTTCCGGAAGTCATCAGATGCCAGAATACGAGACGGAGAGGAGTCAGGGGGCCATCACACCACCTGGCCACGCGGGCCAGGCCTGGCCGCGCCACGGGGTGGTCTGGCCAGCCCAGGCACCCCCTCGGCCTCCCCTTCCGCCTATATATTGCCCTCGGGACGAAAATCCTAAGTACCCGATCAAAAATCCACGAAAGAGTCTGTAGCCGTCGTCATCTCCATCCCTAGATCGGGAGGGATCTGAAGCTCTTCCTGGCACCCTGCCGGAGAGGGGAATTCACAATAGAGGCCTTCTTCAACATCATGCAAGCCTCCGGTGTGATGCGTGAGTAGTTCATCCTTGGACTACAGATCCATGTAGTAGCTAGATGGCTGGTTCTCCTCCTTTGTGCTTTCATGTTTAGATCTTGTGAGCTCCGTTCATGATCAATATCATCTATTTGTATTCATACATGTTGTGTTTGCGGGGATCCGATGGATATTGAGATGCTATTTCAGATTGATTATTGATTCTATCATGTCTTTGTTATTTGTGATCTTGCATGCTTTCTGTTGTTAGTAGCTATCTTGGCCAAGTTGATGCTAGCAACTCCAAGAGTTAGTATTTATGCTCGATAGTGGGTTGATGCCTCTGGTAATCTGGGGAAGTGATAGAAATCTCTAAGGTACTAGACGTGCTATTGCTACTAGGGAGAAAACAACAATCCTTTGTTCATAGAACAATCATATTGTTTACTTTACACGTAGTTCGTAAAGCAATAATCTGTTGCTTGCAACTTAATAATGGAGGGGGTTCAGATGATAACCTAAAGGTGGATTACTAGTCATAGATGCAGTTGGATGGCGGTCTATGTATAATGTTGTAATGCCCAATCAAGTTCCAAAGGAGTCAAGATGATTAGTATATGCATGTATTGCTTTCTCGATGTTTGTCAATTGCCCCGCTGTAATTTGTTCACCCAGCATGTTATCTATCTAAGGAGAGCCACCTCTAGTGAACTATGGATCCCGATCCTTTTCTTTTACATACAATCTACAAACTGTTACTGCTTTGTGTTTACTTTCTGCAAACTATTACTTCCTTCCATTCGATACGTTTAATCCTTTGTTTTTAGCAAAACACGGTGAGATTAATAACCTCTTCACAAGTTGGGGACAAAGTTCTGTGATTGTGTTGTGCAGGTCTCCACGTTGCTACTAGCACCGGTAGTGCGCCCTGCCAAAGCTCAGCTAGCAACACCTTTGGGGTGTTTCCTTGCTCCTACTGGTTCGATTAAACCTTGGTTTCATACTGAGGGAAACTTGCTGCTATGCTCATCATACCTTCCTCTTGGTGTTACTAACGAGCTCTACATCAACACCGCTCCAGCATTTTTCTGGCGCCATACACAGAGCCATCAAAGCATTTTCTGGCGCCGTTCCCGGGGAGTGAAGGACATCTTCACAAGGGGAGTCCCTCATAACCAATCTCTTTACATTGTTATTTTTGTTTTGCTTAGTTTCTTTTTGCTTTGTTTGCTTGTTTTGTTATCAAAAACACAAAAAAAATAGTTTTACAAGTTTGCTTTCTTATTTGAAAACACAAAAAAATTAAGTCTCCTTTAGTTGTCACCTCTTCCTTAGCTCACCATGTTGATCCCTAAATTCACCCTGAAAGACCTTTCAATTGGTAGTGGTTCTATAATTAGCAAAGATAATATTGAAGAATTCTTTAATCATGTTAGAAAACATGAAGATACCGAGGATAGATCCCTTGCAGAACTTGCTCCAAACTATGAGATTGCTGCAGCTTCTTTAATTCATATGTTAGAAGCTAGGTTTGTTAACCTCAACCCCTTAATGCAAATAATGTTTCTTAAGCTTAAAGAAATTGAGGACCCTAAAAAGAGGGATTTTATTCTAGAAACTTTGTTTAAGGAGTTCTATGATGTTGCCAAAGAAGCTAGAAAAGTCTTTGAACGTTTAAATATGCTAGGCTCATGTGCAGATGTTGTTGGTACACGAGAAAAGATGAACAAAACCGAACCTAATGGGGAGGAACCTAAGATACCAATACCCTTTAAACTAGTAGCAATACATGATGCCATAGAAAAGAATCTTGATTGGATTGTTCCTGCAACTTTTGATGAGAATAGTGAACCTAAGAGCATTGATAGAGGATCCTCTAGAACTTATTTGGATGATATGCCTTGCCTTGTTGAAAATATTTCTGGTATTGATCTTAATGCTTCTTCATTTGAGAACACTTGATTCTTTTTCTTGCTTCTTATGCCTAACTTAAAGGCGTTAAAGAAAAGTACTTATTGGGAGATAATCCAAAAAAATTAGATGAGTATTGGAAGTTATTACTTTAGTAATAACCACCCCTTATCCTTTTTATTTGCTTTTTGTGCCAAGAGTAACCTCTAATGAGAGAGAAGTAATGATTGGGAAAGTTGCTGTCCCGAAACAGAATTATGTGCTTCACCGTAAAAATTCGCGTAAAATCTCTGAACGTCTTTATGAGGCGTGAATTTTTGTGCTTCTGCCCCAGGTTGTTATCTAACTTTCGCTAGTTCAACACTTTTTGATTTGAGCAACAGAAGGTATTCAAAAAAATTCGTCTTTACCTGCTGGTCTGTTTTGACAGATTTCTGCCATTTTCTGCATTTGCTTCTTGTTGGTTCCTTTTTGAGTTCTTTTGGGGAATTGAGCTTTTTTAGGGAAGTGCTACAGTAGCTAGTGTTCTAATGGAAGTTTATTTGGTGTTAGAACTGAACCTTAAGACTTATTTATCTTGAGTGCACTAATGTTGCTAATAAAGATTGTGTGAAGTTTTGTATGAAGTAAAAATTTTAGGTGTATGGAAGGAATGAGTAATGAGATGAAGGATGGACTAAAGCTCAAGCATGGGGATGCCACGCGTGTCACCCCAAGAAATATCCAAGATGTACAAGCGTCAAAGCTTGGGGATGCCCAAGGCATCCCCTTCTTCATGAATAAAAATCCCAGGTTTCTTCCAAACGCTTCATTTTTATTGTTTCATGCACAATCGTGTTGTTCTTGGAGCGTCTTCTTTTTCGTTTTCATTTTGGTTTTTTGTTTTCTTTGGTTTTCTTAGTTTTCTAAATAAATTGGTTGGACCCCCTCTTTCATACATTGGTTTGCAAATAGTTTGGTTTGGTTTGGAAAAGAGTAGGAAAGTTCATGCTTATGTGGTAAAAAGAGCTTGTTTTTGACTATGACCTATGTTTTGTCATGCCATGCTTGATATTGTTTTGGCTTTATGCTTAGTATTCTTTGCTGTAGCATGACTTGTTATAAACAATTGAGATTGCTTAATGTGCCTTGGATGAATCATGCGTTGTTTTAGCATATTAAAGCATAGTATAGTGGTATTCTCCTTTGATGCTTTATTTGGGTTGACTTGGCGCATGCTCACACCATGTTATGACTATCTCAAGTCACCATAAGCCTTTATGATCCTTTAGTATCACTTTATGCTTTGATCAATGATGTTTTGTCGCTCTACATGATTATGGCCATTATTGCTCTCTTAGTTTGTCGCTCCCAGTCTTTTGCTAGCCTCCATAACCAAGTATGAGTTCCACTCATGCATCCAACTCCCTAAACCAAGTTATTCCAAAGAGTCCACCATACCTACCTACTAGCTTATGATATTCCAAGTATATTCATGCTTTTGTTTACCTTCCAAATTAAAAAATTTATGAGAAAACTAGTGATTAAAGCTCTGACGAACTTGATGGCACACTTTACTTTTCTTGCCCTTAATAAACTTGAACCATTGTGTCGTCTATGTTGTATATGCTTGCACTTATTTGTTGGGAATTAGCAGAACCATGCTTTCATGGGGAACGCTTTCAACATTGCACTTGGTACTTGTGCCTAGTTGACATCATGCTCTTTTGTATATGAATTTCGTCGGTGTGAAATGAAAGGGGAGCTTGTAAGTCCATGGAGTTATGTATATGTGTTAGAGAAACGCCTGGGTCGCTGGTCTAATCCATGCTGACATGGTGGAAACCTGCAGCGTAACCATAATGAGCTGTCTATGAAGCATTCTTCTTATAAAAAAAGAGTCCTATATTGAGGAAAAAAGAGAAAAAGAAAAAAAAGAGATATTATGAAAAGAGGAAAGATAGAAAAACGCACCATATTCCCATGGTAAATAAGAAGATTGCTGAGATGCTCGTTGTCTGGTTGCCTTGTCATTTTGATATGGGGATTCTTTCGTATCATCGGGCAAGGGGTACCCCTTTGGCGGTTCTCTATGATACACATGTACTTACGATGAGAAGAACTTACCGGTAACTAAACTTGAGTAGCATGAGGAGCGACCCTCGTATACAAGGGACATGAGATTTCTAACTTATACTTCGTCAAGCATGTACACCATAGTTTGTTCACTTTAACCTTAATCACTTCAAGATGCTTATGATAGGGGCAATGAGAGCTGAAAGCTATAAGTACCATAATTTTTGGAAGCTCTTTATGAGACTTGAATCCCTACTTCCTTTTATAAAGGCCTTTTTTCCACCATTATATTGAGTCTCCACCTTCTAACTTTATGCACCTACTTTAAGAGCATAGTGGACATTCTTAGTTCTATGTGCATTGTCCCAAGACTAGTTGATTGATGAATAACTTGATATTGCTTGTTTTAAACTTTTGTATCTAGTCACTCTTATGAACTTTGAAGGTGTCCTATGCATTTATATTTGCTACTCTATTGAGGGACAAGCTGAATGCTATTATGCTATGTTTTCTTTATGTGAAACAAACAAACGTCTTGCAAAGCATTGTTATTCATGAATCTTTTGTTTGTGCCTTTTCATGTTGCATCATAGTTTCTTTGTATTATTGCTAGAACTTTGTCTTTCATGTTATGATTGAAGTACTATGATCCCAGCTTTGAATGTTTTACAAATACTTTGATCAAGTCTTTGAGGACGAGCAGGAGTTAATCTTGGGGATGTTGATACCTTGCAAATGTATCTATAATTTTTGATGTTCCATGCTTGGTTTTATCCACTTTCTTGTGTTTTGTTCCAACTTTGGAGTACTTTTCATATGATTTCTTGGACTAACCTATTAACAAGAGCCATAGTGCCAGCTGCCTATTTTCTGCTGTTTTTGGTTATAGCAAAGTCAGAAAATGAATATTCTCGAAATTGGACGGGACAAAAGCCAAAGTGCCTATTTTTCCGGAAGTCATCAGGTGCCAGAATACGAGACGGAGAGGAGCCAGGGGGCCACCACACCACCTGGCCACGTGGGCCAGGCCTGGCCGCGCCAGGGGGTGGTGTGGCCAGCCCAGGCACCCCCTCGGCCTCCCCTTCCGCCTATATATTTCCCTCGGGACGAAAACCCTAAGTACCCGATCAAAAATCCATGAAAGAGTCTGTAGCCGCCGTCATCTCCATCCCTAGATCGGGAGGGATCTGAAGCTCTTCCCGGCACCCTGCCGGAGAGGGGAATTCACCCTGGAGGCCTTCTTCATCATCTTGCAATCCTCCGGTGTGATGCGTGAGTAGTTCATCCTTGGACTACGGATCCATGTAGTAGCTAGATGGCTGGTTCTCCTCCTTTGTGCTTTCATGTTTAGATCTTGTGAGCTCCGTTCATGATCAAGATCATCTAGTTGTATTCATACAGGTTGTGTTTGCGGGGATCTGATGGATATTGAGATGCTATTTCAAATTGATTATTGATTCTATCATGTCTTTGTTATTTGTGATCTTGCATGCTTTCCGTTGTTAGTAGCTATCTTGGCCAAGTAGATGCTAGCAACTCCAAGAGTTAGTATTTATGCTCGATAGTGGGTTTATGCCTCTGGTAATCTGGGGAAGTGACAGAAATCTCTAAGGTACTAAATGTGTTGTTCTTACTAGGGAGAAAACAACAATCCTTTGTTCATAGAACAATCGTATTGTTTACTTTACACGCAGTTCGTAAAGCAATAATCTGTTGCTTGCAACTTAATACTGGCGGGGGTTCAGTTGATAACCTGAAGGTGGATTATTATTCATAGATGTAGTTGGATGGCGGTCTATGTATAATGTTGTAATGCCCAATCAAGTTCCAAAGGAGTCAAGATGATTAGTATATGCATGTATTGCTTTCTCGATGTTTGTCAATTGCCCCGCTGTAATTTGTTCACCCAGCATGTTATCTATCTAAGGAGAGTCACCTCTAGTGAACTATGGATCCCGGTCCTTTTCTTTTACATACAATCTACAAACTGTTACTGCTTTGTGTTTACTTTCCGCAAACTATTACTTCCTTCCATTCGATACGTTTAATCCTTTGTTTTCAGCAAAACACGGTGAGATTAACAACCTCTTCACAAGTTGGGGACAAAGTTCTGTGATTGTGTTGTGCAGGTCTCCACGTTGCTACTAGCACCGGTAGTGCGCCCTTCCAAAGCTTAGCTAGCAACACCTTTGGGGTGTTTCCTTGCTCCTACTGGTTCGATTAAACCTTGGTTTCATACTGAGGGAAACTTGTTGCTGTGCTCATCATACCTTCGTCTTGGGGTTCCCAACGAGCTCTACATCAACACCGCTCCAGCATTTCTCTGGCGCCATACACAGAGCCATCAATGGACTTCTTCTTGCCATCGTGTTTGTCGACGTAGAAGTGAACATTGTAGGGTCAAAACAACTTCTCCTGGATGGATGTTCCCGGTGCGTCATCACGAGTGCGGCGTTGCCACACTTGGCTTCCCGCTACCGCGGTAGCTGCTGCTACGGTACCCGCTGCTATGGTTACCTTTGTCGCGTTTGTCGGTGTAGCCGCCCATGGCCATATCGACATCCTCACGGTCCTCATACCCGAGCACCCGATGCTTTCCTCGATGGTCACGTCTGCAGCTGAGGTCATCCTCTCATCTGAATGGACGTGGTTGTTGTGCAGCAAGTCTTCTCCATCCGCCCACAGATTCACGATGTCCATCAAGTGGTCGATGGTTTTGGGCTTCGTGCGGCCTAGCTCCTCCCTGACCTCTCTGCGGTGTACACCACCATTGAATGCATCGGTTGCGTGATCCTTGGAGATATCTTCCACCGAATTTTTGATGATGGACCACCTTTGGATGTAGGAGCGAAGGGATTCGCTTTGCTTTTGGCAGCAGGCCCTGAGTTCTTCGATTAACGTGGGCCACTTGTAGGTGCCCTTGAAGTTTTAAACGAAGTTGTAGACCAGATCCTCACAGCTGCTGATCGATCCGCGGGGCAGATTGTTGAGCCATGCGCGAGCAGCGCCCTACAGTTGCAGCTAGAGGCACTACATGGCTGAGCACTTGTTTCCGCTGTGCACCTTGACGATGAGATGTGGTCTAATAGCTAGATCTTCGGGTCCTGGAGGCTGTCGAACTTCGGGTTCTCCAAAGGAAGTTTGAACCCTTTCGGAATTTGCGTCTGCCTTAGGGCCCTACTGAAGCAGCTGGTGCCACAGAGCTCTGTTCCTTCAGCCTCCGACTCTGTTGAGTAGGCATGCTTGGCGCATATCTTGTCGACTTTGTGATGAGTGATCTCGTCACGTGTGTCGTAATCGCGATCGTGTCGCCATGAGCTGCAGCGTCACCGCGACAGGTCGTGCTTGTCCTCGCTAGAATATAACGAGTAGTACTTGGGTGGAGCCTTGCTTTTCTTTGGCTCTGGTGTCGGCTCCTTCGCCAGCGCGGCCTCGACCAGTCCAAGTCTGGTGATCGTGGACCGGTGCACGACAAATCGTGGATCTTCGTATGGTGGCTAATTGCTGAGCAGATACATGGTGGCTGCTGTCACCGCTGCATGCGGTGTTTTCAGCATCATGTTGCCCCGCGAGTCTACCATCATGAATAATAAGTTGAGGGCTCTAGTGGCTTCTTCTCGATCTTTGTCGTTGAGGTTGTCTAGCCGAGAGCGCCTTTTGACGGCTGTAGGGCCGTTGCCTTTGGAGGAGGATCCACCAATAGAGGAGAGTGTTGCCTGTCAGAGGCTTGACTCATCCGTGGCCTTCTTGCAGGCGTCAAGTTGCGCATTCACCGCCTTCTGGCGATTGAACTCCTGGACGAGTAGCGAATGGTATCCCATTAGCATCTGTTGTGATGAGTCTGGCAGCTGGGGGTTGCCCTGTAGGGCTTCCCTGCACCGCACCCACTTAGCGTTATTGAGGTGGAGGTCTTATCGCCTCGTCCCGTTGTTGGTGTGTTCGCCCTGATTATCGGGGTTGGCAGGTTGGGCGATTGTGGTTGCTCGCCGTTGACAGGGCCGATAACGGGGATTCAATTGGCAGGCCCGTTGTTGGTAGGCCCGCCATTGGTGGTGTCCCTTTGAGCACCTCCGTCGCTGTTGTTGATGACGGCGCACATGTGGTGGTTGGGGAAACCACTGCTCCCATAGCTCTTAGATCCGGAGCCGTAAGCATCGTCTTCTAACGCCATATCGTAGAGATCGGATTCGCAACTATTGTTGCTATCCATATCATAAGCTGGTGCCGAGGCATTGACCTTGCTCAGGGTGCCGATCGGTAGTGGGAACCACGAGGCGAGGGCAATCGAAGGAGCTTGTGGTTGATCGGGGAAGCGAAGCATGCCGATCTGACCGACCTGAAAGCATAGGCTTCCGATCGTCATGCCAAACCCGTCGCCCACGGACTCGAAGTCCAGGCGAGTTACCAACAAGTGGATGGTGAAGTTGAAGGTGTCGAAGAGGAGGCGATTCTCTGATGCAGCAAAGTTGTAGATCGCAGTTGATGGGGCCAAGGAAGCCGCAACATCAGCACTCCCGTTTTCCACACACGGTGCCAATTGACGAGGGGTTAACTCGTCAATGCCCATCGTTGATGGACTTAGGTTTGAGGGATTAGGGAGCGCTGGAGGCATCGATCGGCTAGCAAACAAGCACATCAGGGACACGCGTTTTATCCAGGTTTAGGCCCTCGGAAGGGACCCTAGTCCTGCTTGTCTGCTCTTAGATTATCGAGGAGTTGAAGTTTATAGGGGGTGCGCAGATGTAATCTGGCAAGGTATATGATAGGGTTGTGGATGTCCTTCTCCCTTCCCCCTCCTAGCCTTTATATGTGGAGGCTAGGTCTCGGGATAACAGGCCGAGTCGGTTACAGATTAGGGTTTCACCTGTTTGAAAATATGTCTGTCGTCGGATTGATGACAAGTACGCCATGAGGGGGTCCTCGAGGCGTGCAGAAGAGAGGGGTGTGAGACGTACGGTGTTCCGGGACGGTGAGCACACAAGTTTACAGTTCAATCGAATCACGGCTTTGGACGGATCCTACTCCTGCTAGCAATCCAGTAATACGGCAGAGCCGGAATATGGGTTACAAGGGTTTCGCCTGTGCAAGTTGAGGGTCTAAAGTATATAGTGTGTCCTAAAGGCTCTCCCTAGGATGGCTTATATAGATATCCGGCCTAGGGTTTACAGGAGAGGTCTATCCGGCTACGTCTAAGAGTCAGTTACAGAGTACCTCTTGAACTACAAGTAACATTATGGGCCTAAGTCGGTAAGTCTTCTGGGCCTTCCCATAGCCGGATTGGACTCCATCTTTCTCCCTGACTAGGACGCCCGTGAAGCAAAGCTCTAACCCGAAGTGGGCCACCCTGGTCAGTGAGGAACTGTGAGGATACCCGGAAAGTATATCCTAAACAGCAGCCCCCGGAGGCCTCCAAGATCCAAAGTCGGATTTATCATCGTCTAACTTGATCTTTGGCTTGCAGAATCTTGAAGGGTTCCTGAAACTTCACAACAAAAGATACGATCCGGGTCTTAAAAATAAGTCGGACCTATCAGTAGGTTACTCGGATTTTCCAACTCGATTTTAAGTAAGCCAGAACTTGGTCTCTAACGCCACCTGACACAAACATGGTCAAGTCACGTCATCTGACAGGCGTTCCGTCATCACGACCGTTGGTGGGTCTGCGGTCCACGGAACCGAGGCGCCGTTTCAATGCGTGTGTGGAGATCGAGGCGACGCAATCATCACGCGGGTCCTTCCCAGTTCTTTCCACAACGCGTGGCGGTTACACTATAGCGTTTGCATGAATCTTGGCGCAGGTAGGTGGATATAAGGGGTTCAGATTTCTTCTTCTCCTTTCCACCAGTCCTTTGCCGTTTCCTTTCCTCCCAATCTTCCTGCGCGCATAGAGCCTCCTCGTTCTCCCCCACAGAGCTCCCAGCGCTGCCCCTTTAAGGTCACCCTCTCACCGGAGAAAATGGCTTCATCATCTTCTTCCTCCGGTTTGGCGGCAGCAGCGGCGGCGGCGAAGGCGAAAGCTGCAGCAGAGAAAGAAAGCTACAGGGGAATCCGGATCCCCCGCGCCCTTGACGAAGAAGGCCTCAAGAACATGGAGAAGGAGGGGCTTCTCGTCGCCAACGACTAGCGGAGCGGCTCCGGTGAAACCGTCCCCGATCCTCACGAGGGCGAGCGAGTCCACTTCAGCACCCATCTGGACCGAGGTCTGTCTTTTCCTCCCTCGGAGTTCTTCTCCGAGGTGATAGATCACTATGGAGTTCAACTCCACAATCTTCCTCCCAATTCACTTCTAGAAATGAGCGCATATGCTGCGCTTTGCGAGGGCTTTCTCGGCATTAGGCCAAGTTTGCTTCTCTTCCGGTTTTATTTCCATGTCCGGAGGAATTCCATTACTGCCGGTGTTCCTTACATCACTGGCACCATTAGTTTTTCTCGTAGACGAGACCGGGCATATCCCAAAATTTCTGCCAGTGACTCGGTCAAACAATGGCCAGCCACTTTTTTCTACCATAGGGATATTCCGGCTCCCGGCAAAGCTACTGCTTTGCCGGCTTTTGTCGACGGAGCCGCCACGGCCCAGCCTTCTTGGGACGAGGTTGCTCCGGCTCTCACTGATGATCTGATCCTTGCTAAGAGGCGGATCGAATATCTGATAAAGCATAGTGGTCTGAAGGGATCCGACTTGGTCTAGTGCTGGGTCTTACGTCGGATCCAAATGCACTTTGCTTGACTTGGGATAGGATGCACTCCATCATGTCCTCTCCAACCGACTCCCTCCACATCAGCCCCAAAGCCTACACCACTCAAGGCTACATAAGCCAAATCAAGTGGCTGATCAAGGAGCAGATCGAAAGGCGGATTCCGGAGGTTTCTCTGGACATGCACACGGCGGAAAACCCCGTAGTGCCGGTAGGCTTCTATCATCACATCTTTTATGTGTTTCTATCTTTGAGTTTATATTGCAATACTGATATGTTTTCTTGTTTTCAGCTTGCTGACATCTCCGAGTCGGAACTTGCTCCGGCCAAGGATACCTCATGAGTTCTCTCAGGAGGTGGAAGTAGTTCCACTGCCGGATCTTGCGCTCAAGAAGCACAAAGCTCCAACAGTAGCGGTTGGCACAAAGGAGGTGCCTATCGTGAAGAGGTATCTTTTCAGTCACAACTTTTCCGTCTTTGTACTTTACTCAAATTTCTTCCCGAGATGTAACGTTTCCGACTTTGTTACCTTCTCAGAGCAAAATCGATCATCAAGGGCAAGGGGAAAGGGATTTCTTCGAAGCCCTTACACCGCATTTAAGCTTACCATAGCTTCGCCGTGGCTCCTCCGACTCTGTTGGGTCCACAGATAGAAAACAAAAATTTCCTGATGAGAACTATATGCCAAGATCTATCTACTAGATACAGAGCAACGGGTGGACATACATCCATGGAGAACTTACCTCAAGACAACGAGCTTTGTTAACGGTAGGAACTCGTGGTTGATGTAGTCGTACACTTGCCGATCTCAGGATCGTGAGGAAGTCCGAGCGCCAACTCAGCAGCGCATCCGCACTTTTCGCACACACGCTCAAGCCACGGACAACTTCCACCTCCTCGCTCCAGCGATCCAGTGGAAGCAAAGAACTCCTTCTAGACGAAATGCCACCGGGAACATGTTTCTCGCTAATCCGAGACCATGGGGGAATAATTCTAGAGGGGGAGAGAGATCCTTCACAAGGAGGTGTGTGGATGAAGGAGGGAATGGGTGGCCTTTTATAGGAGGAGAGGGGGTGCCCCCTCTCTCCATGGCCGGCGCATGGGGGGGTGACCCCTCACCTCCCCCATTCATGTGGTGGTAACCCCTCCACATTAAAATGCCTCTTCACATTCCCTTTAAAAGTCTCCACTTTAAATGCATTAAATTTCTCCAAATTTAATGCTCTCTCATTTAATAAAACTCTTTATATTAAATTTATTCAGAATTTTGTTAATTACTTTAATTAACAAACATTCACATATAGCCCCTTGCAATATTTCAATATCACATGCAGAACCACCTTCTGCAATTTCACCCGAAACAATTTCCGGTTTCTATTCAAACAATTACTGCGCTTTGCAATTCTTTCGTCTGAAACATATGTGCTCCAAAATGGTGTCCGGTAACTCTTAAGTGTGCCACCCTACGGTTCGCGAATAATGCAGACATGATCGAGACCCTTCTCCGATCAATAATCAGTAGCGGGACCTAGAGATCCGTACTGACTCCTACACATTCAACGATGACTAATGTGATCGTGAGAACCTTTAACGCTTGTAACTAAATCCCTTTGTCTCTCGATATATTACATGTACGAGATTCGATCATCGGTATCTCCATACCTAGTTTGATCTCGTTACCGACATGCACTCTTTTCACGTTCCCGTGATATAACATTCTAGTGATCACATCACTTGCTTGCAAGCTATCCTAATGTGATATCACCGAGAGGGCCCAGAGTATATCTATCCGTCATCTGGATTGACAAATTCCACTCTTGATCCATGAGCCTCAACATAACACCTTCGTAGTACTGAACCCATCTTTATAGTCACCCTGTTACGGTGTGACGTTTGATGTTATCAAGATACTCTTCCGGTGTTAGCAATTAACATGATCTCATGGTCTAAGGATAAAGATTACTTCGTATGATCTTATAGCAATATAAACATAATGACTTGATCGTAATGCTATACTTCGGATGAATGTTCATCACATCATTTCACAAATGTTGTGACCTTGTTATTAACAACATCCAATGTCCATGATCAGGAAACCTTGATCATCTTGTTAATCAACAAGCTAGTCTATAAGAGAGGCATAACTAGGAACCCTTTTTGTTTATTAAACACACATGTATTGATGTTTCCTATCAATACAATTATAGCATGCAAAATAAACATCTATCATATACAAGGAATACATAATAACAACTTTATTATTGCCTCTCAGGGCATATTTCTTTCAGTCTCCCACTTGCACTAGAGACAATAATCTAGTTTATATAGTGATAAATCTAACACCCATGGATTTTTGGTGTTGATCATGTTTTGCCCTAGGGAGTACTTTAGTCAACGGATCTGCTACATTCAGGTCCGTGTGTACTTTACAAATCTTTATATCTCCATCCTTGACATGCTCGCGGATGGAGTGAAACCGGCGCTTAATATGCTTTGGAATTCTTGTGAGACCTTGGTTCCTTGGCGTTGGCTATGGCTCCATTATTGTCACAATAGATCACCATTGGGTCCAATGCACTAGGAACCACACCTAGTTCCTTTATGAACTCCTTCATCCAAACCGCTTCGCTACTTCAAGCGAGAACATATTCCGCCTCCGTCGTTGATCCAACCACCACAGGTTGTTTGGAGCTCCTCCAACTAACTGCTGCTCCGTTCAAGAGAAATACGTATCCGGATTGAGACTTAGAGTCATCCGGATCAGTGTCAAAGCTAGCATCGACATAACACTTAGCGACTAGCTCTTCTTCACCTCCGTATACAAGAAACATATCCTTAGTTCTTCTCAAGTACTTAAGGATATTCTTGACCGCTATCCAGTGTTCCGAACCTGGATCAGATTGGTACCTACTAGTCAAACTAATAGCATGTGCCACATCCGGTCTTGTACATAGCATGGCATACATTATAGAACCTATGGCTGAGGCATAGGGGATCTTATCCATTATCTCTCTTTCTTCCGAGAGCGGACTTTGAGTCTTACTCAATGTCTTGCCTTGCAATATAGGTAAGTACCCCTTCTTACTTCCGTCCATATTAAACTTCTTTAATATATTATCAAGGTATGTACTCTGCGATAGCCCAATTAGGCGTCTTGATCTGTCTCTATAGATTTTAATGCCTAATATATATGAAGCTTCACCAAGGTCCTTCATCGAAAATTTGCTGTTTAGATAACTTTTAACACTGTTTAAAAGATCTATATCATTTCCAATCAATAATATGTCATCCACATATAATATTAGAAATGCCACATTGCTCCCACTCACTTTCTTGTAAATACAAGCCTCTCCATAAGTTTGGACAAATCCAAACTCTTTGATCACCTCATCAAAGCGGAGATTCCAACTCCGGGATGCTTGCTTCAGTCCATAGATGGATCGCTGAAGTTTGCACACCTTATTAGCATCCTTAGGATCGACAAAACCCTTAGGTTGTATCATATACAACTCTTCTTCAATATTACCATTGAAGAACGCAGTTTAGACATCCATCTACCATATTTCATAATCGAAATATGCAGCAATTGATAACATAATCCTAACCGACTTAAGCATCGCTACGGGAGAGAATGTCTCATTGTAGTCAATTCCTTGAATTTGCCGAAACCCCTTTGCGACAAGTCGAGCCTTATAGATGGTTACATTACCATCAGCATCAGTTTTTCTTTTGAAAATCCATTTATTCTCAACGGCCTTTCGATCGTGAGGTAAGTCCACCAAGGTCCAAACCTGGTTTTCGTACATGGATTCCATCTCAGATTTCATGGCTTCTAGCCATTTGTTGGAATCAGGGCTCATCATCGCTTCTTCATACGTCGCAGGGTCATCTATTTCATCAATCATGAAATTCATAACAGGATTGCCGTACAGTTCAGGAGCTGCGTGTCCCCTTGACCGCAAGGTTCTAGAGTGTCCTCTTTCGGAGTTTCATGATCAATATCATTAGCTCTCTCTTCATTAGGTGAAGTCAACTCCGAAACAACTTCTGGAGCTGCGCTACTCGCCATTTCATGAAGAGAAGGTTCAATAACCTCTTCGAGTTCTACCTTCCGACTATTCACACCTTTCGCGAGAAACTCCTTCTCAAGAAAGGATCCATTCTTGGCAACAGAGACCTTGCCTTCGGATCTGTGATAGAAGGTATACCCAATCGTTTCCTTAGGGTATCCTATGAAGACGCATTTTTCCGCTTTGGGTTCGAGTTTATCGAAGTTTCTTCACATAAACATCGCATCCCCAAACTTTAAGAAATGACAGCTTAGGTTTGTTTCCAAACCATAATTCATACGGTGTCTTTTCAACGGATATAGACGGTGCCCTATTTAAAGTGAATGCAGCGGTTTCCAGTGCATAACCCCAAAATGACAGTGGCAAGTCAGTCAGAGACATCATAGATCGAACCATATCCAATAAAGTACGATTACGACGTTCTGACACACCATTAGGTTCTGGTGTTCCGGCAGGCATGAGTTGTGAAACTATTCCACAGTCTTTCATATGTGTGCTAAACTCGTAACTAAGATACTCTCCTCCACGGTCGGACCGCAGAAATTTGATTTTTCTGTTACGATGATTTTCCACTTCATTCTGAAATTCTTTGAACTTTTCAAAAGTTTCAGACTTGTGTTTCATCAAATAGATATACCCATATCTACTCAAATCATCCGTGAAAGTAACAAAATAACAATATCCACCTCGCGCCGACACACTCATTGGTCCACACATATCAGTATGTATGATTTCCAATAAATCATCCGCTCCATTGAACGTAACACGGCGTTCTAGTCATCTTGCCCATAAGGCATGGCTCACATGTATCAAATGATTCAAAATCAAGTGATTCCAAAAGTCCATCAGAATGGAGTTTCTTCATGCGTTTAACGCCAATATGACCTAGACGGCGATTACATATATGTAGATATATCATTATCAAGTTTAATCCTTTTAGCATCAACATTATGAATATGCGTAATACTACTATCGAGATCCAACAGAAATAAACCATTCAACACAGGTGCATGACCATAAAAGATATTATTCATATAAATCGAACAACCAATGTTTTTAGACTTAAACGAATAACCACTTTGCATCAAACACGATCCGGATACAATGTTCATGCTCAGTCGGGGCACCAAATAACAATTATTCAGGTTTATAACTAATCCGACGGCATATGGAGGCAGCGTTACGGCGATCACATCAACTCTTGATCCATTGTCGACCCGCGTGACCTCATCCCTTGCTAGTTGTCGCTTGTTCGCAGCCACGAACCGAGTTAGATATATTAGCAACCGATCCCGTATCAAATACCCAGGTGCTACTGCGAGTACTAGTCAAGTACATATCAATAACATGTATATCACATATACCTTTGTTTGCCTTGCCGGCCTTCTTGTCCGCCAAATACTTGGGCGATTCTTGCCCAATGGCCAGTCCCCTTGCAATAGTAGCACTCGGTGTCAGACTTAGGGCCAGCTCGGGGTTTCTTTTCAGGCGCGGCAATAGATTTGCCGCCCTTCTTTCCCTTCTGCTTGCCTTTCTTGTCCTTATTGAAACCGGTGGTCTTATTGATCATCAACACTTGATGTTCTTTCCTAATCTCCACTTCTGCAGTCTTAAGCATTGATGAAGCTCGGAAGACTTCTTCATGCCCTGCATATTATAGTTCATCACGAAGCTCTTGTAGCTAGGTGGTAGAGATTGGAGAACATGATGTATGCCTAAGTCAATGGGAATCGTTATTCCCAAGGACACAAGCTTATCGGCGTACCCAGACATTTTGAGTACGTGCTCACTAACGGAGTTGTTTTCCTCCATCATGCAGCTAAAGAACTTTTCTATAGCATTATAACTCTCTACGGCAGCATGGGTATCGAAAATCATTTTCAATTATCCCATGGTATCAAAGGCATTGCCATTTTCGAAACGCTTTCGAAGTTCTGGCTCTAGCCCATACAGTATGCTGCAATGAACTAAGTTGTGGTCCTCCTGACGAGTCACATAGACATTCTTTTCCTCGTCAGGGGCATCAGGAGCTGGTGGGGGGCCTAGCGGCACATCTAGCACATATTGCTTTTGTGCAGCAGTGAGGAGAATCCTCAAATTCATAGCCCAGTTGGTGAAGTTGCTACCATTCGCAGCAAGTTTCTCTTTCTCCATGAACACATTGAAATTAAAAACAGGTGGTGCCATCTACAACAGAATTTGTAAAGTATATTTAGACTAAGTTTATGATAAATTGAGTTCAACTAATACAAATTACTAATGAACTCCCACTCAAAAACGACATCCCCCGTGTCCTTTTGGTGATTACATGAACCAAATCCACTACACCAAGTCCGATCATCACGTGAGTCGGTGTAGCTTCAAAGGCGAGCATCTATATGGGCATCATATCAACTATATGACTCATGCTTAACCTTTCGGTCCGTGTTCCGAGGCCATGTCTGTACATGCTAGGCTCGTCAAGTAAGAACCTTAGTATTTGCATGTGTAAAACTGTCTTACACCCGTTGTATGAAAGCGTAGAGTCGAGAACACCCGATCATCACGTGATGCCTCAAAACACGATCCACAAAACGGTGCATACTTAAGGAAGAACACATTTTAACTTGATATCTAAATGAGGGATCATCTTATAATGCTACCAAAAGCGCCAAACTAGCAATATAAGATGCTAATGTGTGAAGTGAGGTGATATGGTCCATGCATTTGATCTCTATCATTTGCATCGTGGTATGATCTCTATCATTCCTTTGTGTGTAAGGCCAAGGTCTATGGAACTTACACGTTAAGTGAGTTGTAAGAGTATCTATCATACATCTACTTACAACAATACCATATCAAAACACTAGCCCAGCAACGATCTAAACTAGACGCCTCTAATTTATCAATTGCAAGTTTTACGTGGCTTAGGGCTTTCGGAGATAGAACCGGTCTAACCTACGAACATGAACCACAACGAGGATAACCAAGTTATTAGAAACTCGTTGTAAATCGGATATTGACTATAGTAGGAGAGACAGACACCCGCCAGCCACTTATGCAAAACTAGTTGCATGTCAGTCGTGGAACCGGTCTCATGTACGATGACATGTAAGGTTGGTCCGGGCCGCTTCATCCCACTATGCCACCAATATCCAAAGTACATAGAAGATGCAATAACATGATCATCGCCCACATATAAACATATGTGTACTACCCGTGCAAAGCACCTACGCATAGATCAGGCTCTGATACCACTGTTGGGTCCGCAGCATAGAAAACAAAAATTTCCTACGATGAGAACTATACGCCAAGATCTATCTACTAGATACAGAGCAACGGGTGGACATACATCCATGGAGAACTTACCCTCGAAGACAACGAGCTTTGTTAACGAGTAGGAACTCGTGGTTGATGTAGTCGTACACTTGCCGATCTCAAGATCGTGACGAAGTCCGAGCACCGCAACTCAGCGCATCCTTTTCGCACACGTTCAAGCCACGGACAACCTCCACGTCCTCGCTCCAGCGATCCAGCGAGCAACTCCTTCCGCATTTAAATGCAACTGGGAACATGTATCTCGCTAATCCGAGACCATGGGGGAATAATTCTAGAGGGGGAGAGAGATCCTTCACAAGGAGGTGTGTGGATGAAGGAGGGAATGGGTGGCCTTTTATAGGAGGAGGGGGGTGCCCCCTCTCTCCATGGCCGGCGCATGGGGGGTGACCCCTCACCTCCCCATTCATGTGGTGGTAACCTCCACATTAAAATGCCTCTTCACATTCCCTTTAAAGTCTCCACTTTAAATGCATTAAATTTCTCCAAATTTAATGCTCTCTCATTAATAAAACTCTTTATATTAAATTTATTCAGAATTTTGTTAATTACTTTAATTAACAAACATTCTATATATTACTGCAATATTTCAATATCACATGCAGAACCACCTTACGCAATTTCACCAAACAATTTCCGGTTTCTATTGAAATAATTCCTGCGCTTTGCAATTCTTTCGTCTGAAACATATGTGCTCCAAAATGGTGTCCGTAACTCTTAAGTGTGCCACCCTACGGTTCATGAATAATGCAGACATGATCGAGACCCTTCTCCGATCAATAATCAGCAAGGACACGAAATCCGTCTTGACTCCTACACATTCAACGATGACTCCTGTGATCGTGAGAACCTTTAACGCTTGTAACTAAATCCCTTTGTCTCTCGATATATTACATGTCCGATATTCGATCATCGGTATCTCCATACCTAGTTTGATCTCAATTCGACATGCACTCTTTTCTCGTTCTCGTGATATAACATTCTAGTGATCACGTCACTTGCTTGCAAGCTATCCTAATGTGATATCACCGAGAGGGCCCAGAGTATATCTATCCGTCATCTGGATTGACAAATTCCACTCTTGATCCATGAGCCTCAACATAACACCTTCGTAGTACTGAACCCATCTTTATAGTCACCCTGTTACGGTGTGACGTTTGATGTTATCAAGATACTCTTCCGGTGTTAGCAATTAACATGATCTCATGGTCTAAGGATAAAGATTACTTTGTATGATGTTATAGCAATATAAACATAATGACTTGATCGTAATGCTATACTTCGGATGAATGTTCATCACATCATTTCACAAATGTTGTGACCTTGTTATTAACAACATCCAATGTCCATGATCAGGAAACCTTGATCATCTTGTTAATCAACAAGCTAGTCTATAAGAGAGGCATAACTAGGAACCCTTTTTGTTTATTAAACACACATGTATTGATGTTTCCTATCAATACAATTATAGCATGCAAAATAAACATCTATCATATACAAGGAATAAATAATAACAACTTTATTATTGCCTCTCAGGGCATATTTCCTTCAACTCCGGCCCCTCAACCTTCTGCAACTCCGGTTATTTCGTCAGATGCTGCAGATGATCCGGCTCTTCAAATGGAGCCTGCGATCCTTGGGTCGCAAACTGACGTCACTGTGGGTGCTTCAGGTCAAGATAAGGGTGAACCCTCTTCGGGTAATGATCCCTCGGCTGAAGTCTTCACCGAAAACCTCCTCACCAATCCGGGTCTTGCCAAGTTTGGCCTGACCCAGAAATCTACAGAGGAGATCCAGCGGCTAGCCAGGCAAGTCCTGGACAAAAGCCATTTATCCCTCGAGGAGGAAGCGCAAGAAGCAGAGGGCGTCAAGTTCTCTGACCTTCTCACTCAAGTCCGCCTTCACGACGAGAGGATTAGGACTGGCGAGCTTCCAACAGCCCCAGTGATCCCTCTTACTCTTGCCGAAAAGGTGGCCGCTAAAGTGAACGCGGGTTTAGATAAACTCACCCGCGAGCAATATGTAAGTCGGAATTCCAACTCTTGTTTTTTCTATTATGTTATATCATATCCTCTAGCCCCCAAGCATGAAGTAGGATATAGAATCCGAGTTTATGCTTCATTAGGATGCTAAAGAACGAACTAGTGTAGCCCCTAAGGCTCGTGCTGATATTTAGCAAAAATATTAGCCCGAGTCTTAAGTAGCTTTCTGACTTTAGGTATTCTGACTTATAGAAAGTATGTTCCTATAACCAGGAATTACTGACCAATGTCTGTGATAAGCAGAGAGAGATCAAAGCTCTCCGGCTTAAAAATGCTGAGCTCAAAGTAGCCAAGGATGAAGCCGAACGTAAATATTCTGAGATTCAAACCTTGTCTTTGCTTTTTTCAATGTCGAATTTTTCTCAACTTGTTGTTCTTTTTTGTCTTAGAGCGCTGGTGAAACAATACATCGCTATGATTGAAGAGGCCGAGAACCTCAAGACCCTGGTGGTGGAGAACAAGGGACTTCGCCAAGAGCTGGATAAGCTCAAGGCAGATCATGAAAAGAGCATAGCTCAAGTCCTTGAATCCTCCTCCATGGCCACTGATGAGCGTGATCACAAGATTGCTGCTCAGGATAAAATAATCTCGGACCTCAAGAATGAGCTTGGCAAAGAGAAGGACATATCCCAGGCGCTCCGGGCTGAACTCCAGAGTTTTCGGGAGGAGAAGACCAAGATTGACGACGTCATTTTTGGTACGTTCCACCTCTCTGACTTATGTTTTTCTTCGACTTCTAGCAATGCCAGTTTTTTCTTAATTTCTTTTGTGTATAGGTCCTCTGAAGTTGACGGAGTCTTCCTCATCCGAGCCCCGCACTCACCGGCTTACCCAAGTCGGTGATCTTCTTCATGACTACCGCCAGTCCCTTGAGGACATTGGCGAGTCTCTCAGGATTCCGGACATGCCACGCATGTCGGATTTTGAGGTGCGGGACAGGGCCAAGGAGATGCTGCAGCTTGTTCGGGACTGGAACATGTCCTACGCGCGGACTGCTGTGCAGAACGCTCTCACCATGGTCATGAGACACCATGGAAACATGGAAACATGGCAGGTGACTAGAGGGTACTACAAGGTAGACGAAGACGGCCAGGAGCAGGACCTTCAAGCCATCATGCACTCCTGCGCCGGATACGGGTGCCACGTAGCTGATCTGACCAGCTACGAGATCCCCTTCTTCACCCGTGTGAATACTCCGCCTCCTCCTGCAGAAGAAGCCGAAGAAGTTTCCGACGATGAACGCACCAACTCGGATGCGGACATCTCGGAACGATATCAAGGCGGAGTGACCAGCGAGCCGGCAGATCCTTCATATCCTCCTGCATCATAGACCAGAAATTTATGTATTATTCCGGAAAAACCTGATGCGATTGTAAATATTAAGTACTATTTATTTTTGCAAGTGCTAAGCTTTTGATCTATTCAGCACTTTTGACTTTTGAAATTTTTGCGTGCCTGAAATGTTTACACAAGCACTTATATTTTTTCGTCTCTACTTATCATTTATTTGGCTCTCCGCCTCGTCCCTTTCGTGAGCCGGCTAAACCTTCAGCCGGAAACTTTGCCGAGCAATGGAGCTCAATTGCTAAACCAGTTTAAACTCAGAAACAAAGCCGGCTTCTAGTACCAACAATTCACTACTCAGAAAATGCCCGCATCCGAGAATCAGATAAATAACCAAAGTAAAGACTAGAAATTTTAGAGTTATACCCGAAGGTAGCAGTTTTTAGAATCGGAAATCTAGACCAGAACGAACATGAGCATAAAGTACTTTCAAGCATTCTGGGATTTTCGACTATGACATGATCATTTGGAAACAAGATGGTTTAAGAACTTCTCAGAAAAAACTTGAGGCAACCAAAACTTTTATTTCTCAGAATATGTACATATGTATGATTACAAAGAAGGATAAACTAAGAATAAAAGGGACGTAGCTGAGCAATATTCCACGGTCTGTCTAACTCTTCCGGATTTGTACTGCCTCCAGCTCTCTTTCTCTTCTTAGTAGCAGGTCTTTCTTTGACTGGCCTCATGTAAGTTAAGTAGTATGATCCATTGTGCAATACTCGACTAACTAAAAAGGGCCCTTCCCATACTGGGGAAAGTTTGTGCTTTCTTTGTTGCACAAGCCGGAGAACCAAATCACCTTTATTGAAGGATCTATTTCGGACTCTCTGGCTATGGTACTTGCGTGACTTCTGCTGATAGGCTGTAAATCTCATTTCAGCAACGACGCAAACTTCTTCGACTAAGTCGAGATCATTTTGTCGAGAAATCTCGGCATCCTCTTTGATATACGCGGCCACTCTAGGAGAAGTATGAATTAAATCACTAGGAAGAACTGCTTCTGCGCCATAGACCAAGAAGAAAGGTGTGTATCCTGTTGACCTGTTCGGAGTTGTTCGTAAACTCCAAATTACAGAGGGTAGTTCCTCTGCCCAAGCCCCCGCAGCACGTCGTAGTGGTGCTTCGAGTCTTGGTTTCAGGCCTTGTAGAATTAAACCATTTGCTCTTTCGACTTGTCCGTTAGCCTGTGGATGTGCGACTGACACAATTTCAAGTCAGGTATTTTGCTCATCGCAGAATTTGGCGAGTTCTCCCATAGAAAAGTTACTCCCGTTGTCCGTGATAATGCTATGTGGATAACCATACCGGATTATAACATCCTCGACAAATCTTTTGGTTGTTTCTCTATCACAACTAGTGACAGGTTTAGCCTCGATCCACTTGGTGAATTTATCCACCATCACTAAGAGGTGAGTAAATCCACTCGGAGCTCGTTTAAAAGGTCCTACCATATCAAGCCCCCAGACCGCAAAAGGCCATGTTATAGGTATTGTTCGTAGCTGATCAGCCGGAACATGAGCTTGCTTGGCGTACTTTTGGCAGCCTTTGCATGTCTTGACTAATCGTTCGACATCTGCTTGAGCTGTAAGCCAGAAAAATCCATGTCGAAAAGCTTTTGCCACTAAAGATTTGGCTGCAGCGTGGTGACCACACTCGCCTTCGTGGATTTCCCTTAAGATTTCCACTCCTTCTTCCGGAGATACACAGCGCTAAAAAAACCCCAGAAACACTCCGTTTATGGAGCTCACCCTTAACAATAGTATAGGCTTCTGCTCGTCGGATAATCTGCCAGCTCAGCACCTCGACTTCGGGCAATTTGCCATCTACCAAATAGTCGAGGTAGGGTTGAGTCCAGCTAGGAATTACAGCCAGAACTGCTATTAAAGGTGAGTCGGATTTGGTCGGATATTCCTCATCTACTTCCTTTATCGAGGGAACTTTGAGGTGCTCTAAAAATGCGCCATCCGGGACCTCTTTCCGCGCAGAGCCTATTCGAGATAGTGCATATGCTTCCTCATTTTCTGCTCGAGGGATGTGTTGAACTTCGAACCCTTCGAACGATTTAGATAGATCATCCACGACAGCTTTATATGCTGCCATGTGCTTAATTGCATTACAAATATCCGAGACTTGCTGAGCAACAAGATCCGAATCTCCGTAACACATCAAACATCGGATGCCAATATCCTTGGCAATCCGGATTCCATGCAGTAGTGCTTCATACTCGGCAATATTGTTTGTCGTTGTGAAGTGGATCTGCAACACGTATAATAGTTTATCTCCTTGGGGTGATTTGAGCACCACGCCAGCCCCCGATCCCCCTCGAGCCTTAGACCCATCGAAAAAGAGGGTCCAGTATTCTGACTTAGGGAGGACCATGTTCTCCTTCGTCTCTATCTAATCAGCGACAAAGTCAGCAAGGATCTAGGATTTGATTGTTGTCCGAGGTTTATACTCAATATCGAAAGCTGAGAGCTATATGCCACATTTGGCGACACGTCCTGTGGCGTCACGGTTGTTGATTATGTCTCTCATGGGAGCTTTGCTCACCACGGTAATTGGATGCTCCTGAAAATAGTGTCGTAACTTACGAGATGCTAGGAAAACACCGTAAGCCAACTTTTGATAGTGCGGATATCGCTGTTTTGATTCTGTCAAGACTTCGCTGACAAAGTAAGACGGACGCTGCACCAGGTGTTCCTGATTTTCCTCTGGTCTCTCCACCACCATGATGATACTAACGACCTTATTTGTCGCAGCAATACAAAGCAACATTGGTTCCTGAGGTTCCGACGCTGCGAGGATAGGAGCAGATGAGAGTACTTTTTTCAGGTCTTGCAGTGCAGCTTCAGCTTCGTCAGTCTAGACAAAATCTTTGGTCTTCTTCAGGAGTTTGTATAATGGTTCGGCTCTTTCACCAAGTCGTCTTACAAATCGACTGACCGCAGCAATGCAACCAGTTAATCTTTGTACGTCCTTCAGGCGAGTTGGCCTGGAAATATTGAGTATAGCCTTGATTTTGTCGCGGTTCACCTCTATGCCTCTTTAAGACACGGTGAAACCTAACAATTTTCCGGCTGGTATTCCAAAGAAGCATTTCTTTGGGTTAAGCATGATGTTGTATTTTCATAGATTGGCGAACGTTTCCTCCAAGTAGGAAATGAGTGTTTCCTTCTTTTTGGACATCACCGCGATATCATCCACGTATGCATGTACATTGCGTCTGAGTTGGTCGTGGAGGCAATGCTTTGCATCGTAGCTGATCTCAAGGTTCTTCAGCCAAAAGGGCATCGTAACAAAACAGAAGGTTCGAAGGGGTTATGAATGAAGTTTTGACTTTGTCGATTCCTTCATCCGGATTTGGTGATAACCGAATATGCGTCGAGAAAAGCGGAGGATTTCGAGCCCGTAGAATCGATAACTTGATCAATTCTAGGCAAAGCGAACGGATCTTTTGGACAAGCCTTGTTCAAGGCAGTATAATCAACACACATCCTTAAATCAGTGGTGTCCTTTTTAGGGACCATTACAGGATTGCACGACCACTCAGTGTGGATGACCTCTTCTATGAATCCGGCTAACTTGAGCCATGCTAGTTCCTTAGCTATTGCCTTACGCTTTTCGTCGCTAAAGCGTCGTAAGGACTATTTGACGGGTTTAGTGTTCGGGTTTACATTTAGAGAGTGCTCGGCAAGTTCCCTAGGTACTTCGGTCATGTCAGATGGCTGCCATGCGAAGATATCTTGATTTGCTTGGAGGAACTTGACGAACGCGCTTTCCTATGCGCTATCTAGGCCGACGCCTATCTGGGTCACCTTGGAGGGGTCATCATCCTTCAACGGTGCTTTCTTCGTCTCTTCTGATGCCTTGAACTCCGGATTTGGCTTGGTAACCTCCTTCTTCGTTGCGGGCATCTCGGACGGATCTATGCTCTTCTTGATCTCCTGGTACTCTGAAAGCTGACGGCTTCTAAGAAGGCGGCATTTCCATCCTCGCACTCTCGCGCTTTCTTTGGGTCTCCCCTGATGGTGATCACGCCGTTGGGACCTAGAATTTTCATCATATTGTAAATGTAACACGGACGAGCCATAAAAGCCCAGTAAGTCGGACGTCCGAATATAGCATGGTATGCGCTCTTAAACGGGACCACTTCGAAGGAAAGTGCCTCCGTCCGATAGTTCTTTGGAGTCCAAAGGTAACATCCAAAGTGATCTCTCCCAGGGAATTAGCTTGTCTTCCTGGGACAACTCCGTGAAAAATCATAGAGCTATGGTTCAGCTGGGTCTCCGAGATCTTCATCCGGCGTAGCGTTTCGACATAGAGAATATTGATGCTGCTACCACCGTCCATGAGGGTCTTGGAGAAACCATAACCGTCAATAAGTGGGTTGATGATTAAGGCGTACTTTCCTCGCATGTGTAACTTAGGCGGATGATCATCGCGGTCAAACGTGATTGCCACTTCCGACCAGTCCAGATACTGGGGAACAGTCGAAACTGTTGCATTGAGCTCGTGTAGAACTGCTTTCTTGACCTTTGCTGGTTGAGATCCGAGGAAGGTGACATAAGTGTCCTTCTTGGTGGGAAAAGTCTTCTTCCCTTCCGACTTGGGATTTGAAGCATCAGCTTCCTCCATGTCGGAATCTTCCTTGGTCTCTTTGTCTTTTTTGGGATTTTTCTTTCCCTTCTTCCGCTTAGCTTTGTAGCCTGCGGTGTCATCTCTTTTGATGTCGTCATTGAAACGACAGTCAGCGTTGGTGTGGGACGAGCCCCCATTAGTTTCTAGGTGATGCACACACGGGTTATTGGCAATGTCGGCCCAAGAGTAGGTTTTGCCTGGTTGTTGTTCTCCTCTACCTTGGACCCTTGATGTCCCACGGACACGCCCGCGGCCTTCGCCACGTCCTCCTCGCCCTCCAGACCCGGAAACAGTAGTAACTACCGTTGTTTCCGTGTTGGGTTTTTCTTCCGAGGTATTTTTGCGCTTCTGAGCTTGTTGCTTTGGTTGTTTTGCTGACTGAGGCACAGCTAGGGCATCGAGTAGTCCTTTTGCATCGTCATCAGCATCTGCATACTTGCTCGCTGTTTCTATAATCTCTCCCAAATAAGTAACCTTGTCACACTTCAAGCGATGGCGCAGTAAACCAATTGGGAGACCTGCGATGAAGGCTTCAATCGCAGTTTGATCATTTACTCCTTCGCATGAGTTCTTGGTGTCGATCCATCATCCGAGGTAATCCCGGCAAGTTTCTCCGGCTTTCTGGGTGCAATGCTGTAGGTCTCCAACCGTACAGGGCCTCCGATATGTGCCTTTGAAATTCCAAAAGAACGCACTTTGTAAATCATACCAGTTATGGATGGTGTTCGCTGGAAGTTCATTGAGCCATGATCGTGTCGTCTTCCGCAACATAAGTGGGAGATATCAGGTTGCGACCAGGCTGTTTCCGCCTTTGGCAATGCAGCAAGCTTGGAAGAAATCCTGTAACCAGGTGTCTGGCCGAGCAATGCCGTCGTAGGCTTGGATATGTCTTGAGATAGAAAATCCTTCCGGGAATTTTGTAGCTCTGATGCATGGACCGAAGCACTTTGGGCCCATGTACACGTCATCATTTTCATAGCGCCGAGCCTCTATGTTGGAGTTGATCCTATGCCTTGCGTCGTTCGGGGATAGAGATCGTCCCGAATGCCGGCTGTGGCTGCGGTGCCGTGGAGCCGGACTTCGGCTTCTGCCACCACCTCCTCCGCCATGTCGTCCTCCTTGCCCTCCATGGGAGCCGTTGTGATGACTGTATGGTGGAGAGGGTGGAGCAGCTTGACTACGACGAGCCCCCTACTGGCTTGTACTGGCATGGTTTCGTCTGGCTGTTCCCACCATGGTGAGGCTCAGCCGGACGGTTCTCATGTCTAGGAGGTGGCATTCTCTAACGATCCTCCTCCGGATGTTTCTCTTTATCTCCTCCCCTTCGATCCTTAGATTCTCGTCGGGAAGGGTTTGTCGGATTCAGGGTAGCGATGGCGTCTTTCTCGGCCGCTGGGGTACGTTGCTCCAGTTACGTGAAGTTTTGTGATGCTGTCCTGAAGATCCGGTTCTTGAATAGTTGTCTTCCCGGCGTTCGGGGTGATGATACTGCGCCCGGACGTAATGGGATCTTACGCCAGCCCATGCCGGATCTGTGCGACATTGGTCAGAATCTGAGACCAGTTTTTGACTTCCGGACAGGGCATGTAACACCCTCAAATCGGCCCTATACAGGTTTTAGCCCTTTCCGCCAAACCCGCATAGAAACGATTCAAGGACGCCCACCAGGCACTTTCATGCGGGTGGAAAACGAAGTAATAACATTACACAACAGTCCTCAATGGGACCCACAGAACAGATATATATACAACACGACTCCTCGAGTCAAGAATACAGATATACAATACAAAGATCCAAATCACCTTGAAATCGATGGGGCGTCCGACTACGGACAAGATGCAAATGGGGCTAAGAGCCCTGAAGAATAACCAATGGCATCCATAACCCTGCCCAGGCCAAGCCGGAAGGGTAACCCTGCTAACGACGTCGATCTCAAACCTGCTAAAATAAAGGGGTGCCGAAAAAGGGCAAAGGAAAAAGAGGAGCGTCAGTACTGAGGCCAGTACATGGCGAGGCTAGAATTCGGTGGCTCTCGCCTACATAGGTATGGTGGGCTGAAGCGGCAGCGTAGCGGCACTAAACAACCTATAGAGACGCGATACAACTGGCGGTTATCAGAGAGGGATAAGAAAGCCCTATTCGGATCCAACCTGAAGCTAACATCAAACAAACCCATCATGGTATTTCCCCCTCTAGACGAAACGAGGAAGTCGGACCAAGGAACTCACACAGTTGGCAATTTTACTCATTCCGTTATAGTTACTGCAATTACTAATCAAATATAGATAGCATGAGTCATCCTGATAGCATAGGTAGTGGGCAGTTTTAATCACCACTCAGTTATAGTTGGAACATTTACTAGTCAGATATAATTGTCCTGAGAAAGCCCAAAACCCAGCAGTTGTTGGCACTTTTATCACATTCCATTGGAGTTGCAATACTTACTAGGCAGATATAACAAAACAACCCAGGTCCACCAGTTGTTGGCATTTTTAACATCCATTCCGTTATAGTTGCTTCTAATTACTAGTCACATATTAAGTCAAATTTATAGCACTACTTTAGTTATGCTTGTCTATGATCGAGATACTGTGCTCCAAGTCTTCCATAACCGTGGACACGGCTTTCAGAATGTTTTACCCTGCAGGGGTGCACAAATAGCAACACACACTCGATCAACCTCGGAAAAACCAACTCAAAACCCAACGAGGCATTCACGACAAAGCGATCACTGGATTCAGAAATATTTCAGGGGGCCACCCCACTAAGCTACCCGCAACGAAGTTGGCCGGCTCCGGAACGGACCCAGGGTTTGCGACGACGGCTGTAAACGACTGGGAACCCGAAAGTGTGACTGGGCTTGTCGATACCGCGAAAACATGGCGCGATCCAAAACAGTACAGGTGCTCCACGCACAATCTTAAATAAAGTAGTAACATGGCATAAGTACAGGATAGTAATAAAGCCCCAAACTACTTTGTGGCCCCAAGAAATAAGAATGAATCAAGATCTGGCTCAGGGGGGTCCATAAGGCCTCCCGGATGTGGATAGTGCGAAAAATCAAGGAACGGGTATCAAGTACTCGGGGTCCTACGGGACACAAGTGAGCGTGGAAGAACCAAATAATATTTATTGCCCACCGATGCCTCTGCATTAGTTATATCTAGCATTTTAATAGTTGTATTTAAAGACATGATCATCTCCACCATTAAGCATCTCCACCATCCAACAACTGTGGTACCTGAGAACACGGGATCGCACCTGAGCAAGCAACTATGACTCGCAAGGCCAGCTATCTACCAAACACAGGTTATAGGAGGTGTCCAAGGCAGTATAGAGGCTGCACGGGATATAACTGGTGCACGGGAACTAAAGCATCGCGACACGGATAGCAATAGATCAACAGGAGGAAATAAAGACTATAAATGCAAAATAGTTAGAAGGGGGAGAGATGCTCGCCTGGGAAACACTGTCGAAGGTACATATCCGAAGAACTTGTCGATACTTGCATCCACCATCGGTCTAATCCGCGAAGAAGCAAACACTAGCAGAAACACCGGATGCAATATTTAATATGACGGCAGAAGATCCGGCATGATTATGATATGATGCATGGCATGGCAAGATGCGGTGCAATTAGGCAATATTAAGCGGAACCGGGGTCCCGATAATTAGTTACACGGTTCAAGTTATTTAGATACCCCGCAATTTAAATGTTGTCTTATCAAGGCAGAATATGGTATCGGTTCGCTACACAAATTTAAATGGAGTCCAGAATAAGACAAAGATATCCCGCATAAACACTCCATATTTAATTATGAGGTGAATCGGCATAATGCCCCCAACCCACAGACAGATATGCATGCATGAACAATTTAATATGCGACAGTTGATAATGTCATATTATAAATATAGAGGCTTAGGGACACACATCCGGGTTCGGGAGATCTTGGGTGCCGGGGGGTGCGGGGTCCGGTCTCAGGGTCCGACGGGGAACGGATCTAGGGTTCGGATCGACGGGGTCGTTCTCGGACAACGGAAGGAGAGCTTGGAGTTCCGGGAAGAAGGACTTGGTTTGGCGTTGAGGCGCATCGGATTCGCCTTGGTCGGTGTCGATCTTGTCGTCGCGAAGATCTTGACGGGTCCGTGTATCGGGTCGGTCTTGGCGTTCGGGGTGAAGAAATTGGCATCCTCGAGGAAGTACTTGGCGTATCCGTGTCGACGATCTTGGCGTCCGGGTTCTCGGGCATTGGATCCGGGAAGAAGTACTTGTCGCATTTGTGGATCGGTCTTCGGGGTCGAAGAACTTGGCGCGCCAGGGTTCGGTCTTCGGATCTTGGTCGGGTCGTCGGTCTTGTCGTTTCGCGGCGTAGATCTTGGCATCCCGGGTCTAGGCGTCTTTGATCGATGGCGAACTTGAATAGACAACATCGGGTTCCAGGTAGCACACACAACATCTTTTCACGGTCATTGTCTTATCATCACCACAACAACATGGCCTTCGGGTTGGACACACCTCTTCACATCATCTGTAGCTCACTACCTCATACCCTCGCCACATCATATTGTTGCAGGGCTAGCACACACGCAGGACACAAGAGGTACTTGTTAAAAAAACAGAGAACAAACGCAGCTCACAGGATGGAGCAGAGGAGGGCTGGACCTCATGGTGTCTCGCGGCGAGAGGCAACAAGGCGGAGCTCGGCCGTGCTGCGGGAGAGGAAGGCGGTACCGCGTGGGCCGAGCCGGGCCACACGACGGCGGCCGGAACAGAGAGGGGAGCCGAGGGAGGAGGCCGGCGCGGGCGACACTCGAGAGAACGGTGGTAGCAGTCGGTGACGTGGGTCAGAGGCAGGATGCTGCGCTGTGGCGGAGCTCGTAGAGGAAGGCGGGGAGGCGGCTCGCCGGCGGCGGCGAGGCTTGGTGGCGGAGGACAGCGCCGGCCGGTGGTTGTCGAGGCGGGGACGAGCGGGAGCGGCGCAGGCGGGGTCCCCGCGGTGGCGGACGATGGTGGCGGGGAGGAAGCGGCGCAAGCGGCGGCGAGCCCGAGCGGCGGAAGGAGGAGGCCGGCGTAGGGGAGGGGCCGGCAGCAACGGAGAAGCGAGCGGGGCGTCAGGTTGGAGGCGGGGTCGAGGAAACCGAGGAGAGAGGGGGCGCGGGGTCCGCGTGGTGGGGTACGGATCGAGGTGGTCGGGGCGTGTGGCAGGTGTGAGGGAGTGGGGCCAGGGCGACGGGAGTGGGCGGGTGAGACCCAGGTGGACGGGGACGCGGGCCAGGTGGGGCCGGGCGCGCGCGCGTGTGAGAGGACGGCGGCGGGGTGGACCAGGCGGGTGTGTGTGGGCGCGCAGGCGGGTGAGGTGGCGGTGGTTGGTGGGAAAAAGGGAGGGGCTGGTGATGTGGAGGATGGGTATTGGCTGGGGTGAGGTGGAGGGGTGGAGGAAGGGGCTGGGTAGGCTAGGATTGGGTAGAAAAGGGTTTGGGGATAGACAGGGTAGGGTTTTAATTTGGAGGTGGCCGGCTAGGCTTTCGGGCCTGGCTGGCTGCCTCCTATTAAAATAATATAAAATTTTGTTTATTTAAAACGGGGCTTTTAAAAACCGTTGGTAGACAAAACAAAATATTCTGGAGACCCAGGTTTTAATTTAAAATAAAGACGGGGCATTTCGAAAACAAAACAGACTTTTCGAAAATAGCTTTATGCAAACAAATGCAAGATGACATGACGATGCTCAAATGCAAGGTGGCATGATGACATGAGCATGCGGTCATGATGATGCAATGCACAAAAACAACGTGATTTTCTAGTAGTGGTTTTGCGGGGCGCCACAGGGCAACCTTTTGCTGCTCCAGTCCCTTGTTGAGTAGCTTGATACCCAAACGGATCTCCTCTGGTCCTGGATTAGCCGATAGAATTTCTCGGGCTGCCACGGTATTTTGTACTGGTGTTGGGTATACCCAATCTCTGTTGCTATCTTTCCGTGGCTTCCCCATCTCATCTCCAAAAAGGACGGCACGGACACGTGGGAATTGGTTGTCATCTATGTGACTCTTCCGTGTCTTCTGATGTAGACGAGACATGTATTCCTTGTTTGACATGCGTTTCTTCTCCACCTCGATGTTTTTGGCTTCATCGAGGAGTTGTTGAAGACGCGCTTCTAGGGCTTGCACCCTTTCGTCCATCTCATCTGCAGTAAGTTCTGCAGCTGTAGGGATAGGTGTGGTTAATGCGGCATCGATGAGTTTACGCGCACCTTCTGTGATCACGTGTCCATCCACCGATGCTTCTTTTTTCGCTCGTCCGGGATAAGTGCTCCATCTGAGTCTTCCTCATATTCCTCGGCAACCACCTCTTCTGTCAGAGGATCTTTTGCCAGGGTCTTATTTTTCGTGTTCTTCTTCTTTGCCTTCTTGGCAGCGCCGGTAGCAAATACGGCTTTGGGTCCGTTACCAGGAGTCAAGCTCTGATCGGTACTTTCGGATATTTGGACTTCGGGATTATCTCCGACGTCCATGTCATCCTGCGCTTTGGGAGAGTGTTCCCCAGATCCTTCATCCATGGCTTCTCCATCTTCTGCAGCTTTGGAGTTATACTCCTCTTCATATTCCGCGGAGAACATTCGGAAATCTGCTGGCGTCATCGACTCATCCGAGGATGCGGGTCGTCGGCGTTTGTTCCAATTGCCTCCAGCATAGAGTCGGTGTTGTCTCCAGCATCGGCAGAGCCAGATCCAGATCCCACGTATCCAACGAAGTGGGATGCGTGCTTCCTAAGGTACCTGCGGCTTTCGCGATCAGCCATATCGAAACTTTTGATGGTTTCGAGGATTGCCTCTGCGCTTTCGCCTTGCAGTATCATACGTCGTAGTGTGTACCTTAGGAAAGGCCTGTCTGTTCCGGCATCATCAGAGCCGGAATCAGTGTCGTTGATATGCTCCTCCTGGATTTCGACTTCTGCGGGTAGATCGATCTGGGAGCTGGCTCCTCCAGGGAGATCCACTCTAGATTCGACGTGGACTGCTAGGTCTTCTTCAGGTTCGGGTTTCTCCACTATCTCCACAAGTGGTGCGGGCTGGGTGGGATTAGGGTTTTCTGAGATCTGAAAGTCTGCCGCCTCCACGGACAAAGGGGACCCAGAAAATTCTTCTGCCTCTATCATCACCGCTGGGGTGGGTTGGGCAGGTTCAGCGAAACGGATGTAAACATCGATCTCACCAAAAGACATGATTGTGTAGGAAGTCATGGCCTCCTTTGCCGGAGTCCAAGTCTCGTCGAGAACGATGAGAGGGACGTCGCTGGTGTAGAGGATGCGACCGACAACGATAGTCTCGCCGATTCCGATTCTTGCAGATTCCGCTCGGAACGCAGATCCGAAGCTCACTTGTCCCACGGTGGGCTCCAACTATCGTCGGATTGATGACAAGTACGCCATGAGGGGGTCCTCGAGGCGTGCGGAAGAGAGGGGTGTGAGACGTATGGTGTTCCGGGACAGTGAGCACACAAGTTTACCCAGTTGAATCCGGCTTTGGGCGGATCCTACTCCCTGCTAGCAATCCGATGTCTGACAGAGCCGGAATATGGGTTACAAGGGTTTCTCCTGTGCAAGTTGAGGGTCTAAAGTATTGAGTGTGTCCTAAAGGCTCTCCCTAGGACGGCTTATATAGATATTCGGCCTAGGGTTTACAGGAGAGGTCTATCTAGCTACGTCTAAGAGTCAGCTACAGAGTACATCTTGAACTACAAGTAACATTATGGGCCTAAGTCGGTAAGTCTTCTGGGCCTTCTAGTAGCCGGATTGGACTCCGTCTTTCTCCCTGACTGGGTCACCCGTGAAGCAAAGCTCTAACCCGAAGTGGGCCACCCTGGTCAGTGAGGAACTGTGAGGATCCCTGGAAAGTATATCCCCAACACTGTCTATTGCTTGTCGTCTCCTACAAGGAGTCGCCTTCTTTCGGACTTGGGCCACCTGAATCCTTGTTGGGCTTCAATTGTCCCATGGGTTCCTCTTGGGATGGATCGGACTAGCTAAGCACGAGTATCCGTATGGTATACCCATGTCAACTATATGGTCTAGTGGTCTATTACATGTAGGCCAAGGAACAAAGGGGGATTGGGCATAAAAAATCTGAAACTATGTAATATTTGTCTCATGGGTAAGTGGTCGTGGAAGTTGGAATCTGAGGATGGACTTTAGTAGAGGATTGTAAGAGCCAAATATGGTATGTCTCATGGTTTCTAGAGGATTAGAGTGAAACAAAGTGATTCTGCTGCATGGAAAGACTTGCTGAAACTCAAACAAATATATCTAGTTGGTAGGAAAATGGAGCTAGGAGGAAGAGGAGAAATTGACTTCTCACATGATCAGTGGATTAGAAATTTATCCATTTGTGAGAAATTTCTAGAACTTCATAAAATATGCAATCAACAGACTGGTACTGTTAGAGAGATGTTAGATTCGGGATAGTTTTTTTACTTTTACGAGGTGGCTCTCACCTAGGTTAACTTCTCAATGGCAAGATTTAAGGAACATGTTAGCTTCTGTGAGTTTAAATGATGAAAATGATATACCTAAATGGAAATACACTAGGTCTAGGATTTTCTTAGTTAAATCTCTTATAATAAGCTTGTTGATGTGGGGCTTCATAGATCCTTTAGACATTTATGGAAAGCTAAGCTACCTCTTAAAATCAAAATCTGGCTCTTGCTTATTTGGCACAACGAGCAATCGCTACTAACGATAACATGAAAAGGAGGAAATGGGTAGGAAGCTATGTTTGTCGTTTGGTCCATTGGACGAAACTATTAACCACTTGTTCTTCACATATTATTTTGTTGTTTATATGTGGAGTACAATAACAATTTCTACTAATATCGGTGTCTATAATAGACCTTCTTGCTTTACTCAGTACTTCTGGTGGATTGTGAAATTTCTTCTCTTTGGATTTCATTTTCACATTATTTGCGTTGATGCTCTATGCTGGGCTTTGTGGAAAACTAGGAATCGATCATATTTTGAAGGAAAAATAATTTCTTCCCCTCTAAAATTAATTTATTACAATTATGCTTTCCTTCATTACTTGGCAGGCCTCGAGAACAAGCAGGCCAGGAGATTGATGGTTGAGGGAGCTGACCGTCTTCAACATATGGCCACTCAGGTGCATGAGATGGCGAGGCGAGATTCGACAATGATAGTCAGGAAAGGGGATGAAGACGAGGATGTGGACATCACTAATGATAAAAAATGCCTTCTTGGAAGATGGGTTCCTGTGACCTAAATCTTTATCTTCCGTTGTCAAATAGTGTGGGTGTTGTTAGTCAGAATTGGTCTTAGGACTTGTGGTTGTGACAAATGTTGTCTTAAGACTTTAGTTGTCCTTTTCCCTTTTATTTTAGTTCTTGCTTTTTAGTTGAAAGACATATGTTCAGTTATCTTTGTAGTGATGAAACCTAACTCTAATGGGAGTTCGTACGGAAAAAATCTCCAACACATGCCTAAAAAAGCCTCGCGCTAAAAATGTCAATTTAGCGCACAGGAGTCAAAAAAAAGTGCTCCAACTGAGACTCTAAAATAGAGCGCCCAAAAAAAATAGCGCGTGCGCAGAAATAGAGTATCCTGCGCTGCAAATTTAGCACGCTGGCTTGCCTGCTCTAAAATATTGCCCCGATCCCACCACGCGCGCGAAGGAAATCTACCATAGGAAACTTCCTAGTCATGCCTCTGACGCCGTGGATGCCTCACAGGCCTGCTGCTCCGCCCGCGCCTGCCACTCAGCCCGCCTGAACACGTCGTAGGCGCTCCGGCACGTTGTGTTGTCTTGGGACTGGAGCTTGGCGTGGCACATCGCGTCTAGGTAGCGTACCTAGTCGCCTGCGCGTGCCGCTCAACCCACCCGAATGCGTCACAGGCGCTCTCACATGTCGCGTCGCCTTGCGACCGGTGCTCGGCAGGGTACATCGCATTAAGGTCCATAGTGCACCCAGCTGCCCGCATGTGCCGCCGCCACCTAACCCTCCGCCGATCTACCGCTTGGCCCTCCGCCGCCCGCACGTGGACGCTTCGCCAGCGCGTGCCTCTACTCCTGATGAAGCACCAGCAGCCGATTCCTCGCGTGAAGTAGAGATGGAGCAGCGGAGGGCTCGATTGCTTTTATTAAAAAATGGGGTCTTTTCTGTAAAATTTAGAGCACTATTTTACAACGTTCGGTAAAGAGCTGCCTACGGCGCGCTGTAATTTAGCGCGCGTCTGAAAAAGTCAAAAATTTACAGCGCCAGATTTTAGAGCATCTCTGTATCTCTTGGAGATGCTCTTACAGACGGTGCTCTTACGGACGGTACGATCTTTATTTATTCGAAAATACGCTCAAGTTGGAGAGTAGTCGTAAGCATCCGCGTCTTTAGTAACACTGTCTATCCATAGCGATTGCCTGCTTTCAGTACCACTGCCTGTATCCAGAATAACTCTTTGACAGCCCAATCTCGATGACTACTTGATGGCAAGGAAATGGCCAACGCAACACCTTATTTTATGGTAATGCTTTATGCACTTGATCAAAAAGAAGGTATGAAGGAACGGTAGATCCACACTTCCAGGCTCTAGAGAAACCATCTTGCCATGGCCGCTAGCATCGTCATAGATAACAATAAACACCAGCGACACACCGAAAAATAGATCTGGTCTGATCTGAAGAATGACGAGAAGACCAAGCTGGTAATCTAAACGATCGAATAATACATGTTGACATCACCTCCGAGACGCCACCGTGAAGGTCGGCACTGGTGTGGAAGTATAGGTAAGGTAGCGCCTCTCCCACGACCCCAACGATGCACCATGGAAAAAAATAACCTACCACCGGAGCAGCAAGCAGAGGGAGAAGCAAACAACGCTCTTACCAGATGAGATTAGGGAAAGGAGTTAGCGTCGCCGCCACTTGTTAGAGGAAGACGAGAACAAGGCAAGCCACTCGTCGCCACCACCTGATAGAGGGAGACGCGAACGAGGAAAGCCACTCGTACTCTCAACTCAAAGATTGAAAAAAGGATTTAGGGTTTTATGCGTGGGTCAAAAGCCCTGCACGTGCTCCACTTATATAGTCATGACCACATACAAGTTACATACGTATACAACACGTATACGTGATACACGATAGGCGGGTTAGTCTGAATACAATTCTAACACTCTCCTTCAATCTATATCGATACATACAAGTTTAAGATTGGACTTAAATCTATCCAACATCTGTCATGTGGCTGGTTTAGTAGAATACATCAGGCAGCTGGTCATGAGTGGAGATGAACCTGGCATCCAGTTCACTGGTTGCTACTCGCTCTCGCACAAAATGGAAAATCGACCTTAATGTGCTTAGTTCGAGCATGGAAGCCTGGATTCGCCATCAGGTAAGTAGCCCCAACATTATCACACCATAATATGGGGTACGCTGCCGAGTCACACCAACCTACTTAAGTAGAGAGTCTACCCATATAGTTTTAGCAGCACCATTAGCTAATGCCTTATACTTTGCCTTAATACTGGATCTCGAGACTGTGGGTTGCTTCTTTAAACTCCAAGAAATAAGGTTCGGACCAACAAACACGGCAAACCCACTCGTGGGCCGTCTGCCTTCCACACATCCTGCCATATCCGCATCCATAAAAATACTAATAACAGATGGTGATGACTTGCAAAAACTCAAGCCAGTCTGCAATGTTCTTTTAACATATCGCTGAATTCGCTTCACCGACTTCTAGTGTATATTAGTGGGCTGCAATAGAAACTGGCAAACTTTGTTTACCACAAAAGAAATATCTAGACGAGTAAGAGTCAAATACTACAGTCCGCCGACAATATTGTGATACTGGAATGAATCATCTCCAATGAGAAGCGTGCGTGAATTCTAGGCCAAGGTGTAATGCCCGGGAAAATATTCCCCAATTAGATTTGCCTGTTATTTGATTTTGTATATCATCATGACATCATGCATACTTTTGCCTAAAATTATTTTGGCCAAAAGCCTATTTTTGTTTTCTAATTATCCTCTCTTTTGTTTCAAATTAAAACCCTGGTCTTTTCTAGATCTCTTATTTGTCTAAAAACTAGTTATAAAAGCCTTTCTAAAATTAAATAAATAAAATATTTTGTACTGGGGAAGGCAGCACACACACGCAACGCCAACGCAGCCGTTGACCACGCCCGCACTCACAAACCGCGACCGGGCCCACCTTGTTCCTATCATGAAGGAGATCGAGTCCTAGTCGCCACCAACCACCGCTCGCGATCCCCCTCGAAGACCTGCTCGCGAGTGTCCCTTCCTCTCGAGCTCTGGCCGCTGCCGCCAGTGAGCCCGCCTCCGGTCGCCCGCGCCTCCGCCTGACGCAGAGCCGTCACACGCCTCGTCTTTCTTGGCGACCGTCGCCACCTCCCGAGCACCTCGCTCCTCTTCACCGACCGCTCCAACGGCTCCTGTCTGCGCCTCTCATCGCGTCCCCAGCAGGAAGACGCTCGGCCGCACGTCCCCATCGCATCGCCGCCGCTGGCCTCACTCCCCGCCGTCGCATCCCTATCGCCGGAGCCCGGACTCCACGCCTCTCCCTCGACCTGGAACAACGTCGCCGCCGTGGGCTCCTCACCAGCAGCCCGCCGCACCTCTGCCCCGAGCTGCCTCACCTCCCCGCGTGGAGCCTCCGCCTCAAGCCCTGCCAAGCGCCCCTTGTTGCCTTTGCCTGCTCTGGCCCACAGCAGCAGCGCCCCGCCGCTCATCTCGTCCCCGCCAGCCCGCCCGCCTACTTGGTTCTCTCTACAGGGCCTGGTTCTATTGCACGAGATGGTGGCCAGATGACCATGTCGATGGGTGATGTACCAGTATCTGTGTTTGCAGAAGCCCCGATGCTGTTGTGACCAGGACAAAAATAGAGATACATTGAGCCCATGTCGTAAGTTCATCACGGACCATCAAGTACCAATACCTGGATCCGATGACCTGAAGCTCTCCCTCCCAGATCGAAGGCCTCCTTCACAGAACACCAATCCCCGATCCCGGAGTCCGAAGACCGAACCGTCGCTCTCTTCCTTCCCTCCGAACCCAAGTTCCAAGACCCTAATGTGTGACTCCTATCCGCTCTTATTTTATAATATGATATATAATTTGTTGCATATAAAATATACATGCTTGCATACATACTTTGTCATTTGGGGGTATTTGGTCGACTCACCTAATAATTACATATGGAGACTATATGCAGGCTATTCTAGACTTATATTGCCTCCATTTAAATTTGCGTAGTGAATCGATGACATGCTTTGTCTTGCCAATTCAACACCTAACTTGCGGGGTAGTTAAACAACTTGAACCATAATATTTGATTATCGGGATCCTGATCCCGCTTAATATTGTTAAGATAGGCCGCATATTGCCATGCCAAACATCATGTCATAAACATGCCGCATCTTTGCCATATTATTAAATATTGCACCGATTGCTCTTTCTAGTGATTTGCTTTTTCATCGGATAGGACGATGAGTCGGTGTGAGATACGACGAGCCTTCAGATGATCTTCTCAGGCGAGCATTCTCCCCCCTTCCACCTATTTTGGATTTGTAGTCTTCACTTCATTCCTTTGATCTATTGCTATCCTTATTATCGATGCTCTAGTACTGTTCCCTTTAATTACCTGCTCTACTATATAGCCTTGGTTATCCTACTGCCTTATTTGAGTAGATAGTTTTGCCCTTGCGATTCGTAGGCATGCTTAGTACCGCTCTCATACAGGTGCATCGTGATAACCAGATATGGTTAATACTAAGGTAATTAAATTGGTGATATTGGTTGTGGTTATGGTTTCACCTAATGATAAGGCCCCGACAGGGACCACCTTTGGGAACTGCTTGAGCCGACCTAGGACCCGTTCGTTCTATGATACTAGTTCTGAGTTGATCGCGCTAACCAAACGTGGGGACACCTGGGATCCCCCCTCAACTACCGGCGCTATCACAAATTGGTTTTCCATTTGGTGCATACCATAATATGTCCTCAGGCATGGGTGAGTGGTATATGTCTTCGGACTTGATATTTGGTGGACAGCAGCTGCATTGCATACATAAACGCGGTATGGCCGAGAGGTCATCTTCCATAGTGGAGCTCCGATCCTTCCCGATCATACACGCAAACGTTGTACCTCCCTTGAGAATCGTCGTGCCTCCTGGTTGGGTCAATACAATAGGTGATACCTCTAGATACGCGCGTAGTTATGGGATAGTTCTTGTTGTCAGATTCGGAAGGCACGCGTATTATGTTGCCTGAAGGGTTGAACATGCGTTTGGGTACAGTAGTGCACCCCTGCAGGGTAAATCTTTTCGAGAAGCCGTGTGTCAACGGTTATGGACGCCTCATGAGTACGGTGTCATGATCATAGACAACGCCACTAAAGTTTTGTCTCTAATAACATGATTAGTAATTAGCCTTATCAACTAAACACCTGCTTAATTAAAATTGCCACCTTATGTGTTTCGCAAGTGGAGTTCCTCGACTGGTCTTCGTGGGGGAAACCTTCGGATGGGTTATGTTTGGTGTTATATTATACTTATCATATAGCGCTCTCTTATCTCGCTCTAATAGCCGAAGTTGTAATGTGTCTCTATAAGTTAGATAGTGCAAGCTTTGCTGCCGCTGAGCCCACCATACCTATGTAGGCGAGGACCGCCGAATTCTAGCCTCGCCGTGTACTAACCTCAGTACTGACCCGTCTTTTTCCTTTGCCCTTTGTTGGCACCCCTTTGGCTTTGACATGTATGTGATTGACGACATTAGCAAGGTTACCCTTCCGGCTTGGCCTGAGCACGGTTATGGATACCATTGGTTATTTTTCAGGACTCTTAGTCCAATTTGGATCTTGTCTGTACTCGGACATTACTTGGCTTTCTTCATGATTTTTATCCTTGTATTGTATCTTCGTATTCTTGACTCGTTGAGTCGTTGTTGTATATATAAGTTCTTGTGGACTCTGTTGTAAACTACTATGATGTAACTACTTGTAATCAAATCTCACCCACACGAAAGTGTCAGGTGGGCGTCTCTGAATTGCTTCTATGCGGGTTTTGGCGGAAAATGCTAAGATCTGCATAGATCCGATTCTGGGGCGTTACACAAGGCCTCGGGCACTGCAAGAGGAGTGGTGGCGGGATTACAATTCTCCATGTTGACTCGATGGAGAAAATCAAGTTACATACGTATACAACACGTATACATGATACACGACAGGCGGGTTAGTCTGAATACAATTCTAACACTCCCCCTCAATCTAAACCGCTACATACAAGATTAAGATTGGACTTATATCTATCCAACATCTGTCGTGTGGCTGGTTTAGTGAATACATCAGGCAGCTCGTCATGAGTGGAGATGAAGCTGGCATCCAGTTCACTGGCTGCTACTCGCTCTCGCACAAAATGGAAAATCGACCTTAATATGCTTAGTTCGAGCATAAAAGCCTGGATTCGCCATCAGGTAAGTAGCCCCAACATTATCACACCATAATATGGGGTACGCTGCCGAGTCACACCAACCTTCTTAAGTAGAGAGTCTACCCATATAGTTTTAGCAGCACCATTAGCCAATGCCTTATACTTTGCCTCAATACTGGATCTCGAGACTGTGGTTGCTTCTTCGAACTCCAAGAAATGAGGTTCGGACCAACAAACATGGCAAACCCACTCGTGGACCGTCTGCCTTCCACACATCCTGCCCAATCCGCATCCGTAAAAATACTGATAACAGATGATGATGACTTGCAAATACTCAAGCCAGTCTGCAATGTTCTTTTAACATATCGCTGAATTTGCTTCACCGACTCCTAGTGTACATTAGTGGGCTGCAATAGAAACTGGCAAACTTTGTTTACCACAAAAGAAATATCCAGACGAGTAAGAGTCAAGTACTGCAGTCCACCGACAACACTGTGATACCGGAATGAATCATCTGCACTGAGCAGCGTGCGTGAATCCCAAGCCAAGGCCTCGGACACTGCAAGAGGAGTGGTGGCAGGATTACAATTCTCCATGTTGACTCGATGGAGAAGATCAAGAGCATACTTCCGTTGAGTCAACGTCATCCCCCTGAATTGTGCCTCCAATCCAATGAATTAATCCAGTCATCCCAAGTCCTTAATAGGAAAACTTTCAGAGAGAGAACGAATCAGGCGATCCACATCCTGGTGAGTAGAGCTAGCAATGACAATATCATCCTCATAGACAAGAATGAATATCTGCACCCCATCACGTGAGAAAAATGAAGAGTGGCATATCAACCTTGGAGGAAACAAACCCAAACTGATGGAGAAGATGACTCAGTCGCGCATACCAAGCCCTCAGAAACTGTTTTAGGCCATAAATAGACCGCTGAAGCTTACATACATGAGGATGATACCTCACATCTTCAAAGTCTGGCGGTTATTGCATGTAGACATCCTCAGCCAGGAACCCAACATTGCTAACATCAACATGTCGAAGACTCCAGCCGCGAGAGACGGCGAGAGACAATACCAGGCGAACTATGGCCGGCTTCACGACTTGACTGAAAGTATCACCATAGTCAATCCTATGCTGTTGAGTAAAACCACGAGCTACTAAATAGGGATTCAGTATCCAATATAATAGGAACTGGGCGCAACTTATTAAATAGGGGTGTACTTCCGTGCTTTTTTGCTTATAGATAGACCCATCAGGACGATGCTTGGTTTTAAAGATCCACTTTCTGCCAATGGTATTGACGCTAGGTGGTCGAGGGACTAGGGTCCATGTGCCAGTCTGCTGCAAAGAAGAAAACTCATCCGACATGGCTGCATGCCATGCCGGCTCGAGAAGCGCCTCTCGGTGTGATGTTGGAGTAGCAAAGAACGCGCGGAGACGCGAATCATAACAGACTGTGCGGTTGGTGTATACCTTCTCGTGATGGGTATGATCACGATGGCGAGTGATCATCGCATGTGAGACTCGGCAGGTGGGCCAGCCGGGGGTGTCGCAGCCGATGGCACGGTATGAACGACACGAGCTGGTTAGGAGAGGACGAAGCCAGCCCATGGGCCGGTCCAGGCGGAACCGCGGAAGCCGCAGGCGACTGCAGCAACTCATGCACATCAATCACATGCTCCCCGTGTACGTCGATCGCGGGCTCCAGTGAGCGATCGGAAGGAGGCGTCGACATCTGCACAGTAACACAATCACCTTGCCCAGGTTGGATCAAGGTTGGATCAGTAGACAAATAGAACAGGTCATAACTTCGCACAGGCTCGATAATAACTGGTTCATCGGACGAAAAATGAATAGCTTATTTAAGAGTGGAGAGTAGTCATAAGCATCCGCTGCTTCAGTAACACTGTCTATCCGTAGCAATTGCCTGCTTCAGTAAAAGCTGGTGATTTAAATGACTGAACAATATACGTTGTCATCACCTCCGAGACGTCACCCTGTAGGTCGGCACTTGTGTGGAAGTAGAGTTAAGGTGGCGACCCAAATGGTGCACCATGGCAAAAAAGATCGTAACCATAACTACTAGGCAGAGGAACAAGGTATCCTCTCCCTATTGTCGCTGGAGCGGCAAGCAGAGGGAGAGGGAAACAATGCTCTCACCGGATAATATTAGGGAAAGAAGTTAGCGTCGCCGCCACTTGTTAGAGGGAGACGCAAACGAGGCAAGTCACTCGTCTTCGCCACCTGTTAGAAGAAGACGCAAACGAGGCAAGCCACTCGCACTCAGGGATTAAAAACCGAGACCTAAATCGAGAACCTAGGTGTCTAATTCGGTCATCAAATATGGAAAACCCAAAAAGTATTGTGGGTACGAAAAAACAAAATTGAATTTGGGAATTTCGGTCTTGACGTACCGAATAATAACTCGATTAAACCAATGTAGAGTATGGAAAAGAGGGCAAGTAGCTGCAATAATTAATCTTAAAAAAAACTAGCTGTAATTTCCTCCGCCCAGCGTAACAAACAAATCCAGGGAACCCGGTATAGCAGGTCGGAGTACGTGCAGTTGTTTTGCAGCCAAGGAATATCGACCGCGTCGTAGTCACGCCAGCATCAGCATAATGAGCATATGCCTCCAATCCGTCTCCGACCCGAAAACATACGTCGATCTACTTATATATATATATCCTCCTCCATGCATCCACCAAGCTCGCTCGATCGATCGCTCCCCTCTCTCTAGCAAATCGAGTCGAGCACCATGGTCTTCCGCGGTGGCGAACGACCTGCCACCGTCGTCCTCGAAGACGTCGGCGCGACAGGAGGATCATCAGCAACCAGCAGCAGCAGCGCCGGGAGCACGGAGGACTATGACGAGGTGTGCAGCCTCGGCAAGGGCAGCTTCGACGCCGCGGCGCGCCACTGTGGCACGGGCAATACCGTCGCCATGAAGTCCCTCTGCTCCATCGACGACACCGCCGCCACCGACGTCGAACCACCAGCTTCTGCTTATGCATGAGGCCTAATAACTCTGAACCTGTAATTAGATACGGCTGTGAACACTAGATTTGTGCTATAAGCATACAGCTTTTCATTTGCTTCTATTGCTTATAAATAGGAAAACCAATGCGTGACCGTGCCCACGATCGAGGTCAGAACCGTGCCATCCCACGGACTCAGATCGTGGAGGAATACATGGTAGTGGCCGAGTCATGCTCTGACCGACGCACTTGACCCGCACAAACCACGGGTTCAGCTCAACTAGCTACAAGTTTGAATCTAAAAGGAAAGCGGGAAAAGATACATGATCAGGGGCAGTGGATTAGCTGACAATCTCCCCCCTAATCTAGATGCCATGCTTCTTGATTTCGACGATGCCGATCTTGGCTCGCAGCTCCTCGAAACGGGCGCGCCCGAGTGACTTGGTGAGCAGGTCAGCGAGCTGCTCCCCCGTAGTCACGTACTCCACATCGATCTTCCCGGATTCGACGCAGTCGTGAATGAAGTGGAACCGGGTCTCGATATTCTTGCTTCGGTCATGGAGCACCGGATTCTTGCAAAGCTGTATAGCTGACTTGTTGTCGACGCGGAGCTCTGCTCGAACTGGCGTTGTCTTCTGCAGATCGCCGAGCAACCGACCAAGCCAAATGCCCTGGCAAGCAGCGGTCGATGCTGCGATGTATTCTGCTTCGCATGAGGACAGAGCGATCACCTTTTGTTTTTGCGACTGCCAGCTTATGGCGCAGTTGCCGTAGAAGAACAGCAGCCCGGAGGTGCTCTTGCGATCATCCACATCACCGGCGAGGTCGGTGTCACTGAACCTGAGTAGGGAGGGCACCTTCTCTGCGCGCTCGTACCTGCATCCATGCCTGAGTGTGCCAGCAACATACCGCAGGAGGTGCTTGACATCATTCCAGTGTTCCTTCTTTGGCGCTTCCATGAATCTGCTCACGTACCCGTACCCCACCGAGAAGGAGAGGTCGGGGAGAGTATGGAACAGATAGAGGAGGCTGCCCACGACGCTCCTGTAGAACGGCGCATCCACCGGCGCGCCTCAACCTTGTTTGTTGAGCTTCAGTCGTGTCTCCATGGGAGTGCGACATGGATTGCATCCTTCCAGGCCAGCTTTCTTCAGGATCTTCTGGGCGTATGCTCCCCGGTTCATGGTGACAAAGCCAGCGCCCTGATGCACCTCGATGCCGAGGTAGAAGGTGAGCATCCCTAGGTCGCTCATGCGGAAGAGATTGAGCATCTCCTGCTTGAAGCGATCCACATCAGGCTGATGCGCACTGGTGATCAAGAGGTCATCGACGTACACGCCGACGAGCAGCGGCGTTGTCCCTCCACGAACGTAGACAGCGTGCTCTAAATCGCTGCGTGTGAAGCCGAGCGATGCTAGAGTACTGTCCAGCTTGGAGTTCCAGGCGCGTGGGGCCTGCTTGAGGCCGTACAATGCTTTGTCGAGCTTGAGGACTTGATGCTCGTGCCAGGCGACGTCGAATCCCAGTGGCTGCTGGACGTACACGTCCTCCTCCAGTTCCTCATTTAGGAAAGCGGACTTAACGTCCATGTGGTGGATTTCCTAGCCATGGCTGGCCGCGAGTGCGATCAGCAGCCGCACGGACTCAAGACGGGCCACCGGAGCGAACACCTCGTCGTAGTCCACTCCGGCATGCTGTACGTACCCTTTGGCGACGAGCCTGGCCTTGTGCTGCACGATCTCCCCGGCAGCATTCTTCTTGACCTTGAAGACCCATTTGAGGCCGATCGGCCCCTGACCAGCAGGGAGATCAACGAGACGCCATGTGTTATTCTCCTCGATGGACGCCATCTCGTCCATCATTGCGCGGCGCTAGCATGCGTGTGGCTCAGCTTCGGCGAAGTTCGATGGTTCATCGCCGATGTCGGTCACCAAGTGGAGCTCCTTGTCGTCGAGCTCCACGCTAGAGGAGGTGTTGATGATGTTCTCCAGCGTTTTGTACCGGCAAGGGGCCTCCTCCCCTGGTTCGATTGGCATTGGGTTCGAGGGAGGCGTGCAGAAACGCGTCTCCCCCTGCATCGGTGCTTCAGGCGAGAGGCTCGGCGAGACAGAGCTCGATGCACCTAGGGAGCATGGCGACGGAGAAAACGACGACGACGACGGACCACCTGATGATGGAGGCGGTGATGGGGGTTCTGGCATGGCCTGACGATGCCCACTGGGCACCATGTACTCGACGGTGAAATCATGACCGTGAGTGTCGGTGGAGAGCGTTTCCGCGCTCCAGTCCCAGCTCCGGCTCTCGTCGAAGACGATATCCCGTGATACATGGACGCGCTTGTCCACCGGGTTGTACACCTTGTATGTCTTGCCGCCATCTTCGTATCCGATGAACACCATCGGCACACTACGGTCATCGAGCTTGCGAGGATGCGGCTTGACGACCTTGACATGCGCCACACATCCGAAGACGCGCAGGTAGTGTATGGGTGGCTTGGATTCCGTCCATGCCTTGAACGGGGTGATGTCGTCGAGTGCACGTGTGGGCGATCGGTTCCGCAGGAAGACAGCCGTGGTGAGTGCCTCTCCCCAAAAGATTGCCGGCATGGATGTCCCTTTCAGCATGCTCCGCTCTATGGCGATGATGGTCTGATTTCTGCGCTCGATGACTCCGTTCTGTTGTGGGGAGTAGGGGGCCGACAGCTGTCGCTTGACTCCATGATCTGCACAGTACGATGCAAAGTCTGCAGGGTTAAATTCTCCTCTGCGGTCAGTGCGCAGAGCCTTGAGCGTGCACTGCTTCTCATTCTCGACGCCATCTTGGAAACGGCGAATGGCGTTCGCAGCTTCGTCCTTTTTGGCCAGAAGAACCAGCCACATGTAGCGGCTGCAGTCGTCCACCAGGAGGAGGAACAACTTCCTCCCGCCCGGCGTGGGCGGTGAGATCGGGCCACACAGGTCCCCATGCACCAGGTCGAGCACCTTGGGTGCACGCCAGTTGCTTGCCACCGTGAACGGGGCGCGGCGGTGTTTGCCGGCCAAGCACGCGTCACACAGCTGGTCCACCTGATCGTCGCGGGTGGCGAGCTTGCGCAAGGAGTGGAAGTTCAGGTGGCCAAACCGGGCATGCCACCGCCATGCGTCCTCATTTCCGTGCACGGCGTAGCACACAGGCTGGGCCAACTTGGCGTCCATGATGTACAGCCGATTGGCGCTCCGCTTGACCTTGGCTAGTAGCTTGCGACGGCGATTGAGGATCGTGAGGAAGCCGTGCTCGATGCCGATCTTGCAGCCGTGTTCGTCGAGCTGGCCGAGGCTGGCGATGTGGCTGTGTAGGCGTGGGATGAAGTAGACGCTCGTGAGCATACGATGTTCTCCACCTTGCCAGGTGAAGAGAACGGTCCCGCGCCCGCATATGTCTACGACGGAGCCATCGCCAAACTTCACCGTGCCCTTTATGTTGGTGTCGAGATCGGAGAATACGGAGGCGTCACCGAACATGTGGTTACTCGCACCTGTATCAAGGTACCAGCGGGTGTCGGTGTCACCTGCGTTGGCTTTGAGCTTGACTTGAGCGTGTTCCTCGTTGAGGTTGACGATGCCATTGACGTGCTCGGGTCTAGGAACAGCTGGCTCGACCAGTGTGCAGAGAGTGGCCATGAGAAGCGCAGGATCATCATCCTCCTTTGCCTGTGTGAGATTGGCCTCCTTAGCTTCCTCATCGCGCTTCTTCTTCCGGCATTCGTGAGCCCAATGCCCCTTTTTCCCACAGTACTTGCACTTGTTGGGGTCGTAGGGATCGCGGTCGTTGCCCTTTCCGCGCTGGTGGTTGCTGGAGCCGCCGCTGCCCGACGAACCGTCAAGGGCACGGCGTTGCATCTGCGCGTTCCATTGGTCCTCGGTGAGCAGCAGAGTGCTGCTGTTCTTGTCGTCCTCCCTCTTCTTACGGGCGGTCCACTGCTCTTCGGTGAGGAGCAGTTTGGTCCCCGTACCCGCATCGTCCTCCTCTTCTCCGCGATCATCGACCACCTTGAGACGCCCGATGAGCTCGTCGACGGTGATCTCGTCAAGGTTAATGAGGCTCTCGATCGACCAGGCGAGCTGCTTGTACCGCTTGGGCACGATGCGCAGGATTTTTTGCACGGCTCTTTTTTCGTCGATGACATCACCGAGGTCGCCCATCTCGCTCATGAGGGAGGAGAGACGGATGCCGAAATCATCGATCTCCTCTCCGGGTTTGAAGCGGAGCTCGTCATACATGATGCTTAGAGTTTGTGCACGCGATTCTCGTGCCTGATTCGCCCCGATGCGGAGAGAGCGGATCGTGTTTCATGCTCCCTTCGCGGTTTTCTTCACGGCGAGTGTGGAAATCAACTCTGGCGGCACCGCGTGCAGAATTGCTTTCATCGCTGCTCGATCGTTGCAGTACTCAACGGCACCCATCTCCACTGCGGACCACAGGTCTCGTGTCTGCAGAATCACCTGCATCAGGAGAGACCAGTTGGTGTAGTTTGTCCTTGTCAGCATCGGGAACTGTGTGGATGACAATCCCGTGTCGTGGAAGGAGCGCGTCGGCGCGCGGTTGACGGCGAGGGCGCCGCTGCTCGGTGTGGCCGGAGGTGACTCTGTGGCTGCCTTCGCCCGTGCCGCAGCAACCTCCCTCTCTTGTTCCTCGGCCGCGAGTTCATCAGCGGTCTTGGAACCGCCGCCACCATCGGTGCCCTTCGCCTTGTCCATCTTGGGACTACAGGCTCTGATACCAAATGAGAACTCTGAACCTGTAATGCGATACGGCTATGAACACTGTGGATTTGTGCTATAAGCGTACATCTTTTCCTTTGCTTCTATTGCTTATAAATAGGAAAACCAATGCGTGACCGTGCCCACGATCGAGATCAGAACCGTGCCATCCCACGGACTCAGATCGTGGAGGAATACATGGTAGTGGCCGAGCCATGCTCTGACTGACGCGCTTGACCCGCACAAACCGCGGGTTCAACTCAACTAGCTACAAGTTTTACCCGGAAAAAAAAGCTAGCTACAAGTTTGAATCTAAAAGGAAAGCGGGAAAAGATACATGATCAGGGGTAGCTGGATTAGCTGACAAGGCCCGCCTCCTGACTGAGGCCTCCGGCGGAAACCCTTACGTGGTCGGCTCCCACGGGCTCGTGCTCGACCCGACCATCGACAACGTCTGCCTTGCAATGGAGTACGTGGAGGGGCCGAACCTGAGCGATTTTCCTGTCGGGCAGGCCGCCTCTCGAAGAGGACACCGTGCGCGCCTTCATGTGGCAGCTCCTCACCGGGGCCAAGACGATGCACGAACACCGCATCGTCCACCGCGACATGAAGCCGGCCAACGTCCTAGTCGGAGAAGACGAGAAGACTGTTACAATCGCGACAAGAAGATAACGAAGAACGAAAACGAAAAACACAGCAAGGAGACACAGATTTAACGTGGAAAACCTCTCCAACAAAGAGAGGAAAAAACCACGGGCGCCAGCCAGCGAAACTTCACTATATCGAGGAGTGTTTACAAACGCCGGGGATTTCACAGATGCAACTCTCCCAACCGGCGGCTTACAAGGGGTTTATATATCGGTGGAAACCTAGGTCTTCGACGATCCGCATTGCATTTCCCAGGCGTCCCGTTGGAGGCGCAGTGTGGCCAACTAGACTCGTTACACTCGCCCAAGCCTCCGTGACGGGCCTCGCTCCACTCGTCAGAAGTTGGCCTATACTTTGTAGAATTTGGATCAACATATAACAAACTCCACCTTGAGACAAATTTCTCCTTGTAGCATCAACAACAACCATCTCCCTGAACAAACAAAGCAAATACTTTCGACGCCAATAGCCACTTGGGCTAATCAAGAACCAACTAAGTTCGAGCAAAGCTCAAACTTAGCAATGTGAACAGTTTAGTCATCATATCGGCAGGATTATCATGAGTGCTGATCTTGCATACCTTTAATTTACCTTGAGCAACAATGTCTCTAACAAAATGGTACTTGACATCAATGTGCTTAGTTCTCTCATGGAACATCTGATCTTTTGTAAGGTATATGGCACTTTGACTGTCACAAAACAAATTAATGCAAGAATCATCTCCACAAAGCTCAGCAAACAAACCTTTCAACCAAACAGATTCTTTGCAAGCTTCAGCAATAGCCATGTATTCGCTTCGGTAGTAGATTGTGCAACAACAGCCGCAATGTAGCCTTCCAGCTAACAAAGACAACCTCCAACATTAAACACATAACCTGTGAGGGATCTTCTCTTATCCAAATCGGCAGAAAATCTGAATCCACATAGCCAACGAGTCCCTCACCGTCCCGCCAAACTTCAAACAAGCATTGGAAGTGCCAAGAAGGTACCGAAAACCCAATGAACAGCCTTCCAATGTTCTTTACCAGGATTAGCCATGTATCTACTTATCAAACTCATAGCATATGATAAATCAGGACGAGAACAAACCATGGCATACATCAAAGAACCAACAGACTAGAATATGGCACCTTTGACATGTACTCAAACTCTTCATCAAGAGTAGGACATTGAGAAACCGACAATTTAAAGTGAGGAGCAATAGGAGTACTAACTGAGTTGGCACCATCCATATTAAAACGATGAAGAACTTTCTTAATGTAACTTTGTCGACTAAGAAATAACAAACCAGATTTTCTATCTCGTAATCTCCATACCTAAGATCTTCTTAGCAGACCAAGATCCTTCATCTCAAACTCACTACTTAGGTGTGCCTTCAAAGTAGTGATTTCTTTCATGCCCTTGGCAGCAATTAACATATCATCAACATATAGCAGCAAGTATATAGGTGACCCATCAACAAACTTGATATAAACACAACTATCATATTTAGACCTCTCAAAACCATGTGAGATCATAAATGAATCAAACCTTTTATACCACGGTCTTGGAGATTTCTTTAAGCCATAAAGAGACTTCTTTAATTTGCACACAAAATCCTCTTTACTGTGCACTATGAACCCTTCCGTTGGTCCATGTATATTTCCTCATCAAGCTCTCCATGCGTAAAAGCAGTCTTGACATCTAACTGCTCAAGCTCAAGATCACGATAGCCACAATACTAAAGAAAGTACGAATGGAACTATGCTTCACAACCGAGAGAACACATCATTGTAATCAATACCGGAATCAGCTGAACCCTTTTGCTACTAACCTTGCCTTGTACCTTGAAGGCTCTTTGGGAGATAGACCTTCCTTTTCTTGAAGATCCACTTGCAATGGACCGCCTTCTTTTGTTTAGGCAAGCGCACAACATCCCATGTGCCATTTTTCTCAAGCGATTGCATCTCTTCTTGCATAGCAGATACCCACTTCTCATGTCAACGGATGCAATGGCTTCATTATATGTAGCAGGTTCAGAATCGTTCTCCACCATTCAAAGACAACTCAAAGCATAATGTACAAGATTACACTCTTCAATTAAGCGACGAGGTGGAACTATGTTACGTCTCGGTCTATCGCCAACAATAGATTCCTGTGGCTGCTGCAAAGCGATAGTGAGTGCTGAACAACATCATCATCAATATTTTCCTCATGAGTATCATCAACAACAGCATTATTATCAGCAGTTTTCGCAGTGCTCCACCGCACGAACTCCTCCTCTCCAATAGCAACAGAGAGGGATCGATGGCAAGCTGTCATGATACATAACGGATTCATTGAAAACAACGTTCCTACTCAACAAAATCCTTTTTGTTTCAGGTTCCATAGTTTATATGCCTTAACTCACGAACCATAACCAAGGAATATGCACTTGACAGCTCTAGGCTCTAACTTTCCATTATCAACATGAGCATAAGCGGTGCAACCAAAAACTCTCAACTGTGAATAATCAGTGAACGACCATACCTCAATAGGAGTTTTCTTCTCAAGTGGAATAGAAGGTGACCTGTTGATGAGGTAACACTGTTGTGGCTGCTTCAGTAAACGCCTATGCATACCTGCATTAGACAACATACAACGAGCCCTCGAGATGATGGTTCTGTTCATGCGTTACGCCACGCCATTCTTGAGGAGTATATGGGATGGTGTGATGCTGATCATGCCATCGTTCTTGCAAAACTCCTCAAACTCATTAGAACAGAATTCCATACCATTGTCAAGACGTAGTACCTTTTACCTTCTTCTCAAACCGTTTTTCAACCATAACTTTCCACTTCTTAAAAGCATCAAAAACATCAGATTTATGCTTGAAAATAGGGCCACACCTTTCTTGAGTAATCATCAATAATAGTAAGCATATAATTAGCACCACCAATAGAAGTCTTTGGAACGGACCCCATACATCAGCATGCACATAATCTAATATGCCTTTGGTGGTATGAACGGAAGCATTGAATTTAACTCTTTTATGCTTACCAAAGATGCAAAGTGCTCACGTAACTCAAACTTACTCAAGTTGCAACCATCAATCAGCTCTCTCTTGACCAACTCGCCATGCCTTGTTCGCTCATATGCCCAAGACGCATATGCCATAGATGTGTTTTACCACAATCATCGAATCATTAGAAGTAACAGCAGCGGCAATACCGGGCAAAGTGCTACCTCTAAGAACATATAATTTAGCAGAATTCATATCACCTATCATGTGAATAAGAGAACCTTTTGATACCTTCGAACTCGATGTCCACCGCATACTTGTATCCATCAACGTCCATGGTACTCGTGGAGATCAAATTTCTGGCCATGCTTGGTATGTGCTTCACCACTCAACGTCGTGTCACGCCATCATGTGTCCTAATCTTAAGATCCAACACCAACGATATGGCATGGGTTGTCATTCCCCACGCACAAAATCTCCGATGCCGCAGACTCATATGAACTGAACCAATCTTTGTTACAGCAAATATGAAACGAACATGCAAGATCAAGTATCCATTCATCATCACGAGAAGCACAAGCAGCAAAAACAGCTAAGCATTCACCATCGTAACTATCGAAACAACGCAGCCTTACCATTGCCTTGATCCTTATCTTTCGTTGGTAAGTACGTTCCTTTTCTCCTTATTCTGCAGCTTCCAGCAATCATCAATAACATGATTAGATTTCTTACAATACCGCAGAACTTGTCCTTTCCTTGGACTTGAGCGACCTCTCGCCTTTGCTCTTATCTCGGTTGCCATGGTTGTTAAATCTACGCTCGGTCCTGCCACGAACCTGCAGAGCTTCAGCCTTGGAGGACGCCCCATCTGCTGCACCATAGATTTCATCTTTTCCCTGTTTGAGGGCATCTTGCACTTCATCAAGGGTTATCTTCTCTCACGGCTCAACAACATTGTATCACGAAAGTGTGTATAAGAACTAGGCGAGCATAAGAGTAATAGGGCTAGATCCTCATCATCATATTTTACTTCCATAGATTGCAAATCAGAAATAATCTCTCTAAAAGAGATAAGTGATTCATTACCGATCCACCTTCCTGCAATCTATGCGAGAACAACTTCATCTTCACATGCATCTTCTTGGTTAGATCCTTTGACATGCAGATCGCTTCCAGTTTTTCCCATAGGGCGCAGCAGATTTCTTCTCCAAGATTTCTGCAAAATATTATTGGACAGATGAAGTTGAATCAAAGACAAAGCCTTACGGTCCTTCCGCTTCTCTTCGGCGGACCAGGTCTTAGCATCCTTTTCACCGAATCCATCCAGCGCTTCATCCAGATCAAGTTTGGGCGAGAATCGCCGCATCTTCACCGCCACAAGGAGAATCTTGTGGTGTAGTCCATTGTGGTAGATCGAACTTCAATGACGACATGTCGCAAACCCTAGATTAGAACCTGGGCTCGATACCACTTGTTACAATCGCGACAAGAAGATAACGAAGAACGAAACGAAAAACACAGCAAGGAGACACAGATTTAACGTGGAAAACCTCTCCAACAAAGAGAGGAAAAACCACGAGCGCCAATGAAACTTCACTATATCGAGGAGTGTTTACAAACGCCGGGGATTTCACAGATACAACTCTCCCAACCGGCGGCTTACAAGGGGTTTATATATCGGTGGAAACCTAGGTCTTCGACGATCCGCATGCATTCCCACAGGCGTCCCGTTGGGCACGGTGTGGGCCAACATCAGACTCGTTACACTCGGCCCAAGCCTCCCGGCGACGGGCCTCGCTCCACTCGTCAGAAGTTGGCCTATACTTTGTAGAATTTGGATCAACATATAACAAAGACGGTCAAGATCTGCGACCTCGGGCTAGCCATGTCCCTGGTGACGGAGCGGCCGCCGTACGGCAGGGCCGGCACAGTGTCCTACATGGCGCCCGAGGTCCTCCTGGGGAAGCCGGACTACGACGCGCGGGTGGACGTGTGGTCGCTCGGGTGCGTCATGGCCGAGATGCTCACCGGCGGCAAGACGTTGTTCAATGTCAGGGCCGACATCGTGCGTCAGGTCCGGAGCATCTTCACCGTGCTCGGGTTGCCGGACGGGCAGTGGTTCACGCGTCCGTCGTCGACATGGTGGCGGCCTGTTGTTAGTGCCGCAGCGGCCGGGTAGCTGCAGCAAGCTGCGGGAGCTGTTCCGTGTCTGACGTTGTCCCAAGACGGGTTCCAGTCCTGGAAGGACTTCGACGTGTAACCCCGGCAGCGGCAAGGCGCCCGCTCTCAAACTCCCATGGTTCCGGCCGCCGCTTCCTCCTCGGCCCGCCGCTATCGCGAAGGTCAAAGACGTGGCAAGGCTAAGGAAGAAGGTGGCGGAGGCGTTGCCGTCGAGCAGGGTTGCCGCCAAGGTCATCCAACCCAAGAAGAAAAACATTGGTGCAATTTTAGTTCAAATGTAACTATGCATGGTGGCAAAACCATGCATCTCGCATCTCCTCGTGCAGGGCTCCTTCATGCCGCGCCCGCTGACGATGACTGTCTTTGTGCTCTTGGTTTGAATCTACTTCTAGCAAGGTCGACACCAGTCTTCGAAAGGATCAAAATCAATCATCACCTTGACCGCCATGTGGCGGCTCGGAATCTGTGAAGAAGCAAAGGTCGTGATCGCCGCAGAGCTAAACAACTTCGTCGGCTGCCCCTCCATGCCGGTGCGGACTCTTTGAGAAACTTGACCGCTAGTACCGCCTTTGTAAAACTTTAGTTTTCTTCTTCTTCTTCCTTAGTTTTTCTTACTCTAGGCGCCATCGTGACTTTCTTGTAAATGTATACAATGTGTTCGGAAAAATAACAAGTACATGGTGGCAAATTGGCGGTTTACATTACATGTCACTGAAAACACACATGCAGATTCTGCGGCAAGTTTCAACCTAAACTGAATCCAACACCCAAATACCATGCAACAGCCAAACCTTGAGCATCATGGGATCATAAAGTCACAATACATATGATTAATTCAATGTGAAAGAATTGATGGCAGCAAACAATACAACTTAAGATTCCTCTCATATCTACAACACACCTGAACCATATACTACAGTAGTATACATCGACACTACTGATACATGAATGCACTGCTTATTTTAAGCCAGAAATTTTAACCAGAATACGCAAGAATGTTCTATAGACACAGACAGATACATATGTCACAGGGAAGGGAATCCATGGCTAGGCACTGCCACGAGCAGCCTCCTGGAGATACTTCACAGCACTGTCGTAGCTCACCAAGCCCATGAACCAGTACTTCATGTATTCAGTAGAGGCTAAGCATCTCCACTCTTTCGGTATTCCCATGCCAAAATGGATATGACTTTCGGTCTGGGAAGGGCCATTTTCCTACTCGTGTTTCCAATCAAAACTAGAATCCGGCGACATATTTAAATTCTTTTTTGTTTCCGCCGGCAAAATCTCGCCCAAAGTTGTTCGACAAAAATCGCCCAAAACAGTTCAACAGAAATTTTTCCAAAAGAGGTTCGGTGATCAAATTATTACAAAACAAGATGAAATCCAGCGATCATTCGTCGACGGGGATGGGCTCCTCCGCCGGGTCTTCTGCGACGGGGATGGGATCCTCCACCGGGTCTGTTGCGGCAGGGCATGTCGGCGGATTCAGGGAGGTGGAAGCAGAGCTCCGCGATGACGTTGTGGCCGAGACGGTCGGCGCAGAGCTCGGTGTGTTGGCGGGGACGTCCTCGTCCAGGATGGCATTGCGGCGCGCCATGTACCAGGCCTTGACCTGGGGGCTCGTCGCCGAGGTGTCTTCACCGCCCATGAGGAATTGGAGGTCTGTGTTCCTCTTCTTGGCGGCGATGCCTTGAGGAGGTCGAGCTTTCTGTCTTGGTTCTGCAGCAGCTGCACCCACATCTTGTCGGCCTTTTCCTCCCTCTTCTCGGCATGGGCCTTCGAGTCGGCGATGCACTTCTCAATGGACGCGTGCAGCCGTTCGATAGGCGGTCTAGTAGCCTTCAGCATATTGGCCTTCTTCTGGCCGATCTCTGGCCTTCCTTCGCCGGCAGATGGGGTTGGAGACTCGGGGTTGTATATGCCGTCCTTGTTCTTAGCGAGGCTCACGTGAGTGTCCACCCATTTCTGGCAGTTCTCGATCTTGTCGAACAGGTGGAAACTCCGTCTTGGTATCGTCATGGTACATGCCAAGTGCACGGACCAGCTGCGAAGACAAGGCGAAGTGTGAGTCAGGAAATGCATGACCCTAGCATAGGTTCGGCTTGAGGTGAGCGAACTACCTTGTTGTTGATGTCTATGCATTTCTATTCTTGTAGATAGTTGTTGGGCCTCCAAGTGCAGAGGTTTGTAGAACAGCAGCAAGTTTTCCCATAAGTGGATCACCCAAGGTTTATCGAACTCAGGAAGGAAGTGGTCAAAGGTATCCCCTCTCAAGCAACCCTGCAATCAAGATACAAGAAGTCCCTTGTGTCCCCAACACACCCAATACACTTGTCAAATGTATAGGTGCACTAGTTCAGCGAAGAGATAGTGAAATACAAGTGGTGTGGATATAAGATAACGGTGCTAGAAAATACTTTGATGGCGTGGAAGAGACTAAAGGCAAACTGAAATAAAGATAGAAGCAAGCAAACATGTAATAGATCTAATAGCAAACGGTGTTTCAGTGCTTAGAAACAAGGCCTAGGGATCATACTTTCACTAGTGAACACTCTCATATAAATATCTTCTCTTCATGATACTACTCTGAACTACTCTCTAGTTGGACACTCTAATCCATGGTAGGGCTATAACAGCACACCTCAAAGTAAGCCTTTCCCATCTAGATAACCCCACACTGTCACCTTGAGCACTAGATGGTTCGAACAAACACCACAATTTCATAAAGACATCCAACCCAAATATAACTCATAACAAGTATTTGTAATCTCTAGCCTAAGTGCCATCATGGTGTGCACACTGTCAACTTCACACACATGGGGAGAGCAGAGATCTATTAAAGCACTTGAGTAGCAAGGTAGATCTATAGATTACAAGCTCATGATCTCAATAAGATCATGCATAGAGAGAGATGAACACATAGCTATCGGTAGAACCCTTAGCCTCGAGAGAGAACTACTTCCTCCTCATCATGGGAATCAGCAACGGCGATGGAGATGTGGCGGAGATCGATGGAGATGGCTCCGAGGGCACTTCCCCGTCCCGGCAGGGTACCGGAACAGAGACTTTCTGTCCCCCGAAACTCCCCTTCAGTGGCGGCGGTGCTGTGGAACTTTTCGTGGGTTTCTGATTGACGATCTAGGGTTTTTGCCTCGGGGGAGATATATAGGCGAAAGAGGCAAGGTCGATGGCCGGCCAGGAGGCCCACACCATGCCCTGGTGCGGCCTGGGGGCACCCGTGCCTAGGGGGTGCGGCCAGGCCCTGGCCCTCCTCCGTCTCGTATTCTGGCTCCGTGAGTCTTCCGGTAAAATAGGAACTTTGGCTTTTATCCCGTCCAATTCCGAGAATATTCATTTTCTACCTTTCCTAGAACCAAAAATAGCAGAAAACAGGCAACTGGCACTGTGGCTCTTGTTAATAGGTTAGTCCAAGAAATCATATGAAAAGTACTCCAAAGTTGGAACAAAACACAATAAAGTAGATATAAAACAAGCATGGAACATCAAAAATTATAGATACGTTTGCAACGTATCAACATCCCCAAGCTTAACTCCTGCTCGTCCTCGAGTAGGTAAGTGATAAAAAGAAAGAATAATTTTTGAGGTGACATGCACCATCATAAACTTGATCAAAGTATTTGTAAAACATTCAAAGCTGGGATCAAAGTACTTCAATTATAACATGAAAGACAAAGTTCTAACAATAAGACAAAGCAACTATGTTGCAACATGAAAAGGCACAAACAAAAGATTCATGAATAACAATGCTTTGCAAGACATTTGTTTGTTTCACATAAAGAAAACATAGCATAATGGCATTCAGCTTGTCCCTCATAGAGTAGCAAACATAAATGCATAGGAAACCTTCAAAGTTCATAAGAGTGACTAGATACAAATATTTTAAAACAAGCAATATCAAGGTATGCATCAATCATCTTGTCTTGGGACAATGCACATAGAACTAAGAATGGTCACTATGCTCTCAAAGTAGGTGAATAAAGGTAGAAGGTGGAGACTCAATATAATGGTGGAAGAAAGGCCTTCATAGAAGGAAGCAGAGATTCAAGTTTCATAAAGAGCTTCCAAAAATTATGGTACTTATAGCTTTCAGCTCTCATTGCCCCTATCATAAGCATCTTGAAGTGATTAAGGTTAAAGTGAACAAACTATGGTGTATATGCTTGACGAAATATAAGTTGGAAATCTCATGTCCCTTGAATACGAGGGCCGCTCTTCATGCTACTCAAGTTTAGTCACCGGTAAGTTCTTGTCATCGTAAGTACATGTGTATCATAGAGAACCACCAACGGGGTACCCCTTGCCCGATGATACGGAAGAATCCCCATATCAAAATGACAAGGCAAGAAGACAACAAGCATCTCAGCAATCTTCTTATTTACCATGGGAATATGGTGCTTTTTTCTCTCTTTCCTCTTTTCATAATCTCTTTTTTTTGCTTTCTCTTTTTTCTCAATATAGGACTCTTTTTTTAATAAGAAGAATGCTTCATAGACAGCTCATTATGGTTACGCTGCAGGTTTCCATCATGTCAGCATGGATTAGACCAGGCGTTTCTCTAACACATATACATAACTCCATGGACTTACAAGATCCCCTTTCATTTCACACCGACGACATCCATAGACAAAAGAGCATGATATCAACTAGGTACAAAGTACCCGTGCAATGTTGAAAGCGTTTCCCATGACAGCATGGTTCTGCTAATCCCCAACAAATAAGTGCAAGCATATACAACATAGACGACACAATGGTTCAAGTTTATTAAGGGCAAGAAAAGTAAAGTGTGCCATCAAGTTCGTGAGAGCTTTAATCACTAGTTTTCTCATAACAAGTTTAATTTGGAAGGTAAACAAAAACATGAATATACTTGGAATAGCATAAGCTAATAGGTAGGCATGGTGGACTCTTTGGAATAACTTGGTTTAGGGAGTTGGATGCATGAGTGGAACTCATACTTGGTTGTGGAGGCTAGCAAAAGACTGGGAGCGACAAACTAAAAGAGCAATAATGGCCATAATCATGCAGAGCGACAAAACATCATTGACCAAAGCATAAAGTGATACTACAAGTTGAAAACTAAAGGATCATAAAGGCTTATGGTGACTTGGGATAGTCATAACATAGTGTGAGCATGCGCCAAGTCAACCCAAATAAAGCATCAAAGGAGAATACCACTATACTATGCTTTAATATGCTAAAACAACGCATGATTCATCCAAGGCACATTAAGCAATCTCAATTGTTTATAACAAGTCAAGCTACAGCAAAGATTACTAAGCATAAAGCCAAAACAATATCAAGCATGGCATGACAAAGCATAGGCCACAGTCAAAAACAAGCTCTCTTTACCACTTAAGCATGAACTTTCCTACTCTTTTCCAAACCAAACTATTTGAAAACCAATGTATGAAAGAGAGGGTCCAACCAATTTATTTAGCAAACTAAGCAAACCAAGCAAACGAAAACCAGAACGAAAAACGAAAAATAAGACGCTCCAAGAACAACACAACTATGCATGAAACAATAAAAATGAAGTGTTTAGAAGAAACCTGGGATTTTTATTGATGAAGAAGAGGATGCCTTGGGCATCCCCAAGATTTTATGCTTGTACTTCTTGGATATTTCTTGGGGTGACACCAGTGTCATCCCCAAGCTTGAGCTTTAGTCCATCCTTCATCTCATTACTCATTCCTTCCATACACCTGAATTTTTTTCCTTCATACAAAACTTCACACAATCTTTATTAGCAACATTAATGCACTCAAGATAATAAGTCTTTAGGTTCAGTTACAACACCAATAAAACTTTCATTAAAACACAAGCTATTTAGCACTTCCCTCAAAAAGCTCAATTCCCCAAAAGAACTCAAAAAGGAACCAACAAGAAGCAAATGCAGAAAATGGCAGAAATCTGTTAAAACAGACCAGCAGGTAAAGACGAATTTTTTCGAAGACCTTCTGTTGCTTAAATCGAAAAGTGATGAACTAACAAAAGTTAGATAACAACCCGGGGCAGACGCACAAAAATTCACGTCTCAAAAGAACGTACAGAGATTTTACACGAATTTTTACGGTAAAGCATAGAAATCTGTTTCGTGACAGCAACTTTCCCAATCATTACTTCTCTCTCATTAGAGGTTACTCTTGGCACAAAAAACAAATAAAAAGGATAAGGAGCGGTTATTACTGAAGTAATAACTTCCAAGACTCATCTAAAACTTTTGGGTTATCTCCAAATAAGTACTTTTCTTTAACTCCTTTAAGTTAGGCATGATAGTTTGAGAAGATGCTCACATAAGAAATATGAATTGAAGTAAAAGGGAGCATCAAGAAGCAAATTCAAAACACATTTAAGTCTAACCCACTTCCTATGCATAGGAATCTTGTAAAGAAACAATTCATAAAAGCACAAAGCAACAAGCATAGAAAAGAAAACCAAGTGCAACTTCAAGACTTTCAACATAAAGAGGGGAAACTTAATATTATTAAGATGCATAAAACCATGTTTCCCTCTCTCATAATAACTTTCAGTAGCATCATGAATAAAATTAACAATATAACTATCACGTGAAATATTCTTATCATGAGCCACATGCATAAAATAATTATTACTCTCCACATAAGCATAGTCATTCTTATTAATTGTAGTGGGAGAAAATTCAACAAAATAGCTATCATTGTTATTCTCATCACCATAATCATCAAATATAGGAGGCATATTATAGTCATAATTAATTTCCTCCTCAATAGTTTGTGGACTAAAAATATCATAATCATCATATATTGGAGGTTTGGTATCATCATAAGCAATAGAATAGCTATCTTCCAAAGCTGGGGAACTAAAAAGATCATTTTCATCAACACCAACTTCCCCAAACTTAGACTTTTCCATAGCATTAGCAACAATGGTGTCCAAAGAATTCATACTAACAACATTGCTATTAGCATGCAAATAAAGTTCCATAGGTTTTTTAATTTTCTCTTCAAACACTTCATGTCCTAACTCAAGATAAATACTATAAAGCTCTCTAATTTTTTTGTTGTTTTCCATTAAGCCTAACTAGTGAAAACAAGAAACAAAAAGACAAAATTGCAGAATCTAAAGGAAATAACTTGGATCACTCAAACCAGAGGATGTGAGTACCTTTTACCTTACCTCCCCGGCAACAACGCCAGAAAATAGCTTGATGTCTACGCACTTCTATTCTTGTAGACAGTTGTTGGGCCTCCAAGTGCAGAGGTTTGTAGAACAGCAGCAAGTTTTCTCTTAAGTGGATCACCCAAGGTTTATCAAACTTAGGGAGTAAGTGGTCAAAGGTATCCCCTCTCAAGCAACCCTGCAATCAAGATACAAGAAGTCTCTTGTGTCCCCAACACACCCAATACACTTGTCAGGTGTATATGTGCACTAGTTTGGCGAAGAGATAGTGAAATACAAGTGGTATAGATAATTATAAGTGGTAACGGTGCCAGAAAATACTTTGATGGCGTGGAAGAGACTAAAGGCAAACTGAAATAAAGATGGCAGCAAGCAAACATATAACAGATCTAGTTGCAAACGGTGTTTCGATGCTTATAAACAAGGCCTAGGGATCATACTTTCGCTAGTGAACACTCTCATATAAATATCTTCTCTTCATGATACTACTCTGAACTACTCTCCGGTTGGACACTCTAATCCATGGTAGGGCTATAACAGCACACCTCAAAGTAAGCCTTTCACATCTAGATAACCCCACAATGTCACCTTGAGCACTAGATGGTTCAAACAAACACCAAAATTTGATAAAGACATCCAACTCCAAATATAACTCATAACAAGTATTTGTAATCTCTAGCCTAAGTGCCACCATGGTGTGCACACTGTCAACTTCACACACATGGGGAGAGTAGAGATCTATTAAAGCACTTGAGTAGCAAGGTAGATCTATGGATTACAAGCTCATGATCTCAATAAGATCATGCATAGAGAGAGATGAACACATAACTACCAGTAGAACCCTTAGCCTTGAGAGAGAACTACTCCCTCCTCATCATGGGAATCAGCAACGACGATGGAGATGGTGGTGGAGATCGATGGAGATGGCTCCGGGGGCACTTCCCCGTCCCGGAAGGGTGTCGGAACAGAGACTTTCTGTCCCCCGAATCTCCCCTTCGGTGGCAGCGGTGCTGCGGAACTTTTCGTGGGTTTCTGATTGACGATCTAGGGTTTTTGCCTCGGGGGAGATATATAGGCGAAAGAGGCAAGGTCTGTGGCCGGCCAGGGGGACCACACCATGCCCTAGCGCGGCCTGGGGGGACCCGCGCCTGGGGGGTGTGGCCAGGCCCTGGCCCTCCTCTGTCCGTATTCTGGCTTCGTGAGTCTCCCGGTAAAATAGGAACTTTGGCTTTTGTCCCGTCCAATTCCGAGAATATTCATTTTCTGACTTTTCCTGGAACCAAAACAGCAGAAAATAGGCAACTGGCATTGTGGCTCTTGTTAATAGGTTAGTCCAAGAAATCATATGAAAAGTACTCCAAAGTTGGAACAAAAAACAATAAAGTATATATAAAACAAGCATGGAACATCAAAAAGTATAGATACGTTTACAACGTATCAGTTGTCCATACTTGCGCTGCTGAAATCATGACGCTTGATTTCTTCGAGAATGACGTGCCACTTGCTGCACGATTTCCTAGTGATTGGCCATGGTCTTCTCACCGCGCTCCATGTGGACTTTGTTATACACCGGGTCCAATAGGTTGCGCTCATCGAACACCAGCTTGACGCGCCTCTAGTAATTCTTCGAGTTTTGGTTTACGCTGGTGATTGGGTCCATGCTCACGGACTTCCATGCTTCGGCGAGGCACATGTCCTCAAGCGGCCTCCACTTGACAAGCATCCTCTATGGCCTTCTCCTCATCCCTAGCTTGCGTCTAGTCATCGGCTTGGCTGTCGGTGAAATCCTGGGATTCCATGTCATGTTTGGTGTCGACGCGGGACTGCTCTTGCATGAAGAACGAGTTGCTAGCCTCCGTGGAGCCGGACGCGATCATCTCCGCCATGTAAGTGTCGCCTGCCATTCTGCCGAACACGTTGTGGGCATCCATATCGCTGAACTGGACGGGCGAGGAGGTGCTGTCGGCGAATGGAAGAGTTCCACGGTGTATGGCCATCAAAGGCTCGACCTATGCGGGAGAGCTGGCGTAGGGGACGTTCATGTCGACGTTGAAGGCCGGCGGGCGAGGCGCAGGGCAAGGAAGAGCACATTCGAGTTGAACCCGCCGTCGAACTCGGGGGACAACGAGAACCTCTGGCGCAGGTTCACCTGTCTCTCCTGGAACATGGCCGTCGACATCGGTGAGAACCTAGCTGAAGATCCGACGCTTGGTTGGCTTCCCCAAGACGAGTTGTACTGCGCCGTGACGAGAGGTAGTGGACGGGACAAGACCGCACGGGCAGCGCGATCGGACACCGGTTTCGCCTCCATGATCACATGTGACTCTATGATTGCCTGCACGCCCTCCGATCTTGTCGTCATGTCCTTCCATCTATCTTTTTTGATCTTCCTCCATCGGCAATCCTTCTCCCACTCTGCGTCCGTCCAGCCTGTCGGGGACTTGCATCCCGTGAAGGAACAAGGGGTCCAACGAGCCCTAAGTTCAAGAGGGGGTCGAACACACGTTCTAGGGTAGCCAGCAACGAAGTAGGCGACGGAGCTCGCACACGATAGAGAGAGAAACATGTTTTTTACCTAGGTTCAGGACCCTCGTGAGGAGGTAAATCTCCTACTCCTGCTTGGTTGTATTGCTCGCTATGCTTCGCGAGGGTATAGAAGTATACCAATGTCTAGGGTTTGAGATCTTTGGGATCCACCCCTTCTAAGGTAGGGGTTGCCCTTCTTTTATAGGGGTGTTGGGCCTCTTCCCCCAATTGTTTTGGTTCACTAAGGCACTCTCTTTTTTGTCTATGATTAAAACACTGTCAGATTTCGTTGTGTAGTGCCTGGCTAGTTTATGATAAACATAATAAATTAGTTTTCATATTCGTTGTATTCATGTTCTGCACATTCTAGTTTATGAGGTACTTAGGTTGATTGCTCACATTGTTATTTTTGTCCCATGAAATCTTTTCAAAATTATTCGAAATTAACGTGTAGTTTGTTTCCCAAGTCTAATGTTTAAGTAACTTGATTTGTCTTGGTTTTAGCCATTTTCAAGTAAAGCAGTCATTTCACAGAGCAACACATGCTTGCATCGGTCCTTGGCGTCAACTGGTCCAGTTATTCAAGAATGCATAGATGTATGAGGCACCACTGTTAATTGGTTGCTTCCTTATATTATCGTATTGACACATTTAAAATTCATGGTGGTGTGATTGCATAGTAATGTTGTTATAACCTGTTTTGTCTTTGTTTCCGGCTACAAATATCCCTCTAAAGGCAAAACGGAGACCCGCTTCTCCAAGTTTAGAGTTTGTTTCCCACGGCAGTAGTGGCAATACCTATTGCTCATGGCACACCGCTTCGACTGACCCTCTTATTCCAATCGAAAGATTATTTGGGCATGCCCCCAGGATGCCCTTGATATTGATGAGCAAGAAGCCAACAAAATAGATTCAGTTATCACCATAGCACGCAAAGACTTATATGAATTGAAAATCAGGCAAGCTTTGACACAGAATGTAGTTAATAATCTCATCTGCAACTCTCATAGGGAGCTAGTTGTTACATGTGTTGCGATGCAAGATCCATTGGGACCTTTTCTGTAACACCGGTTATGGTGTTTTTTCAGTTGTGCTGGACTCTGATGCAACTTTTATGCTTCATTTATTTATTGTCTATTTTACTGAGGATTGTAATAATCTACTGTAATTCGTAGTTGTAAGTTGTTTAGGATTGTTCCAAACCAAGCATCTATCAGAATTACTACACGTACATAACAAAACAATAAAATTGTAAGAGGTACAATAGACGGTCGTCTTGAAATAGCAAGAACATCCATTGTATTACGAGCACCATAAAACTTGCATAATTTACAAACGTTCACTCAACAAACTAAACACACAAAGAGCAGACCTGTAGAGAATACAACAAGAGCAGACCCACAAGAGCCATCAATCTGACGGATAGCCATCATAGTAATCGTAGTGAGTGGTACCATGCTCACCATAAGGTAACACCATCTACAACTTAGAATGCTCGACGATTCTGCAATACTCTGCTAGCAATCAATCGAGTTTGAAAGGATGGTCAGTAATCCATAATCATCCTACTCCATTGTAACACCCTCGAATCAGCCCTATGCAAGTTTTAGCGCTTCCCGCTAAACCCGCATAGAAACATTTCAAGGACGCCCACCAGGCACTTTCGTGCGGGTGGAAAACAAAGAAATATCATTACACAATAGTCCATGATGGAACCCACAGAACATATATGTACAACAACGACTCCATGAGTCAAGAATACAGATATATGGTACAAAGATCCAAATCACCTTGAAAACGATACAACATCCGAGTACGGATGAGATGCAAATGGGGCTAAGAGCCCTGAAGAATAACCAATGGCGTCCATAACCCTGCGCAGGCCAAGCCAGAAGGGTAACCCTGCTAACTACGTCGGTCTCAAACCTGCTAAAACAAAAGGGGTGCCGACAAAGGGCAAAGGAAAAAAGAGGCGTCGATCGAGGACAAGTACCCGAGTCTAGAAATCGGCGGCTCTCGCCTACATAGGTATGGTGGGCTGAAGCGGCAGCGAAGCATGCACTACACAACCTATAGAGACTCGATACAACTGTCGGCTATTAGATAGGGATAAGAAAGACCTATTCGGAACCAACCTGATACTAACACCAAACATACCCATCCTGGTATTTCCCCCTCGAGACCAAACGAGGAAGTCAAACCAAGGAACTCACACAGTTGGCAGTTTTATTCATTCCATTATAGTTGCAGCACTTACTAGTCAGATATAGATAGCATGAGTCATCCTGATAGCATAAGTAGTGGGCAGATTTAGTTAACCATTCAGTTGTAGTTGCAGTACTTACTAGTCAGATACAATTAGCATGTGACATCCCAAACCCAGCAGTTGTTGGCATTTTTATTTCATTCCATTGGAGTTGTGATACTTACTAGGCAGGTATAACATGGCACGATACACCCCAGTTCCACCAGTTGTTGGCACTTTTATTATCCATTCCATTGTAGTGAAGATGATTACTAGTCACATATTAAGTCAAATTTATAGTACTACTTTAGTTATGCTTGTCTATGATCGATATACTGTGCTCCAAGTCGTCCATAACCAGAGACACGGCTTTTAGAAAGATTTACCCTGCAGGGGTGCACAAATAGCAACACACACACGATCAACCTCGGAAAAACCAAATCAAAACCCAACGAGACTTTCATGATAAAGCAATCACAGGATTCATAAAATATTTCAGGGGGCCACCCCACTAAGCTACCCGCAACGAAGTTGGCTGGCTCCGAGATGGACCCAGGGTTTGTGTAGATGGTGGTAAATGACTGGGAATCTGAAAGTGTGACTGGGCTTGTCGATACAGCGAAAACGTGTCACGATCCAAAACAGTACAGGTGCTCCACGCACAATCGTAAATAAAGCAGTAAAGCATGGCATAAGTACAGGATAGTAATAAAGCCCCAAACTAGTTTGTGGCCCAAGAAATAAGAAATGAATCAAGCTCTGGCTAAGGGGATTCATGGTCCCACATGCGGATAGTGCGATAGTCAAGGAACAAGTATCAAGTACTCGGGGTCCTACGGGACACAATTGAGCGTGGATGAACCAAATAACATCTATTGCCCACCGATGCCTCTGCATTAGTTATACCTATTCCCAGCAATTTAATAGTTGTATTTAAAGTCATGATCCTCTCCACCGTAAAGCATATGACAACATTCCAACAACTATGTGGTACTTCACGACACGGGATCGCACCTGAGCAAGCGACTACGACTCGCAAGACCATCCATCTACCAAACAACAGGTAATAGGGGGTGTCCAAGGCAATATAAAGGCTGCACGGAATATATCTGGTATAGAATACTAAAGCATCGCGACACAGATAGCAATAGATCATCAGGAGGAAATAAAGACTATAAATGCAAAATAGGTAGAAAGGGGGAGAATGCTCACCTAGGAAACACTGCCGAAGGTTCATCCGAAGATCAAATCGACACTCACATCAACTCATTGGCCTAGTCCGTGAAGAAGCAAAACGCTAGAGGAAACACCGGATACACTATATAATACTACGGCAGAAGATCAGGCATGATGCATGACATGGAAAACATGTGATGCAATTGGGCAATATTAAGCGGAACCGGGGTCCCGATAATTAATTAGAAGGTTCAAGTTATTTAGATACCCTGCAATTTAAATGTTTACTTAACAATGCAAAACATGGCATCGGTTCGCTACACAAATTTAAATGGAGCCAATATAATACTAGAATAGTCCGCACATGGTCTCCATATTTAATTATGAGGTGAATCGACAAAGTACCCAACCCACAAAATATGTATGACATCATGAACAATTTAATATGCAACAAGTAGATGTCATATTATGAAAAATAGGGGTCTCGGATAAGGGGATCACACATCGGGGTTCGGCGATCTTGGGGTTCGCCGAGGGGGTTCGACGGGATCGGTCTTTGCGGCCGGGAAGGAGATCTTGAGTCCATGAAGGAGTAATTGGAGTTCCGGGTCGTCACCTTGTTGTCCATGACCAAGGATTCTCCGGGTCCATGAAGGCGATCTGGTCGGTTCCGTGAGGGTGCTCTTTGGTCATCGAATCTGCGGATGCGGGATCTGGGCGTTCAGGGCGAAATTCTTCACGAGGCTCCATATACTTCGGGTGGCACCACATAACTACACGGGGTCATCGATCACACAGCACCCACACAGGCATGTCGCCAAACACCTTGTGGGCATGCTCGTGGATAGTGTGGCTTGAGCCCAGAGGAGGCTCGGGGGCGGGCTTGGCGACGAGGGCATCAGCGCGTCCGTGGTAGGAGCTTGAAGGGTCAGGGACGAGATGACCGCGGGATGAGGTGGTGTCGGGCTCGTGGAGCTCTTGGCGGCGGGGACGAGGAGGCACAAGACGGCGGAGCTGGGGCAGACGGTGACGGAGAGTGCAAACGAGGAGGCCACGATAGGGACAGGGTGGAGGCACCTGAGGGCCGGCGAGGTCGAGCCCGCGCGGTCGATGCCGGCTTCCAGAGGTGCGGAGGAGGCGCAGGGAGAGGCGACGCGGTGACGGGGGACCCGAGGTCCTGCTTGGGAGCAGAATCCCTGGCGGCAGGGCACGCAGGAGGAGGCTCGGCGAGGAGGAGCCCTAGGGCGGCGGCCGGTGATGCAGGGCAAGAGACGGTGTTCGCTGGCGGTGCAGGGGAGCTTGGGGCCGAGTTCAACAATGGCCGGAGCGGATGAGGGCGTCGAGGGGTGCGTAGCGGCACTGGGCGAGCCTAGCGGCAGAGGCGCTCTCGCGGGTTGAGGTCGAGGAAGCGCGAGAGGGCGGAGCATACGCGATGGTGGCATTAGGCTCGGGGAGGGGAGATACCGAGAGAGAGGAAGCGGGGATTGTGGGGTGGGTCCACGCGCGGGGCTGGGGAGCGTGCGAAGATCCCGAGGGCGGGGCATTTGTCGGCACGGGGTGGGAATCGTGAGGAAGGTGGGGCCAGGTGGAGCAGGGTGGCGTGCCGCGCGTTGCAGCTACTGTGTGTGTGGCGCGTGTTGTGTGGTGGGTTAGGTGCAGCAGCAGGGATCAGCGGCTGGGTGGTGTTAGCTGGTTAGGGTTAGGGGTAGTTTAGGTTTTAATTTTAGGGTTTTTCTCTAGGCAGTAGGCTACTGCTAGCCGGGCCTTTGGGCCTAGCCGGTAGCGGCCTACCTAGATAAAAATAGTTTTGCTTATATATTTGTTTTTTTTATTTTTAAAGATCTTTGGTAAAATATTTTTAGACAAAACGAAAATATCTGGATGAGGCCAGGGTTTTGGATTTGAATAAAGACGAGGGTATTTAGAAAACAAACATAGGCTTTTAGAAAAATAGTTTTAGGCAAACAGATGCATGATGATGATGATACTCAAATGCAATGTGGCATGATGACATGAGCAAGCGATCATGATGATGCACAAGGGCAAAACACAGCGATTTTCTAGTAGTGGTTTTACCGGGGTGCTACATCCATACCCATGTACAACCCTTGGATCCTCTTCCCACGCAACAACCTCAAAGTTGTAAGATCTAATCTCGGATAGGTTCGTATAGTAGATGTTGCCGGCCTATACCATGGGTACCCTAGCGGTGTTGGCGTGAGCGATTGTCGAATGAACGGCGACCGCTACCGATTCTCCGACTTCTTTGAAGGAGACGATTCTGGGTATCAACCCGGTAAACAACTGGTCTACCTCCGTAGATTGGTCCACTCACAATGACCAACAACTCCCCATCGGATTAGGCAAGGTAAAAACAATTCTCCGAGAACTGGCAGCCCGGAACATGGCCTGCAATGGTGGCATGCATCTCCAGGGTCTGTGCGGAGCACTGCACCTGGACATCTCCATGAGGAGCACCACACATAGTCGAGAGGACAGTCCCATATTTGGCGGCAACGAATGTAGGGTTTTCGTGATAGATAACAAAAAATTAACTACGTGGAACACCCAGAATGCCCAAGGATCTATCTAGAAGTAATGCAATAACGAAGGAAGACAGTAGTAACGTACCCTTGAAGACCGAGAGAGTATTACGCTCATGCAGGAGCGTGGATGATGTAGTCGTACCCGTCCGACCTCAAGGTCGCGAAGCTCCTCGCACGTCACCCCTTGTCCAGGTCCTTGTACGATAGCCCGGTCGCTACAAGTGTAGCTCCTCGGAGTTATCACACACATACGATGCAATACAATGACTCCCGAACTCCTTGATCCCTGTTGGGGTTATGAAAGTAGGCCTCCTGGCGGAATCCCTGCAGCATAATGGCATGCCATAGATGTGTTGACTTTGCCCGTACAGTCCTTACATGGGACCGTGCCACAACAAAGACAACTAGAAAGAGAGGGAGGGATATTCTACCCTCAGAGAACATCTTATTCGGTGTCTTTTAATCCTCCCATGGGCACCCCTTTATATAGGGAAGAGAGGTGTGCCCTCCCCTTTAGGTGACCCAATAAGAGAAAAGGGGCAGAATTCCGCTCCCAGTCGGATGGGCCAGAAGCAGCCCAGTAGCGAAATAGCAAAGGGGACCAGCCGGGTGGGCCTAGTATGTGGCCCAGCAGCCGGCGACAGCAGCTAGAAAAGGAGGGTCGGCGCGCCACCCCGTGGCTTAGCTCTCCTAGTGCTGTGGCAGCCCGACGCCACAACCGGGTGGGGCTAGGGATGGCGGCCTAGCTGGCCTACCGCGGCCTGGGTGGGGTGGCCCTGGTGGGCAGGCAGCCTAGCGGCCTAGCTCATGCATAGGCGACTACAGCGCCTGGCCGGGTGGTTGGCCACCCGCTAGCGCGGACCGCGACGACGACAGCGGATGGGGATGCCGCCCGCCCCGTGTGGTGAGTGTTATTCATTGCCCACTCATGTGGCCTATTCAAAACAGCCCAATTTGTTGTTTTTCTGCCTTTTTCTTATGCCTTTCTGATACATTGCTAACGTATCCATAATTTTTGATGTTCCATGCTTGGTTTATATCTAGTTTCTTATGTTTTGTGCACACTTTGGAGTACTTTTTATATACTTTCTTGGACTAACCTATTAAGAAGATGCCACAGTGCCAGTTGCGTGTTTTCAGCTGTTTTTGGTTCCAGGAAAGTCAGAAAATGAATATTCTCGGAATTGGACGGGACAAAAGCCAAAGTCAGTTTTCCACCGAGGGGGACACGGAGCTAGAATACGAGACGGAGAGGGGCCAGGGGCCGGCCACACCACCTGGCCGCGCGACCAGGCCTGTCCCGTGCTAGGGGGTGGTCTGGCCACCTAGGGCACCCCCTCGGCCTCCCCTTACGCCTATAAGATGCCTCCAATACAGAAACCCTAAGTACCCGATCAAAATTCCACAAAAGAGTATGTAGCTGCCGTCATCTCCATCCCTAGATCGGGAGGGATTTGAAGCTCTTCTCAGCAAGAATATCATTTTGCGGCCCGAAAGTTGGGGTGTCCATGCAACGTGGTACCCAAGTTGCTTACAATCAGCTGCATTGTCCAAAGTTAGCGTGCCAAATACTCAGAGGGTCTTTCTCGGCACGAATTCAACTTTACGTTTCAATACAAAATTTCAGGCTAATGGCCGTCAAGTTGGCCCCCTGTCAGTTCTCGTCATTATGTCTCTCATGTCGCTTAGGCGGGGTGGCTATCACGTAGGCTTGCAGCGTTGGCACAGTGGATAGGACAACACCGCCTGCGCAGTGTATTGACGTGACAAAATAGGGCACATGTATCAATGTTATAATTATTTTTTGTTTACTCAAAACCTAGAATGGCCACCGCCGTCTCTCCTTGGACTTCCGTCCCTGTCTTTAACCACTATCTTAAAAACACATTGACGGTTCCACTGTTCCCTTGCCTCACAGAAACCACTCTTCTTCTTCCTGTCATCTGTCTTCTTCCCGTCTTCTCCTTGCCGCCATGGAAGGTCGTCGCACTCTAGAGACAAGCTTCACTACCCATGACAATAAGAAGATAGACGTTGTCCGCACCAACAAGGAGGAGACAGTGGTGTGTGTCCTGAGGATGTACGAGGGTAGGCTTGAGAAATACGAGGACAAGTTTGTGGGATTGGACCTCGAGTATACCCCAGAGCACCCATATGAAGGGAGTGAAGTCGCCGTCGTTCAACTGGCCATGAGGAAACACGTCCTCGTCTACCACCTCTCCCGGTTTGTAGATCTGCTCTCTGTAGCTAACCGCTTTTAGGGTTTTCTCCTCTTGTTCTTTATCCATTTGCTCATCTTGCAACTACTGGATTTTATTTAGGACCAAATAAATTATGACAAGACAATGTTGAGAGTCTTGATCTTGCATTTACTAAACTTTTCAAAATTATATTCAGATGATGATCTTGCATTGACAAAATATTTGTAATTACAAATTTTGGTGATGACAAACTACATACTTTCAGGACTGACAGGAATTATCCGGCGCTGTGCCAGTTTCTTATAGAAAATGGAATTGTTTTCTGCACTATCGACAATACAACTGATATTTTGAAATTTTATCAAGAGGGAATTATAATTCCTGCGCACAAATGGATCGATATTCAGCGTCTTGTCAAGATCCTAGGGGGCTCGAGGAAGGATGGAATGACATCACTCGCAACTAGAATCCTCGATGAGTCGTATGACACAATGAAGGAAGATTTCCCTACGGATAGGCATGATTTCTCGGACGAGTGGCTGTTGTCTGATATAAACCTGAAGTATACCGCCATAGATGCTTATGTGACCTACCAGCTGTACAAAGAAGATCCATTTTTTTCTATGTTACCTCGTGTTTTTCCCTATTTGCAAGAGGGAGGACGAGCTTAGGGGAGCCCTTTGTAGAAAATGAAGAATACCTGAGTTTGAAGCTGCATATGCAAAGGAAATGGCTACATCTAAAGCAGCTGCCAGAGAGGCTGCAGAAGCAGCTGAAAGAGAGCTTGCAGCTGAAGCAGAAGCAGCTAACAGAGAGGTTGCAGCTGAAGTAGCAAACAGAGAGGCAACATCTTCTAGCAGCAACAATCAGGTCTGTGATGCACCGCTAATTGTGCCGCAGGATGCTGAAGATAGGGAAGCCAAGTCAGATCCTAGGTGGGACGAACTTGCATTTCGTGAGCTGTGGAGGGCCAATAATGTAAGATCCACCTGGAATGATCGCAGTTGGTCGCCTAGGAATGATGGAAAGCGCCTCAAGTGGTCTGATGAGAAGTGAATTGAATTTTACTTCTCAGTGTTATGTTTCTATTTTGTGGAACTCATTTAGCTTGTCAAGATGTCTAGCGCCTCAAGTGAGAGTAGTAAAATAAATTTAACCCTCTTTGTATTATGTTTATGTATGTGTCTTGTAGCTTGTCAAGATGGTAGCTCGTTAACTCGCAGTTTGAAAGAGTACCCTTTTCCTCTCTCGCTAAACAGATATGTTTCATTTGTCCCAAATTGGTAGCAAATCTAGAGAAGATTCTCTCTTCGATAATTCTTTCCCTTTTGGACCTCTTTTTGCCTCTGACCAGGTAGCAAATCTAGAGCAGCAAATCACACCAGGCAGAATACATTCATTCAGAAAACAAAACAAATGTAGATATAGCTATGTGCAGCTAAATAGTTTATAGCAATAGAAAGTAGGTTGCTTAACGAGGTTCGATGCATTCAGCAAGAAATAGGATGCAAGAAAAATATAGAAAATCAAAAGAAGCTGCTTAGCAGCAGCAGCCGCTGCAGCAACAGATACATTCAAGGACACATCCAACCCATACTTCATGTGCCCGCGCCTCCGCCTCCTTCCTCTGGCGCTTCATCCACTTCTTGCTGCCCAGTCCCTTGATCTTGGGGGCCTTGGGACTGATTGGAGGCATGTGACCCTCTTTGATGGCCACCCGCTGGACGTTTTAGAGGTGAATGCCGAGAGCCCGGTGTTCAGTGATGTAGGCGTTGATGTTCATGGTCTCGCGCTCGCCGCCTTTGTGGATGCCGGAGCCCGGGGCCTCTGCATGCTTCAGTAAGGAGTTGAAGTCGGTGCCGGCGAGACTCACCCAGCAGGAGGCGGTCCCCTTGCAGAAGGGGCAGCGCTAGGAGCCGCCCCTGAAGAAGGCGTTGTACTGGCCGGCCTGCAGTCTCCTCAGCACCTAACGAGTCTTAGTGTGGATGGACTCGTCATCGCTGCAGACATCACTGCAGGAACCTATTGGAAGAAACAGAAAATGGGGGAGTAGATGATGTAAGAAGACCGAGCAATCGAAATGCGAACAAGCGAATCCTAATAAACCAAGATCTAGCATCTAACGATGGGAATGGTAGAAGAACCAGGGGAGGGGAGCAAACCCTAGTTACCTCCAACCATGGGTCATCGATGCCGGTGTCGTAGGGGTTCAGCGGAGCAATGTACTTATCTAGATCGTAGGTGCCCAAGAAGTGCTTGATCTGCTTGTGACCGGCGGGGGGCTCCTCTTCGGCGGCCGCGTCGGTAACAGGGACGAGGGCTTGGACAGGAACGGCGGCTGCCATCGATGGCTCGACTGGGGCCTGGACAGGGACGGCAGCTGCTTTCAACACGTCGAGGGGGACCGGCGAGGAGATCCTCGCCGGCGGCCTCGGAGGAGACGATGGCCACCTTATCGTCCTCCGCCATCACCGACGTGGACGAGGTATTCTCGGGAGTTTGCGGATGCTGGTGGGACAGTGGAGAGGGTTGCGTGGGGAGAGTGAGCGAGAGTGAGTGAGAGTGAGCGGAGAGGGGCTCTATAGTTAAGGTGGATGGAAGCAAGGCACGTTTCGTTGCACCACCGTGCAGCAACGCGTCGATCTCTCTTGCCGTGCACCACGACACGCGCACGGTACGCCACGTTTTTTTCCCGGGCCATGCATGGCAGTTCTGTATTGAGCCGCATGCAAAGGGTGCATACACAATTCTATGTACGAAGTTTGACACGGCCCTAAAATTGGCGATAGTTAAAAGTGGAAATGTAGAGGGGGGAGGTAGGTGGCTGTACGACGAGATTTGTGGGGTTGTGCTAGATCAGGTAGAGGGATGTGTTGATGACTGTGAGTGACTCGATGAAGGCGGAGACGTTAGGTCTCGTCGAGCTCAGCTCTTCGGCCTCCGTCTAGCGCGTGCAAGTTTCTTACGACGGGGCCCAGTTGGAAGTGAGATTGAGAGCCGCTGTGTAAAAAATGGGATATGTCTTATTAAAATCAAGTGGGAATAAATTGCAGCTGTCCATCGATGACTGTGCACTCGATGACACATGTGTTGTGGCGTAGTAGTAGCAGTAGTAGGCTTTTCAGACTTGATTAAACATGACATGACCGCTCGACGACTTTTTCCATGGACGGCATCGTGTTCCTTCTTGTAGAAGTCTCGCTGAGGGAGACGTCCGTGCTGTCTCACGCTGTGCTGTGAAGGGCACGACATGTGCAATGATCATCGTTGGATCACATAGAATCAACGGTTAGTGCACACGATCTGCATGACAACTACGACAACCAATCAGGGAGTAGTAGACAGAGTGAGCAGGTTTGGGCTTCTACGAAAGATAGAGAGAGGGGGGCAAAACTGAGTAGTATCAAAAAACCAAGGGCAAAACTGAGTAGTATAAAAATGGAAAGTGAGTGTCTTATACAATGAAATACATGGATCAATCAATGGCATTGGATATCTGTTCTTTCCACAAACCACATATGGATCCACCAGTGTCATTGCATGTCTGTTCTTTTCATGAACCACAACTAGAGTCATTGCATGTCTGTTCCTTCCACAAACCACATATGGATCCACCAGTGTCAATGCATGTGTGTTCTTTTCATGAACCATAGCTAGAGTCATTGCATGTGTGTTCTTCTCACAAACCACGTAAGGATACACCAGTGTCATTGCATGTGTGTTCTTTTCATGAACCACACCCAGTGTCATTGCATGTCTGTTCTTTCCACAAACAACACATGGATCCACCAGTGTCATTGCATGTCTGTTCTTCTCACAAATCACATAAGGATCCACCAGTGTCATTGGATGTGTGTTCTCATGAACCACGCATGGATCCACCAGTGTCATTGCATGTTTGTTCTTTTCATGAACCACAACTAGAGTCATTGCATGTCTCTTCTTTCCACAAACCACATATGGATCCACCAGTGTCATTGCATGTCTGTTCTTTTCATGAACCACAACTAGAGTCATTGCATGTTTGTTCCTTCCACAAACCACATATGGATCCACCAGTGTCATTGCATGTGTGTTCTTTTGATGAACCACAGCTAGAGTCATTGCATGTGTGTTCTTTTCATGAACCACACCCAGTGTAATTGCATGTCTGTTCTTTCCACAAACCACACATGGATCCACCAGTGTCATTGCATGTCTGTTCTTCTCACAAACCACATAAGGATCCAACAGTGTCATTGGATGTGTGTTCTTCTCATGAACGACACATGGATCCACATGTGTCATTGCATGTGTGTTCTTTTCATGAACCATAGCTAGAGTCATTGCATGTATGTTCTTTCCATAAACCACATATGGATCCACCAGAGTCATTGCATGTCTGTTATGTTCATGAACCACAGCTAGTGTCATTGCATGTGTGTTCTTCTCATGAACCACAGATGGATCTACCGGTGTCATTGCATGTGTGTTCTTTTCATGAACCACAGCTAGAGTCATCGCATGTATGTTCTTCTCACAAACCACATTAGGATACACCAGTGTCATTACATGTGTGTTCTTCTCATGAACCACAGCCAGTGTCCTTGCATGTCTGTTCTTCTCACAAACCACATAAGGATCCACCATTGTCATTGGATGTGTGTTCTTCTCATGAACCACACATGGATCCACCAGTGTCATTGCATGTTTGTTCTTTTCATGAACCACAGCTAGAGTCATTGCATGTCTATTCTTTCCACAAACCACATATGGATCCACCAGTGTCATTGCATGTCTGTTCTTTTCATGAACCACAGGTAGAGTCATTGCATGTCTGTTCCTTCCATAAACCACATATGGATCCACCAGTGTCATTGCATGTGTGTTCTTTTCATGAACCACAGCTAGAGTCATTGCATGTGTGTTCTTCTCACAAACCACATAAGGATACACCAGTGTCATTGCATGTGTGTTCTTTTCATGAACCACACCCAGTGTCATTGCATGTCTATTCTTTCCACAAACCACACATGGATCCACTAGTGTCATTGGATGTGTGTTCTTTTCATGAACCCCACCCAGTGTGATTGCATGTCTGTTCTTTTCACAAACCACACATGGATTCACCAGTGTCATTGCATGTGTGTTCTTTTCATGAACCACAGCTAGAGTCATTGCATGTCTGTTCTTTCCACAAACCACACGTGGATCCACCTGTTCGGGATATACTTTCCGGGTATCCTCACAGTCCTCACTGAGCAGGGTGGCCCACTTTGGGTTAGAGCTTTGCTTCACGGGCGGCCCAGTCAGGGAGAAGAGGCGGAGTCCAATCTGGCTACGGGAAGGCCCAGAAGACTTACCTTCTTAGGCCCATAGTGTTACTTGTAGTTCAAGATGTACTCTGTAACCGACTTTTAGTCGTAGCCGGATAGATCTCTCTTGTGAACCCTATGTCGGATATCTATATAAGCCGTCCTAGGGAGAGCCTTTAGGGCACACTCAATAGTCTACAATCTCAACTTACACAGGCGAACCCTTGTAACCCATATTCCGGCTCTGCCGTATTACTGGATTGCTAGCAGGAGTAGGATCCGTCCAAAGCCGGCGGATTCGAACCTGGGTAAACTTGTGTGCTCACCGTCCCCAGAACACCATACGTCTCACACCCCTCTCTTCCGCATGCCTCGAGGACCCCCTCATGGCATACTTGTCATCAATCCGACGATAGTTGGCGCCCACCATGGGGCAAGTGAGCTTTGGATCTGCGTTCCGAGCGGAATCTGCAAGAATCGGAATCAGCGAGACTATCGCTGTCGGTCACATCCTCTACGCCAGCGACATCCCTCTCCTCGTTCTCGACGAGACCTGGATTCTGGCTAGGGAGGCTGTGACTGCTTACACCATCATGTCTTTTGGCGAGATCGATGTTTACATCGGTTTTGCTGAACCTGTCCCACCCACCCCAGCGGTGATGATAGAGGCAGAAGAAATCTCTGGATCCCCTTTGTCCGTGGATACGGTAGAGTTCCGGATCTCAGAAAACCCTAATCCCACCCAGCCCGCACCAGTTGTGGAGATAGTGGAGAAATCCGAACCTGAAGCAGACCTGGCGGTCCAAGTTGAATCTGGAGTGGATCTCCCTAGAGAGACCAAATCCCAGATTGACCCACCCACTGAGGTCGAAATCTAGGAGGAGCACAATAACAACGACGGTTCCGGCTCTAACGATGCCGAGACAGACAGGCCTTTCCTGAGGTACACGCTAAGACGCATGATGATGCAAAACTCTGGCGTAGATGAAATCCTCGAGACTATCAAACATTTCGACGGGGCCGATCGCGAGAGCCACGGGTATCTTAGGAGGCACGTGTCGCAGTTTGTCGGATATGTGGGATCCAGATCCGGCTCTATCGATGCTGGAGACAACACCGTCTCTGTGCTAGAGGCAATCAGAACAAACGCCGACGTACCCGCATCCTCGGATGAATCGATGACGTCAGCAGATTTCTGAAAGTTCTCCACGGAATATGAAGAGGAGTATAACTCCAAAGCTGCAGAGGAAGGAGAAGCCATGGATGAAGGATCCGGGGAACACTCTCCCAAAGCACAGGATGACATGGAAATTAGAGATAATCCCGAGGTCCAGATGTCCGAAAGTACCGATCAAAGCTTGACTCCGGGAAACGGACCCAAAGCCGTCTTTGCTACTGGCGCTGCGAAGAAGGCAAAGAAGAAGAACAAGACCCCGGCAAAAGATCCTCCGGCAGAGGAGGTGATTGCCGAGGAATACGAGGAAGACTCGGATGGAGCACTTATCTCAGACGAGCCCAAAAAGAAGAATCGGTGGATGGACACGTGATCACTGAAGGTGCACGTAAACTCATCGATGCTGCATTAACCACACCTATTCCTACAGCTGCAGAACTTACTGCTGAAGAGCTAGACGAGAGGGCACATGCCCTAGAAGCGCGTCGCCAAGTACTCCTCGATGAAGCCAAAAACATTGAGGAGGAAAAGAAACGCATGGCATCTACGGAGAAGTACAACTCCAGGCAACACCAGAAGACCAGGAAACGTCATAGTAATGACAACCAATTCCCGCAGATCCACAAAGTCCTCTTTGGAGGAGAAATGGGGATGCCTTGAAAAGACATCAAAGGGGATTGGGTGTATCCAACACCAGTACAGAACACTGTTGCGGCCCGAGAAATCCTATCGGCTAATCCAGGACCAGAGCAGATCCGGTTGGGCATCAAATTACTCAACAAGGGACTCGAGCAACAAAAGGTCACCATGTCCGGAAGTCAAAAGCTGGTTTCCGATTCCGACCAATGTCGCACAGATCCGGCCTGGGCTGACGTAAAACCCCAGCGTGTTCTGGAGAAGCACCACCGCTCCGATCGTCAGGAAGACAATTACTCAAGAACCGGATCTTCGGGACAACACCACAAAGCTGCCCGTGACGGGTGTAACGTTAACCCAGTTGCAGAGCAAGAGGCAATTGCTGCACTAAATCCGAGGAACCCGCCCCGACGAGAGTCAAAAGGCCGCAGGGACGATGATAAAGAGAAGCGTCGGGAGGAGGACCGAAAAAGAATGCCACCTCCTAGACATGCAAGTCGTCCGGATGACGGACGAAGGAACGACGGACACCGTGCCGAGACAAGCCGGCAGGGGGCTCGTCACAATGAAGACCCTCCCCAGAACCGGAATAATGACCTTCCGGATGGAGGCTGACGATCAGCCGGAAATAACCCAGATGCTCCACCCTCTCCGCCAAGTAGCCATCACAACGGTTCTCAAGGAGGCCAAGGAGGGCGTCATGGTGGAGGAGGTGGTGGCAGAAGCCGAAGTCCGGCTCCAAGGCACCACAGCCACAGTCGACACTCAGGACGATCTCTATCCCCAAACGACGCAAGGCACAAGATCAACTCCAATATAGAGGCGCGGCATTACGAAAATGATGATATATACGTGGGCCCAAAGTGCTTCAGACCATGCATAAGAGCTACAAGATTCCCGGAAGGATTTGCTATCTCAAGACATATTCAAGCCCACGATGGTATAGCTCGGCTAGATACTTGGCTAAATGATTTCTTCCAAGCTTGCTGCATCGCCAAAGGCGGAAACAGCCTGGTCGCAACCCGATATCTCCCACTCATGTTGCGGAAGACGGCACGATCATGGCTTAATGATCTTCCGGAGAACACCATCCACAACTGGTATGACATGCAAAGTGCATTCTTTCGGAATTTCGAAGGCACGTACTAGAGGCCCTGTACGGTCGGAGACCTACATCGATGCACCCAAAAAGCCGGAGAAACTTGGCGGGATTATCTCGGATGATGGATCGACACCAAGAACTCCTGTGAAGGAGTAAATGACCAAACTGCGATTGAAGCTTTCATTGCAGGTCTCCCAATTGGTTTACTGCGTCATCGCTTGAAGTGTGACAAGGTCACTGATTTGGGAGAGATGATAGAAACAGCGAGCAAGTATGCAGATGCTAATGACGATGCAGAGGGATTACTCAATGCCCTGGCTGTGCCACATTCGGCAAAACAACCAAAGCAACAAGCTCAGAAGCACAAGAATACCTCGGAAGAAAAACCCAACATGGAAACGGCAGTGGTCACTGCTACTTTCGGGTCTGGGGGATGAGGAGGACGTGGTAGAGGCCCCGGACGCGGCCGTGGGACTTCAAGAGTTCAAGGTAGAGGAGACCAGCAACCCGGAAAAACCTACTCTTGGGCCGACATTGCCAATAACCCGTGTGTGCATCACTTAGACGCTAATGGGGGTTCATCCCACACCAACGCCGAGTGTCGTTTCAACGACGACATTAAAAGAGATGACACCGCTAGCTACAAAGCTAAGCGGAAGAAGGGAAAGAAGAATCCCGAAAAAGATAAAGAGACCAAGGAAGATTCCGACATGGAGGAAGCTGATGCTTCAAATCCTAAGCCGGAAGGGAAGAAAAATTTTCTGACCAAGAAAGACACTTATGTCACCTTCCTCGGATCTCAACCAGCAAAGGTCAAAAAGGCAGTGCTACATGAGCTCAATGCAACAGTTCCGGCTATCCCCCAACTCTTGGACTGGTCGGAAGTGGCAATTACATTTGACCGTGCTGATCATCCGCCTAAGTTGCACAGGCGAGGAAAATACGCGTTAATCGTTAATCCACTTATTGACGGTTATGGTTTCTCCAAGACTCTCATGGATGGTGGCAGCAGTATTAATATTCTGTATGTCGAAATGCTACGCCGGATGAAGATCTCGGAGACCCAGCTGAACCACAGTTCTATGATCTTTCACGGGGTTGTCCCGGGAAGACAAGCAAATTCCCTGGGAGAAATCACTTTGGATGTTACCTTTGGAACTCCAAAGAACTATCGGACGGAGGCACTTTCCTTCGAAGTGGTCCCGTTCAAGAGCACGTACCACGCTATATTCGGATGTCCGGCTTACTGGGCTTTTATGGCTCGTCTGTGTTACATTTACAATATGATGAAAATTCCAGGTCCCAACGGCATGATCACCATCAGGGGAGACCCGAAGAAAGCGCGAGAGTGCGAGGATGCAAATGTCGCCTTTGCTGAAGCCGTGCTACACGCCCAGGAGTACTAGGAGATCAAGAAGAGCATAGATCCGTCCGAGATGCCCGCAACGAAGAAGGAGGTCACAAAGCCGAATTCGGAGTTCAAGGCATCAGAAGAGATGAAGAAGACACCACTGAAGGATGATGACCCCTCCAAGGTGATCCAGATAGGCGTAGGCCTAGATAGCGCATAGGAAAGCGCGCTCGTCAAGTTCCTCAAAGCAAATCAAGATATCTTTGCATGGCAACCATCTGACATGACTAGAGTACCTAGGAAACTTGCCGAGCACTCTTTAAATGTAAACCCGAATGCTAAACCAGTCAAACAGTCCTTATGACGTTTCGGCGATGAAAAGCGTAAGGCAATAGCTAAGGAACTAGCACGGCTCGAGTGAGCCGGATTCATAGATGAGATCATTCACACTGAGTGGTCGGCCAATCCTGTAATGGTCCCGAAAAAGGACACCACTGATTTATGGATGTGTGTTGATTATACTGCCTTGAACAAGGCTTGTCCAAAAGATCCGTTCGCTCTGCCTAGGATTGATCAAGTTATCGATTCTACGGCAGGCTCGGAACTCCTCTGTTTTCTCGACGCATATTCCGGTTATCACCAAATCCGGATGAAGGAATCTGACAAAGTCAAAACTTCATTCATAACCCCCTTCGGAACCTTCTTTTTTGTTACTATGCCCTTTGGGCTGAAGAACGCATGAGCTACTTACCAGCGCACAATGCAGCGTTGCCTCCACGACCAACTCGGACGCAATGTACATGCATATGTGGATGATATTGCAGTGATGTCCAAAAAGAAGGAAACACTGATTTCTGACTTGGAGGAAACATTTGCCAATCTACGAAAATACAACATCATGCTTAATCCGAAGAAATGCTTCTCTGGAATTCTAGCCAGAAAACTGTTAGGTTTCATCGTGTCTCAAACAGGCATAGAGGTGAACCGAGACAAAATCAAGGCTATACTCAATATTTCCAGGCCAACTCGCCTGAAGGACGTACAAAGACTAACTGGTTGCATCGCTGCAGTCAGTCGGTTCGTAAGCCGGCTCGGTGAAAGAGCCGCACCATTATACAATCTCCTAAAAAAGACCAAGGATTTTGTGTGGACCGACGAAGCTAAAGCTGCATTACAAGACCTGAAGAAAGTACTCTCATCTGCTCCTATCCTTGCTGTACCGGAACCACAGGAACCGATGTTGCTTTATCTTGCCGCGACAAACAAAGTCGTCAGTATCGTCATGGTAGTGGAGAGACCAGAGGAAAATTAGGAACACTTGGTGCAGCGTCTAACTTATTTTGTTAGCGAGGTCCTAACAGAATCAAAACAGCGGTAGCCGCACTATCAAAAGCTGGCTTACGGTGTTTTCCTAGCATATCGTAAGATATGACACTATTTCCAGGAGCATCCAATTACCGTGGTGAGCACAGCTCCCATGAGAGATATAATCAACAACAGTGGCATACGCCGCCGCCAAATGGGGCATAGAGCTCTCAACTTTCGATATTGAGTATAAACCTCGGACAACAATTAAATCCCAAATCCTTGCCGACTTTGTTGCTGATTGGACAGAGACGAAGGAGAATATGACCCTCCCTGAGTCGGAATATTGGACCCTATATTTTGATGGGTCTAAGGCTCACGGGGGCTCGGGGGCTGGTGTGGTGCTCAAATCACCCCAAGGAGATAAACTTCTATACGTGTTGCAGATCCACTTCACAGCGACAAATATGGAGTTTACGAACAACTCCAAACAGGTCAACCAGATACACACCTTTCTTCTTGGTTTATGGGACAGAAGCAGTTCTTCCTAGTGATTTGATTCACACTTCTCCTAGAGTGGCCACGTATATCGAAGAGGATGCCGAGATTTCTCGACAAAATGATCTCGACTTAGTCGAAGAAGTTCGCGTTGTTGCTGAAATGAGATCAACATCCTGACAGCAGAAGTTACGCAAGTATCATAGCCAGAGAGTCAGAAACAGATCTTTCAATAAAAGCGATTTGGTTCTCCGGCTTGTGCAACAAAGAAAGCACAAACTTTCCCTAGTATGGGAAGGGCCCTTTTTAGTTAGTCGAGTATTGCACAATGGTTCGTACTACTTAACTGATATGAGGCCATTCAAAGAAAGACCTGCTACTAAGAAGAGAAAGAGAGATGGAGGCAGTACAAATCCGGATGAGTTAGACAGACCATGGAATATTGCTCAGCTACGTCCCTTTTATTCTTAGTTATCCTTCTTTGTAATCATACATATGTACATGTTCTGTGAGAAATAAAAGTTTTGGTTGCCTCAAGTTTTTTCTGAGAAGTTTTTACCATCTTATTTCCGAATGATCATGTCATAGTCGAAAATCCCAGAATACTTGAAAGTACTTTATGCTCATGTTTGTTCTGGTTTAGATTTCCGATTCTAAAAATGCTACCTTCGGGTATAACTTTAAAATTTCTTGTCTATACTTTGGTTATTTGTCTGATTGCTGGATGTGGGCATTTTCCGAGTAGTGAATTGTTGGTACTAGAAGCCGTCTTTGTTTTCGAGTTTAAACTGGTTTAGCAATTGAGCTCCGTTGCTCGGCAAAGTTTCCATGCTAAAGGTTTATCCGGCTCATGAAAGGGACGAGGCGGAAAGCCAGATAAACAATAACTATAGACAAAAAAGTACAAGTGCTTATGTAAACATTTCAGGCACACAAAGATTTAAGCCAAAAGTGCTGAATAGATAAAAGCTTAGCACTAGCAAAAGTATAGTACTGCATATTTACAGACCCATAATGTTTTTTAGAATAATACATTTGTTTCTGATAATCGATGATGCAAGAGAGGAGGTAGGAGCCGCCGGCTCGCTGGACACATCAGCCGCGCCCTAATAATGATCCAAGATGTCCAAATCCGATATGGTTTGGCCATCGTCGGAAACTTCGGCTGCTTCTTTGGGAGGTGGAGGCGGCGTGTCCACGCGAGTGAAGAAGGGAGTGTCGTAGCTGGTTAAGTCAGCTACGCGGCACCCATATCCGGCGCAGGAGTCCATGATGGCCTTGATGTCTTGCTCCTGTCCGTCTTCATCCACAGTAGAACACCCTCTGGTCACTTGCCATATCTCCATGCTTCCATGGTGGCTCATGACCATGGTGAGAGCGTTCTGCACCACGGATCGCGCGTAGGACATGTTCCAGTCGTGGACAAGCGGCGGCATCTCCTTTGCTTTGTCCCACACCTGGAAGTCGGACATGCGATGCATGTCCGGAACCTTGAGAGCTTTGCCAATATCCTCAATGGATTGGTGGAAGTCATGAAGCAGATCACCGACTTGGGTAAGCCGGTGGGTGCGAGGCTCGACAGAGGTGGAATCAGTCAAGTTCAGAGGATCTATACACATAACACAAAACGGTTAAGTAAATCCGAAATCAAAAGAGTCGAAGAATGTAGACAAGTCAGAAAGATGGAAACATACCGAAGATGACGTCATCAACTTTGGTCTTCTCTTTTCGAAGACTCCGGAGTTCAGCCCAGAGCGCCTCGGAAAGATCCTTCTCTCTACAAAGCTCATCGTTGAGATCCGAGATTCTCTGATATTGAACAGCAATCTTACGATCACGTTCATCAGTAGCCATGGAGGAGGATTCAAGAATTTGAGCGATGCTCTTCTCATGATCTGCCTTGAGCTTATCCAGCTCTTGGCGAAGTTCTTTATTCTCCACCACCAGGGTTTTGAGGTTCTCGGCCTCTTCGATCATAGCACAAGACTGTTTTACCAGTGCTGTAAGACAAAAGAACAACAGTTTAGCAAAAAATATTTGACTATGAAAACACAAGACAAGGTTTGAGTCTCGGAATGTTTACCTTCGGCCTCATCCTTGGAAACCTTCAGCTCAGCATTCTTAAGCTGGAGAGCTCTGATCTCTCTCCGCTTGTTGCAGACATTCTTTAACAAATCCTGGCTATATGAATTAACTTTCTGTAAGTCAGAATACCCAGAGTCAGAAGTCTACTAAAGACTCGGGCTAATATTGTTACTAATATCAGCACGAGCCTTGGGGGCTACACTAGTTCATTCTTTGGCATCCTAAGGAAGCATAAACCCGGATTGTATATCCTACTTCATGCTTGGGGGCTAGAGGATATGATATAAAATACAATAAAGGAAAACGTGAGTTGGAATTCCGACTTACATAATGTTCATGTGTGAGCTTGCTCAGGCACATGTTCACCTCGGTGGTAACCTTCTCGGTGAGGGTGAGTGGAATAATCGGAGGTGGTGGAGGCACACCAGCTCTTAGTCCCTCGTCGCGAAGGCGGACTTGTTCAAGAAGGTCGGAATACTTGATGTCCTCCGCTTCTTGTGCTTCTTCTGCGGCAGAGATTTTGGCTCTCCAGGCATTGCCGGGTCAAAAGCTGGATTTCTTCCGCAGATTTCTGAGACAAGCCAAATTTGGCAAGTCCCGGATTGTTCAGGAGGTTTTCGGCGAAAGTCTTTGCCAAGGGATCATTACCCGAAGAGGGTTCACCCTTATCTAAACCTGAGCCACCCATGGTGGCGTTAGTCTGTGACTCAAGGGTCGCTGGCCCTGTGGAGGGAGCCGGATCTTCTACGACAACTGGTGATGGAGTAATCACCAGCGTTGCGGAAGGTTGAGGGGCAGGAGTCGGAGGAGCCGTGGCAGGAGAAGCCATAGTCAGCTTTGTCTGCCGCAGGGGCTTCGAAGAAGTTCCCTTCCCCTTACCCTTGACGAGCTATTTATCTCTGAGAATGTGATAGAATAGAAAACATTACATCTCAGAAGAAAATACGAGTAAAGTACAAAGGCAGAAGTTGTGGGGAAAGTTACCTCTTCACGACTGGCACTTCCTTTGTGCCGACGGCCACTGTCGAAGCCTTGCGCTTCCTGGGCACAACGTCGGGCAGTGGAACCAGTTCCTCCTCCTAAGAAAACTCCGAAGGATATCCCTCGATAGGAGCCAGTTCCGAATCGGGGAGGTCGGCAAGCTGAAAAGAAGATAATATCTCAGTATTGCGAAATAACTTAAAAATGAGACACATAAAAAAGGGTTTATTTTTAAAATCTTACCGGCACTACAGGGTCTTCCGCTGTGTGCATGTCCAGAGAGAAGTCCGGAATCTTTCTCTCAATCCGCTCCTTGATCAGCCATTTGATCTGGCTTATGTAATCCTGTGGCTTTAAAGCCTTAGGACTGATGCGGAGGGAGTCATTCTTCGACGTCGTGATGGAATGCCTTAGATGGTCGCTGTGGTGCTGGAGAGGCTGGATCCGACGTGCGACCCAAGACTGGACTAAGTCGGACCCTCGCATGCCCTTGTGTTTTATCAGGTATTCGATCCGCCTCTTAGCAAGGATTAGATCGTCACTGAGAGCCGGAGGAGGCTCGTCCCAAGATGGAAGGGCCGTGGCGGCTCCGTCGATGAAAGCCGGCAAAGCAATAGCTTTGCCGGGAGCAGGAATATCCTTATGGTAAAAGAAAGTGGCCGGCCATTGTTTGACCGACTCACTAGCTGAAATGCAAGGATAACTATGCTCGCGTCTAACTGAAAGGCTAATAGTGCCGGTAATATAAGGATTACCGGCATTGATGGAGTTTCTACGAACATGAAAGTAGAAACGGAATAAAGTGAGACTCGGCATAATGCCGATATATCCCTCACACAAAGTCGCATAAGCGCTCATCTCTAAGATGGAGTTGGGAGGAAGATGGTGAAGCTAAACACCATAATGGTCTATCACCTCGAAAAAGAAATCCGAGGGAGGGAAAGACAAACCTCTGTCGAGGTGGGTGCCGAAGTGTACCCGCTCGTTGGCATGCGGGATGGGGACGGTTTCGCCGAAACCGCTCCGCCAGCCGCCGGCGCGGAGGAGCCCTTCATTCTCTACGCCACGGAGCTTCTCGTCGTCAAGGAGAGACAAGATCCAAACCCCATGGTTGCTTTCTTTCTCCGCTACCGCCGCCGCCGTCGCCGCTGCTGTGAAGCCAGCCAAGGCGGACAATGAAGATGAAGCCATTTCTCCGGTGCACCGGTGACCTTGGATGGGCGGCGATGGGAATCTGGGAAGCAGAGGAGCTCTGTGCGCGGGGGACAAGTACAGGAGAGGAAACAGCAAGTGAATAGGTGAAGATGAGGAAAAGGAAATCCTCACCCCTTATAACCACCTAACCGCGCCAAGATTCGTGCAAACAGCACAGTGTAACCGCCACGCGTCGTGGAAGGAACTAGGAAGGACCCACGCGATGATTACGTCACCTCGATCTCCGCGTACGCATTGAAACGGCGCCTCGGTTCCGCAAACGGCGGACCCACCAACGGTCGTGCTGACATGAAGTTTGTCAGATGACGTGACTTGACCATGACCAGTGTCAGGTGACGTCAGAGACTAAATTCCGGCTTAGTTTGAATATCAAGATGGAAAATCCGAATAATGTATTGATAGGTACGACTTATTTTTGAGACCCGGATCGTATCTTTTGTTTTGAAGTTTCAGAAACCCTTCAAGATTCTGCAAGCCGACGATCAAGCTAGACGATGATGAATCCGACTTTGGATCTTGGAGACTTTCGGGGGCTGCTGTTGGGGATATACTTTCTAGGTATCCTCATAGTCCTCACTGACCAGGGTGGCCCACTTCGGGTTAGAGCTTTGCTTCACAGGTGGCCCAGTCAGGGAGAAGAGGCGGAGTCCAATCCGGCTACGGGAAGGCCTAGAAGACTTACCGACTTAGGCCCATAGTGTTACTTGTAGTTCAAGATGTACTCTGTAACCGACTTTTAGTCGTAGCTGGATAGATCTCTCCTGTGAACCCTAGGCTGGATATCTATATAAGCCATCCTAGGGAGAGCCTTTAGGGCACCCTCAATAGTCTACAATCTCAACTCGCACAGGCGAACCCTTGTAACCCATATTACGGCTCTGTCGTATTACTGGATTGCTAGTAGGAGTAGGATCCGTCCAAAGCCGGCAGATTCGAACCTGGGTAAACTTGTGTAGTCACCGTCCCAGAACACAGTACGTCTCACACCCCTCTCTTCCGCACGCCTCGAGGACCCCCTCTGGCGTACTTGTCATCAATCCGACGACACCACCTAGTGTGATTGCATCTCTGTTCTTTTCACAAACCACACATGGATCCACCAGTGTCATTGCATGTGTGTTCTTTTCATGAACCATAGCTAGATTCATTGCATGTTAGGTCTTCTCACAAACCACATAAGGATCCACCAGTGTCATTGCATGTCTATTCTTTTCATGAACCACACCCAGTGTCATTGCATGTCTGTTCTTTCCATAAACCACACATGGATCCACCAGTGTCATTGGATGTGTGTTCTTTTCATGAACCACACATGGATCCACTAGTGTCATTGCATGTGTGTTCTTTTCATGAACCATAGCTAGAGTCATTGCATGTCAGTTCTTCTTACAAACCACATAAGGATCCACCAGTGTCATTGCATGTCTATTATTTTCATGAACCACACCTAGTGTCATTGGATGTGTGTTCTTCTCATGAACCACACATGGATCCACCAGTGTCATTGCATGTGTGTTCTTTTCATGAACCACAACTAGAGTCATTGCATGTGTGTTCTTCTCACAAACCACATAAGGATACACTAGTGTCATTGCATGTGTGTTCTTCTCATGAACCACAACCAATGTTATTGCATGTGTGTTCTTATCACAAGCCACATAAGGATCCACTAGTGTCATTGGATGTGTGTTCTTCTTATGAACCACACATAGATCCACCAGTGTCATTGCATGTCTATTCTTTTCATGAACTACAACTAGAGTCATTGCATGTCTGTTCTTTCCACGAACCACATATGGATCCACCAGTGTCATTGCATGTCTGTTCTTTTCATGAACCACATCTAGAGTCATTGCATGTCTGTTACTTCCACAAACCACATATGGATCCACCAGTGTCATTGCATGTGTGTTCTTTTCATGAACCACAGCTAGAGTCATTGCATGTGTGTTCTTCTCACAGACCACATAAGGATACACCAGTGTCATTGCATGTGTGTTCTTTTCATGAACCACACCCAGTGTCATTGCATGTCTGTTCTTTCCACAAACCACACATGGATCCACCAGTGTCATTGGATGTGTGTTCTTTTCATGAACCACACCCAGTGTGATTGCATGTTTGTTCTTTTCACAAACCACACATGGATACACCAGTGTCATTACATGTGTGTTATTTTCATGAACCACTGCTAGAGTCATTGCATATCTGTTCTTTCCACAAACCACACATGGATCCACCTAGTGTGATTGCATGTCTGTTCTTTTCACAAACCACACATGGATCCACCAGTGTCATTGCATGTGTGTTCTTTTCATGAACCATAGCTAGAGTCATTACATGTTAGTTCTTCTCAGAAACCACATAAGGATCCACCAATGTCATTGCATGTCTGTTCTTTTCATGAACCACACCCAGTGTCATTGCATGTCTGTTCCTCTAAACAAACCACACATGGATCGACTAGTGTCATTGGATGTGTGTTCTTTTCATTAACCACACATGGATCCACCAGTGTCATTGCATGTGTGTTCTTTTCATGAACCATAGCTAGAGTCATTGCATGTCAGTTCTTCTCACAAACCACATAAGGATCCACTAGTGTCATTTCATGTCTGTTCTTTTCATGAACCACACCCAGTGTCATTGCATGTGTGTTCTTCTCATGAACCACACATGGATCCACCAGTGTCATTGCATGTGTGTTCTTTTCATGAACCACAACTAGAGTCATTGCATGTGTGTTTTTCTCACAAACCACACATGGATACACTAGTGTCATTGCAGGTGTGTTCTTCTCATTAACCATAACCAGTGTCATTGCATGTCTGTTCTTCTCACAAACCACATAAGGATCCAGCCGTGTCATTGGATGTGTGTTCTTCTCATGAACCACACATGGATCCACCAGTGTCATTGCATGTCTGTTCTTTTCATGAACCACAGCTAGAGTCATTGTATGTCTGTTCTTTCCACAAACCACATATGGATCCACCAGTGTCATTGCATGTCTATTCTTTTCATGAACCACAGCTAGAGTCATTGCATGTCTATTCCTTCCACAAACCACATATGGGAGAATATCATTTTGCGGCCCGAAAGTTGGGGCGCCCAGGCAACCCGGTACCCAAGTTCCCTAAAATCAGCCGAGATGACTACAGTTGGTGTGCCAAATACTCAGAGGGTATTTTTCGGCACGAATTCAACTTTTCGTTTCAATACAAAATCAGGCTAACAGCCGTCAAGTTGGGCCCCCCTGTCATTTCTCGCCGTTATGTCGCTCCCGTCGCTTAGGTGTTAATTAGGCTTGTAGCATTGGCGCCTGCATCCATTACGCGTCTTCTTCTTCCTCGGAGTGGCAATCTGTGGGGCGTCGCAGCCATGGCGCGGAGCTGGGACATGGACGAACCCGTTCGGCCCAGCTCTCCTCCCTGTAGGCTTGCAGCGTTGGCGCCTGCATCCATTACGCATCTTCTTCTTCCCTGGAACAGGCAATCTATGGTCGCGGCCATGGCGCAGAGCTGGGACATGACGAACCTACTCCGCCCCGCTCTCCTCCCCATCCCGAGTCAGAGCTCGCCCTCACCATGGACACAGCCATGGCATGGTGCGGGGACGAGAATTGGTTCCCGGTGAGATCTGTCACCATGTCGACCATGCTCGGTTCTATTTTCCTCCTCTAGAATCCGAGCTCGCCGTCGCCGTGGTTGCACCTGCACCAATTCTGCCACCTCTGCCGAGGTCTCTGTGGTAGCTCAAGTTTTGTCATGTTGGACCTGTAAGAAAATTCGGAGCTGGGCGGCGGCAACCCGTTGTTGAACCTGCAAGGAATTTGCTGAAGACTGTGTGCCGCTCCAAGGTCTTTGGCTGATGCCTTCAGCTTCTGCCAACGTCCACCGCCGATGTGAGATCATTTAGTTACTTCAATACAAAATTTTGACCAATTTAACTTGTTGATGTATTCAGGGATATACAGAGTCAGGTACAAAAACAAGCCTAACTATTGTAATTGTAAATAAAAAACCAAACAATTAATCTTCAGATACATGTTAAAAATACTTATGATCAAAACCATTCATATACATATGCATCATACCAATCATTAAAAGATCAGAAACAATTCAAGGATCATATATGTAGTTCCATATGAGAATAAATCTAGGGCCTCACAATTTGTTTCAGAGATGGAGTTGGCAAACCAAAGTACCAACAACACAACCTATATTGTTTGTGTGTATTGCTGCCTCGGGTTCACCAACCTATCCTAAAACACGACACCATCATACGTGTCTCCCCTTGAACTCTTTTGGGGCAAATTTCAATCATCGGCCTCGGTGACAAACTAAAATTTAATTCTTATACACTATGAATGCATGGAATAGATAATTCGAATATCATAGTTCTGTGAGTGTAGAATAAAGATTGCGGCCTCAAAAGTTTCTACAGGGATGGCGTAAGCGAACCAAGAAACACTTGCATAGCTTATATTGATCTTGTACATGGCCCCAGGTTCACTAACTCATCGCTGAAAAAATCTGACACCAATGTGTCTGCCTCTCTTTGGGGCAAATTTGAATCATTGGCCATAATAAGCAATTGAAATGTAATTGTACAAAACAATATTCAGGGATATACATAGTCAGGTACGAAAACAAGCCTAAATATTGTAATTATAAATAAAAAACCAAACAATTAATCTTCAGGTACATGTTAAAAATACTTATGATCAAAACCATTCATATACATATGCATCATACCAATCATTAAAAGATCAGAAACAAATCAAAGATCATATATGTAGTTCCATATGAGAATAAATCAAGGGCCTCATAATTTGTTTTATCTACTTTCTTATGTTTTGTCCACACTTTGGAGTACTTTTTATACACTTTCTTGGACTAACCTATTAACAAGATGCCATAGTGCCAGTTGCCTGTTTTCTGCTGTTTTTGGTTCTAAGAAAAGTCAGAAAATCAATATCATCGGAATTGGACGGGACACAAGCCAAAGTCAATATTTTACCGGAGGACTCACGGAGCCAGAAGAGGAGACGGAGAGGGGCCACAGGGTGGCCACACCATGTGGTGGCACGGGCTAGCCCTGGCCGCGCCACCAGGTGGTGTGGCCCCCCTGGCTACCCACCGAACTTGCCTCTTCGCCTATAAGATGCCTCCCTATGCAAAAAACCCTAAATCGTCAAGCCTCCAACCACGAAAAGTTCCGCAGCGCCACCACCACCGATGGGGAGATTCGGGGGACAGAAAGTCTCCATTCCGGCACCCTGCCGGGACGGGGAAGTGCCCTCGGAGCCATCTCCATCGATCTCCACCACCATCTCCATCACCATTGCTGATTCCCATGACGAGGAGGGAGTAGTTCACTCTCTAGGCTAAGGGTTCTACCGGTAGCTATGTGTTCATCTCTCTCTCTATGCATGATCATATTGTGATCATGAGCTTCTAATCTATATATCTACCTTGCTACTCAAGTGCTTTAATAGATCTCTGCTCTCCCCATGTGTGTGAAGTTGATAGTGTGCACACCATGGTGGCACTTAGGCTAGAGATTACAAATACTTGTTATGAGTTATATTTGGAGTTGGATGTCTTTATGAAATTGTGGTGTTTGTTTGAACCATCTAGTGCTCAAGGTGATAGTGTGGGGTTATCTAGATGCGGAAAGCGAACTTTGAGGTGTGCTGTTATAGCCCTACCATGGATTAGAGTGTCCAACCGGAGAGTAGTTCAGCGTAGTATCATAAAGAAGAATATATTTATATGAGAGTGTTCACTAGTGAAAGTATGATCCCTAGGCCTTGTTTCTATGCACTGAAACACCGTTTGCTATTAGATCTATTACATGTTTGCTTGCTTCTATCTTTATTTCAGTTTTACTTTAGTCTTTTCAACACCATCAAGCTATTTTCTATCACCGTCACCACTTATAATTATCTATACCACTTGTATTTCACTATCTCTTTGCGAACTAGTGCACCTATACACCTGACAAGTGTATTGGGTGTGTTGGGGACACAAGAGACTTCTTGTATCTTGATTGCAGGGTTGCTTGAGAGGGGATACCTTTTACCACTTCCTCCCTGAGTTCGATAAACCTTGGGTGATCCACTTAAGGGAAAAACTTGCTGCTGTTCTACAAACCTCTGCATTTGGAGGCCCAACAACTGTCTACAAGAATTGAAGTGCATAAACATCAAGCTATTATCTGGCGCCATTGGCGGGGAGGTAAGATAAAAGGTACTCACATCCTCCGGTGTGAGTGCTTGAAGTTATTTCCTTTAGAATCCGCAATTTTGTATTTTTGTTTCTTGTTTTCACTAGTTAGGCTTAATGGAAAACAACAAAAAAATTAGAGAGCTTTATAGTATTTATCTTGAGTTAGGACATGAAGTGTTTGAAGAGAAAATTAAAAAACCTATGGAACTTTATTGCTAATGCTATGGAAAAGTCTAAGCTTGGGGAAGCTAGTTTTTATGAAAATGATCTTTTTAGTTCCCCAGATTTGGAAGATAGCTATTCTATTGCTTATGATGATACCAAACCTCCAATATATGATGATTACAATGATGAATATGATATTTTCAGTCCACCTACTATTGAGGAGAAAATCAATGATTACAATATGCCTCCTATATTTGATGATTATGGTGATGAGAATAATAATGATAGCTATTTTGTTGAATTTGCTCCCACCATAATTAATAAGAATGACTATGCTTATAGGGAGATTAATAATTATTTTATGCATGTGGCTCATGATAAGAATGTTTTATGTGATAGTTATATTGTTAATTTTATTCATGATGCTACTGAAAGTTATTATGAGAGGGGGAAACATGGTTTTATGCATCTCAATAATATTAGGTTTCCCCTCTTTATGTTGAAAGTCTTGAAGTTGCACTTGTTTTGTTTTCCTATGCTTGTTGCTTTGTGCTTTCATGACTTGTTTATTTACAAGATTCCTATGCATAGGAAGTGGGTTAGACTTAAATGTGTTTTGAATTTGCTTCTTGATGCTCTCTTTTACTTCAATTCATATTTCTTATGTGAGCATCTTCTCAAACTATCATGCCTAACTTAAAGGCGTTAAAGAAAAAGTACTTATTGGGAGATAACCCAAAAGTTTTAGATGAGTGTTGGAAGTTATTGCTTCAGTAATAACCTCTCCTTATCCTTTTTATTTGATTTTTGTGCCAAGAATAACCTCTAATGAGAGAGAAGTAAGATTTGGGAAAGTTGCTGTCCCAAAACAGATTTTTGTGCTCCACTGTAAAAATTCGTGAAAAATCTCTGTACGTCAGATTGAGCTGTAATTATTTGTGCTTCTGACCAAGGTTATTATCTAACTTTTGTTAGTTCAACAATTTTGGATTTGAGTAACAGAAGGTCTTCCAAACAATTGGTTTTTACCTGCTGGTCTGTTTTGACAGATTTCTGCCATTATTTGCATTTGCTTCTTGTTGGTTCCTTTTTGGGTTCTTTTGGGGAATTGAACTTTTTGAGGGAAGTGCTACAGTAGATTGTGTTTTAATGGAAGTTTTATTGGTGTTGGAACTGAACCTAAAGACCTATTATCTTGAGTCCACTAATGTTGCTAATAAAGATTGTGTGAAGTTTTGTATGAAGGAAAAATTTCAGGTGTATGGAAGGAATGAGTAATGAGATGAAGGATGGACTAAAGCTCAAGCTTGGGGACGCCACGCGTGTCACCCCAAGAAATATCCAAGAAGTACAAGCGTCAAAGCTTGGGGATGCCCAAGGCATCCCCTTCATCAATAAAAATCCCAGGTTTCTTCCAAACGCTTCATTTTTATTGTTTCACGCACAGTTGTGTTGTTCTTGGAGTGTCTTCTTTTTCGTTTTTGTTTTGGTTTTCATTTGCTTGGTTTTCTTAGTTTGCTGAATAAATTGTTTGGACCCCCTCTTTCATATATTGGTTTGCAAATAGTTTGATTTGGGTTGGAAAAGAGTAGGAAAGTCCATGCTTAAGTGGTAAAAGGAGCTTGTTTTTTTATTGTGGCCTATGCTTTGTCATGCCATGCTTGATATTGTTTTGGCTTTAGGCTTAGTATTCTTTGTTGTATAATGACATGTTATAAACAATTGAGATTTCTTAATGTGCCTTTGAAGAATCATGCGTTGTTTTAGCATATTAAAGCATAGTATTGTGGTATTCTCCTTTGATGCTTTATTTGGGTTGACTTGGCGCATGCTCACACCATGTTATGACTATCCCAAGTCACCATAGCCTTTAGGATTCTATAGTTTTCGACTTGTAGTATCACTTTATTCTTTGATTAATGATGTTTTGTCGCTCTGCATGATTATGGCCATTATTGCTCTCTTAGTTGGTCGCTCCCAGTCTTTTGCTAGCTTCCATACCAAGTATGAGTTCCACTCATGCATCCAACTCCTAAAATCAAGTTATTCCAAAGAGTCCACCATACCTACATACTAGCATTTGCTATTCCAAGTATATTCATGTTTTTATCTACCTTCTGAATTAAACTTGTTATGAGAAAACTAGTGATTAAAGCTCTTAGGAACTTGATGGCACACTTTACTTTTCTTGCCCTTAATAAAGTTGAACCATTGTGTCGTCTATGTTGTATATGCTTGCACCTATATGTTGGGGATTAGCAGAACTATGCTGTCATGGGGAACGCTTTTAACATTGCACTTGTACTTTGTACCTAGTTGATATCATGCTCTTTTGTCTATGGATGTCGTCGGTGTGAAATGAATGGGGAGATTGTAAGTCCATGGAGTTATGTATGTGTGTTAGAGAAACGCCTGGGCCGCCGGTCTAATCCATGTTGTCATGGTGGAAACCTGCAGCGTAACCATAATGAGCTGTCTATGAAGCATTCTTCTTATAAAAAAAGAGTCAGATATTGAGAAAAAAGAGAAAAAAGAAGAAAAGAGATATGAGAAAAGAGGATAGAGAGAAAAAAAGTACCATATTCCCATGGTAAATAAGATTGCTGAGATGCTCGTTGTCTGCTTGCCTTGTCATGTTGATATGGGGATTCTTCCGTATCATCGGGCAAAGGGTACCCCGTTGGTGGTTCTCTATGATACACATGTACTTACGATGACAAGAACTTACCGGTGACTAAACTTGAGTAGCATGAGGAGCGGCCCTCGTATTCAAGGGACATGAGATTTCTAACTTATACTTCGTCAAGCATATACACCATAGTTTGTTCACTTTAACCTTAATCACTTCAAGATGCTTATGATAGGGGAAATGAGAGCTGAAAGCTAATAAGTACCATAATTTTTGGAAGCTCTTTATGAAACTTGAATCCCTACTTCCTTCTATGAAGGCCTTTATTTTACTTTTATGTTGATTCTCCACCTTCTATCTTTATGCACCTACTTTGAGAGCATAGTGGCCATTCTTAGTTCTATGTGCATTGTCCCAAAACTTGTTGATTAATGCATAGCTTTGATATTGCTTGTTCTAAACTATTTGTATCTAGTCACTCTTATGAACTTTGAAGGTGTCCTATGCATTTATGTTTGCTACTCTATGAGGGACAGGCTGAATGCCACTATGCTATGTTTTCTTTATGTGAAACAAACAAACGTCTTGCAAAGCATTGTTATTCATTAATCTTTTGTTTATCCCTTTTCATGTTGCAACATAGTTGCTTTGTCTTATTGTTAGAACTATATGATTCATGCTGTGTTGAAGTACTATGATCCCAGCTATCAATATTTTACAAATACTTTGATCAAGTTTATAATGGTGCATGTCACCTCAAAAATTATTCTTTCGTTTTATCACTTACCTACTCGAGGACGAGCAGGAGTTAAGCTTGGGGATGTTGATACGTTGCAAACGTATCCATAATTTTTGATGTTCCATGCTTGGTTTTATCTACTTTCTTATGTTTTGTCCACACTTTGGAGTACTTTTTATACACTTTCTTGGACTAACCTATTAACAAGATGCCACAATGCCAGTTGCCTGTTTTCTGCTGTTTTTGGTTCTAGGAAAGTTAGAAAATCAATATTCTCGGAATTGGACGGGACAAAAGCCAAAGTCGATATTTTACCGGAGGACTCATGCAGCCAGAAGAGGATACAGAGAGGGGCCACAGGGTGGCCACACCATGTGGTGGCGCGGGCTAGCCCTGGCCGCGCCACCAGGTGGTGTGGGACCCCTGGCCGCCCACCAACCTTGCCTCTTCGCCTATAAGATGCCTCCCGATGCAAAAACCCTAAATCGTCAAGCCTCCAGCCACGAAAAGATCCGCAGCGCCACCGCCACCGAAGGGGAGATTTGGGGGACAGAAAGTCTCCGTTCCAGCATCCTGCCAGGACAGGGAAGTGCCCCCGGAGCCATCTCCATAGATCTCTACCACCATATCCATCACCGTTGCCGATTCCCATGATGAGGAGGGAGTAGTTCTCTCTCGAGGCTAAGGGTTCTACCGGTAGCTATGTGTTCATCTCTCTCTCTCTATGCGTGATCATATTGTGATCATGAGCTTGTAATCTATAGATCTACCTTGCTACTCAAGTGCTTTAATAGATCTCTGCTCTCCCCATGTGTGTGAAGTTGACAGTGTGCACACCATGGTGGCACTTAGGCTAGAGATTACAAATACTTGTTATGAGTTATATTTGGATTTGGATGTCTTTATGAAATTGTGGTGTTTGTTTGAACCATCCAGTGCTCAAGGTGACAGCGTGGGGTTATCTAGATGCGGAAAGCGAACTTTGAGGTGTGCTGTTATAGCCCTACCATGGATTAGAGTGTCCAACCGGAGAGTAGTTCAACGTAGTATCATAAAGAAGAATATATTTATATGAGAGTGTTCACTAGTGAAAGTATGATCCCTAGGCCTTGTTTCTAAGCACTAAAACATTGTTTGCTATTAGATCTATTACATGTTTGGTTGCTTCTATCTTTATTTTAGTTTTACTTTAGTCTTTTCAACGCCATCAAGCTATTTTCTATCACCGTTTCCACTTATAATTATCTATACCACTTGTATTTCACTATCTCTTCGCCAAACTAGTGCACCTATACACCTGACAAGTGTATTGGGTGTGTTGGGGACACAAGAGACTTCTTGTATCTTGATTGCAGGGTTGCTTGAGAGGGGATAACTTTGACCACTTCCTCCCTGAGTTCGATAAACCTTGGGTGATCCACTTAAGGGAAAACTTGCTGCTGTTCTATGAAGCTCTGCACTTGGAGGCCCAACAACTGTCTACAAGAATAGAAGTGCGTAGACATCAAGACTATTTTCTGCTGCCGTTGCCGGGGAGTGAAGCGCTAGTGGAGAGCGGAACTGGTAAAGGAAACTTCTACTGTGAGTATTGTTTACTTCTGTTAGTTGCTTTGTTTTCAATATGGATAATTCACTGAGTTTCTTATTTTGTAATGCTACTACCACTGCTAGGGTAATAGATGAACCACCACATGCTGAGAATGATACTTTTAAAATACCTATGAGAATTATTGATCGTGTTATGGATAACTACTATGTTGGGGATGGAACTGTCCATCCCGGTGATCATTTACTCTTTATACACGAATTATGCGGGTTGTTCAAGTGTGCAGGTCTTACTACAGATCAAGTTAAGAAAAAGTTATTCTCATTGTCACTGAAAGGAAGAGCTGAAGAATGGTATAAGCTGCTGAAGAATGGTCAAGCTCTTGAATGGGAGGAAATAGTACCTCTCTTTTATTCAAAGTTTTATCCTCCTAGTGAGATTCATAAAGATCGGAATCAAATATACAACTTTTGGGCTCTTGATGGAGAGAGTACAGCTCAAGCTTGAGGGAGATTGAAGTTACTAATGCTCAAATGCCCCATTCATGAGCTCCCCAACAATATCAATAACTTTAATGCAAGGCTTTCTCTTCATGATAAGGATTTATTGGATGCTTCTTGTGCTGGATCATTCACTCGCATGGAAGAAGAAGCTAAATGGGATCTTATGGACCGTATTCAAGACAATGCTGAAGCATGGGAGAATGACAAAGGAAGAAAGTCAGGTATAAATTATGATTAAGAATGCATTGAATCTTTTATGGGAACTGACGATTCTCAAAATATTAAAAATGCTTATGGTATAGACTCTCAAGCTATTGCAACTTATTTTATGGCTTTTGCTTCCTACATTGAAGTGCCTAAAAAGAAGTGGAATAAGTATCATGAACCTTATAAAGATATTGTTAAGAGTGTTCCTGCAAGAAATACTGAAGTTTATACTGCTAATCATGCTTTACCCGAACCTTACATTGAGAAAATACCTTTCCCAGTTAAGATAAAGGAACATTCTATGATAGCTAGTATGGTTAGTGAAAGTATAAGTAAAGCTGTTGAACCTGATAAACAAATGGATGATGAACCTATAATAGCAAATTTGAAAGACTTTGTCACTAAATATGTAGAAGAGGGACACACTATCCTTTGTAAGGATACCTCTAATATTGTTTCACAAAGTAGTATTATGAGAGCTAGTATTCCTGTGTTTTCTGTTAGGATAAGTGATCATTGTTACGATGGCCCTTGTGATAGTTATATTGTTAAGTTTATGCATGATACTTAAAGCTACTATGAGGGAGGTAAAAGTGTTCTTATGTACCTCAATAATATCAAGTTTCCTCGTTTTATGCTGAAAGTTTTTATGTTGCACTTCTTTTGCCTTCCTATGCTAGTAGCCTCTGGTTTCAACAACTTGTTTGTTTACAAAATTCCCTTGCATAGGAAGTGGGTTAGACTTAAACATGTGTATTTTTGCTTCTTAATGCTCTCTTTCACTTCAATTCATATTCTTGTGTGAGCATCATCAAAATTATCATGCCCATCTTAATGGCTATAAAGAAACAGCTTTTTGGGAGACAACCCAATATATTCTTTCTTTCAGTTTGTTTTTGTTTCTTTGAGTCTTGGAAGTTATTGTTTCGATAATAACCTCGTCTTATCCTTTTTGTTTGGTTTTTGTGTCAAGATCAACCTCTAATGAGAGAGAAGTAAGATTTGGGGAAGTTGCTGTCCCGAAACAGATTTTTGTGCTTCACCGTAAAAATTCGTGAGAGATCTCTGTATGTCGGATTGAGCTGTAATTGTTTTTGCTTCTGCCCCAGGTTGTTATTTAACTTTCGTTAGTTTTTCAATTTTTGATTTGAGCAAGAGAAGATTTTCGAAAAAATTGATCTTTACTTGTTGATCTGTTTTGAGAGATTTTTCCACTCTTGCATTTGCTTCTTTAATCGATTTCCTTTTTGAATTATTTTTGGGTTTTCGGATGGAGTTGCTACAGTAGCTTATGTTTTGATGGTTTTCAGTTGAAACTGGACTCAAAAGGCTTTATCACTTCACTTATACTAATGTTGCTATTGAGAATTGTGTGAAGTTTTGTGTGAAAGAAATTTCCAGGTTTGTGGAGATAATGGTGTAATAAGGAAGAGAAAGGTTTCATGAATCAAGCAATAAGTGTATGAAGATGAATATATTGATGTTATTCAAGTGGTGACTCCGGAAGAATCTACTAAATACCAAATTCAGAGACCTGCAGAGTCTGTTTTCAAAAAGGTAACAGTTTTGGTAAGCAAAGTTCCATGAAAGATCTGTCTAGTTATAATTTTTTGCAGTTTTTATCCAACAAGGAAAGCTACGAAGCGAAGGAGGGACAGAAACGGAACCAGGGTGGCTCACACCACCCCTGGAACGGGCCCCCTGGCCGCGCCACCAGGTGGTGTGGCCACCTCGGACTCCATCTCCAACCTGTTTTCTCCCAGTACCTTCCTTTTGTTGTGAAACTTCGTAATATATAATCCCCCGGATCCCCCGAGGTTCGTATATCGTGTTCTCGTCGTGTTTTTGTTTTGGTCTATTTTGTTCAGATGTCGTTCAGAGGTTCATCTTCAAGGGATTACAAGCTGCGATGTCGTCGCGAGCTCCATCACAATCTTGAGCAGAAGACCCTCGTAGGATGGGTGGAAGAAGAAAGGATCGCAACTAGGCGCGAAGACATGGACCGGAACAGTAGGGAGGATGTAAAGGACCTGACAACAGGCATGAAGGGGCTGATACCTCCAACTCTAGATCTCAGTTCTTGCCTTGCAGTAGTGGAAGCTCTACGAGTCACTGATGAGTTCTATGACAAGTACCGAGTTTTGAGGAGGAAGGTGGATATGCTTCAAAAGGAGAATAGCAGGCTTCGCAAGCTACTGGAAGATTTCCTCGCGCCAACCGAGAGAACACCACCACCACCGAGGGAGTAATTCGTCATCAGGTTTGGTATCCCCTTGGTTTGTTCCAAGCTTGGGGGAGTGTTGCGGTATCACATCACTATCTTCTATCTTTTTACCTTTTTAGTAGAGTCATATCATGAATAGAGAAGTTATCATGTAGGATGGTTTGCATTATGGAAGTGTCCCCTCTCTCGTTAGATATGTATCCGTTGGTGTGAGTAGCCATTATGGAATATTAATGAGAAGTTATATCATTTACTCTTTTGCATATCTTATATTAGTTTTTAATTCATGGTTATATGATTAATCTTGTTGTTAGTATTGGTATCACTCTGGGATCATTGAGTTAATTTAGTTGGTTTTGGCAAACCTGGCTCGGTCAGTAGCAACACTATTTTTGAGAATTGAATGAAAAATATAGAAGTACTCTTAAAGAAATATAATTTCATCATCTTTCTTTCTTGATTTGCTCATAAGTTTAGTATTCTCTAGTTAAGATCTTGTGTGCTTCCAAGGAAGATAGCATGTTTGTTTTTATCACTTGTATGTTTGTTTATTTCCTTCAACTCTTATACTTTCTACCCAGCCTTGCTAGACAAAAACCTGTACTGAGAGGGAATTATTCTTGTGCATCCAATCCTTAAACCAAACCTATGCCATTTGTGACCACCATACCTACCTATTAGCACTATTGCTATTCCAAGTAAATTCTTGTTTTTATCTACCTTCCAAAAAAACTTGTTATGTGAAAATTAGTGATTAAATCTCTCATGAACTTGATGGCACACTTTACTTTCTTGCATTTAATAAACTTGAACCATTGTGCCCATATATGTTGCGTATATGCTTGCGCTTTGTGAGTTGTGAATTAAGCGAACCATCTTTGTCATGGGGAACGCTTTCAACATTGCACTGGTACTTTGTACCTAGTTGATATCATGTTCTTTTGTCTATGGATGTCGTCGATGTGAAATGAAAGGGGAGCTTGTAAGTCCATGGAGTTATGCATGTGTGTTAGAGAAACGCCTGGGCCGCTGGTCTAATCCATGCCGTCATGGTGGAAACCTGCAGCGTAACCATAACAAGCATGTATGAAGCATTCTTCTTATAAAAAAGAGATAGAGATTGAGAAAAATAGAAAAAGAGAAAAAAAAGATGAGAAAAGAGGAAATAGAGAAAAAAGCACCATATTCCCATGGTAAATAAGAAGATTGCTGAGATGCTTGTTGTCTGCTTGCCTTGTCATTTTGATATGGGGATTCTTCTGTATCATCGGGCAAGGGGTACCCTGTTGACGGTTCTCTATGATATACATGTGCTTACTATGATAAGAACTTACCGGTGATTAAACTTGAGTAGCATGAGGAGTGACCCTCATATTCAAGGGACATGAGATTCTCAATTTACAACTTGTCAAGCATATCCTCGTATTTGATCACTTTCACCTTAATCACCTAAAGATGCCTATGATAGGGGCAATGAGAGCTGAAAACTAATAAGTACCATAATTTTTGGGAGCTCTTTATGAAACTTGAAATCCCTGCTTCCCTCTGCGAAGGGCCTTTCTTTTACTTTTTAGTTGAGTCAGTAAACCCATTCTCTTCTACCTCAGCATGTATTTTAAGTTGTTGTGTTTCATTCATTCATATGGTGATTTATTCAATCATGTTTCTTATGTTCCTTGTTTTGCACTTTGATCTTATCTTAGTGTCTACTACTTTGAAAGCTATCATTGAAAATCGGTTATTTGTGAACTCTGGCAAATTGTCAACTATTCTTCGACCAAGAGCTAAGTTTGCCATTACCAATTGTTATTCACTTTTTGTATCTTTATTGTGTTTACTTTACATATTGCAAGTTAAGTTATATAATAGTGAGTTGTCTTCTATTATGATCTATGTATTGATGAATGTGATGCTTCTTGTCCGTATTCTTTTTATCGACTCTTCACTCCATAAACTTGAGGCCATGTTTATTGAGATCAATTTCGCTTGGGGACAAGCGAAGTCTAAGCTTGGGGGGAGTTGATACGTCCATTTTGCATCACTATTCTATATCATAATTTACTGTTATTCATTGATATATTCCATATTAAGAGATGATACTTATGTTATTTCATCTTTTTTGCATGGTTGATGACTTTTGGAGCATGGACCGCTGTAGTCAGGATTCTGATGGAAAAGGTGCTGTTTGGAAGCAAAATTCGCTAAGATCAGAAAATCAGGGAAAATATATGGAAAATCCTATTTTTCTAGAAGATGAAGACTGCCAGAAGGAGGAGTGGAGATGGGCCACAGGGTTTACTAACGTATCACAAGTGCTAGAAAATACTTTGATGGCGTGGAAGAGACAAAAGGCAAACTGAAATAAAGATAGAAGCAAGCAAACATGTAATAGATCTAATAGCAAACAGTGTTTCAGTGCTTAGAAACAAGGCCTAGGGATCATACTTTCACTAGTGAACACTCTCATATAAATATCTTCTCTTCATGATACTACTCTGAACTACTCTCCGGTTGGACAATCTAATCCATGGTAGGGCTATAACAGCACACCTCAAAGTAAGCCTTTCCCATCTAGATAACCCCACACTATCACCTTGAGCACTAGATGGTTCAAACAAACACCACAATTTCATAAAGACATCCAACTCCAAATATAACTCATAACAAGTATTTGTAATCTCTAGCCTAAGTGCCACCATGGTGTGCACACTATCAACTTCACACACATGGGGAGAGCAGAGATCTATTAAAGCACTTGAGTAGCAAGGTAGATCTATAGATTACAAGCTCATGATCACAATATGATCACGCATAGAGAGAGATGAACACATAGCTACCGGTAGAACCCTTAGCCTCGAGAGAGAGCTACTCCCTCCTCATCATGGGAATCAGCAACGATGATGGAGATGGTGGTGGAGATCGATCGAGGTGGCTCTGGGGGCACTTCCCCTGCAGGGGTGCGGAACAGACTTTCTGTCCCGAATCTCCCCTTCGGTGGCGGCGGCGCTGTGGAACTTTTCGTGGCTGGAGGCTTGACGATTTAGGGTTTTTGCATCGGGAGGCATCTTATAGGCGAAGAGGCAAGGTCGGTGGGCGGCCAGGGGGCCCACCCCACCTGGTGTCGTGGCTAAGGGTTATCTCCCAATAAGGACTTTTCTTTAACGCCTTTAAGTTAGGCATGATAGTTTGAGAAGATGCTCGCATAAGAAATATGAATTGAAGTAAAAGAGAGCATCAAGAAGCAAATTCAAAACACATTTAAGTCTAACCCACTTCCTATGCATAGGAATCTTGTAAAGAAACAAGTCATGAAAGCAGAAAGCAACAGGCATAGAAAAACAAAACAAGTGCAATTTCAAGACTTTCAACATAAAGAGGGGAAACCTAATATTATTGAGATGCATAAAACCATGTTTCCCTCTCTCATAATAACTTTCAGTAGCATCATGAATAAAATTAACAATATAACTATCACATAAAACATTATTATCATGAGCCACATGCATAAAATAATTATTAATCTCCCTATAAGCATAGTCATTCTTATTAATTGTGGTGGGAGAAAATTCAACAAAATAGCTATCATTATTATTCTCATCACCATAATCATCAAATATAGGAGGCATATTGTAATCATTAATTTTCTCCTCAATAGTAGGTGGACTGAAACTATCATATTCATCATTGTAATCATTATATATTGGAGGTTTGGTATCATCATAAGCAATAGAATAGCTATCTTCCAAAGCTGGGGAACTAAAAAGATCATTTTCATAAAAACTAGTTTCCCCAATCTTAGACTTTTCCATAGCATTATCAATAATGGTGTCCAAAGAATTCATACTAACAACATTGCTATTACCATGTAAATAAAGTTCCATAGGTTTTTTAATTTTCTCTTCAAACACTTCATGTCCTAACGCAAGATAAATACTATAAAGATCTCTAATTTTGTTGTTGTTTTCCATTAAGCCTAACTAGTGAAAACAAGAAACAAAAAGACAAAATTGCGGCATCTAAAGGAAATAACTTCGAGCACTCAAACCGGAGGATGTGACTACCTTTTACCTTACCTCCCCGGCAATGGCGCCAGAAAATAGCTTGATGTCTACGTGCTTCTATTCTTGTAGACAGTTGTTGGGCCTCCAAGTGCAGAGGTTTGTAGAATAGCAGCAAGTTTTCCCTTAAGTGGATCACCCAAGGTTTATCGAACTCAGGGAGGAAGTGGTCAAAGGTATCCTCTATCAAGCAAACCTGCAATCAAGATACAAGAAGTCTCTTGTTCCCCCAACACACCCAATACACTTGTCAGGTGTATAGGTGCACTAGTTCGGCGAAGAGATAGTGAAATACAAGTGGTACGGATATAAGATAACGGTGCTAGAAAATACTTTGATGGCGTGGAAGATACTAAAGGCAAACTGAAATAAAGATAGAAGAAAGCAAACATGTAATAGATCTAATAGAAAATGGTGTTTCAGTGCTTAGAAACAAGGCCTAGGGACCATACTTTCACTAGTGAACATTCTCATATAAATATATTCTTCTTTATGATACTACGCTGAACTACTCTCCGGTTGGACACTCTAATCCATGGTAGGGCTATAACAGCACACCTCAAAGTTCGCTTTCCGCATCTAGATAACCCCACACTATCACCTTGAGCACTAGATAGTTCAAACAAACACCACAATTTCATAAAGACATCCAATTCCAAATATAACTCATAACAAGTATTTGTAATCTCAAGCCTAAGTGCCACCATGGTGTGCACACTGTCAACTTCACACACATGGGGAGAGCAGAGATCTATTAAAGCACTTGAGTAGCAAGGTAGATCTATAGATTACAAGCTCATGATCTCAATAAGATCATGCATAGAGAGAGATGCACACATAGCTACCGGTATAACCCTTAGCGCCAAGAGAGAACTACTCGCTCCTCATCATGGGAATCAGCAACTGTGATGGAGATGGTGGTGGAGATCGAAGGAGATGGCTCTGGGGGCACTTCCCTGTCTCGGCAGGGTGCCGGAACAGAGACTTTCTGTCCCCCGAATCTCCCCTTAGGTGGCGGCGGCACTGCGGAACTTTTCGTGGCCGGAGGCTTGACGATTTAGGGTTTTTGCATTGGGAGGCATCTTATAGGCGAAGAGGCATGGTCGTTCGGTAGCTAGGGGGCCCACACCACCTGGTGGCGCTGCCAGGGCTAGCCCACGCCACCACATGGTGTGGCCACCCTGTGGCCCCTCTCCGTCTCCTCTTCTGGCTCCGTGAGTCCTCTAGTAAAATATCGACTTTGGCTTTTGTCCCGTCCAATTCCGAGAATATTGATTTTCTGACTTTCCTAGAACCAAAAACAGCAGAAAACAGGCAACTAGCACTGTGGCATCTTGTTAATAGGTTAGTCCAAGAAAGTGTATAAAAAGTACTCCAAAGTTGGAACAAAACACAAGAAGTAGATAAAACCAAGCATGGAGCATCAAAAATTATGGATATGTTAGCAACGTATCAACATCCCCAAGCTTAACTCCTGCTCGTCCTCGAGTAGGTAAGTGATAAAAAGAAAGAATAATTTTTTAGGTGACATGCACCATCATAAACTTGATCAAAGTATTTGTAAAACATTCAAAGCTGGGATCATAGTACTTCAATCATAACATGAAATACAAAGTTCTAGCAATAAGACAAAGAAACTATGTTGCAACATGAAAAGGCACAAACAAAAGATTAATGAATAACAATGCTTTGCAAGACGTTTGTTTGTTTCACATAAAGAAAACATAGCATAGTGGCATTCAGGTTGTCCCTCATAGAGTAGCAAACATAAATGCATTGGACACCTTCAAAGTTCATAAGAGTGACTAGATACAAATAGTTTAAAACAAGCAATATCAAAGCTATGCATAAATCAACAAGTCTTGGGACAATGCACATAGAACTAAGAATGGCCACTATGCTCTCAAAGTAGGTGCATAAAGATAGAAGGTGGAGACTCAACATAAAAGTAAAAGAAAGGCCTTCATAGAAAGAAGTAGGGATTCAAGTCGCATAAAGAGCTTCCAAAAATTATGGTACTTTTTAGCTTTCGGCTCTCATTGCCCCTATCATAAGCATCTTGAAGTTATTAAGGTTAAAGTAAACAAACTATGGTGTGTATGCTTGACGAAGTATAAGTTGGAAATCTCATGTCCCTTGAATACGAGGGCTGCTCCTCTAGCTACTCAAGTTTAGTCACCGGTAAGTTCTTGTCATTGTAACTACATGTGTATCATAGAGAACCGCCAACAGGGTACCCCTTGCCCGATGATACGGAAGAATCCCCATATCAAAATGACAAGGCAAGCAGACAACGAGCATCTCAGCAATCTTCTTATTTACCATGGGAATATGGTGCTTTTTTCTCTCTTTCCTCTTTTCTCATATCTCTTTTTTTCTTTTTTCTCTTTTTCAAATTATCTGACTCTTTTTTATAAGAAGAATGCTTCATAGAAAGCTCATTATGGTTACGTTGCAGGTTTCCACCATGACAGCATGGATTTGACCGGCGGCCCAGGCGTTTCTCTAACACACATACATAAATCCATGGACTTACAAGCTCCCCTTTCATTTCACACTGACGACATCCATAGACAAAAGAGCATGATATCAACTAGGTACAAAGTACAAGTGCAATGTTGAAAGCGTTCCCCATGACAGCATGGTTCTGTTAATCCCCAACATATAAGTGCAAGCATATACAACATAGACGATACAATGGTTCAAGTTTATTAAGGGCAAGAAAAGTAAAGTGTGCCATCAAGTTCGTGAGAGATTTAATCACTAGTTTTCTCATAACAAGTTTAATTCAGAAGGTAGATAAAAACATGAATATACTTGGAATAGCAAATGCTAATAGGTAGGTATGGTGGACTCTTTGGAATAACTTGGTTTTAGGAGTTGGATGCATGAGTAGAACTCATACTTGGTATGGAGGCTAGCAAAAGACTGCGAGCGACCAACTAAGAGAGCAATAATGGCCATAATCATGCAGAGCGACAAACATCATTAATCAAAGCATAAAGTGATACTAAAAGTCGAAAACTAAAGGATCATAAAGGCTATGGTGAATTGGGATAGTCATAACATGGTGTGAGCATGCGCCAAGTCAACCCAAATAAAGCATCAAAGGAGAATTCCACAATACTATGCTTTAATATGCTAAAACAACGCAAGATTCTTCAAAGGCACATTAAGCAATCTCAATTGTTTATAACATGTCATGCTACAGCAAATAATACTAAGCCTAAAGCCAAAATAATATCAAGCATGGCATGACAAAGCATAGGCCACAGTCAAAAACAAGCTCCTCTTACCACTTAAGCATGGACTTTCCTACTCTTTTCCAACCCAAACCAAACTATTAGAAAACCAATGTATGAAAGAGGGGGTCCAACCAATTTATTCAGCAAACTAAGAAAACCAAGCAAACGAAAACCAAAACAAAAGTGAAAAAGAAGACACTCCAAGAACAACACAACTATGCATGAAACAATAAAAATGAAGCGTTTGGAAGAAACCTGGGATTTTTATTGATGAAGAAGGGGATGCCATGGGCATCCCCAAGCTTTGACGCTTGTACTTCTTGGATATTTCTTGGGGTGACACGCGTGGCATCCCCAAGCTTGAGATTTAGTCCATCCTTCATCTCATTACTCATTCCTTCCATACACCTGAAATTTTTCCTTCATACAAAACTTCACACAATATTTATTAGCAACATTAGTGCACTCAAGATAATAGGTCTTTAGGTTCAGTTCCAACACCAATAAAACTTCCATTAAAACACAAGCTACTGTATCACTTCCCTCAAAAAGCTCAATTCCCCAAAAGAACTCAAAAAGGAACCAACAAGAAGCAAATGCAAATAATAGCAGAAATTTGTCAAAACAGACCAGCAGGTAAAACCCAATTTTTTCTAAGACCTTCTGTTGCTGAAATCAAAAAGTGTTGAACTAACGAAAGTTAGATAATAACCTGGGGCAGAAGCACAAAAAATTACAGCTCAATCTGACGTACAGAGATTTTTCACGAATTTCTACAGTGAAGCACAAAAATCTGTTTCAGGACAGCAACTTTCCCAAATCTTACTTCTCTCTCATTAGAGGTTATTCTTGGCACAAAAATCAAATAAAAAGATAAGGAGAGGTTATTACTGAAGCAATAGCTTCCAAAACTCATATAAAACTGTTGGGTTATCTCCCAATAAGTACTTTTCTTTAACGCATTTAAGTTAGGCATGATAGTTTGAGAAGATGCTCACATAAGAAATATGAATTGAAGTAAAAGAGAGCATCAAGAAGCAAGTTCAAAATACATTTAAGTCGAACCCACTTCCTATGCATAGGAATCTTGTAAAGAAACAAGTCATGAAAGCAGAAAGCAACAAGCATAGGAAAACAAAACAAGTGCAACTTCAGGACTTTCAACATAAAGAGGGGAAACCTAATATTATTGAGATGCATAAAACCATGTTTCCCTCTCTCATAATAACTTTCAGTAGCATCATGAATAAAATTAACAATATAACTATCACATAAAACATTCTTATCATGAGCCACATGCGTAAAATAATTATTAATCTCCCTATAAGCATAGTCATTCTTATTAATTGTGGTGGGAGCAAATTCAACAAAATAGCTATCATTATTATTCTCATCACCATAATCATCAAATATATGAGTCATATTGTAATCATTAATTTTCTCCTCAATATTAGGTTGACTGAAAATATCATATTCATCATTGTAATCATCATATATTGGAGGTTTGGTATCATCATAAGCAATAGAATAGCTATCTTCCAAAGTTGGGGAACTAAAAAGATCATTTTCATAAAAACTAGCTTCCCCAAGCTTAGACTTTTCCATAGCATTAGCAATAATGGTGTCCAAAGAATTCATACTAACAACATTGCTATTAGCATGCAAATAAAGTTCCATAGGTTTTTTAAATTTCTCTTCAAACACTTCATGTCCTAACTCAAGATAAATACTATAAAGCTCTCTAATTTTGTTGTTGTTTTCCATTAAGCCTAACTAGTGAAAACAAGAAACAAAAAGACAAAATTGCAGAATCTAAAGGAAATAACTTCGAGCACTCACACCGGAGGATGTGAGTACCTTTTACCTTACCTCCCCGGCAATGGCACCAGAAAATAGCTTGATGTCAACGCACTTCTATTCTTGTAGACAGTTGTTGGGCCTCCAAGTGCAGAGGTTTGTAGAACAACAGCATTTTTTTCCTTAAGTGGATCACCCAAGGTTTATCGAACTCAGCGAGGAAGTGGTCAAAGGTATCCCCTCTCAAGCAACCCTGCAATAAAGATACAAGAAGTCTCTTGTGTCCCCAACACACCCAATACACTTGTAAGGTGTATAGGTGCACTAGTTCGCAAAGAGATAGTGAAATACAAGTGGTGTGGATATAAGATAACGGTGCTAGAAAATACTTTGATGGCGTGCAATAGACTAAAGGAAAACTAAAATAAAGTTAGAAGCAAGCAAACATGTAATAGATCTAATAGCAAATGGTGTTTCAGTGCTTAGAAACAAGGCCTAGGGATCATACTTTCACTAGTGAACACTCTCATATAAATATATTCTTGTTTATGATACTACGCTGAACTACTCTCCGGTTGGACACTCTAATCCATGGTAGGGCTATAACAGCACACCTCAAAGTTCGCTTTCCGCATCTAGATAACCCCACACTGTCACCTTGAGCACTATATGGTTCAAACAAACGCCACAATTTCATAAAGACATACACTTCCAAATATAACTCATAACAAGTATTTGTAATCTCTAGCCTAAGTGCCACCATGGTGTGCACACTGTCAACTTCACACACATGGGGAGAGCAGAGATCTATTAAAGCACTTGAGTAGCAAGGTAGATCTATAGATTACAAGCTCATGATCTCAATAAGATCATGCATAGAGCGAGAGATGAACACATAGCTACCGGTAGAACCCTTAGCCTCGAGAGAGAACTACTCCCTCCTCATCATGGCAATCAGCAATGGCGATGGAGATGGTGGTGGAGATCGATGGAGATGGCTCCGAGGGCACTTCCCCATCCCGGCAGGGTGCCGGAACAGAGACTTTCTGTCCCCCAAATCTCCCCTTCGGTGGTGGCGGCGCTGCGGAACTTTTCGTGGCTGGAGGCTTGACGATTTAGGGTTTTTGCATCGGGAGGCATCTTATAGGCGAAGATGCAAGGTCGGTGAGCGGCCAGGGGGCCCACACCACCTGGTGGTGCGGCCAGGGCTAGCCCGCGCCACCACATGGTGTGGCCACCCTGTGGCCCCTCTCCATCTCCTCTTCTGGCTCCATGAGTCCTCCGGTAAAATATTGACTTTGGCTTTTGTCCCGTCCAATTCCGAGAATATTGATTTTCTGACTTTCCTGGAACCAAAAACAGCAGAAAACAGGCAACTGGCATTGTGGCATCTTGTTAATAGGTTAGTCCAAGAAAGTGTATAAAAAGTACTCCAAAGATGGAACAAAACACAAGAAAGTAGATAAAACCAAGCATGGAGCATCAAAAATTATGGATACGTTAGCAACATATCAACATCCCCAAGCTTAGCAGTGGTAGTAGCATTACGAAATAAGAAACTCAGCGAATTATCCATATTGTAATAAAGTAACTAACAGAAGTAAACAATACTCACAGTAGAAGTTTCCTTTACCAATTCCACTCTCCAATAGCGATTCACTCCCTAGCAACGGCGCTAGAAAATAGTCTTGATGACCCACAAGTATAGGGGGTGTATCGCAGTATTTTCGATAAGTAAGAGTGTCGAACCGAACGAGGAGCAGAAGGTGCTGGCTAGTGGTATGGATCAGGAATTCTCTGCAAATATTTAGCAAACGGATTTTTAGGGGTTTTTGATAATGCAAGTAAATAAAGTACGAGTAATAATAAAGACAATAAGAATAAATGCAGCAAGTGGCCCAATCCTTTCTTTAGCAAAGGACAAGCCGGTTGTATTACTTAAGATGACCAAACATTCTCGAGGACACATGGGAATTCTGTCAAGTGCTTTCGCTTCATATAGTTGATCAATCTTCTTTAGTCTGCTAAGTGTTGTGTGGGTGAACCTGTGCTAATGTACCGAGCTTCGTAGGACTAATACATACTTGTGATTATACCCCTTGCAAACATCCGTAAGTATAAGAAAGTAATTAAGGTAGAAACCTAACCATAACTTTAAACTCTAAGACCCTAATGTTCCTTGTGCAATGGTTTCCTAACGGGGGTTCAGGTTTCTGTCACTCCGGCAACCCCTACGATTAGTAGCCAAATACACAATGCATTCCCCAAGGCCCATATAGGTGAAGTGTCATGTAGTCGATGTTCACATGAAACCACTACAAGAAGTACACCACAACTTAAATATCAAACTATTGAATCTTTCTCAACACAATTCCACTACTAACAACATGACTTCTCCCATGTCCTCAAGAACAAAATGAACTACTCACAAGACATCATATGGATCATGATCAGAGATGGAATAATGATGTGTAACAATCTGAAATAAACGATAATTCAACAGTTCACTCAATAGCATCAACTACAAAGAGTAATCAACACCGGGAAAGTTTCCCCTAAGAACTATTCAAGATTCAACCCAATTGTTACAGCGGTATGGAGATGGTGATGATGGTGCTGGTGGAGATGATGGTGGTGATGATGATGATCCCGATGAAGTCCAGCTTGATGGTGGTGTTGATGGCGACGATCTCCCCTCTCCGGGAAGGAATTCTCCCGGCAGAATTCTGTCTACCGGAGAGATCTTTCTCTCTCGGTGTTTTCCGCCCCGTAGAGGCGGCGGAATCTTTCTATGGTCGCTCTCTAGGTATTAGGGTTCCGTGGAGATAATATACGCTAGAGGGGAGAGCTGGAGGTGGACCAGTGCCGCCACACCACCTGGTGGCGTGGCCTAGGGTGGCCCGCGCCAGGGGTGGTGTGGGCCCCCTGTGGCCCATCTCCACCCCTCCTTTTGGTAGTCTTCGTCTTCTGGAAAAATAGGATTTTCCATACATTTTCCCGGATTTTCTGATCTTCGCGAATTTTGCCTCCAAACAAGACGTTTTCCATCAGAATCCTGACTGCAGCGGTTCATGCTCCAAAAGTCCTCAACCATGCAAAAACAGATGAAATAACATAAGTATCATCCCTTAATATGAATATATCAATGAATAATAGTAAATTATGATATAGAATAGTGATGCAAAATGGACGTATCAACTCCCCCCAAGCTTAGACTTCGCTTGTCCCTGCTTAAACTGAACTCAATAAACATGACCTCAGGTTTATGGAGTGAAGAGTCGATAAAAGAATACGGACAAGAAGCATCACATTCATCAATACATAGATCATAATAGAAGACAACTCACTATTATATAACTTAACTTGCAATAAGTAAAGGAAACACAATAAACATACATAAAGTGAATCACAATTGGTAACGGCAAACTTAGCTCTTGGTCGAAGAATAGTTGACAATTTGCTGGAGTTCACAAATAACTGATTTTCAATGATAGCTTTCAAAGTAGTAGACACTAAGATAAGAGCAAAGTGCAAAACAAGGAACATAAGAAACATGATTGAATAATTCACCATATGAATGAATGAAACACAACAACTCAAAATACTTGCTGAGGTAGAAGAGAATGGGTTTACTGACTCAACTAAAAAGTAAAAGAAAGGCCCTTCGCAGAGGGAAGCATGGATTTCAAGTTTCATAAAGAGCTCACAAAAATTATGGTACTTATTAGTTTTCAGCTCTCATTGCCCCTATCATAGGCATCTTTAGGTGATTAAGGTTAAAGTGATCAAATACGAGGACATGCTTGACAAGTTGTCAATTGAGAATCTCATGTCCCTTGAATACAAGGACCGCTCCTCATGCTACTCAAGTTTAGTCACCGGTAAGTTCTTGTCATAGTAAGCACATGTGTATCATAGAGAACCGCCAACGGGGTACCCCTTGCCCGATGATACGGAAGAATCCCCATTTCAAAATGACAAGGCAAGCAGACAACGAGCATCTCAGCAATCTTCTTATTTACCATGGGAATATGGTGCTTTTTTCTCTATTTCCTCTTTTCTCATCTCTTTTTTTTTCTCTTTTTCTCTTTTTCTCAATCTCTATCTCTTTTTTATAAGAAGAATGCTTCATACATGCTTGTTATGGTTACGCTGCAGGTTTCCACCATGACGACATGGATTAGACCAGCGGCCCAGGCGTTTCTCTAACACACATGCATAACTCCATGGACTTACAAGCTCCCCTTTCATTTCACACCGACGACATCCATAGACAAAAGAACATGATATCAACTAGGTACAGAGTACCAGTGCAATGTTGAAAGCGTTCCCCATGACAACATGGTTATGCTAATTCACAACATACAAAGCGCAAGCATATACGCAACATAGATGGGCACAATGGTTCAAGTTTATTAAATGCAAGAAAGTAAAGTGTGCCATCAAGTTCGTGAGAGCTTTAATCACTAATTTTCACATAACAAGTTTAATTTGGAAGGTAGATAAAAATAAGAATTTACTTGGAATTGCAATAGTGCTAATAGGTAGGTATGGTGGACACAAATGGCATAGGTTTGGTTTAAGGATTGGATGCACGAGAAGAATTCCCTCTCAGTACAGGTTTTTGGCTAGCAAGACTAGGTAGAAAGTATAAGAGTTGAAGGAAACAAACAAACATACAAGCGATAAAAACAAACATGCAATCTTCCTTGGAAGCACACAAGATCTTAACCAGAGAATACTAAACTTATGAGCAAATCAAGAAAGAAAGATGATGAAATTATATTTCTATAAGAGTACTTCTATCTTTTTCATTCAATTCTCAAAAATAGTGTTGCTACTGACCGATCCAGGTTTGCCAAAACCAACTAAATTAACTCAATGATCCCAAAGTGATACCAATACTAACAGCAAGATCAATCATATAACCATGAATTGAAAACTAATATAAGATATGCAAAAGAGTAAATGATAGAACTTCTCATTAATATTCCATAACGGAAACTCACACCAAGGGATACATATCTAACGAGAGAGGGGACACTTCCATAATGCAAACCATCCTACATGATAACTTCTCTATTCATGATATGACTCTAAAAAGGTAAAGAGATAGAAGATAGTGATGTGATACCGCGGCACTCCCCCAAGCTTGGAACAAACCAAGGGGATGCCAAACCTGATGAAGAATTACTCCTTCGGTGTTGGTGGTATTCTCTCGATGAGCTCTTTGATCAGTTTCCCCAAGTCCTCGATCTCGAAGGTGAGAGTACGAATCAACTCCGAGTTGTGATCGATGCGGTTCATGATCATGTCAGGTTGTGGATCCCAGCTCTTGTGATTCTTTTCCCACTCTTCCTCCTTAAAGTCTTCTTTTCCTGCATGGTTAGAACGAGGAAAATCCCAATTGGAGGGTAATTTTTCCTTGGGCATATTCTGATATTGATGCTCATGGATAAGGGTATGGAAAGGATTCTTGGTGCGTGGAGGAAGTGACCATGGGTCTGAACAGTAACTAGGAGGCTTCCCTCCAATTGACATAGTCTTGGCAGGGTTCGCCACCACTCCAATGCTTGCAATGGTAGTTCCGGCGTGCCTTGCCTCCTCTTCACCTTCACCCTTGATCTCCTTCTCCTGCCCGGCGTCTTGGAGATCTTCCTCCATAGGCTCCTTTCCCTTATCCTTGGCGGACACCATTGTGCTTCTAAACTTTTAAGGATAGTTCCTGGCAGAAACAGATCGAAACGAAAACATGATGAGAACACGATATACGAACCTCGGGGGATCCGGGGGATTATATATTACGAAGTTTCACAACAAAAGGAAGGTACTGGGAGAAAACGGGTCGGAGACGGAGTTCGAGGTGGCTACACCACCTACTGGTGCATCCAGGGGGGCCATATCAGGGGGTGGTGTGAGACACCCTGGCTCCGTTTCCGTCCCTCTTTTGCTTCATATCTTTCCTAGTTGGATAAAAACTGCAAAAATATAACTGGACAAATCTTTCGTGGAACTTTTCTTACCAGAACTGTTACCTATTCGAAAACGGACTCTGCAGGTCTCTGAATTTGGTTTTTGATAAATTTTTCCGGAGTTATAACTTGAATAACATCAATATCTTCATCTTCATACACTTATTGTGAGTCATGAAACCTTTCACTTTCTTATTACACCATTTTCTCCACCTACCTGGAAATTTCTTTCACACAAAACTTCATACAATTTTCATTAGCAACATTAGTATAAGTGAAGTGATAAAACCTTTTGAGTCCAATTTAAACTGAAAACCATCTAAACATAAGCTACTGTAGAAACTCCTTCCGAAAACCCAAAAAGAATTCAAAAAGGAAATCGATTAAAGAAGCAAATGCAAGAGTGGCAAAATCTGTCAAACAGACCAGCAAGTAAAAATCAATTTTTTCGAAACTCTTCTGTTGCTCAAATCAAAAATTTCAAAACTAAGGAAAGTTAAATAATAACCAGGGGCAGAAGCACAAAAAATTACAGCTCAATCCGACATACAGAGATCTCTCACGAATTTTTACGGTGAAGCACAAAAATCTGTTTCGGGACAGCAACTTCCCCAAATCTTACTTCTCTCTCATTAGAGGTTGATATTGACACAAAAACCAAAAAAAGGATAAGGAGAGGTTATTTCCAAAACAATAGCTTCCAAGAATCAAAGAAACAAAACAAACTAAAAGCAAGAATATATTGGGTTGTCTTCCAAAAAGCTCTTTCTTTATAGTCATTAAGATGGGCAAGATAATTTTGATGATGCTCACACAAGAATATGAATTGAAGTGAAAGAGAGCATTAAGAAGCAAAAATACACATGTTTAAGTCTAACCCACTTCCTATGCAAGGGAATTTTCTAAACAAACAAGTTGTTGAAACCAGAGGCTACTAGCATAGGAAGGCAAAAGAAGTGCAACATAAAAACTTTCAGCATAAGACGAGGAAACTTGATATTATTGAGATACATAAGAACACTTTGCCCTCTCTCATAGTACCTTTCAGTATCATGCATAAACTTAACAATATAACTATCACAAGGTTCATCGTAACAATGATCACTTATCCTAACAGAAAACACAGGAATACTAGCTCTCATAATACTACTTTGTGAAACAATATTATAGGTATCCTTACAAAGGATAGTGTGTCCCTCTTCTACATATTTAGTGACAAAGTCTTTCACATTTTCTATTATAGGTTCATCATCCATTTGTTTATCAGGTTCAACAGCTTTACTTATACTTTCACTAACCATACTATCTATCATAGAATGTTCCTTTATATTAACTGGGAAAGGTATTTTCTCAATGTAAGGTTCGGGTAAAGCATGATTAGCAGTATAAACTTCAGTATTTCTTGCAGGAACACTCTTAACAATATCTTTATAAGGTTCATGATACTTATTCCACTTATTTTTAGGCACTTCAATGTAGGAAGCAAAAGCCTTAAAATAAGTTGCAATAGCTTGAGAGTCTAGACCATAAACATTTTTAATATTTTGAAAATCGTCAGTTCCCATAAAAGATTCAATGCATTCATAATCATAATTTATACCTGACTTTCTTCCTTTGTCATTCTCCCATGCTTCAGCATTGTCTTGAATACAGTCCAGGAGATCGCATTTAGCTTCTTTTTCCATGCGAGTGAATGATCCAGCACAAGAAGCATCCAATAAATCCTTATCATGAAGAGAAAGCATTGCATAAAAGTTATTGATAATAATATTGTTGGGGAGCTCATGAATGGTACATTTGAGCATTAGTAACTTCAATCTCCCCTAAGCTTGAGCTATACTCTCTCCATCAAGAGGCCAAAAGTTGTATATTTGATTCCGATCTTTATGACTCTCACTAGGAGGATAAAACTTTGAATAAAAGAGAGGTACTATTTCCTCCCATTCAAGAGCTTGACCATTCTTCAGCAACTTATACCATTCTTCAGCTCTTCCTTTTAGTGATAATGAGAATAACTTCTTCGTGACTTGATCTGTTGTAATACCTGCACACTTGAACAACCCGCATGATTCGTGTATAAAGAGCAAATGATCACCGGGATGGATAGTTCCATCTCCAACATAATAGTTATCCATAACACGATCAATAATTCTTGTAGGTATGTTAAAAGTATCATTCTCAGTAAGTGGTGGTTCATCTACTACCTTAGCAGTGGTAGTAGCATTACGAAATAAGAAACTCAGCGAATTATCCATATTGAAATAAAGAAACTAATATAAGTAAACAATACTCACAGTAGAAGTTTCCTTTACCAGTTCCACTCTCCAATAGCGCTTCACTCCCTAGCAACGGCGCCAGAAAATAGCTTGATGTCTACGCACTTCTATTCTTGTAGACAGTTGTTGGGCCTCCAAGTGCAGAGGTTTGTAGAATAGCAACAAGTTTTCCCTAAATGGATTATCCAAGGTTTATTGAACTCAGGGAGGAAGTGGTCAAAGGTATCCCCTCTCAAGCAACCCTACAATCAAGATACAAGAAGTGTCTTGTGTCCCCAACACAGCAAATACACTTGTCAGGTGTATAGGTGCACTAGTTCGGCGAAGAGATAGTGAAATACAAGTGGTATGGATATAAGATAACGGTGCCATAAAATAGCTTGATGGCGTGGAAGAGACTAAACGCAGACTGAAATAAAGATGAAAGCAAGCAAACATGTAACAGATCTAGTTGCAAACGGTGTTTCAATGCTTAGAAACAAAGCCTAGAGATCATACTTTCACTAGTGAACACTCTCAATAAATATATTCTCTTCATGATACTACCCTGAACTAGTCTCCGGTTGGACAATCTAATCCATGGTAGGGCTATAACAGCACACCTCAAAGTTCGCTTTCCCCATCTAGATAACCCCACACCGTCACCTTGAGCTCTAGATGGTTCTAACAAACACCACAATTTCATAGAAACATCGAACTCCAAATATAACACATAACAAGTATTTGTAATCTCTATCCTAAGTGCCACCATGGTGTGCACACTTTCAACTTCACACACATGGGGAGAGTAGAGATCTATTAAAGCACTTGAGTAGCAAGGTAGATATATAGATTACAAGCTCATGATCTCAATAAGATCATGAATAGAGAGCGATGAACACAAAGCTACCGGTAGAACCCTTAGCCTCGAGAGAGAACTACTCCCTCCTCATCATGGGAATCAACAACGGTGATGGAGATGGTGGTGGAGATCGATGGAGATGGCTCAAGGCACTTCCCGTCTCCCAAGGTGCCAGAGACTTCTGTCCCCAAATCTCCCCTTCGGTGGCGGTGGCGCTGCGGAACTTTTCGTGGCTAGAGGCTTGATGATTTAGGGTTTTTGCATCGAGAGGCAGCTTATAGGCGAAGATGCAAGGTCGGTGGGCGGCTAGGAGGCCCACACCACCTGGTGGCGTGGCCAGGGCTAGCCCGCGCCACCACATGGTGTGGCCACCCTGTGGCTCCTCTCCGTCTCCTCTTCTGGCTCCATGAGTCCTCCGGTAAAATATTGACTTTGGCTTTTGTCCCGTCCAATTCCGAGAATATTGATTTTCTGATTTTCCTGGAACCAAAAATAGCAGAAAACAGGCAACTGGCACTGTGGCATCTTGTTAATAGGTTAGTCCAAGAAAGTTTATAAAAAGTACTCGAAAGTTGGAACAAAACATAAGAAAGTAGATAAAACCAAGCATGGAGCATCAAAAATTATGGATACGTTAGCAACGTATCAACATCCCCAAGCTTAACTCATGCTCGTCCTCGAGTAGGTAAGTGATAAAAAGAAAGAATAATTTTTGAGGTGACATGCACCATCGTAAACTTGATCAAAGTATTTGTAAAACATTCAAAGCTAGGATCATAGTACTTCAATTATAACATGAAAGACAAATTTCTAGCAATAAGACAAAGAAACTATGTTGCAACATGAAAAGGCACAAACAAAAGATTAATGAATAACAATGCTTTGCAAGACGTTTGTTTTTTTCACATAAAGAAAACATAGCATAGTGGCATTTAGCTTGTCCCTCATAGAGTAGCAAACATAAATGCATAGGACACCTTCAAAGTTCATAAGAGTGACTAGATACAAATAGTTTAGAACAAGCAATATCAAAGCTATGCATTAATCAACAAGTCTTGGGACAATGCACATAGAACTAAGAATGGCCACTATGCTCTCAAAGTATGTGCATAAAGATAGAAGGTGGAGAATCACCATAAAAGTAAAAGAAAGGCCTTCATAGAAGGAAGTAGGGATTCAAGTTTCATAAAGAGCTTCCAAAAATTATGATATTTATTAGCTTTTAGCTCTCATTGCCCCTATCATAAGCATCTTGAAGTGATTAAGGTTAAAGTGAACAAACTATGGTGTATATGGTTGACGAAGTATAAGATGGAAATCTCATGTCCCTTGAATACAAGGGTCGCTCCTCATGCTACTCAAGTTTAGTCACCGGTAAGTTCTTGTCATCGTAAGTACATGTTTATCATAGAGAACCACCAACGGGGTACCCCTTGCCCGATGATATGGAAGAATCCCCATATCAAAATGACAAGGCAAGCAGACAACGAGCATCTCAACAATCTTCTTATTTACCATGGGAATATGGTGCTTTTTTCTCTCTTTCCTCTTTTCTCATCTCTCTTTTTTTTTCTCTTTTTTCTCAATATCTGACTCTTTTTTTATAAGAAGAATGCTTCATAGACAGCTCATTATGGTTACGCTGTAGGTTTCCACAATGACAGCATGGATTAGACTGGCGGCCCAGGCGTTTCTCTAACACACATACTGTAACATCCCAAAACTTTAATCCAAGCTTATCAAGATAAAATCATCCAAAAGTGGGGTTAACAAAAACTTTTCCAAATTTAAAATGAAAGCATTCATATATGTGTGCCTTTAAAATAGGAGTTGTTTGAATTGCCATGATTGATTGATCCAATGCTTGTAAAATGTTTCTTAGGTGATTTAAACATCATCTACATCATTCCCAAACTTTTCCTAAAGAAAATCAAATCAAAAAGAATTAAAATGAAGAAATGGTCATTTTGACAAATTTAACTCTCATGCCTACTTTGGCTATTCCTAGTACTCATTTCTTAACAGAAAAAATTCTTGATCTTTGCACCCCTTCCTAGTACACATAATGAGGTACCAAGGCCCACCTTTTGATCTACTAAAAACATTCTGTAAACTATTTTAAATGACAGTTTAAAATTGAATCTAATGCATGTGCATAGATCACCCCTATTTCAAAAACCATCTAATTGAGCACCATTTTCAAAACCCTTGCAACCAGAGGCTACCTATCACTAGTGGAGATCACTCAAAAATTTTGAACTCAAAATTCAAAACTTTTTCTCTTGCGGCCATTTCATCAAACACTTGGCAGGCAGATTTCAAACTAAACAATTTTCACTATTTTAAATAGTGTTCTGGACAAACTTGTTCCCCAACTTGCCACCAAAATCTCTCCACTACTCCCCCTAACCCCTCTCTAGCCCAGCCACCCACTGTGCCAAGACCAAATGGTCATGGCCATTAAGGTCGAGCCCCCACTTGGGCACCCCACCGGCGACAGCACGCCACAGCCGCCGCCAGCGCCATCCACCATGTCCTGGAAATAGCTCGTGGTCCACCTCCACCACCCAAGGACAGCGACCAGAACGACCAGGAACCACAGCGCCCCGAGCCTGTCGACCATGCCGACGTCGCCCGCAGAGCGAGCACTATCCCCGCTCGCACCGACCGCCCCTTGGCACCAGCCTGCGCCCACCGCTCCGCCTCGACCTGGAGAACACCCCAGACACCTCCGTTCGCCGCCCAAAGCCCCACAGCCACCGCTCGCCGTGGACACAGCCGCTTCGGCCGCGTAGAGCGCCACCTCGCCCCGACCGCATGCCACCGCCCCTACGGCCGCATTGAAGTCCTAGAGCACCGCCAGGGAACCGCCCACCGATCGCAATCCCCAGCCATGCCGCTAGCTCACCATAGCCATGTCGCCACCGTCGACCGCCCATCCCGCTCGGTCTCACCGTCGAGCCTATAAAAGGAGCCCTCCCCAGCACCAAAGACTCACACCATTCCACTCCCCTCACCTCTCTGAACCTCACCCACCTCTCGCCGGAGCATGTGGAGCAGCAGCTCGCCTGAATTGGATCCGAAGCCGCCGCCTCGGGAGAAGAAGGGTGTCGTTGATTCCGGCCACCCCAAGCTTCGCCGCGACCAGGCCTCGCCTCGCCGTCGTCTTCCACTTCGTTTGCCTGCCTCACCGACCCTGCTGGAGCCCTGGTATGCCCCCAGTAGACCCCCACCGAGCCGCTAGGATTCAAGCTCGCCGGTGACCTGTTCGTCATCGACGACGACCCTTAGCCGTAGATCTAGCCTCTAATCGCACGGCCCACAGCGTGCGTACTGTTTCATGTTTTAAGTGCCGCTGACAAGTGGGACCCCCCTGTCAGCTGAGCCCCGCGCCGCGTAGCGCCACTTGGCCGACCCATTTCTTTTCCCGCGCGAGCCCGTAGATTCAAATCTGGATTTTTCTTTTTAGTTAGAATATAGTTTCCGTCTAGTGTTTCAAAATTCAATTCTGTGAGTTTAACAAATCCAAATTACATGAAACTAATTTTTTCTGAAAGGTATTAAAATGCTCTATCCAAGTCTGTTGTATTTAATTCATTTAGAGTTATAGATTTCTCCTAATAAAAATAAGAAGACAGAAGCTTTTGCAACTTGAAACATTTTTATAAAATCAACCAAGTTAGTTTTTGAGTTGATTCCAACTCTCAAAAATCACATTCCATCATATCTATCCAAATATGTAATAATATTAAGGTTTACAGGCAGTGACTTTGGACTAGTACCAAAATAATGATATATAGGCATTTCTAGTCACTTTAAATCATTAAATAATGAACTTAAACCAAAGTAATATTGATCCAACCTTTAAATCTCATTCCCACATGTTAGAATATGTGGTGAGGACATGTGTCCACATGATCCCATGTTTTGGTGGTGAATATTAAATTTTAGTTATTTTTTTCAATGAGTAGAAATTACTTTTCCAAAATAAAAAGGTTGAAACTATTGAATTAAACTTGTGATGTTTGGGATGATAATAGATCATCAATTGTGTGGTTTAGAATACTACTTAGCCTAGTAAGTATTGTTTGGTGATTGACCTACTTAGAAACCTTTAGATGTCATTCTATGGCATGAGATTGAAATCATCTTTTCCACCTTAGTGAATACTCTTAACCTAATCTTTTAGAATAGATCAAAAACTTGAGTCACATTAGATGGGAACAAGTGGTGAAAATGAATTGTGAAAACCTTGGAATGATGAGTCATTCTATTGAGATGGTTTGACATGTGTTGAGAGACACAACTGGTTTATGATGATGAAAATGATGAGGCATGAGCCTTAACCCTTTTATAAAACTGATGGTTGGATTCGGATGCGATACCATTCCAAATTTACCGTACAACCACATTACCTGAATTGGGTAAGGCTTAGCTAGAAATTTATATGCATTAGTATTAGTTTCCTCACGGGAGAGGTTTGAGCTGAGGCTACCTCTCAATGATGTCCACCTATGCAGTGCCCAAGATGACTGATGGTCATGGTTGGGAGGCCATGCTCATAGGAGAGGTGCTTATACTAGGGTGTGTAAAGGGAAGGTTATGTTTGATTATCTGCATACTAAGTATGATGATTCAGGGTTATCCCTGACAGATGTATCGAATCTTGTGGTGAAAGTGTACCACCTATGCAGAGTGTCAAACTATTCGAATAGTCGCGTCCGCGGTTAGGGACAGTTGGAATGGCCATACTGTTTCGTTGTCAGATGTTTTCTAAATAACTTGAAATGAATGATGAACTTTGACTTGACCACAACAGGGTTGTGTTAATGATAATAGCTTCCTAACTTAAGTGATTATAGAACTTTACTTTATCTTTTCTTGCTTCAGAACTCAGCTTAGGTTTCAAACTTAACTTGATAGTTATTCTTTAAATTCAGCACTTTAACTTAGAATTATAACCCTTGTTAATAGTAGTTTGCGAGTACTTAAAGAGTACTCATGGCTTCTGTCCTTGGCTATTATCATGGCCAGACTATGAAGGAGATTATCAAGATGATGGTCAGCAGGACGGCTATGATAACTAGGACTATCTGCCTTCGTCATTACTGTGCCCCTGAAGATGGACCCCACCGCTACGCTATCGTTTATTTCCGCTGTTTGTTGTATTAAAGACTGGATCATGAGATCCTTATTTGTGTAAAACCTTATGTATGGTTTGTAATGGATGATGTACTATGATATCCAATCCGTTATGTCTCGCAAAAATGGTAATCCTGGGATTGCAAGGTATGGCATAACGGGCATCTGGGATTAAAAATCCGGGTGTTGACAAGTTGGTATCAGAGCCATCCTGACCATAGGAGACCCTAGTTAGAATGGACGTCCAAACCAAAAACTTAGCTTCAAAACCAAAGTGAGTATTTATGAAAAACTATTTCCCCTCTTACCCTTGTGAACTCATTCTTTCTCAAAAATACATGTTCCTCAAAATTCTTACATTACTACTTAAAATTTGACACACTTGATCACTTCACTAACTTCCTCATCCTAAATTCTTGTAGATGGAGACTCAGTTCAGCAAGTTTTACCAGTTGGGAAACAAAGGTCAGCTGATCTTCGAGAGGGATCTGGATTCATTGTCGGAGTTACTAGGACGCCCGCATCCGGAGTTTCTTGTAGCTCAACTTCCAGGACCCCCAGGAGGAGACCTACAATGGCTAGTCACCGCAGATCTTTGAGGAAGCATTGAAGCACCAACTTCCGGGAGAATTCAGTTCTCTGTGAGAGAGAACAACTGGCTAGATGGATTAGCCAGGGCAATGCATGAAGCTCTCGCACGTCTATGTGCCCTCATCGTCAACAAGATTCAAGGAAACCGTTTTGCCCACTATGCAAGACGTGACTTCATGGGAATGCCGATGGAGATGCCAAGTCACCCAGAATTGAGGCGTCAAGTGGAGAACCTTGACTTCTTGCTTCATGACCGACAACAGGAACTAGACAATGCTAGAGAGTTAGCAAACCAGAACCGTGCCATTGCTGACCAGAAGGCCCAGACTTTCGCACTGCTTGTCCAAGATCGCCAATCTCTTCGTCGCCAGCATGCAAAGAAGGATCGCATCATCGCCCGTCTTCGCAAGAAGGTGGCCGACCTCGAGAAGACCGTCAAGGAGCAGGAAGCTCAGCTTGCCGCCAAAGAAGAAGATGATGAGGGTGAAGACATCCAGAGAGATATGGATTCTTACCTCAGCAACGATGATGATTTTATGGAAGAGGATGTTGTGGACTTCTACACTGATGATGAAGACTCCAACTTCATCGACGATGAGTAGATGCACTAGAGCACTGTCGTAGCATGATATGTATCATCTCATTGTATCGTAGTTTGCATAATGGTTCTTCAAACCATCTGTTTTTCCCTTTTTGCTTGTTGTGGTGTGTGTTGTATCGTGTGCTTGCTTGCATGAATGAAAATGAAGTTAGTTGAAAAACCTGAGTCTAACTCAAAGTTGTAGCTTTGAAAACCCAAAACCATGAACCTTAGAATTTCCCTCTTACCCCTATATCTATCTCAATCTTCAGATGACTCGTGGAAACCAAGGAGGGAGCAGCTCGTCGCAGGACCCAATGCTGCAGATCTTGCAGAATCTCATCGCGGACCGTGAAGCAAGCGGGGCGGCGTCAAGCCAACTTAGCAACATTGCAGCAGATCGCCCAAATGGCTCTCAACAACCAAGGACATGGAAATCAGGATCACCATGGATCTAAACTCAAAAAATTTCAGAACACCAATCCCCTAATCTTCAACCAATCTGAAAACCCATTAGATGCTGATGACTGGTTACGGACCATGGAAAACAACCTCGAAGTTGCAGGAGTTGAGGAGAATGAGAAAGTTCTCTTCGCCACGCACTATCTGGCGGGAGATGCAAGAGCTTGGTGGAATAGCATCCGCAATATGAACCATGGCCAGGTGATGACCTGGGAAGCATTCAAGGTCAAGTTCAGCCGCACCCACGTGCCGCAAGGTCTTGTCAACAGGATGAGAGATGAATTTCGTGAACTGAAGCAAGGAAGATTGACTGTAGTAGACTACCGTGACAAATTCTTGTCACTTGCCAGATATGCACTGGATGAGATCAACACGGAGGCCAAGAAGAAAGAGAGATTCTTAAACGGACTGCATGATGAGATGCAGACTGTCCTCGTCAACATCCGTTTCCAGGATCTCGAAGAGCTAGTCGACTCTACCATTCAGATGGAAGGGAAGATTAACCAGGCAAACGATAACCGCAAGCGTCGTATGATGCAGCGGTCTGGATCTAGTAGTCGCCAGAAGTACCGTCCTAACCCCTCACCAGGATATGCACCAAGGAACAACCGACCCCCAAATTCTCGCCCAAGCTACCCCAACCGTAGCGGAGGGAATGTGAAGTCCGGAGGAAACAATCATCACCCCGGCAATGCCAACAACTTCAACCATGCCCCTCCCAAGAGCAACAACAACACTGCCCCTAGAACTGGTAGCAATGTTGTACCTGTCGCAGTCAAGGACAAGTCCCAGATCACTTGTTTCGAGTGTGGAGTGAAGGGTCACTACTCCAATGAGTGTCCCAAGAAGACCGTCGCCAATGCCCCTGTGAATGCCCCAGCTCAGCAGCAACGTCGTGTTCAACCAGGAAGGAGATTTGCCCTAGGAAACCCGCACAACCGCAACGGTCGTCTCTTCCACATGAACGCAGAAGAAGCCCAGGAAGCACCAGATGTAGTGCTGGGTATGTTTTATGTCAACTCAGTTTTAGCAAGAGTATTGTTTGATTCTGGAGCATCGCATTCATTTGTCACCAAAGAATTTGTATGCACTAGTAAGATTCGCCCAACCAACCTGAAGCATGTCATGATAGTTCAAATCCCCGGTTCAACCACAAAAGCTAGAAAAATTTGCAAAGTTGTACCTATCAGAATACATGGGATAGATTTTTATGCCAACCTAATTGTACTTGGAACCAAAGGATTGGAAGTATTACTAGGTATGGACTGGATGTCAAGGCATAAAGGACTGATAGACTGTGCTAAGAAAGCCATCACCATGACCAGTAGTTCTGGAGTAATAGTAGAACATATCTCTGAAACCTTACCCCGTCAATTCAAATGCAACAAAAGTGTACCCCTCCCTACCATTGACCAAGTCAGAGTAGTCTGTGAATACCCCGACGTATTCCTAGATGAATTGCCAGGTATGCCCCCGGATAGGGATATAGAGTTCATTATCGAACTAATCCCCGGAACCGGACCTATAGCCCAGATACCCTATACCATGAACCCCTTAGAGTTAGTAGAACTGAAGAAGCAGTTGGATGCCATGTTAGCAACCGGCTTGATTCAACCAAGTGCATCGCCATGGAGATCACCAGTGTTATTCATCGACAAGAAAGATGGAGGCAACCGTCTGTGTACAGACTATAGAAAGTTGTATGATGTCACCATCAAGAACAAGTACCCCTTGCCAAAGATAGAGGATCTATTTGATCAGTTGACTGGAGCTCAGGTATTCTCAAAGATTGATCTTAGGACTGGTTATCACCAACTTAAGATTCGTGCGATGGATATTCCGAAGACCGCCTTTACTAATCGCTATGGTTTATACGAGTATACGGTTATGTCTTTTGGATTAACCAATGCCCCTTCTTATTTCATGAATCTCATGAATAAGATCTTTATGAATTTCCTAGATAAGTTTGTAGTTGTGTTTATCGACGACATCCTTATCTACTCCAAGTCAGAAGAAGAGCATGAGCAACATCTGAGAATCATCCTAGAAACCCTGAGAGAGCATCAGTTATATGCCAAGTTCAGCAAGTGTGAGTTTTGGCTGAAAGGAGTAGGATTCCTAGGACATATTGTGTCTGCCGGAGGAGTCTCTGTTGATCCCACCAAGATCAAAGATGTCGAAGAATGGGAAGCCCCAACCAATCAAACCCAAGTTCGTTCATTTCTCGGATTAGCGGGATATTACCGCAAGTTCGTAGAAGGATTCTCGAGCATAGCCCGACCAATGACCCAATTGTTGAAGAAGGACAAGAAGTTTGAATGGACAGACAAGTGTGAAGCCAGTTTCCAGGAGCTGAAGAAGAGATTGATATCAGCCCCAATTTTGATCATGCCAGACATCAAGAAGCCGTTTGATGTGTATTGTGATGCATCCAAGATTGGTCTAGGATGTGTATTGATGCAAGAAGGCAAAGTCATCCCAGATATCGTCTCGACAATCAAGCAGCATGAGCAGAACTATCCGACCCATGATCTTGAGCTAGCAGCCGTGGTTCTAGCATTGAAGACATGGCGTCATTATTTGATGGGTAATCGCTGTGAGATTTACTCAGATCATAAGAGCTTGAAGTATATCTTCACCCAGAAGGAGTTGAATATGAGGCAAAGAAGATGGATAGAGTTAATCAAGGATTATGACCTTGACATTCACTATCACCCCGGCAAAGCCAATGTGGTAGCGGATGCTCTTAGCAGATTGCCGTGTAGGCTGAACACCATGATCAAAGAGAAGCAACCAAGTTTGTATGAGGAGTTGGAGCAGTTCAGGACTGAGTTAGTTAGCAAAGGATTCCTAGCTAGCATTGAACTTCAACCCACTTTGATTAGCCAAATCAAGGAAGCCTAGAAGGGGAATGAAAGTATCGACGGAATCAAATGTCGTATTGGTACAGGCAAAGTACCTGGATTCACCGAAGACGAAGAAGGTGTACTGTGGTACAAGGGACGTATCTGTGTGCCAGCAGATTCGGAGCTGAAGGAAATTATCATGAAGGAAGCTCATGATACTCTTTATTCTATCCACCCCGGAGGAACAAAGATGTATCAGGATTTGAAAGAGCAATTTTGGTGGCACAAGATGAAGAGAGAGATCGGAAGCTACATCGCCAAATGTGACATCTGTCAAAGAGTCAAAGCAGAGCATCAGAGACCTGCAGGACTATTGCAGATTCCGGAAGGGAAATGGGATTCCGTCGGAATGGACTTTATCACCGGTTTACCTACTTCTAGTAGGGGGAATGACTCAATCTGGGTCATAGTTGATAGACTATCCAAGGTAGCCCACTTCATACCTGTCAAGACTACCTACCAGAGTGCAAAACTAGCAGAGCTGTACATTGCTAGGATTGTTAGTCTGCATGGAACCCCCAATCGTCTCAGATCGAGGAACCCAGTTTACTTCAAGATTTTGGCAGAAAGTTCAGGAAGGTTTAGGAACCAAGCTGAACTTCAGCACCGCGTATCACCCGCAAACAGATGGACAGACTAAGAGAGTCAACTAGATCTTGGAGGATATGCTTAGAGCTTGTGTGTTGGAATACGGGTCAAAATGGGAAGACTGCCTGCCTTTCGCAGAATTCTCATATAACAACAGTTATCAAGCTAGTTTGCAGATGGCACCCTTTGAATTCCTATACGGAAGAAAGTGTCGTACCCCTTTGAATTTGTCGCAAGTAGGAGAGAGTCAGATCTTTGGACCCGACATTCTCCGAGAAGCAGAAAGTTCACAAAGTTCGTGAGCACCTCAAGACCGCCCAATCCAGACAGAAGAGCTATGCTGACAAGAGAAGGAGAGACCTGACTTTCAATGTCGGAGATTTCGTATATCTCAAGGTTTCACCATTGAAGGGAACTCAACGCTTTAGTCTAAAGGGAAAGTTAGCTCCTAGATATATCGGACCTTTCAAGATTCTGAACCGTCGAGGAGAAGTATCGTATCAGATGGAATTGCCTGAAGAGATGTCAGCCATCCACAATGTGTTCCATATCTCGTTACTTCACAAATGCTTGGAAGTGCCTGAGAAGACTGAAGTTTTCAAGAATATCGATCACAGAGCAGTGGAAATCAACAATGACCTGACCTATCGGGAAGTGCCCATCCGTATCTTGGGAGCAAGCATACCGAGGAGGAAGCTACTTGGGAGCGCGAGGATTACATTCGGACCGAGTTCCCAGATCTCTTTAGTTCCTAGTTTTCCTTGTAAATCTCGGGACGAGATTTTGTTTAATGGGGGAAGGTTTGTAACATCCCAAAACTTTAATCCAAGCTTATCAAGATCAAATCATCCAAAAGTGGGGTTAACAAAAACTTTTCCAAATTTAAAATGAAAGCATTCATATATGTGTGCCTTTAAAATAGGAGTTGTTTGAATTGCCATGATTGATTAATCCAATGCTTGTAAAATGTTTCTTAGGTGATTTAAACATCATCTACATCATTCCCAAACTTTTCCTAAAGAAAATCAAATAAAAAAGAATTAAAATGAAGAAATGGTCATTTTGACAAATTTAACTCTCATGCTTACTTTGGCTATTCCTAGTACTCATTTATTAATAGAAACAATTCTTGATCTTTGGACCCCTTGCTAGTACACATAATGAGGTACCAAGGCCCACCTTTTGATCTACTAAAAACATTCTTTAAACTATTTTAAATGACAGTTTAAAATTGAATCTAATGCATGTGCATAGATCACCCCTATTTCAAAAACCATCTAATTGAGCACCATTTTCAAAACCCTTGCAACCAGAGACTACCTATCACTAGTGGAGATCACTCAAAAAATTTGAACTCAAAATTCAAAACTTTTTCTCTTGCGGCCATTTCATCAAACACTTGGCAGACAGATTTCAAACTAAACAATTTTCACTATTTTAAATAGTGTTCTGGCCAAACTTGTTCCCCAACTTGCCACCAAAATCTCTCCACTACTCCTCCTAACCCCTCTCTAGCCCAGACACCCACTGTGCCAAGACCAAATGGTCATGGCCATTAAGGCCGAGCCCCCACTTGGGCACCAGTGCCACTGACCCACCGCCAGCCCACTCCATCCATCGTCTGGAGATAGCCTGGTCCACCTCCACCGCCAACCAGTCCCAGCCCAGGACAGCGACCAGAACGACCAGAACCGCCGCCCAGCATCGACCATGCCGACGCCGCCCGCAGAGCGAGCACTATCCCCGCTCGCACCAACCGCCCCTTGGCACCAGCCCGCGCCCACCGCTCCGCCTCGACCTGGAGAACACCCCAGACACCTCCGTTCGCCGCCCAAAGCCCCACAGCCACCGCTCGCCATGAACACAGCCGCCCCGCGTGCAGTAGCGCCACCGCCCGACCATGCCACCGCCCCAACGGCCGCATTGAAGTCCTAGAGCACTGCCAGGGAACCGCCCACCGATAGCAATCCCCAGCCATGCCGCTAGCTCGCCGTAGCCATGTCGCCACCGTCGACCGCCCATCCCGCTCGGTCTCACCGTCGAGCCTATAAAAGGAGCCCTCCCCAGCACCGAAGACTCACACCATTCCACTCCCCTCACCTCTCTGAACCTCACCCACCTCTCGCCGGAGCAAGTGGAGCAGCACCTCGCAGGAATTGGAGCCGGAGCCGCCGCCTCGGGAGAAGAAGGGTGCCGTTGATTCCGGCCATCCCAAGCTCCGCCGCGACCACGCCTCGTCTCGCTGTCGTCTTCCACTTTGTTTTCCCACCTCACCGACCCTGCTGGAGCCCTGGTACGCCCCCAGTAGACCCCCACCGAGCCTCTAGGGTTCGAGCTCGCCGGCGACCTGTTCGTCGTCGACGACGACCCTTAGTCGTAGATCTAGCCTCTAATCGCACGGCCCACAGCGCGTACCGTTTCACGTTTTAAGTGCCACTGACAAGTGGGACCCCCTGTCAGCTGAGCCCGTGCTGCGTGTGCATCCTGGCTGAAATTTTTCTTTTCAGCGCAAGATTTAAATCTGGATTTTTCTTTTTAGTTAGAATATAGTTTCTGTCCAGTGTTTCAAAATTCAATTCTGTGAGTTTGACAAATCCAAATTACATGAAATTATTTTTTCTGAAAGGTATTGAAATGCTCTATCCAAGCCCGTTGGATTTAATTCATTTAGAGTTATAGATTTTCTCCTAATAAAAATAAGAAGACAGAAGCTTTTGCAACTTGAAACATTTTTATAAAATCAACCAAGTTAGCTTTTGAGTTGATTCCAACTCTCAAAAATCACATTTCATCATATCTATCCAAATATGTAATAATATTAAGGTTTACAGGCAGTGACTTTGGACTAGTACCAAAATAATGCTATATAGGCATTTCTAGTCACTTTAAATCATTAAATGATGAACTTAAACCAAAGTAATATTGATCCAACCTTTAAATCTCATTCCCACATGTTAGAATATGTGGTGAGGACATGTGTCCACATGATCGCATGTTTTGGTGGTGAATATTAAATTTTAGTTATTTTTTTTCAATGAGTAGAAATTACTTTTCCAAAATAAAAAGGTTGAAACTATTGAATTAAACTTGTGATGTTTGGGATGATAATAGATCATCAATTGTGTGGTTTAGAATACTACTTAGCCTAGTAAGTATTGTTTGGTGATTGTGCACTCCCTATGTATTTCTAGACGATAGTACCGACCAAGCATTCGAGGAGGAGGAGTTCTACCAAGAAGAAGAAGAAGAAGAAGAAAACTTCAACCACTGCACCAACCAAGGCAAGCTATTAGTGGCAAGCTAACCCTTGCAAAACATGCTTTAGTAAGCTATTGTTAGCAAGCTAGAATAAAACTAGATGGTTTAGTAAAGATGCCTTAAGCATGCTTTGATCACACCCCTTTAACTATTAGTACCCCAAGTCTTATTGACAAGTTTTACCTCCCTTAGTTTACACAAAGTTCTTTGATTAAGTTTGAAGGTAGCATAAAGAGTATAAAACTTGACCTATTTAGAAACTTTTAGATGTCCTTCTATGGCATGAGATTGATCCCATCTTTCCCCCTTAGTGAACACTCTTAACTTCGTATTTTAGAATAGTTCAAAAACTTGAGTCACTTTAGATGGGAACACTTGGTGAAAATGAGTTATGAAAACCTTGGAATGATGAGTCATTCTATTGAGATGTTTTGACATGTGTTGCAAAACACAACTGGTTTATGACGATGAAAATGATGAGGCATGAGCCTTAACCCTTTTATAAAACTGATGGTTGGATTCGGATGCGATACCATTCCAAATTTACCGTACAACCACATTACCTGAATTGGGTAAGGCTTAGCTAGAAATTTATATGCATTAGTATTAGTTTCCTCACGGGAGAGGTTTGAGCTGAGGCTACCTCTCAATGATGTCCACCTATGCAGTGCCCAAGATGACTGATGGTCATGGTTGGGAGGCCATGCTCATAGGAGAGGTGCTTATACTAGGGTGTGTAAAGGGAAGGTTATGTTTGATTATTTGCATACTAAGTATGATGATTCAGGGTTATCCCTGACAGATGTATCGAATCTTGTGGTGAAAGTGTACCACCTATGCAGAGTGTCAAACTATTCGAATAGCCGCGTCCACGGTTAGGGACAGTTGGAATGGCCATACGGTTTCGTTGTCAGATGTTTTCTAAATAACTTGAAATGAATGATGAACTTTGACTTGACCACAACACGGTTGTGTTAATGATAATAGCTTCCTAACTTAAGTGATTCTAGAACTTTACTTTATCTTTTCTTGCTTCAGAACTCAGCTTAGGCTTCAAACTTAACTTGATAGTTATTCTTTAAATTCAGCACTTTAACTTAGAATTATAACCCTTGTTAATAGTAGTTTGTGAGTACTTAAAGAGTACTCATGGCTTCTGTCCCTGACTATTATCATGGCCAGACTATGAAGGAGATTATCAAGATGATGGTCAGCAGGACGGCTATGATAACTAGGACTATCTGCCTTCGTCAGCATTACCTGTGCCCCTAAAGATGGACCCCACTGCTACGCTATCGTTTATTTCCGCTGTTTGTTGTATTAAAGACTAGATCATGAGATCCTTATTTGTGTAAAACCTTATGTATGGTTTGTAATGGATGATGTACTATGATATCCAATCCGTTATGTCTTGCAAAAATGGTAATCCTGGGATTGCGAGGTATGGCATCACGGGCATCTAGGATTAAAAATCCGGGTGTTGACACATACATAACTCCATGGACTTACAAGCTCCCGTTTCATTTCACACCGACGACATCCATAGACAAAAGAGCATGATATCAACTAGGTACAAAGTACAAGTGCAATGTTGAAAGCGTTCCCCATGACAGCATGGTTCTGCTAATCCCCAACATATAAGTGCAAGCATATACAACATATATGACACAATGGTTCAAGTTTATTAAGGGCAAGAAGAGTAAAGTGTGCCATCAAGTTCGTGAGAGCTTTAATCACTAGTTTTCTCATAACAAGTTTAATTCGAAAGGTAGATAAAAACATGAATATATACTTGGAATAGCAAATGCTAATATGTAGGTATGGTGGACTCTTTGGAATAACTTGGTTTTAGGAGTTGGATGCATGAGTGGAACTCATACTTGGTATGGAGGCTAGCACCAACTAAGAGAGCAATAATGGCCATAATCATGCAGAGCGACAAAACATCATTAATCAAAGCATAAAGTGATACTACAAGTCGAAAACTAAAGGATCATAAAGGCTTTGGTGACTTGGGATAGTCATAACATGGTGTGAGCATGCGCCAAGTCAACCCAAATAAAGCATCAAAGGAGAATACCACAATACTATGCTTTAATATGCTAAAACAACGCATGATTCTTCAAAGGAACATTAAGCAATCTCAATTGTTTATAACATGTCATGCCATAGAAAATAATACTAAGCCTAAAGCCAAAACAATATCAAGCATGGCATGACAAAGCATAGGCCACAGTCAAAAACAAGCTCCTCTTACCACTTCAGCATGGACTTTCCTACTCTTTTCCAACCCAAACCAAACTATTTGAAAACCAATGTATGAAAGAGGGGGTCCAACCAATTTATTAAGTAATGAAAGAAAACCAAGCAAACGAAAACTAAAACGAAAACGAAAAAGAAGACGCTCCAAGAACAACACAATTGTGCGTGAAACAATAAAAATGAAGCGTTTGGAAGAAACCTGGGATTTTTATTGATGAAGAAGGGGATGCCTTGGGCATCCCCAAGCTTTGACGCTTGTACTTCTTGGATATTTCTTGGGGTGACACGCGTGGCATCCCCAAGATTGAGCTTTAGTCCATCCCTCATCTCATTACTCATTCCTTCCATACACCTGAAATTTTTCCTTCATACAAAACTTCACACAATCTTTATTAGCAACATTAGTGCACTCAAGATAATAGGTCTTTAGCTTAAGTTCCAACACCAATAAAACTTCCATTAAAACACAAGCTACTGTAGCACTTCCCTCAAAAAGCTCAATTCCCCAAAAGAACGCAAAAAGGAACCAACAAGAAGCAAATGCAAATAATGGCAGAAATCTGTCAAAACAGACCAGCAGGTAAAAACCAATTTTTTCGAAGACCTTATGTTGCTCAAATAAAAAAGTGTTGAACTAATGAAAGTTAGATAATAACCTGGGTCAGAAGCACAAAACATTACAGCTCAATCCGACGTACAGAGATTTTTCACGAAGTTTTACAGTGAAGCACAAAAATCTGTTTTGGGACAGCAACTTTCCCAAATCTTACTTCTCTCTCATTAGAGGTTATTCTTGGCACAAATATCAAATAAAAAGGATAAGGAGAGGTTATTACTGAAGCAATAACTTCCAAGACTCATCTAAAACTTTTGGGTTATCTCCCAATAAGTACTTTTCTTTAACGCCTTTAAGTTAGGCATGATAGTTTGAGAAGATGCTCACATAAGAAATATGAATTGAAGTAAAAGAGAGCATCAAGAAGAAAATTCAAAACATATTTAAGTCTAACCCACTTCCTATGCATAGGAATATTGTAAACAAATAAGTCATGAAAGCAGAAAGCTACAAGCATAGGAAAACAAAACAAGTGCAACTTCAAGACTTTCAACATAAAGAGGGGAAACCTAATATTATTGAGATGCATAAAACCATGTTTCCCTCTCTCATAATAACTTTCAGTAGCATCATGAATAAAATTAACAATATAACTATCACATAAAATATTCTTATCATGAGCCACATGCATAAAATAATTATTAATCTCCCTATACGCATAGTCATTCTTATTAATTGTGGTGGGAGCAAATTCAACAAAATAGCTATCATAATTATTCTCATCACCATAATCATCAAATATAGGAGGCATATTGTAATCATTAATTTTCTCCTCAATAGTACGTGGACTGAAAATATCATATTTCATCATTGTAATCATCATATATTGGAGGTTTGGTATCATCATAAGCAATAGAATATCTATCTTCCAAAGTTGAGGAACTAAAAAGATCATTTTCATAAAAACTAGCTTCCCCAAGCTTAGACTTTTCCATAGCATTAGCAATAATGGTGTCCAAAGAATTCATACTAACAACATTGCTATTAGCATGCAAATAAAGTTCCATAGGTTTTTTAATTTTCTCTTCAAACACTTCATGTCCTAACTCAAGATAAATACTATAAATCTCTCTAATTTTGTTGTTGTTTTCCATTAAGCCTAACTAGTGAAAACAAGAAACAAAAAGACAAAATTGCAGAATCTAAAGGAAATAACTTCGAGCACTCACACTGGAGGATGTGAGTACCTTTTGTCTTACCTCCCCAGCAATGGTGCCAGAAAATAGCTTGATGTCTACGCACTTCTATTCTTGTAGACAGTTGTTGGGCCTCCAAGTGCAGAGGTTTGTAGAACAGCAGCAAGTTTTCCCTTAAGTGGATCACCCAAGGTTTATCGAACTCAGGGAGGAAGTGGTCAAAGGTATCCCCTCTCAAGCAACCCTGCAATCAAGATACCAGAAGTCTCTTGTGTCCCCAACACACCCAATACACTTGTCAGGTGTATAGGTGCACTAGTTCGGCGAAGAGATAGTGAAATACAAGTGGTATGGTTATAAGATAACGGTGCTAGAAAATACATTCATGGCATGGAAGAGACTAAAGGCAAACTGAAATAAAGATAGAAGCAAGCAAACATGTAATAGATCTAATAGCAAACGGTGTTTCAGTGCTTAGAAACAAGGCCTAGGGATCATACTTTCACTAGTGAACACTCTCATATAAATATATTACTCTAATCCATGGTAGGGCTATAATAGCACACCTCAAAGTTCGCTTTCCGCATCTAGATAACCCCACACTGTCACCTTGAGCACTAGATGGTTCAAACAAACACCACAATTTCATAAAGACATCCAACTCCAAATATAACTCATAACAAGTATTTGTAATCTCTAGCCTAAGTGCCACCATGGTGTGCACAGTGTCAACTTCACACACATGGGGAGAGCAGAGATCTATTAAAGCACTTGAGTAGCAAGGTAGATATATAGATTACAAGCTCATGGTCTCAATAAGATCATGCATAGAGAGAGAGATGAACACATAGCTACCGGTAGAACCCTTAGCCTCGAGAGAGAACTACTCCCTCCTTGATGACCCGCAAGTATAGGGGGTGTATCGCAGTATTTTCGATAAGTAAGAGTGTCGAACCCAATGAGGAGCAAAAGGTGCTGGCTAGTGGTATGGATCAGGAATTCTCTACAAATACTTAGCAAACGGATTTTTAGGGGTTTTCAATAAAGCAAGTAAACAAAGTACGAGTAAATAAAAGACAGTAGGAATAAATGCAGCAAGTGGTCCAATCCTTTATGCAGAAAAGGACAAGCCGGTTGTATTACTTAAGATGACCAAACGTTCTCGGGGACACATGGGAAGACTGTCAAGTGCTTTCGCTTCATATAGTTGATTAATCTTCTTTAGCTTGCTAAGTGTTGTGTGGGTGAACCTGTGATAATGTACCGCCCCATCCAAGACTAATACATACTTGTGATTATACCCCTTGCAAACATCCATAAGTACAAGAAAGTAATTAAGGTAGAAACCTAACCATAGGTTTAAACTCTAAGACCCTTACGTCCCTTGTGCAATGGTTTCCTAACGGGGGTTCAGGTTTCTGTCACTCCGGCAACCCCTACGGTTAGTAGCCAAATACACAATGCATTCCCCTAGGCCCATATAGGTGAAGTGTCATGTAGTCGACGTTCACATGACACCATTAGAAGAAGTACACCACAACTTAAATAACAATCTATTGAATCTTTCTCAACACAACTCCACTACTAACAACAAGACTTCTCCCATGTCCTCAAGAACAAAACGAACTACTCACAAGACATCATATGGATCATGATCAGAGATGGAATAATGAAGTATAACAATCTGAATATAAATAATAATTCAACGGTTCACTCAATAGCATCAACTACAAAGAGTAATCAACACCGGGAAAGTTTCCCCTATGAACTATAGCAAGATTCAACCAATTGTTACAGCAATATGGAGATGGTGATGAGGGTGCGAATGGTGATGATGATGGTGGTGATGATGATGATCCCGATGAAGTCCAGCTTGATGGTGGTGTTGATGGCGACGATCTCCCCTCTCCGTGAAGGAATTCCCCCGGCAAAAATCTATCTGCCGAAGAGATCTTTCTCTCCCGCTGTTTTCTGCCTCGCAGAGGCCGCGGAATTTTTCTATGGTCGCTCCCCGAGTCTTAGGGTTTCGGGAGATTGATATACGCCAGGGTGGCCACACCACCTCCTGGCGCGGCCTAGGCCTGCCCGTGCCATGGGGTGGTGTGGGCCCCCTGTGGCCCATCTCCACTCCATCTTCTGGCATCCTTAGTCTTCTGGAAAAATAGGATTTTCCGTATATTTTCCCGGATTTTCTGATCTTCGCGAATTTTGCCTCCAAACAGCACCTTTTCCATCAGAATCCTGACTGCAGCGGTCCATAAGTATCACCTCTCAATATGAAATATATCAACGAATAATAGTGAATTAAGACATAGAATAGTGATGCAAAATGGACGTATCACCCCCCCACCCCAAAGCTTAGACTTCGCTTGTCCCCAAGCGAAACTGAGCTCAATAAACATGGCCTCAGGTTTATGGAGTGAAGAGTCGATAAAAGAATACGGACAAGAAGTATCACATTCATCAAATACATAGATCATAAAAGAAGACAACTCACTATTATATAACTCAACTTGTAATAAGTAAAGGAAACACAATAAAGATACATAAAGTGAATCATAACTGGTAATGGCAAACTTAGCTCTTGGTTGAAGAATAGTTGATAATTTGTTGGAGTTCACAAATAACTGGTTTTTCAATGATAGCTTTCAAAGTAGTAAACATCAGGATAAGAGCAATGTGCAAATCAAGGAACATAAGAAACATGATTGAATAAATCATCATATGAATGAATGAAACACATCAACTCAAAATACTTGCTGAGATAGAAGGGAGTAGGTTTACTGACTCAACTACAAAGTAAAAGAAAGGCCCTTCAAAGAGGGAAGCAGGGATTGCAAGTCTCATAAAGAGCTCCCAAAAATTATGATACTTACTAGCTTTCAGCTCTCATTGCCCCTATCATAGGCATCTTTAGGTGATTAAGGTTAAAGTGATCAAAAATGAGGATATGCATTGACAAGTTGTAAGTTGAGAATCTCATGTCCCTTGAATACGAGGGCCGATCCTCATGCTACTCAAGTTTAGTCACCGGTAAGTTCTTGTCATCGTAAGCATATGTGTATCATTGAGAACCACCAATGGGGTACCCCTTGCCCGATGATACGGAAGAATCCCCATATCAAAATGACAAGGCAAGCAGACAACAAGTATCTCAACAATCTTCTTATTTACCATGGGAATATGGTGCTTTTTTCTCTCTTTCCTCTTTTCATAACCTCTTTTTTTTCTTTTCTCTTTTTCTCAATCTCTGTCTCTTTTTTTATAAGAAGAATGCTTCATAGATACTCGTTATGGTTACGATGCAGGTTTCCACCATGTCAGCATGGATTAGACCAGCGGCCCAGGCGTTTCTCTAACACACATGCATAACTCCATGGACTTACAAGCTCCCCTTTCATTTCACACCGACGACATCTATAAACAAAAGAACATGATATCAACTTGGTACAAAGTACCAGTGCAATGTTGAAAGCGTTGCCCATGACAGCATGGTTTTGCTAATTCACAACTTACAAAGCGCAAGCATATACGCAACATAGGTGAGCACAATGGTTCAAGTTTATTAGGTGCAAGAAAATAAGGTGTGCCATCAAGTTCGTGAGAGCTTTAATCACTAATTTTCACATAACAAGTTTAATTTGGGAGGTAGATAAAACAAGAATTTACTTGGAGTAGAAATAATGCTAATAGGTAGGTATGGTGGACACAAATGGCAAAGGTTTTGGTTTAAAGGATGTGGATGCACGAGAAGAATACCCTCTCAGTACAGGTTTTTGGCTAGCAAGGCTGGGTAGCAAGTACAAGAGTTGAAGGAAACAAACAAACATACAAGTGATAAAGACAAACATGCAATCTTCCTTGGAAGCACAAAAGATCTTAACTAGAGAATACTAGACTTATGAGCAAATCAAGAAAGAAAGACGATGAAATTATTTTTCTTTAGAGTACTTCTATCTTTTTATTCAACTCTCAAAAATAGTGTTGCTACTGACCGAGACAGGTTTGCCAAAACCAACTAAATTAACTCAATGATCCCAGAGTGCTACCAATACTAACAACAAGATCAATCATATAACCACGAATTGAAAACTAATATAAGCTATGCAAAAGAGTGAATGATAGAACTTCTCATTAATATTCCATAATGGCAACTCACATCAAGGGATACATATCTAACGAGAGAGGGGACACTTCCATAATGCAAACCATACTACATAATAACTCCTCTATTCATGATATGACTCTACTAAAAAGGTAAAAAGATAGAAGATAGTGGTGTGATACCTCGGCACTCCCCCAAGCTTGGAACAAACCAAAGGGATGCCAAACCTGATGACGATTTACTCCTTAGGTGGTGGTGGTATCCTCTCAATGAGCTCTCTGATCAGCTTCCCCAAGTCCTCAATCTCGAAAGTGAGAGTACGAATCAACTTCGAGTTGTGCTTAATGCGGCTCATGATCATGTCGTGTTGAGAATTCCAGCTCTTGCTATTCTTTTTCTATTCTTCCCTCTTGGAGTCTTCTTTTCCTGCATGGCTAGAACGAGGCAAATCCCAATTGGAGGGTAATTTCCCCTTGGGCATATTCTGGTGGATGCTCATGGATAAGGGTATGGAAAGGATTCTTGGTGCATGGAGGAAGTGACCAGGGATCTGAATGGTGATGATGAGGCTTCCCTCCAATGGCTGGTTTTGCCACCACTCCAATGCTTGCAATGGTAGTGCCGGTGTGCTTTGCCTCCTCTTCACCTTCACTCTTGATCTCCTTCTCCTGCCCGGAGTCCTGGAGATCTTCCTCCATAGGCTCCTTCCTCTTATCCTTGGCGGACACCATTGTGCCTCAAAGCTTCAAGAATAGTTCCTGGCAGAAACAGATCGAAACGAAAACACGACAAAAAACATGATATACGAGCCTCGGGGGATCCGGCGGGTTATATATTACGAAGTTTCATATCAAAAGGAAGGTACTGGGAGAAAACGAGTCGGAGGCGGAGTCCTAGGTGGCCTCACCAACTGGTGGCGCGGCCAGGGGTGGGCCCGCGCCATGGGGTGGTGTGGGCCACCCCGGCTCCGGTTCCGTCCTTTTTTCGCTTCGAAACTTTCCTTATTGACTGAAAACTGCAAAAATATAGTTGGATAGTATTTTCGCGGAATTTTTCTTACCAGAACAGTTACCTAGATGAAAACCGACTCTGCAGGTCTCTGAATTTGGTCCTCAATGAATTTCTCTGGAGTTATAACTTGAAAGGCATCAACATCTTCATTGTAAGAATCTCTAGTAATATAGTGTTTGAGTCGCTGTCCATTCACCACTTGTGTAGTATTATCTTTTAGAGAAGAAATTTTTATTGCTCCTGAACGGTATACTTCTTCAATGATGAAAGGTCCTTCCCATTTTGATAGTAGCTTACCTGCAAAAAATCTGAGACGAGACCTATACAATAGAACTTTCTCACCAACATGAAATTCTCTCTTAAGTATTCGCTTATCATGCCATCTTTTAACTTTTTTCCTTAAAGATCCTAGCATTCTCATAGGCTTCACTTCTCCATTCATCTAAAGAACTTAAGTCAAATAATCTTTTCTCACCAGCGAGCTTACAATCTCTATTTAGTTCTTTCACCCAAGAAGCTTTGTGTTCTAATTCTAAGGGTAGGTGACAAGCTTTCCCATAAACCATTTTATAAGGAGACATTCCCATAGGATTTTTGTAAGCAGTTCTATAAGCCCATAAAGCATCATTCAACTTCTTAGCCCAGTTTTTCCTAGACCTATTAACAGTCTTTTGCAAGATAGATTTAATCTCTCTATTTGATAACTCTACTTGCCTGCTAGTTTGGGGGTGATAAGCTGAAGCAATTCTATGATTAACATCATATTTAGCAAGGGTCTTCCTAAAACCACCATGAATGAAATGAGAACCCCCATCAGTCATGAGATACCTAGGCACCCCAAACCTAGGAAAGATAACATCCTTAATCATTTTTAGAGAAGTCTCTCCGTCAGCACTCTTTGTAGGAATAGCTTCTACCCACTTAGTAACATAATCTACGGCAACAAGAATATGAGTGTAGCCTTTCGAAGGAGGGAAAGGACCCATAAAGTCAAATCCCCAACAATCAAAAGGTTCAATAACTAGAGAGTAGTTCATAGGCATTTCATTGCGTCTAGAAATATTACCAACACGCTGACATTCATCACAAGATAGGACAAATTTTCTTGCATCTTTAAAAAGGGCAGGCCACTAGAAACCTGATTGTAGTACCTTTTGTGCAGTTCTTTCCCCTGCATGATGTCCTCCATAGGCACTACCATGACATTTACGCAATATCTCCTTTTGTTCATATTATGGAACACATCTTCGCACAATACCATCAACTCCTTCTTTGTATAAGTGTGGGTCATCCCAAAAATAATGCCTCAAATCATAGAAGAACTTTCTTCTTTGCTGAGCTGTAAAAGTTGGAGGCAAATACTTGGAGACAATAAAGTTAGCATAATCAGCATACCAAGGGCTTCCTCGTGAGCTCACCCCTACTGCAGCTAGCTGTTCATTTGGGAAACTATCATTAACAGGCATAGGGTCAAAAGAGATGTTTTCCAAACGAGATAAATTATCAGCTACAGGGTCTTCATCACCCTTCCTATCTACTATATGTAGATCAAACTCTTGTAAAAGCAGTACCCATCTAATAAGCCTAGGCTTAGCGTCCTTCTTCGTCATAAGATATTTAATAGCAGCATAATCAGTATGAATGGTTACTTTTGAGTCCACAATATAGGGCCTAAACTTATCACAGGCAAAAACAACAGCTAGAAATTCCTTTTCAGTAGTGGCATAATTCCTTTGAGCAGCGTCTATGGTCTTACTAGCATAATGGATAACATTTAACTTTTTATCAATACGTTGCCCAAGGACAGCCCCTACAGCAAAATCACTAGCATCACACATTATTTCAAAAGGTAAACTCCAATCAAGGGATTGAACAATAGGGGCTGTAGTTAAAGCCTTCTTAAGAGTTTCAAAAGCCTCCCTACAATCATCATCAAAAACGAAGGGTACATCTTTTTGAAGAAGATTAGTGAGAGGTTTTAATATCCTAGAGAAGTCTTTAATAAACCTCCTATAGAAACCAGCATGACCAAGGATACTACGAATACCTTTGATGTCTCTTGGACATGGCATCTTCTCAGTTGCCTCAACCTTAGCCCTATCAACTTCTATGCCTCTTTCAGAAACCTTATGCCCAAGAACAATCCCTTCATTAACCATGAAGTGGCATTTCTCCCAATTAAGAACAAGATTAGTTTCCTCACATCTCTGCAAAACTTTATCAAGGTTGTGCAGACAATTATCAAAAGAAGTTCCATAGACAAAAAAGTCATCCATGAACACTTCTACAATTTCCTCACAAAAACCATGAAAGATAGCAGACATGCACCTTTGGAAAGTAGCAGGAGCATTACATAAACGAAAAGGCATACGTCTATAAGCATAAGTTCCATAAGGGAAAGTAAAAGTAGTTTTTTCTTGATCTTGTTGTTTGACAGCAATTTGAGAGAAACCAGAATAACCATCAAGAAAACAAAAATGGGTCTTTTTAGACAACCTTTCCAACATTTGATCCATAAAAGGAAGCGGGTAGTGATCTTTCTTAGTAACTTTATTGACTTTCCTAAAATCGATGCACATCCTATAGCCTACCACTATTCTTTAAGGAATAATCTCATCATTATCATTAGGGACAACGGTAATACCTCCTTTTTTAGGAACACAATGAACAGGACTAACCCATTCACTATCAGCAATAGGGTAAATAATACCAGCATCCAGGAGTTTCAATACCTCATTCCTTACCACTTCCTTCATCCTAGGATTTAAACGTCGTTGGTGCTCTACTACTGGCTTCGCATCTGGTTCTATGTTGATAGAATGCTGACATATAGTAGGTGAAATCCCTTTTAAATCATCTAGAGTATAGCCCATAGCTCCTCGATGTTTCCTCAAAACTTCCAATAACCTTTCTTCTTCCTTCCCTGAAAGTTTAGCGCTAACAATAACAGGATATATCTTTTTATCATCAATATAAGCATATTTAAGATCATCAGGGAGAGGTTTTAGATCGAAAACCAGATCCTTTTTAGGTGGCATCGTGGTACCCAAGTCTTCTACAGGCAAGTCGTGCTTAAGCATCATAGGTTGATCACGGAGAATCCTGTCAATCTCATTCTTTTCTTCCATGAAGATTTCACTTTCATGATCTTCCATAAATTGTTGCAAAGCATTGTTAGGAGCAAGAGAAATAGAAGCAAGTTGTTCAACCCTAAAATCCTCATTATGGGTTTCCTCTTTGCAAGGTTCTTTAGCAAATTTCGAAAAATTAAACTCATAAGATTCCCCATCAAACTTAGTCAAGATTTTCTCCCTCTTGCAATCAATAATAGCTCCACAAGTACTCAAGAAAGGTATACCAAAAATGATAGGGTAGGTTTTGCTAGCAGCCGAACCAAGTACTAGAAAATTAGTAGGGTACTTAATCTTACCACAAAGAACTTCCACGTCTCGTACAATACCAATTGGAGAGATGGTCTCTCTATTAGCAAGGTGAATAACCACATCAATCTCTTCCAACTCGCAAGGACTGATTTCATGCATAATTTCTCTGTAAAGCTCATAAGGAATATCACTGGAACTTGCACCAATATCACATAAACCATAATAGCAATGATCACCAATTCTAACAGAAAGCACAAGAACACTAGCCTTTTTAGTTCTATTGGGATGTGAAACAATATTAGAAGCATCCTCACAAAAGACTATGTGCCCATCTTCTATGCTTTTAGTGACAAGGTCTTTCACAATTGCTACCATAGGTTCAATGTTTATTTGTTCATCAGGTTTTACAGTTCTTTTTTCACTTTTGGTGATTACATTAGTTATCATAGGATGGTCCTTTACCTTTTCGGGGAAGGGAATCTTCTTGATATAAGGTTCGGGTAAGATGGGGTCAATAATGCAATACTCAGCACTTCCAATAGGAGCATAGTCAACAATATCTTTGTAAGGTGCATGGTATTTGTTCCATCCCCTTTTTGGAATTTCGATATAGGAAGCAAAAGCTCTAAAGCAATTCGTAATAACTTGCAAATCAAGACCATAAATATTACTAATATTTTGAAAGTCTTCAGTTCCCATAAAAGATTCAATGCATTCATAATCATAATTTATACCTGACTTTCTATATTTGTCATTCTCCCAAGCTTCAGCATTGTCTTGAATACGGTCCAGAAGATCCCATTTAGCCTCTTATTCCATGCGAGTGAATGATCTAGCACAAGAAGCATCCAATAAATCTTTATCATGTAGAGGGAGCCTTGCATAAAAGTTATTGATAATAATATTGTTGGGGAGCTCATGAATGGGACATTTGAGCATTAGTAACTTCAATCTCCCCCAAGCTTGAGTTGTACTCTCTCCATCAAGAGGCCAAAAGTTGTATATTTGATTCCGGTCTTTATGAATCTCACTAGGAGGATAAAACTTTGAATAAAAGAGAGGCACTATTTCCTCCCATTCCAGAGCTTGACCATTCTTCAGCAGCTTATACCATTCCTCAGCTCTTCATTTTAGTGATAATGAGAATAACTTCTTCTTAACTTGATCTGTTGTAATACCTCCACACTTGAACAACCCGCATAATTCCTGTATAAAGAGTAAATGATCACCGGGATGGACAGTTCCATCCCCAACATAGTATTTATCCATAACATGATCAATAATTCTTGTAGGTATTTTTAAAACATCATTCTCAGCAGGTGGCGGTTTATCTACTACCTTAGCAGTGGTAGTAGAATTACCAAATAAGAAACTCAGCGAATTATCCATAACGAAAATAAAGCAACTAACAGAAGTAAACAATACTGGTAGTAGAAGTTTCCTTTACCAGTTCCACTCTCCAATAGCGCTTCACTCCCCGACAACAGCGCCAGAAAATAGTCTTGATGACCCACAAGTATAGGGGATGTATCGCAGTATTTTTGATAAGTAAGAGTGTGGAACCCAACGTAAGTGTCAAGCTAGTGGTATGGATCAGGAATTCTCTGCAAATACTTAGCAAACGGATTTTTAGGGGGTTTTGATAAAGCAAGTAAAAAAAGTACGAGTAAATAAAATACAGTAGGAATAAATGCAGCAAGTGGCCCAATCCTTTATGCAGCAAAGGACAAGCCGGTTGTATTATTTAAGATGATCAAACATTCTCGAGGACACATGGGAAGACTGTCAAGTGCTTTCGCTTCATATAGTTGATTAATCTTCTTTAGCTTGCTAAGTGTTGTGTGGGTAAACCTGTGGTAATGTACCGCCCCATCCAAGACTAATACATACTTGTGATTATACCCCTTGCAAACATCCGTAAGTACAAGAAAGTAATTAAGGTAGAAACCTAACCACAGCTTTAAACTCTAAGACCCTTATGTCCCTTGTGCAATGGTTTCCTAACGGGGGTTCAGGTTTCTGTCACTCCAGCAACCCCTACGATTAGTAGCCAAATACACAATGCATTCCCATAGGCCCATATAGGTGAAGTGTCATGTAGTGTATGTTCACATGACACCACTAGAAGAAGTACACCACAACTTAAATAACAATCTATTGAATCTTTCTCAACACAACTCCACTACTAACAACAAGACTTCTCCCATGTCCTCAAGAACAAAACGAACTACTCACAAGACATCATATGGATCATGATCAGAGATGGAATAATGAAGTATAACAATCTGAACATAAACAATAATTCAACGGTTCACTCAATAGCATCAACTACAAAGAGTAATCAACACCGGGAAAGTTTCCCCTATGAACTATAGCAAGATTCAACCAATTGTTACAGCAATATGGAGATGGTGATGATGGTGCTGATGGTGATGATGATGGTGGTGATGATGATGATGATGATCCCGATGAAGTCCAGCTTGATGGTGGTGTTGATGGCGACGATCTCCCCTCTCCGGGAAGGAATTCCCCCGGTGGAAATCTGTCTGCCGGAGAGATCTTTCTCTCTCGGTGTTTTCTGCCCCGCAGAGGCGGCAGAATCTTTCTGTGGTCGCTCCCCGAGTCTTAGGGTTTCGGGAGGTTGATATACGCTAGAGGGGAGAGGCTGGAGTGGGCCAGGGTGGCCATACCACCTCCTGGCACGGCCTAGGCCTGCCCGCGCCATGGGGTGGTGTGGGCCCCCTATGGCCCATGTCCACTCCATCTTCTGGCATCCTTAGTCTTCTGGAAAAATAGGATATTCCGTATATTTTCCCGGATTTTCTGATCTTCGCGAATTTTGCCTCCAAACAGCACCTTTTCCATCAGAATCCTGACTGCAGCGGTCCATGCTCCAAAAGTCATCAACCATGCAAAAATAGATGAAATAACATAAGTATCACCTCTCAATGTGAAATATATCAATGAATAATAGTGAATTAAGACATAGAATAGTGATGCAAAATGGACGTATCACTCCTCATCATGGGAATCAGCAACGGTGATGGAGATGGTGGTGGAGATCGATGGAGATGGCTCCGGGGGCACTTCCCTGTCCTGGCAGGGTGCTGGAATGGAGACTTTCTGACCCCCGAATCTCCCCTTCGGTGGCGGCGGCGCTACGGAACTTTTCGTGGCTGGAGGCTTGACGATTTAGGGTTTTTGCATCGGGAGGCATCTTATAGGCGAAGAGGCAAGGTCGGTGGGCGGCCAGGGGGCGCACACCACCTGGTGGCGCGGCCAGGGCTAGCCCGCGCCACCACATGGTGTGGCCACCCTGTGGACCCTCTCCGCCTCCTCTTCTGGCTCCGTGAGTCCTCCAGTAAAATATCGACTTTGGCTTTTGTCCTGTCCAATTCCGAGAATATTGATTTTCTGACTTTCCTGGAACCAAAAACAGCAGAAAATAGGCAACTGGCACTGTGGCGTCTTGTTAATAGGTTAGTCCAAGGAAGTGTATAAAAAGTACACCAAAGTTGGAACAAAACATAAGAAAGTAGATAAAACCAAGCATGGAGCATCAAAAATTATGGATATGTTAGCAACGTATCAACATCCCCAAGCTTAGCTGTGGTAGTAGCATTACGAAATAAGAAACTCAGCGAATTATCCATATTGAAATAGAGCAACTAACAGAAGTAAACAATACTCACAGTAGAAGTTTCCTTTACCAGTTCCACTCTCCAATAGCGCTTCACTCCCTGGCAACGGCGCTAGAAAATAGTCTTGATGACCCACAAGTATAGGGGGTGTATCATAGTATTTTTGATAAGTAAGAGTGTCGAACCCAACGAGGAGCAGAAGGTGCTGGCTAGTGGTATGGATCAGGAATTCTCTGCAAATACTTAGTAAACGGATTTTTAGGGGTTTTTGATAATGCAAGTAAATAAAGTACGAGTAAATAAAGACAATAAGAATAAATGCAGCAAGTGGCCCAATTCTTTCTTTTGCAAAGGACAAGTCGGTTGTATTACTTAAGGTGACCAAACATTCTCGAGGACACACGGGAATTCTGTCAAGTGCTTTCGCTTCATATAGTTGATCAATCTTCTTTAGTCTGCGAAGTGTTGTGTGGGTGAACCTGTGTAATGTACCAACCTTCATAGGACTAATACATACTTGTGATTATACCCCTTGCAAACATCCGTAAGTACAAGAAAGTAATTAAGGTAAAAACCTAACCACAACTTTAAACTCTAAGACCCTGATGTCCCTTGTGCAATGGTTTCCTAACGAGGGTTCAGGTTTCTGTCCCTCCGGCAACCCCTACGATTAGTAGCCAAATACACAATGCATTCCCCTAGGCCCATATAGGTGAAGTGTCATGTAGTCGACGTTCACATGACACCACTACAAGAAGTACACCACAACTTAAATATCAAACTATTGAATCTTTCTCAACACAATTCCAATACTAACAACATGACTTCTCCCATGTCCTCAAGAACAAAACGAACTACTCACAAGACATCATATGGATCATGATCAGAGATGGAATAATGATGTGTAACAATCTGAAATAAACGATAATTCAACAGTTCACTCAATAGCATCAAATAGTTAGAGTAATCAACACCGGGAAAGTTTCCCCTAAGAACTATGCAAGATTCAACCCAATTGTTACAGCGGTATGGAGATGGTGATGATGGTGCTGGTGGAGATGATGGTGGTGATGATGATGATGATCCCGATGAAGTCCAGCTTGATGGTGGTGTTGATGGCGACGATCTCCCCTCTCCGGGAAGGAATTCCCCCGGCAAAATTCTGTCTACCGGAGAGATCTTTCTCTCTCGATGTTTTCCGCCCCGCAGAGGCGGCGGAATCTTTCTGTGGTCACTCTCTAGGTATTAGGGTTCCGTGGAGATAATATACGCCAGAGGGGAGAGCTGGAGGTGGACCAGGGCGGCCAGACCACCTGGTGGCGCGGCCTAGGGTGGCCCGTGCCAAGGGGTGGTGTGGGCCCCCTGTGGCCCATCTCCACCCCTCCTTTTGGCAGTCTTCGTCTTCTAGAAAAATAGGATTTTCCATGTATTTTCCTGGATTTTCTGATCTTCACGGATTTTGCCTCCAAACAGCACCTTTTCCATCAGAATCCTGACTGTAGCGGTCCATCCTCCAAAAGTCATCAACCATGCAAAAACAGATGAAATAACATAAGTATTATCCCTTAATATGAAATATATCAATGAATAACAGTAAATTATGATATAGAATAGTGATGCAAAATGGACGTATCAACTCCCCCCAAGCTTAGACTTCGCTTGTCCCTGTTTAAACTGAACTCAATAAACATGACCTCAGGTTTATGGAGTGAAGAGTCGATAAAAGAATACGAACAAGAAGCATCACATTCATCAATACATAGATCATAATAGAAGACAACTCACTATTATATAACTTAACTTGCAATAAGTAAAGGAAACACAATAAAGATACATAAAGTGAATCACAATTGGTAACGACAAACTTAGCTCTTGGTCAAAGAATAGTTGACAATTTGGTGGAGTTCACAAATAACTGATTTTCAATGATAGCTTTCAAAGTAGTAGACACTAAGATAAGAGCAAAGTGCAAAACAAGGAACATAAGAAACATGATTGAATAAATCACCATATGAATGAATGAAACACAACAACTACAAATACTTGTTGAGGTAGAAGAGAATGGGTTTACTGACTCAACTAAAAAGTAAAAGAAAGGCCCTTCATAGAGGGAAGCAGGGATTTCAAGTTTCATAAAGGGCTCCCAAAAATTATGGTACTTATTAGTTTTCAGCTCTCATTGCCCCTATCATAGGCATCTTTAGGTGATTATTAAGGTTAAAGTGATCAAATACGAGGATATGCTTGACAAGTTGTAAATTGAGAATCTCATGTCCCTTGAATACGAGGGCCGCTCCTCATGCTACTCAAGTTTAGTCACCGGTAAGTTCTTGTCATAGTAAGCACATGTGTATCATAGAGAACCGCCAACGTGGTACCCCTTGCCCGATGATACGGAAGAATCCCCATATCAAAATGACAAGGCAAGCAGACAACAAGCATCTCAGCAATCTTCTTATTTACCATTGGAATATGGTGATTTTTCTCTATTTCCTATTTTCTAATCTCTTTTTTTCTCTTTTTATCTTTTTCTCAATCTCTATCTCTTTTTTATAAGAAGAATGCTTCATAGATGCTTGTTATGGTTACGCTGCAGTTTTCCACTATGACGGCATGGATTAGACCAGCGGCCCAGGCGTTTCTCTAACACACATGCATAACTCCATGGACTTACAAGCTCCCCTTTCATTTCACACCGACGACATCCATAGACAAAAGAACATGATATTAACTAGGTACAAAGTACCAGTGCATTGTTGAAAGCGTTCCCCATGACAACATGGTTCTGCTAATTCACAACTTACAAAGCGCAAGCATATACGCAACATAGATGGGCACAATGGTTCAAGTTTATTAAATGCAAGAAAGTAAAGTGTGCCATCAAGTTCGTGAGAGCTTTAATCACTAATTTTCACATAACAAGTTTAATTTGGAAGGTAGATAAAAACAAGAATTTACTTGGAATAGCAATAGTGCTAATAGGTAGGTATGGTGGACACAAATGGCATAGGTTTGGTTTAAGGATTGGATGCACGAGAAGAATTCCCTCTCAGTACAGGTTTTTGGCTAGCAAGACTGGGTAGCAAGTATAAGAGTTGAAGGAAACAAACAAACATACAAGCGATAAAAACAAACATGCAATCTTCCTTGGAAGCACAAAAGATCTTAACCAGAGAATACTAAACTTATGAGCAAATCAAGAAAGAAAGATGATGAAATTATATTTCTTTAAGAGTACTTCTATCTTTTTCATTCAATTCTCAAAAATAGTGTTGCTACTGACCGAGCCAGGTCTGCCAAAACAAACTAAATTAACTCAATGATCCCAAAGTGGTACCAATACTAACAACAAGATCAATCATATAACCATGAATTGAAAACTAATATAAGATATGCAAAAGAGTAAATGATATAAGATATGCAAAAGAGTAAATGATATCCCAAAGTGTCATTGCATGTCTGTTCTTTTCATGAACCACATAAGGATCCACCAGTGTCATTGCATGTCAGTTCTTTTCATGAACCACACCCAGTGTCATTGCATGTCTGTTCTTTTCATGAATCACAGCTAGAGTCATTGCATGTCCGTTACTTCCACAAATCACATATGGATCCAGCAGTGTCATTGCATGTCTGTTATTTTCATGAACCACAGCTAGAGTCATTGCATGTCATTTCTTTTCATGAACCACACATGGATCCACCAGTGTCATTGCATGTCTGTTCTTCTCATAAACCACACATGGATCCACTAGTGTCATTGCATGTCTGTTCTTTTCATGAACCACACCCAGTGTCATTGCATGTTTGTTCCTCTAAACAAACCACATAAGGATCCACCAGTGTCATTGCATGTGTGTTCTTTTCATGAACCACACATGGATCCACCAGTGTCATTGCATGTGTATTCTTTTCATGAACCGCAGCTAGAGTCATTGCATGTGTGTTCTTCTAAACAAACCACACATGGATCCACCTAGTGTTATTGCATGTCTATTCTATTCACAAACCACACATGGATCCACCACTGTAATTGCATGTGTGTTCTTTTCATGAACCACAACTGGAGTCATTGGATGTCTGTTCTTTCCACAAACCACACATGGATCCACCTAGTGTGATTGCATGTCTGTTCTGTTCACAAACCACACATGGATCTACTAGTGTCATTGCATGTCTATTCTTATCACGAACCCCACCAGTGTCATTGCATTTGTGTTCTTCTAAACAAAACACATAAGGATCAACCAGTGTCATTGCATGTTTGTTCTTTTCATGAACCACACCCAGTGTCATTGCATGTGTGTTCTTCTAAACAAACCACATAAGGATCCACCAGTGTCATTGCATGTCTGTTCTTTTCATGAACCACACCCAGTGTCACTGCATGTGTGTTCTTCTAAACAAACCACATAAGGATCCACCAGTGTCATTGCATGTTTGTTCTTTTCATGAACAACATAAGGATCCACCAGTGTCATTGGATGTGTGTTCTTCTCATGAACCACACATGGATCCACTAGTGTCATTGCATGTCTGTTCTTTTCATGAATCACATCTAGAGTCATTGCATGTCTATTACTTCCATAAACCACATATGGATCCACTAGTGTCATTGCATGTCTGTTCTTTTCATGAACCACAGCTAGAGTCATTGCATGTCACTTCTTTTCATGAACCACACATGGATCCACCAGTGTCATAGCATGTATGTTCTTTTCATGAACCACACATGGATCCACCAGTGTCATTGCATGTCTGTTCTTTTCATGAACCACACCTAGTGTCATTGCATGCCTGTTCCTCTAAACAAACCACATAAGTATCCACAAGTGTCATTGCATGTTTGTTCTTCTCACAAATCACATATGGATCCACCAGTGTCATTGCATGTCTATTCTTTTCATGAACCACATAAGGATCCACCAGTGTCATTGGATGTGTGTTCTTCTCATGACCACACATGGATCCACCAGTGTCATTGCATGTCTGTTCTTTTCATGAACCACACCTAGAGTCATTGCATGTATGTTCCTCTAAACAATCCACATAAGGATCCACCAGTGTCATCGCATGTTTGTTCTTTTCATGAACCACACATGGATCCACCAGTGTCATTGCATGTATGTTCTTTTCATGAACCACAGCTATAGTCATTGCATGTGTGTTCTTCTAAACAAACCACACATGGATCCACCAATGTGATTGCATGTCTGTTCTTTTCACAAACCACACATGGATCCACTAGTGTCATTGCATGTGTGTTCTTTTCATGAACCACAGCTAGAGTCATTGCATGTCTGTTCTTCTAAACAAACCACATAAGGATCCACCAGTGTCATTGCATGTCTATTCTTTTCATGAACCGCACCTAGTGTCATTGCATGTTTGTTCCTCTAAACAAACCACATATGGATCCACCAGTGTCATTGCATATCTGTTCTTTTCATGAACCACACATGGATCCACCAGTGTCATTGCATGTGTGTTCTTTTAATGAACCACAGCTAGAGTCATTGCATGTGTGTTCTTCTAAACAAACCACACATGGATCCACCTAGTGTGATCGCATGTTTATTCTTTTCGCCAACCACACATGGATACACCAGTGCCATTGCATGTGTGTTCTTTTCATGAACGACAGCTAGAGTTATTGCATGTGTGTTCTTCTAAACAAACCACATAAGGATCCACCAGTGTCATTGCATGTTTGTTCTTCTCATGAACCACATTAGGATCCACCAGTGTCATTGCATGTCTGTTCTTTTCACAAACCACATAAGGATCCACCAGTGTCATTGCATGTCTGTTCTTTTCATGAACCACATAAGGATCCACCAGTGTCATTGGATGTGTGTTCTTTTCATGAACCACACATGGATCCACCAGTTTCATTGCATGTCTGTTCTTTTCATGAACCACACCTAGTGTCATTGCATGTTTGTTCCTCTAAACGAACCACATAAGGATCCACCAGTGTCATTGTATGTCTTTTGTTTTCATGAACCACACATGGATCCACCAGTGTCATTGCATCTGTGTTCTTTTCATGAACAATAGCTAGAGTCATTGCATGTGTGTTCTTCTAAACAAACCACACATGGATCCACCTAGTGTGATTGCATGTCTGTTCTTTTCACAGACCACACATGGATCCACCTAGTGTCATTGCATGTGTGTTCTTTTCATGAACCACACATGGATCCACCAGTGTCATTGCATGTGTGTTCTTTTCATGAACCATAGCTATAGTCATTGCATGCCAGTTCTTCTCACAAACCACATAAGTATCCACAGTGTCATTGCATGTCTGTTCTTTTCATGAACCACACCCAGTGTCATTGCATGTTTGTTCTTTCCACAAACCACACATGGATCCCACACATGGATCCACCAGTGTCATTGCATGTGTGTTCTTTTCATGAACCACGACTAGAGTCATTGCATGTGTGTTGTTATAAACAAACCACACATGGATCCACCTAGTGTGATTGCATGTCTATTCTTTTCACAAACCACACATGGATACACCAGTGCCATTGCATGTGTGTTCTTTTCATGAACGACAGCTAGAGTCATTGCATGTGTGTTCTTCTGAATAAACCACATAAGGATCCACCAGTGTCATTGCATGTTTGTTCTTCTCATGAACCACATTAGGATCCACCAGTGTCATTGCATGTCTGTTCTTTTCACAAACCACATAAGGATCCACCAGTGTCATTGCATGTCTGTTATTTTCATGAACCACATAAGGATCCACCAGTGTCATTGGATGTGTGTTCTTTTCGTGAACCACACATGGATCCACCAGTTTCATTGCATGTCTGTTCTTTTCATGAACCACACCTAGTGTCATTGCATGTTTGTTCCTCTAAACGAACCACATAAGGATCCACCAGTGTCATTGTATGTCTTTTGTTTTCATGAACCACACATGGATCCACCAGTGTCATTGCATCTGTGTTCTTTTCATGAACCACAGCTAGAGTCATTGCATGTGTGTTCTTCTAACAAACCACACATGGATCCACCTAGTGTGATTGCATGTCTATTCTTTTCACAGACCACACATGGATCCACCTAGTGTCATTGCATGTGTGTTCTTTTCATGAACCACACATGGATCCACCAGTGTCATTGCATGTGTGTTCTTTTCATGAACCATAGCTAGAGTCATTGCATGTCAGTTCTTCTCACAAACCACATAAGGATCCACCAGTGTCATTGCATGTCTGTTCTTTTCATGAACCACACACAGTGTCATTGCATGTTTGTTCTTTCCACAAACCACACATGGATCCACCAGTGTCATTGTTGGATGTGTATTCTTTTCATGAACTACACATGGATCCACCAGTGTCATTGCATGTGTGTTCTTCTCATGAACCACGGCTAGAGTCATTGCATGTGTGTTCTTATAAACAAACCACACATGGATCCACCTAGTGTGATTGCATGTCTATTCTTTTCACAAACCACACATGGATACACCAGTGCCATTGCATGTGTGTTCTTTTCATGAACGACAGCTAGAGTCATTGCATGTGTGTTCTTATGAACAAACCACATAAGGATCCACCAGTGTCATTGCATGTTTGTTCTTCTCATGAACCACATTAGGATCCACCAGTGTCATTGCATGTCTGTTCTTTTCACAAACCACATAAGGATCCACCAGTGTCATTGCATGTCTGTTCTTTTCATGAAACACATAAGGATCCACCAGTGTCATTGGATGTGTGTTCTTTTCATGAACCACACATGGATCCACCAGTTTCATTGCATGTCTGTTCTTTTCATGAACCACACCTAGTGTCATTGCATGTTTGTTCCTCTAAACGAACCACATAAGGATCCACCAGTGTCATTGTATGTCTTTTGTTTTCATGAACCACACATGGATCCACCAGTGTCATTGCAAATGTGTTCTTTTCATGAACCACAGCTAGAGTCATTGCATGTGTGTTCTTCTAAACTAACCACACATGGATCCACCTAGTGTGATTGCATGTCTGTTCTTTTCACAGACCACACATGGATCCACCTAGTGTCATTGCATGTGTGTTCTTTTCATGAACCACACATGGATCCACCAGTGTCATTGCATGTGTGTTCTTTTCATGAACCATAGCTAGAGTCATTGCATGTCAGTTCTTCTCACAAACCACATAAGGATCCACCAGTGTCATTGCATGTCTGTTCTTTTCATGAACCACACCCAGTGTCATTGCATGTTTGTTCCTTCCACAAACCACATATGGATCCACTAGTGTCATTGCATGTGTGTTCTTTTCATGAACCACAACTAGATTCATTGCTTGTGTGTTCTTCTCACAGACCACATAAGGATACACCAGTGTCATTGCATGTATGTTCTTTTCATGAACCACAGCTAGTGTCATTGCATGTCTGTTCTTTCCACAAACCACACATGGATCCACCAGTGTGATTGGATGTGTGTTCTTTCATGAACCACAACAAGTGTGATTGCATGTCTATTCTTTTCACAAACCACACATGGATCCACCAGTGTCATTGCATGTGTGTTCTTTTCATGAACCACAGCTAGAGTCATTGCATGTCTGTTCTTTCCACAAACCACATATGGATCCACCTAGTGTGATTGCATGTCTGTTCTTTTCACAAACCACACGTGGATCCACCAGTGTCATTGCATGTGTGTTATTTTCATGAACCATAGCTAGAGTCATTGCATGTCTGTTCTTTCCACAAACCACACATGGATCAACCTAGTGTGATTGCATGTCTGTTCTTTTCACAAACCAGACATGGATCCACCAGTGTCATTGCATGTGTGTTATTTTCATGAACCATAGCTAGAGTCATTGCATGTCAGTTCTTCTCACAAACCACATAAGGATCCACCAGTGGCATTGCATGTTTGTTCTTTTCATGAACCACACCCAGTGTCATTGCATGTCTGTTCCTCTAAACAAACAACACATGGATCCACAAGTGTCATTGGATGTGTGTTCTTTTCGTGAACCACACATGGATCCACCAGTGTCATTGCATGTGTGTTCCTTCCATGAACCATAGGTAGAGTCATTGCATGTCAGTTCTTCTCACAAACCACATAAGGATCCACCAGTGTCATTGCATGTCTGTTCTTTTCATGAACCACACCCAGTGTCATTGCATGTGTGTTCTTTCCACAAACCACACATGGATCCACCGGTGTCATTGGACGTGTGTTCTTTTCATGAACCACACCTAGTGTGATTGCATGTCTGTTCTTTTCACCAACCACACATGGATCCACAAGTGTCATTGCATGTGTGTTATTTTCAGGAACCATAGCTAGAGTCATTGCATGTTTGTTCTTTCCACAAACCACAAATGGATTCACCTAGTGTGATTGCATGTTTGTTGTTTTCACAAACCACACATGGATCCACCATTGTCATTGCATGTGTGTTATTTTCATGAACCATAGCTAGAGTCATTGCATGTTAGTTCTTCTCACAAACCACATAAGGATCCACCAGTGTCATTGCATGTCTGTTCTTTTCATGAACCACACCTAGTGTCATTGTATGTCTATTCTTTCCACAAACCACACATGGATCCACCAGTGTCATTGGATGTGTGTTCTTTTCATGAACCACACATGGATCCACCAGTGTCATTGCATGTGTGTTCTTTTCATGAACCACAGCTAGAGTCATTGCATGTGTGTTCTTCTCACAAACCACACATGGATACACCAGTGTCATTGGATGTGTATTCTTCTCATGAACCACTGCCAGTGTCATTGCATGTCTGTTCTTCTCAAAACCACATAAGGATACAACAGTGTCATTGCATCTGTATTCTTCTCATGAACCACAGCCAGTGACATTGCATGTATGTTCTTCTCACAAACCACATAAGGATCCACCAGTGTAATTGGATGTGTGTTCTTCTCATGAACCACACATGGATCCACCAGTGTCAATGCATGTATGTTCTTTTAATGAACCACAGCTAGAGTCATTGCATGTCTGTTCTTTCCACAAACCACATATGGATCCACTAGTGTCATTGCATGTCTGTTCTTTTCATGAACCACAACTAGAGTCATTGCATGTTTGTTCCTTCAACAAACCACATATGGATCCACCAGTGTCATTGCATGTGTGTTCTATTTATGAACCACAGCCTGAGTCATTGCATGTGTGTTCTTCTCACAAACCACATAAGGATACACCACTGTCATTGCATGTGTGTTCTTTTCATGAACCACACCCAGTCTCATTGCATGTCTGTTCTTTCCAGAAACCACACATGGATCCAACAGTGTCATTGGATGTGTGTTCTTTTCATGAACCACACCTGGTGTGATTGCATGTCTGTTCTTTTCACAAACTACACATGGATTCACCATTGTCATTGCATGTGTGTTCTTTTCATGAACCACAGCTAGAGTCATTATATGTCTGTTCTTTCCACAAACCACACGTGGATCCACCTAGTGTGATTGCATGTCTGTTCTTTTCACAAACGACACATGGATCCACCAGTGTCATTGCATGTATGTTCTTTTCATGAACCATAGCTAGAGTCATTGCATGTCAGTTTTTCTCACAGACCACATAAGGATCCACCAGTGTCAGTGCATGTCTGTTCTTTTCATGAACCACACCCAGTGTCATTGCATGTCTATTCTTTCCATAAATCACATATGGATCCACCAGTGTCATTGGATGTGTGTTCTTTTCATGAACCACACATGGATCCACCAGTGTCATTGCATGTGTGTTCTTTTCATGAACCATAGCTAGAGTCATTGCATGTCAGTTCTTCTCACAAACTACATAAGGATCCACCAGTGTCATTGCATGTGTATTCTTTTCATGAACCACACCCAGTGTCATTGCATGTCTGTTCTTTCCACAAACCCCACATGGATCCACCAGTGTCATTGGATGTGTGTTCTTTTCATGAACCACACCGAGTGGGATTGCATGTCTGTTCTTTTCACAAACCACACATGGATCCACCAGTGTCATTGCATGTGTGTTCTTATCATGAACCACAGCTAGAGTCATTGCATGTCTATTCTTTCCACAAACACACATGGATCCACCTAGTGTGATTGCATATCTGTTCTTTTCACAAACCACACATGGATCCACCAGTGTCATTACCTGTGTCTTCCTTTCATGAACTATAGCTAGAGTCATTGCATGTCAGTTCCTCTCACAAACCACATAAGGATCCACTAGTGCCATTGCATGTCTATTCTTTTCATGGACCACACCCAGTGTCATTGCATGTCTGTTCTTTCCACAAACCACACATGGATCCACCAGTGTCATTGGATGTGTGTTCTTTTCATGAACCACACATGGATCCACCATTGTCATTGCATGTGTGTTCTTTCATGAACCATAGCTAGAGTCATTGCATGTCAGTTCTTCTTACAAACCACATATGGATCCACCAGTGTCATTGCATGTGTGTTCTTTTCATGAACCACACCCAGTGGCATTGCATGTGTGTTCTTCTCATGAACCACACATGGATCCACTAGTGTCATTGCATGTGTGTTCTTTTCATGAACCGCAGCTAGAGTTATTGCATGTGTGTTCTTCTCACAAACCACATAAGGATACACCAGTCTCATTGCATGTGTGTTCTTCTCATGAACCACAACCAGTGTCATTGCATGTCTGTTCTTCTCACAAACCACATAAGGATCCACCAGTGTCATTGGATGTGTGTTCTTCTCATGAACCACACATGGATCCACCAGTGTCATTGCATGTCTGTTCTTTTCATGAACCACAGCTAGAGTCATTGCATGTATGTTCTTTCCACAAACCACATATGGATCCACCAGTGTCATTGCATCTCTGTTCTTTTCATGAACCACAACTAGAGTCATTGCATGTCTGCTCCTTCCACAAACCACATATGGATCCACCAGTGTTATTGCATATGTGTTCTTTTCATGAACCACAACTAGAGTCATTGCATGTGTGTTCTTCTCACAAACCACATAAGGATACACCAGTGTCATTGCATGTGTATTGTTTTCATGAACCACACCCAGTGTCATTGCATGTCTATTCTTTCCACAAACCACACATGGATCCACCAGTGTCATTGGATGTGTGTTATTTTCATGAACCACACCCAGTGTGATTGCATGTCTATTCTTTTCACAAACCACACATGGATCCACCAGTGTCATTACATGTGTGTTCTTTTCATGAACCACAGCTAGAGTCATTGCATGTCTGTTCTTTCCACAAACGACACATGGATCCACCTAGTGTGATTGCACGTATGTTCTTTTCACAAACCACACAAGGATCCACCAGTGTCATTGCATGTGTCTTCTTTTCATGAACCATAGCTAGATTCATTGCATGTCAGTTCTTTTCACAAACCACATAAGGATCCACCAGTGTCATTGCATGTCTGTTCTTTTCATGAACCACACCCAGTGTCATTGCATGTCTGTTCTTTCCACAAACCACACATGGATCCACCAGTGTCATTGGATGTGTGTTCTTTTCATGAACCACACATGGATCCACCAGTGTCATTGCATGTCTGTTCTTTTCATGAACCACAGCTAGAGTCATTGCATGTTTGTTCCTTCAACAAACCACATATGGATCCACCAGTGTCATTGCATGTGTGTTCTATTTATGAACCACAGCCTGAGTCATTGCATGTGTGTTCTTCTCACAAACCACATAAGGATACACCACTGTCATTGCATGTGTGTTCTTTTCATGAACCACACCCAGTCTCATTGCATGTCTGTTCTTTCCAGAAACCACACATGGATCCAACAGTGTCATTGGATGTGTGTTCTTTTCATGAACCACACCTGGTGTGATTGCATGTCTGTTCTTTTCACAAACTACACATGGATTCACCATTGTCATTGCATGTGTGTTCTTTTCATGAACCACAGCTAGAGTCATTGTATGTCTGTTCTTTCCACAAACCACACGTGGATCCACCTAGTGTGATTGCATGTCTGTTCTTTTCACAAACGACACATGGATCCACCAGTGTCATTGCATGTATGTTCTTTTCATGAACCATAGCAAGAGTCATTGCATGTCAGTTTTTCTCACAGACCACATAAGGATCCACCAGTGTCAGTGCATGTCTGTTCTTTTCATGATCCACACCCAGTGTCATTGCATGTCTATTCTTTCCATAAATCACATATGGATCCACCAGTGTCATTGGATGTGTGTTCTTTTCATGAACCACACATGGATCCACCAGTGTCATTGCATGTGTGTTCTTTTCATGAACCATAGCTAGAGTCATTGCATGTCAGTTCTTCTCACAAACCACATAAGGATCCACCAGTGTCATTGCATGTGTATTCTTTTCATGAACCACACCCAGTGTCATTGCATGTCTGTTCTTTCCACAAACCCCACATGGATCCACCAGTGTCATTGGATGTGTGTTCTTTTCATGAACCACACCGAGTGGGATTGCATGTCTGTTCTTTTCACAAACCACACATGGATCCACCAGTGTCATTGCATGTGTGTTCTTATCATGAACCACGGCTAGAGTCATTGCATGTCTCTTCTTTACACAAACACACATGGATCCACCTAGTGGGATTGCATATCTGTTCTTTTCACAAACCACACATGGATCCACCAGTGTCATTACCTGTGTCTTCCTTTCATGAACTATAGCTAGAGTCATTGCATGTCAGTTCTTCTCACAAACCACATAAGGATCCACTAGTGCCATTGCATGTCTATTCTTTTCATGGACCACACCCAGTGTCATTGCATGTCTGTTCTTTCCACAAACCACACATGGATCCACCAGTGTCATTGGATGTGTGTTCTTTTCATGAACCACACATGGATCCACCATTGTCATTGCATGTGTGTTCTTTCATGAACCATAGCTAGAGTCATTGCATGTCAGTTCTTCTTACAAACCACATATGGATCCACAAGTGTCATTGCATGTGTGTTCTTTTCATGAACCACAGCCAGTGGCATTGCATGTGTGTTCTTCTCATGAACCACACATGGATCCACTAGTGTCATTGCATGTGTGTTCTTTTCATGAACCGCAGCTAGAGTTATTGCATGTGTGTTCTTCTCACAAACCACATAAGGATACACCAGTCTCATTGCATGTGTGTTCTTCTCATGAACCACAGCCAGTGTCATTGCATGTCTGTTCTTCTCACAAACCACATAAGGATCCACCAGTGTCATTGGATGTGTGTTATTCTCATGAACCACACATGGATCCACCAGTGTCATTGCATGTCAGTTCTTTTCATGAACCACAGCTAGAGTCATTGCATGTATGTTCTTTCCACAAACCACATATGGATCCACCAGTGTCACTGCATCTCTGTTCTTTTCATGAACCACAACTAGAGTCATTGCATGTCTGCTCCTTCCACAAACCACATATGGATCCACCAGTGTTATTGCATATGTGTTCTTTTCATGAACCACAACTAGAGTCATTGCATGTGTGTTCTTCTCACAAACCACATAAGGATACACCAGTGTCATTGCATGTGTATTGTTTTCATGAACCACACCCAGTGTCATTGCATGTCTATTCTTTCCACAAACCACACATGGATCCACCAGTGTCATTGGATGTGTGTTATTTTCATGAACCACACCCAGTGTGATTGCATGTCTATTCTTTTCACAAACCACACATGGATCCACCAGTGTCATTGCATGCGTGTTCTTTTCATGAACCACAGCTAGAGTCATTGCATGTCTGTTCTTTCCACAAACGACACATGGATCCACCTAGTGTGATTGCACGTATGTTCTTTTCACAAACCACACAAGGATCCACCAGTGTCATTGCATGTGTCTTCTTTTCATGAACCATAGCTAGATTCATTGCATGTCAGTTCTTCTCACAAACCACATAAGGATCCACCAGTGTCATTGCATGTCTGTTCTTTTCATGAACCACACCCAGTGTCATTGCATGTCTGTTCTTTCCACAAACCACACATGGATCCACCAGTGTCATTGGATGTGTGTTCTTTTCATGAACCACACATGGATCCACCAGTGTCATTGCATGTGTGTTCTTTTCATGAACCATAGCTAGAGTCATTGCATGTCACTTCTTCTCACAAACCACATAAGGATCCACCAGTGTTATTGCATGTTTGTTCTTTTCATGAACCACACCTACTGTCATTCCATGTGTGTTCTTCTCATGAACCACACATGGATCCACCAATGTCATTGCATGTGTGTTCTTTTCATGAACCACAGCTAGAGTGATTGCATGTGTGTTTGATGGCCTGAAGTATGATGAACAAAGGATTGTTTTCTCCTAGTAGCACACATCTAGTACCTTAGAGATTCTGTACTCTCCATATTACTGAGGCATGAACCCACTATCGAGCATAAATACTAACTCTTGGAGTTGCTAGCATCTACTTGGCCAAGATCATCTATTTGTAATTCATACATGTTGTGTTTGCGGGGATCCGATGGATATTGAGATGCTATTTCAGATTGATTATTGATTCTATCATGTTTTTGTTATTTGTGATCTTCCATGCTTTCCGTTGTTAGTAGCTATCTTGGCCAAGTAGATGCTAGCAACTCCAAGAGTTAGTATTTATGCTCGATAGTGGGTTCATGCCTCTAGTAATCTGGGGAAGTGACAGAAATCTCTAAGGTACTAGATGTGCTGTTCATACTAGGGAGAAAACAACAATCCTTTGTTCATAGAACAATCGTATCGTTTACTTTACACAAAGTTCGTAAAGCAATAATCTGTTGCTTGCAACTTAATACTGGAGGGGGTTCAGATGATAACCTGAAGGTGGATTATTAGTCATAGATGCAGTTGGATGGCGGTCTATGTGTAATGTTGTAACGCCCAATCAAGTTCCAAAGGAGTCAAGATAATTAGTATATGCATGTATTGCTTTCTCGTTGTTTGTCAATTGCCCCACTGTAATTTGTTCACCCAGCATGTTATCTATCTTAAGGAGAGCCACCTCTAGTGAACTATGGATCCCGGTCCTTTCTTTCACATACAATCTACAAATTGTTTACTGCTTTGTGTTTACTTTCTACAAATTATAACTTCCTTCCATTTGATACGTTTAATCCTTTGTTTTCAGCAAAACCGGTGAGATTGACAACCTCATCGCAAGTTGGGGGCAAAGTTCTGTGGTTGTGTTGTGCAGGTCTCCACGTTGCTACTAGCACCGTTAGTGCGCCCTGCCAAGGCTCAGCTAGCAACACCTTTGGGGTGTTTCCTTGCTCCTACTGGTTCGATTAAACCTTGGTTTCATAACTGATTGAAAACTTATTGTTGTGCGCATCATACCTTCCTCTTGGGGTTCCCCAACGAGCTCGATATATTTTGGGCCATCAAGTACTTTTTCTGGCGTCGTTGCCGGGAGTCAAGGACATCTTCACAAGGGGAGTCCCTCATAACCAATCTCTTTACTTTGTTATTTTTGTTTTGCTTTGTTTTTTTGTGCTTTGTTTGCTTGTTTTGTTATCAAAAGCACAAAAAAATTAATTTTACTAGTTTGCTTTCTTTATCAAAAAAACAAAAGATATTAAGTCTCCTTTAGTTGTTACCTCTTCCATAGCACACCATGTTGATCCCTAAATTCACCCTGAAAGACCTTTCAATAGGTAGTGGTTCAATAATTGGGAAAGATAATATTGAAGAATTCTTTAATCATGTTAGTAAGCATGAAGATACTGAGGATAGATCCCTTGCAGAACTTGCTCCACACTATGAGATTGTTGCAGCTTCTTTAATTCATATGTTAGAAGCTAGGTTTGTTAACCTCAACCCCTTAATGCAAGTAATGTTTCTTAAGCTTAAAGAAATTGAGGACCCTGAAAAGAGGGATTTTGTTCTAGAAACTTTGTTTAAGGAATTCTATGATGTTGCCAAAGAAGCTAGAAAAGTCTTTAAACGTTTCAATATGCTAGGATCATGTGTAGATGTTGTTGGTACATGAGAAAAGGTGAACAAAACTGAACCTGATGGGGAGGAAACTAAGATACCAATACCCTTTAAACTGGTAGCAATACATGAAGCCATAGAAAAGAATCTTGATTGGATTGTTCCTGAAAACCCTTTTGATGAAAATAGTGAACCTAAGAGCATGGAGAGAGGATCCTATAAAACTTATTTGGATGAGATACCTTGCCTTGTTGAAGATATTTCTGGTATTAATCTTAATGCTTCTTCATTTGAGAACACTTGATTCTTTCTTGCTTCTTATGCCTAACTTAAAGGCGTTAAGGAAAAGTATTTATTGGGAGATAACCCATTCAGTAATAACCGCTCCTTATCCTTTTTATTTGCTTTTTGTGCCAAGAGTAACCTCTAATGAGAGATAAGTAATGATTGGGAAAGTTGTTGTCCCGAAACAGATTTTTGTTCTTCACCGTAAAAATTTGTGTAAAATCTCTGAACGTCTATTTGAGGCGTGAGTTTTTGTGCTTCTTCCCCAGGTTGTTATATAACTTTCTTTAGTTCAACACTTTTTTATTCAAGCAACAGAAGTTCTTTGAAAAAATTTGTCTTTACCTGTTGGTCTGTTTTGACAGATTTCTGCCATATTCTGCATTTGCTTCTTGTTGGTTCCTTTTTTAGTTATTTTGGGGAATTGAGCTTTTTGAGGGAAGTGCTTCAGTAGCCAGTGTTCTAATGGAAGTTTATTGGTGTTAGAACTGAACCTTAAGACCTATTATCTTGAGTGCACTAATGTTGCTAATAAAGATTGTGTGAAGTTTTGTATGAAGGAAAAATTTCAGGCGTATGGAAGGAATGAGTAATGAGATGAAGGATGGACTAAAGCTCAAGCTTGGGGATGTCACGCGTGTCACCCCAAGAAATATCCAAGAAGTATAAGCGTCAAAGCTTGGGGATGCCCAAGGCATCCCCCTCTTCATCAATAAAAATCTCAGGTTTCTTCCAAACGCTTCATTTTTATTGTTTCATGCACAGTTATATTGTTCTTGAAGCGTCTTATTTTTCATTTTAGTTTTAGTTTTTTGTTTTCTTGGTTTGCTTAGTTTGCTGAATAAATTGGTTGGACTCCCTCTTTCATACATTGGTTTTCAAATAGTTTGGTTTGGTTTGGAAAAGAGTAGGAAAGTTCATGCTTAAGTGGTAAAGAGAGCTTGTTTTTGACTGTGGCCTATGCTTTGTCATGCCATGCTTGATATTTTTTTGGCTTTATGCTTAGTATTCTTTTTTGTAGCATGACTTGTTATAAACAATTGAGATTGCCTAATGTGCCTTGGATGAATCATGCGTTGTTTTAGCATATTAAAGCATAGTATACTGGTATTCTCCTTTGATGCTTTATTTGGGTTGACTTGGCACATGCTCACACCATGTTATGACTATCCAAAGTCACCATAGCCTTTATGATCCTTTAGTTTTCAACTTGTAGTACCACTTTATGCTTTGATCAATGATGTTTGGTCGCTCTGCATCATTATGGCCATTATTGCTCTCTTAGTTTGTCGCTCCCAGTCTTTTGCTAGCCTCCACAACCAAGTATGAGTTCCACTCATGCATCCAACTCCCTAAACCAAGTTATTTCCAAAGAGTCCACCATACCTACCAACTAGCTTATGCTATTCCAAGTATATTCATGTTTTTGTTTACCTTCCGAATTAAACTTGTTATGAGAAAACTAGTGATTAAAGCTCTCACAAATTTGATGGCACACTTTACTTTTCTTGCCCTTAATAAACTTGAACCATTGTGTCGTCTATGTTGTATATGCTTGCACTTATTTGTTGGGAATTAGAAGAACCATGTTGTCATGGGGAACGCTTTCAACATTGCACTTGGTACTTGTACCTAGTTGATATCATGCTCTTTTGTCTATGGATGTCGTCGGTGTGAAATGAAAGGGGAGCTTGTAAGTCCATGGAGTTATGTATATGTGTTAGAGAAACGCCCGAGCCGCTGGTCTAATCCATGCTGACATGGTGGAAACCTACAGCGTAACCATAATGAGTTGTCTATGAAGCATTCTTCTTATAAAAAAAGAGTCCTATATTGAGAAAAGAGAGAAAAAGACACCATCTTCCCATGGTAGATAAGAAGATTGCTGAGATGCTCATTGTATGCTTGCCTTGTCATTTTGATATGGGGATTCTTCTGTATCATCGGGCAAGGGGTACCCCATTGGCGGTTCTCTATGATACACATGTACTTACGATGACAAGAACTTACCGGTGACTAAACTTGAGTAGCATGAGGAGCGGCCCTCGTATTCAAGGGACATGAGGTTTCTAACTTATACTTCGTCAAGCATGTACACCATAGTTTGTTCACTTTAACCTTAATCACTTCAAGATCCTTATGATAGGGGCAATGAGAGATGAAAGCTATAAGTACCATAATTTTCGGAAGCTCTTTATGAAACTTGAATCTCTACTTCCTTCTATGAAGGCCTTTCTTCCACCATTATATTGATTCTCCACCTTCTACCTTTATGCACCTACTTTGAGAGCATAGTGGTCATTCTTAGTTCTATGTGCATTGTCCCAAGACTTGTTGATTGATGTATAGCTTTGATATTGCTTGTTTTAAACTATTTGTATCTAGTCACTCTTATGAACTTTGAAGGTGTCCTATGCATTTATACTTGCTACTATTTGAGGGACAAGCTGAATGCCACTATGCTATGTTTTCTTTATGTGAAACAAACAAACGTCTTGCAAAGCATTGTTATTCATGAATCTTTTGTTTGTGCCTTTTCATGTTGCATCATAGTTTCTTTGTCTTATTGCTAGAACTTTGTCTTTCATGTTATGATTGAAGTACTATGATCCCAGCTTTGAATGTTTTACAAGTACTTTGATCAAGTTTATGATGGTGCATGTCACCTCAAAAATTATTCCTTCTTTTTATCACTTGCCTACTCGAGGACGAACAGGAGTTAAGCTTGGGGATGTTGATACATTGCAAATGTATCTATAATTTGTGATGTTCCATGCTTGGTTTTATCTACTTTCTTGTGTTTTGTCACACTTTTGGAGTACTTTTCATATGATTTCTTGGACTAACCTATTAACAAGAGCCACAGTGCCAGCTGCCTGTTTTCTGCTGTTTTTGGTTCCAGCAAAGTCAGAAAATGAATATTCTCGGAATTGGACAGGACAAAAGCCAAAGTGCCTATTTTTCCGGACGACATCTAATGCCAGAATACGAGACGAAGAAGGGATGGGGGCGGCCACACCACCTGGCCAGCTGGCCAGGCCTGGTGTGGCGACCAAATGTTGGGTCCATGACATAGAAAACAAAAAAATTCCTACGATGTGAACTACACGCCAAGATATATCTACTAGGTACAAAGCAACGGGTGGACATACATCCAACGAGAACTTACCCTCGTAGACAATGAGCTTTGTTAACGAGTAGGAACTCGTGGTTGATGTAGTCGTACACTTGCCGATCTCAAGATCGTGATGAAGTCCAGCAGGTCCGGCTCCGGACGTCCATCGATCCAGCTCAAAGACCAAGTCCAGCACCACAAAGCAGCGGTGCATCCGTGATTGCACACACGTCCGGTACCCCGACAACCTCCGTCCCTCGCTCCAGCAAAGCAGCGGAAGTAGCAACTCCTTTCCAGATAAAGCCACCGGGAACATGTATCTCGCTAATCCGATACCATGGGGGAATAATACTAGAGGGGGAGAGAGATCCTTCACAAGGAGGTGTGTGTGAGAAGTGAGGAGGGGGTGGCCTTTTATAGGAGGAGGGGTGCCTCCTTCATGGTCAGCGCATGTAGGAGGTGACTCTTCACCTCCTCCATTCATGGTGGTAACTCCTCCACATAAATTTGCCCTTCACATTCTCTTTTAAAGTCTCCACTTTAAATGCATTAAATTTCTCCAAATTTAATGCTCTCTCATTTAATAAAACTCTTTTATTATTTTTATTCAGAATTTTGTTAATTACTTTAATTAACAAACATTCACATAAAACCCCCTGCAACATTTCAATATTACATGCTGACATGGTTATACCCTACGGGTACGTAACTTAAGCATACCTAGTCCAGCCCAAGGAAGGCCCATGGCAAATATACGCTAGCCCATGAAGATTTTCGGGTGGCCCAGGCCCATGACGCCTTCGGATCCTTGGAGAACAAGACTAGAGTTTGAATACAACTTGTAACCTGCTCGTATCGGTACCCGAGACCTAGCCTCCCCATATATAAAGGCTAGGAGGGTCCAACGAGGGGACACCTGAGATTACATACACACCTCCACGCCAGATCGAATCTGTGCACCTGTAACCTTGGTTCGCCAGTAATAAAAGAGCGGAACAAGCGGAGTAGGGTTTTCCCTCCGGGGCCTGAACACAGGTAAATCTCGTGTCCCCTGGTTGCTTGTCCATTAACGTGCCACGATCTCCAGCATCCCCATCTTCTCCAAAACCCAAGTCCATAACAATGGGCATTGGCGATTAAACCTCGTCAATTGGCGCCGTCTGTGGGAATTGGGGCTGCTGATTGTGCGTCGTGACGGTTCCGACCGATCGATCTACAACTCCTCGGCGGAGAATCACCTCCTCTTGGCGCTTCGACTTCACCGCCCACTCGCCGGCCACCATGAAGGATTTCGAGCCCGTGGCGGCGGACTCGAAATTCTGTTGGAGCTTCGCTTCCTGTGGGACAAGCTGGTACCCTCCGCCTCCTGGCGGGTGCCCGTCGTCAATCAGGCCCGCCGTGGGCTCCACACCCGTGCTACGCGTCACCATCAACAGATGAGTTCTACAGCAGCAGCTGCTGCAACTCCGATCTATGCGATCCACCTTCGGATGGAGGGACCTACGGTTCCGGATCCGAAAGCTGCGGCAGCAGCCAACCAATCTGCAGGCGCTATCTGTGCGCCGCAATCATCCAAACTGACGAGGAAACGCCTAACCGCCGCCCAACCCCAACCCGGCGAAAACGGCGAGCAGGGGAAACAGGGGCCACCTCATCCAACTTAGCAAAGAAGGATGGGCGAAGCCATACGCCGTCGCGGGGAGAAATAGTCCTACCTCTGGACTCCCACGTGATCTGATGGCATACCACTACCTCCTCATCGAGGAGCACAAGAAGCAAGTCAAGATGCAGGAGACGCCGACAAGCGCCAGAAAGCAGCCTCTGAGTCCGGTCGCGGACGAGCTGCGCTCTCCATGGGACCCGGCTCTAGCACGAACGGAAACCAGGGAAACAAGCACCACTCTCGGCTGGAAAACATGGACCTGAAGGAGCGGCGTGACGTGACCCGAACCCTCCACACATCGTTCATGGATATGGACGCCGACGGCAACATCACTCCGAAGACGCCACAAGCTGCGATCATGGCAGCCACTGCGTATCTCGTGGCTCACCCACCTCCGGAAGGGGACCCGAAAAGGGACATGCATAGGTCCGCACTCACCATACTAGGACTAATCGGAGCTGCGCTCCACGAAGACGCTCCTATGGAGCCGAAGAAGAAAGCTCCGGCCAGGCGCGGCCGGAGCCCAACTCCCTCATCCGAAGATGAAGAAGAACACGATCTCCCTCGAAGGAAGAAGAGCTCGCACCGCCATAAACGCGACTACGACGCCAGAGACAAGATTACACAGCGCAAGATTGACAAAGCACGCGCCAAACGCGCATGCTCGTCTGAATCTGAGATGGATGAAGACGAAGGAGAACTCTGCGGAGCTCGATGCTTCAGCAGATCCGTCCGGCGCACACAGATGCCACGCAACTTCAAGCTTCCTTCGGATACTCCGAAGTTCAACGGCACGCAAGATCCAAAGTCCTGGCTCAGTGACCATCTGTCATCCGTTAAGCTTCACGGAGGCAATAAAGAAACCGCCATGCAATGCCTTCTGCTGCAGGTAGCGGCGCGGCGAGTCATCTTAGCAGCCTATCATCAGATCCATCCGGTTGGAGGAGCTTATAGCTTCATCCGAAACTTCAAAGGCACCAGCAAGAGGCCCGCCTCAATCGAAGAATTGCGAGCCTGCACTCAGAGAACGGGTGAATCTATTCGCTCATACATACTACGCTGGTCTACAACCAAGAACTCCGTAGCACACATCTCCGAAGAGCGGGCCATCGACGCCTTCAGGGACGGCGTCAAACGCCCAGACTTCAAGGAGAAACTTGGACGCGTAAAGCCCAAGACACTCGACCAGCTCATGGAAATCGCCAACAGTTGGGCAGACGGCGAAGATTGCATCCAGCGAGCGCAATCAGATGAAGAGGACGACTACGGACGAAGACGCGAACGCCGCAGCAAGAGGAGACCGCGCGTCTACGAAGACCGCGAAGGACCCGACATGGTCGCAGCCGGCTACGCCGACCGCCGTAACGACAACAGCCGCAACAGCGGAGGATACCGCAGCGGAAACTTCCGCGACAACGGACGACCAACGCAGTCGTGGCAACGCCGCGACCGCGACAACGGACCCTCAGCATTCGACAAACTTTCGGGTCCATGCACCATCCACTTCTACATCGACAAACAAGATGGCAAAAAGAAAGCTAGCCACATGCTCAAGGACTGCCGCGAGTTCCAGAAACTCAGCGAATGCATGATGCAGATAAGGCAACAAGCTCCAATTCCTGCGTTCGGAAACGCACCTGCACCAGGTGAAATAGCACACGGAGCTCCTCCACCACCACCTATTGGAGGTCAACATCAACCAGTCGCACCAGCACAAAACAACGCCGGGGCCGCATACCCCCCACCAAAGGGAGCGCTAAATATGATCCAGAAGGGACGCCCAACCAACAGGGTGCAGAAGAAAATCACCCGACAAATCAATATGGCCGTGGCAACTCCGCCTGCAATCCCTGAGTACCTCAGCGGATCGGAGTGCTGCATCACATTCACTCGCGCGGATCACCCTTGCCAGATCCCTCGCCCAGGTCATGCTGCCCTGGTGCTGGAGGCGCAGATCGGAGGCTTCGAGATGAGTCACGTCTTCATGGACGGCGGCAGCGGCATCAACCTAATATTCGCAAGAACTCTAGCAGCTTTGCGGATCCCGCAATGCAGCCTGGAACAATCAGACACAACGTTCCATGGCATTGTTCCAGGGAAGGGCATCTTCCCCCTAGGCAAAATAGGGCTCGACATCATCTTCGGGAAGCCGGACAACTTTCGGCAGGAGCGCCTAGAATTCGAAGTGGTAGACTGGCCATCACAATACCACGCCATCCTGGGACGCGTAGCATTCGCAAGGTTCCTGGCCGTCCCACACTACGCATACCTACTACTCAAGATGCCAGGACCAAGGGGCGTCATCACAGTCCACGGGAGCTTCACCCGATCGGACCAATGCGACAGGGATTTCAACAAAATCTCCCAGTCCTTCGGCATGCAAGACGAGCTTGTAAGGCTCCGCGAAGTGGCAGACAATGGGCTACCCCTAGTCACCAAGCAGAACGCACCTGACATGTCTTTCGACTCCACCATCAACACCAAAAAAGTACAGGTCCATCCAACGGATGCCTCCAAGATGGCGCTGATCGCCAACGACCTCAGCACCGCATAGGAAAGCGCGCTCGTTGAATTCCTCCGTGAGCGCTGGGAAATCTTCGCCTGGTGTCCTGCGGACATGCCAGGAGTTCCTAGGGAATTCGCCGAGCACGCACTCAATGTCTTCCCAGACACCAGGCCAGTCAAGAAGTCCATCCGACGACTGTCAGAACCACGAGCCGAAGCTATCGGCAAGGAGATCAACAGATTACTCACAGCAGACTTCATCCGGGAAATCAAGGAAAGCGAGTGGCTGGCAAACACGGTGATGGTCCCGAAGAAGGACACGGACATCCTGCGGATGTGCGTGGACTTCACGTCACTAAATAAACACTGCCCTAAGGACCACTTCCCTCTTCCTCGGATCGACCAGATCATCGATTCGACTGCAGGTTGTGAGAAACTCTCCTTCCTCGATGCCTACTCAGGCTATAACCAGATTCGACTCAAGGTCGAAGATCAAGAGAAAACGGCATTCATCACACCGTTCGGAGTATACTGCTACAACACAATGCCTTTCGGGCTAAAGAACGCGGGTGCCACGTACCAGCGATGCATGCATGCCTGCCTCAAGGACCAGATCGGTCGCAACGTCCAAGTCTATGTCGACGACATAGTCATCAAAACCAAGGAGGCAAGAACACTCATCGACGATCTCCGCGAGACGTTCGACAACCTCGATCGCTACAGGATCAAGCTCAATCCAGAAAAGTGCGCCTTCGGCGTCCCCTCGGGTCAGCTGCTCGGGTACTTCATCTCTCAACGAGGGATAGAAGCAAACCCGAAGAAAATCAAAGCTATCATGACAATGGAGAAGCCGAAAAACCTCAAGGGCGTTCAGCAGCTCGCAGGGCGAGTAGCGGCACTAAGCAGGTTCATCAGCCGCATGGGCGAAAAGGCCCTACCATTTTACCAGCTGCTGCGCAAAGCAGACAAGTTCGAGTGGACACCAGAAGCCAACGACGCATTCGAAAACCTCAAGCGGCTCCTCTCCACCTCGCCAGTTTTGGTCACGCCAAAAGAGCGCGAGCCCCTGTTGCTATACATAGCAGCCACACACCATGTGGTTGACCGATGCTACGTGGTCGAACGACCCGAAGAAGGCAAGACCCACGGGGTACAACGCCCAATTTACTACCTCAGCGAGGTTCTCACTCCAACAAAACAGCGGTACCCGCACTACGAGCTGGCCTCTGGCGTGTTCATGACGGCTCGACGGGTGAGCCACTACTTCCGGGAGCATCAGGTGATGGTCGTCAACGAGGCACCCCTAAACAGCATCCTAAATAACCCAGAGGCCACAGGACGCGTGGCCCTGTGGGGCATTGAACTATCACCCTTGGACATCATCTACGAGAAGCGACACGCAATCAAATCTCAAGTTCTTCCGGACTTTCTGGTGCACTGGATGGAGCTGCAGCTGCCTGACACCCCAGACATGTCGCAGTCCTGGACAATGCATTTTGACGGCTCCAAACGCGAAGCCGGAGCAGGGGCAGCAGTTATACTGACCTCCCCGCAAGGTGACAAGATGAAGTACGTCCTTCGGATGAAATTCAGAGCCTCCAACAACGAGGCCGAATACGAAGCCCTCATCGACGGCATGAAGATGGCAAAAATATGCGGCGCAACGCGCTGGTCATCTACGGTGACTCCAACCTTGTCGTTAACAGACGATGAATGAGTCACGGCCACGCCGAAAACATGATCGCGTACCGCGCGCTATACAACGCACTCGAAGGAGAATTCGACGGCTGCGAACTTCGGCACGTCGGAAGAGAGAGCAATGAGGAGGCTGATAGACTCGCCAACATCGGCTCCACTTGTGCAAAGATACCACCAGGTGTGTTCCTCGAACAGATCTGCGTGCCATCAATCAAGCGGAAATTCCCCAAGGGATCACCCGAAGAAGCAGAACACTCGGGGGCCACGCTACCCGAAGGTCATGAAGGACCCGAAAAATTGGATACCGAAGTTGCCATGGTCAACCTGATGCAGGTCATGGCAGTCGAAGAAACTTGGACACGTCCATACATCCAGTTCCTGATAAACGGAGAATTGCCAGACAGCCCGATAGATGCCCGGCGCGTATCCCGTCGGTCAAAAGCCTTCACCATCATCAACGACGAGTTGTACAAACGCAGCATTACGGGCGTACTACAACGATGCGTCACCATCAATGACGGCAAGGCCATACTCCAAGATATCCACGAGGGCATCTGCAGCCACCACGCAGGCAGTCGCTCCCTCGTCGCCAAAGCTCTGCGAGCAGGATTCTCTTCGCCAACGCCATGACGCGAAGGACATCGTCCGAAGATGCAACGGGTGCCAACGGTTCGCCGACAAACCGCACGCACCTGGGTCCGAACTTCGACCCATACCCATAGCCTGGCCTTTCGTCCAATGGGGCCTCGACATGATCGGCAAACTGCCAAAATCCTCGAAGGGGGGACACGTCTTCCTCCTGGTCACAGTCGACAAATTCACCAAGTGGATCGAAGCAATGCCAGTCACCAACCAGAAGGGCAAAACCGCCATCAAATTCTTCGAATCCATTGTCTACAGATTTGGCGTACCGCACAGCATCATCACCGACAACGGGTCGAACTTCATCTCAGAAGAATTCCAGGACTTCTGCGAAGGCCTCGGGATCAATATCACGTATGCCTCAGTGGCGCACCCGCAAACAAACGGGCAAGTGGAAAAGGCCAACGGCCTAATCGGCGCTGGCATCAAGAAACACCTCATGAGCTCACTCGAGCACAAAGCTGGCAACTGGACGAAAGAGCTACCGTCTGTCCTGTGGAGCTTACGGACTACGCCAAACAGCTCCACCGGTTACACACCGTTCTTCATGGTGCACGGAGCTGAGGCCGTGCTACCAGCCGAAGTACGCCACCAGGCTCCACTAGTCGTAAACTACAATGAGCGTAATCCACGGCTGCACTCGAAGATGCCGTCGACACACTCGACGAAGCACGGGATATAGCAGCAGCTAGATCCGCGGTGTACCAGCAAAGTCTCCGCAACTACCACAGCCGCCGGCTGCGCCCAAGGTCCTTCGTCGAAGGAGACCTCGTCTTGCGACTCAAGCAAAAGCGACCGAATAAACTCGAGTCGCCATGGGAAGGACCCTACGCCATCACCGAGGTCATCCCAGGTGGCGCCTATCGCCTCAAGCACGTGGAGTCTGGAGTTGCATACTCCAACCCATGGAACATCTCGCACCTGCGACGATTCTACCCATAACAATGGGCAATGTACCCTTCTTTTTTACTCTCAATAAGGCTTACAGCCAAGGCTACTCAGCCGAACCATGTACCTCCTCCATTACGCTACAAATAAAGCTAAGTGTCTCGCCCCCAACCTTCGGTTGACTATTTCTCTGCAACTTTTATTACATGCTACATACGCACTCGGGGGCTCCCCCCACCTCACGATTTCATCGACTGAGGACAAAACGTGTACACCTGAGTAGCTGACCACGTCAGGCTAACGAAAAGGGCACGTACCACATCAAAGCACTCGGGGGCTCCCCCCACCTCACGATTTCATCGACTGAGGTCAAAACGTGTACACCTGAGTAGCTGACCACGTCAGGCAAACGAAAAGGGCACGTACTTAATCAAAGCACTTCGTGCTCACAAACAAGCGAACCTTTACAATAAAGGGCACATACACGCCCAGCCACAATATACAAATTTTACATCTATCTGTTCATTTTCAGGTCCTACCTATTCTGAAGAATAACCTGAGCACGCTGCTCAAACAAATCTACAATCTATTCGGCATACTGCCTTACAGCCGCATAATGCGGACGCATATTCCACTCGCCACCATCTGGTCGAGGAGGTGGCCCAGTCACCACAGCAGCCAAATCTACATCAGGGTGATGCACCCTCACAAGAGCCAAGGCAGCCTTCACCCCTGCGACGAGCTGCTGCCGCACCAGCTCCTTGACATTGCTGGTACTCCGAAACTTCGCCAGAAGACCTGCAAGGGTCGTCGGCACGCCATCCAACGGAAACATGACGTGCAGCGCTGAAGACAGCGATGTCTGCACCTGGCGGAGCACCCGCGAAACCTGGTAGACACGATCCTGCACCGTCGCCAAAACTATGGCGCGATCGCGATCCATCCAGAAGAAGCCGCCGGCTTCAATGTCCTGTTGAGTCAAGCAATTGACTCGAACAGCAATGCGCTCCTTTTCTTCCCTCGGAGCAAGATTCGCACCTGCGACAACAGCACAGAACAAGAGTAAGGCCAGCAGGCTCACCCGAAGGACTGAGCTACAGCCCGAAAGACGGATCAACTTACATTGCAGCTGCTCGGACAGCCGACCCGGCTCCGCCATCAAGTACTCCTCTCTGGCTGCACTACGATCTGCTTTGGACTTCCAAACATCGGCGCGACCGCGCAACCCAAGCAAATCTCTCTCCAAGCTGCGCACGCGATCTCGAAGAAACGCGAGCTGCAAGGAATCATCCAATGATGCTCGCAAGGGCCTTTCGGACGACGTGTCAACCAGGTCAGCACCCGAAGGAACCTATAGCAGCAGAAAAAAGAAGGCACACAGACATTCAGCCAAGGGAAAAGCTCAACTCGGAGGAATTCACTAAAAATAAGGCCACTGCGTGGCACAAGGATGGTGCTACAAAAGATATTTACAGCAACAGTGAACTACATACTACCCTACATCTCCTATGCCTAAGGCGTAGGACACCGAGTCGCCTCAGAGCCAGACTGCCTAGCTTTGGCCTCGCCCTGCGCATGCGCGACTCGCACAACAAGTCAATGAGCTTGGGCCCATATCGCAAATGCGGCGCGGAGTAGGCAGCGAAGGCTACCTCTGATCCATCCGCGGCCGTCGGCATCCGAGAAGTGATCTGGGCAAGTCCAGCTCCGCCCGGCCGCCATGGCCATCGCCAGCCCAACAGACGCTACGATGCCCTTACGCTTTGCGCTTATGCAGCGCTTCGGTAACCGAGCCAGAAGGGCACCCACGTCTTCAAGGGATGCGCCCTTCGGGAAGAGCTCCTGGTAGAAGCGACCAAGGACCTCTTTCGCCTTGGCAAGAGAGTTGACGACGGTGCTGCAGCGGTCTTCGACCGCTACAGTGGCATCATCCAGAGCACTCCCGTGCTCCAGAGCACCACGGTCAAACTCGATGCCTGCGGCATCTGAGACAAAAAAGAAGAAAACATGAAGAAAGACAACGTAGAAGATGACCCGAAGAAAAAGGAGCAAGTACAAAAGCTAGCGCTCACCCGAAATAGCCTTGGATGCATCCATGAGCTTCTCCGCTACTCCTACCTCACGACCTGCGGCTTCCTGCTGCAGACGCTCTTTCGCTGCCTTTCATAGCTCCAGCTCAAAGCGCTCTTCGCCTCGCAGCGGCTTCGCCTCCGATTGGCCAAGGCTCTTCTTCAGAGCATCAACCTCACGGAGAGAGTCGTTATGCTCCTCTGCATTTACAACAAGCAAGTGTCAACAAAAAGGACCAAGATACAGCAAAGATGAGTACTACAAGGCAGACGAATACCTTGCAGCTGCCGCAGTTTCGCCTCCAGCGTCAGGCGCTCCTCCACCAGCCGCTTGGCCTCTTGGACAAAAGGCTGCAGAAAAAGGCAATCGCAGTAAGCACAGGACTTGGGGGCTACGCCCATAACACAGAAGCAAACACAACATCAGCACACGAAGACGCTCGGGGGCTCCCCCCATCAAGCAGAAAAACTTACGTGCTCCGAAGGCGAACCCGCAGGCCCGCCTGCAAAATTCTGAGGCGCAACCACCAGCCTCTCCTGCACAGGAGGATCTGGAGCAGTGCCACCCAAAGTAACCACCATCTGAGGAGGAGGCGACACAATGTTCGACTCCCCCATCATTTCCCCCGCACCATCACTGGAGCCGTCGGAAGATTGCCTGCATACGAAACCAATCAGTACAGGTCATAAGAACAGACGAACAACAGTACAACAAGAACAACTTACGAGCCCAGTGCGCTCAGGTCGAAGATAGGAGAAGCCCTTCGGGCCCTCTTCTCCTCCTTCTTCTCCTCCTTCTTCTCTTCCTTCTTCCGCTTTGCTGGCGGGTGCGGAGCAACAGCCCGCACAGGAATGGCAGGAATAGGAGAAGAAGAACCCCCCTGAACATCATCATGACGCTCAAGACCCAGAGGATTCCTGGTAGTCGGAGGAGTTGAAGCATCCGAATACTCGCTCGAGCTCGGTGACCGCTCACGCGTATGGTCCTCACTCGACTCATCGTCATCCTCCGCCGGAGATCGCGCCGACGGAAGCTCGGACACGGAATCCACCACTTCATTATCCGGGGCATTCGGATACCTTTCGGGCAATGGCGGTGCCATGCCCGGCACTTTGAAGCTCTGCAACAGGAAAAGGAACTTTGTTAGCAAACAAAGATAAAAGTATACAGCTGACAAAAATAAAAGGGAAGCACTACATGTGCAAATCTACACCTTCGGTACGACCAACGTCGAAGAAAAGGGAGGAGTCAGCGACTTCCCCGGGATTTTTTCGTCGGCCTTGAACTTCAACAGCACGCGAAGATCCTTGTCAAGGTCCACCTCGGAGATCTTCTCACTCGAAACCCTCGTCGGATCACGGCACCCAGAGTACAGGAACATCGGGTGCGCTCTCGCCTGGAGAGGCTGCACCCGACGCTCAAGAAAAGTCCGGATGATGTCGACACCGTTCACCTCCTTCTCAGGAATCAATTGGAGCTCCTCCACCCGACGATAAAGGGCCTCTATCTCCGCCACCTCACCATCCAAGATTTGGTTTTTCCAGGATCTTTTCTTCACAATCAACTGGGAGGGGTCAAAAGGAACGAGACCAAAATCTTACCCAGGCAGCACGGAGTCACGGATGTAAAACCATTTCCTCCGCCAGTACTGGACAGATTTGGACATGGAGAAGGAAAAGAATTGGACATTGGGACTGAGGGAGATGATGAAACCCCCAATGGGATACACACCATCCGAACCAGACTGCCTCTTCACGGAATACAGCTTCCGGAAGAGGCCAAAGTGCGGCTCAATGCCAAGCCAACACTCGCAGAGCGTGATAAAACACGCAATGCGGAGAAGGGAGTTGGGAGACAGATGATGGAGTTGAACCCCATAGAAAAAGAGCAGTCCACGAAGGAAGTCATGGATTGGATACGAAAACCCACGCAAAACGAAGGCGACGAACATAACCCGGAACCCAGATGGGGGACGAGGGATTACCTCATTACCGGGGAGCCTCACGGCCATCGTATCCTGCGGGATCAGGCTCCGCTCGCGCAGCTTGCGGAGATCGCTCTCCCGCGTCTCTGATCGCCGCCAGCCACCATCGGTGACACGAGCAGCGGCGGCGCCCTTTTTGCCTCCGGCGGCGCTGGTTCCCACTGCAGATGAGGACTTCTTTGGCTTCCCCATGGCGCTACGGCGGTGGTGGCGTTGCCAACGACAAAGACAAAGGAAATGCAGAAGGAACTCTCAGCACGCAGCAAGAATCGCTCGAGCACAAGGAGGCAGTAAAACGAAGAACTGGTGCGGTGAAAACAAAACACGAATTCACCACGGATTATAACAGGGAAGACGACGCAGCTGGCCGTCCATCGAGAAGACCTAACGCCAACGGCAGATCTGGCCGTACACGTGTCAGCACCAAAACGAACCGTCGTTACCACGCCGTCCACTACGCGCGGAAATCGAGGAGATGCCGTAATCATATCCACGCCGCGCGTGACCGGTCAATTCAAAGTCAGGAAGTGGGACCCACGCTTCGTCAAGTCAAGTCATCTCTGGCGCAGCAGACGCTTGAGGTCATCGATCGTCAGCACTGACGTCATCAAAAGCTATACTAGCACCAACTTCGGCTACACAGCTAAGAGTACTCACTCGAATCTACGGTTCGACTAAATACTCGGAGGCTACTCCTATCAGGAGCGCTGGCCGCGCACCCGAAAGACAAATGAAGACCACGCACTTCTCTGAGTCCTACGTCGAGTCTACGACTCCACTACGGACTCGGGGGCTACTCCCATAGGGAGGAAGGATTTAAGCATCCGAAAATTTTCGAGTCCTGTGGACTTAGCAACTGAAACAATGCTTGAACTAAAGTCTCCGTTCGAGTCTACGACTCGAACAGACACTTGGGGGCTACTCCCATAGGGAGCGCTGTCGCGCACCCTATGAATTCTTCGACTGCGATCTTCCGGATCCGCATGCAAAAACTTTTTCGGCAACTCTGCCCCAATTAATGCTAAGTGAGTAACATCCTCCTTGGCCACCCGAAACACCTCCGTGGTGATAAATATTCGGATGCTGCGTCTGCGACGCAAAGATAAGACCTACAGATATCATCTGATGGCCTGGCAACGCACCTGACTGCGCTCTGCTAGTATGAATCCGTACCAGCAGGTACGATGAAAAATCCTGATGGACGCGTTGGGTACATCATTTAAAATCACCGGAATTCCACTCCTATAAGTCCTCCGCGGCCTGAGTCGAATTACGCCAGCATATGTTCCGGGTTCGAGTCGAGGGACGCGCACCTGAAGAAGATCGTGTTGTTTTGTCCTAAGAAGATTAACTAACCCTGATCTGTCGGGTGAGTCAGGCACACGCATCAGCAATCCCTACACATTCTCTTGAAAGACAGAGCTGCACCCAAAGACTGAAGAGTCCTCAACCGAATCTACTATTCAACTGATCACTCGGGGGCTACTGACATGGTTATACCCTACGGGTACGTAACTTCAGCATACCTAGTCCAGCCCAAGGAAGGCCCACGGCAAATATACGCTAACCCATGAAGATTTTCGGGTGGCCCAGGCCCATGACGCCTTCGGATCCTTGGAGAACAAGACTAGAGTTTGAATACAACTTGTAACCTGCTCGTATCGGTACCCGAGACCTAGCCTCCCCATATATAAAGGCTAGGAGGGTCCAACGAGGGGGACACCCTGAGATTACGACATACACACCTCCATGCCAGATCGAATCTGCGCACCCTGTAACCTTCGGTTCCGCCGTAATAAAAGAGCAGACAAGCAGGAGTAGGGTTTTCCCTCCGGGGGCCTGAACCTGGGTAAATCTCGTGTCCCCTGGTTGCTTGTCTGTTAACCGTGCCACGATCTCCAGCATCCCCATATTCTCCAAAACCCAAGTCCATAACAATGGGCATTGACGAGATTAAACCTCGTCACATGCAGAACCAATTTCAGCATTTTCACCCGAAACAGTTTCGGTGTCTATTGAAATAATTCCAGCGCTTTCTTAAATCTTTATCTGAAACATATTTGCTCCAAATGGTGTCGGTATCCCTTAAGTGTGTCACCCTACGGTTCGCGAATAATGCAGACATGATCGAGACCCCTCTCCGATCAATAATCAGCAGCGGGACCTGGAGATCCATACTGACTCCTACACATTCAACGATGACTTCTGTGATCGTGAGAACCTTTAACGCTAGTAACTAAATCCCTTTGTCCCGCGATATATTACATGTTCGAGATTCGATCATCGGTATCTCCATACCTAGTTTGATCTCGTTACCGACATGCACTCTTTTCTCGTTCCCGTGATATAACATTCTAGTGATCACATCACTTGCTTACAAGCTATTTCAATGTGATATCACCGAGAGGGCCCAGAGTATATCTATCCGTCATCGGGATGGACAAATCCCACTCTTGATCCATGAGCCTCAACATAACACCTTCGTAGCACTGAACCCACCTTTATAGTCACCCTGTTATGGTGTGACGTTTGATGTTATCAAGATACTCTTCCGGTGTTAGCAATTAACATGATCTCATGGTCTAAGGATAAAGATTACTTCGTATGATGTTATAGCAATATAAACATAATGACTTTGATCGTAATGCTATACTTCGGATGAATGTTCATCACATCATTCCACCAATGGTGTGACCTTGTTATTAACAACATCCAATGTCCATGATCAGGAAACCTTGATCATCTTGTTAATCAACAAGCTAGTCTATAAGAGAGGCATAACTAGGAACCCTTTTTGTTTATTAAACACACATGTATTGATGTTTCCGATCAATACAATTCTAGCATGTAAAATAAACATTTATCATAAACATGGAATAAGATAATAACCACTTTATTATTGCCTCTCGGGCATATTCCCTTCAGTCTCCCACTTGCACTAGAGTCAATAATCTAGTTTGAAAAACTTTGCGTATTGAACACCTATGGCTTTCTGGTGTTGCATATACGCAATTGCTAGTGGTTAACATAATCTTCGGATCTGACAGTTTCAGGTCCGTGTGTATTTGCATGTCTCTGCGTCTCTACGCATCACTCATTCTCAAATGAGATGGCATTGTATAAATTTGGTCCTTTGGTGAGACCTTTAGTTCGTTCGGCTCAAAATATGTTGATATTAATGTCACACAATATATCTTCATAGTATTAGCCTACTTTGAACCACACCTAGTTTGATAACAAACTACTTAACACAAATGCCCTCCTTTGCTTCTACTATAGCAGTCATATACTTAGCCTTTTGTTGTAGTATCCATCACAATGTCTCAACTTTGGAACTCATCCAAATCCATCATGGAACATCCTTTCCATTACATTGTGCCACCCATAGTCTAAATTGAGATAAATTTAATTTGTATCTTGTGACAAAACTAGTATCAATGTAACACTTTACAATGAACTACCTTTAACTATTTGTCACTTATACATTATATATTCTTAGTTCTTCCAAAGCTCATAAGAATATCTTTACTATTGTCCAATGATCATCTTATGAATCATTCTGGTATATGCTCATAACATTTAGAGCATAGGACATTCTGGATATATACATATCATGGTATAATCGATCAAAATCTTCATGTGATTTTACTCACCAAGTGTTGAAACACTTGAATTTTGATATAATCCTTTCCATGCAGCAAGAACCTTTCTTGTTGTTTCCATATTGAACCCTTTCAATATATCATATATGTATGTCTGGCACAACCATATTAGCGCCTTAATCTATCCATATAATATTGATGCCTAATATTCCGGGTTTTCCCAAGACTTTCATCAAAATCTTATTTTAATGAAATTCTTAACTTGTGTCAATACAAGATACATCATTTCCAATCAACAATATGTCCTCTACATAATGTATTAGAAATATGTCTCAGCGCTCCCACTTAATTTCTTGCAAACGCAAGCATCTTCATCATCTCCGATGAATTTAAACTCTTTTAACAGTTTCATCATGGTGAAGATTCCAACTCCGCTATGCTTACTTCAACTATTGAAGTTTACATGCCCTTTCAGCACCCTTTGAATTAACAAAACCCTTCGGACCATGTCATGTACATGTCCTAGGTTACCGTTCTATTAGAAGAACCTTGTTTTGTTTATTCAACTACCATATACCAAATTATATGTAGTGGTTGCTACATTAATCCGCCAAGACTATATATCGCTATGAAAGATCAAATCTTGTCATAGTCAACTCCTTGAACATTGTCGTAAACTTCTTTCCGACATGTCGACTATTTCATAGATGTTAAACATCCATGTCTTATTTCTTTATAGATCCAAACACGACCGATAGGCTTCACGCCTTTCCAGAGGGTCTTCCAAGTTCAGAAACTTGTTTTCTCGTGTATGGATACTATCACGGATTCTATGACTTCTAGTCATTTTATGGAGTCAGGGGCCATCATCGCTTCTTTGCATGTAGTCGGTTCATCATTGTCAAAACAATAATGACTTGCTTATCAAATCTTACTATTTGATTCTTACCGACCCACACGGTTCTATAGGAACTCTAATCTCCGAGATCACACCTTTTGTAATCACGAGAGCCATGAGCATTGTGGCCGCCACCGGGACACTTTCCGACGCTACGCTACTTAGCACATATAGCTAAGGTTCAACAACCTTATCAAAGTTCTATTGTCCTCCCACTTAAATTTTCACGAAAAATTCCTTCTCAAGAAACTTGACGTTCCAAGTAACGAACTCTTTTGTCCTCGGTGTTATGGAGAAATTCCCAACAAATTCTTTGGGATAACCTACAAAGACGTGCTCATCCGACTTTGGTTGTAAACATTTTACTTATGCATAGCATACCAAAATTTAAGAAAACACAATTCAGGTTTTATCCCAAACCATAACTCATATGGTGTCATTTCAATGGATCATGATGGTGCTCTTTTCAGTGTAAAAGCGGTAGTCTCTAAAGCTTCAATCCTTAAAACATAATGGCAGTTTTATAAATGACACCCTTGATCTTACCATGTCAAACATGGTTTGATTTTATCTCTCGAATATGCCATACTCCTATGGTTTATCGGGAAACACAAATCATGGAACAATTCCTCAAGTCTTAGGTGTTTTTGCTAAACATGTAACTCAAATATCTTCCTTCATGATCGAATCATAAACTCTTTATTTTCTTGTTACAATGATTTTCCACTTCATCTTGAAAGTCTTTGAACAATTTTCAAATGTTTCATACTTCTTCCTTATTAAGTAAATATACAGATATATTCACTCAAATTTTCGGAGAAAGCATATGAAGAAAAAAGATCCATCGCATATGGCTACACATAATGGACTATGCACATCAGCATGCACAATTTCCAATAAGCTAGTCATCCGTTCCTCTCTGGCCTATGGACGGAGTTTCAATTATCTCGAGGAAAGTCTCACATGCGTCAATTGATCAAAATCAAAGACTCCAAAAATCCATCAACATGGAGTTTCTTCATGTTTTCTTTCAAATATAATTTAAACAGCGATGTCACTTCTAAGTGATCTTTCAATCATTTGTCTTGCGACATTTTAGCAATAGTGTTTATGGATGTGCTTTCTCCAACTAGACTTGTAAAAGTTCATCCATCCTTTATGGAATACGATAATTATTTGAACAGCCATTGTTCTCATGATACCGGAACAAAATAACAATTATTTAAACAAATCTTGAAGGCTTGGTTTGATGACAATGAAAAACACAATAACACTTTATTTGTTTTCGATGAACATCATCACTCATTCTCTTGCTGGTTACTTAGGCCATTGTAGTTCATGAATTGCTTGTCCTATATGACACTTCATACCAACCAATTCGGTATCCAATACCGGTATCCAATACCTAAGGACCACATTGTTTAACAAGCAAGGAATATAGCCATAACATGTATATCTTCTATATACCTAAGTTGGACATCTCCAACCTTTTATTTTCTACCAAATATTTTATAGATTCTCTTTCAGCAATTCCTTTTCTTTTAATAGAATCTATCAACATCAATAGTGGTGTCATCAACATGACACATGGTACAAAGCGTATATAATCAAATACTAATACCTTTGGACTTGCACTTTGAAGTGGATCACCATCATCAAATGTTTGGTGTTCTTTCAAAAATCCATTCTTTAGTAATCTATTAGTGTAGTAAACATTTTACTTACATCTTCTATTCATCCTTATCATGAAAACTTTCATGATCAAGCTACTATAGCTTATAAGGAAGAATCACGAGTATAATATCAGTTCCCAAAACCTTTTTGGTAGATTCGGATGCCTAACATCTCCATCCTTCACAAATTCTCATACAATATGAGAACATGTATTTTGCTAAATTATACTCTGTCATAATTCAACCAAACACATTGTTTCAGATATCACAATATCTTTCACACATGATGGTTTCTGAAACAATTTCTAGCTCCAATATAATCTTGATATTAAAACAACTTTTTGAATATCAATAATCATGGAGGCAAACATGATACTTTAGATACTAACATTGGAATTCTTACTCTTGATTTAATACTACTTATTAAACTTCATGGAGTAAATAGAGTTTGCTGAAAGTTTGCAATAGGACTTATAAACTTTAAATTGACATTCAAAACAATACGATACCGGTTAAGAAAGTAAATATCCAGAATTCTGTAGTTCTATTATCTCAAATAAAAACTAAGCATAAGGTAGTGAACAGATGCGAATGACTACAACAAATTATGCAAATTCACTTCGACTTAGTTTATGACAAATTGAGTTCGACTAATCCAAATTAGAAATGAACTCCCACTCAAAAACGACATCCCTCGTGCCTTTTTGGTGATTACATGAACCAAATCCACTACACCAAGTCCGATCATCACGTGAGTCGGTGTAGCTTCAAAGGCGAGCATCAATATGGTCATCACATCAACTATATGACTCATGCTTAACCTTTCGGTCCGTGTTCCAAGGCCATGTATGTACATGCTAGGCTCGCCAAGTAAGAACCTTAGTATTCGCGTGTGTAAAACTGTCTTACACCCGTTGCATGAAAGCGTAGAGTTGAGAACACCCGATCATCACGTGATGTCTCAAAACACGATCCATAGAACGGTGCATACTTAAGGAAGAACACATTTTATCTTGATATTTAAATGAGGGATCATCTTACGATGCTACAGAAAGCGCCAAACTAGCAGTATAAGATGCTAACATCTAATGTGTAAAGTGAGATGATATGGTCCATGCATTTGATCTCTATCATTTGCATCGTGGTATGATCTCTATCATTCCTTTGTGTGTAAGGCCAAGGTCTATGGAATTTACACGTTGAATGTGTTGTAAGAGTATCTATCATACATCTACTTACAACAATACCATATCAATACACTAGCCCAGCAACGATCTAAACTAGATGCCTCTAATTTATCAATTGCAAGTTTTACGTGGCTTAGGGCTTTCGGAGATAGAACCGTTCTTACCTACGAACATGAACCACAACGAGGATAACTAAGTTATTAGCAACTCGTTGTAAATCAGATATTGACTATAGTAGGAGGCAGACACCCCGACCACTTATGCAAAACAAGTTGCATGTCAGTCGTGGAACCGGTCTCATGTACGATGACATGTAAGGTTGATCCGGGCCGCTTCATCCCACTATGCCACCAATATCCAAAATACATAGAAGATGCAATAACATGATCATCATCGCCCACATATCAACATATGTGTACTACCCGTGCTAAGCACCTACGCATAGATCAGGCTCTGATACCACTATTAGGTCCGTAGCATAGAAAACAAAAAAATTCCTACGATGTGAACTACACGCCAAGATCTATCTACTAGGTACAAAGCAACGGGTGGACATACATCCAACGAGAACGTACCCTCGTAGACAACGAGCTTTGTTAACAAGTAGGAACTCATGGTTGATGTAGTCGTACACTTGCCGATCTCAAGATCGTGATGAAGTCCAGCAGGTCTGGCTCCAGCACGTCCATCAGATCCAGCTCCAGCACCACCAAGTCCAGCACCGCAAAGCAGCGGTGCATCCGTGATCACACACACGTCCGGTACCCCGACAACCTCCGTCCCTCGCTCCAGCAAAGCAGCGGAAGCAGCAACTCCTTTCCAGATAAAGCCACCGGGAACATGTATCTCGCTAATCCGAGACCATGGGGAATAATACTAGAGGGGGAGAGAGATCCTTCACAAGGAGGTGTGTGTGAAAATTGAGGAGGGGGTGGCCTTTTATAGGAGGAGGGGGGTGCCCCTCCTTCATGGCCGGCGCATGGAGGAGGTGACTCTTCACCTCCTCCATTCATGTGGTGGTAACTCCCTCCACATAAATTTGCCCCTTCACATTCTCTTTTAAAGTCTCCACTTTAAATGCATTAAATTTCTCCAAATTTAATGCTCTCTCATTTAATAAAACTCTTTTATTATTTTTATTCAGAATTTTGTTAATTACTTTAATTAACAAATATTCACATAAAACCCCCTGCAACATTTCAATATTACATGCAGAACCAATTTCAGCATTTTCACCCGAAACAGTTTCGGTGTCTATTGAAATAATTCCAGCGCTTTCTTAAATCTTTATATTAAACATATTTGCTCCAAATGGTGTCGGTATCCCTTAAGTGTGTCACCCTACGGTTCGTGAATAATGCAGACATGATCGAGACCCCTCTCCGATCAATAATCAGTAGCGGGACCTAGAGATCCATACTGACTCCTACACATTCAACGATGACTTCTGTGATCGTGAGAACCTTTAACGCTAGTAACTAAATCCCTTTGTCCCGCGATATATTACATGTTCGAGATTCGATCATCGGTATCTCCATACCTAGTTTGATCTTCGCTCGACATGCACTCTTTCTCGTTCTGATATAACATTCTAGTGATCACATCACTTGCTTGCAAGCTATTTCAATGTGATATCACCGAGAGGGCCCAGAGTATATCTATCCGTCATTGGGATGGACAAATCCCACTCTTTATCCATGAGCCTCAACATAACACCTTCAGAGTAATCGAACCCACCTTTATAGTCACCTTGTTACGGTGTGACGTTTGATGTTATCAAGATACTCTTCCGGTGTTAGCAATTAACATGATCTCATGGTCTAAGGATAAAGATTACTTCGTATGATGTTATAGCAATATAAACATAATGACTTTGATCGTAATGCTATACTTCGGATGAATGTTCATCACATCATTCCACCAATGGTGTGACCTTGTTATTAACAACATCCAATGTCCATGATTAGGAAACCTTGATCATCTTGTTAATCAACAAGCTAGTCTATAAGAGAGGCATAACTAGGAACCCTTTTTGTTTATTAAACACACACGTATTGATGTTTCCGATCAATACAATTCTAGCATGTAAAATAAACATTTATCATAAACATGGAATAAGATAATAACCACTTTATTATTGCCTCTCGGGCATATTCCCTTCACCAGCACCCCCTCGGCCTCTCCTTCCGCCTATATATTGCCCTCGGGACCAAAACCCTAAGTACCCGATCAACAATCCATGAAAGAGTCTGTAGTCGCTGTCATCTCCATCCCTAGATTGGGAGGGATCTAAAGCTCTTCCCGGCACCCTGCCGGAGAGGGGAATTCACCCTAGAGGCCTTCTTCATCATCATGCAAGCCTCTGGTGTGATGCGTGAGTAGTTCATCTCTGGACTACGGGTCCATGTAGTAGCTAGATGGCTGGTTCTCCTCCTTTGTGCTTTCATGTCTAGCTCTTGTGAGCTCCGTTCATGATCAAGATCATCTATTTGTAATTATGCATGTTCTGTTTGTGGGGATCCGATGGATATTGAGATGCTATTTCATATTGATTATTGATTCTATCATGTCTTTGTTATTTGTGATTTTTCATGCTTTCCGTTGTTAGTAGCTATCTTGGTCAAGTAGATGCTAGCAACTCCAAGAGTTAGTATTTATGCTCGATAGTGGGTTCATGCCTCTGGTAATCTGGGGAAGTGACAGAAATCTCTAAGGTACTAGATGTGTTGTTGCTACTAGGGAGAAAACAACAATCCTTTGTTCATAGAACAATTGTATTGTTTACATTACACGCAATTAAGTAAGCAATAATCTGTTGCTTGCAACTTAATACTGGAGGGGGTTCGGATGATAACCTGAAGGTGGATTATTAGTCATAGATGCAGTTGGATGGCGGTCTATGTATAATGTTGTAATGCCCAATCAAGCTCTGAAGGAGTCAAGATGATTAGTATATGCATGTATTGCTTTCTCGATGTTTGTCAATTGCCCCGCTGTAATTTGTTCACCCAGCATGTTATCTATCTTAAGGAGAGCCACCTCTAGTGAACTATGGATCCCGGTCCTTTCTTTTACATACAATCTACAAATTGTTTACTGCTTTGTGTTTACTTTCTGCAAACTATAGCTTCCTTCCATTCAATACGTTTAATCCTTTGTTTTCAGCAAAATCGGTGAGATTGACAACCTCACTGTAAGTTGGGGACAAAGTTCTGTGGTTGTGTTGTGCAAGTTTCCACGTTGCTTCTAGCACCGGTAGTGCGCCCTGCCAAAGGCTAGCTAGCAACACCTTGGAGGTGTTCCCTTGCTCCTACCGGTTCGATAACCTTGGTTTCATAACTGAGGGAAACTTACTGCTGTGCTCATCATACCTTCCTCTTGGGGTTCCCCAACGAGCTCGATATATTTTGGGCCTTCACATGTCTGTTCTTTCCACAAACCACACATGGATCCACCAGTGTCATTGCATGTCTATTCTTTTCATGAAACACACATGGATCCACCAGTGTCATTGCATGTGTGTTCTTTTCATGAACCACATCTAGTGTCATTGCATGTGTGTTCATTTCATGAACCATAGCTAGATTCATTGCCTGTCAGTTCTTCTCACAAACCACATAGGGATCCACCAGTGTCATTGCATGTCTGTTCTTTTCATGAACCACACCCAGTGTCATTGCATGTCTGTTCCTCTAAACAAACCACACATGGATCCAACTAGTGTGACTGCATGTCTGTTCTTTTCACAAACCACACATGGATCCACCAGTGTCATTGGATGTGTGTTCTTTTCATGAACCACACCCAGTGCCATTGGATGTGTGTTCTTTTCATGAACCACACCCAGTGTCATTGGATGTGTGTTCTTCTCACAAACCACACATGGATCCACCAGTGTCATTGCATGTGTGTTCTTTGCATGAACCACACATGGATCCACCCAGTGTCATTGCATGTCTGTTCTTTTCACAAACCACATATGGATCCACCAGTGTCATTGCATGTCTGTTCTTTTCATGAACCACACCCAGTTTCATTGCATGTCTGTTCCTCTCATAAACCACATATGGATCCTAACCTTAGGAGAGCCCTAACCTTAGCACCCCAATGGGTGGCCGTTAGACCAAGTCTTCTAGAAGACACGCCCTAACACAGTTGTTCTGCTTGACGATTGTTACATACCGTTCGATCGGGGTGCTTGGACGATTGGGATGGTCTTCATGAGAGCGATCCGCGAGTAGGTTGTTCTGCGGCATGATTGGCCACGCTTGCTCTAGACAAACTGGCAACACCGGGCGCTCCCCTATTGCGAGTGTCATGACTCACGAGTTGTGTGGGCCATATCCTAGTGTCACATCCCCATTACTTCTCTTCCTCCCCGTACTTCTCTTCCTTCCCCTTGAAGCCACTTTCCCCACTTCACTCCCATCCTGCCGTAGCCGCAAGCCGATGGTGCCTCCATCCCAATCCCCTCTCCGGAAGCCACCCCCCTCCCCTCTCGCCATGGGTTCAAGGGGAGACGGCGAGGAAATGCGTCGTGACGACAAGGATGATGATTTCGATGTGAGTCGTCTCATCTCTATCTCTATCATATGTGGCCAGTTATCTAGTTTTTGAGCTAGATCTACTCTGTTTACTCATGCACGTATGATGTGTTAGGACAACCATACGATGTATGACTCCAACTATCACGGTTTAGTGGATGAAGATAGTCCTCTGCTATGTAAACCATACGAGGTTTCTACGGTGTCAAGGACATCGTGCAATGATGCAAGGCAGAAGTTGTGGTGTTGTCAAATGGGTAGATCCAGAATGGCCCAAATCGATGTAGAAAATGCTGGACAAACTATGGTATATGACTGTTGAGTTGAAAGAATCCGTAGTCAGCTCACTTCTTGACAATGTTGAGATGAAGCTATGGGACCTAGTTGACACGACCAAGCTTAACCGAGATCTCAGGAGGGTGCAAGACAAGGTTAGCAAAGTCGAGAAGGAGAGGGACGTGGCGTTGACCCTGAAGGCTAAAGCAGAGCAAGAACTGACTCAAGCAAGGAATGATCTTCACTAGGCCAAAGTCCTGCAGTTCACAACTATGAGTATTGACAAGTGCATGAGGAAAAATACAGATAAACAATTGAAGCTGTGTAAGGAAGATGCTAAAAGGAAGGAGCAGACGAATCGATCCTTGCTCTCGCAGGAAGATGCGCATCAGGCTAAGATTAGGAAGATCAAGGAGATGTGTGATAACTAGGTCTATTTAGCTTGAGCTCCGTGCCTTTTTAAGTTGTAATAGTAGTACTTGTTGACCTAGCGGTCTGAACTAGTGGTCCCGGAGTCCTGGGAGGAAAAAAATTGCTCTCCCGTTAGTCTGTCTTAACCCTGCATCACTTCCTTTTGTCTGACCATGATGGTATTCTGACATTGGTGGTTTGTTTAAACGTAATCTACGTGGATTGTGCCGCATGCAAATGGCACAGCCACAATTTATAAAGTGGAAGAACGTACACCCGGTTAATGGAGATCCGGGAGCTTTGTCAGACGCAGGGGATGCAGGAGTAGGGAGGCGGTGAGATAGACGGGCTCAAGAATCTGGGCATTATCGGTTGCCATTGTTGTTTATGTTGCCACGTCGTTGTGCAGCATCTGAAATAAGTTGCTGCTTCATGGAGTGTGGCAGCTTAAATAATTTATTTCTGTGCCACTTACATTCCGTCGTATTTGGAGACCTCCTGCCCCTCAGCAATCGTGGAACCGGTGCTGCGTGTTTTCAGATAGCAGTGGCACAATCACAATTTCGGATTCAACTACTGACTCGGGCGTTTCCAAACCCTAAGTTGCGGTACATTTTACTCAGAGAACATGGGTAGATTGTTTCGCCCAGCAACGTGACACACACAGAGCTCCAGAATTTAACATAATTACATATATAGGTTCAAGTTCAACACATTACTATGCATCTTCATTGCCAGCAGCCTTCTTCCGCAGCCTAGGTGCCAAGCCTTCATGTCCACTGGCTTCTTCATTTCCTGCCTTCTTCCTCTTCCTCGGTGCCAATTTTCTTAGCTTCACGTACTCTGCATCGCCGAGACAATGGGCACCAGAATCGTGTCCAGCATCATATTTCCACTCGTTTTTAATTTCTTCGGGCAGCAAAATGACTGACCCGGCAGTCATGTTTCTAACCTTGCGGCGCTTCCTGTCAAAGAAACAGGATTGTTGCATAACTGCCCAATATCTACAGAGTAACTGAAACAAAAATTACAATTCAACACAAACATGCGAACCCCAAGAGACGTTTGCTTACCAGGAGCTAATTGGGTTCAAGCGACCACCCTGTCCAAGAATAGAAGGGCGACTCCCAGTTGTAGCAGCTTCCACCTCCAGTACATCACAATTCAGCTCAAACATGCAATCTGAAGCATACCTTTTCATCAACCCAATTAGCTGACTATCACACATTAGAGGAACCATGATGCCACGTTCATCCATGAAGCTGAATTTTGTAGTCTGCTTTGGCCATAATTCATCATGATTACGCAGAGAAGCAACCATACCAAATATAGTGCAGATCTGCATAGGCGCTTCTTCCATCGTGATACAATGGTGTCCATACCACTTGCCCTTAGAGTCGTACCTGAAGAGGACTACCGTAACCAGGTAAGGGTGGTCCGCGGAGATCCCGCTTGACAGAAAACTGTGGACAAAATATGTTTGTCAGCGTTGGGCTAACAAACAATTTTAGGTTCAGTAGCCAGCTAGCAGTTATAATTAGTGCGAATAGCAAAGAGAAGGGTAGCTCACCTGCTTGTAGCCAGAACTTCTTCTTCCTTGGTAGTAGGATCTACCATCCTCCGAGTTGCTCGGCTCGTCGGCGGCGGAGGCGGGCTAGAGCCTCGCAACGACGGCTACGGCATGCGCCATTGGAGCTTGGGATCAACGACTGGGCGCAGCAACTGGGCGCAACAACTTGGCGCCGGAAGTCAAATGTCTGAAGGGATCGTCCTGCCTGGAGGGTGGATTCCAACGCCGTCGGTGCTAGGGGAAAGGTGGGAATGGATTTGTGAAATTGGTAAACGCATCCAATCCACTTAGTTACTCGATTTGCCTAAGAGGTTGCCACGTTGGCGCTCGCGTCACGGACAGATGACCGACATGAGGGTCCCGGCCGTCTACTTCACGGGGCAGTTTAACGGAATGTTTGAATTTGGTAGGGGTGAGATGAGTTTGCCTCGAAATGGCCCCTCTCAGTAGTTGGGAGCCCAACATTTTGAAACGCGGTAATTTCCGGCAACTTAGGTACCACGGTGCGCTGGCCTGTGAACTTTGGTACCGCAGACGAACAGGCCCCTTCTCGGCACCCTGCCGGAGGGGAGAATTCACCCTGGAGGCCTTCTTCATCATCATGCAAGCCTCCGGTGTGATGCGTGTCCATGTAGTAGCTAGATGGTTGGTTCTTCTCCTTTGTGCTACCATGTCTAGATCTTGTGAGCTCCGTTCATGATCAAGATCATCTATTTGTACTCCTACATGTTGTGTTTGCGCGGATCTGATGGATATTGAGAAGCTATTTTAGATTGATTATTGATTCTATCATGTCTTTGTTATCTGTATCTTCCATGCTTTCCGTTGTTAGTAGCTATCTTGGCCAAGTAGATGCTAGCAACTCCAAGAGTTAGTATTAAGTCGCAAGCAATGGATAATTGCATTACGAACTGTGTGTAAAGTAAACAATACGATTGTTGTATGAACAAAGAACTGTTGTTTTCTCCCTAGTAGCAACAACACATCCAGTACCTTAGAGATTTCTGTCACTTCCCAGATTACCAGAGGCATGAACCCACTATCGAGCATAAATACTAACTCTTGGAGTTGCTAGCATCTACTTGGCCAACATAGCTACTAACAACGAAAAGCATGCCAGATCACAAATAACAAAGACATGATAGAATCAATAATCAATCTGAAATAGCATCTCAATATCCATCGGATCCCCGCAAACACAAGATGCAGAATTAAAAATAGATGATCTTGATCATGAACGGAGGTCACAAGATCTAAACATGATAGCACAAAGTAGGAGAACCAGCCATCTAGCTACTACATGAACCCGTAGTCCAGAGATGAACTACTCACGCATCACACCGGAGGCTTGCATAAAGGCTTCCAGGGTGAATTCCCCTCTCTGGAAGGGTGCCAGGAAGAGCTTCAGATCCCTCCCGATCTAGGGATGGAGATGACGGCAGCTACAGACTCTTTCATGGATTTTTGATCGGGTACTTAGGGTTTCCGTATCAGAGGCAATATATAGGCGGAAGGAGAGGCCGAGGGGGTGCCTGGGGCGTCCAGACCACCCCCTGCGCGGGCCAGGCCTGGCCGCGCGGCCAGGTGGTGTGGCTGGGCCCCAGCCCCTCTCCGTCTCGTATTCTGGCTCCAGGTGTCCCTCGGTAAAAAACTGACTTTGGCTTTTGTCCCGTCCAATTCCGAGAATATTCATTTTCTTACTTTCCTGGAACCAAAAACAGCAGAAAACAGGCAGCTGGCACTGTGGCTCTTGTTAATAGGTTAGTCCAAGAAATCATATGAAAAGTACTCCAAAGTGTGGACAAAACACAAGAAAGTAGATAAAACCAAGCATGGAACATCAAAAATTATGGATACGTTTGCAATGTATCAACATCCCCAAGCTTAACTCCTGCTCGTCCTCGAGTAGGTAAGTGATAAAAAGAAAAAATAATTTTTGAGGTGACATGCACCATCATAAACTTGATCAAAGTATTTGTAAAACATTCAGAGCTGGGATCATAGTACTTCAATCATAACATGAAAGACAAAGTTCTAGCAATAAGACAAAGAAACTATGTTGCAACATGAAAAGGCACAAACAAAAGATTAATGAATAACAATGATTTGCAAGACGTTTGTTTGTTTCACATAAAGAAAACATAGCATAGTGGCATTCAGCTTGTCCCTCATAGAGTAGCAAACATAAATGCATAGGACACCTTCAAAGTTTATAAGAGTGACTAGATACAAATAGTTTAAAACAAGCAATATCAAGGTATGCATCAATCAACAAGTCTTGGGACAATGTACATAGAACTAAGAATGGCCACTATGCTCTCAAAGTAGGTGCATAAAGGTAGACGGTGGAGACTCAACATAAAAGTAAAAGAAAGGCCTTCATAGAAGGAAGTAGGGATTCAAGTCTCATAAAGAGCTTCCAAAAATTATGGTACTTATTAGCTTTCAGCTCTCATTGCCCCTATCATAAGCATCTTGAAGGTGATTAAGGTTAAAGTGACACAACTAAGAGGATATTCTTGACAAGTTATAAACCGAAATCTCATGCCCCTTACTTATGAAGACCGAACCTCATGCTACTCAACTTTAGTCACAAGTATGCTCTTGTCATTGTAAGTACATATGTATCATAGAGAACCGCCAACAGGGTATCCCTTGCACATGATACAGGAGCTATCCCATAATCAAAATGACAAGGCAAGCAGACAATGAGCATCTCAGCGATCTTTTTATTTGCTATTTGCATAGGTTTTTATTAAGGATGCTTCATAGAGTGCTCATTATGGTTATACTACAAGTTTCCACCATGATTAGGCATGGCTTAGGCTAGCGGCCCAGGCAGTTCTCTAACACAAATACAAACTCCATGATCTTACAAGTTCCCCTTTTATTTCACACCGCCGGGATCCATAAGCAAAAGAACATGATATCAACGGGGTACAAAGTATAGGTGCAATGTTGAAAGTGTTCCCCATGATACATGGTTCTGATAATTTAAACTTATAAAGCGCAAGCATATACGCAACAAAGATGGACGCAATGGTTCAAGTTTATTAAATGCAAAAAGTAAAGTGTGCCATCAAGTTCGTGAGAGCTTTAATCACTAGTTTTCTCATAACAAGTTTAATTTGGAAGGTATACAAAAACATGAATGTACTTGGAATAGCATATGCTAGTAGGTAGGTATGATGGACTCTTTGGAATAACTTGGTTTTAGGAGTTGGATGCATGAGTGGAACTCATACTTGGTTGTGGAGGCTAGCAAAAGACTGGGAGCGACAAACTAAGAGAGCAATAATGGCCAGAATCATGCAGAGCGACAAAACATCATTGATCAAAGCATAAAGTGATACTAAAAGTTGAAAACTAAAGGATCATAAAGGCTATGGTGACTTGGGATAGTCATAACATGGTGTGAGCATGCGCCAAGTCAACCCAAATAAAGCATCAAAGGAGAATGCCACAATACTATGCTTTAATATGCTAAAATAACGCCTGATTCTTCAAAGGCACATTAAGCAATCTCAATTTTTTATAACAAGTCATGCTACAGCAAAGAATACTAACCATAAATCCAAAACAATATCAAGCATGGCATGACAAAGCATAGGCCACAATCAAAAACAAACTCTCTTTACCACTTAAGCATGAACTTTCCTACTCTTTTCCAATCCAAACCAAACTATTTGAAAACCAATGTATGAAAGAGGGGTACAACCAATTTATTCAGAAAACTAAACAAACAAAGCAAACAAAAACCAAAACAAAAATGAAAAAGAAGACGCTCCAAGAACAACACAACTGTGCATGAAACAATAAAAATGAAGCGTTTGGAAGAAACCTAGGATTTTTATTAATGAAGAGGGGGATGCCTTGGGCATCCCCAAGCTTTGACACTTGTACTTCTTGGATATTTATTTGGGTGACACGCGTGGCATCCCCAAGCTGTAGCTTTAGTCCATTCTTCATCTCATTACTCATTCCTTCCATACACCTGAAAATTTTCCTTCATACAAAACTTCACACAATCTTTATTAGCAACATTAGTGCACTCAAGATAATAAGTCCTTAGGTTCCGTTCTAACACCAATAAAACTTCCATTAAAACACTAGCTATTGTGGCACTTCCCTCAAAAAGCTCAATTCCCCCAAAGAACACAAAAAGGAACCAACAAGAAGCAAATGCAGAAAATGGCAGAAATCTGTCAAAACAGACCAACGGGAAAAGACGAATTTTTTTGAAGACCTTCTGTTGATCAAATCAAAATGTGTTGAACTAACAAAAGTTAGATAACAACCTGCGGCAGAAGAAAAAAAATTCACGCCTCAAAAGGATGTACAGAGAATTTACACGAATTTTTACGGTGAAGCACAAAAATCTGTTTCAGGACAGCAACCTTCCCAATCATTACTTCTCTCTCATTAGAGGTTACTCTTGGCACAAAAAGCAAATAAAAAGGATAAGGAGCGGTTATTACTGAAGTAATAATTTCCAAGACTCATCTAAAACTTTTGGGTTATCTCCCAATAAGTACTTTTCTTTAACGCATTTAAGTTAGGCATAAGAAGCAAGAAAAAGAATCAAGTGTTCTCAAATGAAGAAGCATTAAGAGAAAATTTTGTTCTTATAGGAGGGGTAAAAGAAATCTTCTCTCTCTTCTTAGGGAAGTGTTCTATACCTTTCTTGAGTGGGAGTTGATATTTAATGGTGCCTTCTTTCATATCAATAATAGCACCAATAGTTCTAAGAAAATGTCTTCCCAAAGTAATAGGACAAGAAGCATTGCATTCAACATCCAAAACATAGAAATCAACGGGGAAATAGGCATTGTTAACCATAATAAGAACATCATTAATACTCCCCATGAGTTTCTTTTTAGCATTATCATCAAGTGGGACATTCAAATAACAATCTTCAAGTGGTGGCAAATCAAGCATATCATAAATCTTTCTAGGCATAATAGAAACACTACTATCAAGATCACATAAAGCTTTGAAATCAAAATCATTTACTTTCATATTAATGATGGGTTCCCAACCATCTTCTTGTTTCATAGGAATAGAAGCTTTATGTTTCAATTTTTATGAGAGCGTCAGTAATGTGTTTTGTAAAGGCCATATTCATAGCACTAGCATTAGGACTTTTAGCAAGCTTTTGTAGGAACTTAATAACTTCAGAGATGTTGCAACCATCAAGATCAAAATCATAATTATCATCTAGAGTAGTAGAGATATTGCTAGCCTCAACACTAGTGGTAGTGATAGTAGAAACACTAATGTTTCTAGCAATTTCATCTTCTCTTTCCCACTTAGCATGCAATTCAGCTAATAGTCTAACATTTTCATCAATTCTTACTTGTATGGCATTAGTAGCAGCAAAGGGATTATCAATAGTTTCAAGTTTAGCAGCCATTTTATTAATCAAAGAGGATTGTGCTTCAGACAAAGATGATATATTTCTTTCAGCATTAGAAAGTTTCAATTGCAAACTAGGAATCTCCCTATTCAAACTCTCGAGTTGATGGCTAGTATTCTTCAAAATGGTAGATTGTTCCTCCATAGTTTTACTAAATAATTTATTTTTCTCATATTGCATTTGCATGAAGTTCTTAGTGGCTCTTTCAACTTCTAAAATTCTTCCTTCACTAGGTGTTCCAGGTTTGCCATTATAACCATAAGTATTATTAGGAGGGTAAGGCCTATAATTGTTATTACCATAAGCATTGTTGCCAAAATTATTATTCCTTATAAAGTTCACATCAACTTGCTCTTCTTGAGCAACCAAAGAGGCTAAGGGAACATGATTTGGATCAATATGGGATTTCCCATTAACAAGCATAGACATAATAACATCAATCTTATCACTCAAGGAGGAGGTTTCCTCAACAGAATTTACCTTCTTACCTTGTGGAGCTCTTTCAGTATGCCATTCGGAGTAGTTAACCATCATATTATCCAGAAGCTTTGTTGCAGCACCCAAAGTAATGGTCATAAAGGTACCTCCAGCAGCAGAATCCAATAGGTTCCTTGAAGAATAGTTCAATCCTGCATAAAAAGTTTGGATGATCATCCAAGCAGTCAGTCCATGAGTGGGAAAATTCTTTACCAAAGATTTCATTCTTTCCCAAGCTTCAGCAACATGTTCATTATCAGATTGTTTAAACTTCATTATTTCACTTCTCATAGATATAATCTTAGCAGAAGGATAATATTTTCCAATAAAAGAATCTTTGCATTTAGTCCAAGAATCAATATTATTCCTAGTTAGGGAATTTAACCATTCTTTAGCTTTTCCTCTCAAAGAGAAAGGAAACAATTTAAGTTTAATAATATCTCCATCTATATCCCTATGCTTTTGCATCTCACAAAGTTCAACGAAGTTATTTAGATGGGCTGCAGCATCTTCATTACCAATACCAGAAAATTGTTCTCTCATAACAAGATTGAGTAAAGCAGGTTTTATCTCAAAGAAAGTAGCTTCAGGAATAGGTGGAGCAATAGGTGTGCTCATAAAATCATTGGTGTTGGTTCTAGTGAAGTCACACAACTTAGTGTTTTCAAGAGTAGTCATTTTTTTAATAAAGAAAGCAAACTTGTAAAACTAATTTTTTTGTGTTTTTGATAAAGAAACAAGCAAACAAAGCAAAAAGAAACTAAGCAAAACAAAAATAACAAAGTAAAGAGATTGGTTATGAGGGACTCCCCTTGTGAAGATGGCCTTGACTCCCCGACAACGGCACCAGAAAATACTTGCTGACTCGTGTACTAACGAGCTCGTTGGGGAACCCCAAGAGGAAGGTATGATGAGCACAGCAGTAAGTTTCCCTCATTATGAAACCAAGGTTATCAATCGAGTAGGAGCAAGGAAACACCCCAAAGGTGTAGCTAGCTGAACTTTGGCAGGGCGCACTACCAGTGCCAGCAACAACGTGGAGGCCTGCACAACACAACCACAGAACTCTGTCCCCAACTTGCGATGAGGTTGTGAATCTCACCGGTTTTGCTAAAAACAAATGATTAAACGTATCGAGTGGAAGAAAGTAATAGTTTGCAGAAAGTAAACACAAAACAGTAAACAGTTGTAGATTGATGGTAAAATAAAGGACCGGGGCCCATAGTTCACTAGAGGTGGCTCTCCTTAAGATAGATGACATGTTGGGTGAACAAATTACAGCGGGGCAATTGACAAACATCAAGAAAGTATACAAGCATATACTAATCATCTTGACTCCTTTGAGATTCGATTGGGCATTACAACATTATTCATAGACCGCCATCCAACTGCATCTATGACTAATAATCCACCTTCAGGTTATCATCCAAACCCCCTCCAGTATTAAGTTGCAAGCAACGGATAATTGCATTACGAATTGCATGTAAAGTAAACAATATGCTTGTTCTATGAACAAAGGACTGTTGTTTTCTCCCTAGTAGAAACATCACATCTAGTACCTTAGAGATTTCTGTCACTTCCCCAGATTACCAGAGGCATGAACCCACTATCGAGCATAAATACTAACTCTTGGAGTTGCTAGCATCTACTTGACCAAGATAGCTACTAACAACCGAAAGCACGCAAGATCACAAATAACAAAGACATGATAGAATCAATAATCAATCTGAAATAGCATCTCAATATCCATCGGATCCCCGCAAACACAACATGCAGAATTACAAATAGATGATCTTGATCATGAACGGAGCTCACAAGATCAAAACATGATAGCACAAAGGAGGAGAACCATCCATATAGCTACTACATGGACCCGTAGTCCAGAGATGAACTACTCAAGCATCACACCGGAGGCTTGCATGATGATGAAGAAGGCCTCCAGGGTGAATTCCCCTCTCCGGAAGGGTGCCGGGAAGAGCTTCAGATCCCTCCCGGTCTAGGGATGGAGATGACATCGTCTACAGACTCTTTCGTGGATTTTTGATCGGGTACTTAGGGTTTCCGTATCAGAGGCAATATATAGGCGGAAGGAGAGGCCGAGGGGGTGCCTGGGGCGGCCAGACCACCCCCTGGCGCGGGCCAGGCCTGGCCGCGTGGCCAGGTGGTGTGGCCGGGCCCCAGCCCCTCTCCGTCTCGTATTCTGGCTCCAGGTGTCCCTCGGTGAAAAACTGACTTTGGCTTTTGTCTTTCCAATTCCGAGAATATTCATTTTCTGACTTTCCTAGAATCAAAAATAGCAGAAAACAGGCAGCTGGCACTCTGGCTCTTGTTAATAGGTTAGTCCAAGAAATCATATGAAAAGTACTCCAAAGTGTGGACAAAACACAAGAAAGTAGATAAAACCAAGCATGGAACATCAAAAATTATGGATATGTTTGCAACATATCAGGAGGTTCGTATGATAACCTGAAGGTGGATTATTAGTCAAAGATGCAGTTGGATTACGGTCTATGTATAATGTTGTAATGCCCAATCAAATCTCAAAGGAGTCAAGATGATTAGTATATGCATGTATGCTTTCTCGATGTTTGTCAATTGCCCCACTGTAATTTGTTCACCCAACATGTCATCTATCTTAAGGAGAGCACCACTAGTGAACTATGGACCCGGTCCTTTCTTTTACCATCAATCTACAACTATTTACTGCTTTCTGTTTACTTTCTGCAAACTGTTACTTTCTTCCACACAATACGTTTAATCCTTTGTTTTCAGCAAAACCGGTGAGATTGACAACCTCACTATAAGTTGGGGCAAAGTTCTATGGATGTGTTGTGCAGGTTTCCACGTTGCTGCTAGCACTGGTAGTGCGCCCTGCCAAAGGCCAGCTAGCAACACATTGGAGGTGTTTCCTTGCTCCTACTGGTTCGATAACCTTGGTTTCATAACTGAGGAAAACTTACTACTGTGCTCATCATACCTTCCTCTTGGGGTCCCCCAACGAGTTCGTTATTACACGAGTCAGCAAGTACTTTTCTGGCGCCGTTGCCGGGGAGTCAAGGACATCTTCACAAGGGGAGTCCTTCATAACCAATCTCTTTACTTTGTTATTTTTGTTTTGCTTAGTTTAGTTTTTTGCTTTGTTTGCTTGTTTCCTTATAAAAAATACAAAAAAACTAGTTCCTACTATAGTTGTTATTTTCGTTGGTCGGTTATTGTCTTGCTTTATCATGCTTTCTATCAATGGTTGGTTTCTTTTAAACTGAATCTTATTGGCAAGGTGGGTCCACGGAAGAACAAATATATTATTATAAGGAACACCGCTTGTCATAAAAAGGGTAACACTTATGGGAACAAATTGAAAAATTGAATACTATTGCTATAAACATGTGCTCTACTTATAATGTTACTTATTTCTTTGATAAATCTTATTGTTGTAGGAGGTATAAACACCTCCCTTTTCAATGTGAGTATAATGATAATGTTACCATATCTTCTTATGTTAAAGGAAATTATGACTTTTATGATGTGGAACAAATTGAGGAATTTATTGCTTGGAAGGGTGCATTTGAACTTGCTAGTTTGCTTGAAAATACTGATGATTCGCCTTATAAAGATGAGGTTTATGATATACTTAAAATTTTCATAATTACAAGGAAAAAAATGGCTATATTCTTGAATATCTTAATAGATGCTCTCCACAAACGGAAGAGACTAATGCCTTGCATGAGCTTATGGAAGAAGAAATTGCTGAAACGGGAAGCTCATTAGATGAAAAAGAGGAGGAGAGTGATGAACAAAAGGAGGAAGAATGGATTATCTACTCATTCCTACCTTCTAATGAGAGTAACTCTTTATCCCTTACACTATTAGATTGTCCCCCATGCTTACCAAAGGAGGATGAATGTTATGCTCATGTTATCTGTGATAATCCTTTATTTGTGCCTAACTTCGAAAGCATGGTACTAAAGAGTTTTGCTTAGAAAATGTTTATGATAAAGCTCTAGATGCTGGTCCTATATTGAATGATCAGTCTTCTTGTGATAGATTTGTTAAAAGTGGGTTTGAAGGTTTTAATCCCACTATTTTAGAGCTTGATAAAAATTATGTGTTTGTAGATCATGAAAAGCATACTTTATGTGATAGTTATATTGTTGAGTTTATTCATGAGGCTACTGAAAATTATTATGAGAGAGGAAAATATGGTTGTAGAAGTTTTCATGGTACTGAAACACCTCTCTATATGCTGAAAGTTTTGAAGTTGCTCTTGTTTTATCTACCTATTCTTGTTACTATGTGCTTCTTTGATTTACTTTCTTACAAGATTCCTATGCATAGGAAGTGGGTTAGACTTAATGTGTTTTGAATTTGCTTCTTGATGCTCTCTTTTATTTCAATTCATATTTCTTATGTGAGCATCTTCTCAAACTATCAAGCCTAACTTAAAGGCGTTAAAGAAAAGTACTTATTGGGAGATAACCCAAAAGTTTTATATAAGTCTTGGAAGTTATTACCTCTATAATAACTGCTCATTATCCTTTTTATTTGATTTTTGTGCCAAGAGTAACCTCTAATGAGAGAGAAGTAATGCTTGGGAAAGTTGCTGTCCCGAAACAGATTTTTGTGTTTCGCTGTAAAAATTCGTGTAAAATATCTGTACATCTTTTTGAGGCGTGCATTTTTGTGCTTCTGCCCCAGGTTGTTATCTAACTTTCATTAGTTCAACACTTCTTGATTTGAGCAACATAAGGTCGTCGAAAAAATTAGTTTTTACCTGCTGGTCTGTTTTGACAGATTTCTGCCATTATTTGCAGTTGCTTCTTGTTGGTTCCTTTTTGAGTTCTTTTGGAGAATTGATCTTTTTGAGGGAAGTGCTACAGTATCTTGTGTTTTAATGGAAGTTTTATTGGTGTTGAAACTGAACCTAAAGACTTATTATCTTGAGTGCACTAATGTTGCTAATAAAGATTGTGTGAAGTTTTGTATGAAGGTAAATTTTCAGGTGTATGGAGAGAATGATGTAATGAGATGAAGAATAGACTAAAGATCAAGCTTGGGGATTCCACCCCGTGTTACCCCAACAAATATTCAAGAGATACAAGCGTAAAAGCTTGGGGATGCCCAAGGCATCCCCTTCTTCATCAATAAAAATCCCAGGTTTCTTCCAAACACTTCATTTTTATTGTTTCATGCACAATTGTGTTGTTCTTGGAGCGTCTTCTTTTTCGTTTATTGTTTTTGGTTTTCGTTTTCTTGGTTTTATTAGTTTGCTGAATAAATTGGTTGGACCCCCTCTTTCATGCATTGGTTTTCAAATAGTTTGGTTTGGATTGGAAAAGAGTAGGAAAAGTTCATGCTTAAGTGGTAAAGAGAGCTTGTTTTTGACTGTGGCCTATGCTTTGTCATGCCATGCTTGATATTGTTTTGGCTTTATGCTTAGTGATCTTTGCTATAGCATGACATGTTATAAACAATTGAGATTGCTTAATATGCCTTGGAAGAATCATGCGTTGTTTTAGCATATTAAAGCATGGTATTGTGGTATTATCCTTTGTTGCTTTATTTGGGTTGACTTAGCATATTATTCTTTCTTTTTATCACTTACCTACTCGAGGACGAGCAGGAGTTAAGCTTGGGGATGTTGATACGTTGCAAACGTATCCATATTTTTTGATGTTCCATGCTTGGTTTTTATCTACTTTCTTATGTTTTGTCCACACTTTGGAGTAATTTTTATACACTTTCTTGGACTAACCTATTAACAAGATGCCACAGTGCTAGTTGCCTGTTTTTGGTTCTAGGAAAGTCAGAAAATGAATATTCTCGGAATTGGACGGGACAAAAGCCAAAGTCAGTTTTTCACCGAGGGGGACACGGAGCCAGAATACGAGATGGCGAGGGGCCAGGGGCCGGCCACACCACCTAGCCACACGGCCAGGCCTGGCCCGTGCCAGGGGGTAGTCTGGCCGCCTAGGGCACCCCCTCGACATCCCCTTTCGCCTATTAGATGCCTCCGATACAGAAACCCTAAGTACCCGATCAAAATTCCATGAAAGAGTCTATAGCCGCCATCATCTCCATCCCTAGATCGGGAGGGATCTGAAGCTCTTCCCGGCACCCTGCCGAAGAGGAGAATTCATCCTGGAGGCCTTCTTCATCATCATGCAAGCCTCCGGTGTGATGCGTGAGTAGTTCATCCTTGGACTATGGGTCCATGTAGTAGCTAGATGGTTGGTTCTTCTCCTTTGTGCTACCATGTCTAGATCTTGTGAGCTCCGTTCATGATCAAGATCATCTATTTGTAATCCTACATGTTGTGTTTGCGGGTATCCGATGGATATTGAGATGCTATTTCAGATTGATTATTGATTCTATCATGTCTTTGTTATTTGTGATCTTGCATGCTTTCCGTTGTTAGTAGATATCTTGGCCAAGTATATGCTAGCAACTCCAAGAGTTAGTATTTATGCTCGATAGTGGGTTCATGCCTCTAGTAATCTAGGGAAGTGACAGAAATCTCTAAGGTACTAGATGTGTTGTTTCTACTAGGGAGAAAACAACAATCCTTTGTTCATAGAACAATCGTATTGTTTACTTTACATGCAATGCATAATGCAATTATCTGTTGCTTGCAACTTAATACTGGAGGGGGTTCGGATGATAACCTGAAGGTGGATTATTAGTCATAGATGCAGTTGGATGACGGTCTATGTATAATGTTGTAATTCCCAATCAAATCTCAAAGGAGTCAAGATGATTAGTATATGCATGTATGCTTTCTCGATGTTTGTCAATTGCCCTGCTGTAATTTGTTCACCCAACATGTCATCTATCTTAAGGAGAGCCACCACTAGTGAACTATGGACACTGGTCCTTTCTTTTACCATCAATTTGCAACTATTTACTGCTTTCTGTTTACTTTCTGCAAACTATTACTTTCTTCCACACAATACGTTTAATCCTTTGTTTTCAGCAAAATCGGTGAGATTGACAACCTCACTGTAAGTTGGGGGCAAAGTTCTGTGGTTGTGTTGTGCAAGTTTCCACGTTGCTTCTAGCACCGGTAGTGCGCCCTGCCAAAGGCTAGCTAGCAACACCTTGGAGGTGTTCCCTTGCTCCTACCGGTTCGATAACCTTGGTTTCATAACTGAGGGAAACTTACTGCTGTGCTCATCATACCTTCCTCTTGGGGTTCCCCAACGAGCTTGTTATTACACGAGTCAGCACGTTCTCCTGGGCTAATATCCTCCAGGATTTTGGCCTAATGAGAAAGTCACTTTATAAATTTGAATTTAAATATTTATTTAGTATAAGTTATTTCTCAATTAACATATAATAAATGCATATATTAAATTTCCATTTATCTGAGACTCCTTTCGGCCTTTTCCTTTCTTTATTTCTCCGAAGAACTTCGGATCTCTCCAGAACAATTCTAGGTTCTCTCTCTTGTGTGATTCCATCTTGCAAGAGGATCTCCAAGCATCGTATCGCCCTTAAGCATGTTTCCCTATGGTTCAGGAATGTTATAGACATGATCCATATCAATGATCAACAGAGGGATCGGGATGCCCATGTGACCCCTATGCACTCCATGAATCTCCATCGTGTCGAACCTAAAACGATATATCTAATTCCCTTGTTCACGATACAAGACTTGTCTAAGATTCAATCATAGGTGCACCGATACCTTGTTCAATCTTGTTTCCAACAAGTATTGTTTTACCCGCTCCCGTGAAATACCATCCCCATGACCTAGTCATGTGTTCCGCAACATGGATGTAATTCACTGAGTGGGCCCAGTTGTATCTTCCCATCACACAGGAGAACAATTCCCGATCTTGAAGCATATTGCCTCTACATGCTTCTTAGGATACCCAACATGCACCTTTATGGTCAGCCTTTTACGAGATAACGGTTGATACAGTCAAAGCATCCTATAGTAACAGTGATTTTTTATGATCTCGCGGTCTAAGGATTAGGACAATCTGTTTCTGACAATTGCAACATGAACAAAGTGACATGACCGTGTTGTAACAGTCATTGGTGGGAAGTGTCCATCACATCATTCCAGATGATATGACCTTATTGTCAGTGACTTTTGTTTAGCCCATGATCAGGAAACCTTGATCATCTTATGCCCAATGAACTAATTGAATAGAGGCTACTAGGGACCTGGGTTTGTTTGTATACCACACTTGTATCAATGTTTCTGCTTGATATAGTTATAGCATGATATAAAACTATTTTGAACTAATGAGATATGATAATAATATCCTTTTATTATTTGCCTCTAGGGCATGTCTCCTTCGACAAAAACATCACCGGCATAAGAAGTCATGCCCCGGAGTTTCGTGAATTCATACGGCGAGTACAAACCTTCACCAAAGACCGGGCGACTCCCTTCCTCCGTGCCCTCATCCACCCACCAAATGGTGTTGTTCGGAAGGCTTGATGTAAATGTCATCAAGGACGGTAACATCGTCACAGCGATAGAAGCGATCTTATCGGTCGGTATCTCCGCCCTCAGGCGCTTGATAGCGCCCGATAAGGGGTTGTATAGTCGGGGCTTGTATGGCTGCACCCTTTGTCCTAGCACAAGGAGTCCACCAGTTGTTCTACAGACGTAAAAGTACCTTCCAGAGAGAGAAGAGAAACAAAGATTCAGTCAAGGTAAACAGATATAGATTCAATGAAGGTAAACCATGGAGAAAAACTTTGGCCAACAAGTAGATGAAGAAATAAAACTAAAAAAATAGATAGTATAGGAAGTGAACGTAAAAAGGATCGCATATATGCAGATGAATATCAATAAAGCACCTACAAATAACCCGGCTAATCTTCTTCCGAAGGTGGCAGCCAACTCTCACATTCAGCAACGTGCTGGTAGTGTTGTCTACTAGATATTCCTCTGACAACTGGTGCTCTAGAACAATCCAGTTGGGTAGCATAAAGTGCTCCTCCGTGAAGCCACAACAGGCGATCTTGACTACCCAAAAGGCGGCATAGTATTCAAAGTCGTCTGTCAACATGAAGATATCACCTATCTTCTGGACAAGTCCCTCAGGGAGACCATCCCACGGTGAGTCCTACTGCTTCTTGCCGTCCATGGATGATGTTGTTCATGTGGTCTCGGTCCCATCGACTAGCAGAGGAAGCACTTCCAGAGACACACATTTAATAAGGCATGGGAATGCCAAGCGAAGCGTGTGGAAACAAGACGACGACATGCACACAGCAACCACAACTGCATTTCATCAAACTGGTAACAATCCGCACGGACACGCGCACTAATTATGGGACAATGGACATGCACACCAGCGTAGGACTCCTGAGATGCCAAACTTAAAATCTCGATTAGCACGCGACAATCCATTAGGCTAGCCATAGTGGGAGCAGTGTAGTAATCTCACAATACTATTAGTACTATCATGCGTAGGATGCTAGTAGTAGTATCATAACCTTATTGTATCTAATTATTTGTACAGTATCAATGCAAACTTATGTATTTATCATTGAAGTTTCTAGTTTTACATGCTATTATATAGTATCATATTAGAGCAAGTACAATTAGTTCTAAGGAGTAATTAGGATGCTACAAGTAGTATCATTTTGCTTAGTTGGATGGGAGAGAAGAGCCGGCATGAGTTGCATCACGTTCTTTTAGGAACTTTGTGAGTATGTGAGGTGGATCATTTACGTATAAATTAAACTAGATCACATGACAATAACTTATAGTATAGTATTACTATTCGGCAATAGGCTAGTACGGTCGTTTACACATAAATTGTGAGTATTGTAGTGTCATCATGGATGATCAGTTGATGTGACTCTCGGGCCTAAATTCCTGGCCAGATAGCGGTGCGGTCTACCACCTTTATTTACTACTAGTAGATGGACTCTAGCCAAATTCAAAATCTTGAAGCATTTCTCGCCACACTGTTTCAAAAACTTTGAGCCAAAATCTCCCATCGGGGGAGTATCATTTTTCTATTATTAGTAGATAGATGGATGCTGGACAAATTCAAAATCTCAACCGAGCAGCAAAATCACATGTCGACTTTGAAGCATTTTGCTCCGCTATGTTTCTAAAACTTTGAGGCAAAATGTCCCACCAGGGACGTACCCTTTTTCTATTATTATATGAACACTAGCCAAATTCAAAATCTCAATCGAGCGGCAAAATCACACACCAACCTTGAACATTTTGTGCCCCTCCGTTTCATAAACTTTTGACTTTAAAATTCCTATTCTACCCATTGTTTAGACGACCTATGGGCATGCTAAAGTCGATTGCTTGGGGGCATGATCGTAATTATTTTTGGTTCGCCTCTATAGTCCCGATTTGTGCAGTTTATTCCGCTAGCCCTCTCAAAAATCTCAGGCTCCTCTCCCATGCCCTCACCTCCAAGACCACCGCGTGCACCGGCCGACGGTAATTCCACGGTGATTGGAGTCGCTTGAGTTGTGGTCCCATGCACTGCACTGGAGCCTCTTTACCGATGCCTACCCCACTGGATCTAGTTCATTGGGTCTCTATGCCACTTCGCTGGAGCTGTGGGCTCGTTTAACTGCACTGATGGTGTCGTCGACCTCCCAAGATCTGCTTCCCTACTGCCGACAGCTACCCAACCGTACCGAAGCCACTTTATCGATGTCCACCGGGCGGGATCTAGTTCAACAAGATCCATGTCCACCGCTCCAAACCAGCTGCATAGGCATTGCCGTTTACTGCACCAGATCTTCCTCTACGATGCTCTTGTCCACCATGCTCAAGTCGGAATCGACCGTCCAAGATATGCTTCCCCAACGCCAACAACCATCGCAACCGCAGCACCCTTAGTGACATGGATGTCACCAGCATGGTACCGATGATGCTTAGATGCCTCTCCAACTAAGGTAAACAAATCTCAAACCCATTTTTTGTTAGCAGTATAGTAGGTTCAAACTTGTCATAGTAAACTGCATTTTTCTAATCGTGCTAGTACATACAAGTCACTTGGCATGCCTATTCTTTGTGATACATACAAGGTCACTAGACATGTTTGTTTGTATTTGCTTCTCTACAAATTTCAAGTCATGCACATGTTCTTAGCTACTCCGTACAATAGTAATTTCCTTCTATTGTGTAGTTCTTGCAAAATGTAAAGTTAGTGAAAAATATGAGTGTGGATTCTCTACACTATAGTTACTTAATCTATCTGGGTCATCCTGAGCTAAGTTCCTGTTATTATTTCCTCCCTAGCATCATTCTTTTTTTTTTGAGGGTAAAACAGTAGGGCAAAAAAACCCCACTGCAATTTTTATATATTGTAGAGAGTTACAAAAGAATAATTACACGAATCATTCCACCTCAAAGAAGAAGGATAACATTCTAATCAACTATCTCCTGTCTATATTGGTTTCAATCCAAACCTTAAGGCTCTGATAATACTTCTTCTTAATTCTAAAAAGGACCCATCTTAATTCCTGGGCTACAATAGCCTTCCAGGTCTCTATCGAAGCATGCTGATTATTGAAAATTTCATTATTTCTACAAATCCAAATGCCCCAAGTTCCAAGAAGCAGAATTTCCATTGCAAAAGGGACATTGAGATCTTTTTTAATACTGGTTAACACTTCAAAGATAGTTGTATCAGCCAAATTGACCTGTGAAATTTCAGCCTAGCAGGCTCTAGCAAAAGGACATTCCCAAAACAGATGTAGGCTGGTTTCTTCACTATTGCAGCCCTGGAAGACACAGTCATAAGATGCCAGCGAGAAACATTTCCTTTTCAGCATATTTCTAGTGTTGAGTCTATCAAGCAGTAAGAGCCAGGAGAAGAATTTGTGTTTTGGCTGACAAGAAGATTTCCATAACCAAGAGAAATGCGGCTGAACCGGCTGGTAACCAACTAATGAGCAGTAAGACTTTTTCACCGAATAATTACTGCCCCAAATGTAAGACCAACAATCAGCATCCCCTTCCCTGCCAGTATTGAGAATCTGTTCCAGACTTTGATATTCCTGATAGGCTTGTTGAGATAAAGGAAGGTAAAAAAGGTCCTGAGTATTTGAAGTATGCAGGAACTCACTGACAGAGATGTGAGGTTTTTTTGCATAAGAGAGAAGGTGAGGAAGCTTATGTTGAAGGCAGCTATCATTCCACATATCAGACCAGAAAAGTGTGGTTTTCCCATTTCCAACCAAACACTTTGCAAGTCCTTTATATATGTCAATCAGTTTGAGGTGAGCTTTCCACCAAAAGGATCCCTCAAGACTTCTTCCAGGGAGCTTATCATTACAATAGTAAGTGTTCCAAACCAGATGAACCCAAGGAATATCCTTATGATTATAAAATTTATCCAAATTCTTCAAAAGAAGAGCAGAATTTTGAACATTGAGATCAAGAACACCCAAACCTCCCTGGTTCTTGGGTTTACAAACTTTCTCCCATGCTACAAGAGCAGTACCTCTAGCTTGAACATCAGTAGTTTTCTTTCTCCACAAGCATTGCCTCATATATTTAACCAACTGCTCCTTGATAGTGACAGGAAGCTCAAAACAGCTCATGTAATATATGGGAAGGGAAGATAACACAGATTTGACTAACTGCAATTTCCCCCCATAATTAAGAAAGTCAGCTATTCCACACAACCTTCTTTCAATTCTCTGAACAATAGGAAGGAAATGTTCCACAGCAGGTTTATTCAAGCTCAAGGGCAAACCAAGATATGTAAAAGGCAAGGAACCAGTGAGACAAGAAAGGGTATTAGCAAAATGCCCAAGCCTGTCAGAGTCCATGTTAATTGGCATCATGCTGGACTTGGAATAATTGACTTTGAGTCCAGTGGAGAGAGCAAAAGTATGTAGGATTGCCTTAAGACACAGGAGTTGCTCAGAATCAGCCTTAAGGATTATTAAAGTGTCATCTGCATACTGAATCACAGGAAAGTCAGGACAGAATACATTCTCAGTGGGCAAAGAAAAAAGACCCAGGTTCATTGCTTTATTGAGGATACTTGAAGGAGATCAGCAGCCAGAACAAACAATAAAGGAGACAAAGGATCTCCTTGTCTGACACCCCTTCGACAATAAAAAAATTTCCCAGGCACACCATTTAAAAGCACAGAGGAAGAGCAGACCCAAAGATCATCTGAATCCAAGAAATCCATTTAGCTCCAAAACCTTTGGCTTTAAGGATATTGATTATAGAAGAATGCTCAATTCTGTCAAAAGCCTTCTCAAAATCCAACTTAAGAATTAAAATTTCCTCCTTTGACTTGTGGCATTGATCAAGAAATTCAAATGCCCAACCTAAACAGTCTTGGATAGATCTTTGCTTGAGGAAACCATATTGATTCTTGTGAACAAGTTTAAGAATAACTTTTTGCAGTCTGTTGGCCAGAATCTTGGTGATAATCTTAAGGACACTATTTAGCAAAGAAATAGTTCTAAAATCAGCAGGTGTCAAAGGAGCAGCAATTTTTGGAATTAGGGTGATAAAGGAAGAATTGATGCTTTCCAAAGACATTCCCTTCATAGAATTCCTCAAGAAGACACTTCACATCATCTTTAATAATTGGCCAGCAAAGTTTCATGAATTCATTATTAAAGCCATCAGGGCCTGGGGACTTATCATTAGGCAAATTTGTGATGACTTCCTCAATCTCCTCATCAGAGAAAGGCTTTTCCAAAGCATCCCTTTCATCCTGGCTTAAGCAAGCACCAGCCAAGTCATTAAGATTGAAATGCATTTCAGGCTTATCAGAAGAGCCCATTCTATTTTTAAAGGAATTCCAAAGAAGATTTGCTTTGCCATCATGATCATAGACCTCAAGGTCAGAATCATCCTTGAGCAAGGAAATGTAATTTTGCCTAAAACTTATGGTAGCTCTGGAGTGAAAGAACTTGGTGTTCTCATCCCCCAGCTTAACCCATTTGATTTTTCCTCTTTGTTTCCAATAAGTATTCTGGTCTTGTAAAAGAGAAAAATAACAAGATTTTTCAGGATATCCCTAAGATTCCATTCTTGGACAGTAAGAGTTCTCATTTCCTCCATGATATCAAGCAAGTCAATGGTGGCATTGACATTACAGATTTGTGCCTTTAGGCAAGGAAGCTGTTTGGCCCAAAGCTTCAGCCCTCTTCTCACATTTTTGAATTTAGCATTGATTTTTTTTGCAGAATCCATAAAACCCACAGGAATGTTCCAGGCATTTTGAACAATAGCTTTAAACTCTTTATGATGTAACCAATGATTTTCAAATCTGAACACCTGAGCTTTGGGGATCATTGTACCAATGGAAATGACACAGGGAGTGTGATCAGAAGTGGGCTTTGAAAGAGGAGCAACAAAAGTGGAGGGAAAACTCTGAGTCCAGGTAGCAGAAGTAAAAAACCAGTCCAATCTTTCCAAGAGTGGATCCTTTTGCATGTTACTCCAAGTGAACTTTCTACCCTTAAGTGGTAATTCAATGAGACCCAAATTATTAATGGCTTCATTGAAGAGAAGCATACCATTCACATCACCACCCAATTTATTTCTATCTGAAGGCTGTCTACAGAAGTTAAAATCACCCATAATAAGCCAATCCTCATCATCAGGCATATCAATGCCGCCAAACCAGTCTAAAAATTCAGACTTTTTTTCAGATAAACATGGCCCATAAATGTTGGAGAGGATCCAGGATTTATTTGACAAGAGGGAAGTCAAGGTTAAGGAGATAGAGAACTCATTGAAAAAAGAAAGCTGTCCAGAAAACAGGGAGCCATTCCAAATGGTGATCAAGCCTCCAGATGCCCCTCTGGAGGGAAGAAATTCAAACTTGGTAAATTTGGAGGGGCAAAATTTTTTAATGTAGGAGCTATCAAAATCCTCACGCTTAGTTTCTTGGAGACAGATAATGTCACAACCAGACTCCTCAATTTTGCTTCTAAGAGCAGACCATTTTTTTTCAGAGTTGATTCCCCTGATATTCCAATTCAAGATCTTCCAAGTTCTTGTGTTATTCATTAAGAAACCAGAAGTAATTATAGATATGGGGTGATATAAATAGATTAATCACCCAGGAGAGGAAACAGCAAAAATAGAGACAGAAGTCAACCCAATTTAGGTTACCACAGAGATTATCCATAATAAGTACCATCCACATTGCAAATCCACAAACCCAGAACACATAACAGGAAGTCAACAAGACTCCAGCAAAAGATATAGTTTGATACATTAGCATACTTAAGAAGAGGTCTTCTTCTTGTCTTGCTGTCCACAGGTACCAGCAGCCCCTGGCTTCTTCTTGCCACCAAAACCCAAGTCGAAGGGCCCTCCTTTAGTGCTGCCTTTTGTAGGAGCCTTAACTGCCACATCATTGACCTTCCCTTTCTTGAGCAGCCTCCTTTCCAAGTCCCCATCCTTGACCTTGCAGAATGAAGCAGCAAGATTTTTAACCACTTTGGAATTCAGGCAAGGAGGAGCAGCATTACAAACCAGGCAATCAACAATTTGACAATTTAAGTGACTTTTAAAACCCCCATTTAATTCAACAATTCTAGGGCTTCTTCTCACCTCAGTTTCCACAAGAGGTTCTTTGCCCTTTCTCTTTCTAGCAGGGGTAGAAGGAGAGCCTGAAGATTTAGTTGCTTCAAAACCCAGACAATAAGGAGGCATCTGGGAAAAGCTCTTATTAGGAATGATGAAAGAGATTGAACTTTCCTCAGCAATAGGTTCTTTAATAATTTCCCATAAAGGAGAAGTAAGAAATCCCTTGACCCAGTTAAACTTCTCAGGAGTAACAAGCATTAGAGTAATGAAGTTAAACCAACTTACAGGAATATCACACTTAAGAGAGCCCATTGGAGAAGATTCCTTCAGAACATGAGGAGCAAAATAATTCTCCCAGAGCTCCAAGCCTTGTTGAGAAAATCCCTGCTTGGCAACATGCACATCAGGGAAGGAAATAAAAGTTCTCACCATACCAATCTGAAGATGAGCCTCATTTGGAGAAAGAAGATGTTGATCCTCCAACATCCAATCATCATTCCCAGGGGCCACCGTACTTGAATCCATAGGACTTCCTGCCCCCTCCTCAGCATCAGCATTGTCCTCCTCCTCATCAGCCAGATAATTTTGAAGAATGTTCTGTAGGCCATCACCAATGCCAACCCCCTGTGGTGCAACTGCAACACCAAGCTCTTCCACAGCCTCAGGGTCATTCACAGATTCATCATCAGACCCCCCTTCATGAACAATGATAGCACCACTAACTCCACTGTTCACATCCTGAGGTGGCAAATGCTGATTGTCAATAGGCATATCCTCTCCAGGAGCAATGACAGGTCCTTGAACAGGGGCAGCAGCAGCCTCCCAAGGACCCCAACCTTCAGCATGCCCACCAGCAGGAGCAGGGTCTTGCACAGGGGCCATCCACTGACCCCACTCACCCCCAGGAGCAGGAGGGGGAGGGGGGAGGTGGAACCTGGGGCCCAAAGACTGGACCATGCCCAGGAACTGGGTGTGGGTCCACATTGTCATCTGGCAGTGGGTCCTCCTCGGGTGGGCCCCCACCAAGCAAGTGACTCTGAAGAACTTCGACAGAAAAAGTCCATGACTCTGTCTCTACCAAGTCACCAATGGTAAACCTCACGCTCTTGGGGATGTCAACCAAGTCGAGAATACGAATCTTAGCAATAATCCTACCCTTACAGTGGGGTCCCTCTCCCACAGAAGAACTTTCCCAATGTCAGCAAAGATAGCATTCAGATCCTCCGTATGCCAGTGGTCAAGGGGAGGTCCTACCAACATCACCCAGCACTCATTATTGAACTGAGTCCTACGCCAGTTATCACCCTCATTGTGTTTCACAAAAGAGACATGCACATCTTGAAAGCGGAATCGGGCTCGCCTTAATGAGCTCTGTCACGGTCGCTGACATGATGGAACTGCACATACGCAGACCCAAAGGGACAATCTTGAATATCTCTGAAGTGCACTCCAACCTCATTGTTGAAGAAATCCACCAGGACACCATGAATATTTAAGAACGGAACAGGACCAGGAGGGAGAGGAAAAATGTTAGCAATTGCATACTGTTCATGCGCTCTTGACCTCCGAGGCACCACCACCCTTCTAACACGATTCCTCCCAGCCACCTACATAATCTGGAAGCCGTTCGGCAGGAAAGGTGCAGGATCAATCGGAATGTTCGCCATTTCGACAACCTTCGCCATGACGGCAGGGGAGGGAATGGGGTTTCAGAGCGGGGAGTTGAGGAGGCGAAGTGGTAGTTGTTTTTTCAGCGAAGAGATGAACTCGTGAAAACTGCCGTGAAAGGTGGGCCGGAATGAGAAACCACAGGCCTTAAACCACCCTCATACGATCTATCGGGCGATTACATTTAGGGAAGAGGGAAATTTCAGAAAAGGAAGGAGACCAGGCAATTTAAAAGCCGCACGATTGGCGCCTCCCCCAGTCCTGACCGGCGTTACCATCGACTTAACACCATCATTAGTGAGCACCTGAGCATAAGATCTGCCTTGAAGACCTGATTTGATCTCACCATTAAAACGTTGTTCAATCACGGGCGACTGACCCGCAGGTGACACAGGAAATTTGAGTCTTTCAAAAACCGAGCCACATTTACTGGAATGCTTTAAAGAAAGAGATTTTTTTGCACTCCCTTTTTTGTACGTGACAACTTTCCATTCCTTAGCAGATTCCTTGTAGAATTCCTTTTCTTCATGAATCCAGTTCGGACCCCCATTACCCCAAAGATTGACATGAATCACAAAAGAATGACATGAAAACTTTGAGATATTATAGATCTCAAAACCCACTGCCCTTGAAGCAACCGAGAATCAAAAAGTTCTATCTTGAAGAAGCTTCACCTGGAATTTAGAAGCATTACCTCCAAAACAAGCTTGAAGAGCAAGAATAACAGTATGAAAGTCCAATTTAAAGTTTGCTCTTCCAAAAGAACAGACCAGATAAAAAGGTCTTTTCCTGAAACCACCCAAGAAATTAACTTGATGTCTGGATTTATCAAAAATCTTCTTCTCAAAATCACGCCCAAAAGAATAATCCAGGGCAGGTCGACACGAGGCAGCATCTTCAGAAGCACACCCAGAGGCGAGATTTTCCGAGAAATCCAGAGATCTAGGCACCAACATCTCAACCTTGGAGGAAAAATTCTTAACCAAAGGATTTGGTAAAATTTGAGAACCAACCACCACCCTCTTCACCTGGAGATCAATAGAGATGCCAGAAACCACCTCCTCACCATGGACCAAGTATCTAGCATCGATCATAGCCTCATTATGATTGAGGAGAACCAGCCTTTTTGAACTAGGAAAAAGCATGAGAAAACCTTTAGAAGGCTCAAGATCATCAGCCGGCAAAGAGGAGCAAAGGGCATGCCATTTAAAACCAGTGTCTTCATCTGATCCAGTGATGGTAGGAGATCTACCAAGAAATCCAGATGAGGAGTCCAAAGAATCATTAACACGAGAGAGATGAGAGGGGAACCTCAAAACAGATCCAACCGAAATCTTCTCCCCATTTTCCAAACATCGCCCCTCAAGGGGAGAGCCTTTGGCATTGAGAAGAACCAGCCAAGAATCAGCCGAGACTACGAGAGATCCTTCCAGAAACTTACCACCCGTGGTCACACCAGAGTAGGTGACCTTCCAACAACCTCCAGAGGAATCCATGCAGAGCCTACGCCGGCGAGGCGCCAGCGAGAGCCGGAGGCCGACCAACGGTCACCTCAGACGAGCCTCATGCCTCGGAAACTGTTGTTCTTAATTAACGGACATCCGTCTATCTTTGGTTAGGCGGATGGTTAGCGAGTATCTATAGACTTGTTAGTTCTAGCATCATTCTTATATCCTGTACTAGTCGTTTAAACTCTTCGTACTAATTTGATTATAATTTTTTTGTTGCCATCTGGTTCTTCCAAAGCTGTAACACTAACTATTTTATTTTTTCTTTGCATAGAGCTCAAAATGGAACATTGAACATATTGGTTTGCATAACCGCTTCTACAGGTTCACAAGTGATGCCATTATATTTCGTATCTGGTCCTGGTTTGTCCTAAACAATGTCATAATTTTCCTCTACTATGTAGTTCATTTGTGGTTTGCATTCATACTCTACAAGTTCTCTTATGATGCCATCATAATTTCTATCTAGTTTATTCTTATATATGACATTAACTGCATGCCATTGTGTAGCTCACCACAAATTCTGAGTCACCCAATGTCTCTTGCATTCCAGGATATACAACTGCTTCCGTATATATTTGTTGAAATGACTTCGCTAGTTTATATTTGCTAAAATTCTAAGAAACACTTTGTTTGATTGCTCATGTCATTGTAGGCACACTTGTCTAATGCTTTCTTCTCCTGTTCTATAGGTTCAAAGGCAACGCCATTATATTTCTTATCTAATGGTTTGTCCTAAGAAACGACATAACTATCCTCTACTTTATAGTTTATTCGTGGTTTTCATTCTGCTCTACAAGTTCCTGTATGATGCTATTATAATTTCTATCTGGTTCATTCTTAGCTACAACAGTAACTGCATGCCATTGTGTAGCTCACCACAAATTCCGAGTTACCCAATGTTTCTTGCATTCCAGGATATACATTGCTTCCATATATATTTGTTGAAATGACCTGGATAGTTTATATTTGCTGAAATTCTAAAAAAACACCTTGTTTGATTACTCATTTCATTGTAGGAACACTTTTTTAATGCTTGCTTGTCCTACTCTATAGGTTCACAAGCGATGCCATTATATTTCATATCTAGTTCTTGATCATCCTAATCAACTATATAACTATCATCTACTGTATAGTTCATTCGTGGTTTGCATTCGTCCTCTACAAGTTCTCGTATGATGTCGTTATAATTTCTATCTGGTTCATTCTTAGCTAGAATAGTAACGGCATGCCATTGTGTAGTCCACAGCAAATTCTGAGTCACCCAACATCTCTTGCATTCTAGGATGTACAACTACTTCAATATATATTTGTTGAAATGACCTAGCTAGTTTATATTTGCTAAAATTCTAAGCCACACACACATTGTTTGATTGCTCGTTTCGCGGTAGGAAAACTTGTTTAATGCTTGCTAGTCCTATTTGTTTGACGTGTTTGTCAATAATTGAACCATTGACCAGTAGTAAAATCTTGTTCATAGCTCCTATCATATCAGACAAATGAGTAGTTTGCCTTGTTTGCTGTATTAACTTGTTATACTTAGTTTTAGACTACAATTATTGCTATCGCCACCAAAGAGGGGGTTGCAAGATCATGTCTCAAGGTAGTTTTTCAATGTAGATATCACACTCAAAAGGGAGATGAAGGTGATAGATTGAGAAAGAAAATTGAGGACTCTTCTATTCATGGGCTCAATCTTGATTGTCAACTGAAATGTCAAATTTTGTTTCCCTTGAGTTTGTTGATAATATGTAATAATTTTAAGAAGTTTGCATCTGATGTAATATCTTGGTAAATTGCACAGGCCATGTAGGCATTTAGTTGATGATGTCCACATATGGCGGTAGGCGGTACCATAAGTGGACCAACCAGTTGTATTAGGGAATAGTATCGGGCTTTCTTATTGGCTCGTCTTGTATTGCGCCGACGGTGAACAGTAAAATATTCTCGTGGATTATACACATTTTATGATATAGGCATGTGTCTCAGAAAGTCCAAAACTGGAAAATACCATAACAGTAATGGGCCAACCCATAGATAGGCTCTAAGAATAGTAACAGGTCAAAACAGTAATAGATCATAACAGTAATAGGCCAGAATAGCAACATGCCAGAACAATAATAGGCTAGAATCATAGCAGGCCGCATAGCGAAGGGCCAAAAACGTATGGGACCTTCTCATAAAAGGCCAAAAGGGTAAAATTACAGAACAGTAATAGGCCAGAATAGTAACATGCCAGAACAGTAGCGGACATTCTCATAAAAGTTCCATTAGTGGATGGCCCACGACAGGGGCTTTAAGAACAGTGATGGGCCCAACCCAGGCCTTAACAGTATTAGACTGATGTGGTGCAGGATGCTAACATGCAACACAGTATTGGACTAAGATGGGCCTTATGTAGGCCGAAACAGTAACAGGCCAGAAAGTTTATAGGACACAGCTGGCTGCAGTTATGGGCCCGTTTCAAATAGTGCAGGACGAAACAGTAACGAGCCATCTTCTTATTAGACTCTCCTAATAGGATGTCCCACTTAATAATTAGCAGGTCTTGGTTGGGCCTGGCTTGACCTTTAATGGTGGTAACTCGCCGTTAATGGCATTTTCCATGTGGTAGTTTGCATGACGTTAGCAGTCAATGCGGTTGGCAGACAGATCTACGATGGCAGAAGTTTCCGTGGCTGAAGGGTGCGATCCGCCATGGTCACGAAAAAACCCGTGATAGATTCTTTGCTGGTGGGGAATTTACCACGGAGGTCATCCATCATAAAGACTTTTTAACCACGAAAAAGTGACCTTCAACCACAAAAATCGTCTTTTGTAAAAGGCAATTTTTCTTGTAGTGGTATGTGAAGAGGGACAACTCTCCCTTGACTCCTCTCCTCTTTATATAGGCCTAGGAGGGTCTCTAATAGCCCCTCCCATGTTGCCTATGACCTAAGAAAGGTCTAAGAACAAACATGGTCAAATTCTATGAAGATACACATTAATAAAGGGCTTTTCCCTACGTCCCGACCCATGGTACGGGCGGGCAGTATGGCCCGTAGCGATGGTCGTTACAAGGTGAGTTCTCTTAAGTATTTTGGCCATCATTTCCTTATACGAACTCCGATTTGGGCGTTCTTCTACTCGTTGGAGTCGTATGGACGAGGGATATAACACCATGGCCTTGGATCTTCATTTGGAGTTGACTAAAAATCCACCTTTTCCACCCCTCATATGGCTAAGTTTGGTGCATGCAGCTCCTCCATATTTCCCTCTCTTTGATTCCTCTTTCCTCGCTTTATCCATAATTGTCCATAACACCTACACACCTGTCAAAGACAAGGAGAATAATAAAATCCTAATAAAAAGTAATAGTTCTACAACACTCATATGAAAATGAATGCGAGCTAGTAATCATGTATAATAGGTATAGTTGTAGCTAGATATAGCATGCTATGAGGGGCAATATGAGTATTTTGTATGCTTAAATATGCGTCATAATTGTACTCATCATTTGCCTATATATCAACTAGGTATATCTTGAGGCAAAAGGGACTCAGACCAAGTCACATTGGAAGGTATACATCATGACTCTATGGATATTTGGAGTCGGCATGTTCTGCTAGGAGCCACTACCAATTGATCGATTACGAGTCAGATTCGAATTGTGTCCAAGTCACCATGAGCCTGAGGGGTCACACAATTAAGATCAGGAGTAGGTTTGTCGGTCGGGTTAGACCTGAACCAGCCTATATATAGTGGGGCACATGATGCTCAACGGGCACGGTGAGACCACTCCATGCGTTGGAAACCCTAGGCCCATTCAGTCTAGCCGTCGCACTAGACCTAGAAGTCCGATGTTTGAGCTCCTCCTCGTACGTGTGGATACTAGCAGAGGTGGTGTACATTCAGCACTTCAAAGATCATGGATTAGGTCGTGGGACTACACTGCATCAATCGACATGCTTCATCAGTAATTCGCACATGTGCGTCTAGTGGCAATCCGTGTGGCCTTCTACCTTAGCTAGATCTTGGGAACACCGTGTAGGGAAAAAGTTTTATTTATCTATTCATGGCCCAACATAACCAATCTCTTGAACTAGGTGATATGTGTTTAATGTGTGGGGATATTCATGTGGACAGATATATTTTTATTGAGCAAAATCCATGGGAAATTGCAGCCCCCTTTGTGGGAATAGATTTACCTAGCAACAGTTTCTTTGTTATCCCAGACAGAAGAAATATTGCACCCTCTAAGGAAATGTACCAAGCAGTTATCCATGTGGTTGAATGATTTGTCTCTACTAGACAAATTGAAGAAGAATTTGGTTACTGGGCTGGGGAAAGATGTACATGGAGATGGTATGCAAAACCCATGTTAGCTACAAAATACCTTATGAGATTTCCTGGTCCTAGAGGTATTGATGCTTGGAAACATTTTGGGAGAACCCACATCAAAATTGTCAGGAATGTTACAATCCAAGTGGACAATTGGTTTCCTGAGTATGGGGCTACTGGTGAATTGGACATTACTTGGTTCCAGGTGAATGGAATCCCTTTGGATAATAGGAATTTCCCCACTACAGACTTTGCTAGTAGTGTTGTTCGTAGAACTTTGGTTGTTGACAGACACAACATCAACAATGTGGAATATGTTAGGATTCAAATTGGCAATAAGGATATCTCCTATTTTCCCCTAGTAGTACCCAATGTCAATTTTAGCCTTAACTTTTATGACATGGAATTCACTAGAGAAATTCCAAGAGGGGGGAACACCGGGGACAATGTCCTTGTAAGCAATGACCAGCTAGATTCAAACATGCCTCCTCCTAATTCTAGGAACAATAATCCACAACACACTCCAAACATATCAAGAACTGGTAACAATGGATCCAGAGAGGGCCCTCATTCTGCCCCTGGAGGTTTCATAGGTGATGCCAGAAGAACTTATGCTGCTAAATATCCATCTAATCAACAAGTGTAGAGGTTTGCTCTTGATATTTTTAGACAAAATACATATGAGTCTGGCAAACTTGGCAAAATAAAATTTGTTGATGACAGAGTGGAGAATGATGGCAGTGATGATAACACTCCATCGTTGGAGGATAATCTTTAAAAGCATGGTTTTCTTTCACCTCTTTTGGAAGTGATGCGAATGCTTCCTCTAGCAGTGCTAACAAGCTTACTCCTGCTATGGATTATTACAATTAGTATTTGGAATTCATAAAAAGACCCAAGATTCTTGATTCTAGGGTGGTTGAAGATCCTGATGAACCTCTAAAGAACAAACTAACTTATTAAGATTTTCTCAAGCAACTACTGGAATCCAATAGTGATAAAAGGTATGAATGGAGATATCATCTTGCTAGGGTGCCTGGTGCAAATATGGATCCAGTGATTGAATATCCTCAGGATAGTGCTATGGAATCAAGCAAAGTGAACTTTGATGATAGTGATGGCATCTCTGAAGATATGTCCAGCCACATATTGTTCAATCCTCTATGGTATGTATCACTCAGATGCCTCCAGAACATGAAGAAGCTATGGACTCCTCTCCTATACTTAGGCCCTCTGTGCCAACTATACCCACCCCTAAGGAACAGATGCCTACAAGGAATAACATGAGGATTCAAGCTACTGGGGGTTCAAATATTCCAGTTCTTACCAGGGCAATGAATCACACCAGTGCCAGAGAAAATGCAGGTAAGAATCTGATCAAAGATGCTAATTCTTTTTTGTGTTGGGTGATAATGAGATCATAGATAAAGCTTTGGAAATTGGAATTTGTGTTAAAAATTCATGCCTTGCAATAGTTCATTTACTTCAAGATATAGAAATTTCTAGGGATTAGGTGTCTAATAAAAATGTGTGTGACCCTTCTTTAGTGGAGTATGTCAAAAATGGTAATGACTCTAACTATTAAATGTTAGTAGATGAGGTAAATGATCCGGATTGTACTACTGCTAGGGGGAATGTTAGGGATGACCTTGATGATTTGGAGGATTATGATTTTACTCCCATTTATCAAAAAAATCTATGAAACAAATAAGGAAGAATTCAAGTAATTAAAAATAATCTACTGGGGTACCCCTTGGTGGTAATAAAACCTCTGGCAGGGCATGCAAAAATCACCCTTTGAGTGATATATTGCCTAGGCCTAGACTCGAAATTAGAAATAGTAAATTTAAATGATAGGACTTATCATGAACTGTGGAGGGGTAGGTGAGAAAGGTTTTGCTTTTTCTCTCAAAGATTTAATCAGCGAATTTGGGTTTGATTTCATTGTTGTCCAAGAGACTATGAAAAGAACTTTTGACATTTATGTCTGTAGAAAGTTTGACTTTGAAAATTGTTTTAATGTTCTTTGCTCTTCCTTGATGGGATGTTCTAGCGTATTATGTGGGTTCTTAAATCCTCAAGATTTGGGGTTATTGTACTCCCTCCGTCCCAAAATATAAGGCGCCTAAGGACCGGTTAAAAGTCAAATCTTACTAACTTTGACCAAATATTTAGGAAAAAAATATGTACATCTATATTATAAAATGTACACATTAAGAGAGTATACTTTATGATAAATCTACTAATATTGGATTGATATTGTAAATGTTTATATTTTTATGTATAATCTTGGTTAAAGTTAGAAAACGTTGACCTTTGACTAAACCTTAGGCGCCTTATATTTTGGGACGGAGGGAGTACTTAGTAACAGATATTATTTTAAGCCAGAGTGATTGATAACAAGATGCTAAAGGAAATGTTCTTGATTGTTATCTATTGGGCTTCTCAAGTCGAAGATAAGAAACCTTTTTCTAACTAAATTTGCTAGCCTATGTGATGGCTTAACAATTCATTTTAATTGCAGGAGACTTTAATATCCTTCGCTTTGCTAATGAAAATAATAAACATGGTAAGAGTTCAAAATTCTCTGATTTGTTTAAATCAATTATACACATATGCTCATAGGGAAATCAAATTTTTTGGTGGTCAGTTACTTGGTTAAATAAAAAAATCCCACTCTATAAAAATTGGATATAATTCTGAATGGGAAACTCTTTTTCCTTTGACTCAAGTAAAGAAAATTCCTAGGGTTATGTATGATCAAAACCCCTTGGTGGTTGATACATGTGAAATTGTGGAGGCTAAGGCAAGAAAATTTAGGTTTGAGAAAACTTGGTTGTCACATCCTGATTTCCAAGGCAGGGTAAAAAAGCATGGCATTCCTCTGATAATGCTCATGATAATATTAGTCAAGTTCAACAAAGGCTGAGAAATGTGAAGAAAAATCTAAAGGGTTAGGGGATTAATATTAGAGGACAATTCATTAAAGATAAGAAAGATCTCTTGGCAGAACTTGAAAACTTCGAACTGTTGGAAGAAGACCATATGCTGACTAGGGAACAATTCTGGAGGAAAGGGTTTATCTAGTTCAAACTCATGTATATTTATCAAGAGGAAGATAAATATTTATTTAGTAGAACTAGTGCAAAGTGAAACAAAGTGATTCTGCTGCATGGAAAGACTTGTTGAAACTCAAACAAATATATCTAGTTGGTAGGAAAATGGATCTAGGAGGAGGAAGAGAAATTGACTTCTGGCATGATCAGTGGATTGGGAAATTTTCCATTTGTGAGTTTAAATGATGAAAATGGTAAACATAAATGGAAATACACTAGGTCTTTGATTTTCTCAGTTAAATCTCTTATAATAAGGTTGTTGATGTGGGTCCTCATAGATCCTTTAGACATTTATGGAAAGCTAAGATACCTCTTAAAATCAAAATATGGTTATGGCTTATTTGGCACAACGCAATCGCTACTAAGGTTAACATGAAAAAGAGGAAATGGATAGGAAGCTATGTTTGTCGTTTTTTCCCATTAGACAAAACTATTAACCACTTGTTTCTACACATATTCTTATGGTGTTTATATGTGGAGTACAATAACAATTTCTACTGTTATCGGTGCCCATAATAGACCTTCTTGCTTTACTCAGTACTTATGGTGGATTGTGAAATTTCTTTCCTTTGGATTTAATTTTCACATTGTTTGCATTGATGCTCTATGATGGGCTTTGTGGGAAACTAGTAATTGATCATGTTTTGAAGGCAAGTTAATTTCTTCCCCACTGGGATTAATTTGTTACACGTGTGCTTTCCTTCGTTACTAGGCAGGCCTCGAGAGAGAGAAGGTCAGGAGCTTGATGAGTGACGAAGATGACTGTCTTCAACATATGACCACTCAAGTGTTTGGGATGGTGAGGCGAGATTCGACAATGAGAGTCGGAAATGCGGATGAAGATGAGGATGTGGACATCACTTATGATTAAGAAAATGCCTTGCTAGAAGATGGCTTCATGTGGCCTAAATCTTTATATTCCGTTATCAAATAGTGTGGGTATTGTTAGTCAGAACTGGTCTTAGAACTTATGGTTGTGACAAATGTTGTCTCAAGAATTTGTAGTTGTCATTTTCCCTTTTATTTTAGTTCTCCTTTTTAGTTGTTTCAAAGAGATCTATTATGTTATGTTTGTGGTAATGGAACCCAACTCTAATGGGAGTCGTATGAAAGAAATATCCAACAGATGCTCAAAAAAGACTCACGTTAAAAATGTCGATTTAGCACACAGGAGTCAAAATACGGTGCTCCAACGGAGACTGTAAAAAAGAGAGCACCCAAAAAATTAGCGCATGCGCAAAAATAGGCTACCTTGCAGCTGCAAATTTAGCATGCCAGCTTGCCCACTGTGAATTCTTGACCCGATTCGACCACGCGCACGAAGGAGAACTAGCACAGGAAACTTCCTAGTCACGCCTCTGATGTTGTGGATGCCTCCCGCGCCTGCCACTCTAGCACGCCGCGCCACCTTAGGCCGAAGCTCAGCGGGGCACATCGCCTTTAGGTCCATAGCGCACCCAGCTGCCCGCATGTGTCGCTCCGCCACCTAGCCCTCTGTCGATCCACCGCTTGGCCCTCCGTTGCCCGTGCGTGAACGCTCTGCCAATGCGTGCCTCTACTCGCGATGAAGCACCAGCGATCGATTCCTCGCGTGAAGTAGAGATGGAGTAGTGGATGGCTTGATTGCTTTTATTAAAAAAAATATAGGGTCTTTTCTGTAAAATTTGGAGCACTATTTTACTGTGTCTGGTAAAGCGCTGCCTAAGACGCGCTGTAATTTAGTGCATCTGAAAAAGTTCAAAATTTACAGCGCCAGATTTTAGAGCATCTCTTTTTTTGAACAAGGGTCATGTCCGAAGGACCTAGAAGCTTCATTCCACACGGTGGGACAACATTACATAAAGGACCCTCGAACAGGAGGGTATTACAACAAGGATCACATAATTTCTAAAGAGGGCCCTAAATAAAAACTCGAAACATGATCCGGTCCATCATCTTCACCGAAGACGATGATCCTCAAATCTATGGCCACCGAGCACTCCACTAGGGACAAGACCACTTGGAGAAAGCTCGAGGTTGTTCGCCGGGTCAAGGTTGAAAAATATCCTCCACTTTGGCTCTCTGGCCTGCAGGAAGAAAATCCTTCAAAGCACACTGCTTCAAGGCGCGAAGTGGCCCCATTGGCCTGAAGAAGTAGTGGTACACAGCCGATGCTAATGCCCTTCGCCGGACGAAGCTCCATAGGCGACCATAGGAGCAAGAGAGCCTACCTCCTGTCACCTCTGCCTGGTACCAACATGGCCAAAACGTGGAGGACAAGCAGAGCACCTAGCTCCACTAACGAGGGTTAAACTCATCAATGCCCATTGTTATGGACTTGGGTTTTGGAGAAGAGGGGAGCGCTAGAGGCATCAATCGGCTAGCAAACAAGCACACTGGGATGCAAGGTTTACCCAGGTTCAGGCCTTGTAGAGGACCCTACTCCTGCTTGTCTACTCTTGGAATTATCAAGGGACTCAAAAGTTACAAGGGGGTGCGCAGATGCAATCTGGCGATTGTGTGGAAACTAGGGTTGTGATTGTCCTCCTCGCCGCCCCCTCCTATCCTTTATATAGATAGGCTAGGTCTTGGGATAGCAGGTCGAGTCGGTTACAAATTAGGGTTTTCCCTTTAAACTTTCTATCTTGAGCTTGTCGTGTGTTACAAGCAGTCGCAGTCTCCTTAGGTCACCTGAATCCTTGATTGGGCCCTGGTAACACCGTGGGCTTCTACTAGACTGGACCGTATATGCTAAACTCGAGTACCCGAAAGGTATGTCCATGTTAGTAGCCCCCGAGTGTCCGGTTGAATCGTAGATTCGAGTGGAGACTTATGAAGTCTTTCGAGTGCACAACCGAGCATGTTTTCAAGTGCTCTGATTTGTATCATAGGGATTGTTGATATACGTGCCTGATTTATCTAATGTATCGGATCAGTCAACTGCCTTAGGGCAAAACAACGCAATCTACTCAAACTCGAGTCCTCGGACTCGAATTCAGAAAAGTGCTGGCGTAATTCGACTCAGGCCGCGGAGGTCTTATAGAGTCAAATCCCAGTGTACAAGTGTGACCAATCGACGCGTCCATCAAGGCTTTTTCATCATGCCTGCAGGCACGGATTTTATATCTGGTAGAGCGCAGTAGGTGTGTTGTCAGGCCTTATTCAGGTCTTATCTTCACGTTGTAGACGTGGCATCCGAATTTTGTCATCGTGGAGATGATTTGGGTGGCCTAAGAGGCATAATCTTTTTGCAGGGAAGATATGAGCCGGAGTCACCAAAGCTTTCGAGTGTGGACGTAGTCAACACGTAGTTATGTGTAAGAAAAAATCATAGGGTCCATGACCAGCGCTCCCTATGGGAGTAGCCCCCGAGTGCCTATTCGAGTTGTAGACTCGAGTGGGGACTATAAGTATTTTGCGACCGCTGTCGTCTTTTGCTTGTTCTAGCCGATTGATGCCTCCAGCGCTCCCCTCTTCTCCAAAACCCAAGTCCATAACAATGGGCATTGATGAGTTTAACCCTCGTCATCCACCAAACCTTGCAGCTTCTAGATCTCCCTGCCGATGTCGCTCCTTCACCTGCAGCACCTCCTCTACTCCCCCCTCCCACCACAGCCGGCCAGAGAAAGGATATGCAATAAGCAGCACCCTCCCTTCTCTCCCCCCCCCCCCCGCTGCCACGGTCGGCCAGAAAAAGGGGCACCAACTCCAGGATCTTGAAGACGTCGTAGGGGATAGCTCCTAGAACTGCCCATCGAGCTTATTGAACGAGAATGCAGCAGATCTACCACCCACGTCTCTGGCTCCGGCCATCGGAGCGCCATGGCAAGGGGAAGAATTGCCGCCAGCCACCAGACACCGCTCGAAGACATCGATGTCCTGGCTCTCAGCAGCATGACACTACACTCCACTACAGGGAAACACAAAAAATCTAAACTACTAACTACAGAAAAGGGGGAGCCTCCCAATCCCCGCCACCCCTCCCTCCCGACTCTGGCCGATGAGGCCGTCGAAAGAGAGGGGAAAGGGACCAGGGTGACTCTCAACGAGCAAGAGAGGAGAAAGAAAGTAGGAGCTCGACTTTGGGGCTTTTTTAGAGCGTCTCTTGAAGATTCTCTTACAGACAGTACAATCTTTATTTATTCAAAAATACGCCCAGGTTGGAGAGTAGTCATAAGCATTCGCTGCTTCAGTAACACTGCCTATCCGTAGCGATTATCTGCTTCAGTAACACTGCATGTATCCCGAATGACTCTTTGATAGCCCAATCTTGATGACTACTTGATAGCAAGCAAATGGTCGATGACGAGGGTTAAACTCATAAATTCCCATTGTTATGGACTTGGGTTTTGGAGAAGAGGGGAGCGTTGGAGGCATCAATCGGCTAGCAAATAAGCACACAGGGACGCAAGGTTTACCCAAGTTCAGGCCTCGTAGAGGACCCTACTCCTGCTTGTCTGCTCTTGGAATTATCGAGGGAGTCGAAAGTTACAAGGGTGCGCATATGCAATCTGGTGATGGTGTGGAAACTAGGGTTGTGATTGCCCTCCTCATAGCCCCCTCCTAGCCTTTATATAGATAGGCTAGGTCTGGGGATAGTAGGTCGAGTCAGTTACAAATTAGGATTTTACCTTTAAACTTTCTATCTTGAGCTTGCCATGTGCCGCAAGCAGTCGGAGTCTCCTTAGGTCACCCGAATCCTTGATTGGACCATATATGCTAAACTCGAGTACCCGTAAGGTATGTCCATGTCAGTAGCCCTCGAGTGTCCGGTTGAATCGCAGATTTGATGGAGACTTATGAAGTCTTTCGAGTGCACAGTCGAGCATGTTTTTGAGTGATCTAATTTGTATCATAGGTATTGTTGATATACGCGCCTGATTTATCCGATGTATCGAGATCAGTTAACTGTCTTAGGGAAAAAACACAATCTACTCAACCTCGAGTCCTCGGACTCGAATTCAGAGAAGTGCTGGCATAATTCGACTCAGGCCACGGAGGTCTTATAGAGTCGAATCCTAGTGTACAAGTCTAAGCACTCGACGCATCCATCAAGGATTTTTCATCGTGCCTGTAGGCACGGATTATATCTGGTAGAGCACAGTAGGTGCATTGCCAGGCCTTATTCAGGTCTTATCTTCACGTCATAAACGTGGCATCCAAATTTTGTCATCACGGAGATGATTCGGGTGGCCCAAGAGACGTAATCTCTTTGTAGGGAAGATATGAGGCAGAGTCGCCAAAGCTTTCGAGTGTGGACGTAGTCAACATGCAGTTATGTGTAAGAAAAAATCATAGGGTGCATGATCAGCACTCCCTATGGGAGTAGCCCCCGAGTGCCTATTCGAGTCGTAGACTTGAGTGGGGACTATAAGTATTTTGCGACTGTTGTCGTCTTTTGCTTGTTCCAGTCGAATGTTCTTCTAGCACTCCCTATGGGAGTAACCCGAAGTCCACAGTTGAATCGTTGATTCGAGTGAAGGGTTTTTGCAAGAAAATATGTTCTCATAATGCTTGGATGTTTTACACAGTTTCTCGGGTGCGTGGCCAGCGCTCCTATTAGGAGTATCCCCCGAGTGCTTGGTGGAGTCGAAGACTCGAGTAAGGACTAGAGTAGTCACAGAGTGTTCCTGCTGGAGTTTGATGACGTCAGTGTTGATGGCGAGATAATCTCAGTTGCCAGTGTGAGCAATTTTGATGGGACGTGACGAAGAGGTGGGTCCCATTTCTGACTTGGATTTGACCGGGCATGCGTAATCTTTGGTTTTAACTGTGTCTCCTCGATTCTCGCGTGTAATGGGGGAAGTGGAGAGACGGTTCGTGGTTTATCCTGCCACGCGTCGACACTGATGTGTGCCACACGTCTGGTTGATTCTCTCTTGGCCGTTGGATGGCATCTTCGATGAGGTTATGTCGAGATCCGATGTGCGGTAGTTCCCCACATCTTCTTCTCGCTCGCGCACTTCCACCATTGCTGCTCCTGCTGTTCCATTGCTCTCATCTTCCTTCTGGCACTGGACCAACTCCGCACTTTCTTGAGCTACTTCCTGCGCTCCCACCGCAAACGCCAGATGGGAAGAAGAAGGGAAGCTCTGCCACTGGATCTGCGGCGGCCACTGTTTCGTCCACGAAGAAGGGCACCATCACCGCGGGCACCAGCGCTACCGCTGGAGCTAGGAAGAAGAAGGGCCCCGGAACCCGTGTTACGAATGCGTCGTGGCGCTCCTCCATCATCAAGCCCGCGGAGCTCTTCACTTGGCGTCAGGATGGGATGCTCCCCGCCGCGGAAGATGACTGCCGCATCCCCGGCGATGAGGTAATCCCCAGTCCTCCTGCCGGGTTTCGACTGATGTTCCTTGCCTTCATCATTCGGGGTCCATCCCTCCCCCTTCACAAGTTTGTGAGGGGGTTGCTTTGTTTCTATGGGCTCCAGCTGCATCATCTAACCCCAAATTCTATCCTCCACATTGCCTTCTTCATTACTCTCTGCGAGTGCTAGCTCAGAATCGAGCCACACTTTGGCCTCTTTAAAAACTCTTCAAACTCAAACACCAGTCGGGCTCTAGGTCTATAGTCTATGATATAGGAGGCTGCGGTATCCATGTTAACTCCAACATCACCTACTTCGCCATCAACTTCAATGCATCCGTCCAAGAGTGGAGGGAGAAGTGGTTCTACATTCGCGACCAAAAAGTGGATGGAGAGCACTACGGACTCGCACCCTTTGACCCAGTTGCAGTCTGCAAGAGGAGGAGGTCGTGGAAGAATATTGTGATGCTCGATGAAGCCGAAGAAACGGAGATTCTGTACCATCGTGTCTACGACTTGGAGCACCACATAGGCAAGGAAATAGGCGGCGTTAATCTCATTCGCACTTGGATGCGTCACTGAGTGCAGCCATTGCAGGCTAGGATGCATCCCATGTGCTGCTAGACTGGAACTAAGGATGTTACTCGCATCTCGTGAGAGGGCATTTCTTCTGGCGAGGTCGATAGGAGGTTTTGACTGCTGACCAAGCACACCACCAACGAGGATCTCCCGGGTGATTCAGTCATGTCTCCCTTCTGTGCAAGCAATCCTCTGCCTGAGGTGGATTTCTCTTTGAAGTTTTCTTGATTTTCGATTTCATGTTAGGTTTCTTTTATAATGATGCTTGTTTCTGGTTTTAGGACTAGAAGGTGGCCACCAACTTGTCTCCTCATCCCGAGGGAATAATTCCGCATGAAGCAGAGGAGGAGGATGAGTCGGGCTCCACTATCCCCGTGGAAGAAGAACGCGAAGCCCCCGAGTCCGAGGGGACTCGCAAGCGCTCCCAAAGCAAGGGCTCAGATGCCTCATCACCGTCGACTCCAGAGGGTCCTCCCACTACAGTAGAGGAGCCAATTCTTGCCGTGCCTATGCGCACCGTGGCTCCTCCTTCACGGAAGAAGTTGAGGTTGCCAAAGGAGTCGTCTGATGATTCCTTCAACCTCGACAAGTTTGACGGGTATGTTTTTTTATATTTTTGTGAGGTTGTCATGTCCTCCCAAAATCTGTCATTCTGAAGTAGTTCTGGGTATTCTTGTAGTCAAACGGCATCATCATCGTCTGATGACTATCGCTTTCTCAAGGAGACTGGAGTCATGGACTCCAAAGACAAGGAGGTGGCGGTACCATCTCCTTCTCCTCTGGTGGTGGCCCACTCCGGTGTCAATTTTTCGAGCTCCCCCCATGCTGGGGAGCATCAAATTATTGCCCGGGCGTAGATTCTGAAAGAATCTTTGGAGTCCCTGGAGGAACAGGTGACTTTTCTCATGCCATTGGTAGTCGAGTTTTTGTGTTAATGCTCACACTGTTTCCCTTTTCTGGTAGCCTATTGTGAAGGATTCTACTCGCCTCGCCGAGCAGATCATTTCCTTGGGTCGACAGCATGCTTTGCTGGAAACCTGCCACCGTGCTTTCCAAGGTTAGTTTTATACTTTTATCTCTGTTTTGTTTGCGTAGAGGTTGGTAGGCTTAATTTTTGTCATTGTAGGTGAGCATAATGATCTTCTTCGTCATGTCGACTCCCTCGAGAAGGGACTTGCCACAACAGAGAAGAAACGCGACGAGGCACTCGAGGCTCTTGAAGAGTCGAAAAAGCGTGAGGAATATTTGCGCTCTTCCACCATTGAGAGGGAGAAGGTGTTCGTAGAACAGCTCTTCTCTATCGCGAAAGCGCTCTCAGGTATGATATTGCTTCACATGCATTTGCCATGCACTTTGCTTTCATGCCATTGTGCTCATATGTATATTTTGCAAATGCCGTCGATATGGACTTTGATGCCCATGCTTTGACCCGCGCGGATGCCTTGACCGGCGACATGACTACAGTCGAAGACCGCATCGTCTCTGTCAAGGACACACTTGAGAGAGCCAAGGGCATGCTGGGCCTTCTTCGAGAGGAGATTCTCCCCAAGGCCAAGCTGATCGAGAATCTTGATGGCTTGGTGGAATCCTTCGTGGAAGGCGTGCCTATGGACTTCAAGAACATGCAGTGGGGAGTTGGAGGTACCATGGGACTCGCGATGGCGCGGGCTCATGGCGTGGATCTAGAGAATATCATTTTGTGGCCCAAAAGTTGGGGCACCCAGGCAACGCGGTACCCAAGTTGCTTACAATCAGATGTGTTGCCCAAAGTTGGCGTGCCAAATACTCAGAGGGTCTTTTTTGGCACGAATTCAACTTTACGTTTCAATACAAAATATCAGGCTAACGGCCGTCAAGTTGGGGCCCCCCTGTCAGCTTTCGCCGTTATGTCGCTGCCATCGTGGCTGTCATGTAGGCTTGCAGCGTTGGCGCATGCATCCTTTACACGTCTTCTTCTTCCTCCGGGGCAGCAATCTGTGGTCGCGGCCATGGCGTGGAGCTAGGACTTGGACGAACCTGCTCGGCCCTGTTCTCCTCCCCATCCCGAATCGGAGCTCGCCCTCACCCTGGCCGCACCCATGGCACGGCGTGGGAACGGGAATTCATTCTCGGGTGAGATCTGTCACCATGCCGACCATGCTCGGTCCTGTTGGCCTCCTCCAGAATCCGAGCTCGCCGTCGCCGTGGTCGCACACGCACCAGCCACGGCGCCTTCCTCTCCGAACCCCAAAGCCGCATCCACCCAGTTCGGCACAACGCCAACAAGGTGAAAATGCATCAAGTTTTCTTCTTGTGATTGTAGAAAAACATGTATGTACCATGGTCGTAGCATACTCTAACAATGTACACATATGTTGTTTACTAGATTTTCATTTGAAATTAGTAGCTCTGTGATGAAGAAACATAGAGAACCTAATAGAATGACGATGACGACCATGTTCTGTACTTTGCATTGCATCAACAAGTGCTCGCTGACGAAGCAAGTTACCAAGAGAGTGGAGTTCATCAGCCATTGCCAAAAAATATGTGAACAAATCAATGAACGATTCAATGCAAATACGCGTAGAAAAGCTAGATCCATGTCATCAATCATCAATAGGTGGCACATTCTAGTGATGCATTCAAATGCGTACACCATGTATCATTTGCTTGAAGTGGTTGTTATCCTGAGAAAAAATGCCTAGTATGCGCATTACCTTTGTATGTTCTATGCTGCAATTCCGTTGTTATGGGCGTGGAAAGAAAAGTTGGGCTTCACTGAATATAACACAGTTAGGCCTAACTTAGTCTTACACAAATAAGCATAGCTTAGTCTTTACACAAATAAGCGTAACTAATGATAAAGATAAAGACAAATGGTTCATCGGATCTGCCAGTATGAGCACTAGGTCCCTAGAGCTGGTGGTATCATCGGAACGAACCAGAATGCTGCGTTTGGCCGTCTGGCATTCTCTATCAAATCGTACGACCCCACTAATGAGCCAATTGTAGGCCCCCTCCCCCTGACGTGGATTCGGCTCCAGGTCGGATCTAGAGTGTCAACATGATAGGCGCGTGAGTGTGCAGCAAACACACAGTCTGCTATAAACACTAGAAGTGCTGGCACCTTAGCAACAACACCAGCATGTTCTTCCTAGACTCCGGCAGCCTCGGTAGGTATTTCGTCGACTTCACCAGCAGCCTCGGCAGTATTTCGTCACTTCACCAAAGCAACAGCATTAGCAAGTATTTCGTCACTTCACCAGCGGCATCACCAAGTATTTCGTCAGTTCACCAGAGCAGCAGAGCTAGTTCTTCGTCACTCCACCACCACCAACACCAGAAAGCAGATCGGGAGCCAGGTGGCTGCTCGAGCAATTACAGTTCAACAACCTGTGGGCTCGACAAAGAAAGGGTAGTTGATCCCAAGAAACACAGATTGTCCCTTCAGATTGTCGACTCCGGACTTTCTCTCATCGGGTCTTTGGATGGGCATGCAGACCTCGAGAAAACGTGACACCGCAGCGATGGGTATGAAGAAAGTTGTGTCCCCATATGTTCTATTGTATCACCAATGATGTTTAGTGCTCCCCTGATATGAATCCACATGAGTTCATCATCATGTTCCGTGTCGCCTCCGAGAGGTGCCAGGAACCAGCGTCGTGTCCCAAGTTCAAGATTCGCCATCGCATCTTCGATGACCGGAGCTGGAATGATGCGCGGGGCTGCGTGGGTACCTGCGTGTTACTTACAGTCAGTAAGAAGAATTTTGACTGGGATTTTACATGCTATATGACACCATGACTCACCCCAAATTGACGGCTCCCAAACACGCACGTCGCCGCTAGGTTCAGTGACCGCATAAATGTGTTGCGGTTTGTATGAATAGTAGCTATAGGTGAAGACGGTGTCGACATACTTCTCCGGCCGCAGGAAGTCTTCACGCAAGACTGTCCATTCCTTGTCTTTTGGGCATCTAATGAATGTGATTGCCTTGTCGAACACCGCTAAGAGGTCATACTCCCAGGTCTTCCATGCCCCCTCCCGTGGTCTATGTGGGAGTTGTACCTTCAGGAGGTCAAGTTCTGCCATGTTGAACCTGTAAGCGAATTCGGAAATGGGCGGCAGCCACCCGTTGTTGAATGCAGTAATGCCGACACCCTCCAAAGATGACAATGTAAGTCTGAACGATCTGTAGACATTTTTTATAGTCCAAGTACTCCCATCCTATGATAAAAGGACCAGCCACTCGTTGTTGCCACCCACCCAGTTCTGGTCATCTTCCATTTCCGTCTCTTCTTCTTCCTTGATATTCACCACTACTGATTCGGACCACTTATCCAGCAGCATCAATTTTGCATGAATATTCTGCAGAGTTTGTTGTCAGTTGGTACAATCACCTAGCATGGATTCCATTGCAAATACAATTTGAAAACTGGACCTTCAGATTAAAGTACACAAAATATCGCCTAAATACGAGTGTCTCCTCAGATATCGCCTAAATCGTGCATGTGTCACTACGAAGATACCCAATATATGGAGTAGGAGCAGAGCCCCTAGAACAAACTCTTGATGATGATCATAAATAGCTTGGGGAATATCACCTAGCAGGCATTCCATTGCAAATCGAAATTGACAACTCATCTATCACCTAAAGTAAGACTGTGTCACTACGAAAATACCAGAATATCAGGTACGAGCAGAGCTTCCGCTGTATAGAATAGTCTTAAATGGTTCGATTTGTTCAAACCGCACGTGCACACAACACGTTCAACGAAAGGAACATAGGATTTCGATGAGAGTTCAGCACATATGAATCAACGATATGACTGAACCAATAAGCTAGATACTAAAACTTACGTGGCCATCGCGGTCGTTTGGCCATTTGTTGTTATCGGGGTAAAGAAGGCCTGGTGTGCCGAACGGTTGTTCGTCCATGTCCCGCATCGTGAAGCGGTAGCCAGGGATGCAGCGAGCGAGGCGGCCGGCAGAGATGATGTCCAACCCCGAGGTGATCCTGTGCATGTTCGCGGCGCTGAGGTTCGGCCATCCCCAATACTCGTGGTGGAGGTCTCCCTGGCCATCCGCATCGTCGTCGCATGCCTTTCGCTTCAGCCTGCTGCTACCCCAAGCTCTACCCATGGCGGCAAATGGAGTCTGGAATCCGGTAGATTAATGGAGGCGTTGTGATAAGGAGGCGGATGGATTTGAGAGGGGATGGAATCGGGGATGGGGGTAGTTGTTCGAGTGGGGAGTGAATCTCCAAGGAATCGCTGCCGCTGCTAGTTCTCGTCCGCGTGGAAGACAAGGAAGGGGGCATAATTATTGAGGGCGGGCACGGGAACCGTCTAGAGGAAGTGAAAAAATAAATCGTAAGAGAGAGAAATGTGCGGCCCGCCTGTCAGTGAGTGAAGGTCGGCACGCGCAAACGTGCCTACGTTTGACTTGGATCGTACATGGCAGACCTCGGTTCCACCGCATGCAAGTGGCGCAGAACAAATTTTAGGAAGCGCTAGCATCGACGTGTAAAACCGCCGTTTTTCTCCACCTTCACCCTACTACGAACGGTCGTGCACCATTCCAGATATTGGTAAGGGCGGTTCCAATCTTTCACTTCTCTGTCTCATTTCCTCCTCCACGGCCTCATCGTCTTTCTCCTCCCTGGCCTCATCCATTTCCTCCACCACCGCATCACCCTCTTCCTCCGTATCCTTTCCCTCTTGCCTGTAGTCATGGACTCTCCGGACATCCGAAACGGCGGCAGGCAAGAAACTGCGCACTTCGACATAGAAGTACATGGCGAGAAGAAGATCGATGTCATCTACACCACCGACCCTTGGACGGTGAGGAACACTCTAAATAATTACACGAGTTGGCTGCAGTTCAAAGAAAACTGGTTCGTAGGTCTCGACCTCGAGTACAGCCGTGATCACCGTAGGATCACCGTGGTGCAACTCTCCATGAAGGGGCACGTCCTTTTATACCAGCCTTTTTGCGAGAAGGGGGCTAACGGGATCTGGTAGACTTTGCTATCTTTTTGTTCCTGAACCGTCTATTTGCAAAAGTTATTGCTATATTATTTGTCTGAATTCATTTTCATGCAGGTGGGGCAAAAGCATTAGGGATCTGTTTCATGACTTTCTCGTGAACCAGCACATAACATTTACTAGTGTTAACATCACGAATGACACTAAACTGCTTGAAAGCCCGACTGTCGACATTAGAATCCCAAAGGAGTGTAGAGTGGACATCCAGGAAATTTACTGGATCCCAGGGACGAAGGGCGGCAAGACCGGGATGGCCACTCTTGCCTCCGAACTCATCGACCCGTGGTACACTGACATGAAGGGCAAATTGCTAGGATGTTCATGGAGGCGTTTAGGGCACGATTACTAGGAGGATAAGCCACTTTCTGAACCTAATATGAAGTACGCTGCAATTGACAGGTATGTTAGCCACGAGCTGTACCGCCAGATTGTAAAATCTCGTTCCAGGCATCGCATCATTGAACCACCACCAAGGCAGGTTGTTTGCCCTAGATGCTGGAGTGTAGATGAATTTAAAAGCCGGGGTAAGTGATCGAAGGAATCTTGGGATCGGTTGCCTTCTCTAACAAGCTGGGATGTAGACTTTTAGTGCATGATTGTTGTGTTTATGAAAACATGTTATTTCAGAAGTACACTATGTGAGCAATTACAAACTGCTATGTATTACCTTTGTCGAACTATAATCTAGGTTTGGTTATGACTGTATCCTTCGCTATAATCTGGGTTTGGTTATGACTTATGATTGTATCACACCTTATGCATGTCAGTCCTGGATTCTGCCGCATGCAAATGGCACAGACAGAATTTGTAAGAATGAATGTTGAGCATACAAAAGGGGGAACTCATACAGGTTAAGTAGCTAATAGCACAGGGATCATACGAGCTTGGTTCTTACACACAAAATGCTTAGAAAATACATGCGAGATAAAATACAGGCGAGATAAAACTAGGAACGAAATGCGAAACTAGTAGTGGTAAACAACACACTCACCCACCCGCTAGATCCTGTTGAGCATCTCGTAGCAGACATGCGCGTCCCTGGCTGCATACTTGATCGCATCGTAATCCAGGTGCCTCCACTCCCATCGCTCGTGTAGGTGCTTCGGTAACTCGACTTTCATGTCGGTGTACTCGCGGTCGATGATGTCGGCAGTGAGTCTAGCCATGCCATCTTTCCCCGTACCGTCATCCGGGTACCTCCACAAATGTTGGAGATCGACGTGATTGATGACATGAACGAAGAGATCCCGCTCTAGCTTTGGAGTGTCGTTCTTGATGTCGATGCTAGCGAAGTAGATCTCCCTCATGTGTAGGAACTCGCGAAGCTCCGGGCATACAAATTTGGCCCTACATACGTGGTATAGGAGGCAGTGGTTGCGCATGGACAGCTGCAAAAGCATCGTCCTCTTCCTATCTCCAGTATACTCGAGGTCAAGGTCGACGATCTTGTACCTGTCCATCGGCTCCTGTAGCCACCGCTCGTACATTGCGATGACCTTGGTGACCTCCGCTAATGCATTTCTGTGGACGATCGTCAGCTTGGTGGTTCCATGGGTGGTGATGGTGTACTCGTCGATGAAGTCGCTCCCATCGCTGAACATGCCGTACTCTGCATCCATGGCAACAGCTAATGCAGCGGAGGTGGCCTAGGGTCGGTAGCGGTGGCTGGGACTGGACGTGGCGGTGGAGTGATCTGTTGCGGTGGTATGGCCCGGCAGAGGCGGTGCCTGCGGCATCGTCGATGGTTCTTGCGGTGGCTGTAGCAGCGGCGGAGGGCGGCGGAAGGAATGAGTTGGGGATTTTTACACAGTGATGTGCTGAGGAGACAGAAGGCGATGCTTAAATTGCGTTTACCAATATTCCGGTCATACCCATGTGGAAGCAAGTTTGACCGGGCGAGCACAGTTGGTTTCCAATCCTAGCGATTAAATTCGGTGTCCGTCCCGGTAGGCGATGGGACGGGTGTGCGATGTGGCTTTGGCGTGGCAGAGACCGGTCACATAGACCACCGACCCGTTGCCGATCCGCAGCGGGTGCGCGGTGCTGACACGACGTAACGTGACAGGGCAGAAGAAAGTGTACAGCTATTATTCCTAACAAGTTTAAGAAGTGTAAGCATAGACATGGACCTAGCATCCCTGCACCCCGGGGCAGCCGCCCAGCCGATCAGGCCTGCCGATTGCGCAAAGCTTGCAATTTCATTTTGTCTAGAATTTGCCAAAATGAAGCTCGTTTGCCCATGCTTCTATAAGTTTCTCTGTAGGCCACTTGTGTAAGCATGCACGATCAAGAAACTTTGCAACACATGTGTCGGTGGAAAAGCATTAGGTTTCAATGCACCACATAGTTTAGGGATTTAGAATAGCTACACTGTGGAGCTCTAGCCAAATTGCATGGTAAAGCTAAATTCAGCTTTTTGTAAGATTTAGCTATAGCAACATTGTGTCTCGTTTGTCCTCACTTTTTCCCTCCCGATATTCCGAAGCCCTCACATGCGCTCGGAGGGGGGTGCTGTCTGGTCAAAGGCTTGGCCGTTACGTGCGCCCTGACGCCTAAATTGGAAGTTTTTTTTTGTTATTTGGCCTTTTTAAGAGCGCCTTTTCCCCTCTCTCGCTAACAGTTGTATTTTTTTGCCCAAAAAGGTAGGGAATCTAGAGCAGCTTCTCTCTTCATTCATTGTTCCTTTTGCCCTCGTTTTTCCCCAATCTGGTAGCAAATCTAGAGCAGCAAAACAAACCAGCACCATAAATAAATTTAGTAAATAGAGCAGATGTAGATAAAGTAGCTAATATAGGTTATATAGTAGTGTACTTAACGAGGTTCGACAATTAGGCTGCTCAGCAGCAGCAGCAGCTGACAGGTTCAACACAGACAAGATAAAAGAAGCTGCTTTACAGCAGCAGCAGCAGCAGCAGCTGATCAGTGGCCCCTCGTGGCCTCTGCTAGGAGGGCATCTGCCTCCTCCCTCGGGCGCCTCCTCCACTTCTTGCTGCCTAGCCCCTTAACCTTGGGCGCCTTGGGTCTGATCGGGGGCATGCAACCCTCCTTGATAGCCACCTTCTGGAGGTTGCGAAGGTGAAGACCGAGCGCCTGGTGCTTAGCCATGAAGCCGTGGACGTTCACGGACTCACTGCAGATCCTCACGTCCTCGGCATGCTTCACGAGGGAGTTGAAGTCCATGGCGCGGAGCCTCCTGGTGGGGGAGAAGGGGCACCTATACACGTCGCCGACAAAGAAAGTTGTTGTACTGGCCGAACTTTAGCCTCCTCAGCACATGACGAGTCTTGGTGTCCTTGGACTCGTCGTCGCTGCGGAGGTCGCTGCTATCCTCCTGTTGGAAAAAATAGTAGAGTAAAATAAGGACATGATTGAGATACTTTGATTATCGGGATTGATTTTTTGTATAAATTAACCGAATGAGATCTCCCGATTATTCCCCAAATCTCAAACCAAATCGAATACTGATCCCAACTACGAACAGGGGGATTCATCGAAAATCAAGATCTAACACAAGAGGATTAGCTACTGTAAAAATACGAACAGTCGAGCCCTAATAACATACGATCTAGCATCCAACAATGGGAACGGGGGAACAACAAGGGAAGGGGAGAAAACCCTGGTTACCTCCGACCATGGGTCGGCGATGCTGGTGTCGTAGGGGTTATCCGGCCTTATGTAGACAACCTCCTTGTAGGGGTCCCAGCCGAGCGGGATCTGTCCGAGACTGGCGGGGTCCTCCTTGCCGGCGGATGCCGGGACGGGGACAGGGGTCTGTACGAGGATGGGGGCTCCTCGCCGGTGGCCTTGGAGGTTCTGATGGCCACCGCGCCGTTCTTCTCCATCGCCGGCGTGGTTGGAGTTTTGTTGGGCGTTTGCAGAAGGTGATGGGATAGTGGAGACGGTTGAGTGAGCGAGTGCGTGGTGAGTGGGAGTGGGTAGGCCTCTATTAAAGGAGAAGGGAAGCGAAGTTTCGTTGCACTACCGTGCACTGCATACGCTAATGCACTGTACACGGCCACACGTGTCCGCTACCGCCCCGTGCACCGCACACGCGTACCGTGAGTCGCGTTTTTTCCCTCGTGTCTAACCCTGGCGGTTCAGTTGTACTCAGTTTTTCCCTCGAGCATAACACTGGAGGTTTGGTTCCATTTTTAAATTATTTTCTTTTTTATATTTGAATCCCTTTGTCACTCTTGCCCTTTGTTTTTAAGTTCTACTCAGGTTTGCCCTTGGTTTTAAGTTCTACTCAGTTTTGCCCTTGGTTCTTAAGTGCTACTTGGTTTTCCCCTCTCTTTGTATCCATCTCTCGCACATGTGCTCATCTTCGCTGCTACGCTCTGATTGGTCGAGACAGTTGTCACACGGATCGTGCCCACCAACCGTTGATCCTCTGTGATCTAGCGGATAGGATAACCAATATATTTTGAAGGGTACGAAAATAGAAATCCCCATAGTTTAAGGGTCTAGATACAGTAAGAGAACTAAATATTATTAGTGGCCAGGCCAGCACAGTGACGGGTTGGTCGGCTAGAAGTTGTTGATTCCTAAGTAAGGGGACACTAGGCCGGTCTTGACAAACTCCCTCAGGAATTTGCCATAAGCAGCGTGCTTAGCCTTGGTCGCCAACTTGTGTTTACTAGCCGGGCTTTTACCGATGCCAACCGCATGCAAAATCAAGCTGGCAATCCTCGAGTTGACTCCTTTCTTACAGAAAGAGCACCTGAGCTTCCCAAGTCGAGTGCGGAAAGGGATTATCCCGCTCTTGAGCTTCTTCATGACATGGCGGCTCTTGTTGTGCCTGGTCTCCTTGTCAGAGTCCATCTCACTTGAATCCACCTGTAATGCATGGTATACAAACCGAAATGAGCAAAATAATAAATATATATTCCTTCCACTATTCCAAGTTACTTTGGATGCAATAACATGTCTATACAGGTTCAGCAGTTCATTACGGTCGTCTCCCCAGCTCGCTCCTAAATTAATGTGGTTTGTGTTCTTGATAACTTATTAATAAATAAATAATGTGGATTCATTCAGAACAGACTAGATCTCTCCATGTACCAGTCCGTGCGTTGCATCTAATCATTAGGACTAGATTTTTTTATGACGCCAGGATAGATTTAAGCTCGAGCAAAAAATATGAAACATGTAGAAATAGATGTACCTCTGGGTACACGAGCGGAGCGTGTTCGTCGAACTCCACGCCCTCATCGGGGCCTCCGAAGTCGTTCAGCACCTGCGAGCACATGGTCCCCCAAGGGGTTGAACTGCACGTCCTCCTTGCCTTGTGCTGCATGATGCTCCTCCAGATCTGCCACGTGAAGCACCACCCCGGCGGCGATGCCCGAACACTCACCCCCACGCACTGGTTTCATGGAGAAGGTTCGTGCAAGTACGTTCAAGATTGTGGGGTTTTGCTAGATAGGGAAGAGAGTAGTGGATGAGTGCGAACGGAGGACTCGATAGGCTGGGTTTTTAATGCAGGGACGTTTAGGCCTCCTCGAGGGCCCTGGTAGGAAGCTCTTCAAGCTGCGGCTGCCGCGTGGAAGGTTCGTGTGGTGGGGGCTTGCCGCAAGTGAGAGTGCGGGCACGCTGTGTAGTAAAAATGGTATAGCCTGTGGGCCGTGGATGACCAGTTGCCGTGCAGTGGACTTGTAGCCTTTGCATACTAGATTAAACATGACATGACCACTCGATGACTTTTTCCATGGACGGCATCGTGTTCCTTCTTGTAGAAGTCTCGTTGAGGGAGACGTCCGTGTTGTCTCGCGCTGTCCTGTGAAGGGCACGACATGTGCAACGAGCCTCGTTGGATCACACAGGATCTACGGTTGGTGCCCATGATCCGCGTGACAACTGTGACAACCAATCAGGGCGTAGCAGACAGAGTGGGCACAGGTTTGGGCTTCTACGAAAGAGAGAGAGGGGGAAAAACTGGGTAGTATCAAAAAACCAAGGGCAAAGCTGAGTAGTATAAAAATGGAATGTGAGTGTCTTTTACAATGAAATACATCGTGGCATACATCAAATTATGCCAAGATAGATCCACTAGAGTTCATTGCATGTGTGTTCTTTCCACAAACCACATATGTATCCACTAGAGTCATTGCATGTGTGTTCCTGTCATGAACCACATTTGGATCCACCCAGTGTTCATTGCATGTCTGTTCTTCTCACAAACCACATATGTATCCACCACTGTAATTGCATGTGTGTTCTTTTCACAAACCACACATGGATCAACCAATGGCATTGCATGTGTGTTCATTCCACAAACCACATATGGATCCACCAATGTCATTGCATGCGTGTTCTTTCCACAAACCACACATGGATCAACCAGTGTCATTGCATGTGTGTTCTTTCCACAAACCACGTATGGATCCACCAATGTCATTGCATGTGTGTTCTTTTCCACAAACTACATGGATCAACCAATGGCATTGCATGTGTGTTCTTTTCACAAACCACACATGGATCAACCAATGGCATTGCATGTGTGTTCTTTTCACAAACCACACATGGATCCACCAGTGTCATTGCATGTGTGTTCTTTCCACAAACCACACATGGATCAACCAGTGTTCATTGCATGTGTGTTCTTTTCCACAAACCACATATGGATCCACCAGTGTTCAATGCATGTGTGTTCTTTCCACAAACCACTTATGGATCCACCAGTGTTCATTGCATGTGTGTTCTTTTCCACAAACCACATATGGATCCACTAGATTCATTGCATGTGTGTTCTTTCACAAACCACATATGGACCCACTAGATTCATTGCTTGTGTGTTCTTATACTAAAACCAGCACTAGAATCATTGCATGTGTGTTCTTTTCACAAACCACATATGGATCCACCAGTGTCATTGCATGTGTTTTCTTTCCACAAACCACATATGGATCCACCAGTGTTCATTGCATGTGTGTTCTTTTCACAAACCACACATGGATCCCCCTAAGTCATTGCATGTGTTTTTTTTTCACAAACCACATATGGACCTATTGAGTTATTGCATGTGTGTTCTTTCCACAAACCACACATGGAGTAACAAATGGCATTGCATGTGTGTTGTTGTCACAAACCACATATGGATCAACCAATGTCATTGCATGTGTGTTCCTGACATTAACCACACATGGACCCACTAGAGTCATTGCATGTGTGTTCTTTCCACAAACCACTTATGGATCCACTAGATTCATTGCATGTGTGTTCTTTTCACAAACCACATATGGATCAACCAATGGCATTGCATGTGTGTTATTTTCAAAAATCACATATGGATCCACCAGTGTTCATTGTATTAGTGTTCTTTCCACAAACCGCACATGGATCCACTGGTGTTCATTGCATGTGTGTTCTTTTCCACAAACCACATATGGATCCACTAGAGTCATTGCATGTGTGTTCTTTTCACAAACCACATATGGACCCACTAGAGTCATTGCATGTGTGTTCTTATACTAAAACCAGCACTAGAGTCATTGCATGTGTGTTCTTTTCACAAACCACATATGGATCCACCAGTGTCATTGCATGTGTGTTCTTTCCACAAACCACATATGGATTAACCAGTGGTTATTGCATGTGTGTTCTTTCCACAAACCACATATGGATCCGCTAGCGTCATTGCATGTGTGTTCTTTTCAGAAACCACATATGGACCCACTAGAGTCATTGCATGTGTGTTCTTTCCACAAACCACACATGGATCCACCAGAGTCATTGCATGTGTGTTCCTGTCATGAACCACATTTGGATCCACTAGTGTTCATTGCATGTGTGTTCTTCCACAAACCACATATGGATCAACCACTGGCATTGCATGTGTATTCTTTCTACAAACCACAAATGGATCAACCAATGGCATTGCATGTGTGCTATTTCCACAAACCACTTATGGATCCACCAGTGTTCATTGCATGCGTGTTCATTCCACAAACCACATATGGATCCACTAGAGTCATTGCATGTGTGTTCTTTTCACAAACCACACATGGATCAACCAGTGTCATTGCATGTGTGTTCTTTCCACAAACCACATGTGGATCCACTAGTATTCATTGCATGTGTGTTATTTCCACAAACCACATATGTATCCACTAGAGTAATTGCATGTGTGTCCTTTTCACAAACCACATATGGACCCACTAGAGTCATTGCATGTGTTTTCTTTTCACAAACCACATATGGATCCACCAGTGCCATTGCATGTGTGTTCTTTCCACAAACCACATATGGATCCACCAGTGTTCATTGCATGTGTGTTCTTTCCACAAACCACACATGGATCCCCTGAGTCATTGCATGTGTGTTCATTTCACAAACCACATATGGACCCACATGAGTCATTGCATGTGTGTTCTTTCCACAAACTACACATGGATTAACCAATGGCATTGCATGTGTGTTATTGTCACAAACCACATATGGATCAACCAATGTCATTGCATGTGTGTTCCTGACATGAACCACACATGGACCCACTAGAGTCATTGCATGTGTGTTCTTTCCACAAACCACATATGGATCAACTAGAGTCATTGCATGTGTGTTCTTTTCTCAAACCACATATGGATCAACCAATGGCATTGCATGTGTGTTGTTTTCACAAATCACATATGGATCCACCAGTGTTCATTGCATTAGTGTTCTTTCCACAAACCACACATGGATTAACCAATGGCATTACATGTGTGTTCTTTTCCACAAACCACATATGGATCCACTAGAGTCACTGCATGTGCGTTCTTTTCACAAACCACATATGGACCTACTAGAGTCATTGCATGTGTGTTCTTATACTAAAACCAGCACTAGAGTCATTGCATGTGTGTTCTTTTCACAAACCACATATGGATCCACCAGTGTCATTGCATGTGTGTTCTTTCCACAAACCACATATGGATCAACCAGTGGTTATTGCATGTGTGTTCTTTCCACAAACCACATATGGATCCACTAGCGTCATTGCATGTGTGTTCTTTTCACAAACCACATATGGACCCACTAGAGTCATTGCATGTGTGTTCTTTCCACAAACCACACATGGATCCACCAGAGTCATTGTATGTGTGTTCCTATCATGAACCACATTTGGATGCACTAGTGTTCATTGCATGTGTGTTCTTTCCACAAACCACAAATGGATCAACCACTCGCATTGCATGTGTATTCTTTCCACAAACCACACATGGATCAACCAATGGCATTGCATGTGTGTTCTTTTCAGAAATCACATATGGATCAACCAGTGTTCACTACATGTGTGTTCTTTCCACAAACCACTTATGGATCCACCAGTGTTCATTGCATGTGTGTTCTTTCCACAAACCACATATGGATCCACTAGTGTTATTGCATGTGTGTTATTTTCACAAACCACACATGGATCAACTAGTGTCATTGTATGTGTGTTCTTTCCACAAACCGCATATGGATCAACCAGTGGTCATTGCATGTGTGTTCTTTCCACAAACCACATATGGATCAAGCAGTGTCATTGCATGTGTGTTCTTTCCACAAACCACATGTGGATCCACTAGTGTTCATTGCATCTGTGTTCTTTCCACAAACCACATATGTATCCACTAGAGTCATTGCATGTGTGTTCTTTTCAGAAACCACATATGGACCCACTAGAGTCATTGCATGTGTGTTCTTTTCACAAACCACATATGGATCCACCAGTGTCATTGCATGTATGTTCTTTCCACAAACCACTTATGGATCCACCAGTGTTCATTGCATGTGTGTTCTTTTCGACAAACCACATATATATCCACTAGAGTCATTGCATGTGTGTTCTTTTCACAAACCACATATGGGCCCACTAGAGTCATTGCATGTGTATTCTTTCCACAAAGCACACATGGATTAACCCATGGCATTGCATGTGTGTTATTGTCACAAACCACATATGGATCAACCAATGTCATTGCATGTGTGTTCCTGACATTAACCACATATGGACCCACTAGTGGTCATTGTATGTGTGTTCTTTCCACAAACCACATATGGATCCACTAGAGGCATTGCATGTGTGTTCTTTTAACAAACCACATATGGATCAACCAATGGCTTTGCATGTGTGTTCTTTTCACAAATCACATATGGATCCACCAGTGTTCATTGCATTACTGTTCTTTCCACAAACCACACATGGACTAATCAATGTCATTGCATGTGCATTCCTGTCAAGAACCACACATGGATCAACCAATGTCATTGCATGTGTGTTCTTTCCACAAACCACATATGGATGAATCAATGTCATTGCATTTGTCTCCGTGTCATGAACCACACATGGATCAACCAATGTCATTGCATGTGTTCTCCTGTCAAGAACCACATATGGATCCACTAGTGTTCATTGCATGTGTGTTCCTGTCATGAACCACACATGGATCAACTAGTGGTTATTGCATGTGTGTTCTTTCTGCGGACCACATATGGATCCACTAGAGTCATTGCACGTGTGTTATTTTCATAAACCACATATGGACCCACTAGAGTCATTGCATGTGTGTTCTTATACTAAAACTAGAACTAGAGTCAATGCATCTGTGCTCTTTTCACAAACCACATATGGATCAACCAGTGGCATTGCATGTGTGTTCCTCTCATAAACCACATATGGATCCACTCAGTGTGATTGCATGTGTGTTCTTCTTGCAAACCACATAAGGATCCACCAGTGTGAGTGCATGTGTGTTCTTTTCACAAACCACACATGGATCAACCAATGGCATTGCATGTGTGTTCTTTCCGCAAACCACATATGGATCCACCAATGTCATTGCATGTGACTTCTTTCCACAAACCACACATGGATCAACCAGTGTCATTGCATGTGTGTTCTTTCCACAAACCACGTATGGATCCACCAATGTCATCGCATGTGTGTTGTTTTCCACAAACCACACGGATCAACCAATGACATAGCATGTGTGTTCTTTTCACAAACCACACATGTATCAACTAATGGCATTGCATGTGTGTTCTTTTCACAAACCACACATGGATCCACCAGTGTCATTGCATGTGTGTTCTTTCCACAAACCACACATGGATCAACCAGTGTTCATTGCTTGTGTGCTCTTTTCCACAAACCACATATGGATCCACTAGTGTTCACTTCATGTGTGTTCTTTCCACAAACCACTTATGGATCCACCAGTGTTCATTGCATGTGTGTTCTTTTCCACAAACCATATATGGATCCACTAGAGTCATTGCATGTGTGTTCTTTCACAAACCACATATGGGACCACTAGAGTCATTGTATGTGTGTTCTTATACTAAAACCAGCACTAGAATCATTGCATGTGTGTTCTTTTCACAAACCACATATGGATCCACCAGTGTCATTGCATGTGTTTTCTTTCCACAAACCACATATGGATCCACCAGTGTTCATTGCATGTGTGTTCTTTCCACAAACCACACATGGATCCCCCTGAGTCATTGCATGTGTGTCCTTTTCACAAACCACATATGGACCCACTTGAGTTATTGCATGTGTGTTCTTTCCACAAACCACACATGGATTAACCAATGGCATAGCATGTGTGTTATTGTCACAAACCACATATGGATCAACCAATGGCATTGCATGTGTGTTCCTCACATGAACCACACATGGACCCACTAGAGTCATTGCATGTGTGTTCTTTCCACAAAACTAGAGTCATTGGATGTGTGTTCTTTTCACAAACCACATATGGATCAACCAATGGCATTGCATGTGTGTTCTTTTCACAAATCACATATGGATCCACCAGTGTTCATTGCATTAGTTTTCTTTCCACAAACCACACATGGATCCACTAGTGTTCATTGCATGTGTGTCGTTTTCCACAAACCACATATGGATCCACTAGAGTCATTGCAGGTGTGTTCTTTTCACAAACCACATATGGACCCACTAGAGTCATTGCATGTGTGTTCTTATACTAAAACTAGCACTAGAGTCATTGCATGTGTGTTCTTCTCACAAACCACATATGGATCCACCAGTGTCATTGCATGTGTGTTATTTCCACAAACCACATATGGATCCACTAGCGGCATTGCATGTGTGTTCTTTTCACAAACCACATATGGACCCACTAGAGTCATTGCATGTGTGTTATTTCCACAAACCACACATGGATCCACCAGAGTCATTGCATGTGTGTTTCTGTCATGAACCACATTTGGATCCACTAGTGTTCATTGCATGTGTGTTCTTCCACAAACCACATATGGATCAACCACTGGCATTGCATGTGTGTTCTTTTCACAAATCACATATGGATCCACCAGTGCTCATTGCATTAGTGTTCTTTCCACAAACCACACATGGATCCACTAGTGTTCATTGCATGTGTGTTGTTTTCCACAAACCACATCTGGATCCACTAGAGTCATTGCAGGTGTGTTCTTTTCACAAACCACATATGGACCCACTAGTGTCATTGCATGTGTGTTCTTATACTAAAACCAGCACTAGAGTCATTGCATGTGTGTTCTTTCCACAAACCACATATGGATCAACAAGTGGTTATTGCATGTGTGTTCTTTCCACAAACCACATATGGATCCACTAGCGGCATTGCATGTGTGTTCTTTTCACAAACCATATATGGACCCACTAGAGTCATTGCATGTGTGTTCTTTCCACAAACCACACATGGATTCACCAGATTCATTGCATGTGTGTTCCTGTCATGAACCACATTTGGATCCACTAGTGTTCATTGCATGTGTGTTCTTCCACAAACCACATATGGATCAACCACTGGCATTGCATGTGTATTCTTTCTACAAACCACACATGGATCAACCAATGGCATTGCATGTGTGTTCTTTTCACAAATCACATATGGATCAACCAGTGTTCACTACATGTGTGTTCTTTCCACAAACCACTTATGGATCCACTAGTGTTTATTGCATGCGTGTTCTTTCCACAAACCACATATGGATCCACTAGAGTCATTGCATGTGTGTTCTTTTCACAAACCACACATGGATCAACCAGTGTCATTGCATGTGTGTTCTTTCCACAAACCACATATGGATCAACCAGTGGTCATTGCATGTGTGTTCTTTCAACAAACCACACATGGATCAACCAGTGTCATTGCATGTGTGTTCTTTCCATAAACCACATGTGGATGCACTAGTATTCATTGCATGTGTGTTCTTTCCACAAACCACAAATGTATCCACTAGAGTAATTGCATGTGTGTTCTTTTGACAAACCACATATGGACCCACTAGAGTCATTGCATGTGTTTTATTTTCACAAACCACATATGGCTCCACCAGTGTCATTGCATGTGTGTTCTTTCGACCAACCACATATGGATCCACCAGTGTTCATTGCATGTGTGTTCTTTCCACAAACCACACATGGATCCCCCTGAGTCATTGCATGTGTGTTCATTTCACAAACCACATATGGGCCCACTTGAGTCATTGCATGTGTGTTCTTTCCACAAACTACACATGGATTAACCAATGGTATTGCATGTGTGTTATTGTCACAAACCACATATGGATCACCCAGTGTCATTGCATGTGTGTTCCTGACATGAACCACACATGGACCCACTAGAGTCATTGCATGTGTGTTCTTTCCACAAACCACATATGCATCAACTAGAGTCATTGCATGTGTGTTCTTTTCACAAACCACATATGGATCAACCAATGGCATTGCATGTGTGTTGTTTTCACAAATCACATATGGATCCACCAGTGTTCATTGCATTAGTGTTCTTTCCACAAACCACACATGGATTAACCAATGGCATTGCATGTGTGTTCTTTTCCACAAACCACACATGGATTAACCAATGGCATTGCATGTGTGTTCTTTTCCACAAACCACATATGGATCCACTAGAGTCATTGCATGTGTGTTCTTCTCACAAACCACATATGGACCTACTAGAGTCATTACATGTGTGTTCTTATACTAAAACCAGCACTAGAGTCATTGCATGTGTGTTCTTTTCACAAACCACATATCGATCCACCAGTGTCATTGAATGTGTGTTCTTTCCACAAACCACATATGGATCAACCAGTGGTTATTGCATGTGTGTTCTTTCCACAAACCACATATGGATCCACTAGCGTCATTGCATGTGTGTTCTTTTCACAAACCACATATGGAACCACTAGAGTCATTGCATGTGTGTTCTTTCCAAAAACCACACATGGATCCACCAGAGTCATGGCATGTGTATTCTTTCCACAAACCACATATGGATCCACTAGAGTCATTGCATGTGTGTTGTTTTCACAAACCACACATGGATCAACCAGTGTCATTCTATGTGTGTTCTTTCCACAAACCACATATGGACCAACCAGTGGTCATTGCATGTGTGTTCTTTCCACAACCCACATATGGATCAAGCAGTGTCATTGAATGTGTGTTTTTCCACAAACCACATGTGGATCCACTAGTGTTCATTCCAGGTGTGTTCTTTCCCCAAACCACATATGTATCCACTAGAGTGATTGCATGTGTGTTCTTTTCACAAACCACATATGGACCCACTAGAGTCATTGCATGTGTGTTCTTTTCCCAAACCACATATGGATCCACCAGTGTCATTGCATGTCTGTTCTTTCCACAAACCACTTATGGATCCACCAGTGTTCATTGCATGTGTGTTCTTTTGCACAAACCACATATGTATCCACTAGAGTCATTGCATGTGTGTTATTTTCACAAATCACATATGGACCCACTAGATTCATTGCATGTGTGTTCTTTCCACAAACCACACATGGATTAACCAATGGCATTGCATGTGTGTTATTGTCATAAACCACATATGGATCAACCAATGTCATTGCATGTGTGTTCCTGACATGAACCACATATGGACCCACTAGTTGTCATTGCATGTGTGTTCTTTCCACAAACCACATATGGATCCACTAGAGGCATTGCATGTGTGTTCTTTTCACAAACCACATATGGATCAACCAATGGCTTTGCATGTGTGTTCTTTTCACAAATCAGATATGGATCCACCAGTGTTCATTGCATTAGTGTTCTTTCCACAAACCACACATGGATTAATCAATGTCATTGCATGTGTGTTCCTGTCAAGAACCACACATGGAGCAACCAATGTCATTGCATGTGTGTTCTTTCCAGAAACCACATATGGATGAACCAATGTCATTGCATGTGTGTCTGTGTCATGAACCACACATGGATCAACCAATGTCATTGCATGTGTGTTCCTGTCAAGAACCACATATGGATCCACCAGTGTTCATTGCATGTGTGTTCCTATCATGAACCACACATGGATCAACCAGTGGTTATTGCATGTGTGTTCTTTCTACGGACCACATATGGATCCACTAGAGTCATTGCACGTGTGTTCTTTTCATAAACCACATATGGACCCACTAGAGTCATTGCATGTGTGTTCTTATACTAAAACTAGCACTAGAGTCATTGCATGTGTGCTCTTTTCACAAATCACATATGGATCAACCAGAGGCATTGCATGTGTGTTCCTCTCATAAACCACATATGGATCCACTCAGTGTGATTGCATGTGTGTTCTTCTTACAAACCACATAAGGATCCACCAGTGTGACTGCATGTGTGTTCTTTTCACAAACCACACATGGATCAACCAATGGCATTGGATGTGTGTTCTTTCCACAAACCACATATGGATCCACCAATGTCATTGCATGTGTGTTCTTTCCACAAACCACACATGGATCAACCAGTGTCATTGCACGTGTGTTCTTTCCACAAGCCACGTATGGATCCACCAATGCCATTGCATGTGTGTTCTTTTCCACAAACCACACGGATCAACCAATGGCATAGCATGTGTGTTCTTTTCACAAAACACACATGTATCAACCAATGGCATTGCATGTGTGTTCTTTTCACAAACCACACATGGATCCACCAGTGTCATTGCATGTGTGTTCTTTCCACAAACCACACATGGATCAACCAGTGTCCATTGCATGTGTGTTGTTTTCCACAAACCACATATGGATCCACTAGTGTTCACTGCATGTGTGTTCTTTCCACAAACCACTTATGGATCCACCAGTGTTCATTGCATGTGTGTTCTTTTCCACAAACCACATATGGATCCACTAGAGTCATTGCATGTGTGTTCTTTCACAAACCACATATGGGACCACTAGAGTCATTGCATGTGTGTTCTTATACTAAAACCAGCACTAGAATCATTGCATGTGTGTTCTTTTCACAAACCACATATGGATCCACCAGTGTCATTGCATGTGTTTTCTTTCCACAAACCACATATGGATCCACCAGTGTTCATTGCATGTGTGTTCTTTCCACAAACCACACATGGATCCCCCTGAGTCTTTGCATGTGTGTTCTTTTCACAAACCACAAATGGACCCACTTGAGTTATTGCATGTGTGTTCTTTCCACAAACCACACATGGATTAACCAATGGCATTGCATGTGTGTTATTGTCACAAACCACATATGGATCAACCAATGGCATTGCATGTGTCTTCCTGACATGAACCACACATGGACCCAGTAGAGTCATTGCATGTGTGTTCTTTCCACAAAACTAGAGTCATTGCATGTGTGTTCTTTTCACAAACCACATATGGATCAACCAATGGCATTGCATATGTGTTCTTTTCACAAATCACATATGGATCCACCAGTGTTCATTGCATTAGTGTTCTTTCCACAAACCACACGTGGATCCACTAGTGTTCATTGCATGTGTGTCGTTTTCCACAAACCACATATGGATCCACTAGAGTCATTGCAGGTGTGTTCTTTTCACAAACCACATATGGACCCACTAGAGTCATTGCATGTGTGTTCTTATACTAAAACTAGCACTAGAGTCATTGCATGTGTGTTCTTTTCACAAACCACATATGGATCCTCCAGTGTCATTGCATGTGTGTTCTTTCCACAAACCACATATGGATCCACTAGCGGCATTGCATGTGTGTTCTTTTCACAAACCACATATGGACCCACTAGAGTCATTGCATGTGTGTTCTTTCCACAAACCACACATGGATCCACCAGAGTCATTGCATGTGTGTTCCTGTCATGAACCACATTTGGATCCAGTAGTGTTCATTGCATGTGTGTTCTTCCACAAACCACATATGGATCAACCACTGGCATTGCATGTGTGTTCTTTTCACAAATCACATATGCATCCACCAGTGCTCATTGCATTAGTGTTCTTTCCACAAACCACACATGGATCCACTAGTGTTCATTGCATGTGTGTTGTTTTCCACAAACCACATCTGGATCCACTAGAGTCATTGCAGGTGTGTTCTTTTCACAAACCACATATGGACCCACTAGAGTCATTGCATGTGTGATCTTATACTAAAACCAGCACTAGAGTCATTGCATGTGTGTTCTTTTCACAAACCACATATGAATCCACCAGTGTCATTGCATGTGTGTTCTTTCCACAAACCACATATGGATCAACAAGTGGTTATTGCATGTGTGTTCTTTCCACAAACCACATATGGATCCACTAGCGGCATTGCATGTGTGTTCTTTTCACAAACCATATATGGACCCACTAGAGTCATTGCATGTGTGTTCTTTCCACAAACCACACATGGATTCACCAGAGTCATTGCATGTGTGTTCCTGTCATGAACCACATTTGGATCCACTAGTGTTCATTGCATGTGTGTTCTTCCACAAACCACATATGGATCAACCACTGGCATTGCATGTGTATTATTTCTACAAACCACACATGGATCAACCAATGGCATTGCATGTGTGTTCTTTTCACAAATCACATATGGATCAACCAGTGTTCACTACATGTGTGTTCTTTCCACAAACCACTTATGGATCCACCAGTGTTTATTGCATGCGTGTTCTTTCCACAAACCACATATGGATCCACTAGAGTCATTGCATGTGTGTTCTTTTCACAAACCACACATGGATCAACCAGTGTCATTGCATGTGTGTTCTTTCCACAAACCACATATGGATCAACCAGTGGTCATTGCATGTGTGTTCTTTCAACAAACCACACATGGATCAACCAGTGTCATTGCATGTGTGTTCTTTCAACAAACCACATGTGGATGCACTAGTATTCATTGCATGTGTGTTCTTTCCACAAACCACATATGTATCCACTAGAGTAATTGCATGTGTGTTCTTTTCACAAACCACATATTGACCCACTAGAGTCATTGCATGTGTTTTCTTTCACAAACCACATATGGCTCCACCGGTGTCATTGCATGTGTGTTCTTTCCACAAACCACATATGGATCCACCAGTGTTCATTGCATGTGTGTTCTTTCACAAACCACACATGGATCCCTGATGTCATTGCATGTGTGTTCTTTTCACAAACCACATATGGACCCACTTGAGTCATTGCATGTGTGTTCTTTCGACAAACCACACATGGATCAACCAATGGCATGGTATGTGTGTTCTTTTCACAAATCACATATGGATCAACTAATGTTCAGTGCATTAGTGTTCTTTCCACAAACCACACATGGATTAACCAATGGCATTGCATGCGTGTTGTTTTCCACAAACCACATATGGATCCACTAGAGTCATTGCATGTGTGTTCTTCTCACAAACCACATATGGACCTACTAGAGTCATTACATGTGTGTTCTTATACTAAAACCAGCACTAGAGTCATTGCATGTGTGTTCTTTTCACAAACCACATATGGATCCACCAGTGTCATTGCATGTGTGTTCTTTCCACAAACCACATATGGATCCACTAGCGGCATTGCATGTGTGTTCTTTCACAAACCATATATGGACCCACTAGAGTCATTGCATGTGTGTTCTTCCACAAACCACACATGGATTCACCAAGTCATTGCATGTGTGTTTCTGTCATGAACCACATTTGGATCCACTAGTGTTCATTGCATGTGTGTTCTTCCACAAACCACATATGGATCAACCACTGGCATTGCATGTGTATTATTTCTACAAACCACACATGGATCAACCAATGGCATTGCATGTGTGTTCTTTTCACAAATCTCATATGGATCAACCAGTGTTCACTACATGTGTGTTCTTTCCACAAACCACTTATGGATCCACCAGTGTTTATTGCATGCGTGTTCTTTCCACAAACCACATATGGATCCACTAGAGTCATTGCATGTGTGTTCTTTTCACAAACCACACATGGATCAACCAGTGTCATTGCATGTGTGTTCTTTCCACAAACCACATATGGATCAACCAGTGGTCATTGCATGTGTGTTCTTTCAACAAACCACACATGGATCAACCAGTGTCATTGCATGTGTGTTCTTTCAACAAACCACATGTGGATGCACTAGTATTCATTGCATGTGTGTTCTTTCCACAAACCACATATGTATCCACTAGAGTAATTGCATGTGTGTTCTTTTCACAAACCACATATTGACCCACTAGAGTCATTGCATGTGTTTTATTTTCACAAACCACATATGGCTCCACCAGTGTCATTGCATGTGTGTTCTTTCGACCAACCACATATGGATCCACCAGTGTTCATTGCATGTGTGTTCTTTCCACAAACCACACATGGATCCCCCTGAGTCATTGCATGTGTGTTCATTTCACAAACCACATATGGGCCCACTTGAGTCATTGCATGTGTGTTCTTTCCACAAACTACACATGGATTAACCAATGGTATTGCATGTGTGTTATTGTCACAAACCACATATGGATCAACCAATGTCATTGCATGTGTGTTCCTGACATGAACCACACATGGACCCACTAGAGTCATTGCATGTGTGTTCTTTCCACAAACCACATATGCATCAACTAGAGTCATTGCATGTGTGTTCTTTTCACAAACCACATATGGATCAACCAATGGCATTGCATGTGTGTTGTTTTCACAAATCACATATGGATCCACCAGTGTTCATTGCATTAGTGTTCTTTCCACAAACCACACATGGATTAACCAATGGCATTGCATGCGTGTTCTTTTCCACAAACCACATATGGATCCACTAGAGTCATTGCATGTGTGTTCTTCTCACAAACCACATATGGACCTACTAGAGTCATTACATGTGTGTTCTTATACTAAAACCAGCACTAGAGTCATTGCATGTGTGTTCTTTTCACAAACCACATATGGATCCACCAGTGTCATTGCATGTGTGTTCTTTCCACAAACCACATATGGATCCACTAGCGTCATTGCATGTGTGTTCTTTTCACAAACCACATATGGACCCACTAGAGTCATTGCATGTGTGTTCTTTCCACAAACCACACATGGATCCACCAGAGTCATGGCATGTGTGTTCTTTCCACAAACCACATATGGATCCACTAGAGTCATTGCATGTGTGTTGTTTTCACAAACCACACATGGATCAACGAGTGTCATTGTATGTGTGTTCTTTCCACAAACCACATATGGACCAACCAGTGGTCATTGCATGTGTGTTCTTTCCACAACCCACATATGGATCAAGCAGTGTCATTGAATGTGTGTTCTTTCCACAAACCACATGTGGATCCACTAGTGGCATTGCATGTGTGTTCTTTCCCCAAACCACATATGTATCCACTAGAGTGATTGCATGTGTGTTCTTTTCACAAACCACATATGGACCCACTAGAGTCATTGCATGTGTGTTCTTTTCCCAAACCACATATGGATCCACCAGTGTCATTGCATGTCTGTTCTTTCCACAAACCACTTATGGATCCACCAGTGTTCATTGCATGTGTGTTCTTTTGCACAAACCACATATGTATCCACCAGAGTCATTGCATGTGTGTTATTTTCACAAATCACATATGGACCCACTAGATTCATTGCATGTGTGTTCTTTCCACAAACCACACATGGATTAACCAATGGCATTACATGTGTGTTATTGTCATAAACCACATATGGATCAACCAATGTCATTGCATGTGTGTTCTTCTCACAAACCACATAAGGATCCACTAGAGTCATTGCATGTGTGTTCTTTCACAAACCACATGGATCCACCAATGGCATTGCATGTGTGTTCTTTTCACAAATCACATATGGATCCACCAGTGTTCATTGCATGTGTGTTCTTTCCACAAACCACACATGGATCCACTAGTGTCATTGCATGTGTGTTCTTTCCACAAACCACATATGGATCCACCAGAGTCATTGCATGTGTGTTCTTTCCACAAACCACATGGATCAACTAGAGTCATTGCATGTGTGTTCTTTTCACAAACCACATATGGATCCACCAGTGTCATTGCATGTGTGTTATTTCCACAAACCACATATGGATCCACTAGAGTCATTGCATGTGTGTTCTTTTCACAAACCACATATGGACCCACTAGAGTCATTGCATGTGTGTTCTTTTCACAAACCACATATGCATCCACTAGAGTCATTGCATGTTTTTTCTTTTAACAAACCACATATGGATCAACTAGTGTCATTGCATGTGTGTTCTTTTCACAAACCACATATGGATCAACCAGTGGCATTGCATGTGTGTTCTTTCCACAAACCACTTATGGATCCACCAGTGTTCATTGCATGCGTGTTCTTTCCACAAACCACATATGGATCCACTAGACTCATTGCATGTGTGTTCTTTTCACAAACCACACATGGATCAACCAGTGTCATTGCACGTGTGTTCTTTCCACAAGCCACGTATGGATCCACCAATGTCATTGCATGTGTGTTCTTTTCCATAAACCACACGGATCAACCAATGGCATAGCATGTGTCTTCTTTTCACAAAACACACATGTATCAACCAATGGCATTGCATGTGTGTTCTTTTCACAAACCACACATGGATCCACCAGTGTCATTCCATGTGTGTTCTTTCCACAAACCACACATGGATCAACCAGTGTCCATTGCATGTGTTTTGTTTTCCACAAACCACATATGGATCCACTAGTGTTCACTGCATGTGTGTTCTTTCCACAAACCACTTATGGATCCACCAGTGTTCATTGCATGTGTGTTCTTTTCCACAAACCACATATGGATCCACTAGAGTCATTGCATGTGTGTTCTTTCACAAACCACATATGGGACCACTAGAGTCATTGCATGTGTGTTCTTATACTAAAACCAGCACTAGAATCATTGCATGTGTTTTCTTTTCACAAACCACATATGGATCCACCAGTGTCATTGCATGTGTTTTCTTTCCACAAACCACATATGGATCCACCAGTGTTCATTGCATGTGTGTTCTTTCCACAAACCACACATGGATCCCCCCGAGTCATTGCATGTGTGTTCTTTTCACAAACCACAAATGGACCCACTTGAGTTATTGCATGTCTGTTCTTTTCACAAACCACATATGGATCCACCAGTGTCATTGCATGTGTGTTCTTTCCACAAACCACATATGGATCAACCAGTGGTTATTGCATGTGTGTTCTTTCCACAAACCACATATGGATCCACTAGCGTCATTGCATGTGTGTTCTTTTCACAAACCACATATGGACCCACTAGAGTCATTGCATGTGTGTTCTTTCCACAAACCACACATGGATCCACCAGAGTCATTGCATGTGTGTTCTTTCCACAAACCACATATGGATCCACAAGAGTCATTACATGTGTGTTGTTTTCACAAACCACACATGGCTCAACCAGTGTCATTGTATGTGTGTTCTTTCCACAAACCACATATGGACCAACCAGTGGTCATTGCATGTGTGTTCTTTCCACAAACCACATATGGATCAAGTAGTGTCATTGAATGTGTGTTCTTTCCATAAACCACATGTGGATCCACTAGTGTTCATTGCATGTGTGTTCTTTCCACAAACCACATATGTATCCACTAGAGTCATTGCATGTGTGTTCTTTTCACAAACCACATATGGACCCACTAGAGTCATTGCATGTGTGTTCTTTTCACAAAGCACATATGGATCCACCAGTGTCATTGCATGTCTGTTCTTTCCACAAACCACTTATGGATCCACCAGTGTTCATTGCATGTGTGTTCTTTTGCACAAACGACATATGTATCCACTAGAGTCATTGCATGTGTGTTCTTTTCACAAATCACATATGGACCCACTAGATTCATTGCATGTGTGTTCTTTCCACAAACCACACATGGATTAACCAATGGCATTGCATGTGTGTTATTGTCATAAACCACATATGGATCAACCCATGTCATTGCATGTGTGTTCCTGACATGAACCACATATGGACCCACTAGTGGTCATTGCATGTGTGTTCTATCCACAAACCACATATGGCTCCACTAGAGACATTGCATGTGTGTTCTTTTCACAAACCACATATGGATCAACCAATGGCTTTGCATGTGTGTTCTTTTCACAAATCACATATGGATCCACCAGTGTTCATTGCATTTGTGTTCTGTCCACAACCCACTCAGGGATTAATCCAGGTCATTGCATGTGTGTTCGTGTCAACAACCACACATGGATCAACCAGAGTCATTGCATGTGTGTTCTTTCCACAAACCACATATGAATGAATCAATGTCATTGCATGTGTGTCCGTGTCATGAACCACACATGGATCAACCAATGGCATTGCATGTGTGTTCTTTTCACAAATCACATATGGATCAACCAGTGTTCACTACATGTGTGTTCTTTCCACAAACCACTTATGGATCCACCAGTTTTCATTGCATGTGTTCTTTCCACAAACCAGATATGGATCCACTAGAGTCATTGCATGTGTATTCTTTTCACAAACCACATGTGTGTTCTTTCCACAAACCACATATGGATCAACCATTGGTCATTGCATGTGTGTTCTTTCAACAAACCACACATGGATCAACCAGTGTCATTGCATGTGTTCTTTCCAAACCACATATGGATCCACTAGAGTCATTGCAGTGTGTTCTTTTCACAAACCACATATGGACCCACTAGAGTCATTGCATGTGTGTTCTTATACTAAAACCAGCACTAGAGTCATTGCATGTGTGTTCTTTTCACAAACCACATATGGATCCACCAGTGTCATTGCATGTGTGTTCTTTCCACAAACCATATATGGATCCACTAGCGGCATTGCATGTGTGTTCTTTTCACAAACCACATATGGACCCACTAGAGTCATTGCATGTGTGTTCTTATACTAAAACCAGCACTAGAGTCATTGCATGTGTGTTCTTTTCACAAACCACATATGGATCCACCAGTGTCATTGCATGTGTGTTCTTTCCACAAACCATATATGGATCCACTAGGCATTGCATGTGTGTTCTTTTCACAAACCACATATGGACCCACTAGAGTCATTGCATGTGTGTTCTTTCCACAAACCACACATGGATCCACCAGAGTCATTGCATGTGTGTTCCTTCGAGAACCACATTTGGATCCACTAGTGTTCATTGCATGTGTGTTCTTCCACAAACCACATATGGATCAACCACTGGCATTGCATGTGTATTCTTTCTACAAACGACACATGGATCAACCAATGGCATTGCATGTGTTTTATTTTCACAAATCACATATGGATCAACCAGCGTTCACTACATGTGTGTTCTTTCCACAAACCACTTATGGATCCACCAGTGTTCATTGCATGCGTGTTCTTTCCACAAACCACATATGGATACACTAGAGTCATTGCATGTGTGTTCTTTTCACAAACCACACATGGATCAACCAGTGTCATTGCATGTGTGTTCTTTCCACAAACCACATATGGATCAACCAGTGGTCATTGCATGTGTGTTCTTTCAACAAACCACACATGGATCAACCAGTGTCATTGAATGTGTGTTCTTTCCACAAACCACATGTGGATCCACTAGTATTCATTTCATGTGTGTACTTTCCACAAACCACATATGTATCCACTAGAGTAATTGCATGTGTGTTCTATCCACAAACCACATATGGACCCACTAGAGTCATTGCATGTGTTTTATTTTCACAAACCACATAGGGATCCACTAGTGTCATTGCATGTGTGTTCTTTCCACCAACCACATATGGATCCACCAGTGTTTATTGCATGTGTGTTCTTTCCACAAACCACACATGGATCCCCCTGAGTCATTGCATGTGTGTTCATTTCACAAACCACATATGGACCCACTTGAGTCATTGCATGTGTGTTCTTTCCACAAACTACACATGGATTAACCAATGGTATTGCATGTGTGTTATTGTCACAAACCACATATGGATCAACCAATGTCATTGCATGTGTGTTCCTGACATGAACCACACATGGACCCACTAGAGTCATTGCATGTGTGTTCTTTCCACAAACCACTTATGGATCCACTAGAGTCATTGCATGTGTGTTCTTTTCACAAACCACATATGGATCAACCAATGGCATTGCATGTGTGTTGTTTTCACAAATCACATATGGATCCACCAGTGTTCATTGCATTAGTGTTATTTCCACAAACCACACATGGATTAACCAATGGCATTGCATGCGTGTTCTTTTCGACAAACCACATATGGATCCACATGAGTCATTGCATGTGTGTTCTTCTCACAAACCACATATGGACCTACTAGAGTCATTACATGTGTGTTCTTATACTAAAACCAGCACTAGAGTCATTGCATGTGTGTTCTTTTCACAAACAACATATGGATCCACCAGTGTCATTGCATGTGTGTTCTTTCCACAAACCACATATGGATCAACCAGTGGTTATTGCATGAGTGTTCTTTCCACAAACCACATATGGATCCACTAGCGTCATTGCATGTGTGTTCTTTTCACAAACCACATATGGACCCACTAGAGTCATTGCATGTGTGTTCTTTCCACAAACCACACATGGATCCACCAGAGTCATTGTATGTGTGTTCTTTCCACAAACCACATATGGATCCACTAGAGTCATTGCATGTGTGTTGTTTTCACAAACCACACATGGATCAACCAGTGTCATTGTATGTGTGTTCTTTCCACAAACCACATATGGACCAACCAGTGGTCATTGCATGTGTGTTCTTTCCACAAACCACATATGGATCAAGCACTGTCATTGCATGTGTGTTCTTACCACAAACCACATGTGGATCCACTAGTGTTCATTGCATGTGTGTTCTTTCCACAAACCACATATGTATCCACTAGAGTCATTGCATGTCTGTTCTTTCCACAAACCACATGTGTGTTCTTTTCACAAACCACATATGGACCCACTAGAGTCATTGCATGTGTGTTCTTTTCACAAACCACATATGGATCCACCAGTGTCATTGCATGTCTATTCTTTCCACAAACCACTTATGGATCCACCAGTGTTCATTGCATGTGTGTTCTTTTGCACAAACCACATATGTATCCACTAGAGTCATTGCATGTGTGTTCTTTTCACAAATCACATATGGACCCACTAGATTCATTGCATGTGTGTTCTTTCCACAAACCACACATGGATTAACCAATGGCATTACATGTGTGTTATTGTCATAAACCACATATGGATCAACCAATGTCATTGCATGTGTGTTCCTGACATGAACCACATATGGACTCACTAGTGGTCATTGCATGTGTGTTCTTTCCACAAACCACATATGGATCCACTAGAGGCATTGCATGTGTGTTCTTTTCACAAACCACATATGGATCAACCAATGGCTTTGCATGTGTGTTCTTTTCACAAATCACATATGGATCCACCAGTGTTCATTGCATTAGTGTTCTTTCCACAAACCACACATGGATTAATCAATGTCATTGCATGTGCGTTCCTGTCAAGAACCACACATGGATCAACCAATGTCATTGCATTTGTGTTCTTTCCACAAACCACATATGGATCAATCAATGTCATTGCATGTATGTCCGTGTCATGAAACACACATGGATCAACCAATGTCATTGCATGTGTGTTCCTATCAAGAACCACATATGGATCCACCAGTGTTCATTGCATGTGTGTTCCTGTCATGAACCACACATGGATCAACCAGTGGTTATTGCATGTGTGTTTTTTCTGCGGACCACATATGGATCCACTAGAGTCATTGCATGTGTGTTCTTTTCAGAAACCACATATGGACCCACTAGAGTCATTTCATGTGTGTTCTTATACTAAAACTACCACTAGAGTCATTGCATGTGTGCTCTTTTCACAAACCACATATGGATCAACCAGTGGCATTGCATGTGTATTCCTCTCATAAACCACATATGGATCCACTCAGTGTGATTGCATGTGTGTTCTTCTCACAAACCACATAAGGATCCACCAGTGTGACTGCATGTGTGTTCTTTTCACAAACCACACATGGATCAACCAGTGTCATTGCATGTGTGTTCTTTCCACAAACCACATATGGATCAACCAGTGGTCATTGCATGTATGTTCTTTCCACAAACCACAAATGGATCAACTAGTATCATTGCATGTGTGTTCTTTCCACAAACCACATATGGATCCACTAGTGTTCATTGCATGTGTGTTCTTTCCACAAACCACATATGTATCCACTAGAGTCATTTCATGTGTGTTCTTTTCACAAACCACACATGGATAAACCAATGTCTTTGCATGTGTGTTCTCATAACAAACCACACATGGATCCACCAGAGTCATTGCATGTGTGTTCTTTCCACAAACCACACATTGATCAACCAGTGTCATTGAATGTGTGTTCTTTCCACAAACCACATATGGATCAACCAGTGGTCATTGCATGTGTGTTCTTTCCACAAACCACATATGTATCCACTAGAGTTATTCCATGTGTGTTCTTTTCACAAACCACATATGGATCAACCAGTGGTCATTGCATGTGTGTTCTTTCCACAAACCACATATGGATCCACTAGAGTCATTACATGTGTGTTCTTTTCACAAACCACATATGGCCCCCCAAGAGTCATTGCATGTGTGTTCTTTTCACAAACCACACATGGATCCACCAGAGTCATTGCATGTGTGTTCTTTCCGCAAACCACATATGGATCAACCAATAGCATTGCATGTGTGTTCTTTCCACAAACCACACATGGATCAACCAATGGCATTGCACATGTATTCTTTTCACAAACCACACATGGATCAACCAATGGCATTGCATGTGTGTTCTTTCCACAAATCAGAAATGGATCCACCAGAGTCATTGCATGTGTGTTCTTTCCATAAACCACATATGGATCAACCAGTTTCATTGCATGTGTGTTCTTTCCACAAACCACATATGGATCAACCAATGTCATTGCATGTGTATTCCTGTCATGAACCACACATGGATCAACCAATGTCATTGCATGTGTATTCCTGTCAAGAACCACATATGGATCCACCAGTGTTCATTGCATGTGTTTTCCTGTCATGAACCACACATGGATCAACCAGTGGTTATTGCATGTGTGTTCTTTCCACAAACCACTTATGGATCCACCAGTGTTCACTACATGTGTGTTCTTTCCACAAACCACTTATGGATCCACTAGTGTTCATTGCATGTGTGTTCTTTCCACAAACCACATATGGATCCACTAGACTCATTGCATGTGTGTTCTTTTCACAAACCACACATGGATCAACCAGTGTCATTGCACGTGTGTTCTTTCCACAAGCCACGTATGGATCCACCAATGTCATTGCATGTGTGTTCTTTTCCACAAACCACACGGATCAACCAATGGCATAGCATGTGTCTTCTTTTCACAAAACACACATGTATCAACCAATGGCATTGCATGTGTGTTCTTTTCACAAACCACACATGGATCCACCAGTGTCATTGCATGTGTGTTCTTTCCACAAACCACACATGGATCAACCAGTGTCCATTGCATGTGTTTTGTTTTCCACAAACCACATATGGATCCACTAGTGTTCACTGCATGTGTGTTCTTTCCACAAACCACTTATGGATCCACCAGTGTTCATTGCATGTGTGTTCTTTTCCACAAACCACATATGGATCCACTAGAGTCATTGCATGTGTGTTCTTTCACAAACCACATATGGGACCACTAGAGTCATTGCATGTGTGTTCTTATACTAAAACCAGCACTAGAATCATTGCATGTGTTTTCTTTTCACAAACCACATATGGATCCACCAGTGTCATTGCATGTGTTTTCTTTCCACAAACCACATATGGATCCACCAGTGTTCATTGCATGTGTGTTCTTTCCACAAACCACACATGGATCCCCCCGAGTCATTGCATGTGTGTTCTTTTCACAAACCACAAATGGACCCACTTGAGTTATTGCATGTCTGTTCTTTTCACAAACCACATATGGATCCACCAGTGTCATTGCATGTGTGTTCTTTCCACAAACCACATATGGATCAACCAGTGGTTATTGCATGTGTGTTCTTTCCACAAACCACATATGGATCCACTAGCGTCATTGCATGTGTGTTCTTTTCACAAACCACATATGGACCCACTAGAGTCATTGCATGTGTGTTCTTTCCACAAACCACACATGGATCCACCAGAGTCATTGCATGTGTGTTCTTTCCACAAACCACATATGGATCCACAAGAGTCATTACATGTGTGTTGTTTTCACAAACCACACATGGCTCAACCAGTGTCATTGTATGTGTGTTCTTTCCACAAACCACATATGGACCAACCAGTGGTCATTGCATGTGTGTTCTTTCCACAAACCACATATGGATCAAGTAGTGTCATTGAATGTGTGTTCTTTCCATAAACCACATGTGGATCCACTAGTGTTCATTGCATGTGTGTTCTTTCCACAAACCACATATGTATCCACTAGAGTCATTGCATGTGTGTTCTTTTCACAAACCACATATGGAAACACTGGAGTCATTGCATGTGTGTTCTTTTCACAAACCACATATGGATCCACCAGTGTCATTGCATGTCTGTTCTTTCCACAAACCACTTATGGATCCACCAGTGTTCATTGCATGTGTGTTCTTTTGCACAAACGACATATGTATCCACTAGAGTCATTGCATGTGTGTTCTTTTCACAAATCACATATGGACCCACTAGATTCATTGCATGTGTGTTCTTTCCACAAACCACACATGGATTAACCAATGGCATTGCATGTGTGTTATTGTCATAAACCACATATGGATCAACCCATGTCATTGCATGTGTGTTCCTGACATGAACCACATATGGACCCACTAGTGGTCATTGCATGTGTGTTCTATCCACAAACCACATATGGCTCCACTAGAGACATTGCATGTGTGTTCTTTTCACAAACCACATATGGATCAACCAATGGCTTTGCATGTGTGTTCTTTTCACAAATCACATATGGATCCACCAGTGTTCATTGCATTAGTGTTCTTTCCACAAACCACACATGGATTAATCAATGTCATTGCATGTGTGTTCCTGTCAAGAACCACACATGGATCAACCACTGTCATTGCATGTGTGTTCTTTCCACAAACCACATATGAATGAATCAATGTCATTGCATGTGTGTCCGTGTCATGAACCACACATGGATCAACCAATGGCATTGCATGTGTGTTCTTTTCACAAATCACATATGGATCAACCAGTGTTCACTACATGTGTGTTCTTTCCACAAACCACTTATGGATCCACCAGTTTTCATTGCATGCGTGTTCTTTCCACAAACCAGATATGGATCCACTAGAGTCATTGCATGTGTATTCTTTTCACAAACCACATGTGTGTTCTTTCCACAAACCACATATGGATCAACCATTGGTCATTGCATGTGTGTTCTTTCAACAAACCACACATGGATCAACCAGTGTCATTGCATGCGTGTTCTTTTCCACAAACCACATATGGATCCACTAGAGTCATTGCAGTGTGTTCTTTTCACAAACCACATATGGACCCACTAGAGTCATTGCATGTGTGTTCTTATACTAAAACCAGCACTAGAGTCATTGCATGTGTGTTCTTTTCACAAACCACATATGGATCCACCAGTGTCATTGCATGTGTGTTCTTTCCACAAACCATATATGGATCCACTAGCGGCATTGCATGTGTGTTCTTTTCACAAACCACATATGGACCCACTAGAGTCATTGCATGTGTGTTCTTATACTAAAACCAGCACTAGAGTCATTGCATGTGTGTTCTTTTCACAAACCACATATGGATCCACCAGTGTCATTGCATGTGTGTTCTTTCCACAAACCATATATGGATCCACTAGCGGCATTGCATGTGTGTTCTTTTCACAAACCACATATGGACCCACTAGAGTCATTGCATGTGTGTTCTTTCCACAAACCACACATGGATCCACCAGAGTCATTGCATGTGTGTTCCTTCGAGAACCACATTTGGATCCACTAGTGTTCATTGCATGTGTGTTCTTCCACAAACCACATATGGATCAACCACTGGCATTGCATGTGTATTCTTTCTACAAACGACACATGGATCAACCAATGGCATTGCATGTGTTTTCTTTTCACAAATCACATATGGATCAACCAGCGTTCACTACATGTGTGTTCTTTCCACAAACCACTTATGGATCCACCAGTGTTCATTGCATGCGTGTTCTTTCCACAAACCACATATGGATCCACTAGAGTCATTGCATGTGTGTTCTTTTCACAAACCACACATGGATCAACCAGTGTCATTGCATGTGTGTTCTTTCCACAAACCACATATGGATCAACCAGTGGTCATTGCATGTGTGTTCTTTCAACAAACCACACATGGATCAACCAGTGTCATTGAATGTGTGTTCTTTCCACAAACCACATGTGGATCCACTAGTATTCATTGCATGTGTGTACTTTCCACAAACCACATATGTATCCACTAGAGTAATTGCATGTGTGTTCTTTCCACAAACCACATATGGACCCACTAGAGTCATTGCATGTGTTTTATTTTCACAAACCACATAGGGATCCACTAGTGTCATTGCATGTGTGTTCTTTCCACCAACCACATATGGATCCACCAGTGTTTATTGCATGTGTGTTCTTTCCACAAACCACACATGGATCCCCCTGAGTCATTGCATGTGTGTTCATTTCACAAACCACATATGGACCCACTTGAGTCATTGCATGTGTGTTATTTCCACAAACTACACATGGATTAACCAATGGTATTGCATGTGTGTTATTGTCACAAACCACATATGGATCAACCAATGTCATTGCATGTGTGTTCCTGACATGAACCACACATGGACCCACTAGAGTCATTGCATGTGTGTTCTTTCCACAAACCACTTATGGATCCACTAGAGTCATTGCATGTGTGTTCTTTTCACAAACCACATATGGATCAACCAATGGCATTGCATGTGTGTTGTTTTCACAAATCACATATGGATCCACCAGTGTTCATTGCATTAGTGTTCTTTCCACAAACCACACATGGATTAACCAATGGCATTGCATGCGTGTTCTTTTCGACAAACCACATATGGATCCACATGAGTCATTGCATGTGTGTTCTTCTCACAAACCACATATGGACCTACTAGAGTCATTACATGTGTGTTCTTATACTAAAACCAGCACTAGAGTCATTGCATGTGTGTTCTTTTCACAAACAACATATGGATCCACCAGTGTCATTGCATGTGTGTTCTTTCCACAAACCACATATGGATCAACCAGTGGTTATTGCATGAGTGTTCTTTCCACAAACCACATATGGATCCACTAGCGTCATTGCATGTGTGTTCTTTTCACAAACCACATATGGACCCACTAGAGTCATTGCATGTGTGTTCTTTCCACAAACCACACATGGATCCACCAGAGTCATTGTATGTGTGTTCTTTCCACAAACCACATATGGATCCACTAGAGTCATTGCATGTGTGTTGTTTTCACAAACCACACATGGATCAACCAGTGTCATTGTATGTGTGTTCTTTCCACAAACCACATATGGACCAACCAGTGGTCATTGCATGTGTGTTCTTTCCACAAACCACATATGGATCAAGCACTGTCATTGCATGTGTGTTCTTACCACAAACCACATGTGGATCCACTAGTGTTCATTGCATGTGTGTTCTTTCCACAAACCACATATGTATCCACTAGAGTCATTGCATGTCTGTTCTTTCCACAAACCACATGTGTGTTCTTTTCACAAACCACATATGGACCCACTAGAGTCATTGCATGTGTGTTCTTTTCACAAACCACATATGGATCCACCAGTGTCATTGCATGTCTATTCTTTCCACAAACCACTTATGGATCCACCAGTGTTCATTGCATGTGTGTTCTTTTGCACAAACCACATATGTATCCACTAGAGTCATTGCATGTGTGTTCTTTTCACAAATCACATATGGACCCACTAGATTCATTGCATGTGTGTTCTTTCCACAAACCACACATGGATTAACCAATGGCATTGCATGTGTGTTATTGTCATAAACCACATATGGATCAACCAATGTCATTGCATGTGTGTTCCTGACATGAACCACATATGGACTCACTAGTGGTCATTGCATGTGTGTTCTTTCCACAAACCACATATGGATCCACTAGAGGCATTGCATGTGTGTTCTTTTCACAAACCACATATGGATCAACCAATGGCTTTGCATGTGTGTTCTTTTCACAAATCACATATGGATCCACCAGTGTTCATTGCATTAGTGTTCTTTCCACAAACCACACATGGATTAATCAATGTCATTGCATGTGCGTTCCTGTCAAGAACCACACATGGATCAACCAATGTCATTGCATTTGTGTTCTTTCCACAAACCACATATGGATCAATCAATGTCATTGCATGTGTGTCCGTGTCATGAATCACACATGGATCTACCAATGTCATTGCATGTGTGTTCCTATCAAGAACCACATATGGATCCACCAGTGTTCATTGCATGTGTGTTCCTGTCATGAACCACACATGGATCAACCAGTGGTTATTGCATGTGTGTTTTTTCTGCGGACCACATATGGATCCACTAGAGTCATTGCACGTGTGTTCTTTTCAGAAACCACATATGGACCCACTAGAGTCATTGCATGTGTGTTCTTATACTAAAACTACCACTAGAGTCATTGCATGTGTGCTCTTTTCACAAACCACATATGGATCAACCAGTGGCATTGCATGTGTATTCCTCTCATAAACCACATATGGATCCACTCAGTGTGATTGCATGTGTGTTCTTCTCACAAACCACATAAGGATCCACCAGTGTGACTGCATGTGTGTTCTTTTCACAAACCACACATGGATCAACCAGTGTCATTGCATGTGTGTTCTTTCCACAAACCACATATGGATCAACCAGTGGTCATTGCATGTATGTTCTTTCCACAAACCACAAATGGATCAACTAGTATCATTGCATGTGTGTTCTTTCCACAAACCACATATGGATCCACTAGTGTTCATTGCATGTGTGTTCTTTCCACAAACCACATATGTATCCACTAGAGTCATTTCATGTGTGTTCTTTTCACAAACCACACATGGATAAACCAATGTCTTTGCATGTGTGTTCTCATAACAAACCACACATGGATCCACCAGAGTCATTGCATGTGTGTTCTTTCCACAAACCACACATTGATCAACCAGTGTCATTGAATGTGTGTTCTTTCCACAAACCACATATGGATCAACCAGTGGTCATTGCATGTGTGTTCTTTCCACAAACCACATATGTATCCACTAGAGTTATTCCATGTGTGTTCTTTTCACAAACCACATATGGATCAACCAGTGGTCATTGCATGTGTGTTCTTTCCACAAACCACATATGGATCCACTAGAGTCATTACATGTGTGTTCTTTTCACAAACCACATATGGCCCCCCAAGAGTCATTGCATGTGTGTTCTTTTCACAAACCACACATGGATCCACCAGAGTCATTGCATGTGTGTTCTTTCCGCAAACCACATATGGATCAACCAATAGCATTGCATGTGTGTTCTTTCCACAAACCACACATGGATCAACCAATGGCATTGCACATGTATTCTTTTCACAAACCACACATGGATCAACCAATGGCATTGCATGTGTGTTCTTTCCACAAATCAGAAATGGATCCACCAGAGTCATTGCATGTGTGTTCTTTCCACAAACCACATATGGATCAACCAGTTTCATTGCATGTGTGTTCTTTCCACAAACCACATATGGATCAACCAATGTCATTGCATGTGTATTCCTGTCATGAACCACACATGGATCAACCAATGTCATTGCATGTGTATTCCTGTCAAGAACCACATATGGATCCACCAGTGTTCATTGCATGTGTTTTCCTGTCATGAACCACACATGGATCAACCAGTGGTTATTGCATGTGTGTTCTTTCCACAAACCACTTATGGATCCACCAGTGTTCACTATATGTGTGTTCTTTCCACAAACCACTTATGGATCCACTAGTGTTCATTGCATGTGTGTTCTTTTCCACAAACCACATATGGATGAACCAATGTCATTGAATGTGTGTTCCTCACATGAACCACATATGGACCCACTAGAGTCATTGCATGTGTGTTCTTTCCACAAACCACATATGGATCCACTAGAGTCATTGCATGTGTGTTCTTTTCACAAACCACATATGGATCAACCAATGGCATTGCATGTGTGTTCTTTCCACAAACCACTTATGGATCCACCAGTGTTCACTACATGTGTGTTCTTTCCACAAACCACTTATGGATCCACCAGTGTTCATTGCATGTGTGTTATTTTCCACAAACCACATATGGACCCACTAGAGTAATTTCATGTGTGTTCTTTCCACAAACCACACATGGATTAACCAATGGCATTGATGTGTGTTATTGTCACAAACCACATATGGATCAACCAATGTCATTGCATGTGTGTTCCTGACATGAACCACATATGGACCCACTAGAGTCATTGCATGTGTGTTCTTTCCACAAACCACATATGGATCCACTAGAGGCATTGCATTTGTGTTCTTTTCACAAACCACATATGGATCAACCAATGGCATTGCATGTGTGTTCTTTTCACAAATCACATATGCATCCACAAGTGTTCATTGCATTAGTGTTCTTTCCACAAACCACACATGGATTAATCAATGTCATTGCATGTGTGTTCCTGTCAAGAACCACACATGGATCAACCAATGTCATTGCATGTGTGTTCTTTCCACAAACCACATATGGATGAATCAATGTCATTCCATGTGTGTCCGTGTCATGAATCACACATGGATCAACCAATGTCATTGCATGTGTGTTCCTGTCAAGAACCACATATGGATCAACCAGTGTTCATTGCATGTGTGTTTCTGTCATGAACCACACATGGATCAACCAGTGGTTATTGCATGTGTGTTCTTTCCACAAACCACTTATGGATCCACCAGTGTTCACTATATGTGTGTTCTTTCCACAAACCACTTATGGATCCAGTAGTGTTCATTGCATGTGTGTTCTTTTCCACAAACCACATATGGATCAACCAATGTCATTGCATGTGTGTTCCTAACATGAACCACATATGGACCCACTAGAGTCATTGCATGTGTGTTCTTTCCACAAACCACATATGGATCCACTAGAGTCATTGCATGTGTGTTCTTTTCACAAACCACATATGGATCAACCAATGGCATTGCATCTGTGTTCTTTCCACAAACCACTTATGGATCCACCAGTGTTCACTATATGTGTGTTCTTTCCACAAACCACTTATGGATCCACCAGTGTTCATTGCATGTGTGTTATTTTCCACAAACCACGTATGGACCCACTAGAGTCATTTCATGTGTGTTCTTTCCACAAACCACACATGGATTAACCAATGGCATTGATGTGTGTTATTGTCACAAACCACATATGGATCAACCAATGTCATTGCATGTGTGTTCCTGACATGAACCACATATGGACCCACTAGAGTCATTGCATGTGTGTTCTTTCCACAAACCACATATGGATCCACTAGAGTCATTGCATGTGTGTTCTTTTCACAAACCACATATGGAGCAACCAATGGCATTGTATGTGTGTTCTTTCCACAAACCACTTATGGATCCACCAGTGTTCACTATATGTGTGTTCTTTCCACAAACTACTTATGGATCCACTAGTGTTCATTGCATGTGTGTTCTTTTCCACAAACCACATATGGATCCACTAGTGTCATTACATGTTTGTTCTTTTCATTAACCACATATGGATCCCCAAGTGTCATTGCATGTGTGTTATTTTCATTAACCACTGCTAGAGTCATTGCTTGTGTGTTCTTTTCACAAACCACATATGGATCCACAAGAGTTCATAGCATGTTTGTTCTTTTCACAAACCACATATGGATCCACCAGAGTTCATTGCATGTGTGTTCTTTCCACAAACCACATATGGATCCACTGAAGGCATTGCATGTATGTTCTTTTCACAAACCACATATGGATCAACCAATGGCATTGCATGTGTGTTCTTTCCACAAATCACATATGGATCCACCAGTGTTCATTGCATTAGTGTTCTTTCCACAAACCACACATGGATTAATCAATGTCATTGCATGTGTGTTCCTGTCAAGAACCACACATGGATCAACCAATGTCATTGCATGTGTGTTCTTTCCATAAACCACATATGGATCAATCTATGTAATTGCATATGTGTCCGTGTCATGAACCACACATGGATCAACCAATGTCATTGCATGTGTGTTCCTGTCAAGAACCACATATGGATCCACAAGTGTTCATTGCATGTGTGTTCCTGTCATGAACCACACATGGATCAACCAGTGGTTATTGCATGTGTGTTCTTTCTACGGACCACATATGGATCCACTAGAGTCATTGCACGTGTGTTCTTTTCACAAACCACATATGGACCCACTAGACTCATTGCATGTGTGTTCTTATACGAATACTAGCACTAGAGTCATTGCATGTGTGTTCTTTTCACAAACCACATATGGATCAACCAGTGGCATTGCATGTGTGTTCCTCTCATAAACCACATATGGATCCACTCAGTGTAATTGCATGTGTGTTCTTCTCAGAAACCACATAAGGATCAACTAGTGTGATTGCATGTGTGTTCTTTTCACAAACCACACATGGATCAACCAGTGTCATTGCATGTGTGTTCTTTCCACAAACCACATATGGATCAACCAGTGGTCATTGCATGTGTGTTCTTTCCACAAACCACATATGGATCCTCCAGTGTTCATTGCATGTGTGTTCTTGCCACAAACCACATATGTATCCACTAGAGTCATCTCATGTGTGTTCTTTTCACAAACCACACATGGATTAACCAATGTCATTGCATGTGTGTTCTTTTCACAAACCACACATGGATCCACCAGAGTCATTGCATGTGTGTTTTTTCCACAAACCACACATTGATCAACCAGTGTCATTGAATGTGTGTTCTTTCCACAAACCACATATGGATCAACCAGTGGTCATTGCATGAGTGTTCTTTCCACAAACCACATATGGATCCACTAGAGTCATTGCATGTGTGTTCTTTTCACAAACCACATACGGATCAACCAGTGGTCATTGCATGTGTGTTTTCTCGACAAACCACATATGGATCCACTAGAGTCATTGCATGTGTGTTCTTTTCGCAAACCACATATGGATCAACCAATGGCTTTGCATGTGTGTTCTTTTCACAAATCACATATGGATCCACCAGTGTTCATTGCATTAGTGTTCTTTCCACAAACCACACATGGATTAATCAATGTCATTGCATGTGCGTTCCTGTCAAGAACCACACATGGATCAACCAATGTCATTGCATTTGTGTTCTTTCCACAAACCACATATGGATCAATCAATGTCATTGCATGTGTGTCCGTGTCATGAAACACACATGGATCAACAAATGTCATTGCATGTGTGTTCCTATCAAGAACCACATATGGATCCACCAGTGTTCATTGCATGTGTGTTCCTGTCATGAACCACACATGGATCAACCAGTGGTTATTGCATGTGTGTTTTTCTGCGGACCACATATGGATCCACTAGAGTCATTGCACGTGTGTTCTTTTCAGAAACCACATATGGACCCACTAGAGTCATTGCATGTGTGTTCTTATACTAAAACTACCACTAGAGTCATTGCATGTGTGCTCTTTTCACAAACCACATATGGATCAACCAGTGGCATTGCATGTGTATTCCTCTCATAAACCACATATGGATCCACTCAGTGTGATTGCATGTGTGTTCTTCTCACAAACCACTAGATTCATTGCATATGTCTTCTTTTCACAAACCACATATGGACCCACTAGAGTCATTGCATGTGTGTTCTTATACTAAAACCAGCACTAGAGTCATTAAATGTGTGTTCTTTTAACAACCCACATATGGATCCACCAGTGTCATTGCATGTGTGTTCCTGTCAAAAACCACATATGGATCCACCAGACTCATTGCATGTGTGTTCATTTCCACAAACCACACATGGATCCACCAATGTCATTGCATGTGTGTTCTTTCCACAAACCACACATGGATCAACCAGAGTCATTGCATGTGTGTTCTTTTCACAAACCACACATGAACCCACTTGAGTCATTGCATGTGTGTTCTTTCCACAACCACACATGGATCAACCAATGTCATTGCATGTGTGTTATTATCACAAACCACATATGGATCAACCAATGTCATTGCATGTGTGTTCTTGTCATGAACCACACATGGATCCACCAGTGTTCATTGCATGTGTGTTCTTTCCACAAACCATACATGGATCCCCCTGAGTCCTTGCATGTGTGTTATTTTCATAAACCACATATGGACCCACTTGAGTCATTGCATGTGTGTTCTTTCCACAAACAACACATGGATCAACCAATGGCATTGCACGTGTATTCTTTTCACAAACCACACATGGATCAACCAATGGAATTGCATATGTGTTCTTTGCACAAATCAGACATGGATCCACCAGAGTCATTGCATGTGTGTTCTTTCCACAAACCATCAACCAGTGTCATTGCATGTGTGTTCTTTCCACAAACCACATATGAACCAACCAGTGGTCATTGCATGTATGTTCTTTCCACAAACCACATATGGATCAACCAGTGTCATTGCATGTGTGTTCTTTCCACAAACCAGATATGGATCAACCAATGTCACTACATGTGTGTTCCTGTCATGAACCACACATGGATCAACCAATGTCATTGCATGTGTATTCCTGTCAAGAACCACGTATGAATCCACCAGTGTTCATTGCATGTGTTTTCCTGTCATGAACCACACATGCATCAACCAGTGGTTATGGCATGTGTGTTCTTTCGGCAAACCACACATGGAGCCACTATAGTCATTGCACGTGTGTTCTTTTGACAAACCACATGTGGACCCACTAGAGTCATTGCATGTGTGTTCTTATACTAAAACCAGCACTAGAGTCATTGCATGTGTGTTCTTTTCACAAACCATATATGGTTCCACCAGTGTCATTGCATGTGTGTTCTTTCCACAATCCACTTATGGATCCACCAGTGTTCATTGCATGTGTGTTGTTTTCCACAAACCACATATGGATCCACTAGAGTCATTGCATGTGTGTTCTTTTCACAAACCACATATGGACCCACTAGAGTCATTTCATGTGTGTTCTTTCCACAAACCACACATGGATTAACCAATGGCATTGATGTGTGTTATTGTCACCAACCACATATGGATCAACCAATGTCATTGCATGTGTGTTCCTGACATGAACCACATATGGACCCACTAGAGTCATTCCATGTGTGTTCTTTCCACAAACCACATATGGATCCACCAGTGTCATTGCATGTTTGTTCTTTCCACAAACCACTTATGGATCCACCAGTGTTTATTGCATGTGTGGTCTTTTCCACAAACCACATATGTATCCACTAGAGTCATTGCATGTGTGTTCTTTTCACAAACCACATATGGACCCACTAGAGTCATTGCATGTGTGTTCTTTCCACAAACCACACATGGATTAACCAATGGCATTGCATGTGTGTTATTATCACAAACCACATATGGATCAACCAATGTCATTGCATGTGTGTTCCTGACATGAACCACATATGGACCCACTAGTGGTCATTGCATGTGTGTTCTTTCCACAAACCACATATGGATCCACTGGAGGCATTGCATGTGTGTTCTTTTCACAAACCACATACGAATGGCATTGCATGTGTGTTCTTTGCACAAATCACATATGGATCCACCAGTGTTCATTGCATTAGTGTTCTTTCCACAAACCACACATGGATCAACCAATGGCATTGCATGTGTGTTCTTTCCACAAAACACATATGGATGAATCAATGTCATTGCATGTGTGTCCGTGTCATGAACCACATATGGATCAACCAATTTCATTGCATGTGTGTTCCTGTCAAGAACCACATATGGATCCACCAGTGTTCATTGCATGTGTGTTCCTGTCATGAACCACACATGGATCAACCAGTGGTTATTGCATGTATGTTCTTTCTGCGGACCACATATGGATCCACTAGAGTCATTGCACGTGTGTTCTTTTCACAAACCACATATGGACCCACTAGAGTCATTGCATGTGTGTTCTTATACTAAAACTAGCACTAGAGTCATTGCATGTGTGTTCTTTTCACAAACCACATATGGATCAACCAGTGGCATTGCATGTGTGTTCCTCTCATAAACCACATATGGATCCAATCAGTGTGATTGCATGTGTGTTCTTCTCACAAACCACATAAGGATCCACCAGTGTGATTGCCTGTGTGTTCTTTTCACAAACCACACATGGATCAACCAGTGTCATTGCATGTGTGTTCTTTCCACAAACCACATATGGATCAACCACTGGTCATTGCATGTGTGTTCTTTCCACAAACCACAAATGGATCAACCAGTATCATTGCATGTGTGTTCTTTTCACTAATAACAACTGGAGTCATTGCATGTGTGTTCTTTCCACAAACCACATATGGATCAACTAGAGTCATTGCATGTGTGTTCTTTTCACAAACCACATATGGATCAACCAATGGCATTACATGTGTCTTGTTTTCACAAATCACATATGGATCCACCAGTGTTCATTGCATTAGTGTTCTTTCCACAAACCACACATGGATTAACCAATGGTATTGCATGTGTGTTCTTTTCCACAAACCACATATGGATCCACTAGAGTCATTGCGTGTGTGTTCTTCTCACAAACCACATATGGACCTACTAGAGTCATTACATGTGTGTTCTTATACTAAAACCAGCACTAGAGTCATTGCATGTGTGTTCTTTTCACAAACCACATATGGATCCACCAGTGTCATTGCATGTGTGTTCTTTCCACAAACCACATATGGATCAACCAGTGGTTATTGCATGTGTGTTCTTTCCACGAACCACATATGGATCCACTAGCGTCATTGCATGTGTGTTCTTTTCACAAACCACACATGGATCAACCAATGTCATTGCATGTGTGTTCTTTCCACAAATCAGACATGGATCCACCAGAGTCATTGCATGTGTGTTCTTTCCACAAACCACATATGGATCAACCAGTGTCATTGCATGTGTGTTCTTTCCACAAACCACATATGGATCAACCAATGTCATTGCATGTGTGTTCCTGTCATGAACCACACATGGATCAACCAATGTCATTGCATGAGTATTCCTGTCAAGAACCACATATGGATCCACCAGTGTTCATTGCATGTGTTTTCCTGTCATGAACCACACATGGATCAACCAATGGTTATTGCATCTGTGTTCTTTCCGCAAACCACACATGGATCCACTAGAGTCATTGCACGTGTGTTCTTTTCACAAACCACATATGGACCCACTAGAGTCATTGCATGTGTGCTCTTATACTAAAACCAGCACTAGAGTCATTGCATGTGTGTTGTTTTCACAAACCACATATGGTTCCACCTGTGTCATTGCATGTGTGTTCTTTCCACAAACCACGTATGGATCCACCAGTGTTCAATGCATGTGTGTTGTTTTCCACAAACCACATATGGATCCACTAGAGTCGTTGCATGTGTGTTCTTTTCACAAACCACCTATGGACCCACTAGAGTCATTTCATGTGTGTTCTTTCCACAAACCACACATGGATTAACCAATGGCATTGATGTGTGTTATTGTCACAAACCACATATGGATCAACCAATGTCATTGCATGTGTGTTCCTGACATGAACCACATATGGACCCACTAGTGGTCATTGCATGTGTGTTCTTTCCACAAACCACATATGGATCCACTTGAGGCAGTGCATGTGTGTTCTTTTCACAAACCACATATGGACCAACCAATGGCATTGCATGTGTGTTCTTTCCACAAACCACTTATGGATCCACCAGTGTTCACTATATGTGTGTTCTTTCCACAAACCACTTATGGATCCACCAGTGTTCATTGCATGTGTGTTCTTTTCCACAAACCACATATGGATCAACCAATGGCATTGCATGTGTGTTCTTTCCACAAACCACACATGGATTAACAGAATGGCATTGCATATGCATTGTGTCACAAACCACATATGGATCAACCAATGTCATTGCATGTGTGTTCCTGACATGAACCACATATGGACCCACTAGAGTCATTGCGTGTGTGTTCTTTCCACAAACCACATATGGATCCACTAGAGTCATTGCATGTGTGTTCTTTTCACAAACCACATATGGATCAACCAATCGCATTGCATGTGTGGTCTTTTCACAAATCACATATGGATCATCCAGTGTTCACGGCATGTGTGTTCTTTCCGCAAACCACTTATGGATCCACCAGTGTTCATTGCATGTGTGTTCTTTTCCACAAACCCCATATGGATCAACCAATGGCATTGCATGTGTGTTATTTCCACAAACCACACATGGATCCACCAGAGTCATTGCATGTCTTATCTTTTCAATCACCATAGTTAGAGTCATTGCATGTGTGTTCTTTTCACAAACAACATATGGATCAACCAGTGGCATTACGTGTGTGTTCTTTTCACAAATCACATATGGATTAACTAGTGTTCACTGCATGTGTGTTCTTTCCACAAACCACTTATGGATCCACCAATGTTCATTGCATGTGTGTTCTTTTCCACAAACCACATATGGATCCACTAGAGTCATTGCATGTGTGTTCTTTTCACAAACCACATATGGACCCACTAGAGTCATTGCATGTGTTCTCTTATACTAAAACCAGCACTAGAGTCATTGCATGTGTGTTGTTTCCACAAACCACATATGGATCAACCAATGTCATTGCATGTGTGTTCCTGTCATGAACCACATATGCATCAACCAATGGCATTGCATGTGTGTTCTTTCCACAAACCACATATGGATCAACCAATGGCATTGCATGTGTGTTCTTTTCACAAACCACATTTGGATCAACCAGTGTCATTGCATGCGTGTTCTTTCCACAAACCACATTTGGATCAACCAATGTCATTGCATGTGTGTTCCTGTCATGAACCACACATGGATCAACCAATGTCATTGCATGTGTGTTCCTGTCAAGAACCACATATGGATCCACCAGTGTTTATTGCATGTGTGTTCCTGCCATGAACCACACATGGATCAACCAGTGGTTATTGCATGTGTTTTCTTTCCACAAACCACATATGGATCCACTAGTTATTGCATGTGTGTTCTTTTCACAACCCACGTATGGACCCACTAGACTCATTGCATGTGCGTTCTTTCCAGAAACCACACATGGATTGACATGTCCACACGCTAGGTCCCCCACCTATCGGCCGAATGTGGACGGTAGGATTCTGCCTGAGTTATTAAGTGGGGATAAATCACGCTTCACCACTACCCTGACATCCAAAGGCTCCTCTTTCCTCTGCCCTCGCTCCCCTCGCTTATGGCTCGCAGCTCGTGCAGTTTTTCTCGGGCAGAATCAAGGTCGGCTCAACACCGTCAGGCGGGTGCCCCCATCAGGTACCGGAGGGTGCCCTACGATTACTACCCCGATATGCTGTATTTGTGCGGTGAGAAGATGTCGAGATGGATTTCGTGGACCGACGAAAATACTGTAGGAAAATTCAGCAACTACAGCATCAGAGAGGTAAGTTCCTACTATAGGTACAATGATAACCCGGATCCGGAAAGTGTAATGTAATTCTTTTTTTTTCCTTCGATCTACTACGCAAGAAGGGAGGGGGACTGGCTGTGACCAGTTTGTGTGGATTGAAAAGCCACTGACAGGTTTTCACAGAGAGCTTGTCCAGGATCTGCGTGATGCTGTGTGGGATAAGAAAGAGGAGATTCGTGCGATGGAGCGAGAGATTCGGGAGCTTCGCCAGGTGCAGGGGAGGCAGGGGCAGGGAGGTGGTGCGACAGACGGGCTCAAGATTAGGACAGATAGTGGGAACAATTTCCTCATTATCTGGGCATTGTCTGTTGCATTTGCAGTTTATGTTGCCATGTCGTTGTCCAGCAGCTGAAATAAGTTGCTGCTTCGTGGAGTGTATCAGCCAACTTAGAACTTGTTTTTCAGCCCAGAAACTTATCATAAGTGTAATGCCAATAGTAGGGATTTATTAAGCGCCTATAAATAATTCATGTCTGTGGCACTAACACCCATCGATTTTGGAGACCCCTTAACCGCTCAGCTATCACGATTGTTCAGATACTAGTGGCACAGTCACAATTTCGGATTCAACTAGTGGCCTCGGCCGTATCCAATCCTAAAGTCGCGATACATTTTACTCCGAGTACGGGAGGCAGATTGTTTCACCCGGGAAATTCCATGCACACAACTCTAGAGTTTAACCGAACTACATATATAGGTTCAAGTTCAATACATCATTAGGCTTCTACACTGCTAGCCTTCTTTCTCTGCTTGGGTGCCAACTTTCTTCCTCTTGCCTTCACGTCCACTGGCTTCTTCATCTCCTGCCTTCTTCCTCTTCCTGGGTGCCAATTTTTTTACCTTCACGTACCCTGCATCTCCGGGTCGAGGGAAATCAGGCCAATCAGCACCAGAATCTTGTCCAGCATCATCACTCCACTCGTTTTGTTTTTCTTCCATGACAAAATCACCGAGCATTTGTCTTGTTTCTTACCTTGCGCTTCCTGTAAAAAAACCAGTACATGGATTACTACCTTATATCTATAGATTATAAATAATATTTTTGTGAATGTACCATCTCATACCTAGGTTTGGGAGCATTAAGGGGACAGCCCGCTGCTCTATGGCCTATAAGATGGCAGGTCTTGCATCTGTTTTTGCCCTTCTTGGTTGCAGAGAAAGCCGAACCCTTCTTCTCGAGAAAATTCTTAAACCTATTCACCTGAGGTCTTCCTCTGCCCCTTTTTGTAACTGGCTGGCAAAGCTCGAAAGACAGTTGGACTTGAGTCCACTAAGATGGGTAGAGTAGTAGTCTAACAAATACTGATCCAAATGTGGTAGAGTTCTTTTCTTCACCAAGAAGGCCAAGGCGTGGTCGCAAGGTTTCCCGGTATGCTGCCACTCTAAGCAGGTGCATTCTCGCAGCTAGATGTTCACAACATCCCTTTTGCCACTCTTGGACATATCGACCACCTCACAGCTACTGCTGGTTGACGGGAGAACCTTAAGATGAGCAAGTCCTCGGCTTCTCTTGTGCAGTTGCTGTACAACTGGCGGTAGCATATATCCTCTAAGTCTCCTGCCGATCTCTCTCCTTATATTTAACAGCTTCATGATCATACCATGTATGATGTCCATCAAGATATGAACATGACACACTTTTATGTCCTTCACCCAGTTATTCAGGCATTCTGCAAGTGTTGTTTATGTAATCAACTTTGATGTCAGGGTTGAATTGACTCCTCTTCCATAGCTGTGAATGATGGATGGCTAAGTACTCTGGAAGTTCAGGGGCTTCCGCAAAAATCTTGCTCATGGAATATTCGCTTCTACTAGGTTTGTAAACTCTAGCAGCAGGAAACATGTAACGAAATATGTTGCCTGCGTAGTGTGAGTACAAGTTGAGCATCATATGGGCATGGCATTCTCTACCTTCAGCTCGTGGGAACACCTCCTTCACTGCATTAAATGACCTTTGCATGCATCCATGGATATAGCCAATGGATCCATGTGGCCTATTGATCTCCTGAGCTACCTCATAAACCAGACCCAGTTTTCCTCCGTTTCTGTTTCAAACAGCCCGAATGCCACTGGGAACATCTAGTTGTGACCATCAAGTGCTGTGGCAGATGGCAGATAGCCTTTCCATTTGCCGCTTAGGGATGTTGTCTACACTCGGATCGACATCCGTCCTTGAATCCCTGGATGCAAGGTTTAAGCGCCATGAAAAATCTTTTGAAATATATTTTACCACGTACTGATTCAGTGTTAATCTCCACAACACTCCCTGGACACCTAGCTTGTAGCTCCGCCTTGAAGTTGTACAGCATCCTGAAGCTATTGGTCCAATCCCTATGCAAGACCCCCAGAGCTTTCTCTCTACCTTTCCAAACCGTGTAATACGGTAGGACAATGTTGTATTTAGAACCGAGGCTAGTCTGAATATTCTTCGCGGTTCTCCTTGGGGTTATCCTTTAGTATGGACATAGATTGCATAGCCACCCACTCCGTATCAGCCATTGAGGATTTCAGTTTCTTTGTCGGACGCATGTGGAGGGCCCATTTTGTTCACCTGCAACACAGATTCATTTAAAAGATAAGCAGAGTCGACTAGTTGCCAGAAAGATATCGCACAACAATTGTAGTTATAGAGTGAAAATAGAGAAAGTTCTAATGGTTTGCTGCATTCATTCCCCCAGTACCCTAATTGCCTTCGATGTAGGTAAGGCTCTTGCTGTGATCCTCCATGGACAATGTACCTCGGCCCGTCCATTCATCCACGTTAACTTGCAAACGGCCTCATACTTCTGGGCAGTGTTCTTCAGTCGATAAATGTTGAACTCCCCCTTGATACAAAAATGCCGGAACAACATCTTGAACTCATGCATGCTACTGAACTCGGTGCCGACCGAAATTATAGGATACTCGTGGTCATGTTTCATTTCTTCTACTTCAACACCCAAATCATCGACTGGAATACCAGCCTCATCGTTAAGTTCCTCGTCTATTTCATCATCTCCAGATTCTTGATCCTCTACATTGCCTTCTTCTTCATCTGATTCAGAATCCTCTCCATCGCCTCTAATGCCTAATCTTTGCACATCATATTGACTCCATGGCGGGTGCACCATCGTCTCCACCCGGATGGACCGGAACATTGCCCCAATCCACCTCACCGGCAACTCTGTTTTCTCCAAGACACTCGGTTGGTTCTGCTGCAACCACATGGAGTGGTCTTACGTTTGCACGCATCCCAGGTACTTCAGTGGACAAACAGCAGTCAGAGTCAATTTCATCTACAGAACCCTCTTGCTCTTCCTGTGTACATCCTCCTTCCTGATGTAATCTTTCCTGATGGTATCAGTAGGGCTTGACATCTGCGTTCCATTCCCATTCGAACTAGGCTTTTTGCTGCCGCTCTTGGGTGTGATCTCCTTCCTGCCTCCCCTCACGGTTGTTGGCTCCAGGGTGCTGGCATTATTGCCTGACCTTAGTGGCATGTTCTTCTTTGAATTATCCCTTTTGCTGCTACTATTGGGCGTGAACTCCTTCGTGCTGGCATTATTCCCTGACAGCAGCGTGTTCCGCTCCAAATTAGTATTTTTTCTGCTCCCACTAGGTGTGGTAGCCTCCGTGCTGGACATCTTCGCCTCTTTGCTACCACTCCTAGGAGTGTTCACCACCGTGCTAGCCCTCTTAGCGTTTATGCTGCTACCGTTCGGTGTGGCATTTTGACTAGATATCAGGGGTGTACTCTGCGGCGTGGTGCCTTTTTTCGTGCGACACTTGGGCGTCCTCTTCTCTGGCGTGGTCTCCTTGGTGACGTTCTTCTTCGGGGTGCCCTTTCTGGGGATGCTCTTCCTGCTCCTCTTTATGACGCTCCTCTGTAAGACTCTCCTCTGTACGAAGCTACCCTCAGTCGCACCAGCCCCAGTGATGCCATGGATCAGGTCATGCATGCCTTCTAAAAGTCCATCATCTCTATTGTCGAGTTCCAATTCCCTCTCCAACCATTTGCACTATCAAGTGGAAGTACACTTCACCTCTATAATGTTTCCTTGTAAACGGTACGACTAAATCCCTGGTATCTTTCACTTCGATAGCCTTTTTGCTCCTGTAACCAAAATATAACAAACGTGCTTCCTGGGAGGACCCCGCAGCACCTTCACACGTAACGATGCCATCAGGTCAGATAACTCTACCACTTCGGGATCGTACCTGCCAAGGATTACATCAAACTCGTCATAGAATTTTTATGTGCCATCATCTAATTTTGCAGTATAATCCGCGACACCGATACGAACGATTACTTTGCCATCATCGGGTTCTTCAGGATAGAAACCTCTGAGAGGTTCGAGAGGTGGAGCGGCACCATCAGACCTAGCCCCAATGCCACCGTCGCCATCACCAGCGTCATCGTTAGCTGGATCAACCTCGCTGGAAGTACCAGGAACAGGAGCAAGGCGAGGGCCCTTAGCAGCGGGAGCTACATTACATGGTGGACAGGCAGGGCCTCTTCTAACGGTAGCCACAATAGGATCAGCTGCTGCCATGCCACATTGACAATCAGGAGCAGTTCCCACAACAGCAGTGTTTCGAGTGCTAGCAGAGTCCAGACCATGAGCTGGCTCCAGACCAGCAGCTCGTTGAACCTGAGCACGGGTTCGAGGAGTACACAAGGCATCAGTCTTTGCAACAATAGTGGGCAGCCTCCGAAAGCCTTAGTTTGCTCAACAGCGGCAGGGATTGGGTCAACAGCGGCCAGATCAACAACAACACAAGGACGACCAGTACCAGGAGATTCTAGAGCATGGGTTCGCACAACTTGAGGATGGTTTCGAGGAGGAGCAGCACACAAGGTGGCGGTCTTGGCAACAATAGTGGGGCAGCCTCCGGAAGCCTTAGTTTGCTCAACAGCGGCATGGATTGGGTGAGCAGCAGCCACAGAAACATGGGCACGGGGACGGGGAAGACCAGTACCAGCAGATTCTAGAGCAGAGTTTTCCACAACGGCAATACGGGGACTCCTACGAGGAGGTTGCCTGACAGAAGCATGTCGCGGATGAGGAACCACATTTTGCTCAACAACAGCAGGGGTTCGAGTTAGACCTCCCTGTCTAATAATAGCTGGGCGACTCCCAGTAGCAGGAGCTTCCTCATCCAGTATGTTACAAATCAGCATAACCACGCGAAGCCCAGCATGCTATTTCATCAACCCAATTAGCTTACTGTCACACGCTACAGGAACCTTGAAGCCTCATTCATCAAGGATGTTGAACCATGCAGTCTGCTCCGGCCTCATTTCAGCAAGTTCACGCACAACAGCAACCAAACCAGGGATAGTGCATAACTGCACAGGCGCTACTTCCATCTTCAGATTGTGAGCTTGATTCCACGTGCTCTTCCCATCTGCTAATTTAATGTGGTAGCCACAGATGGTGACCAGAACCGTGTATTTGGGTTCTGCGGAGATCCTACTTGACAGTAAATTGGAGACAAAAGATAAGAATTGTTTGTCAGCGTCGTGCTAGCAAACAATTCTATGTTCGATATATCTCTGTAATGCTAATAGCCAGCTAGAAGTTATAGGTAGTGCGAATAGCAAAGAGAAGAGTAGCTCACCCACAATTAGCCAGAAGTACTTCTTCCTCGGCAAATGGATCTGCCATCCTTCGGGCTGCTCATCTCGTCGGTGGTAGAGGCGGGCTAGATCGTCACAACGGCTTGCACGACATTCGGCATTAGAGCTCGGTAGCAGCGAGTAGGCGCAGCAACTTGGCGTCGGAAGTCAAATGCCCAAAGAGATCATTCTGGTTAGAGAGGGGATTTCGATGCCGCTGGTGCTAGGGTTCATTTGAAAGGAGGGAGGGAGTGGATTTGTGAATTTTGTCAATGCACCATGCTCCTTTAGTCTCTCGTTTCACCTACGTGGTTGTCATGTTGGCGCTCGCGTCACGGAAATATTACTGACATGAGGGTCCCGACAGTCTACTTCACGGGGCAGTTTCACGGAATGTTTGGATTTGGTAAGGGTGAGATGAGTTTGCATCGAAATGGCCCCTCTCGGTAGTTGGCGGCCCAACATTTCGAAACGCGGCAATTTTAGGCAACTTAGGTACCACGGTGCACTTGCCCGCAAACTTTGGTACCACAGGGTAGCAGTCCTGTGGATTTGAACCCCAGCCAAATCTCCTCAGCGATGCCGGTTACCTCGGATGGCCAGCGGGTAGTGTTTTCTCCTTTTGCCACTAGCTGCAGTAAATATGGGCCTCGTCTCATTGATACACTGGCCACATATTCGGTTGAGTTGAGGCGGCAGAAGAAGGAGAAATCTACGGCATCAGAGGTTGTAGTCGAGAAGAACATGGTGTCAGAGATTGCCACGGACTCAAAGAAGCCCCCGAGTGCCAACGCCTAGCTGTAGCCTACTGTCTTAGTCTTCTTTTGTAATAGTTTAGCTTTCCCTATTGGATTATACCTTGTGGGGTTCCTCTTTTGAGACTCGATGAACCTTGATGTTTCTTCTGCTTGCATTTATTTATAAATAGTTGGCCTTATTTGCTTCTTATTCTGCCTATAATAGGTTCCTTCGAGTGGTCCGTCCGACTCGCCTCCCACCGATGAACCTATGGTGAAACCACATTCAAAGGTGGAGGAGTTGTCACTGCTTTCTCGATTGCGTGACCGCGTAAAACACTTGGAGCGGGAGATGCCCATGATCTATGGTAGCGTGGACGTGTGGAAGTCAAAGGCTGAAAAATCCAGTGCACACGAGAAGTACCTTCTGGGCGAGGTGGCCCAGTTGAATGAGCAATTTAAGTGTTAGTTCTCTAGCCTCTTATCCTTTCCTAGCCATTCGCGGTGGAGCTTTGTCTTTATGCTTTGCTCTGCTTCTTGTAGTTGTTAGCGCTCGTCACCCGCAGGATGAGAGGGATCGAGTTGCCATTCTACTGAATGACCTGACCCAAGAGCAGCTGGAAGCTAGCGGATATTTCTAGGTGGATCACGGTCGTGGAGTCACATTGGCGATGCTGCAGGATCGCGCATCGCGAGTGCTGTAGTACTTGAAGAAGTCGCAGTCGTGCCTGAAGCATATTTTTCAGGCGATGTTCCCCTGGATGTGGTGTCTTCAAGCTTGCTAGCCTTGCTGTCAAAGTTTCTGGATATCAGCGCAGTCCACGAGTGCATGCGCCAGCAGCTTGTTGCGGGTGCCAAGGCTGCGTTGGCACTTGTTTGCCTGCACCGGCCAGATATGGATTTTGCAGCTGTAGCCGCTGGGCCACCACCTCCACCAGAAGGAATGACATGGAACATGGTGCCACACTACCGGGCGGTTGATCAGCCAGCCGAAGATGTCGTTGATTTCTTTGAAGAGCAGACAACTATTCTCCTTTTGCAGCACTAGTGTAGTATAGATCCGCACATGAAATTCATAGGTGTTGTAAAGTTCATATAAGATTATCGGGTGCTTTGTTACCCGTTCATATGTAATAGCTTGCTAGCTTGTATATTTTTCGAGTGTGTTGTGCTCTACCGTTCCTTTTCATTAGCCTGATGGGTAGTCATCTCAGCACCTTGTCAACCTGTCAGGTGCGTTGCAGCTGGGTTGATTTTGCCAAGGGTTCAATTGATAGTGCGTTAGCTACTCGGGATACTATGTTCTTCGTGTAACGAAGTGAAGAGGGTGGCACAGCCCCCGAGTAATGTAATTCCAAGTAAGAATAAAGACACAAAGTTTGGGGCACTTAGCTTTATTTATTCGCAGAATATCACGAGGTATAATGTATGGCTAAGTAGCCTTATTTGCAAAGTAAAAAACATCTAGGGGTAGAAACAACGCAGGTGCGTGATGTTGCAGGGATTGGAGTATGCGACTCCACTTTCTACGTCTTTAAGGCGGTAGGCGCCACCTAGGATTAGTTCGGTAATCACGTAAGGTCCTTCCCAAGGGGACTCGAATTTGAGGTGCCCTTGCTGCTTCAGTCGCAGGACTAGGTATCCTTCTACGAAGGATCTAGGGTGTAGCCTTCTGTTGTGGTAATTGCGGAGGTTCTGCTGGTAGATCATGGATCTTTCCACTGCAATCTCGCGTGCCTCATCGAGGAGGTCGACGGAGTCTTCGAGTGCGAGGGTTGATTCTACCTTGCTATACGCTACCACCCATGGGGCCTTGTAGCGCACCTCTGCAGGTAGTATTACCTCGGCGTCCTGTACCATGAAGAACAGAGTGTAGCCCGTAGCACTATTTGGAGTTGTGCGCAGGCTCCATAGTACCGATTGCAGCTCCTCGGGCCAGCACCCGGCAGCTCTTTCGAGTGGCCAGAGAAGCCTTTTCTTGATCCCCTCGCAGACGAGGCCGTTGGCCTTTTCGACTTGACCGTTGGTCTAGGGATGCGCCACCAAGGCATAGCTAATGTTGATTCCCAGGTTTTCACAGAAATCCTAGAACTCCTTGGAGGCGAAGTTCGTCCCATTGTCCATGATGATGAAATGTGGCACCCTGAACCGGAAGACGATGGACTCGACGAATTTGACGGTGCTAGCTCCTGATTAGTTTATCACCGGCATGGCCTCAATCCACTTGGTGAATTTGTCGACCGCGACTAGGAGGTAGATGTATCCTCCTCGTGAAGATTTCTAGAGCTTTCTGACCATGTCGAGTCCCCATTGCGCAAAGGGCTAAGCCATGGGTATTGGCCTGAGTTTTGCTCCAGGTGCATGCGGTTTGTCCGCGGATTGTTGGCAAGCGTTGCATCGCTAGACGATGTCCTTAGCATCACGCATTGCCATTGGCCAGTAGAATCTGGCTCGCAGAGCTTTGGTGACAAGGGTGCGGTTGCCAGCATGGTGGCCGCAAGTGCCCTCGTGTATGTCGAGGAGGATGGCTCTTCTGTCTCCGTTGGAGACACACCATTGAAGGACTCATGTGATCTTGCGCTTGTATAATTCTCCATTGATAAGGGCGAATGCCTTGGATCGTCGCGCTATATGATGCGCATCTATCGGGTCATCTGACAACGTTTTGCTGAGCAAGTATGTGATATATGGTTGCGTCTAGGATGGCTCGATCATCATAACCTCCATAGGGCCTTCGAGTCCTGTGTCTGGGTCCATGTCATCGAGTGTCGTTGGCTCGTTGGGTGGCGTAGCCCCCGAGTCCTTTGACGTGTTGGTTTTATGCTCTGGAGCCTTAGGCTTGATGGAGTGCTCGCAGATGTGCTCTAAGAATACTCCAGGTGGCACTAGGGCACAAGTGGATACGATGTTGGTGACTGTCTGCTTCTTCGTTGCTCTCGTGGCCAATGGGCCGCAGCTCGCAGCCGTCGAAGTCTCCCTCGAGTGCATCATAGAGGTCGCGGTAGGCGATCATGTTGTCGCTCAGAGCATCACACTTCTTCATTGTTTGGTTGACCACTAGTTTGGAGTCGTCATAGATGACGAGTCGCTTTGCACCGCAGGCTTTTTCCATACACATCCCGTGGAGTAGGGCTTTGTATTCAGCTTCATTGTTGGAGGCAGTGAACTACATTCACAGAACATATCTCATCTTGCCACATCACGGCGACATCAGGATGACGCCTGCGCCGGCTCCCTCCTTGCGCTTGGACCCATCGAAGTGCATTGTCCATAGATAGGACATGTCTGGCTTGTCGGGGAGCTGGTTTTCCATCTAGTGCACGAGGAAGTCTGGGAGAACTTGCCACTTGATTGCATATCGCTTCTCGTAGGTGATGTCTCGCAGAGACAGTTCTATCCCTCAAAGCGCGACTCGCCCAGTGGCGTCGGGGTTGTTGAGTATGTGTCGTAGCGGGGCATCGTTCACCATGATTATTGGAAGCTCCTAGAAGTAGTGGCACAGTCGCCTGGCTGTCATGAAGCCGCCGTACGCCAGCTTCTAATAATGCAGGTACCGCTACTTTGTCGGTGTGAGCACCTCGGTGAGGTAGTAGAATGGGCGTCGTACCCCGTGGACTTTATTTTCTTCGGCTCGTTCCACCACAAGCACAGTGCTAACCACCTAGTTGGTGGCGGAGATGTATAGCAATAACGGCTCCTTTTTGCGAGGTGTTACCAACACCGGCGAGGTGGACAGTAGACGCTTGAGGTCTTCAAATGCTTCTTGTGCTTCGTTTGTCCACTCGAATTTGCCAGCCTTGCAGAGAAGTTGGTAGAAAGGCAGTGCCTTTTCACCCATCTGACTGATGAATCGACTGAGCGTCGCGATTCGCCCAGCCAGCTGCTAGATGCCTTTTACGTTCTTCGGCTTCTCAATAGCCAGTATGGATTTTATTTTCTTCGGGTTGGCCTTGATCCCTCTCGCGGAGATGAGGTACCCGAGAAATTTCCCAGATGGTACGCCAAAGGCGCATTTGTCCAGGTTCAGCTTGATTCGGTAGCGGTCAAGGTTATCAAAGGTCTCGCGGAGATCATCGAGTAATGAGGCTTCCTCCTTGGTTTTGACGATGATGTCATCGATGTAGACTTGGATGTTGCAACCAAGCTGGCTCTTGAGGCAGGCCTGCATACACCACTGGTAGGTGGCACCTGTGTTTTTCAGCCCGAAGGGCATCATTGTGTAGCAGAAGACACCAAAGGGCGTGATGAATGTCGTTTTCTCCTAGTCCTCCTCCTTCATTTGAATATGATGATAGCTTGAGTAGGCGTCGAGGAAGCAGAGGCGCTCGCATCCCGCGGTGGAGTCGATTATCTGATCGATCTGTGGCAACAGGAAGTGGTCCTTCAGGCAATGCTTGTTTAGGGAGGTGAAATACACGCACATCCGTAGGATATCCGTGTCTTTTTTAGGAACAAGCACGGGGTTTGCTACCCAGGTGCTTTCCTTGATCTCGCGTATGAAGTTAGCGTCGAGGAGTCTGTTGACTTCCATACCGACCGATTTTGCCCTTGGTTCAGATAGTCCCCGTATTGTTTGTTTGATTGGCCTTGCTTCAGGATTCATGTTGTGTGAATGCTCGGCGAATTCCCTGGGAACTCCTGGCATGTTCGTTGGACACCAGGCAAAGATTTCCCAGCGCTCACAGAGAAATTCAACGAGCGTGAGTTCCTATGCGGGACTCAAGTTATTGGCCATGAGGGTCATCTTGGTCGGGTCCGTTGGGTGGACCTGGACCGCCTTGGTGTGGATCGACGTGTCAAAGGATTGGTCAGGTGAGCTTGGCTTGCTCAGTGGTGGTAGACTGTTGTCTGTCGACTCCTTCAACCGCGCCAGCTCCTCTTGCATGCCAAAAGACTAGGAGATTCTGTTGAACTCCCTACCACAGCTGTTGGACTTCTCGAAGCTTCTGTTGACTGTAATAATGTCGTTTGAGCCTGGCATCTTCATCTGCAGGTAGGCGTAGTGTGGTACTGCCATGAACCTCGCGAACGCGACACGTCTAAGGATGCAGTGGTATTTCGAGGTTCAGTCGACGACTTCGAATTCGATGTGGTCTCATCGAAAGTTTACCATCATGCCGAACATGACGTCGAGGCTGATCTTGCCCAGGGGGTATACGCCTTTCCCCGGGATGATTCCATGAAAAGTCGTGTCTGAAGCTTCCATACATGACAGCGGAATTCGCATTGCATGCAAGGTACTTGCAAACATAAGGTTAATGCCGCTTCCGCCGTCCATGAAGACGTGACTCATCTCGAAGCCTCCAATCTGTGCCTCGAGCACCAAGGGACAGTGGCATGGGCAAGGTACTTTGCGCGGATGATCACGCTTGTCAAAGGTGATGCAGGACTCGCTTCCACTGAGGTACTCAGTGGTGGAGGGCGGAGAGTTCGTCACCAAATTGACTTCGCGAGTGATTGCTTTTTGCACTCAATTTGAGGGGCATCCTTTTTGGATCATCCCCGTGTTCCCCAGTGGTCGGGGGTATGGCTCACCTCCGTGGTTCTGGACTGGCGCAGCCGCAGGTGGTGGTGGCCCGGGTGGTGGTGGAGGTGCTCCATGAGCCACAGCACCCGGGGAAGCTCCATAGCCCTGGTTTATCGCGTCGCAATTCATCTGGGCCAGGCCTTTGTGGAGCTTGAGGAACTCGTGACAGTCCTTTAGAAGGTGGATGGACTTTTTCTTGTCGTCGTGCTTGTCCATGTAGAAGTGTACGTTGCACGGTCCGGACAGTTTGTCCTAGATAGATGTTCCAGGTGCCTCATCGCGAGTGCGGCGCTACCACATTTGCATGGTTTTCCCGCTATCGCGGTATCCGCTGTTGTGGTTGTCGTCGCGTTTGTCGGTGTAGCCAGTCGCGACCATGTCGACCTCCTTGCGACCCTCGTAACCACGCATTCGATGCTTTCCTCGGCAATCACGTTTGCGGCCGAGGTCGTCGTCATCATCGGAGTGGACACGGTTTTTTATCGAGTCCTCCCCATCAGCCCACCTATTCGCGATCTCCATCAGGTGGTCAATTTTCTTGGGCTTCGAGTGGCCCAGCTCCTCCCTGAGCTCTCTGCGGCGTACGCCGCCATTGAACGCATCGATTGCACGGTCCTCGGAGATGTCTTCTGTAGAGTTTTTGATGATGGACCATCTCTAGATGTATGAGCATAGCGAATCGCTAGTCTTTTGGTAGCAGCCTTTCAATTCTTCGATTGATGCGGGCCTTTTGTAAGTGCCCTTGAAATTTTGTACGTAGCTGTAGACTAGCTCTTCCCAGCTGCGAATTAATCCGCGCGGGAGGTTGTTAAGCCATGCACGAGTGGCTCCTTGAAGCTGTACTGGGGGCATTGCATTGCTACGCTCGTGGTTCTGCCGTGGAGCCTAACGGAGGAGATGTGATTCTCCAGCCAAATCTTCAGGTCCTGTAGGCCGTCGAATTTCGGGTTCTCCGATGGGAGTTTGAACCCCTTTGGCATTTGCTTCTATCGAATGGCTCTGCTGAAGCAGCTAGCGCCGTAGAGCTCTATCTCGTCGTCTTTCGAGTCAGTCGAACGGGCACGCCTCGCGCGCATCTTGTCGACCTTGCGCTACGTGATGTCATCACGTGCGTCGTAGTCATAGTCGTGCCTCCGTGAGTGGTGTCACCATGACAGGTCGTGGCTATCATCACTAGAGGGGGGTGAAGAGTAGCGTTTGGCCAGAGCTTTATTTTCTTCGGCTCCGGTGTTGGTTCCTTGATGAGGGCAGCTTCGACTAGCTCCAGGCCCGTGATCGTAGATCGGTGCATGGCGGCCCACGGGTCCCCAGCTGGTGGCTGGTTATTGAGGAGGTACATGGTGGCTGCTGTCACCACTGCTTGCGGCGTCTTCGGGAGCACATTGCCTCGTGTATCTACCATCATGGATGAGAAGTCGAGGACTCGTGCAGCTTATTCTCGCTCCTTATCGGTGAGGTGAGCCAGTTGAGAGCGTCTCCTGGCAGTCATATGATCGTTGCCCTTGGAGGAGGATCCTCCCATGGAGGAGAGTTGAGCTCGCCAAAGGCTCGACTCATCCGCCGCCTTTCTGCGCGCCTCGAGCTGGGCGATTACTTGCTGCTGGCACTTGAATTCTTCCTTGAGCAGCTAGTGATAACCCATTAGCATTTCTTGCGATGAGTTTGGCGGCAGGGGGTTGCCCCACAAGGCCTCCCGGCAGCAAGCCCACTCAGCGTCATTGAGCTTGATCAGCATGCGCTCCTGGGTGTGTTCATTCGCAGTAAGGGTCAGGTGATTCTCCGGCCCGTTGTTGGTGGGTGCTCCATTGGAGGGACCACCGTTCGCGACTGGGATACCAATGTTGGAAGGACCAGTACCGGTGTTGTCGCAATTGCCACCGTTGTTGTTGATGACGGCGCACATGTAGTGATTGGGGAAGCTGTTGCTTCCGCAGCTTTCAGATCCGGAGCCGTAGGCTCCATCCTCTGTGTCCAGATGTAACTACCTCGGTGAATTACGCTCCTAGTTACAAGCCTGGATGAGCGGAAATGGTTAAAATAGTACGGTGGGGCCCAAATGCCACTCACAGGTAGACCTTTCGGCCGTCCTAACCATTTCCAAACATCGGGACAAGAACGGGCGGCGTAATCGGCAGGCGAAGGGATCAACTACATACACAAATGAGTATGTATGCAAGCCACCATACAATGGTTCTCAGAGTCATTCCATCTAAAAAGAAAGGAAATATAGCAACGCCATACGGCAAGATCCAAATATCCTAGATAGATATAATAGTTTAGGATATCTCCTCATACATCAAACATCAGAGTATCAAGCGGAAGCGGAAAACAAGATCCGAGTACGGATAAGAAGCAAATCGGCATAAGATGCCCCATAAATAAACACATCCCGCCCACAGATCTCGCGGATCCCCGTTCCCGTCTCCTCCACCCAGTATCCATCTTGCAAGTTTACCTGTTCATCTGAATCAAACAATTTATCGTGTGAGACCCTAGGGGTACTCAGCAAGTCTTTATGCCTCTAAAGGGGACACAACCTGGGGTGACGCAATTGCAGCAAAAGATAAACCCTAACAATTCTATAGATACTCGCTAACCATCTGCCTAACCAGAGATAGACGGATGTCCGTGAATGAATAACAACAGTTATAACGGTAATGTTAACAGATCCATCCTCCTCCTCGCCAAGCGAGGAAGCGGACGAACAACCCCCATCCGTTGGCAGTGTTATTATCCATTCCATGAGTGTTGCACTATTTACTAGTCCGGTACTTAGTCAAATTAAAAGCGGTACTTTAGTTATTCTTGTCTATGATCGAGAAACTGTGCTCCAAGTCGTCCATAACCGCGGACACGGCTTTCAGAAAGTTTTACCCTGCAGGGTGCACAAATAACACACACTCGATCAACCTCGGAAAACCAAATCAAAACCAACGAGGTCCACGACAAAGCGATCACAGATTGAAATATTTCAGGGGCCACCCATTAAGCTACCCATAGCGGAGTTAGCCGACTCAAACGGACTCAAGGTTTGCGTCGATTGGTAAACGATGGGAACCCGAAAGTGTGGTGGGCTTGTCGATCATGAAAACACTCCGCTTTCCAAAAAGCGATGTGCAGTACCTCGCACAATTTAAAATAAAGCGATAAAGCATGGCATAAGTACAGGATAGTAAATAAGACCTCAAACTAGTTTGTGGCCCCAAGAAATAAGAATGAATCAAGCTCGCTCGGGGGTTCATAAGCCTCCCGGATGTGGATAGCGCGAATATTCAAGGAACAGGAATCAAGTACTCGGGGTCCTACGGGACACAAGTGAGCCTGAAAAACCAAATAGCAAATATGGCTCACCGATGCCACTTTCATTAGTTATCCCATTACTACTCAGGTTAAGTTGTTTAGGTACCTCGTTATCCATCAGACACTCACATACCCTACACATGCTGTTCTACGACTCGCATGGCTCAAACAACTCCTGTAGTAATGGCTCATGGGATGGAGGAACAAGCTTCGGTGGGGTTTAAAAGTAAAGGCTATGCAATACTTGGGATTCAATTTAATGCAATCGCGACTCAATGATGCAAGAATAAGAAAGAGGCAATAAGTACTATATGTATGCAAGCATGTGGTAGTGCTTGCCTGGCAGCTCAGTTGAAGCGAGAGAAGGATCTGGGTAGTGCTCATGGTTCTCTTGGTATATCCCCTGCTCAGCGTCTATTCGGAGAAGAACCAAACAAACAAGGGCCGACATAAATAAAGTGCACAAGCATATGAATAAAATGTGACAAACAAACAATCATGCCATGATGAATGATGCACAATTTGCATGGCAATAAAGTAGCATGGCCTGGGTGAGGTGTGGGATACAAGATTAAATCATTTTATTGAGTTTTAACCACATTTTAACTACATATAAGTTGCTGTACACTTTATATTTATATGATGCATGCTGCAAAACAGATAATGGAATGCATAAACCGAAAGGTCTCGTCGAGCTAATCATTTTAGACATATTATTTGTTAAATTTGGACTTATAAAACAAAAGTTATTAATTAATTAAGGTAAAAGGGTATTTTATTGTAATTTTAATCAACTTGGAATTTAATGTGTTCAAAATATATTTTGAAGGCCATATTTTAATTCCTCACATTTTTCTGATTTGAAAACATATATTATTTGTATTATTTGGGTTTATAAATTAAATGTTATTATAAAACAGATTGGAATTTGAATTTGAAATAAATTTAAAAAGATTTGAATTAAAACAGAAATAAACAGAGACTTTTTGTACTCAGGCAAATCCAGACCCCTTGTTGTGGGTGGGCCAGTGCTTGGCCCAGAGACACTGTGAAAGCTTTTCTCACCGCGAGCTAGCTAGCCTCAGAGAATGACAGGTGGGACCAGGCCACAGGTCCACGTGGCAGTGAGAGGCAGAACCGAGTGGGCCAGCTGGAGCGCGGGTTAAGGTTTACAAAAGTCAGGGGGTTTTCTGGAAATAAGGTCACGGCGGCTGACTAGTGGGCCACGAGGTACCGCGGGTTAAGCGAAAACAAAAGGGAGGGCTAAACTGCAAAACAACCACGGCCGTACTGTTCCTCTTCTTTCTCTGCATCGAGCGACAGATCGGTCTTGGCCTGCGGGGGATCGATCCTCGACCTGGCTCGGCTTGAGGCGGCTACCGTTAGGCTAGGGCGGGTAGTTGTCGGGAGGCGGGACGGGCCTAGATAGGGTTTTTGCGCGTGGGGAGCGAAGCGGCGAGCCGCGTCGGTGCACCGAGGGTGTACGACGAAAAGATCAATGCGTACAGGGGATGATGACGACGACGCGGATGTCTAGGAGGGTCAGGTGCTCACCGAGAGTGTGTTGGAGGTGGTGGTTCGGACGGAGGGGTAGCGGATCGGCAATGGCGAGACCGAAGCTAGGGTTTCAGCGTCGAATGGCGTCGTCTGGTGGCTGCTCGTCCTCCTCCTCCTTGGTAATGCTGTGACACTGCAGGGGAGGGCCCTTGGTCTTCCGCGGCACCCAGAGCGCCACGCCACCGGCTGGTATGAGGGTTCGGTGGTGGACACCGACGGTGGGCAGCGATGGTGTAGACGGTGGCGGTGGAGGAAAAGAGGGGGAGAGGCAGGGACCTGGGGTGGATCTGGGGGAGGCAGCAGGCGAGAGAGGGGGTAGATAGGGACGGGAGAGGAGAGGGGGTGCCGTGGGGGAGTGGTTAGGGGTAGAGGTGGCTTCGGCCACCTTTTTCCCCCTCCTTCACGTGCTCGAGCTGGGGCCAGGGCAGGCACGGGCAGGGCTTCCAGGTGGGGCAGGGCATGCCAGGCTCGGGTGGGGCCGAGCTGCAGCAAGAGAGATAGAGGGGGAGTCTCGGGTTGGAGCTAGGTTAGATGAATGGGTGGCTCGGGCTAGGGCTTGGTACTAGGGTTGGGTAGATGGGTGTGGGACCAGGGTGACCAGGTGGGGCTAGCTAGGTAGAGAGAAGAGAGGCCGAGGGAGGGGGTGGTATGGTAGCTAGGGTTTGTAGAGGGGGAATGTTAGATTAGGTATAGATTAGGAGAGAGGGTTAGAGAGAGGAGAGATGCCGTGTGGTTTTTTAGAAGGTTGCATGCTCCAAACTTAGATCAAGCAAGAACATGTCAAGCTCAACAAGATCTAGACAAGAAAAGAGAGGGTGAGATAAAAAGGTGGTGAGGGTAAGGATGGAGATAGATGTAGGTTTTAGGGTTAGATTCTTGCATGCATCAAGCAAGATCAATCATAAGAGGGTAGAGAGAGCTATGGGGAAAAGATCCACTCAAAATTCAAATAAAATCCAAAGGACAAGCAAAAGGTGGTACTTGCATGGGCCATGCATAAATAATCATTACCATGCTTATTTTTGTGAAAACAAGATTATTTACATGGCATTATTCTTATGCATTCCAAAATGTGGAGTAAGGCCTAAGCAAAAGAATTTAAAAGAAAACTCCATCCTATCTCCCATGAGCTAGATGAATAACTAAAAGAAAACAAATGCAAGCTCATGGATAAAGGAATGGTGGAATTATAAGGTGGTGACAAGGATAAGGTGGTGGAGTTGAAAGAGATATGCCCCCAACTCAACTTGGGCATTTAAACAATATATCAATAACCAAATACAATATCAAGAGGCAAATACAATTAATAATGCAGATGAGATAAGAACCAAATGGAAAAGGGTTTTATATGATGCTCAAATGCAAGGTGGCATGATGACATGAGCATGATATAATGATGATACAACAATTATATGTTTTAAGTAGCCATTATATTACTAATCCAAGTAGCATTACAATTGTTAGACAATTGGGATGCTACACCAGATCCCCTAGATCGGACTCGTGACTGCTGCCTCTATCCGTGTTCCCGACTGTTGTCGGGGCGTTGAGTTTGCTTAGGGTGCCGATCGGCGGTGGAAACCACGATGCTGGAGCAATCGCGGGGACCGTTGGTTGATCAGGAAGGCGAAGCGTGCCCAACTAACCAACTTGGAAGCATAAGCTCGCGATAGCCAGGCCGATCCCATCGCCCATGGACTCGAAATCCGGGCGAGTGGCCGGCATATGCACGGTGAAGTTGAAGGCACCAAAGAGAAGGCGAATCTCTGCTATTGCAGAGTTGTAGATCGTAGTTGATGGGGCCGAAGAAGCCGTGACATCAGCACTCCCAGTTCCCACAGACGAGAATATCATTTTGTGGCCCGAAAATTGGGGCGCCCAGGCAACAGGGTACCCAAGTTGCGTGTAATCAGCCGCGATGACCACAGTTAGGGTCTTTTTCGGCACGAATTCAACTTTACATTTCCATACAAAATATCAGGCTAACGACCGTCAAGTTGGGCCCCCTGTTAGTTCTCGTTGTTATGTCGCTCCTGTCACTTAGGCATGGTGGCTGTCACGTAGGCTTGCAGCGCTGGCACAGTGGATAGGACAACACGACCGGCCCAGTGTATTGACGTGACAAAACAGGGCACATATATCGTTATTATAATTATTTTTTGTTTACTCAGAAGCTGTAAGGGCCACAGCCACGCGTCTCTCCTTTGGACTTCCGTCCCCGTCATTAACCACTACCTTAGAAATGCATTGACGGTTCCACCGTTCCCCTGTCTTGCACAAACCAATCTTATTCCTCATGTCATCTGTCTTCTTCCCGTCTTGTCCTTGTCGCCATGGAAGGTCGTCGCACTCTAGAGACAAGCTTTACTACCCATGACAATAAGAAGATAGACATCGTCTACACCAACAAGGAGGAGACAGTGGTGCGAGTCCTGAGGATGTACGAGGGTTGGCTTGAGAAAGACGAGGAGAAGTTTGTGGGATTGGACCTCGAGTACACCCCGGAGGACCCATATGAAGGGAATGAAGTTGTTGCCGTTCAACTGGCCATGAGGAAACACGTCCTCGTCTACCACTTCTCCCGGTTTGTAAATCTGCTCTCTATAGTTAACCGCTTTTAGGGTTTTCTCCTCTTGTTCTTTATCCATTTCCTCATCTTGCAACTACTGAATTTTATTTAGGATCAAATAAATTATGACAAGACAATGTTGAGAGTATTGATCTTTCATTTACTAAGCTTTTTAAAATTATATTCAGATGATGATATTGCATTAACAAAATATTTGTAGTTACAAATTTTGGTGATGACAAACTACATACTTTCAGGACTGACAGGAATTGTCCAGCGCTACGCCAGTTCCTTGTAGAAAAAGGAATTGTTTTCTGCATTGTCGATAATACAACTAATTTTTTGAAATTTCATCAAGAGGGAATTACAATTCCTATGCACAACTAGATCGATATTCAGAGTCTTGTCAAGATCATAGGGGGCTCGAGGAAGGATGGAATGACATCACTCACAACTAGAATCCTCGATGAGTCGTACGACAGAATGAAGGAAGATTTCCCTACGGATAGGCACAATTTCTGGGAGGAGTAGCCATTGTCTGATATAAACCTGAAGTATGCAGCCATAGATGCTTACGTGACCTACCAGCTATACAAGAAGATCCATTTCTTTCTACGTTACCTCGTGTTTTGCCCTATTTGCAAGAGGGAAGACGACCTTAGGGGAGCCCTTTGTAGAAAATGCAGAATAGCTGAGTTTGAAGCTGCATATGCAAAGAAAATGGCTGCATCTGAAGCAGCTAACAGAGAGGCTATAGAAGAAGCTGATAGAGAGCTTGCAGCTGAAGCTGAAGCAGCTGACAGAGAGGCTGCAGCTAAAGCAGCAAACAGAGAGGCAGCATCTTCTAGCGGCAACAATCAAGCATGTGATGCACCGCTAATTGTGTCGCAGGATGCTAAAGATAGGGAAGCCAAGTCAGATCCCAGGTGGGACGAACTTGCATTTCGTGAGTTGTGGAGTGCCAATAATGTAAGATCCACCTGGAATGATCACAGTTGGTCACCTAGGAACGATGGGAAGCGCCCCAACTGGTCTGATGAGAAGTGAATTAAATTTTACTCCTTTGTGTTATGTTTCTGTTTTGTGGAACTCAGTTAGCTAGTCAAGATGGCTAGCGCCTCAAGTGAGAGTAGTGAATAAATTTTACTTCTTTGTGTTATGTTTCTATATGTGTCTGGTAGCTTGTCAAGATGGTAGCTCGTTAACTGGCAGTTTGAAAGAGTACCTTTTTCCTATCTCGCTAAACAGATATGTTTCATTTTGCCCAAATTGGTAGCAAATCTAGAGAAGCTTCTCTCTTCGATAATTTGTTCCCTTTTGGACCTCTTTTTGCCTCCGATCTGGGAGCAAATCTAGAGTAGCAAATCACACCAGGCAGAATACATTCATTCAGAAAACAAAACAAATGTAGATATAGTTGTGCGTAGCTAAATAGGATATAGCGATAGAAAGTAGGTTGCTAAACGAGGTTCGATACATTGAACCCCTTTCTTGCATGCAGAAATAGGATACAAGCAAAATATAGAAAATCAAAAGAAGCTGCTTAGCAGCAGCAGTAGCAGAAAACACGTTCAACCCCTCCTTGCATGCGCCTGCGCCTCCGCCTCCTCCCTCTGGCGCTTCCTCCACTTATTGCTGCCCAGTCCCTTGATCTTGGGGGCCTTGGGCTTGATCGGAGGCATGCGACCCTCTTCGATGGCCACTTGCTAGAGGTCTCAGAGGTGAATGCCGAGAGCCTGGTGTTCAGCGATGTAGGCATTGACGTTCACGGTCTGGTCGACTTTGGGGGTGCCGGAGCTCGGGCCCTCTGCATGCATCACGACGCAGTTGAAGTCGGTGCCGGTGAGACTGCAGAAAGGGGCAAATCAGAGACACCACCAAAGAAGAAGGCGTCAGATCGCCGGTATGCAGCCTCTCAGACTGACGAGTCTTGGTGTGCCTCGACTCGTCATCGCTGCAGACGTTGCTGCCGTAAACCTATTGGAAGAAAAGGAAAAGGGAGGATTAGATGATGTAAGAAGATCGAGCAATCGAAATGTGAACAAGCGAATCCTAATAAACCAAGATCTAGCATCCAACGATGGGAACAGGAGAAGAACCAGGGAAGGAGAGAAAACACTAGTTACCTCCCACCATGGGTCGTCGATGTCGGTGTCGTAGGGGTTCACCGGAGCGATGTACTCCTCTAGATCGTAGGGGTCCCAGCAGAGCTGGATCTGCTCATGACCGGCGGGGGCCTCCTCACAAGAGGGAGGCTCCTCGCCGGTGGCTACATCGGTAGCGGGGACGGGGGTCTGTACGGGAACGGCGGCTGCCATCGATTCCTTGATGGGGGCCTAGACAGGGATGGCGACTTCTTTCAACACGTCGAGGGGAACCGGGACGGAGACGGGGGCCTCCTCGCTGGTGGCCTTGGAGGCGACGATGGCCACCGTATCCTCCTCCGCCATCGCCAGCGCGGACGGGGTTTTCTCGAGAGTTTGCAGAAGCTGGTGGGACAGTGGAGAGGGTTGCATGAGGAGAGTGAGCGAGAGTGAGCATGGGTGTGCGGAGAGGGGCTCTATAGTTAAGGTAAATGGAAGCAAGGCACGTTTCGTTGCACCACCGTGCAACGCGCCGCGCAGGCTACTGCACCGTGCACCATGACACGCGCACGGTACGTCACGTTTTTCCCGGGCCATGCATGGCAGTTCTGTATTGAGCCGCATGCAAAGGGCGCATACACAATTTCTATGTATGAAGTTTGACACGGCCATAAAATTGGCGATAATTAAAATGGGAAATGTAGACAAGAAGGTAGGTGGCTGTACGGAGAGATTTCTAGGGTTGTACTAGATCGGGTAGAGAGATGGGTTGATGACTGCGAGTGACTCGATGAAGGCGAAGACGTTAGGTCTCGTCGAGCTCAGCTCTTCGGCCTCCATCTAACGCGTGGAAGTTTCTTACGGTGGGGCCCAGTTGGAAGTGAGATTGAGCGCCGCTGCGTAAAAAATGGGATATGTCTTACAAAAATCAAGTGGTAATAAATTGTAGCTGCCCGTCGATGACCGTGCACTCGATGACGCATGTGTTGTGGCATAGTAGTAGCAGCAGTAGGCTTTTCAGACTTGATTAAACATGTCATGACCAGTTGACGACTTTTTCCATGGACGGCTTCGTGTTCCTTCTTGCAGAAATCTCGCTGAGGGAGACGTCTATGTTGTCTCACACTGTACTATAAAGGGCACGACGTGTGCAACGATCCTCGTTGGATCACACATGATCAACGGTTGGTGCGCACGATCCGCGTGACAACCAATCAGGGTGTAGCAGACAGAGTGAGCACAGGTTTGGGCTTCTACGAAAGAGAGAGAGAGGGGGCAAAACTGAGTAGTATCAAAAAACCAAGGGCAAAACTAGGTAGTATAAAAATGGAAAGTGAGTGTCTTGTACAATGAAATACATCGTGGCATCCATCAAATTATGCCAAGATAGATCCACTAGAGTTCATTGGATGTCTGTTCTTCTCATAAACCACATGGATCCATTAGAGTTCATTGCATGTGTGTTATTGTCATAAACCACATGGATCCACCAGTGTCATTGCATGTGTGTTATTTTCACAATCCACATGTGGATCCACCAGTGTCTTTGCATGTGTGTTTTTTCATGAACCACATATGGATCCACCAGTGTCATTGAATGTGTGTTCTTTTCACAAACCATATATGGATCCACCAGAGTCATTGCATGTGTGTTCTTTCAATAAACCACAGCTAGAGTCATTGCATCTCTGTTCTTTTCATTAACCACAACTAGAGTCATTGCATGTATGTTCTTCTCACAAACCACATATGGATCCACCAGAGTGTTATTGCATCTCTGTTCTTTTCACAAACCACATGGACCCACCAGTGTTATTGCACGTGTGTTCTTTTAATAAACCACAACTAGAGTCACTAGATGTGTGTTATTGTCATAAACCACATGGATCCATCAGTGTCATTGCATGTGTGTTCTTTTCACAAACCACATGTGGATCCACCAGTGTCATTGCATGTGTGTTCTTTTCATGAACCACATGTGGATCCACCAGTGTCATTGAATGTGTGTTTTTTCACAAACCACATATGGATCTACCAAAGTCATTGCATGTGTGTTCTTTCAATAAACCACAGCTAAAGTCATTGCATCTCTGTTCTTTTCATTAACCACAGCTAGAGTCATTGCATGTCTGTTCTTCTCACAAACCACACATGGATCCACCAGAGTCATTGCATGTGTGTTCTTTCAATAAACCACAGCTAGAGTCATTGCATCTCTGTTCTTTTCATTAACCACAGCTAGAGTCATTGCATGTCTATTTTTTTACAAACCACATATGGATCCACCAGAGTCATTGCATGTGTGTTCTTTTCACAAACCACATGGATCCACCAGTGTTATTGCATGTGTGTTCTTTTAATAAACCATAGCTAGAGTCATTGGCTCTCTGTTCTTTTCACAAACCACATATGGATCCACCAGTTTCATTGCATGTGTGTTCTTTTCATTAACAACAGCTAGATTCATTGCATGCGTGTTCTTTTCACAAACCACATGTGGATCCACTAGTGGCATTGCATGTGTGTTCTTTTCATGAACCACATATGGATCCACCAGTGTCATTGCATGGCTGTTCTTTTCATTAACCACATATGGATCCACCAGTGTCATTGCATGTGTGTTCTTTTCATTAACCACAGCTAGAGTCATTGCATGTGTATTCTTTTCACAAACCACATATGGATCCACAAGAGTTCATTGCATGTCTATTCTTTTCACAAACCACATATGGATGCACGAGAGTTCATTGCATGTGTGTTCTTTTCACAAACCACATATGGATCCACCAGTGTCATTGAAATGTGTGTTATATTCACAAACCACATATGGATCCCCCAGTGTCACTGCATGTGTGTTCTTTTCACAAACCACATATGGATCCACCAGGGTCATTGCATGTGTGTTCTTTCAATAAACCACAGTTGGAGTCATTGCATCTCTGTTCTTTTCATTAACCACAGCTAGAGTTCATTGCATGTATGTTCTTTTCATGAACCACATATGGATCCACCAGTGTCATTGAAATGTGTGTTCTTTTCACAAACCACATGGATCCACCAGTGTTATTGCATGTGTGTTATTTTAATAAACCACAACTAGATTCATTGCATGTATGTTATTGTCATAAACCACATGGATCCACCAGTGTCATTGCATGTGTGTTCTTTTCACAAACCACATGTGTATCCACCACTGTCATTGCATGTGTGTTCTTTTCGGAAACCACATATGGATCCACCAGTGTCATTGAGTGTGCGTTCTTTTCACAAACCACATATGGATCCACCAGAGTCATCGCATGTGTGTTCTTTCAATAAACCACAGCTAGAGTCATTGCATCTCTATTCTTTTCATTAACCACAGCTAGAGTCATTGCATGTATGTTCTTCTCACAAACCATATATGGATCCACCAGAGTCATTGCATGTGTGTTCTTCTCACAAACCACATGGATCCACTAGTGTTATTGCATATGTGTTCTTTTAATAAACCACGGCTAGAGTCACTAGATCTCTATTCTTTTCACAAACCACATATGGATCCACCAGTTTCATTGCATGTGCGTTCTTTTTATTAATAATAGCTAGAGTCATTGCATGTGTGTGCTTTTCACAAACCACATGTGGATCCACCAGAGTCATTGCATGTGTGTTTTTTTTATGAACCACATATGGATCCACCAATGTCATTGCATTTTTGTTCTTTTTTCATTAACCACATATGGATCCAGCAGTGTCATTGCATGCATGTTCTTTTCATTAACCACATGTGGATCCACCAGAGTCATTGCATGTGTGTTCTTTTCACAAACCACATATGGATCCACAAGAGTTCATGGCATGTCTGTTCTTTTCACAAACCACTTATGGATCCACCAGAGTTCATTGCATGTGTGTTATTTTCACAAACCACATATGGATCCACCAGTGTCTTTGAAATGTGTGTTCTTTTCACAAACCACATATGGATCCCCCAGTGTCACTGCATGTGTGTTCTTTTCACAAACCACATATGGATCCACCAGAGTGATTGCATGTGTGTTCTTTCAATATACCACGACTAGAGTCATTGTATCTATGTTCTTTTCACAAACCACATATGGATCCACCAGTGTCATTGAAATGTGTGTTCTTTTCACAAACCACATGGATCCACCAGTGTTATTGCATCTGTGTTCTTTTAATAAACCATAGCTAGAGTCACTGGATGTGTGTTATTGTCATAAACCACATGGATCCACCAGTGTCATTGCATGTGTGATCTCTTCACAAACCACGTGTCGATCCACCAGTGTCATTGCATGTGTGTTCTTTTCATGAACCACATATGGATCCACCAGTGTCATTGCATGTCTATTCTTTTCATTAACAACATATGGATCCCCCAGTGTCATTGCATGTGTGTTCTTTTAATTAACTACAGCTATAGTCATTGCATGTGTGTTCTTTTCACAAACCACATATGGATCCACCAGAGTCATTGCACATGTGTTCTTTTCACAAACCACATGGATCCACCAGTGTTATTGCATGCGTGTTCTTTTAATAAACCACAACTAGAGTCACTGGATCTCTATTCTTTTCACAAACCACATATGGATCCACCAATTTCACTACATGTGCGTTCTTTTCATTAACAACAGCTAGAGTCATTGCATGTGTATTCTTTTCACAAACCACATGTGGATCCACCAGAGTCATTGCATGTGTGTTCTTTTCGTGAACCACATATGGATCCACTAGTGTCATTACATGTTTGTTCTTTTCATTAACCACATATGGATCCCCAAGTGTCATTGCATGTGTGTTCTTTTCATTAACCACTGCTAGAGTCATTGCTTGCGTGTTCTTTTCACAAACCACATATGGATCCACAAGAGTTCATGGCATGTTTGTTATTTTCACAAACCACATATGGATCCACTAGAGTTCATTGCATGTGTGTTCTTTTCACAAACCACATATGGATCCCCCAGTGTCACTTCATGTGTGTTCTCTTCACAAACCACATATGGATCCACCAGAGTCATTGCATGTGTGTTCTTTCAATAAACCACAGCTAGAGTCATTGCGTCTCTGTTCTTTTCATTAACCACAGCTAGAGTTCATTGCATGTATGCTCTTTTCACAAACCACATATGGATCCACCAGTGTCATTTAAATGTGTGTTCTTTTCACAAACCACATGGATCCACTAGTGTTATTGTAGTGTTCTTTTAATAAACCACAGCTAGAGGCACTGGATGTGTGTTATTGTCATAAACCACATGGATCCACCGGTGTCATTGCATGTGTGTTCTTTTCACAAACCACATGTGGATACACCAGTGTCATTGCATGTGTGTTCTTTTCATGAACCACATATGGATCCACCAGTGTCATTGAATGTGTGTTCTTTCAATAAACCACAGCTAGAGTCATTGCATCTCTGTTCTTTTCACAAACCACATATGGGTCCACCAGTGTCATTGAGATGTGTGTTATTTTGACAAACCACATGGATCCACCAGTGTTATTGCATCTATGTTCTTTTAATAAACCACGGGTAGAGTCACTGGATGTGTGTTATTGTCATAAACCACATGGATCCACCAGTGTTATTGCATGTGTGTTCTTTTCATGAACCACATATGGATCCACTAGTGTCATTGAATGTGTGTTCTTTTCACAAACCACATATGGATCCTCCAGAGTCATTGCATGTGTGTTCTTTCAATAAACCACAACTAGAGTCATTGCATCTCTATTCTTTTCATTAACCATATCTAGAGTCATTGCATGTCTGTTATTCTCACAAACCACATATGGATCCACCAAAGTCATTGCATGTGTGTTCTTCTCACAAGCCACATGGATCCACCAGTGTTATGGCATGTGTGTTCTTTTAATAAACCACAGCTAGAGTCACTGGATCTCTGTTCTTGTCACAAACCACATATGGATCCACAGTTTCATTGCATGTGTGTTCTTTTCATTAACAACAGCTAGAGTCATTGCATGTGTATTCTTTTCACAAACCACATGTGGATCCACCAGAGTCATTGCATGTGTGTTCTTTTCATGAACCACATATGGATCCACCAGTGTCATTGCATGTTTGTTCTTTTCATTAACCTCATATAGATCCACCAGTGTCATTGCATGCGTGTTCTTTTCATTAACCACAACTAGAGTCATTGCATGTGTGTTCTTTTCACAAACCACATATGGATCCACAAGAGTTCATTGCATGTCTGTTCTTTTCACAAACCACATATGGATCCACCAGTGTCATTGAAATGTGTGTTGTTTTAATAAACCACATATGGATCCCCCAGTGTCACTGCATGTGTGTTCTGTTCACAAACCACATATGGATCCACCAAAGTCATTGCATGTGTGTTCTTTCAATAAACCATAGCTAGAGTCATTGCATCTCTGTTCTTTTCACAAACCACATATGGATCCACCAGAGTCATTGCATGTGTGTTCTTTCAATAAAACATAGCTAGAGTCACTGCATGTGTGTTCTTTTCATAAACCACATATGGATCCACCAGTTTCATTGCATGTGTGTAATTTGCATTAACCACAACTAGAGGCACTGCATGTGTGTTCTTTTCACAAACCACATATGGATCCACCAGAGTTCATTGCATGTTTGTTCTCTTCATAAACCACATATATAAACAGCTAGAGTAATTGCATGTGAGTTCTTCTCACAAACCACATATGGATCCACCAGTGTCATTGAAATGTGTGTTCTTTTCACAAATCACATATGGATCCACCAGTGTCATTGAATGTGTGTTCTTTTCACAAACCACATATGGATCCACTAGAGTCATTGCATGTCTGTTATTCTCACAAACCACATATAGATCCACCAGAGTCATTGCATGCGTGTTCTTTTCATGAACCACATATGGATCCACCAGTGTCATTGCATGTGTTCTTTTCATTAACCGTAGCTAGAGTCATTGCATGTCTGTTCTTTTCACAAACCACATATGGATCCACCAATGTCATTGAATGTGTGTTCTTTTCACAAACCACATATGGATCCACTAGAGTCTTTGCATGTCTGTTCTTCTCACAAACCACATATGGATCCACCAGACACATTGCATGTGTGTTCTTTTCATGAACCACACATGGATCCACTAGAGTCATTGCATGTGTGTTCTTTTCATGAACCACAGCTAGAGTTAGTGAATGTCTGTTCTTTTCATAATCCACATGAGCATGTGTGTTCTTTTCATAGACCACAAATGGATCCACAAGTGTCACTGGATGTGTGTCCCCTTCATGAACCACATATGGAAACAGCTAGAGTCATTGCATGTGAGGTCTTCCCACAAACCACATATGGATCCACCAGTGTCATTGAAATGTGTGTTCTTTTCAGTAACCACAGCTAGAGTCATTGCATGTCTGTTCTTTTCACAAACTACATATGGATCACCAGAGTTCATTGCATGTGTGTTCTTTTCACATACCACATATGGATCCACCAGTGTTCATTGCATGTGTGTTCTTTTCACAGACCACATATGGATCCACCAGTATTCATTGCATGTGTGTTCTTCTCATAAACCACATATGGATCCTAACCTTAGGAGAGCCCTAACCTTAGCCCCCCAATGGTGGCCGTTAGACCGAGTCTTCTAGAAGGCACACCCTAACACAGTTGTTCTGCATGACCATTGTTACATACCATTCGATCGGGGTGCTTGGACGATTGGGATGGTCTTCGTAAGAGTGATCCATGCGTAGGCTGTTCTGCGACATGATTGGCCACGCTTACTCCCCGCTTGCTCTGGACAAACTGGCAACACCGGGATCTCCCCTTCTGCGAGTGACATGACTCATGAGTTCCGTGGGCCATATGATAGTGTCACGTCCCCTTTACTTCTCTTCCTTCCCCTCGAAGCTACTTTCCCCACTTCTCTCCCATCCTGTTGTAGCCGCAAGCCGACGGTGCCTCCAGCTATCTCTCCTGCAGCCACCCCAATCCCCCACCCACCCCCCTCGCCATGGGTTCAAGGGGAGATGGTGAGGAAACGCGTCCTGACGACAGGAATGGTGATTTTGATGTGAGTAGTCTCATCTCTATCTCTATCATTTGTGGCCAATTATCTATTTTGAGCTATATCTACTATGTTTACTCATGCGCGTATGATATGTTAGGCCAACTAGACGTTGTACGACTCTGACTATCACGGTTTAGTGGATGAAGAAAGTCCTCCGCTATGTAAACATGGATATGTGCCCGCTAAATTTGTAGCATTCGAAGGATGAAACGCAGGCATGAGGTTTCTACGGTGTCAAGGACATCGTGCAATGATGCAAGGCAGAAGTTGCGGTGTTGTCAAATGGGTAGATCCAGAGTGGCCCAAATCGATGCAGAAAACACTAGACAAACTATGGGATATGACTGTCGAGTTGAAAGAATCCTTAGTCAGCTCACTTCTTGATAGTGCCGAGATGAAGCTATGGGACCCAGTTGACACAACCAAGCTTAACCGAGATCTCAGGAGGGTGCAAGACAAGGTTAGCAAAGTTGAGAAGGAGAGGGACATGGCGTTGGCCCTGAAGGCTAAAGCAGAGCAAGAACTGACTCAAGCAAGGAATGATCTTCACCGGGCCAAAGTCCTGCAGTTCACAACTACGAGTATTGACAAGTGCATGAGGATAAATGCAGAGAAACAATTGAAGCTATGCAAGGAAGATGCTAAAAGGAAGGAGCAGATGATTCGATCCTTGCTCTCGCAGGAAAATGCGCATCGGGCTAAGATTAGGAAGATTAAGGAGATGTGTGATAATTAGTTCTATTTAGCTTGAGCTCTGTACTTTTTTAAGCTGTAATAGTAGTACTTGTACATACTAGCGTCTAAACTAGTGGTCCCGGAGTCCTGGGAGAAAAAATTGGTCGCAATTAATCTGTCTTAACCCTGCATCACTTCCTTTTGTCTAATGATGGTGGTACTCTGACATTGCTGGTTTGTTTAAAGGTATTCTACGTGGATTGTGCCACATGCAAATGGCACAACCACAATTTATAAAGTGGAAGCACGTGCAGCAATTGAAATAAGTTGCTGCTTCGTGGAGTGTAGCAGCTTAAATAATTTATTTCTGTGCCACTTACATTCTATCGAATTTGGAGACCTCCTGCACCTCAGTAATCGTGGAACCGGTGCTGCGTGTTTTCAGATAGTAGTGGTACAATCACAATTTCGGATTCAACTACTGACTCGGGCGTTTCCAAACCCTAAGTCGCGGTATATTTTACTCCGAGAACGTGGGTAGATTGTTTCGCCCCACAAAGTTCCACACATAGAGCTCCAGAATTTAACCGAATTACATATATAGGTTCAAGTTAACACATTACTATGCATCATCATTGCCAGCAGCCTTCTTCCCTAGCCTAGGTGCCAAGACTTCACGTCCACTGGCTTCTTCATTTCTTGCCTTCTTCCTCTTTCTCGGTGCCAATTTTCTTAGCTTCACGTACTCTGCATCGCCGGGATATTCAGCACCAAAATTGTGTCCAGCATCATCTTTTCACTCATTTTTATTTTCTTCAGGCAGCAAAATGACTGACCCGGCAGTCATGTTTCTAACCTTGCGGCGCTTCCTATCAAAGAAACAGGATTGTTGCATAACTGCCTAATATCTACAGAGTAAATAAAACAAAAATTATAATTCAGCACAAACATGCGAACCCCAAGAGACTTTTGCTTACCAGGAGCTAATTGGGTTCGAGCGACCATCATGTCCAAGAATAGAAGGGCGACTCCCTATTGCAGCAGCTTCCACATCCAGTACATCACAATTCAGCTCAAACATGCAAGCCGAAGCATACCTTTTTATCAACCCAATTAGCTAACTGTCACACATTAGAGGAACCATGATGCCACGTTCATCCATGAAGCTGAACTTTGCAGTCTACTTCGGCCATATTTCATCATGATTACGCAGAGAAGCAACCATACCAGAGATAGTGCAGATCTGCGCAGGCACTTCTTCCATCATGATACAATGGTGTCCATACCACTTGCCCTTCACCCTTGCTGATTTAGAGTCGTACCTGAAGAGGGCTACCATGATGAGGTAAGGGTGGTCTGCGGACATACCACTTGACAGAAAACTGTGGACAAAATATGTTTGTTAGTGTTGGATTAACAAACAATTTTATGTTCAGTAGCCAGCTAGCAGTTATAGTTAGTGTGAATAGCAAAGAGAAGGGTAGCTCACCCGCATGTAGCTAGAACTTCTTCTTCCTTGTAGTAGGATCTGCCATCCTCCGAGCTGCTCAGCTCGTCGGTAGCGGAGGCGGGCTAGAGCCTCGCAACGGCGGCTACGGCATGCGCCATTGGAGCTCGGGATCAGCGAATGGGCGCAGCAACTGGGTGTAGCAACTTGGCGCCGGAAGTCAATTGTCCGAAGGGATCGTTCTGCCTGGAGGGTGGATTTCGACGCTGCCGGTGCTAGGGGAAAGGAGGGAATGGATTTGTGAAATTGGTCCACACATCCAATCCACTTAGTTCCTCGATTTTCCTAAGAGGTTGCCACGTTGGTGCTCGCGTCACGGACAGATGACCGACATGTGGATCCCAATCGTCTACTTCACGGGACAGTTTAACGGAATGTTTGAATTTGCCAGGGGTGAGATGAGTTTGCCTCGAAATGGCCCCTCTCTGTAGTTGGCAGCCCAACTTTACGAAACGTGCAAATTATAGGGAACTTGGGTACTGCGATGCACTCGCCTAGGAACTTTCGGGTCGCAAACCAACAATCCCTCCACAGACGGCGCCAATTGACGAGGGTTAACTCATCAATGCCCATTATTATGGACTTGGGTTTTGGAGAAGAGGGGAGCGCTGAAGGCATCAATCGGCTAGCAAACAAGCACATAGGGACGTAAGGTTTACCCAGGTTCAGGCCTCGTAGAGGACCCTACTCCTGCTTGTCTGCTCTTGGAATTATCGAGGGAGTCGAAAGTTACAGGGGGTGCGCAGATGCAATCTGGCGATGGTGTGGAAACTAGGGTTATGATTGTCCTCCTCGCCACCCCCTCCTAGCCTTTATATAGATAGGCTAGGTCTCGGGATAGCAGGTCGAGTCGGTTACAAATTAGGATTTTCCCTTTAAACTTTCTATCTTGAGCTTGTCGTGTGCTGCAAGCAGTCGGAGTCTCCTTAGGTCACCCGAATCCTTGATTGGGCCCTGGTAACGCCGTGGGCTTCTGCTAGAATGGACCGTATATGCTAAACTCGAGTACCCGTAAGGTATGTCCATGTCAGTCGGCGCAACACCTTATTTTATGGTAATGCCTCATCCACTTGATTGAGAAGAAGGTACGAAGGAACAGTAGATCCACACTTCCAGGATCTAGAGAAACCACCTTGCCATAGCCGCTAGCGTCTTCGTAGATAATAATAAACACCAGCGACAAACTGTAAAACAGATCTTGCCAGATCTGAAGAACGGCGAGAAGACCAAGCTGGTGATTTAAATGCCCGAAAAATGCACGTTGCCATCACCTTCGAGACGCTACCGTGTAGGTCGGCACCAGTGTGGTAGTAGAGTTAAGGTAGTGCTGCCCCACGACCCCAACAGTGCACCACGGAAAAAAAGATCCTAACCCTAACTACTAGGCATAGGAACAAGGTCCCCTCTCCCTATTGCTGCTGGAGTGGCAAACATGGGGAGAGGGAAACAACGCTCTCACCGGATGAGATTAGGGGAACAAGTTAGCGTCGCCGCCACTTGTTAGAGGGAGACGCGGACTGAGGCAAGCCACTCGTCTTCACCACCTGTTAGAGGGAGACGCAAACGAGGCAAGCCACTCGTACTCATGGATAAAAAACCGAGACCTAAATCGAGAACCTAGGTGCCTAATTCGGTCATCAAATATGAAAAACCCAAAAAAATATTGCGGGTATGAAAAAACAAAATTGAATTTGGAAATTTCGGTTTTGACCCTGAAGTACCGAATAATAACTCGATTAAACCAAAGAGGGCAAGTAGCTACAGTTAATCATTTCAAAAAAAAAATCCACTTATCCTGGTAGCAGGTCGGAGTGCACTTGTTTTGCAGCCAACGAATATCGACCGCGTCGTAGTTATGCCAGCATCAGCATGATGATTGATGAGCATGCCTCCAATCCGTCTCCGACCCAAAAACGTACGTCGATCTACTTATATATATGTCCTCCTCCATGCATCCACCAAGCTCGCTCGCTCGATCGATCCCCTCTCTCCAGCAAATCGAGTCGAGCGCCATGGTCTTCCGCAGCGGCAAACGACCTCCCACCGTCGTCCTCAAAGACGTCGACGCGACAGGAGGATCATCAGCAACCAGCAGCAGCAGCGCTGGGAGCACGGAGGACTATGACGAGGTGTGCAGCCTCGGCAAGGGCAGCTTCGGTGCCGTCGTCAAGGCGCGCCATCGTGCCACGGGAAATACCGTCGCCATCAAGTCCCTCTGCTCCACCGACGGCACCGCCGCCACCGACGTCGACCACCAGCTTCTGCTTCTGCATGAGGCCCGCCTCCTGACCGAGGCCTCCGACGAAAACCCTTACGTGGTCGGCTCCCACGGGCTCGTGCTCGACCCGACCACCGACAACGTCTGCCTCGCAATGGAGTACGTGGAGGGGCCGAACCTGAGCGATTTCCTGTCGGGCAGGCCGCCTCTCGAAGAGGAGACCGTGCGCGCCTTCATGTGGCAGCTCCTCACCGGGGCCAAGACGATGCACGAACGTCGCATCGTCCACCACGACATGAAGCCGGCCAACGTCCTAGTCGGAGAAGACGAGAAGACGGTCAAGATCTGCGACCTCGGGCTGGCCATGTCCCTGACGACGGAGCGGCCACCGTACGGCAGGGCCGGCACAGCGTCCTACATAGCGCCCGAGGTCCTCCTGGGGAAGCCGGACTACGACGCGCGGGTGGACGTGTGGTCGCTCGGGTGCGTCATGGCCGAGATGCTCACCGGCCGGCAAGACGTTGTTCGATGTCAGGGCCGACATCGTGCGTCAGGTCCGGAGCATCTTCACCGTGCTCGGGTTGCCGGACGGGCAGTGGTTCACGTCCGTGCCGCTCGTCGACATGGTGGCGCGGCCTCTGTTGTTAGTGCCGCAGCGGCAGCGGCAGCGCAGCAAGCTGCGGGAGCTGTTCCGTGTACAGACGTTGTCCCAAGACGGGTTCCAGGTCCTGGAAGGACTTCTGACGTGTAACCCGGGCAAGCGGCTGACGGCGGCCGCCGCTCTCAAACTCCCATGGTTCCGGCCGCCTGCTCCTCCTCGTCCAGCCGCTACTGCGAAGGTCAGCACGTGGGCACTGCTAAGGAAGAAGGTGGCGGAGGCGTTGCCCGTCAGGCAGGGTTGCCGGCCAAGGTCATCCAACCCAAGAAGAAAACTGACACTGGTGCACTGTTTAGTTCAAATGTAACTATGCATGGTGGCAAAACCATGCATCTCGCATCTCCTCAGGCAGGGCTCCTTCATGCCGCGGCCCGCCTGACGATGACCTGTGCTGTGTTCTTGGTTTGAATCTGCTTCTAGCAAGGTCGACACCAGTCTTCAGAAAGGATCAAAATCAATCATCACCTTGACCGGCCATGTGGCGGCTCTGGAATCTGCGCGAAGAAGCAAAGGTCGTGATCGCTCGCAGGAGCTAAACAACTTCGTCGGCTGCCCCTCCATGCCGGTGCCAGACTCTTGGAGAAACTTGACCGGCTAGTACCGGCCTTGTAAAACTTCAGTTTTCTTCTTCTTCTGTTCCTTAGTTTTCTTACTCTAGGTCCTGACGCTTTCTTGTAAATGTATACAATGTGTTCCAGAAAAAATAATAAGTACATGGTGGCAAATTGGCCAGTTTACCTTACATGTCAGCCTGAAAACACACATGCAGATTCTGCGGCAAGTTTCAACCTAAACTGAATCCAACACCCAGCGCTCATGCAACAGCCAGCAACAGGAGCATCATGGGATCATAAAGTCACAATACATATGATTAATTCAATGTGAAAGAATTGATGGCAGCAAACAATACAACTTAAGATTCCTCTCATATCTACAACACACCTGAACCAGATACTACAGTAGTATACATCGACACTGCTGATACATGAATGCACTGCTTATTTTAAGCCAGAAATTTTAACCAGAATACGCAAGAATGTTCTATAGACACAGACGGATACATATGTCACAGGGAAGGGAATCCATGGCTAGGCACTGCCACGAGCAGCCTCCTGGAGATACTTCACAGCACTGTCGTAGCTCACCAAGCCCATGAACCAGTACTTCATGTATTCAGTAGAGGCTAACTGAATTGAATATGCAATTTCCGTCGGCTGTTCTGGTTTCATCTCCGGATCTGCTAAGGGCCAGACCCCGACAGATATGCTATTTCGAGAGTATGCTCTAGCTCCTGGTGATCAATTCAACAATCCGACCATCCAGGAAGAGCATGTTCTTATGCATAAACTTACCTCCTGCTGATAAATAATAGTTGTACTGTACAACAATCTGAACATCGACAAGGAGGTGAGATGGTTCTTACAGAAAGCTTTGTGGTGCATCTTTCTTCTCTCTCGGCCACATGTTTTATTGTAGATATCCCACAGATTACAGCTAATTAACAAGTTAATTCCTTTGGAAACAGAAGATAAATGGAAATACTGCACCAAGCACGTAACCACAAGTTGATATTGTAAGCACCATTTACGGGTGATCAAGGGTCGACACATCGAATAATCAGGTACTCCCTCCGCTCGGAAATATAAGACATTCTAGCTTTGTAAAACGAATGTATCTAGACACCTTTTAGTGTATAGGTTCACTCTGAACCTCTACGAACCTATACACTAAAAGACGTCTAGTTCACAAAGCTAAAACGTCTTATATTTCCGAACAGAGGGAGTAGAATGCTGCATATTTCGTAACAAATCCCCAGTGCTTCGTAGAAACACCAAATCTTGCCACATTTTCACTTCACTGCTTACAGATTGTTCAGAAGGGTCCAGCATTTCTGCAACAAACCAGTAAACAGTTTCCTAAGGCTTTCAAAGATACAAGAAACATACTGTCAAAAATAGGCTAATAAGCTCGGCCAAAGCATACGACAGGCTATTGCAAAAAGTCCACCATCCATTTGGTGATTTGCGGCGACCTACCTTTCTATAACTTAAAATGAAGATACAGACATGGCTTTATCTCCTGCAGTTCCCCGTCTAGGGCACTGTGCAGAATGAGCACATAATTCCTACAATTATAACTCCAATTGTACCTCTGTCACTGCAATTTGCATCAAAATTGCCTATCGCACAAGCACGAAACCAGCCAAGCCTGACGTGATCATCATCTCCGGCTGTTTGCCGGCTCGGCCTTATTAAGGTTCGCAAGCTCTTCAATCAGCTTCCTCTCGTCGCTGCTTAGACGCTTAGGAATCTCAACCTGGACACGTACTAGCTGGTCTCCACGAGCATTGGACTTCCCAAGAAGTGGAACACCCTTCTTCGACATTACTAGAGTTGTACCCGGCTGAGTCCCGGAGGGGATCTTCAGATCAACTACCCCATCAACAGTGGGGACCTTGACAGTTGTCCCAAGAATTGCATCGATGTAAGAAACCTTGCATGTGTAGAGAATGTTTGTCCCGTCTCGCTTGAGAACAGAATCAGAGAGGACATCAATAAAGACGTAAAGGTCTCCAGGCGGGCCTCCTCTCCGACCAGCGTTCCCCTCAGAACGGACCCTCAACCTGCTTCCAGAATCCACTCCAGCAGGGACCTTCAGACTGATCCTCTTTGTCTTGCGCACTCGGCCATCACCCCCACAGGTTTTGCAAGGGGTGGCAAACTCGCCAGTGCCACCACAAGTATTGCAGGTGGACACCTGCTGAAATATTCCAAGCGGTGTTCTTGTGGAGGAGACCACCTGGCCCTGACCACCACAAGTTTTACATGTGGTAGGCTTTGTGCCAGGCTTGGCGCCAGTTCCATCGCAAGTATTACAGCCTTCCAGTCTGGTTATCTCAATTTCTTTCTCTACACCAAACACTGCTTCCTTGAAATTAAGTACCAGATTGTAGCTCTCATCATCCCCTTGCATTGGCCTGTTACGAGCAGCACGGCCGCCACCCATTCCACCCATTCCACCAAATCCTTCGAACAGTGACTCAAAGAGATCAAATGGGTTCGAGTAATCCTGCAGGGCCATAATGTTTATATAATTGTTAATCTAAAACTACAAAAAAAATACTGTTGATCAAATTTATGAATTGGACAACTATCTAGGAACACTTACTCCTGTTCCCATGCCAGAACCCTTTAGACCAGCTTCTCCATATTTGTCATAGATTGCTCTCTTCTCATCATCAGATAAAACCTATAACAGCAGCCATCTTTATGTTAGCTCAAAGCAATGTGCACTTCCTATAACAGAAGACATAGAATAGATGGGACTTTAGGGTATCTGTATGACCAGTTGGCCTAACCTCATATGCATTGCTAATATCCTTGAACTTTTGTTCAGCACCAGGATCTCTAAAACAAAAAACAAAAAACATGAGAACCAACTATTGTGTTCTTTCATCAGCTAGATGGGAATAAGGCTACTGCACACAGAAATAAGAACCAAGAGATGTCTACAAAAATTAGAAGAACACAAGGTCAAGCAGTGAGAGCCATGAGAAAAGAAGATTAAAAATGATTTATAAGGGTTTGAAAAAGGAACAAGGTACTGATCAAATCAACTTACTTGTTCACATCAGGGTGAAAGCTCCTAGCAAGTTTGCGATAGGCTGGAACAAGGAATATATTTAGAACCAACATAAATATGTATCTCCAATACTGATTACCAACCATAAACTTTTCATTAAAAAGAAATACTAAATGATCAAAAGTATCGGCTCATTAGTTATCGAAATAGTAAGAGCGTGAACTCACAACACCAAATGAACTAAAGGTGGTGTTAGTATAGTCTTCACATTACATGAAATGGTAATCGTTTAGCTTGTTAAAAGTTAAAGGTAGATGCATTATACTTTTGAGTCTAAATAATATGGCCCTAGAGGGCACCTTGGCATCCTTTGCACCACTGACTAATGTTTCACTTACTACTGCTAGTGCTGCAGGCTATTTCTACCAAGGATTACGAGTTGACAAGTCGCAACTTGTCGCTCGGGTGGCGACAAGGAGACTAGTCGTGACTAGTCTCGACTAGTGCTAGACTAGTCGATACGTAGTCGAGCTTTAACTACTAAAAAATACTAAGCAACTAGTCTACTGATAGTAGTGTATTAAAAAGTTGACAATATATTTTGATGGTATTGGGGAGTCAAGAGGAACCTGGTACTGTGACAATTGTGTCTAGTGGGCAGGGCCTCCACTTCTCCTCGAGACAGCCGTGAAGGAGAGAGATCAGGGCGAGGAGGAGAGGAGCCCAGCATCGTCCAGCAAGGTGAGGGAGGCAGCGGCACCGGCGGCGACCTGGCGCCGGCTAGGTGAGAGGAGGCGCAAGGGGAGGGTGGCCAGAAGAGAGGCGGCTGGGTGGGGGAAATAACGTTCTCTAGGGTGTTAGGGTTTTCACTCACACGGGGGCACTTTTGTTCCCAGGCAACTAACTTGTTGATCGAGTCAAAATCACAGACTTGTCATGAATAGTCAACGACTAGTCAACTTGTCGACCGACAACCTCAACTAGTCGAGTCGCTTCAGGTTGTCGACATCGAAGCTGCGACTGGAAGACAAGTCGCGTGACAAGTCGCGACTTGTCGAGCGACTCATAATCCTTGATTTCTACCAGTGATAACATATCACAATGCAGTGCAGATTTACATTACACACAGTCGTAGACTGTATTGGGACTAAATCAGTATTAAAATTGGAAGTCGGAAATAGACTCTGAGTAAGTTGGAATGTCTGATCGTCACAATGATTTTGTATGGTTGAACTACATGATAACTACAAGAAGGTTTAAACTGGACTGAACCAAAACTCAATAATAAACTAGAAGTAAGTAAAATCTAAATAGCATCAAGTCAATAAATTCAGAGCATTAGCTGCTAAATAAAGGACACTCACCACTCTTGATTTCAGACTTACTAGAATTTCTTGACACACCAAGTACAGAATAGAAATCCTGTCAATTGAAAATTTAAATCACTCAGGACATCAAGTAATCGTAAGCAATCACATCAGGAATGCAGGTTGGAAAAATAAAAACTCACCGCTTCAGCCCGAACGATGAATCGTGAACCCCTCCCATGGCGAAATCTTGGTGATGGTGCGTGATTTAAGCTAGCACTAGGTGATACTAGGTGCTTACCTCTGCCTCTGGTACTGCACGAACACAGAGATAATAAGATTATCTCACTTTTCAGAACAAATAATGCCAATACTACCATACATGTCGTTTAAACAATACTAGGATAACTTTTCTTGTTCATGTCGCCAATCGAAATTATATCTACCTCCGCTACAGCTATTTTTTTATAAATGGGTTAAAAGTCAATGTCTCATACCTACCACAGATTCCATAATGAAAATTCTATAGACTAACACAAGCTATTGAATTAGAATCGTACCCATTCGATGCCTGGAATCCCGGATCCATGGATACCGGACTAACACGGGCAACCGTCGAACCCCGGCCCCCATAGATCGATCTAGATCGAGGTTCGAATTCGCTCCCCTGAGCTACAGGCAGCGAACCCGCTAAACCGGAGCAGCATACCACAGGTGTCGTGGGCGTCGTCCTCGCCACTCGCCGGAGACGAAGGGAGGGCGGCGCGGGGGAGATGTGCGCGTGGACGTCCGGGCGGGAAGGGGCGGCAGGGAGGCGGTGCACTGGGTGGAGCATGGGTGCGGCGGGTTGGTAGGAGCTGGCGACGCCGGCGAGGTAGGGCAGGTAGGGGAGGCGAGCTTGAGCTTGGTGGGCAGCGAGCGAGGGAGAGGTTGTAGCTGGGTGGGCTGGCCCAAACCTTATCTGTCTCTTGCTTTGTTTTATGGACACGCGCGTTGCCGCTCATCAACCTACCATCCGACGGTTCTGCTCTATCTAAGTATTTATTACATCGTGGTGCCACCGGCTCTTCTGTCCTGCTCGCTGTCTCTCGATCCCTCTCGCGCTCTCCTTTCAGTGCGCTTACGGCCTGTAGCTAATTACTGTTCAATTATGATTTTATTATTTTCCTTTTTTTTACAAATAGGGACTATGCCATTAAAAAAACGGTATAAAGCAATTCAGCAAAAACGAAAATTACTTGAGAAGCCTTTCATCTTCAGCCTCCCCTATTTAGTACTTCTTGCATTTTCAAATAATATGTTTTGGCTCAAACTGAACCGTCAAAATGTCTCATATTTAAAAACAAGAAAAGTAGTAATTACACAGTTAGTTTGTGAATTTGGTAAATGGAAGCACTTAGCATGGTTTTCTTGGAAAAATGTAGAAATCCAAGGGTTGGAGAACAATGTGTTGCTAAAGGAAACCGACTTGCATTGTTCAACTTACTAAAACTCAATGAATGTGAGATATCCATCCCATTAGAGCATAAAAGAATAGACGAACCTATTAGCACGACCAAAAATTGATCTATATAGCATCTAAATGGACTCTACAAACATTAGGACTCATAACTCATGTTGGGAGTGGTGATTGTACGGTATGTTCCGCCAACGTTCTTGACGTGAAAGAGGTGGCCGTCAAGATCCTTTGTTTACTGAGAGTGCAGTTAGAGCATCTCCACTCCCATTTCCGGGAGAGCCTTTCTAGCCTATTTTTTAAATTCGACGGTGAATTTTGTCCAATCGCATTCACAAGATTCAAGTTTTTATCGAGTTTGGTCCAAATTACGTCCGGCGTTCCTAGGTCAAACCCAAGGCGACGGGTGTCACCTAGAAACGCCGGATGAAGCTGAATCGGCAGACTAAAAACTGCACTGGTGGCGCCGCCCTGTCAGCGAGTGAAGGCGATTCGTCCTCATCGCTTCGCATCGACTCCCACGCGGCAATGTAATGGCGTGCCACCGCCCACTCACCTTCCCGCCCTTTCCCATTCCCTGTCCTCACCGCTACACCCCTCCCGTCCGCGCCGCTCTTTTCCCAAATGGCTATAAAAATCGGCAACATCATCGTCTCCGGAGCACCCACTTTCCTTCCTCCATTTCCTCTCCCAAAGCACCATGTTCTAGGCGTAGAGAAGCTCGGCGGAAGCTATGGCGGAGAGGTACCTCGGCGATCCAGCGGCGGCAAACGGCTTCGGCCGCCGATCTCTACAGCCATGGGAGGCTCTACTCCTCCACAATGCTGGGTAGCCGGTGCAGCCAGATTTCTGGTGCCCACCGACGTGGAAGCTGAGCGCGGATGGCATGCCCGTGCCGCCGGTGCTGGAGGGGCAAGACCGGATTGACAAGATCCAGGCCATGATCGCCAGCATGGACCACGACGAGGCGGAGCACCCTGAGAACCATGCCCACTGGGACCAGTTCTTCCGCGAGCACCAGGCACACCAGTTAGCCTACCACGAGGGCGGAGGCCCGGTGCCGGTGCGCAACGACACTGAAGGGCGACGTCGCTAGTGGAGTGTGCCCGGCTGCACCCGCGCCACCGTCCTCGAGTACATCACTGAGGGCAACACCCCGCGGTTGGGCTACTCGCCGTGCTCATCGCCGTCCTTTTTGCGGCACCGTTGGGCGGCCTCCTGGATGCCGAGGAGGATGGCTGGCACGTTGTCCTCGTCTTCGGCGCCAGCCTCCCTATCGTCCGGCTCGGCGCCCAGCAACTTGTCACGCTTCACGGCACCGCTCTGAACGGTGAAGCGGGAGCAATAGTCTCCGGTGAGCTCTCCACTGCACACACGCTCGTGCGGCCTTGTCATCAACGAGTGTCGTGCTCCATCACCACCGAGCGATGACCTTCGCCTCGCGAGGCCGAAGCTGCGCATACTGAAGGAGTCGTCAAAGTGGGTTGTGTCGGTGGACGAGGATGATTTCCTCCTCAAGATGGCGATGGAGGTGTCGCTCAACGATGTCCCGCCGATGACGGGCCCCGCCGCGTGCACTTGGTCCAGGACGGACTAGGAGGTGGAGGAAGTCAAGCGCGGCCGTTGCACACAGAGGCGGCCGCGCCAGTCACGCGCCCGCCGCCAGAGCGCCGCCCAGACGCCACCGCTCATCTTCCTCGACAAAGACGAGGGTGGATCGGGACCTTTGTCACAGCAGTGGCGTTGCAGCGACGCCGACCAGGGCAGCTCCTAGTCGCCGAACCCGCTGAGCAACAAAGACGATGATGGCGCTGACGACGCCGACTACACGTTGCTCTACCGCTGCCTTGACATGTGAACGGTCGCCGCCTTGGCATCTCCTCAGCCTTTATGTTATTTTTATGTTTTCTTTAGCCTACAGCAAGTCAATTTCGGGGTATATACCCGAATTTGACATAATATGTATGAAGTCACCTATAATATAATGCAATCGCGTGAATTAGTGTCAAATTTGGTGAGTTTAGTTGAATTTTAGGCGAAGTTTCAAAATTCTGCGAACGAAACCTAGGGAACGCGAGTGGGAATTCGTCCATTCCCATGCCAAAAGTTCCATCCATTCAGTGAATTTTAACTCTAGATTTCGGCCTGAGAATGCCGAACGAATGGAGGTGCTCTTATTGCATGTTTTACATGTGTGTGCCATGGTGATCGTATTAGGCATCGAACGACCACATGCTACTGCGTTTCTGCAAAAATATCACAAATATACATCCTAATACTCGCCAATCTTGTCATAGACGTAGATCGATCACAAATACAGATCCTAATACTCACCCTCCCGTAATAGACGCAAATCATTAAATTTTGAAGTGGAAAATCTCCTTCCTCCGGACGCAAATGTGGATCAAGTCTAGCCGCTCGACCTCCACCTAGTCACCTCGTACCGCATGCTTCGATTAACTCTCTCTTCATCCCGTCATCAATCTCTCGGACACCAGGCCAATGATGTCATCTGCAGTGTGTTCTGTAAGAGCATTTCATGATCCCTAGTGTTTTTTATGTTAGATAACAATACTAAAGATATTTTAATTGTGTGTTGAGTGATGTAGATATTTCCCCAAAAGAGCTCGTCAAAGCAGAAGGAAGACTTTTAAGCCGGATAATCCACCCCTAGCTAGGGCCGGATAATTCACCCAAGGCTAAATCGACTATCGACCAGGTGCAACGCTCTGATGGTGGGCGGATGTTTGGCCGGATATTTAGCACTAGTCTGGAGTTTTGTCCACGGCCAGATTATTCGGCCCATGCTACGGCCGCACCCCTCCCAAGAATTGACTAAGGACCAAGTGCACGACGCTCAGATGGGGGCGGAGAATTCCCCCGTGTATTTGGTCAGGGCCGGAGTTTGTGCCCTGACCGGATAATCCGCCCCTTCCCAGGGGCCAGATTATCCGAACCCTAGGGATTTTTGTTAAGGACCAGCGGTGCGACGTGCAGAAGGGGACGGATGTTTGGCCTGGATTATTTGCTCTGGCTCGGACTTTTGCCCCCGGCCAGATCATCCGGCCTCCACTTGGGCTAGATTATCCAGCCTAGTTGACTCCAAACGGCTCCATTCTGGGAATGGTATAAATTCCCCTCCTCATCTTCAACCCGGTCTCTCTTAGATATAACAAAAAAGCATTATATAGTCAAACTCTGATTTCCACAATATCTCCACTTTCAATCGTATGATGGTCTTGACCTTTGGGGAATCGAAGGAGGAGGCCTTGATCTACATTAGCAACAAAGCGATATACATTTCCCCCTCATCCACTTGAGGACCCTTCGATCTAGAGTTTCTTTTGATTATCTAAATCTCGGTTCGTGTGTTTTGATAAACTTGTTTATTATGGCGGCTTGTTGTCATCTCTGGAGCCTCCAATTTAGTTGTGGATGCGTGTCTCGATCTTGGTGTAAAGGTGTAACACCCCCGGGATCAGGGTTAAACAAATCCAGACCTTTAGCCTGACATAAGCTTAACCTACTGTAACTCTGCGACACAAAAATTATTACAGCAAGCTCATAAATGAGTGAAGAACCAAAATATTACAACCAGAGGTCACTGACCACAAACATCAAACAATGGAAGGCAAATTATGCTATTAAGTATAGCAAACTTAACAAATGTCCTAAGAGGCCTGACGCATAACGATGACATCCTAGCCTATAGATTCCAGGCTGCCGGCCGGGAACCCCAAGCTACTCGTTGGTGTCGATGTCGTACCAAACTTGTCTTCAGGGGAACACTTATTCTGCTACAAAAGTATCAACAAAGCAAGGGTGAGTACAGGGTGTACTCTGCAAGACGTATAGCTGGTGGGGTTATTTTGCATAAAGTCATCTTTATTTATAAAACCTGAGGGAGAAGAAGCTCGTCTACTCAGAATATTTTAAAGGGGATAAGAGAGCGACATCTCCGAAAAATTGATCATCATCTTGATATCCACCAAAGAAATCCTCATCTCACAACTAGGATCACCCCCTCGTACCCATGAGGAAGCATCCTTAAGCATACGTTGATATGCCAAGTTTTACGATTAGGTTAATGTTCTATATGATCTTCACGTCCGTTCCCAAGTCGTCCATAACTGTGGACACGGCTTTTCAAAAAGATTTAACCCTGCAGGGGTGTACAACTTTACCCACACGTACCAACTGACTCTTAATGCCAAGCTATTATCCCTCTTCCTTGGAAGGCTGGCAGAGGGCGGTTAGACATGACCTTTACCTTGCTTTCGCCGAGACCATGAGTCACGCCCTAAGGATGGTTGCGCCGTAACGGGTCAAATCCCGAAGCTGGTCCCTAGAGATGTGAGGCGAGGTTGGTTTATCAGGGGCGCCATCTACCCCAAGAAACCCCGTCCACGCTTACCTACCTGTTATGATGCACCTTGAGCCGCCAAATATTTCAAAACATTTTCTATGCATATGTCGAATGGAACACCGAACTATGTGACTCATGGAATCTACTAGGAAAGTTAGTTGCTCGTGAGGTTTTTCAGGCCTCGTGTGGTTGTACGCTCATCTTGGTTCCATAGGCAAGAACTCGGTTCCTAGTAGTGGCGAGCATGGGACTAGAAAAACCACATCCCACCGTGGCCTCCCATACAAGCCTTAGCATGTTTAACCTTTACCACTGATCTTACCTCATCAGTATACCTCGTTCTCCTATCATACTAGATTCTCTGCATTTGGTACATCATCTAGATGAACTAGCACTGACAACTAAGCATGGCTAAGAAAGACATAGATAATAGCTCTAGCAGTGCACACAAGCCAAACCTAGTTATGCTAGGAGCAGTGGATCAGGTAATATAAGCTCAAGGGAGTAATACAACAGATAGGATACTCTATCTATCGATAAAAGACCATAGTAGAACCGTATGCATCATGGCAATAATGAAATACTTTCGAAATCATAGGATTGTACAATGGTGGGGCTATGCTTGCCTTGTTTATTGATACCCAGATATAGATCTTTGGAAGCCTTGTACTTAACTTGATTACAGTTGGTCAAGCATTGTTCGTCGATCTTCGATGGTGTTGATCTCGGTCTTCGATCTCGATCTCGATATCTTATTCTACCGGGAAGAAGCAAACATCAAAAAGAAAGGGGGAAAACAATCAACATGTGGCATCGATGTAATGCTCAAGCAAGGATGATGATATGACAAGTTTAATAGCATTGAAATGTAACCCTATAGCATGCTTGGCAATTTAAGCGGTGTCCGAGGGGTGCAGACCCTAGAATTGGGAAACCTCGGAATCACCTGTGGGGGTTCATTTGATTCTTCTAATTAAACTTGTAATAAAAGTTGCTTAGCAATGCATGCTTTTGATGCTAAAGTGTAGATCTTATTTTTCTGCATATTTTGATATATTATACATATTTTCTGAGTTATAAATAATTAGATATTGAATTTATAAGATTTATTCAATTTATGAAATTATTAAAACAATTTATTAAACTTTCTCAGGTCAACATGACGCCGAGGCAGTGGGGGCATTTTCATTTGGCGGGTGTAGCAGCCCTAGAGACTAGCTCAGGGCGGATCCAGTCAATGGCCATGCTGGCCAGGTTGGGTCAGCGCCCATGTCACGGCCTCGCGGGCGCCACATCGCCGCCAATGTGGCGCCACGTAGGCTCACCGGCGAACGTGCTGGATGGTGGCGCAGAACGGCGGAGGGCAGCGAGTGGGGCTACACGTCTTGGTCCATTCGAATCAGCGCATCAAGACGATCACAAAGCTGGCGGCACCGCTGCTCTACGGTCACCGGAGACGCGGCTATGGCGACGGTGGCGCTTGCGGGTCGACGGCGAGCGATGGCTACAGAGCGAGGGGAAAAGCGAGGCTCGGAAGAACGGTAGCTCACCACAGTCAAGGGCCGACGGCGAGGCATGAGGTGGACCAGAGCGACGTCAATGGCGGCGGCGGAGCTCGGATAGAGGCGGGGAGGACATCGACATTGCGCTCGATTGCGGCCGACCAGGAATGATTCCTTTGGGAAGGGGCACTAGCACGACGAGGCGGAGCTGATGGTGGTCGCAGATGGTCTTGAGGTGGACGGTAACGACGGTGATTCGAGCTCTGGCCGGAGCTAGGGTTTTGGCCAGAAGAGGAAACCGCGAGATGGCTCGAGGGGAAGTGAGATGGGTATGAGGAGATAGGGCAGATCATGGCGGTTCTCGTGGTGATCTTATCCTGGTGAGGCGGCCACTGTGGCGGCGAGAATCGCAGCGACGAGCATCGGGCGGCCGCGCGTAGGACAGCGAGTTGCTTCTCTCCGGGGAAGACGACAAGCGAAGGTACCAGTCTTTGGGTTGCTTCTTTGGGCCAAGCTGGTTCTTGGTCTTGCTAAGCGGCAGAGAAGGGAGAGGGAGAATGGGCTGCGGCCTGTTCTCTCTGGTTCTATTTTTTTTTACAAAACCCTTTTTCTTTTTTAAATTTCTGTTTTCTCTTTTGCATTTTATTTCCATATCTGTTTTAGGTATTTCAAAAGTATTAGAAGATTTATAAAATATGGAAATACTGCAGGGGCCCTTTAATCAATTTGGGCTCCATATATTTTGGGTCTTTTGAAAATATTGAAAACCATTTTGAATTCATTTTAGAGAGAGGAAACTAGGGTTTAGGGTTTGGCATTATTTCTTTGCATGCAATTTAAAAGATGATTCTCATGAATGCACAAACAAAGCCCTAATTAAGATTAGCTAAAACTGGGGTGTTACAGCTCTATCCCCCTTACGAGAATCTCGACCCAAGATTCCAAAGGTAGGAAGAGAGACAGAGGGAGAAAGAAACAGGGTCACTCTAAAGATAAGAGGGAAACACACTAAACAACGCACAAAGTATCTCATGGTCAACTCATGAACGTGTGTTCAGAAACAACTCTGAGATGATGAACATGAAACACATCAAGGTAAAGGAGGAAATAAGAGGGGAAGGTTTCTAATTGTTAGATAGCTGGTCTTCATAAGGATTGAGACCATGGAGCTTTAGAAGGGTTTAGGCTTCTGAAAAGGAAAGCTTACAACAAAAAGAACTTGAACACAGACTTCGAGAGATGAAACTCTACTAAACGACTTAAGTAGAGCTTCCAGGGATACAAAGATATGGAGAACCAAACTGTTGAACTACTTTGGATATAGAAGGGTCACTCTTCATTCAACAGAAGGTTAAGACAGAAAGGTGTTTTGTGGCGAGGACTCGTAAGAGTCACAAGGAAGATGTAACAAGAGAAACTTCTGATTACCAAAATCATAGTCACTCTATGAACATGGTCGAGAAACGAAGGAAACTCTTTATTCATCCAGGATTATCAAAATCTTTGCCAAAGATCGTGATATCACTTTGCACCACTAGATGAATAGACAAGAAGATTCCTGATGACACAAGGAAAAAGAAACTTCATTCTCAGACTTCAGTTACTTGGTCACAAGGGGAGGCTTGCCAACATAAAAGGGTCTGGAGGATCGACCGAGAGACATTTAACAACACTACTTTAAATGTTCTCCTTGATGTTTGAGTCACGAAACATCAAGTAAAGGCCAGACTTCGGATACAAAGGAAACATAAGCACAACTCCTATAATGAATCATAGAAGATTCCTCATGAAGGGTGATCGTTATTGTTGATTCAAGAGAATATGACAATAGGCCTTCCGACTAGTTGTGTCAACCATTACATCAATCTTGCCGGATTTTCAGAGACCCATGTCAATTCCTTGAAGAACACCAACCATTATTACTGCTTGAGATTCAGCTCTGGTTAGGTGGGATGATACTTCAGACTCAGCATGTCCGAATAGAATGTTTGCAACATTTACCACAAAGGTAAAGTCACTAGATTCTCAAGACATGGAATTCAGTGCCAAGCTCCAATAGACTGAGCTAGATTGCTAGACCCATGTATTAACAACTTGTCGAAGGACAACTGCTCATACATCGAGTACTTGCAATGAAACACAAGTGTCCATAAGGAAACATAGACAACTCTACTCGAATCCATGGTGACATCTTTCACCATTTGCCCATGAATCGGAGAAGGTTACTTCTAACATCCAGAACACATACTTCGAGATGACACGAAGGAGGTTCTCGAAAGTTTTCCAACATTAATGCCAAAGGTTTCATATGAGTCGGTTCTAGCATGGAGAAGATAAGGATATTGTCGATGGGCTTAACAACAAACTTATCGAGATATTCCAAGATAATGAACTCATATGTTACTTGAACAAGGCAGAGTATTGGTCAGACCAAAGAACATGAGGATGTACTCAAGTGAAACATCACAAGGAGCAGCATCATCAAGATAGTCCTTGGAACTGAGTTTGATTTGATGATAACCCAAATCAAATCAAAGATGGGGACGATAACATATCCATGAAGGAAATACTATCTTTCTTCAGCACAAACAAAACTAGACATCCCTTTAAGATGAACTAAGTTAGATAGAACTTTTGTCTTACAACTCTCCAAGTTGTTGTTTAAGCTCAACCAACTAGTTCAAGGGTATCCAGTACATATCCTTGGAGAAAGGGCAGTTCAGAGAACTTGCTTACTCAAGAACTTGATAACACGGTCATGTGGCAACATGTCGATACTTCTAGGAAGACATCTAGAATATCACGAACCACCAATATGTGACTTAGTTCGAGAGGAAACTTGCTTGGTAAGGCAAGAAGACATAGTCTTGGAGCTTTGGCACAAGCCTAACTCTTTGACCGAAGAGAGTGTACCAGAATAGCGGACTTGGTAGCACAATCATTCTTCGCTTAGTGATAGGGTTAACCAATCACGCTAAGAATGACAAAAATGTCCTTAGAGTTCAAAGCCTTAGGAATTGCTAAGAATCTCAGATGACCACATTATTACACACACACATCACTCATGAGCGCAAACATCTCAGAGGAAGGGTGGATAAAAATGTGTAAGAGCATCACTTCATTAAGGGGTCATGAAACTCGACACGATCTCTTAGTATAAAAGGGTGTGATACTTTAAGGTAGAACATATAGAAGCTAATCATGCCTCTTGATCTACGGATTTACAACACTTTGACTTGGTCCTAGATATGACAAGGTACTGGAGTTTTTCTCTTGACATTCTGAAATGGTTTGTCATGACGGACCACAAGAGTATCTTGCATCGGAAGACAACGATGCAAATTACTACTTGGATACCAACTGGTAGACAAAGGTCGGAAACAACAAGGGGTAAAAGGAACATGCTCAGGATAGAATCCTGAGATGTGGATGCATAGATTATCATTCTTTCGAAAACCAATGCACATAAGAGGTAAGGTGTGGCAGATTCACGAATATAGATGTGAGACTCACGAGGAGTACTCTTGTCATGATCTATTTGGTTCCACTAAATAACATCTGCCGTAGCTAGTGGTAGGGGAAGTCTTAATTGTCACAGTTCAATTGTCACAATTCAATCGTGACAAAGACCACAAGCTTGAAGGCCAGAATTGTAGTACTAGCCATCCCGAGGTAATGTGTAAACATTAACGACAGGGATCAAAGGAATGGACCTTGGGTTAAAGATCAGCTTCATGTACAAGATTCACCACACTAGAATCCAGCACAATCTGGGATCTTCGGTTCAAGTCCAAGGGTTAAAACCCGAGAAATAAGTAACTACTACTTGAGTGACGTAACATACACTACAAGATAGTAATCATGAGGTAGCTTCTAAGAGAAGAAAGAATTTCTGAAGTACCCAACAAATAAAAAGGAGGCACACGAGGCAAAAGGAAACCTCGAAGCCTAGAACAGAACACTATGGATCCTACAATATAATATTGTGGGCCCATAAGGTAGAGAGATCATGATGGAAAGGAATCTCTCACATGAAGCAGAGCAAAGGGAACACAAGAAATTCACAACACACACAACTCTAGAGAACTCAACACTAGGTCAACTGGCTGAGAAACGACCTGCCCAAAAGGCACCTAAGCTTTGAAAGACTAGAAGAGATATCAAAACTTTTACAAAGTCAACACAAGATAAGATGACCCAGAGTTAGAGCGATACCAGATGAAGAGAAAAAGAAGCATACTAGAGTTTTCGCAAATACTATTCAGCTTTAAAGTAGTTTTCACAAGAACTAGACTCAACATCGACTTTGTGCTCAAGGTTTTCCTATGGTCGGTACTGCCCTGATACCAAGAACTATAACACCCCCGGGATCAGGGTTAAACAAATCCAGACCTTTAGCCTGACATAAGCTTAACCTAGAGCTCGAGGATATCCAGTGAGAAATCGGTAACACAACAGTAACCCTACGACACAAAAATTATTACAGCAAGCTCATAACTGAGCGAAGAACCAAAAGATTACAAGCAGAGGTCACTAACCACAAACATCAAACAACGGAAGGCAAATTATGCTATTAAGTATAGCAAACTTAATAAATGGCCTAAGAGGCCTAAAGCATAACGATGACGTCCCAGCCCATAGATTCCAGGATGCTAGCCGGGAACCCCAAGCTACTCGTTGGTGTCGATGTCGTACCAAACTTGTCTTCAGGGGAACACTTATTCTGCTACAAAAGTATCAACAAAGCAAGGGTGAGTACAAGGTGTACTCCGCAAGACGTATAGCTGCTGAGGTTATTTTGCATAAAGCCATCTTTATTTATAAAACCTGAGGGAGAAGAAGCTCGTCTACTCAGAATATTTTAAAGGGGATAAGAGAGCGACATCTCCAAAGAATTGATCATCATCTTGATATCCACCAAAGAAATACTCATCTCACAACTAGGATCACTCCCTCGTACCCATGAGGAAGCATCCTTAAGCACACGTTGATATGCCAAGTTTTACGATTAGGTTAATGTTCTATATGATCTTCACGTCCGTTCCCAAGTCGTCCATAACCGTGGACACGGCTATTCGAAAAGATTTAACCCTGCAGGGGTGTACAACTTTACCCACATGTACCAACTGACTCTTAATGCCAAGCTATTAGCCCTCTTCCTTGGAAGGCTGGCAGAGGGTGGTTAGACACGACCTTTACCTTGCTTTCGCCGAGACCATGAGTCACGCCCTAAGGATGGTTGCGCCGTAACGGGTCAAATACCGAAGCCGGTCCCTAGAGATGTGAGGAGAGGTTGGTTTACCAGGGGCGCCATCTACCCCAAGCAACCCCGTCCACGCTTACCTACCTGTTATGATGCACCTTGACCCGCCAAATCTTTCAAAACATTTTCTATGCATATGTCGAATGGAACACCGAACTATGTGACTCATGGAATCTACTAGGAAAGTTAGTTGCTCGTGAGGTTTTTAGGCCCCGTGTGGCTGTACGCTCATCTCGGTTCCATAGGCAAGAACTCGGTTCCTAGTAGTGGCGAGCATGGGACTAGAAAAACCACATCCCATCGTGGCCTCCCATACAAGCCTTAGCATGTTTAACCTTTACCACTGATCTTACCTCATCAGTATACCTCGTTCTCCTATCATACTAGATTCTCTGCATTTGGTACATCATCTGGATGAACCAACACTGACAACTAAGCATGGCTAAGCAAGACACAGATAATAGCTCTAGTAGTACACACAAGCCAAACCTAGTTATGCTAGGAGCAGTGGATCAGGTAATATAAGCTTAAGGGAGTAATACAACAGATAGGATACTCTATCTATCGATAAAAGACCATAGTAGAATCGTATGCATCATGGCAAGAATGAAATACTTTCGAAATCATAGGATTGTATAATGGTGGGGCTATGCTTTCCTTGTTTGTTGATACCCAGATATAGATCTTCGGAAGCCTTATACTTGACTTGATTATAGTTGGTCAAGCATTGTTCATCGATCTTCGATGGTGTTGATCTCGGTCTTCGATCTCGATCTCGATATTGTATTCTACCGGGAAGAAGCAAACACCGAAAAGAAAGGGGAAAACAATCAACATGTGGCATCGATGAAATGCTCAAGCAAGAATGATGATATGACAAGTTTAATAGCATTTAAATGTAACCCTATAGCATGCTTGGCAATTTAAGCGGTGTCCGAGGGGTGCAGACCCTAGAATAGGGAAACCTCGGAATCACCTGCGGGGGTTCATTTGATTCTTCTAATTAAACTTGTAATAAACGTTGCTTAACAATGCATGCTTTTGATGCTAAAGTGTAGATCTCATTTTTCTGTACATTTTGATATATTATACATATTTTTCTGAGTTATAAATAATTAGATATTGAATATATAAGGTTTATTCAATTTATGAAATTATTAAAATAATTTATTAAACTTCATCGCCAAGATGACGTCAACGCAGGGGGGGGGGTTTTTTTTCACCGGGCGGTGTCATCCCTAGAGAGATCATCGCCGGGCCGGGCAGTCAACAGCCACGCTGTTGGGTCAACCATCGCCACGGCCAAGAAGGCGCCACATCGACGCCAAAGTGGCGCAACGTAGGCTCGCCAGCGAACGTGCTGGACGGTAGCACGGAACGGTGGAGGGCAACAAGCGGGGCTACGCGTCTTGGTCCGTTCGAATTAGCGCGTTGAGACGAACACAAAGCTGGCGGCGCCGCTGCTCTACGATCACCGGAGACGCGGCTACGGCGAGCGGCGGCGGTGGCGCTTGCGAGTCGACGACGAGCGATGGCTATAGAGCGCGAGGGGGAAAACGAAGGGGCTCTGAAGAACCAGTAGCTCACCCTGGTGCTGAAGGGGCCGACGGCGAGGCGTGAGGTGGACCGGAGTGATGTCAATGGCGGCGGCGGAGCTCGGACAGAGGCGGGGAGGACGTCGACGTTGCGCTCGATTGCGGCTGACCAGGAATGATTCCTTCAGGAAGGGGCACCAGCATGACGAGGCACAGCTGATGGTGGTCGCAGATGGTCTCGGGGTGGCCGGGAACAACGGCGATCCGAGCTCTGGCCGGAGCTAGGGTTTCGGCCAGAAGAGGAAAACCACGAGAGGTCTCGAGAGGAAGTGAGATGGGTATGAGGAGAGAGGGAGGATCACGGTGGTTCTCGTGGCGATCTTATCTTGGCGAGGCGGCCACTGTGGCGGTGGGAATCGTAGTGGCGAGCATCGGGCGGCCAAGCAGACAATGTGCCGCTTCTCCGGGAAGATGACAAGCGAAGAATGCAAGGGTTGTTACGGGCCGAGCTGGCTGGTGTCAAATGAGCTGGCAGAGAAGGGAGAGGGAGAATGGGCTGCGGCCTATTCTCTCTGGTTCTTTTTTTTACAAAAACATTTTTCTTTTTTAAATTTCGGTTTTCTCTTTTGCATTTTATTTCCATATCTGTTTTAGGTATTTCAAAAGTACTAGAAGATTTGTAAAATATGGAAATACTGTAGGGACCCTTTAATCAATTTGGGCTCCATATATTTTGGGTCTTTTGAAAATATTCAAAACCATTTTGAATTCACTTTAGAGAGAGGAAACTAGGGTTTAGGGTTTGGCATTATTTCTTTGCATGCAATTTAAAACATGATGCTCATGAATGCACAAACAAAGCCCTAATTAAGTTTAGCTAAAACTGGGGTGTTACAAAAGGCGTCTGTTCCTGCCTCAAATGGGTACCGTATAGTGGAAAGGTGGATCAGCACAGTTGTGGCGAGATCCATCAGAGAACGGGGTGAGGCCTATTGTGGCGTGGTGGTCATAGTACAGCCCACCCTCCAACATATATGTAGTTCCCTTAACAAGTAAGGAACTGCGGTAAAACAAATCATGTGTCTTCGCGTGCTCCACTCTTGGTTACCTTGTTCCTCTCACCACCTTTACTCGTTTAGTAGCTAGGTTGGCATATAGGGAAATTCATCTTAGTTGCATATCTAGAAAATTTACCTCTGTTTCAAGCCTAATTTGAAAAGTATTAAAATTTGGAGTAGCACCTGCTCACCCCCCCCCTCTAGTGCCCATATGATCCATTTCAATTGGTATCAGAGCCTCGGCTCTTTATTCAGGCTTTATCACCTAAGAGAGTATGGGTACTCGTGGATATGGAAGTGGGGATGTGGATACGATCACCATGGATGACTTAAAGAATTTGGAATCAAAATTTGACCAAAACCGTGGAGACCCAGTTGCAAGAAATGCGTGAAATGATAGTGCATCTCTTGCCACCCACAACCACACCTACCTCTCCCACTGAGGTCACAACTCCTGTTTCAAAGGACAAAGCTAAGGCTAAATCCAATGAAAAAGAGTTGGAGGGTGAATATAAACTTAGGGGCTCCTCTTCCAAAAAGGGAAGTGGGAAGGAGGATTACTGTGAGGACTATCATTTATACTCTCCCGACCCACCAATCCCTCATCCTCATGTAAACAATATGGGTGATCCACCCGAGCTAAGTGCATCCTCTTTTAATCAATGGCAATTTTGGATGAAATCTCATGTGTGCAGTTCATCCATTGAGTTGTTGAAGATTATCGAGGTCGGACTCCATGTTGAAGATCAAACCAATATGGCAAGAAGAGAAGTTGTTGGCAGTCAACTCAATGCCATTGCTTTGCACATGATCCAACTTAGTGTGGGTCCCAAGGACATGCCACATATTGAACATCTTAACACTGCCAAGGAAGCTTGGGATGCCCTTGCTGAGTTGTTCATCAGAAATGAGAGCATGAGGAGAAATCGGTATGATGCTCTAAGAAATCAAGCTGAAGGTTTCTACATGATGGATGGTGAGGATCATGAAGACATGTATAGAAGACTCAAGTCCATTGCCACCACATTTAGAAATCACAGTGCTACACATGTTGATGATGCTTGGATCAAGGGAAGTATGTAAGTGCTCTCATGCCATTTCAACCCACCGATTTGAAGAGCCTACAAGTAAGACACAACTACCAGCTCATGACTTCCAATAAAGTTATGCAAGAGATGGCCGCGCTCAAGGTTGCAATGAAGAATGTTGAAGATGCTCGTGCGTAGACAATAGGTATGCAAAAGGGTGTTAATCTTGCCCTGAAGGCCAATGTGGTTGAGCATTAAGAGGAAGAACGGAACAATGATATAATTCCCATTATCTATCCTGAGGATGTTAAACTTGCACATGGTGAGTACATGTCATTCTACGCGAGGAACTTTTGGAAAGATCCTGCCAAGGCAAAATCTGAGCTTGAGCATAGAAATGGGTCAAGCGGAAGAAAGGAAAATGGACCAAAACTTAGGCTTGTTACAATTGTGGTGATCGTTTTCATTTCGTTGTTGAATGCCCCTATCAAAATAGATAAGACCATGGGGTAGACTCATTCTCAAGGATAAGTCAAAGGTTCCATGCAAGAAGCCTTTCAATAAGAAGAATGTTCCATTCAAGAAGCAACCAAAAATCATGTTGGTGGCACATGAGGAGTTCTCATCCGGGAGTGAAGATGAAAACCCAAGAGAAGTGGAAGCCATAGCCACCACATCTACACCAACCGATTCACTCTTTGACTCTCCTAACGAGAACATCTCTAACAAGAACATCAATTACCTCATGGCAAGGGCTTCCGAGGTATCACCTGATACCACTTCCTTTCCTAAGACTACTATGAATGTTGATATATATGATCCTACTAGTCTTAAGGTTAAGAATAAGGTATTGATTTGTATCATTATATAACTAACTTGCAAGGTGAGCATAATAAGCATTTCGAGGCCCTCATGGGTCAACTCGTTCGCTCGGAATACCTTCTTTAAGAAAAAGGTAGGATTGAAAGAGAGGATGAAACTGAAATAACATGCTTGAAAAATGCCCTAGAAGAAGAGGAAGAGCTTCGGGCTTCCCTTGAGGAGAAGCTTGAATCCATCGAGGAGTCACATGATGACATTGTTTCTAAACTAATAAAAGAACGTGACCAGGCTATTGCTAAAGTAAGAAATCTTAAAAAGGGAAAAGGTTGAATTTGGGGCTACTCATGCTAGACTAACCGAGAAACTAGAGAAACTTGACATTGCCCACAAGGGTTTAGAGAGCGAACACTATATTCTCAACGTGTCCCATGATCAGCTCCAAACTCGATTAACTAAATATGATGTCCGTAGCACCTCTACATCTTTGTGTGATCATGCAGATATTCTTGAGGAAAATGCTAGGTTGAAGGATGAGCTTGCCAAGTAATTTCTTCCCAAAGGTAAGGAAGCACTAGATGATCTTTTGAGTAAGAAAAGGTCAAACCATGGGAAAGAGGGACTTGGCTATGTCTCCAAGAGAAAGGAGAAGAATAACAAGAAGAAGAAGGCCAAGCCTACTCAAGCAAAGACAAGCACCACTATAGGAAATGACACCATGAAGGACAAAACTGCCCATGATTGTGTTGTAGGACTCACTAATCCCCATTATTTTGTTTTCTGATTATTATGGTGATGTTTATGCTAGATATGTTGGACCTTATGATGGTTATATTGCTTGGTCTGTTTGGGTTCCCAAGACCCTTGTTGCTAACAAAATAGGACCCATTGAAAAATGGGTACCTAAAACCAAGAATTCATTTCTTGTAGGGTTATGCTTCCGGTGGATCAAAATGGGTGCTTGATAGTGGATGCACAAGTCATATGACTGGAAGAAAGGAGATCATCACGGAGATGAGACATAATCACAATCAAATAACTGTCTCATATGGTGATAAGTCAAAATCAAAGGTATTGGGTATTGGCAAGGTTGTGGTCACCCACGATATCTCTCTTGTGTACGTCATGCTTGTTGAGACTCTTGGTTATAACTTACTCTCAGCTCATGCCCTTGGTAAGATGGGCTTTGTTGTTTTTATTGATGATGATATTGTGGTACTCTTGTGGAGCAAGTCTCTCAAGGTTGCTTTTGTTGGGTATGTCAAAAATGACTTATATGTGGTGGACATTTCGGGGAAAACCACTGCAGGTCCGATGTGCTTATTTGAAAAGGCTGATGTGGATTGGCTATGGAATCGCTGATTAGCCCATGTCAATATGAGAACTTTGCAAAGTAAAATGTTTCCTTTGTCATGTATCGTGTTTGTAGGGCTTTTGTTGAGGGAAAGATGCATGATTATCCCCATCGAAGGAAGACCATTATTTCTTCTAAGAGGATCCTAGATCTCCTTCATGTGGATCTCTTTCGTCCTCCATCACATGCAAGTCTCGGTGGGAAAAAGTGTTGTTTGGTAATGGTTGATGACTACTCAAGGTGCACATGGGTTTATTTCTTCAAGTTGAAGAGTGAGACTCAACAAACCATCATTAACTTTGCCAGTGAAGTTCAACATCAACGTAGTGTTCCCATATTGGCAATAAGAAGCGACAACAACTCTGAGTTCAAGAACTTCACCTTGAATGAGTTTTTAAGTGAAGAGGGGATAATACATCAATATTCTGATGCGTACACCCTAAAATAATGGTGTAGCTGAGAGGAAGAACCAGACTTTAATGGATATGGAAAGGTCCATGTTGGCTAAATTAAAGTCTCCATATAATTTTTGGGCTGAAGCTATATCCACTGCTTGTCACTCATCCAACCAACTCTACCTCCTCAAGAACTTGAACAAGACTCCTTATGAAATACTTACCGATAACAAGCCCAATATCTCACAGTTCCGGGTGTTCGGTTGTAAGTGTTTCTTTCTTATAAAAGGAGTTCGTTTGTCTAGATTTGAATCTAAGGCTTTAGAAGGTATTTTTGTTGGTTATGGTGCCGAATCCCACACTTATAGAATCTACAGCAACGCCACCAGAACTGTTGTAGAATCTTGTAGTGTGGTGTTCGAGGAAAATGACGGCTCCCATGTGGGCAGGTTGGTGTTTGTGATACAGATGTTGAAATACCCCAAGATGCCATAAGAAGAATGGGTGTGGGATTCTTCCGACTCATTGAGGAACCCTTTGTGGAAGATCGAGAAGGAAAATTCTCTACTCAAGTAGATCCCTCATCTACACAAGATCAACAAGCTACACCTGCTGAAGCAAATGGTTCACCTACCCAACAAGATCCTGAAGATCACCTGTCTACTGATCAAGCTGGAAGTACCAGGCCGGATAATCCGTCCTCCCCAATGGCCAAATCATCCTTCCCTACAACTCCTTCAAATTCTAGCAGCACGCAAGATTCAGAAGAAACTCCCAGGTCTGATTCTGGCCTCTCCCTCGGCCGGATTATCCAACCCTGCAAGTCCAGATATACAGCCCATCTGATGCTATTGTTGTTCAAGACCAAGGACAAGTTTCTCACTCTACTGCTAATACTGAACCAGTTGTTGATCAAGATCATGTTAATAGTCAAGAGGAGGACCAAAATATTGAAGATATCCCTACAAGAAACAATAAGGAGATCGAAGCTTGTCATAAAGCAAGAGCTGAATGGAACTTGGAACTTAGAGGTCACACTCTTGACAAGGTTGTCGGTGATATAAGAAGACGGGTTTCGACTGGAAGAGAGTTGGCTAGCTTTAGTGATCACATCAAGCTCATATCTCCTTGGTGGAACCTAAAAAGGTCTTTGAATTGCTTGAGGATCCGGATTGGCTATAGGCCATGCATGAAGAACTCAAAAACTTTGAGCACAACAAAGTTTGTAAGTTAGTAGAGAAGCCAAAAGATTGTCGCAATGTTATAGGAACAAAGTGGATATTCAAGAACAAGCAAGATGAGAATGGAACTGTCGAAAGAAACAAGGCAATATTGGTGGCACAAGGTTTATCTCAAGTGTAAGGCATTTACTTTGGTGAAACTTATGCTCAAGTGGCTCGCCTTGAGTCTATCCGTATCCTTCTTGCATATGTTGCATATCATAATTTTAAATTGCATAAAATGGATGTAAAGAGTGCCTTTCTTAATGGTCCTCTTCATGAGTTGGTTTATGTTAAGCAACCCTTGGGTTTTGAGGACCCCAACTCCCCTAACCATGCCTACAAACTTGATAAGGCGCTCTATGGCCTTAAACAAGCCCCGCGTGTGTGTGGTATTATCACCTTAAAGAGTTATTGTTAGACCGTGGGTTTGAAGTTGGGAAAATCGATCCCACTCTTTTTCACTAAGAAGGTTAAGGGGGAGCTTTTCGTTTGCCAATTATATGCTGATGACATTATCTTTGGTTCTACTAACAAAGCTTTTAACGAGGAATTTTCAAAGCTTATGACTGACAGGTATGAGATGTCTATGATGGGAGAGTTGAGGTTCTTTCTTGGTTTCAAAATCAAGCAATTGAGAGAAGGAACCTTCATCAATCAAGCCAAGTACATCCAAGACATGCTCAAGAGATTCAAGATGAATGATCTCAGCGGTGTTGCTACACCAATGCAAACTAAATGTCATCTTGAACTAAATCCCAATGGTAAAGATGTGGATCAAAAGGTATACCGGTCCATGATTGGTTCTTTGCTTTAACTTTGTGCATCTAGACCCGATAGTGTGTTGAGTGTAGGAGTGTGTGCAAGGTATCACGCCGCTCCTAAACAAAGCCACTTGGTGGCGGTCAATAGAATCTTTTGATATTTAGTTCATACCCCAAACTATGGATTGTGGTATCCCAAAGGCTCAAGTTTCTCACTATATTGCTACACGAATCTAGATTGGGCTGGTGATAAGGATGATAGAAAATCAACATGTGGTGCATGTCAATTTCTGGGGTAGATCTTTGGTATGTTGGTCTTCTAAGAAGCAAAATTGTATATTTCTCTCCACCGTTGAAGTTGAATAAGTGGCTGCTGCAAGTACATGCACTCAATTGTTATGGATGAGGCAAACTTTAAAGGAATACGGCGTCACTTGTGACAAAGTGCCTCTTTTATGTGAAAATGAAAGTGCTATCAAGATTTCCTACAACCCGGTACAACATACAAGAACAAAGCATATTGAGATTCGTAATCACTTTATTAGAGATCATTTTGCCCATGGAGATATTGAGTTACTTTATGTGAGCACGAAAGATCAACTTGCGGATATTTTCACAAAGCCTCTTGATGAAGCAAGATTTTTCTATTCGAGGAATGATCTAAATATCGTAGATTCAAGGAGCTTGACTTGAACACCCTGAATACGCATCTATGTCTTAACAATTATTTGGTTTAGATGCGGGCATGGATATAGGGGAAGTGTGATCCTAATTGTTGGGCTATCCCTCCCCCATAATGCCGAAAGTAAGAAAAATCATTTCTCTTAATATCATTTTGTGATATGTGAGTTTAATTGATGAGTATTGGTCATGAACCCAAGATATATCTTCGCGATGTCATACCATCCACTCCTACATGGTGGCTTCGGCCACCGCCCTCTTCTTAGTGAAGAGTTGGTTCTTTGTGGATCTTTATGGTTCTTATTGTATATCTTTTTTTATTTTGAAAAACACACTCAAAATTGGCTTTTCACTTATTTGGCTCTTGCAATTTTGGGTGTGTAGTACCATCTCAGTTTGCTTGTCTAAACCCAATCCTATCCCATCTTAAGCCATTTATATTTCTTACACACAAGTCCTTTTGATAACACTCGAGGTTTTTGGGAATGTGTTGGCCTGAACTCTGTGTGAATAAAAAAGTTCAAAGAGGGACGGATTATCCGGCCTAGGAGGATTTCTTTTTTAGGGTAGGGAGTCGGGGGAGAGGCTCAAACAACACAGTTCTCAACTCCCCAACTCCCTCCCAACCCTGAGTCACCGCCAGCCATCTCCCTCCTCCCTTGAGCTTCCTAGCCATCGGTTCCTTGGGCTCCCTGCCGGATCTGCTCCTCCTCCACCCTAGGTACCTTGTCCTCCAAGTAGCTCCTCTAATGAGTGAGGGTAACTCCCACATTTTTGTTTTTGTGTGGAAGTTAGTTGTTTTTTGTTGAAACTTGGAGTAGAGGCTGCCCTTTGGTTCATTTGATTGCTAATTTTAGTAGACTATCAACCATTTTTGCTGATCTATGTGTTTGCTCAAATTCTGAATTGAAAGTTCAAATTTCATCAGGGTCAGATTATCCGCCCCTGGCCTGGCCGGATTATCCAGCCTGGAAGGTTCAAACCTGTAGCTCCTTGATTTAGTTTGATCTATACCATGATTGAATTATGGTTGCTTTTCTACTGTTTTTAGCACTTGCTCCTAGATTTGTGTGTGCTTTTCTTTTGCTACCTCTTTTATTCACTTCATAGGTGTCTCTTGTGGTGCTTCTAAGACCTATCAGCGGAGACCCCTGTCAACACCCGGATTTTTAATCCCAGATGCCTGTTATGCCATACATCGCAATCTCAGGATTACCATTTTGCGAGACATAACAGAATTGGTACCACAGTACATCATCCATTACAAACCATAGTAAAGGTCTTACAAATAAAGGATCTCATGATCCAGTCTTAATACAATCAAAGCAATGAAAAGTAAACGTATTAGGGGCTCCATCTTCAGAGTCACAGGCAATGCTGACGATACGAGATGATCCTAGCTGTCGTAGACCTCCTGCTGTCCATCATCCTGATAGTCCTCCTCATAGTCTGGCCACGGGAATAGCCAGGGACAAAGCCATGAGTACTCTTTAAGTACTCGCAAACTATCACTAACAAGTAAGGTAGTTCTAGTAGGAATCTTAAGCTCTAGGTTTATTTGCAAAAAGCCAGGTTTATTTCATACTGAGTTAAGAAGTAAAGAAAACTAATTTAATGTTCTACATCAACTAAGTGGGAACTTAGTTTTCATGTTCACAACCCTGTTGTGGTCAAGTCAAAGTCATAGTTCAATTCACAAGTCATTTTGAAAACATCTGACAACAGAACAGTATGGCCACTCCAACTGTCCATGACCGCGAACGTGGCTATTCGAATAGTTTGACACTCTGTAGAGGTGGTACACTTTCACCACAAAATTCGATACATCCATCAGGGATAACCCTGAATCATCATACTTAGTATGCGGATAATCAATCCTAACCTTTCAATTACACACTCTAGTATAGGCACATCCCCTATGAGCTTGGCCTCCTAGCCATGGCCATCTGCCATCCTAGGCACTGCATAGGTGGACATTCACACTCACAAGGTAGCCTCGGCTCAACCTCTTTCCGTGAGGGAACCCATACTAAGGCATATAAACTTCTAGTTAAGCCCTACCCAATTCGGGTATTGTGGTTGTACGGTAAAATTGGAACGGTATCGCATCCGAACCCAACCATCAGTTTTTATCAAAATTAAGGCTCATGCCTCAACATTTTCATCATCAAATCCTTTTATGTCCATAACACATGTCAAAACATTTCAATAGAATGAATCATCATTCCAAGGTTTTCATAATCTTTTTCACCAAGTATTCCCATCTAAAGTGATCAACTTCTATGCTTAGCACTAGCCACTAAATTTAAGGGTATTCACTAGTGAGGGGTGCTAATCAAGTGTAACTATCCAGATCTAGTTTTATGCCTTGTGATGACATCTAAGTATAACTACTTAGGCCTAGTTTTATACTCTGTATGGTATCTATCCTATTCTTCCAATACTCACAAATCACTAACTAAAGGTAAAGAACTTTGGTAAAAGTAAAAGAATAAAGCTTGCAAGTAAAACTTGGGATTGGTATAAACAAAATTGTATAACCAAAGCATGCCTAATGCATCTTGCATAGGTTATCTTGCAAGGATGGCTTGCATAGTTAACTTGTAGTGTTAGGCTTGCCTTGAGTAGTGCAGTGGTTGAAGTTCTCTTCTTCTTCTTCTTCTTCTTGGTAGTACTTCTCCTCCTCGTATCCTGGGTCGGTACTCTTGTCTATAAATGAATACGAGGTACACAATCACCAAACAATACTTAACTACTTCTATGTAGCACACAAAGGCTCACACTAGATGATCTAGCATCATCACAATCATCACATGAAATAAATACCTAGTTTTATTTATCTTATTTTAGAAAAGTAATTTCTACTCATTGAAAATACTTCAGATTTAATATTCTCCAATTAAAATATGGGATCATGCTGACACATGTCATCCCCACATATTCTAATACTGGGGAATGTGATTTAAAGTGTTGGTCATATTTTATAAAGATTAACATTACTACTTAATACAATTAAAGTGACTAGAAATACCTAAATAGCATTATTTTATTACTAGTCCAATGTCACTGCATGTAAACCTAAATATTTTTACATATTCATATAGATCTTGTCAAATGTGATTTTTTAGAGTTGGAATCAACTCAAAAGAATTTATGGTTGATATTTGAAAAATGTTTGAATATGGAAAAGTCTCTGTCTTGTTATTTTTGGTATAGGTGATCTATAATTTCAAATGGTTTGAATCCAACGGACTTGGATAGATAATTTGAATACCTTTCTAACAAAATTGGAATCATGCAATTTGGTTTAGTGAATATCTTTGAATTGATTTTTGAATCTACTGATAGAATCTAGTTTTAACTAAATTGGAAAAATTCTATTTGAATCTACGGGCTCTGCGCGGGAAACTAATTGGGCCGGCCCAACTGCACAGCGCTGGTGCAGCGGGCTGCTGACAGGACGGTCCCACTCGTCAGTGACTCTATCTAACCGAAATGGTAAGTTTCAATCTGGGCTGTGCGATTAGACTAGGATCTAACGGCTGAAATGCATCGCCTACGACGAATAGCTCCGCAAGACTGAACCCTAACGGCGATGGTGGGGGTACGTGGGGGATCACCTGCGCTCCAGCTAGGGTTGGCGATGGGGGCGAACGATGTTGTAGACGACGACGGTTCGAATGGTGGTCGTGGCGGCTCCTGTGGCAGCTCCAATCAACGACGCCCTTCCTTCACTGCAGCGGCGGGCTCCGGTGGAATTCCAGCGGGCTGGTGCTCGCCTTGCTCCGGGGAGAGGTGTTGAGGTTCTATGAGGAGTGGGGGTGGAATGGTGTGGCGAATTGGAGCTGGGGCAGCCTCTATTTATACACCGGTGAGAGGGACAGAGCGGGATGGCTCGGGCTTGTCAGTGACGGCGATACAGGGGGCTATTGGCATGGCTGCAGGTAGGGTTCGGCGCGGTGCTTCAGGGCGGTCGTCATGCGCGTGATGGCACGACAAGGGGAGGTCGAGAACGGTCGTTGCTCTAGGCGGAAACGGCGGCGTTCGAGATGGTGCACAGGGGCTATGGGTTGCGCGGCGGCAAACGGGCATGTCTGGGATATAGCTAGGGTCACTGCAAGTGCGGTCATGCGCGGTGAGGGCAAGGCGCGGCATGTGCGTGCGTGTCGGCTGCGGCGCTCTGGCGCGCTCTCGGCATGGCAGACAGGGAGGTGGGCGCGGCTAATGTGGCTCGTCCATGGCTTGCCTGCGATCGAGGGGTGGACTGAGGGTGGCGGTGGATGGTTGCCTGTCTCCTGGACATCGTGGAGAGGGCGGTGCTGGCTGCTGCGAGTTGTCCATGGTCGACCGGCGCGGCGGCTTCGGGCGGCGCTGCACTAGCACAAACGGCAAAGGGGGAAGCGTGTCCTGTGCTGCTGGGCACTGGGGTGAGTGAGTGGGATGAAGAGGGGACAAATGGGGTGATCAATTACTGCTCAAACAGTAGAAGTTAGGCAAGGTTTAATCTGTGTCTGCCAGGTGCTCGACCAAATGGCCGCATGAAATTAGTATTTGAATTTTTGAATGAAATTTGGTGAGTGTGTATGTCACATGCTTGAGTGTCTATGGTTGCTTGGGTTTGCCAAGGTGAATTGATTTGAGTGGTTTTTGAAATGTGGTGATCTTAGCATATGAACTTGATTCCATTTTGCACTGTCCTTTAAATAGATTTGGAACTTGTGATTTGTAAAGTGGGCTTGGGTTCATTTTTATTTGGTTTAGCAAGGGGTGAAAAGAATTGAGAAAGTTTATGTTAGAAATCTTTTACTAGGAACACTCAAAGTGGTCTAGTGGTTAATTTTGGTCAAAAATGACCATTTGATCATATGATTCATATTTGAATTTCCTTTCTTTTGAATTTGTTTGTAATTGTCCTAGATGATGTAGCATTCATCTTTAAACCATTCCTTATCATTTGTAGCAATCAAACATGGCAATTGCACTCATTCATACACTAATGCATTTCACACATACACTCATATTAGATTTAATAATAAAAGTTTTTGTTAACCCTAAACTTGGGTGATTAGACTTGATAATCTTGATTAATATCTTTGGGGTGTTACAACCCCACCCTTGATATTTACATCCCAATGAAGAGGTTGTTCTTATGGACGGGGTTGAGTTGAGGAGACAAGCAAGAGAGGCTAAATGGAAGGCTGAACGTGAGAAGAAGGAGAAGAGGTCTCAGGCTGCTTCAAAGAAAAAGGGCAAGCAACCAAGGGTTAATTATAAGGATATGGACCCTATTGAGTATTCCACTCTTAGGCAGAGGGATTGGTTCTTGGATGTACCTCGTGATGGAAACCTTGAAGACCCACACTTCTCGTACATGCATCAGTTGTATATTTTCTAGGACATCTATTCCTATTTGAAGAGTTGTCCCATGTGCCTACTACATATTACTCAAATGAAGAGCAAGTCCCAGTTTGCTGAGGTCGTTCATGTGACTGAGCGGATGGGGTTGCACCATCTTATGAGCATTCAATATGACTATGACATCAGACTTGTTTATTAGTTGTTTTCCACTCATGTGATGTGTGGTGATAGGCTTGTTCTATGAAGTGGATATCGGGAACCACCTTTTGTGATTCCAACTTCTACATCTTTGGTCAAGTGCTATCCTACACTTTTTAGGGTCGAGACTTTTCTATTGGACATCATATTTGTGGCCCCAATTGCCCCAACAAAGATACTCTGCTCTCAGCTTTCTATGGACCTTCAGGTGTGGTTGGAGAGGCTTCAGGACTTCTCCCTCTTTATTCTCAGCTAGTTCACATATTCCGTGACTGCATTACACCCAGTGGAGGTAACAAAGACGTTATCCATAGTCATCTTGTCAGCTTACTTGGCTTTGCTTATGAGTGTGCTACTAATGAAGACCCTAAAGCAGATTTCTCTTTGGATTTTATGGATTTCATTTTTAATGAGATGCATGATGCTATGGTAAACTGTCACTCTATTCCCTATGCACTGTACATTATGATGCTCATCAAATACACGCTCCTAGCTGAAGATTTCAGTAGGGCTCTTGATGGGAAACACAAGGTAAAGAAACCCTATGTCAAGAAGAAGAAGACTGCCTTCATGTTTGTTGAGTCTGATGCTTTTATGAGGGATGCTCGGGATAGTGGTAGCACTCGTGGAAGGAGGCCCCTAGTACCAACCATTGCTCATGAAATCAAGCGCTTAACTAGTTCGAGCGCAACATACTTTGCATGGGGGTTTACATGCATAAGGGCCAGTATGAGGCTTACCGTTAGCGCCATGGCATGGCTCATACCCAATAGCTTATTCTTCACCATGTCTTGGGGGCTCCAGACAATACCCTGCAACAGTCAGTCCCTACTCCATATGCTTAATGGAACACCTCTAGGATCAATTATGGTGAGATGGAGCAACACTTGTTCCCATCCCCAGCGAGGGCGTCTCCACCTCCTCTAGCTAATGATGATAAGGTTGATGATGAGGACGAGCATGAGGAGTATGATGATGAGGACGAGGGTGAGGAAGAGGATGAGTGATCTCCAGGGGCATTAGCATCACTCTTTTTCCTTTGGCATTTCGTTGCCAAAGGGAGAGAAGTAGTTCTATTAGGTTGTCGAGGGATTTGCATGGGTCGGGTACAAGCACATTTGCCTTTATTTGTGCTCTTTCTATACTTGCATGTACCCATTTATCTAGCATTGAACCATTTATTTTCTATTTGGTTTGTGTGATACTGAGACTATGTTAAGTATAATTGTGAGACATATGGTTTTATCATCATGTATTTATCTATGGAATTCTGGATATGGATCAATCTACAGAGTTATCAATACGAATTTATTAAGATGGTATTACCTATATTTGATTGAGACTCCGTCATGGTTGGTATGATAAATCTCTCATAATTCATTACTTGTTCCTAGTTTCTAATTCATAAAGGATCTTGAACCTATATGCGTGCATTTGTATTCAAATGCAATTTTCTTATATGCACACATTTATGGGGAGTTTATTTATCCTTCGGAATGGTTGTTGTTTATTAGGGCTCTATTGAAAATTCTATTGTCATCTAACACCAAAAAGGGGGAGATTTAAAGAGCATTTCATGATCCCTAGTGTTTTGTGTGTTAGTTAATAATACCAAGGGTACTTTAATTGTGCGTTGAGTGCTGCAGATATTTTCCCCAAAATAGCTCCTGGTCAAATGAAGCAGAAAGAAGCCTTTTAAGCCAGATTATCCGACCATAGCTAGGGTTGGATAATCCGCCTCGGCTAAATTGGTATCAACCAGGTGCGCGTTGCTCTAATGGGGGGAGAATATTTGGCCGGATATTTGGCACTAGGCCAGAGTTTTTGTCCACGACCGGATTATCCGCCCCTCCCAAGAATCGACTAAGGACCAAGTGCGCGACGCTCATATAGGGGCAGAGAATTCCCACAGATATTTGGTCAGGGACGGAGTTTGTGCCCTGGCCGGATAATCCACCCCTCCCCAGGGGCCAGATTATTCGCCCCTAGGGATTTTTGCTAAGGACCAGCGGCACGACGTGCAGAAGGGGTGGTGGATGTTTGGCCCGGACTATTTTCTCTAGGCCAGACTTTTGCCCCCAGCCGAATTATCTAGCCCCCACTTGGGCCGGATTATGTGTCCTCGGTTGACTCCAAGCGGCTCCATTCTAGGAAGGGTATAAATTCCGCACCCCATCTTCAACCTGGTCTCTCTTAGATCTTACAAAAAAAGCACTGTGATATTGAACTCCAATTTCCACAAGATCTCCACTTTCAACCGTCCGAAGGTCTTGACCTTTGGAGAATCAAAGGAGGAGGCCTTGATCTACATCAACATCAAAGCGATCTACATTTCCCCTTCATTCACTTGAGGGCCCTTCGATCTAGAGCTTCTTTTGGATATCTAGATCTCGGTTCTTGTGTTTTGATAAACTTGTTTATTGTGGCAGCTTGTTGTCATCTCGGGAGCCTCAAGTTCATTTGTGGATGAGTGCCTCGATCTCTTTGTAAAGGCGACGGTTCCCGCCTCGAAGGGTACCATATAGTGGAAAGGTGGATTAGGCCAGTTGTGGCGAGATCCATCGGAGAACAGGGTGAGGCCTATTGTGGCATGGTGGTCTTAGTACCCCCCACACCTCCAACGTAGATGTACTTCCCTTTACAAGGAAGGAACTGCAATAAAACAAATTCCGTGTCTCCGCATGCTCCACTCTCAATTACCTTGTTCCTCTCACCGCCTTTACTCATTTAGTAGCTAGGTTGGCATATAGGGAAATTCACCGTAGTTGCATATCTATAGAATTTACCTTTGTGTCAAGCCTAATTTGAAAAAGTATTAAAATTTGGAGTAGCACTATTCACCCCCCTCTAGGTTCCCATACGATCCATTTCACGTTATCCGAGTGGTTCGCCTTCCATGTCGTCGAGCTAGGCTAGCCTTCTTCAGTGCGCCTATGAAGGAGAAGCTCTCTTGCTCGGCTACAATAGATGTGACGAAGGATAGTTTCCACGATCCCTTCGCAGTCTCACTTCCAAGAAATGAAAGAGAGTTTATTTATTCGTTAATCGGCTCAGGTCAATAGGTTTGGATCTCCAAAGACAAAGACTGAGATATATGTGTATAATAGGAAGGATTCCGTTAGACTGTATTCATAAGATGATTGAGAGATTGTACAAATTGGCTACAAGATGATCGGTGAGTTTGTAATGACACCCAACGAGAGAGATGAATCTAGGGTTTATGTCCTCGGGTACTTATAGGCATCAATGGTGGTAGAGTCTTCCCTAGTCACGTTAGGTCTTCATCTTGTCTTGCACGTAACCTTGATTCTTGATGACCGCAAGTGCACAGATCAATTGTTGCTAGTTTCGAAACAAGAGTATCGAACCAATAGAGAGCTATTTGGTTAAGGTCTCTATGCCCCTCGTCATTGTCTACCAAAGGATACTCATAAGTTGCCTTTGATCTCAAGTAAAGAGTGTTTATAGAGTGTTGTGTTTGTGTACAAGAAAGTAATAAAAGTGAGCAAACAAAGTAAAAAGTGTGTTGGGATTGGTGCTAGAACTCAATAAGGCCTAAATGTTCTCGGGTATGTTGGATACACCACTAGCATGTGAGAATTACTTATGATTAGGATAACCTATATCTTTTGTCATGATATGTGTGGGGAGAGTTCCATAATAAGATGTTCACCAACAAGTCTCGTGAGCAAACCACTTCTATAACTCATGTGATGAGGTCATCTCTAAATAACCACTACGATGCATGCGAGCAAGTCACTTCTATAGGACACCACAATTAAGGGTTTCCCCATGGATATCGTTATAAACTTACTGAATCTCTCTTTATCCCCCTTTGACCATGTAGGTTATAAGCCAATGCTTGTAGTCACAAAGTAGCTCCGAACATACTCCCATACATGTCCAAATGGTAGTTCCATCTCTTTAGTCCTGAAGGCAAATGTTATGTGGCTGACTTTAGTACCATCTAGAGAGAGAGATCTAACACAATATCATAGATCAAGTAAAGATCAAAGACCAAAGTTATAGATCATCTTTATTTCATTTCATAATAATGCTAGGTTTTTTCCATATCCCCAAGAACAAAGGGAACTACTCACACATGGAGGCAATCAACAACATCATCATATTCATATGGATGGATTGAAAGTGCAAAGGTAGAATAAAGTGCAAACCCACAATTGTATTTGGAATTACAACAATATGTAATGAATGAGAGAGTGGATGATGGTGTTGATGGAGATGCAGCAGTTGATGATGAAGGGGATGATGTGTTGTCCTCCGATGATCCGTGTAGCAGCAAGTATTTTCCATTCTCCAAGTTCCTCCTCTAGGTCCCTTCCTATTGTAGTACTTCGTGGCTAGAGGTGTTTGTGAATGTCGGATCTTAGATCCGTCTTCGCGTGGTGAAAGTATTTGACGAGACGGACATCCTAGCAGGCAGTACGGGAAGGCTCTAGCCATACCGTAGGTCGTTAAACCACCTAGAACTTATCCTCGCGTCCTATGTTCTCCTAGGTGTGTGTAAAATCATTTAAATGGCATTTATCACTTAGAAATATCATATTATTACATAACATGACAGTCCCAATTGATATATTCACAGAAGACTTAATAATTCGGGATCATGTCACACTTTCACACGTCACATGACTTAGAGGCTTCCACACCTTTTGTATTAATAATTTATATGAAGTTTAGAGATTAAGCAGGTTATAAAATCATCAAATTTACCTAGATAAGCACTTGATTGAGTAGGTAATAGTTTATGATTATTGTTTGAGTACCTTTGTCATCTTGCACTTTTCTTTTTGATTCTTTGGTACATAATTTTCCTTTTGTTTCTTCAAAAAAATTGTATCATGTTAACACCCTTTATGGCTCTTATTGGTTTAAACCAATGATTATAACATGCTATCAAAATTTCTTCGCATATCTTATCAATAATTTATTGGTGTGGAAGACCCTAAAATCATAACAGTGCTACAAGTATCATAACACTAATCATAATTCATACATCTAAGACAATAATCATAAACCTAAATCACTTCAAATATCATAAAGTCTCAAAACTCATTGGATATAATTCTTTCCTTTGACCAAGGAAGTTGATTATGCAACTATGGACCCACTAGAGTCATTGCATGTGTGTTCTTATACTACAACTAGCACTAGAGTCATTGCATGTGTGTTATTTTCACAAACCACATATGGATCCACCAGTGTCATTGCATGTGTGTTCTTTCCACAAACCACATATGGATCCACCAGTGTCATTTCATGTGTGTTCTTTCCACAAACCACATATGGATCCACTAGAGTCATTGCATGTGTGTTCTTTTCACAAACCACATATGGACCCACTAGAGTCATTGCATGTGTGTTCTTATACTAAAACCAGCACTAGAGTCATTAAATGTGTGTTCTTTTAACAACCCACATATGGATCCACCAGTGTCATTGCATGTGTGTTCCTGTCAAAAACCACATATGGATCCACCAGACTCATTGCATGTGTGTTCATTTCCACAAACCACACATGGATCCACCAATGTCATTGCATGTGTGTTCTTTCCACAAACCACACATGGATCAACCAGAGTCATTGCATGTGTGTTGTTTTCACAAACCACACATGAACCCACTTGAGTCATTGCATGTGTGTTCTTTCCACAACCACACATGGATCAACCAATGTCATTGCATGTGTGTTATTATCACAAACCACATATGGATCAACCAATGTCATTGCATGTGTGTTCTTGTCATGAACCACACATGGATCCACCAGTGTTCATTGCATGTGTGTTCTTTCCACAAACCATACATGGATCCCCCTGAGTCCTTGCATGTGTGTTATTTTCATAAACCACATATGGACCCACTTGAGTCATTGCATGTGTGTTCTTTCCACAAACCACACATGGATTAACCAATGGCATTGCATGTGTGTTATTGTCACAAACCACATATGGATCAACCAATATCATTGCATGTGTGTTCCTGTCATGAACCACACATGGGTCAACCAGTGGTCATTGCATGTGTGTTCTTTCCACAAACCACATATTCATCCACTAGAGTCATTGCATGTGTGTTCTTTTCACAAACCACATATGGATCAACCAATGCCATTGCATGTGTGTTATTTTCACAAACCACATATGGATCCACCAGTGTTCACTACATGTGTGTTCTTTCCACAAACCACTTATGGATTCACCAGCGTTCATTGCATGTGTGTTCTTTTCAACAAACCACATATGGATCCACTAGAGTCATTGCATGTGTGTTCTTTTCACAATCCACATATGGACCCACTAGAGTCATTGCATGTGTGTTCTTATACTAAAACCAGCACTAGAGTCATTGCATGTGTGTTCTTTTCACAAACCACATATGGATCCACTAGTGTCATTACATGTATGTTCTTTCCACAAACCACATATGGATCAACCAGTGGTTATTGGATGTGTGTTCTTTCCACAAACCACATATGGATCCACTAGAGTCATTGCATGTGTGTTCTTTTCACAAACCACATATGGATCAACCAATGACATTGCATGTGTGTTCTTTCCAAAAACCACACATGGATTAACCAATGGCATTGCATGTGTGTTATTGTCACAAACCACATATGGATCAACCAATGTCATTGCATGTGTGTTCCTGTCATGAACCACAATGGATCCACCAGTGTTCATTGCATGTGTGTTCTTTCCACAAACCACATATGGATCCACCAATGTCATTGCATGTGTGTTCCTATCATGAACCACATATGGATCAACCAGTGTTCATTGCATGTGTGTTCTTTCCACAAACCACACATGGATCCACCAGAGTCATTGCATGTGTGTTCTTTCCACAAACAACATATGGACCAACCAGTGGTCATTGCATGTGTGTTCTTTCCACAAACTACATATGGATCAAGCAGTGTCATTGCATGTGTGTTCTTTCCACAAACCACATGTGGATCCACTAGTGTTAATTGCATGTGTGTTCTTTCCACGAACCACATATGTATCCACTAGAGTCATTGCATGTGTGTTCTTTCAACAAACCACACATGGATCAACCAGTGTCATTGCATGTGTGTTCTTTCCACAAACCACATGTGGATCCACTAGTATTCATTGCATGTGTGTTCTTTCCACAAACCACATATGGATCCACTAGAGTCATTGCATGTGTGTTCTTTTCACAAACCACATATGGACCCAGTAGTGTCATTGCATGTGCGTTCTTATACTAAAACCAGCACTAGAGTCGTTAAATGTGCGTTCTTTCCACAAACCGCATATGGATCAACCAGTGGTTATTGCATGTGTGTTCTTTCCACAAACCGCATATGGATCCACTAGATTCATTGCATATGTCTTCTTTTCACAAACCACATATGGACCCACTAGAGTCATTGCATGTGTGTTCTTATACTAAAACCAGCACTAGAGTCATTAAATGTGTGTTCTTTTAACAACCCACATATGGGTCCACCGGTGTCATTGCATGTGTGTTCCTGTCCCAAACCACATATGGATCCACCAGAGTCATTGTATGTGTGTTCTTTTCCACAAACCACACATGGATCCACTAATGTCATTGGATGTGTGTTCTTTCCACAAACCACACATTGATCAACTAGAGACATTGCATGTGTGTTATTTTCACAAACCACACATGGACCCACTTGAGTCATTGCATGTGTGTTCTTTCCACAACCACACATGGATCAACCAGTGTCATTGCATGTGTGTTATTGTCACAAACCACATATGGATCAACCAATGTCATTGCATGTGTGTTCCTGTCATGAACCACATATGGATCAACCAGTGTTCATTGCATGTGTGTTCTTTCTACAAACCAGACATGGATCAACCAGAGTCATTGCATGTGTGTTCCTGTCATGAACCACATATGGACCCACTTGAGTCATTGCATGTGTGTTATTTCCACAAACCACACATGAATTAACCAATGGCATTGCATGTGTGTTATTGTCACAAACCACATATGGATCAACCAATGTCATTGCATGTGTGTTCCTGTCATGAACCACATATGGATCTACCAGTGTTCATTGCATGTGTGTTCTTTCCACAAACCACACATGGATCCACCAGAGTCATTGCATGTGTGTTCTTTCCACAAACCAGATATGGATCAAACAAAGTCATTGCATGTTTGTTCTCACAAACCACACATGGATTAACCAATGGCATTGCATGTGTGTTATTGTCACAAACCACATATGGATCAACTAATGTCCTTGCATGTGTGTTCGTGTCATGAACCACATATGGATCCACTAGTGTTCACTGCATGTGTGTTCTTTCCACAATCCACATATGGATCAACCAGTTATTGCATGTGTGTTCTTTCCACAAACCACATATGGATCCAAAGAGTCATTGCATGTGTTCTTTTCACAAACCACATATGGACCCAGTAGAGTCATTGCATGTGTGTTCTTATACTAAAACCATCACTAGAGTCATTAAATGTGTGTTCTTTCCACAAACCGCATATGGATCAACCAGTGGTTATTGCATGTGTGTTCTTTCCACAAACCACATATGGATCCACTAGAGTCATTGCATGTGTGTTCTTTTCACAAACCACACATGGACCCACTAGAGTCATTGCATGTGTGTTCTTATACTAAAACCAGCACTAGAGTCACTAAATGTGTGTTCTTTTAACAACCCACATATGGATCCACCAGTGTCATTGCATGTGTGTTCCTGTTACAAACCACATATGCATCCACCAGAGTCATTGCATGTGTGTTCTTTTCCACAAACCACACATGGATCCACCAATGTCATTGGATGTGTGTTCTTTCCACAAACCACACATTGATCAACCAGAGTCATTGCATGTGTGTTCTTTTAACAAACCACACATGGACCCACTTGAGTCATTGCATGTGTGTTCTTTCCACAACCACACATGGATCAACCGGTGCCATTGCATGTGTGTTATTGTCACAAACCACATATGGATCAAACAATGTAATTTCATTTGTGTTCTGTCATGAACCACATGGATCCACAAGTGTTAATTGCATGTGTGTTCTTTCTACAAATCACACATGGATCAACCAGAGTCATTGCATGTATGTTCCTATCATGAACCACATATGGACGCACTTGAGTCATTGCATGTGTGTTCTTTCCACAAACCACACATGGATTAACCAATGGCATTGCATGTGTGTTATTGTCACAAACCACACATGGATCAACCAATGTCATTGCATGTGTGTTCCTGTTCTGAACCACATATGGATCCACCAGTGTTCATTGCATGTGTGTTCTTTCCATAAACCACATATGGATCCACCAATGTCATTGCATATGTGTTCCTGTCATGAACCACATATGGATCAACCAGTGTTCATTGCATGTGTGTTCTTTCCACAAACCACACATGGATCCACCAGAGTCATTGCATGTGTGTTCTTTCCATAAACCACATATGGATCAACCAGTGTCATTGCATGTGTGTTCTTACCACAAACCACACATGGATTAACCAATGGCATTGCATGTGTGTTATTGTCACAAACCACATATGGACCCACTAAAGTCATTGCATGTGTGTTCTTATACTAAAACCAGCACTAGAGTCATTAAATGTGTGTTCTTTCCACAAACGGCATATGGATCAACTAGTGGTTATTGCATGTGTGTTCTTTCCACAAACCACATATGGATCCACTAGAGTCATTGCATGTGTGTTCTTTTCACAAACCACAAATGGACCCAGTAGCGTCATTGCATGTGTGTTCTTATACTAAAACCAGCACTAGAGTCATTAAATGTGTGTTCTTTTAACAACCCACATATGGATACACTAGTGTCATTGCATGTGTGTTCCTGTCACAAACCACTTATGGATCCACCAGAGTCATTGCATGTGTGTTCTTTTCCACAAACCACACATGGATCCACTAATATCATTGGATGTGTGTTCTTTCCACAAACCACACATTGATCAACTAGAGTCATTGCATGTGTGTTATTTTCACAAACCACACATGGACCCACTTGAGTCATTGCATGTGTGTTCTTTGCACAACCACACATGGATCAACCAGTGTCATTGCATGTGTGTTATTGTCACAAACCACATATGGATCAACCAATGTACTTGCATCTGTGTTCCTGTAATGAACCACATATGGATCCACCAGTGTTCATTACATGTGTGTTCTTTCTACAAACCACACATGGATCAACCAGAGTCATTGCATGTGTGTTCCTGTCATGAACTACATATGGACCCACTTGAGTCATTGCATGTATGTTCTTTCCACAAACCACACATGGATTAACCAATGGCATTGCATGTGTGTTATCGTCACAAACCACATATGGATCAACCAATCTCATTGCATGTGTGTTCCTTTCATGAACCACATATGGATCCACCAGTGTTCATTGCATGTGTGTTCTTTCCACAAACCACACATGGATCCACCAGAGTCATTGCATGTGTGTTCTTTCCACAAACCACATATGGATCAACCAGTGTCATTGCATGTGTGTTCTTACCAAAAACCACACATGGATTAACCAATGCATTGCATGTGTGTTATTGTCACAAACCACATATGGATCAACCAATGTCATTGCATGTGTGTTCCTGTCATGAACCACAATGGATCCACCAGTGTTCATTGCATGTGTGTTCTTTCCACAAACCACATATGGATCCACCAATGTCATTGCATGTGTGTTCCTATCATGAACCACATATGGATCAACCAGTGTTCAATGCATGTGTGTTCTTTCCACAAACCACACATGGATCCACCAGAGTCATTGCATGTGTGTTCTTTCCACAAAAAACATATGGACCAACCAGTGGTCATTGCATGTGTGTTCTTTCCACAAACTACATATGGATCAAGCAGTGTCATTGCATGTGTGTTCTTTCCACAAACCACATGTGGATCCACTAGTGTTAATTGCATGTGTGTTCTTTCCACGAACCACATATGTATCCACTAGAGTCATTGCATGTGTGTTCTTTCAACAAACCACACATGGATCAACCAGTGTCATTGCATGTGTGTTCTTTCCACAAACCACATGTGGATCCACTAGTATTCATTGCATGTGTGTTCTTTCCACAAACCACATATGGATCCACTAGAGTCATTGCATGTGTGTTCTTTTCACAAACCACATATGGACCCATTAGTGTCATTGCATGTGCGTTCTTATACTAAAACCAGCACTAGAGTCGTTAAATGTGCGTTCTTTCCACAAACCGCATATGGATCAACCAGTGGTTATTGCATGTGTGTTCTTTCCACAAACCGCATATGGATCCACTAGATTCATTGCATATGTCTTCTTTTCACAAACCACATATGGACCCACTAGAGTCATTGCATGTGTGTTCTTATACTAAAACCAGCACTAGATTCATTAAATGTGTGTTCTTTTAACAACCCACATATGGGTCCACCGGTGTCATTGCATGTGTGTTCCTGTCCCAAACCACATATGGATCCACCAGAGTCATTGTATGTGTGTTCTTTTCCACAAACCACACATGGATCCACTAATGTCATTGGATGTGTGTTCTTTCCACAAACCACACATTGATCAACTAGAGACATTGCATGTGTGTTATTTTCACAAACCACACATGGACCCACTTGAGTCATTGCATGTGTGTTCTTTGCACAACCACACATGGATCAACCAGTGTCATTGCATGTGTTATTGTCACAAACCACATATGGATCAACCAATGTCATTGCATGTGTGTTCCTGTCATGAACCACACATGGATCCACCAGTGTTCATTGCATGTGTGTTCTTTCTACAAACCAGACATGGATCAACCAGAGTCATTGCATGTGTGTTCCTGTCATGAACCACATATGGACCCACTTGAGTCATTGCATGTGTGTTCTTTCCACAAACCACACATGGATTAACCAATGGCATTGCATGTGTGTTATTGTCACAAACCACATATGGATCAACCAATGTCATTGCATGTGTGTTCCTGTCATGAACCACATATGGATCAACCAGTGTTCATTGCATGTGTGTTCTTTCCACAAACCACACATGGATCCACCAGAGTCATTGCATGTGTGTTCTTTCCACAAACCAGATATGGATCAATCAATGTCATTGCATGTGTGTTCTCACCACAAACCACACATGGATTAACCAATGGCATTGCATGTGTGTTATTGTCACAAACCACATATGGATCAACTAATGTCCTTGCATGTGTGTGGTCATGAACCACATATGGATCCACTAGTGTTCACTGCATGTGTGTTCTTTCCACAATCCACATATGGATCAACCAGTGGTTATTGCATGTGTGTTCTTTCCACAAACCACATATGGATCCAGTAGAGTCATTGCATGTCTGTTCTTTTCACAAACCACATATGGACCCAGTAGAGTCATTGCATGTGTGTTCTTATACTAAAACCATCACTAGAGTCATTAAATGTGTGTTCTTTCCACAAACCGCATATGGATCAACCAGTGGTTATTGCATGTGTGTTCTTTCCACAAACCACATATGGATCCACTAGAGTCATTGCATGTGTGTTCTTTTCACAAACCACACATGGACCCACTAGAGTCATTGCATGTGTGTTCTTATACTAAAACCAGCACTAGAGTCACTAAATGTGTGTTCTTTTAACAACCCACATATGGATCCACCAGTGTCATTGCATGTGTGTTCCTGTTACAAACCACATATGCATCCACCAGAGTCATTGCATGTGTGTTCTTTTCCACAAACCACACATGGATCCACCAATGTCATTGGATGTGTGTTCTTTCCACAAACCACACATTGATCAACCAGAGTCATTGCATGTGTGTTCTTTTAACAAACCACACATGGACCCACTTGAGTCATTGCATGTGTGTTCTTTCCACAACCACACATGGATCAACCGGTGCCATTGCATGTGTGTTATTGTCACAAACCACATATGGATCAACCAATGTCATTGCATGTGTGTTCCTGTCATGAACCACACATGGATCCACAAGTGTTAATTGCATGTGTGTTCTTTCTACAAATCACACATGGATCAACCAGAGTCATTGCATGTATGTTCCTATCATGAACCACATATGGACGCACTTGAGTCATTGCATGTGTGTTCTTTCCACAAACCACACATGGATTAACCAATGGCATTGCATGTGTGTTATTGTCACAAACCACACATGGATCAACCAATGTCATTGCATGTGTGTTCCTGTTCTGAACCACATATGGATCCACCAGTGTTCATTGCATGTGTGTTCTTTCCACAAACTACATATGGATCCACCAATGTCATTGCATGTGTGTTCCTGTCATGAACCACATATGGATCAACCAGTGTTCATTGCATGTGTGTTCTTTCCACAAACCACACATGGATCCACCAGAGTCATTGCATGTGTGTTCTTTCCATAAACCACATATGGATCAACCAGTGTCATTGCATGTGTGTTCTTACCACAAACCACACATGGATTAACCAATGGCATTGCATGTGTGTTATTGTCACAAACCACATATGGACCCACTAAAGTCATTGCATGTGTGTTCTTATACTAAAACCAGCACTAGAGTCATTAAATGTGTGTTCTTTCCACAAACGGCATATGGATCAACTAGTGGTTATTGCATGTGTGTTCTTTCCACAAACCACATATGGATCCACTAGAGTCATTGCATGTGTGTTCTTTTCACAAACCACAAATGGACCCAGTAGCGTCATTGCATGTGTGTTCTTATACTAAAACCAGCACTAGAGTCATTAAATGTGTGTTCTTTTAACAACCCACATATGGATACACTAGTGTCATTGCATGTGTGTTCCTGTCACAAACCACATATGGATCCACCAGAGTCATTGCATGTGTGTTCTTTTCCACAAACCACACATGGATCCACTAATGTCATTGGATGTGTGTTCTTTCCACAAACCACACATTGATCAACTAGAGTCATTGCATGTGTGTTATTTTCACAAACCACACATGGACCCACTTGAGTCATTGCATGTGTGTTCTTTGCACAACCACACATGGATCAACCAGTGTCATTGCATGTGTGTTATTGTCACAAACCACATATGGATCAACCAATGTACTTGCATCTGTGTTCCTGTAATGAACCACATATGGATCCACCAGTGTTCATTACATGTGTGTTCTTTCTACAAACCACACATGGATCAACCAGAGTCATTGCATGTGTGTTCCTGTCATGAACTACATATGGACCCACTTGAGTCATTGCATGTATGTTCTTTCCACAAACCACACATGGATTAACCAATGGCATTGCATGTGTGTTATCGTCACAAACCACATATGGATCAACCAATCTCATTGCATGTGTGTTCCTTTCATGAACCACATATGGATCCACCAGTGTTCATTGCATGTGTGTTCTTTCCACAAACCACACATGGATCCACCAGAGTCATTGCATGTGTGTTCTTTCCACAAACCACATATGGATCAACCAGTGTCATTGCATGTGTGTTCTTACCAAAAACCACACATGGATTAACCAATGGCATTGCATGTGTGTTATTGTCACAAACCACATATGGATCAACCAATGTCATTGCATGTGTGTTCCTGTCATGAACCACAATGGATCCACCAGTGTTCATTGCATGTGTGTTCTTTCCACAAACCACATATGGATCCACCAATGTCATTGCATGTGTGTTCCTATCATGAACCACATATGGATCAACCAGTGTTCATTGCATGTGTGTTCTTTCCACAAACCACACATGGATCCACCAGAGTCATTGCATGTGTGTTCTTTCCACAAACAACATATGGACCAACCAGTGGTCATTGCATGTGTGTTCTTTCCACAAACTACATATGGATCAAGCAGTGTCATTGCATGTGTGTTCTTTCCACAAACCACATGTGGATCCACTAGTGTTAATTGCATGTGTGTTCTTTCCACAACCACATATGTATCCACTAGAGTCATTGCATGTGTGTTCTTTCAACAAACCACACATGGATCAACCAGTGTCATTGCATGTGTGTTCTTTCCACAAACCACATGTGGATCCACTAGTATTCATTGCATGTGTGTTCTTTCCACAAACCACATATGGATCCACTAGAGTCATTGCATGTGTGTTCTTTTCACAAACCACATATGGACCCATTAGTGTCATTGCATGTGCGTTCTTATACTAAAACCAGCACTAGAGTCGTTAAATGTGCGTTCTTTCCACAAACCGCATATGGATCAACCAGTGGTTATTGCATGTGTGTTCTTTCCACAAACCGCATATGGATCCACTAGATTCATTGCATATGTCTTCTTTTCACAAACCACATATGGACCCACTAGAGTCATTGCATGTGTGTTCTTATACTAAAACCAACACTAGATTCATTAAATGTGTGTTCTTTTAACAACCCACATATGGGTCCACCGGTGTCATTGCATGTGTGTTCCTGTCCCAAACCACATATGGATCCACCAGAGTCATTGTATGTGTGTTCTTTTCCACAAACCACACATGGATCCACTAATGTCATTGGATGTGTGTTCTTTCCACAAACCACACATTGATCAACTAGAGACATTGCATGTGTCTTATTTTCACAAACCACACATGGACCCACTTGAGTCATTGCATGTGTGTTCTTTGCACAACCACACATGGATCAACCAGTGTCATTGCATGTGTGTTATTGTCACAAACCACATATGGATCAACCAATGTCATTGCATGTGTGTTCCTGTCATGAACCACACATGGATCCACCAGTGTTCATTGCATGTGTGTTCTTTCTACAAACCAGACATGGATCAACTAGAGTCATTGCATGTGTGTTCCTGTCATGAACCACATATGGACCCACTTGAGTCATTGCATGTGTGTTCTTTCCACAAACCACACATGGATTAACCAATGGCATTGCATGTGTGTTATTGTCACAAACCACATATGGATCAACCAATGTCATTGCATGTGTGTTCCTGTCATGAACCACATATGGATCTACCAGTGTTCATTGCATGTGTGTTCTTTCCACAAACCACACATGGATCCACCAGAGTCATTGCATGTGTGTTCTTTCCACAAACCAGATATGGATCAATCAATGTCATTGCATGTGTGTTCTCACCACAAACCACACATGGATTAACCAATGGCATTGCATGTGTGTTATTGTCACAAACCACATATGGATCAACTAATGTCCTTGCATGTGTGTTCGTGTCATGAACCACATATGGATCCACTAGTGTTCACTGCATGTGTGTTCTTTCCACAATCCACATATGGATCAACCAGTGGTTATTGCATGTGTGTTCTTTCCACAAACCACATATGGATCCAGTAGAGTCATTGCATGTCTGTTCTTTTCACAAACCACATATGGACCCAGTAGAGTCATTGCATGTGTGTTCTTATACTAAAACCATCACTAGAGTCATTAAATGTGTGTTCTTTCCACAAACCGCATATGGATCAACCAGTGGTTATTGCATGTGTGTTCTTTCCACAAACCACATATGGATCCACTAGAGTCATTGCATGTGTGTTCTTTTCACAAACCACACATGGACCCACTAGAGTCATTGCATGTGTGTTCTTATACTAAAACCAGCACTAGAGTCACTAAATGTGTGTTCTTTTAACAACCCACATATGGATCCACCAGTGTCATTGCATGTGTGTTCCTGTTACAAACCACATATGCATCCACCAGAGTCATTGCATGTGTGTTCTTTTCCACAAACCACACATGGATCCACCAATGTCATTGGATGTGTGTTCTTTCCACAAACCACACATTGATCAACCAGAGTCATTGCATGTGTGTTCTTTTAACAAACCACACATGGACCCACTTGAGTCATTGCATGTGTGTTCTATCCACAACCACACATGGATCAACCGGTGCCATTGCATGTGTGTTATTGTCACAAACCACATATGGATCAACCAATGTCATTGAATGTGTGTTCTCACATGAACCACATGGATCCACAAGTGTTAATTGCATGTGTGTTCTTTCTACAAATCACACATGGATCAACCAGAGTCATTGCATGTATGTTCCTATCATGAACCACATATGGACGCACTTGAGTCATTGCATGTGTGTTCTTTCCACAAACCACACATGGATTAACCAATGGCATTGCATGTGTGTTATTGTCACAAACCACACATGGATCAACCAATGTCATTGCATGTGTGTTCCTGTTCTGAACCACATATGGATCCACCAGTGTTCATTGCATGTGTGTTCTTTCCACAAACCACATATGGATCCACCAATGTCATTGCATGTGTGTTCCTGTCATGAACCACATATGGATCAACCAGTGTTCATTGCATGTGTGTTCTTTCCACAAACCACACATGGATCCACCAGAGTCATTGCATGTGTGTTCTTTCCATAAACCACATATGGATCAACCAGTGTCATTGCATGTGTGTTCTTACCACAAACCACACATGGATTAACCAATGGCATTGCATGTGTGTTATTGTCACAAACCACATATGGACCCACTAAAGTCATTGCATGTGTGTTCTTATACTAAAACCAGCACTAGAGTCATTAAATGTGTGTTCTTTCCACAAACGGTATATGGATCAACTAGTGGTTATTGCATGTGTGTTCTTTCCACAAACCACATATGGATCCACTAGAGTCATTGCATGTGTGTTCTTTTCACAAACCACAAATGGACCCAGTAGCGTCATTGCATGTGTGTTCTTATACTAAAACCAGCACTAGAGTCATTAAATGTGTGTTCTTTTAACAACCCACATATGGATACACTAGTGTCATTGCATGTGTGTTCCTGTCACAAACCACATATGGATCCACCAGAGTCATTGCATGTGTGTTCTTTTCCACAAACCACACATGGATCCACTAATGTCATTGGATGTGTGTTCTTTCCACAAACCACACATTGATCAACTAGAGTCATTGCATGTGTGTTATTTTCACAAACCACACATGGACCCACTTGAGTCATTGCATGTGTGTTCTTTGCACAACCACACATGGATCAACCAGTGTCATTGCATGTGTGTTATTGTCACAAACCACATATGGATCAACCAATGTACTTGCATCTGTGTTCCTGTAATGAACCACATATGGATCCACCAGTGTTCATTACATGTGTGTTCTTTCTACAAACCACACATGGATCAACCAGAGTCATTGCATGTGTGTTCCTGTCATGAACTACATATGGACCCACTTGAGTCATTGCATGTATGTTCTTTCCACAAACCACACATGGATTAACCAATGGCATTGCATGTGTGTTATCGTCACAAACCACATATGGATCAACCAATCTCATTGCATGTGTGTTCCTTTCATGGACCACATATGGATCCACCAGTGTTCATTGCATGTGTGTTCTTTCCACAAACCACACATGGATCCACCAGAGTCATTGCATGTGTGTTCTTTCCACAAACCACATATGGATCAACCAGTGTCATTGCATGTGTGTTCTCATCACAAACCACACATGGATTAACCAATGGCATTGCATGTGATTTATTGTCACAAACAACATATGGATCAACCAATGTCCTTGCATGTGTGTTCTTGTAATGAACCACATATGGACCCACCAGTGTTCATTGCATGTGTGTTCTTTCCACAAACCACATATGGATCAACCAGTAGTTATTGCATGTGTCTTCTTTCCACAAACCACATATGGATCCACTAGAGTCATTGCATGTGTGTTCTTTTCACAAACCACATATGGACCCAGTAGAGTCATTGCATGTGCGTTCTTATACTAAAACCAGCACTAGAGTCATTAAATGTGTGTTCTTTCCACAAACCGCATATGGATCCACTAGATTCATTGCATATGTCTTCTTTTCACAAACCACATATGGACCCACTAGAGTCATTGCATGTGTGTTCTTATACTAAAACCAGCACTAGAGTCATTAAATGTGTGTTCTTTTAACAACCCACATATGGGTCCACCGGTGTCATTGCATGTGTGTTCCTGTCCCAAACCACATATGGATCCACCAGAGTCATTGTACGTGTGTTCTTTTCCACAAACCACACATGGATCCACTAATGTCATTGATGTGTGTTCTTTCCACAAACCACACATTGATCAACTAGAGTCATTGCATGTGTGTTATTTTCACAAACCACACATGGACCCACTTGAGTCATTGCATGTGTGTTCTTTCCACAAACAACATATGGACCAACCAGTGGTCATTGCATGTGTGTTATTGTCACAAACCACATATGGATCAACCAATGTCATTGCATGTGTGTTCCTGTCATGAACCACACATGGATCCACCAGTGTTCATTGCATGTGTGTTCTTTCTACAAACCAGACATGGATCAACCAGAGTCATTGCATGTGTGTTCCTGTCATGAACCACATATGGACCCACTTGAGTCATTGCATGTGTGTTCTTTCCACAAACCACACATGGATTAACCAATGGCATTGCATGTGTGTTATTGTCACAAACCACATATGGATCAACCAATGTCATTGCATGTGTGTTCCTGTCATGAACCACATATGGATCCACCAGTGTTCATTGCATGTGTGTTCTTTCCACAAACCACACATGGATCCACCAGAGTCATTGCATGTGTGTTCTTTCCACAAACCAGATATGGATCAATCAATGTCATTGCATGTGTGTTCTCACCACAAACCACACATGGATTAACCAATGGCATTGCATGTGTGTTATTGTCACAAACCACATATGGATCAACTAATGTCCTTGCATGTGTGTTCGTGTCATGAACCACATATGGATCCACTAGTGTTCATTGCATGTGTGTTCTTTCCACAATACACATATGGATCAACCAGTGGTTATTGCATGTGTGTTCTTTCCATAAACCACATATGGATCCACTAGAGTCATTGCATGTCTGTTCTTTTCACAAACCACATATGGACCCAGTAGAGTCATTGCATGTGTGTTCTTATACTAAAACCAGCACTAGTCATTAAATGTGTGTTCTTTCCACAAACCGCATATGGATCAACCAGTGGTTATTGCATGTGTGTTCTTTCCACAAACCACATATGGATCCACTAGAGTCATTGCATGTGTGTTCTTTTCACAAACCACATATGGACCCACTAGAGTCATTGCATCTGTGTTCTTATACTAAAACCAGCACTAGAGTCATTAAATGTGTGTTCTTTTAACAACCCACATATGGATCCACCAGTGTCATTGCATGTGTGTTCCTGTCACAAACCACATATGCATCCACCAGAGTCATTGCATGTGTGTTCTTTTCCACAAACCACACATGGATCCACCAATGTCATTGCATGTGTGTTCTTTCCACAAACCACACATTGATCAACCAGAGTCATTGCATGTGTGTTCTTTTAACAAACCACACATGGCCCCACTTGAGTCATTGCATGTGTGTTCTTTCCATAACCACACATGGATCAACCGGTGCCATTGCATGTGTGTTATTGTCACAAACCACATATGGATCAACCAATGTCATTGCATGTGTGTTCCTGTCATGAACCACACATGGATCCACCAGTGTTCATTGCATGTGTGTTCTTTCTACAAACCACACATGGATCAACCAGAGTCATTGCATGTGTGTTCCTATCATGAACCACATATGGACCCACTTGAGTCATTGCATGTGTGTTGTTTCCACAAACCACACATGGATTAACCAATGGCATTGCATGTGTGTTATTGTCACAAACCACACATGGATCAACCAATGTCATTGCATGTGTGTTCCTGTCATGAACCACATATGGATCCACCAGTGTTCATTGCATGTGTGTTCTTTCCACAAACCACATATGGATCCACCAATGTCATTGCATGTGTGTTCCTGTCATGAACCACATATGGATACACCAGTGTTCATTGCATGTGTGTTCTTTCCACAAACCACACATGGATCAACCAGTGTCATTGCATGTGTGTTCTTACCACAAACCACACATGGATTAACCAATGGCATTGCATGTGTGTTATTGTCACAAACCACATATGGATCAACTAATGTCCTTGCATGTGTGTTCCTATCATGAACCACATATGGATCCACCAGTGTTCATTGCATGTCTGCTCTTTCCACAAACCACATATGGATCAACCAGTGGTTATCGCATGTGTGTTCTTTCCACAAACCACATATGGATCCACTAGAGTCATTGCATGTGTGTTCTTTTCACAAAGCACACATGGATCCACCAGTGTCATTGTATGTGTGTTCTTCTCATGAACCACAGCTAGAGTCATTGGATGTGTGTTCTTTTCATGAACCACAGCTAGTCATTGCATGTGTGTTCTTCTCAGAAACCACATAAGGATACACTAGTGTCATTGCATGTGTGTTCTTCTCATGAACCACATCTAGAGTCATTGCATGTGTGTTCTTCGCACAAACCACATAAGTATCCACCAGTGTCATTGGATGTGTGTTCTTCTCACAAACCACACATGGATCCACCAGTGTCATTGCATGTCTGCTCTTTTCATTAACCACAGTTAGAGTCATTGCATGTCTGTTCTTTTCACAAACCACATATCACCAGTGTCATTGCATGTGTGTTCTTATCATGAACCACACATGGATCCACCCAGTGTGATTGCATGTCTGTTCTTTTCACAAACCACATATGGATCCACCAGTGTCATTGCATGTGTGTTCTTTTCACAAACCACATATCACCAGTGTCATTGCATGTGTGTTCTTCTCACAAACCACATGAGGATCGACTAGTGTCATTGGATGTGTGTTCTTTTCATGAACCACACCCAATGTCATTGCATGTATGTTCCTCTCACAGACCACACATGGATCCACCAGTGTCATTGCATGTGTGTTCTTCTCATGAACCACATCTAGAGTTATTGCATGTCTATTCTTCTCAGAAACCACACATGGATCCACCCATGTCATTGCATGTCTATTCTTTTCATGAACCACAACTAGAGTCATTGCATGTATGTTCTTCTCACAAACCAGACAAGGATCCACCGGTGTCATTGCATGTCTGTTCTTTTCATGAACCACAGCCAGTGTCATTGCATGTGTCTTATTCTCACAAACCACACATGGATCCACCAGTGTCATTGCATGTCTGCTCTTTTCATTAACCACAGTTAGAGTCATTGCATGTGTGTTCTTTTCACAAACCACATATCACTAGTGTCATTGCATGTGTGTTCCTCTCATAAACCACATATGGATCCACCCAGTGTGATTGCATGTGTGTTATTCTCACAAACCACATAAGGATCCACCAGTGTCATTGGATGTGTATTCTTTTCATAAACCACATATGGATCCTAACCTTAGGAGAGCCCTAACCTTAGCCCCCCAATGGGTGGCCGTTAGACCGAGTCTTCTAGAAGGCACGCCCTAACACAGTTATTCTTCTTGACGATTGTTACATACCGTTCTATCGGGGCGCTTGGACGATTGGGATGGTCTTCGTGAGAGTGATTCGGAAGTAGGCTGTTCTGCGGCATGATTGGCCATGCTTGCTCTGGACAAACTGGCAACATCAGGCGCTCCCCTGTTGCGAGTGTCATGACTCACGAGTTCAGTGGGCCATATCCCAGTGTCACGTCCCCATTACTTCTCTTCCTCCCCGTACTTCTCTTCCTTCCCCTCGAAGCCACTTTCCCCACTTTACTCCCATCCTGCCATAGCCGCAAGACCACGACATCTGCCAATTCTCGGGTTGCTACCTTCATGCTAAGAAATCATTTTACAAGCTTTTGAACTTATCCTACATATTCCTTCTATCCGCCAATCTAATTGCTGATCTTTTTTCCGATTTCTCGACGAACTTCAGATGTGGCAGATGCTGTAGCCCAAGAATCTGGAGAACCTCGCGCGCAACTTCGCAACGACGTTCCCGCTCGTGTGCTCCCACCCAGGATGCTTTCTCCGTTACTCCTACCATGAGCTCCCGCTCCACGAGCTCATGTGCCCGCACGGCGTGTGCTCCTGCATGGAGCCGGGCTGCAACTACACCGGCCCACCGGCAGAGCTCGTCGTCCACCTTGCAGAGGAGCACTTGATCGAAGTGATTAGGATCTCGTACGGGCAAGCCCAACTTCTCCAAGAGAAGGTGCCGTTCACTGACTCGGCACGCCACCGGCTAATTTTCTAGGGGGGGGGGGCGACTCTGTTTTCGTCCTGACCATCACCGCCGGTGTTCCAGGAACCAGAGCCAGGCCCACCGTCGTGTGTGCCGTATGCGTTAGGTCGGTCTCGTGCGCCTGGACCGTATACACGGTGCGCATGTGGGCGAATGCCCAGCCACCGTCATCCGATAGCATTCTTGTGCTAGCCGAGACGCCGAGCTGCCCGACACCGTGGGAGATGGAGTATGCGGACCTAAGGTCGATCCTATGTGTGCATCTCAGTACCTTGTCGGTGCTAGACCGAACTGGCAGATACATTTCTATTATTTGTATCGAGAAGACCGATAGGGAAATGTAGTACTTATGATGTCGTTACTGTTAGACTTAAGCGATGCTTCTCAGGTGCGTAGAGCATACGTGTTGTGCGAATGTACCCTAGTTGTAGTTTTTAGTACTCCTTAATAATTCGACGAGTTATTGGTCCAATCATCTTGCTGTTGTCATGTTGCAAAGTCCGCTTGCTCTGGACATACTGGCAATATCGTGTGCTCCTGCCCCCGCATTTCATTGTCACGTGTTTTGAGGGCCCACCTGCTAGTGTCACGCCCCCTTCTCTTCCTTCCCCTTGAAGCCACTGTCCCAACTTCTCTTCCATCCTGCCACTCCCGTCTAATGGTTGTAATCTGATTTTCGTTGGATTGTTTACATGTAATCTATGTTGATAATGCAACATGCAAGTGGCACAGACACAATTTCTAAAGTGGAAGCACTCACACGCTACTATTGCACATATTTCTCAATATAGCTCGACAAACCCATTAAATAATTGTACTCGCACTAAACACAACCAAAATTGCAACCATCCTAAACAACATCTAAACCACATCACACCGCTATCGTCGGAGTCCACCTAGATTGGTGACACCGCCGTGCCCTTCCCAGCGACATCCACTCCCGCCCGTGGCTTGCCCTTCGCCAAGGAGGCAACAATGGAATTCTGCATAGCTTCGTCCCCGTCGTCCACCACATTGGAATCGACAATTATGAAGGTGACGGGGTTGGCATGGACCGAGCGCCTGGCGGCTCCTGCTCGAGCTCGACACCGCATCAGTCCTTCTACAGGTAGGAGGGGCCGAGCTCGGATACGTAGCGTCGTCGCTCCTCTCAAGAAACCATGGCCATTTGATACTGCGATAGTAGGATCTTGGGGTGGATCCGCCGCGGCGAGCCCTACCGGAAGTAGTGGAGCGGATGGATCTGCCGGTGCGAGCCATGACAAGTTCCTAGGAGGGAGTGAGATTGTGGGCCAGATGTGTCTGGTTCCTGAGCAAGGCCTCCCAGTGATATGTACACGGGCAAGGTACCAAAAAATTTCATCCAATGCGCGCGAGAGGGATTTTGAACCACGAAGGCGCGAGGTTTGGTTGACAAGTCCACACGCTAGGTCCCCCACCTGTCAGCTGAATGTGGACGGTAGGATTCTGCCCGAGTTATTAAGTGGGGATAAATCACGCTTCACCACTACCCTGACATCCAAAGGATCCTCTTTCCTCTGCCCTCGCTCCCCTCGCTCATGGCTCATAGCTCGTGTAGTTCGTCTCGGGTGGAATCAGGGTCGGCTCAACACCGTCAGGCGGGTGCCCCCATCAGGTACCAGAGGGTGCCCTACGATTACTACCCCGATATGCTGTGTTTGTGCGGTGAGAAGATGCCGAGATGGATTTCATGGACCAATGAAAATACTGCAGGAAAATTTAGCAAATGCAACATCAGAGCGGTAAGTTCGTACTGTAGGTATAATGGTAACCTGGATCCGGAAAGCGTAATGTAATTCTTTTTTTGTTTCCTTCGATCTACTTCGCAGGAAGGGAGGGGGACTGGCTGTGACAAGTTTGTGTGGATCGAAAAGCCACTGACAGGTTTTCACAAAGAGCTTGTTCAGGATCTGCGTGATGCTGTGTGGGACAAGAAAGAGAAGATTCATGCAATGGAGCGAGAGATCCGGGAGCTTCGCCATGTGTAGGAGAGGCAGGGCAGGGAGGTGGTGAGACAGACGGACTCAAGATTAGGCCAGATAGTGGAAACAATTTCCTCATTATCTAGGCATTATCTGTTGCATTTGTAGTTTATGTTGCCATGTCGTTGTCCAGCAGCTGAAATAAGTTGCTGCTTCGTGGAGTGTAGCAGCCAGCTTAGAAATTGGTTTTCAGCCTAGAAACTTATCATAAGTGTAATGCCAATAGCAGGGATTTATTAAGCGCCTATAAATAATTCATGTCTGTGCCACTAACACCCATCGATTTTGGAGACCCCTTAACCGCTCAGCTATCGTGATTGTTCAGATAGTAGTGGCATAGTCATAATTTTGGATTCAACTAGTGGCCTCGGCCGTATCCAATCCTAAAGTCGCGATACATTTTACTCCGAGTATGGGAGGCAGATTATTTCACCCGACAAGTTCCACACACACAGCTCTAGAGTTTCACCAAACTACATATATAGGTTCAAGTTCAATATATCATTAGGCTTCTACAATGCTAGCCTTCTTTCTCTGCTTGGGTGCCAACTTTCTTCCTCTTGCCTTCACGTCCACTGGCTTCTTCATCTCCTGCCTTCTTCCTCTTCCTGGGTGCCAATTTTCTTACCTTCACGTACCCTGCATGTCCGGGTCGAGGGAAGTCAGGCCAATCAGCACCAGAATCTTGTCCAGCATCATCACTCCACTCGTTTTGGTTTTCTTCCTGCAGCAAAATCACTGAGTCGACTGTCTTGTTTCTTACCTTGCGCTTCCTATAAAAAAACCAGTACATGGATTACTACTTTATATCTACAGACTATAAACAATTTTTTGTGTGAATGTACCATCTCATACCTAGGTTTGGGAGCATTAAGGGGATATCCCGCTGCTCTATGCCTATAAGATGGCAGGTCTTGCATCTATTTTTGCCCTTCTTGGTAGCACAGAAAGCCGAATCCTTCTTCTCGAGAAAATTGTTAAACCTATTCACCTGAGGTCTTCCTATGCCCCTTTTTGTAACTGGCTACAAAGATCGAAAGACAGTTGGACTTGAGGCCACCAAGATGGGTCTGTACATGGCTCGATGGATCCAGCGTACGCAACTCTGAACTTTTCCATAGAGTAGTAGTCTGACAAATACTGATCCAAATGTGGTAGAGTTCTTTTCTTCACCAAGAAGGCCAAGGCGTGGTTGCAAGGTTTCCCGGTATGCTGCCACTCTAAGCAGGTGCATTCTCGCAGCTAGATGTTCACAACATCCCTTTTGCCACTCTTGGACATATCGACCACCTCACAACTGCTGCTGGTTGACGGGAGAACCTTAAGATGAGCAAGTCCTCGGCTTCTCTTGTGTAGTTGCTGTACAACTGGCAGTAGCATATGTCCTCTAAGTCTCCTACCGATCTCTCTCCTTATATTTAATAGCTTCGTGATCATACCACGTATGTTGTCCATCAAGATATGAACAAGATGCACTTTTATGTTCTTCACCCAGTTATTCAGGCATTCTGCAAGGTTGTTGTTTATGTAATGAACTTTGATGTCAGGGTTGAATTGACTCCTCTTCCATAGCTGCGAATGATGGATGGCTAAGTACTCTGGAAGTTCAGGGGCTTCCGCAAAAATCTTGCTCATGAAATATTTGCTGCTACTAGGTTTGTAAACTCTAGCAGTAGGAAACATGTAATGAAATACGCTGCCTGCATAGTGTGAGTACAAGTTGAGCATCATATGGGCATGTCCTACCTTTAGCTCGCGGGAACACCTCCTTCACTGCATTCGTCAGCCCTTTGCATGCATCCGTGGATATAGCCAATGGGTCCATGTGGCCTATTAATCTCCTGAGCTGCCTCATAAACCAGACCCAGTTTTCCTCCGTTTTTGTTTCAAACAGCCCGAATGCCACTGGGAACATCCAGTTGTGACCATCAAGTGTTGTGGCATATGGCAGACAACCTTTCCATTTGCCAGTTAGGACAGTGCTATCTACACTCAGATGCGGCCTACATCCGTCCTTGAATCCCTGGATGCAAGGTTTAAGCGCCATGAAAAATCTTTTGAAATATATTTTACCACGTACTGATTCGGTGTCAATCTCCACAACACTCCCTAGACACCTAGCTTGTACCTCCGCCTTGAAGTTGTACAACATCCTAAAGCTATTGGTCCAATCCCCGTGCAAGCCCCCTAGAGCTTTCCCTTTACCTTTCCAAACCGTGTAATACGGTAGGGCAATGTTGTATTTAGAACCGAGGCTAGTCTGAATATTCTTTGCGATCTCCTTGGGGTTATCCTTTAGTATGGACATAGATTGCATAGCCTCCCACTCCGTATCAGCCATTGAGGATTTTAGTTTGCTACCTGTCGGACACATGTGTGGAGGGCCCATTTTGTTCACCTGCAACACAGATTCATTTAAAAGATAAGCGGAGTGGACTAGTTTCTAGAAAGATATCGCACATCAATTGTAGTTATAGAGTGAAAAGAGAGAAAGTTCTAATGGTTTGCTGCATTAATTGCCCCAGTACCTTAATTGCCTTCGATGCAGGTAAGGCTCTTGCTGTGATCCTCCATGGACAATGTACCTCGGCCCGTCCATTCATCCATGTTAACTTGCAAATGGCCTCATACCTGCAAGCGGTGTTCTTGATCGATAAACGTCGAACTCCCCTTGATACAAAAATGCGGAATGACATCCGAACTCATGCATGCTCCTGAACTTCCGGTGCAATCAAATTATAGGATACTCGTGGTCATGTTTCATTTCTTCTACTTCAACACCCAAATCATCGACTGGAATACCAGCCTCATCGTTAAGTTCCTCGTCTATTTCATCATCACCAGATTCTTGATCCTCTACATTGCCTTCTTCTTCATCTGATTCAGAATCCTCGCCATCGCCTCTAATGCCTAGTACTGCACACATCATATTGACTCCCATGGGTGGGGCTGCACCATCGTCTCCACCCGGATGGACCGGAACATTGCCCCAATCCACCTCACTGGCAACTCTGTTTTATCCAAGACACTCAGTTGGTTCTGCTGCAACCACATGGGGTGGTCTTACGTTTGCACGCATCCCAGGTACTTCAGTGGACAAACAGCAGTCAGAGTCAATTTCATCTTGACTGTACAGAACCCTATTGCTCTTCCTGTGTACATCCTCCTTCCTGATGGTATCAGTAGGGCTTGACATGTGCATTCCATTCCCCATCGAACTAGGCTTTTTGCTGCCGCTCTTGGGTGTGATCTCCTTACTGCCTCCCCTCACGGGTGTTGGCTCCAGGGTGCTAGCATTATTGCCTGACCTCTGTGGCGTGTTCTTCTTCGAATTAGCCCTTTTGCTGCTACTATTGGGCGTGTTCTCCTTCATGATGGCATTATTGCCTGACCTCAGCGGCGTGTTCCGCTCCAAATTAGCCCTTTTGCTGCTACTATTGGGCATGTTCTCCTTCGTGCTGGCATTATTCCCTGACAGCGGCGTGTTCCGCTCCAAATTAGTATTTTTTCTGCTCCCACTGGGTGTGGTAGTCTCCATGCTGGCCATCTTCGCCTCTTTGCTACCACTCCTAGGAGTGTTCACCATCGTGCTAGCCCTCTTAGCGTTTTTGCTGCTACCGTTCGGTGTGGCATTTTGACTAGATCTCAGGGGTGTACTCTGTGGCGTGGTGCCTTTTTTCATGCGACTCTTGGGCGTCCTCTTCTCTGGCGTGGTATCCTTGGTGACGTTCTTCTTCGGGGTGCCCTTTCTGGGGATGCTCTTCCTGCTCCTCTTTATGATGCTCCTCTATAAGACTCTCCTCTGTTCGAAGCTACCCTCAGTCGCACCAGCCCTAGTGATGCCATGGATCAGGTCACGCAAGCCTTCTAAAAGTCCATCATCTCTATTGTCAAGTTCCAATTCCTCTCCAACCATTTGCACTATCAAGTGGAAGTACACTTCACCCCTATAATGTTTCCTTGTAAACGGTATGACTAAATCCCTGGTATCTTTCACTTTGATAGCCTTTTTACTCCTGTAACCAAAATATAACAAACCTGCTTCCTGGGAGGACCCCCACAGCACCTTCACACGTAATGATGCCATCATGTCAGATAACTCTACCACTTCAGGATCGTATCTGCCAAGGATTACATCAAACTCATCATAGAATTTTTCTGTGCCATCATCTAATTTTGCAGTATAATCCACGACACCGATACGAACGATTACTTTGACATCATCAGGTTCTTCAGGATAGAAACCTCCGAGAGGTTCGAGAGGTGGAACGGCACCATCAGACCCATCCCCAATGCCACCGTCGCCATCACCAGCGTCATCGTTAGCTGGATTAACCTCGGTGGAAGTACTAGGACCAGGAGCAAGGCGAGGGCCCTTAGCAGAGGGAGCTACATTACATGGTGGACAAGCAGGGCCCCTTCTAAGGGCAGCCACAATAGGATTAGCTACTGCCATGCCACATCGACGATCAGGAGAAGTTCCCACAACAGCAGTGTTTCGAGTGCTAGCAGAATCCAGACCATGAGCTGGCTCCAGACCAGCAGCTTGCTGAACCTGAGCACGGGTTCGAGGAGGACACAAGGCATCAGTCTTTGCAACAACAGTGGGGCAGCCTCCATAAGCCTTAGTTTGCTCAATAGCGGTAGGGATTGGGTCAACAGTGGCCAGATCAACAACAACACGAGGATGACTAGTACCAGCAGATTCTAGAGCACGGGTTCGCACAACTTGAGGACGGTTTTGAGGAGGAGTAGCACACAAGGCGGTGGTCTTGGCAACAACAGCGAGGCAGCCTTCAGAAGCCTTAGTTTGCTCAATAGCGGCATGGATTTGGTCAGCAGCAGCCGAAGCAACAACACCACAGGGACGACCAGTACTAGTAGATTCCAGAGCAGAGTTTTCCACAACGGCAATACGGGGACTCCTACGAGGAGGTTGCCTGATAGAAGCATGACGCGGACGAGGAACCACATTTTTCTCAACAACAGCAGGGGTTCGAGTTAGACCTCCATGTCCAATAATAGCTAGGCGACTCCCAGTAGCAGGAGCTTCCTCATCCAATATGTTACAAATCAGCATAACCACGCGAAGCCCAGCATGCTGTTTCATCAACCCAATTAGCTGACTGTCACACGCTATAGGAACCTTGAAGCCTCGTTCATCAAGGATGCTGAACCGTGCAGTCCGCTCTGGCCTCATTTCAGCAAGTTCACGCACAGCAGCAACCAAACCAGGGATAGTGCATAACTACACAGGCGCTACTTCCATCTTCATATTGTGAGCTTGTTTCCACGTGCTCTTCCCATCTCTAATTAATGTGGTAGCCTCAGATGGTGACCCGAACCATGTATTTGGGTTCAGCGGAGATCCTACTTGACAGAAAATTGGAGACAAAAGATAAGAATTGTTTGTCAGCGTCGTGCTAGCAAACAATTCTATGTTCGATATATCTCTGTAATTGCAATAGCCAGCTAGCAGTTATAGGTAGTGTGAATAGCAAAGAGAAGAGTAGCTCACCCGCAATTAGCCAGAAGTACTTCTTCCTCGACAAATGGATATGCCATCCTTCAAGGCTTCCAGCGTTCACACTTTGAGGCGGCTAGATCGTCGCAACGACTGGCACGGCATTCGACATTAGAGCTCGGTAGCAGCGATTAGGCGCAACAACTTGGCACCGGATGTCAAATGCCTGAAGAGATCATTCTGGTTGGAGAGGGGATTTCGACGCCGCCGGTGCTAGGGTTCATGCGAAAGGAGGAAGGGAGTGGATTTGTGAATTTGATCAACGCACCATGCTCCTTTAGTCTCTCGTTTCGCCTACGTGGTTGCCGCGTTTGCGCTCGCATCATGGAAATATTACTAACATGAGGGTCCCGACCATCTATTTCACGGGGCAGTTTCACGGAATGTTTGGATTTGGTAGGGTGAGATGAGTTTGCATTGAAATGGCCCCTCTTGGTAGTTGGTGGCCCAACATTTCGAAACACGGCAATTTCAGGCAACTTAGGTACCGCGGTGCACTCACACGGGAACTTTGGTACCGCAGGGTAGCAGTCCCATGTGCGAGCTGGTCGGCTATGGCGCTCTGGCGCGCTCTCGGCACGGCGCAGAGAAAGTGGGCGCAACGTTGTTGGGGGTGGTCCATGGCCCTGCTACGGTCAAGGGCTGGACAGGGGGTGGCGGTGGACGGTGGCCTGCCTGCTGGACATCATGGACGAGGGCGGCATGGTCTCTGGCGAGCGTTCCATGGTCGACCGGCGTGGCAAGCTCCGGGCGGCGCTTCACTGGCGCAACGACAAAGGAGGGAGGCTGTCCACTACATTGCTATGTGCTAGGGGAGACATGGGAGTGAAATGAGGGCAAGTGGTCGAGTGATACTGCTCCAAACAGTGGAGTTAGGCAGAGATTGATTTGTGTCTACAAGGTGTTCGACTAAATGGCCGCAAGAATTTAAATTTGAAATTTTTGAATGAAATTTGGTGAGTGTTTTGATCTTATGCTTGAGTGTCTATGGTTGCTTGGAAAAGTCAAGTTGAATTGATTTGTGTGGTTTTTTGCAAAATGGTGATCTTGCCATATGCACTTGATTCAATTTTGAACTGTCCTTTAAATAGATTCGAAAATAGTTTCTATGAGTTTGTAAGGTGGGCTTGGGTTCACTTTTACTTGGTCTAGCAAGGGGTGAAAATAAATGGAAATGTTTCTGTTAGAAATTCTTTTCTAGGAACACTCAAAGTGGCCTAGTGGTTAACTTTGGTCAAAATGACCATTTGCTTATTTGATTCATATTTGATTTCTTTTTCTTTTAATTTTGTTTGTAATTGGCCTAGATGATGTAGTATTCATCTTTAAACCATTTCTTATCATTTGTAGCAATCAAACACGGCAAATTCACTCAATCCTACACTAATGCAAAACACACATGCTCTCATATTAAATTTAGTAATAAAAGTTTTTCTTAACCCTAAACTTAGGTGATTAGAACTTGATAATCTTGATTAGTATTTTTGGGGTGTTACAAACCTTTCCTCTTTAAACAAAATCTCGTCCCAAGATTTAAGAAAAACTAGGAACTAAAGAGATTTGGAAACTCAGTCCTAATGTAATCTTCTCGCTCCCAAGTAGCTCCTTCTTCAGTATGGTTGCTCCACTGGATCTTGAGAAACTTGATACTCTGGGTCGTGGTGGTTCTGAAGGCTTCTTCCAAAATACGAATGGGTACTTCATGATACGTCAGATCCTTGTTGATATCTATGGCTCGGTGATCAATGTTCTTGAACACTTCGGTCTTCTCTAGAACTTCTAGGCATTTGCGAATTAACGAGATATGGAACACATTATGTTTGGATGACATCTCCTCTGGCAGTTCTAGTTGATATGATACTTCTCCTTGGTGATTCAAAATCTTGAAGGGTCCAAAACTTTGCATTCCCTTCAAGGGTGACACTTTGAGATACACGAAATCTCCGACATTGAAGGTCAGGTCTCGACGTCTCTTGTCAGCATAACTCTTCTGTCTGGATTGGGCGGTCTTGATGTGTTCACGGACTTTGTGAACCTTCTCTTCGGCATCTTGTAGGATGTCAGGTCCGAAAATCTGACTCTCTCCTACTTGCAACCAATTCAAAGGGGTACGACACTTCCTTCCATACAGAAATTCAAATGGGGCCATTTGCAAACTGGCTTGATAACTGTTGTTATATGAGAATTCTGTGAAAGGTAGACAATCTTCCCATTTTGATCCATATTCTAGAACACAAGCTCTCAACATATCTTCTAAGATTTGGTTGACTCTTTCAGTTTGTCCATCGGTTTGCGGGTGATAAGCTGTGCTGAAATTCAGCTTGGTCCCTAATCCTTCTTGGACTTTCTGCCAAAATCTTGAGGTAAATTGGGTTCCTCGATCCAACACTATGGTCTTAGGGGTTCCATGCAAACTGACGATTCTAGCAATGTACAACTCTGCTAGCTTCGAACTTTGGTAGGTGGTCTTGACATGTATAAAATGGGCTACCTTGGACAGTCTATCAACTATGACCCAAATAGAGTCATTTCCCCTACTAGAAGTAGGCAAACCGGTGATGAAATGCATTCCGACGGAATCCCACTTCCATTCTGGAATCTGCAATGGTTGCAAAAGTCCGGCGGGTCTCTAATGTTCCGCTTTGACTCTCTGACAGATATCACACTTAGCTATGTAGCTTCCGATTTCTCTCTTCATCTTGTGCCACCAAAATTGCTCCTTCAAATCCTGATACATCTTCGTTCCTCCGGGATGGATAGAATAAAGAGTATCGTGAGCTTCCTGCATGATAACTTGCTTCAGCTCGGAATCTGCTGGCACATAGATACGTCCTTTGTACCACAAAACTCCTTCTTCATCCTCAATGAATCCGGGTACCTTCCCTGTACCAATACGACGTTTGATTCTGTCGATACTTGCATTTCCTTTCTACGCTTCCTTGATCTGACTGATCAAAGTGGGTTGAAGTTCTATGCTAGCTAAAAAATCCTTTCCTAACTAGCTCCGTTCTAAACTGCTCCAACTCTTCATGCAAACTTGGCTGGGCTTCTTTAATCATGGTGTTTAATCTACACGGCAATCTACTAAGAGCATCCGCTACCACATTGGCTTTGCCGGGGTGATAGTGAATGTCAAGGTCATAATCCTTGATTAACTCTATCCATCTCCTTTGCCTCATATTCAACTCCTTCTGGGTGAAAATATACTTTAGGCTCTTGTGATCCGAATAAATCTCACAGCGGTTACCCATAAGGTAATGACGCCATATCTTCAAGGCTAAAACTACGGCTGCTAGTTCAAGGTCATGGGTAGGGTAGTTTTGCTCATGTTGCTTCAGTTGTCGGGACAGATATGCTATGACTTTGCCTTCCTGCATCAACACACATCCGAGACCAATATTGGATGCATCAGAATACACATCAAAAGGCTTCTTGATATCCGGCATAATCAGAATTGGGGCTGAAATCAATCTCTTCTTGAGCTCTTGAAAACTTGCTTCACATTTATCCATCATTCAAACTTCTTATCTTTCTTCAACAACTAGGTCATTGGTCTGGCGATGCTTGAAAATCCTTCAACAAACTTGCGGTAGTATCCCGCTAATCCGAGAAATGCACGAACTTGGGTTTGAGTGGTTGGGGCTTTCCATTCTTCAACATCTTTGATCTTGGGGGATCAACAGTGACTCCTCCCGCTGACAAAATATGTCCTAGGAATCCTACTTCCTTTAACCAGAACTCACATTTGCTAAACTTAGCATACAACTAATGTTCTCTAAGGGTTTCAAGGATGGTTCTCAGCTGTAGCTCATGGTCTTCTTCTGACTTGGAATAGATCAGAATATCATCGATAAAAACAATGACAAACTTATCCAGGAAGTTCATAAAATCTTATTCATGAGATTCATGAAATAAGCAGGGGCATTAGTTAATCCAAATGACATGACCGTATACTCATACAATCCATATCTGGTGGTAAAGGCGGTCTTTGGAATATCCGTTGCACGAATCTTGAGTTGATGATAACCAGTTCTAAGATCAATATTAGAAAACACTCTGGCACTAGTCAACTGATCAAACAGATCCTCTATCTTCGGTAGTGGGTACTTGTTCTTGATGGTGACATCATTCAGCTTCTGGTAATCCATGCACAAACGGTTACCTCCATCTTTCTTATCCACAAACAATACAGGCGATCTCCATGGCGATGCGCTTGGTTGAATCAGACCTTTCTCCAGCATAGCATCAAGTTGTTTCTTCAACTCCACTAATTCAGATGGGTTCATAGTATAAGGTCTCTGAGCTATGGGTCTAGTTCCAGGAATTAGTTCAATGATGAACTCGATATCCTGATCTAGGGACATACCGGGCAATTCATCTAGGAACATGTCGGGGTATTCATAGACTACTCTGACTTGGTCTATGGTTGGTTGGGCTAGACTCTTGTTGCATTTGAATTGACAGGGCAATGTCTCAGATACATGCTCTACTGATACTCCAGAGCTACTGGTCATGGTTATCGCTTTCTTGGCACAGTCGATCAATCCTTTATGTTTCGACATCCAATCCATTCCTAGTACTACTTCCAAACATTTGGTTCCAAGTACTATTAGATTAGCAATTAAAAATCTATTCCATGGATTCTAATAGGTACAGCCTTGCAAATTTTTCTAGCTTTGGTGGTTGAACCAGGTATTTGAACTATCATAACATGCTTCAATTTGGTTGGTTGAATCTTACTAGTGCATGCAAATTCTTCAGAATAAACAAAAGTGCGATGCTCCGAATCAAACAACACTCTTGCAAGTCTTGAGTTAATAAAACATACCCAACATGACATCGAAGCGCTCTCGGCTTCTTCAAAGATTCATGTGGAAATGACGGCCGCTATGCGGTTGAGCGAATTCCCTGGGCAAATCTCCTTCCAGCTGAACATGGCGCTGTCACGAGCGGGTGCATTCACATTGGTGGCTGCTGCAAGCTTCTTGGGGCACTCATTGGAGTAGTGACCCTTGACTCCGCATTCAAAGCAAGTAATATGGGACTTATCTTTTCCTGCAATAGGCTCAACATTGCTTCCAGTCCTTGGGGTAGTATTGTTGTTGTTGGACTTGGGCGGTGCACAGTTGAAGTGATTGGAGTTGCCGGGGTTGTTGTTGTTGTTTTTGTTGTGGTTTCCTCCAGATTTCAGGTTTCCTCCGCTACGATTGGGATAGTTTGGACGGGACATAGGGGGTCTGTGGTTTCTTGGGGCATATCCTGCAGACGGGTTGGGGCTATACTTCTGAGTATGGTGGGATCCAGGCTGGTGCATCATCCTGCGCTTGTGATTGTCATTGGCTTGGTTGATCTTCCCTTCCATCTGAATGGCAGAATCTACTAGCTCTTCTAGATCTCCAAAATGGATGTTGACTAACACAGTTTGCATCTCATCATGCAATCCATTCAGGAACCTTTCCTTCTTCTTTGCTTCGGTGTTAATCTCATCAGGGGCATATCTAGCTAGGGCAAAAATGTATCATGGTACTCAACTACCGTCATCCTTCCTTGCTTCAGTTCCCTGAACTCATCCCTCATCCTGGTGACCAAACCTTGAGGCACATGGGTGCGGCTGAACTTGATCTTGAATGCTTCCCAAGCCATCATCTGACCTTCGTTCATGGTACATGTGCTATTCCACTAGGCTGTTGCATCTCCTGCCAGATAATGGGTGGCAAGCAATACTTTCTCATTGGCTTCAACTCCTACGACCTCCAGATTGTCCTCCATGGTTTGCAGCCAGTCATCAACATCTAAGGGATCTTCAGACTTATTAAAGATAGGTGGGTTGGTATTCTGAAAGTTCTTGAACTTGGATCCATGGTGATCATGGTTTCCGTGACCTTGATTATTGTGGGCCATCTGAGATATCTGTTGAAGAGTGGCTATGTTGGCTTGACGTTCGGCTCTACTAGATTCACGGTCAGAAACTAGCATTTGCAGAATCTGCAGCATTGGGTCCTGAGTTGAACTGCTTCCTCTGGGATTTTCACGAGTCATCTGAAGATTGAGATAGATAATGAGGTAAGAGGGAAATCTCTAGGGTTCATGGTTTTGTTTCAAAAGCTTTAAACTTTGAGTTTGACTCAGGTTTTGCAAACTAACAACTTCTTCTCATTCATTCATTCATTCATTCAAAGCACACCATACAAACACACACCACAAGACAAAATAGAAAACAAATGGTCTTAAGAACCATTCTGTGAAGCTACGATACATTGGGACCGGTACAACTCATTCCTACGATAGTGATCAAGTGCATCTAATCATCATCAATGAAGTCAGAATCATCATCATCAGTGTGGAACTCCATGGCATCATCCTCCAGGTAGTCGTTGTCATCACTAAGGTAAGAGTAAAGATCTCCCTGGATATCTTCACCTTCCTCCTCCTTCGCTTCAAGATAGATTTCCTATTCATGGATGGTCCTCTCGAGAGTAGCCACCTTCTTGCGAAGACGATCGATGGTGCGATCCTTCTTGTCGCGCTGACGACGAAGTGATTGGCGCTCGTTGGCAAGGATTGCGAGGGTCTGGTCCTTCTTGACTGCAATGGCATGGTTGTGGTTGGCGTGGGCACGGGCGTTGTCCAACTCCTTCTGCCTATCATACAACATGAAGTCAAGATTGTCCACCTGGTGCTTCAGGTCTGGGCGTCCTGGCATCTCCAAGGGCATTCCCATAGAATCATGCCTTGCGAAGTGAGCAAAGCGAGTTCCCTGGATCAGGTTGATGGTTTGCCCACATAGACGGGCAAGAGCTTCATGCATAGCCCTGGCTAATGCATCTAGCTAGTTGTTCTCCTACAAGGTGAATTGGATCTTCTCTGAAGTGGGTGCTTCCATCTTGCCTCTGAGATCTGCAACTATCAGCCATTGTAGATATCCTCCTATGTGATCGCTGAGTTAGGCCCCAAAGAATTCCGAGTGCGGGCGCTCAAGATACTCTGACAGTGTATCTAGATCCCTCTCAAAGATCAGTTGGCCTCCATTGCCAAGCTGGTAGAACTTGCAATACTGGACTTACATCTATAAGAATTTAGGGTGAGTAAGTTACTGAGGTGATTAAGTGTGTCAAATTTTATGTAGGAATGCAAGAATTTTTGAGGAACATGATTTTTTTGAAAGAATCAAGAATAAGAGTGGAAATAGGTTTTCATAAATACTCACTTATTTTGGTTTGAAACTATGTTTTTGTTCAGACGTCCATTCTAACTAGGGTCTCCTATGGTCAGAATGGCTCTGATACCAACTTGTCAACACCCGGATTTTTAATCCCAGATGCCTGTTATGCCATACCTCGCAATCCCAGGATTACCATTTTTGCGAGACATAATAGAATTGGTACCACAGTACATCATCCATTACAAACCATACTGAAGGTCTTACAAATAGAGGATCTCATGATCCAATCTTAATACAAATCAAGCAGCGGAAATTAAACGTAGTAGGGGCTCCATCTTCAGGGTCACAGGCAATGCTGACGATGGGAGATGATCCTAGTTGTCGTAGACCTCCTGCTGTCCATCATCCTGATAATCCTCCTCATAGTCTGGCCACGGGAATAGCAAGGGACAAAGCCATGAGTACTCTTTAAGTACTCGTAAACTATCACTAACAAGTCAGGTAGTTCTAGTAGGAATCTTAAGCTCTAGGTTTATTTGCAAAAAGCCAGGTTTATCTCATACTGAGTTTAGAAGTAAAGAAAACTAAGTTAATGTTCTAAATCACTTAAGGGGGAACCTAGTTTTCATATCCACAACCCTGTTGTGGTCAAGTCAAAATCATAGTTCACTTCACGAGTCATTTTGAAAAACATCTGACGACGGAACAGTATGGCCACTCCAACTGTCCATGAACGCGGATGCGGCTATTCGAATAGTTTGACACTCTGTAGAGGTGGTACACTTTCACCACAAAATTTGATACATCCGTCAGGGATAACCCTGAATCGTCATACTTAGTATGCGGATAATCAATCATAACCTTTCAATTGCACACTCTAGTATAGGCACCTACCCTATGAGCTTGGCCTCCTAGCCATGGTCATCTGCCATCCTGGGCACTGCATAGGTGGACATTCACATTCACGAGGTAGCCTCAGCTCAACCTCTTTCCGTGAGGGAACCCATACTAAGGCATATAAACTTCCAGTTAAGCCCTACCCAATTCGGGTATTGTGGTTGTACGGTAAAATTGGAATGGTATCGCATCCGAACCCAACCATTAGTGTTTATGAAGGGATAAGGTTCATGCCTCAACATTTTCATCATCAAATCCTTTTGTGTCCATAACACATGTCAAAACATTTCAATAGAATGAATCCTCATTCCAAGGTTTTCATAATCATTTTGACCAAGTACTCCCATCTAAAGTGATCAACTTTTATGCTTAGCACTAGCCACTAAAGTTAAGAGTATTCACTAATGAGGGACTAATCAAGTGTAACTATCCAACTCTAATCTCATGCCTTGGAATGACATCTAAGTATAACTAGTTAGGCCTAGTTTTATACTCTTTATGGTATCTATACTATTTTTCCAATACTCATAAAGCACTAACTAAAAGTAAAGAACTTTGGTAAAGTAGAGAATAAAGCTTGCAAGTAAAAATTGGGATTGGTATAATCAAAGTTGGATAACCAAGCATGCCTAATGCATATTGCATAGGTTATGAAGTGGGCAAGTGTTAACTTGCATAGTTAACTTGCAGTGCTAGGCTTGCCTTGAGTAGTGCAGTGGTTGAAGTTTTCTTCTTCTTCTTGGTAGTAGTCCTCCTCCTCGTATCCCGGGTCGGTACTATCGTCTATAAATGAACATGGGGTACACAATCACCAAACAATAGTTAACTATTTCTATTTAGCACACTAAGGCTCACACTTGATGATCTAGCATCATCACAATCATCACATGAAATAAAGGCTTAATCTTGTTTATCTTATTTTAGAAAAGTAATTTCTACTCATTGAAAATACTTAAGATTTAATATTCTCCAATTAAAATATGGTATCATGTTGACACATGTCATCACCACATATTCTAATACATGGGAATGTGATTTAAAGTGGTGGTCATATTTTATAAAGTTTAAGATTATCCTTTAATAGAATTAAAGTGACTAGAAATGCCTATATGGCATTCTTTTGGTACTAGTCCAATGTCACTGCATGTAAACCTAAATATTTTTACATATTAAGATAGATGTTGTCAAATGTGATTTTTGAGAGTTGGAAACAACTCAAAAGCATTTATGGTTGATTTTTGAAAAATGTTTGAATGTGAAAAAGTCTCTGTCTTGTTATTTTTACGATAGGTGATTTCTAACTCCAAATGATTTGAATCCAATGGGCTTGGATAGATAATTTAAATACCTTTCTAACAAAATTGGAATCATGCAATTTGGTTTAGTGAATCTCTTTGAATTGATTTTTGAATCTACTGACAGAAACTGGTTTTAACTTAAATGGAAAAGAACTATTTGAATTTACAGGCCTGCGCGGGAAACTAACTGGGCCGGCCCAACCTACACAGCGCGGCGCAGCGGGCTGCTGACAGGGGGTCCCACTAGTCAGCGACTCTATCTAACCGAAACGGTATCTTTTAATATATGCCCTATGATTGGAACCTGATCTAACGACTGACATTCATCGTCGACGACGAACAACTCCGGGGAGGTCTGAACCCTAACATGGCGGTGGGGGTCGTGTGAGGCTCACCTGGGCTCTAGCTAGGGTCAGTGATGGGGGCTAACGACATGGTCGATGATGGCGGTTCGAATAGTGGTCACGGTGGCTCCAATCGATGGCGCCCTTGCTTCAGTGTAGTGGCGGGCTCCGGCCAAATTCCGGTGATGCGGTGCTCGCCTTTCTCCGGGGAAGGGTGTGGGAGGTGTTGTGAGGAGTGGGGAGTGAGGTGGTGTGGAGAAATGAGGTGGAGAGGGCCTCTATTTATACACCGACAAGGGGAACAGAGCGGGACGGGCTGGCTTCTCCGGCGACGGTGGTACAGCGAGCTAGCGACATGGCTGAGGGTAGGGGGTGATGCAGTGCTCCCTGGCGGTCCTCACGGGCTTAATGGCGTGGCACGAGGCGGCCGAGGATGGTCGGGCACGTGCGGTGCTCTGCGTGGAACTGGCGGTGTTCGAGACGGCACACGGGGGCTACGGGTCGCGCGGCGGCGAACAGGGATGTCTGGGAGCTAGCTGGGGTTATGGCGAGTGGGTGCACGTGAGGCGAGGTCGAGGCGCGACGCGTGTGAGCTGGTCGGCCGTGGCGCTCTGGCGCGCTCTCGGCACAACGTAGAGAAAGTGGGCGCGACGTTGCTGGGGTGGTCCATGGCCCTGCTATGGTCAAGGGCTGGACAGGGGGTGGCGATGGACGGTGGCCTGCCTGCTGGACATCATGGACGAGGGTGCGTGGTCTCTGGCAAGCGGTCCATGGTTGGCCGACGTGCAAGCTCCGTGCGGCGCTTCACTGGCGCAACGACAAAGGGGGGAGGCTGTCCACTGCATCGCTATGTGCTGGGGGAGACAGGGGAGTGAAATGAGGGCAAGTGGTCGAGTGATCACTGCTCCAAACAATGGAGTTAGGCAGAGATTGATTTGTGTCTGCAAGGTGTTCGACTAAATGGCCACAAGAATTTAAATTTGAAATTTTTGAATGAAATTTGGTGACTATTTTGATCTTATGCTTGAGTGTCTATGGTTGCTTGGAAAAGTCAAGGTGAATTGATTTGAGTTGTTTTTTGCAAAATGGTGATCTTACCATATGAACTTGATTCAATTTTGAACTGTCCTTTAAATAGATTTGAGAATAGTTTCTATGAGTTTGTAAGGTGGGCTTGGGTTCACTTTTACTTGGTCTAGCAAGGGGTGAAAAGAAATGGAAATGTTTCTGTTAGAAATTCTTTTCTAGGAACACTCAAAGTGGCCTAGTGGTTAACTTTGGTAAAAATGACCATTTTCTTATTTGATTCATATTTGATTTCTTTTTCTTTCGATTTTGTTAGTAATTGGCCTAGATGATGTAGTATTCATCTTTAAACCATTTCTTATCATTTGTAGCAATCAAACATGGCAAATTCACTCAATCCTACACTAATGCAAAACACACATGCTCTCATATTAAATTTAGTAATAAAAGTTTTTGTTAACCCTAAACTTGGGTGATTAGAACTTGATAATCTTGATTAGTATTTTTGGGGTGTTACAGTTGTCCTCCGATGATCCATCTAGCAGCAAGGATTTTCTCTTCCCCAAGTTCCTACTCCAGATCCCTTCCTATCATGGTGTTTCGTGGCTGGAGGTGTTTGTGAATGTTGGATCTCAGATCCATCTTTGCGTGGTGAAAGTATTTGACGAGCGGACTTCCTGGCAGGAAGTATGGGCGGATGATAACTCCAAATTTCATCACTTTTCACTATTGTTTTTCCTCTTGCTTATTGCCGTATTTCACTGAAGATTACCCCTTTCTACTAATGTTAACATCGCAATTAGCGAATACTTGGTTTCTTGTGATGATTTTCAGGTAATGAACATTTATTGGAGATCTAATAACATTTATGGGCTAATTGCATCCAAAGAAGTAAATCCCCAATTGGAGCCCCTTTCATTGGAGGCATTCAGCATGCTTAATGACCATCAGTACGATCGGTACACGCCCGTACCGCCCGCCCGTAGTACATGCCGACGGCTCCCTTATATCAATACAAGCAACTTTCATGAAGGGAGAGAGACGATAAGAACAACAGAACAGAAAGTACAGCCGCCGCAAGCCATCTAGAGGGGGTTAGATTAGATCTGGAAGAGGAGAAGAACTTCACCTCGTTCCTCGATGATCTCCAACCTCCAAACCACACACTCCACCATCATTCCCATCATTACTTAGAGAGAGAGATTGGCACTTGTAAGATTATGGTTTGATACTTTGATCTACCTTTGATTTGTATTTGATTTGATCTTTGATCGCTATTGTGGTTTGCTACAATAACTTTCAGATGATTCTTACTTGCAATACAATTATGCCTTTGATTAGTCTTGCTCTCATGTCTGAGTAAATACCGATAGGCGTGGGAGATATAGAGGATTGGTGATGTGTTGTGCCTCCTTTAAATCCATCCATTTGTGATCGTTGTAGTGTTTATTTAATAGTGAGAATGATTATCTATGTTTGCCTAATGCTTGTTATCTAATTTAAGGGCCCAGGTAACATGATCCAAAGATCTCATAGGTATGAGCTTGTATGCTAGTAATTCGGTGACCCCCGAGTGAGACGGCCGATATCAATGAAGAGCTAGTACTACTCGAGGACAATAAGGAACCATCAAGATTAAAGCCTTGATCCAGTTCCAAGACCTTAATTAATGTGCTGACCATGGCCATGGTAACAGGCAGATGGATCATTGGGACTAGGAAGAATTGGCCATGAGGACTTCTTGTCAGTACATGGGTTGCTTTCCTACTCACTTATAAATAAGAAATATCACTATCACTTATTCCATTTTATCCATTTGGCACTTTCACTATCATCATGAACTGTTTCTCTCCACGCCTAACTTCTCATCTGCAGGACCTTTACACACTTTTCACATCTTTAGTTTTATGCAATTTACTTATTTCCTAAGTAAGTTCCTCTATCTTTTACTCACCACTTCCACCATCAGCTTTTGTAGTCAATTTACTCAAGACTTGTGACACCTTGGGTGCGACAAAAACACCGCATAAAAACACTTACATAGGCTCCTTATTGGGATCGATATAAAAACTGGAATTAATACTTCTACGAAAATATTCTCTCACGAACTTGTGCACTTGCAGGACATCAAGATATTTTCTGGAACCGTTGCTGGGGAGCTAAGCGCTAAGTGTTGTTTCTTGACAACAACAATTGTTGACACCATTCATGATCTTCGTTGAAGACAGAGGTACCACTCGACTAGGAAAAACTTATTTACCTCCATATATTGATCGTGTTCCGATGGAGAGACGTCTAGAATTTATTGAAATATTTACTAACTCACGTACTATAGACGTGAACAGTTTGATTCCACTGATGGCAGATTTGACCATCACCCGAGGGGCCGAACCTGAGCTACCATTGGGGGATTATAGGAATCCATCTAGGCACTTAAGGAAAATGACTATTCTTTGTCTTGAACTTGAAGGCTCGGAATTCTAAATATATCCTAAGCTAATTTATATGATGAAAGAAATTGTTTTCACAGGAAAAGAAGAGGAAGACCCTAGTGACCACTTGATAAGAGTCTATGACCTTTGCGTTACTCTTAAACTACCAAGTTTACCAATAGAGTTTGTACTCCTTAAACTCTTTCGCCGGTCTCTGAAATATAATGCTTTTACTTGGTTACAATCATTACCTAATCATACTATAAAAAGATGGGAAGATTGCATCCGAGAATTCATGCATAAATATTGTTCATTCACTAAAATCATGCAAATCAAACGTAGTATAACAGACTTTCTTCAAACAGTTGGAGAAAACTTTTATCAAGCATGGAATATATTTTATGCAATGATTATGAAAGTCCCAAATCACGGTTTTCATGAGAGCTTAGTTATTCAATATTTTTACAATGGGCTTAATGATGAGACAAAAGAAATGATTGATCTATCTGCAAGACCTATATGCAACTTAACACTGCCGGAATGTGTAAAGTTTTTCGAGGTAAGATCCTTTAATGATGAACAATACAATTGAGTTATGGATGTTGAACCATGAAAAGGTATGATTCACATACCACCAGATCTTATACCCGAGGTCAAAAAGTCCATGGAAGAAAAAGGTATAGCCTCAGAACTTGTGAAAGAAAATAAAGTTGACATTCTTAAACTTATGTAATAGAGGATGATATAGATCTTGTAATGTAGAAGTTTAGATATCAACAGAATCAATTCAAAGAGAAAAACTATAAACGTCTCATGAAAAGATGAAACAATGCTAGGAGGAACTAGACACTTTTTTGATATAGTAAAAGAGGGTCGGCGTGAGAATTCCGGAAATTTGTCCCTGGCAGGGATCGAACTCCAGTCCTTGGGATGCGCCAACTACGAGCCAACCACTAGGCTTTTGCGTTGTTCTCACTATAAACGTCTCATGACGCAAGAAAAGAATATAAGAGATCTAACATAAGTCTTTGATGACTCGAGTCAAGCTACAAAACATTTAGATAGATATCTAAGTAAGGTTAAAACTGAGTGTGAGCAAATAATTGAAACCCAAACTTTGATTCTGAACTAAGGAAATTTCAATACTGTTTCTACTAACATTGTTACTAGACGTGGTACAGAAACTCAAGAACCGCAAGGACCACCTTGGTATTAGGAAGAACAAGCTTGAAAAGCAAGAGAGACTCAGGAGATGAGTTAAGAAGAAGAGGATTTAGTTGATCCCCAAGATGACATTGATTATGAGACCCAAAAAAGGGAGAATGAAGCTTCCAAAACTGGAGAAGAAGGGGAAGCAGGGGACAAACATACACCATATGATTCAGACTCTAAGACAATCGATTCAAGGGAAGAAGCCAATCTTAGAAAGGAACAATAAGAGCAAGTTATCATCCCGCGTGAAGAACAAGCTAATAAGCAAAAATCAGCCACAAGGAAAACCAAAAAGAATGCTGAACCAGTAGCGAAGGTAAAGGAGAAGGTAATATCTACTAAAAAGAAAATTTCTTATCCTAACCGAGTTCAGTATGAACCGGATAAAGCTATTTATGACTCTTTTGCCGAGGTACTGAGAAGCCTACATTTAGAACTTCCTTTAACTAATGCTATTCATGTTCCTACTTATAAAAAGTGTATGCGAGATATCCTTAATAGAAAGAAGAAGGTAACTAAGACTGTAGCAGTAATAACAAGCTTTAGTGATAAGCTACCTGCTAAGCTTGGAGACCCAAGTATACCAACCATCTCCTGCGCAATTAGGAAAACTAATATATTCAATGCTCTTTGTGACTTAGGAGCAGGTGTAGTGTTATGCCTTATTCCCTATTTAAAAGTTAAATCTTGGAGAATAATCTCCTACTTCAATCACTTTACAAATGGCGGATAAAACAACTAAACAACATGTCGGTATGATCGAAGATGTTCTACTTAGAATAGATCAACATGTTATACCCACTGATTTTATTATTCTTGATGTTCCTGAGGATGACAAACTTTCTATCATCCTTGGAAGACCTTTACTTAGCACAACTGGAGCTAACATAGATTTCTCTAGTGGTAAGATTGTCTTCAATATATATGATGATGAGATTGTTCGATACTTTCCAAAGAAATAGGAATACAATGGAAAATATGTAGGGGTTCGTAGCATGGAAAACAAAAAATTTTCTATCGCATACAAACAAACAAGCCAAGATCTATCTACTAGATTGCAGCAACGAGTCGATAGAGGAACTCACCCTCGAAGATTCCAAAGCGGTTAACGAGAGCAGATTCTCGTGGGTGATGTAGTCGTACTCTTTCCGATCTCAAGATCGCGTAGACGATCCTTCCAGCGCCCAAAGCAGGCGCCCCAGCCGGTCACACGCTCGATTGCTGACGAAGACCTTCCTCTCCCTTGTTCCAAAGAAATGGAGGTTGTAGCACTCTCCTCGCGATTCCGCAGACAACGGGCGTGGTAACTAAGTAGAGGGAGATCCCGCAGGCTTCGCTTAAGCCAGTAGTATGTTGGAGCTTATGAGAGAGGATATTAGTGGTCTAGTAATTAGACACACCAATTAGAAGGCTCTAAACCAATTAGAAGGCTCTAAACCGCTGGCTAAAGCAATTAGAAGCTCTAAACCAAAACGGCTCTAAACCGGAGGTAGAAGATAGGAACTTGTGTGTGCTAGGAGGGAGCCCTGCCCCTCCTTATATAGGTGGGAGGGCCGGCCAAGGGAGGAGAGTCCTCCCAAGTCGGCTTGGTGGGCGCGCCAAGGAGGAACCTCCTCCAATTCGCCTCCACCAATCCTCCTCTCCCACTTCCCAAAATTGCCGTTTGACTTTCAAACTAGCCGTTTGACTTTTCAATTTAGGATTTAAATAAATCCTTTATTTTGGACAGCGAAGACACCTAGTACATGATGCAATCATTCCAACTTACAATGACACATTCATGTACCCTTCCCCCCCCGGAGTGCCGGACAATCCCGGACCTTCTAGAATGTTCCCGATGAAAACACCTAACCATTCCCCAACTCCAAACGGACTTTCCTTATATGAATCTTATTCTCCGGACCATTCCGGATCACCTCGTGATATCCCGGATCCCATCCGAGACTCAACAACATTCGGTCTCTTTCTCATAATACCATAACTACTCAAACAACGTCAATCCTTATGTGTCTCCCTACGGTTCGTGAATTATGCGGACATGATCGAGACATTTCTCCGAACAATAACCAATAGAGGAATCTGGAAATTCATATGGTTCCCACATATTTCTACGATTACTTTGCGATCGAATGAACCACTTACATACGATACCAATTTCCCTTTGTCTCACGATATGTTACTTATCCGAGGTTATGATCGTCGGTATCTCGCATACCTAGTTCAACCTCGTTCTTGATAAGTACTCTTTCTCGTTCCGTGATATGTGATCCCTTGTGAGCAGTCACATGCTTGCAAGCTAATTGGATGACATTTCACCGAGAGGGCCAGAGTATATCTATCCGTCATATGGATGGACAAATCCCTCTTGATCCATGTGTTTCAACCAATACTTTCCAACACTCAATGCCACCTTTATAGCCACCACATTACGGTGTGGTGTTTGATGACATCAAAGCATCCATCCAGTAAAGGTGATATGCATGATCTCATGGTCGAAGGAATTAGGTTACTATGTATCAGAAAGCATATAGCAATTGAACTATTTAAATGACTTGATCTTTATGCTACGCTTATCTATAGGAGTATGTCCATCACATCATTCTCCTAATGATATGACCCTGTTGTTAATAACATCTCTATGTTCACGATCATGAAACAATGATCATATATTAACCAACAAGCTAGTTTAACAAGAGGCTTTACTAGGGACTCTTATTTTAGTTTACAAATCACACAAGTATTAATGTTTCCGGTTAATACAATTATAGCATGGTATGTAAACATTTATCATAAGTATGAAGATATGATAATAACCACTTTATTATTGCCTCTTGGGCATATCTCCAACAGTCTCCCACTTGCACTAGAGTCAATAATCTAGTTTCAAACCTTTGTGTATTCAACACCTATGGCTTTCCGGTGTTTGTATGTACACGATTGCTAGTGGTTAACTGATCTCCGGATCTGACACTTCCAGGTCCGTGTGTAATTGCATGTCTTTGCGTCTCTACGCATCACTCATTCTCTAATGAGATGGCTTTGGTTTTTCGGTGTGACCTTTAGTTCTTTGGGGTTAAAACATGTTGATAATATTGTCGCACAATATATCTTCATAGTATTATCCACTGAACTACACCTAGTTTGATAACAAACTACTTGACACAAATGCCCTCTTTGCTATAATAGCAGTCATATACTTAGCCTTTTGTTGTAGTATCTGTCACAATGTCTTAATTTTGGAACTCATCCAAATCTATTATGGAACTCACTTTCCATTATATTGTGCCACCCTTAGTTTAGATTGAGATAAACTTAATTTGTACTTTGTGACAAAGCTAGTATCAATGTAGTACTTTTACAATGAACTAACCATCTATTTGTCACTTCTACAAATAATATACTCTTAGTTCTTCCAAAAGATCATAAGAATATCCTTACTATTGTCCAATGATCATCTTACAAATCATTCTGGTATATGCTCACAACATTTAGAGCATAGGACATATCTGGATTTGTACATATCACAGTATGATTGATATAAACACTCTTTGTGATTTCATACATCAAGTATCAATCTATACTTGAATCTTTGTTTCACTTACCAAATGTCAATACACTTGAATATATCATCAATATTGAACTCATTCAATCTTTTCTGTGCGACAAGAACCTTTCTTGTAGTTTCTATATTGAATTCATTCAATATCTCGTCTATGTACTTCTGGCACAACCATATTAGCGTCTATTGATGCCAAATATTTGGGTTTTGCCTAAGCCTTTCATCGGGATGAAATTCTTAATATGTGTTAATAAAAGATACATTATTTCCAATCAACAATATGTCTTCCACATAATGTATTAGAAACATGTCTTAGCGCTCCCACTTAATTTCTTGCAAATGCAAGCATCTTCATTGTCTCCGATGAAATTAAACTCTTTTAACAGTTTCATCATAATGAAGATTCCAACTCCGCGATGCTCACTTTAACCATTGAAGTTTGCATATGCTTTTAGCATCCTTTGAATTAACAAAACCCTATGGACCGTGTTATGCACATGTCCTAGGTAACGATTCTATTAGAAGAACTTGTTTTGTTTATTCAACTACCATATAACAAATTTATATGTAGTGGTTGCTACATTAATCCGTCTAGACTAAATATCACTATGAAAGATCAAATCTTGTCATAGTCAACCTTTGAACATTGCTGTGAACTTTTTCCCAACATGTCGACTATTTCATAGATGTGAAACATCCATGTCTACTTCTTTATAGATCCAAACACAACTGTAAGGTCTTACACCTTTCTCGAGGGTCCTTCAAGTTCAAAACTTGATTTCTTGTGTATGGAACTATCACGGATTTTATGGCTTCAAGCCATTTGACGGAGTCAGGGCCCATCATCGCTTCTTTGCATTTAGTCGGATCATTATTGTCAAATAATGATTTAACTCTCAAATCTTGGTATTTGATTGTTCATCCGACCTACTTGTTTCAATAGGAACTTAGATCTCCGTGACCACAACCTTTGAGGCACGTGAGCCATGAGCACTTTTGCTGCCTCCGGAACACTTTTCGGCGCTGCGCAACTCTGCACATATAGCTAAGGTTCCTTTAACCTTATCAACGTTCTATTGTCCTCCCACTCATCTTTTCACGAAAAATTCCTTCTCAAAGAAACTTGACGTTCTAAGTGACAAACACTTTTGTCTCCGGTGTTTATGGAGGAATACTTAATAGTAATACAAAGACAGGTTTATCCGACTTTGGTTGCAAACATCTTTCTTATGCAAAGCATACCAATGTTTAAGAAAGGACTACTTGGGTTTTATCCCAAACCATAACTTTATATGGTGTCATTTCAGCGGATTATGATGGAGCTCTTTTCAGTGGAAAACGGTAGTCTCTAAAGCTTTTAATCTTTAAAATATAATGGCAGTTCTATGAATTACACCTTTGATCTTACCATGTCAAACAAGGTTTAATTACATATCTAACGCTCCATACTCTTATGGTGTTTCGAAATGCAAATCCACTAACGATTCCTTAAATCTTAGGTATTATGCTAAACTTGTAACTCAAATATCTTCCTTTATGATCTTATCATAAACTATTTATATTCTTGTTACAATGATTTTGCACTTCATCTTAAAATTCTTTGAACTTTTCAAATATTTCACACTTCATCTTTATTAAGTAAATATTCATATATTCACTCAAATTTTTGGAGAAAGCATATGAAGTGCTACACATAATGGATTTCGTACAACAATATGTACAAGTTCCAATAAGCTAGTCCATCGTTCCCTTTTGGCCTATGAACGAAGTTTTAATTATCTCTAGGAAAGTTTCACAAACGTCATTTGATCAAAATCAAATAGACTCCAAAATTCCATCCATATGAATTTTCTTCATGTTTTCTTTCCAATAATTTAAACGGCGATGTCACTTCCTAAGTGATCTTTCAATCAATTTGTCTTTCGACATTTTTAGCACTAGTTTTATGGATGTGATGTCTCCAATGAGATTTGCGAATCATCCATCTTCTATGGATTACGGCAATTATTTGAACAACCCTTTTGTTCTCATAATACCTGATAAAACAAATCTTGAAGGCAAGCTTTGATGTTTAACGAGCAACACAATAACCCTTTATTTTGTTCTCGATGAACATCATCACATATTCTTTTGCTAGTTACTTAGGCCATTGTAGTTCATGAATTGTGTTGTTTCGTATGACGATTCATACCAACAAATTCAGTATCAAGTACTTAAGAACCACATTGTTTAATAAGCAAAGAATATCGTCATAACATGTATATCATCTATATACTTTAAACTGAACAATTCTAGTCTTTTCTTTTCTGCCATATATTTATGAGATTCTCTTTCAGTATTTCCTTTTCTGTTTGAAAGAATCTATCAACATCAATAGTGGAGTCATACATATGACACATAATCCAAAGCGTGTATAATTAAATACAAATGTCTTTGGACTTGCACTTTGAAGTAGATCACCATCATCAAATGTTTGGTGTTCTTCCAAATTCCTTTCTTTAGTAATCTCTTGGTGTAGTAAACATTTTACCTACATCAAATATTCACTTTATCATGGAATCATCCATGATCAAGCTACTTTTAGCTTATAACGATGAATTATGAGTATAATGTTGCTATCCAAAACCTTTTGGAGGATTAGGACAACTAGTGTCTCCAACCTTTTGCAAATTCTCATCAAAATATGAGAACATGAACTTTGCCATATTATGCTCTATCATGTTGTAACCAAAACTTTTTTCAGATATCACAATATCTTCCACACATCATGGTTTCTGAAACAACTCTTTCAGATCCTAGATAACCTTGATATTAAGACAATCTTTGAATATCAAGAATCATGGAGACAAACATGATACTTATATACTAACATTTGGAATTGTTACTCTTGATTTAATACTATTTATTAAACTTCATGGAGTAACTGAACTCTTGAAAGTTTGCAATAGGACTTTTAAACTTTAGATTAACACTTCAATACAATACGATACCAGTTAAAGTAACTAACCAGAATTCTATAGTTCTATCATCTCAATTATAACTAAGCGCAAGGTGGTAAGCGGATGCCAATGACTACAACTATGCAAATTCACTTTGATTTAGTTTATGATAAATTGAGTTCTAATTAATAATTAAATTAATCTAGGTGAACTCCCACTCAAAACAATATCCCTCACATTGTTTTAGTGATCACACGAACCAAATCCACCACATCAAAACCGATCATCACGAGAGTTGATATAGCTTCAATGGCGAACAATCAACATGTTCATCATATCTACTATATGACTCATGCTCTACCTTTCGGTAATCCGTGTTCCTGAGGCCATGTCTGTACATGCTAGGCTCACAAGATCAAACCTTAGCTACCGCATAAGCAAATCTGGCTTGCTTACGTTGTATTCACCATGAATCAAAGACACCCGATCATCACGTGGTGCTTGAGCGACAAGCTTTGGCAACGGTGCATACTAAGGGTGAACACTTTAGAACTTGAAATTTATGTGCATGAGGGATCATCTTATAATGCTACCGTCGTCTACTAAGCAATACAAGATGCATAAAGGATTAACATCACATGCAATTCATAATATGTGATATGATATGGCCTTTCTTCTTTGTGCTTTCGATCTCCATCTTCAAGCACGAACATGATCTCCATCATCACCGCATAGCATCAAGGTCAATGACGCTTCTTCATGGTTGTCGCCCACCAGCTTCAACTATTAAAACTACTATTAATATTCACGCAGGTATTAACATAAATTAAATACAAACATATGGCTCCGCCGTTGCCAACTTACAATAAGGAACATTGCATAAATCAAATATAATCAAAATAATGGACATAACACATCACATCACACCCATGCAAAACAAAGTTAGACGATTCTACTTTCTATGAATATTTTACGTGGTGTGGTGCTTTCCATAAGTGTCGTTCTAACTTAACAAGAACCACAACATTGATACTAGCATTGTTGATTACCCGTTGTAAATTGGATCTTTACTATGCTAGGAGAAACAGCACCCGCAAGCCACTTATGCAATACAAGTTGCATGTCAAGTGGAGCAAGTCTCATGAACGATGTCATGTAAGGTTAGCCCGGCCGCTTCATCCCAACATACCGCACGATGCAAAGTACACAAACAGCAATCTACAATAAAAGCATCAACGCCCACAATGACCATTGTGTTCTACTCGTGCAACAGATCTACATATAGACACGGCTCTGATACCACTGTAGGGGTTCTTAGCATGGAAAACAAAATTTTCTATCGCATACAAACAAACAAGCCAAGATCTATCTACTAGATTGTAGCAACGAGTCGATAGAGGAACTCACCTCAAGATTCCAAAGCGGTTAACGAGAGCAGATTCTCGTGGGTGATGTAGTCGTACTCTTTCCGATCTCAAGATCGCGTAGACGATCCTTCCAAGCGCCCGTTCAGCAGCGCTCAATGGGTCACATCGTCGGTACTGACGAAGACCTTCCTCTCCTTGTTCCAGCAGTGGAGGTTGTAGCACTCTCCTCGCGATTCCAAAGACAACGCGTGGTACCGCAGTAGAGGGAGATCCCAGGCTTCGCCTAAGCAGTATGGTGGAGCTTATGAGAGAGGCTATTAGTGGTCTAGTAATTAGACACACCAATTAGAAGGCTCTAAACCAATTAGAAGGCTCTAAACCGCTGGCTAAAGCAATTAGAAGCTCTAAACCAAACGGCTCTAAACCGGAGGTAGAAGATAGGAACTTGTGTGTGCTAGGAGGGAGCCCCGCCTCCTTATATAGGTGGGAGGGCTGGTCGGCCAAGGGAGGAGAGTCCTCCCAAGTCGGGCTTGGGCGCCCGGCCAAGGGAGGAACCCTCCTCCAATTCGCCTCCACCAATCCTCCTCTCTTCCCACTTCCCAAAATTGCCGTTTGACTTTCAAACTAGCCGTTTGACTTTTCAATTTAGGATTTAAATAAATCCTTTATTTTGGACAGCGAAGACCCCTAGTACATGATGCAATCATTCCCACTTACAATGACACATTCATGTACCCTTCCCTTCCGGAGTGCCGACATTCCGGGACCTTCTAGAATGTTCCCATGAAAACACGGAACCATTCCCCAACTCCAAACGGGACTTTCCTTATATGAATCTTATTCTCCGACCATTCCGGATCACCTCGTGATATCCCGGATCCCATCCGAGACTCGAACAACATTCGGTCTCTTTCTCATAATACCATAACTACTCAAACAACGTCAATCCTTATGTGTCTCCCTACGGTTCGTGAATTATGCGGACATGATCGAGACATTTCTAACAATAACCAATAGAGGAATCTGAAATTCATATGGTTCCCACATATTTCTACGATTACTTATGATCGAATGAACCACTTACATACGATACCAATTTCCCTTTGTCTCACGATATGTTACTTATCCGAGGTTATGATCGCTTATCTCGCATACCTAGTTCAACCTCGCATCGATAAGTACTCTTTTCTCATTCCCGTGATATGTGATCCCTTGTGAGCCAGTCACATGCTTGCAAGCTAATTGGATGACATTTCACCGAGAGGGCCCAGAGTATATCTATCCGTCATATGGATGGACAAATCCCACTCTTGATCCATGTGTTTCAACCAATACTTTCCGAACACTCAATGCCACCTTTATAGCCACCCTGTTACGGTGTGGTGTTTGATGACATCAAAGCATCCATCTGGTAAAGGTGATATGCATGATCTCATGGTCGAAGGAATTAGGTTACTATGTATCAGAAAGCATATAGCAATTGAACTATTTAAATGACTTGATCTTTATGCTACGCTTATCTATAGGAGTATGTCCATCACATCATTCTCCTAATGATATGACCCTGTTGTTAATAACATCTCTATGTTCACGATCAGGAAACAATGATCATATATTAACCAACAAGCTAGTTTAACAAGAGGCTTTACTAGGGACTCTTATTTTAGTTTACAAATCACACAAGTATTAATGTTTCCGGTTAATACAATTATAGCATGGTATGTAAACATTTATCATAAGTATGAAGATATGATAATAACCACTTTATTATTGCCTCTTGGGCATATCTCCAACAAAATATGTTCCATCGCCTTAGCGTGTTCAAGCAGTAAGAACCAAAGATAAAGAGCAGCTTGAGGTAAACGCTAATGATATGGAGTTTGACTGATCAAAACTCTAGAATAAATATTTAATGGGAGTTAACCCATCCTTAATAAATTAAGTTTAAGTTTTATTTTTATTTTATTTTATTATTTGTATGTTCTAATAAATTTATTTAAAGTCTTGAGTTGATTCATAGAATTTACCTTAGAGAAGTTAAGAAGCAAGGGAAAAATGAAGAGAAGAAAAAGGTTCAGATCAGATAACGAGTAGTGGTACAGCCAGGGTACGCCCGTACCGTGCGCCGGTACTGAATATCGACAATTTCAGTAAAGGGAACAATACCAGTAACGAGAGGTGGTACGTGATGACTGCAAGTGCACAGATCATTTGTAGCTAGTTTCGAAATAAAGATATAGATCCCACAAGGAGTAGGAGTCTGAAGTCTAATAACTCTTAAAATAAATATTACACTAGTAATGCTAAATAAAGTTCCAAGTGACAAGATAAAATACGAGTATTGCGTAAAAGGGTGTTTTTAGGTTTTTGGTATAAGAGCAATAATAATTAAAGTAAAACAGCTGAATACAGAAAATAAGTATTGCGTATGTAAGAGAGATTGGAACTACAATAGGGAAAAAGCGATCTCAGGGAGTAGCGGATTCACCACTAGCATTATAAGGAGCTAAGATAAAGATTATTATCATGAACATTATCAACTATGTATGTGTGGGAGGAACTCCGTATTTGGACAAATAGGAAACAACTGCTGCTCACATCATCCTCATAACCACAATAGTCAGCAATCGACATCAATCGAATTACTGTGTTATTAAGGGACGTAATCCCGTAGGACGTATCCTATGGTATGGATAGTGTTCTGTGAGTTTTCTCGGTTTCTCAAGTTGATACGTAAGGAGTGCCAACAACTTTATAGTCACTGTAAGTGCTAACACACCTCCGTCTACCAACAAGTATTTCCCTCCATCAAGTCCCCATGAGAGGCAAATATTGAGAGGTCGACTTCTCTCAGCATCAAGATGAAGACAATCTAACACATGGTCATAGCGATGAATATCATAATAAACTTTATCTTATTTCAATCTCATACTAGGGTTTCTCCATCTCCCCAAGAATTAGAGATCTACTCAGACATGGAGGCAATCAACATCATGGCAATACCAATGGAATCTATCATAGATGAATAGTACTTGTATAAATCCACAACGAGTACGAAAATTACAATTAGATTTAGACAAGATATAGATGGGATGGATAGATATGGTGGTGATGCAGCGGTGGATGATGAAGATCGATGCCTTAGCCTCCCGGATCTGCGCAGGGCGAAGATGGATCCCCGGTGGACGAGTTCCCCGTCCAGATGCCTTCCGGAGGTGAGGTTTCTACGATTTCTGGGTGTTCTGTATGTTGTCTCCCTGATCCAGTTGCACGGGGTGAAACTATTTGAGGAGGTGGTGGTGGTGCCAACTATACGGCGGGAACTATACGGTCGGAAAATTTATTCCTGTCGTATAGTTGGTCGTTAAACCGTCTGTCTCCCTTGATTGCTTCGGGTTTTCTTCTAATATTATTAATATTTCCTAAATAAGCGATTTATGTCGTTTTGGACTCCTTTTCTACTCAGTACAACTGCTTCAAGAATTGTGTCCATTGTATCCATCATTTGTCCTAATCCTGGTGAAAACAGACATAAAATGTGCGCGAGAGCACCGTAAAATACCAAGATACTACATATACAATGCAAAATAACAATATAAAAAATGATGCAAATATGCACTCATCAGTACGACCGGGGTACGCCCGTACCACGCGCCCATATGGAACCTCTAAGAAATCGACCAAGTTCTTAGTACCAATAACGAGTAGTGGTATGGTGGGACGCACCCATACTGCACGCTCGTACCAGGTAAACCAGGTTTGATTTCGAACCCTAACTTTGATCCAATGGTGAGGACCACCGGTACGGGCGGGCTGCACCCGTACCGTCCGCCCTTAACGACCGTGTCGCTAGGTAAAGGCCGACAGCGGCTGGCTCCCAGCCAGGCTCCTTCTTCTTCTTGCTCTTTCTTCCTTGTTCTTTCTCTCTCCACCTCAAACTCTAGCCTCCTATAACCTTTGATTCTTCATTAATTTCGTGTTTTTTGAGTTGGGGAATCTTCACATCGCACAATGCATAACATTGAAAGGATTTTCCGCTCGGGCAAGGGCTCAGGTACGGTGGGAGCCTCGGGCTCCGCCAAGCCGCCGGGCTCGAAGAAGAGGCGCTCGGAGGTGGACAGCTTAAGGGCCTCCATGATCCGAGACTATGCGAGGGTGAGCAACCGCAAGGTGTTGCCCACCAAGTGGGTAAACCGTGAGTTCCTCTCTTGTCAAGGTATTTTGGAGGACTTCGAGTAGATGACTATGCATGCTGGCATGGTCAACTTCTCCTACATCTCTGTCGACACCTACAAGCTCTCCACGTACGAGTTCATGTCATCGTTCCATGATGATTTCTAGGCCCAAGAGCGTAATTGCACTATAAGTTTTGTACTCAATGGGCAGCTCCATAAATTTTCCTTCTATGAATTTTGTGATAGTTTTGGATTCTCCCATGAGGGGGAACTCAATATTGATGATTATGTGCACATGGAGGCAATGCATTCTTGGGAGAAATTTTCTGTCCACGGGAACACTGATTATTTGCACAAAAAGAGCGCCACCATCCAGAATCCTACTATCTGTTATTTTCATATGTTCCTTGTTAATTCTATTTTTGGGAAAGGTGATGTCGGGGCAATGACAGGCCCTGAAATAAGTGTAATTCATATGGCCTTGCATCCAGAGATGAAGCACAAGGTAAACTTAGGTGCTTTGCTCATCCAAAATTTTCTCTACCAAAGGTCTGCTTCCACGGGGACATTCGTTGTGGTGGGTTGATCACACAAATCGCCTACGCAAACAAATTTGTCCTACCACAGGAAAGAGTCGTGGCTAGTAGTAAGACCCTAGATGACATTCATATGGCTAGCACCAAGTTCATGGGGGTCTACAGACCCAAACACTCCCTTCATGCTTACTAGCTTTATTTTGAGCCTAACGATGATCTCCACCATGTTTTGCTTCCTTTTGTCGAAGATTTTGGTTCGCCAGGTAAACAGAGTTGGGTCCTCACTTAGGAGGAATTCTAGCAGGCATTGATCCTCTCAAGAACGACTGTGCCGCAAGGAGGCTACCCCAACTGGGAAAAACACAGCAGCTGGCCAACAACAGCAAGATCAAGGTGAAGAAGATTGGCATGGTGCAGGTTGGGATGACTACGGTCAACAACACCATCACCAACAACCTTTCCACCAGCACCAACAACAAGGTATACCTCAACCGTAGCCGGGATTCAACTATGTCCCGAGGGGCGAGTTCAACCAAGTGGTGCATCGCATTGGCAACATAGAAAACATGTTGTATGATGCGAACGCCAACATAGTCAACCTCACCCAAGACTTCACATCTTTCTTGACTGACTTTCCGAACCGCTACCCGAACTTCCCATACCAGCAGCCGCCGCTCGACGGTGGCGACACTTGATCCCAACTAGGAAAAATGCCTAAGCTTGGGAAGGTTAAACTCCTCCCACCTTTTTTGCATTCATATTTTTCCTTTATTCTTTTTATTTGTTTTGTTTTAATGCATGTTTACTTTCAGTTTTGCATTTGATAAAAAGAAAACCCAAAAATATTAGACTAGCTTTTAATTTTATTTGTGCAAAATTTCTCTTGGCTCTTGTTGATTTTTCTGGAGGATACTCACTTCTAGTGATTGAGCTATGGAGACGAACGCAAAGAGTTAACTCAAGTAGGAAATGAGCAAGCAAGAGGAGGTACCATATTCCTATTTTCCTTCTTCCTATAAGCTTATTCATGAACATTTTATGTCCGTTCGGTTGCACTTGAGTTCGACTCCATGCTTAATTTGTTATCTTTTAGGACTTGAGCTCAAAGGTTTTTGTGACTACTTTGGTTAAGACTTTTGTCAATTAATACCAGTTTGAAAAACTACCCCTTGGATTAAACTCCAAGCTTTTAAGAATAATATAAAGTGTCTATCGACAACTTTGGTGCCATGTTTTTGTCTTAAGGGCTTAACCTTAGTAGTACTGAACCCCACATACTGATTGTTGACTTGATGATACCTTCAGAAAAAGAATTGTTTGATATAACGAACTTTTTATGGTGGGAGAGGGAGATGCCAAAACCCGTGTTGACCTACTGTAAAAAAATAGAGAAGAAAGAAATAAAAGTTCTTTGTTCGATTACACACCTTTGGAATGCCAACAACTCTGTTAGCCTCTGAACGATCTATGGTATAACCCCAAATTTTGGCTATGAGTTGATGGCATGAGTGGCATACATGTCGCTACATGGGAAAAATTATTGGTATTCTCAAAAGGTTGTGTAGGCGTTACAAAAGAAATATTCGTTGATCCTTGAGAAAGGAAGAAAAAATTTATCGTCAAGATATGAGCTGAAAAATATTCGATACTTTTGATCTTTGGCATCACCTCACCACCTAAACTGAAAAATTAGAGTTCTTGAAAGGCAAGGAAAAGAAGAGGTATTTGATTGCCGTGATTATCGAAGTGGGTGTTAATGAAAAAGCTCTAAGTTTATCCTTCTTTTGACATCTACATGTGCACCCTTAATTTTGACTCAAGTGACCTCTCTCAAAACATTTTCACTCTCATAATAAGAGAGGCGCTGAAAGAAATTGATTTGCAAAGCCTAGACAATTTTTTTTACAATCTCATTTGAGTGATGAGAACTATTAGCTAGCGAGTTACTTGCGTTTATGAATTGAACTTAAGTGCAATTGTTCAGATATATTATGCTCATGTTCAAGGTTGCAGGATTTGAGACAATGGAATATGATACAACCTCGAACTTGTAAGTTTTCATCTTAATTCAGTTCTTCGCTATTACTCATTATATCTTTGTCACGTGAGGGTGAGTAACCGCTAAGCTTGGGGATGTTGATAGCTCCAAATTTCATCACTTTTCACTATTGTTTTTCCTCTTGTTTATTGCCAGATTTCACTAAAGATTACCCCTTTCTACTAATGTGAACATCACAATTAGTGAATCTTTGGTTTATTGTGATGGTTTTTAGGTAATGAACATTTATTGGAGATCTAATAGCATTTATGGGCTAATTGCATCCAAAGAAGTAAATCCCCAATTGGAGCCCCTTTCATTGGAGGCGTTCAACATGCTTAATGACCATCGGTATAGTCGGGACACGCCCGTACCGCCCGCACGTACTACATGCCGACGACTCCCTTATATCAATACAAGCAACTTTCATGAAGGGAGAGAGACGAGAAGAACAACAGAATAGAAAGTACAGCCGCCGCAAGCCATCCAGAGGGGGTTAGATCAGATCTGGAAGATGAGAAGAACTTCACCTTGTTCCTCGATGATCCCAACCTCCAAACCATACACTCCACCATCATTCCCATCATTACTTAGAGAGAGAGAGAGATTGACACTTGTAAGATTAGGGTTTGATACTTTGATCTACCTTCGGTTTGTATTTGATTTGATCTTTGATCGCTATTGTGGTTTGATACAATAAATTTGAGATTATTCTTACTTGCAATAAAATTATGCCTTTGATTTGTCTTCCTCTCTTGTGTGAGTAAATCCCCATAGGCGTGGGAGATGTAGTGGGTTGGTAAGATGTGTTGTGCCTCCTTTAAATCCATCCATTTGTGATTGTTGTACTATTTATTTAATAGTGAGAATGATTATATATGTTTGCCTAATGCTTGTTATCTAATTTAAGGGCCCAGGTAACATGATCCAAAGATCTCATAAGTATGAGCTTGTATGCTAGTAATTCGGTGACCCCCGAGTGACACAACCGATATCAATGAAGAGCTAGTACTACTCGAGGACAACTAGCAACCATCAAGATTAAAGCCTTGATCCGATCGCAAGACCTTAATTAATGTGCTGACCATGGTCGTGGTATCAGGCAGATGGATCATTGGGACTAGGAAGAATTGGCCATGAGGAATCCTAGTCGGTATCTGGGTTTCTTGCCTACTCACTTATAAATAAGAAATATCACTATCACTTATTACACTTTATCCATTTGGCACTTTCACTATCATCATGAACTGTTTTTCTCCGCGCCTAACTTCTCATCTGCAGGACCTTTACACACTTTTCGCATCTTTACTTTTATGCAATTTACTTATTTCTTAAGCAAATTTCCTTTATCTTTTACTCACCACTTCCACCGTTAGCTTTTGTAGTCAATTCACTCAAGACCCGTGACACCTTGGGTGCGACAGAAACACCGCATAGAAACACTTACCTAGGCTCCTTATTGGGATCGATATAAAAACTGGAATTAATACTTACACGAAAACATTCGCTGATGAACCTGTGCACTTATAGGCCATCAGCAGGCTCTGGCCAGACCGCAGGTTGTTAAACCTCCTAGAAGTTATCCTCGCGTCCTCTCTTCTCCCAGGCATGTGGAAAATCATTTAAATGACATTTATCACTTAGATATATCATATTATTACATAACATGATAATCCTAATTTATATATTCACAAAATAGTTAATTATTCGGGATCCTATTGAAATAAGGGTAAAAGGTGTGCGAGCGGTGTAAAATACAAAAATCCCAACTCTAGTTGTGCAAAAATCATAAGATAAATATGCTTAAAAATGGTCTCATCAATCCTCGATCTCCCTTGGATGCCTGTATGGTCTTCAAGATCTCAAGAGAGCCATCTTGCAGCCCTAAAGGTTAGGTCAGTTGAGTTCTTCTATATGCAGACCTTCAGGCTCTTGATCGCAGAGGTAGCCGTGGGAAGTAATCATGGATTATGGCCCATGTGGGGTACCTGCCTAAATCTACCCATCACCAACAAGTCCCTGATTAGTACCTTTAATAAGATGGCATTCCTTTCAGTAGAGTTGCTCCATCTCCTGCTCAACCTCGGCCTGGTGAGCTCGATGACTTCTTCTTGGTCTTGAGGCACGAGGAATTTAATGAATGCCTGGGGTCTTGAAATAATGTCTCCTTTGACATTTCGATCGTGCAGACCTTTTCGCTTGCTTGTTGTCAGAACTAGTACGGTGAGCCTTCCCATCTCAGACGTCCTAGGGTAATGGGCTTATGACGAGGTCTTGCAAAATGGTTAATAACGAAAGTGGAAACAATCCTTCTTTATAAAGGTATTGATACCTTCACGACTAGGGAAGGTCTAATGGAGAGGTACCTTATGATGGGGTTCATTGCATAGAAAACAAAAAAATCCCGCGAAAGAAACTGCCAAGATCGAATCTAGATGATACGTGTAACTGTTTTAGAAGGACTCACCCTCTAAGACCGAAAGCAGGATAACGTTCCCATAAACAAATGTGGCAGGTGTAGAATATACACGACCATCCTCAAGGACACGATGACGACCAGCGCCACAAATGGGCAGCACATTCGTATTCGTACATACGTTCGATGTGACGATGACCTTTGTCCCTTATCTAATTGGGAAGAGGAAGTAGCGGATCCTCGGGAACTCCGGCAGCACTAGGACATGGTAGTTGGGAATAGGTTTGATTTCATCTCTCAAAAATTCCATACTCCTATGGTTTATCGAGAAACACAAATCCATGGAATGATTCCTTAAATATTAGGTATTTTGCTAAACTTGTAACGCAAATATATTCTTTTATCATCCAATCATAAATTCTTTATTTCCTTATTACAATGATTTTCTACTTCATCTTGAAAGTCTTTGAACAATTTTCAAATGTTTCATACTTTCCCTTATTAAGTAAATATACACATATATTCACTCAAATTTTCGGATAAAGTATAGAAAGATGAAAGATCCACCGCACATGGCTACACGTAATGGACTATACACATCAACATGCACAATGTCCAATAAGTTAGTCTTCCGTTCATTTTTGGTCTATGAACGGAGTTTTAATTATTTCCAGGAAAGTCTCACACACATCAATTAATCAAAACCAAAGACTCCAAAAATCCATCATCATGGAGTTTCTTCATGTTTTATTTCCAATATAATTTAAACAATGATGTCACTTTGTAAGTGGTTTTCAATCATTTGTCTTGTGACATTTTAGCATTAGTTTTTATGGACGTGATTTCTCCAACTAGACTTGTAAAAGTTTATCGATCTTCCATGGAATACGGTAATTATTTGAACAACCTTTGTTCTCATAATACCTGAAAAAAATAACAATTATTAAAAAAAATATTGGAGGCAAGCTTAGATGTCAACGAGAAACAACACTCTATTTGTTTTCGATGAACATCATCACACATTCTCTTGCTAGTTACTTAGGCCATTGTAGTTCATGAATTGTGTTGCTCTGTGTGACATTTCACACCAACCAATTCGGTACCCAATACCCAAGAACCACATTGTTTAATCAAGCAAAGAATACAACCATAGCATGTATACCATCTATATACCTAAGCTGGACAATTCTAGTCTTTTTATTTTCTACCAAATATTTTCTAGATTCTCTTTTAGCATTTCTTTTTTCCTTTTAAAAGAATCTGTCAACATCAATAGTGGTGCCATACACATGACACATAGTCCAAATCGTGTTAGTAAAACACTAATAGCCTTGGACTTGAACTTTTGATGTAGATCACCATCATCAAATGTTTAGCACTCTTCCGAATTTCATTCCTTTTAGTAATCCTTTTAATGTAGTAAACATTTTACCTACATATTTTATCCATCCTTATTATGACAAATTTCATGATCGAGCTACTATAGCTCATAAGGACAAATCATGAATATAATGTTAATTCCCAAAACCTTTTGGGTGATCAGGATGCCTAGCGTCTCCAACCTTTGCAAATTCTCATACAATACAAGAATGTGTATTTTATTAAATTATAATCCATCATATTGAAACCAAGCATTGTTTCAGATATCAATATCTTATACACATGATGGTTTGTGAAACAATTTTCAACTCCTAGATAACATTGATATCAAAACAATTTTTCAATATCAAGTATCATGGGGGCAAGCATGATACTTAGATACTAACGCTGTAATTTATTACTCTTGATTCAATAATGTTTATTGAATATCACAGAGTAAGTGAGGTTTTACTAAAAGTTTGCAATAGTAATTTAAACTTTAGATTGACACTCATAAAACAATACAATACCAGCTCGTAAAGTAAAATTCCAGAATCTTATAGTTTTATTGTCTCAATTATTGCTAAGCGCAAAGTAGTAAACGAATGCCAGTGACTACAACGAACTATGCAAATTCACTTTGATTTATTTTATGATAAATTGAGTTCAAATTAATCAAAATTACTAAATGAACTCCCACTCAAAAACAACGCCCCTCTAGTCATTTTTAGTGATTACACGAACCAAATTCACTACACCACGACCGATCATCACGTGAGGTGGTGCAGCTGCAATGGCAAGCATCATATGGACATCATATCATTAATATGACTCGTGCTTTACCTTTCGGTTCATGTTTTTAGGCCATGTTTGTACATGCTAGGCTCGCCAAGTAAGAACCTTAGTACTCGCATGTGTAAAACTGTCTTACACCGGTTGTATGCGAACATAGAGTCTATCACACCCGATCATCACGTGGTGCTTCAAAACGACGAAATTTATTAGTGGTGCATACTAAGGAAGAACATATTATTATCTTGATATTTAGTGAGAGGGATCATCTTATAATGCTTCCGCAAAGAACTAAGCAAGATATAAGCAAAATAAGATGCATAAAAGGGATAAACATCACATGCATATACAATATGTGATATGGTATGGTCCTTTCTTGCACTTGATCTCCATCTTGTGCGTCATGGTATGAGCTCCATCATTCCACCGGCGTGGCACCAAGGTCTATGGCGCCTCCATCATGGCCGTCTTCACCATTACAATATATCTCATGGATATATATACAACACGCATGCCATAAAAACATAAAGACAACCATATAGCTCCTGTCGGTTGTTTAACTTACAATAAATCTCACTGCATACAAATTTTTTCGTATCAGTGACCATATCCCATCACATGCCCTGCAAAAATAAGTTAGATGCATCTAATTTATTTTGCATATTTTACGTGGTTGTGGGCTTTTTAGGAAAGAATCGTTCTACCTATGAACTTCAACCACAATGGTGATAATAAAGTTATTAGCAAACCATTGTAAATTAGATCATGACTATGCTAGGAGAGATAGACACCCGCTGATCTACTTATGCAATACAAGTTGCATATTAAACGTGGGAAAAATCTCATGTGCAAGGACATGTAAATTTAGTCCATGCCGCTTCATCCCAACATGCTCCATGATCCAAATTCATGAAAGTATGCAATGACATGATCATCAACGTCCACATCTCTATGTGTTATAAGCATACAAAGCATCTTCGCATAGACATAGCTTTGATACCACGGATGGGATCCGTTGCATGGAAAACAAAAAATCCTACGAAAGCAATACCCAAGATCGAATGTAGGCGATACTTGTAACGGTTTCAGAAGGACTCACCCTCGAAGACCGAAAGAGGATAATGTTCCCGCGAACAAATGTGGCTGGTGTATAATGTACACGACCACCCTTAAGGATGCGATGATGATCAACACCACAAACGGGTGATACGTCCATTTTGCATCACTATTCTATGTCTTAATTCACTATTATTCATTGATATATTTCATTTTGAGAGGTGATACTTATGTTATTTCATCTATTTTTGCACGGTTGATGGCTTTTGGAGCATGGACCGTTGCAGTCAAGATTCTGATGGAAAAGGTGCTGTTTGGAGGCAAAATTCGCGAAGATCAGAAAATCCGGGAAAATATATGGAAAATCCTATTTTTCCAGAAGACTAAGGATGCCAGAAGATGGAGTGGAGGTGGGCCACACGGGTCCCACACCACCCCATGGTGCGGGCAGGCCTAGGCCGCGCCTGGAGGTGGTGTGGCCACCCTGGCCCACTCCAGCCTCTCCCCTCTGGCATATATCATCCTCCCAAAACCCTAATACTCGGGGAGTGACCACAGAAAGATTCCGCCGCCTCTGCGGGGCGGAAAACACCGAGAGAGACAGATCTCTTCGGCAGATAGATTTCTGTCAGGGGAATTCCTTCCCAGAGAGGGGAGATCATCGCCATCAACACCACCATCAAGCTGGACTTCATCGGGATCATCATCATCATCACCACCATCATCACCCTCATCACCATCTCCATATTGCTGTAACAATTGAGTTGAATCTTGCATAGTTCATAGGGGAAACTTTCCCGGTGTTGATTACTCTTTGTAGTTGATGCTATTGAGTGAACCACTGAATTATTGTTTATGTTCAGATTGTTATACATCATTATTTCATCTCTGATCATGATCCATATGATGTCTTGTGAGTAGTTCCTTTTGTTCTTGAGGACATGGGAGAAGTCTTGTTGTTAGTAGTGGAGTTGCGTTGAGAAAGATTCAATAGATTGTTATTTAAGTTGTGGTGTACTTCTTCTAGTAGTGTCATGTGAATGTCGACTACATGACACTTCACCTATATGAGCCTAGGGGAATGCATTGTGTATTTGGCTACTAATCGTAGGGGTTGCCGGAGTGACAGAAACCCGAACCCCCGTTAGGAAACCATTGCACAAGGGACGTAAGGGTCTTAGAGTTTAAAGCTGTGGTTAGGTTTCTACCTTAATTACTTTCTTGTACTTACGGATGTTTGCAAGGAGTATAATAACAAGTATGTATTAGTCTTGGATGGGGCAGTACATTAGCATAGGTTCACCCACACAACACTTAGCAAGCTAAAGAAGATTAATCAACTATATGAAGCGAAAGCACTTGACAGTCTTCCCATGTGTCCTCGAGAACGTTTGGTCATCTTAAGAAATACAACCGGCTTGTCCTTTGCTGCATAAAGGATTGGGCCACTTGCTGCATTTATTCCTACTGTCTTTTATTTACTCGTACTTTGTTTACTTGCTTTATCGAAAACCCCTAAAAATCCGTTTGGTAAGTATTTCCAGAGAATTCCTGATCCATACCACTAGCCAGCACCTTCTGCTCCTCGTTGGGTTTGACACTCTTACTTATCAAAAATACTGCGATACACCCCTTATACTTGTGGGTCATCAAGACTATTTTCTGGCGCCGTTGCCGAGGAGTGAAGCGCTATTGGAGAGTGGAACTGGTAAAGGAAACTTCTACTGTCAGTATTGTTTACTTCTGTTAGTTGCTTTATTTTCGTTATGGATAATTCCCTGAGTTTCTTATTTGGTAATGCTACTACCACTGCTAAGGTAGTAAATAAGCCACCACCTGCTGAGAATGATGTTTTCAAAATACCTACAAGAATTATTGATCGTGTTATGGATAACTACTATATTGGGGATGGGACTGTCCATTCCGGTGATCATTTACTCTTTATACACGAATTATGTGGGTTGTTCAAGTGTGCAGGTATTACTACAGATCAAGTTAAGGAGAAGTTATTCTCATTATCACTAAAAGGAAGAGCTGAGGAATGGTATAAGCTGCTGAAGAATGGTTAAGCTCTAGAATGGGAGGAAATAGTGCCTCTCTTTTATTCAAAGTTTTATCCTCCTAGTGAGATTCATAAAGATCGGAATCAAATATACAACTTTTGGCCTCTTGATGGAGAGAGTACAGCTCAAGCTTGGGGGAGATTGAAGTTACTGATGCTCAAATCTCCCATTCATGAGCTCCCCAACAATATTATTATCAATAACTTTTATGCAAGGCTCCCTCTACATGATAAAGATTTATTGGATGCTTCTTGCGCTGGATCATTTAGTCGCATGGAAGAAGAAGCTAAATGGGATCTTCTGGACCGTATTCAAGACAATGCTGAAGCTTGGGAGAATGACAAAGGTAGAAAGTCAGGTATAAATTATGATTATGAATGCATTGAATCTTTAATGGGAACTGATGACTTTCAAAATATTAAAAATGCTTATGGTCTAGATTCTCAAGCTATTGCTTCTTATTTTAAGGCTTTTGCTTCCTATATTGAAGTGCCTAAAAAGAAGTGGAATAAGTATCATGAACCTTATAAAGATATTGCTAAGAGTGTTCCTACAAGAAATACTGAAGTTTATACTGCTAATCATGTTTTACCTAAACCTTATATTGAGAAAATGCCTTTCCCAGTTAAGGTAAAGGAACATTCTATGATGGCTAGTATGGTAGATGAAAGTATGAGTAAAGCTGTTGAACCTGATAAACAAATGGTTGATGAACCTATAATAGCAAATGTGAAAGACTTTGTCACTAAATATGAAAAAGAGGGACACACTATCCTTTGTAAGGATACCTCTAATATTGTTTCACATAGTAGTGTTATGAGAGCTAGTATTCCCGTGTTTTCTGTTAGAATAAGTGATCATTGCTATGATGTCCCTTGTGATAGCTATATTGTTAAGTTTATGCATGATACTGAAAGCTACTATGAGAGAGGGAAACTTGTTCTTATGCATCTCAATAATATCAAGTTTCCTCGTTTTATGTTGAAAGTTTTTATGTTGCACTTCTTTTGCCCTCTTATGCAAGTTGCTTCTGGTTTTCAAAACTTGTTTGTTTACAAAATCCCCTTGCATAGGAAGTGGACTTAAATGTGTGTGTGTTTTTTCTTTTTAATGCTCTCTTTCACTTCAATTCATATCCCTATGAGATTCAAAATTATCATGCCCATCTTAATGGTTATAAAGAAAGAGCTTTATGGGAGACAACCCAATTTGTTTTTTCTTTCAGTTTGTTTTTGTTTCTTTGAGTCTTGGAAGTTATTACTTCGGTAATAACCGCTCCTTATCCGTTTTGTTTGGTTTTTGTGTCAAGATCAACCTCTAATGAGAGAGAAGTAATATTTGGGGAAGTTGCTGTCCCGAAACAGATTTTTTGTGCTTCACCATAAAAATTTGTGAGAGATCTCTGTATGTCGGATTGAGCTGTAATGTTTTGTGCTTCTGCCCCAGGTTGTTATTTAACTTTCGTTAGTTTTGCAGTTTTTTATTTGAGCAACAGAAGATTTTCGAAAAAATTGATCTTTACCTGCTGGTCTGTTTTGACAGATTTTGCCACTCTTGCATTTGCTTCTTTATTCGATTTCCTTTTTGAATTATTTTTGGGTTTTCGGAAGGAGTTGCTTAAGTGGTTTATGTTTTGATGGTTTTCAGTTGAAGTTGGACTCAAAAGGTTTTACCACTTCACTTATACTAATGTTGCTAATGAGAACTGTGTGAAGTTTTGTGTGAAAGAAATTTCCAGGAAGTGGAGACAATGGTGTAATAAGGAAGAGAACGGTTTTATGACTCAAGTAATAAGTATATGAAGATGAAGATATTGATGTCATTCAAGTGGTGACTCCAGAAGGATCCACTAAATACCAAATTTAGAGACCTACAGAGTCCGTTTCCAACTAGGTAACAGTTCTGGTAAGAAAAGTTCCGCGAAAATACAATCCAACTATAATTTTGCAGTTTTCAGTCAATAAGGAGAGCTACGGTTAAAAGGATTTGAACGGAGCCAGGGTGGCTCACACCACCCTGTGGTGCGGGCCCACCCCTGGCCGCGCCACCGGGTGGTGATTCCACCCAGGACTCCGCCTCTGACTCGTTTTCTCCTAGTACCTTACTTTTTGATATGAAACTTCATAATATATAACCCCCGGATCCCCCGAGGTACGTATATCGTGTTTTCGTCGTGTTTTTGTTTCGATCTGTTTCTACCAGGACATACTCTTTGAAGGCTTAGAAGCACAATGGTGTCTGCCAAGGATAAAGGGAAGGAGCCCATGGAGGAAGACCTCCAAGACTCCGGGAAGGAGAAGGAGGTCAAGAGTGAAGGTGAAGAGGAGCAAGGCCAACATCCGCACACCAGCACTACTATTGCAAGCATTGGAGTGGTGACGAAACCTGCCAGGGTTAGAAGGACGGCACGGATGCAGACTGGGGGGAAAGTTCCCCGTCACAATTTGGCTCCAAGGTCACTTCCTCCACACACCAAGAATCCCTTCCATACCTTCATCCATAACCATGTAGGAAAAGAAGACTCCAAGAGGGAAGAATGGAAAAAGAATCACAAGAGCTGGGATCCACAAACTGAAATGATCACGAGCCGTATTGAGCACAACTCGGAGTTGATTTGTACTCTCACTTTCGAGATTGAGGACTTGGGGAAACTGATCAGAGAGCTCATCGAGAGGATACCACCACCACCTAAGGAGTAATTCGTCATCAGGTTTGGCATCCCCTTGGTTTGTTCCAAGCTTGGGGGAGTGCCGCGGTATCACATCACCATGTTCTATCTTTTTACCTTATTAGTATAGTCATATCTTGAATAGAGGAGTTATTATGTAGTATGGTTTGCATTATGGAAGTGTCCCCTCTCTCGTTAGATATGTATCCCTTGGTGTGAGTTGCTGTTATGGAATATTAATGAGAAGTTATATCATTCACTCTTTTGCAATAGTTTATATTAGTTTTCAATTTGTGGTTATATGATTGATCTTGTTGTTAGTATTGGTATCACTTTGGGATCATTGAGTTAATTTAGTTGGTTTTGGCAAACCTGGCTCAAGAGTAACACTATTTTTGAGAGTTGAATGAAAAATATAGAAGTACTCTAGAGTAAAATAATTTCATCATCTTTCTTTCTTGATTTGCTCATAAGTTTAGTATTCTCTAGTTAAGATCTTTTGTGCTTCCAAGGAAGATTGCATGTTTGTCTTTATCACTTGTATGTTTGTTTGTTTCCTTCAACTCTTATACTTGCTACCCAGCCTTGCTAGCCAAAAACCTGTACTGAGAGGGTATTCTTCTCGTGCATCCACCTCCTTTAAACCAAAACCTTTGCCATTTGTGTCCACCATACCTACCTAGTAGCATTATTGCTATTCCAAGTAAATTCTTGTTTTATCTACCTCCCAAATTAAACATGTTATGCGAAAATTAGTGATTAAAGCTCTCACGAACTTGATGGCACACCTTACTTTCTTGCACTTAATAAACTTGAACCATTGTGCTCACCTATGTTGCGTATATGCTTGCGCTTTGTAAGTTGTGAATTAGCAGAACCATGCTGTCATGGGGAACGCTTTCAACATTGCACTGGTGCTTTGTACCAAGTTGATATCATGTTCTTTTGTCTATGGATGTCGTCGGTGTGAAATGAAAGGGGAGCTTGTAAGTCCATGGAGTTATGCATGTGTGTTAGAGAAACGCCTGGGCCGCTGGTCTAATCCATGTTGATATGGTGGAAACCTGCAGCGTAACCATAACGAGTATCTATGAAGCATTCTTCTTATCAAAAAAGAGATAGAGATTGAGAAAAAGAGAAAAGAAAAAAAGAGGTTATGAAAAGAGGAAAGGGAGATTCTCAACTTACAACTTACAACTTGTCAATGCATATCCTCATTTTTGATCACTTTAACCTTAATCACCTAAAGATGCCTATGATAGGGGCAATGAGAGCTGAAAGCTAGTAAGTATCATAATTTTTGGGAGCTCTTTATGAGACTTGCAATCCCTGCTTCCCTCTTTGAAGGGCCTTTCTTTCACTTTGTAGTTGAGTCAGTAAACCTATTCCCTTCTATCTCAGCAAGTATTTTGAGTTGTTGTGTTTCATTCATTCATATGATGATTTATTCACTCATGTGTCTTATGTTCCTTGTTTTTCACATTGCTCTTATCTTGATGTTTACTACTTTGAAAGATATCATTGAAAAACCAGCTATTTGTGAACTCCAGCAAATTATCAACTATTCTTCGACCAAGAGCTAAGTTTGCCATTACCAATTATGATTCACTTTATGTATCTTTATTGTGTTTCCTTTACTCATTACAAGTTGAGTTATATAATAGTGAGTTGTCTTCTATTATGATCTATGTATTTGATGAATATGATGCTTCTTGTCCGTATTTTTTATCGACTCTTCACTCTATAAACCTGAGGTTATGTTCATTGAGCTCAGTTTCGCTTGGGGACAAGCGAAGTCTAAGCTTGGGTGGAGTTGATACGTCCATTTTGCATCACTATTCTATGTCTTAATTCACTATTATTCATTGATATATTTCGTATTGAGAGGTGATACTTATGTCATTTCATCTATTTTTGCATGGTTGATGACTTTTGGAGCATGGACCGCTGCAGTCAGGATTCTGATGGAAAAGGTGCTGTTTGGAGGCAAAATTCGCGAAGATCAGAAAATCCAGGAAAATATACGGAAAATCCTATTTTTCCAGAAGACTACGGATGCTAGAAGATGGAGTGGAGGTGGGCCACAGGGGGCCCACACCACCCCATGGCGCGGGCAGGCCTAGGCCGCGCCTGGAGGTGGTGTGGCCACCCTGGCCCACTCCAGCCTCTCCCCTCTGGCGTATATCATCCTCCCGAAACCCTAAGACTCGGGGAGCGACCACAGAAAGATTCCGCCGCCTCTGTGGGGCGGAAAACATCGAGAGAGAAAGATCTCTCCGGCAGATAGATTTCTGCCGGGGGGAATTCCTTCCCGAAGAGGGGAGATCTTCGCCATAAACACACCACCATCAAGCTGGACTTCATCGGGATCATCATCATCATCATCACCACCATCATCACCATCAGCACCCTCATCACCATCTCCATATTGTTGTAAGAATTGAGTTGAATCTTGCATAGTTCATAGGGGAAACTTTCCCGATGTTGATTACTCTTTGTAGTTGATGCTATTGAGTGAACCATTGAATTATTGTTTATGTTCAGATTGTTATACATCATTATTTCATCTCTGATCATGATCCATATGATGTCTTGTGAGTAGTTCGTTTTGTTCTTGAGGACATGGGGGAAGTCTTGTTGTTAGTAGTGGAGTTGTGTTGAGAAAGATTCAATAGATTGTTATTTAAGTTGTGGTGTACTTCTTCTAGTGGTGTCATGTGAACGTCGACTACATGACACTTCACCTATATGGGCCTAGGCGAATGCATTGTGTATTTGGATACTAATCGTAGGGGTTGCCGGAGTGACAAAAACCTGAACCCCCGGGTGGAAACCATTGCACAAGGGATGTAAGGGTCTTAGAGTTTAAAGCTGTGGTTAGGTTTCTACCTTAATTACTTTCTTGTACTTACGGATGTTTGCAAGGGGTATAATCACAAGTATGTATTAGTCTTGGATGGGGCGGTACATTAGCACAGGTTCACCCACACAACACTTAGCAAGCTAAAGAAGATTAATCAACTATATGAAGCGAAAGCACTTGACAGTCTTCCCATGTGTCCTCGAGAATGTTTGGTCATCTTAAGAAATACAACCGGCTTGTACTTTGCTGCATAAAGGATTGGGCCACTTGCTGCATTTATTCCTACTGTCTTTTATTTACTCGTACTTTGTTTACTTGCTTTATCGAAAACCCCTGAAAATCCGTTTGCTAAGTATTTGCAGAGAATTCCTGATCCATACCACTAGCCAGCACCTTCTGCTCCTTGTTGGGTTCGACACTCTTACTTATAGAAAATACTACGATACACCCCCTATACTTGTGGGTCATCAACGGGCAGCGCATCCGTAATCGAACATGCGTTCGGCATGATGACGACCTTCGTCCCTTACTCTAGTTGGGCAGCGGAAGTAGTGGATCCTCGGGAACTCCAGAAGCACTACGACATGGTAGTGGTGGTGGTGGAGAAGATATTGAGCAGGGCTTCGCCTAAGCACTGTGGTCGTGGCAATGGACAAGCTAGCAAGGTGGAGAAGATGCCAACCAAAGGGCATATGAGAGGGGATGGAATGAGCGTGAGAGAGGGGTCTCCACCACCTCCTTTTCTAGGGGGAGGGGAAACCCCCAAGGGGCTGTGCGCATGGGCATGGTGTGCACCCATCTCTCCCTTCTTGATTGCTACTTGAGTCTTCACTCACATATAATCAAAGGTTACTTCCTCCCATTAATTCTCCACTAAAAAATCAAAGGTCTTTCCATTAAAGCACTTTAATTCACTTGGTTTAACAACACTCAATTTAATGAACACTTCATTTAATGAGTACGACATTTAATGAACACATTAACAATTTAATCCCTTGCAATATTTCGATACACCAAAACTATTCTGTTAGTTTTATCAAAACAATTTATGCGTTGTCCAGTATTTTCTCCCGCGCTCCGTATCCACTCAAATGCATCGACGAGCCTTAAGTGTGTCACCCTACGGTTCGTCAACTAAGTGGACATGATTGAGACTCTCTCCAATCAATAATCATTAGCGGGATCTATTGATCCCTAATGACTCCCACTTACTCAACGATGAACTAGTGATCGCGTGAACCTTTTTCGCGGTAACCAGTTCCTTTTGTCTCACGATATTTTACTTGTACGAGATCTGATAATTTGGTATCATCCATACCTAGTTCGATCTCGTTATCGACAAGTACTCTTTTCTCATTCCCGTGATATAACATTCTTAGTGATCTCATCACTTGCTTGCAAGCTATGTCAATGTGATATCACCGAGAGGGCCCTGAGTATATCTCTCCATCATCAGGATGTACAAATCCCACTCTTGATCCACGAGCCTCAAATAACATGTTCCAAGTACCCAACACCATCATTATAATCACCCTGTTATGGTGTGATGTTTGATGGAATCAAAGTACTCTTCCAGTGTTAGTGATTGACATGATTTCATGGTCTAAGGATTAGTGTTACTTTGAATGAGATAGAAATATAAACTTTGAGGACATGATCGTATTGCTAATCCTACTGTGGGTGAATGTTCATCACATCATTCTCCAATGACGTGACCTTTTTATTAACAACATCCAATATCATGATCACTGAAAGATCACGGATGTCGCCTAGAGGGGGGGGGGTTGAATAGGCGGTTTCAAAGTTTTACGAGATGGGCTTAACAAAGGCAGAATAAAACTAGCGTTTTCTTTTGTCATGCACAAAGCCTAGATATACTAAGGTTCACCTATGTGCACCAACAACTTATGGTAAGCAAGACAAGCAACAAGGTGATAGCAAGATAGATTAATTCAAGCACGAATGCTATCACAATGTAAAGTGCATAAGTAAAGAGCTCAGGTATAGAGAAAACCGAGGCACGCGGGAACGACGATATTTTACCGAGTTCCTCCCAACAAGGGAGTACATCTTGTTGGAGGGGTGGGCGGTACTAAGACCATCAATGCCACAAGAGGCCTCAACCTATTCTCCCTAGCACCCACCATGCGGCAAGCACTGGATTCCACTATGGGACACTTGAGGGCAGTCACCAAACCCGTACAAGATTGGGGATATCTCCACAACTTAATTGGAGGCTCCCAACAATTGCCACCAAGGCCTCAATCTCGGGGAGAGCTTCACATCTTAATTGAAGGCCCTAAGAACACGCCACAAAGGCCACACAACCTTCTAGGGTTCCAAGAACGCAAGAGGGACCAGCTTCTGGATTTCACCAAGCAAATCCTCCGTGGAGAACACAAACTGATGCACCTAACGCAAATGGCAAGAACTGAAGGGAATATGCCCGAGAGGCAATAATAAAGTGGTTATTATCTTATTCCATGTTTATGATAAATGTTTATTTTACATGCTAGAATTGTATTGATTGGAAACATCAATACATGTGTGTTTAATAAACAAAAAGGGTTCCTAGTTATGCCTCTCTTATAGACTAGCTTGTTGATTAACAAGATGATCAAGGTTTCCTGATCATGGACATTGGATGTTGTTAATAACAAGGTCACACCATTGGTGGAATGATGTGATGAACATTCATCCGAAGTATAGCATAACAATCAAGTCATTATGTTTATATTGCTATAACATCATACGAAGTAATCTTTATCCTTAGACCATGAGATCATGTTAATTGCTAACACCGGAAGAGTATCTTGATAACATCAAACATCACACCGTAACAGGGTGACTATAAAGGTGGGTTCAGTGCTACGAAGGTGTTATGTTGAGGCTCATGGATCAAGAGTGGGATTTGTCCATCCCGATGATGGATAGATATACTCTAGGCCCTCTCGGTGATATCACATTGAAATAGCTTGCAAGCAAGTGATGTGATCACTAGAATGTTATATCACGGGAACAAGAAAAGAGTGCATGTCGGTAACGAGATCAAACTAGGTATGGAGATACCAATGATCGAATCTCGGACATGTAATATATCACTGGACAAAGGGATTTAGTTACTAGCGTTAAAGGTTCTCACGATCACAGAAGTCATCGTTGAATGTGTAGGAGTCAGTATGGATCTCTAGGTGCCGCTGCTGATTATTGATCGGAGAGGAGTCTCAATCATGTCTGCATTATTCGCGAACCATAGGGTGACACACTTAAGGGATACCGACACCATTTGGAGCAAATATGTTTCAGATAAAGATTTAAGAAAGCGCTGGAATTATTTCAATAGACACCGAAACTGTTTCGGGTGAAATTGTTGAAATTGGTTCTGCATGTAATATTGAAATGTTGCAGGGGGTTTTATGTGAATGTTTGTTAATTAAAGTAATTAAAAAAAATTCTGAATAAAAATAATAAAAGAGTTTTATTAAATGAGAGAGCATTAAATTTGGAGAAATTTAATGCATTTAAAGTGGAGACTTTAAAAGAGAATGTGAAGGGGCAAATTTATGTTGAGGGAGTTACCACCACATGAATGGAGGAGGTGAAGAGTCACCTCCTCCATGCGCCGGCCATGAAGGAGGGGCACCCCCTCCTCCTATAAAAGGCCACCCCCTCCTCACTTTTCAGACACACCTCCTTGTGAAGGATCTCTCTCCCCCTCTAGTATTATTCCCCATGGTCTCAGATTAGCGAGATATATGTTCCCGGTGGCTTTATATGGAAACGAGTTGCTGCTTCTGCTGCTTTGCTGGAGCGAGGGACGAAGGTTGTCGGGGTACCGGACGTGTGTGCGATCACGGATGCACCGCTGCTTTGCGGTGCTGGACTTGGTGATGCTGGAGCTGGATCTGATGGACGTGCTGGAGCCGGACCTGCTGGACTTCATCACGATCTTGAGATCGGCAAGTGTACGACTACATCAACCATGAGTTCCTACTCGTTAACAAAGCTCGTTGTCTACAAGGGTAAGTTCTCGTTGGATGTATGCCCACCCGTTGCTTTGTACCTAGTAGATAGATCTTGGCGTGTAGTTCACACCGTAGGAATTTTTTTGTTTTCTATGCTGCGGACCCAACAATGGTATCAGAGCCTGATCTATGCGTAGGTGCTTTACACGGGTAGTACACATATGTTTATATGTGGGCGATGATGATCATGTTATTGCATCTTCTATGTATTTTGGATATTGGTGGCATAGTGGGATAAAGCGGCCCGGACCAACCTTACATGTCATCGTACATGAGACCGGTTCCACGACTGACATGCAACTTGTTTTGCATAAGTGGCTGGTGGGTGTCTGTCTCTCCTACTATAGTCAATATCTGATTTACATTGAGTTGCTAATAATTTGGTTATCCTCGTTGTGGTTCATGTTCGTAGGTAAGAACGGTTCTATCTCCGAAAGCCCTAAGCCATGTAAAACTTGCAATTGATAAATTAGAGGCGTCTAGTTTAGATCGTTGCTGGGATAGTGTATTGATATGGTATTGTTGTAAGTAGATGTATGATAGATACTCTTACAACACACTCAACGTGTAAGTTCCATAGACCTTGGCCTTACACACAAAGGAATGATAAATATCATACCACGATGCAAGTGATAGAGATCAAATGCATGGACCATATCATCTCACTTTACACATTAGATGTTAGCATCTTATATTGCTAGTTTGGCGCTTTTGGTAGTATTATAAGATGATCCCTCATTTAGATATCAAGATAAAATGTGTTCTTTCTTAAGTATGCACCGTTCTATGGATCGTGTTTCGAGACATCACGTGATGATCGGGTGTTCTCAACTCTACGCTTTCATGCAACGGGTGTAAGACAATTTTACACACGCGAATACTAAGGTTCTTACTTGGCGAGCCTAGCATGTACAGACATGGCCTCGGAACACGGACCGAAAGGTTAAGCATGAGTCATATAGTTGATGTGATGACCATATTGATGCTCGCCTTTGAAGCTACACCGACTCACGTGATGATCGGACTTGGTGTAGTGGATTTGGTTCATGTAATCACCAAAAAGGCACGAGGTTTGTCGTTTTTGAGTGGGAGTTCATTTCTAATTTGGATTAGTCGAACTCAATTTGTCATAAACTAAATCGAAGTGAATTTGCATAATTTGTTGTAGTCATTCGCATCTGTTCACTACCTTATGCTTAGTTTTAATTGAGATAATAGAACTATAGAATTCTGGATATTTACTTTACGAACTGGTATCGTATTGTTTTGAATGTCAATTTAAAGTTTATAAGTCCTATTGCAAACTTTCAGCAAACTCTATTTACTCCATGAAGTTTAATAAGTAGTATTAAATCAAGAGTAAGAATTCCAATGTTAGTATCTAAAGTATCATGTTTGCCTCCATGATTATTGATATTCAAAAAGTTGTTTTAATATCAAGATTATATTGGAGCTGAAAATTGTTTCAGAAACCATCATGTGTGAAAGATATTGTGATATCTGAAACAATGTTTCTGGTTGCATTATGATAGAGTATAATTTAGCAAAATACATGTTCTTATATTGTATGAGAATTTGTGAAGGATGGAGATGCTAGGCATCCGAATCTACCAAAAAGGTTTTGGGAACTGATATTATACTCGCGATTCTTCCTTATAAGCTATAGTAGCTTTATCATGAAAGTTGTCATGATAAGGATGAATAGAAGATGTAAGTAAAATGTTTACTACACTAATAGATTACCAAAGAATGGATTTTTGAAAGAATGCCAAACATTTGATGATGGTGATCCACTTCAAAGTGCAAGTCCAAAGGTATTAGTATTTGACTATATACGCTTTGTACTATGTGTCATGTGAATGACACCACTATTGATGTTGATAGATTCTTTTAAAAGAAAAGGAATTGCTGAAAGAGAATCTATAAAATATTTGGCAGAAAATAAAAGGTTGGAGATGTCCAACTTAGGTATATAGAAGATATACATGTTATGGCTATATTCCTTGCTTGTTAAACAATGTGGTTCTTAGGTATTGGATACCGGTATTGGATACCGAATTGGTTGGTATGAAGTGTCATACAGGACAACGCAATTCATGAACTACAATGGCCTAAGTAACTACCAAGAGAATGAGTGATGATGTTCATCGAAAACAAATAAAGTGTTATTGTGTTTTTCGTTGTCATCAAACCAAGACTTCAAGATTTGTTTAAATAATTGTTATTTTGTTCCCGTATCATGAGAACAATGGTTGTTCAAATAATTACCGTATTCCATAAAGGATGGATGAACTTTTACAAGTCTAGTTGGAGAAATCACATCCATAAACACTATTGCTAAAATGTCGCAAGACAAATGATTGAAAGATCACTTATGAAGTGACATCGCTGTTTGAATTATATTTGAAAGAAAACATGGAATTTTGGAGTCTTTGATTTTGATCAATTGACGCATGTGAGACTTTCCTCGAGATAATTGAAACTCCGTCCATAGGCCACAGAGGAACGGATGACTAGCTTATTGGAAATTGTGCATGCTGATGTGCATAGTCCATTATGTGTAGCCATATGCGATGGATCTTTTTGCTTCATAAGCTTTCTCCGAAAATTTGAGTGAATATATCTATATATTTACTTAACAAGGAAGAAGTATGAAATATTTGAAAATTGTTCAAAGACTTTCAAGATGAAGTGGAAAATCATTGTAACAAGAAAATAAAGAGTTTATGATTCGATCATAAAGGAAGATATTTGAGTTACATGTTTAGCAAAAACACCTAAGACTTGAGGAATTGTTCCATGATTTGTGTTCCCTGATAAACCCTAGGAGTATGGCATATTCGAGAGATGAAATCAAACCATGTTTGACATGGTAAGATCAAAGGTGTCATTCATAAAACTGCCATTATGTTTTAAGGATTGAGGTTTTAGAGACTATCGCTTTTACACTGAAAAGAGCACCATCGTGATCCATTGAAATGACACCATATGAGTTATGGTTTGGGATAAAACCCGAATTGTCTTTTCTTAAATTTTGGTATGCTATGCATAAGTAAAATGTTTACAACCAAAGTCGGATAAGCACGTCTTTGTAGGTTATCCCAAAGAATTTGTTGGGAATTTCTCCATAACACCAAGGACAAAAGAGTTTGTCGCTTGGAACGTCAAGTTTCTTGAGAAGGAACTTTTTGTGAAAAGTTAATTGGGAGGACAATAGAACTTTGATAAGGTTGTTGAACCTTAGCTATATGTGCTAAGTAGCGCTAAGAAAGTGTCCCGGTGGCGGCCACAATGCTCATGGCTCTCGTGATTACAAAAGGTGTGATCTCGGAGATTAGAGTTCCTATAGAACCGTGTGGGTCGGTAAGAATCAAATGGTAAGATTTGATAAGCAAGTCGTTATTGTTTTGACAATGATGAACCGACTACATGCAAAGAAGCGATGATGGGCCCTGACTCCATAAAATGACTAGAAGTCATAGAATCCGTGATAGTATCCATACACGAGAAAACAAGTTTCTGAACTTGGAAGACCCTCCGGAAAGGCGTGAAGCCTATCGGTCGTGTTTGGATCTATAAAGAAATAAGACATGGATGTTTAACATCTATGAAATAGTCGACATGTCGGAAAGAAGTTTACGACAATGTTGAAGGAGTTGACTATGACAAGATTTGATCTTTCATAGCGATATATAGTCTTGACGGATTAATGTAGCAACCACTACATATAATTTGGTATATGGTAGTTGAATAAACAAAACAAGGTTCTTCTAATAGAACGGTAACCTAGGACATGTACATGACATGGTCCGAAGGGTTTTGTTAATTCAAAGGGTGCTAAAAGGGCATGTAAACTTCAATGGTTGAAGTAAGCATAGCGGAGTTGGAATCTTCACCATGATGAAACTGTTAAAAGAGTTTAAATTCATCGGAGATGATGAAGATGCTTGCATTTGCAAGAAATTAAGTGGGAGCGCTGAGACATATTTCTAATACATTATGTAGAGGACATATTGTTGATTGGAAATGATGTATCTTGTATTGACACAAGTTAAGAATTTCATTAAAATAAGATTTCGATGAAAGACTTGGGCAAACCCGGAATATTAGGCATCAATATCTATATGGATAGATTAAGGCGCTAATATGGTTGTGCCAGACATACATATATGAGATATTGAAGGGGTTCAATATGGAAACAACAAGAAAGGTTCTTGCTGCATGGAAATGATTGTATTAAAATTCAAGTGTTTCAACACTTGGTGAGTAAAATCACATGAAGATTTTGATCGATTATACCATGATATGTATATATCTAGAATGTCCTATGCTCTAAATGTTATGAGCATATACCCGAATGATTAATAAGATGATCATTGGACAATAGTAAAGATATTCTTATGAGCTTTGGAAGAACTAAGAATATATCATGTATAAGTGACAAATAGTTAAAGGTAGTTCATTGTAAAGTGTTACATTGATACTAGTTTTGTCACAAGATACAAATTAAATTTATCTCAATTTAGACTATGGGTGGCACAATATAATGGAAAGGATATTCCATGATGGATTTGGATGAGTTCCAAAGTTGAGATATTGTGACGGATACTACAAAAAAAAGGCTAAGTATATGACTGCTATAGTAGCAGCATAGGAGGGCATTTGTGTTAAGTAGTTTGTTATCAAACTAGGTATGGTTCAAAGTGGGCTAATACTATGAAGATATATTGTGTGACAATAATATCAACATATTTTAACCCGAACGAACTAAAGGTCTCACCAGAGGACCAAATTTATACAATGCCATCTCATTTGAGAATGAGTGATGCGCAGAGACGCAGAGACATGCAAATACACACGGACCTGAAACTGTCAGATCCAGAGATTATGTTAACCACTAGAAATAGCGTATATGCAACACCAGAAAGCCATAGGTGTTCAATACGCAAAGTTTTTCAAACTAGATTATTGACTCTAGTGCAAGTGGGAGACTGAAGGGAATATGCCCGAGAGGCAATAATAAAGTGGTTATTATCTTATTCCATGTTTATGATAAATGTTTATTTTACATGCTAGAATTGTATTGATCGGAAACATCAATACATGTGTGTTTAATAAACAAAAAGGGTTCCTAGTTATGCCTCTCTTATAGACTAGCTTGTTGATTAACAAGATGATCAAGGTTTCCTGATCATGGACATTGGATGTTGTTAATAACAAGGTCACACCATTGGTGGAATGATGTGATGAACATTCATCCGAAGTATAGCATTACGATCAAGTCATTATGTTTATATTGCTATAACATCATACGAAGTAATCTTTATTCTTAGACCATGAGATCATGTTAATTGCTAACACCGGAAGAGTATCTTGATAACATCAAACGTCACATCGTAACAGGGTGACTATAAAGGTGGGTTCAGTGCTACGAAGGTGTTATGTTGAGGCTCATGGATCAAGAGTGGGATTTGTCCATCCCGATGACGGACATATATACTCTAGGCCCTCTCGGTGATATCACATTGAAATAGCTTGCAAGCAAGTGATGTGATCACTAGAATGTTATATCACAGGAACGAGAAAAGAGTGCATGTTGGTAACGAGATCAAACTAGGTATGGAGATACCAATGATCGAATCTCGGACATGTAATATATCGCGTGACAAAGGGATTTAGTTACTAGCGTTAAAGGTTCTCACGATCACAGAAGTCATCGTTGAATGTGTAGGAGTCAGTATGGATCTCTAGGTCCCGCTGCTGATTATTGATCGGAGAGGAGTCTCGATCATGTCTGCATTATTCGCGAACCGTAGGGGTGACACACTTAAGGGATACCGACACCATTTGGAGCAAATATGTTTCAGATAAAGATTTAAGAAAGCGCTGGAATTATTTCAATAGACACCGAAACTGTTTCGGGTGAAATTGTTGAAATTGGTTCTACATGTAATATTGAAATGTTGCAGGGGGTTTTATGTGAATGTTTGTTAATTAAAGTAATTAAAAAAAATTCTGAATAAAAATAATAAAAGAGTTTTATTAAATGAGAGAGCATTAAATTTGGAGAAATTTAATGCATTTAAAGTGGAGACTTTAAAAGAGAATGTGAAGGGGCAAATTTATGTGGAGGGAGTTACCACCACATGAATGGAGGAGGTGAAGAGTCACCTCCTCCATGCGCCGGCCATGAAGGAGGGGCACCCCCCTCCTCCTATAAAAGGCCACCCCCTCCTCACTTTTCACACACACCTCCTTGTGAAGGATCTCTCTCCCCCTCTAGTATTATTCCCCATGGTCTCGGATTAGCGAGATACATGTTCCCGATGGCTTTATCTGGAAAGGAGTTGCTGCTTCCGTTGCTTTGCTGGAGCGAGGGACGGAGGTTGTCGGGGTACCGGGCATGTGTGCGATCACGGATGCACCGCTGCTTTGCGGTGCTGGACTTGGTGATGCTGGAGCTGGATCTGATGGACGTGTTGGAGCCTGACCTGCTAGACTTCATCACGATCTTGAGATCGGCAAGTGTACGACTACATCAACCACGAGTTCCTACTCGTTAACAAAGCTTGTTGTCTACAAGGGTAAGTTCTCGTTGGATGTATGTCCACCCGTTGCTTTGTACCTAGTAGATAGACCTTGGCGTGTAGTTCACACCGTAGGAAATTTTTTGTTTTCTATGCTGTGGACCCAACAAGAACACCACAAATATGCTCCAATACTTCACTCTCAAATTCCAACAAAGCTACTAAAGCACTTGGGGGTAATAAGAGAGGAAGAATCAAAGAGGAATACAAAATAAGATCTAGATCCCAAAGATTCACTCAGAAAGAGATGATTTTGATTGGTCAAATTGTAGATCTATATCTCCTCTTACTTCCCCTCAAATATTGTTAAGAATCATTGGAGGGGGAGGACTAAATCAAGCTCAAAGAGGTGTCAAAGACTAGGGCAAAGCTTGAGAAATAAATGAGGAAGAACCAGCCAAAAGGATAAGGAAAAAGGATTAAATAGGGGGGGGGGACAGATTTCTGCCTGTCGGGGCAAATTTCTGGACTGGGCTGGTAGTACCGCCGCTGGGCCGGTACTATCGGTTCCTGGCGGTTGGTCAACGCTCACGGCTGGGCGAGACACGCGGGAAACGAATGAGCGGCGAGCAAGAGCAGCCGGCAATTCGGGGTGAGCGAGCACAGTTGGGCCGGCCCAAGAGTGAGCGAGACGGGAAGTGAGGGAGGTAGGGGATCAGGAGGGAAGGCGCGCGAGCGAGGCCGAGAGCTAGGCGGGAGCATGCAGGGGATCAGGAGTGAGGCGGACAGGGCCACAGCGGGAGCGATGCGAGCTGGAGGAAGCTAGGCGGTCGGGAGCGAGCAAGCAGGGATGGGCCGGTAGTACCGCTTGGCTGGCCCGGTACTACAGGCCAGCGCTGCCAGGCCGGGCAGAGGATAGTGGGTTGCACGCAGGGGCGAGCGGTAGTACCCTGCAGTACTACCGCTCGACCCATAAAATACTTTTCCTTTTTCTTTTTAATAAATCAAAGAGGCAAATATTCAAATATCAATAACTTGATCTAGGAGACTTCGATTGACCTGAAACCAATTTTGTTGGAAAGAGAGCAACAAGAGATACCTCCATATATTTTAAAGTGAAATACCTCACTTGGTGAGAGTCCAGAAAACCTCCAAGATCAACAATGCAATAAGGTATAAAAGGCAAATCCGTTTTGATGAACAAGAGCTTGTTATGAAGATTACCACAAGGTCCATATCCTCACATGGATAGGACGAACAAACAACCAAGAAGAATGATGCTAAGAATGAAATGGTTTGAGCTCTCTCCAAAAGATATGATCGAGCTACTCACTCGAGAGCCCCTCTTGATAGTACGACATTCTATCCTAAACCTGATCTCCCAACTAACAACATGAGACCGATGATACGTTGCTAATGTATCTATAATTTTTTATGTTCCATGCTTGTTTTATATCTACATTCTTATGTTTTTTCCACACTTTGAAGTACTTTTACACATTTTCTAGGACTAACCTATTAACAAGATGCCACAGTGCCAGTTGCCTGTTTTCTGCTGTTTTTGGTTCTAGAAAAGCCAGAAAATGAATATACTCAGAATTGGACGGGACAAAAGCCAAAGTCAATATTTTATCGAAAGACACATGGATTCCGAAGGAGAGACGAAGAGGGGCATAGGGAGGCCACACCACCCCTTGGCGCGGGTAGCCCTAGGCCGCGCCAGGGCATGGTGTAGGCCCCCTGGCCGGCCACCGACCTCGCCTCTTCGCCTATAAGAAGCCTCCCGACCCAGAAACCCTAGAGAATCAAGCCTCCAGCCATGAAAAGTTCCATGGCCATGCGACCACAAGGGAGATTCGGGGACAAAAAGTCTGTTCGGCACCCTGGACGGAAGTGCCTTGAGCCATCTCCATCGATCTCCACCACCATCTCCATCGCCGTTGCTGATTCCCATGATGATGAGGGAGTAGTTCTCTCTCGAGGCTAAGGGCTCAACCGGTAGTTATGTGTTCATCTCTCTCTATGCGTGATCATATTGTGATCATGAGCTTTGTAATCAAGTAGATCTACCTTGCTACTCAAGTGATTTAATAGATCTCTGCTCTCCCCTCGTGTGTGAAAGTGACAACGTGCACACCGTGGTGGCACTTAGGCTAGAGATTACAAATACTTGTTATGAGTTATATTTGGAGTTGGATGTCTCTATGAAATTATGGTGTTTGTTGGAACCATCTAGCGCTCAAGGTGATAGTGTGGGGTTATCTAGATGGGGAAAGCAAACTTTGAGGAGTGCTGTTATAGCCCTACCATGGATTAGAGTGTCCAACCGGAGAGTAGTTCAAAGTAGTATCATAAAGAGATAATATTTATATGAGAGTGTTCACTAGTGAAAGTATGATCCCTAGGCCTTGTTTCTAAACATTGAAACACCGTTTGCAGCTAGATCTGTTACATGTTTGCTTGCTTCCATCTTTATTTCAGATTGCCTTTAGTCTCTTCCACCGTTAACCATGCGCCATCAAAGCTATTTTATGGACCGTTACCACTTATAATTATCTATACCACTTTTATTTCACTATCTCTTCGCCGAACTAGTGCACCTATACACCTGACAAGTGTATTGGGTGTGTTGGGGACACAAGAGACTTCTTGTATCTTGATTACAGGGTTGCTTGAGAGGGATACCTTTGACTGCTTCCTCCCTGAGTTCGATAAACCTTGGGTAATCCACTTAAGGGAAACTTGCTACGGTTCTACAAACCTCTGCAGTTGGAGGCCCAACAACTATGTACAAGAATAGAAGTGTGTATACATCAAGCTATTTTCTGGCATCGTTGCTAGGGAGGTAAGGTAAAAGGTACTCACATCCTCTGGCTACTAAGCTATCTTCTAGTACTGTAGCTGGTGTGTGAGTGCTCGAAGTTATTTCCTATAGATTTTGCAATTTTGTCTTTTTGTTTCTTGTTTTCACTAGTTAGGCTTAATGGAAAACAACAACAAAATTAGAGAGCTTTATAGTATTTATCTTGAGTTAGGACATGAAGTGTTTGAAGAGAAAATTAAAAAACCTATGGAACTTTATTTGCATGCTAATAGCAATGTTGTTAGTATGAATTCTTTGGACACCATTATTGCTAATGCTATGGAAAAGTCTAAGCTTGGGGAAGCTAGTTTTTATGAAAATGATCTTTTTAGTTTCCCAGCTTTGGAAGATAGCTATTCTATTCTTTATGATGATACCAAACCTCCAATATATGATGATTACAATGATGAATATGATATTTTCAGTCCACCTACTATTGAGGAGAAAATTAATGATTACAATATGCCTCCTATATTTTATGATTATGGTGATGAGAATAATAATGATAGCTATTTTGTTGAAGTTGCTCCCACCACAATTAATAAGAATGACTATGATTATGTGGGGAGTACTAATTCTTTTACGCATGTGGCTCATGATAAGAATGTTTCATGTGATTGTTATATTGTTAATTTTATTCATGATGCTACTGAAAGTTATTATGAGAGAGGGAAACATGGTTTTATGCATCTCATCAATATTAGGTTTCCCCTCTTTATGTTGAAAGTCTTGAAGTTGCACTTGTTTTGCTTTCCTATGCTTATTGATTTGTGCTTTCATGACTTGTTTCTTTACAAGAATCCTATGCATAGGAAGTGGGTTAGACTTAAATGTGATTTTAATTTGCTTCTTGATGCTCTCTTTTACTTCAATTCATATTTCTTATGTGAGCATCTTTTCAAACTATCATGCCTAACTTATAGGCATTAAAGAAAATTACTTATTGGGAGATAACCCAAAAGTTTTAGTTGAGTCTTGGAAGTTATTACTTCAGTAATAACCTCTCCTTATCATTTTTGTGTGGTTTTTGTGCTAAGAGTAACCTCTAATGAGAGAGAAGTAATGCTTGGGAAAGTTGCTGTTCCGAAACAGATTTTTGTGCTTCGCTGTAAAAAATCGTGAAAAATCACTGTACATCGGGTTGAGATGTAATTTTTTGTGCTTATGCCCCAGGTTGTTACTCAACTTTCGTTAGTTCAACACTTTTCTATTTGAGCAACAGAAGGTCTTCGAAAAAATTGGTTTTTACCTACTGGTCTGTTTTGACAGATTTCTGCCATTATTTGCATTTGCCTCTTAATCTCTTTCTCTTTGAGTTCTCTTTGATCATTTGAACATTTTTTTTAAAAGGAAGTTCTACAGTAGCTTGTGTCTTAATAGAAGTTTTACTTGTGTTTAAACTGAACCAAAAGACTTATTATCTTGAGTACACTAATGTTGCTAATGAAGATTGTGTGAAGTTTTGTATGAAGGAAAATTTTCAGGTGTAGGGAAAGAATGATGTAATGAGATGAAGAATAGACTAAAGCTCAATCTTGGGGATGCCACCCGTGTCACCCCAAGAAATATCCAAGAAGTACAAGCGTCAAATCTTGGCGATGCCCAAGGCATCCCCTTCTTCATCAATAAAAATTCAGGTTTCTTCCAAACACTTCATTTTTATTGTTTCATGCACAGTTGTGTTGTTCTTGGAGCGTCTTCGTTTTTGTTTTTGGTTTTTGTTTGCTTAGTTTGTTTAGTTTGCTTGAATAAATTGGTTGGACCCCCCCTCATTCATATATTAGTTTTCAAATAAGATTGGTTTGGATTGGAAAAGAGTAGGAAAAGTTCACGCTTAAGTGGTATAAAAGGAGTTTATTTTTGACTGTGGCCTATGCTTTGTCATGTCATGCTTGATATTGTTTTGGATTTAAGCTTAGTGATTTTTGCTGTAGCATGACATGTTACAAATAATTGAGATTGCTTAATATGCCTTGAAAGAATCATGCGTTGTTTTAGCATATTAAAGCATAGTATTGTGGTATTCTCCTTTGATGCTTTATTTGGGTTGACTTGGCGCATGCTCACACCATGTTAAGACTATCCCAAGTCACCATAGCCTCTATGATCCTTTAGTTTTTGACTTGTAATATCACTTTATGCTTTAATTAATGATGTTTTGTTGCTTTGCATGATTATGGCCATTATTGCTCTCTTAGTTGGTCGCTCCCAGTCTTTTGCTAGCCTCCATAACCAAGTATGAGTTCCGCTCATGCATCCAACTCCAAATAAAACCAAGTTATTCCAAAGAGTTTACCATACCTACCTATTAGCATTTGCTATTCTAAGTATATTCATGTTTTTATCTATCTTCCGAATTAAACTTGCTATGAGAAACTAGTGATTAAAGCTCTCACGAACTTGATGGCACACTTTACTTTTCTTGCCCCTAATAAACTTAAACCATTGTGTCATCTATGTTGTATATGCTTGCACTTGGGGATTAGCAGAACCATGTTTTCATGGGGAACGCTTTCAACATTGCACTTGTAAATTGTACCTAGTTGATATCATGCTCTTTTGTCTATGGATGTCATCGGTGTGAAATGAAAGGGGAGCTTGTAAGTCCATGGAGTTATGTATGTGTGTTAAAGAAACACCTGGGCCGCTGGTCTAATCCATGCCTAATCATGGTGGAAACCTGCAGCGTAACAATAATGAGCAATCTACGAAGCATTCTTCTTATAAAAAAAGAGATAGAGATTGAGAAAAAGAGAAAAAGAAAAAAAGAGATATGAGAAAAGAGGAAAGAGAGAAAAAAGCACCATTTTCCCATGGTAAATAAGAAGATTGTTGAGATGCTCGTTGTCTGCTTGCCTTGTCATTTTGATATGGGGATTCTTCCGTATCATCGTGCAAGGGTACCGTTAAGCGGTTCTCTATGATACACATGTACTTACTATGACAAGAACTTACCGGTAACTAAACTTGAGTAGCATGAGGAGTGACACTCGTATTCAAGGGACATGAGATTGCTAACTTATACTTTGTCAAGCATATACTCCATAGTTTGTTCACTTTAACCTTAATCACTTCAAGATGCTCATGATAGGGGCAATGAGAGCTGAAAGGTAATAAGTACCATAATTTTTGGAAGCTCTTTATGAGACTTGAATCCTTGCTTCCTTCTATGAAGGCCTTTCTTTTACTTTTATGTTGAGTCTCCATCTTCTATCTTTATGCACCTATTGAGAGAGCATAGTGGCCATTCTTAGTTTAAATGTGCATTGTCCCAAATTTTTTTGATTGATGCATAACTTTGATATTGCTTGTTCTTAAACTATTTGTATCTAGTCACCCTTATGAACTTTGAAGGTGTCCTATGCATTAATGTTTTGCTACTCCATGAGGGACAAGCTGAATGCCACTATGCTACGTTTTCTATATGTGAAACAAACAAACGTCTTTCAATGCATTGTTATTCATGATCTTTGTTTGTATACTTTCATGTTGCATGCATAGTTACTATGTCTTATTGTTAGAACTTCATCTTTCATGCTCATGTTTAGAGTACTTTGATCCCAGCTTTCAATGCTTGCAAATTGTAACATCCCAAAACTCTAATCCAAGTGATCAAGATCCAAATCATCAAATTTAGAGTTAACAAAAACTTTTCCAATTTGAAAATATTAAAGCATTCATATGTGTATGCATATAATTTAGGAGTTGTTTTGAATTGCCATGATTAAGTGATCCGTTGCTTGTAAAATGATTCTTAGGTGAAATAAACATCATCTAGATCATTCCCAAACAAATCCCAAAGAAAAACAAATCAAAATGAATAAAATAACCAAATGGTCATTTGTGCCATTTTAATCAACATACCTACTTTAGCTATTCCTAGAACTCAGAACCTAACAGAAACAAATGTGGATCTTTGAACCCCTTGCTAGTACAAGTAGTGATGTACCAAGGCCCACTTTGTGATCTACCAAAAACTTGCAAACACTAATTTTAAATGGCATTTGAAAATTGAATGTAGTTCATATGAGAAGATCCCACCTATTCAAAAACCACTCAAATGACTTCCATTTTCAAAACCCAAGCACACCTAGAAGCTCAAGCATGTGATCAACCACTCCACCAAAATTTAGCCCAAAATTCAAATAAAATTTTCATGCGGCCATTCATGAACACCTTGCAGCGTAATCAAACCGCCTAACTTATACTGTTTTTGATTGATTTTTGTCAAACAATTTGAACCCTAGTAGATGCTCTTGTCTCCCCTAGACCCAACCTATCCATCAAGAAGCTACCCCTAAGCCACAACAGTAGTGGAGCGTCGCCCCTTTTTGGTTACCGCCAGCCAGAAGAGGGAAATGCGCAACAGACCATGCCGCGCCGTTCCAGCACCACCAATAGCTCGCCTAACCCTACCGCACCTCCCTGCCCCTTCCCCAAGCCCAGCCAGCCCCTGGATCACACCCCAGCACCGCCGCCCATTCTCTCTGTGAGCTCGCCAGAGCACACAGGCGAAGTTAGCCAGCACAGCACACACACCGCCTCGACCCAATACTGCACACGCCTCGCTTGACCCAAAGACTTCGAGACATGGCCATGCGCCACCGTGCGACCCACAGTCGTAGAGCACCGCGTCGAGCATCGCCTCTGTCTCCCAGAGCGCGGGACGCTCCCGACCAAACGCCACCGCCCCTAGTCACGCATTGAAGCCGTAGAGCACCACCAGGAGATAGGCCATCGTCCGCCTACGCCGCCCATGCCTCTAGCCGCCTGTATCAACGTCACCGACGAGCTCACCGTCGTGCCGTTCGGTCCCCTCAACACCCTATAAAAGGAGCCCTCCCCAGAACAAACTCCTCACACCACTCCACTCCCCTCTCATCACTGGTCCTTCCCCACCTCTCGCCAGAGCCGCTCGATCCATAGTTCGCCGGAATTTAGCCGGAGGAGCCCGCTGCAGAGGAGGAGAAGGCGCCGTCAATTTCGTCCACCCCAGGAGCCGCCGCGACCTCGCCTGAGCTCGCTGTCGTCCACCAGTTCATTTGCCTGCCTCACCGTAGTAGCTGGAGCCCTGGTATGCCCCAATTGCACCCCTGCTGGCCATTTAGGGTTCGGTCTCGCCGGCGAGGAGTCCGTCATCGACGACGACTGTGGACCGTTGATCTCTATTCTAATCGTAGCACCCAGATCATCCCATACCGTTTCGGGTTTTAAGTCTCGCTGACAAGCGGGACAAGCCTATCAGCCGCCCTCTGCGCCGCGGAGCGCCACTGGGCCGGTCCATTCCCTTTCCCGCGTTAGCCCAGGAATTCAAATATAGTTTTTTCTATTTTAGTTTGAACCCACTTCTGTCCCTTAGTTCAAAAATCAATTCAGGAAGATTTACTGAACCAAATTGAGTGATTCAAATTTTGTTAGCAATCTACTGAAAAGATCTATCTAAGCCCATTGGATTTAATTCATTTAGAGTTAGAGATCTCGCCTAGTAAAAATAACAAGACAGAAGCTTTTGCACATTCAAACATTTTTGTAAAATCAACCATGATAGCTTTTGAGTTGATTCCAACTCTCAAAAATCACATTTAACCATACCTATCTGAATAGGTAATAATATTAAGGTTTGCATGCAGTGAATTTGGACTAGTACCAAAATAATGCTATATAGGCATTTCTAGTCACTTTAAATCATTAAATAATGGACTTAAACCGAAGTAAATATGAACCAACCCTTAAATAACATTCCCATATGTTAGAATATGTGGTGATGACATGTGTCCACATGATTCCATATTTTAAGTGGTGAATATTAAATCTCAGTTATTTTCAATGAGTAGAAATTACTTTTCTTAAATAAAAAGAATGAAGCTAGTTAATAAAACCTTGTGATGCTTATGATGACAATAGATCATGAAATGTGTGCCTTAGAGTTCTAAGTAGACTAGTTAAGCTTTGTTTGGTGATTGTGTACTCCATATGTATTTATAGACGATAGTACCGACCAAGCTCTCGAGGAGGAGGAGTTCTACCAAGAAGAGGAGGAAGAAAACTTCAACCACTACACCAAGCAAGGCAAGCTAACACTTGCAAGCATTATGATTAACAATCCCTCATTAACAATGCAAGCTAACACTTGCAAGCATTATGATTAACAAGCCCTCATTAACAATGCAAGCTAACCCTTGCAATCTAGATAACCTAAGCAAAGGCATTAGGCATGCTTTGGTGATACCATTGGGATTTATACCTAGTCCAAGATTTAATTTCAAGATTTAGTTTCTTTACTTTACCAAAGTCCTTTACTGGTTTGGAAGGTAGCATAAAGAGTATAAAACTTGACCTATCTAGATAACCTTAGATGTCATTCTATGGCATGAGATTGATCTTAGCATCCCACATTAGTGAACACTCTTAACTTAGTAATTTAGAGCTAAACTAAAACTTGAGTCACTTTAGATGGGAATACTTGGTAAAAATGAATTGTGAAAACCTTGGAATGATGAGTCATTCTATTGAGATGTTTTGACATGTGTTGATAAACACAAATGATTTATGATGATGAAAATGTTGAGGCATGAGCCTTAGCCCTTTTACAAAAACTGATGGTTGGATTCGGATGCGATACCATTCCAAATTTACCGTACAACCACAATACCTGAATTGGGTAAGGCTTAGCCGGAAGTTTATATGCATTAGTATTAGTTTCCTCACAGGAGAGGTTTGAGCTAAGGCTACCTCTCAATGTTGTCCACCTATGCAATGCCCAAGATGATAGATGGTCATGGTTGGGAGGCCATGCTCATAGGAGAGGTGCTTATACTAGGGTTTCTAAAGGAAAGGTTATGTTTGATTATCTGCATACTAAGTATGATGATTCAGGGTTATCCCTGACAGATGTATCAAATCTTTTGGTGAAAGTGTACCACCTCTACAGAGTGTCAAACTATTCGAATAGCCGCGTCCACGGTTATGGACAGTTGGAGTGGCCATACTGTTTCGTTGTCAGATGTTTTCAAAATAACTTGTGAAATGAATGATGAATCTTGACTTAACCACAACAGGGTTGTGACTATGACACTAGCTTCCCAACTTAAGTGATTCTAGAACCTTAGTTTATCTTTCTTTGTTTCTGGACTCAGCTTAGGTTTCAAACTTAACTTCATAGTTAAACTTAGAGTTAGCATTTTTACACTAGAACTATCTTACTTGTTAGTGGTAGTTTGCGAGTACTTAAAGAGTACTCATGGCTTTTGTCCCTAGCTATTCTCATGGCCAGACTATGAAGGAGACTACCAAGATGACGGTCAGCAGGACGGCTATGATAACTAGGACTATCTGCCTTCGGCAGCATTGCCTGTGCCCCTGAAGATGGACCCCAGCGCTACGCTTATTATTTATTCCGCTGCTTGTTGTATTAAGACTGGATCATGAGATCCTTATTTGTGTAAGACCTTATTTATGGTTTGTAATGGATGATGTACTGCGATATCCAATCTGTTATGTCTCGCAAAAATGGTAATCCTGGGATTGCGATGTATGACATAACAGGCATCTGGGATTAAAAATCTGGGTGTTGACAAGTTGGTATCAGAGCCATCCTGACCATAGGAGACCCTAGTTAGAATGGACGTCCGAACAAAAACTTAATTTCAAAACCAAAGTGAGTATGTATGAAACACTATTTCCTCTTTTATCCTTGGGAATTCATTCTTTCTCAAAAATTCATGTTGCTCCAATTTCTTACATTACTATCTAAAATTTGACACACTTGATCACTTCACTAACTTCCTCATCCTTAATTCTTGTAGATGGAGACTCAGTTCAACAAGTTCTACCAATTGGGCAACAGAGGCCAACTGATCTTCGAGAGGGATCTGGATTCACTGTCTGAGTTATTGGGACGCCCACATCCAGAGTTTCTTGGAGCTCAACTTCCAGGACCCTCAGGAGGAGATTTACAGTGGCTAGTCACCACTGATCTTCGAGGAAGCATAGAAGCACCAATGTCCGGGAGAATCTAGTTCTCCGTGAGAGAGAACAACTGGCTAGATGGATTAGCCAGGGCAATGCATGAAGCTCTCACACATCTGTGTGCCCTTAGTGTCAACCAAATCCAAGGAACCCATTTTGCTCACTATGCAAGGCGTGACTTCATGGGAATGCCGATGGAGATGCCCAGTCACCCGGAGTTGAAGCGTCAAGTGGAGAACCTTGACTTCCTGCTGTACGATCGCTAGAAGGAATTGGACAATGCTAGGGAGTTTGCCATCCACAATCGTGCCATTGCCGCCCAGAAGGCCCAGACTTTCTCACTGCTTGTCAAGGACCGTCAATCTCTTTGCCTCCAACACAAGAAGAAGGATTGCACCATCGCCCGTCTTTGCAAGAAGGTGGCCGACCTCGAGAAGACCGTCAAGGAGCAAGAAGCTCAGCTTGCAGCAAAGGAGGAAGAAGAGGAGGGTGAAGACATCTAGGGAGATATGGATTCTTAGCTCAGCAATGATGATGACTTTCTGGAGGAGGATGTCGTGGAGTTCTACACTGACGATGATGACTCCGGCTTCATCGATGATGATCAGATACACTAGAGCACTGTCGTAGCATGAGATGTATCGGTCCCACTGTATCGTAGCTTGCAGAATGGTTCTTCAAACCATCTATTTTCCTTTGTTGTTGTGGTGTGTATCGTGTGCTTGTTTGAATGAGTGAAATGAAGTTACTTGCAAAACCTGAGTCAAACTCAAAGTTTTAGCTTTGAAACCAAAACCATGAACCTTAGAACTTTCTCTCTTACCCCTTTATCTACCTCAATTTTCAGATGACTCGTGGAAACCAAGGAGGGAGCAGCTTGTCGCAAGACCCAATGCTGCAGATCTTGCAGAATCTCATCGCAGACATGGAAGCAAGCAGGGCAGAGCGCCAAGCTAATCTAGCAACACTACAACAGATCGCCTAGATGGCTCTCAACAACCAAGGGCATGGAAATCAGGATCATCAAGGATCCAAGATGAAGAACTTCCAGAACACCAATCCCCCAATCTTTAGCACTTCAGAGAACTCATTAGATGCAGATGACTGGTTGCAGACGATGGAGAACAATTTAGAAGTAGCCAGATTTGATGACAGCGAGAAAGTTCTCTTTGCCACCCACTACTTGGAAGGAGATGCAAGAGCATGGTGGAACAACATCCGCCTGATGAACCATGGTCAAGTGATGACATGGGAAGCCTTGAAAATCAAGTTCAGCCGCACCTACGTGCCGTAGGGCTTAGTCACCGGAATGAGGGATGAATTCAGAGAGTTGAAGCAAGGCAGAATGACTGTGGTAGAGTACCGTGACAGATTCCTATCCCTTGCAAGGTATTCACCTGATGAGATCAACACGGAGGCCAAGAAGAAGGAGAGATTCCTAAACGGACTGCATGATGAGATGCAGACTGTCCTCGTCAACATATGTTTCGAGGATCTCGAAGAGCTAGTCGACTCCGCAATTCAGATGGAAGGAAAGATTAACCAGGCAAACGACAACCGCAAACGTCATATGATGCAGCAAACTGGATCCAGCAGTCAGCAGAAGTACCGTCCCAACCCCTCACCGGGATATGCACTGAGGAACAACCGACCCCCAATGTCTCGCCCAAGCTACCCCAACCGTAGCAGAGGCAATGTGAAGTCCGGAGGAAACAACCACAACCCCGGCAACACCAACAATTTCAACCGTGCCCCTCCCACGAGCAACAACAACAACACTGTGCCCCGAACTGGCAGCAATGTTGTGCCTGTCGCAGCAAAAGACAAGTCTCAGATAACTTGTTTTGAGTGTGGAGTTAAGGGTCACTATTCCAATGAGTGTCCCAAGAAGATTGCAGCCACTGCCAATGTGAATGCCCCAGCTCAACAGCAGCGTCGTGTTCAACCAGGGAGAAGATTTGCCCTAGGGAACCCTCACAACTGCAACAGTCGTCTCTTCCACATGAACGCCGAAGAAGCCCAAGAAGCGCCAGACGTAGTGCTGGGTATGTTTTCTGTCCACTCAGTTTTAGCAAGATTATTGTTTGATTCAGGAGCATCGCATTCATTTGTCACCGAAGAATTTGCATGCACTAGTAAGATCCACCCAACCAACTTGAAGCATGTCATGATAGTTCAAATCCCTGGATCAACTAGAAAAGCTAGAAAAATTTGCAAAGCTGTGCTTATCAGAATACATGGGATTGATTTTTATGCCAACCTCATAGTACTTGGAACCAAAGGATTAGAAGTAGTACTAGGTATGGACTGGATGTCAAGGCATAAAGGACTGATAGACTGTGCTAAGAAAGCCATCACCATGACCAGTAGCTCTGGGGTCACAGTAGATCATATATCTGAAACCTTACCTCGTCAATTCAAGTGTAACAAGAGTCTAGCCCTGACCACCATTGACCAAGTCAGAGTAGTCTGTGAATACCCCGACGTATTCCCAGATGAATTACCAGGTATGCCCCCGGATAGGGATATTGAGTTCATTATCGAACTAATCCCCGGAACCGGACCCATAGCCCAGAGACCATATAGCATGAACCCCTCAGAGTTAGTAGAATTGAAGAAGCAGTTGGATGCCATGTTAGCAACAGGCTTGATTCAACCAAGCGCATCATCATGGAGATCACCAGTATTATTCGTCGACAAGAAAGATGGAGGCAACCGTTTGTCCACCAATTACAGGATGTTGAATGACATCACCATCAAGAACAAGTACCCCTTGCCAAAGATAGAGGATCTATTTGATCAGTTGACTGGAGCTCAGGTATTCTCAAAGATTGATCTTAGGACTGGTTATCACCAACTTAAGATTCGTGCAACGGATATTCCGAAGACCGCCTTTACTACTCGCTATGGTTTATACGAGTATACGGTTATGTATTTTGGATTAACCAATGCCCCTGCTTATTTCATGAATCTCATGAATAAGATCTTTATGAATTTCCTAGATAAGTTTGTCGTTGTGTTTATCGACGATATCCTTATCTACTCCAAGTCATAAGAAGAGCATGAGCAACATCTGAGAATCATCCTAGAAACCCTGAGAGAGCATCGGTTATATGCCAAGTTCAGCAAGTGTGAGTTTTGGCTGAAGGAAGTAGGATTCCTAGGACATATTGTGTCTGCCGGAGGAGTCTCTGTTGATCCTGCCAGAATCAAAGATGTCGAAGAATGGGAAGCCCCAACCACTCAAACCCAAGTCCGTGCATTTCTCGGATTAGCGGGATATTACCGCAAGTTCGTAGAAGGATTCTCGAGCATCGCCCGACCCATGACCCAATTGTTGAAGAAGGACAAGAAGTTTGAATGGACAGACAAGTGTGAAGCCAGTTTCCAGGAACTAAAGAAGAGATTGATATCAGCCCCAATACTGATCATGCCAGATATAAAGAAGCCGTTTGATGTATATGTGATGCATCCAAGATTGGTCTCGGATGTGTACTGATGCAAGAAGGCAAAGTCATCGCCTATTTGTCTTGACAACTGAAGCAACACGAGCAGAACTATCCGACCCATGATCTTGAATTAGCAGCCGTAGTATTGGCCTTGAAGACATGGCGTCACTATCTGATGGGTAATCACTGTGAGATTTACTCAGATCACAAAAGCTTGAAGTATATTTTCACTCAGAAAGAGCTGAATATGAGGCAAAGGAGATGGATATAGTTAATCAAGGATTATGACCTTGACATTCACTATCACCCAAAGCCAATGTGGTAGCGGATGCTCTTAGCAGATTTAATCAAGAGTTGTATATTGCTAGAATTGTTAGTCTGCATGGAACCCCCAAGACCATAGAATCAGATCGAGGAACCCAGTTTACCTCGAGATTTTGGCAGAAAGTCCAGGAAGGATTAGGAACCAAGTTGAATTTCAGCACCGCTTATCACCCGCAAACTGATGGACAGACTGAGAGAGTCAACCAAATCTTAGAGGATATTCTTAGAGCTTGTGTGTTAGAATATGGATCAAAATGGGAAGACTGCCTGCCTTTCGCAGAATTCTCAAATAACAACAGTTATCAAGCTAGTTTGCAGATGGCACCATTTGAGTTCCTATACGGAAGAAAGTGCCGTACCCCTTTGAATTGGTCGCAAGTAGGAGAGAGTCAGATCTTCGGACCCGACATTCTCAGAGAAGCCGAACAGAAAGTTCATAAAGTCCGTGAGCACCTCAAGACCGCCCAGTCCAGATAGAAGAGTTATGCTGACAAGAGAAGAAGAGACCTGACCTTCAATGTTCGAGATTTTGTATGTCTCAAGGTTTCGCCATTGAAAGGAACCCAACGCTTTAGTCTGAAAGGAAAGTTAGCCCCCAGATATATCGGGCCCTTCAAGATTCTGAATCGTCGAGGAGAAGTATCGTATCAACTAGAACTGCCTGAAGAGATGTCAGCCATCCACAATGTGTTCCATATCTCGTTACTTTGCAAATGCCTAGAAGTGCCAGAGAAGACTGAAGTTTTCAAGAACATCGATCACCGAGCTGTTGATATCAACAAGGACCTGACCTATCGTGAAGTGCCCATCCGTATCTTGGAAGAAGCCTACAGAACCACCAGGACCAGAAGTATCAAATATCTCAAGATCCAATGGAGCAACCATACCGAAGAGGAAGCCACTTGGGAGCGAGAAGATTACATTAGGACAGAGTTCCCAGATCTCTTTAGTTCCTAGTTTTCTTTCGTAAATCTCGAGACGAGATTTTGTTTAATGGGGGAAGGTTTGTAACATCCCAAAACTCTAATCCAAGTGATCAAGATCCAAATCATCAAATTTAGAGTTAACAAAAACTTTTCCAATTTAAAAATATTAAAGCATTCATATGTGTATGCATATAATTTAGGAGTTGTTTTGAATTGCCATGATTAAGTGATCCATTGCTTGTAAAATGATGCTTAGGTGAAATAAACATCATCTAGATCATTCCCAAACAAATCCCAAAGAAAAACAAATCAAAATGAATAAAATAACCAAATGGTCATGTGTGCCATTTTAATCAACATACCTACTTTAGCTCTTCCTAGAACTCAGAACCTAACAGAAACAGATGTGGATATTTGCACCCCTTGCTAGTACAAGTAGTGATGTACCAAGGCCCACTTTGTGATCTACCAAAAACTTGCAAACACTAATTTTAAATGGCATTTGAAAATTGAATGTAGTTCATATGAGAAGATCCCACCTATTAAAAAACCACTCAAATGACTTCCATTTTCAAAACCCAAGCACACCTAGAATCTCAAGCATGTGATCAACCACTCCACCAAAATTCAGCCCAAAATTCAAATAAAATTTTCATGCGGCCATTGTGTCGAACACCTTGCAGGCAGAATCAAACTGGCCTAACTTATACTGTTTTGATCGATTTTTGTCAAACAATTTGAACCCTAGTAGATGATATTGTCTCCCCCAGACCCAACCTAGCCATCAAGAAGCTACCCCTAAGCCACAGCAGTAGTGGAGCGCCACCCCTCTTTGGTCACCGCCGGCCAGAAGAGGGAAATGCGCCACATACCACGCCGCGCCGTTCCAGCACCACCACTAGCTCCGCCTAACCCTACCGCACCTCCCTCCCCCTTCCCCAAGCCCAGCCAACCCCTGGAACACACCCCAGCACCACCGCCCATTCTCTCTGCGAGCTCGCCAGAGCGCGCCAAAGAGAGTTAGCCGCCAGCACGACATAGACCGTCCCCTGACCTAATACCATGCACGCCGCTCCGCCTCGACCCCAGCACCCCACCAGACATGGCCATGCGCCGCCGCGCGACCCACAGTCGCAGAGCGCCGCGTCGAGCACCGCCTCTGTCTCCCAGAGCGCGGGACGCTCCCGACCAAATGCCACCGCCCCTAGCCGGGAATTGAAGCCGTAGAGCACCACCAGGAGATAGACCACCGTCCGCCTACGCCGCCCATGCCTCTAGCCGTCTGTATCAATGTCATAGACGAGCTCACCATCGTGCCGTTCGGTCCGCTCGTCGCCCTATAAAAGGAGACCTCCCCAGCACAAACTCCTCACACCACTCCACTCCCCTCTCATCACTGGTCCTTCCCCACCTCTCGCCAGAGCCGCTCGAGCCATAGTTCGTCGGAATTTAGCCGGAGGAGCCCGCTGTAGAGGAGGAGAATGCGCCGTCGATTTCGTCCACCCCAGGAGCCGCCGCGACCTCGCCTGAGATCGCCGTCGTCCACCAGTTCGTTTGCCTGCCTCACCGCAGTAGCTAGAGCCCTGGTATGCCCCCATTGCACCCCTGCTGGCCGTTTAGGGTTCGGCCTCGCCGGCGGCGAGTCCATCATCGACGACGACTGTGGACCGTTGATCTCTATTCTAATCGTAGCACCCAGATCATCCCATACCGTTTCGGGTTTTAAGTCTCGCTGACAAGTGGGACCAGCCTATCAGCCGCCCTCTGCGCCGCGGAGCGCCACTGGGCCGGCCCATTCCCTTTCCCGCGTTAGCCCAGGAATTCAAATATAGTTTTTTCTATTTTAGTTTGAACCCACTTCTGTCCCTTAGTTCAAAAATCAATTCAGGAACATTTACTGAACCCAATTGAGTGATTCAAATTTTTTTAGAAAGCTACTTAAAGATCTATCCAAGCCCGTTGGATGTAATTCATTTAGTGTTAGAGATTGCTCCTAGTAAAAATAACAAGACAGAAGCATTTGCACATTCAAACATTTTTGTAAAATCAACCATGATAGCTTTTGAGTTGATTCCAACTCTCAAAAATCAAATTTAACCATACCTATCTGAATAGGTAATAATATTAAGGTTTGAATGCAGTGACTTTGGACTAGTACCAAAATAATGCTATATAGGCATTTCTAGTCACTTTAAATCATTAAATAATGGACTTAAACCAAAGTAAATATGAACCAACCCTTAAATCACATTCCCATATCTTAGAATATGTGGTGATGACATGTGTCCACATGATCCCATATTTTAAGTGGTGAATATTAAATCTTAGTTATTTTCAATGAGTAGAAATTACTTTTCTTAAATAAAAAGAATGAAGCTAGTTAATAAAACCTTGTGATGCTTATGATGACAATAGATCATCAAATGTGTGCCTTAGAGTGCTAAGTATACTAGTTAAGCTTTGTTTGGTGATTGTGTACTCCGTATGTATTTATAGACGATAGTACCGACCAAGCTCTCGAGGAGGAGGAGTTCTACCAAGAAGAGGAGGAAGAAAACTTCAACCACTGCACCAAGCAAGGCAAGCTAACACTTTCAAGCATTATGATTAATAAGCCCTCATTAACAATGCAAGCTAACACTTGCAAGCATTATGATTAACAAGCCCTCATTAACAATGCAAGCTAACCCTTGCAAGCTAGATAACCTAAGCAAAGGCATTAGGCATGCTTTGGTGATACCATTGGGATTTATACCTTGTCCAATATTTAATTTCAAGCTTTACTTTCTTTACTTTACCAAAGTCCTTTACTAGTTTGGAAGGTAGCATAAAGAGTATAAAACTTGACCTATCTAGATAACCTTAGATGTCATTCTATGGCATGAGATTGATCTTAGCATCCCACATTAGTGAACACTCTTAACTTAGTAGTTTAGAGCTAAACTAAATCTTGAGTCACTTTAGATGGGAATACTTGGTAAAATGAATTGTGAAAACCTTGGAATGATGAGTCATTCTATTGAGATGTTTTGACATATGTTGATAAACACAAATGGTTTATGATGATGAAAATGTTGAGGCATGAGCCTTAGCCCTTTTACAAAAATTGATGGTTGGATTCGGATGCGATACCATTCCAAATTTACCGTACAACCACAATACCTGAATTGGGTAAGGCTTAGCCAGAAGTTTATATGCATTAGTATTAGTTCCCTCGCGGGAGAGGTTTGAGCTGAGGCTACCTCTCAATGTTGTCCACCTATGTAGTGCCCAAGATGACAGATGGTCATGGTTGGGAGGCCATGCTCATAGGAGAGGTGCTTATACTAGGGTGTGTAAAGGAAAGGTTATGTTTGATTATCTGCATACTAAGTATGATGATTCAGGGTTATCCCTAACAGATGTTTCGAATCTTGTGGTGAAAGTGTACCACCTATGCAGAGTGTCAAACTATTCGAATAGCCACGTCCGCGGTTATGGACAGTTGGAGTGGCCATACTGTTTCGTTGTCAGGTGTTTTCAAAGTAACTTGTGAAATGAATGATGAATCTTGACTTAACCACAACAGGGTTGTGACTATGACACTAGCTTCCCAACTTAAGTGATTCTAGAACCTTAGTTTATCTTTCTTTGTTTCTGGACTCAGCTTAGGTTTCAAACTTAACTTCATAGTTAAACTTAGAGTTAGCATTTTTACACTAGAACTATCTTACTTGTTAGTGGTAGTTTGCGAGTACTTAAAGAGTACTCATGGCTTTTGTCCCTGGCTATTCTCATGGCCAGACTATGAAGGAGACTACCAAGATGACGGTCAACAGGACGGCTATGATAACTAGGACTATCTGCCTTCGGCAGCATTGCCTGTGCCCCTGAAGATGGACCCACCGCTACGCTTATTATTTATTCCGCTGCTTGTTGTATTAAGACTGGATCATGAGATCCTTATTTGTGTAAGACCTTATTTATGGTTTGTAATGGATGATGTACTGTGATATCCAATCTGTTATGTCTCGCAAAAATGGTAATCCTGGGATTGCGATGTATGACATAACAGGCATCTGGGATTAAAAATCCGGGTGTTGACACAAATGCCTTGATCAAAATTGTGATGGTGCATGTCACCTCAAAAATTATTTTTTCTTTTTATCACTTACCTACTCGAGGACGAGATGGAGTTAAGCTTGGGTATGTTGATATGTTTCTAACGTATCTATAATTTTTGATGTTCCATGCTTGTTTTATATCTACTTTCTTATGTTTTGTCCACACTTTGGAGTACTTTTACACATTTTCTGGGACTAACCTATTAACAAGATGCCACAGTGCCAGTTGCTTGTTTTCTGCTGTTTTTGGTTCCAGAAAAGCTAGAAAATGAATATACTTGGAATTGGACGGGAAAAAAAAGCCAAAGTCAATATTTTACCGGAAGACACATGGAGTCCGAAGGAGAGACGAAGGGGAGCCACAGGACGGCCACACCACCCCTTGGCGCGGGCAGCCCTAGGCCGCGCCAGGGCATGGTGTGGGCCCCATGGACGGCCACCGACCTCGCCTCTTCGCCTATAAGAAGCCTCCCGACCCAGAAACCCTAGAGAATCAAGCCTCCAACCACGAAAAGTTCCGTAGCACCGCCGCCACCGAAGGGGAGATTCGGGGGACAGAAAGTATCTGTTCCGGCACCCTGCCGGGACGAGGAAGTGCCCCCGGAGCCATCTCCATCAATCTCCACCACCATCTCCATCGCTGTTGCTGATTCCAATGATGATGAGGAAGTAGTTCTCTCTCGAGGCTAAGGGCTCTACCGGTAGCTATGTGTTCATCTCTCTCTATGCGCGATCATATTGTGATCATGAGCTTTGTAATCAAGTAGATCTACCTTGCTACTCAAGTGCTTTAATAGATCTCTGCTCTCCCCACGTGTGTGAAAGTGACAGCATGCACACTGTGGTGGCACTTAGGATAGAGATTAGAAATACTTGTTATGAGTTATATTTGGAGTTGGATGTCTCTATGAAATTGTGGTGTTTGTTGGAACCATCTAGCGCTCAAGGTGACAATGTGGGGTTATCTAGATGGGGAAAAGCGAACTTTGAGGAGTGCTGTTATAGCCCTACCATGGATTAGAGTGTCCAACCGGAGAGTAGTTCAGAGTAGTATCATAAACATATGATATTTATATGAGAGTGTTCACTAGTGAAAGTATGATCCCTAGGCCTTGTTTCTAAACATTGAAACACTGTTTGCAACTAGATCTGTTACATGTTTGCTTACTTCCATCTTTATTTTAGATTGCCTTTAGTCTCTTCCCACGTCAACCACGGGCCATCAAAGCTGTTTTCTGGCACCGTTACCACTTATAATTATCTATACCACTTGTAGTTCACTATCTCTTCGCCAAACTAGTGCACCTATACACCTGACAAGTGTATTGGGTGTGTTGGGGACACAAGAGACTTCTTGTATCTTGATTGCAGGGTTGCTTGAGAGGGATACCTTTGACCACTTCCTTCCTGAGTTCAATAAACCTTGGGTAATCCACTTAAGGGAAACTTGCTGCTGTTCTACAAACCTCTGCACTTGGAGTCCCAACAACTGTCTACAAGAATAGAAGTGCGTAGACATCAACCGACAAAAGGGAAAACCTATCAAGATTACCTTTGCCTTGAGCATACTTTGACCTTGTGTTCATCGCTCCATGATCACCGAGGATAGCAAGCATCAAACAAGATATCTTCTAGAGATGGCGGATTTTGAGCTTGCACAACGCATCTTCTTCTACATTACATCTACCTTGAAGCTAACACATGCTCCAAGCGATGCCAATGGACAATTCCTACACGTGCAAATTAATACAAACATTAGTCCATAAGGATTGTCATTAATTACCAAAACCACACATGGGGGCCCAAAAACTCTTTCAATCATGAAACCTTGATCATCTATTAATCAGCAACCTAGTGTAATGAGAGGCATTACTAGGAACCTTTTATTTGTTTATTAAACACACATGTATTAACGTTTCCGGTTAACACAAGTATAGCATGAAACATAAAAATTAATCATAAACATGGAATGTAATATAATAACCACTTTATTATTGCCTCGCGGGCATATTACTTTCACCTTATGTGACGTGGAGTACCGAACCGAGAGGTCGAGAAGGTATCTGCAATTATAGTTCTTATCATGTTGGAACCTTGCATGTGGACCCGTCTGACGTAATGAAATCATAGTGGGGTTTAGGTCTAGTCCAGGATGAGGTAATCTGTGACGCTGACAGCTGCTTTAACTTCTCTTGCAACCTGGTGAGGTATGTTGAGAGGATATTTTTTATGGCTATGAGGAACTGAATCTGAACCAGTTGAAAAGGCCCTTTCACTAACTGTTGTCTCTCAGATATCTTTTACTGTGTGGGAATATGCTCCAGTAGGCGAAATTGAAGGTGGTTATCATAATTAGATTCATGCCTGCGGTGCCGACTAACGGGATGTCTCCCTGTGTGAATGTCGAGCAATTCCCTCGTCTTCCGTGATGCGATTACTTCTGTTGCTCATGTCCTCTGGACAATCTCATTTCCTTTAAGTACCTCCAGTATGGTACTGTTTCTTTTCACCACAAGGTTGAGATCCTCCTCCCTCACTCTCAAAATAAAGTTATTATCCTTCCACCATGGCCAGCAGAAAGTACTACTCCTGCCGTCATGGGAGACCTCACATGCATTGAAATTTCCTTCCATAACATTGTACATGTCGTGGTACGCGGCCATGTTATCGCTAATGGCATCACACTTTCAAAGGACAATGGATGTCGCCTAGAGGGGGTGAATAGGCTTTTAAAATAATTACGGTTTAGGATCTAATAAATGCAGAATAAAACTAACGTTTAATTTATCAAAGCACAAAACCTAAAACCACTAGGTTCACAAAGTGAACCAACAACCTATGCTAAGAAAGACAAGCAACAAGGTGATAGCAAGATATAATACTTCAAGCATAATGGCTATCACAATGTGAATTTCATAAGTAAAGGGCTTGGTTGAGAGATAATCGATGGATGTAGAGACAATGATTTTTATCCCTAAATTCACTTCCAAAGATGCTACATCTCTGTTGGAGAGGTGCGATGGTGCAATGCTCACCGAATGCCACAAATGGCTTACCTTGAGGTGTGGTGGCTCGATGCTCACCCAACGCCACACAAGGCCTCACCCCAAGATGCAAAGGCACGCAACTCACCGATGCCACAACAGGCTCACCTTATTCTCCCGAGTGCGCACCACAAAGGAGGGCACTCAATCCACTATGGGACACTTGAGGGCGGTCACCGAACCCGTACAAGGCTTGGGGCAATCTCCACAACTTAATTGGAGGCTCCCAAGAACAATGCGACAACATGCCACAATCTTGGGCAATCTCCACAACCCAATTGGAGGCCCCAAGAATAATGCCACCAAAGGCCACAAGCTTGAGGAATCTCCACAACTCAATTGGAGGCCCTAGGAACTCACTACTACTCCACACATCCGTCCAGGGTTCCAAGAACCCAAGAGAAACAAGCTCACAATCTTGAACTCGCCGAATCTCCGAGGAGAACTCAAACCTATGCACTAAAGAAAGGGCAAGTCCTTTACTCCCAAATTCCACCAAAGCTACAAAAGCTATTGGGGGATAAGAGAGGAAGAACAAAGAGGAGAACAGAAAACTCTCCAAGATCTAGATCCCAAGGATTCCTTCACAAAAAAGGGATTTGGTTCGGTGGGGTTGTAGATCTAAATCTCCTCTCACAAATCCCTAAAAAATATGCAAGAATCATAGGAGGGGGAATGGGACAGGACAAGATCTTCAAGTCAACAATGGAGGAGAGAGAGAAAGCCAAGAACCAAGAAAAGAGCTGATGCCCACGAAGGGGAAGAAGAGCCCCTTTTAAAGGGCTCCCATATCTGACTATTTGGGTAAAATTGCGCCTGTCCGGTAGTACCGGTGAGCCACCGGAAGTTCCGGCTAGACCGGTTACAATGGCTCAAAAATTGTTGAAAAGACCTAGTTGTACAGGCCAGAAATTCCGCCCTACCTGGGCCAGAACTTCTGGCCGGTACTACAGGTCCATCCAAGTACCCGACAAATACAACGCGACCAAACAGAGAGCTTACTGCGGGGTGTCACGAGCTGAGCTGAAGTGGGAAGATACATGTGAAAACAAAAGAGGCTATTGAAAATAAGGGGAAGGACAATGTTGTACAAGCTAACAAGAAGCGTAAGGAGGTGTTGTTTCATCCTGGAGATATGGTTTGGTTACACTTTCGCGAGGACAGATTTTCGGAGCAACGTAAGTCCAAGTTACTTCCGCGTGGTGTTGGTCCTTACAAAATGCTTGCCGAGATCAATGATAATGCCTACATGATAGATATTCCTCAAGATGTATTTGGAGGTGTCAGTGCTAGTTTCAATGTTGCTGATTTGCCAACATATGATGGAGAAGACCTTGGAGCATTGAGGTCGACGTCTTTTGAAGGGGGGAGATGATGAGGACATCCCTACTAATTTGCTATCTCTAACTCCTAATGAAGTTATCGACATTGTTGCCAAGACTAAGTCCAATGAGATCATGATTGGACCCATTACTAGAGCTCGTGTTAAGATACTTGAACAACAGGTGAATTCACTCCTAAATGAATCTGATGTTTTTATTGATGAGAATTTTATACTGCCTAAGTCTTTGCACTTATGTATGATCAGGTCGTTAAAGAAGTAAGCATGGCACAAGGAGGATAAGGGCTGATGCAAGAGGAGCCCGATGTGATGATCATCCAAGAATGCGCGAAGGAGGAGCGGGAGGCAGGCACATGGGACAAGGAGAAGATCAGCGAGAAGAACAACGCAAAGTTTCCTGAATAAATCGGAGTGTCCGGTGTGTACCACCCGAACAGTCCGGCCTACCCGAGAAGTGTCGAGGTGGTAGCCATTCAGAAGGCTAAATCAGAAGCCAGGAAACTCTGAAGTTTCCGCCTGGACCGGAATATCTGACACACTCCACCTGGAGTGTCCGACCCAGCCGAAATGTCCATCGCATACCAGCTAGAATGTCCGGCCACCGACCAACTCTGGTCCGAGTCGGCTTGTATCAGTTTGAGTCAGACACGTCTTTTTTTTTGTTTTCTGGTCATTCTAGCCGCCCTTATAAGCCCTAGAACGCCACCTTAGCTCAGTTTAGACCACGTTTAAAGTAAACCCTAGATTCGTTGAGTTGCTACTTGCATCCAATTGAACCCCTACACCAATTCATATCGATGTGGTGTATTTTCTACTATCAATCAAGTGTGATTAGTTGATCCATTGGGATTAAGACAACTACAAGTTTAGTGTGATCTACTGTTCCATTGGGAATTGGAAGATTGCAAACCGCATCATGGTCAGCGGATATGTGCGCAAGTGTGTGAAGTTGTGAATATCTACAAGGGTTGAGAGCTGTTGCATTGCATGAGGGATCGATTGAGAGGTTCGTGAGCAGCATAGAAGTTATCTCCACCACATATCATCATACATCCACCTCGCTTACTAAGAAGATTGAGCCACCCCGTATCACACCTTTTTGGTGCGTGCTTGAGGAGAAAAAGGTGAGCCTTAGTGGTGTTTGGGAGACCTTATGTGGCCCCAACACCTCTCCAATGGAGACATACTTCCCTTAACAAGGAAGGAACTCCATGAATCACCTCGTGTCATCTTGCGGTTATCTCTTTACTTACTTATTTTGTTGTTTACCTTGCTTGTTTGTTTGCTTGCCATCTAGGGAAATTTACATAGTTGCATATCTAGAGAATTTACCTTTGTGTCAATCCTCAAATTGAATAATATATAAAATTTGGTTACGCATATTCACTCCCCTCTAGTGGCCCATATAGATCCTTTCAAAAGGGTTAAAGACTCTATGAAGATGACTATCGTAAATATAAATAGTGAAGCATGATCTTTGACAATAGAAAAAAGAATTAAAGAAAACTAAGGAAAAAATGAATGGATAAAGAAAATTAAAGAAGTGGCACAGACTGAACAAAGAAATTTAAAATTTAGTAAATGAAAACTAAAAATAAATAGTGAATACAAGAAAATAATGAAGAAGTTATATTCTCTAAGGAAATACACTTGTCCCCAATAGAGAAATAGAAACAAAAGATGCTATTATATTTCTACTGTTGGGCCATGCAGAGATAAACAAAAGTTTTTCCCCTATGCGGTACTCCTAAGATCTTGCTCAGGTGATAGTCCACGAGATTTACCACTAGATGTGTAGGTGCGGATTGTTGATGAAGTGCGTCAGCTAATGCCAAGTCGAATGATCCCATGTACAGCACATCCAGATCCCCATGAATTCCTTTGTCTCCAGTGTCGCACATGCAACGTCTCTAGCGGTATCCACACGTACAGGGAGGAGCTCCATGTAGAGGACTGCTAGATCCTGTCTAGCCCGAAATGGGAGTGGAGGAAGTGATGGCTAGGTCAGGGACTATCCCTTGTCACTCCACTTATATACACTCCTAGCTGGGCTCAACGCTTGAGGCCCATCTAGGCCGTATCCCAATCTCCACATGGATCGAATTTACATGGGCTCCTTCCCCTTAAGTGTGTGACCCTATAGGTTCACATACACCTGGACACGACGCGAGTCACCACTCCGAGTCGATAGCTGGTAGCGGCCTCTAGCAAGACGTGCCAACTCCCAAGCGTCATAAAAGTCAGAAGACGAACCTTTCTCAATGTGACTTTTGTCCAAGTCCCTTTGCCTCACGATATACCTTGTCAAACTATAGTCGAGTAGTTGTCATCCCTATAATAGCTCGACTCTCTCTTCTCGTTCCATGATATATGATTCACTAGACTAACACTTAGTCCGATTCCTTGGTTAACACTTAACCAAGTCGTGCATGGCCATGCTTCCGAATCATATCACACGAGAGGGCCTAGATAATATCTCTCCATTACAGAGGGGCAAATCCCATCTTGGTACTCCATGTCACGCAGCTTGATTCACAACCAACCCATACTCCATTTATGGAACAACGTTTGATAGAACCTAAGATGGCGATCCACAACTCGGATCATGCGATCACCTCAGGTTGAAGGATTCCATTACTTGAGAATGCAAATGACAACATGCTCGTTGCATTTCAACTGTGGGTCGGTTTGACTTGCTAAACTCTTTAGCTAAGTCCGTGTAAGTCAGAATAGCATCACCATGCCCATGACAAGTGGAACCTAGTCATCAGCCGACTTTCATATTGGTCTAAGTTGTGTGTCCAGCACAACCTCAACGACCAAGGACATCTAGTATGAACAACATGAATATAAAATTCCACAACTAAATCACATATTCAATGATATATATATATATCTTATATTTATACTAAGACAACTTAATAACTTTATGAATACATTTAGGAATATCAACATACATGGGAATATTACCAACATCTACAAGCATGAAAGAAAAGATGGTGTAGGAAACAAAGAAAAATAAACATTAGGGAAAGATAGAATAAAGCTAGAGACAACATGACTTTCATATCCATCGTTGAAATCTTCAAGAGGTCGTTTGGCACCCAGGTAATCATTTCATTTAGTAGAAATGAAATGAATAAGTGGATGAATTTCATTTATATTATGATTCCAAAAACACTCACATGTTTGGTTGCCACCGTAATTTGCAAATGACGGGCCTAAGATAGGAATTGGGTTTACACATGAGGATATTTTGATGGATTTGCCAAATGAAATGATAGCCCAATTCCGTGCCAACCAAACAACATAGGAATGGAATTGCAAAATGAATTCCAGGATTCCAGGCTCAAATGATAGATACCAAACGACCTCCAAGGGAAAAGAGACACACAATGACCTAGAAAAAATATGAACAGAGACAAAAAAGGCAGAAAACATCTAACTATGAATAATACAAATATCATTTTTTACATTTAGATTCACAAATAATATGAAAAATGGATCAAATCTCATATGGCTTGGTAGGATATGTTAACAAGGTGCATGGTATATTTGGGAACAAACTTAATTTTGGATAAAAGGAAACTAGAAAGCAGCTAATCTGGAAAATCAAAAGCTAGAACACTAATGTCCAACTAATGTTTTAGTGACATTGTATTAATTGGAAAAACTAGGAAAGGACAAATGAAGACACATAAAAATAGGTTTGACAAAGAATGTATTGCACCATTTTTTAGGTAAGTAATCTGTACATCATCGCATAGACTTGCAAAATTGTGTTCTTTAGAATTTTGGTATGACATGGCCAGCCAAACAAACAAAAAAGGGTAGATAGGCACATGCTTCTAATATACATAATTTGTGATTTGATAAAATGAATAGATTGACTCAAAAAATTATCTAACTAAAAAAATTGAAAGATTGAAAAACAAAAGGAGAAAAGTATGCCTAAAAACCTGAGAACAATTAACAAAGGATAAACTAAGAACATGAATAATGAATTATTGAGGATAGAGGGAATAAGTTGCTAAAAGATGAAGACATGTTGATTAAGACAAAGAAGAATTAAATGACTGAATAACTGAGAAATGAAAGACTAAAGGCAAAGAGACTATGTTGCTATGGACAGGAGAAAGAGTGATTTGAGATAGTGTAGACACCGGGGCGAACTAAAAACTTAGGACTAAAATCAAACTTTGGATTGAAGAACGAAAGAATGAGAAAGGTAAATGATAACTTATAACGAACATATGAGATATTTAATACAAAAGGACTAGGTTTTTATGTGACGAATAAAGAGGGACTAAGGGAATGAATACTAGACAAAAAGTAGCGAGCCACAAAGAGAGAGAGAGATTGAAAAACTAAAATATTGAAGTACAAAAGGAGAAAAGTATGCATAAAAACCCGAGGACAATCACAAAGGACAAACTGAGAGCATGAGTAATGATTTACTAAGGACAGAGGTAATAAGTTGCTAAAATACGAAGACATGTTGACTAAGTCAATTAAGAATTAAATGATTAAATAATTGAGAAATGTAAAGACAAAAGACTATGTTGATATGGTCTGGTGGATGAGTGATTTGAGATGGTGTAGACTCCAAGGAAAACTGAAAGCTTAGGACTAAAACCCAATGAAATGAAAACTAAAAACTTAGGACTAAAAAACAAAAACATGAGAAATGTAAATGATAACTTATAACTAACAGCTGACATAAGGACTGGATTTTTATATGCCGAAGAAAGAGGGACTAAGGAAATGAACACTGGATAAAAATATTGAGCCAGAGAGAGTACCTTAAGGTGCAAGAATGAGTAATTAAGAAAGAATAATGAAAACTGATAAGTTAAAACTGAAGAGCGAATGATAAAGCCAAAGAAACCGAAGAAGTGATTGAAGAAAATAGTAAGAATAAAAACTGAAGAACGAAAGACTGAGATAGGACCTAATCAGTAATCTTGAAAAAAAAGGAATTAGGACTGAATAAAATGTTGCAAAGAAGAAATCGGGGCTGTTGAATGATGACATATTTTTACTTTAAAAAGTTATAAATGACATAGATATGCTCAACGGGAAACCACCTTTATCCTATCTAGTCCGGCCCAGCTGGAGACCCATGTGAAGATCCGCTGAGATCCCTAAAGCCCATGAAAATTCAGGTGAAGCCAAGCCCATGAACGCTGCGACTCCATGGAGGAAAATAAAGGACTATATAGGAAGCTTCTAGGGCTATGTCCCCAACTTGTAATCGACTCAGCCATCAACCAAGACCTAGCCTCCTATGAAGGCTAGGAGGGGCTTCCGAGGAGGACACCCCTTGCACACATCGTAAACTCGCCAGATCTAATATGCATACCATAGACATCTCGACGACATTGTAATCTTTGATTTCTCAACAAAATTAAGAGTAGACAAGCAGGAGTAGGGTTTTCCCTCCGGGGCCTGAACCTGGGTAAACCTCATATCCCCATTGTTTATATGTTAGGCGACAAAGTCTCCAGTGCACCGCTCTTCCTAGACCAGATCTGTTCAGTCCCGACGTAGTCGACATAACCATTAATTGCACATGCATCATGGATTCAGATGCCCCTTGGCACCTTCTGGGAGCTAAACGTTACTTCATCAAACTATGGAACAGATGGTAATAGCCACTGCAACTCCAATCTAAGCGACTCACTTACAAAAGATGATCACGTTAGCTCCGATCTTGAGAGCTGTGTAAGAAACACCCACCCTAATCACTACCTATGTGTTGTCATCAACACCGACGCAGGTGGAGGTAGAAGACCCGAGAATGAGAACGACGCCAACCAAACTGACAAAAACAACGCCCATCCAACCATCAACCTCACAAATGAGCTGTGAGACAGGATCATGCAAGCCCTAAGGGGCACGCCCTAGGACCCGATGCAACATGCGAAGAGCTAATGGGCTACCACTATCTCCTCCAACAGGAGTGTAATCACCTACAGGTGGTGCAAACTGAACTGGATGAACGCAAGAGGTAGACCGGTGCTTCAACTGCTCCTCGAGCGGTGCTATCTTCAATTGGTGGCTCCTCTTCATAACCCAACCACGCCACCGGGGTGCACAAGCAACGATCCCAGAAAAAGAAATATGAACAAGGGAGGAAGGCGTGAGTTCAGCCGAAACCTCGGCTCCTCCTTCATGACCATGGACTCCTTGGGTAACATGATTCCCAAGACGCCACAAGCTGCCGTTATCGCTGCCACTTCATACCAGCTCTCCAAAAAACCTCCCACGAGCGATCTGCGAGCGTCCATACACCAATCTACCATCGCTAGTCTCGGTCTGGTAAACATCGCGCTCATAGCGGATCCAAAGCAATTCGCGGATAAGGCACCCGTGACCAGAAGGATCGGTCGCTCGCCGCCGCAATACAATGACTCACCATGACACCGCCACATATCATGGTGGAAGGAGCACGACTATGACATCTGTGACAAGACAACGCAGCACAAACTCGACAAATCTGACGCAGAATGTGCATATCACGACTTCACCAATTCCGGTGAGGAGGACACAGAATCAGGGCCAGATGATTCAGCCGCTGCATCCAAAGGACAAGGATGTCAAAGGGTTTCAAGCTACCCTCTAACAACCTGAAGTATGACGGGCTCCAAGAGGTAAAAACCTCGCTCAGTGATCACTTGTAGTCAGTCAAGTACCATGCTAGGTCCAAAAACACCGCCATGCGATGCCTACAACTTCATCTAGGCAAAAAGCCTAAGCTTGGGGAGGTTAAACTCCTCCCACCTTTTTGCATTCATATTTTTTCCTTTCTTCTTTTTATTTGTTTTGTTTCAATTCATGTTTACTTTCAGTTTTGGATTTAATAAAAAGAAAACCCAAAAATATTAGACTACCTTTTAATTTTATTTGTGCAAAATTTCTCTCGGCTCTTGTTGATTTTGGTTAAGACTTTTGATAGTCAAGACTTTCGACAATTAATATCAGTTTGAAAAACTACCCCTTGGATTAAATTCCAAGCTTTTAAGAATAATAGAAAGTGTCTATCGACAACTTTGGTGCCATGTTTTTGTCTTAAGGGCTTAATCTTAGTAGTACTCAACTCCACATACTAATCGTTGACTTGATGATACCTTCTGAAAAAGAATTGTTTGATAGAACAAACTTTTTATGGTGGGAGAGGGAGATGCCAAAACCCGTGTTGAACTGCTATAAAAATAGAGAAGAAAGAAATAAAAGTTCTTTGTTCAATTACACATCTTTGGGATGCCAACAACTCCTCTAGCCTCTGAACGATCTATGGTATAACCGTGGATTTTGGCTATGAGTTGATGGCATGAGTGGCATACGTGTCGCTACATGGGAAACATCATTGGTATTCTCAAAAGGTTGTGTAGGCGTTTACAAAAGAAATATTCGTTGATCCTTAAGAAAGAAAGAAAAAATTATCGTCAAGATATGAGCTGAAAAATATTCGATACTTTTGATCTTTGGCATCACCTCACCACCTAAACTGAAAAATTAGAGTTCTTGAAAGACAAGGAAAAGAAGATGTATTTGATTGCCGCGATTATCAAAGTGGGTGTTAATGAAAACGCTCTAAGTTTATCCTTCTTTTGACATCTACATGTGCACCCTTAATTTTGACTCAAGCGACCCCGCTCAAAACATTTACACTCTCATAATAAGAGAGGCGCTAAAAGAAATTGATTTGAAAAGGCTAGCCAAATTTTTAACAATCTCATTTGAGTGATGAGAACTATTAGCTAGCGAGTTACTTGTGTTTAAGAATTGAACTTCGGTGCAATTGTTTAGATATATTATGCTCATGTTCAAGGTTGCAGGATTTGAGACAATGGAATATGATACAACCTCGAACTTGTAAGTTTTCATCTTGATTAAATTCTTTGCTATTAATCATTATAGCTTTGTCACTCGAGGGCGAGTAATCGCTAAGCTTGGGGATGTTGATAGCTCCAAATTTCATCACTTTTCACTAGTATTTTTCCTCTTGTTTATTGCCGGATTTCACTGAAGATTACCCCTTTTTACAAGTGTTAACATCGCAATTAGCGAATCCTTGGTTTCTTGTGATGGTTTTCAGATAATGAAAATTTATTGGAAATCTAATAGCATTTATGGGATAATTGCATCCAAAGAAGTAAATCCTTAATTGGAGCCCCTTTCATTGGAGGAGTTCAACACACTTAACGACCATCGGTATGGTCGGGACGCGCCTGTACTGCCCGCCTGTACTACACGCTGACGGCTCCCTTATATCAATACAAGCAACTTTTGTGAAGGGAGATTAATGAGTAGAACAACAAAACAGAAAGTATGGCCGCCACAAGCCATCCAGAGGGGGTTAGATCAGATCTAGAAGAGGAGAAGAACTTCACCTCGTTCCTCGATGATCTCCAACTTCCAAACCGCACACTCCACCATCATTCCCATCATTACTTAGGGGGAGAGAGATTGGCACTTGTAAGATTAGGGTTTGATACTTTGATCTACCTTTGGATTGTATTTGATATGATCTTTGATCGCTATTGTGGTTTGCTACAATAACTTTCAGGTGATTCTTACTTGCAATACAATTATGCCTTTGATTTGTCTTGCTCTCATGTCTGATTAAATCCCCATAGGCGTGGGAGATGTAGGGGATTGGTGAGATGTGTTGTGCCTCCTTTAAATCCATCCATTTGTGATTGTTGTAGTGTTTATTTAATAGTGAGAATGATTATATATGTTTGCCTAATGTTTGTTACCTAATTTCAGGGCCCAGGTAACATGATCCAAAGATCTCATAGGTATGAGCTTGTATGCTAGTAATTCAACGACCCCTGAGTGACACGGCCGATATCAATGAAGAGCTAGTACTACTCGAGGACAACAAGGAACCATCAAGATTAAAGCCTTGATCCGGTCACAACACCTTAATTAATGTGATGACCATGGCCATGGTAACAGGCAGATGGATCATTGGAAATAGGAAGAATTGGCCATGTGGACTCCTAGTCGGTATATGGGTTGCTTGCCTACTCACTTATAAATAAGAAATATAACTATCACTTATTCCACTTTATCCATTTGTCACTTTCACTATCATCATGAACTGTTTCTCTCCGTGCCTAACTTCTCATTTGCAGGACCTTTACACACTTTCGCATCTTTACTTTTATGCAATTTACTTATTTCCTAAGAAAGTTTCCTCTATCTTTTACTCACCACTTCCACCGTCAGCTTTTGCAGTCAATTCACTCGACCTGTGGCACCTTGGGTGCGACAGAAACACCGCATAAAAACACTTACCTAGTCTCCTTATTGGGATCGATATAAAAACTGGAATTAATACTTCCACGAAAACATTCTCTCATGAACCTGTGCACTTGCAGGCCATCAGCAGGCTCCGGTCGTACTGCAGGTTGTTAAACCTCCTATAAGTTATCCTCACATCCTCTCTTCTCCCAGGCGCGTGGAAAATCATTTAAATGGCATTTATCACTTAGATATATCATATTATTACATAGCATGATAGTCCTAACTGATATATTCACAAAAGAGTTAATAATTCGGGATCCTATTGAAACAAGGGTAAAAGGTGTGTGAGAGATGCAGACCTTCAGGTTCTTGATCGCAGAGGTAGGCGTGGGCAGTAATCTTGGATTATGGCCCATGTGAGGTACCTGCCTAAATCCACCATCACCGACAATCCCCTGATTAGTACCTTTAATAAGACGACATTACTTTTAGCATAGTTGCTCCAGCTCCTACTCAACCTCCGCCTGGTGACCTCGATGATTCTTCTTGGTATTGAGGCACTAGGAATTTAATGAATGACTACAGTCTTCAAATAATGTCTCCTTTGACATCTCGATCACGCAGACTTTTCTGCTTGCTCATCGTCAGAACTAGTCTGGTGAGCCTTCCCATCTCAGACGTCCTAGGGTAATGGGCATATGACGAGGTCTTGCAAAATGGTTAATAATGCAAGTGGAAAGTCCTTCTTTATAAAAGTATTGATACCTTGGAGACCAGGGAAGGTATAAGGGAGAGGTACCTTATGATGGGGTTCGTTGCATAGAAAACAAAAAATTCTCACGAAAGCAACTGCCAAGATCGAATCTAGGCGATACTTGTAAGGGTTTTAGAAGGACTCACCCTCAAAGACCGAAAGCAGAATAACGTTTCCACAAACAAATGGGTGGTGTAGAATGTACACGACTATCCTCAAGGACACGATGGCGACCAGCGCCACAAACGGGTAGCACATTCGTATTTGTACATACGTTCTGCGTGACGATGACCTACGTCCCTTGATCTAGTTGGGCATAGGAAGTGATGGCTCTGTGTATGGCGCTAGAAAAATGCTGGAGCGGTGTTGATGTAGAGCTCGCTGGGAACCCCAAGAGGAGGGTATGATGAGCACAACAGCAAGTTTCCCTCAGTATGAAACCAAGGTTTAATCGAACCAGTAGGAGCAAGGAAACACCCCAAAGGTGTTACTAGCTGAGCTTTGGCAGGGCGCACTACCGGTGCTAGTAGCAACGTGGAGACCTGCACAACACAACCACAGAACTTTGTCCCCAACTTGCGATGAGGTTGTCAATCTCACCGTGTTTTGCGGAAAACAAAGGATTAAACGTAACGAATGGAAAGAAGTAAAAGTTTGCAAAAAGTAAACACAAAGAAGTAAATAGTTTGTAGATTGAATGTAAAAGACAAGGACCGGGATCCATAGTTCACTAGAGGTGGCTCTCCTTAGATAGATAACATGCTGGGTGAACAAATTACAGCGGGGCAATTGACAAACATCGAGAAAGCAATACATGCATATACTAATCATCTTGAATCCTTTGAGACTTGATTGGGCATTACAACATTATACATAGACCGCCATCCAACTGCATCTATGACTAATAATCCTCCTTCAGGTTATCATCCGAACCCCCTCCAGTATTAAGTTGCAAGCAACAGATTATTTCTTTACAAACTGCGTGTAAAGTAAACAATACGATTGTTCTATGAACAAAGGATTGTTGTTTTCTCCCTAGTAGCAACAGCACATCTAGTACCTTAGAGATTTCTGTTGCTTCCCCAGATTACCAGAGGCATGAACACACTATCAAGCATAAATACTAACTCTTGGAGTTTCTAGCATCTACTTGGCCAAGATAGCTACTAACAACGGAAAGCATGCAAGATCACAAATAAAAAAGACATGATAGAATCAATAATCAATCTGAAATAGCATCTCAATATCCATCGGGTCCCTGCAAACACAACATGTAGAATTACAAATAGATGATCTTGATCATGAAAGGAGCTCACAAGATCTAGACATGAAAGCACAAAGGAGGAGAACCAGTCATCTAGCTACTACATGGATTCGTAGTCCAAGGATGAACTACTCACACATCACACCGGAGGCTTGCATGGTGATGAAGAAGGCCTCGTGGTGAATTCCCTCTCGGCGGTGGTGCCAGGAAGAGCTTCAGATCCCTCCTGATCAAGGGATGGAGATGACGGCGGCTACAGACTCTTTCGTGGATTTTTGATTGGGTACTTAGGGTTTACGTCCTGAGGGCATATTATAGTCAGAAGGGGAGGCTGATGGGGTGCCAGGGCTGGTCTCACCACCCCGTGGCGCGGGTCAGGCTGGGCCGTGCGGCCAGGTGGTGTGGTGGCCCCCTGGCCCCTCCCCGTCTCGTACTCTGGCATCTGATGACTTCCGGAAAATAAGCACTTTGGCTTTTGTCCCGTCCAATTCCGAGAATATTCATTTTCTGACTTTCCTGGAACCAAAAATAGCAGAAAACAGGCAGCTGGCACTGTGTCTCTTGTTAATAGGTTAGTCCAAGAAATCATATGAAAAGTACTCCAAAGTGTGGACAAAATGCAAGAAAGTGGATAAAACCAAGCATGGAACATCAAAAAGTATGGATACATTTGCAATGTATCAGGAAGTAGCAGATCCTCAGGAACTCCGGCAGCACTACGACATGGTAGTGGGGGTGGTTGAGAAGATCTTGAGCTGGGCTTCGCCTAAGCACCTTGCTCGTGGCAACGGACAAGCTAGCAGGGGAGAGAAGATTCCAACCAAAGGGCGTATGAGAGGGGATGGGATGAGTGTGAGAGAGGGGTCTCCACCACCTCCTTTTATAGGGGGAGGGGGAATCCCCCAAGGAGCCGTGCACATAGGCATTGTGTGCCCCCACCTCTCCCCTCTTGATTTCTAGTGGAGTCTCCACTCACACATAATCAAAGGTCACTTTCTCTCATTAATTCTCCACTCAAAAATCAAAGGTCTTTCCATTAAAGCAATTTAATTCACTTGGTTTAATGCCACTCAATTTAATCAACACTTCATTTAATGAACACATTAACAATTTAATCCTTTGCAATATTTTGATACACCAAAACTATTCCGGCAGTTTATCAAAAAATCTGGGTTGTCCAGTATTTTCTCCTGCGTTCTTTATCCACTCAAATGTGTCAACGAGCCTTAAGTCTATCACCCTACGATTCATGAACTAACTAGACATGATCGATACTCTCTCCGATCAATAATCATTAGCGGGATCTGGATATCCATAATGACTCCCACTTACTCAATGATGAACTAGTGATCGTGTGAACCTTTTTCGCAGTAACCAATTACTTTTGTCTCGCGATATTTTACTTGTCCGAGATCCGATCATTTGGTATCATCCATACCTAGTTCGATCTTGTTACTGAAAAGTACTATTTTCTCGTTCCCGTGATATAACATTCTTAGTGATCTCATCACTTGCTTGCAAGCTATGTCAATGTGATATCACCGAGAGGGCCCTGATTATATCTCTCCGTCACCAGGATGGACAAATCCCCCTCTTGATCCACGAGCCTCAACTAACACTTTCCAAGTACCCAATGACATGTTTATAATCACCCCGTTATGGTGCGACATTTGATGGAATCAAAGTACTCTTCCAGTATTAGTGATTTACGTGATCTCACGACCTAAGGATTAGTGTTACTTTGAATGAGATAACAATATAAACTTTGAGGCCATGATCATATTGCTAATCCTACTATGGGTGAATGTTCATCACATCATTCTCCAATGACATGACCTTGTTATTAACAACATCCATTGTCATGATCAGGAAATCTTGATCATATGTTAATCAACAAGCTCGTGTAATGATAGGCATTACTAGGAACCTTTTCTTTGTTTATTAAACACAAATTTATTAACGTTTCAGGTTAACACAATTATAGCATGAGAAATAAATATTTATCATAAACATGAAATATAATATAATAACCACTTTATTATTGCCTCTCTTTCAGTCTCCCACTTGCACTAGAGTCAATAATCTAGTTGAAACTTGCGAATATAATCACCTATGAATGGTGTTGTACGTACGCATTACTTGTGGTAAACCTGATCTCTAGATCTAACACTTTCAGGTCTATGTGTATTTGCATGTGTTTGCATCTCTACGCATCACTCATTCTCAAATGAGATGGCATTGTATAAATTTGGTCTTTTGGTGAGACCTTAGTTCCTTGGGGTTTAAAACATGTCGATACCATTGCCGTACAATAGATCTTCATAGTATTACCCCGCTTGGAACTACACCTAGTTTAATTAACAAAATTCTTGATACAAATGCCTTCCTATGCTACTACTAGAGCAGTCTTATACTTAATGTTTCGTTGTAGTATCCGTCATAATATTTAACCTTTTGGAACTCATCCAAATCTATGATGGAACTATCTTCCATCAAATTGGGCCACCTTAACCCATAGCCTAATTTGAGATAAACTTAATTTGTATCTTGTGACAAAACAAGTATCAATATAACACTTTACATTGAAGTATAAAATAGTATTAGTGTAACAGTTCACAAAAAACTATTTGTCACCTCTACATAATATATTCTTATTACTTCCAAAGAACATAAGAATATCCTACTACTGTCCAGCGATCATCTTATAAATCACACTGGCATGTTCTAAAACATTTAGAGCATAGGACATGTCTAGATATATACATATCACGGTATTCATGATTTATCAAATCATTCATATGGTTTCACTCACCAAGTGTCAAAACACTTGAATCTTGCTTCAACCTCTTCCATGCGGCAAGAACCTTTCTTGTCGTTTCCATATTGAAATTTATTCAATATTTCATCTATGTACTTCAGCACAACCATATCAGCACCTAAATCTATCTACATAGACATTGATGTCCAATATTATGGTTTTGCCTAAATCCTTCATTTAAATCTAATTTTAATGAAATCCTTAAATTATGTCAATAAAAGATACATCATTTCCAATCAACAATATGTATTATACATAATGTATTAGAAGTATGTCTTATTGCACTCACTTAATTTCTTGCAAATGCAAGCATCTTCATCGTATCTAGTGAAATTAACCAATTTAACAGTTTCATCATGGTGAAAATTCTAACTCCACGATGCTTACTTAAACCATTGAAGTTTGCATGCCTTTTTAGCATCCTTTGATTTAACAAAACCCTTTGTACCGTGTCATGTACATGTCCTCAGTAGCCATTTTATTAGAAGAACATTGTTTTGTTTGTTCAACTAGCATATACAATAATTGACATATGTAGTAGTTGCTACACTAATCTGTCCAAACTAAATATCGCTATGAAAGATCGAATCTTGTCGTATTCAACTCCTTGAACATTGTCGTAAACTCTTTTCTAACATGTCGACTATTTCATAAATGTGAAACATCCATGTCTATTTCTTTATAGATCCAAACATGACCAATAGGCTTCACACCTTTTGGAGGGTCTTCCAAGTTCAGAAACTTGTTTATCATGTACAGAAAATATCACGGATTTTATGACTTCTAGTCATTTGATGGAGTCAGGGCCCATCATCGCTTCTTTGTATGTAGTCGGTTCATTATTTTCGAACAATAATGTTGGGGCTAACCTCGGGGATGGCCCGATCTTTCACGAATCCCTTGAAATCGAGGAGGGGTATGAGGGAGAGGATGAAATCTACGAACTCACACATGAACACGAAGACACGATACACACCTATAGCTCACGCCAACAGCTAACGGTCTAGCGTAATCCCTAGGATCGACGTCGGGCGAAGGTCTCTCTCTTGAACCAGCACGGCGAGTAGGGAGTCTTGGTGAGATCTTGACGTCTTAGCAAGGGACTCTGATGCCAAGGCCTTGTACAATGATGGATGCACGATGCAAACTCCAACGAGGTGGGGGATAATTGGTGCTCCTTTCTCAAGGAGCATGAGACTAGAAATTAGAGAGATCTACAAGGGTGTCTTCTAATTTCAATTATCCAAGTTTGAGTAATACAAGGGGGTGTGGGGGTGATGGCTCAGTGTTGATGTAGAGCTTGTTGGGAACCCCAAGAGGAAGGTATGATGAGCACAGCAAAAAGTTTCCCTCAGTTATGAAACCAAGGTTTAATCGAACCAGTAGGAGCAAGGAAACACCACAAAGGTGTTGCTAGCTGAGCCTTGGTAGGGCGCACTACCGGTGCTAGTAGCAACGTGGAGACCTGCACAACACAACCACAGAACTCTGTCCCCAACTTGCGATGATGTTGTCAATCTCGCCATGTTTTGCTGAAAACAAAGGATTAAACGTATCGAATGGAAAGAAGTAATAGTTTGCAGAAAGTAAACACAAAGCAGTAAACAGTTTATAGATTGTATGTAAAGAAAAGGACCGAGATCCATAGTTCACTAGAGGTGGCTCTCCTTAAGATAGATAACATGCTGGGTGAACAAATTATAGCGGGGCAATTACAAACATCGAGAAAGCAATACATGCGTATACTAATCATCTTGACTCCTTTGGAACTTGATTGGGCATTACAATATTATACATAGACCGCCATCCAACTGCATCTATGACTAATAATCCACCTTCAGGTTATCATCCGAACCCCCTCCAGTATTAAGTTGCAAGCAACAGATTATTGCTTTACGAATTGCGTGTAAAGTAAACAATACGATTGTTCTATGAACAAAGGATTGTTGTTTTCTCCCTAGTAGCAACAACACATATAGTACCTTAGAGATTTCATCACTTCCCAGTTACGGAGGCATGAACCCACTATCGAGCATAAATACTAACTCTTGGAGTTGCTAGCATCTACTTGGCCAAGATAGCTACTAACAACAGAAAACATGCAAGATCACAAATAACAAAGACATGATAGAATCAATAATCAATCTGAAATAGCATCTCAATATCCATCGGATCCCCGCAAACACAACATGCAAAATTACAAATAGATGATCTTGATCATGAACGGACCTCACAAGATCTAGACATGAAATCACAAAGGAGGAGAACCAGCCATCTAGCTACTACATGGACCCGTAGTCCAGAGATGAACTACTCACGCATCACACCGGAGGCTTGCATGGTGATGAAGAAGGCCTCTAGGGTGAATTCCCCTCTCCGGCAGGGTGCCGGGAAGAGCTTCAGATCCCTCCCGATCTAGGGATGGAGATGACGATGGCTATAGACTCTTTTGTGGATTTTTGATCGGGTACTTAGGGTTTTCGTCCCGAGGGCATCTTATATGCGGAAGGAGAGTCCGAGGGGGTGCCCGAGCTAGCCACACCACCCCCTGGCACGGCCAGGCCTGGCCCACGCGGCCAGGTGGTGTGGTGGCCCCCTGGCTCCTCTCCATCTCGTATTCTGGCATCTGATGACTTCCGAAAAAATAGGCACTTTGGCTTTTGTCCCGTCCAATTCTGAGAATATTTTTTTTCTGACTTTCCTGGAACCAAAAACAGCAGAAAATAGGCAGCTGGCACTATGGCTCTTTTTAATAGGTTAGTCCAAGAAATCATATGAAAAGTACTCCAAAGTGTGGACAAAACACAAGAAAGTGGATAAAACCAAGCATGGAACATCAAAAATTATAGATACATTTGCAATGTATCAACATCCCCAAGCTTAACTCCTGCTCGTCCTCGAGTAGGTAAGTGATAAAAAGAAAGAATAATTTTTGAGGTGACATGCACCATCAAAGACTTGATCGAAGTATTTGTAAAACATTCAAAGCTGGGATCATAGTACTTCAATCATAACATGAAAGACAAAGTTCTAGAAATAAGACAAAGAAACGATGATGCAACATGAAAAGGTACAAACAAAAGATTCATGAATAACAATGTTTTGTAAGACGTTTGTTTGTTTCACATAAAGAAAACATTGCATAATAGTATTCAGCTTGTCCCTCATAGAGTAGCAAATATAAATGCATAGGACACCTTCAAAGTTCATAAGAGTGACTAGATACAAATAGTTTAAAACAAGCAATATCAAGTTATGCATCAATCAACTAGTCTTGGGACAATGCACATAGAACTAAGAATGGCCACTATGCTCTCAAAGTAAGTGCATAAAGGTAGAAGGTGGAGACTCAATATAATGGTGGAAGAAAGGCCTTCATATAAGGATGTAGGGATTCTAGGCTCATAAAGAGCTTCCAAAAATTATGGTACTTATAGCTTTCAGCTCTCATTGCCCCTATCATAAGCATCTTGAAGGTGATTAAGGTTAAAGTGACACAACTAAGAGGATATGCTTGACAAGTTATAAACTGAAATCTCATGCCCCTTACTTACGAAGACCGATCCTCATGCTACTAAACTTTAGTCACAAATAAGCTCTTGTCATTGTAAGTACATATTTATCATAAAGAACCGCCAACGGGGTACCCCTTGCACATGATACAGGAGCTATCCCATAATCAAAATGACAAGGCAAGCAAACAATGAGCATCTCAGCGATCTTTTTATTTGCTATTTGCATAGGTTTTTATTGAGGATGCTTCATAGAGTGCTCATTATGGTGATGCTGCAAGTTTCCACCATTATTAGGCATGGCTTAGGCTAGTGGCCCAGGCGTTTCTCTAACACAAATACAAACTCCATGATCTTACAAGTTCCACTTTTATTTCACACCGCCGGGATCCGTAAGCAAAAGAACATGATATCAACGGGGTACAAAGTATAAGTGCAATGTTGAAAGCGTTCCCCTTGATACATGGTTCTGCTAACTTCAACTTATAAAGCGCAAGCATATACGCAACAAAGAAGGACCCAATGGTTCAAGTTTATTAGATGCAAAAAAGTAAAGTGTGCCATCAAGTTCGTGAGAGCTTTAATCACTAGTTTTCTCATAACAAGTTTAATTTGGAAGGTAAACAAAAGCGTGAATATACTTGGAATAGCATAAGATAGTAGGTAGGTATGGTGGACTCTTTGGAATAACTTAGTTTAGGGAGTTGGATGCATGAGTGGAACTCATACTTGGTGGTGGAGGCTAGCAAAAGACTGGGAGCGACAAACTAAGAGAGCAATAATGGCCATAATCATGCAGAGCGACAAAACATCATTGATCAAAGCATAAAGTGATACTACAAGTTGAAAACTAAAGGATCATAAAGGCTGTGGTGACTTGAGATAGTTATAACATGGTGTGAGCATGTGCCAAGTCAACCCAAATAAAGCAACAAAGGAGAATACCACTATACTATGCTTTAATATCCTAAAACAACGCATGATTCATCCAAGGCACATTAAGCAATCTCAATTGTTTATAACAAGTCATGCTACAACAAAGAATACTAAGCATAAAGCCAAATAATATCAAGCATGGCATGACAGAGCATAGGCCACAATCAAAAACGAGCTCTTTTTACCACATACGTATGAACTTTCCTACTCTTTTCCAAACCAAACCAAACTATTTGCAAACTAAAGTATGAAAGAGGGGGTCCAACCAATTTATTCAGAAAACTAAGCAAACCAAGCAAACGAAAAACCAAAACCAAAACAAAAAAGAAGACGCTCCAAGAACAACACAACTATGTATGAAACAATAAAAATGAAGCGTTTGGAAGAAACCTGGGATTTTTATTGATGAAGAAGGGAATGCCTTGGGCATCCCCAAGCTTTGACGCTTGTACTTCTTGGATATTTCTTGGGGTGACACGCGTGGTATCCCCAAGCTTGAGCTTTAGTCCATCCTTCATCTCATTACTCATTCCTTCCATACACCTGGAATTTTTCATTCATACAAAACTTCACACAATCTTTATTAGCAACATTAGTGCACTCAAGATAATAGGTCTTAAGGTTCAGTTCTAACACCAAATAAACTTCCATTAGAACACTAGATACTGTAGCACTTCCCTCAAAAAGCTCAATTCCCCAAAAGAACTCAAAAAGGAACTAATAAGAAGCAAATGCAAAAAATGGCAGAAATCTGTCAAAACTGACCAGCAGGTAAAGACGAATTTTTTTGAAGACCTTCTATTGCTCAAATAAAAAAGTGTTGAACTAACGAAAGTTAGATAACAACCTGGGCAGGAGCACAAAAATTCACGCCTCAAAAAGACATTTAGAGATTTTACACGAATTTTTACGGTGAAGCACAGAAATCTGTTTCGGGATAGCAACTTTCCCAATCATTACTTCTCTCTCATTAGAGGTTACTCTTGGCACAAAAAGCAAATAAAAAGGATAAGGAGCGGTTATTACTGAAGTAATAACTTCCAAGACTCATCTAAAACTTTTGGGTTATCTCCCAATAAGTACTTTTCTTTAACGCCTTTAAGTTAGGCATAAGAAGCAAGAAAGAATCAAGTGTTCGAAGAAGCATTAAAACCAATACCAGAAATATTTTCAACAAGGCAAGGTATATCATCCAAATAAGTTCTAGAGGATCCTCTCTCAATGCTCTTAGGTTCACTATTTTCATCAAAAGGGTTTTCAGGAACAAACCAATCAAGATTCTTTTCTATGGCATCATGTATTGCTACTAGTTTAAAGGGTATTGGTATCTTAGGTTCCTCCCCATTAGGTTCGGTTTTGTTCATCTTTTCTCGTGTACCAACAACATCTACACATGAGCCTAGCATATTGAAACGTTCAAAGACTTTCCTAGCTTCCTTGGCAACATCATAGAACTCCTTAAACAAAGTTTCTAGAATAAAATCCCTCTTTTCAGGGTCCTCAATTTCTTTAAGCTTAAGAAACATTACTTGCATTAAGGGGTTGAGGTTAACAAACCTAGCTTCTAACATGTGAATTAAAGAAGCTGCAGCAATCTCATAGTTTGGAGCAAGTTCTGCAAGGGATCTATCCTCAGTATCTTCATGCTTACGAACATGATTAAAGAATTCTTCAATATTATCTTTCCCAATTATAGAACCACTACCAATTGAAAGGTCTTTCAGGGTGAATTTAGGGATCAACATGGTGAGCTAAGGAAGAGGTGACAACTAAAGGAGACTTAATTTTTTTTGTGTTTTTGGTAAAGAAAGCAAACTAGTAAAACTAATTTTTTTGTGTTTTTGATAAAGAAACAAGCAAACAAAGCAAAAAGAAACTAAGCAAAACAAAAATAACAAAGTAAAGAGATTGGTTATGAGGGACTCCCCTTGTGAAGATGTCCTTGACTCCCCGGCAACGGTGCCAGAAAAATGCTTGATGGCTCAGTGTTGATGTAGATCTCGTTGGGAACCCCAAGAGGAAGGTATGATGAGCACATCAGCAAGTTTCCCTCAGTTATGAAACCAAGGTTTAATCGAACCAGTAGGAGAAAGGAAACACCCCAAAGGTGTTGCTAGCTGAGCCTTGGCAGGGCGCACTACCAGTGCTAGTAGCAACGTGGAGACCTGCACAACACAACCACAAAACTCTGTCCCCAACTTGCGATGAGGTTGTCAATCTCACCGTGTTTTGCTGAAAACAAAGGATTAAACGTATCAAATGGAAAGAAGTAATAGTTTGCAGAAAGTAAACACAAAGCAGTAAACAGTTTATAGATTGTATGTAAAGAAAAGGACCGGAATCCATAGTTCACTAGAGGTGGCTCTCCTTAAGATAGATAACATGCTGGGTGAACAAATTACAGCGGGGCAATTGACAAACATCGAGAAAGCAATACATGCATATACTAATCATCTTGACTCCTTTGGAACTTGATTGGGCATTACAACATTATACGTAGACCGCCATCCAACTTCATCTATGACTAATAATCCACCTTCAGGTTATCATCCGAACCCCTCCAAAGATTAAGTTGCAAGCAACAGATTATTGCTTTACGAATTGCGTGTAAAGTAAACAATACGATTGTTCTATGAACAAATGATTGTTGTTTTCTCCCTAGTAGCAACAGCACATCTAGTACCTTAGAGATTTCTGTCACTTCCCTAGATTACCAGAGGTATGAACCCACTATCGAGCATAAATACTAACTCTTGGAGTTGCTAGCATCTACTTGGCCAAGATAGCTACTAACAATGGAAAGCATGCAAGATCACAAATAACAAAGACATGATAGAATCAATAATCAATCTGAAATAATATCTCAATATCCATCGGATCCCCGCAAACACAACATGCAGAATTACAAATAGATGATCTTGATCATGAACGGAGCTCAAAAGATCTAGACATGAAAGCACAAAGGAGGAGAACCAGCCATCTAGCTACTACATAGACCCGTAGTCCAGAGACGAACTACTCACGCATCACACCGGAGGCTTGCATGGTAATGAAGAAGGCCTCTAGGGTGAATTCCCCTCTCCGGCAGGGTGCTGGGAAGAGCTTCAGATCCCTCCCGATCTAGGGATGGAGATGACAGCGGCTATAGACTCTTTCGTGGATTTTTGATCAAGTACTTAGGGTTTTCGTCCTGAGGGCATCTTATAGGCGGAAGGAGAGGCCGAGAGGGTGCCTGGGCTGGCCACACCACCCCCTGGCGCGGCCAGGCCTGGCCCACGCGGCTAGGTGGTGTGGTGGCCACCTAGCTCCTCTCCGTCTCGTATTCTGGCATCTGATGATTTCCGGAAAAATAGGCACTTTGGCTTTTGTCCCGTCCAATTCCGAGAATGTTCATTTTCTGACTTTCCTAGAACCAAAAACAGCAGAAAACAGGCAGCTGGCACTGTGGCTCTTGTTAATAGGTTAGTCAAGAAATCATATGAAAAGTACTCCAAAGTGTGGAAAACACAAGAAAGTGGATAAAACCAAGCATGGAACATCAAAAATTATAGATACATTTGCAATGTATCAGGGGGCTATATTTAGGCCAGCCACTTAAATAGGGATAGTTTGGGAACAAAAGGGTAAAAACTGGACAAAATAGGAATCGGGCATCAAACCCATGTTGACTTGAGACTGGAGGCCTTCCGGCAATAAGTTCGGTCCCACCGGACTGGGCGCCAGAAATTCCGGCCAGCATCGCTAATTCCGGTCGATTACCGGAACGGCATGCAGAGATGTGTTTCGATCGGCGCTGGTTGGTTTTGGCGTGCGCCGGAAATTCTGGTCGGGGGTCCAGTCCACCCGAGCATGCGTTCTAGGGCTTGGGCCCTATCTTCCAGTTCTGCAGGTGTAAGCTCTACAGCAGTAGGGATTGGCATAGTTAACGCATCTTCGATGAGTTTTCGTGCACCGGCGGTAACCATGTATCCATCCACCGGAGTTTCCTTTGGCTCATATGGGATTAGGCCTCCATTCGAGTCTTCTTCATATTCTTCGGCAACTACTTCCTCAGTAGGAGGGTCTTTTGCCGGAGTTTTCTCCTTGTTCCTCTTCTTTGCCTTCTTGGCAGCACCGGTAGCAAAGACGGCTTTAGTTCTGTTTCCTAGAGTCAAGCTCTGATTGATACTTTTGGACATCTGGACGTCGGGATTATCTCCAAGATCCATGTCATCCTGTTCTTTAGGAGAGTTTTCTCCGGATCCTTCGTCATTGGCTTCTCCTTCTTCTACAGCTTTGGAGTTGTACTCCTCTTCATATTCCGCGGAGAACTTTTGGAAATCTGACAATGTCATCGAATCATCCGAAGATGCTGGTAAGTCTTCATTGCCTCCTGCATCGGCAGAGCCGGATTGGGATCCCACATATCCTATGAAGTGCGACACGTGCATCCTAAGGTAGTTGCGTCTTTCTTTGTGGGCTTCCTCGAAACGTCTGATGGTCTCGAGAATTTCATCCATGCTGGCGTCATGCCGCATCATACGCCTTAACGTGTGCCTCAAGAAAGGTTGATCTGTTGGCAGAGCCAGAACCAGAGTTGTTGTCTTGCTCCTCCTAGTTTTTGACCTCGTTAGGAAGATCGATCTGGGATTCGGCCCCCCTAGGGAGATACACTCCAGATTCGACGTTCATAGTAAGATCTGCTTCATGCTAAGCTTTCTCCATTATCTTTGCGATAGGTGTGGGCTAGGTGGGACTAGGGTTTTCCAGGATCCGGAACTCCGCCACCTCCGCGGACAAAGTGGACCCAGAAACTTCTTCCGCCTCTATCATCACTGTTGGGGTGGGTGGGGCAGGTTCAGTGAAACCGATGTAAACATCGATCTCACCAAAAGATATGATGGTGTAGGTAGTCATGGCCTCCCTAGCCGGAATCCAGGTCTCATCGAGAACGATGAGAGGGACGTCGCTGGCGTAGAGGACGCGACCGACGGTGATTATCTCGCTGATTCCGACTCTTGCAGATTCCGCTCTGAAGTAGATCCAAATCTCACTTGCCCCACGGTGGGCGCCAACTATCATCGGACTGATGACAAGTACACCATGAGGGGGTCCTCAAGGCATGTGGAAGAGAGAGGTGTGAGACTTACGGTGTTTCAGGACGGTGAGCACACAAGTTTACCCAGGTTCGAATCCGCCGGCTTTGGACGGATCCTACTCCTTCTAGCAATCCAGTAATACTACAGAGCCGGAATATGGGTTACAAGGGTTTTTCCTATGCGAGTTGAGATTGTAGACTATTGTGGGGTGCCCTAAAGGCTGGTCCCTAGAATGGCTTATATAGTTATCTGGCATAGGGTTTACGGAGAGATCTATCTGGCTACGACTAAGAGTCAGTTACAGAGTACATCTTGAACTACAAGTAACACTACAGGCCTATGTCGATAAGTCTTCTAGGCCTTCCCGTAGCCGGACTGGACTCCGTCTCTTCTCCCTGACTAGGCCGCCCGTGAAGCAAAGCTCTAACCCGAAGTGGGTCACCCTAGGTAGTGAGGCACAGTGAAGATACCCGGAAAGTATATCCCCAACACCTGGCACGTGAGAATCAGATAATAGAAGTATGACATCTCATTTTTTATATAAAATTATAGTAGGTGAAACTCAAAAAATATTTATAATTTCGAGCCACTTTCATAAAGTATCACGTGTGTTTGGTTCTTATACTTTTTTATAATCTAGAAATCAACCTATAGCTACCAAAATAATCTGCGTCCATAAAACTGATCTGTAAATAACTTCTATTCTATAGGAGTACGTGGGCGGGGCCAGGGGAAAACTACATGCCCTTTCGTCTCTAGAACCGCTCATGCATGCTTCTCCCGATCTTCCTAGCGGTTCCTTTCTTCTTGATCCCATTCCTTGTATGTCACCTGCTGTAGAGCATGCGTTCTGGTTGGTTTCGGCGTGCGCCGGAAATTCTGGCCAGAAATTCCAAAGAGGATTCCGGTCCACCGAGCCTGGCACTAGTTTTGTCTGGACCTTCTTCTTGTGATGGTTTGGCTCCTTCTCTTGGCACTTCTTCATGGGGTTCATAGCTGAGAATGCATAGGGGATTGGCATGAAGTATCCATCCATCCAATGATGTATCAAAATCACATGAGACAAGGAGAGAATTCACCTTAGCTTGAAGGATCTTGGCTCATGCACGAGTCATCGGTCTACTTGGGGGACTTGGTGTTGTAGATATGGGGACGTCCGTACGATGGGCTACATCAGTTCCCCCCTTGGGAAAGAGTTGTCCTCGACTCTTCATGGTCATCATCTTGAACATCTCCGTGGAAAGGCGAAAGGTCCTTGACGTTGAACGTATTGCTCACAAGGTACTTGGAGGTCGAGATGTCGATGATGTAGGCATTGTTGTTGATTATCTTAAGGATCTTGAAGGGACCATCTCCTCTTGGCTTTAGCTTGGAATCATGTTCCTTGGGGAAATAATCCTTGCTCAAGTGTATCCACACAAGGTCACCGTCTTCAAAGATCATATCCTTCTTGTCCTTGTTCAACCTTGAAGCTTGGTCAATGACTTGTTGTTCGATAGTAGCTCTTGTTTCTTCATGAAGCTTCTTCATAGCTTGGGCGCGCTTATCAACATCCATGTTGGTGCACTCATGGAGAGGTAGAGGTAGGATGTCGAGCGCGGTGAGGGGCTCGAAACTATAGAGATCATGAATGGGCTCATCTTTGTTGTAGAGTTATTGGCACGATTGTAGGCGCACTCGGCGTGGGGAATGCATTCCTCCCAATCCAGCAAGTTCTTCTTGATCAACACACGAAGGAGAGTACCAAGGCTTCGGTTGACCTTGGTTTGGCCATCGGTTTGCGGATGCGACGCGGATGAGAAGAGAAGCTTGACGCCGAGCTTGGCCATGAGGGTCTACCACAAGTAGCTCATGAATTTTACTTCGCGGTCGGAGACGATTGTTCTTGGCACACCGTGAAGATAGGCGATTTCTCTGAAAAGAAATTCGCAACATGTGAAGCATCGTCGGTCTTATGGCATGGTATGAAGTGTGCCATTTTGGAAAAGCAATCCACAACAACAAATATAGAATCATGACCATGCTTAGACCTAGGTAAGCCTAACACAAAGTCCATGCTAATGTCCGACCAAGGTGCATGAGGAATAATTAATGCCATATAAAGAGCAAATGGGTTAGATTTAGACTTAGCTTGAAGACATGTAGTGCATCATTGGATGTAGAGCTCCACTTCTATCTTCATCTCGGGCCCATAGTAATGAGTGGCGAGCATGTCCAACGTCTTGTCACGTCCAAAGTGACCCATGAGGCCTCCACCATGTTATTCTTGGAGAAGCAAAAGTTGGAGCGATGACTTCAAAATGCAAAGCTGGTTTTGTTTAAAGATAAAGCCCTTATGCAAGTAGAAATCATCAACCTCTTTGTCAATAGAGCACTTTGCGAAAATTGGTCCAAAGAATGGGTCGGAAGAATACAAAGTTTTGATTTCAACAAGACCCAACACATTTACTTCAAGTCGAGTAAGAAGGCTTGTGTGCTTGTGAGACAAAGCGTCCGCAACTACATTATCTTTGCCCTTCTTATACTTGACAATGTAAGGAAAATATTCCATAAAATCAACCCACTTAGTGTGTCTCTTGCTCAAGTTGGCTTGGCCTATTTGATATTTCAACAACTCATGGTTGGAATGTATGATAAATTCCTTAGGCCAAAGGTAGTGTTACCAAACTTGAAGGACACGTACTAAGGCAAAAAGCTCTTTGTCATAAATTGGATAATTAAGGCGAGCACCATCAAGTTTCTCGCTATAGTAGGCAATAGGACGCCCATTTTGCATGAGGACTCCTCCAATGCTAATACCACTAGCATCACACTCTATCTCAAAAGTTTTTGTGAAATCCGGTAACGCAAGAAGAGGTGCTTCGGTGAGCCTCTTTTTAAGTTCATCAAAACCTTTTTGTTGTGCTTTTCCCCACACGAAGATGACATTCTTTTTGGTCAATTCATTGAGAGGACAAGCAATGGTGGAAAAGTCTTTCACAAAGCAACGATAGAAACCATCCAACCCATGAATACTTCGGAGTTCACTCACATTTGTGGGGGTGGGCCAATCTCATATGTCCTTAACTTCAGAAACATCAACTTTAATGCCATTGGAAGAAACAACAAATCCAAGAAAAATTAACTTGTCTTTAGCAAAAGTGCACTTGGGAAGATTAGCATAAAGCTTTTCATTTCGAAGGATTTGCAAGACCTCCTTGACATGTGTAACATGGTCATCAAAATAGACAACAACACTTTTTCCAATGAGATAATGCAAAATATGATTCATAAGGCGCATGAAGGTGGATGGGGCATTAGATAAGCCAAAAGGCATGACCAACCATTCATAGATACCAAGTTTAATCTTGAAGGCGGTTTTCCACTCATCACCTTCCGCCATGTGTATTTGATGGCAACCACTACGAAGATCAATTTTCGAGAAAATAGTGCCTCCACACAACTCATAAAGCATGTCATCTAGACGTGGTATGGGATGTCGATAACGCACGGTGATATCATTGATAGGACGGCAGTCCATGCATAACCGCAACATATCATCCATTTTTGGAACAAGAATCACGGGTACCGCACTCGGGCTAGTGCTTACTTGGATCAAACCTTTGGAGATGAGTTGGTTGATTTGACATTCGATCTCCTTCGTCTCCTCTGGGTTCGTGCGGTAGGCTGCGTAGTTTGGTAGCGGTGTGCTGGGTATGAGGTCAATGTGATGTTCAATGCTGCGAAGAGGAGGTAGTCCATGTGGGAGCTCTTCAGGGAACACGTTCTTGAATTCCTACAAAATAATCATCAAAGAGGGAGGAATATTTGTCAAGTCATTAGTTCCTTGCGCTAGTCCCTTGCAAACAAGGACATAGTGCAAAATGGATGGGTTGTTCCTCACATCTCTCATCTCACTTTTGGTGGCAAGAAGACCACTCTTAGTTTTTCCACTCGAGTTAGGCTTGTGGATCTCACTCACTATATGGTCGTTCTCTTGCTCACCACTCTTCTCACAAGAAGGTGTTGTGTTTTGCGCCCTCACTAAAGCCTTAGCATTGTGCGCAATTACTTGGCTAGGAGTCATCGGTTGCAAAACACATATCTTGTTAAGCCATTTGAAGGTGTATATATCTGTGCGACCATCATATAGAGCACCTTTGTCGAACTGCCATGGTCGACCAAGCAACATATGGCAAACCGTCATTGGTACTACATCACACTCCACGTGTCTCTGTATGGGCCAATAGAGAATGTTACCAAGACGGTGTGCTTGATCTTCACATACCCCTGGTAACTTAGCCATTGAACATGGTAGGGGTGCTTGTGAGGATGAAGGGTGAGGTTGAGCTTTTCACACAACTTGGTGCTTGGAAGGTTGTGGCAACTCCCTCCATTGATGAGCACCTTGATAGATTTCCCATTGATGTCGGCATGTGTTTGGAAGATATTTGATCATTGATCTTCATGTTCTTATGTTTCAGTGGTCAAGATCCTTGTGATGACAAGTGATGGACTTGTGTCATGTTTAGACATGAGGAGTTCTTGGTCATCTTCCACACGTTGCCTTGCCATTTCCTCTTTGACTCTAACATCAAATTCATCTTCACTCAAGTACTCTTCGTTGCCATTGTCATGAATGAACAATACTTTCTTGTTTCCACTTTTGTCCTTTGCCTCCACACTTGTACCATTCACCATGTAATGGCAGGGTATCCTTTATTGACTTGCCACTTGGGGGCGGTTTTCCTTGAGGAAGTGTGGGCTTGAAGGAAGGCTCGGAGGTACTTGAGGAGCTACCATTGAAGGTTGTTGGTGTAGCGGTTGAAGCTTCCTTGTAGGTGAAGTACGTCTTGGGCTTGTTGTACTTGATGTCCTCTTGCACTTGACGCTCGGCTTTTATTGCAATGTGCACAAGCTCAACCATGTCATTGTATGTTTGGAACTCGACAATGAGCTTGATTGGGTGGTTCAAGCTGATGAGAAAACGTGCCATTGTTTGCTCCTTGTGCTCTTCAATGTTGGTGCGGATCATGTTGAGCTCTATTTGCTTGAAGTACTCTTCCACGGTCTTTGTCCCTTGAAGAGGTCACATGTGTAGTGTGAAGGAACAAAGCGGAATCTCATATGAGCCTTCATGTCATGCCAATTTGTGATTGGGGGATCTTCTCTTGCATCACGAGCACTTGAACTTGTTCCCACCAAAGGTTGTCATAATCATCAAATTGAAGCGAGGCCATGGAGACCATCTTCTCGTTGCTATAGTTGTGCATACGGAAGATCTTGTCGACATTGAGCACCCATGAGAGGTATTCTTCAGGATCATTTGATCCGGTGAACTTGGGGATTATGCACTTGAGCTTGCCAAAAGTTTCTTCATCATTGCGGTCACAGTAGCGGTTGTTGCCTTGATGGTGACAGTCTTCGTCTTCCATGCAATCATGCGACGAGCTTGGTGACCTTGTTGATGTACTTGCGGTTAAGGAGCCGCATTTGGAGGTGGCGGAACTTGATTCCCGCGACATTGTTGAGGAGCTTGCTCTTGCTCTTGGCACAGTTGTTGACGAGGAGGAGGTGCTTGGGACTCATGATGGTCATGAGGAAGGGGGGCCTCTTGAGGTTGTTGTTGACGAATAGGAGGCTCGTTCCTCGGTTGGTGTTGCGGATTAGGCACTTGGGCATCACGACAAAGATCATGGTCTTGAGCTTCATGACATGGTGGGCGTCGCTCAATATGTACCATTTGATGCTCCATGTCTTGATGAGGTGGAGGAGGCGCCTCGTGATGACCATGGTGGCGGTGTTAACGTTCATGACGGTGATGATGAAGATGAGGGTCGTGAAGAGCATCACGTCGATGATGAGCTTGATCCTCCTAGTTGGAGTCATCACTTGTTGAGTCAAGAACGTCTCGCGAATGATGGCGGTGTGGTTGCGGTTGCACTCGAGGTTCCACTTGTGGTTGCGCTTGTTGGATCACTAGTTACCTTGCGTGATGATGGTGTCCTTCGCGCCTTGCTTGGGACCTTGAGGAGAAATCACCATCATAGCTTGACGTTGTGGCGTGCCATGGGGAAGGTACATAGTGCAAAGAGCTTCCATCTTCAACCACGGGGGCATCATTGCGTCTTGGCGCACCTGGATGATGATCTTAGTGAAGAGGAGAACGGTGACGCGATGAGCTTGAAGAGCTTGATGCGCGTGAACGTGGTCTTGTCATTATGTCGATGACGAGTTGAAGCTTGTCATTTGTCTCAGGGACGGAGCGTTGGAGTGCTTCATTTTGATGGCCAAAGTTATGTTGCATTGCATGCATTTGTCTTTCGAGGCCATCGAAGCGGTTGTTGATGTTCTTGAACCCGGCTTGAGTTTTGCCGAATTGTTCATCTTGTCGCATCTCAAGAGCCTCGCAACATTTGCAGAACTCGTGTCGGATGATGTAGTGTCTTGCACGCATCATGTATGGGCCTTGTTCTTCTTCTTGGGGAGGTGGTTGGCTCGACTCACCATGCCTATCCATCATGGAAAACACAAAAGGATTGTATATGGAAGTATGGTGGTGTTAGCCTTTCACATCACCTTGGGGATTGCACCAAACTAGAAACCACAAATGAGAGCTATAAGCGTGCAAAGTGAAAACACAAACAAAATTCACACTAAAGAATTAACTAAACTCTCAAAAGCTTTTGGTGGAAGGTTAGGGTGGTGGAAAATCAAATGAAACAATCCAAAGAAAAGTTTATTGTTAAAGGTGGTAGAGAACCATCAAAAGCAAAAAGGATACGATCTAAAAAACACAAGGATACACACACGTGGATACGGATGTGGTTAGCACAACTATCAAAATGAGCACAAAATGTCCTAACGATGACTAAGCTCGGTTGTCGTGCCTACACAAGGAGAAACCACAACTTGTTTGCCAAAATAGGATAAGTAACGGATTTGTGCACTTGCCTTGGTTGCGCTCTTTCTCTCTCTTTGCTTACAAGCTTGAAACTCTCTTTGTATTGGGAGACTATGTATCTTGCTATTTTTATTTTTGTCTTTTTTTATTCTTTTTCTCCCTTTCTATAATACTATGTTAACTCTTGAACTTGCTTACACACTCTCACTTTCCAAAGTCAAGTGCACAATGCTTAGGCAAACACAAGATGAGCTGCTCTCATAGGATAGATACACACAAAGGAAGAAGGGTTAACAAGGTGGAGCAAGTTATACCTTCGGTATGACGACTTGCTACCAGTGATGGGGATGATGTTCGGGCATCGTGGTGTTGAGGAGCACGGTACGTGATGATTCGCGGAAGCTTGAAGTTAGTTTGGGTGACATGCACATGAGACACGAACAACACAAGAGGAAAATGGTCAAAATGGGTCAGAAAAATTTTCGGCGCAGAAGCCGGCGACGCAGGTTCTGGCACTGGAAATTCTGGTGGCGAGGTCGGCGAGCCAGAATGCTTGCCGGAAATTCTAGCGGGAGAACCAGTTCGCCAGAATTCTCACCGAAATCAGTTCGTGACGACTCGAAAAGTCAAATCTCGGAAAATTTTCGGAAATCTGTCCAAATTGGGCTGGGGAAAGGTCAAAGGAAGGTAGATCGACATACAAAGCAACATATCCATGGACCAAAGCCACGAAAAACTCACCAAATCCAGAGATCATTCCGAAGGCAATTTGGGGCTCTTTTTTGGGGATTTTCAAATTTTTGGTGGATACAAGAAAAAATTATGGGGGAACTCGTGAGCAACAAAGCTCTTAATACCAATATCTGGAGGGCTAACCTCGGGGATGGCCCAATCTTTCACGGATCCCTTGAAATCGAGGAGGGGGATGCGGGAGAGGATGAAATCCATGAACTCACGCACGAAGAACATGATGAACACACTCACACGAAGACACGATACACACCTATATCTCACACCGGCGGCTACCGGTCCGGCATCAGGTGAAGGTCTCTCTCTCGAACCGGCACGGTGAGTAGGGAGTCTTGGTGAGATCTTGACGTCCTTGCAAGGGACTCCGATTCCAAGGACTTGTACAACGAGGGAGGCATGATGCAAACTCTAGTGAGGCGGGGGATAATTGGTGCTCCTTTCTAAAGGAGAATGAGACTAGAAATTAGGGAGATCCACAAGGGTGTATTCTAATTTCAATTATCCAAGTCTGAGTAATACAAGGGGGTGTGGGGGCTATATATAGGCTAGCCACTTAAACAGGGGTAGTTTGGGCACAAAAGGGTAAAAACTGGAGGAAATAGGAATATTCTCGAGCATCAAACCCATGTTGACTTGAGACTGGAGGCATTCCAGCAATAAGTCTAGTCGTGCCAAACTAGGCACCAAAAATTCCGGTTAGCACCGGTAATTCCGGTCGACTACCGGAACAGCGTGCAGAGATGTGTTTCGGTCAACGCCGGTTGGTTTCGACATGCGTCGGAAATTCCAGCGTGCACCAGAAATTCTGGCGAGGATTCCGGTCAACCGAGCCTGGCGCCGGTTTGGTTTGGACCTTCTTCTTGCGATGGTTTGGCTCCTTCTCTTGGCACTTCTTCATGGGGTTCATAGCTGAGAATGCATAGGGTATTGGCATGAAGTATCAAGCCATCCAATGATGTATTGAAATCACATGACACAAGGAGCGAATTCACCTTAGCTTGAAGGATCTTGGCTCGTGCACAAGTCATCGGTCGACTTGGGGGACTTGGTGATGTAGATGTGGGGACATGTAGGATGCGTTGCATCAAATAATGATTTTATCTCAAATCTTACTATTTGATTGTTTATCCAACCTACGTGGTTCAATATGAACTTAGATCTTCGTAACCACAATCTTTGAGGCACGGGAGCCATGAGCATTATGGCTGACTCCGGGACATTTTCCAGTGTTGCGCAACTCAGCACATATAGCTAAGGTTCAATAACCTTATCAAAGTTCTATTGTCCTCCCACTTAACTTTTAGCTAAAAAAAATCTCAAGAAATTTGACTTTTCTAAGCGACAAACACTTTTGTCTTCGGTGTTATGGAGGAACACCCAATGGTTGTTTTGGGATAACCTACAAAGACGTGCTTATCTTAATTTTGTTGTAAATGTTTTACTTATGCCTAGCATACCAAAGCTTAAGAAAAGACGACTTGGTTTTTATCCCAATCCATAACTCATATGGTGTCATTTCAACAGATCACGATGGTGCTCTTTTCAGTGTAAATGCGGTAGTCTCTAAAGCTTTAATCCTTAAAACATAATGGCATTTTTATAAATGACACCTTTGATCTTACCATGTCATACAAGGTTTGATATCATCTCTCAAAAATTCCATACTCCTATGTTTTATCGAGAAACACAAATCCATGGAACGATTCCTTAAATCTTAGGTATTTTGCTAAACTTGTAACACAAATATATTATTTTATCATCCAATCATAAATTCTTTATTTTCTTGTTACAATGATTTTCTACTTCATCTTGAAAGTCTTTGAACAATTTTCAAATGTTTCATACTTTCCCTTATTAAGTAAATATACACATATATTCACTTAAATTTTCGGAGAAAGTATATAAAGTTGAAAGATCCACCGCACATGGCTACACGTAATGGACTATATACATCAACATGCACAATGTCCAATAAGTTAGTCTTATGTTCCTCTTTGGTCTATGAATGGAGTTTCAATTATTTCCAGAAAAGTCTCACAAGCGTCAATTAATCAAAATCAAAGACTCCAAAAATCCATCAACCTAGAGTTTCTTCTTGATTTCTTTCCAATATAATTTAAACGATGATGTCACTTTGTAAATGATCTTCAATCATTTGCCTTGCGACATTTTAGCATTAGTTTTTATGGACATGATTTCTCCAAATAGACTTGTAAAAGTTCATCGATCTTCCATGGAATACATAATTATTTGAACAACCTTTGTTCTCATAATACCTGAACAAAATAACAATTATTAAAACAAATCTGGGAGGCAAGCTTTGATGTCAACGAGAAATAACACTATTTGTTTTCGATGAACATCATCACACATTCTCTTGCTAGTTACTTAGGCCATTGTAGTTCATGAATTGTGTTGCTCTCTGTGACATTTCACGCCAACCAATTTGGTATCCTATACCCAAGAACCACATTGTTTAATCAAGAAAAGAATACAACCATAACATGTATATCATCTATATACCTAAGCTGGACATTTCCAGTCTTTTTCTTTTCTGCCAAATATTTTCCAGATTTTCTTTCAGCATTTCCGTTTCCTTTTAAAAGAATCTGCCAACATGAATAGTGGAACCACCAATAGTCACCCCCTTCGCTCTCGCACGAAATGAGAGGAAACCCCCTTCCCCCTCGCTTCTGGTTGTTGACCTTAGAGGACCGGTCCGAATCCGAGCCTTCTCTAGCGGCTTTGCCAGCTGGAGAGTGGGAGGGGGAGGGCCAGAGTACATGTTAGGAGTAGATGTAGTTGTCTTGGCATACTGCCGGTAGTATGGAGTAGGGCGCAGGTCTGCTTAGGCTAGATCTAGCGCATCCGGTGTTGGTGGCGGCGCGGTGGTGTGCTCCGGCGGTCAGAGACATCGAGGAGCAGTGCTTCCCCGGGGATCTCTGCAAATAAGCTCAAGGTGTGTTTGTTCTTCCCCTTCCTTTGCTACTCTGCTCTCTTTTGGTCTCTCTCTCCGGTCGGCCGTGGCGGCGAGGGGAGGAGAGGACTGAAGCGGAGTTGTGGTTGGGAAGGGGGAGGACGGGATTCTTCTCAGCTGGAGCATTGGTGCTGCTCCAGTGGGTTGCCGACGATCCGTAGCATCAAGCTCTCATGGAGGGAGGCATCATTTGTGGCTCCTCTTGCAGGAATCCCTCATAAGCACTAGCGGCAGCAATACTATGGTGTCGACGGCATCCTCATCAACCTAGCCGTCCAAGGAGGCGAGGGGGAGAGAAGGAAGGCCTCGATGGTGTAGGTGTCTATGCTGCCCTTCTGCCTCGTCAAGCATCCAGAGCGGTGGCCTTGATTGCCACCCGCATCTTCGCCCAAAAAGGGTAGAAATCGTGCATCGAAGGCGCGTCTTCAACCTCCAGGAAGGAGGCCATCTGCTTCTCCATCCTATTATGGCCAAGTGGTCGTCCCCGGCTAGATCAAGATGGTCAGTGGCGAGAGCTTAGCGGTGGTGGAGAGAGTAAAGGACCAGATTGCTTTTCTAGTTTTTCTTGTAGGGTCCTTCTTGCTTAATCAAAGGCCTTTTCTGCAGTTAGTGAATTGTAAGGGTCCTGTATGCATATTGTACCCACCGACAGTTTATTAATGGCAGCTTCGGGGTCCTTCGAGACCCCTTTTCCCATTCAAAAAAAACATCAATAGTGGTGACATACACATGACACATAGTCTAAATCATGTTAGTAAAACACTAATAGCCTTGGACTTGCACTTTTGATGTAGATCACCATCATCAAATGTTTGGCGATCTTCCAAATTTCATTCCTTTTAGTAATCCTTTTAATGTAGTAAACATTTTACCTACATCTTTTATCCATCCTTATCATGACAAATTTCATGATCGAGCTACTATAGCTCATAAGGAAGAATCATGAATATAATGTTAATTCTCAAAACCTTTTGGGTGATCAGGATGCCTAGCATCTCCAACCTTTTCAAGTTCTCATACAATACGAGAATATGTATTTTATTAAATTATAATCCATCATATGGCAACCAAGCATTGTTTCAGATATCACAATATCTCATACACGTGATGGTTTGTGAAACAATTTTCATCTCCTAGATAACATTGATATCAAAACAATTTTTCAATATCAAGAATCATGGGGGCAAGCATGATACTTAGATACTAACGCTGGAATTTCTTAATCTTGATTCAATATAGTTTATTGAATTTCACAGAGTAAGTCAGGTTTTGCTAAAAGTTTGCAATAGTACTTTAAACTTTAGATTGACACTCATAAAACTATACGATACCAGCTCATAAAGTAAAATTCCAGAATCCTATAGTTTTATTGTCTAAATTATTGCTAAGCACAAAGTAGTAAACAAATGCGAGTGACTACAACGAACTATGCAAATTCACTTTGATTTCGTTTATGATAAATTGAGTTCAAATTAATCCAAATTACTAAATTAACTCCCACTCAAAAACGACACCCCTCTAGTCATTTTTAGTGATTACACGAACCAAATTCACTACACCACGACCGATCATCACCTGAGGTGGTGTAGCTGCAATATCGAGCATCATATGTACATCATATCATTAATATGACTTGTGCTTTACCTTTTGGTTCATGTTTCGAGGCCATGTATGTACATGCTAGGCTCGCCAAGTAAGAACCTTAGTACTCGCGTGTGTAAAACTGTCTTACACCCGTTATATGCGAGCGTAGAGTCTATCACACCCAATCATCATGTGGTGCTTCAAAACGACAAACTTTTTTAGCGGTGCATACTAAGGAAGAACATATTGTTATTTTCATATTTAGTGAGAGGGATCATCTTATAATGCTACCGCCAAGAACTAAGCAAGACATAAGCAAAATAAGATGCATAAAAGGGATAAACATCACATGCATATATAATATGTTATATGATATGGTCCTTTCTTGCACTTGATCTCCATCTTGTGTGTCATGATATGATCTCCATCATACCACCGGCGTGGCACCAAGGTCTATGGCGCCTCCATCATGGCCGTCTCCACCATTATAATATATCTCATGGATATATATAGCACGCATTCCATAAAACATAAAGACAACCATATGGCTCCTGTTGGTTGTTTAATTTACAATAAATCTCATTGCATACAACAATTTTTTTATCAATGACCATATCACATCACATGCCCTGCAAAAACAAGTTAGACACCTCTAATTTATTTTGCATATTTTACGTGGTTGTGTGCTTTTAAGGAAAGAATCGTTCTACATACGAACTTCAACCACAATGGTGATAATCAAGTTATTAGAAAACCTTTGTGAATTAGATCATGACTATGCTGGGAGAGACAAACACCCGTTGAGCCACTTACGCAATACAAGTTGCATGTTAAGCGTGGGAAAAGTCTCATGTGCGAGGACTTGTAAAGTTAGTCTGGGCCGCTTCATCCCAACATGCCCATGATCCAAATTCACAAAATTATGCAATAACATGATCATCAACGTCCACATATCTATGTGTTCTAACCGTACAAAGCATCTTTGAAGAGACATAGCTCTGATACTACTGATGGGGTTCGTTGCATGGAAAACTGCCAAGATCGAATCTAGGCAATACCTGTAACGGTTTTATAAGGACTCACCCTTGAAAAGCGAAAGCGGTATAACGTTCCTACAAACAAACATGGCTGGTGTAGAATGTACACGATCGTCCTCAAGGACACGATGATGATCAGCACCACAAATGGTAGCGCATCCGTAATAGGACATACGTTCGGCGTGACGACGACCTCCGTCCCTTACTCTAGATGGGTAGCGGAAGTAGCGGATCCTCGGAAATTCCAGAAGCACTACTACATGGTGGTGGTGGTGGATAAGATATTGAGAAGGGCTTCGCCTAAGCACTGTGCTCGTGGCAATGGACAAGCTAGCAAGGGGGAGAAGATGCCAACCAAAGGGCATATGAGAGGGGATGGGATGAGTGTGAGAGAGGGGTATCCACCATATTCTTTTATAGGGGGAGGGAGTATCCCCCAAGGGGCTGTGCGCATGGGCATGGTGTGCCCCCATCTCTCCCTTCTTGATTGCTACTGGAGTCTTCACTCACACATAATCAAAGGTCACTTCCTCCCATTAATTCTCCACTAAAAAATCAAAGGTCTTTCCATTAAAACACTTTAATTCACTTGGTTTAATGAAACTCAATTTAATGAACACTTCATTTAATGAGTACTTCATTTAATGAACACATTAACAATTTAATACCTTGCAATATTTCGATACACCGAAACTATTCTGGTAGTTCTATTAGAACAATTTCTACGTTGTCCAGTATTTTATCTTGCGCTCCGTATCCACTTAAATGCGTCGACGAGCCTTAATTGTGTCACACTATGGTTCGTCAACTAAGTGGACATGATTGAGACTCTCTCCGATCAATAATCATTAGCGGTATCTGGGGATCCATAATGACTCTCACTTACTCAACGATGAACTAGTGATCGCGTGAACCTTTTTCATGGTAACCAATTCCTTTTGTCTCATGATATTTTACTTCTCCAAGATCCAATCATTTGGTATCATCCATACCTAGTTCGATCTCGTTACCGACAAGTAATCTTTTCTTGTTCCCGTGATATAACATTCTTAGTGATCTCATCACTTGCTTGCAAGCTATGTCAATGTGATACCACCGAGAGGTCCCTGAGTATATCTCTCCATCATCAGGATGTACAAATCCTACTCTTCATCCACGAGCCTCAAATAACACTTTCCAAGTACCCAATGCCATCTTTATAATCACCCTGTTATGGTGTGATGTTTGATGGAATCAAAGTACTCTTCCAGTGTTAGTGATTGACGTGATCTCATGGTCTAAGGATTAGTGTTACTTTGAATGAGTTAGCAATATAAACTTTGAGGACATGATTGTATTGCTAATCGAATGTCATGATCATATTGCTAATCACTGTGGGTGAATGTTCATCACATCATTCTCCAATGACATAACCTTGTTATTAACAACATCCAATGTCATGATCATGAAACCTTGATCATCTATTAATCAGCAAGCTAGTGTAATGAGAGGCATTACTAGGAACCTTTTATTTGTTTATTAAACACACATGTATTGACGTTTCCGGTTAACACAATTATAGCATGAAAAATAAACATTTATCATAAACATGGAATATAATATAATAACCACTTTATTATTGCCTCGCGGGCATATTCACTTCACCTTATGTGACGTGGAGTACCGAACCGAGAGGTCGAGAAGGTATCCGCAATTACAGTTCTTATCATGTTGGAACCTTGCCCGTGGACCCGTATGACGTAATGAAGTCATAGTGGGGTTTAGGTCTAGTCCAGGATGATGTAATCAGTGATGCTGACAGCTTCTTTAACTTCTCTTGCAGCCTGGTGAGGTATGTTGAGAGGATATTTTCTATGGCCATGAGGAACAGAATCTGAACCGGTTGAAGAGGTCCTTTCAGTAACTGTTGTCTCTCAGATCTCTTTTATTGTGTGGGAATCTGCTCTAGTAGGCGAAATTGAAGGTGGTGATCATAATTAGATTCATGCCCGTGGTGCCGACTGACGGGATGTGTCCCTATGTGAATGCCGAGAAATTCCCTTGTCTTCCAATATGCGAATACTTCTTGGGCTCATGTCCTCTCGACAATCTCATTTCCTTTAAGTACCTCCAGTATGGTACTGTTTCTTTTCACCACGAGGTTGAGATCCTCCTCCCTCACTCTCGAAATAAAGTTCTTATCCTTCCACCATGGCCAGCAGAAAGTACTACTCCCTCCATCATGGGAGACCTCGCATGCATCGAAATTTCCTTCCATAACATTGTACATGTCGTGGTACGTGACCATGTTAAGCTAATGGCATCACACTTTCAAAGGACAATGGATGTCGTCTAGAGGGGGTGAATAGGCTTTTAAAATAATTACGGTTTAGGCTCTAATAAATGTGGGATAAAACTAATGTTTAATTTATCAAAGCACAAAACTTAAAACCACTAGGTTCACTAAGTGCACAAACAACCTATGCTAAGCAAGACAAACAACAAGGTGATAGCAAGATATAATAATTCAAGCACGATGGCTATCACAATGTGAATTGCATAAGTAAAGGGCTTGGTTGAGAGATAATCGATGGATGCAGAGATGATGATTTTTATCCCAAAATTCACTTCCAAAGATACTATGTCTCTGTTGGAGAGGTGCGATGGTGCAATGCTCTCAGAATGCCACAATTGGCTTACCTTGAGGTGTGGTGGCTCAATTCTAACCCAACGCCACACAAGGCCTCACCCCAAGATGCGAAGGCACGCAACTCACCGACGCCACAACAGGCTCACCTTATTCTCCTGAGTGCGCACCACAAAGGAAGGCACTCGATCCACTATGGGACACTTGAGGGTGGTCACCGAACGAGGCTCCCAAGAACAATGCCACAACATGCCACAAGCTTGGGAAATCTCCACAACCCAATTGGAGGCCCCAATAACAATAATAATGCCACAAAAGGCCACAAGCTTGAGGAATCTCCACAACTCAATTGGAGGCCCTAGGAACTCACTACTACTCCACACAATCGTCTAGGGTTCCAAGAACCCAAAAGAAACAAGCTCACAAGCCTGAACTCGCCGAATCTCTGAGGAGAACTCAAACCTATGCACCAAAGCAAGGGCAAGTACTTCACTCCCAAATTCCACCAAAGCTACAAAAGATATTGGGGGTATAAGAGAGGAAGAACAAAGAGGAGAACACAAAACTCTCCAAGATCTAGATCCCAAGGATTCCTTCACAAAAAAGGGATTTGGTTTGGTGGGGTGTAGATCTAAATCTCCTCTCACAAATCCCTAAAAAATATGCAAGAATCATAGGAGGGGGAAGGGGAGAGCACAAGCTCTTCAAGGTCAACAATGGAGGAGATAGAGAAAGCCAAGAACCAAGAAAAGAGCTGATGCCCATGAAGGGGAAGAAGAGCGCATTTTAAAGGGCTCCCAGATCTGATCATTTGGGTAAAATCGCGCCTGGATGGTAGTACCGGTGAGCCACCGGAAGTTTCGGCTAGCCCAATTACAATGGCTCAAAATCTGTTGAAAAGACCTAGTTGTACATGCCGGAAGTTCCGCCCTATCCGGGCTAGAACTTCCAGCCGATACTACCGGTCCACTACCATCCAAGTACCGACAAATACAACGCGACCAAACAGAGAGCTTACTGCAGGGTGTCACGAGCTGAGCAGAAGTGTGCCAGAATTTCCATTGGTACTCCCAGCGGCAAAATGCCCGAGCGGTATTTCCGGTCAACTACTGACCCAAGTACCGGTAAATATGCATAAAAAATAGAACAGGTGTTGGGGGCGTTCCCATGCTCACCGGAACTAGCCTAGTACTTCAACCGGTACTAGCAGCACCAAATTGGCCTAACGGTACTTTCGGTGGGGCAGCGGTACTTCCGGTCAGGGAGAACTCCAGAACCAAAACAACCATAACTTTTGCATCCAAACTTCAAAAGGGATGAAACCAATTTTGTTGGAAAGATAACGACGTGTATAATATAATGTATATATATGTGTGAGATATCTCCCAAGGTGTGGAGCTGAAAACCCGCAAGATAAAAAACACAATAAGATATGCAAGGGAAATCCATTTTTGATGAACTAGAGCTTGTTATGAAGATAACCACAAGCTCTAGATCCTCTCATGGACAAAATCCAAACAACAACCAAAAAATATGATGTTGTGTATGCAAAGGTTTGATCTCTCTCTGAAAGATACGAACGAGATACTCACTCGAGAGCCCCTCTTGATAGTACGGCTATCTATCCTAAACCCGGCCTCCCAACAACTACAAGAGTCCGGTAAAATAGAAAACCTATCAAGATCATATCGTTGCCTTGAGAATTCCACTTGAGCTTGATGTAGACGATCTTGTCTCCTTAAAGATGGAACTCCTTTCTTGATTGCTCTTGCTTGCACTTTGCTTGATGAACACTTGCGACTTTACCGCCATACTCCATGGGGAAACCTCTTCTTTGAACTTGTCTTCATCACTCCATGATCACCGAGGATGGAAAGCTTCAAGCATGAGATCTTCTAGAGATGGCGCATCTTGATCTTGCACTTCACTTGTTGATGATGTCTTGAAGATAGCCATGAGGATCTCCATCTTTTCTTCAAGACACTCTTGATCTTGTTCTTCTACATGATTCTAATAGTCACAAAGCCTTTGGACATTGCTTCTCCTTCATTTCTTAATTTTTCAACCTTGAAACCAACACATGGCCCAACCATGCCAATGGACAAAATCTGGAAGTGAAACTTAATTCACACATTAGTCCATAGAGATTGTCATTAATTACCAAAACCACATATGGGGGCATACATTCCCTCTCACACTTGTTCATCGCCTGCTGTGTGACGACATTAGAGTCCCCAAAAATCCTAAGGCAAGTTGCACCGCAAGCCTTGGCCATACGCATGTTGTGCAATGAGTCCTATATTCAACTTCATTATTGGATGCATTCTGAAAGCTCATCCGCAATATGTAGCACATCTCGTATCCTTGTGGTGACATAAGTATGGCGTCGGCACCTGCTCCTTCAACTCTTTTGGACCCATCGAAGTACAGGATCTAGGCACTCAATAAATCTGGAGGACCCGTGCACTGGATCTCCATCCACTATGTTATGAAGTAAGGTAGTACCTACGACTTTATGGTTTTATGCTTCTCGTATGCGATGTCTCAAGGGGAAAGTTCGATTCCCCAAAGGGAGACACGCCATGTTGCCTTAGGGTTGTTGAGGATGTTGGACATATAGGGGCCTCACTGACCACCACTATCAGGTTCTCCTGGAAGTAGTGGTGTAGTTTGCACGCTGTCATGAAGACACCATATGCCAACTTCTGATAGTGAGGTACCGTTGTTTGGATTGAGAGATCACCTTGCTGAGGTAGTGATGGCAACAACTCCATGTGTACCAACTCGTTGGGACTCCAAGTGCATAGTGTTGTAGCAAGCGTCCTTTCCCCACAAGGGTGACTCGAGGGTTTATATCAAACTCTCAGGGAATTGGCAAAGAGTAACTTTTTCTTCTCTTCTCAAGCAACCCGCAAAGAAAATTTTTGCCTTGTGTCCCCAACTCCACACTGTGGTTGTCAAGCACAAAGTTTCGTATTAGTAATATGAAATAAGAATAAAACTAAGTAAAGTAAAAACAGTAAAGTAAATGCAATAATTAAAGGTATTTTTGTGTTTTGTTTCTGTTTGCGAGAAAGTAAGTATTTTTGTGTTTTTACGTAATAAATTGCAGCAAAGGTAAATGATAACAGTAATGTTGTTGGTTGTTTCTTATGATAAAATTTGGACCGAGGTTCATGGGTTCACTTGTCTATCTCTCTTTAAAGCTATAGTGGACATAAAACAATTCATCATCAATATTATATTGGTGGAACATCACTATGTGTTTGATAAGCATTCATATGGGCATCATGTCCTAACATAGAGATGATGTAACACACCTCTCATATACTCCTCTAGAAAGGGAAAACTCAAAGCAATCTAGAATTAAGAATTAACAGAGCATATACATAAGTACTTTGGCATGATGTTTGAATCACAAATATGCTACCTTGAATAAACAAGATTATCAAGCTATCACTAGATAATTATAGCACATGAATTCACTTAATCCCTAGTGAGGTAATAAAAGAAATGTAAAACCATAGTAGATCTCGAATTCTTTGTCACTATTCAATCACCACCACCATGTTACTCCATCTAATACACTATTTCCTCGACACACGTTCTTGCATACAAGTTGGATCAAAACAAGAAATTAAGAATGGGATATATCATATGCATCTATCAATACATCTTACACATAGATAAATTCCAATCTGAAATATTAAATCATAGAATAAAGATCCACCACATAGGAATTACATATATGACCATAATCATGTAGGGAAGCTCATATGGTACAAGATCTATGAAGAAGAAGATGAAGAAGAAGAAGAAGAAGAAGAAGAAGAAGAAAGAGAGAGAGATACTTCCACAAACCCATAGTCCAGAGGTGGACTACTCCCTCTTCATCATGGTAATTAAGTTGGAGATGTTGGAGAAGGTAAAGATCCCTCAGGTGGTGGCTCTGATGGAGTTTCCCCCTCCAATATTCACTGGTTCTGACTCCTTTTTGGTGCTTCTATGTTTTTGTGGTGCTCCCCTCGAGGATGCCCAAGGGGCCTTTTTATAGCATTTTTCGGTCAAACCAAGTCGGTGGGTGCAAGATTGAATCGAATCAAACAACCGAGGAGGGAAAGAGGTGTGGAGGCGCGTGCACCATGCCTGGCCGCGCCAGACACCTCTCTTGGCCTCCGGGCCTCCCTCATGAGGTCCAAGCACTCTAGATCCTTGTCTTCGTGAAATATTTGCTTTCCTAGAGTTTTAGCTCCATTGCACTTTGTTTAGGTCCCTAAAAGATCAAAATACACAAAACATGATTTTCCTATCCTACAGAGTTATAACCAAAATATAGGGGATCATTGGTAAATCTCCAAAAATCAATATAAAACATGGTTATTGCATTATATATGTGTAGATATGTGGGAACATGAGTTAATAAACTACAAAGTTCATGTATACATTTTACATGCATTAGCTAGTATACCAGTTGCTGGACCCTATGGGTTTTTCCTTCCTCAGGTTGCTCAATAACTAGCACCGTGTTAACCACCTAGTTGGTGGCGGCGATGTATAGTAGTAATGGTTCTCTATATTTGGGTGCCGCTAGAAGGGGTGTCGTCGAAGCGTGTGCTTGAGATCTTCAAAGGATCTCTAGGCTTCATGGGTTCACTCGAAGGTATCTGATGTCTTCATTACTGTGTAGAACGGTAAAGTTTTTTGCCCATCCTAGCTGAAAGTGCATGTGTGCCCCCATGTGTGGTTTTGGTAATTAATGACAATCTCTATGGACTAATGTGTGAAATTGAGTCTCACTTGTAGTATTTGTCCATTGGCATCGCTTGGTCCATGTGTTGGCTTCAAGGTTGAAAAGGGAAGAAATGAATAAGAAACAATGTCCAAGGGCTTTGTGCATATTGGAATCATGTAGAAGAAGAAGATGGAGTTCCTCATTGCTATCTTCAAGACATCATCAAGAAATGAAGTGCAAGCTCAAAATGTGCCATCTGTAGAAGATCTCATGCTTGAAGCTTGCCATCCTTGGTGGTCATGGAGTGATGAAGACAAGTTCAAAGAAGAGGTTTCCCCATGGAGTTTGGGGGAGCAAATCGCAAGTCTTTGTCAAGCAAAGCGCGCACAAGAGCAATCAAGAAAGGTGTTCCATATTGAAGGAGACAAGATCGTCTACATCAAGCTCAAGTGGAATGCTCAAGGCAAAGGTATGATCTTGATAGGTTTTCTATTTTACCGGTCTCTTAGTTGGGAGACCAGGTTTAGGATAGATAGCCATACTATCAAGAGGGGTTCTCGAGTGGGTGACTCGATCGCATATTTCGGAGAGAGATCAAACCTTTGCATTCTTGCATCATCCTTCTTGGTTCTTATTGGTATCTTGTCCATGTGAGGATCTAGAGCTTGTGGTTATCTTCATAAAAATCTCTAGTTCATCAAAAATGGATTCCTCTGATATATCGTATTGCATTTTTATCTTGCGAGTTTTCCGGCTCCACACCTTGGAAGATAACTCACATATATATATTCATGATATTTTCTCCCTTGGTGATACCAAATTTCCAACAAAATACGTCGTTATTTTTCCAAGAAAATTGTATTCATCCTTTTTGGAATTTGGATGCAAAAGTTATTGCAGTTTTGGTTCTGAAGTTTCCATGGCCGGAAGTTTTAGCGTGCCACCAGTAGTACCGCTAGGGCATGTTTACCGCCAGTAGTACCGGGTGAAGTACTGGGCTACATCCGCTCAGCCCAGTTTTAGTTTAGTAACCTCTATGTATGTTGTGCACTATTTGACGGAACTTTGATCGGAAGTAAAGGTGGTAGTACCATCCCTGCTAGAAGTACCGATGCACCGGCGGTAGTACCGGTCAAGCTTGTTTTCTTTCTTTCGTGTCACAGTTTTTTGACCATTGGCCGAGTGCCAGCGGTAGACCGCTGATGGATCCAATTTTTGCCATCTTCCACCGCGTTTGAAAGGATTGTATGGGCACCTAGAGGGGGGTTGAATAGGTGCTACTTCAAATTTTACTCCTTTTCAATTTGGGGTTTGACATGAAAGGTAAATTCTCTATATTATGCAACTATGGTGAATTTACCTATATGACAAACAAGCACAAACTAAGCAATAACTAGATAAGTAAAGTGCGGTAAAGGATAGAAGTAACCAAAGTGAACCATACGGAGACACAAGGATTTGTTTCCCGTAGTTCCTTCCTTTTGAGGGGAAGTACGTCTACGTTTGGAGAGGGGGTGGTTTCAAACCACCAACGCCACGAGAGGCCTCCCTTGTTCTCCGATGAACCTCAACCCAACGGGTTCGATTCACCTCTTCCACTATACGGCAACCTTCGAGGTGGAAGCCGGCACCTTTATAACGAGTTCGGGGCACACATCCACAACTTAATTGGAGGATCCCAAGTACAAGCTAGCTGTCAAACAATCAAAGACAAGCTAGTAAGAACCAAATCACAAGCTAGGGTTTCCAATGAAACACTAGAGCAAGGGGCCCTCAAGTGAATGAGGGGGAAATGAAGATCTCTCTTGGTGAAGATGTAGATCAAGGCCTCCTCCTTCGATTCTCCAAAGATCAGTGACTTTGGATGGTTGAGTGAGGAGATCTTGTGGATTTGGTGGCTCTAATGGTGCTGGTGTTCTTGAGATGGACGAGCAGCTTCCAAGGTAGAAGAAGGGGCCTTTATATAGGCCCCCTGGAAATGGAGCCGTTGGGAGCCACTTGACCCGGACAGTCCGGCCGGAGTCAGCCGGACAGTCCGGCCCAGCCGGACATTCCGGGTGAGACCAGCCGGACACTCCGGCCTTGCCAAGTTTCCAGGCAGAATCCGGAAAGTGTCCGGATGGTGTCCGAAAACCTGTTCTGAGTGTCCAGAGAAGTTGCCCACTTCTCATGGGCGGATAGTCCGGCCGAATCCCACCGGATAGTCCGGCCTGGCCGGACACTCTGGCCTGGATCAGCCAGACAGTCTGGCTAGGACTTATCCTTTGCACAGACCTAACCCCGGGAAGCTCTTTTTCCTTTATTGCACCATACATGGGATAGCAAGAATCTCCTGAAACATTTAACAGATGATTAAACTTATCCAAGTGTTGTCACCAAACATCAAAATAATAGTAAGGGCATAAATGCCCTTTCAATCTCCCCCTTTTTGGTGTTTGATGACAACCTAAGGATTTGCAAAAGGGATAGCTATAAATGTTCACAAGTGGAGAAATACAACATATAGCGAGGCTCCCCCTAGATGTGTGACCAATTTTTGCTTTGCATTTGAATGCATGATCACACACCATAGGATTACATCCTCTCTAGATTTTGTAGCTAGTAATATATGACATGATATATAAACACAACTAGATCAATAAGCTTGGCATAGATATAACATAGTCACTTAACACAACTAGGCTCAGCACACAACACAGAGTTCAACACAACAAAGTACTCAAAGAGTAGGATAAAGACACGAAGCTTCAAAGAGGCAAATCGAAATAACGTGAAGCTCGTGTACCCATGCAAATCCCTGGAAGCAACCTAAGTAACCTAATATGCTACTTCTCCTCCTTTGGCATCAAGACGCCAAAAAGGGAAAAGAGCACAACTAAAGCGCCCCAAAACCAACTCTAGCCACTGTAGTCATCGTCGTCATCCTCCTCCTCATCCTCGTCCTCGTCCTCATCATCCTGATCCTCCTGAGTAGAGCTCTAGCCGTAAGGGCTTGAAGAAGAAGATATATCCTCAAACATGGACCAATCCACATGACCCTAACTCCAGTGACCATAGGAGAGTGTGCCATCAGACGACTGTTGCTGAGAAGGATCAACATCCATAGGCTGGTTGATCCGCTTGAGCTCCTTCATCACGTTCCTGTTCACCTTGTATGCATCGTACTGACTATGGCGAATGTCAATGTTCTGGCATAGAAGAAGCTTCTTCCACCAAGAGGCCTTCTTCACCTTCTTGTGCACTTCCTCCTTGGAGGTGGTGAAGCGGTATGCATTGCTGGCATGCTTCATGCGAGGACCACGGGTCACAGCCCCCGAAGCCTCCTAAGAAGCATCATCACTGTCAGAGGCATCTATCTCATCATCCTCAAAAATATCCTGAGCAGGGGTGTAGCCACGAGGAGCCTTGGAGGTAGGGCCACCCTTCCTCTATAACTTGGCAGGGAATGAGCAACAAGCTCAGTGTACAGCAGAGGGGTGTCTGGAGCCTGAGCAACAATGAGCTTCATCACATATGGAGCAAAAAGAGGGCACTTCTTGTCAGTGATGCACTTGTACATATCCTGATAGATGAAGTCCATGACATCTATTGTGCCACCTGGGTGAGCTAGACCGCGAACATACACGGAGTGGGCATGGGCCATAAGATTGATCTCAGCACCCCGCATCTCATCATTATTGCCCGCCTTGGGAGTGAGAGTGTGGCGGAACATGCGGAGAAGGATGTTGTAAATGAGCTTGATATTGATGGTTTGGCAAATGTGGCGCCCCGCAAAACCACTACTAGAAAATCGCGATGTTTTATCTATGTGCATCATCCTGACATTAGCATGCATCTTTATGTTTGAAAGTATTTTGCTAAAAGCCTATCTCTGTCTTCCAAATATCTCCGTCTTATTTTCAAATAAGAACTCCGGTCTTTTCCGGGTCTTTTATTTGTCTAAAAACTATTTACAAAATTCTTTAAAATTAAAACAGATTAAATAAATATTTTTAATCAGGGGAGGCCGCCGCCAGCCAGGCCCAAAAGCCCAGCTAGCACCAGCCTACCACCCCGTAACCTAACCCTAGCCTTGCCTACCCCAAACCCTAATCCCCATCTTTCCACCACCCTGCCGCCGCCGCCCCCTGCACATCCCCCCACACCACCTGGTGCAACCCCCCGGTCCCACCACTCCCTCAACCCACCCCCTGCCGACACGACCCCGACCGCACTCACCACCCCACCTGCTCCCGGCCCCACCTCACCTCCCACGTGCTCCGCCTCCTGGTCCCCGCTTGGTACCCATGTGCCTCCCCCACCTCGCTTCTCTCCCCATCGTCTTCCACCCCGCGCCGCCACCTCGTGGCCTCTCCTCCGCCTCCTCGGCCAACCTCCGCCGCCGCGTCTTCCTCGTGCCTGCTCACCTCTCTGCATCGCCGCCGCGCGACCCCCCCGCTCGACCTCGGTTCCTCCGCCGCCAAGAGCTCTCCTCCCGCCTCCTTCCTTGCCTCGCCCCACCTCGCAACCTACCCCGTGCCCCGCTTCCCCCGCCACCTGGTTCTCCTCTTGCAGCGCCCGCCGGCCGCCGCCGGGCCACCTCTAGCTTCCGTTTCCGGTCCTCCCTCATCTCCGGCGTCTCGCCCCCCTGCCAAGCTCCTCCTCCCGCAGATCACACCTCGGGCCGCCTGGCCCTGCCCAGCCCCGACCCTCCCCAGCGCCACCATCGCCTCGCCTCCGGCCGCGCTTCCTCAGATTCTGCCTCCGAGCCTGCCCCCGCTTCTCGCCTCCCCGCCACCGCTTCTCCTCTGTCGGCTCCTCCCTGCCCGCTGCTCGCAAGCTGAGCCACTGCTCCATCGCGTTTCCGCCGCCGGTCGCAGCGCCCTTGACCTCCCCGCAGCGTGTCCTCGGGCCTCTGGTCTTGCGCGTCGGCTACACCGCCTTTGTGTCGCTTGCTGCGACTCGACCGGAGCCCGCCTGCCTCCTGCAGCCTTCCTTGGAGCCAAGGTCTCCACGGTGTTCAGCTCCACACCAAGGCAGGTCTCAATCTGCTTGATATTATGTCGAATAGATGAGATGCTACCAAAAAGGGTTTCACAGATAAGTGGATTCAAGATCAACCTCGATGAGCAAGTGGCGACGCCCTCAAGTCTCAACCAACGCTAAGTTCTTCCTCACGGACCGTAGGGCGCCGCACCCCAAGACCTCCGACGATGTGAACACAAGACCTCCTTCATGGATCGATGAGTTCTCCTTCACGGATCCGATAGCTGATACCACACCCGAAGACCTTGAAGACCGATCCCCGAAGACCAAAGCGATGACAAGATCTACCGATGACCGAGAACCCGGACGCCAAGATCCATGACTCAGAGATGCCAGAACACCAAGTTCGTCGAGACCCTGAAGACCTGCTCCTCAAGGCGAAGTTCGAACCAAGACCGCCAAGATCGCCAATCGAGCGGCAAGCACTTCCAGCGGAACGCCAAGTCCTTCTTCCCGGATGCACAAGATCTACCTCTGTTATCCGAGAACGATCCCCGAGACCGAACCCCAGATCCGGACCACGAGACCACTCAACCCCTCGGAGCCAAGTTCACGAACCCTAATGTGATTCCCTATCCGAGATCCCATTATTTTTATAATATGACATTATCGTCTGTCGCATATTAAATTGTTCATACTCGCATGCATATTTGTGTGGTTTGGGGGCCTTATGCCGATTAACCTTATAATTAAATATGGGATCCATATGCGGACATTTCTAGTCTCATATTGGTCCCATTTAAATTTGTGTAGCTTAACCGGTGCCACTATTTGACTTGTTAAGACAACATTTAAATTGTGGGGTACCTAAACAACTTGAACCACTTAAATATTTGCCGGGACCCTGGTTCCGTTAATATTGCCTAATTGCATCGCATGCCTGCCATGTCATACATCATACATGCATCATGCCCGATTTTCTACCGTAGTATTAAATAGTCCATCCGGTGTTTCTTCTAGTGCTTTGCTTCTTCACGGATTAGGCCGATGATTTGATGCGAGTGTCGACCCGATCTTCGGATGAACCTTCGGCAATGTTTTCAGGCGAGCACCTTCCCCTTTCTACCTATCTTACTTTTATAGTCTTTATTTCCTCCTGTTGATCTATTGCTATCTGTGTTGCGATGCTATAGTTTTCGTACCCGTGATATCCCTTGCAGCCTTATATTGCCTTGGACACATCCTATTACCTGTTGTTGGTAGATAGTTGGACTTTGCGTCGTTAGTCGCTTGCTCTAGCTTTGCTCTCGTCTAGTACCACAGTTGTTGGAGTATTGCCGTGTGTTTAATGTTGGAGTTGATCAAGACTTTAATTACTGTTTAATAACTAAAATTGAAGTAGGTAATGCAGAGGCACCGGTGGGTGATAGACAATATTTGGTTTCCGACCGCTCATTTGGTGTCCTGTAGGACCCCGGAGTTCTTGACACTGTTCGAGATCGAGGCTAACCACATGTGGGATGTGGGCACCCCATCGATTAGTACCTGATTTCAAAGTATTGTACCGGGGCCACAACTAGTTTGAGGTTTTATTTACTATTCTGTACTTATGCCATGCTTTATCGCTTTATTTAAATTGTAGGTAATCGCACATCAGTCTTGTTAGGACCGTGACCTGCTGCTGTATCGACAAGCCCAGCCTCATTTTCGGTTCCCGATGCGTTTACAGCCGGCTACACAAACCCCGAGTCCGTCTCGAGACCGCCGACTTCGCTGGAGTAGACTTAGTGGGGTGGTCCCCATGTACTTGCTTTGGGTCCGGGAAACGCGTCATGACTTAGGCCCCGCCGACATACCGATGGGTGTATGTTAATTGATCCGCAAAAGGGTCAAGTGCGTGTGGATATTTTGGTGCACCTCAGGGTTAAATCTTTTCGAAAAGCCGTGTCCGCGGTTATGGGCGACTTGGAGCACAGTTCTCGATCATAGACAATTATAACTAAAGTTTACTGTTATAATTTGACTTGTATCCGATGTGACTAGTAATCAGCTCAACTACAACGGAATGGCTAAATAAAAGTACCAACAACTGCTGGGTTTGGGATATCTCATGCTTATTGTATCTGACTAGTAAGTGTTGCAACTACAACGGAATGGTTAACTAAAACTTCCCACTGCTTATTATATCAGGATGACTATCTATACCTGACTAGTAATTGATGCAACGATAACTGAATAAATAAACTGCCAACTGTGTGAGTTCCTCGGTTGACTTCCTCGTTTGGTCTCGAGGGGAAAATACCAGGATGGGTATGTTTTGTGGTATCATCAGGTTGGTTCCGAATAGGTCTTTCTTATCCCTCTCTGATAGCCGACAGTTATATCGAGTCTCTATAGGTTGTTTAGTGCATGCTGCGCTGCCGCTTCAGTCCACCATACCTATGTAGGCGAGGACCGCCGAATTCTAGACTCGCCGTGTACTGGCCTCAGTACTGATGCTCCTCTTTTTCCTTTGCCCTTTGTCGGCACCCCTTTTGTTTAGCAGGTTTCGACGTCGTTAGCAGGGTTACCCTTCCGGCTTGGCCTGGGCAGGGTTATGGACGCCATTGGTTATTCTTCAGGGCTCTTAGCTCAATTTGCATCTTGTTCGTAGTCGGACGCTCTATCTTTTTCAAGGTGATTTGGATCTTTGTATATAATATCTGTATTCTTGACTCATTGAGTCGCTGTTGTATATATATCTGTTCCGTGGGTCCCATCGAGGACTGTTGTGTAATGTTATTACTTCGTTTCCACCCGCACGAAAGTGCTCGGTGGCACCTTTGAATCGCTTTCTATGCGGGTTTGGCGGGATTCGCTAAAACTTGCATAGGCCGATTCTGAGGGTGTTACAGAGTGGTATCGAGCCAAAAGCTATGAGCCCTACAAGTCCAGCCTGTAGGATAACCTAGCTAACGGCCGAAGTAGAGTGTCAAAACTATTTTGCAAAATCGGTTGAATCGTTCTGATTAGGTCTGATTTTACTCCTTACCCCTCTGCTGCTCTCCTCTCACCTCTGCGTGTTTGAATCCGCTCTCTTCTCTCTCTTCGAGTCCAGGATTTCTCGTGGTTGGGTTCCATCGCACTTCGTGGTTTCGCTTCCTCCTTTGGTAACGGTGTTGCTACTCCTGGTCTTCATGCTATCCGAGGAATCCTTCGTCTGGTGGACTTCTCTTTGTTCCTTCTCGTGCCTTCCGGTGTTTTCCGACGCGACGACATCATCTACGCCAGATCCGATGCAGAGTCTGCATCCCTCCTTTGTTTCTGAACCTCGATTGTCGAGATCTTCACCGCTCGAGAATGGTTGCACGCTTTTCTACTGATTGTGCAGAGTAATAGTTTGGGTGCGTGATGGATTGGCCCCCATGCCGACTACTCAATCTATTTGCTCTTGTACATTGAAGTGGGTAAGAATGCGTCGTTCTTCTCTTTTATCGAAGCTAGAGGTGGCTTTATTTGTGGATACCTCTACCTTCGACCTCTTGTTTCCGGAGTGTTCTCTCGACGATCACGGACAACTCCCCTTGTTAGTGGTGTCGCGAGGATCTACACGAAGCGAGAAGACGCAGATCGTCGACCTTCCTTCCAGTACCATGAGGCGGATCTCGAGGGCGAGATCCATTGTTAGTGGTGTCGAATTGTGGCGCCCCGCAAAACCACTACTAGAAAATCGCGATGTTTTATCTATGTGCATCATCCTGACATTAGCATGCATCTTTATGTTTGAAAGTATTTTGCTAAAAGCCTATCTCTGTCTTCCAAATATCTCCATCTTATTTTCAAATAAGAACTCCGGTCTTTTCCGGGTCTTTTATTTGTCTAAAAACTATTTACAAAATTCTTTAAAATTAAAACAGATTAAATAAATATTTTTAATCAGGGGAGGCCGCCGCCAGCCAGGCCCAAAAGCCCAGCTAGCAGCAGCCTACCACCCCGTAACCTAACCCTAGTCTTGCCTACCCCAAACCCTAATCCCCAGCTTTCCACCACCCTGCCGCCGCCGCCCCCTGCACATCCCCCCACACCACCTGGTCCAACTCCCCCGGTCCCACCACTCCCTCAACCCACCCCCTGCCGACACGACCCCGACCGCACTCACCACCCCACCTGCTCCCGGCCCCACCTCACCTCCCACGTGCCCCGCTCCCCTGGTCCGCCCGCCCCAGGCGCGCCTCCCCCGCACCGTACCTCCCCCACCTCGCTTCTCTCCTCATCGTCTTCCACCCCGCATCGCTGCCTCGTGGCCTCTCCTCCGCCTCCTCGGCCAACCTCCGCCGCCGCGTCTTCCTTGTGCCTGCTCACCTCTTTGCATCGCCGCCGCGCGACCCCCCGCTCGACCTCGGTTCCTCTGCCGCCAAGAGCTCTCCTCCCGCCTCCTTCCTCGCCTCGCCCCACTTCGCAACCTACCCCGTGCCCCGCTTCCCCCGCCACCTGGTTCTCCTCCTGCAGCGCCCGCCGGCCGCCGCCGGGCCACCTCTAGCTTCCGTTTCCGGTCCTCCCTCATCTCCGGCCGCCTCGCCCCAAGGCTCCTCCTCCTCACAGATCTGTCACTGGCCGCCTCCGCCTGCCCAGCCTCCCTCCCTCCCTAGGCGCCCGATCAAGGCTCTGCCTCACGGCCGCGCTTCCTCAGATTCGCCTGCCCGAGCCTGGCCCCGCTCTCGCCCTCCCGCCACCGCTTCTCCTCTCTGGTCCGGCCTCCTCGCCCGTCAGCAAGCCGGAGCCACTGCTCCATCGCGTTTCCGCCGCCGGTCGCAGCGCCCTTGACCTCCCCGCAGCGTGTCCCCGGGCCTCTGGTCTTGCGCGTCGGCTACACCGCCTCTGTGTCGCGCTTGCCTACGCGACCCCGACCGGGAGCCCGCCTGTTCTCTCAGCTTCCTGAGCCAAGGTCTCCATGTGTTCAGCTCCACACCAAGGCGTGTCTCAATCTGCTTGATATTATGTCCGAATAGATGAGATGCTACCAAAAGGGGTTTCCAGATAAGTGGATTCAAGATCAACCTCGATGAGCAAGTGGCGACGCTCCTCGAAGTCTCAACCAACGTCAAGTTCTTCCTCACGGACCATAGGGCGCCGCACCCCAAGACCTCCGACGATGTGAACACAAGACCTCCTTCATGGATCGATGAGTTCTCCTTCATGGATCCGATAGCTGATACCACACCCGAAGACCTTGAAGACCGATCCCCGAAGACCAAAGCGATGACAAGATCTACCGATGACCGAGAACCCGGACGCCAAGATCCACGACTCAGAGATGCCAGAACACCAAGTTCGTCGAGACCCTGAAGACCCGTTCCCGGAGGCGAAGTTCGGAACCGAAGACCGCCAAGATCGCCACCGGAGCGGCAAGCACTTCGCCGCGGAACGCCAAGTCCTTCTTCCCGGACAAGATAAGATCTACCTCATATCCGAGAACGATCCCGCCGAGACCGAATCCCAGATCCGGACCCTGAGACCCGACCCCGAACCCCTCGGAGCCAAGTTCGCCAAACCCTAATGTGATTCCCTATCCGAGATCCCATTATTTTTATAATATGACATTATCGTCTGTCGCATATTAAATTGTTCATACTCGCATGCATATTTGTGTGGTTTGGGGGCCTTATGCCGATTAACCTTATAATTAAATATGGGATCCATATGCGGACATTTCTAGTCTCATATTGGTCCCATTTAAATTTGTGTAGCTTAACCGGTGCCACTATTTGACTTGTTAAGACAACATTTAAATTGTGGGGTACCTAAACAACTTGAACCACTTAAATATTTGCCGGGACCCCGGTTCCGTTAATATTGCCTAATTGCATCGCATGCCTACCATGTCATACATCATACATGCATCATGCCCGATTTTCTACCGTAGTATTAAATAGTCCATCCGGTGTTTCTTCTAGTGCTTTGCTTCTTCACGGATTAGGCCGATTAGTAGATGCGGTGTCGACCCGATCTTCGGATGAACCTTCGCAATGTTTTCAAAGAGCACCTTCCCCTTTCTACCTATCTTACTTTTATAGTCTTTATTTCCTCCTGTTGATCTATTGCTATCTGTGTTGCGATGCTATAGTTTTTGTACCCGTGATATCCCTTGCAGCCTTATATTGCCTTGGACACATCCTATTACCTGTTGTTGGTAGATAGTTGGACTTATGCCGTCAGAAGTCGCTTGCTCTAGTGCTGCTGCTGCGTCTGCCTAGTACCACAGCTTGTTGGAGTATTGCCGTGTGTTTAATGTTGAGTTGATCAAGACTTTAATTACTGTTTAATAACTAAAATTGAAGTAGGTAATGCAGAGGCACCGTGGGTGATAGACAATATTTGGTTTCCGATCGCTCACCGGTGTCCCGTGGGACCCCGAAGTTCTTGACACTGCTCCGAGATCGAGCGCTAACCACATGTGGGATGTGGGCACCCCATCGATTAGTACCTGATTTCAAAGTATTGTACTGGGGCACAACTAGTTTGAGGTTTTATTTACTATTCTGTACTTATGCCATGCTTTACTACTTTATTTAAATAAATTGTGCGAGGTAATCGCATCGATTGTTTAGGACCGTGACCTGTTTCATTGTATCGACAAGCCCGCCTCATTTTCGGTTCCCGATTACCGTACAGGCTACACAAACCCCGAGTCCGTCTCGAGACCGCCGACTTCTATGGTAGACTTAGTGGGTGGCCCCATGTACTTGCTTTGGGTCTGGGAAACGTCATGACTTAGGCCCCACCGACATACCGATGGGTGTATGTTAATTGATCTGGCAAAAAGGGTTGAAGTGCGTGTGGATACTTTGGTGCACCCCTGCAGGGTTAAATCTTTTCGAAAAGCCGTGTCTGCGGTTATGGACGACTTGGAGCACAGTTCTCGATCATAGACAACTATAACTAAAGTTTACTATTATAATTTGACTTGTATCCTATGTGACTAGTAATCAGCTCAACTACAACGGAATGGCTAAATAAAAGTACCAACAACTGCTGGGTTTGGGATATCTCATGCTTATTGTATCTGACTAGTAAGTGTTGCAACTACAACGGAATGGTTAACTAAACTGCCCACTGCTTATTATATCAGGATGACTATCTATACCGACTAGTAATTGATGCAACGATAACTGAATAAATAAACCGCCAATCTGTGAGTTCCTCGGTTGACTTCCTCGTTTGGTCTCGAGGGAAAATACCGTGATGGGTATGTTTGGTGGTAGCATCAGTTGGTTCGAATAGGTCTTTCTTATCCCTCTCGATAGCCGGCGCTATATCGAGTCTCTATAGGTTGTTTAGTGCATGCTGCCGCTTCAGACCACCATACCTATGTAGGCGAGGACCGCCATTCTAGCCTCGCGCTGTACTGGCCTCAAGATCGACGCCCTTTTTTCCTTTGCCCTTTGTCGGCACCCTTTTGTTTAGCAGGTTTCGGCGTCGTTAGCAGGTTACCCTTCCGCTTGGCTCAAGCAGGGTTATGGACGCCATTGGTTATTCTTCAGGGCTCTTAGCTCAATTTGCATCTTGTCCGTAGTCAGACGCTCTATCTTTTTCAAGGTGATTTGGATCTTTGTATATCATATCTGTATTCTTGACTCATTGAGTCGCTGTTGTATATATATCTGTTCCGTGGGTCCCATCGAGGACTGTTGTGTAATGTTATTACTTCGTTTCCACCCGCACGAAAGTGCCTGGTGGGCACCTTTGAATCGTTTCTTTGTGGGTTTGGCGGGATTCGCTAAAACTTGCATAGGGCCGATTCTGAGGGTGTTACAGCAAACCACACCATTCTGAGAGTAGATAGGAACCAAAAGTTGTTTGTCATACGCCTGACCGTGCACATGCATCCGGTGACCACTGTGAGCATTGGGGTTGAAAGGCACACCAAGGAGATGGGAAAACTGAGCCATGCTGGAGCGACATCTTGTAGTGCCAGAAATCCACTCAAGGGGAACATCAGGAGTGTTCCCAAAAACCACCATGGCATAGAACTGCTGGATCAACTCAATGTTGTAATCCTCTCTTGTTTGAAAGATGGTGTGCAGTCTCATCTTGTCAGTCACCCAGAGAGTGTCCTCAAAGTACCTGTGTGCCTGGAGCTTCAGAATATCCAACCACTGCATGGGGCACACCGGAGTCCTGAAAGCAGAAAACACCTCAGAGAAGAGCAAGGCCTGCTCATTCCTCCAAAAGCGAGGATCCTCAGAAGTGCACTGCAGAGAATAGAATGGCTGGACACGCATCTCCACAAACTCTTCGGTGCCCAAATTTGCCAAAGTGGTCAAAGATTCAAATTTCATGCACTTGGCTTCATCCCTCTTTAGTTTTCTGACTTTCTCGTGCTTTGCTGCAACACGGTGACGAGCAGCCTGCCTGACCATGGAAGGATCCATATGAACCTCATTATCTTCATCATGGTACCGGCGAGGACGGGCTTTCTGAGCAGCCCTAGAGCGACGAGGACGGGAGCTACCTGTGAATTTAGAGTAGAGAGATAGCAACAGGGTAAGCACATTTGTCCAGGAGGAGAAAGCACATAGCAGTAGCGGTAGGAATACCAGATCAAAAACAGACCGAGGAAACCCGGACTGTCCGGCAAAATCGAGCCGGAGACTCCGCTAGGGGCGGACAGTCTGGTGCATACACGCCGGACACTCCGGCCGGGCTAGAGTGTCCGCCTTGTACTCACCGGACTGTCCGGCGGGAGATCTGGTGATTTTTCTGGGCAGTGCGAATGTACTCAATCGGAGTGGATCGAGATTGCTAGGACTACTGCTAAGACGCCATATGCACGCAGTGATGAATCCATGGATCAAAATAGGTCATTGCCTCCAAAACAAAGCATCTAGAGGAAACCCTAGATATGTAGAAGAGGGGGGGCAAGTACCAGCATCCATGGGGGCCTTCACCGGAGGGGAACGGGTCCCAGCGGCAAAGGGATGACAATGGCCAGCGGCAACGGTCGAATCCGGGGTGGAGAAGCCCTCCCGGTGAAGATCCTGGTCGAGGGCAGCAGGGTGTGGAGAGAAGAGAGTCGGGGGAAGAAGGAGGACTGAACCGTCCACTTCCCCCGACCCCTTTTACTGGACTGAAACTACTGGGGCCGGACTATCTGGGCGAAATTAGCCAGAGTGTCCGGCCCGACCGGATTGTCCGGCCCATATCAAGCGGAGTGTCTGGTCATGCCGGACTCTCCGGTCGGTACAGGGCGGACATTCCGGTCCCCACGATCAAAAAAACTCTAGGTATACTATTTGGACAAATGTGTGGCAAGAGGAGCATGTTTAGGGATGAGTATAGGCCTGGGATTTAGAAGATGTACTGTGAAAAACCAAACAACCATATATAGTCAAAAGATGGCAAATTAAGATCCAAACCACACAAGTCAAGAACCAACTCTTCAAATATGAAGAGGGCGGTGGCCGAGGCCACCATGTAAGAGATTGTGGTATGACACCGCGAAGAATTATCCTTGGGTCCGTTACCACTACTCGTCAATGAAGCTCACATATCACTAAATGATATTAAGAGGATTGAATTTCTTAATGTTGGCATTATGGGGGGAGGGATAGTCCAATGTATTAGAACCGCACTCCCCCTATCTCCATGCCTGCACCTAACCAAATAAGAGTCAAGATATAGGTGAGTATGCAAGGTGATCAAGTCAAGCTCCTAGAATCTACGATATTTAGTTCATTCCTCAAATAACAAAACCTTGCTTCATCAAGTGGCTTCGTGAAAATGTCGGCAAGTTGGTCTTTGGTTGATACATAGGATAACTCAACATCACCCCGAGCAACATGATCTCTAATGAAGTGATGACGAATCTCAATATGCTTTGTCCTTGTATGATCTACTGGGTTATATGCAATCTTGATGGCACTTTCGTTGTCACATAGAAGAGGCACTTTGTCACAATGGACACCGTATTCCTTTAAAGTTTGCCTCATCCATAGCAATTGTGTACAAGCACTAGCAGCTGCCACATACTCGGCTTCGACGGTGGAAAGAGATATACAATTTTACTTCTTAGAAGACCAACACACCAAGGACCTCCCAAGGAATTGGCAAGCCCTAGAGGTTAATTTCCTATCATCCTTGTCACCAGCCCAATCCGAATTCATGTACCCACAAAGAGAGAAAGTTGAGCTCCTAGGATACCAAATACCATAGTTTGGGGTATGAACCAAAAATCGAAAGATTCTCTTGACTGCCATCAAATGGCTTTCTTTAGGACCCACTTGATATCTTGCACACACTCCTACACTCAACACAATATCGGGTCTAGATGCACAAAGGTAAAGCAAAGAGCCAATCATGGACCGGTATACCTTTTGATCCACATCTTTACCATTTGGGTTTAGTTCAAGATGAGTCTTTGTTGCCATGGGAGTGGGAGCTCCATTGAGGTCTTTCATGTTGAATCTTTTGAGCATATCTTGAGTATACTTGGCTTGGTTGAAGAATGTACCACCTCTCACTTGCTTGATCTCAAAACCAAGAAATACTCTCAATTCTCCCATCATAGACATCCTGAACTGTCAGTCATAAGCTTAGAGAATTCATCATTAAAAGCTTTGTTAGATGAGCCAAAGATAATATCATCTACATAAATTTGGCATACAAAAAGTTCCCCATTAACCCTCTTGGTAAAAAGGGTGGGATCGATTTTCCCAACCTCAAACCCACGATCTAACAACAACTCTCTAAGGTGCTCATACCACGTGCGTGGGGCTTGCTTGAGCCCATAGAGTGCCTTATCGAGTTTGTAGACGTGGTTTGGAAAGTTGGGATCCTCAAATCCCCGGGGGTTGTTTCACATATACCAACTCATGCAATGGACCATTGATAAATGCACTTTCTACATCCATTTGTTGTAGTTTAAATTTATGATGTGCTGCATAAGCAAGAAGGATACGGGTGGACTCAAGGCGAGCCACGGGTGCATAAGTCTCTCCATAATCAATGCCTTCAATTTGAGAGAACCCTTGTGCAATCAATCTTGCCTTGTTCCTTATCACAATTCCATGCTCATCTTGCTTGTTCTTGAAAATCCACTTGGTGCCTATAACATTGCGGCAATCTTTTGGCTTTTCCACTAACTTCCATACTTTGTTTCTCTCAAAGTTGTTAAGCTCTTTGTGCATTGCATCCAACCAATCCGAATCTTCAAGAGCTCCCCATACTTTCTTTGGTTCCACCATGGAAATGTGTGCTTGGTGCTCACCAAAGTTCTTCAGTTGATCTCGAGTAGATATCCCTCTTCTTAGATCTCCTACCACATTCTCAAGAGTGTGGTCTCTTAATTCCAACATTCTATCCATTCTAGCTTGGCGACGAGTTTCGATCTCCTTGTTGTTTCTTGGGAGGGGGGCACTTCATCATTTTGGTCCTCGTCTTGACCATTAACTTGACCTTGATAAGATCATTGGAAATATTCTCTTCTAAAGGAGGCAAAGATTGACCTTGGTCTTGATCAAGCCCACGACTGGCCAGGTATTCAGCTGTTCTTATGGCAGTCTGTATAGATCTTGCTTGTGTAATGGCCTTAGCACCACTGGACATCCTGGCAAACGGAGACTCAATCACCTCTTGGCTGGAAGCATCTTCTTGATCAGTAGGTTGAGGGTCCACAACATGTCTTTGGCATAGGTCGTTTTCCACCTCGACAATAGCTTGTTGAAGTTGTGAAGATGAGGGCTCCACTTGAGTAGAGCATAGTTCTTCTCGATCCACCATAAGGGGTTCCTCAACAGGGCGGATGAAACCCACACCCATTCTTCCTATGGCATCCTAAGGCATTTCATCATCTACATCACAAACATCAACACGCCCCGCTTGGGGACCATCATGTTCTTCAAACACCACACTACAAGATTCTATGACAATTCCTAAGAGCTTGTCATAGATTCTATAAGTGTGGGATTCGAGACCATAACCAACAAAAATACCCTCTAATGCTTTGGAATCAAACTTGGATAAATGAATGCCCTTAATGCGATAGAAGCACTTACAACTGAATACCCGAAAGTAAGAAACATTAGGCTTGTTACCGGTAAGGATTTCATATGGAGTATTGATCAATTCTTTAAGGAGGTAGAGACGGTTTGATGCATGGCATGCGGTTGAGATAGCTTCAGCCCAAAAATTGTATGGAGATTTAAATTCCGCCAACATAGTCCTTGCCATGTCAATGAGAGTACGGTTCTTCCTCTCAGCTGCACCATTTTGTTGAGGGGTATATGCAGCGGAATATTGATGTTTTATTCCCTCATCACTAAGAAATCCATTTAATGTGTAGTGGTTGAAATCGGTACCATTGTCACTTCTTATTGTTAATACCGGGACATTGTGTTAACGTTGAACCATGTTGATGAAGTCAATGAAGTTTTCTTGGGTCTCACTTTTCAGCTTGAAGAAATATACCCAAGTGTATCTTGAGTAGTCATCAACAATCACCAAGCAATATTTCTTCCCACCAAGGCTTGCATGAGATGGAGGACCAAAGAGATCCACATGAAGGAGCTCCAAGATCCTCTTGGACTTGATGTAGTTCTTTGGCTTGTGGGGAGAATCATGCATCTTTCCTTCAACACATGCCCTGCAAACACGATCTTTGGCAAAGCAAACATTTTCTTTTAGTCCAACAATATGACCATCCTTGTGGAGGCTTTCCAAAGTTCTCATGTTGACATGGGCTAGATGGCGATGCCATAGCCAACCCACATCGGCCTTTCCAAATAGGCACATCGGACTTGTAGTGGTTTTCCCCGAAAAGTCCACCACATACAAGTCATCCTCGATGTACCCAACGAAAGCAACCTTTAGAGACTTGCTCCACAAGAGGATCACAGTATCAACATCAATAAAGACACCAAAACCCATCTTTCCTAGAGCATGGGCTGAAAGTAAATTATAGCCAAGGGTCTCAACAAGCATGACGTCCACGAGAGTGATATCGTGAGCAACCACAAGTTTGCCGAAACCCATTACCTTAGACTTTGATTTGTCGGCATATGTCATAGATATTTGATCAACATTTGGTATCAACTCCTTCACACTAGAAGCGCTTCCAGTCATATGACTTATGCATCCACTATCGAGCACCCATTTTGACCCTCCGGAAGCATAGGTCTACAAAAGATCAAACTAGTTTTTAGGTACCCATTTTTCAATGGGTCCTCTTTTGTTAGCAACAAGGGTCTTGGGAACCCAAATCTACTATGCAATATAACCATAAAATGGGCCAACATATTGTGCATACACATCACCATAATAATCACGCATTAAGACATAGTGAGGGTTAGCACTACCCGCAAAATCATCATGAGACATAGTTTTGCCACTTGTGGTCTTACTTCCCACAATGACCTTGTTCTTTTCTTGGGTGGGCTTGGCCTTCTTCTTCTTGTTGTTCTTTTTCTTCTTGGCTTTAGAGACAAAGCCTATGCCCCCTTTTTCACCATTTGACCTTTGCTTGTTTAAGAGGTCATCAATAGACTTGTTTCCTTTGGGAAAGGAGGTCTTAGCTAGCTCCCCCTTCAACCTAGCATGTTCTTCAAGAGTATTTGTACAACTAGCAGGAATGAATGTACTAGGTGAGGGAGTATTTATCAATTGAGTTTGAAGCTTTTCACGAGACTTTGTGAGTGACAAGAGTTCACTTTCCAAGGCCTTGTGAGCCTTGTCAAGTGTCCTAAAGTCCTCGGCAAGTTTTCATGAACAACATCAAACTCAATCTTATCCTTTTTAGCCTTTTTGTATTTAGCAATAGCATGATCACGTTCCTTGATGAGTGTATTAATAATGAGATCATTAGCTTCATCAAGGCCCTCTAGTTTATTTTCAAGATATATTCTAGTTTCTTGTTCTTCTTCTAGAGCATTATTAAGAGCTTCTACCTCAATCATGTGCTCTCTTCCTAATTGGCATCTCTCATCTAGAAGTTCTTGTGTGTGTGAAAGTTGATTTAGGAGGTCCACAACATGTTTCTTGTGTTCCCCTTGCAAGTTATTCATGAACACATCAAAAGAAACTAATTCCTTTTTTACCTCAAGAGATAACTCATCATCAAAATCATCATTGATTAAGGAAGTGGAGTGTGATGATGATAATACCTCCGTTCCTCTTGCCATAAGGCAAGTGACGTTCTTGTTGGATATATTCTCATTTGGAGAGTCGAAGAGTGAGAATGAAGGAGTAGAGGTAGTGGAAAGAGCCGCCACACCACTTGGTGTATCCTCTTCTTCCTCTTCATCATCATCATCGGAGGAGTACTCTTCATGTGTGATCAAGACAATTTCTCACGGCTTCTTGTTGGTTGGGTTCCTTTTGATGAAGGGTTTCTTGTTGGGAGCTTTGGAGGTCTTCTTCAACACAAGTTTACCCCCATGGTCTTCTCTTTTCTCATAGGGACAAGCCGCAATGAAGTGATAGAGGTCACCACAATTGAAACAAGTTCTCAACTTGGACCCATTGTCTCTTCTCCCATTGGGGTTGCTTCTTCGTTGCATTTCCATCTTGTCCTTGGCAGTATCTTTCCAAAAGTTTCTTGCATAGAAGGCCATGTATTCACCATGAGCAATCTTGACATCTTCAGGGTGGCTCAATGAAGGTCCCTCATCACTTCCTTCATCTTCATCATACTCCACAACCTTGGCCTTCAAGGCAAGGTTGACACCACTACTCATTCCAATGGCACGAGCACGGGCGTCTTTGGCATTCTTGGTAGCAACCTTGAAGGCGGCTATCTCATGCATCACTTCATTGGAGGTCATGAGATGGTAGTTATGTCTTCCTTGGAGACTCTTCAAGTCAGTAGGCTCGAAAGGCATGAGTGCACTCACATACTTCCTCTTGATCCAAGCATCATCAATGTGAGAGGCGCCAACATTCCTGAAAGCGGTGGCTGTGGACTTGAGTCTTTGATACATGTCTTCATGATCCTCACCATCCTTCATGAAGAAACCTTCGGCCTCATTGCTTAAGGCATCATATCTATTTCTCCTTATACTCTCATTGCCAACAAACAAGTCAATGAGAGCATCCCAAGCTTCCTTGGCAGTGTTGTAGTGCTCAATGTGGGTAAAATCCTTTGGCCCCAACCCAAGTTGGATCATGTGCAAGGCTGTCGCATTGAGTTGTCTATTGACCACTTCTCTTCTTGTCAAGTTGGTTGGATCCTCAATTTTGAGTCCTTCTTCAATAATATTCCACAAATCAATGCAAGAGCTGTGCACATGAGATTTCATTAACACTTGCCATTGAGCAAAAGTATGTGCAGCTAACTTAGGTGGGTCTCCTCTATTATTTATATGTGGATGAGGGATAGGAGGGTCGGGAGAGTACCATCCGGGAACCGTATGGAACTCTTCCTTCCCATCACCCTTTTTGGTTGTGGAGTTAGTGGAATTATGTTCATCCCCCACCACTTCCTCCAAAGGCTTAGCCGGAGCATTAGCCTTTGGGTTTGGTGGTGTTTCCTCTGGAGAGGGAGGAGGTGAGGTTTGCTTATCCCTAACAAGTTGCTCAACGAGTTGACGCAACTGTTGGATTTCGTTGCCCAAGGTAGAGCTCAAGCTTGTTTCCAACTTCTTGAGATCTACCATGGTCACCGAATGGCTAGCCTCACTTTCTCCCTCCTCTGGGTTGCCCATAATCTCTTAGGCAGTTAAGCCCCAATAAAGAGTCGAGGCTCTGATACCAATTGAAAGGATCGTATGGGTACCTAGAGGGGGGTGAATAGGTGCTACTTCAAATTTTACTCCTTTTCAATTTAGGGTTTGACATGAAAGGTAAATTCTCTAGATTATGCAACTATGGTGAATTTACCTATATGACAAACAAGCACAAACTAAGCAATAACTAGATAAATAAAGTGCGATAAAGGATAGAAGTAACCAAAGTGAAGCACACGGAGACACAAGGATTTGTTTCCCGTAGTTCCTTCCTTTTGAGGGGAAGTACGTCTACGTTTGGACAGGGGGTGGTTTCAAACCACCAACGCCACGAGAGGCCTCCCTTGTTCTACGATGAACCTCACCCCAACGGGTTTGATTCACCTCTTCCACTATACGGCAACCTTTGAGGTGGAAGCTGGCACCTTTACAACGAGTTCAGGGCACACATCCACAACTTAATTGGAGGCTCCCAAGTACAAGCTAGCTGTCAAACAATCAAAGACAAGCTAGTAAGAACCAAATCACAAGGTAGGGTTTCCAATGAAACACTAGAGCAAGGGGCCCTCAAGTGAATGAGGGGGAAATGAAGATCTCTCTTGGTGAAGATGTAGATCAAGGCCTCCTCCTTCGATTCTCCAAAGATCAGTGACTTTGGATGGTTGAGTGAGGAGATCTTGTGGATTTGGTGGCTCTAATGGTGTTGGTGTTCTTGAGATGGACGAGCAGCTTCCAAGGTAGAAGAAGGGGCCTTTATATAGGCCCCCTGGAAATGGAGCTGTTGGGAGCCACTTGACCTGACAGTCCGCCGAGTCACGGACAGCCCAAATGGACATTCCGGGTGAGACCAGCCGGACACTCCGGCCTTGCCAAGTTTCCAGGCAGAATCCGAAAAGTGTCCGGATGGTGTCTGAAAACTTGTTCTGAGTGTCCAGAGAAGTTGCCCACTTCTCATGGGCAGACAGTCCGGCCGAATCCCACCGGACAGTCTGGCCTGGCCGGACACTCCGGCCTGGATCAGCCGGACAGTCCGGCTGGGACTTATCCTTTGCACAGACCTGACCCAGGGAAGCTCTTTTTCCTTTATTGCACCATACATGGGACAGCAGGAATCTCCTGAAACATTTAACAGATGATTAAACTTATCCAAGTGTTGTCACCAAACATCAAAATAATAGTAAGGGCATAAATGCCCTTTCAGCCTTTAAATGTTGTTTTTGGTAAAACAATTGCTAAATAAACTCTCAACCTTGCCACTAATGACTAATAATTGCAAAGATGTGCAAATCGCTTCTTTGATTTATGTTGTGCAGGTAATCACTGCTTTTAAGGCGAAATAAGGAGTCATAATGAAGGATTTTGAGGAAGTACACACGACAAAGTAATTGGAGAAGCCAACCAAGGCGTCAGTGCGCTTAACGAACACTGGTACGGTGGCGGCGGTCCGCTCGTGGCATCGTCTGCCTCACAAATCCTACAACTTTCATGAAGACGCCTATATATTTTGAGGCTCCAGCCGCTGGCCAAAGGGCCTCCATTCTCAGATTGCATCACAACACCACCAAAGGAGATCCACACCATTGTTCATCACTTCCACCATCCATCCCTCCAATATCCATAGCCATTGCTTTGTACTTTTAGATCTCCTTGTGATTTGGCGACCATTTTAAGAATATTTGATTTCAATCTAAGTATTTGCATGATGTTTTCTATCTCCGATCTATTTGTTATGAGTGAGTAGTCCTCACGGGCTGCGGTTTGGAGAGAAACCTCGCAGCAATTATGTGCATCTATATCATGGGAGAATTGTGTTTTGTTTGGATTTGTGATTTGTGTCTTTTGTTTCTTCATCTCTCGCCTCAATCTGTGGACTTGTAGGTACTCAAGATCCCATAGATTGATAAAGGCTTGAGGTGACATAGAAACTCAGTGATAGAAAGGGAAGTACGGTCTTTTCTTAGTGCCCCATTCTGGATCAACAACAACATCACCACTTCAAGCTTTGATCTGTGTTTACACTTAATAATCGTTTGCAACCTGTGGCTTCGGTGTACTCTCGGTTGGATTAAAAGTCTATTGCTATGCCCGCTGCATCACGGGGGCTCTAGAATATTAGGATGTGTTGCCCACAAAAGATTATCACAATACAAACATGATACATGACTATGCTTATTATTATCTTTCATCCCATTTGATGTGTAGCTGCAGGTGGATCTTCAACCATGGCTTAGCTCCATCCATTGATTCAAACCCATTATAAAGTAAACAAGATTGGTTCGGTCAACTAAGGTAAAGCAAACAAACAAAGTCTTGTAGACGTGTCCTTTCTTATTACCTTTTAGAAGTGTTTTCCAAGCTTCGATTAAACCTAGGTCTTCTAGGGAAAAAGCTATTATACTACATCCGTGAATCCGGATCGAAGGTATCAACCGCCCACCCACCTGTACTACCAGCCAGGGTCATAAATATCCCAAACGGTTAGATCTAGGAGCCCTTTAAAAGGGAATCCTCTTCCCCTTCGTGGCCACGAGTTCTTTGGTCCATTTTCTCTCTCTATCTCCTCCATTGTTGACATTGAAGAGCTTGTCCTCTCCCCATCCCCCTCCTAAGATTCTTGCATCTTTTTGAGGGATTTGAGAGAGGAGATCTAGATCTACAACCCCACCAAACCAAATCCCTTCTTTGTGAAGGAATCCTTGGGATCTAGATCTTGGAGAGTTTTGTGTTCTCCTCTTGTGTTCTTCCTCTCTTATTCCCCCAATAGATTTTGTAGCTTTGGTGGAATTTGAGAGTGAAGGGCTTGCCTCTTGCATTTGGTCCATAGGTTTAAGTTCTCCTTGGACATTTGGTGAGTTCAAGCTCTTGGGCTTTTTTATCTTGGGTTCTTGTAACCCTAGGCAGTTGTGTGGAGTAGTAGTGAGTTCTTGGGGCCTCCAATTGAGTTGTGAAGATTCCTCAAGCTTGTGGCCTTTTGTGGCATTGTTCTTGGGGTATCCAATTGGGTTGTGAACATTGCCCAAGCTTGTTGCATTGTTCTTGGGAGCCTCCAATTAAGTTATGGAGATTGCCCCAAGCCTTGTACAGGTTTGGTAACTGCCCTCAAGTGCCCCATAGTGGATCGAGTGCCCTCCTTTGTGGTGCGCAATCGGGAGAATAGGGTGAGCATGTTGTGGCGTCGGTGAGTTGCGTGCCTTTGCATCTTGGGGTAAGGCCTTGTGTGGTGTTGGGTGAGCATCGAGCCACCACACCTCGAGGTGAGCCATATTTGACGTTCGGGGAGCATTGCACCATCGCACCTCTCCAACGGAGACGTAGCTTCTTTGAAAGTAAACTTCAGGATAAAAATCATCGTCTCCTCGTCCATCGGTTATATCTCAACTAAGCCCTTTACTTATGCAATTTACATTATGATAGCCATCATGCTTAAAGTATTATATCTTACTATCACCTTGTTGCTTGTCTTGCTTAGCATAGGTTGTTGGTGCACTTAGTGGACCTAGTGGTTTTAGGTTTTGTGCTTTGCTAAATTAAACATTAGTTTTATTACGCATATTGGAGCCTAAACCATAAAAGCCTATTAACCCCCTCTAGGCGGCATCATTTGTCCTTTTACTAGCGATGAATCGGCTTAGTGTTGCAACATGCCCAACTAGCTGCTGGACATCCCTTAAGTTTGTGGGCTTCTTCATCTTCAGGATCACCTAAATTTTTTGGGGTTGGACTCAATCCCCCTTGCCGACACTAAGCATTCGAGGAGTTACCCTGCAGGCACTCTAAAGGAGCACTTTGTCGGGTTAATCTTGGTGCAGTATCGATCGAGGTTCTTGAAAGTTTCATGGATATCATCGATGAACGTCGCCTCGTGTTTCATCATGATAATGATGTCGTCGATGTAGACCTAGACATTCCCACCAATTTTCTCTCCATGAAAGTTTGCACATCCGTTGGTACGCAACACCCGTGTTTTTTAGCCTGAAGGGCATCTTCTTGTACATAGCAGAATACACTGTGGGGTGTGATGAATGTTGTTTTGTCTTGAAATTCAATCTTCATCCTGATCTAGTTGTAACCAGACTAAGCATCCAGAAACGAAAGACGCTCACACCTAGCGGTCAATTTGATGATCTGGTTGATTCATAGTAGCAGGAAGTGATCCTTCGGATAGTGCTTATTTAGTGTGGTGAAGTCGACGCACATGTGTAGTACTCACCATTACTGGGTTGGATACCCAGGTTGATTGCTTGATCTCCCAGATGAACTTGGCTTCGAGGAGCCAATGGAGCTCTCTGTCCAAAGCCTTACGCTTTGGCTCCGCAAAACGGCGAAGTGACTGTCTAACTGGCTTGGTGTCAGGATATACGTTAAGTGCGTTCTCGGTGAGCTCCTTGGGAATGCCTGGCATGTCCACTGGACACCATGATTTTTTTCCAGTGCTCACGAATAAACTCGACGAGCGCACTTTCCTCTACGGGACCAAGGTTAGCTACCACAAAAGTCATTTTCTTTGGGTCAGTAGCATGAATCTAGATCTCTCATGTATCTTTGGTGGAGTCTAAGTCTTGGTCGGGTATGACTCCCATTGCCTCTGGCAAAAAATCATGATCAGTGGAGATCTTGAGTTGAGCGAACTCTATTTCCACCCCAAAAGACTCGGAGATCTTGTTGAATTCTCGGTCACAATTGTATGAGTGAGTAAAGATTCCCCTCACGGTTATGATTCTGTTGGGTCCTAGCATCTTCATCATGAGATAGGTGTAGTGCGGGACCGCCATGAACCGCGCAGACACGGGTCGTCCGAGAATTGCGTGATAGTGCAATGGCCAGTCCATCACTTATAAATCGATCTTCTTTCATCTGAAGTTTACACGTGAGCCGAATACAACATGGAGTGTCGTGGAAGGAGGTATCCATGGGTGCGAGGTTGGTCAAAGAGCAATTCATTGCACGTAGTGTTTTGGCGTAGATGAGGTTGATGCTGCTCCCAGCGTCCATAAAGACCTTGCTCATGTCAAATCCACCAATCTAAGCATCGACTACCAGGGCAGAGTGGCCTAGTCGTGGGACCTGAAGAGGATGATCATCTCTGCTGAAAGTGATCTCTTGCTCGGACCAGTTGAGGTACTCGAGTGTTGGTGGAGGTGTTCTAGTCACGAAGTTCACCTATGGGGTGATTGGCTTTTGAGTCTTATTGTACGAGCACCCTTATGAATCATGTGCATGTCCCCTAGATGGAGGGTAATCGTTGTTCTGATTTTTGTTTGTTGTGGGTTGCTAATAGATTGTTGTGGGTGTTGGTGTTGGTCCTAGTGGTAGTGGTGCATTGCTAAAGTTCTGGGTGCAGCGTTAAACCCTTGGTTTGTTGCTTCGACCTGTCTACCGTTGTAAGCTCCCTACAGCCGCAAAAAGGTACGATAGTCCTTCATAAGGTGACTCGACCTTCTTCTTCCCTCTGAATCAGTGTAGTAGTGCATGTTGTAGGGTCCCTCGAGCATCTGCAATGGTGATTGTTCAACATCCTGAGGGGGTCGTGGTCGGTATTGTTGAGTTTACCTACTGGCTCCAGCCTCATCCCGATTGTTGATTCGGTATCCGATGGTATGGTATTTACCTTTGCGGTTTTCCTCGCTAGCGAAACCATTCGTGAATTGGTTGGGTCGGTCATAGTCATCGTAGTTGCGGCGGTGCCTTCTCCTGTGATCACTGTTGTGTATGTCGCGGTCATTGATGGCTCCGATTTTTGCCATCTTCCACTGCGTTTAAACATTTTTTTGGTCAAGAAATTGCCCAAGAAACTCTCAACTCTTGCCACTAGTGACTAATAATTGCAAACATATGCAAATCCCTTCTTTGATTTCTGTTGTGCAGGAAATCACGGCTTTTAAAGAAAAATAAGGAGTCATAATGAAGGATTTTGAGGAAGTACACACGGCCAAGTAATTGGAGAGGTGTTCCAGGGCATCTGCAAGCTTAACGACCACTGGTACAGGCATGGTCCACCCGTACCGCATGCCCATACCAAGTGGCGATGGCTTCGTCTCGTCAAACTCTACAACTTTTGTGAAGACGCCTATATATTTTGAGGCTCCAGCCGCCGGCCAGAGGGCCGCCATTCTCAGATTGCATCACAACACCACCAAAGATCCACACCATTGTTCATCACTTCCCACATCCATCCACTAGCCATAGCCATTGCTTTGTACTTTAGATCTCCTTGTGATTTGGCAACCATTGTAAGAATATTTGATTTCAATCTAAGTATTTGTATGATGTTTTCTATATCCGATCTATTTGTTATGAGTGAGTAGTCCTCACGGGCTGCGGGTTGGGGAGAAACCTCGCAGCGATTATGTGCATCTAGATCATGGGAGAATTGTATTTTGTTTGGAATTGTGATTTGTATCTTTTGTTTCTTTGTCTCTTGCCTCGATCTGTGGACTTGTAGGTACAGAAGATCCCATAGATTGATAAAGGGTTGAGGTGAGATACTTGGCTAGCGCTGATCTCATAGGAACCTCAGTGATAGAAAGGGTAGTACGGTCTTTGCTTAGCGCCCCATTTGGGATCAACAACAACATCACCACTTAAAGCTTTGATCTGTGTTTTGCACTTAATAATCGTTTGTAACCCGTCGCTTCGGTGTACTCTCGGTTGGATTAAAAGTCTATTGATATGCCCGCTGCATCATGGGGCTCTAGAATATTAGGATGTGTTGCCCACAAGAGATTATCTCAATACAAACATTATACATGACTATGCTTATTATTATCTTTTATCCCATTTGATGTGCAGCTGCAAGTGGATCTTCAACCCTGGACTATCTCCATCCATTGATTCAAACCCGTTATAAAGTAAACTAGATTGGTCTGGTCAACTAAGGTAAAATGAACCAGAAAAGTCTTGTAGACGTGTCCTTTTTTATTACCTTTCAGCAGTGCTTTCTGAGGTTCGATTAAACCTAGGTCTTCTAGGGAAAATGCTACTATACTACATCCGTGAATCCGGATTGAAGGTATCAACCCTTTTTCTAGCGCCGTTACCGAGGAAGCAATTTCACTATCCTGGTGAGGTTATTAGAGACCTTGTTTTTAGTTTTATTATTAGTTGTAGTTTAATTCTTGTTATTAGTTTACTTTCTTGTTATCTATTTGAAAACCCGAAAAAATTAGTTACTTGATATTTGTTTCCATTACTTAAAAAAATTATTACCAAAAAGATAAGAGCCATGACTCAGAAGAGATTAGGGGAGTATGCTACTCCCACTGATGATTTTATTTGTGCACCCATCACTCAGCCCACATTTGATGCGGAAACATATGAGATAAAACCTAACCTTTTAAGTTTGGTTCAACAAAACCAATTTGGGGGTTCATTCGCTGAAGATTTGGGATTGCACTTAAATACTTTTACTGAAATTTGTGACATGATGCGTATTAAGGATGTAGATTGAAGTGTTATTAAGCTAAGATTGTTTCCTTTCTCTCTTAGAGGAAAGGCTAAGGATTGGTTGCTAGCTCTACCAAAGGGTACTATTAAATCTTGGGAGGAATGTACTAATTTGTTTATGACTAAATTTTCCCACATCTAAGACTATGCAGCTAAGATCCAACATTACAAGCTTTAGACAAGAAGACCATGAGCCACTAGCGCTTGCGTGGGAAAGGATGAAAGAAGCCGTAATGAACTATCCTAATCATGGGATGGAAGAGTGACTTATATTACATTTGTTTTATAATGGTCTTAACTCAATGTCTAAGTCTATGCTAGATACTGCAGCAGGAGGAATGATCATGGCAAAGCATGTGAGTGTTGCAAATAAGTTACTTGATGATATGCAAAATAACCATGCCCAATGGCATGTGAAAAGAACCTCGAAGAGAGTAAGTTCAATTACTGAGGTAAACAATGAAGCACTTACATCTAAGGTAGATGAGTTGCTTAGCTTAGTAAAGGGTAAGGAAGATACCCAAGTTAATGCTATCACTACTGATGTCAATGATGTTAATTTTATAGCTCGTACTCCTTTTAATCCTGCATGGAAAGATAATTATGCTTCTAATGTTCAAAAATATCATGCTAATCCTGCAGGATCTCCTTATAATAATTGTGATAATACTAATGGAGAAAATCATGGCAATCTCCCATTTGAGCAAACCGTTAGAACATTTATACAAGCTCAAACCGAGCAAAATAATATGCTTATTACGATTACGGAGAACCATGAAAGTATTATAGGAAGATTATCTAACCGGGCCGTTGCAATTATAAATGATGTGCATGCTCTACAGGAAAGAACAAAGACCGTGGAGGCTCAGTTGGGTAAGGTAGACGAGAGCCAAGGTCTCATACTAGCAAAGTTTGCTGGAAAACACGAGACAAATCCGGCAGAAGACCTCAAAATGATGAGGGTGGTAACCAATGATGAAAAACCTGAAGAGCTGGATTATAGCAACGCGCCAACACCGGAATATACCGTTGAAGATCTATTGAAGATGATCACCGTTATGAATCCATGTACAGAACAAGGCAATGGTGCTATGTACCAACAATTTATACGACAAGTAGCATCTAAGGTTTGTGATTTAGAGATGGAGTATAAAAGACTAGATGATAAGCTTCCAGCTAAGCTAGATAATATATTTGAGCCCACTATTATAATTAAGTTGGGAGTTAATGAGATATCCGCACTTTGTGATCTTGGTGCAAGCGTCTCAACAATTTCCAAAAGCTTATTTGATAAATTAAACTTGGGGCAATTTGTTACAACAGAATTGATACTCCATCTAGCTGATTCAACATATAAACATGTTGTTGGGATAAAAGAAAATATAGTTGTTGAAATTAAAGGTAGTCCCGCCCTTACTGGTCTTGTTACTGTCGACATGCCTGAAGATCCCATAGCACTTATAATTCTAGGTAGTCCATTCCTAAGAACTATTAAAGCTTTTATTAATTTACATGAAGGGAATGTGACATAGGGCTACCATCTAGAGATCCTTTTGTAGTCCACTTCTCTAGGAAGAAGAAGGCCAAGCCTAATAATGATGATGGTGTAATTACTTTAAAAGCCAATTACTTTGGAGCGGGCATTCCACTTCACAAACCTAAGTGATTTCCATCGAGGTCAAACTAATTGACCTTAACTAGAAGCACTTCATGGGTGGCACCCCATGTGAAATAAAATTTCTCTTTATATTTCCTACTATATTTTTATTGTGTTAGTTTTGTTTTTGTTTTATTTTTAATAATGAGTGTTCAAGAAGACCTATGGAGAGAGGAGAAGAAACAAGGTAATCCTCTATATTTTATTTTTACTAACACATGGCCTAAGAAGTATTGTTGGATCATTACTTAGAATTTTTGTTGTTATGTAGACCTTTGATAAGATGTGCAAAGGCGCACGGAGCTACTAATCAAATCCCTTGAGTTTTTTTAGTTCACAGTGTTCTTAACGACCACTGGTATGGCCGGAGCGGACCGTACGGTGCGCCCGTACCACATCAAGCCAAAGAGAGATAAAAATTTTGATGTTTGCCGAAAGGAACAGTGTTGATAACGTAGTGTTGATAACGACCACTGGTACGGCCGGACGCGCCCTTACCGCGTGCCCGTACCATACCCCCAAGCAAGTATCAGATTTTAAGCAAAGTCATCGCAGCGTTAACGACCAGCAGTACGGGCGCGCGCGACCATACCGCGCGCCCGTACCAAGTGCACCGCCTGGGAGCAGTCGTCGCCCAAAGGTAAGTCACCCGGTATGGGTGGGCTCTGGCCGTACCGCCCGTCCTTACCATGTACGCGGTCGCCATAAGCACCCCAAGGAGGTAACCTAAAAATCCCCAAATCATTTTTCTCTTTCTTCTTCCTCCAAACTTCAAACCACCTCCATTGGATCTTCAATTTACTCAATTTTTCTTTGATTCTTCGCACTTACTCGATCTAAGGTATAATTCTCCTCCGATCCCCAAGTTATTTGTGCAAAAGCTTCACTCAATCATTCATCATTGTCAATCTAGAAATAAGTCATGTTCTTGATTAAATCTTGATATTAAGTATGCTTAGCATTGTTTTAGAGGAGTTTATTTTGTATTTAGTATAGAGAATCACTTATGCTATATTTCTATTGGACCAAAACAATTATTAGCAAACTTTATTTACTTTGTCTTGTTTTTATTTATTAGATGAACACGAGGAGTCGTACACGTGAGATGGTTGTGGAATCCTCCGCATCACCCGTTGATATGTTAACCCCCGAGTCACTTGGCATCGAGTTCACCGAGGAGTTCCATCTGATCCATTTCGGTCGTCTCAAGATTCGAGAGATCAAGTCCACCAAGTGGACGTGTCCTTATATCCTGAACCAACTTGGCATTCATGGTCATTTTGATTTAATTTGCAACAATGTTGGTTTGTACAATTTTGTCATTCAGGATGTTGTGACATATCGCCGCTTGACGCTTGAGTTCTTCGGCACCGTGATACACACGATGGATCCTTATGCTTGTTCCGAGGAACAAAGGCCCGGAGTTGATCGAATTAAATTCCGCCTTATGAACTATGAGTATACTTTGACACTCAGCCAATGGTCTCAATGCTTTGGGTTTGCCAACAACACCACCGATGTATGCACAACTACCTTATTTTTAGATCCTTCTCCTTCACAATATTTTAATTTGATGAGAATCCGTGGAAACACACCCAAGGGGAACCAAATTGATCATCCTGCTATTCAATATTTATTCTATGTGATTTCTAACACATTGCAGGCATGTGGTGAGTTTACTAGAGTTAATGAGGAGGACATGTTGATCCTCGCAAAATCTGCCCTTATCAATTGTAACTTAATGCCAAATTTGGGCGCTCTTCTTGTGTTTTATCTTAAGCATCAGGCTCTTCAATCTCGAGGACCCATATGTGGAGGAGGAGTTGTGACCGTCCTTGCACGCGCACTTCGCATCAACCTAGGTAACATCCAACCGTTGACTGGAGGTAACCGTCTCGGTCTTTCTACTCTAAGAGCATGTGGTATGATTTCTAAAAATCATGGTAGATATTTCTTTGATATACCTGGAGTGGATCACTTGATCCCAGATCCTTTGCCTAACGATTTATTCTCTATCGAGGATGGATGTTTGTGTTATGACACACAGGTTGAAGCTAATCTACCCCAACAAGAAATACCTGTGGGAGGAGAAGATGAAGAAGTAGAACAAGGGGGACCCAAACAAGATGTGCAGCCACCAAACTACTACACCACTTATGAAGACATCTATGCACTCGAAGGAAATATTCAAAACATGAAAAACCTCTCCATCAACCTTCGCGATGCCACTACAAGCCTCGCCACCCAGTTCCACGATTGGAGCAGCCAATGGAACATGGGAGATTATCCACCGCCACCACAATGAGCAACAAAAGGGCTTGCAAAATCCTGAGCTTGGGGATGTGTTCCCCTGGAAAATTTATTTGTGTAATAACAAGGGTGTACTCCAGCTCCTTGGGAGCTTTGAAACACTCATGTTGGCTTGTTCCAACACTTTGCTTTTTTCCTTTGCTTTTTAATTTGCTTTCGTTTTAGTTTATTTTTGTTTTTGTTTGTTTTTCTTTTCTTAAAACCCTTGCTTGGTCGCAAGTTCTTTTCTATTCTTTAATCCATATCCTCAAAAATACAAAAAGATTTTTCCATTTATCATTTTTTTGTAAACGTGGATTCATACTTTGCCTCTTTGCTTTAATATCATTTCGAGAGTAATCGTGTTTGAGTTTTGAAGGAACACGTCCCTATAAGGAAGAGGATCATGAAGTTACTTATGAGAGGTATGTCCTATGTCTCCCACTTATGAAGTTTGAGTTGTTTATCTTAGTTGGTTGATTTGCTAAGATGCCATGCTAGTGGGAAGTAATTTAATATGTTTAGAGTAAGGCTTTCTATTGGTGTGATGATTAGTTCTTGAAGCTCTTGCTCTAGTTCTTTTAGTTAACCGAGTCTTTCCTTGGAAATAATAATTCCAAACAAGTACAATAAGAAAAAGTCTGAAATTTAGGACTTGTTTGATGAATGATATTCTTGAGAGTATACCCTTGATGATACTTAACCCCATAGATTTTTTGATAGTCTCGACGACACTCATGAAAGGAGTTGTTTGATTGAAATAAAGTCTAATGGCAATTGTGATGCATGCCAAAGCTAACCTTGTGGATCAAACCGTGGTACTAGCTCAAAAAAAGAGAAAGAGAAAGAAGTGAGACAGCTTTGTCCTATGTCTCTAATGCACACCTTTAGGATGCCACAACTCCGCTTTTGAACAATCTATGGTACAACCCCAGATTTCGGCTATGAGTTGATGACATGAGTGGCATTCGTGTCAATATATGGGCAAAAGTATTGGTATTCTCAAAGGTTGTGCAAACACTTGCAAAAGAAACAATCAGTGATCCTTGAAAAATAAAAGTAAGAAAAAAGATATATATGAGGATCCACATAACAAATCCTTGGCATGGTCTCATTACTACTTTACAAAATTTTCTTGAAAGACAATAATTGGATTATAAGTGTTTTAGATATACTTGATTTATTGAAGTGGGTGTAAATAAGACACTTCATTGTTATACTACTTGGGACATGAAACTCTCTTACTCAATTATGTTATTTAAACATCATAGTGTTCCTTGGCAAGTCGAGAGTTAATTAGAGGAATTGGATTGATTGCTACACTTCTAGTTACTTATACTTATATTAAACTTTACTTTGATTATCTTGACTTACCAAAGCTTGTATATATTCTTGCCATCTCTCTAACTTTGATAAGCTTCACAAATGAATGAAGTGTTGAGCACATACGACTACCAACTATAAGTGAACTCTTCTTCTCGTTGTTTCAAGTTTACACGCTGAATTCCTTATAGTTCTTTTGGTTCTTCTTGCTCGAGGATGATCAAGGTTTGAGCTTTTGGGAAGTTGATGGCTCCGGTTTTTCCATCTTCCACTATGTTTAAACGTTGTTTTTGGTCAAGCAATTGCCCAAGAAACTCTCAACTCTTGCCACTAATGACTAATAATTGCAAAGATATGCAAACCCCTTCTTTGATTTATGTTGTGCAGGAAATCACAGCTTTTAAAGCGAAATAAGGAGTCATAATGAAGGATTTTGAGGAAGTACACAGGGCCAAGTAATTGGAGAGGCGTTTCAGGGAGTCTGCAAGCTTAACGACCACTGGTACGGGTGTGGTCCGCTTGTACCACCCGCCCGTACCAGGTGGCGACAGCTTCGTCTCGTCAAACCCTACAACTTTCGTGAAGACGCCTATATATTTTGAGGCTCCAGCCGCCAGCCATAGGGCCGCCATTCTCAAATTGCATCACAACACTACCAAAGGAGATCCACACCATTGTTCATCACTTCCCCTATCCATCCATCAACTAGCCATAGTCACTGCTTTGTACTTTAGATCTCCTTGTGATTTTTGGCGACCAATGTAAGAATATTTGATTTCAATGTAAGTATTTGTATGATCTTTTCTATCTCTGATCTATTTGTTGTGAGTGAGTAGTCCTCACGGGCAGCGGGTTGGGGAGAAACCTCGTAGTGATTATGTGCATCTAGATCATGGGAGAATTATATTTTGTTTGGAATTGTGATTTGTATCTTTTGTTTCTTTGTCTCTTATCTCGATCTGTGGACTTGTAGGTACACAAGATCCCATAGATTGATAAAGGCTTGAGGTGAGATACTTGGCTAGCGGCGATCTCATAGGAACCTCAATGACAGAAAGGGTAGTACAGTCTTCGCTTAGCGCCCCATTCGGGATCAACAACAACATCACCACTTAAAGCTTTGATCTATGTTTTGCACTTAATAATCGTTTGTAACCCGTGGCTTCTGTGTACTCTCGGTTGGATTAAAAGTCTATTGCTATGCCCTCTACATCACGGGGGCTCTAGAATATTAGGATGTGTTGCGCACAAGAGATTATCTCGATACAAACATTATACATGACTATGCTTATTATTATCTTTTATCCCATTTGATGTGTAGCTGCAGGTGGATCTTCAACCCTGGCCTATCTCCATCCATTGATTCAAACCCATTATAAAATAAACTAGATTGGTCCAGTCAACTAATGTAAAACGAACAAACAAAGTCTTGTAGACGTGTCCTTTTTTATTACCTTTTAGTAGTTCTTTCCGAGGTTCGATTAAACCTTGGTCTTCTAGGGGAGAAGCTATTATACTACATCCGTGAATCCGGATCGAAGGTATCAGTCATCTTCAGGTGTGTGTGTCTTCTTGTTGTTTAGCGCATCATTGTCAGCCATTTGTTGGCGATGTCCATCAGCTAAGAGATTGTTCCTTGCTTGGCTCAGCCCAGTTCCTCGATGAGGTCCTTTCGGCACAGGCCATTGTTGAAGGCATCAATTGCCCTTTCCTCGGAGATTTTTCAGCTATGTTTTTTATGATGTTCCAGCACTGGATGTATGTGCGTATTAGCTCCCCATATTTCTGCACGCATACTTGCAACTCCTCGATAGATGCGGGTCGCTTGAAGGTCGACCTGAAGTTATGGATGAACTTGTCCTCTAAGTCGCTCCAGGTACTAATAATGGACACCTCGGGGAGTTTTTAAGCCAAGACTGTGCAGCTCCGCTCAAATGCAGTTGTAGACTATGCATGGCGGTAGCTTTTGAGCCACCCTGAAGTTTTACGGTGTGTACATAATCACCCAACCATGCTTCTGGCACTTGGACACTGTCATACTATATGCGATCATGGGGTAACTATAAATCTTTCGGCACCGGCATTTTGTGAACCCGTCGGGTAAAGCAACTCACACCGTAGGGTTCACAGTTTTCGTTGTCCACCTCATGATCCTCAGAATCCGAGTGTCTTCGGCTGCTGTGCTCAGCACGAGATATGTCGACCTTTTGTTGTGTGATGTCATTTCTAGCATCCTAATTGCGTGAGCTTTTATTAAACCGCACGTGGTGTGGTGAGCTAGATCTTCGGGTCTCAACCACATGTCGAGGGCTACTGCAATGGCACGGTGACCTGTCGGATCATAGGGTGACCTCCTTATCTCTAGGTGCAAGCGAGGCTCCGACCATACCGAGACCCATGAGGGTGGAGGGATGGATGGCTGCCCACGGATCATTGGCCGGTGATCAAGTAGAAAATAGGTATTTTTGAGCTTCTACGATGGAGGCTTGGGGTGTTTTGGGTTTTACATTACCCGTTGAATCCACTGACATGGAGGATAGATCAAGGTCTCTCACTAAGTCATGTCGTTCATGTTCGGGGATATTGTCCAACCATGAGCCAACCCCTCCTTTGTGGCACACCTCCAGTGACACTTGCAGAATTACGGGTGGAACTTAGTTGTTCCCGTCGAAGACTTGATGCATCGGCTTGCCTCTTGCGCTCGTGGAGTTGTCTCTTCATCTTTATCAGCTCCCGCTTATGGCGGTGAAGTAGATACTGGTAGGCCATGAGTTATTCACGTGTAGCATTCGCTGCCATAGGGATTGTGCCTCTGACATCATTTCTTCCCTTTTCCTAGGATTCTTTCGGTATTTGGAGAGTTATCTGGTTCACGTTGCTTGTACCAGCCCCTTCGTCTTCGACATGAACCTATTGATGTCCATGTCGAAGGATATATGCCCTTGAGGCAAATAATAAATGGGTTTTTATCATATCTCAATTAGTTTGTAATAGTTTCATATTGTGCTATAACTGTATCAAGAGGAAACATTGATACAGGTGTGGTATGAAACAAACCAAGTCCCTAGTAGCCTCTATTCATACTAATTCGTTGGTCAAGCGATGATCAAGGTTTCCTGATCATGGGGCATTTATGCCAATTGACAACGAGGTCGTATCATTGGTGAATGATGTGATGGACATTACCCAAAGATTGCGACACAATCAATTCACATAGTTCATTGTTGCAATAGTTAAAAACGTAGTCTCCTTCTCCTTAGACCGTGAGATCATATTACTCACTATTTCCCAAGGCTGCCTCGACTGTATCAAACCTCACTTGCTGATATAGTGATCATAAAGGTATGTGTTAGGTATTCAGAAGAATAGTAGATGACATATCACTCAAGAACAGGATTTGTTCACCCACGTGTCGGGTAAGATACATGTGACCGACTTGGTGAGATTACATCCATAATGTTGCAACATGTGACTAAGTCACGGGGATGTAATATCGCGGTAACAAGTAAAACAGAACTTGTCAGTAAAGTTATTGAACAAGGTATGTGATACCAATGATCGGATCTCGAACAAGTCGTATCAGAGAAACAAAGGGAATTGGACTCGATGTTTTACAGTTCAAACAACATTGCCATCATGGAATGCACAGGGGTCATATGGGCATCCCGGTCCCTCTATTGATCATTGATGGAGATCATGTCTGTGCCAGTCCCAAGCCGTGGGGAAATACACTTAAGCGTAAGATGAGCTAGAGATCCTCTGTAAGTTGGAATCACCATATGAAAGAGAAAAGGAAACCGGAAAAGTTCCATGAGAGAACCGGAATCGTTCCGGGAAAGTTCCCAAGTTGTTCGGAGGAAATCGAAAGGGACCCGAAAGGTGTTTCGAATCAAATTAGATTTTGTAATATGTATTTACATATTAATTAATGTAATTAATATTAAATATAATATTAAAATCTCATTTTAAAGGGTATTCTACTAATGGGCCAACTACCTAGGGAAAAAGGGCCCATGAGGGAAAACCGCAAGAGGGAAGGGCCAAAGTGGCCAAGGCCTAGCCGCCACATGGGGCCCACCCGGCCAGCCTTGGACTATGCGTGGGGTAGGGCCCACCCCTGTCCGTCCAGCCCATGGTGCCCTAGGGCCCATGGCGCCACCTTCCCCCTCTCTTCCTTGTTTAGTCCCACATGGGAAACCCAAAGGGGAGGGCACACCTTCCTCCCCTATATAAAGGGGTGCCCATGGGTGGGATTATACACGACAGCAAACACCAAATAGATATGTCCTTTGGTTGACTTCCTCTCCTCTCTCTCTCCCTTGTGACCACGGCCCCATGTTTAGGCTGTGCAAACAAGGCTTCACTATAGTGCACCGTTGTGCTGTGGAGATTCCAAGCCAGAGATCTACTTCCGCACTCCTGGTAGGATCGAGGAGCTGGAGGTTGTTATCATACACCGTATGTGTACGAAACCTCTAGGGTGCCTCATACGAGGGAATCTTAGATGTCGTGAGCTGGAGTTGTTGCACGATAAAGATGGAGCAAGGGGTGACCTGCGAGGATCTTCGCGACCTTGAGGTCGGCCACAAGTTCGACTACTTCAACCACGTCCCCCTCGAAACATTAACCACGTACGGTCTACAAGGGTATGTATTCTATATGCTTCGGTCGTTACTGCATTACTACATAGATAGATCTTGGGCGTTAGGAAGTTCCAACATAGGAATTTTTGTTTTATGCTACGGAACCCTTCAGTGGTATCAGAGTCAATCTATGCATAGGATTGTTGTACGGCCAGTACGCACAAGTTTTGTGTAGGCATTGATCCCTTAGTTGTTACCCTCTAACATGTACTTGTTTATATCGCGGTATTGTTTGTTGAAGTGGCCCAGACCGAGCTTACGCGTATTCGTACACGAGACTGGTTCCACGCTCGACATACGGCTTGTTCCGTATAAGTGGCTAGCAGGTGTGTGTCTCTCATTCAATATTTGATATCGCATTTACAACGGAGGGCCCCAAAAGGGGTGTAGTAGAGATAACTGTTGGATCCATGTTGTGGTTGGAAAGTTCGTAGATTATAAACGATTCTATTACAAAAGCCCTAACAACCACGTAAAACTTGCAAAATATAAAGTAGAGACGTCTAAATTTGTTTTGCAGGAGGGCTTGGGTTATGATATGGTATTGGTCGTTATGAAGGTAAAGTAGTTTAATTTTTTGTTACTAAGTAGTATAGTAATAGTCATCATTCCGATGGAAAACCTGCTGGTGGCGTCATGGACTTGGCGTCAAACCGGTGGCAAGATGGAGATCATGCCAGAGCGCTCGATGGAGATCAAGGCACAAGAACAAGGACCATATCATATCACGATATACATATGATGTTGATACCTGTTTTACATCTTATTATATGCTAGTATTAAATACTCAGCGGTAGCAAATAAGATAATCCCTAAATAATTCCAATGATAGTGTTCCCCATGTGTGTGCACCACCAAGAAAGTTCTCCGTTATGAGGCAGGTCGTGATGATCGGCTGTCAAACGTATCTGCGTTCGCATACGGAAGGTTGATACGTTGCTAACGTATCCATAATTTTTGATGTTCCATGCTTGGTTTTATCTACTTTATTATGTTTTGTCCACACTTTGGGGTGCTTTTCATATGATTTCTTGGACTAACCTATTAACAAGAGCCACAGTGCCAGTTGCCTGTTTTCTGCTATTTTTGGTTCCAAAAAGTTAGAAAATGAATATTCTCGGAATTGGATCGGACAAAAGCCGAAGTCATTATTTTCCCGGAAGATTCACGGAGCCAGAAGGAGAGACGAAGGGGGGGCACAGGGTGGCCAAACCACCCCTAGGCGCGGGTCCCCCCAGGCCGCGCTAGGGCATGGTGTGGGCCCCCTGATTTCCCACCGACCTTGCCCCTTTGCCTATAAAATCCTCCCGATGCAAAAATCCTAAATCATCAAGCCTCCAGCCACAAAAAGTTCCGCAGTGCCGCTGCCACCGAAGGGGAGATTCAGGGGACAGAAAGTCTCTGTTCCGGCACCCTGCCGGGACGGGGAAGTGCCCCCGGAGCCATCTCCATCGATCTCCACCACCATCTCCATCGTCGTTGCTGATTCCCATGATGAGGAGGGAGTAGTTCTCTCTCGAGGCTAAGGGTTCTACCGGTAGCTATGTGTTCATCTCTCTCTTTATGCGTGATCATTTTGTGATCATGAGCTTGTAATCTATAGATCTACCTTGCTACTCAAGTGCTTTAATAGATCTCTGCTCTCCCCATGTGTGTGAAGTTGACAGTGTGCACACCATGGTGGCACTTAGGCTAGATATTACAAATACTTGTTATGAGTTATATTTGGAGTTGGATGTCTTTATGAAATTTTGGTGTTTGTTTGAACCATCTAGTGCTCAAGGTGACAGTGTGGGGTTATCTAGATGGGAAAGGCTTACTTTGAGGTGTGCTGTTATAGCCCTACCATGGATTAGAGTGTCCAACCGGAGAGTAGTTAAGAGTAGTATCATAAAGAGAAGATATTTATATGAGAGTGTTCACTAGTGAAAGTATGATCCCTAGGCCTTATTTCTAAGCACTGAAACACTGTTTGCAATTAGATCTGTTACATGTTTGCTTGCTTCTATCTTTATTTAAGTTTTACTTTAGTCTTTTCCACACCATCAAGCTATTTTCTATCACCGTTACCACTTATAATTATCCATACCACTTGTATTTCACTATCTCTTCGCCGAACTAGTGCACCTATACACTTGACAAGTGTATTGGGTGTGTTGGGGACACAAGAGACTTCTTGTATCTTGATTGCAAGGTTGCTTGAGAGGGGATAACTTTGACCACTTCCTCCCTGAGTTCGATAAACCTTGGGTAACCAACTTAAGGGAAAACTTGCTGTTGTTCTACAAACCTCTGCACTTGGAGGCCCAACAACTATCTACAAGAATAGAAGTGCGTAGACATCAAGGGTAAGCCATGTTGCACTGCAAATACACACAAGTTAGATTTGGCGAGCCTAACATGTGTAGGTATGGCCTCATAATACAAGAGACCAAAAGGTCGAGCATGAGTCACATGGCTAATGTGATTGACATTGAAGAATGTCTACCTTTGAAACTATATTGCCGGACGTGACGATCGGGGGTGGTGTAGCAGATTGGGATCATGTGATCACTAAAATCGTCCAGTGGATGACAATTTTAGTGGGAGTTCAATCAGGATTGAACTCATATTATGAACTTAGTCTATATGTCTATTTGCAAATATCTTAGTAGATCATGGCCTATCCCATTGAGGTACTTTGCGACCATGGGAAATTTCTTGCTTGATGTGGAACCTAGCAGCAGGGTCCAACTTCATAGATTAATACCCACGCCTGAGGAATACCCCCGTAATTGGATTATGTTCTCTTCTTGGTACAATAACCATTAGGAGATAGTCTGATGACTCTGCAATGTTTGTGTTTTGTCCATAATCATCCAAGAAGCCATTCTCCATTCAATGGAGAGTTGGACTAAACTTTTGTATTATGCAAGATCTGGCACATAAAGTATGAGTCGTTGGATGAGTTTTCCTCCATCATGGATGAAAACGGAATATTTGGAGAATCACTTAGCAATCTTGCATTAGATTTGAGAACTCTCAGAAGGGCTTGATTGTAATGGAGATCATGGATGAAAAAATGTTGGATATACGAAGTTATAAATGTAACTCTTGCAAAACATGTTGCAGTTTACATAAGTATTGGATACTTGTCCTGTTTTGTGAAAACAAGATGGTCTACTTGAGAATTGCTGGAATTGAGGCAATGTGACTTAATGACGACAAGCAAAATAGTTGATGGCCGACATCACCCGATTTCCTCAAAGTTTATCATTTAGATTAGTGGACTTGAATATAATTTTGTAATCCTTGTTTGTGTGTCTTGCTTTTAGCGAGACAATTATTCATATGAATAAGTTACAAACCAGTTGTACTGCTTTATGAATAATACATTATGGTCAAATTACGATTATAAATGAGTTATTATCATCACTATGTTAATGATAATAGTTTAAGCATTTATAAAGGATTAGAATGCTAAAAGATATCCAAAGTTTAATTATGATATGACACTATTGTTTAAGTCATGGTGGTTGTTGCATGTTTTTCATTCTAAATGAAGATCAGGGTCTTGGATGTTTGATCTGGATACTTTGCAAAACCATGCCTCATTTGGCGACATGACTAAAACTCCACATTCTGGAAAAACAGTGATATGCGAAGAAATATTGAACTTTATACATAACGATGTATCATATTTTCAACAATAATGGAAATCATTATTTATACTTCATGTTGAATCTTATGCATAATGATGTATCATATTTTCAATAAATAGTGGAAATCATTATTTCATACTTCATTGTGGATTTAAGTGAATATGAGTATTTACTTAATGAAACACGAGTTTGAAACAATTTGAATTGTTCAAATAATTTCACAACAAAGTGGGATATTGAATTAACAAGAATACAAAAGTCTCTTTGATTTGATCGACATGACTAAAGTATTTAAGTTAATTTTGGCATAAAAGGACTTGTGAAAGATGTTTCACAATTTAAGAAAATTGGAAAAATTCAAACTATATTGAAATGTCTAAATATCATAATCATGTTGTATTAGATACATATGGTATAATATTATCTCTTACCGGGGTTATAGTTATCGTTTAGTCGGCACAGTTTTTCAAAGTCGTACGAGAAGATCAAACAGGATAAGTCGCTCATTTGAAATACAAAGGAACATCTAAAAGATTCATGGAAACAACACCATAAGAGTTGTGGCACGTTCGAGTTTCTGGAGATTTTGCTAATTCGAAATCGTAGCGAATAAACAAGTCTTTGTAGCATATTCTTATGAAACTATGAATACATGTTCCACAAGGGGCAAACCTGCTGTTGTCCTAAGTCTATGTGTCTTGATGAAGGTACAGGTGGAAGAAAGTAAAAGATCAAAATAAGGTATTTGACCTTACATTCAGATTATTGAGTAGCACAGCGGAATTGTTTTGTGAAACCGAACTCTACAAATAGAGGAGAAACTATTGATAATGATCATAGAGTCTCAGTGAATACTTTTACTAAAGAAATCAGGATTCAAAAATATATACTCTGTAAGTTCGTGGAATTATATTATTATTCACTTGTCATCTTACTTGAACAAGACATACCTGCGAACTACAAAGAAGCATGGTGGGCCTAAGTGTGAGAAATGACTAGGAGTCATAAAATCCTATATTAAGTTACATTTAAGATTGCAAAGTAACATGTTACTTGATCTTATTAAGTAAAGAAGTTTACTTGATATTTCTGAATGACTTCAAAGTCATAAGAAGGAAATGAAACTTAATGAATACGTAAAGCTCGATTTGTCACAAGGTATGGACAAAATTAAAGGAGTTGACTACAATTGTAGTGATGCTTGAGTCTATTGGATTTACACTAGCAATATATGGATATTGAAGTCTCGTAACTAGAATTCTTGATTTGATGGTGATCAAAGAATTTTGGAATGTCCAAGACTATCGAGAGGACCTGCATTTGAGTGGGGGCTAAATAGCTTGGCCAAATCTTAATATGTAAGAGACATATTTTGAGTGGAAGCTAAGTGAAATCCCTGGATCTCATATATGGATGCCATATTTGAGTGGGAGCGTGACATTATTCTGAAATATGTGGATGACATATATGAATGATGTGATTGGTACTAATAACATTTAAGTTGGTAAATATGGATGAAGTTGAACAAGTTACTAAAAAATAAAATCTATCGAGATAGATTGGTGAGTTTAATAAACATTTAATATCGAATGCTTCTTGGACTTGATTCTGAAAATGTTCAGAATGTCCTAGACAAAATTCTGAAATAGCTCAGAATAGAATGAGGTAATAAAGAAGTTCTTACTTGTCTAAAGCATTGAGTCAGTCTTAGTATTACAACTATGGTTAAAAGAAAGAAAGAGGTGTGCTGCATCTCCTATGCCTCAGTCATAGGTTCTTCCATACAACCATATTGTATACTAGACGTAATGTGACCCGATGTTTTGGTTGGAAGAACAAGCTCTTAACTATAAGAACATGTCTTGAAGTGATTCCTGAGTTAATCACTAAACCAAAATTAAGTTTGTCCTTAAATAGCAAGAAGCAAAGTAAGGCACATAGTTGCATTTCATGCACTAGGATCTACATAGATATATAAGTATAAGGGCACCATCTAAATGTGATGTATATTGTTGTGGCGGGGCTATTCATCTCGTTTTGGCTGATCTAACGTCAGTGCTGGCTCCTGGAAACCGACCTCACTCTGTTGCCATAACTACTATATATACACACAAAGGAGTGTGAAGTGTGTTTCAAAGTTTACGTGACAACAGTGAAAGCGGCCGTCATTGTAAACACTAGAAACAAAGTCTCATTTTGTCGCCAAAAAAATACTTCAACCCATTATAAGATAATGGTATGAATGTCAAAATTAGGAAGACATTAACGATTTGCAAAAGACATAATGATTTGGTAAAACAGAACATGGACATGACGTTTTCCATAAGCATGTGTGATCAATAAACACATATGTTATATGGTTTATGATGAGTAAAATGCGAGCTAGATTATTTGTACTCTAGTGCAAGTGGAAGACTGAAGGAGATATGCCCTAGAGGCAAATAATAAATGGGTTTTTATCATATCACAATTAGTTTGTAATAGTTTCATATTGTGATATAACTATATCAAGAGGAAACATTGATACAGGTGTGGTATGAAACAAACCAAGTCCTTAGTAGCCTCTATTCATACTAGTTCGTTGGTCAAGCGATGATCAAGGTTTCCTGATCATGGGGCATTTATGCCAATTGACAATGAGGTCGTATCATTGGTGAATGATGTGATGGACATTACCCAAAGATTGCGACACGATCAAGTCAGGGAGTTCATTGTTGCAATAGTAAGAAACATAGTCTCCTTCTCCTTAGACCGTGAGATCATATTACTCACGGTTTCCCGAGGCTGCATCGACTGCATCAAATGCCACATGGTGATACAGTGATCATAAAGGTGTATGTTAGGTATTCATAGGAACAGTAGATGACATATCACTCAAGAACATGATTTGTTCACCCACGTGTCGGGTAAGATACATACGGCCGGCTTGGTGAGATTACATCCATAATGTTGCAACATGTGACTAAGTCACGGGGATGTAATATCGCGGTAACATGTAAAACAGAACTTGTCGGTAAAGGATTGAACAAGGTATGTGATACCAATGATCGGATCTCGGACAAATCGTATCATAGAAACAAAGGGAATTAAACTCGGCGTTTTACGGTTCAAACGACATTATCATCATGGAATGCACAGGGGTCATATGGGCATCCCGGTCCCTCTATTGATTATTGATGGAGATCATGTATGTGCCATTCGCGAGCCGTGGGGAAATACACGTAAGGGTACGATGAGATAGAGATCCTATATAAGTTGGAATCACCATATGAAAGAGAAAAGAAAACCGGAAAAGTTCTGTGAGAGAACCGGAATCATTCCGGGAAAGTTCCAAAGTTATTCGGAAGAAATCTAAAGAGAACCAAAAGGTGTTTCGAGTCAAATCAGATTTTTTAATATGTATTTACATGTTAATTAATATAATTAATTTTAAATATAATATTAAAGTCTAATTTGAAAGGGTATTCTACTAATGGGCCAACTTCCTAGGGAAAAAAGGCCCATGAGGGAAAACCGCAAGAGGGAAGCGCCAAGGGCCAAATGGGCCAAGGCCTAACCGCCACATGGGTCCCACCCGACCATCCTTGGGTTGTGGGAAGGGTGGGGCCCACCCCTAGCCGGCTGGCCCATGGTGCCCTAGGGCCCATGGCGCCACCTCCCCCCTCTCTCCCTTGTTTAGTCCTACATGGGAAACCTAAAGGGGAGGGCACACCTCCCTCCCCCTATATAAAGGGGTGCCCATGGGTGGGATTATACATGACACCAAACACCAAATAGAGAAGTACTTTGGTTGACTTCCTCTCCTCTCTCTCCCTTGTGACCATGGCCCCATGTTTGGGTTGTGCAAACAAGGCTTCACCATAGTGCACCGTTGTGCTACAAAGATTCCAAGCCAGAGATCTACTTCTGCACTCCCAGCGGGATCGGGGAGCCGGAGGTCGTCATCGTACACCGTATGTGTATGAAACCTCGAGGGTGCCTCATACGAGGGCATCTTGGATGTCGTGAGCCGGAGCTGCTGCACGATGAAGATGGAGCAAGAGGTGACCTGCGAGAAGCTTCGCGATCTTGAGGTCGGCTACGAGTTCGACTACTTCAACCACGTTCCGCTCAGAACGTTAACCGTGTACGGTCTACAAGAGTATGTATTCTATATGCTTTAGCCGTTACTGCATTACTATATAGATAGATCTTGGCCGTTAGGAAGTTCCAACATAGGATTTTTTTTGTTTTCTGCTACGGAACCCTTCACATGTTTGGTGCATGGTCATCTTGAAGCCAAAGATTTTGACCATGAAGATGACAACTAGGTCATACAATGCTATCTTGACCACTGGATGGGACAGGATTGTGAAGAGGTTTAAGATAAAGGAGAATGCAATTGTCATGTTGTGCTTCAATGAAACAGATCATGGACTCCATCTTTTGATTGAACATGTTCCAGGATGTTAGCTAGACTACTTAGTATGTATGAACTGCATTCAGTAGTATGGATAACTTGAGGAACCAAGTATATATGGCTATGTTGTGGAATCAAGTATGTAGGATAAGTAGTTGTTATAATTAATCTCTGTGTGAATTTTTATAATCTATTTATCTGCATGCAGATTTGTACTTCAGCTAATCTCTATATGAATTCATGGCTGCTCAGTCATCTACTATATTTGAAATGTTTGTTCTGATTGAATTGAATTACCCTGTTGTATATTATTTTAAATATTAGATAACTACTAGAGACAACCTCTTTTCTAAACTATCTTAAAGTGATAGGCAATTCCAGATGGGCAAATATAATGGCCACCTTAAGTTGTCAATGTCCTTGAGACAGTCATAAATATTAATCATCTCTGGCTGGAAAATTATTAGAGACGGTCGAGAACCACACACGTCTTTGGTATAATTCACTTTGAGGTGGTTCATTTTCCAAATCCCTTGAGGCTATGTAACTTAGAGCCAGAAAGGAAAACTGGCTCAGGGTGGTGGATTCTTTGAGACCGAGAGCTTGAGCCGAAACGAGAAATCGACTCAGGCCTATGGAGATTTACTGGCTCTAAGTGTTGGTTTGGTACTAGTGGATGGAGTCGTTTACGGTGGCAGTGCAAGCAGAGAGGAGGCAAAAACCCTAGATTGGTTTCGGTAGTATGTAGTAGAAGACGCACAACTGCTTATATAGAGCTGCTTGGAAAACCCCGTAATGGACATAGCGTTGGGCGAGTCCATGTCACGCAGGTTCATATCGGTTACAGTAACCCATGACCTGAGAGCGACCTAAACCGATTAACTGTTAACACTTCTGAAAAACCACAATATTTTTCTGAGGAGAAAAACGATAAGCTCGACTCGAGACTCATTTTGCAAACTGTGTGTGTCGTGACAAGGCCATAGCCCCCTTCACGGTTCTTGCCATCATCGTCTATAGGATCTCAATCTATGTGGTATGAGGTTAGTCACCTACATGACTTAGGGTATGTACAATACGTCGTGCTTATACCCAAGTTCTTAGAACTAAGCACCTATTAAAATATTGAGTTGTTTATTGCATATACGTTTATGTAGATGCTTACTCTCTCTGTCCGTAAATAAGTATACATCTGAAAATACTGAACAAATTAGTTATTTCTCTTCTTTTATGAGTCTTCACCAATATAAATAAAAGAGGAGAATAAAGATTGGTGGATGATATGGAGGAGAAGTACTAGAGGATGAAGTGGGAGAGTGATTACAGAGAGCTAATTGCATTTATTAAGTGACTTGATGATGTAGATGTACAATTTATTAGGTTGAGTACTAGATGTACATTTAAATGTGTACGAAGATGTCCAATGCGTACCTATTTGCATGAAATAGGAAATATATTCACAAGACTGAGCACCATGTGAAGCACCGTAGAGCAGTTAATTTCTGAGACACGAGACAAGCATCAACGCAAAATGAAGTACTCTTGGCCTTTTGGAAGCGCCTGATCATTGTCATATGAAAAGAAAAACCCGGTACATACCGTGAGGTCTTCAGGGATAGAGGAGATAGGAGAAACTCATCTAGGGCTTCGTTCCCCTCGCCAGCGACATTGTCGATCCACTCCGTCTCCAGTGGCCTTGTGCCCCTGGTGGCGTGGCTGATCACGGCCCCTCGCTAGCAGGAGGTTTCTTGTTCTTTGTTTAGGTTTTTTCGTGTCTTCTTCAGGATGATGAGGTGGTGGCTACATTCAGAAGTTAGAATAAGGTCCTCCTCGCTCTATCCTTGCTCCGTTGGTGCTGTTGAAAACGGACACATATACATGTTGTATACGGGTACATGTCGTGTTGTAGTTGACTTTGTATGTTGGTTATATATATATACGAGATATGTAGAGGCTTTGCCCCACAAAATCCTAAATCAAACTTGGTATCAGAGCCTCCCCTACCCCCACCTCCTCCCTCTCTTCTGCACACGCCGCCTCCTTCTCGCGTGCCGCCAATCGCTCCCTAGTGATGACGTCCTTCGTCTCGTCTGGATAGCGACAACTAGCTCTCATCAACCCGATCGTTGCCCCACCCATGGCGATAACCGCGGATCCCGTTGCCACGACTACCTCCATTGGAGTCCGCCTCGACCGCGGAAATTTCCCGTTGTGGCGTGCGCTCGCTGTCACCCACCTCTCTAGAGCCTCCCTTCATAGCTACCTCGACGGATCTGTCACTGCTCTGGCCAAGACCATCATCGAGGGGAGCGGCGATGCTGCCAATATGGTGGACAACCCCGAGTATGCGAGGTGGTGGACTTAAGATCAGAAGGTCCTAGGGGTGATCCTCTTCTCCATGACGGGGGACACTGCGTCTCAACTCATCAACTGCAAATCCACGGCTACGGCATGGACCTCCATCCACGCCATGTTTAGTGCACATAATCGTGCCAGGGTGCGGCACATCTGTCAACAAATTCAATCGCTATGAAAGCTTGACATGACCGCTGGCGCACGAGGTGAAGGCTCTATCCGACGCCATGGCAGCCACCGGATCTCCACTCAGTGATGAAAAGGTCATTGATTACATGCTCATCAGATTGGGGAAGGCTTTTAAGCCGATCACGGCTTCGCTTAGCGTCGTAACCACCCCGGTTGCGCTCGATGCTTTCTACTCAATGGTGCTCAGTTGTGAGGCGTTGCAACTGTCGCAGCAGACTGGCGATGAGGAGGGTACCTCATCGGCTAATGTCGTGGTGCGATATGGCCACCCGGCCACTGTCAATCGCCCACATGCGTTGGATGATAGTCGCCCGCCTGAAGGAACCCCCGCGGGAGGATACCCTAATCAGGGGCAGAACTACCTGCCTTAGCAGGGACAAGGCTGTCAAGGTGGTTCGGATCCCCGCCATAACAACGGCGGTGGTGGAGGAGGCGGCAATGGCCGCAATGGTCGTGGGCACTCTCGTCCCTAGTGTCAGATATGCAAATACTGAGAACACAGAGCGGACAACTATCACAAGCGCTTTGACCATGACTACTCTAGCAGCAACAGCCACTCCGCATACATGAGTTTGACCTCCTCCAACAACTCCACGCACTGGGTCATGGATTCCGGCACCACAGATCACTTGACCAGTGACCTGGAGCGTCTCCACGTTTGCGAGCGCTGCAGCGGCAATGACCCGGTTCAGGTGGCCAAAGGCTCAGGTTTTCTTTTTTGCATATTGAACACTCGACCTTAGCCGGTTCTTTTCTCCGTTTAAATAATATTCTACATGTTCCACACATTAGCCAGCACATTTTATCAGTTTGTCATCTCGTGTCGAATAATGATATCTTCATTGAGTTTCATAAATATTTTTTTCTTGTTAGGAACAAAGCCACTGAGAGAGTTCTTCTTCGTGGTAGAAGGCAAGGCGGGCTCTACCCCTTGACACTCGGTCGTGCCACCTCCTTATTCGTGCATCAGGATTCGTCTAGCGTTCGCGTCACGTCCTCTGAATGGCACCAGCGTCTCGGTCATCCATCCAATAATATCATCAGTTCCATTGTTAGTAATAATGATCTAGAGTGTGTTTCTTCATAAAATTGTCCTTTAGTTTGTGATCCTTGTCAATATGGTAAAAGTCGTCAGTTATCATACACTTCTTCTACTCGTGTTTCTACTATGCCTCTTGAACTAGTTCATTCTGATGTTTTAGGTCCTGCTCGTCCCTCTTCTGGGGGTATAAGTATTATGTGAGTTTTATTGACGACTATTCATGTTTTTGCTGAATTTATCTCCTTAAACTCAAATCTGATGTGGAGCATGTGTTTTATACTTTTCAAACACATGTTGAGCGTTTGTTGCATGCTAAGATTAAAGCTATCTAGTCTGATTGGGGTGGTGAATATTATAAGATGTATCGCTATTTTCAGCGTACAAGCATCTCTCATAGAGTCTCTTGTCCTCACACCTCTCAACATAATGGTATTGCCGAGCGTAAACATCGACACTTAGTCGAAACTGGGATTGCTTTGCTCCCCCTCCTCTCTCCAATTGCATTTTCGGGATGAAGCCTTTCTCACTGCGTGTTACCTCATTAACTGCATGCCGACCCCTGTGCTAGGTCAGGATACACCTATTCACCGCCTTCTTAAAACTCCACCCAACTATTCATTCCTCTGCATCTTTGGATGTCCTTGTTGGCCTAGTTTGTGTAAGTATAATTCGAACAAACTAGATTTCTGGTCTAAGATGTGTGTTTTCCTTAGCTATACTCCTATGCATAAGGGGTATACATGTCTAGATCGATCTACATGTCGCATATACATCTCGCGTGATGTTATCTTTGACAAATCAGTTTTTCTGTTTGCTACTCCCAGAGTCACGGTTGATGTGTCCACTCTCAAAGAGGCTATTTATTTTCCATCTACCGAACCGGCTACGAGTGTTCATGTGCATAATTACGACCTAACCTATTTGGCTACTAATCCACCTAGCCAGTCCAGCGTTTTGCTTGTGCAGGAAATTTCACCGCCGATCGCTGGCTTCTGCCCAAGTCCGATCGACATCCGCTCAAGTGGGATCGAGGTGCATGCTAGCACATCTCACCAGGCGACACCACGCGCGCCTAATGGGCCGCTCGTGCCCGACATCGCGCCCGTCCCGGGCACTAGCGTGTCTGGCACGCCTTCTTCGCTCGACCGCAAATCGGCCTCGCCTCATGGGCCGATCTCGCCCCGTGGGCCATCTCCGGCCTCTTTCGACTCCATGTCGCCCGCTGATGCTTCCTCCTCACCCGACAGCGCGTCTTCCTCACCCTCCTCATTGACAGAACCTCCCGCAACTGATCCATTGCCTCATCCTATGGTCACGCATACTAGGGATGATACTCGTCGAGCTAAGGAGTATACGGATGACACGATTCGGTACAACCCTGCGCGTCGAGCCTTCTTTGCAACGCCCATCTCACATCATGACTGTGGCGCCCCGCAAAAACCACTACTAGAAAATCACGTTGTTTTTGTGCATTGCATCATCATGACCGCATGCTCATGTCATCATGCCACATTGCATTTGAGCATCGTCATCATCATGCATTTGTTGTCTGAAACTATTTTCGAAAAAAAAACATATTTTTGTTTTCTAAATACCCCGCCTTTATTTCAAATCCAAACCCGGGTCTCCGGATTATTTTGTTTCGTCTACCAATGGATTTCAAAAGTTCCGTTTTAAATAATAAAATATTTATTTTATTTTTAGGGCCGTGCGATCCGACCGATGGGCCACCCCAAGACAAAACCAGACTACCCAGACCTTCTACCCACCCTATCCTACCCATCCCCAGCCACCTCACCCACCCTATCACCTCGCGCCACCTCACCACTTTCCCAACTCCATCCACTCAGCTCTTGCCACCTAACCACCCCTGGCTACTCTCCACCAGGTCCACCCCCTAGCCTCCTCTCCCTTCCACCCGGCCCCACCTACCCCAGCGCCCCGCACGCACCCCAAACCACCTGGTCGACCGGTCCACCCAGTGGACAGCCGCAGCCTGGCCCCACCCCGCCATCCCTCTTTCTCTCCCCCGCGGCGCACCCCGCTCCTCCCTGCCCAAATCCCCATCGCGAGCGGGCCCACCCCTCCCACCAACCGCTCACCCACCCCGCTCCCTGGCCCACCCCGCAGGCCCCACCGCGAGATCCCCGCTCCCCATCCTCGTGTTCCTCTCTTCTCGCGGCCCCGCCTCCTCTGGCTCTCGTCTCGCCGCCGCCAGGGAGAGCCCTGCTCGATCCCCGATCCGCCGCCGCCTGCAGAGCTTCGCGCGGCCCCCGCTCTAGCCCCTTCCATCGCCCGTCCGCGCCGTCTCCTGGCCTTGGCTGCGCCACGCAGGCCCTGCCTCTACCATGTCCGCCGTCTCTGGGTCGCGACCCCATCTCCGTCGCTGCACGCCCGAGCCCGTTGCCCTCCGCTCCAGGCCTGCCTCCCTCGTCTCCGGCCAGGCCCCACCGCCATGCTGTGTCGCTTCCCTCGTCGCATTCAGCCGCCGCCCACCTGCGCCTCCTCCACCTCGCCTGCCGATCAAGGCTTCGCGCCGCTGCCCGCTCGCTTCGCACCATGCATCTCCGGCCGCTCCTCTCCCTCGCGTTGTCCGCGTCCTCTCGCTGCCACCGCTTCTCCTCTGAGCGCGGCTGCGCTGCTGCCGCCGGCCGCTCTGCAGCGTCCCGGCTGCGCAACCCTCGCCGGCCGCCATCGACCGAACCGCGCCGCTCGGCCTCATCAACGCCTCAAGTTTTCTGGCGCTGCCCTCCGCCCGTGAGGCCCGCCCTCGCCGCGTTCGCCTCCTGCCGCCCTCTGCTCCACCTCGTCGACGTCACCTCGCTTTGCCGACGTGCTATTGGTACTACAACGGGCTCGTGAAGACGTGTGTGACCAAGTCAAGAATAACTATGTGCACTGAGGTGAAGAGGTTGCTGCGTGTGTATTCTACTCGAGGTCTTCATCCTTTGGTGTTGGGTTTCGTCAAGATTGTCGAGAGGGAGCGGTTGGACTCGGTCGCGAGGATCCGAAGCTCCGAACCAAGATCTCCTTCGCGGACCGAAGACCGATCCCGGCGAGACCGATCCCTGTCGAACCCCGAGAACCCTGAACCAAGATCGTCGAGCCCCTCTAATGTGTGACCCCTATCTTATCCGCCCCTATTTTATAATATGACATCTATCTCGTGGCATAATTAATTGATCATGCTTGCATACATATTGTGGGGTGTTTGGGGGTGTTTCGACGATTCACCTAAATTAAATATGGAGGCCATATGCCGGCTAATCTAGTCTAATATTGGCCCCATTTAAATTGTGCTTCGAACCGGTGATATATATTTGCCTTGTCAAGACAACATTTAAATTGCAGGGTATCTAAACAACATGAACCTATTAATTAATTGTCGGGGCCTCGGTTCCGCTTAATATGATCTAATTGCATCGCACCTTTGCCATGCCATACATCATACATGCATCATGCCCGATCTTCTGTCATAGTATTAAATAGTGCATCCGGTGTTTGTGCTAGTGTTTTGCCTCTTCACGGATTAGGCCAATGAGTTGATGCGAGTGTCGACCCGACCTTCGGATGAACCTTCGGCAATGTTTTCAGGCGAGCACCTCCCCTTTTCTACCTATCTTACTTCTATAGTATTTATTCTCCGCTGTTGATCTATTGCTATCTGTGTTGTGATGCTCTAGTTTTCGTACCCGGGATATCCCTTGCAGCCATATATTGCCTTGGACACATCCTATTACCTGTTGATTGGTAGATAGTTGGACTTGCTTGTCGTAGTTGCTTACTCAAGTGTTGTTGTGTGTCGTCAAGTACCACAGTTGTTGGAGTATTGCCGCATGTTTAATGTTGAAGATGATCATGGCTTTAATAATTGTTTAATAACTAAAATTGAAGTAGGTAAATGCAGAGGCACAGGTGGGCAATAGATGTTATTTGGTTGTTAACCGTCCACTTGTGTCCCGTAGGACCCCGAGTTCTTGACACCTGTTACGAGATCGAGCGCGCTAACCACGATTGGGGTGTGTGGGCACCCCATCGATTAGTACCTGATTTCAAAGTATTGTACCGGGGGCCACAATTAGTTTGGGGCTTTATTACTATCCTGTACTTATGCCATGCTTTACTGCTTTATTTAAAATTGTGCGGTCTTGCTGTCTTATTTAGGGCCGTGACACGTTTTCGCTGTATCGACAAGCCCAGACACACTTTCGGGTTCCCAGTCGTTTACAGCCGTCTACACAAACCCTGAGTCCGTCTCGGAGACCGGCCGACTTCGTTGCGGGTAGCTTAGTGGGGTGGCCCCCATGTACTTGCTTTAGGTCTGGGAAACGTCATGACTTAGGCCCCGCCGACATACCGATGGGTGTATGTTAACTGATCTGGCAAAAAGGGTCGAAGTGCGTGTGGATACTTTGGTGCACCCCTGCAGGGTTAAATCTTTTCGAAAAGCCGTGTCCGCGGTTATGGACGACTTGGAGCACAGTTCTCGATCATAGACAACTATAACTAAAGTTTGCTGTTATAATTTGACTTGTATCCGATATGACTAGTAATCAGCTCCACTACAACGGAATGGCTAAATAAAAGTACCAACAACTGCTGGGTTTGGGGGTATCTCATGCAAATCGTATCTGACTAGTAAGTGTTGCAACCACAACGGAATGGTTAACTAAAATTGCCCACTGCTTATTATATCAGGATGACTCATGCTTCCTATATTTGACTAGTAATTGCCGCAACTATAACGGAATGAATAAAACTGCCAACTGTGTGAGTTCCTCGGTTGACTTCCTCGTGTGGTCGCGAGGGGGAAACACCAGGATGGGTATGTTTGGTGGTAGTATCAGTTGGTTCCGAATAGGTCTTTCTTACCCCTCTCTGATAGCCGCTATTTGTATCGAGTCTCTATAGGTTGTTTAGTGCATGTTGCGCTGCCGCTTCAGTCCACCATACCTATGTAGGCGAGGACCGCCGAATTCTAGTCTCGCCGTGTACTGGCCTCAGTACTGACCGCTCTCTCTTTTTCCTTTGCCCTTTGTCGGCACCCCTTTTGTTTAAGCAGGTTTTAAGATCGACGTCGTTAGCAGGGTTACCCTTCCGGCTTGGCCTGGGCAGGGTTATGGACGCCATTGGTTATTCTTCAGGGCTCTTATCCCCATTTGCATCTTGTCCGTAGTCGGACGCTCTACCGTTTTCAAGGTGATTTGGATCTTTGTACTGTATATCTGTATTCTTGACTCATGGAGTCGTTGTTGTATATATCTGTTCTGTGGGTTCCATCGTGGACTATTGTGTAATGGTATTACTTCGTTTTTCCACCCGCACGCAAGTGCCTGGTGGGCACCTTTGAATCGTTTCTATGCGGGTTTGGCGGGAATCGCTAAAACTTGCATAGGGCCGATTCTGAGGGTGTTACAGAGTGGTATCAGAGCTCAGCAGTTGCGATACCCCACAAGTCCAGCCTGTAGGATAACCTAGCTAACGGCCGAAGTAGAGTGTCAAAAACTATTTTTGGAAAAATCGGTTGAATAAATCTGATTAGGTCTGATTTTACTCCTTACCCCTTTGCTGCTCTCCTCTCACCTCTGCGTGTTTTGAATCCGCTCTCTTCTCTCTCTTCGAGTCCAGGATTTCTCGTGGTTGGGTTCCATCATACCTTCAGGGTTTCGCTTCCTCCTTTGGTAACGGTGTTGCTACATCTGGTCTTCATGCTATCAGAGGAATCCTTCATCTGTTAGACTTCTCTTTGTTCCTAATTGTGCCTTCCGGTGTTTTCCGACGCGTCGACATCATCTACGCCAGATCCGATGCAGAGTCCGCATCACTCCTTTGTTTCCGAACCTCGATTGTCGAGATCTTCAGTCTGATTCCGAGAATGGTTGCACGCTTTTCTACTGATTGTGCAGAGTAATAGTTTGGGTGCGTGATGGATTGGCCCCCATGCCGACTACCCTTTCTATTCGCTCTTGTACATTGAAGTGGGGTAGGCCGCATCTTTTCTCTCCTCCTATCGAAGTTAGAGGTGGCTTTATTTGTGGATACCCCTACATTCGCCCTTTGTTACCGGAGTGTTCTCTCGACGATCACGGACAATGACCTCTTGTTAGTGGTGTCGCGAGGATCTACACGATGCGAGAAGATTCAGATCACTGCCCTTCTTCCCGGTACCATGAGGCGGATCTCGAGGGCGAGATCCATTGTTAGTGGTGTCGAATTGTGGCGCCCCGCAAAAACCACTACTAGAAAATCGCGTTGTTTTTGTGCATTGCATCATCATGACCGCATGCTCATGTCATCATGCCACATTGCATTTGAGCATCGTCATCATCATGCATTTGTTGTCTGAAACTATTTTCGGAAAAAAAAACATATTTTTGTTTCTAAATACCCCGCCTTTATTTCAAATCCAAACCCGGGTCTCCGGATTATTTTGTTTCGTCTACCAATGGATTTCAAAAGCCCCGTTTTAAATAATAAAATATTTATTTTATTTTTAGGGGCAGCCTGTAGCATCCCATTTGTCTAACAGTTGCAATGCTACTTGATCTAGTAATATAATGGCTACTTCCAATATATAATTGTTGCATCATCATGATATCATGCTCATGTCATCATGCCACCTTGCATTCGAGCATCATATAAAACCCTCTTCATTTGGTTCTTATCTCATATGCATTGTTGATTGTTTTTGCCTCTTGATATTGTATTTGGTTCTTGATATATTGTTTCAATGCCCAAGTTGAGTTGGGGGCATATCTTTTATTAACTCCACCACCTTTCTTTCACCACCTTATAATTCCACCATCCAACTAAATATGAGCTTGGCATTATTGGTTTTACTTCTAGCTCATGTGGGTTGGGATGGATCCAATTCTTTTCCACATGCTCTCATCTTGGCATCATGTTGTTCGGGTGCAGGTGAAAGGATCTTGTTTGGCCCTGACATTGTGACTCAAGCGGAGGAGAAGGTTCACATCATTCTTGAAAATCTGAGGATTGCTCAAAGTCGCCAGAAGAGCAATTATGACAGGAAGCACACGGACATGGAGTATGTCCCTGGTGATCTCGTGTACCTTCGTGTCACCCCCATGAGAGGCACGCACCGTTTTGGTATCAAAGGAAAGCTGGCTCCTAGATACATCGGTCCCTTCAAAGTTCGTGGAAGAAGAGGAGAAGTTGCTTATGCTCTTGAGCTCCCGGAAAAACTCAAAGTCCATGATGTTTTCCACATCTCTCAGCTCAAGAAGTGCTTCAAGGATCCCGGCAGGACCGTGGACCATGAACTTATCAATCTCCAAGAAGACCTGTCTTATCAAGAACACCCCACAAAAATCCTTGAAGTCGCAGAAAGAAGGACTCGCAACAAGTCCATCAAGTTCTGCAAGGTGCAGTGGTCGCACCATTCCGTTTATGAAGCCACTTGGGAACGTGAAGATGATCTCCGTGCCAAGTATCCTACCCTCTTTGTGTCTTCTTCTTCATCCTAGAATCTCGGGGCGAGATTCCTGTTTAGTGGGGGAGAGTTGTAGCATCCCATTTGTCTAACAGTTGTAATGCTACTTGATCTAGTAATATAATGGCTACTTCCAATATATAATTGTTGCATCATCATGATATCATGCTCATGTCATCATGCCACCTTGCATTCGAGCATCATATAAAACCCTCTTCATTTGGTTCTTATCTCATATGCATTGTTGATTGTTTTTGCCTCTTGATATTGTATTTGGTTCTTGATATATTGTTTCAATGCCCAAGTTGAGTTGGGGGCATATCTTTTATTAACTCCACCACCTTTCTTTCACCACCTTATAGTTCCACCATCCAACTAAATATGAGCTTGGCATTACTGGTTTTACTTCTAGCTCATGTGGGCTGGGATGGATCCAATTCTTTTCCACATGCTCTCATCTTGGCATCATGTTGTTTTCACCTCATTGATATATGAGAGCCACATGGCCACCTTTGCATGCCTTGTGGGTGGAACCCTATTTCTAGCTCTCATATGTGTTGTTTTGGGGGTGATCATCATGTTGGAATATTTTGTGGGCTTATTAACTACCTAGTGGCATATACACACTAGCAAGTCCCATTGTATATCAAAATGGTCATCTCCATCTACTCCACATGGGACATCCTTGTTAATTCTTTTTGCTTGGCCTTTATTCCAATTTTTGAATGCATAATAATGCCATGTTAATATTATTGTTCTCACAAAATACACATGGCATTGAATATTTTTGCATGGCCCATGCAAGTACCTCCTTTTTGCTTGCCTTTTGGATTTTATTTGTTTGAGGGGAGCATCTCTATCTTTCCCTTCTCTTGGTGGGATCTAGTGTGATCTTGCTTAATCCTCACCCTCTCTTTTCCTTGTCTAGTTCTTGCTTGCTCTTTGCTTGATCTTGCTTGAGCTTGACAAAACAATAAACCTCGCCTCATCTCTCTCTCTCATCTAAACCTACTCCATCATCACCATACCCATACCCCATCTAAACCTAAACCCTATTCTACACCTAATCTACACCAAACCCTAAGTAACCTCCCTCTTCTCTCCTCTCTCTAGCCGAGCCACCCCACCATGACCTACCTAGCTTGGCCACCCTGGACACCTAGCTACCCCACCAAACCTAAACCCTAACCGAGCCTAGCTCCTACCCTAGCCCCCACCCGAGCTCCTCCCTCTCTCTTTTCTCTCTATGCCACAAGGGCCCCTCCACCCCGAGCCTCCCTCCTGGCCTCACCCTACCCCACCTGGACGTCCCCATCTACCTGCCCCTCGCCCTGCCCTGCCTCCTGCCCGACCAGAGCACGTGAGGAGAGGTAGAGAAAGGTGGAGCCACCTTTTCATCCACCCACTCCCCACGGCAGCCTCTCCTCCCTCTCGCTTATCTCCCGCCTCTCTCGCTGACCATCCCAGATCCACCCCAAGGACGCCTGCTCCCTCCCTCTCTCCTCCACCACCGCTCACCTCGCCGGAAACCTCGGCCTCCACCGCCTTACTCAAACCAGCCGTGGCGTGACGCGCTAGGTGTCGAGGAAGATCGAGGAGGCTCCCACAACGCCCAAGAGACGCCACAGAAGGAGGAGTACCAGAACCACCTACCGACACAGACCGACGAGAAACCCTAGTTCCGGTCAAGTCCGCCGTCGATCGCCAGCGCCCCGACCCGATCCAACGCCACCAACGCACTCTCGGTGTGCTACTCAACCCGCCAGACAGCCTCGTCGACTTCGCCTGGCTGCGGACTTTCCGTCGAAGCGCCCCTACCGTCGCCGCTATGTCTGCTGCCTCAAGGCAGCAGAAGCCCTAGCTAGGTCCCGTCCGCCTCCTAGCACCAACCCGCCTTGGCCTTGGTTAGCCACCCCAAAGGCGCCCAGATCCCTGGTTGAGCCCAGCGCACACGTCATTGCCTGCGCACCGATCTGTCGACAGACAGATTCAGAGGAAGATCTACAGTACGGCCGCGACGTTTTGCCGAAAACCCCCTGCCTTTCTTTATGCATCAACCCGCGGTACCCTTTGGCCCACCAGACAGCCACCCAGACAATCTTGCAGAGAACCCCCCCGCATAACCTCAGCCTCAACCCGCAGTCCCCGCGCGTTCGATCGCTGACGCCTGGGCCCGAGCCAGCTAGCCCCACCTGTCATCCTCTGGGCTAGAACAGGCCGCGGTGTAAAACGCTTTTCTGCGCGCGTGGACACCCAGTCAGCCTGGCCCCACCTGTAAGCGTCTGTGGCTAGATTAGACTGAGTATAAAAAGTATTTCAGTCTATCTGTTTAAATTCAAATCTTTTTCAAATTAATTCAAATTCAATTTAAATTCTGTTTTTAAATAACTTTTGAAATATAAATCCAAATAATACAAATAATATATGTTTTCAAATCAGAAAAATGTGAGGAATTCAAATATGCAATCCAAAATATATTTTGAACATTTAAAATTCCAAGTTTATTTAAATTACAATAATTTGCCCCTTTATCTTAATTAATTAATAACTTTTGATTTATAACTCCAAATTTAATAAATGATATGTCTAAAACGATTAGCTCGACGAGACCTTTCTGTTTATGCATTCCTTGGTTTGTTTTGAAGCATGCATCATATAAATATAATGTGGACAGCAACTAAAATGGAAATAAAATGGGGCCAAAACTCAATTAAATGCTTTATTATTGTATTCCACACCTCACCCATGCCATGCTACGTTAATGCCATGCAAATTGTGCATCATTCATCATGGCATGATTGTTTGCTTGATGCATTTTAATCATATGCTTGTGCACTTTATTTATGTTGGCCTTGTTTGTTTGGTTCTTCTTCGAATAGACGGAAAGGTGGGATATATCAAGAGAACCAGAGCACTACCTGATCCATCCTTTGCTTCAATGAAATGCCTGTGCAAGCACTACCACATGCTTGCATACATATAGTACCTATTGCCTCTATCTTACTCTTGCATCATTGAGTCGCGATTGCATTAAATTGAATCCCAAGTATTGCATAGCCTTTACTTTTAAACCCCACCGAAGCTTGTTCCTCCATCCCATGAGCCATTACTGCAGAGTTGTTTGAGCCATGCAGTCGAGAACGACATGTGTAGGGTATGTGAGTGTCTGATGGATAATGAGGTACCTAAACAACTTAACCTGAGTAGTAATGGGATAACTAATGAAAGTGGCATCGGTGAGCCATATTCGCTATTTGGTTTTTCAGGCTCACTTGTGTCCCGTAGGACCCCGAGTACTTGATTCCTGTTCCTTGAATATTCGCGCTATCCACATCCGGGAGGCTTATGAACCCCCCTGAGCCAGAGCTTGATTCATTCTTATTTCTTGGGGCCACAAACTAGTTTGAGGATTTATTTACTATCCTGTACTTATGCCATGCTTTACTGCTTTAATTTAAGATTGTGCGAGGTAATGCACACTGCATCGCTTAGGGTCGTGACCTGCTGCTGTATCGACAAGCCCAGTCACACTTTCGGTTCCCGTTTCATACCGGCTCCACAAACCTTGAGGCCGTCTCGAGTCAGCTAACCGTTCGCTATGGTAGCTCAATGGGTGGCCCCTGAAATATTTCTGAATCTCGTGATTGCTTTGTCGTGATTGCCTCGTTGGGTTTTGATTTGGTTTTTCCGAGGCATATCGAGTGTGTGTTGCTATTTGTGCACCCCTGCAGGGTAAAACTTTCTGAAAGCCGTGTCCGCGGTTATGGACGACTTGGAGCACAGTTTCTCGATCATAGACAAGTATAACTAAAGTACCGCTTTTAATTTGACTAGACTAGGTATCTGACTAGTAATTGGTGCAATACTCATGGAATGGATAATAAAACTGCCAACGGATGGGGGGTTGTTCGTCCGCTTCCTCGTCGGTAAGCGAGGAGGAGGATGGATCTGTTAAGATTACCGTTATAAATGTTGTACTTAATTCACGGAAATCCCTCTATCTCTGGTTAGTCTGATGGTTATCGAGTATCTATAGAACTGTTAGGTTTTATCTTTTGATGAAATTGCGTCACACCAGGTTGTGTCCCCTTTAGAGGCATAAAGACTTGCCGAAAATTCCTAGGGTCTCACACGATAAATTATTGGTTCAGATGAACAGGTACACTCGCAAGATGGATACTGGGTGGAAGAGACGGACGATGTGGGCAACGCTCATTCGGTGTAGAGATTCCGGGAACGGGGATCCGTGAGATCTGTGGGCGGGATCTGCTTATTTATGGGGCATCTTATGCCGATTTGCTTCTTATCCGTACTCGGACTTTGTCTTTCGCTTCCGCTTGATACTCTGTTGATTGATGTATGAGGAGATATCCTAAACTATTATATCTATCTAGGGTATTTGGATCTTGCCGTATGGCGTTGCTATATTTCCTTTCTTTTTAGATGGAATGGCTCTGATGTACTGTTGTATGGTGGCTTGCATACATACTCATTTGTGTATGTAGTTGATCCCTTCGCCTGCCGATTACGCCGCCCGTTCTTGTCTCGATGTGTGGAAATGGTTGGGACGGCCGAAAGGTCTACCTGTGAGTGGCATTTGGGCCCCACCGTACTATTTCAACCATTCCCGCTCATCCAGGCTTGCAACTAGGAGCGTAATTCACCGAGGTAGTTACAATTGGTATCAGAGCCATCCCGCCCTTCAGGGTCTCAGCCAAATGGTCGTTGTCTGTCTAGCAAATATTTTTGGTAGTTATGTATATTAGGGAAAAATAAAACGTGAGAGTAGGACTGCTTCCATTTTTCTTCTTACCCAACCACCACCCTGTTCTGGTAAGGAAGTGTACCGTTTTCAATCCTCTTCTTAAAATTCAAACTAGGATTCACGTGTTCTGGGTTTCCGTAGTACCATAGGTTGTGTGTCTGTGTGTGTGTGTGTGTGTAATTCCTTGTCTATCTGTTGCATCCAAGTTGTTATCTTATCGGCCTTTTTGGTTATAAACTGTTGGTACACTCCATACCGACAGGCTTTTGCAAACCGACGCGATCTATCTGTTTCGTTGTATACCGCCGCGATCTGTCTTACTCTTTGTTAACCGACGCTATCTTGTTTGGTGTGTTCGTTTCCGTAGTTACCAATCTTTAGGCTTATCTTGTGAAGAAGGGGTTGGGATATGTGTTTTACTTATTCATGTGCGGGGTAATGATTTGAGTGCGGGATGGAGTCGCGACCATACCACTACTCTTATCATTCGCTCTTGTATATTGAGTTGGTAGAGTCACTAATCTTGATTCGTTAAGTAATTTTATGATCTATTGGTATTTTAATGCCGAAATTTGTGGAAAATTTTTCTTTGATATATTTGTGTACCACACTCCTTTTCAGTCGTGTGCGATATGCTTAATATCTTCTAGGTGCTTTGAACTTCGTTGATATTTTAATATCATCTTAGTAAATTGTATCCTTTAATCTTGATTAATTCTATTTTGGTACTATTGTGGATTATTATTATTCTCCATTATAGTACTGACTTGTGTGTTATATCAATAACAGGATGGCACCACCACACCGTTCTGAGGAGGACATACAACCTGAACTGGGGGCAGCGTTGTCAAGCATCGCCAATGCCTTGGCCGCAATGCAGCAGAACTAGCAGCGTTTCGAGGAAAGTGTCAGGAGGAATGAGTTTGCTCCGCTACCTCCACCTCCCAAGCGAGGAGACATCAAGAGCTTCCTGAAGTTCAACCTCGCCGCTTGATGTTTCTGATCAACCACTTGATGCTGATGATTGGTTGCGTGAGATGTCAAGGTTGCTGATGACTGCTGATGTTCCTGAGCAAGAATGGGTAAAGTGTGCTACTCACCTTCTGAAGGGAGATGCAGCTCTCTGGTGGGAGAATTACCTGAAGGCAAACTGCACTGGTTTTCAGCCTACTTGGGGACAGTTCACTGGTGCTTTCAAGGAGCAGATTCGCCGAAATTGTCATGGAGAGGATGAAGGAAGTGTTTCTCAACCTCAAGTGGCAATGATAATGTAAACACCTACATCAGGAACTTCATGAACCTTTCGTTATGGTGGCGATGAGATCTCCGATGACAAGAAGAAGCAAAGAGGTTCAGTGCAAGGGCTCAATGCATCGATTAAGTATGCAATCACACATGCAAGGCAGCCTTTTTCTGAACTTTCAGCATACAGCTCGCAGAAGAGGCAAGTAGGCAAGTGTTTGAGGAGTCAAAGAAGCACAGCCGTGATGCAAGAAGCTCTTCACTATGTCAGCTCCTTCTAAGCGCCGTCCGGGTTCCTAACACCCCACCGTCGCTCCCTGCTCCACTAAGACCTTCAAGCTACGCTGCAAGGCCACCAAACTTCCTCACGCTGCTCCTGTGGCTACAACCACCACTACCCGAGCTCAAGGAGTCCCCTGCCACGTTGCTCCACGTCCACCTGGTGCTTGTTACACGTGTGGAGACACTGGGCATCAAAGCTGGAACTGTCCGATGAAGAACAAGGCTCTTCCTCCACCACCTCCAAGATCTGCGGCAAGCTCTCCTTTGGTTCGTGCACCACCACCTCGGGCTCTCAACATCAACACCAAGCCCGGGTCTCATCGTTGCTCGTGCTAACCGTGATCAACGCCGCTCAAGCTGAGCATGCACCTGGAGTTGTGATGGGTATGCTTCCCGTTAACTCAGTTCCTGCAAGAGTTTTGTTTGATTCTGGTGCTTCGCATTCTTTTGTTTCGCATAAGTTTGCGCAAGAGCAGGATCTGGATAAGGTTCCTTTATCACATCGTCTGGTGGTACAATCTCCTGGGTCAAACATGAGGGCTGCTCATATCAGCCATGGCAATCAAATTGAGATTGGTGGCTCTTCGTTCTCGGCTTCCTTAATCATTCTGGGCAATTCTGACATTGATGTCATCTTGGGCATGGATTGGTTGACAGCAAATGCAGCTGTGATTGATTGTGCTGAGCGCTCGGTTTCTCTGAAGATTCCTGAAGGCCATATAGTCTATTCTCCAAGTCTGACTCCTGCTATCCAGCTTTTCTCTTTGGCAGCTCTGAATGTTGATGCTATGGAAGCTATTCAGAGTGTTCCGGTGGTCTGTGAGTTCTCAGATGTCTTTCCTGAAGAGTTGCCAGGTATGCCTCTGGAACGTCAGGTTGAGTTTGTAATTGAGCTTGAACCTGGTACCGCTCCTATCTCCAAGTGGCCTTATAAAATGGGTCCTGTTGAGTTGGCTGAACTCAAACGGCAGCTTGATGAACAAGAGAAGTTGGGTTTTATTCAGCACAGTACTTCTTCTTGGGGTAGCCCAACTCTCTTTGTGAAGCGAGATCAGACTGATAGACTTTGTGTTGACTATCGGGCTCTCAATGCTAAAACCATCAAGAATAAATATCCCCTTCCGCGGATTAATGATCTCTTTGATCAGCTAGCTGGAGCTGTGGTATTCTCTAAGCTTGACTTGAGAAGTGGTTATCACCAAATCAAGATTCGCAAGAAAGATGTGCCTAAGACAGCTTTCACCACCCGCTATGGCCTGTATGAGTACACGGTCATGTCTTTCGGTCTCACCAACGCACCTGCCACCTTCTCGAGGCTCATGAACTCGGTTTTCATGGAGTATCTTGATAAGTTCGTTGTGGTCTATCTGGATAACATCCTAGTCTATTCTAAGTCACAAGAAGAGCATGAAGAACACCTTCGGTGTGTCCTAAGCAAGCTTCGTGAGAACCGCTTGTATGCAAAGTTCTCCAAGTGTGAGTTTTGGCTGCCTCAAGTAACCTATCTTGGTCACGCTATCTCTCGCCAAGGGCATTGCGTCAATCCGAAACCGTGGAAGACAATTGTTGAATGGCTTCCTCCGTAAATGTCAAAGAAGTGCGGAGTTTCCTTGGTTTGGCTAGTTATTGCCGCCGCTTCGCTCGTAACTTTTCGAAGATAGCGAAGCCTCTTACCGATCTCCTCAAGAAAGGCAAGAAATACCTTTGGACTCCTGCATGTCAAGCAAGCTTTGAGACACTCAAAGAGAAGCTCACTTCCACACCAGTCTTGGTTCCTCCGGATACATCCAAGCCGTTCCAGATCTTCTGTGACGCCTCTTTGCATGGATTGGGTGCGGTCCTTATGCAAGAAAAACAAGTTGTTGCTTATGCCTCTCGCCAGTTGAAGACGCATGAGATCAACTATCCTACACATTACCTCGAGCTCGCAGCAGTTGTCTTTGCTTTGAAAGTATGGAGGCACTACTTGCTTGGCAACCGCTAGAGATCTTTTCGATCACAAGAGTCAAGTATATCTTTACTCAGCCTGATCTCAACCTTAGGCAAAGGAGATGGATTGAAGAAATCAATGACTTCGATTTGACCATCAACTACACTCCGCAAGGCTAATGTCATGGCAGATGCTCTCACCGCAAAGCTTATGTCAACAACCTCGGGATGGAAGAACAATGTTCTCTTGTGCGAGGAATTCCGTCACCAACTCGAAATTGTGGAACAAGGGTATCTTCCGAACCTTCCGCAACCCCTCTTGGAAGAAAAGGTTCGCTCTTCTCAGCTTGGTGATCCAGACACAAGAAAGATCATCTCCGTGATTCAGCTTCCAAGTATGAGTCCTTCCACGCCGATGATCAAGGCACGCTTTTCTTTGAACACCGGATGTTTGTTCAACTACCCGGCTTGAGAGAGCAAGTTCTCAAGGAGGCGCATGATTCGTTCTTTCTATCCACCCCGGCAAAGACAAAGATGTACATGGACTTGAAAACACAATATTGGTGGCCTGGTTTGAAAAGGTATTGTGCCAAGTATGTCTCGGAGTGTGATGTCTGCCGCAGAGTGAAAGTTGTTCATCAGAAACCTTCCGGTCTTCTACAGCCATTGAAACCCCCGGAATGGAAATGGGAGAAAGTAGAGATGGACTTCATCACTGGTTTTCCAAGGTCGCAGAAGGGCAACAATGCAATCTTTGTTGTCATTGACAGGCTTTCTAAAGTGGCTCACTTCTTCCCCGTCAAGGAAACCATTTCTGCAATTCAGTTGGCGGAACTCTATATCAACAGAATTGTCTCTCTGTATGGGGTTCCTCTCGAGATCAGTTCAGACCGTGGAAGTATCTTCACTTCCAAGTTCTGGGAGAGTTTCCAAAATGCTTTGGGAACAAAGTTGAACTTCAGCACAGCCTACCACCCTCAGTCGCAAGGACAAGTGGAAAGGATCAATCAGATTCTGGAGGATATGCTTCATGCTTGCGTCATCTCATTTGGCATGAAGTGGGAAGAATGTCTTCCTTATGCTGAGTTCTCTTACAACAACAGCTTCCAGAAAAGTCTAAAGATGGCACCATTTGAGGCTCTCTATGGTCGCAAATGCAGAACTCCGATTGGTTGGTTGGGTGCAGGTGAAAGGATCTTGTTTGGCCCTGACATTGTGACTCAAGCGGAGGAGAAGGTTCACATCATTCTTGAAAATCTGAGGATTGCTCAAAGTCGCCAGAAGAGCAATTATGACAGGAAGCACACGGACATGGAGTATGTCCCTGGTGATCTCGTGTACCTTCGTGTCACCCCCATGAGAGGCACGCACCGTTTTGGTATCAAAGGAAAGCTGGCTCCTAGATACATCGGTCCCTTCAAAGTTCGTGGAAGAAGAGGAGAAGTTGCTTATGCTCTTGAGCTCCCGGAAAAACTCAAAGTCCATGATGTTTTCCACATCTCTCAGCTCAAGAAGTGCTTCAAGGATCCCGGCAGGACCGTGGACCATGAACTTATCAATCTCCAAGAAGACCTGTCTTATCAAGAACACCCCACAAAAATCCTTGAAGTCGCAGAAAGAAGGACTCGCAACAAGTCCATCAAGTTCTGCAAGGTGCAAAGGGTCGCACCATTCCGTTGATGAAGCCACTTGGGAACGTGAAGATGATCTCCGTACAAGTATCCTACCCTCTTGTGTCTTCTTCTTCATCCTAGAATCTCGGCAAGCAGATTCCTGTTTAGTGGGGGAGAGTTGTAGCATCCCATTTGTCTAACAGTTGTAATGCTACTTGATCTAGTAATATAATGGCTACTTCCAATATATAATTGTTGCATCATCATGATATCATGCTCATGTCATCATGCCACCTTGCATTCGAGCATCATATAAAACCCTCTTCATTTGGTTCTTATCTCATATGCATTGTTGATTGTTTTTGCCTCTTGATATTGTATTTGGTTCTTGATATATTGTTTCAATGCCCAAGTTGAGTTGGGGGCATATCTTTTATTAACTCCACCACCTTTCTTTCACCACCTTATAATTCCACCATCCAACTAAATATGAGCTTGGCATTACTGGTTTTACTTCTAGCTCATGTGGGCTGGGATGGATCCAATTCTTTTCCACATGCTCTCATCTTGGCATCATGTTGTTTTCACCTCATTGATATATGAGAGCCACATGGCCACCTTTGCATGCCTTGTGGGTGGAACCCTATTTCTAGCTCTCATATGTGTTGTTTTGGGGGTGATCATCATGTTGGAATATTTTGTGGGCTTATTAACTACCTAGTGGCATATACACACTAGCAAGTCCCATTGTATATCAAAATGGTCATCTCCATCTACTCCACATGGGACATACTTGTTAATTCTTTTTGCTTGGCCTTTATTCCAATTTTTGGAATGCATAATAATAATGACATGTTAATATTATTGTTCTCACAAAATACACATGGCATTGAATATTTTTGCATGGCCCATGCAAGTACCACCTTTTTGCTTGCCTTTTGGATTTTATTTGTTTGAGGGGAGCATCTCTATCTTCCCCTTCTCTTGGTGGGATCTAGTGTGATCTTGCTTAATCCTCACCCTCTCTTTTCCTTGTCTAGTTCTTGCTTGCTCTTTGCTTGATCTTGCTTGAGCTTGACAAAACAATAAACCTCACCCCTCATCTCTCTCTCATCTAAACCTACTCCATCATCACCATACCCATACCCCATCTAAACCTAAACCCTATTCTACACCTAATCTACACCAAACCCTAAGTAACCTCCCTCTTCTCTCCTCTCTCTAGCCGAGCCACCCCACCATGACCTACCTAGCTTGGCCACCCTGGACACCTAGCTACCCCACCAAACCTAAACCCTAACCGAGCCTAGCTCCTACCCTAGCCCCCACCCGAGCTCCTCCCTCTCTCTTTTCTCTCTATGCCACAAGGGCCCCTCCACCCCGAGCCTCCCTCCCGGCCTCACCCTACCCCACCGGACGTCCCCATCTCGCCCCTGCCTCGCCTCCTGCCTGACCAGAGCACGTGAGGAGAGGTAGAGAAAGGTGGCCGAGCCACCTTTCATCCACCCACTCCCCACGGCAGCCTCTCCTCCTCCGCTATCTCCTCCGCCTCGCCAGACAATCCCCAGATCCACCCCTAGGACGCCTGCCCTCCCTCTCTCCTCCACCACCGCTCACCCTCGCCGAAAACCTCGGCCTCCACCGCCTTACTCAAACCAGCCCGGCGTGACGCGCTAGGTGTCGAGGAAGATCGAGGAGGCTCCCTCAACGCCCAAGAGACGCCACAGAAGGAGGAGTACCAGAACCACCAGCCGACGCCAGACCGACGAGAAACCCTAGTTCGGCTGTTCAAGCTGCCGATCGATCGCCGCCCGACCCGATCCAACGCCACCAACGCACTCTCGGTGAGCTACTCAACCCCCAGACATCCTCGTTGCCGCCGACTCGCTCGCTTGCTGGATTTCCGTCGAGCGCCCATGCCGTCGCCGCTATGTCTGCTCCTCAAGGCCAAGAAGCCCTAGCTAGGTCCCGTCCTCCTAGCACTAACCCGCCGCTAGCCAAGACTGTTAGCCACCCCAGCTACCACAGATCCTCGAGTTCGAGCCTCACACAAGGTCATTGCAAGACCGATCTGTCGGCTGCATGATTCAGAGGAAGATCTACAAGACGGCCCACACGCTTGCCGAAAACCCCCGCCTTTCTTTTATGCATCAACCCATACCCTTTGGCCCACCAGACAGCCACCTGCATAATCTTGCAGAGAACCCCTCAAGATAACCTCAGCCTCAACTCAGCCTCCCTGCTCGATCACGACGCCTGGCCCGAGCCAGCTAGCCCCACCTGTCATCCTCTGGCTAGAACAGCCATGTGTAAAACGCTTTCAAGCCTGGACACCAAATGCTGGCCCCACCTGAAGCTGCCTCAGGCTAGATTAGACTGAGTATAAAAAGTATTTCAGTCTATCTGTTTAAATTCAAATCTTTTTCAAATTAATTCAAATTCAATTTAAATTCTGTTTTTAAATAACTTTTGAAATATAAATCCAAATAATACAAATAATATATTTTTTCAAATCAGAAAAATGTGAGGAATTCAAATATGCAATCCAAAATATATTTTGAACATTTAAAATTCCAAGTTTATTTAAATTACAATAGTTTGCCCCTTTATCTTAATTAATTCATAACTTTTGATTTATAACTCCAAATTTAATAAATGATATGTCTAAAACGATTAGCTCGACGAGACCTTTCTGTTTATGCATTCCTTGGTTTGTTTTGAAGCATGCATCATATAAATATAATGTGGACAGCAACTAAAATGGAAATAAAATGGGGCCAAAACTCAATTAAATGCTTTATTATTGTATTCCACACCTCACCCATGCCATGCTACGTTAATGCCATGCAAATTGTGCATAATTCATCATGGCATGATTGTTTGCTTGATGCATTTTAATCATATGCTTGTGCACTTTATTTATGTTGGCCTTGTTTGTTTGGTTCTTCTTCGAATAGACGCTGAGCAGGGGATATATCAAGAGAACCAGGAGCACTACCCAGATCCATCCTTTGCTTCAACTGAGCTGCCAGGCAAGCACTACCACATGCTTGCATACATATAGTACATATTGCCTCTATCTTACTCTTGCATCATTGAGTCGCGATTGCATTAAATTGAATCCCAAGTATTGCATAGCCTTTACTTTTAAACCCCACCGAAGCTTGTTCCTCCATCCCATGAGCCATTACTGCAGGAGTTGTTTGAGCCATGCGAGTCGTAGAACAGCATGTGTAGGGTATGTGAGTGTCTGATGGATAATGAGGTACCTAAACAACTTAACCTGAGTAGTAATGGGATAACTAATGAAAGTGGCATCGGTGAGCCATATTCGCTATTTGGTTTTTCAGGCTCACTTGTGTCCCGTAGGACCTCGAGTACTTGATTCCTGTTCCTTGAATATTCGCTATCCACATCCGGAGGCTTATGAACCCCTGAGCCAGAGCTTGATTCATTCTTATTTCTTGGGGCCACAAACTAGTTTGAGGATTTATTTACTATCCTGCATACTTATGCCATGCTTTATCGCTTTAATTTAAGATTGTGCGAGGTAATGCACACTGCATCGCTTAGGGCCGTGACCTGCTGCTGTATCGACAAGCCCAGTCACACTTTCGGTTCCCATGCTTACAGCCGCTCCACAAACCTTGAGGCCGTCTTCGAGTCAGCTAACTTCGCTATGGTAGCTCAATGGGGTGGCCTCAAATATTTCTCAATCCTGTGATTGCTTTGTCGTGATCCTCGTTGGGTTTTGATTTGGTTTTTCCGAGGCATATCGAGTGTGTTGTTATTTGTGCACCCCTCGCAGGTAAAACTTTTCAAAGCCGTGTCCCATGGGTTATGGACGACTTGGAGCACAGTTCCGATCATAGACAAGTATAACTAAAGTACCGCTTTTAATTTGACTAGACTAGGTATCTGACTAGTAATTGGTGCAATACTCATGGAATGTATAATAAAACTGCCAACGGATGGGGGGTTGTTCATCCGCTTCCTCGTCGGTAAGCGAGGAGGAGGATGGATCTGTTAAGATTACCGTTATAACTGTTGTTCTTAATTCACGGACATCCGTCTATTTCTGGTTAGGCGGATGGTTATCGAGTATCTATAGAACTGTTAGGGTTTATCTTTTGCTGCAATTGCGTCACCCCAGGTTGTGTCCCCTTTAGAGGCATAAAGACTTGCTGAGTACCCCTAGGGTCTCACACGATAAATTATTGGTTCAGATGAACAAGTACACTCGCAAGATGGATACTGGGTGGAAGAGATTTGACGATGTGGGCAACGCTCATTCGGTGTAGAGATTCCGGAACGGGATCCGTGAGATCTGTATGGATCTGCTTATTTATGGGGCATCTTATGCCGATTTGCTTCTTATCCGTACTCGGACTTTGTCTTCCGCTTCCGCTTGATACTCTGTTGATTGATGTATGAGGAGATATCCTAAACTATTATATCTATCTAGGGTATTTGGATCTTGCCGTATGGCGTTGCTATATTTCCTTTCTTTTTAGATGGAATGGCTCTGATGTACTGTTGTATGGTGGCTTGCATACATACTCATTTGTGTATGTAGTTGATCCCTTCGCCTGCCGATTACGCCGCCCGTTCTTGTCTCGATGTGTGGAAATGGTTGGGACGGCCGAAAGGTCTACCTGTGAGTGGCATTTGGGCCCCACCGTACTATTTCAACCATTCCCGCTCATCCAGGCTTGCAACTAGGAGCGTAATTCACCGAGGTAGTTACACTGCCGTACCGGGCCGATCCGACCCAGTCGGCCACCCCTAGTACAAAAACTAGACTACCCAGACCTTCTCCTACCCACCCTATCCTACCCATCCCCAGCCACCTCACCCCACCCTATCACCTCGCGCCACCTCACCACTTTCCCAACTCCATCCACTCAGCTCTTGCCACCTAACCACCCCTGGCTACTCTCCACCAGGTCCACCCCCTAGCCTCCTCTCCCTTCCACCCGTCCCCACCTACCCCAGCGCCCTTCAGCACCCTTAAACCACACAGTCGACCGGTCCACCCAAAGGATGACAGCAGCCTGGCCCCACCCCGCCATCCCTCTTTCTCTCCCCCGCGGCGCACCCCGCTCCTCCCTGCCCAAATCCCCATCGCGAGCGGGCCCACCCCACCCACCAACCCCTCACCCACCTCGCCTCCCTCGCCCACCTCAGACCCACCGCGAGATCCCCGCTCCCCATCCTCGTGTTCCTCTCTTCTCGCGGCCCCGCCTCCTCTGGCTCTCGTCTCACCGCCGCCAGGGAGATCCCTGCTCGATCCCCGATCCGCCGCCACCTGCAGAGCTTCGCGCGGCCCCCGCTCTAGCCCCTTCCATCGCCCGTCCGTGCCGTCTCCTGGCCTTGGCTGCGCCGCGCAGGCCCTGCCTCTACCGTGTCGGCCGTCTCTGGGTCGCGACCCCATCTCCGTCGCTGCACGCCCGAGCCCGTTGCCCTCCGCTCCAGGCCCGCCTCCCTCGTCTCCGGCCAGGCCCACTGCCGGTCTTTGCTCATTCTGTCACTTTCCAGGCGTCGCTGGCCGCTGTCTCCTTGCGGCCGCCTCCTTCCGGTTCTCCCTCTGCCTCCGGTATGGCCGCCCGCCACCGCGCACCGCGCCCGTCGTGCGCCTTCCTCTTCATCGCATTCGCTATCCGCCGCCTCATCAACGCCTCAAGTTTTCTGGCGCTGCCCTCCGCCCGTGAGGCCCGCCCTCGCCGCGTTCGCCTCCTGCCGCCCTCTGCTCCACCTCGTCGACGTCACCTCGCCTGCCTTCGCCGCTGCGTGGACCCTTCCATGACCTCGATCCCTGCCGCGTGCATCCCGACGTGCTATTGGTACTACAACGGGATCGTGAAGACGTGTGTGACCAAGTCAAGAATAACTATGTGCACTAAGGTGAAGAGGTTGTTGCGTGTGTATTCTACTCGAGGTCTTCATCCTTTGGTGTTGGGTTTCGTCAAGATTGTCGAGAGGGAGCTGTTGGACTCGGTCGCGAGGATCCGAAGCTCCGAACCAAGATCTCCTTCGCGGACCGAAGACCGATCCCGGCGAGACCGATCCCTGTCGAACCCCGAGAATCCTGAACCAAGATCGTCGAGCCCCTCTAATGTGTGACCCCTATCTTATCCGCCCCTATTTTATAATATGACATCTATCTCGTGGCATAATTAATTGATCATGCTTGCATACATATTGTGGGGTGTTTGGGGGTGTTTCGATGATTCACCTAAATTAAATATGGAGGCCATATGCCGGCTAATCTAGTCTAATATTGGCCCTCATTTAAATTGTGCTTCGAACCGGTGATATAATTTTGCCTTGTCAAGACAACATTTAAATTGCAGGGTATCTAAACAACATGAACCTATTAATTAATTGTCGGGGCCTCGGTTCCGCTTAATATGATCTAATTGCATCGCACCTTTGCCATGCCATACATCATACATGCATCATGCCCGATCTTCTGTCATAGTATTAAATAGTGCATCCGGTGTTTGTGCTAGTGTTTTGCCTCTTCACGGATTAGGCCGATGAGTTGATGCGAGTGTCGATCCGACCTTCGGATGAACCTTCGGCAATGTTTTCAGGCGAGCACCTCCCCCTTTCTACCTATCTTACTTTTATAGTATTTATTCCCCGCTGTTGATCTATTGCTATCTGTGTTGCGATGCTCTAGTTTTCGTACCCGGGATATCCCTTGCAGCCTTATATTGCCTTGGACACATCCTATTACCTGTTGATTGGTAGATAGTTGGACTTGCGTGTCGTAGTTGCTTACTCAAGTGCTGTTGTGTGTCGTCAAGTACCACAGTTGTTGGAGTATTGCCGCATGTTTAATGTTGAAGATGATCATGGCTTTAATTATTGTTTAATAACTAAAATTGAAGTAGGTAAATGCAGAGGCACAGGTGGGCAATAGATGTTATTTGGTTGTTAACCGTCCACTTGTGTCCCGTAGGACCCCGAGTTCTTGACACTGCTAGAGATCGAAGGCTAACCACATTGGGGTGTGTGGGCACCCCCATCGATTAGTACCTGATTTCAAAGTATTGTACCGGGGGCCACAATTAGTTTGGGGCTTTATTACTATCTTGTACTTATGCCATGCTTTACTGCTTTATTTAAAATTGTGCGAGGTCTTTACCTGTCTTTGTTAGGGTCGTGACGTTTTCAGTATCGACAAGCCCAGTCACACTTTCGTTCCCGATCGTTTACTGAGTCTACACAAACCCCGAGTCCGTCTCGAGACCGGCCACTTCGTTGCGGTAGCTTAGTGGGTGGCCCCCATGTACTTGCTTTAGGTCAGGAAGCGTCATGACTTAGGCCCGCCGACATACCGATGGGTGTATGTTAACCGATCGGCAAAAGGGTCAAGTGCGTGTGGATACTTTGGTGCACCCTAGGTTAAATCTTTTCGAAAAGCCGTGTCCGCGGTTATGGACGACTTGGAGCACAGTTCTCGATCATAGACAACTATAACTAACGTTTGCTGTTATAATTTGACTTGTATCCGATATGACTAGTAATCAGCTCCACTACAACGGAATGGCTAAATAAAAGTACCAACAACTGCTGGGTTTGGGGGTATCTCATGCAAATCGTATCTGACTAGTAAGTGTTGCAACCACAACGGAATGGTTAACTAAAACTGCCCACTGCTTATTATATCAGGATGACTCATGCTTCCTATATTTGACTAGTAATTGCCGCCTTATAACGGAATGAATAAAACTGCCAACTGTGTGAGTTCCTCGGTTGACTTCCTCGTGTGGTCGCGAGGGGGAAACACCAGGATGGGTATGTTTGGTGGTAGTATCAGTTGGTTCCGAATAGGTCTTTCTTACCCCTCTCTGATAGCCGCTATTTGTATCAAGTCTCTATAGGTTGTTTAGTGCATGCTGCGCTGCCGCTTCAGTCCACCATACCTATGTAGGCGAGGACCGTCGAATTCTAGTCTCGCTGCAATCGCCTCGGCCTCGATCGCTCTCTCTTTTTCCTTTGCCCTTTGTCGGCACCCCTCTTGTTTAAGCAGGTTTTAAGATCGACGTCGTTAGCAGGGTTACCCTTCCGGCTTGGCCTGGGCAGGGTTATGGACGCCATTGGTTATTCTTCAGGGCTCTTAGCCCCATTTGCATCTTGTCCGTAGTCGGACGCTCTACCGTTTTCAAGGTGATTTGGATCTTTGTACTGTATATCTGTATTCTTGACTCATGGAGTCGTTGTTGTATATATCTGTTCTGTGGGTTCCATCGTGGACTATTGTGTAATGGTATTACTTCGTTTTTCCGCCCGCACGCAAGTGCCTGGTGGGCACCTTTGAATCGTTTCTATGCGGGTTTGGCGGGAATCGCTAAAACTTGCATAGGGCCGATTCTGAGGGTGTTACAATGACGCCATGTGTGATCCGGCGTGGCACACTGCCATGGCTGTTGAGTTTTCTGCTTTTCAACAGAACAACACATTGGTGTTGGTACCACGGCCTCCTGGAGTCAATATTGTTGGCGGCAAGTGGATCTTCAAAATGAAGGAACAAGCCGATGGATCCATTTACAAACACAAGGCTCATCTTGTCGCCCAAGGGTTTACACAACAGTATGTCATTGACTATGGAGACACTTTCAGCCCTGTTGTGAAGCTCGCTACCATTTGATTGGTTCTCTCACTTGCAGTCTCACGAGGATGGAGTTTGCGGCAAGTTGATATCAGTAATGTATTCCTTCATGGTTTCTTGTCCGAAGATGTCTATATGCAGCAACCGCCTGGTTTTGAGGATGCTCAATATCCCTCTCGTGTTTGCAAGCTGCAACGACCTCTATATGGTCTCAAACAGTCCTCGTGTGCCTGGTATGCTCGTTTGAGTGCACGTCTGTTTCTGCTTGGCTTTATTTCGTCCAAGGCGGATACTTCTCTCTTCATCTTCAATCATCATGGTGTGCAACTTTACATGTTGGTGTATGTGGATGATATTGTGATTGCTAGATCTACTTCGGTTGTAGTGGATCATTTGGTGCAGTCTCTCTCGAACAGTTTTCCCATTAAGGATCTTGGTCCTCTTCACTACTTCTTGAGTCTGAAAGCATCCTATAGTTCAGGGGACATGTCACTCACTTAATGGAAGTATGCTTTAGATCTTCTTTATCATGTGAGCATGGAGAATTGTAGGTCCACTTCGACACCTCTAGCCGCCACTGAGCACCTTGCTTGTGATGCCGGCACGCTGCTTGGTGCTGAGGATTCTACCAATATCACAGTATTGTTGGAGGGATTCAGTACTTGATGTTTATTCGCCCAGATTTGTCATTTGTTGTCAACAAAGTTTGTCAGATTCTATTACAGCCGCCTGATGAGAATTGGGAAGCCGTCAAGCGTATTCTGCGATATGTCAAAGGAACTTTGAACATGGGGTTGAGGATACATGTCCCCTTCCACTGGTGTCAGTATATTTACATATGTTGATTGGGCAGGATGTATTGATGGCCGACGTTCCACTAGTGGGTTTGTTGTGTTCGTTGGCTGAAATCTTATTTTATAGAGTGCCAAGAAAGAGCCCACCGTCTCCAGGTCTAGCATGAAGACAAAGTATAAAGCATTAGCTAATGGAGCTACTAAAGCCATCTAGGCTTAAGGAGCTAGGCGTGTCACAACAGTGACCCACCATCTTGTGGTCTGATAATCTTGAGGCTATATACCTGACGGCGAATCCGGTTTTCCACGCACGAACCAGGCACACTGAGATCGATTTCTATTTTGTGCGAGAGCATGTTGCCTTCGGAGAGTTAGATGTCAGGTTTATCTCGACGAACGACCAACTGACTGATGTATATACTAAACCAGCTACACGACAGATGTTAGGTCATTTTCGTTTCAATCTAAATCTTGTATGTAGTAGTGATAGTTCAGATTGAGGGGGTGTGTTGGAAACGTACACATATACGTGTTGTATACGGGTACATGTCGTGTTGTAATTGTAACTATGTATGTTGGTTATATATATATATATATATATATATATATATATATATATGTATATATATATATATACACGAGATATCTGGAGGCTTTGCCCCACGCAACCCTAAATCCTGGTGCATCTAGCGCCATCGGAGGGCGCATAGAGTCATGTGTCCGACGGATCTCCCGGGACCCGGTTGTTTTTAGTGTACGTTTGTGTTATTTCAGGTCAGTCTCTTCCGATCTACGGATGTCATCATTGGCAACGATTTGGGCTCTGGTGCGTTGGCTTTTTGGCCTTAGCACGGCGACTTTCCGTCTGTCTACTACAAGAAGCTCTATTACGACAAATTTTATCCGGCTCCGACGATGGAGGGCCGAGGACGGCGACGCGTCTTCGACTCGTGCTAGTGTTTCAGTCACCTATTTATAATTTTTATTACTCTTTGTACTGATTTTGATGGTTATTAATAGATCAGCGGAATTTTGAAAGAAAAAAAACCCGGTTTTCTCTCTCGGCACTAACTTAAGCACCTGGTTGTACGTGCTCTTTAAGCACCGTGATTTGTTTAGCATATCTTTCAAGGAAGGTTGTATTCCTAGGTACCTCGTCAACTCTGTGGCTTGTTCCCCTCAAAAAAAAAAAAAAAAAAAAAAAAAAAAAAAAAAACACTGTGGCTTGTAGAAGTAAACGAGAACGATCGCGCCCAGCCCACACGACTGGTAAAACCCAATTAACAAATAAGTCGCTGGCGCACGGCGGCAGTGATAGATCGGATGCGACCACACGCCACGCCACGCCGCGCCACCACCGTCGCTGTTAACTCAAAGTCTCGCGGAGTCGCGGGTCTTCTTCCAGGTTAAGCAGCGCAGCGCCGGATTTAAAAAACCTTTGCCGCCCGCGCAGCCAGCTTGGATGCCACGGCGAACGCAACCGTAACCCACCCGCGCGCCCGCATATAACGCAACCGCCATTCTCCTTCTCCCTCCAACAAACTGAAACGCCTTGAGATTCGGCAGCAGGGGAAGGAGAGGCAAGTCGGGGAAGCAGAGCACCGGTGCGTGTGGTTCTTTCTTCGTCCGGCGCCGGCAGTATGAAGCACAGGTCGCTGAAGATGGTTTGCGCGCCGCCGGCGGTGAGAGTGCCAGCGCGCGGCTGGGGCGGCGGGAGAACGCTGTTGGTGGCGGTGCGGAGGGACCTCGCCGGGAGGGAGCTGCTCGCCTGGGCGCTCGCCAAGGCCGCCACTGCCGGCGACCGCGTCGTGGCGCTCCACGTCACCTCCGCCGACGGGCTGGGGACGGAGGAGAGGAGCGGAGCCGCAGCCGCTGATTCACTCGCCTCCGTGCTCGCCGCGTACGACGGCTTCTGCAATCTCAACCAGGTACTACTTGGCTAGCCCACCGCAGGGACACTCTCTTCTTCCTGCCTCGCAATGCTTGCTCACTGCTTTCTTTCCTTCATCAGATCAACCTGGAGCTTAGGGTCTGCCACGGATCATCCGTGAAGAAGGCTCTGGTGAAGGAGGCCATCTCCTACGGCGCCGCGCAACTCATCCTCGGGGTCCTCAAGAACTCGCCTCTTGGGTACGTGACAATTTCGAACTGTGGTTTTTCTCATGATCGGCAGACCCGTTTGTTACAAGGGAGTGACGTTGTTTTGGTTCCCCATCCTGTATATGACAGATTGTGTGCCACCGCGGTCGCCAAGTACTGCGCCAAGAGAGTCCCGGGCAGCTGCACGGTTCTTGCAGTCAGCAAGGGCGTCATCGTGTACCACGGCAACGCAATGCAGGAGGAGATGAACCACAGCTGCACAAGTATGCTGCTGCCCCATGCACTTACTTCTGAATTTTGCCATTGCATATTCTTTTGGGAGTCTTTAGATCTTAGCGCTTAAAAGGTAACTTCTTGCGCCTAAGTAGAGAATGGATGTCATCCTAATATTTGTGCTAATTCTCAGTTGCAACCTAGTTGCAACTCATAAGATTTGTACTAATTTTCGGTTGCAACCTAGTTACAACTCATTAAATTCTCAGTTACATCCTAGTTACAACTCATTATAACTTTCACTTTGCACGAATCACGAGGTAAATCAAACGGTGAAAGAGGTGACTGAGATCTAAAAAGTTCTCAGTCGCCTGAAAACTAGCAAAACCGTATTCACCGTATTCTTTTTGGCTGACGAGGCTCCAATTGTCATGCAGTGTCGCCTCGAAGAACCTATTCTGCCGTGGCGGAGACGCCGCGAAGGATCTACCGGAAGATACTCGACGCAGCCGCAACGGTCGGGGAGAAAGCTCAGGATGACTCGGTGATCCGTCATTGCCGATACTTGGAGCGGAACGTGCCTATGCCAATGAGCGCCCGAGTGTGGCGAAAGGTAGCAGCGGTAGAACCACCGACACCGGCGAGGTGCCACCGGCGGGAACTGCCGGAGGTGGCTGCCGGATGGCCGCTGCTAAGGAAAGACATCATGCCTGCCTCGCCGGAGTGCTCGGAGGTGTCCGTGGTTGAGTGGGCAATGCGGCTTCCTAGCCGGTGTTCAACGCTAACGCCGGCGAGTTCAGATCACAGGGCGCCCTCTCAATCGAGAAGCGATCTGGCAGCAGAGCCGTCTCCGGTGACCGAGGAAGCGGCTGAGCAAGTTCAGGAGGAGCTGGCATCGATCAGAGAGAAGTACTCGTCAATGTACATCGTGTTCACTTACAGTGATCTTGCGAGGATTACCTCTGACTTCTCCCCAGGTACATATACTACAATGCATTTCAGTGTCAGCTCTGAGCGTTACCGACAGCCGGTCTTCTTTCGGATCTCTGAATGCTGCTGGTTCTGATCCATTGAATCCACTGTGTTGAGCAGATCATTTAGTCGGGAAAGGCGGCGCAAGCCAGGTTTACAGCGGCCGCTGGGAAGACAGCAAGGAGCTTGCAGTGAAGGTCCTGAAATCTTCAGAGGAGGTGGTGAAGGAGTTCATAGCGGAGATCGACATCATCAGCTCCGTCGACCACAAGAACGCCATGGCCCTCGTTGGGTTCTGCGTCGAGCACGGCAAGCTCATGCTGGTGTACGATTACATGCGCAGGGGCAGCCTGGAGGAGATCTTGCACGGTGTGTGTGTGTGTGTGCTTAATTTAGAAATAAAATCCAGTTTTCTCAATAGTTCCATCGCCATGCATGGAGGTTTATGAAATTATTATGATTTGAGATTGACGTTGCTGTATGCGCAGGTGAGAAACAAGGCAAAAAGGCTTCAGGATTAAGTTGGCCCGAAAGATTCAAGGTGGCCATCGGAGTCGCTCGCGCCCTCGATCATCTCCATTGCGGTGGTGGCTGCGACGGTCCGGTGGTGATCCACAGGGACGTCAAGTCTTCAAACATCCTCGTGTCAGATGACTGCGAAGCAAAGCTGTGCGACTTCGGCCTCGCGCTGTGGGGGGCGGACGCGGGGACGCAGATCATCGGCGACGACGTGGCCGGCACGTTCGGGTACTTGGCCCCTGAGTACTTCATGCACGGCAAGGTCTGCGACAAGATCGATGTGTACGCCTTTGGCGTCGTCCTCCTCGAGCTCGTCTCTGGGAGGAAGCCGGTGAGCTCCGGCGGCCCCAAGGGCCAGGAGAGCCTGGTGATGTGGGTACGTATCTGACACCGTCTTAATTATCACGAGCTGGAACAGTTGTGAACGGCTCTGTAATCTAATTTGTGCTTGATCAGGCGAATTCCGTCATACAAGGAGGGAAGCTGACGGAACTTGTCGACCCGAGCCTGCAAACTGACAGCGGCGATGCCGGCGCGGTCGAGAGAATGACCCTCGCTGCCGCGCTCTGCATCACTCGAGCGCCACAACGCCGACCGAGCATGGCAAATGTAAGAAGAGCAAATGTCTTTTTTTTTTGGTAAAATTTGCTTAGCGGTCTTGTTCTTCGGGCTTCAGCTAGCTATGTTCCAGTTCCTCACATGCTACTTTTCTTCTGAACTTTTCAGATTCTGCAACTTCTCAACGGCGAGAGCGAGGCCGTCCATTGGGCCAGGACGCAGCTCGGCGTGTCGGACACCGGCACCGATTACAGCGAAGAATACGCGGTCGCCTCGGCCGAGAAGAACGACATCCAATCATACATCAACCTCGCGCTGCTTGACATTGACGTCGACGATGATGACTCCGCTTCGGTCTGCAGCACCGACTTCATGGCCGCCAACATGTCGCTGGAGGAGTACATGAAGGGGAGGTGGAGCCGGTCATCCAGCTTGACGGAGGACGGAGGCTCCACCCATGGCGGGAATCCCCCGATTTTTGTGTAGATATCAACCATTCTTTTGATTCTTCCATTTCTGTGCATATGTTGAGTAGATTCTTATTTGTTAGGAGGGTGGTTGCAAACGGTCATATGCAATTTCCCTTGTCCAGTTTTGATGTTCGTCTAGGTAGTCCTCGTGGATTTTCTTAGAACATTTGTACCCTTCTCCACAGCATCAAAGGGGAAAAGAGAGTAGTACATTCCAGTTTGAAGTTTCTATGATACTGGGAACCCACAAAGGTCCCCAATAAATTCAGTTTAAGTGTTTTTTATTTATTCAAATTGGAAATGAGCACGGAAGATCCCAAGAAAAATATCGCTCATCCAAACACACCCAAAGGATGGTCAAATTTTAGTTGTATTCAGATTTGAAGGGTAAACACTGAGAATCCCAAGAAAAGTAGAGCACTCGACCAAACAAAACCGAAGGATGTATACCAAATTTGGATCACAAAAATAATGCCCTGCCCCTACAATGCAGCATTTCTCAAACTTAAACTTATGTGTATGCCTGACATAATTACCCATTTTATTTGTACATATGTTTTAAAAAGCATACTTTAGTAAAATTTCATGAACCAACTAGGTATAATAAACAGCATGATTCCCCCATGAATAATTTCGAATCTTCATCTCTGGTTTACCAGCTAGGTGATGTTCCAGAAAACTCCTATGTCAACGGAAAGGAGAGGTAGATTGTATGATTAGGACTACCTGGAACATGCCATGAATGTTTCATCACATGCAGCAGCATGCATAAACAAGCACGACCACAAAACACAGATTTGCTAAGAGAAGCAAGGAGGTGATGTTCCAGGAATCATGTGCGAATAATGTGATGTTCCAGAAAGCATGTGAAAATTATGCAAGCATCAATGGACAATGGTGATGATTGTACCAAAGTCAACAAGAATGGGAATGACACCATGACAACATGATTACAACCAGGTTAACAAGTACTCCCTCCGTTCGGAAATATAAGACATTTTAGCTTTATGAAATGAGTGTATCTAGACACTTTTTAGTGTATAGGTTCACTCTGAACCTCTATGAACCTATACACTGTTGTCTAGATACATTCGATTCACAAAGCTAAAACGTCTTATATTTCTGAACGGAGGGAGTACTCAAGATGAATGGATATCCAAGTTAACAGTAGCCACAAACATTTCAACACAGAACACTTGCATGTGCTTAGGTAAACCAAAGCCATTAATCTTGATTTTGGATACGTGGATATCATCTAGGGAATAGAAAAGAAACATCACGTTTGCAGGTGTATGTGGAAGTTCAGTGCATTTTCTATTCGGTATAATGGTTGAATAATGCACATGGGTGCCCACAACCAACAAGATCAAACAGAAGACACGGACTTATGATTCCAAAGCTTAGAGCTTAATAAGTTTGATACTGGAAAGTGCATACATACGTTTGTTAATAGTACTGCTAGTAGAAACACATTGTCAACCACACTAACAGTCCTTGGACATTCATGACCAACCAAACTTCACATCAGGACCTCACACCTCGTAACTCACCACCCATGACAAAACTACAGAGGAACAAGGGTTTCACCGCGGGGTGGGTTCAATTAAGTTGTCTCCGTTTTCTCCAGTGCTGAAAATGAACAAGTGTCACTTCCAATGAAATAGCAAAGAAAGCAAACTTTAACTACAAAAACACAAAACGGCATCAACTTACTGTTGTAGTTGAGCAACTTCTCTATGAGGTCAACATGGGTCATTAGCATACGCCGGCAACAGTAGCGAACCAAGCCCAAGGCGTCTAGAGCATCCCTAACAATATAAACCATCAGAAAGAAGATGAATAAAATTAGACTTTGACACACAAATTTAATCAGGATATGCAACGGAAACAATTATCAAATAAGCCATAAAGGACACTATTTTCTCAATTCTACTTTCTAGATATAAGTAGGCCTAGGTAAAGCCTATTGCCAAGTTTCTAGGTTTTAGGCATAATCATAGAGACGTCCACATGCAGTGCCACATCGCAAGGATTCCAGTGTCAATTTCAGAACTCAAGTGCCTCAGTCACACTCAACAGTAGATCTGAACTACATAAGGTAGTATACATTTGTCTTGTCTTTACAACTTTCACTTTCTAGAAACGCAATATTATCCATTCCATCATATCATCAGTGGAACACCACAGAGTATGGAGAGCAACTAACCTGGTGTCACTTTGTTCTGCCAAGACAAGTATATTCTATTTACCTCATTATATTTCCGACACCAAGATTCCAAGATAATGTAATATTAATTAGTACTGCATGGTAATAGAATGCAACAAAAGCAACCCTTGTCCATACTCAGCTGTTTTGTTTAAATAATCGCATAACTAACTAATATGCATATCTTAGTTACAGTGACAGCTCGCTGGAATGCAAAGTAGAAGACTTGCAAAGGTTCTTAAAGCGAGGAAAGGATCCACACTATTCATCCCGGATCAGGTCCGCTTCAGCGTTCATTGGTGTACCTTAGTCACAAGATGTACAGCATTCATCTCACATCCGTACTGTCTACAAGCTAAATTCTATGATAGTTTGATCTGTTCATGTGTCTGAGCAATGGTATAGCATAGTTGTTGACAACTTGACATGTACAACGGATCTTGTGTTCTGAACTTCCTCACATAGAGATGAAGAAGCAACAAAGTGCACAATCAAACTATAGGACATGAATCAGGATGCAGAAGGTGCATAAGTTTTTACCCCTCCGTGTAATCAGCCTGGAGAAGATCGAGGTAGTGGTCCCACTTGTTCCCGATCACCTGCACAAGCAAAGAAAATTAACTGTTCAGTTGATCTCCTATCCATTTTTTTGGGCAAGGGCCAAGAGTTCTACCAATGCATCACAGTAAGGGAAGAACAAAATACAGAGTTATTACATTTAATTTCAAATGGGACACTTCTCAGTTAATCTCACCCTGGAACAATCGATGTGCCATAATACAATTAAACCCTAGTGTTAAATCTTTCCCCAAACGACTAGCGGCCACGGGCGAGAAAATCTCTCGGTACTTGGGAGGGCGGATGAGGAAAATCTCAAAAGTCAACCACCGCACGAAGCTACAAGCGGAGTCTAGAGGCGGCGGGTACCCTAACAGGCTATGTGCCCTAAGCCACATCACGCGTCCAAAGAGGGTGGCCGACTAGAGCTCGAACCCTAGATCGGAAAATCGACGGAATCACTAAGAAACGAAGTAGAATCGGCGACGCCAGAGACGCGGCGAACGAGAGGCAAACCCTAGAAGAAACGGCGGGAATGAGGAGGAGGAGAAATGCTAGCTGAGAGCGGAGTGGATGACGGGTTTTACCTTGCCGCAGGTGAAGCAGCGCACGGGGATGATCATCTTCGATGCTGCGACAGTGCGACTGCGCCGCCGCCGCCGCCGCCACTGGACAAGAAGCAAAGGGGAAGGGTTTTGGGGGCGAGGGCAAAAGGTGAGTGAGACTTTGCTGCCTTCGCACGAAGGAACGATGTTTCTCTTATTGCGATGGTCCTTTGTAAACACACCCCTAGCAAAATAGAACAAATACAGAACAACCAAAGGGCTCTGTCGTCAACCATCTGATTTGCATGTTTCGTATGTATCTAAACACTAAAACGTGTATATTTTTTTTACGAAATTCAACTGATCTATTAATAATCTCCAACAGCAGAACAGAGAGTTCTAAAAATAATAAAAATTACAAATAAGTCATTAGACCAAAACGTGTATAGTTACATGTGAATCTAGAAAAAATTAAGACACAGAGAGTACAAAAGATGAATTAGAGAAGACGAAGTAATGTATGAAAAATCCTAACAAAGCAAAGAATCGAAAATTATAGACTGCTAAATGACTATATGGAATTGAAAACTGAAAAAATGCAAAAAAGATAGATTGACAGAAGAGAGACTTAAAAATGAGGGAGAAAGACCGATGAAGTAGAAAGATAGGGCAATAGTGGCAAATAGTACAAACCCTCTCTCTTCAGTAAACATGATTTTATCTATATCACCTATTAGGATTAACATGCCTTGCACACTCTTCTCTAAATGGGCACAAGCTAGACAATATGTTGATGTTTTACCACTATGTTTTATACATTACTCGTCTATCATGTATATGCAAAATAAACAAGATGCTGGAAATAAATGTTGTGCCAAAGGAGCTAAACATTCGGTAGCCAAAAGCTCGAAGATTATCTAAAACTTGAAAAGAAATAAGAAAAAATAAAAATAAAGATGTGAGGTAGAATTTGCACACTAAACACATCATGTAGAACTCCCCAATATATTGCTTAAACTTGATGTTTCATTAGACACTCCTCAATGCAGAACTGAAACCACAATCACCTCTAGAAGGGTGTCTCAATGTATCATCAAAGTTTGTGTTGTGGAAAATAGCATGTCTGAGATATTCATAGTTGGAAAGAGACAGGTGAAAGGGTATTTCCCTACTAATTGTGTTCTGATGTATGTTGTCAATACAAGTGAGCATTAAATATTTTACTAAGTATTACAGATATTTCTATACTATCAAAACTCAAGATGATTTTGATCCTCACAAGGTGAAAAGGACGATGTTTGGAGAGGATCCCTAGAACTCTGCTACCCTGGCTCTTGAAGCCCGAAGATTCCGGTAAGTTTGCCCTAGAAATTCCAGTGTGCCAACACTTGAGACTCCAGCGTACACACGCTAGAGACTCTAGTCTGCCCATTTCCTCAAGTTGTCCATGTGGTGATAACTTGCAGATAGGCATATTAGAGTCCGGAAAGAAACCAGTCAGAAACTTTGGTGGAGTCATATGCCAGATCGGGGACTCTAGTGTTCTTACACCATGCGTTTCGCCGGAGACTCCAGGGTTAATGAACTACAACGACTATATTTCCAGGGCACCTATAAAAGACACCCTTCTCCCCCAAGTGCAGACCGTGGCTTCCACTCTCTCTCTCTCCTCATTGTTGCTGAGCTCAAAACTCCAAGATCTCCACCCCTTGCCACTAGAACTTTCCCGTTTGGGAATCAAGGGAGGAGACCTAGATCTATACTTCTACCAAGGGGATTTGTGTTTCCCCGCCTTTTGTGTAAGAAGCTAGTTGTTTTAGGGTTTGTGAAACCCTAACTTGAAGAAGTCGCCCCAGAGCTCATCCTTGTGCGTAAGAGCTTTGAGGTTGTGTTGGGAGCCGCCAATTTGGTTGTGGAGAAGTGCCCTAAGCATTGTGTGAGGTTTCAGTTTCAACTAACAAGGGTACCACATAGTGGAACAAGTACCCACCTTGATGAGGACATCCCTACTGATTTGATATCTCCAACTCCTAATTAAGTTGTCGATGTTGCTACCAAGACTAAGTCCAATGAGATCATGATTGGACCCATTACTAGAGCTCGTGCTAAGCTACTTAAACAACAGGTAAATTCACTCCTAAATGAATCTAATGTTTTTATTGATGAGAATTTTATACTGCCTAAGTCTTTGCACTTATGTATAATCAGGTTCGTTAAAGAAGTAAGCATGGCACGAGGAGGAGAAGAGATGATGCAACAAGAGCCCGACGTGATGATCATCCAAGGATGCGCGAGGGAGGGGCGAGAGGCAAGAGCACGGGACGAGGAGAAGATCATCGAGAAGAACGATTCGAAGTTTCCTGAAGAAATCAGAGTGTCCGGTGTGTACCACCCGGACAGTCCAGCCTACCCGAGAAGCGTCAAGGTGGCAGCCATTCAGAAGGCTAAATCATAAGCCACCCGGACACTGGCCGGAAACTCTGAAGTTTCTGCCAGAACTAGAATATCCGGCACACTCCACCCGGAGTGTCTGGCCTAGCCGAAATGTTCGACGCATACTAGACGAAATGTCTAGCCACCGACCAAATCTGGTCTGAGTCGGCTTGTATCAGTTTGAGTCAAACACCTCTCTGTTTCGTTTTCTGGTTGTTCCAGGCGCCCGTATAAGCCCTGGAACGCCATCTTAGCTCAGTCTAGACCATGTTTAAAGTAAACCCTAGATTCGTTTAGTTGCTACTTGCATCCAATTGAACCCCTACACCAATTCGTATCGATCTGGTGTATTTGCTACTATCAATCAAGTGTGATTAGTTGATCCATTGGGATTAAGCCAATTGCAAGTTTCATGTGATCTGCTGTTTCATTTGGAATTGGAAGATTGCAAACCGCTTCGTGGTCAGCGGCTACGTGCGCAAGTGTGTGAGGTTGCGAATATCTACAAGGGTTGAGAGTTGTTGCATTAGCATCAGGGATCGATCGAGAGGTTCGTGAGCGGCATATAAGTTATCTCCACCCCATATCATCATACGTCGACCTCGCTTACTGAGAAGATCGGGCCACCCCGTATCATCTTGGTATCAGATTTCTAGTGTTGCCTCGGTAAGCATACACAAATCCATCCATATATTAGTTTGGTTTTCGTCCTATACAGAAAAAGCCATACAAAAATATTAGGGTTAGTATTTTTCTTAGCCTAGATTGCATCAGAGTTGAGTCGTAGTTGTTGGTATCCGAGTCCAGATAGTGTGCCTTTGTGTTTAACTTAGATACAGCCTTTCTACATCATCTGTGTCTAAGAACGTACCTACGAGACTAGTTGCTTTGCTCTGAACAGGCTACTCATTAGGGTTTTGAAGTGCATAAGTTTCGTTCGAGACAGACCGGACTATCCGGCGAAAAATACCCCGGACTATCTGGCTGACCTAGAATATCTGGCCCAGGTTGTTCTAAAGTGTTGCATTCTTACTGCATTGTGTCAATTAGTTGAAAATCAAAAAAAAAGAGAAAAGTAGTAAAAAAAGAGATACAAAAGTGACAAAAAGAGTTATATCAAAGCTTGATTTGAGGCCTAGTTGTTCTATAGCACTTGTAGATTGAGAAATCTTGTGCCAGGTTATTTTGAGCCATTACTAGTGTCTTCCTTGTGCATTGCAATATTCCTGTTCATAAGTTGTTGTGCCACGTTTATCTCCACGTGTGTGTTTCCTTGGGTGTTTGTCACGCAATCAGCACTAGGACTTTCTTTGGTGTAGTTAGGTAACCATACCTATAGCTCCACTTCATAATCCTGCTTTGTCATATAATTTTTCTTGTATCCTTGGTATTCGCTTCATCACATTCGTGCACATATCGTTTATCCAAGTCGGTAAGTTTTTACTAATTCACTTTGGAATGGTAAGATTTCCTTTTCTTGCAGTTGTGAGTGAGTTGTGAGGGAGCCACCAAAAGATTTTTGATTTAGTGCACTAACATTCTAATCATGTCTTCTAGTGATGTTGATGTGATGCAGAAAAAGGAAGCTGATACTACAGTTACGTGGCGAGAATATGAAGCATTGCGAGATCACTTGAAAGGGATCTTTACTCGCACAACAGACAAAATTGAAAGTGATGCTCAGATTACGCAGCTATAGTTGCAAGCAACTAAGAAAACAATCAATGATGTCCAAACACAGGTCACTGATATATAAACAAGTATCCTTGCTTTGGCAGAGTTTGTGAATGGTTTGAAGCTACTAGTGGAGCAACAACAACAACCATATGCTGAGGATGATAATGCCAACATCAATGATGGCAATATGGCCGCTGCCCCTGTGATTGGCAACGGTCGTGGTGATGGCCATGGAGGCCTTGGTGGTGCTCATGGACTCTGTGGACATGGATTTTCCCATGTAGGTGCTCAATGTTTTCCCCTACATGCAGCTGCACCACCTGATGATGGATTGGGTAAGCCCAAATTCTCCATACCTAGTTTGAGGGAGGTCCTGATGTTGAAGAATATCTCACATGTCAGCTGAAGATAGAGAAATTATGGCGCTTACATGACTACAATGAAGATAGAAAGATCAAGCTTGCTAGTTCAGAGTTTGACGGTTACGCGTTACGATGGTGGGATGGCATTGTTCAGGCAAGGCACGAAATTGGTGATCCACCTATCATTACTTGGCGTACCATGAAAAAGGTTGAGATTGTTTTGTCCCTCCTAATTATTTGCATTCTCTCTTTGACAAGTTGCAACAAATAAAGCAAGGTTCCATGACTATTGATGCATATTACATGGAGATGGAGATGCTTCTACAATGAGCAAGTGTACGTGAGTCTATTGAGATGACCATGCAGTGATTTCTCCATGGACTAAAGTTAATATCAAGAGTGTTGTTCGGCACCATCGATATAATGATATGATTGAGTTGTTACATCATGCACGTGAAGCTGAAGCTCAGTTTGCCGAAGAAGCTCTATTCAAAGCTTGTTCCACCAGAGGTTGCGCATTTTTCCTCTTGGACTGGTTCATATGCACATACATCTAGTGCAAATCCTGTTGATCGGTCATCCACGTCAACAAGACCGACTTCCAATGTGTCCAACACAAAGAAACCAACTCCTGAAGTGAGTGGTACAGGTTCTAATATGCCTACAGTACGTAATAGGGACATAGAGTGTCATACGTGTGGCGGCAAGGGTCACTTCAAGAGGGATTTTCCAAATAAAAAGGTGATGCTTATTAATGAGCATGATGAGTATGAGATGGGAGATAATGTTGATCTGAATGCTTCGGATGATGATGATGGCTATGCGAGTGATGGTGTTGATACCTTTCCATCCACCGTCACTACTATTGTTTGTATTCTGCATGTACTCAATGTGTCTTCTAGTTCGCAAAGTCAGTGATGCAATTTGTTCCAAACAAAGGCACTTATTGGTCCAAACAAAGCTTGCGTGGTAATAATTGATGGTGGAAGTTGCCGCAACTTAGCAAGCAAGGAGTTATGTGCCAAGTGATGACCCACAAGTATAGGGGATGTTTCGCAGTATTTTCGAGGGAAGTGAAACCCAATTTATTGATTCGACACAAGGGGAGCCAAAGAATATTTATAAACCTTAACAACTGAGTTGTGAATTCAGCTGCACCTGGAAACAATCTTGCTCACAGCAGTTTATCAGTAGCAACAGTTTTGTAGTAGGAATAGTGAAGTAACAGTGGTAGTAAAGTAAAGACAGTAGTAACGATAGCAGTAAACAGTAGGATTCGAGTGTGGTAGGCATAGGGATGGATGGACGGGCTTTGCATGGACAAGACAATTCACATAGCAATTAGAACATAGGGTAATTGCAGATAAATAAGATAAAGCATCCAAGTACTAGATAATCCTAGGCATGTGTTCCATATATAGTCATACGTGCTCGCAATGAGAACTTGCACAACATCTTTTGTCCTGCCAGCCCGTTTGCAGCGAGGCCTCAAGGGAACTACTAGCAATTAAGGTGCTCCTTTTAATAGAGCACCGGAGCAAAGCATTAACACTCCATGAACACATGTGATCCTCACATCAAAGCCATTCCCTCCGGTTATCCCGATTTCTGTCACTTCGGGGCCATTGGTTCCGGACAACAACGTGTGTATACAACTTGTAGATAAGACCATAAACAATACTATCATAATAAATCAATAACATGTTCAGATCTGCAATCATGGCACTCGGGCCCTAGTGACAAGAATTAAGCATAACAAGTCGCAACAAAGTCATAAAGCACTAATAAAAGATACTAGGCACCATGCCCTAACAATCTGATGCCATTACATGAACGATCTCATCCAATCCCTACCATCCTCATAGCCTACAATGGGGGATTACTCACTCATAGATGGGGGAAACATGGATGGTCGATGGAGAAGCGATGGTGATGATGATGGCGATGATCTCCTCCAATTCCCCGTCCCGGCAGGGTGCCAGAACGGAGTTTTTGGTGCTAAATCATGGAATCTGGTGGTGGCGGCGGAGCGGAACTCCTTCTGGAAAAATGTCGAACCCCTTGAGTTTTTAGGTCAGAAGGCAACTTATAGGCGAAGAGGGAGACCGAGGCGATGCAGCGGCGGACCACCTGGGCGCTAGGCTTGCCCATGGCCAGTGGTGTGGCTGGGCCCAGCCCCCCTCCGTCTCCTATTCTGGCTCCGGGAGTCTTCTGGTGAAATAGGATTTTTGGCATATTTTCCGGGATTTTTCCTGATAGTTGATTTTCTGCACAAAAAGTAGACACCAATGCAATTCTGCTGAAAATAGCATCAGTCCACGTTAGTTGTATCCAAATCACACAAGTTTAGAGGAGAAACAATAGCAAAAGTGTTCGGGAAAGTAGATACGTTTTGGACGTATCAACTCCCCCCAAGCTTAGCTTATTGCTTGTCCTCAAGCAATTCAGTTGAAAACTGAGTGCGATAAAAGAAGTTTCACGAACACATTTGCTTCATATGATGTATATATTCTTCAGCATGTGATCAACTTCTTAGACAATTCATAATAAGGAGTATGCAACTAAGTTTACTTAATAGGCATTGCAAGCTATGAAGAGATTCCAACTTAAAAATAAGAATTAGCAAGAAACATAAACATAAGAAACATTACAATGCTCATAACAAGGTATGATAGAGTGGTATCTCGCTTGCCTTTGATTATGAATTCCAAAGCACCTCTAAAGTTCAGGTGAAGACTAGAAGTAAAGATATCAAAGATACAAGCATTAAAGTCATAACACAAATAATCAAGTTTTGAGACAAGCACAAAGAATGACAACTATGCTCTCAAGAAGGTGCTCAAAGAATATGTGGAGACTCAACAAGGAAATGAAAAAGGTTTTGAATAGTTTGAAAGGCTTCCAAATGCTGAAAGTATGGTACTCATTAGCTTTGAGCTCTCATTGCCCCTATCATAAGCATCTTTAATGTGGTTAAGGTGAAAGTGACACAACTAAGAGGATATGCTTGACTAGTTATAAATCGAAGTCTCATGCCCCTTACTTACGAAGACCGATCGTCATGCTACTCAACTTCAGTCACAAGTAAGCTCTTGTCATTGTAAGTATATACGTATCATAGAGAACCGCCAACGGGGTACCCCTTGCACATGACACAGGAGCTATCCCATAATCAAAATGACAAGGCAAGCAGACAATGAGCATCTTAGCGATCTTTTTATTTACTATGTGCATAGATTTTTATTGAGGATGCTTCATAGAATGCTCATTATGGTTATGCTGCAAATTTCCACCATGATTAGGCATGGCTTAGGCTAGCGGCCCAGGTATTTCTCTAACATACATACAAACTCCATGATCTTACAAGTTCCACTTTTATTTCACACCGCCGGGATCCATAAGCAAAAGATCATGATATCAACGAGGTACTAAGTACCAATGAAATGTTGAAAATGTTCCCCATGATACATGGTTCTACTAACTTCAACTTATAAAGCGCAAGCATATACGCAACAAATAAGGATGCAATGGTTCAGGTTTATTAAATGCAAGAAAATAAAGTGTGCCATCAAGTTTGTGAGAGCTTTACTAACTAACTTTCTCATAACAAGCAAACATTTTATTCGGAAGAAAACAAGGCATATTGAATATGCACGGAAGTAGCAAATGATGCTAATAGGTAGGTATGGTGGACACTTTGGCAATATTTGGTTTTGGGGAGTTGGAAACATGAGTAAAACATACTCAGTGAAGGTGAAGGCTAGCAATAGTAAGGGAGCGACAAACGAGAGAGCAATAGCTGTCATAATCATGCTTACAACAAAATAGGACTAAACATGGCATGAAAGTGATTCAAGATCCTCAAGGCAAAATAATTCATCGAGGCTTAACTGATTATTACAGTCATGTGCATGCGTGAGCATGTGCCAAGTCAATTCAAATGAAACATTCAGAGGAGGATACCACGGTGTCATACCAAGTTATGAATAGAGTAATGCAAGCAAACATTCATATGCCATGCTATAAACTATTAGCAAGCTGGGACTAATCATAAGAAAGCAAGAACTACTAAGCATCCATAAATAACATACACCCTACACGAACATACTAAGCATGCCCACAATGATGAGTATATGTACAAAAATGAAAACAAATAGAGTTCGTTACCAGCCTCTTACCACGCCTCAAGTTGTCATTAATCCTCATTATTGCTCTTCACTTGTGTGGCTTGAATAATAATATGAAACTAATATCCACTGAGGACTGCTGAACCCTGCAACAAACTCACAAAGCCAAAGAAAAATGACAAATATTTTTGTTGTTTTTGATTTTTAAAACAAGAACCAAAAAGGAAAAACAAGCAAAGCAAAATATTTTTGGGTTTTTCGAATAGTTCAAACAAAGGAAAAAGGGAAAAACAAACCAAGGCGAAAAGAAGAAGAAGCAAACCAAAGAGAAACAACAGAAATATTTTTGGTCTTTTTGTGTTTTTAGAAAGCAAAAGCAAAAAAAGAACAAAAACTAAAAAGAAAACAAAACATGAATATACAAAGTACTGATGCAACATGATAAGGAGATGAGTGCGGTGTCGGCGTACCTCCCCCCAAGCTTAGGCTTTTGCCCTAAGTGGGTATCAATCCCAAGCTGGCCAGGATGAAGTGTCGCCGTGGTACGACGAGGAGGTACCCACGTCCTGGTGCGAGCTCGAGTACGTCCCTTCGTAGTGTGCGGAGTAATCGTAGGAGGGCACATCCTCCTGGTGCTGCTCGTGGAAACCCAGCAAGTGGAGCTGCTCGTCCACCTCCTCCTTAGAGCGCGATCACGGTCTCCTGTGAACACTAAACAAAGAAGATTGTGGCAAAGGGATCTCCCTCTCATCCCCGTCAGTAAACAACATCCTATATACTAGACTGTCCAAATCAGAATCAGCAGTGACAAAATGATGAGTTTTCATAGCAACAAGGTTAAGCCTTTGTGGTGCCAATACAGTATCATTGGGGTCCACTGAAAGCTCTAATGCATTGACCATACGTGAGGCAATGATGCCCCCATAGATAGGCCCCCTAGCAGCTAGGCGGCGAGCAATAAGCGAGCCAAGATTGTACCGAGTATCATTGTTAAGCGCAGCAGCAAGGAAGGCTAAATGATAGTTGGAGATATTACTTGTGTTCTCCCTACCAAGTATGCTAGTATCAAGATAATATGCAAAGTATCTGAGAGCAGGGACTTGGATGTTTCTTATCTTTCCGTGTTGCGCCACGCGGTCATCATCATTGGTCACTCCTCGGTAAAGCTCCAGCAAATCAGCGGGTCGCCCTTGAATTTTCTTCACGGTCCCTGTCATGCTTACACCTACAATACTACAAAATCTCTCCAAAGGCATGGTAAAGGGCAGATTATAAATTTTGAAAGAGATAGTTAATTGATAGGACGTGTTAGTAAACGTGAAGCTCTCAACAAAGGTTTTGGTGAGCATAGCATATTGCTCACTCTCATCTTGCATATATGAGGTCAAACCAACCCTCTCAAACAATAGCAAGAAATCATCAAGAATCCCTGCAGCTTGTAAGAAAGTAAAACAAGGAAAAGTGGATGGGAGCATCCCCACCATCCCTTTCATTACCAATACGAGTTGCAATGAGATCTTTGTTGTATGATGGCCTAAACTGAGAGGCTGATCTTGAGGGCCTCGACCTCCTAGGTGCATCCCTTTCAAATATCTCTCCAAAGGTATGGTTGTTCATGCTTGATATTCTAAAATTTAAACACCTATTAAACAAGTGATTGCAAAGTGAATATAATTAAGGGTACTACTCATAGGGACTTGTAAGAGGCCTAAACATGCATCAAAACTATATCTCTAAGCATCAAACAAGCTTACAAGCTCTCATAACCTGTCACCTACAGCAGCAAAATACTCAAGATATAATCCACTAAACACAAATCTACTTGGACAAGGGGAGGAGTCACATACCAGAGAACAAGTGCTCCAAATTTCAGCAACAAAGATGGGATGAGCAAGGAGATCGAAAAAATCGAGAGCAACCACAGCAAGAACGCGATTTTGAGCAATGAACTGGAGCTTACTCAGGAGAGAGAAGAAAGTGGCAGGTGAGAGAGTTAGTGGAGGGCCAGGGTGGCCCACACCATAGCATGGTGCCACCCAGGACAGGCCGCGCCACCAGGTGGTGAGCCTGCCTGGTGGATCCCCCTGGCACCTCCCAGGTACTCCTCTGCCCCTTTTTTCACGCAAAAATTTAATATGAATTTTCTGGAATTTTTCGAGACACTTTTTTTGGGCATTTTTCAGGTATAGAAGAATGATTTTCTGACAGACAGATTTTTTTTGGAAAATGATGCAATGACAAAACAAGGCTAGAACTACAGAAGTTCTAAGACACTCTAACATGCAAGCAACTAACAACAAAGAAAACTAAACGAAAGAAAAACTAAAATGGATAGAATAAAAGTAAAGGGGATAATCACGGTGAAAACATTGTCTTGTTCAATGAAATCCTTTTGTTAACAAGGTTGATCAGGTCTTGTTACCAAAATAATTCCATATGAGACAAAAATTTGTATCCCACTAATGATTATGTTACCTCAACCTTGATAGCAATGGTCCCAATCCTAATAGTTTCAAATTTTTCTCTTGGTATGGGACAATATATTTCTCCAACTTGAATTCCCTCAACATGTTCAATTGAATTCAAACCATAAGTCCTTTCAATCTTCTTGGGGAAATAGACAGTATGTTCCTTGTCATTAACATTGAAAGTCACCTTTCCTTGATTACAATTAATAACAGCTCCTGCAGTATTAAGAAAAGGTCTCCCAAGAATAATAAACATATTATCATCTTCAGGCATTTCAAGCACAACAAAATTAGTTAATATCAAGCAATTGTGAGCCACTTGAACAGGTACATCCTCACATATACCAATAGGAACAGTGGTAGATTTATCAGCCATTTGCAAAGATATATCAGTTGGTATTAATTTTTCTAGTTGAAGCCTCTTATAGAGAGAGAAAGGCATAACACTAACTCCAGCTCCCAAATCACACAAAGTAGTTCTAACATAACTATTCTTAATAGAGCAAGGGATAGTTGGAATCCCAGAGTCTCCAAGTTTCATAGGAACCTTACCATTAAAGGAATAATTAGCAAGCAAAGTAGAAATTTCTTAATTAGGGATCTTCCTTTTATTCGAGACAATATCCTTCATATACTTTGAATAAGGAGGCAATTTAATAGCATCAGTCAAAGGAATTTGCAAGAATAAAGGTTTCATCCACTCACAAAACTTATTATAGTGTTCATCTTCCTTTGACTTGTGTTTCTTATCAGGGAAAGGCATAGGTTTTTGGACCTAAGGTTCTCTTTCACTACCATGTTTATTAGCAATAAAATCTTCTTTAGTGTATTTAGAATTCTTAGTGTGCTTTTCAGGTTCTTCTTCAACTTTTTCTTCATTATGAGCTTCATTTTCTTCATTACCACTTTCGCCAAAGATCGTAGAGATATACTATTAGGATCTATAGCAGGTTCAGAGGGTTCTACAATAGTTTTATGTTTCTTTTTCCTTTTCTTACGAGTAGAGCCACTATTTTCATCTTCTTGAGAATCCTGCTCAAATCTTTTGGGATGCCCCTCAGGATATAGAGGATCCTGGGTAGCAGCTCCACTTCTAGTTCTAATTTCATAAGCATGTTTTTCTTTAGCAGCATTAACTAGCAAGTCTTTTTGCACTTTAACGAGTTGATCTATTTGAGTTTGAACCATTTGAAAGTGTTTAACAATCATTTTAACATCATTAGAGGTTCTTTCCACAATATCTTTCAACTCAACAATAGCACTAGGAGGAAAATATTTCTGCAGGAAAGTACTAATCAAGCAATCAGGGCTATCAATAGATCCTGGAGGTAAATTACTAAACCAAGTTTTAGCTTCTCCTTTTAGTGAAAAGGGGAAATCTTAGCAACAAAGTAAGTACGCATCTTAATATCATCAGAAAACAAGCCACTCATGGTAGAAAGTTCATTCATATGTGCTACCGCACTTTCATTCTTAGTCCCACAAAAAGGTTCTTTCTCAACAATAGCTATGTAAGATAGATCGAGAGAGAAATCAAAGTCTTTATCTATAATGTTTATGGGAGAAGCAGCAAACTTAGCAATAGGAGACAATTTTGGTCTAATAGTACGCCTCTCAAGGAGGATCTTAGCAGCGCTCCTATCATGGGTGTTTTTACATTCTTTAATAAATTCATCGGTCATCTCAACATAACCATCTTCAATATCATAACTTTCACTAGACTCAGGTGAACTAACAGGTGTAGTAGTGTCTTCATTAGGAGTTTCAGTATTTCCAGCTATAGTTCTAGCAGTCGTAGCATCTAGAAAAGGACCTAATGAACCACTCTAATCAAGCACAGTAGAAGCAGCATCATAAGCATTAGAAGTTTCAAATTCAGCAGTAGTAGCAGTGTGTGTAGCATGTGTATGTGGTGGTGTAACGAGCTTACTCGTAACAGATGGTGAATCAAGAGCAATAGAGGTGTTCAGAATCGTACCTCTTCTTGTAGTGGATGGTAAAATAGGAACCTTGCCATCACAAGATTTACCCATGATGGATGGATAGAAACGAACAATAGAGAATCCAAGTGAACTTGATAAATAAAGCTATGCTCCCTGGCAACGGCGCCAGAAAATAGTCTTGATGACCCACAAGTATAGGGGTTGTATCGCGGTATTTTCGAGGGAAGTGAAACCCAATTTATTGATTCGACACAAGGGGAGCCAAAGAATATTTATAAGACTTAACAACTGAGTTGTCAATTCAGCTGCACCTGGAAACAATCTTGCTCACAACAGTTTATCAGTAGCAACAGTTTTGTAGTAGGAATAGTGAAGTAACATCGGTAGTAAAGTAAAGACAGTAGTAATGATAGCAGTAAACAGTAGGATTCGAGTGCGGTAGGCATAGGGATGGATGAACGGGCGTTGCATGGACAAGACAATTCACATAGCAATCAGAACATAGGGTAATTGTAGATAAATAAGATAAAGCATCCAAGTACTAGATAATCCTAGGCATGTATTCCATATATAGTCATACGTGCTCGCAATGAGAACTTGCACAACATATTTTGTCCTGCCAGCCCGTTTGCAATGGGCCTCAAGGAACTATCGGCAATTAAGGTGCTCCTTTTAATAGAGCACCGTAGCAAAGCATTAACACTGCGTGAACACATGTGATCCTCACATCAAAGCCATTCCTCCGCTTATCCCGATTTCGCCACTGGGCCATTGGTTCCGGACAACAACGTGTGTATACAACTTGTAGATAAGACCATAAACAATACTATCATAATGAATCAATAACATGTTCAGATCTGAAATCATGGCACTCGGGCCCTAGTGACAAGCATTAAGCATAACAAGTCGCAACAAAGTCATAAAGCACTAATAAAAGATACTAGGCACCATGCCCTAACAATTTGATGCCATTACATGAACGATCTCATCCAATCCCTACCATCCCCATAGCCTACAGCGGGGGATTACTCACTCATAGATGGGGGAAACATGGATGGTCGATGGAGAACCGATGGTGATGATGATGGCGATGATCTCCTCAAATTCCCTGTCCCGGCAGGGTGCTAGAACAGAGTTTCTGGTGCTGAATCGTGGAATCTGATGGTGGCGGCGAAGCGGAACTCTTTCTGGAAAAACACCGAACCCCCTGAGTTTTTAGGTTAGAAGGCAACTTATAGGCGAAGAGGGAGACCAAGAGGCAGTTTGGGGTGGCCAGACCACCCCCTGGCGCGACCTGGGCTTGTCCGCGTGGCCAGGTGGTGTGGCCTGGGCCATCCCCCCTCCGTCTCGTATTCTGACTCCGGGATATATATGTGTGAACCCTTTTTCTTGAGCCCCTATTTTATAAATGCTATATATATAAACTGTCGCATCTTAAATTGTTCATGCATGCATATCTGTCTGTGGTTTGGGGGCATTATGCCGATTCACTGCATGATTAAATATGGAGTCTATATGCGTGATATTGTTGTCTTATTCTGGACTCCATTTAAATTGCATAGCGAACCCATGCCATGTTTTGTCTTGCTAATCCAACATTTGATATACGGGGTAGATAAATAACTGGAACCTATTAATTAATTGTCGGGACCCCGGTTCCGCTTAATATTGCCTAGTCGCATCGCATCTGTGCCATGTCATGCATCATACACGCATCATGCCAGATATTTTGCCGTAGTATTAAATATTGCATCCGATGTTTCTTCTAGTGTTTGCTTCTTCACGGATTAGGCCGATGAGTTGATGCGAGTATCGACAAGTTCTCCGGATATGATCCGTCGGCAGTGTTTCCTAGGCGAGCATCTCTTCCCCCTTCTACCTATTTTGCATTTATAGTCTTTATTTCCTTCTGTTGATCTATTGCTATCTGTGTCGCGGTGCTTTAGTTTTCGTGCACTAGTTATATCCTGTGCAGCCTCTATATTGCTATGGACACCTCCTAATACCTGTTGTTTGGTAGATAGCTGGCCTTACGAGTCGTAGTTGCTTGCTCAGGTGCGGTCTGGTGTTGTCGAGTACAACAGTTGTTGGAATGATGGCAGATGTTTATGGTGGAGTTGATCATGACTTTAAATACAACTATTAAATTTCTAGATATAACTAATGCAGAGGCATAGGTGGGCAATAGATGTTATTTGGTTCTTTCACGCTCACTTGTGTCCCGTAGGACCCCGAGTACTTGATACCTGTTCCTTGACTATCGCACTATCCGCATATGGGACCATGAATCCCCTTAGCCGGAGCTTGATTCATTCTTATTTCTTGGGGCCACAAAGTAGTTTGGGGCTTTATTACTATGCTGTACTTATGCCATGCTTTACTGCTTTATTTAAGATTGTGTGTGGAGCACCTGTACTGTTTTGGAACGTGGAATGTTTTCGCGGTATCGACAAGCCCAGTCACACTTTCGGGTTCCCAGTCATTTACAGCCATTGACACAAACCCTGGGTCCGTTCCGGAGCCGGCCAACTTCGTTGCGGGTAGCTTAGTGGGGTGCCCCCCTGAAATATTTTATGAATCCTGTGATCGCTTTGTCATGAATGCCTCATTGGGTTTTGAGTTGGTTTTTCCGAGGTTGATCGTGTGTGTGTTGCTATTTGTGCACCCCTGCAGGGTAAATTTTTCTGAAAGCCGTGTCCGCGGTTATGGATGACTTGGAGCACAGTATCTCGATCATAGACAAACACAACTAAAGTAGTGCTCTAAACTTGACTTAATATATGACTAGTAATTAGATTCAACTATAACGGAATGGATATTAAAAATGCCAACAACTGCCGGATCTGGGTTGTTTGATATATATGCCTAGTAAGTATTGCAACCCCATTGGAATGTGATAAAAATGCCAACAACTGCTGGGTTTTGGGATTCCTCAGGACAATTATATCTGACTAGTAAATGTTCCAACTATAACAGAACGGTGATTAAAACTACCCACTACTTATGCTATCAGGATGTCTCATGCTATCTATATCTGACTAGTAAGTGCTTCAACTATAATGGAATGAATAAAACTGCCAACTGCGTGAGTTCCTCGGTTTGACTTCCTCGTTTGGTCTCAAGGGGGAAATGCCAGGATGGGTATGTTTGGTGTCACTATCAGGTTGGATCCGAATAGGTCTTTTCTTATCCCTCTCTAATAGCCGACAGTTGAATCGAGTCTCTATAGGTTGTTTAGTGCATGCTGCGCTGCCGCTTTAGTTCGCCATACCTATGTAGGCGAGAGCCGCCGAATTCTAGCCTCGCTGTCTTGGCCTCGCATCGACGCCTCCTCTTTTTACTTTGCCCTTTGTCGGCACCCCTTTTGTTTTAGCAGGTTTGAGATCGACGTTGTTAGCAGGGTTACTCTTCCGGCTTGGCCTGGGCAGAGTTATGGACGCCATTGGTTATTCTTCAGGGCTCTTAGCCCCATTTGCATCTTATCCGTAGTTGGACGCTCTATCGTTTCAAGATGATTTGGATCTGTGTATATTATATCTATATTCTTGACTCATGGAGTCGCTGTTGTATATATATCTGTTCTATGGGTCCCATCGAGGACTATTGTGTAATGGTATTACTTCATTTTCCACCCGCACGAAAGTGCCTGGTGGGCTTACTTGAATCTTTTCTATGCGGGTTTGGCGGAAAGGGTCTAAAACTTGCATAGGGCCAATTTGAGGGTGTTACAGAGTGGTATCAGAGCTCAGCAGTTACGATACCCCACTTGTCCAGCCTGTAGGATAACCTAGCTAACGGCCGAAGTAGAGTGTCAAAACTATTTTGGAAAATTGGTTGGATAGATCTGATTAGGTCTGCTTTTACTCCTCACCCCTCTTCTATTCTCCTCTTACCTCTGCGTGTTTTGATTCTACTCTCATCTTTTCTTCGAGTCCAGGATTTCTCGTGGTCGGGTTTCTGTCGTACCTTCAGGGTTTCGCTTCCTCCTTTGGTAACGGTGCTTCTACAGCCGGTCTTCATGTTATCCGAGGAATCCGTCCTCTGTTGGACTTCTCTTTGTTTCTTTTTGTGCATTCCGGTGTTTTCCAACGCGACGACATCATCTACGTCAGATCCGATGCAGAGCCTGCATCACTTCTTTGTTCCGAACCTCGCTTGTCGAGATCTTCAGTCTGATTCCGAGAATGGATGCGCGCTTTTCTACCGATTGTGCGGAGTAATAGTTTGGGTGCGTGATGGATTGGCCCCCATGCCGACTACTCACTCTATTTGCTCGTGTACATTGAAGTGGATGAGAATGCATCGGTTCTCTCTTTCTATCAAAGTTAGAGGTGGCTTTATTTGTGGATACCTTTACCTTCATCCTTTGTTTCCCGGAGTGTTCTCTCGACGATCACGGACAACAACCTCTTGTTAGTGGTGTCGCGAGGATCTACATGAAGCGAGAAGATTCAGATCGCCGACCTTCTTCCCGGTACCATGAGGCGGATCTCGAGGGCGAGATCCATTGTTAGTGGTGTCAAATTGTGGCGCCCCGCAAAAACCACTACTAGAAAAATCGCTGTGTTTTTGTGTTGCGCATCATCATGACCGCATGCTCATGTCATCATGCCACATTGCATTTGAGCATCGTCATGTCATCATGCATATGTTTGTGTAAAACTATTTTCTAAAAGCCTAGTTTTGTTTTCTAAATACCCCGCCTTTATTTCAAATCGAAAACACCGGGCCTCTTTCGGGTATTTTGTTTTGTCTAAAAATAGTTTACAAAAGGACTTTAAAATAAAAATAAATAATAAAACTATTTTTTTTCGGACTGGGGAGGCAGACCTCCGACCAGCCCATTGGCCCAACCGGAGTCCACCTACAACCCAGCAACCAAACCCTAGACTAATCCCCACCCCACCTAGTCCCTACCCACTGGCCACACACATCACATCGCCAAGACACACAAAGTGCACCAACCCACGCAGCAGCACACACGCTACACTACCGCACGCACCAGCACACAACGCACGCCAGCCGCCTCCCACCAACCGCCTGTGGGCCTGGCCCCACCACCGACCAGGCCCCTCCTGGGCGCGCTCCCCAACCCCACTTCCTATTCCCGCTCACCTTGATAGCCACCAACCCCCACCCTGCTTTCTATCTCCACCAACCGCGCGGGCCCCACCTCTCCCTGGGTGGACAGCCTAGCCCCGATCCACACACCGCGCGTGGCCCCACCCCGCTCACGCGCGCGGACACCGGGCCTCGAACCCGCCCCATCCCGCACGTCACCACGCGCCGTCCGCGCCTCCATCCTCTCCCAGAGCCCTGTCGCCACCAGGCCACCTTCCCTCCCGCTGCCGCTCGCAGGTCCCCGCCGCCTCCTTCCTCCGGCCTTCCTCGGCCTGGCCGCCGCCGCGCGACCCCCTCGCGAGGTCGTCTGCTGCCGACCCTCGCGGCCTGACACCACCCGCTCCACCTCTGCGACCGTCCGCCGCCGTCGGTTACCTCCACCCCCGCCTCGCCGGTCCCCGCAGCAGCTCCGCCTTGTTGCCCGGCCGCCCTCTGCCCTTGGCCGCGTCCTTGGTTTCCTCTCCAACCCGTCCCCGCCTTCCCCTGTGGCCGTCGCCCGAGCCCTCCTGTTGACCTCCGGCAGCGAGCTCCGCCCCACCCGTCCTCGACCCCGTCGACCATGCCCTCCCCTGCTTCGTGCTCGCCAGCGAGCCCCGTGCCCGACGCCTGCCTCGCACTGACACCGCCAAGCCCTGCTACCTTGATCCCCCATCGCCGAGCGTGTCCTCGTCCCGCGCCTGCGACCGTAGCAAGCACGCCACGACCGCCGCAACCTCCTGCGTTGCATCACTGCACCAGGCCGCCCTTCCTACAAGCTCGCTGTGGCATGTTTCAATGATGGTCGGAACTCGAGTGCTCTGTCTTGGAACCCGAGGGTGGAACCTCGAAGACGCCAAGTTCGTCGAGACCCCGACTTTGGACCCGAAGATCGAACCCCGAGGATTCCCGAAGCCCGCGGGAACGACAAGACCTACCTCGCAGATGCCAAGACCAACCATACTCGATGGCCGAGACCCGAAGATTTCACGGCACCCCAAGATCTTTTCCTGGAGCGACAAGGTCTTCTTCACGGAACGCCAAGACCAGCTACCCGAAGACCACGGACCCGGAGAATCCCCGAACGACGAGCTCTTCTACCTGAACCGGAAGACCGCGGATGCGACAAGATCTTCTTCCCGTTGATCGAAGGGCGATCCCTGCCGTTCCCGTCAAACCCTGAGACCCAGACCCGAACCCACGGAACCCAAGATCGTCGAACCCCGATGTGTGAACCCTTTCTCCTGATCCCCTATTTTATAAATGCTATATATATAAACTGTCGCATCTTAAATTGTTCATGCATGCATATCTGTCTGTGGTTTGGGGGCATTATGCCGATTCACCGCATGATTAAATATGGAGTCTATATGCGTGATATTGTTGTCTTATTCCGGACTCCATTTAAATTGCATAGCAAACTGATGCCATGTTTTGTCTTGCTAATCCAACATTTGATATACGGGGTAGATAAATAACTGGAACCTATTAATTAATTGTCGGGATCCCGGTTCCGCTTAATATTGCCTAGTCGCATCGCATCTTTGCCATGGCATGCATCATACACGCATCATGCCGGATCTTTTGCCGTAGTATTAAATATTGCATCCGATGTTTCTTCTAGTGTTTGCTTCTTCGCGGATTAGGCCGATGAGTTGATGCGAGTATCGACATGTTCTCCGGATATGATCCGTCGGCAGTGTTTCCCAGGCGAGCATCTCTTCCCCCTTCTACCTATTTTGTATTTATAGTCTTTATTTCCTCCTGTTGATCTATTGCTATCTGTGTCACGATGCTTTAGTTTCCGTGCACTAGTTATATCCCGTGCAACCTCTATATTGCCATGGACACCTCCTAATACCTGTTGTTTGGTAGATAGCTGGCCTTGCGAGTCGTAGTTGCTTGCTCAGGTGCGGTCTCATGTTGTCGAGTATCATAGTTGTTGGAATGATGGTAGATGTTTATGGTGGAGTTGATCATGACTTTAAATACAACTATTAAATTGCTAGATATAACTAATGCAGATGCATCGATGGGCAATAGATGTTATTTGGTTCTTCCACGCTCACTTGTGTCCCGTAGGACCCCGAGTACTTGATACCTGTTCCTTGACTATCGCACTATCCGCATATAGGACCATGAATCCCCTTAGCCAGAGCTTGATTCATTCTTATTTCTTGGGGCCACAAAGTAGTTTGGGGCTTTATTACTATCCTGTACTTATGCCATGCTTTACTGCTTTATTTAAGATTGTGCATAGAGCACCTGTACTATTTTGGAACGTGGAATGTTTTCGCGGTATCGACAAGCCCAGTCACACTTTCGGGTTCCCAGTCGTTTACAGCCATTGACACAAACCCTGGGTCCGTTCTAGAGACAGCCAACTTCGTTGCGGGTAGCTTAGTGGGGTGACCCCCTGAAATATTTTATGAATCCTGTGATCGCCTTGTCATGAAAGCCTCGTTGGGTTTTGAGTTGGTTTTTCCGAGGTTGATCGTGTGTGTGTTGCTATTTGTGCACCCTTGCAGGGTAAATCTTTCTGAAAGCCGTGTCCCCGGTTATGGACGACTTGGAGCACAGTATCTCGATCATAGACAAGCATAACTAAAGTAGTGCTATAAACTTGACTTAATATATGACTAGTAATCAGATTCAACTATAACGGAATGGATATTAAAAATGCCAACAACTGCTGGATCTGGGTTGTTTGATATATATGCCTACTAAGTATTGCAACTCCAATGGAATGTGATAAAAATGCCAACAACTGCTGGGTTTTGGGATTCCTCAGGACAATTATATCTGACTAGTAAATGTTCCAACTATAACAGAATGGTGATTAAAACTGCCCACTACTTATGCTATCAGGATGTCTCATGCTATCTATATCTGACTAGTAAGTTCTTCAACTATAATGGAATGAAGAAAACTGCCAACTGTGTGAGTTCCTTGGTTTGACTTCCTCGTTTGGTCTCGAGGGGGAAATGCTAGGATGGGTATGTTTGGTGTCACTATCAGGTTGGATCCGAATAGGTCTTTTCTTATCCCTCTCTAATAGCCGACAGTTGAATCGAGTCTCTATAGGTTGTTTAGTGCATGCTGCGCCCGCAAAGACGCATACCTATGTAGGCGAGCCGCCAATTTAGCCTCGCCATGTAATCGCCTCAAGATCGACGCCTCCTCTTTTTCCTTTGCCCTTTGTCGGCACCCCTTTTGTTTTAGCAGGTTTGAGATCGACGTCGTTAGCAGGGTTACCCTTCCGGCTTGGCCTAGGCAGGGTTATGGACGCCATTGGTTATTCTTCAGGGCTCTTAGCCCCATTTGCATCTTGTCCGTAGTCGGACGCTCTATCGTTTCGAGGTGATTTGGATCTTTGTATATTATATCTGTATTCTTGACTCATGGAGTCGCTGATGTATATATATCTGTTCTGTGGGTCCCATCGAGGACTATTGTGTAATGGTATTACTTCGTTTTCCACCCGCATGAAAGTGCCTGGTGGGCGTCCTTGAATCGTTTCTATGCGGGTTTGGCGGAAAGAGGCTAAAACTTGCATAGGGACGATTTGAGGGTGTTACAATTTTGAGATAGGACCATACAAGGATTCTATTGATTTTGATGTGGTTCCTATGACGGTGTGTCATTTTTTATTGGGTCGACCATGGCTATTTGATCATTCTATGCAACATAATGGCTAAGCCAATACATATCACTTGGAGTTCAAGGGGCAGAAAAATCAATCTACAACCTATGTCTCCACAAGATATTGTGAATGAATCTCGTTAGAAAACTGAAGTCAATTTGGAATATGCACCTTCATTAGTTGATAGGCGAGAGACCGTAACAACTGTGAGTGATATAACGAAAAGTGAGAGAGTATCCAATTTTCTTATATGAGCCACCAAGGAAGACATGAGATAATTTAGTGAGGATCCTACAACCGTACCTCTTATGCACATGTACAAGGGTGAGGTTTTTATTTCTAACGATATGACCCCTCTTTCTCTTGGTGTTTCTAATGTGTTACAGGAATCTAGTGATGTGTTTCCAGAAGGGGTACATGCATGTTTGCCACCATCGCAAGGCATTGAGCATCAAATTGACTTGATTCCAGGAGCATCGTTACCCAACTGTGCACCATATCGCATGAACCCGAAGAGAAAAAGGAAATTCATAAACAAGTGCAAGCGCTTCTCGATAAAGGTTATATTCATGTGAGCTTAAGCCCTTGTGTTGTTCCTGTTATTATAGTTCATAAGAAAGATGGTACTTGGAGCATGTGCATAGATTGTAGAGCTATAAACAACATCACTATTCAATATCATCATCCTATTGCACTTTTAGAGGATATGTTAGATGAACTGAGTGGTGCTGCTGTTTTCTCTAAAATTGATTTGTGTAGTGGATATCATCAAATTAGGATGAAGGAAGGGGATGAATGGAAAACTGGCTTTAAAACTAAGTTTGGTTTGTATGAGTGGTTAGTAATGCCTTTTGGTTTAAATAAAGCACCTAGTATGTAACACCCTCAAATCGGCCCTATGTAAGTTTTGGCGATTCCCGCCAAACCCGCATAGAAACGATTCAAAGATGCCCACCAAGCACTTGCGTGCGGGTGGAAAACGAAGTAATAACATTACACAATAGTCCACGATGGGACCCACAGAACATATATATACAACAACGACTCCATGAGTCAAGAATACAGATATATAGTACAAAGATCCAAATCACCTCGAAAACGATACAACTTCCGAGTACAGATAAGATGCAAATGGGGCTAAGAGCCCTGAAGAATAACCAATGGCGTCCATAACCCTGCCCAGGCCAAGCCAGAAGGGTAACCCTGCTAACGACGTCGAACTTATACATGCTAAAACAAAAGGGGTGCCGACAAAGGGCAAAGGAAAAAAGAGGAGCGTCAGTACTGAGGCCAGTACACAACGAGGCTAGAATTCGGCGGCTCTCGCCTACATAGGTATGGTGGACTGAAGCGGCAGCGAAGCATGCACTAAACAACCTATAGAGACTCGATAAACTATCGACCATTAGAGAGAGATAAGAAAGACCTATTAGGAACCAAACTTATACTAACACCAATCATACCCATCCTGGTATTCCCCCTCGAGACCAAACGAGGAAGTCAAACCAAGGAACTCACACAATTGGCAGTTTTATTCATTCCATTATAGTTGCAGCACTTACTAGTCAGATATAAATAGAATGAGTCATCCTGATAGCATAAGTAGTGGGCAGTTTTAGTTAACTATTCAGTTGTAGTTGCAGTACTTACTAGTCAGATACAATTAGCATGTGACATCCCAAACCCAGAAGTTGTTGGCACTTTTATTTCATTCCATTGGAGTTGCGATACTTACTAGGCAGGTATAACATGACACGATACACCCTAGTTCCACCAGTTGTTGGCACTTTTATTATCCATTCCATTGTAGTGAAGCTGATTACTAGTCACATATTAAGTCAAATTTATAGCACTACTTTAGTTATGCTTGTCTATGATCGAGATACTATGCTCCAAGTCGTCCATAATCGCGGACACGGCTTTCAGAAAGTTTTACCATGCAGGGGTGCACAAATAGCAACACACACACGATCAACCTCGGAAAAACCAAATCAAAACCCAACGAGGCTTTCACGACAAAGCAATCACAAGATTCATAAATTATTTCAGGGGGCCACCCCACTAAGCTACTCGCAACGAAGTTGGCTGGCTCCGAGATGGACCTAGGGTTTGTGTAGACGGCGGTAAACGATTAGGAACCCGAAAGTGTGACTGGGCTTGTCGATATAGCGAAAACGTGTCACGATCCAAAACAGTACATGTGCTCCACGCACAATCGTAAATAAATCAGTAAAGCATGGCATAGGTACATGATAGTAATAAAGCCCCAAACTAGTTTGTGGCCCCAAGAAATAAGAAATGAATCAAGCTCTGGCTAAGGGGGATCCATAGGGTCTCCCGAATGTGGATAGTGCGAATAATCAAGGAACAGGTATCAAGTACTCGGGGTCTACGGGACACAAGTGGACATGAAAAAAACCAAATAGCATATATTGCCCACCGGTGCCTCTTTCATTAGTTATCCCAGCAATTTAATAGTTGTATTTAGAGTCATGATCCTCTCCACCGAAAGCATATGACAACATTCCAACAACTATGTGGTACTTCACGACACGGGATCGCACCTAAGCAAGCGACTACGACTCGCAAGACCATCTATCTACCAAACAACAGGTAATAGGAGGTGTCCAAGGCAATATAAAGGCTGCACGGAATATATCTGGTATGGAACACTAAAGCATCACGATACGGATAGCAGTAGATCAACAGGAGGAAATAAAGACTATAAATGCAAAATAGGTAGAAAGAGGAAGAATGCTCGCCTAGGAAAACATAGTCAAAGAGACATTATCCGAAGAACTTGTCGATACTCGCATCCTCTCAACAGCCTAATCCGCGAAGAACCAAAGCACTAAGAGAAACACCAGATGCACTATTTAATACTACGGCAGAAGACCAAGCATGATGCATGACATGGCAAAGATGCGATGCAACTAGGTAATATTAAGCGGAACCAGGGTCCCGACAATTAATTATATGGTTCAAGTTGTATAGATACCCCACAATTTAGAGATTGTATTAACAAGTCAAAACATGGCATCGGTTCGCTACACAAATTTAAATGGAGCCAACATAAGACTAGAAAAGCCCGCATATAGTCTCCATATTTAATTATGAGGTGAATCGACTAAATACCCCCAAACAAATGAACATGTATGCGAGTATGAATGATTTATCATGCAACAACTATATGTCATATATTATAAAAATAGGGGTCTCAGAAAAGGAATCACATTAGGGTATCGACGATCTTGGGGTTTGGGGTTCGGTCTTCAGGTCCGGTCATCGGATCCATGTCGGCACACTCGGGGTCTCGGCATATTCGAATCCGCAAAAAAGATGTCTGAAGGTTCTCATCCATCTGTGGGCCTTCGGGAGATCTTGGCGATGTCACGATGATCTTGTCGAAGAGACTGATGCCCTTGCACAACGTCTCGTTCTCGTTCGGCAGGAGGTTCGTAATCGAGGTCAATACTCCACAACAACAGCGGTTGCACCACGTCACAACACATCCGGAGGCTTACCACATAGTACCCTTCTCGCAACGCCGCATGAAGATCATCATCTGCAGCTGGTCACAGTGCTTCGATACCACACCATCTCGAACATAGCTAGCAACATCTGAACGTACCATAGCTAGTTAGAAAGGCCCTAGCATCTGATACATCGTAACAACACACAATAGTGCCATGAACTCACATAGCTAGGGCTACGGGTCGAGCAGGGTGAAGCACGCACGAGCGGCGAGCTGGGCGGAGGGCTCCCGCGGCGAGCGGAGCTCGGGATCTGGCGGCTGACGACTGGGCGCAGAGGGCGGCGAGGACGGGGAAGCGGCCAAGAAAAGCGGTGGCGGACGACGCCATCGGGGCTCCAGCGAGGCTTTGCTCGGGGCGAGCACATGGAGGAGAGGAGGGTGGCCTGCAGGTGGGACGAAGCAGATGGCGATGGCGGTTCCAGGAGGAAGAGGGCGAGGCCGGACATCGAGCGAAGACGAGGGAGCGCCGGAGACAAGCACGAGGCATGGAGGCGGCCGAGGACGTGCGCAGGCGGCGACCATGGCAGGGATGCGGCCTGCAGAGGGAGGCACCAATGGCTCAGAGACGGGGCCGGGCGCGGGGTGGACTCGAGCGGGGCGGCGAGGGCTCGTAGGCCAGCGAGCTTGCGCGGGGCCGGGCCAGGGATTGCGGCACTAGCGGCGGCAGCTGCCGACAGGGAGGAAGGAGGTAGGCGAGGGCGAGAGGTGGGGGTCGCGCACGGGATGGGGATCAAACAGGGTGAGGCGGACATGGTGGGACCGACGGTGGTTGGTGGGGCCAGGTGAGGAGCAGGGTGGGGTTGGCGTGTAGCGGCCAGGTGCGAGCGGCACGTCGCACGCGCGCTGTGTGCACTGGTGCCGTGTGCTGCTATGTTAGGTATGTGTGCTGCCTCGCGTGAGTGCGGCGGCGGGTTAGGACTAGGTGGTTTAGGCTAGGGATTAGGGTTAGGGTTTGGAGGTGGCCGGCTGGGCTTTTGGGCCTGGCTGGCTGCCTCCCAAAAATAATATAAATTATTTTAACAGACGTTTGTAATTTGTTTTTAGACAAACAAAATATCCGGGAGAGACCAGGGTGCTACATAGTACTTTGATGAGATTAATGGACCATGTCTTAAGAAACTTTATTGGCAAGTTTGTGGTTGTGTATTTTGATGACATATTAATCTACAGCCACAATGAACATGAGTATAGTGATCATATTAGACAAGTCTTGCAAGTGTTACGAGATGCTAAGCTATAAGGTAATCTTGAAAAGTGTACATTTTGCAACGATAAGGTCATATTTATAGGATATGTTGTCTCTAAACATGGATAGAGGTAGATTCATCTAAAATTGAAGCAATTCAAAATTGTCCTACTCCCATGAACATGAGTCAAGTACGAAGTTTTGACGGATTAGCTAGTTTCTATAGATGTTTTGTGAAAGACTTTAGTACTATTGCTGCACCTTTGAATGAATTAACTAAGAAAGGTGTACCTTTTGAGTGGGGCATAGCCCAAGATCATGCTTTTGATGAATTGAAATGATTGTTAACTTCTGCACCTTTGATTACACTACCAGATTTTTCTAAGAAATTTGAGATTGAATGTGATGCTAGTGGCATAGGAATTGGTGGTGTGTTGATGCAAGAGGGTCATCCCATTGCATATTTTTCTAAAAACTTTCTGGTGCAAAGTTAAATTACCTATCTATGATAAAGAATTGTATGCGCTTGTTAGAGTTCTTGAGGTTTGGCAACATTATTTGTGGCCAAAAGAATTTATCATACATTCTGATCATGAAGCTTTAAAATACTTGAAAGCTCAATCTAACTTGCATAGGCGTCTTGCTAAGTGGGTTGAGTTCATTGAGTCTTTTCCATACATCATTAAACATAAGAAGGAAAAATATAATGTTATTGTTGATGCTCTATCTAGGAAGAATATGTTGTTAACACAATTGGATATCAAAGTTCCTAGTTTAGAGAGTTTATGTGATTTTTATGCAACTGGCCATGATTTTGATGAACCATATCGCTTGTGTGCTATTGGGAAATCATGGGATAAATTTCACATCCATGATGGGTATTCGTTTCGTGCTAACAAACTATGTGTTCTGAAGTCGTCTGTGCAATTATTGTAGCTACAGGAATCACATGTTGGAGGATTTATGGGTCACTTTGGGCGTAAGAAGACGCTACTCATGCTCGCTGGTCATTTTTACTGGCTTAAGATGAGGCGTGATGTGGACAGGTTTGTAAAGAGATTCATTACTTGCAACAAGTAAAAATCCAAGTTGAAGCCTCACATTTTGTATACACCATTACCTGCACCTACTACACCATGAGAAGATATAAGCATTGATTTTGTATTAGGTTTGCCTAGAACTAAAAGAGGCCATGATTCTATTTTTGTGGTAGTGGATAGATTCTCTAAAATATCACACTTTATTGCCTGCCACAAAAGTGATGATGCGTCGCATATTGCTAACCTGTTTTTCAGGGAAGTCGTGCGTTTACATGGAGTACCAAAGACGATTGTTTCTGACCGTGATGTGAAGTTCATGAGCTACTTCTGGAAGACACTTTGGGGAAAGCTGGGGATGAAGTTACTATTCAACACTACTTGTTATCCCCAAACTGATGGTCAGACGGAGGTGGTGAACCGAACAGTGTCGACATTGCTAAGAGCTATGATCAAGAAGAATCTTACTGAATGGGAGGAGTGTTTGTCGCATGTGGAGTTTGCATATAACCGGGCGGTCCACTCTGCCACATAGCTTTGTCCCTTTGAGGCTGCCTATGTTTTCAAACCCATTACACCTCTTGATTTGCTGCCTCTTCCTATCCAAGAGAGAGTCAATATGGAAGCATCTAAAGAGAGCAGATTTTGTGAGGAAGATACATCTGAAGACGAAGAGGCTATTAAAAAGAAGGGAAAGAACAATGCTGAACGAGCTAAAAAGAAGCGTAAGAAGGTGTTGTTTCAGCCTAGAGATATGGTTTGGGTACACTTTCGCAAGGACAGATTTCTGGAGCTACGTAAGTCCAAGTTACTTCCGCGTGGTGCTGGTCCTTACAAAGTGCTTGCCAAGATCAATGATAATGCCTACAAGCTAGATATTCCTCAAGATTTATTTGGAGGTGTCAATGCTAGTTTCAATGTTGCTGATTTGACACCATATGATGGAGAAGACCTTGGAGCACCGAGGTCAAGGCCTTTTGAAGGGGGAGATGATGAGGACATCCCTACTAATTTGCTATCTCTAACTCCTAATGAAGTTGTCGATGTTGCTACCAAGACTAAGTCCAATGAGATCATAATTGGACCCATTACTAGAGCTCATGTTAAGCTACTTGAACAACAGGTGAATTCACTCCTAAATGAATCTGATGTTTTTATTGATGAGAATTTTATACTGCCTAAGTCTTTGCACTTATGTATGATCAGGTTCATTAAAGAAGTAAGCATGGAGCGAGGAGGAGAAGGGCTGATGCAAGAGGATCCCGACGTGATGATCATCCAAGGATGCGCGAGGGAGGAGCGGGAGGCAGGCACACAGGATGAGGAGAAGATCATTGAGAAGAATGACGCGAAGTTTCCTGAAGAAATCGAAGTGTTCGGTGTGTACCACCCGGATAGTCCAGCCTACCCGAGAAGCGTCAAGGTGGCAGCCATTGAGAAGGCTAAATCGGAAGCCACCTGGACACTGGCTGAATACTCTGAAGTTTCCACCAAGACCAAAATATCTAGCACACTCCACCTGGAGTGTCTGGCCCAGCCGGAATGTCCGGCGCATACCATCCGGAATGTCCGGCCACCGACCAAATCTGGTCTGAGTCGGCTTGTATCAGTTTGAGTTAGACACGTCTCTGTTTCGTTTTCTGGTCGTTCCAGCGGCCCTTATAAGCCCTAGAACACCCCCTTATCTCAGTTTAAACCATGTTTAAAGTAAACCCTAGATTTATTGAGTTGCTACTTGCATCCAATTGAACCCCTCCACCAATTTGTATCGATCTGGTGTATTTGCTACTATCAATCAAGTGTGATTAGTTGATCCATTGGGATTAAGCCAAATACAAGTTTCGTGTGATCTGTTGTTCCATTGGAAATTGGAAGATTGCAAACCGCTTTGTGGTCAGCGGCCACGTGCGCAAGTGTGTGAAGTTCCAAATATCTACAAGGGTTGAGTGCTATTGCATTGGCATCAGGGATCGATCGAGAGGTTTGTGAGTGGCATACAAGTTATCTCCACCCCATATCATCATACATCCACCTCGCTTACTAAGAAGATCGGGCCACCCCGTATCACACCTTTTTGGTGTGTGCTTGAGGAGAAAAAGGTGAGCCTTAGTGGTGTTTGGGAGACCTTATGTGGCCCCAACACCTCTCCAATGGAGACATACTTCCCTTAATAAGGAAGGAACTCCTGGAATCACCTCGTGTCATCTTACGGTTATCTCTTTACTTACTTATTTTGTTGTTTACCTTGCTTGTTTGTTTGCTTGCCATCTAGGGAAATTTACCTTGTGTCAAGCCTCAAATTGAAAAAGATATAAATTTTGGTTGCGTCTATTCACTCCCCTCTAGTGGACCATATAGATCTTTTTAACAGGGTTAAAGATTCTGTGAAGATTACTGTCGTAAATATAAATAGTGATGCATGAGCTTTAACAATAGAAAAAGATTTAAAGAAAACTAATGAAAAAGTGAATGAATAAAGAAAATTGAAGAGATGGCACAGACTGGACAAATAAATTTAAAAGTTGGTAAATGAAAACTAAAAATAAATAGTGAATATAAGAAAATAATGAAGAAGTTCTATTCTCTAAGGAAATACACTTCTCCCTAATAGAGAAATATAAACAAAAGATGCTATTATATTTCTATTGTTGGGCCACGTAGAGATAAACAAAAGTTTTTCCCCTAAGTGGTACTCCCAAGATCTATCTTAGGTGATAGGCCATGAGATTTACCACTAGACGTGTATGTGCGGATTGTTGATGAAGCGCGTCAGCTGATGCCGAGCCGAACGATCCCACATACAACACATCCAGATCCCCATGAACTCCTTCGTCTCCAGCGTCGCACGTGCAACGCCTCTACCGGTATCCACACGTACAGGGAGGAGCTCCATGTAGAGGATTGCTAGATCATGTCTAGCCCGAAATGGGAGTGGATAAATTGATGGCTAGGTCAGGGACTATCCCTTGTCACTCCACTTGTATACACTCCTAGTTAGGCTCAACACTTCAGGCCCATCTAGGCCGTATCCCAATCTCCACATGGATCGAATCCACATGGGCTCCTTCCCCTTAAGTGTGTAACCATGTAGGTTCACGTACACCTAGACACGACACGAGTCACCACTCTGAGTCGATAGCTGGTACGAGCCTCTAGCAAGATGTGCCAACTCCCAAGCGTCATAAAAGTCAGAAGATGAACCTTTCTCAATGTGACTTTTGTCCAAGTCCCTTTGCCTCACGATATACCTTGTCAAACTATAGGCGAGTAGTTGTCATCCCTATAATAGCTCGACTCTCTCTTCTTGTTCCATGATATATGATTCACTGGACTAACACTTAGTCCGACTTCTTGGTTAACACTTAACCAAGTCGCGCATGGCCATGCTTCCAAATCATATCACACGAGAAGGCCTAGAGAATAGCTCTCAATTACGGAGGGCCAAATCCCATCTTGGTAATCCATGTCACCCAGCTTGATTCACAACCAACCCGAACTCTATCTTTATAACTGCCCATTTTCGGAACAGCGTTTGACAGAACCTAAGTTGGCGATCCACAACTCGGATCATGCGATCACCTCAGGTCTAAGGATTCCATTACTTGAGACTACAAATGACAACATGCTCGTCGCATCTCAACTGTGGGTTAGTTTGACTCACTAAACTCTTTAGCCGATTCCTTGTAAGTCGGAATAGCATCACCATACCCATGAAAAGTGGAACCTAGTCATCCGCCAACTTTCACACTGGTCTAAGTTGTGTGTCCAAAACAACCTCAATGACCAAGGACATCTAGTATGAACAACATGAATATAAAGTTCCACAACTGAATCACATATTCAATGATATATATATGATGTTTATACTAAGACAACTTAATAACTTTTTGAATACATTGAGGAATATCATCATACATGATTGCCTCTAGGGCATATTCTCAACGTCTACAAGCATGGAAGAAAAGATGGTGTAGGAAACAAAGAAAAAAACATTAGGGAAAGTTAGAACAAAGCTAGAGACAACACGACTTTCGTATCCATCGTTTAAATCTACAGGGGAAAAGAGACACACGATGGCCTAGAAAAAATACGAAGAGAGACAAAAAAGGCAGAAAACATCTAATTATGAATAATACAAATATCATTTTTAACATTTAGATTCACAAATAATATGAAAAATGGATCAAATATCATCTGGCTTGGTAGGGTATGTTAACAAGGTGCATGGTATATTTGGGAACAAACTTAATTTTAGATAAAAGGAAACTAGAAAGTAGCTAATCTGGAAAATCAAAAGCTAGAACACTAATGTCCAACTAATGTTTTAGTGGCATTGGATTAATTGGCAAAACTAGAAAAGGACAAATGAAGACACATAAAAATAGGTTTGACAGAGAATGTATTGCACCTTTTTCAGGTAAGTAATCTCTACACCATCACATAGACTTGCAAAACTACGTTCTTTAGAATTTCGGTATGACATGGCTAGCCAAACAAACATAAAAGGGTAGATAGGCTTATGATATACATAATTTATGATTTGATAAAATGAATAGATTGACTCCAAAAATTAATAAACTAAAAAAAGTTGAAAGACTGAAGAACAAAAGGAGAAAAGTATGCCTAAAAACCCGAGAACAATTAACAAAGGATAAACTAAGAACATGAATAATGAATTATTGAGGGTAGAGGGAATAAGTTGCTAAAAGATGAAGTCATGTTGACTAATTAAATGAAGGATTAAATGACTGAATAACTGAGAAATGAAAGACTAAAGACAAAGAGACTATGTTGATATGGACTGGAGAAAGAGTGATTTGCGATAGTGTAGAATCCGGGGCAAACTAAAAACTTAGGATTAAAATCAAACTTAGGATTGAAGAACAAAAGAATGAGAAAGGTAACTGATACCTTATAACTAACATATGAGATATTTAATACAAAAGGACTAGTTTTTTATGTGACGAATAAAGAGGGACTAAGGGAATGAGTACTAGACAAAAAGTAGTGAACTAGAGAGAGAGACTAAAAAACTAAAATATTGAAGTACAAAAGGAGAAAAGTATGCATAAAAACCCGAGAACAATCAACAAAGGATAAACTGAGAACATGAGTAATGATTTACTAAGGACAGAGGTAATAAGTTGCTAAAATATGAAGACATGTTGACTAAGTCAATTAAGAATTAAATGATTAAATAACTGAGAAATGTAAAGACAAAAGACTATGTTGCTATGGTCTGGTGGACGAGTGAATTGAGATGGTGTAGACTCCAAGGAAAACTGAAAACTTAGGACGAAAACCCAATAAAATGAAAACTGAAAACTTAGGATTAAAAAACAAAAACATGAGAAATGTAAAGATAACTTATAACTAACAGCTGACATAAAGATTGGATTTTTATATGTTGAAGAAAGAGGGACTAAGGAAATGAAGACTGGATAAAAAATAGTGAGCTAGAGAGAGTACCTTAACGTGCAAGAATGAATAATTAAGAAAGAATAATGAAAATTGATAAGTTAAAATTGAAGAGCGAATGATAAAGCCAAAGAAACCGAAGAAAAAAGGACCAAGTGACTAAATAAAACAGTAAGAATAAAAACTGAAGAATGAAAGATTGAGATAGGACCTAATCAATAATCTTGAAAAAGAAGGAATTAGGACTGAATAAAATGTTGCAAAGAAGAAATCAGGACTGTTGAATGATGACATATTTTTACTTTAAAAAATAATAACTGACATAGATATGCTCAATAGGAAACCACCTTTATCCTATCTAGTCCGGCCCAGCTAGAAGCCCATGTGAAGATCCATCGAGATCCCTAAAGCCCATGACGATTCAGGTAAAGCCAAGCCCACAAAGGCTGCGACTCCATGGAGGACAAGAAAGGACTATATAGGAAGATTCCAGGGCTACGTACCCAACTTGTAGTCGACTCAGCCCTCAACCGAGACCTAGCCTCCTCATATAAAGGCTAGGAGGGGATTCCGAGGAGGACACCCTAGCACACATCGTAAACTCGCCAGATCTAATCTACGTACCATAGCCATCTCAACGACATTGTAATCTTTGATTTCTCAATAAATTAAGAGTAGAAAAGGAGGAGTAGGATTTTTCCTCCGGGGCCTGAACTTGGGCAAACCTCACATCCTCGTTGTTTATTTGTTAGCCGACGAAGTCTCCAGTGCACCGCTCTTCCCGGACCGGATCTGTTCGGTCCTGGCGTAGTCGACATCACCATCAATTGCACATGTATCATGGATTCAGATGCCCCTTGGCACCTTTTGGGAGCTAAACGCTACTTCATCATCAAATTTTGGAACCGACAACAATAGCCGTTGCAACTCTGATCTGAGCAACTTACTCGCAAAATATGATCATGTTAGCTCCGATCTTGAGAGCTGTGTAAGAAACACCCACCCCAATCACTACATGTGCGCCGTCATCAACACTAACGCATGTGGGCGTACTAGACCCGAGAATGAGAACGATGCCAACCAAACTGACAACAACAATTCCCGTCCAACCATCAACCTCACAAACAAGCAGTTGGACAGGATCATGCAAGCCCTAAGGGGCACGCCCTAGGACCCGATGCAACACGCGAGGAGCTAATGGGCTACCACTATCTCCTCCAACAGGAGTGCAATCACCTCTTCAATTGGTGGCTCCTCTTCATAACCCAACCACACCACCGGGGTGCACAAGCAATGATCCCGGAAAAGCAATATGAACAAGGGAGAAAGGCGTGAGTTTAGCCGAAACCTTGACTCCTCCTTCATGACCATGGACTCCTCGGGTAACATGATGCCCAAGACACCACAAGCTGCCGTTATCGCTGCCACTTCATACCTGCTCTCCAACAAACCTCCCACAAGCGATCCACGAGCGTCCATACACTGATCTACCATCGTTGGTCTCGGTCTGGTAAACGCCGCGCTCATAGCAGATCCAAAGCAGAACGCGGATAAGGCACCCGTGACCCGAAGGATCGGTCGCTCGCCACCTCAAGATGATGACTCACCACGACATCGCCACATATCACGGTGGAAGGAGCATGACTATGACGTCCGTGACAAGACTACGCATCGCAAAGTCGACAAATCTCGCGTAGAACGCGCATATCGCGACTCCACCAATTCCGATGAGGAGGACATAAAGTCGGGGCCAAATGCTTCGGCCGCTGCATCCGAAGGACAAGGATGCTGAAGGGTTTCAAGCTAACCTCTAACAACCCGAAGTATGACGGGCTCCAAGAGCTGAAAACCTGGCTCAATGATCACTTGTAGTCGCTCAAGCGCCATGCTAGGTCCAAAAACACCACCATGCAATGCCTACAACTGCAGCTGAAAGGATATGTACGGCCTTGGATTCAAAGCCCCCCGATAGCTCGATATGCAGCTAGGAAGAACTAGTCCACATATTCATCTACAACTTCAAAGCCAAGTACCAATGACCCGCATCCATCGAGGAGCTTTGGGCATGTACACAGAAGTCCCACGAACCGATCCACGCGTACATCTAGCACTGTTCCATGATCAAGAACTCTGCAGAGGATGTCGGAGAAAGTGTCCCATGAAAGAATAAGGGGTCCAACAAGCCCTGAGTTTGAGAGGGGGCTGAACACACGTTCTGCGCTTCTCAGCAGCAGCGGAGATGGTGGTGCACGAGCACAACAGAGAGGTTGACACAAAGGTTGTTTTCCTAGGTTCAGCACCCTCATGAGGAGGTAAAGCCCTACTCCTGCTTGGTTGTATTGCTCGTGGCGCTTCGTAAGGGTACAATGGTGTATCAATGTCTAGGGTTATAGATCGCTGGGATCAACCTGTTATAAGGTAGGAGAAGGTCTCCTTATCATCACTCATCGTCGTGTGAGGATACCTGCCTCCTCTCTTACACCGAAACGACAAAAGGTGGGTCGCTGCCATCGCTAAGGTCGTCTGCCCAGCTTTGGCATCAAAGGGGCCTGACCGTCTCCTTTGTACCGAGGCGGTCCGGGGGGTCCATGGTCCAGCTAGGATGATACGCGTTTATCGAGGTGCACCATCTTTGCCTCCATTATCGCGTGATTATGGATGTACCCCTAAGGCATGTGCCAGAGTATCTGAGGCCTAGGCAGGAACCGTGGAGCCTCGCGAGGCCTCCCTCTTACGTGTGCGGCCTCCTGGGGTTGGGCTACCCGAGATTAATGTTTGAGGCCCCGCTGAGGCCCCTAAGAGGGCGACGGCCTCGGGATTCCCTCCTGAAGTTGCTTCCATTGGGCTCCCCCTTTATAGAGGGTGCCATGGCTCAAGCGGTGGGTCCCGCGCCCATAGGATCGTGGTACCCCGGGTGCCAGGACTCCGATAGTATCCTCGGGTGCTTGCCGCGCATGTGTATCCTTGAGGACATGAAGGGGCAAGGTCACTAATGGGCGATGGGTCCCTCTGCCACTTTGGTTCACAAGTAACTGCCTCGGTGCACATCTCGATAGTGCACTCCAAACGGCGGGTTCCCGGTGGCCATGGGATGTAGACGAATATGTTCTGTCTCGGGAACCGCCCCCACGATACGATGGCTAGTGGGGCGGACTGGCAGTTGATGCCGTGTGCCTGAGGTGTCGTGCCATCCTGTCGTTGCTTATTGGTGATGCCACAGAGGCGCCTCCTCTCTGACGCCACCTCCTCGTCCCTTTTCTTTCTTCCTCCTGTGCTCCAGGGAGAAAACCCCCAAAACCCCGGTCTTCTCCATGGATCTCCATCGATGCACCGCCACCGAGAAAGGCAAAGGGGTAATGCCGGAGGATAACATTGCTCCACCGACAAAGTACAAGCGAGGACGTCCCTGTGGAGTAGCCGCGTGAGGTGTGGGGGTTACGGCCTCGGTCGAGCTATCGCCTCATCTTCCGGTGCTTTCAAAGCGTCTGGGGGGACCCGCTAGCAAAGCATGGCCGGGGGCGGCGACAACATACGCGGTGGCCGTGTCGTGACCCTTAGTCCACCCTCTCGCCCTCACAGCGGTTGAAGAGCAGGCGCCGGTGAAGCTTGGTCAGGGGCGCTCCACAGTAGCTATCTAGGGAGATGTGGGGCATGCAGTAGAGGCCCCGGAGCCTGCGCTGCTTCCTTCACCATGACCTTCGCCCATCATGATTAAGATTGAGGACGACCCTGAGCCCCCGTGGGTTAGATATTTCATCCTCCTCCTCGGGGGCCTGGATTGGTTCGCAAGGGTGCGGCTTCCTCCGTGCTTCGCGCTCAGGAATGCTGACGAGCTTGCCCCGGAAGTGCCGTTATGGCACTCCGGCGATCACGAGAGATGGGAGGTGAGTGTGGAGGTCCTCTCGCCGGGTGAGATGTGCCTTACTGACGGCTCAAACCACTTCCTCGCCGAGCACGACATCTAGCGGGGCTCGGTGCTCTGGTTTCGCTACTCCGGTGGAGGCTTCTTCGTGTCTATGTTTGACCCCAAGATGTGCTATGTTGACTACCCGCGCCACCTCAGGTAGCTCGGGGAGGTGTCTCTAGAGGGGCTACCGGAGCGTCGGCGAGACTACCAACCCTTAATCTTCATAGGTGCTAGGTCACAGTGTGTTGCTAGCCTTTTGCTTTCTAGGCAAGATTGTAATGAATTCTCTTTAGTGAATCTTCATGCTCATTGCCCTCTTTTTCATGCGTATGCAACCAGTGGCATATGTCCGGTGCGAGACCACTCCTAGAGATAGCAGGGGAGCGATGCGCACATCACTTGTTTAGAGCCGTGCCGTTAATCGAGGTTGGCGAGGGTCTATCCGACCTTGTCGGGTCATAGCCTAGGTAGGCTCAGGGTGTAATTCCTCCATAAGAGGGCTCCACGGCCAAGGTGGCTTCCTGGTAACCAACGCATTGTCTTTAACTCGTCAGGGTCGGGCGCAGGCAGCCCCCAGTGAACCTGCGTAAGGGGCGTCCTGCCAGCTTCCATGGCAACGGGGCCTGGGAGTGCAAGTCGACTCACATGCTCCGGCGCTCAGAGGGGGGCTGAAGAACACGCTCCATCCTCGAACCGCGGAGGGGAATTACCCCCACTAGCCCTCTCCTCTACAGGGTGCTTCGGCCCATGTGATAGTGGGTCTCGTGTTTGTGTTAGTTCCCGGCGGCGAGTAGCCTCGCGAGGTACCCCTAGAGGAAGGCCACGTGTAGCAAGCACTGGCCGTGCAAGCTCTGCGGGCAAAGGGAGAATGCCCGGGTAGCCAGTGTTTGGGCCATTGGAGGGGGGGCTCCCTAGTGAGCTGTCCCGGAGCCCTCTCGAACCACCTTGTAAGTCTCTCAAGGAGATGACCGTAGGGCAAATGGGTGTTGTTTAGATTCCACATTTGCGTAAAAGCATAAAGCTCTAGGGGTCGTGGGTGAGGTGACTTGTCACTAGAGATAGTCCATAAGTTTAGAGCTCAACACTTTAGGGCATGGGTTTGATTGTGAGTGGTTGCTAAAAATGTCAGAGAAAGAGTCCTGCGTGGGAACAAGGGGTCCAACAAGCCTTGAGTTCGAGGGGGGCTAAATCACATGTTCCGACCTTCTCGAAAACAGTGATGACGATGGTGCATAGACACGACAGAGAGGTTGACACGGTTTTTTACCCAGGTTCGGGACCCTCGTCAGGAGTTAAAGCCCCTACTCCTACTTGGTTGTATTGCTTGAAGTGCCTCGCGAGGGTATGGTGGTGAACCAATGTCTAGGGTTATTGACATGGGTATACCCTACAGGTACTCGAGCTTGGTATATATGGCCTGAATACAGCGGAAGCCCACAGTGTCGCCAAGGCCCAAATAGAGAACTTGAGTAACCTACGGACTCTCGATTGCTTGAAGAACAGGAAGAAGCTAAAGATAGAAAGTTCAAAGGGGAAAACCCTAACCTATAACCGACTCGACCTGCTACCCGAGACCTAGCCTATCTATATAAAGGCTAGGAGGGGGCAGCGAAAAGGACACACGCAGCCCTAGTTTTCACAACTCGCCAGATTGCATTTGCGCACCATTGTAATCCTCGATTCCTTTGATAATTCCACGAGCAGACAAGCAGGAGTAGGGACCTCTACGAGGCCTAAACCTGGGTAAATCTTCGAGTCCCTTGTGTGCTTGTTTGCTAGCCGATAGATGCTTCCAACGCTCCCTCCTTCTCCAAAACCCAAGTCCATAACAATGGGCATTGATGAGTTAAACCCTCGTCAATTGGCGCCGTCTGTGGGAATTGGGAGTGCTAATGTTGCGGCTTCTTCGGCCCCATCGACTGCGATCTACAACTCCGCAACAGCGGAGATTCTCTAGCTCTTCAGCGCATTCGACTTCACCATCCACACGCCAGTTACCCGCCCGGCTTTCGAGTCCGTGGGTGATGGAATCAGCCTGGCGATCGGGAGCTTCCGCTTCCAAGTTGGTCAGATGGGCACGCTTCGCATGCCTGACTAGCCGACGACACCATCGATTGCTCCAGCATCGTGGTTCCCTCTGCCGATCGGCACCCTCAGTGAGCTCAATGCCTCGACAACAGTTGAGAATACGGTCAGCGACAGCAGTCGCGAATCCGATCTGGGCAATCTGGCAACTGAAGATGGAGCCTATGGCTCCGGATCTGAAAGTTGTGGGAGCAGCAGCTTCCCCAACCACTTCATGTGTGCCGTCATCAATGCGGGCGACTCCTCCTCCAATCGCGACAACACGGGCAATGGTGGCCATGAAGCCGACCCGCCAAATGGTGGCATACCCAATGGAGGACCACCCAACGGGGGCCCTACCAACGGTGCCCCCGTCAATAACGGAGGGGCAGCCGAACCCCCCACCATGGTGAACGAGCACACCGGCGAGCGTGTTGTGATCAGGCTCAACGATCTCGAGTGGGCCTGTTGCCGAGAAGCTCTGCGGGCAATCCCCTACATCCAGGCACGTCGCAAGAGATGCTAATGGGCTACCATTGGCTACTAAAGGAACAATACAGACGCCAACTGCAAACAATCACGCAACTCGAAGCGTGTAAAAAGGCGGCAGATGAGTCGAGCCTTCGACGGGCCGGACTCTCCTCCCACGGAGGATCCTCCTCCAAGGGCAACAAGTACGTGGCTAACAAGAGACGATCTCGAATGTCCCATCTCACCGAGCAGGAACGCATAGAAGCTGCAAAAGTCCTCGAGGCTTGGGATTAGTCGAGGCTGCTCAACAATCTCACCGAGCGGCCACCATGTACCTGCTCAACAATCTATGATCGCAGGCTTGGGATTAGTCGAGGCTGCTCTCAACAAAGAACCAGCGCCGGAGTCAAAGAAAGGCAAAGCCCTGGCGAAACGCTACTCCTCACCCTCATCCAGCGACGACAGTCATGACCCGTCTCGACGCCACCGCTCACGGCGACACGACCATGACTACGACGCGCGTGATGACATCACACAACGCAAAATCGACAAATCAAGGGCGCGACGTGCCCGATCGACTGACTCAGAAGACGAAGATGTGGAGCTCTGTGGCGCTAGATGCTCCAGTAGGGCCATCAGGCAAAAGTGAATGCCCAAGGGGTTTAAGCTCCCATCAGAAAACCCGAAGTTCGACGGTCTGCAAGACCCGAAAATCTGGCTAGAGGACCATATCTCCTCCGTTAGGCTCCACGGCGGGAGTCGAAGCACAGCTATGCAATGCCTGCAGCTACAGCCGCAGGGCGCCGCCCGAGCATGGATGAACAACCTCCCACGCGGATCCATTCGCAGTTGGGAAGAGCTGGTCTACAGCTTTGTGCGTAACTTCAAGGGCACCTACAAGAGGCCCGCATCAATCGAAGAACTGAGATGCTGTCAGCAAAGATCGGGCGAGTCACTACGCTCATACATCCAGAGGTGGTCCATCATCAAGAACTCCGCAGAAAATATCTCAGAGGATCGCGCGATTGACGCATTCAACGGCGGTGTACGCCACATAGAGCTCAGGGAGGAATTGGGCCGCACGAAGCCCAGAACCATCGACCACCTGATGGAAATCGCGAATCGATGGGCAGATGGAGAAGATTCGGTGAAGAATCGCGTTCATTCCAATGATGAAGCAGAACTCGAACGTTGCGTGCGCATCTACGATGACCGCGACGATGTCAACATGGTCGCAGCCGGCTACACCGACAGACGCGACGACAACCACAACAGCGGCTACCGCAGCAGTGGATACCGCGACTCCGGGAAAACCACACAAGTATGGCAGCACCGCACTCGCGATGAGGCACCCGCAACATCCATCGAAGACAAGTTGTCCGGGCCATGCACTGTGCACTTTTACATCGACAAGCACAGCGGCAAAAAGAAGTCCAACCACCTCCTCAAGGACTGCCGCGAGTTCCACAAGCTTCACGAGGGTCTAGCTCGGATGAATCGTGATGCTGTAAACAGGGGCTACGGAGCCGCCCCAGGAGCTGTGGCAGATGGAGCTCCGCCACCACCACCTGGACCACCCCCAAATGCAGCTGCGCCGGACCAGCACCACGGAGGCGAACCATACCCACGGGCCATGGGTACCATGATGATCCAAAAGGGACTCCCCTCGAATCGGGTGCACAAGGCCATCACCCGCCAAGTCAACTTGGCGGCAAACTCACCACCATCCACCGCTGAGTACCTCAGTGGAAGCGACTCCTGCATTACCTTTGACAAGTGCGACCACCCGCGCCAAGTACCTCATCTAGGCCATTGTCCCCTCGTCCTCGAGGCACAAATTGGAGGCTTCGATATGAGTCGCGTCTTCATGGACGGCGGAAGCGGTATCAACCTTATGTTTGCGAGTACCTTGCGAGCAATGAGGATCCCTCTGACCTGCCTAGAGGCCTTAGACACAACATTCCATGGCATCGTCCCAGGCAACAGCGTATATCCCCTTGGCAAGATCAACCTCGACGTCATCTTCAGCACACCAAAAAACATTCGGCGCGAGCGCATCGACTTCGAAGTCGTCGACTGGCCTGTGTCGGACGTGTCGCGTTCACTAGGTTCATGGAAGTGCCGCACTACGCCTATCTGCAGATGAAAATGCCAGGCCCTAATGGCGTCATCACGATCAATGGGAGCTTTGAGAGGTCCGATAGTTGCGATAGGGAATTCAACAGAATCTCCTAGTCCTTCGGAATGCAGGAGGAACTCGCAAGATTGAAGGAATCAACAGACATCAGTTTGCCTCCCCTAAGCCAGCCAAGCTCACCTGACCTGTCCTTCGACTCATCGGTCCACACGAAGAAAGTTCAGGTCCACCCATCGGATCCCACCAAGACGACCCTCATTGCCAACAACTTGAGTCCCGCATAGGAACTCGCGCTCGTCGAATTCCTCCGTGAGCACTAGGAAATCTTCGCCTGATGTCCATCAGACATGCCAGGAGTTCCCAGGGAATTCGCCGAGCAGGCACTCAATGTCAACCCAGACGCATGGCCAGTCAAATAAACTATTCGGTGACTGTCTGAACCAAGAGCAAAGGCAGTCGGAATGGAGATCAACAGACTCCTCGACGACAAATTCATACGCGAGATCAAGGAAAGTATTTGGCTCGCCAACACAGTGCTAGTACCAAAAAAGGACACGGATATCCTCCGGATGTGCGTGGACTTCACCTCTCTGAACAAGCACTGCTCGAAGGACCACTTTCCGCTACCGTGAATCGACCAGATCATCGACTCCACCGTGGGGTGCGAGCGCCTCTGCTTCCTCGACGCCTACTCAGGCTACAACCAAATTTGAATGAAGGAGGAAGATCAAGAAAAAACGGCGTTTACAACGCCTTTTGGCGTGTTCTACTACAACACAATGCCCTTCGGGCTAAAAAACGCAGGAGCCACTTACTAGCGGTGCATGCAGGATTGCCTCAAGAACTAACTTGGTCGCAATATCCAAGTCTATGTTGATGACATAGTAATTAAGACCAAAGAGGAAGCCTCACTAATCGATGATTTACACGAAACCTTCGCCAACCTCGACCGCTACCGGATCAAGCTCAATCTGGACAAGTGTGCCTTCGGTGTACCATCTGGGCAACTACTCGGGTATCTTATCTCCACAAGAGGAATCGAGGCGAACCCGAAGAAAATAAAAGCCATACTGGCCATGGAGAAGCCGAAGAACATAAGAGGTGTCCAGCAGCTGGCTGGGCGAATCGCGGCGCTCAGTCGATTCATCAGTCGAATGGGTGAAAAAGCACTGCCCTTCTACCAACTCCTCCGCAAGGCTGACAAATTCGAGTGGACCAACGAGGCACAGGAAGCATTCGAAGACCTCAAGTGAATACTGTCCACCTCGCCAGTACTGGTGACCCCACGCGAAAGGGAACCACTGTTGCTATATATCTCTGCCACCAACCAGGTGGTCAGAACGGTGCTCGTGGTAGAACGGGCCGAGGAAAGCAAGGTCCACGAGGTACAACGCCTAGTCTACTACCTCAGTGAGGTACTTACGCCAGCAAAACAGCGGTACCCATACTACCAGAAACTGGCGTACGACATCTTCATGACAGCCCGACGACTACGCCACTACTTCCAGGAACACCCAATCGTGGTAGTCAACGACGCCCCACTTGGGCATATCCTCAACAATCCCGACGCCACTGGACGAGTCACACTTTGGGGAATCGAACTATCTCCACGAGACATTACATATGAAAAACGCGACGCAATCAAGTCGCAAGTCCTCCCTAACTTCCTCGTGCACTGGATGGAGAACCAGCTCCCCGAAAAACCAGATATGTCCTACCTTTGGACAATGCACTTCGACGGTTCAAAGCGAAAGGATGGGGTAGGCGCAGGTGTCATACTGATATCGCCCCAGGGAGACAAGCTGAAATATATCCTGCGAATGCTGTTCACCGCCTCCAACAATGAAGCTGAATACGAGGCCCTACTGCACGGGATGAGGATGGCAAAAGCATGCGGTGCCAAGATGCTCATAATATATGGCGACTCCAAGCTGGTTGTCAACCAGACAATGCACGAGTGTGACGCACTGAACGACAACATGATCGCCTACCGCGACCTCTACGACACACTCGAAGGAGACTTCGACGGTTGCGGCTGCGGCACATAGGCCGCGAAAGCAATGAAGAGGCGGATGCACTCGCCAACATAGGCTCTACCTGCGCCCCATACCACCCGGGGTATTTCTCGAGCGCATCTGCGAACGCTCCATCAAGCCAAAGGCCGTAGAGAAGAAAACAAGCGCAGCAACGGACTCGGGGGCTATGCCGCCCAATGAGCCAATGGCACTCGACGACTTGGAGCTGGACACAAGACTCGAAGGACCAATGAGCGTCATGATTGTCGAGCCATCCTGGACTCAACCGTACATCTCGTACCTTCTCAGCAAGAGGCTACCAGACGATCCGACTGACACACGACACATCGCGCGGCGATCCAAGGCATTCGATGTTATCAACGACGAACTATACAAGCGCAGCATCACAGGAGTACTCCAACGATGCGTCTCCATGGCCGATGGAGGAGCTGTTCTCCTCGACATCCATGAGGGGACTTGTGGGCACCACGCCGGCAGTCGCGCCCTTGTCGCCAAAGCTCTACGAGCTGGATTCTACTGGCCTACGACCATGCGTGACGCCAAGGACATTGTCCAGAAATGCAACGCTTGCCAGCGATTCGTAGACAAGCCACACGCACCTGGCGCAGAACTCCGACCAATTCCATTGGCCTGGCCCTTCGCACAATAGGGACTCGACATGGTCGGCAAGCTCCCAAAGTCCTCACGAGGAGGCTACGTCTACCTCCTGGTCGCAGCGACAAATTCACCAAGTGGATAGAGGCCATGCCAGTGACTAATCAGTCAGGATACAGTGTAGTCAAGTTCTTCGAGTCCATCGTCTACCGCTTCGGAGTACCACACAACATTATTACGGACAATGGGACGAACTTCACATCCAAGGAATTCCAATAATTCTATGAGAATATGGGAATCAACGTCAGCTATGCCTCCATAGCACATCCACAGACCAACGGTCAGGTCGAAAAAGCTAACGGGCTCGTCTGCGGGGGCATCAAGAAGTGACTCCCCAGGCCACTCGAACAGGCCATGGGCTGCTGGCCAGACGAACTGCAATCGGTACTTTGGAGCCTACGCACAACCCCAAATAATGCCACGGGGTACACCTCGTTCTTCATGGTGCATAGTGCCGAAGCGGTGCTACCCGCCGAGGTACGATACAAAGCACCACGAGTGGTAGCCTACAACGAGCAGGAGTCAACTCTCGCACTCGAAGACTATGTCGACCTCCTTCACGAGGCCCGGGAAATCGCCGTGGAAAGATCAACGATCTACCAGCAGAACCTGCGCAACTACCACAGCAGAAGGCTACGCCCCAGGTCCTTCGTCGAAGGATACCTGGTCATGTGACTGAAACAGCAAGGGAACCTCAAGCCCGAGTCCCCCTAGGAGGGACCATACGTGATTACAGAAGTAATCCCAGGTGGCCCTATTGCCTCAAAGATTTCGAAACAGGAGTCGCGTACTCCAACCCCTAGAACATCGCACAGCTGCGATGCTTCTATCCTTAGTCGTCTTTTCTTTTTACATTGCAAATAAGGCTACTCAGCCAAGGCTACTTAGCCACACATTGTACCCCGTACTATCCTGCGAATGAATAAAGCTAAGTGCCCCAAAACTTTGTGTCCCTTTTACTTTTGCAAAAATATCCACTCGGGGGCTGCGCCACCCTATACAGACCTGTTCTACGAACTAACGCGATATCCTGAGAAGCTGGCACACCAATCGAAACCCTTGACAAACACCAACCCAGTTGCAATGCACCTAACAGGTTGGCAAGGGGCTGAGATAAACACAAGTCAGGCTAACGAAAAGGAATCGCATAGTGCAACGCACTCGCAAAACATACATGCTAAACAAGCTCTTTATATATACATCAATGTTAATTAATTATACACAACATATATATGAACTTTACAATACTGGTATAACTATGTGCAGGATACAAACTAAACTACTGTTAAAGCAAAGGAACGTTGGTCTGCTCCTCGAAGAAGTCGACGATTTCCTCCGCTGGACGATCCACCTCCTGGTAGTGAGGAACCATGTTCCAAGTCGAACCTGCTGGCAACACTAGCGGGCCGACCACAATTGCTGCAACATCCACATCAGGCCTGTGCAGTCGCACCAACAACAAAGCAGCCTTGGCGCCAACCACTAGCTGTTGCCGTACACACTCGCGGACCGCATCAAGTCTTGGAATTTGACAAGAAGGGCTAGCAGGCTCGATGGAACGATGTCCAGCGGGAACATCATATGATAGATATTCTTCAAGCACGATTGCGACTTCTTGAGGAAGTGAAGTACTCACGACGCACGATCCTACAGGGTTTCCAGTGCGATTGCGCGATCATGATCCACCCAGAAGTATCCACTCGCCTGAAGCTGCTCTTGGGTTAGGTCATTCATGCGAATGGCAATCCTATCCTTCCCATCCTGCAGATGGCGCGCACTGACAACTATACTAAGTAAAGGCAGAAGTATGAAGACAACGAACTACTGCGAGTGACTACAAGGAAACGATAAGGAAGAAGAAAACTAACATTTGAATTGGTCGCCCAGCAGCGTCACCACCCCTAGTAGATATTGTTCTCGGGCGGCGGCCTTCTCTGCCCTCGATTTCCATACATCCGCGTTACCACGAAGCACGGGAAATTCACGCTCCAACTGCTTCACGCGGTCACGGAGTCGCGAGAGCAGAGATAGCTCATCCACCCTTGAGTGCGGCGGCACCAAGGTGTCATCAGGGGGTGGCATATCCCGAGGTTCCCTCAAAGGATCACTCGATGTGCCCTATCACAAGCCAAGCAAGAGACAATAAGAGGACTAAGGCGAGGCATAGACAAAAGACTCGAATGCATTCAAACATAATAAAAGTATCAGCAGATACACTCGCCAAAAGGCATGGTCCAGACAAAAGAAATAGGCTATCTAACTATTACAGATGCAACTACTAAGGATCAACTGTTTTCTTCGACTTGGACTTCGGTTTTGGGGGCCTCATCGAGTCCGTGGTGGTATCAGACGCCACCGACTTTCCGCCGGCCCCTGACATCGCAACCTTCACCGCTTTCTTGGCTCGCTGCAGCTCCTCAGAGTACTTCACAACTGTGTTGATCAATTGCGGCCCGTACTTGCCACAAGCAGCTGCGAAAGGAGCAAAGACTACCCGCTGGCCATCCGCGCTGATAGGCATCGCCTTGGAGACTGCTGCAGGATCAACTTCGACTCCATGGGCTTGAATCATTGCGAGTGGCATTGAAGCGCCAGCCGCACGGAGTGAGTTCTTGAAGCTCGAAGGAATGCCTCCGGCAAGGGACTCCACCAGCTCATCCATATTCTCGATAACCTCAGCCCTGGGCACCAGCTCTTCCCAGAGGCGACTGAGCATGCCCTTGGCCTTGGTGAGCGTCCCCTGAACGGCAGCGCTGCGATCTTCGACTGCCAAAATGGCACCCGCCAGGGCATCATCACGACGGAGTGCCTGGGGATCGAAGCTCAGACCGCTGGCATCTACACAAAACCCAAGAATGGACACAAAAGTCAGTACCAACAACAAATTCGAAAGAAGAGAAAATAGCGAAAATTCAGACAAGGGAATACCTGAGAGAGCCTTGGCAATCGAGAAAAGCTGTTCCTCGAACAAATTCTCCCTAGCCACGATGGAGGCGCGAAGATCCTCTTCGCGTTTCCGCGACTCGTCACATGCTGCGACTGCCTCATCGCAACTCTTTACCGCCGCGACGAGCGTTTTCTCGAGGGAAGCAGTGCTACGGAGGAGTGCATTATGCTCAGCTGTGACACAAACAAAGATAAACCATCCGTCGAATATATCACAAGGATGCAGAGGAAAAGTAAAGAACACTCACTTTCAACCGCGCGATGGCGATTGTCCAGCATTGCATGCTGATGACCCATCGCAAGCACCTGCTCCGCAAGGCGAACGACTTCCTTCACAATGAGATGCGACAAAAGACATAGTAAAGGGTCAACAGATGGATTCCAATGACATAGTAAAGGCATACATGAAAATTCGACTGCAAAATCAGAAGAAGAGATACTACACTTACATGATTTTCCAATGACTCCGAAGTCGATGGATTCACAGACGTCCAGATAACCATCTGGTGCTCCACATTGTGTGGAGGACTTGACGAATTATGCCCAGAGTGGGCCGCCAATGGAGGAGAAGGGGCGCGCTCAGCCATTTTCTTGGCTTTGGAGGTCGTGACTCCAGATTCTTTCAAAAATTGTACGTCGCCAGAAGATGGCGACGCTTGCTGACTGCAAAACAAAACCAACATCAAGAAAAGGCAACTTTAAAGAACAACCAGAAGAAAGACTCGTACACTAACCAATCAAACTTGTCAAAATCGAAGGTTTGATCCCCCGACTCTGACGACGACTCCTTCGGCAGGCGCATCTTCTTGCGAGAAGATGGCGCCACGTCACTCACAGGAACAGCAGGTGTCGGCGACTCTGCACCAACAGCCGCACCTTCCGGAGTTGAAGGAGACGATGCATCCGAATCCTCGCTGCGCGAACGCTTGCGAGTGTATGGACCACTCGACTAGGCGGCTTCCTCCTCTACATCAGATGGGACGGTCAACTCCGACTCGTCCTCTTCCAGGGCTTCACGAGGGATAACCCCCTCAGGAAGAGGAGGCATACAGGGCGACACCCCCAATCCTGCATACAGAAAACAATTTAGCGCAAAGTCAATAAAAACAGCAAAGAAGCAGTCGACAAACAAAGCTACTACGTAGCACAACTTTACCTCAGGAGGAGGGTTAGCAGCATCGAATGGAGGCACGTCTGGATCATTGGGGAGCACATCCTTGGCAGTGTACTGGGTGATCAGTCGCACCCTTTTATCTACCTCACTCGCGGAAATGCCATCGGCAGATACGCGAGTGACATCGTCCGCGCCAGCCCACTGGAACATAGAGTGGACTCTGGCCTACAGGGGCTGGACGCGACGGCGCAGCCATGTGCGAATGAGGGCGCAACCTCCCTCCTCTTTACCCATGCGATTCTCGAGGTCACAGACGCGCTCGTATAGCACATCTGTCTCCGTGGACTCGCCGGGCATCACTATGTTCTTCTAGGAGCGCCTCCTCTTGCACGACGTCGCGGGATCAAAGGGCACGAGTCCGAAGTGGTCTCCGTCGGCCTTCAGGTCGCGGATGTAGAACCACTTGTCCCTCCACCCTTGGACAGACGCCGTGAGTTTGATGTCGATGTATGTGGCGGAGGAGTCGACGTGGATACCGCAGCCGCCTACATCGTAGACTACGGAGCCAGGCGTCGATTAACGCTTCAGCTTGAAGAGGCGCTTGAAGAGACCGAAGTGCGGCTCGATTCCGAGCCAGCACTCGCAAAGAGTAATGTAGAAAGCTACATGGAGGATGGAGTTGTGGGACAGCTGATGCAGCTGGAGCCCATAAAAACAGAGAAGGCCCCTGAAGAAAGGATGTAGGGGCAACGAGAGACCGCGGATGATGAATGCTAGGAACATCACCCGAAAACCGGCAGGAGGAGAAGGGATTACCTCACTGCCGGGGACACGCGCTTCAGCGACCGCGGAAGATAGAACTCCATCTTGGCATAGGAGACGGAGCTCAGAAGACTTGATCACGGATGCGCGCCACGCACCATTGGTGACGCGAGTGCCCTTCTTTTTCCCGATGGCGGCGGTGCTGGTGCCCGCAACAGTGGAGCCGCCCTTCTTCTTGGCAACAACAGTGGCGGCGGCGGAATCAGCCACGGCACCTCCTTTCTTCTTTCCCATCTTACGGTGACGGTGTGACCGGAGAAAGTAACTGGGGAATACGCAGAGCTAGTCCAGTGCCGCGAGAAAGAGGAACACAAAGAAGCAGAGGAGCAGCAGCAATGGCGATGGAGGCAAAGGCAGAGAAAAGAAGCAGATGTGAAAAATTACCGTCACAGCATTGCTACTTAACCCCCTAGAAGATGCAATCTAACGGCCAGGAAAAACCCTATCAGACGCGTGGCGTTCATCGTGATCGACACGTGGAGGAGCCGAAGCGTGAATCGTCCCCCACTACCCCCATTATGCGCGGAAATCGAGGAGGCACAGTTAAAACAAAGATTTACGCACGCCCGGTCAAGTCAGAGTCAGAAAATGGGACCCACCGTCACGTCTTCACAAACCCGGCCACGCGGGCAACTGAGCTCATCACATCGTCAGCACTGATGTCATCAAAAATTGAGGAGCAGAAGACTTCGGCTACTTTAGTCCTTGCTCGAGTCTTCGACTCCACCAATCACTCGGGGGCTACTCCCATAGGGAGCGCTGATCGCGCACCCTATGATTTTTTCTTTTATTTTCTACAGGAACATGGAAAATCAAAACAAACCCAACCACTCGAATCTGCGATTCGACTATGGCCATGGGTTACTCCCATAGGGAGCGCTGGCAATAAATTTGACTGAAACAAGCAAACAAAAGACGTCGGCAGTCGCAAAAGTTCTTTAGTCCCTGCCTGAGTCTTCGACTCAACCAGGCACTTGGGGGATACTCCCATAGGGAGCGCTGGTCGCGCACCCTATAATTATTTGTACATCGCACTGTGTGCCGATAGCATCCACACTCGAAGCTTATGGCGACACCGCCTCATGATGTTTCCCTACAAGAACACTGTGTCTCCTGGGTCACCCGAATCATCTCCGCGATGACAAAATTCGGATGCCGCGCTTGCAGCATGAAGGTAAGACCTGAATAAGGCCTGGCAACGCATTTTCTGCGCACTACCAGAAATATATCCGTGCCAACAGGTACGACGAACATGCCTCGACGGACGCGTCGATTGCTCACACCCATATACTGGAATTCGACTCCTATAAGACCTCCGCGGCTTGAGTCGAATTACACCAGCACTTTTCCGAATTCGAGTCCGAGGACTCGAGTTCGAGTAGATTGCGTTGTTTTACCATAAGGTAGTTAACTGATACCGATACATCGGTTAAATCCGGCACGCTATTCAACAATCCCTATGACACAAACAGAGCAGTCAAAAAACATACTCAGTCATGCACTTGAAAGGATTCATCAAGTCCCCAGTCGAATCTGTGATTCCACTGGACACTCGAGGGATACTGACATGGGTATACCCTACATGTACTCGAGGTTGGTATATACGGCCTGAATACAGCGGAAGCCCACGGTGTCACCAAGGCCCAAATAGAGAACTCGGGTAACCTACGGACTCTCGATTGCTTGAAGAACAAGAAGAAGCTAAAGATAGAAAGTTCAAAGGGGAAAACCCTAACCTGTAACCGACTCGACCTGCTACCCAAGACCTAGCCTATCTATATAAAGGCTAGGAGGGGGCAGCGACAAGGACACACGCAACCCTAGTTTCCACAACTCTCGCCAGATTGCATCTGTGCACCATTGTAATCCTCGTTTCCTTTGATAATTCCACGAGCAGACAAGCAGGAGTAGGGACCTCTATGAGGCCTGAACCTGGGTAAATCTTCGAGTCCCCTGTGTGCTTGTTTGCTAGCCGATAGATGCTTCCAGCGCTCCCTCCTTCTCCAAAACCCAAGTCCATAACAATGGGCATTGATGAGTTAAACCCTCGTCAGTTATAGATTGCTGGAATCGACTCCCTCCAAAATAGATGGAGGTCTCCTTATATAGGGCGGTCGGTACTCTTCCCCCAAATATTGGGAGGGAAGGGTCACCACATTCCCTCCATCGAGAAGTGTTTGGATTCCTCCCTCTGCTTTTGTCTAAGAACTGGTCCCAGTGGAGGTAGTGGCCTACTGCTGAGGTCACTAACGACGCGCCCTCTGCCTTGTCTCATCATCTCGGTCTCCTTGCACCAAAGTGGCATTGTCTGGCCCATGCATAGCTCCCGCGTCGTCTTCCTACCTTTAACACTAAAGTGACCAGGCAAAGAACCACTTTCCCGAGGCGATCCAACATCAGCTTGGACCGACCGTCCCACCCGTTGTGATGTGGGACTCAGGTACGTCACCATGGTACCCAGGCCAGTCCCTCGTCAGGGGCTGTGGACTCTGGAGTGGACCTCCCTCAGCATCCTTCTACCTTGGCTACACTCACCCTACCACCCGGTGAGTGCCGCCCCTCCCGAGGGTGGGTAGCGCAGGTTTGGCGACTTGATGGGATGTGGTACCCCCGGTGCTAGTAGTCTGACAGTATCCCTCGGTTGCTTGTCAAGCACACCACTAGTGAAGGGGCAGGAAAGTCAAGCGACCACCCGATGCCGGGCCTGCACCTGACCGTGTCAGCGCACGTACCTCCGTGCGCTAGCCCATGTCTTCCACGTGTCTGCAACCTGAGGTGGTGCCCGTTGGGCACACGACCCATCGCCTCCGACGCTCCTTGGGGAATGGGTTTCCCATAAAGGCCCAGACCTAGAAGGGGTTTTACCACTTCGCCTTCTTGTAGATGGTCTTCCTCCAATCTTGCCCCGTCGCCATGCTCCCGACCTTCGGAGCCTCCGAGATGACGCCCAAGAAAGCGCGTGACCCTCTAGGCATGATGGCTCAATGCACGGCGCCCAGAGAAGTGTTGGTGCGTGGTTGATGTAGAGCTCGTTGGGAACCCCAAGAGGAAGATATGATGAGCACAGTAGCAAGTTTCCCTCAGTTATGAAACCAAGGTTTAATCCAACCAGTAGGAGCAAGGAAACACCCCAAAGGTGTTACTAGCTGAGCTTTGGCAGGGCGCACTATCGGTGCTAGTAGCAACGTGGAGACCTGCACAACACAACCACAGAACGTTGTCCCCAACTTGCGATGAGGTTGTCAATCTCACCGTGTTTTGCGGAAAACAAAGGATTTAAACAATTTAGCGCAAAATCAATAAAAACAGCAAAGAAGAGTCGACAAACAAAGCTACTACGTAGCACAACTATACCTCAAGAGGAGGGTTAGCAGCATCGAATGGAGGCACATCTGGATCATTGGGGAGCACATCCTTGGTAGTGTACTTGGTGATCAGTCGCACCCTTTTATCTACCTCACTCGCGGAAATGCCATCGGCAGATACGCGAGTGACATCGTCCGCGCCAGCCCACTGGAACATAGGGTGGACTCTGGCCTACAGGGGCTGGACGCGACGGTGCAGCCATGTGCGAATGAGGGCGCAGCCTCCCTCCTCTTTACCCATGCGATTCTCGAGGTCGCAGACGCGCTCGTATAGCACATCTGTCTCTGCGGACTCGCCGGGCATCACTATGTTCTTCTAGGAGCACCTCCTCTTGCACGGCATCGCGGGATCGAAGGGCACGAGTCCGAAGTGGTCTCCGTCGGCCTTCAGGTCGCGGATGTAGAACCACTTGTCCCTCCACCCTTGGACAGACGCCGTGAGTTTGATGTCGAAGTATGTGGCGGAGGAGTCGATGTGGATACCGCAGCCGCTTACATCGTAGACTATAGAGCCAGGCGCCGATTAACGCTTCAGCTTGAAGAGACTCTTGAAGAGACCGAAGTGCGGCTCGATTCTGAGCCAGCACTCGCAAAGAGTAATGTAGCAAGCTACATGGAGGATGGAGTTGGGGGACAGCTGATGCAGCTGGAGCCCATAAAAACAGAGAAGGCCCCTAAAGAAAGGATGTAGGGGCAACGAGAGACCACGGATGATGAACGCTAGGAACATCACCCGAAAACCGGCAGGAGGAGAAGGGATTACCTCACTGCCGGGGACACGCGCTTCAGCGACTGCGGAAGATAGAACTCCATCTTGGCGTAGGAGACGGAGCTCAGAAGACTTGATCACGGATGCGCGCCACGCACCATTGGTGATGCGAGTGCCCTTCTTTTTCCCGATGGCGACGGTGCTGGTGCCCGCAGCAGTGGAGCCGCCCTTCTTCTAGGCAACAACAGTGGCGGCGGCGGAATCAGCCACGGTACCTCCTTTCTTCTTTCCCATCTTACGGTGACGGTGTGACCGGAGAAAGTAACCGGGGAATACGCAGAGCTGGTCCAGCGCCGCGAGAAAGAGGAACACAAAGAAGCAGAGGAGCAACAGCAATGGCGATGGAGGCAAAGGCAGAGAAAAGAAGCAGATGTGAAAAATTACCGTCGCAGCATTGCTACTTAACCCCCTAGAAGATGCAATCTAATGGCCAGGAAAAACCCTATCAGATGCGTGGCGTTCATCGTGATCGACACGTGGAGGAGCCTAAGCGTGAGTCGTCCCCCACTACCCCCATTACGCGCGGAAATCGAGGAGGCACAGTTAAAACAAAGATTTACGCACGCCCGGTCAAGTCAGAGTCAGAAAATGGGACCCACCGCTCGTCACGTCCCGTCAAACCCGCTCATGCGGGCAACTGAGCTCATCACATCGTTAGCACTGATGTCATCAAAAATTGAGGAGCAGAAGACTTTGGCTACTTTAGTCCTTGCTCGAGTCTTCGACTCCACCAATCACTCGGGGGCTAGTCCCATAGGGAGCGCTGATCGCGCACCCTACGATTTTTTCTTTTATTTTCTACAGGAACATGGACAATCAAAACAAACCCAACCACTCGAATCCGCGATTCGATTATGGCCATGGGTTACTCCCATAGGGAGCGCTGGAAATAAATTCGACTGAAACAAGCAAACAAAAGACGACAGCAGTCGCAAAAGTTCTTTAGTCCCTGCCTGAGTCTTCGACTCAACCAGGCACTTGGGGGATACTCCCATAGGGAGCGCTGGTCGCGCACCCTATGATTATTTGTACATCGCACTGTGTGCCGATAGCATCGACACTCGAAGCTTATGGCGACGCTGCCTCATGATGTTTCCCTACAAGAACACTACGTCTCCTGGGTCACCCGAATCATCTCCGCGATGACAAAATTCGGATGCCGCGCTTGCAGCATGAAGGTAAGACCTGAATAAGGCCTGGCAACGCATTTCCTGCGCACTCCCAGAAATATATCCGTGCCAACAGGTACGACGAACATGCCTCGACAGACGCGTCGAGTGCTCACACCCATATACTGGAATTCGACTCCTATAAGACCTCCGCGACTTGAGTCGAATTACACCAGCACTTTTCCGAATTCGAGTAGATTGCGTTGTTTTACCCTAAGGTAATTAACTGATACCGATACATCGGTTAAATCCGGCACGCACATCAACAATCCCTATGACACAAACAGAGCAGTCAAAAAACATACTCAGTCATGCACTTGAAAGGATCCATAAAGTCCCCAGTCGAATCTGTGATTCCATTGGACACTTGAGGGATACTGACATGGGTATACCCTATATGTACTCGAGGTTGGTATATACGGCCTGAATACAGCGGAAGCCCACGGTGTCGCCAAGGCCCAAATAGAGAACTCGGGTAACCTACGAACTCTCGATTGCTTGAAGAACAAGAAGAAGCTAAAGATAGAAAGTTCAAAGGGGAAAACCCTAACCTGTAACCGACTCGACCTGCTACCCAAGACCTAGCCTATCTATATAAAGGCTAGGAGGGGGCAGCGACAAGGACACACGCAACCCTAGTTTCCACAACTCTCGCCAGATTGCATCTGTGCACCATTGTAATCCTCGTTTCCTTTGATAATTCCACGAGCAGACAAGCAGGAGTAGGGACCTCTATGAGGCCTGAACCTGGGTAAATCTTCGAGTCCCCTGTGTGCTTGTTTGCTAGCCGATAGATGCTTCCAGCGCTCCCTCCTTCTCCAAAACCCAAGTACATAACAATGGGCATTGATGAGTTAAACCCTCGTCAGTTATAGATTGCTGGAATCGACTCCCTCCAAAATAGATGGAGGTCTCCTTATATAGGGCGGTCGGGACTCTTCCCCCAAATATTGGGCGGGATGGGTCACCACATTCGCTCCATCGAGAAGTGTTTGGATTCCTCCCTCTGCTTTTGTCTAAGAACTGGTCCCAGTGGAGGTAGTGGCCTACTGCTGAGGTCACTAACGACGCGCCCTCTGGCTTGTCTCATCATCTCGGTCTCCTTGCACCAAAGTGGCATTGTCTGGCCCATGCATAGCTCCCGCGTCGTCTTCCCACCTTTAACACTGAAGTGACCAGGCAAAGAACCACTTTCCCGAGGCGATCCAACATCAGCTTGGACCGACCGTCCCACCCGTTGTGATGTGGGACTCAGGTACGTCACCATGGTACCCAGGCCAGTCCCTCGCCAGGGGCCGTGGACTCTGGAGGGGACCTCCCTCAGCATCCTTCTACCTTGGCTACACTCACCCTACCACCCGGTGAGTGCCGCCCCTACCGAGGGTGGGTAGCGCGGGTTTGGCGACTTGATGGGATGTGGTACCCCTGGTGCTAGTAGTCTGACAGTATCCCTCGGTTGCTTGTCAAGTACACCACTAGTGAAGGGGCAGGAAAGTCAAGCGACCACCCGATGCCGGGCCTGCACCTGACCGTGTCAGCGCACGTCCCTCCGTGTGCTAGCCCATGTCTTCCACGTGTCTGCAACCTGAGGTGGTGCCCGTTGGGCACACGACCCATCGCCTCCGACGCTCCTTGGGGAATGGGTTTCCCATAAAGGCCCGGACCCAGAAGGGGTTTTACCACTTCGCCTTCTTGTAGATGGTCTTCCTCCAATCTTGCCCTGTCGCCACGCTCCTGACCTTCGGAGCCTCCGAGATGACGCCCAAGAAAGCGCGTGACCCTCTAGGCATGATGGCTCAATGCACGGCGCCCAGAAAAGTGTTGGTGCGTGGTTGATGTAGAGCTCGTTGGGAACCCCAAGAGGAAGATACGATGAGCACAGCAACAAGTTTCCCTTAGTTATGAAACGAAGGTTTAATCGAACCAGTAGGAGCAAGGAAACACCCCAAAGGTGTTACTAGCTGAGCTTTGGCAGGGCGCACTATCGGTGCTAGTAGCAACGTGGAGACCTGCACAACACAACCACAGAACGTTGTCCCCAACTTGCGATGAGGTTGTCAATCTCACCGTGTTTTGCGGAAAACAAAGGATTTAAACAATTTAGTGCAAAATCAATAATAACATCAAAGAAGCAGTCGACAAACAAAGCTACTACGTAGCACAACTGTACCTCTGGAGGAGGGTTAGCAACATCGAATGGAGGCACATCTGGATCATTGGGGAGCACATCCTTGGCAGTGTACTTGGTGATCAGTCGCACCCTTTTATCTACCTCACTCGCGGAAATGCCATCGGCAGATACGCGAGTGACATCGTCCGCGCCAGCCCACTGGAACATAGGGTGGACTCTGGCCTATAGGGGCTGGACGCGACGGCGCAGCCATGTGCGAATGAGGGCGCAACCTCCCTCCTCTTTACCCATGCGATTCTCGAGGTCGCAGACGCGCTCGTATAGCACATCTGTCTCCGCGGACTCGCCGGGCATCACTATGTTCTTCTAGGAGCGCCTCCTCTTGCACGACGTCGCGGGATCGAAGGGCACGAGTCCGAAGTGGTCTCCGTTGGCCTTCAGGTCGCGGATGTAGAACCACTTTTCCCTCCACCCTTGGACGGACACCATGAGTTTGATGTCGAAGTATGTGGCGGAGGAGTCGACGTGGATACCACAGCCGCCTACATCATAGACTACGGAGCCAGGCGCCGATTAACGCTTCAGCTTGAAGAGACGCTTGAAGAGACCGAAGTGCGGCTCGATTCCAAGCCAGCACTCGAAAAGAGTAATGTAGCAAGCTACATGGAGGATGGAGTTGGGGGACATCTGATGCAGCTGGAGTCCATAAAAACAGAGAAGGCCCCTGAAGAAAGGATGTAGAAGCAACGAGAGACCGCGGATGATGAACGCTAGGAACATCACCCAAAAACCGGCAGGAGAAGAAGGGATTACCTCACTGCCGGGGACACGCGCTTCAGCGACTGCGGAAGATAGAACTCCGTCTTGGCGTAGGAGACGGAGCTCAGAAGACTTGATCACGGATGCGCGCCACACACCATTGGTGACGCGAGTGCCCTTCTTTTTCCCGATGGCGGCGGTGCTGGTGCCCGCAGCAGTGGAGCCGCCCTTCTTCTTGGCAACAATAGTGGCGGCGGCGGAATCACCCACGACACCTCCTTTCTTCTTTCCCATCTTATGGTGATGGTGTGACCGGAGAAAGTAACTGGGGAATACGCAGAGCTGGTCCAGCGCCGCGAGAAAGAGGAACACAAAGAAGCATAGGAGTAGCAACAATGGCGATGGAGGCAAAGGCAGAGAAAAGAAGCAGATGTGAAAAATTACCGTCACAGCATTGCTACTTAACCCCCTAGAAGATGCAATCTAACGGCCAGGAAAAACCCTATCAGACACGTGGCGTTCATCGTGATCGACACGTGGAGGAGACAAAGCGTGAATCGTCCCCCACTACCCCCATTATGCATGGAAATCGAGGAGGCACAGTTAAAACAAAGATTTACGCACGCCCGGTCAGGTCAGAGTCAGAAAATGGGACCCACCGCTCGTCACGTCCCGTCAAACCCGCTCATGCGGGCAACTGAGCTCATCACATCGTTAGCACTGATGTCATCAAAAATTGAGGAGCAGAAGACTTTGGCTACTTTAGTCCTTGCTCGAGTCTTCGACTCCACCAATCACTCGGGGGCTAGTCCCATAGGGAGCGCTGATCGCACCCTATGATTTTTTCTTTTATTTTCTGCAGGAACATGGACAATCAAAACAAACCCAACCACTCGAATCCGCGATTCGACTATGGCCGTGGGTTACTCCCATAGGGAGCGCTGGAAATAAATTCGACTGAAACAAGCAAACAAAAGACGACAGTAGTCGCAAAAGTTCTTTAGTCCCTGCCTGAGTCTTCGACTCAACCAAGCACTTGGGGGATACTCCCATAGGGAGCGCTGGTCGCGCACCCTATGATTATTTGTACATCACACTGTGTGCCGATAGCATCCACACTCGAAGCTTATGGCGACACCGCATCATGATGTTTCCCTACAAGAACACTCCGTCTCCTAGGTCACCCGAATCATCTCTGCGATGACAAAATTCGGATGCCGCGCTTGCAGCATGAAGGTAAGACCTGAATAAGGCCTGGCAACGCATTTTCTGCGCACTACCAGAAATATATCCGTGCCAACAGGTACGACGAACATGCCTCGACGGACGCGTCAAGTGCTCACACCCATATACTGGAATTCGACTCCTATAAGACCTCCACGGCTTGAGTCGAATTACACCAGCACTTTTCCGAATTCGAGTCCGGGGACTCGAGTTCGAGTAGATTGCGTTGTTTACCCTAAGGTAGTTAACTGATACCGATACATCGGTTAAATCTGGCATGCACATCAACAATCCCTATGACACAAACAGAGCAGTCAAAAAACATACTCAGTCATGCACTTGAAAGGATTCATAAAGTCCCCAGTCGAATCTGTGATTCCACTGGACACTCGGGGGATACTGACATGGGTATACCCTACATGTACTCGAGGTTGGTATATATGGCCTGAATATAGCAGAAGCCCACGGTGTCACCAAGGCCCAAATAGAGAACTCGGGTAACCTACGTACTCTCGATTGCTTGAAGAACAAGAAGAAGCTAAAGATAGAAAGTTCAAAGGGGAAAACCCTAACTCAGAATCGACTCGACCCGAGACCTAGCCTATCTATATAAAGGCTAGGAGGGGGCAGTGACAAGGACACACGCAACCCTAGTTTCCAAAACTCTCGCCAGATTGCATCTGTGCACCATTGTAATCCTCGTTTCCTTTGATAATTCCACGAGCAGACAAGCAGGAGTAGGGACCTCTACGAGGCCTGAACCTGGGTAAATCTTCGAGTCCCCTGTGTGCTTGTTTGCTAGCCGATAGATGCTTCCATCGCTCCCTCCTTCTCCAAAACCCAAGTCCATAACAATGGGCATTGATGAGTTAAACCCTCGTTAGTTATAGATTGCTGGAATCGACTCCCTCCAAAATAGATGGAGGTCTCCTTATATAGGGCGGTCGGGACTCTTCCCCCAAATATTGGGCGGGAAGGGTCACCACATTCCCTCCATCGAGAAGTGTTTGGATTCCTCCCTCTGCTTTTGTCTAAGAACTGGTCCCAGTGGAGGTAGTGGCCTACTGCTGAGGTCACTAACGACGCGCCCTCTGCCTTGTCTCATCATCTCGGTCTCCTTGCACCAAAGTGGCATCGTCTGGCCCATGCATAGCTCCCGCGTCGTCTTCCCACCTTTAACACTAAAGTGACCAGGCAAAGAACCACTTTCCCGAGGCGATCCAACATCAGCTTGGACCGACCGTCCCACCCGTTGTGATGTGGGGCTTAGGTACGTCACCATGGTACCTAGGTCAGTCCCTTGTCAGGGGCCATGGACTCTAGAGGGGACCTCCCTCGGCATCCTTCTACCTTGGCTACACTCACCCTACCACCCGGTGAGTGCCGCCCCTCCCGAGGGTGGGTAGCGCGGGTTTGGCGACTTGATGGGATGTGGTACCCCCGGTGCTAGTAGTCTGACAGTATCCCTCGGTTGCTTGTCAAGCACACCACTAGTGAAGGGGCAGGAAAGTCAAGCGACCACCCGATGCCGGCCTGCACCTGACCGTGTCAGTGCACGTCCCTCCGTGTGCTAGCCCATGTCTTCCACGTGTCTGCAACCTGAGGTGGTGCCCGTTGGGCAGACGACCCATCACCTCCGACGCTCCTTGGGGAATGGGTTTCCCATAAAGGCCCGGACCCAGAAGGGGTTTTACCACTTCGCCTTCTTGTAGATGGTCTTACTCCAATCTTTCCCCGTCGCCACGCTCCCGACCTTCAGAGCCGCCGAGATGACGCCCAAGAAAGCGCGTGACCCTCTAGGCATGATGACTCAATGCATGGCGCCCAGAAAAGTGTTGGTGCGTGGTTGATGTAGAGCTCGTTGGGAACCCCAAGAGGAAGATATGATGAGCACAGCAGCAAGTTTCCCTCAGTTATGAAACCAAGGTTTAATCGAACCAGTAGGAGCAAGGAAACACCCCAAAGGTGTTACTAGCTGAGCTTTGGCAGGGCGCACTATCGGTGCTAGTAGCAACGTGGAGACCTGCACAACACAACCACAGAACGTTGTCCCCAACTTGCGATGAGGTTGTCAATCTCACCGTGTTTTGCGGAAAACAAAGGATTTAAACGTATCGAATGGAAAGAATTAAAATTTTGCAGAAAGTAAACACAAAGCAGTAAACAGTTGTAGATTGTATGTAAAGAAAGAGGACCGGGATCCATAGTTCACTAGAGGTGGCTCTCCTTAGATAGATAACATGCTGGGTGAACAAATTACAGTGGGGCAATTGACAAACATCGAGAAAGAAATACATGCATATACTAATCATCTTGACTCCTTTGAGACTTGATTGGGCATTACAACATTATACATAGACCGCCATCCAACTGCATTTATGACTAATAATCCACCTTCAGGTTATCATCCAACCCCTCCAAGATTAAGTGCAAGCAATGATTATTGCTTTTACTTTAATCGTGTAAAGTAAACAATACGATTGTTCTATGAACAAAGGATTGTTGTTTTCTCCTAGTAGCAACAACACATCTAGTACCTTAGAGATTTCCACTTCCCAGTTACGAGGCATGAACCCACTATCGAGCATAAATACTAACTCTTGGAGTTGCTAGCATTTACTTGGCCAAGATAGCTACTAACAACGGAAAGCATGCAAGATCACAAATAACAAAGACATGATAGAATCAATAATAAATATGAAATAGCATCTCAATATCCATCGGATCCCCACAAACACAACATGTATGAATTACAAATAGATGATCTTGATCATGAACGGAGCTCACAAGATCTAGACATGAAAGCACAAAGGAGGAGAACCAACCATCTAGATACTACATGGATCCGTAGTCCAAGGATGAACTACTCACGCATCACACAGGAGGCTTGCATGGTGATGAAGAAGGCCTGTGGTGAATTCCCTCTCCGTGGTGCCGGGAAGAGCTTCAGATCCCTCCCGATCTAGGGATGGAGATGACGGAGGCTACAGACTCTTTCGTGGATTTTTGATCGGTTACTTAGGGTTTACGTCCCGAGGGAATCTTATAGTCGGAAGGGGAGGCCGAGGGGGTGCCTAGGCTGGCCACACCACCTCCTGGCGCGGGCCAAGCCTGGCCGCGTGGCCAGGTGGTGTGGCCGCCCACTGGCCCCTCTCCGTCTCGTATTTTGGCACTTGATGACATCCGGAAAAATAGGCACTTTGGCTTTTGTCCCGTCCAATTCCGAGAATATTCATTTTCTGACTTTCCTGGAACCAAAAACAGCAAAAAACAGGCAGCTGGCACTATGGCTCTTGTTAATAGGTTAGTCCAAGAAATCATATGAAAAGCACTCCAAAGTTGGAACAAAACACAAGAAAGTGGATAAAACCAAGCATGGAACATCAAAAATTATAGATACATTTGCAATGTATCAACATCCCCAAGCTTAACTCCTGCTCGTCCTCGAGTAGGTAAGTGATAAAAGAAAGAATAATTTTTGAGGCGACATGCACCATCAAAGACTTGATCAAAGTATTTGTAAAACATTCAAAGCTAGGATCATAGTACTTCAATCATAACATGAAAGGCAAAGTTCTAGCAATAATCAAAGAAACTATGAAGCAACATGAAAAGGCACAAACAAAAGATTCATGAATAACAATGCTTTGCAAGACGTTTGTTTGTTTCACATAAAGATAACATAGCATAATAGCATTCAGCTTGTCCCTCAATAGAGTAGCAAATATAAATGCATATGACACCTTCAAAGTTCATAAGAGTGACTAGATACAATAGTTTAAAACAAGCAATATCAAGTTATGCATCAATCAACTAGTCTTGGGACAATGCACATAGAACTAAGAATGGCCCCTATGCTCTCAAAGTAGGTGCATAAAGGTAGAAGGTGGAGACTCAATATATAAGTGGAAGAAAGGCCTTTGTAAAAGGAGGTAGGGATTCAAGTCTCATAAAGAGCTTCCAAAAATTATGGTACTTATAGCTTTCAGCTCTGATTGCCCCTATCATAAGCATCTTGAAGTGATTAAGGTTAAAGTGAACAAACTATGGTGTACATGCTTGACGAAGTATAAGTCAGAAATCTCATGTCCCTTGTATACGAGGGCCGATCCTCATGCTACTCAAGTTTAGTCACCGGTAAGTTCTTATCATCGTAAGTACATGTGTATCATAGAGAACCGCCAACGGGGTACCCCTTGCCTGATGATACAGAAGAATCCCCATATCAAAATGACAAGGCAAGCAGACAACGAGCATCTCAGCATTCTTCTTATTTACCATGGGAATATGGTGCTTTTTTCTCTCTTTCCTCTTTTCATAGTATCTTTTTTTTCTTTTCTCTTTTTTTCAATATAGGACTCTTTTTTTATAAGAAGAATGCTTCACAGACAGCTCATTATGGTTACGCTGCAGGTTTCCACCATGTCAGCATGTATTAGACCAGCGACCCAGGCGTTTCTCTAACACATATACATAACTCCATGGACTTACAAGCTCCCCTTCCATTTCACACCGACAACATCCATATACAAAAGAGCATGATATCAACTAGGTACAAGTACCAAGTGCAATGTTGAAAGCGTTCCCCATGAAAGCATGGTTCTTCTAATTCCCAACAAATAAGTGCAAGCATATACAACATAAACGACACAATGGTTCAAGTTTATTAAGGGCAAGTAAAGTAAAGTGTGCCATCAAGTTCGTGAGAGCTTTAATCACTAGTTTCCTCATAACAAGTTTAATTTCGAAGGTAAACAAAAGCATGAATATACTTGGAATAGCATAAGCTAGTAGGTAGGTATGGTGGACTCTTTGGAATAACTTGGTTTAAGGAGTTGGATGCATGAGTGGAACTCATACTTGGTTGTGGAGGCTAGCAAAAGACTAGGAGCGACAAACTAAGAGAGCAATAATAGCCATAATCATGCAGAGCGACAAAACATCAATGATCAAAGCATAAAGTGATACTACAAGTTGAAAACTAAAGGATCATAAAGGCTATGGTGACTTGTGATAGTCATAACATGGTGTGAGCATGTGCCAAGTCAACCCAAATAAAGCATCAAAGGAGAATACCACTATACTATGCTTTAATATGCTAAAACAACGCATGATTCATCCAAGGAACATTAAGCAATCTCAATTGTTTATAACAAGTCATGCTACTGCAAAGAATACTAAGCATAAATCCAAAACAATATCAAGCATGGCATGACAAAGCATAGGCCACAGTCAAAAACAAGTTCTTTTTACCACATAAGTATGAACTTTCCTACTCTTTTCCAAACAAAACCAAACCATTTGCAAACCAATGTATGAAAGAGGGGGCCAACCAATTTATTCAGAAAACTAAGCAAACCAAGCAAACTAAAAACCAAAACAAAAACGAAAAAGAAGATGCTCCAAGAACAACACAACCGTGCATGAAACAATAAAAATGAAGCGTTTGGAAGAAACCTGAAATTTTTATTGATGAAGAAGGGGATGCCTTGGGCATCCCCAAGCTTTGACGCTTGTACTTATTGGATATTTCTTGGGGTGACACGCGTGGCATCCCCAAGCTTGAGCTTTAGTCCATCCTTCATCTCATTACTCATTCCTTCCATACACCTGAAAATTTTCCTTCATACAAAACTTCACACAATCTTTATTAGCAACATTAGTACACTTAAGATAAATAAGTCTTAAGGTTCAGTTCTAACACCAAATAAACTTCCATTAGAACACTAGATACTGTAGCACTTACTTCAAAAAGCTCAATTCCCCAAAAGGACTCAAAAAGGAACCCACAAGAAGCAAATGCAGAAAATGGCAGAAATCTGTCAAAACAGACCAGCAGGTAAAGACGAATTTTTTCGAAGACCTTCTGTTGCTCAAATCAAAAAGTGTTGAACTAATTAAAGTTAGATAACAACCTGGGGAAGAAGCTCAAAACATTACAGCTCAATCCGACATTCAGATCTCTCTCACGAATTTTTACGGTGAAGCACAAAAATCTGTTTCGGGACAACAACTTTCCCAATCATTACTTCTCTCTCATTAGAGGTTACTCTTGACACAAAAAGCAAATAAAAAGGATAATGAGCGGTTATTACAGAGGTAATAACTTCCAAGAGTCATCTAAAACTTTTGGGTTATCTCCCAATAAGTACTTTTCTTTAACGCCTTTAAGTTAGGCATAAGAAGCAAAGAAAGAATCAAGTGTTCTCAAATGAAGAAGCATAAAAACCAAATTTTGTTTTCATAGGAGAAGCAAAAGAAATCTTTTCTCTCTTTTTAGGGAAGTGTTCTATACCTTTCTTGAGTGGGAGTTGATATTTAATGGTGCCTTCTTTTATATCAATGATGGCAGCAACAGTTCTAAGAAAAGGTCTTCCCAAAGTAATAGGACAAGAAGCATTGTATTCAACATCCAAAACATAGAAATCAACGGGGACATAGGAATCGTTAACCATAATAAGAACATCATTAAGACTCCCCATGAGTTTCTTTTTAGCATTATCATCAAGTGGGACATTCAAATAACAATCTTCAAGAGGAGGCAAATCAAGCATATCATAAATCCTTCTAGGCATAATAGAAACACTACTATCAAGATCACATAAAGCTTTGAAATCAAAGTTATTCACTTTCATATTAATGATGGGTTCCCAACCATCTTCTTGTTGAATAGGAATAGAAGCTTTATGTTTCATCTTTTCTTCTTTAATCTTTATGAGAGCATCAGTAATGTGTTTTGTAAAAGCCATGTCCATAGCACTAGCATTAGGACTTTTAACAAGCTTTTGTAGGAACTTAATAACTTCAGAGATATTACAACCATCAAGATCAAAATCAAATTTATCATCTAAAGTAGTAGAACTATTACTAGCCTTAACACTAGTGGTGGTGATAGTAGAAACACTAATGTTTCTAGCAATTTCATCTTCTCTTTCCCACTTAGCATGCAATTCAGATAATAGTCTAACATTTTCATCAATTCTTACTTGTATGGCATTAGTAGATGCAAAGGGATTATCATTAGTTTCAGGTTTAGCAGCCATTTTATTCAAAGAAGATTGAGCTTCAGCCAAAGATGCTATATTTCTTTCAGCATTAGAGAGTTTTTGCTCAATAGTTTTGTTGAAAGCAGTTTGTTTACTAATAAACTCTTTAAGCATAACTTCAAGTTCATAGGGACCACTCTTATTATTGTTGTAATAATTTCCATAAGTATTACCATTATTGGGAGGATATGGCTTATAATTGTTGTTACCAAAATTGTTCCTATAAGCATTATTACCATAAGCATTGTTGCCAAAATTGTTACTTCTTATGAAGTTCACATCAACTTGCTCTTCTTGAGCAACCAAAGAGGCTAAAGGAACATTATTTGGATCAATATGGGCTTTCCCATTAACAAGCATAGACATAATAATGTCAATCTTATCACTCAAGGAGGAGGTTTCCTCAACATAATTTACCTTCTTACCTTGTGGAGCTCTCTCAGTATGCCATTTAGAATAATTAACCATCATATTGTCCAGAAGTTTTGTTGCAGCACCCAAAGTGATGGTCATAAAGGTACCTCCAGCAGTAGAATCCAATAGGTTCCTTGAAGAATAGTTCAATCCTGCATAAAAAGTTTGGATGATGATCCAAGCGATCCCCATGAGTGGGACAATTCTTTACCAAAGATTTCATTCTTTCCCAAGCTTGAGCAACATGCTCATTATCAAGTTGTTTAAACTTCATTATTTCACTTCTCATGGATATAATCTTAGCAGGAGGATAGTATTTTCCAATAAGAGCATCTTTGCACTTAGTCCAAGAATCAATACTATTCCTAGTTAAGGAATTCAACCACTCTTTAGCTTTTCCTCTCAAAGAGAAAGGAAACAATTTCAGCTTAATAATATCACCATCTATATCCCTATGCTTTTGCATCTCACAAAGTTCAACAAAGTTATTTAGATGGGAAGCAGCATCTTCATTACCAATACCAGAAAATTGTTCTCTCATAACAAGATTGAGCAAAGCAGGTTTTATCTCAAAGAAAGTATTTTCAGCCAAAGGTGGAGCAATAGGAGTGCTCATAAAATCATTGTTGTTGGTGCTAGTTAAGTCACACAACTTAGTGGTTTCAAGGGTAGTCATTTTTTTGGGTTTTCAAATAAGAAAGCAAACTAGTAGAACTATTTTTTTTTGTGTTTTTGAAGAACAAAACAAGCAAACAAAGCAAAAAGAAAACTAAGCAAAACAAAAACAACAAAGTAAAGAGATTGGTTATGAGGGACTCCCCTTGTGAAGATGTCCTTGACTCCCCGGCAACGGCGCCAGAAAAATGCTTGATGGCTCAATGCACAGCGCCCAGAAAAGTGTTGGTGCGTGGTTGATGTAGAGCCTGCTAGAACCCCAAGAGGAAGGTATGATGAGCACAGCAACAAGTTTCCTCAGTTATGAAACCAAGGTTTAATCGAACCAAGAGGAGCAAGGAAACACCCCAAAGGTGTTACTAGCTGAGCTTTAGTAGGCGCACTACCGGTGCTAGTAGCAACGTGGAGACCTCGCACAACACAACCACGTAACTTTGTCCCCAACTTCATGCATTTAGGTTGTCAATCTCACCGTGTTTTGCGGAAAACAAAGGATTTAAATGTATCAAATGGAAAGAAGTAAAAGTTTGCAGAAAGTAAACACAAAGCAGTAAACAGTTGTAGATTGTATGTAAAGAAAGAGGATCGGGATCCATAGTTCACTAGAGGTGGCTCTCCTTAGATATATAACATGCTGGGTGAACAAATTACAACAGGGCAATTGACAAACATCGAGAAAGCAATACATGCATATACTAATCATCTTGACTCCTTTGAGACTTGATTGGGCATTACAACATTATACATAGACCGCCATCCAACTGCATCTATGACTAATAATCCTCCTTCAGGTTATCATCCGAACCCCCTCCAGTATTAAGTTGCAAGCAACAAATTATTGCTTTACGAACTGCGTGTAAAGTAAACAATACGATTGTTCTATGAACAAAGGATTGTTGTTTTCTCCCTAGTAGCAACAACACATCTAGTACCTTAGAGATTTCTGTCACTTCCCTAGATTACCAGAGGCATGAACCCACTATCGAGCATAAATACTAACTCTTGGAGTTGCTAGCATTTACTTGGCCAAGATAGCTACTAACAACGGAAAGCATGCAAGATCACAAATAACAAAGACATGATAGAATCAATAATCAATCTGAAATAGCATCTCAATATCCATCGGATCCCCGCAAACACAACATGTATGAATTACAAATAGATGATCTTGATCATGAACGGAGCTCACAAGATCTAGACATGAAAGCACAAAGGAGGAGAACCAGCCATCTAGCTACTACATGGATCCGTAGTCCAAGGATGAACTACTCACGCATCACACAGGAGGCTTGCATGGTGATGAAGAAGGCCTCCAGGGTGAATTCCCCTCTCCGGCAGGGTGCCGGGAAGAGCTTCAGATCCCTCCCGATCTAGGGATGGAGATGACGTCGGTTACAGACTCTTTCGTGGATTTTTGATCGGGTACTTAGGGTTTACGTCCCGAGGGCATCTTATAGTCGGAAGGGGAGGCCGAGGGGGTGCCTGGGCTGGCCACACCACCCCCTGGCGCGGGCCAGGCCTGGCCGCGTGGCCAGGTGGTGTGGCCGCCCTCTGGCCCCTCTCCGTCTCGTATTTTGGCACTTGATGACTTCCGGAAAAATAGGCACTTTGGCTTTTGTCCCGTCCAATTCCGAGAATATTCATTTTCTGACTTTCCTGGAACCAAAAACAGCAAAAACTGGCGGCAGTAGCAATCGTGGCTCTTGTTAATAGGTTAGTCCAAGAAATCATATGAAAAGTACTCCAAAGTTGGAACAAAACACAAGAAAGTGGATAAAACCAAGCATGGAACATAAAAATTATACATACATTTGCAATTTATCAGGGCACTGCGAGCTTCTCTGCCGTCAGCGTCCGATTCCTACCAGCGCCGTCGATTTCCAATGAGGAGGGCTTGGAGAAGGTCAGGAATTTGATGGCCTCCGCCACGAATGAGTGGGGTGCCTCCCGGGCATGGTGCATCGGGTTTAGTGGCGACGAGCGACCCTCCACCGTGTTCCCGGTCTTCACGCACTCCATCGCCACCGATCTCATTCCCTTCTTCTCACCTTTCCTCCTCGCTGTCCTGGAGCATTAATGCATCCAATTTCTCCATCTTCATCCATAGAGCGTGACCCTCTTGGCCGCCTTCGTGTACTGGTGTGAGGCCTTCGTGGGCGTGATGCCCTCGCTGGGGCTCTTCTGGCACTTCTTCTTCTTACACGTCCTCTCACCGGAGGACCGCCCTATGGGCGTCAGGTCCTTCGCGGATGGCGGTGAGGGCTTTCTGCCTCTCTCCTTCCTGGGGTGGTGTCTGAGTTCCACCAGGACATGGATGCCTCCCGGATTCTTCCTCAGCTCCGCGTTCCAACAGGGGCAGTGATGAAGAACCCTGGTTGGGTCCAGGCGGCCGCCTCTTGTATGAGGTCCGGACCCCTCACGAGGCGTGTGGCGGACTTGCAGGCCCAAGGGCTGTAGGGTGAGATGGTGGTGAGGGAGTTTCTCTACCAGTAGGTTGCGCCCCTCTAGGAGCACCGCAAGGGTGTTTGGTGTTGGGCCACGCAGAGATAAACAAAACTTTTTCCCCTAATGCAGTACGCCCAAGATCTAGCTCAGGTTATAGGCCACGAGATTACTGCTAGACGCGCAAATGCGGAAGTTGATGTAGCATGTCGAAGCAGTGCCGAACGATCCCCGGACAGCCCTTCCGAATCCCACGAAGTCCTTCCTCAGATCCCCACGAGCTTCCCCGTCTCTAGCGCCGCACGTGCAACGCCTCTACCGGTATCCACACATACAGGAAGGAGCTTCAGACAGAGGACTGCTAGATCATGTCTAGCCTGAAATGGAAGTGGAGAAAGTGACGGCTAGGTTAGGGACTATCCCTTGTCACTCCACTTATATACAGTCCTAGTTGGGCTCAATGCTTGAGGCCCATCTAGGCTGTACTCCAATCTCCATATGGATCTAATCCACATGTGCTCCTTACCCTTAAGTGTGTGACCATGTAGGTTCACGTACACCTGGACACGACATGAGCTACTACTCCAAGTATCCCGTCATGGCTTTGAGTCCAACTCACTCCCATGAACACTCGGTCTCAAGTCGATAGATGGTAGCGACCTCTAGCAAGATGTGCCAACTCCCAAGTGCCATAAAGTCAGAAGATGAACCTTCAATGTGACTTTCGTCCAAGTCCCTTTGCCTCACGATATATCTGTTAAGCTATAGGCGAGTAGTTGCCATCCCTTAAATAGCTTAACTCTCTTCTCGTACCATGATATGTGATTCACTAGACTAACTCTTAGTCTGACTCCTGAGTTAACACTTAACTGAGTAGCGCATGGCCATGCTTCCGAATCATATCACACGAGAGGGCCCAGAGAAATATATCTCTATTACGGAGGGGCATATCCCATATTGGTAATCCACATCACGCAGCTTGCTTCACAACCAACCCGAACTCTACCTTTATAACTGCCCATTTACGGAACAACGTCTGATAGAACCTAAGTTGGCGATCCATAACTCGGATCATGCAATCACCTCAGGTCGAAGGATTCCATTGCTTGAGACTACAAATGGCAACATGCTCGTTGCATCTCAACCGTGGGTTAGTCCGACTCGCTAAACTCTTTAGCCGAATTAGTGTAAGTCAGAATAGCATCACCATGCCCATGACAAGTGGAACCGTGTCATCAGCCGACTTGCACATTGGTCTAAGTTGTGTGTCTAACATAACCTCAATGACCAAGGACAATCTAATATGAACAATCATGAATACATAGTTCCACAACTGAATCACGCATTCAGTGATATATATCTGATGTTCATATAAGGACAACTTTACTTTATGAATACTTTGGGAAATATCATCAACCATGATTGCCTCTAGGGCATATTCCCAACAGTCTCCCACTTGCACTAGAGTCAATCGTCCAACATCACATGTCTAGGCATCTAATGCCCATGGCTCTTACGTGCGCCTCATGCTTAGGCTATGGAAGTGGCTTTGTCAACGGATCTACAACGTTTGCATCCGTGTGTACCTTGGATAACTTGATATCACCATGATCCACGAACTGGCGAATCAAGTGGTATCGCATGAGTATATGTTTGTTCTTCTGGTGTTGTCTAGGTTCCTTGGCTTGTGCAATAGCACCATTGTTGTCATAATACACGGCTAACGGATAGGACGAGCCCTGAACCACACCAAGATCAATCAGGAAGTTCCTGATCTAAACAGCTTCCTTTGCAGCCTCCGAGGCAGCAATATACTCAGCTTTTGTTGTAGATGCAAACATAGTCTCTTGCTTGGAACTCTTCCAGCTCACAACTCCTCCGTTCATAACGAACATGCACCCAGATTGCGAACGAGAATCATCTGAGTCAGTAAGGTAACTTGCATCCATGTAACCCCTTACACTGAGTTCAACCTCACCTCCATAAACTAGGAACACATCCTTAGTCCTTCTCAAGTACTTAAGAATGTTCTTAACTGCTACCTAGTGGATTTCTCCAGGTTTAGCCCGGTATCTGCTCACAACACTTAGAGCATAGGAAACATCCGGCCTAGTACAGATCATGGCATACATGATGGACCCGACTGCCGAAGCATACGAAATCATACTCATCCTACTTCGCTCATCAGTCGTCGAAGGACACTGAGTCTTGCTAAGTCTTATGCCATGGGACATCGGTAAGAACCCCTTCTTAGATGATTCCATGTTGAACTTCTTCAACACTTTATCCAAATATGTACTTTGGCTCAATCCAATGAGCCGCCTAGATCTATCTCTATAGATCCCGATTCCTAGTATATAAGTTGCCTCACCCAAGTCTTTCATTGAGAAACTCCTTTCCAATGACTTCTTGGTTTCTTGCAACATCTGGACATCATTTCCAATCAATAATATGTCATCCACATACAAGATCAGAAAGTTTACGTTGCTCCCACTAAACTTCTTGTATAAACAAGAATCATGATCACTCTTGATGAAGTAAAACGATTTGACTACCTCATCAAAGCGAATATTCCAACTCCGAGATGCTTGCTTCAATCCATAAATGGATTTCTAAAGTTTGCATACCTTGTGAGCATTAGCCAGATCGACAAAACCCTTGAGCTATATCATATACACGTCCTCGGTTAATTTTCCATTAAGGAAAGCCGTTTTGACATCCATCTGCCATATCTCATAGTCGAAATAGGATGCTATAGCTAACATGATCCGAACTGATTTAAGCATCTCTACGGGTGAGAAAGTCTCATGGTAGTCAACTCCTTGAACTTGCCGGAACCCCTTTCGCGACAAGCCGTGCTTTATAGATAGAAATGTTTCCATCCATATCAGTTTTATTCTTAAAGACCCATTTGCACTCGACGGGTCTTGCACCGTCTGGCAGATCAACCAAGTTCCAAACTTGATTATCATCCATGGACTTTAACTCGGATCTCATGGCTCCAAGACATGACTCAGAATCAGAACCCACCATCGCTTCCGAATAAGTTGCTGGCTCATCACTGTCTAACAGTAATATATCACGAACACTTCGCAATCTTGCCGATCTTCGTAGTGTAGGTGCAGCTGCCGGCTCAGCTACCACGACTGGCTCAACCTCCAAGGCTTTTACCAAATCGCTATTGACCGGTTCCTCTCGAACTTCTTCGAGCCGCACCGTACTCCCACTGACTTCCTGACTGAGAAACTCTTTCTCAAGGAAGACACTGTTCTGAGCGACAAACACTTTGCCCTCTTTTCGGTTGTAGAAGTAGTAACCCAAGGTTTCCCTTGGATACCCAACAAAAAAGCACTTATCCGACTTGGCTGTAAGCTTGTCTGACTGAAGTCGCTTGACAAATGCTTCACAACCCCAAATCTTAAGAAAAGACAAACTTGGCTTCTTGCCTGTCCACATCTCATGTGGTGTCTTCTCTACCGATTTTGATGGTACTCTGTTTAGTGTGAACTCCTCCGTTTCTAGACAATAACCCCAAAATGATAAAGGTAGATCCGTCCGACTCATCATTGATCGTACCATGTCCAACAAGGTCCGATTGCGCCGTTCCGACACACCGTTCCTCTGCAGTGTACCCGACAGAGTGAGCTGAGGAATTATTCCACAACTCTTCAGATGGTCATCAAATTCGTGGCTCATGTACTCGCCTCCTCGGTCTGACCGAAGAAACTTTATTTTCTTGCTGAGTTGATTTTGTACTTCATTCTGGAATTCTTTGAAGTTTTCAAAGGCTTCCAACTTATGTTTCATCAAGTAGACATATCCATATCTACTCAAAATCATCAGTGAAGGTAATGAAGTACTCATAACCACCCCTGGCTGTCGCGCTCATTGGACCACATACATCACTATGTACTAGTCCCAACAAGTCAGACGCCCTTTCACAACTCCTTGCAAAAGGTGTCTTGGTCATCTTGCCTAGAAGGCAGGATTCACATGTCTCGAACGACTCTAAGTCGAACGAAGTTAGGAGTCCATCATCATGGAGATTCTTCATGCGTTTCCAACTTATATGACCAAGTCGACAATGCCAAAAGTAAGTCATATTCAGATCATTTGGTTTCAAACTTTTCACATTTATGTTATAGACCAACCCACTATCAAGATTCAAAATAAATAACCCGTTCTGAACGGGTGCAAAGCCGTGAAACATACCATTCAAATATAAAGAACAACCATTGTTCTTAATATTAGAGTCATAGCCTTATCTCATCAAACATGAGGCAGAAATGATGTTTCGACTAAGCACTGGAACATAATAACAATTATTTAGTTCCATTAAGAATCCTGAAGGTAAATGAAGTTGCATCGTGCCGAATTCCAACGCAGCAACTCTTGCTTTGTTGCCAATTCAATGTCAACTCTCTTGCTACGCCCGTAGTTCTTACCAGTCCTTGCAACGAGTTGCAGATATGAATGACTGATCCGGTATCATATACCCAAGAACTACCGGGTGCATCAGCAATATAAAGGTCTATAACATTGCAAACAAGTGTACCTGAGTTGGAAGTCACACCTCCACTCTTGGCTTTATCCGCCAAATACTTCCTGCAATTCCTCTTCCAGTGGCCATCCGCCTTGCAATAGAAGCAAGCGGAACCGGCTGAAGGAGATGAATTAGTCCCTGAGGAAATGCTTGGGATCTCATCCTGAGCATTACCTCCTAACTTAGCCTTCTTCTTCTTAGTCCAAGAACTCTTCTTAAACTTAGCCTTATTCTGTACCACCAACACTTGGCTAGTACCTTTCTTGAGATCAACCTCTGCCTGCATAAGCATCCCATGTAATTCAGTGAGCTTCTTATCCATACCATGCATGTGGTAGTTCGATATGGACTAACCATACACACTAGGAAGAGAGTTCAGAATTATATCCGTAGTGAACTCTTCGCTAATGGGGTAGCCAAGCCTTTCCAGAGACTGCACGCAACCAACCATCTTGATCACATGCGGACTCAGTGGATCACCATCCTTAAGCTTACAACTCAGCAAAGCTTGAGAGACTTGATACCTCTTGGTCTTTGCCTGAGCCTGGAACATATTTTTGAGGCTTTCGATCATATCGCAGGCCTCAACTTTCTCAAACTGCTGCTGCAAGTCCAGTTCCATGTGAGCAAGCATAAGACAACTAATTTCTATAGACTCATCACATGTTATATGATAGGCATTGGTTGCTGCGACACTCGCATTCTCATCCGGCAGATCTGGAAGCGGGTTGTCTAGAACATGGTCCCTTTTTTCTTGTTTGAGAACAATTCTCAGATTACGATACCAGTTGGTGAAGTTTGTCCCATTAAGTTTATCTTTCTCTAGAATGCTCCTCAAAGCAAAACTGGACAACTGAGGGAGACTGCTACTAGGTGCCATTATCTACAACAGAAATATGCAAAACACTTAAGACAAGTATTCATAAAAGAGAAGGCGTATTAAACATTTTAATACTCATGCTCCCACTAGAACCAACATCCCTCCGATGGTTACTTAGTGATTCAGGACCCTAAATAAGCAAGCCGACTAGTGAGCTTTAGCATCACCGCTAGCCGTCAAGTGATCTAGGTAGGCAACTCCTTGCCAATCGCATCTCATGCGACTCCTGTTGGTCGGGTGGCATCTCATGCCCCGGCTCCCGACCGCCCTCTCCCCGAGCCCCACAACCATTGTGATAGACCCGTCTAGCTTACCAAGTGCTTCTGCTGTAAGAGTCCGACTCGAACCCATCTAGTCGAAAAGAATTTGTAGCACCTCAATTTTATGAGCCCACTACCAAGAATGTCCGACTTGTGATGGTGCAAGATCAAGTGAGACCGACTAGACCTTCTTTGAGGGATTAAAGTTTAACCACTATCTCATAGAGGTAAAACTAGAGACATAACAATCACACAAAATAATCCAATTATAATGTGAAATGGTATGGATCCCTTCATGGCGATCTCCATCTCCATGAACCTGTTCATCATGCCTTTGGCTGTAGTGTCCTTCAAGTCCTCCAAACATGCTACACTAGCACTAAGGAATATACAAGAAGATGGCATCTCATGCCGACATGCAGGTTGTTATACAATAACAGTGATAACACTTTGGCTCTAGCCGGCTGACAAACCCGTGATACACAGATCACATATGGATTACACACATCACATGCACATAAGCCATACCATTCACAACTTCCTGCAAAAACAAGTTATGCATAGATATGATATCTACCGGCGTTGTGAACCTCGCCATGACATCTAATGCACTACTGTATGGTCGGCGGTCCCGCTTAGCCGGATAGCGGGGGATCGAAGGGCAGCGCTGGCGGGCAATACCGACGATTTTTCTGAAAGCACAGATCTAATCTGCATTCCGAACCATGGATTCCTTCATTGGATAAAACACTTTTACCCAAATCTGATCCCTATGCAGATCTGACCAATCTCATTGATCATCCGCACTTGATCTTCCATGCACCCCTGAGTGCGATTGATCCAATCAATCTTGCACAAAACCGATCTATCTCATAGATCGACCACCGAAACCCTAAGTGGATCCTATCCACCACCTTGTGCATATCACATACGCACAGATCTAGAGCCTAAAACCAGAAGCTTACGCTCTGATACTACAGTTGGGCCACGCAGAGATAAACAAAACTTTTCCCCTAACGTGGTACACCCAAGATCCAGCTCAGGTTATAGGCCACGAGATTACCGCTAGACGCGCAGATGCGGAAGTTAATGTAGCGCGTCGAAGTAGTGTCGAACGATCCCCGGACAGCCCTTTCAAACCCCACGAACTCCTTCACAGATCCCCATGAAGCTTCCTGCCTCCAACAAGACGCAGCAACGCCTACCGTATCCACATACAGGAAGGAGCTTCGGACAGAGGACTGCTAGATCCTGTGTAGCCTGAAATGGAAGTGGAGAAAGTGACGGCTAGGTTAGGGACTATCCCTTATCACTCCACTTATATATACTCCTAGTTGGGCTCAAACGCTTGAGGCCCATCTAGGCTATATTCCAATCTCCATATGGATCTAATCCACATGGGCTCCTTACCCTTAAGTGTGTGACCCTATAGGTTCACGTACACCTGAACACGACATGAGCTACTCCTCCAAGTATCCCGTCATGGCTTTGAGTCCAACTCACTCCCATGAACACTCGGTCTCAAGTCGATAGATGGTAGCGGCCTCTAGCAAGACGTGCCAACTCCCAAGTGCTGTAAAGTTAGAAGACGAACCTTCAATGTGACTTTTGTCCAAGTCCCTTTGCCTCACGATATATCTGTTAAGCTATAGACGAGTAGTTGTCATCCCTTAAATAGCTTAACTCTCTTCTCGTACCATGATATGTGATTCACTGGACTAACTCTTAGTCCGACTCCTCAGTTAACACTTAACTGAGTAGCGCATGGCCATGCTTCCGAATCATATCACACGAGAGGGCCCAAAGAATATCTCTCCATTACGGAGGGGAAAATCCCATCTTGGTAATCCACGTCATGTAGCTTGCTTCGCAACCAACCTGAACTCTACCTTTATAACTGCCCATTTACGAAACATCATTTGATAGAACCTAAGTTGGCGATCCACAACTCGGATCACGCAATCACCTCATGTCGAAGGATTCCATTACTTGAGACTGCAAATGACAACATGCTCGTTGCATCTCAACCGTGGGTCAGTTCGACTCGCTAAACTCTTTAGCCGAATCAGTGTAAGTCGGAATAGCATCACCATGCCCATGACAAATGGAACCATGTCATCAGCCGACTTGCACATTGGTCTAAGTTGTGTGTCTAGCATAACCTCAACGACCAAGGATAATCTAATATGAACAATCATGAATACATAGTTCCACAACTATATCACACATTCAATGATATATATCTGATGTTCATATAAGGACAACTTTACTTTATGAGTACTTTGGGAAATATCATCAACCATGATTGCCTCTAGGGCATATTCCCAACATTTGGGACCTGGCCTCCCCCTAGGACGCAATCCGGCTGTCCCTAGGGCTGCACGCTGAAGACACCATGGCCGCCCTGACGTGGCTACTACTCGGCGAGGGAGCTATGCCTGAGATTCCATCGGGGGCTCGTCCGCTATACTCGTCGAGCGCTGCCCGCTCCGTCCATTCAGGGCTTCCTTCCTGTGACCAGTGGGGAGAGGTCACTCGGGAGAGGGGGGTTGTTCGAGGGGCCCTCCATTACATGCCAGGCAAGAGAGCCCGTGCCCAAGCTGGTCATCAAGGGCACGATGCCGAGGGAAAATCGCACGGCTCCTCCCACGCCCGGGGCAGTTAGCACCGTGCGGGTGGGGTGATCCACCGCTCGCCCCTCTGTGCATGGCGAGGGGGCGGCCTTCATTCCTCCTGGCTTGAAGAGGGGCAGATGGTCTTGCGTCGACCGTTCAGGCGAATGGTGAGTCATCCTCTCGAGGGCCCCGCTCGGTCGCCACCTGCTCCTCCTAGTGTCTAACGGGTTTGCTTCCTCTTGAATGCAGGCACAAGAATAAGAAGCAGATGGGGACGCTGGGCTCACCGTCAGCGGTCATCGGGGGATCCACGGCGGCGGCCGATGCCCCGTGTTCCTCTATTGAGCGCCTTCTGCTGCACACTACCGGAGGAGACCTACTTCCCCTGTGGCTTGCGGACGGGGTCCTCGACACTCGTGAAGCCCTAGCTTGGCGCTAGAGGGCATGCCTATGCTCGCCATTGGGGGGAGGGGGCGATTCATGCGTGGAGAGTCCCATTCCCCTTCCTCTCCGCCTCTCCTGGCTAGTGGAGCGACGGTTGCAGTGTCTTTGCCTGAGGATCTGTCGGCCCTATCCACGATTGTTGACGGCACATACACTATGCTTCCGCCAGACCCCGTGGAGGCCCAGGAGGAAACCCCATCCCCTCCTCCTGCCGCTGAAGAAGATCTTCATGCAGGGATCCCTGTCACCGTCGAACCCGTGGAGCCGGGAATGCTTGCGTTGGAGACGGTCGAGCCTGCCTCCACTAGGAAAGCGGAGCTTCTCAGTGCTATCATAGGGGCCGCACACGCCGGGCTCGATCGATTCCTCACCGACGTAGCCACGGAGGAACACCAGCTTGGGGAGGGGGGCGGTGCCACCTCCATCAGGAGCGGGCTATCCTTGACGTGACTCTAGAGTAGTGGGAGTGCTGGCGTGTGGTTGGCGTGGGTGCTTTTTCCTTCAATACACGGCAACGGTGCCAGAAAGATGCTTGCTGGCTCAAGATACGATGAGCTCGTTGGGAACCCCAAAAGGAAGGTATGATGAGCATATCAACAAATTTTCCCTCAGTTGTGAAACCAAGGTTATCGAACCAGTAGGAGCAAGGAAACACCTCCAAGGTGTTGTTTCCAACTTGGAATCCTGCACAACACAACCACAGAACTTTGTCCCCAACTTACAGTGAGGTTGTCAATCTCACCGGTTTTGCTAAAAACAAAGGATTAAATGTATTGTGTGGAAGATAGTAATACCTTGCAGAAAGTAAATAGAAAACAGTAAATAGCTTTGTAGATTGATAGTAAAAGAAAGGACCAGGGTCCATAGTTCACTAGTGGTGATTCTCCTTAAGATAGATGACATGTTGGGTGAACAAATTATAGCGGGGCAATTGACAAACATCGAGAGAGCATACATGCATATACTAATCATCTTGACTCCTATGAGATTTGATTGGGCATTACAACATTATACATAGATCGTAATCCAACTGCATCTATGACTAATAATCCACCTTCAGGTTATCATCCGAACCCCCTCTAGTATTAAGTTGCAAGTAATAGATAATTGCATTAAGCATTGCGTGTAAAGTAAACAATACGATTATTCTATGAACAAAGGATTGCTGTTTTCTCCCTAGTAGAAACAACACATCTAGTACCTTAGAGATTTCTGTCACGTCCCCAGATTACTAGAGGCATGAACCCACTATTGAGCATAAATACTCCCTCTTGGAGTTGCTAGCATCTACTCGGCCAAGATAGCTACTAACAATAGAGAGCATGCAAGATCACAAATAACAAAGACATGATAGAATCAATAATCAATCTGAAATAGCATCTCAATATCCATCCGATCCCCGCAAACACAACATGTATGATTACAAATAGATGATCTTGATCATGAACGGAGCTCACAAGATCTAAACATGGTAGCACAAAGGAGAAAAACCAACCATCTAGCTACTACATGGACCCGTATGTAACACCCCGTGCACTCCTGGGCCCGGGGGGTGTCACTCCTGGCAGCTTAATAGGATATCTAGACTGGCCCCACAGACCAACACTAGTCTTTTCTACACACTTTGTCCTCACTCGTGCGCACCCGGTTACCCACTTCCCGGTCGGTCACCCATCCTAGAATTGCTCTAGGCCAAGCACGCTTAACCTTAGAGTTCTTTTCGAATGAGTTTCTGGAAAAGAAGTTGCAACTTGTTGATATGGGTATCCTATCAATCCTATTAAGCCATGTGCCTGGATCTCACATACACCCACCCTTTAGAAGATCGATGCCCTCATTGATCAAGCACACCCCAGGAACGTTCCCTCTTGGCACGCGTCTGTGCGTCCAGTGCCGGCCCATGTGCCATGCCGTGTCCACTCCGGGCCACACGCGCCATGCTCCACATGTCCCGCCACTGACCCGCACACACCCGTGTAATCGCAAGGGTCGGCTCTGATACCACTTTGTAACACCCCGTCCACTCCTGGGCCCGGGGGGTGTCACTCCTGGCAGCTTAATAGGATATCTAGACTGGCCCCACAGACCAACACTAGTCTTTTCTACGCACTTTGTCCTCACTCGTGCGCACCCGGTTACCCACTTCCTGGTCGGTCACCCATCCTAGAATTGCTCTAGGCCAAGCACGCTTAACCTTAGAGTTCTTTTCGAATGAGCTTCCGGAAAAGAAGTTGCAACTTGTTGATATGGGTATCCTATCAATCCTATTAAGCTATGTGCCTGGATCTCACACCGTAGTCCAAGGATGAACTACTCACGCATCACACCGGAGGCTTGCATGGTGATGAAGAAGGCCTCCAAGGTGAATTCCCCTCTCCGGCAGGGTGTCGGGAAGAGCTTCAGATCCCTCCCGATCTAGGGATGGAGATTACGATGGCTACAGACTCTTTCATGGAATTTTGATCGGGTCCTTAGGGTTTCTGTACCGGAGGCATCTTATAGGCGAAAGGGGAGGCCGAGGGTGCTCTAACCGGCCTCGGTGCAGGCCAGCCACGCGGCCAGGTGGTGTGGGCGGCCCCTGGCCCCTCTCTGTCTTGTATTCTGGCTCCTTGTACCCCTCGGTGAAATATCGACTTTGGCTTTTGTCTCGTCCAATTCCGAGAATATTCATTTTCTGACTTTCCTGGAACCAAAAATAGCAGAAAATAGGCAGCTGGCACTGTGGCATCTTGTTAATAGGTTAGTCCAAGAAAGTGTATAAAAATACTCCAAAGTGTGAACAAAACATAAGAAAGTAGATATAAAACAAGTATGGAACATCAAAAATTACAGATACGTTTGCAACGTATCAACATCCCCAAGCTTAACTCCTGCTCGTCCTCGAGTAGGTAAGTGATAAAATGAAATAATAATTTTTGAGGTGACACGCACTGTAGCATCCCAATTGTCTAAACAATTGCAATGCTACTAGCCTAGTCTATATTAATGGCTACTTCAAATATATAATTGTTGCATCATAATTATATCTTGCTCATGTCATCATGCCACCTTGCATTTGAGCATCATATAAAACCCTTTTCCATTTGGTTCTTATCTCATATGCATTATTAATTGTATTTGCCTCTTGATATTGTATTTGGTTGTTGATATATTGTTTAAATGCCCAAGTTGAGTTGGGGGCATATCTTTTATTTAACTCCACCACCTTTTTTTTCACCACCTTATAATTCCACCATCCAACTAAATGTGAGCTTTGCACTTTATTTGGGTTTTACCTCTAGCTCATGTGGGTTGGGATGGATCCAATTCTTTCTCCACATGCTCTCATATATGCACCATATTGTTTCCACAAATTGGTTTAGGAGAGCCACATGGCCACCTTTGCATGCCTTGTGAGTGGAACCCTATTTCTAGCTTCCATATGTGTTGTTTTGGGGTTATCATCATGTTGGGATATTTTGTGGGCTTATCAAATACCTAGTGGCATATACACACTAGCAAGTCCCATTGTATTTTTCAAATATGGTCATCTCCAACTACTCCACATGGGGCATCCTTCCACTTCTTCTAGCTTGGCTCATTCCATATTCTTGGAATGCATAGATATAAATGCTATGGATATTTATGTTGTTTTCACAAGATGAAGCCTAGCATTAATATTATGCATGGGCCATGCAACCAATCTCCATATTTTTTTTGCCTCCTTTGTTTTTCTTGGTCTTTTGAGTGAATCACCTATCTCTCTCTCCCTCTCTTTTCTTGTCTTGATCTTGTTGGAGCTTGGCATGTGCTTGGCTTGATCTTGACAAAAGCAAACCCTAGCTACCATGCCACTCCTCTCTCTTCACCCACTCTCTAAACCACACCCCATCTAACCTAACCCTCATCTACCCTAGTTACACCTCCACCACCACCCTCCACCTAGCCTCTCCCTCTCTAGCTAACCCTAGCTCTCATCCTCTCTCTCGCCCTCTCTCTCTCTCACCTAGCTCGGCCCCACCTGGTCACCCTAGCCCCACCTAGCTACCCCATCCCCAGCAAAAACCCTAACCCGAGCCTCCCCTACCCAACCCTAGCTCCAACCCGAGCTCCCTCTCTCCCTCCCTCTCTCTTTTCTCTCTCTGCCTGAGGGCCCCTCCAACCGAGCCTCCCCACCGGCCTACCGTCCCCACCTGGCAGCCCCCTTCACCACCTCGCCCTGCTCCTGCCCAGCCCGAGCCGCCTAGCACGTGAAGAAGGAGAAAAAGTGGCCGACGCCACCTTTCCCCTCCACCACGCCATCTACCCTCCTCTCTCCGCTCCTATCTACTCCCACCTCTCGCCGCCTCGCTACCTCTCCCAGATCTCCCTAGGGCGCGCCGCCCTCTCCTTCCTCTCCACCACCGTTTACCCCAACGCTGCCACCACCGCTGCTCCATCGACGCTGCTTGATCCAGCCGACGGCGCGACGTGGAGGTGATCGAGGAGGACGAGGAGGTTCCCCGCCACGCCCTTGCATACGCCGAGAAGGAGGAGCCCTGAACGCCGTGTGCCATGCCGAGGCCGACGAAACCCTAGCTCCGGCCCGTCTGCCATCGCTGATCCTCGCGCCGAGCCGATCCGACCACATCGACACACTCTCGGTGAGCCACGCAACCTCCTAGACACCTCGCTGCTGCTTCGGTTGCGACGTATGTTCCGTCGAGCACCTCTATGCACCGGCGAAGCGCAGGCTCGCCGCTTCGCGTCGCGAAACCCTATCTAGCCGCAGCCCTCCCCAATCAGCAACCCCAAGCCACCGCAGCGGTAGCCTCACATGAGCCCTAGGTCCCGGATCGAACCCCCACGCCACAAGGCCGCCGTCACAGACCGATCGGTCACTAGCGCGAGAAGAGGAACAGACGGGCGCTGCTGCAAATACCCCTCCGCTTTCTTTTCATGACCATGATGCAGAGCCCACCGTGCCTCTCCAGACGTTTTGCGTAACACCCCTAGGCGTTTTCAACCTTAACCAGCACTCCCTCGGATGCCCCACGTCGGCCACGGTCGCTCACTGGCGCAGTGGGCCCATGAGTGCTCCCCCACCTCACTCTCGAGTGGACTAGCTCGCGGTGACAGGAGAATTTCTGTGCGCCTGTGTCATCCAGTCAGCATGGCCCCACCTGTAATTGGCTGTGGCTAACTCAACTTGAGTATAAAAAGTATTTTCTGTATTCTGTTTTAATTCAAATCTTTTTCAAATTAAATTAAATTCAAATTTCAAATCTGTTTTAAAATAACTTTTAAAATATAAATCCAAATAATATATGTTTTGAAATCAGAAAAATGTGAGGAATTCAAATATGCCCTTCAAATTATATTTTGAACACTTAAAATTTCAAGTTGATTTAAATTACAATAAAATGCCCTTTTACCTTAATTAATTAATAACTTTTGTTTTATAACTCCAAATTTAACAAATAATATGTCTAAAATGATTAGCTCGACGAGACCTTTCTGTTTATGCATTCCATTATCTGTTTTGAAGCATGCATCATATAAATATAATGTGTACAGCAACTATTATGAGGGTAAAATGAGGCTAAAACTCAATAAAATGGTTTATTCTTGTATTCCACACTTCACCCATGCCATGCTACTTTATTGCCATGCAAATTGTGCATCATTCATCATGGTATGATTGGTTGCTTGTCGCATTTATTCATATGCTTGTGCACTTTCTTTATGTTGGCCCTTGTTTGTTTGGTTCTTCTTCGAATAGACGCTGAGCAGGGGATATATCAAGAGACCCAGGAGCACTACCCAGATCCTTCTCTCGCTTCAATCGAGCTGCTGTGCAAGCACTAACACATGCTTGCATACATATAGTACCTACTGCCTCTATCTTATTCTTGCATCATTGAGTCGCGATTGCATTAAATTGAATCCCAAGTATTGCATAGCCTTTACTTTTAAACCCCACCGAAGCTTGTTCCTCCATCCCATGAGCCATTACTACAGGAGTTGTTTGAGCCATGCGAGTCGTAGAACAGCATGTGTAGGGTATGTGAGTGTCGGATGGATAACGAGGTACCTAAACAACTTAACCTGAGTAGTAATGGGATAACTAATGAAAGTGGCATCGGTGAGCCATATTCGCTATTTGGTTTTTCAGGCTCACTTGTGTCCCGTAGGACCCCGAGTACTTGATTCCTGTTCCTTGAATATTCGTGCTATCCACATCCGAGAGGCTTATGAACCCCCCTGAGCCAGAGCTTGATTCATTATTATTTCATGGGGCCACAAACTAGTTTGAGGTTTTATTTACTACTGTACTTATGCCATGCTTTACTGCTTTATTTAAATTGTGCGAGGTACTGCACCTGTACTGTTTAGGACCGTGACCCGTTTTTGCTGTTTCAGCACAGCCGTTCCCATTACAAACCTTGAGTCCGCCTCGAGCCGCCAGCTTCGCTATGGTAGCTTAATGGGGTGGCCTCTCAAATATTTCTGAATCGTGATCGCTTTGTCGTGATTGCCTCGTTGGTTTTGATTTGGTTTTTCCAGGTTGATCGAGTGTGTGTTGCTATTTGTGCACCTGGTAAACTTTCTCAAAGCCGTGTCCGCGTTATGGACGACTTGGAGCACGTTCCGATCATAGACAAGAATAACTAAAGTACCGCTTTAATTTGACTAAGTACCGACTAGTAAATAGTGCAACACTCATGGAATGGATAATAAAACTGCCAACGGATGGGGGTTGTTTCCGCTTCCTCGCTGGGTAGTTTAGGAGGAGGATGGATCTGTTAATATTACCGTTATAACTGTTGTTATTATTTCACGGACATCCGTCCATCTCTGGTTAGGCGGATGGTTAGCGAGTATCTATAGAATTGTTATGGTTTATCTTTTGCTGCAATTGCGTCACGCCAGGTTGTGTCCCCTTTAGAGGCATAAAGACTTGCTGAGTACCCCTAGGGTCTCACACGATAAATTGTTTGATTCAGATGAATAGGTACCCCCACAAGATGGATACTGGGTGGAGGAGACGGACGATGTGGGCAACGATCATTCGGTGTAGAGATTCCGGGAACGGGGATCCGCGAGATCTGTGGGCGGGATGTGTTTATTTATGGGGCATCTTATGCCAATTTGCTTATCCGTATCAGATTTTGTCTTCCGCTCACCGATACTCGATGTTTGATGTATGAGGAGATATCCTAAACTATTATATCTATCTAGGATATTTGGATCTTGCCGTATGGCGTTGCAATATTTCCTTTCTTTTTAGATGGAATGACTCTGAGAACCATTGTATGGTGGCTTGCATACATACTCATTTGTGTATGTAGTTGATCCGTTCGCCTGCCGATTACGCCGCCCGTTCTTGTCCTGATGTTTGGAAATGGTTGGGACGGCCGAAAGGTCTACCTGTGAGTGGCATTTGGGCCCCACCGTACTATTTCAACCATTTCTTCTCATCCAGGCTTGTAACTAGGAGCGTAATTCACCGAGGTAGTTACATGCACCAGCATAGACTTGATCAAAGTATTTGTAAAGCATTGATAGCTGGGATTAAAGTACTTCAACATAGCATGAAAGATATAGTTCTAATAATAAGACATAGCAACTATGTTGTAACATGAAAAGGCACAAACAAAAGATTCATGAATAACAATGCTTTCCAAGACGTTTGTTTGTTTCACATAAAGAAAGCATAATGAGAATGGTATTCATCTTGTCCCTCATAGAGTATCAAAACATAAATGCATAGGACACCTCCAAAGTTCATAAGGGTGACTAGATACAAATAGTTTAAGAACAAGCAATATCAAAGTTATGCATCAATCAACAAGTATTGGGACAATGCACATTAAACTAAGAATGACCACTAAGCTCTCTCAATAGGTGCATAAAGACAGAAGGTGGAGACTCAACATAAAAGTAAAAGAAAGGCCTTCATAGAAGGAATCAAGGATTCAAGTCTCATAAAGAGCTTCCAAAAATTATGGTACTTATTAGCTTTTATCTCTCATTGCCCCTATCATAAGCATCTTTAGGTGATTAAGGTTAAAGTGACACAACTAAGAGGATATGCTTGACAAGTTATAAGTTCAAATCTCATGCCCCTTACTTACGAGTACCGAACCTCATGCTACTCAACTTTAGTCACAAGTAAGCTCTTGTCTTTGTAAGTACATATGTATCATAAAGAACCGCCAACATGGTACCCCTTTCACATGATACAAGAGCTATCCCATAATCAAAATGACAAGGCAAGCAGACAATGAGCATCTCAACGATCTTTTTATTTGCTATTTGCATAGGTTTTTATTGAGGATGCTTCATAGAGTGCTTATTATGGTTATGCTGCAAGTTTCCACCATGATTAGGCATGGCATAGGCTAGCGGCCCAGGCGTTTCTCTAACACACATACAAACTTCATGATCTTATAAGTTCCCCTTTTATTTCACATCGTCGGGATCCATAAGCAAAAGAATCATGATATCAACGGAATAATAAGTGCAATGTTGAGAGAGTTCCCCATGATGCATGGTTCTGCTAACTTCAACTCATAAAGCGCAAGCATATACGCAACAAAGATGGACACAATGGTTCAAGATTATTAAGTGCGAGAAAGTAAAGTGTGCCATCAAGTTCGCGAGAGCTTTAATCACTAGTTTTCTCATAACAAGTTTAATTCGGAAGGTAGATAAAAACGTGAATATACTTGGAATAGCAAATGCTAATAGGTAGGTATAGTGGACTCTTTGGAATAACTTGGTTTTATTTGGAGTTGGATGCATGAGTAGAACTCATACTTGGTTATGGAGGCTAGCAAAAGACTGGGAGCGACCAACTAAGAGAGCAATAATGGCCATAATCATGCAAAGCGACAAAACATCATTAATTAAAGCATAAAGTGATATTACGAGTCAAAAACTAAAGGATCATAAAGGCTATGGTGACTTGGGATAGTCATAACATGGTGTGAGCATGCGCCAAGTCAACCCAAATAAAGCATCAAAGGAGAATACCACAATACTATGCTTTAATATCCTAAAACAACGCATGATTCTTTCAAGGCACATTAAGGAATCTCAATTGTTTATAATATGTCATGCTACAACAAAAATCACTAAGCATAAAGCCAAAAAAATATCAAGCATGACATGACAAAGCATAGGCCACAGTTAAAAACAAGCTCCTTTTTACCACTTAAGCATGAACCTTTCCTACTCTTTTCCAATCCAAACCAAACTTATTTGAAAACTAATGTATGAAAGAGGGGGTCCAACCAATTTATTCAAGCAAACTAAGCAAACCAAGCAAATGAAAACCAAAAAAAAACGAAGATGCTCCAAGAACAATGCAACTGTGCATGAAACAATAAAAATGAAGTGTTTAGAAGAAACCTGAGATTTTTATTGATGAAGAAGGGGATGCCTTGGGCATCCCCAAGCTTTGACGCTTGTACTTCTTGGATATTTCTTGGGGTGACACGGGTGGCATCCCAAGCTTGAGCTTTAGTCCATTCTTTATCTCATTACATCATTCTCTCCTCACAACTGAAAATTTTCCTTCATACAAAACTTCACACAATCTTTATTAGCAACATTAGTGTACTCAAGATAATAAGTCTTTGGGTTCAGTTTCAACACCAATAAAACTTCATTTAAAACAAAAGCTACTGTGGCACTTCCCTAAAAAATCTCAATTCCCCAAAAAGAACCCAAAAAGGAATCAACAAGAAGCAAATGCAAATAATGACAGAAATCTGTCAAAACAAACCATCAGGTAAAAACCAATTTTTTAGAAGACCTTCTGTTGCTGAAATTGAAAAGTGTTGAACTAACGAAAGTTGGATAACAACCTGGGGCAGAAGCACAAAAAATCATAGCTCAAACCGACGTACAGAGATTTTACACGAATGTTTACAGTGAAGCACAAAAATCTGTTTCGGGACAGCAACTTTCCCAAGCATTACTTCTCTCTCATTAGAGGTTACTCTTGGCACAAAAAGCAAATAAAAAGGATAAGAAGCGGTTATTACAGAGTTAATAACTTTCAAGACTCATCTAAAACTTTTGGGTTATCTCCCAATATGTACTTTTCTTTAACGCCTTTAAGTTAGGCTTGATAGTTTGAGAATATGCTCACATAAGAAATATGAATTGAAGTAAAAGAGAGCATCAAGAAGCAAATTCAAAACACATTTAAGTCTAACCCACTTCCTATGCATAGGAATCTTGTAAGAAAATAAATCAAAGAAGCACATAGTAACAAGAATGGGTAGATAAAACAAGAGCAACTTCAAAACTTTCAGCACATAGAGAGGTGTTTCAGTACCATGAAAACTTCTACAACCATATTTTCCTATATCATAATAAATTTTAGTAGCCTCATGAATAAACTCAATATAACTATCACATAAAGTATGCTTTTCATGATCTACAAACACATAGTTTTTATCAAGCTCAAAAATAGTGGGATTAAAACCTTCAAACCCACTTTTAACAATTCTATAACAAGATGACTGATCATTAAATATAGGAACATCGTCTAGAGCTTTATAATAAACATTTTCCAAGCAAAACTCTTTAGTACCATGCATCTCGAAGTTAGGCACAAATTAAGGATTATCACAGATAACATGAGCATAACATTCATCCTCCTTTGGTAAGCATGGGGGACAATCAAATAATGTAAGGGATAAAGAGTTACTCTCATATGAAGGTAGGAATGGGTAGCTAATCCACTCTTCCTCCTTTTGTTCATCACTCTCCTCCTCTTTTTCATCTAATGAGCTTCTCGTTTCAGCAATTTCTTCTTCCATAAGCTCCTGCAAGGCATTAGTCTCTTCTGTTTGTGGAAAGCATCTATTAATATATTCAAGAATATAGCCATTTTCTTCCTTGTAATTATCAAAGCAAAATTTAAGTATATCATAAACCTCAGATTTATAAGGTGAATCATCAGTATTTTCAAGCAAACTAGCAAGTTCAAATGCACCCTTCCAAGCAATAAATGCTTCAATTTGTTCCACATCATAAAAGTCATAATTTCCTTTAACATAAGAAGATATGGTAACATTATCATTATACTCACATTGAAAAGGGAGGTGTTTATACCTCCTACAACAACAAGATTTATCAACGCAATAAGTAACATTATAAGTAGAGCATATGTTTCTAGCAATGATATTCAATTTATCAATTTGTTCCCATAAGTGTTTCCCTTTTTGTGACAATCGGTGTTCCTTATAATAATATTTTTGTTCTTCCATGGACCCACCTTGCTAATAAGAACTAGTTTCAAAGAAACCAACCATTCATAGGAAGCATGACAAAGCAAGGCAATAACAGACCAACAACTATAGTAGGAACTAATTTTTTTGTGTTTTTGATAAGAAAAAAGCAAACCAAACAAAACTATTTTTTTTGTATTTTTGAAAGAAAGAAACAAGCAAAACAAAGTAAAATAAACTAAGCAAAACAAATAAAACAAAGTAAAGAGATTGGTTATGAGGGACTCCCCTTGTGAAGATGTCCTTGACTCCCCGGCAATGGCGCTAGAAAATACTTGCTGGCGCGTGGTTGACGTGGGTGCCTTTTCCTTCAATCCACGGCAACGGCGCCAGAAAGATGCTTATTGGCTCAAGATATGATGAGCTCGTTGGGAACCCCAAGAGGAAGGTATGATGAGCACAACAGCAAATTTTCCCTCAGCTGTGAAACCAAGGTTATCGAACCAGTAGGAGCAAAGAAACACCTCCAAGGTGTTGTTTCCAACTTGGAATCCTGCACAACACAACCATAGAACTTTGTCCCCAACTTACAGTGAGGTTGGCAATCTCACCGGTTTTGCTAAAAACAAAGGATTAAACGTATTGTGTGGAAGATAGTAATAGCTTGCAGAAAGTAAACAGAAAACAGTAAATAACTTTGTAGATTGATAGTAAAAGAAAGGACCGGGGTCCATAGTTCACTAGTGGTGATTCTCCTTAAGATAGATGACATGTTGGGTGAACAAATTATAGCGGGGCAATTGACAAACATCGAGAAAGCATACATGCATATACTAATCATCTTGACTCCTATGAGATTTGATTGGGCATTACAACATTATACATAGACCGTAATCCAACTGCATCTATGACTAATAATCCACCTTCAGGCCAGTATTAAGTTGCAAGCAACAGATAATTGCATTGAGCATTGCGTGTAAAGTAAAAAATACGATTGTTTTATGAACAAAGGATTGTTGTTTTCTCCCTAGTAGCAACAACACATCTAGTACCTTAGAGATTTCTGTCATTTCCCCAGATTACTAGAGGCATGAACCCACTATCGAGCATAAATACTCCCTCTTGGAGTTGCTAGCATCTACTTGGCCAAGATAGCTACTAACAACGGAGAGCATGCAAGATCACAAATAACAAAGAAATGATAGAATCAATAATCATTCTGAAATAGCATCTCAATATCCATCAGATCCCCGCAAACACAACATGTATGATTACAAATAGATGATCTTGATCATGAATGGAGCTCACAAGATCTAAACATGGTAGCACAAAGGAGAAGAACCAACCATATAGCTACTACATGGACCCGTAGTCCAAGGATGAACTACTCACGCATCACACCGGAGGGTTGCATGGTGATGAAGAAGGCCTCCAGGGTGAATTTCCGTCTCCGGCGGGGTGCCAGGAAGAGCTTCAGATCCCTCCCGATCTAGGGATGGAGATGACGGTGGCTATAGACTCTTTCGTGGAATTTTGATCGGGTCCTTAGGGTTTCTGTATCAGAGGCATCTTATAGGCGAAAGGGGAGGCCGAGGTGGTGCCCTAGGCGGCCACACCACCCCCTAGCGTGGGCCTGGCCTGGCCGCGCGTCCAGGTGGTGTGGGCAGCCCCTGGCCCCTCTCCGTCTCGTATTCTGGCTCCGTGTCCCCCTCGGTGAAATATCGACTTTGGCTTTTGTCCCGTCCAATTCTGAGAATATTCATTTTTTGACTTTCCTGGAACCAAAAACAGCAGACAACAGGCAGTTGGCACTGTGGCATCTTTTTAATAGTTTAGTCCAAGAAAGTGTATAAAAATACTCCAAAGTGTGGACAAAACATAAGAAAATAGATATAAAACAAGTGTGGAACATCAAAAACTATAGATACGTTTGCAACGTATCAGGGAGAGGTGCTAGGGTGCCTAGATCCCCTGAGTCGTGGCGGTCCCTAGCGGGGCGCGTTGAGGGTCAACAAGGATCTTGTCTCCCAACCCGGGGCCATCCCTACACTCCGGAGGAGACGAGCCCTCCTCTAGGGACCCCTATCCCTTAGTGCACGAGCTCTCCGTTCGTGATCGTGCGCTTGCCTTTTCTGAAAAAGAGGTCGAGGAAGATCGCCACTGGGTCACCACCTGGGGAGCGAGAAGTGCTATAGTGAGAAGAAGTGGTTCAACTTAGAGAGGACGAGACTCTCCTCGAGAGGGAGCGACTAGAGGCCTTGGAGGCTGAGCTGGGTGCAACACGCGAGAAGCTGGGGGAACGCGAGCTCGACGTCGCACACCGTAGCACCAAGATAGATGACCGTGTGCGTCGCTGCAACACCAAACTCACTGAGGACCGGAGAGAGATGGAGGCGTCCCTCCAAAGGGAACTTGAGCAGCGGTGTGTGGTCCTCCAAGAACAGTATCTGCAGAAGGCCGTTACATAGGAGCGGCGCTTCCTAGAGAAGAAATCTGAGATGGAGGCCTCCCAGCACTAGGTAGAGGAGCGTATGGGCCAGGTTTACACAGAGCTGGCCATCCTGAAGGAGCTATAGAAACGCTGGGCCCTCTAGGATCATGAAGAACAGGAACACCAAATGCTCGAGAGGGAGCGATGTAAGATGTACCGGGAGCTCGCCCAACACACTGCTGCTACCCTTCTGGAGTTTGAGGTGACCGATTTTTACATCGGGCCGTTAACGATGCTGATGAAGACGGGGCCTTCTTGGAGCTCTTCACCCGGATCACCACGGCGCTGGAAGGGAGGGCCGCCCTCTATCATGATTTCCACCCAACGGAGCGCGCGAGCATGCTGCGGGTTATCGTGACCCAGGTCTTCTTCCATCTTCATCAGCATGACCCCGACTTCCCCTGGAGGAACCTGCTGAGGGACACGATGCACCCCTGGGGACTCCAGCCAGTGAGATCGTCCAACTGGACCGACTCATAGCCGAACGCGTGGATGCCTTTGTACCATGGTTTTCCTGGATCGAGGAGGGCGAGAATGGCCTGGCTCTTGGCACTGCCTCTGAAGCCACGGAAGACCCTAGCGGTGGGGGTGAGGACAACACCTCCTAGAGCGGGTAATTTAGAGACGAGGACTCCACCGATGATTATGCCCCAGATCCACTGGCCTGAGGGGGTGTCGGACTCTCCGGATGCCTCTCTCTTGATGACGAAGATCTTGCAGCCCGATGCTCCGATGACCCTGGGCTCACCTCCCGCCCTGAAGTGTCATGTACTTCTTTTGTGTGTGCTTGAACCGTGATAATGTATGCAACTGTGACATATAAGGTTAGTACTTTGGCTATTGGAGGGGGATACCCTCATGAGCTGCCCCGTAAGCCTTCCTAGGGGAAGGCCTTAGGAAAAATGCTTATCCTATTAGCCCTCTCCGAGGAGGAGACCGTAGGTCTAGCATGAGTTTTGGCTGCTGGAGGGGATACCCTCACAAGTTTCCCTATAAGCCTCCCGAAGGAAAGACCATAGGGCAAATGCTTATCCTATTATCCCCCTCCGAGGAGGAGACCGTAGGTCTATGTGACACCCCTGGGGTCAGGGTTAAACAAATCCTAGACCATAGCCTGACATAAGCTTAACCTAGAGCTCGAGGATATTTAGTGAGAAATCGGTAACAAATAGTAACCCCGCAACACTAAATTATTACAGCAAGCTCATAACTGAGCAAAGAACCAAAATATTACAAGCAGAGGTCACGGAACACAAACATCAAACAACAGAAGGAAAATTATGCTATTAAGTATAGCAAACTTAAGAAATGGCCTAAGAGGCCTGAAGCATAATGATGATGTCCTAGCCCATAGATCCCAGGCTACCGGCCCAGAGCCCCGAGCTACTCATTGGTGTCGATGTCATACCAAACTACAATAGATATGATACTCTATCTATCGATAAAATACCACAGTAGAATCGTATGCATCATGGCAAGAATGAAATACTTTTGAAATCATAGGATTGTATGTTGTTGGGGCTTTGCTTACCTTTGCCTGTTGATAACCAATAAACAGAGCTTCAGACATCTTGTACTGGACTTGATTATAGTTGACCAAGTATTGTTCGTCAATCTTCGATGGTGTTGATCTCGGCCTTCAATCTTGATCTCGATATCGTATTCTACCGAGAAGAAGCAAACACTAGAAAGAAAGGAAAAACAACAATCAACACATGGAGTCGATGCAATTCTCAAGCAAGGATGATGATATGACAAGTTAAATTGTATTGAGATGTTACCCTAAAATAGGCTTGACAATTTAAGCGGGGTTCGATGGGTGCAAACCCTAAAACAAGAGGAACCTCGGAATCACCTACAGGGGTTCAATTGTTCTTCTAATTAAACTTGTAATTAAAGTTGTTGAACAATGCATGGTTTTGATGCTAAAGCGTAGATCTCATTTTTCTGAACATGTTGATATATTATACATATTTTTATGACTTATAAATAATTATTTATTGAATTTACAAGATTTAAACCATTTCCGAAATTATTAAAACAATTTATTAAACTTTTATTGCGTCAGCATGACATGGGATGATGTCACCTAAGGGGAGGTGTTGTTTTACACCGAGTCTTAGCTAGACCCACTGGCTGACTAGCAGGCCTGAGACATGTCAACGTGCCACCTCGGCGAGGTGGGCCTTGCCACAGCTGACTCGCGTTGACCTGCACGGTGGACGTGGCCGACGCCGGTGACCACCCAGCGGGTGCTACGGCGTGCGCGCGGACACGCACATGCGTGTATCGGAAGCACCTCGACACGGGCGACCTAACTAGGGAGGCGCGAGTTCCTGAGGTGGCCGGGAACCTCGTCAGCGATGACCAGAGCAGAGGCTGCACGACAGCGCTCGAGGCTAAGCAAACCAGAGATGGAGGGGACGAAGGGAAGGGTCCAAGTGGACCAACATCTCACCTTGAGGATGACAGTGAGGTCGGCTTGGGCAGAGGTAGTCGAGGTCGGCTTGGGCAGAGGTAGTCGAGGTCGACAGTAATGGCGGCGGAGGGGGTCGTCAGAGGCAGAGAGGAAGCGGTCCGCAACTTTGATTGGGTCTCCCCTTCCCGATTCCTTCCGTGGGATGGATGAGGGAGACGAGGCGGACCTCCTGGTGTTTTCAGTGGAGGCCGGGGAGGTCAGGGACGGTGGTGACCGGCGGATAATAATAGCTAGGTTTCGGCCAAGGAGATAACGAGAGAGGGATCATGCTGATAGGGGTGAGTGAGAGGGCATCGTGGCGGTCTTATCCTTGCCTAGCTCGTCAGCGGGGAAGGCATCTAGGCACGTGGCGGCCGGTGATGCAACGACACCGAGCTGCTTCGGTGGATCGAGAGTTCGATGATGACCGTAGGTAGATGACGAACCGGTAACTAGGCATGGGCCAAGGTTGGCTTCCGCTTGGGCTGGCTTTGGGTGCACTGGGCGGCAAGGAGGAGAAGAGAAGGAGATGGGCTGGTCTATTGCGGGTCTGCTGTAGTTTTTATTTGCAATTTTTTTACTTTTCTATTTACTGTTTTCTGTTTGTATTTTCAAATTCTTTTTTGGTTTGAGTTGTTTGAAAATAGTAGAGGATTTTCAAATAATAAGGAAACATTGTAGGGCCCTTTATACCGTTTGAGATCCACACATTTTTTATCCTTTTGAAATTCAAACTATTTGAATTGCTTTTAGAGAGAGAGAGAGAGGAGAAACAAGAGGAGAAGGTTTCAAGGTGTTAGATAACTGGTCTTCATAAGGATTGAGATCATGGAGCGTCAGAAGAGTTTAAGCTTCTAAAGGTGAAAGCTTACAACAGAAAGAACATGACCACAAACTTCGGGAGATGAAACTCTACTAGAAGACTTAAGTACAACTTCTAGGGATATAGAGATATAGATAACCAAGCTGTTGAACTATTTTTGATATAGAAGGATCACTCTTCATTCAACAGAAGTCCAAGGCAGAAGGTTGTTTTGTGGTGAGGGCTCATAAGAGTCACAAGGAACAAGTAACAAGAGGAATTTCTAATTACCAAAATCATCGTCACTCTTGAACATGATCGAGAAACGAAGGAAACTTTGTATTCATCTAGGTATATCAAAATCTTTGCTAAAGATCATGATATCACTTTGCACCACCACATGAATAAGTAAGAAGATTCCTGATGACATGAGGAAAAGGAACTTCATTCTCATACTTCAATTTACTTGGCACAACAAAGCGATTGTCAACATAAAAGGGTCTAGAGGATCAACCGAGAGACATTTAGCAAAACTACTTTAAATGTTCTCCTTGATGTTCGAGATATCAACATCTAACATCAGGTAAAGGCCGAACTTCGATTACAAAGGAAACCATAAGGACAACTCCTATAATAAATCATAGAAGAAGCCTCATGAAGGGTAGTTGTTATTGCTGAATTAAGAGAGTATGACATAAGCCTTCCGACTAATTATGTTAACCATTACATCAATCTTGCTGGATTTACAAATAGACCAATGTCAAACCTTGAAGAACACGAACCATCATATCTGCTTGAGATTGAGATTTGGTTAAGCAGAATGATTCTTCAGACTCAACATGTCCGAATAGAACGTCTGCAACATTTACCACAAAGGTAAAGTTACTAGATTCTCAAGACATGGACTATAGTGTCAAGCTCCAATAGGCTGATCTATATTGCTATACCCTTGTATTAACAACTTGTCGAAGGACAACTACTCATACATCAAGTACTTGCGACGAAAAATCACTGTGTCCTTGAAGGGTACCTAGATAACTCTACTCGAATCCATGGAGACATCTTTCAACATTTACACGTGAGTCAGAGAAGGTCACTTCTAACATCCAGAACACATTCTTCGAGATTACCCGAAGACTGTTCTCGAAAGTTTCCAACATTGATGCCAAATGTTCCTTATGAATCTGGCCTAGCTTGGAGAAGATAAGGATGTCAACGATGGGCTCAATAACAAACTTATCGAAACACTCCAGGAAGATGGACTCATATGTCATATGAACGAGGCAAAATATTGGTCAGGCCAAAGGACATGAGGATGTACTCAAGTGAAACATCACGAGTAGCAACATCATCAAGATAGTCCTTGGAACTGAGTTTGATTTGACGATAACCCAAATCAAATCAAAGGGGGGAAGTTAACACATCCACGAAGGAAATGCTATCTTTCTTCAGCATGAACAAACTATACATCACTTTAAAATGAACTAAGTTAGATAGAACTTTTGTCTCACAACTCTCCAAGTTGTTGTTTAAGCTCAATCAACTAGTTCAGGGGCATCTAGTACAGATCCTTGGAGAAGAAACAGTTCAAAGAACTTCCTTGCTCAAGAACTTGATAACACGGTCATGTGGAACCATGGCGATACTTCTATAAAGACGTCTAGAATATCAGAAACCACCAATATGTCATTTAGTTCGAGAGAAAACTTGCTTGGTAAGGCAAGAATACATAGTCTCAGAGTTTCGGCACACGCCTAACTCTTTGACCGAAGAGAGTGCACCAGAATAGCGGACTTGGTAGCACAATCATCCTTTTCTTAGTGACGGGGTTAACCAATCACGCTAAGGATGGCATAAATGTCATTAGAATTCGAAGCAATAATGATTGCGAAGAATCTCAGATGTCCACATTGTTACGCACACACGTCATTTTCGAGCGCGAAAGCTCGAAAGAAGGTTGGGTAAATATGTGTAAAAACATCACTTTATTAAGAAAGCCTTGAAACTCGGCAGGACCTCTTAGTATAAAAGGGTGTGATACTCGAAGGCAGAGCAGACATAAACTAATCAATGCCTCTTGATCCGCGGATTACAACACTTTAACCTGGTCCTAGATATGACAAGGTACTGGAGTTTGTTTCTCTAGACATCTCAATATGGTTTGTCTTGATAGACCACAAGAGTATCTTGCACCAGAGGACACCAATGCATATTACTATTTGGCTACCAACTAGTAGGCAAAGGTCGGAAAACAACAAGGGGAAAAGAACATGCTCGGGATGGAATCCCGAGATGTGGATGCATAGATTAACATTCTTTCAAAAACCAATGCACAAAAGAGGTAAGGTGTGGCAGGGTCACGAGTATAGATATGATACTCACAAGGAGTACTTTTGTCGTGATCTATTTGGTTCCATTAAAGAACATCTTCCATAGCTAGTGATAGGGGAAGTCCTTTATTGCCGGAATTCAATCGTGACAAATACCACAAGCTTGAAGGCTAGAATTGTAGTACTAGGCATCCTGAGGTAATGCTTGAACATTAACAACAGGGGTCAATGGAATGGACCTTGGGTTAAAGATCAGCTTCATGTACTAGACTCATAACACTAGAATCCAGCACAATCCGGGACCTTCAGTTCAAGTCAGAGGGTTAAAACCCGAGAAATAAGTAACTACTACTTGAATGACATAGCATACACTGCAAGATAGTAATCACGAGGTAGCTTCCAAGAGAAGGAAGAAGTCCAGAAGTACCCAAACAAACAAAAGGGAGGCACACGAGGTGAAAGAAAGCCTCGAAGCCTGGAGCAGAACACTATGGATCCTACAATGTAATATTGTGGGCCCATAAGATAGAGAGATCATTATGGAAAGGAATAGTTGAAGCGGAGCAAAGGGAATCAAGGAACACACACAACTGACTATAGAAAACTCAACAGTAGGTCAATTGGTTGAGAAACGACATGCCCAGAAGGAACCTAAGCTTTGAAAGACTAGGAGAGATATCAAAACTTTTCCAAAACAACACTAGGTAAGATGACCTAGAGTTAGAGCGATACTAGATGAGAAGAAAAATAGTCATACTAGATTTTTCACAAATACTTTTCATCTTTAAAATAGTTTTCACAAGCACTAGACTCAACATCAACCAATAGCAAGGTTTTCCTACGATCGGTACTGCTCTAATACCAAAAACTGTGACACCCCCGAGATCAGGGTTAAACAAATCCTAGAACGTAGCCTGACATAAGCTTAACCTAGAGCTCGAGGATATTCAGTGAGAAATCGGTAACACAGCAGTAACCCTGTGACACAAAAATTATTACAGCAAGCTGATAATTGAGCAAAGAACCAAAATATTGCAAGTAGAGGTCACTGACCACAAACATCAAACAATGGAAGGCAAATTATGCTATTAAGTATAGCAAACTTAACAAATGGCCTAAGAGGCCTGAAGCATAATGATGACTTCCTAGCCCATAGATTCCAGGCTGCCGTCCAGGAACCACAAGCTACTCGTCGGTGTTCATGTCGTACCAAACTTGTCTCCAGGGGAATATACTACAAAAGGTATCAACAAATCAAGGGTGAGTACAGGGTGTACTCTGCAAGACTTATGGCTGGTGGGGTTATTTTGCATAAAACTAACAAGAGGGAGAAGAAGCTTGTCTAATCAGAATATTTTAAAAGGGATAAGAGAGTGACATCTCCATAGTATTGATCATCATCTTTTGATATCCACCAAATCATTACCATCTCCTAACTAGGATCACCCCCTCGTACCCATGAGGAAGCATCCTTAAGCACACGTTGAACTGCCAAGTTTACGATTAGGTTAATGTTCTCTATGATCTTAGAATTTGGTCACCAAGAGTTCATAACCATGAACACAGCTATTCGAAAAGATTTAACCCTGTAGGGGTGTACAACTTTACCCACACGTACCAACCTTCTCTTAATGCCAGAATCATTAGCCCTCTTCCTTGGAAGGCCGACCGAGGGTGGTTGGACATGACCTTTCCGTTGCGTTCGCCGAGACCATGAGTCACACCCTAAGGATGGTTTCGCCGTAACGGGTCAAATCCCGAAGCCGGTCCCTAGAGATGTGGGCAAGGTTGGTTTATCAGGGGCTCCGTCGACCCCAAGCAACCTGGTCCACGCTTCCCTACCTGTTATGATGCACCTCCTTCACCTCCTTCAAGAACAACCAAATATGCATATCTCGATTGGAACACCGAACTAGGTGACTCATGGAATCTACTAAGCAAGTTAGTTACTTGTGAGGTTTTCCAGGCCCCGTGTGGCTATAAGCTCGTCTCGGTTCCAAAGGCAAGAACTCAGGTCCTAGTGCTGGCGAGCATAGGACTACAAAAACCACATCCCACCATGGCCTCCCATACAAGTCTTAGCATGTTCAACCTTTACCACTAATCTCACCTCATCACGTTCTCCTACTAGATTCTCTGAAACTGATACATTATCTGGATGAACCAGCACTAAAAGCTATGCATGGCTAAGCAAGACACATATATAAGCTCTAGCAGTGCACACAAGCCAAACCTAGTTATGCTAGGAGCAATGGATCATGTAATATAAGCTCAAAGGGGGTAATTCAATAGATAGGATACTCTATTTGTCGATAAAAGACCATAGTAGAATCATATGCATCATGGCAAGAATGAAATACTTTCAAAATCATAGAATTGTATGATGGTGGGGCTTTGCTTGCCTTTGCCTATTGATAACCAATAAGCAGAGATTAGGACATCTTGTACTGGACTTGATTATAGTTGGCTAAGTATTGTTCGTCGATCTTCGATGGTGTTAATCTCGGTCTTCGATCTTGATCTCGATATCGTATTCTACCGGGAAGAAGCGAACACTGAAAAGAAAGGAAAAACAATAATCAACACATGGCATCGATGCAATGATCAAGCAAGGATGATCATATGACAAGTTAAATTGTATTGAGATGTTACCCTAAAACATGCTTGACAATTTAAGCGGGGTTAGAGGGGTGCAAACCCTAAAACAGGGGGAACCTCAGAGTCACCTACGGGGGTTGAATTGTTCTTCTAATTAAACTTGCAATTAAAGTTGGTTAACAATGCATGGTTTTGATTCTAAAGTGTAGATCTCATTTTTCCGAACATTTTGATATATTATACATATTTTTATGACTTATAAATAATTAGTTATTGAATTTACAAGATTTAAACCATTTCTGAAATTATTAAAACAATTTATTAAAATTTTATTGCGTCAACATGACATGTATTGACCGTCCAGGAGGAGGGTTGTTTTACACTACAAGTTAGCTACCCACCCGGCCGGGGCCGGACACATCAGCGTGCCACCTGGGCAGAGAGAGCGGGAGGTGGGGCGGGCCTCAGCGCGCTGACCTGCCTGTGTAAAGGCCAACATACACGACTGGTAATACAATTCGAGGAGGGGGTTTTTTTTACACTAAGAAGCCTAGACCCACACCGGGCAGGGACACATCAGCGTTATTATCGGGAGGGGTGAGGGTAGGCCCCGACTCGCTGACTTCCAAGGGGTGGAATGTGGACGACCTTGGCCACCACCCGGGGGCAGGGTTAGGTGCGCGCGTAAGCGGTGCAAACGCACTAATGGATTGTGGCGCCTCGACACGGGCGACCTAACTAAGGCGGCGCGAGTCCCTGAGGTGGCCGGGAACCTCGCAGGCAATGACCAGAGCGGAGGCTACACGACGACGCTCTAGGCTAGAGCAAACTAGAGAGGAAGGAGAGGAAGGGAAGGGTCCAGGTGGACCAGCGGCTCACCCTGAGGATGACAGTGAGGTCGGCTTGGCTAGAGGAAGTCGAGGTCGACGGTAATGGCGACGGAGGGGGTCGTCAGAGGCGGAGAGGAAGCAGGCCACGACGTAGATTGGGGTCTCCCCTTCCCGATTCCTTTTGTTGGATGGATGAGGGAGACGAGACGGAGCTCCTGGAGTTGTTAGCGGAGGCCAGGGAGGTCGATGACAGCGGCGACCGGTGACTACTGGTAGCTAGTATTCGGCCAGCGAGAGAACGAGAGAGGGAGCGAGCCCGAGGAGAGTGGGAGGTTAGGGGTGAGGAAGAGGGTGTCGTGGTGGTCTTATCCTTGCCCAGCTCATCGGCGGGGCGGGCATCTTGGCGCGCGGTGGCCGGTGATGCGGTGACACCGAGCTGCTTTGGTGGATCGAGAGGTTGACAATGACCGTAGGTAGACGACGAACCGGTAACTGGGCCTGGGCCAAGGTGGGTTTCCAGTTGGGATGGCTTCGGGCGCACTGGGCGGCAGGGAGGAGAAGAGAAGGAGATGGGCCGGCCTGGTGCGGGTCTGCTACAATTTTTATTTGCAAAACATTTTTCTTTTTGTATTTCCTGTTTTCTGTTTGTATTTTCAAATTCTTTTCTGGTTTGAGTTGTTTGAAAAGACTGGAGGATTTGTAAATAATAAGAAAACATTGTAGGGCCCTTTATACTATTTGGGATCCACACCTTTTGTATATTTTGAAATTCAAACTATTTTGAATTGCTTTTAGAGAGAGAGAGGAGAAACTAGGGTTTAGGGTTTTGCATTATCTTTTTTGCATTTTTATTTTGTCTTAGCAAAAGATGATGCTCATGAATGCACAATCAAAGCCCTAATAAGATTTACTAAAACTGGGGTGTTACAGTCTAGCATGAATTTTTGCTGCTGGAGGGGGATACCCTCACGAGCCGCCCCGTAAGCCTCTTGAAGGAAAGACCATAGGGAAAATACTTATCCTATTAGCCCCCTCTGAGGAGGAGATCGTAGGTCTAGCATGAATTTTGGCTGATGGAGGGGGATACCCTCATGAGTCGCCCCGCAAGCGTCCCGAGGGAGAAACCGTATGGCCAATGCTTATCCTGTTAGCCCCCTTTGAGGAGGAGACCATAAGTCTAGCATGAATTTTGGCCGATGGAGGGGGATACCCTCACGAGCTGCCCCGTAAGCCTCCCGAGGGAGAAACCGTAGGGCCCGTGTTTGTCCTGTTGGCCCCTTAGGGAGGGGATCGTAGGGTTCACATGTTTTAACACTCATGCCTGGCGAGGAACGCGCTATGAGCAGACCATGCCACACGTGCCCGTTTAGTTTCATGTAGGCATCATACGAGGGTCTCAAGCATCGGAAACCATGGGTGAGGTGACTCATCGCTGGAACTAGTCCAAACATGCAGAGCTCGATGCTTTAGGTCCTGATGTTGACATGAGTGGTTTGGTGATAGACACACCCCTAGCCCCCGCTCGCATGATGCATATACGAGAATGCGACGAGCGCGTGGAAAGAAAGGAACACTTTTGCAAATTCAGCTGGACCTCAAAAGAAAACATGCAAAAACGAGGGCGAAAAGCCATCTGGGGGTGGAAAGTGAGGCGAGCTGATAGTCACCTTGGGGAGCTTTCTTAGGGGTTGCGACTACGGCCTCACAGGATCATGAGCCAGATTAATGCTCATGAGGGGTGGCATTTGTTGTGCGGAGGGGCAGGGGTGCAGTCTGGTACCTGAGCCCCCGTGTGTCAGCCTAGGGCCAAACCCCACAAAAGTGGCGTGCCGGGGCCTCCCGAGCCCCAGTACCCTCCCGAGCTAGTAACTCGGCTCCTCCGGGCATCAAGGCCTCCGCATGCCTTTGTCGCCCTCCGGGTTGTCATGCTTGTCGCCCTGCCTATGGCTCCTCTTGTCGCTGTACTCCTCTCTCATCTCCTTGAGCTTGACTCAATTGTCAGTGTCGTGACCTGAGATTTGGTGGAAGGTGCAATACAGGCGAGGCCCTAACACGCTTTTCCTGGTCCTCCCCGTGGAGCCTGTCTTCGCGACCTTCCTCTTCATCTTCACAAAGGAGGCAGCTGGCAACCCGTCCCCACTGCAAGCGAATAGGTCGCCAGCCTCTGCCTTTGCACAGCGATCGACCGTCGCGAAGAGCTCAGCCACCATGCAGAGGCTCTCCCCCTGGTGGGTGATTTGGGCGAGCATCCGGTCATCTATGATGCCATCGGTGAAGGCGGCAATGACCTTAGCCTCCGAGGCCCCATGCACCCTAATGAGGCACTGGTCGAAGCACTGGAGGTATTTGCGTAGAGTCTCGCTAGGCTCCTGCCACACCCGTCGGAGGTCGTCGCACGTGAGAGGGCGCCCCTCCGAACGTGGTAATGAAGAGGTTGCAGAGCTCAGGCCAAGACCCGACGGACCCCTCCAGAAGGCTGAGGATCCAGGCACGTCCCGCGCCCTCCAGTCCCATGGGGAACTGTAACATCCCAGCATTAGAGCTTAGAAATAAGCTGAGATGAGGTGTGTGCATTGCATTCATGCATAGAAAATCTGGATATTTTTTGCGCTTTTAAATAAAACTTGTCAAAGTGATTGAAGCTTCTCTTAACTTGATGGAATTGAAGTATATCATCAAGTTGACTGCGATAAGTTTCAATATGACCTTTGGTAAAACCTTATCTTTGGGTAATATAATTTGATCTAAGGGTAGATCAAATGTAATAAAACTAAGTCACAACACACTACTTAAGGAGTACTTGATCTTCTAGAGATCATGACGTGGTATTACCTATAACAACTCAAGGATGAATACTTAATATTCTAAAGATGATATCAAGGTATTATCTACCACAAACCCTGAATACCAAGTTAAGCATATAATTTAAGTAAAGAAACTCTATAACCAAATCTTGATACACTTGCTTGCCATAGTTATTCCTACCATGGGTATCATGGTGGTTCTTAAATATTAACTCTTATCACTAATAGAGTAGAAAGGAAGTCAAGCCAAGACCATTCATCACATGTCCTTGTTGTCATTTTAACAAATGACATTCCTGTTCAAGCAAGTCCTAGTGTCTATTGATCTTCAATGTAGTGGGATCAATCCTTGACCTAGCACTTAGTGACCTATTATATTGACCTTCCAAAGACCTCAAGTAAATTGATAATAAGAAGGAACTAGTTATGGTAGAGTGTGCCATCATCAATGGAATGAGATCCTTAGTGGTGATCAAACCATCTGATGTTGGAGGATATAATTCACTCATGAGTTAACTAGAAGAGGTATCTAAACCTAAGAGTTAAACTAGTACTTGAGGAGCCATGAGAAATCTAGTAGTATTAGTGTATCAAATAATAATCTTGATTAAGACAAGTGGGTATAAACTTCAAGTAAGTTTCCTTACAAGATAAGTCTTATAGAGAGACTAATACAAGCCTATTACTTAGTTGATGATAGATCTTGATCAGACAATTAGAAGCCTAAGATTTTCTTGATCAAATGATGGTGGTCATTATTCTCAAGTCATTTGAGAATAGATGACTAGCTAATAAGAAGAGTTGTGAGTATACCAAATTAGGTAAAGCCCTAGTAAGATGAATCATCTAGCTTGATTATGAGAAGTCAAGCTAGAATATGATGAAATATATATGAGTTGTATGGAGTAGTTGTAGGCCTAGTAGTTTAACCAAGATAATACGAGGACAAACTTGTATTATGGAGAGTAGTACCATACCCATTCCAAAGGATTGATATCACATGTATAGAGAGAATGTAATCTGGCAAGCCTTGGAAGTAGTTGCAAGATGTATATAAAGGAATCAATGGAGGGAGTTAGATGTAACTAGAATGATGGATTCATCAAGGGTAGTTAAGAAGTGCAAGTTAAGTAGTAAAGGAAGAGTGTTAGGAGAATGGATTAATGAAATTAGAACTAATTAGATGAATGACTTCCTCAGAGGTAATTTAGAAATGGAAGTCATATATACTAGGAGAAGAATGAAGGAGTAATGTTGAAGTGGCATGACCATGTCATCATATGATGATGGATATGGTGAAGTCGGACGATTGACTTAGTGTGGAAGATGTGATCTTTGTGAATAAGATAAGAGAGATTTATAGAGTATATTTAGGAAAGGAATTCCTTATCTAAAGATAACCTTGGTGAGATATTAAGGTAAGGACTCTTTAGAAGCCTTAACCAAGATCATATCAAGCCATGACAAGACCCATGTCTACCTCTTTGTTTAGCATCCTAGAATAAAGAGGGTAGTTAAATCAATTCCTATTTTTAGTCAGCCAATGGATAGTATCTCTTAGTCAAATGAAACTTCTAAGAGATATTTAGAATCCCAATTGAGAGTGTATTGATGAGATCCTTGTCCACCTCATTCTCTTAAACCCTAATAAAGCCCTAGTATCATATACCATCAAGATCACTTTAGTAAAGCAATCTCAATAGCTCACTCTAAGTTGAGATATCATCCTGGGTTATAAATTTAGGATCAACCCTTAAAACCTTGATCCCTAGCAACATTCATTAATAAATTTGAAGGTAGTGTATCTTCTAGGGTCCATAGTAAGTGTGGTATTAGAAACCCTAAATAAATGTTGCTGGGAATTAAGATCACTTGTGCCACCTAAATGATAATGGTTGTTCACCATTATATAATAAACTTCTATCAAAACATTAACCACACTTAATAAAGTAGTGAACAACTAGTTCAAGAAGTGATCCATGCTTACTTTGAAAATAAATAGAATGGTTATCAAGAAATTGTAATGGAGTCTGAATAAAGGAAATTCCAAACTTTAAGAACCCTAGGATTTAAACCAACATCTAATATGGTTATTAAAAGAGGTTAAGTATGCATATATTCCATGCCTATCACTCACCATCTTAAATAATCACCATTACAAATACTATGGTGAAAATCAGAACAACCTAATTTATATTTACTTTACTAAATAAAAGAACCCTTCATATAGTTATGAATATTTCATACACAATAAGAAATGGAGAGAAAATGGTCATAATTGTTTTATACAACAATATACATGACCTGCAAATTCTTTGGATATTTAAATCCTTGAAATATATTCATATTTGAAATGAATATGTAAATAGAAAAAGAAAGAGAGTGAAACTAGAAACTTGAATTAAAAAAGAAAAAGGAAAGAAGCAGCCAGCCGCCCGGCCCACAGCCCAACAAGCTCCTGCGTTACCTGCCGCTCGCGACCAGCAGAAGGAACAACCTATTGGCTTCGCCACAGCCCGAAAGCGGCCCAAGCCCAGGTACCGGTTCATCGTCGTCTTCCTCGACGTCACAAGCAGCTCCCTGGAAGCTCCAGCGCCGCCCATACCAATCACCGGCATCAGCAAGCTTTGACCGTCGTGATGCACACCGTTGTCGCCCAGGAGGGGATAAGACCGCCACCGTGATGCCCTTGCCCATCCTCATCCTCATTTCCTCTCTCTTGCGCTCGCTTTTCCTCTTTTCCCCTCCAACCCGAAACCCTAGCTCGCCGGAATTTGCCGTCTCCGCTGATGTCTACGCACGCTTCTATTCTTGTAGACAGTGATGGGCCTCCAAGTGCAGAGGTTTGTAGAACAACAACAAGTTTCCCTTAAGTGGATCATCCAAGGTTTATTGAACTCAAGGAGGAAGTGGTCAAAGGTATCCCTCTCAAGCAACCCTGCAATCAAGATACAAGAAGTCTCTTATGTCCCCAACACACCCAATACACTTTTCAGGTGTATAGGTGCACTAGTTCGGCGAAGAGATAGTGAAATAAAAGTAATATGGATGATTATAAGTGGTAATTGCAATCTGAAATAAGAGTGGCAGCAAGCCAACATGTAACAAGGCTGATTGTAAACGGTGTTTCAATGCTTAGAAACAAGGCCTAGGGATCATACTTTCACTAGTGGACACTCTCATATAAATATCTTCTCTTCATTATGCTACCCTGAACTACTCTCTGGTTGGATGATGTAGGGCTATAACAGCACACCTTAAAGTCTGCATTCCCCATCTAGATAACCCCTCACTATCACCTTGAGCGCTAGATGGTTCCAACAAACACCACAATCTCATAGAGACATCCAACTCAAATTATACTCATGATAAGTATTTCTGTAACCTTAGCCTAAGTGCCACAAAGTGTGCACACTGTCAACTTCACACACGTGGGGATAATTAGAGATTAATTAAAGCACTTGAGTAGCTGAATAGATCTATTACAAAGCTCATGATCTCAATAAGATCACGCATAGAGAGAGATGAACACATAACAACCGGTAGAGCCCTTAGCCTCGAGAGAGAACTACTCCCTCCTCATCATGGGAGTCAGCAACGACGATGGATATGGTGGTGGAGTCAATGGAGATGGCTCCGGGGACACTTCCCCATCCTGGCAGGGTGCCGGAACAGATACTTCTGTCCCCCGAATCTCCTCTTCGGTGGTGGCGGCGCTGCAGAATTTTTCGTGGAATTCTATTCTGGTCTCTAGGGTTTTCATCTCGGGAGGAATATATAGGCGAAGGGGCAACGTCGGTGGAGGCCCGAGGGGCCCACACCACCTGGTGGCGCGCTTGGGGGTACCCACGCCACCATAGGGTGTGGCTGCCTCGGTGCCCTCCTCCGTCTCTGCTTTGGACTCCGTCTTGTGTAGGAAAAAATAGGAACTTTGGCTTTTGTTTCGTCCAATTCCGAGAATATTTCCTTACTAGATTTTCTAAAACCAAAAATAGGAAAAAATAGGCAACTGGCACCGCGGCATCTTGTTAATAGGTTAGTTCCAGAAAATGTATAAAAATACCTCAAAGTGTAAACAAAACGTAAGATAGTTGATACAAAACAAGCATGTAATGACGTATCAAGCATCCCCGAGCTTAACTCCTACTCATCCTCGAGTAGGTAAGTGATAAAAATAATATTTTTTGAGGTGACATGCACCATCACAATCATGATCAAGGTATTTGTAAAGCATTGATAGCTGGGATCAAAGTACTCTAAACATGAGCATGAAAGATAGAGTTCTAACAATAAGACATAGCAACTATGTTGTAACATGAAAAGGTACAAACAAAAGATCATGAATAACAATGCATTGAAAGACGTTTCTTTGTTTCACATATACAAAACATAATAAGAGTGGTATTCAGCTTGTCCCTCATGGTATAGCAAAACATAAATGCATAGGACACCTTCAAAGTTCATAAGGGTGACTAGATACAAATAATTTAAGAACAAGCAATATCAAAGTTATGAATCAATCAACAAGTTTTGGACAATGCACATTAAACTAAGAATGACCACTATGCTCTCTCAATTGGTGCATAAAGATAAAAGATGGAGACTCAACATAAAAGTAAAAAGAAAGGCGCTTCACAGAGGGAAGCATGGATTTCAAGTTTTATAAAGAGCTTCCAAAAATTATGGTACTTATTAGCTTTCAGCTCTCATTGCCCATATCATAAGCATCTTGAGGTGATTAAGGTTAAAGTGACACAAATATGAGAATATGCTTGACAAGTTATAAGTGGAAAATCTCATGCCCCATGCTTACGAGTACCGAACCTCATGCTACTCAACTTTAGTCACAAGTAAATTCTTGTCATTGTAAGTACATGTGTATCATGGAGAACCGCCAATGGGGTACCCCTTGCCCCATGACACAGGAGCTTTCCCATATCAAAATGACAAGGGAACAGACAATGAGCATCTCAGCGATCTTTTTATTTGCTATTTTCATAGGTTTTTAATGAGGATGCTTCACACAATGCTCACTATGGTTATGCTGCAAGTTTCCACCATGATTAGGCATGACTTAGGCTAGCTGCCCAGGCATTTCTCTAACACACATTCAAACTCCATGAGCTTACAAGCTCCCCTTTTATTTCACACCACCGGGATCCATAAACAAAAGAACATGATATCAACTGAATAATAAGTGCGATGTTGAAAGCGTTCCCCATGGTAGCATGGTTCTGCTAATTCACAAATTATAAAGTGCAAGCATATAAGCAACATAGATGGACATAGTGGTTCAAGTTTATTAAGTGCAAGAAAATAAAGTGTGCCATCAAGTTTGTGAGAGCTTTAATCACTAATTTTCACATAACAAAAGTTTAATTTGGAAGGTAGATAAAAACATGAATATACTTGGAATGGTGTAACACACCATGCATAGGAATTTATAGTGGACTCTTTCGAATAACTTGGTTTTTTCTTGGAGGTTGGATGCATGAGTGGAACTCATACGTGGTACATGTGGAGGTTAGCAAAAGACTGGCAGCGACCAACTAAGAGAGCAATAATGGCCATAATCATGCAAAGTGACAAAACATTATTAATTAAAGCATAAAGTGATATTACAAGTCAAAAACTAAATGATCATAGAGGCTAAGGTGACTGGTTCATAGTCTTAACATGGTGTAAGCATGTGCCAAGTCAACCCAAATAAAGCATCAAAGGAGAATACCACAATATTATGCTTTCGTATGCTAATACAATGCATGATTCTTTCAAGGCACATTACGCAATCTCAATTGTTTGGAACAAGTCATGCTACAACAATAATCACTAAGCATATGGTCAAAGCAACATCTAGCATGACATGATAAAGTCTAAATCATAGTCAAAACAAGCTTCCTTTTGTACCACTATAAGCACGAAACTTCCTACTCTTTTCCAACACCAATCAACTTATTTGAAACAACTCTCAAAGATAATAATCAATAAAGACTAGAGAGCATGACTCACCCATAATAAGAAAACTAAAGCTAAACGCAGTGCTAGCAAAGGAGAACACTCACATAACAATAAGAGTGAAAACTAGAGTGTACTAGGCAATGAATAACAAGGTGTGTCTCTCTCCAAAAGAAGTGTGTTGGGATCCAACCAACTTATTGTAGAATAGAAATCAAAAGAAAACTAAAAACAAAGACGCTCCAAGAACAACACATAGTGCATAAGGTAATAGAAATAAAGTGTCTTGAAAGAAGACCCGAGATTATTGATGAAGAAGGGGATGCCTTGGGCATCCCCAAGCTTTGACGCTTGTACTTCTTGAATATTTCTTGGGGTGACACGGGTGGCATCCCCAAGCTTGAGCTTTTATCCATACTTCATCTCATCACATCATTCTCTCCCTACACTTGAAAACTCCTTCATACAAAACTTCACACAATCTTCATTAGCAACATTAGTGTATTCAAGATAATAAGTCTTTGGGTTTAGTTTCAACACAAGTAAAACTTCCATTAAAACACAAGATACTGTAGCAATTTCTTTTAAAAGTTCGAGTGATCCAAGAGAACTAAAAAACCCGATTAAGAGGCAAATGCAAATAATGGCAGAGATCTGTCAAAACAGACCAGCAGGTAAAGACCGATTTTTTAGAAAATCTTCTGTTGCTCAAATCGAAAAGTTCAAAACTAACGAAAGTTGGGTAATAACCTGGGGAATAAGCACAAAAAATTACAGCTCAATCTGACGTACTGAGTTTTTTCATGATTGTTTATAGTGACACACAGAAATCTGTTTTGGGACAGCAACTTCCCCATATCTTATTTCCCTCTTATTAGAGGTTATTCTTGGCACAAAAACCAAACAAAAATGATAAGGAGAAGTTATTACAGAGGCAATAACTTCCAAGACTCAACTAAACAAAAATAAACTGAAAGTAAAAATATAATGGGTTGTCTCCCAAAAGCTCTTTCTTTATAGCCATTAAGATAGGCATGATAATTTCGATGATGCTCACATAGGAAATATGAATTGAAGTAAAATAGAGCATCAAGAAGCAAATATGGAACAAATTTAAGTCTAACCCACTTCCTATGCGTAGGAATCTTGCAAGAAAATAAATCAAAGAAGCATATAGTAACAAGAATGGGTAAGAAAAATAAGTGCAACTTCAAAATTTTCAAACATAAAGAGGGGAAACTTAATATTGTTGAGATACATAAAACCATGTTTCCCTCTCTCATAATAACTTTCAGTAGCATCATGAATACAATTAAAAATATAAATACCACATAAAACATTCTTATCATGAGCCACATGCATAAAATAATTATCACTCTCCCTATAAGCATAGTCATTCTTATTAATCATAGTGGGAGAAAATTCAACAAAATAGCTATCATTATTATTCTCATCACCATAACCATCAAATATAGGAGGCATATTGTAATCATAATTAATTTTATCCTCAATAGTAGGTGGACTGAAAATATCATATTCATCATTGTAATCATCATATATTGGAGGTATAGTATCATCAAAGTGAATTTTCTCCTCCATGTTTGGGGGACTAAGAATATCATGCTCATCAAAACCAGCTTCCCCAAGATTAGACTTTTCCATAGTATTAGCAATAATGGTGTTCAAAGAACCCATACTAATAATATTGCTATTAGCATGCAAACAATGTTCCATAGGTTTTTTAATTTTCTCTTCAAACACGTCATGTCCTAACTAAAGATAAATACTATAAAGCACTCTAATTTTGTTGTTGTTTTCCATTAAGCCTAACTAGTGAAAATAAAAACAAGAAACAAAAAGATACAATTGCAGGATATAAAGGAAATAACTTTGAGCACTGACACACTAGCAACAATACTAGAAGATAGCTTAATAGCTAGAGAATGTGAGTACCTTTTACCTTACCTCTTCGGCAACGACGCCAGAAAATAGCTTGATGTCTGCGCACGCTTCTATTCTTGTAGACAGTGTTGGGCCTCCAAGTACAGAGGTTTGTAGAACAACATCAAGTTTCCCTTAAGTGGATCACCCAAGGTTTATCAAACTCAGGGAGGAAGTGGTCAAAGGTATCCCTCTCAAGCAACCCTGCAATCAAGATACAAGAAGTCTCTTGTGTCCCCAACACACCCAATACACTTGTCAGGTGTATAGGTGCACTAGTTCGGCGAAGAGATAGTGAAATACAAGTAATATGGATGATTATAAGTTGTAATTGCAATCTGAAATAAGAGTGGCAGCAAGCAAACATGTAACATGACTGATTATAAATGGTGTTTCAATGCTTAGAAACAAGGCCTAGGGATCATACTTTCACTAGTGGACACTCTCATATGAATATATTCTCTTCATTATGCTATCTTGAACTACTCTCCTGTTGGACGATGTAGGGCTATAACAGCACACATTCCCCATCTAGATAACCCCTCACTATCACCTTGAGCGCTAGATGGTTCCAACAAACACCACAATATCATAGAGACATCCAACTCAAATTATACTCATGATAAGTATTTCTGTAACCTTAGCCTAAGTGCCACACGATGTGCACACTGTCAACTTCACACACATGGGGATAAGCAGAGATTAATTAAAGCACCTGAGTAATAGAATAGATCTATTAGAAAGCTTACGATCTCAATAAGATCACGCATAGAGAGAGAGATCAACACATAGATACCGGTAGAGCCCATAGCCTCGAGAGAGAACTACTCCCTCCTCATCAAGGGAGTCAGCAACAACGATGGAGATGGTGGTGGAGTCGATGGAGATGGCTCTTGGGGAACTTCCCCGTTGATACGTCCATTTTGCATCACTATTATATGTCATAATTCACTGTTATTCATTGATATATTTCATATTAAGTGATGATACTTATGTTATTTCATCTATTTTTGCATGGTTGATGACTTTTGGAGCATGGACCGCTGCAGTCAGGATTCTGATGGAAAAGGTGCTGTTTGGAGGCAAAATTCGCGAAGATCAGAAAATCCGGGAAAATATACGGAAAATCCTATTTTTCCAGAAGACGAAGGAAGCCAGAAGAGGGAGTGGAGTTGGGCCATAGGGGGCCCACACCACCCCCTAGCGCGGGCTACCCTAGGCCACGCCACCAGGTGGTGTGGCCACCCTGGCCCACCTCTGGCTCTCCCCTCTGGCGTATATATTCCTCCCGAAACCCTAAGACTCGGAGAGCGACCACAGAAAGATTCTGCCGCCTCTGCGGGCGGAAAACACCAAGAGAGAAAGCTCTCTTCGGCAGACAGATTTCTGCCGGGGGAATTCCTTCCCGGAGAGGGGAGATCGTCGCCATCAACACCACCATCAAGCTGGACTTCATCGGGATCATCATCATCATCACCACCATCATCACCATCAACACCCTTATCACCATCTCCATATTGCTGTAACAATTGGGTTGAATCTTGCATAGTTCTTAGGGGAAACTTTCCCGGTGTTGATTACTCTTTGTAGTTGATGCTATTGAGTGAACCATTGAATTATTGTTTATGTTCAGATTGTGATACATAATTATTCCATCACTGATCATGATCCATATGATGTCTTGTGAGTAGTTCGTTTTGTTCTTGAGGACATGAGAGAAGTCATGTTGTTAGTAGTGGAATTGTGTTGAGAAAGATTCAATAGTTTGATATTTAAGTTGTGGTGTACTTCTTCTAGTGGTGTCATGTGAACGTCGACTACATGACACTTCACCTATATGGGCCTAAGGGAATGCATTGTGTATGCGGCTACTAATCGTAGGGGTTGCCGGAGTGACAGAAACCTGAACCCCCGTTAGGAAACCATTGCACAAGGGACGTAAGGGTCTTAGAGTTTAAAGCTGTTGTTAGGTTTCTACCTTAATTACTTTCTTGTACTTATGGATGTTTGCAAGGGGTATAATCACAAGTATGTATTAGTCCTAGGAAAGTCGGTAAATTAGCACAGGTTCACCCACACAACACTTAGCAAGCTAAAGAAGATTAATCAAGTATATGAAGCGAAAGCACTTGACAGTCTTCCCATGTGTCCTCGAGAACGTTTGGTGATCTTAAGTAATACAACCGTCTTGTCCTTTGCTGCATAAAGGATTGGGCCACTTGCTGGATTTATTCTTATTGTCTTTTATTTACTCGTACTTTATTTGCTTGCTTTATCAAAACCCCCTAAAAATCTGTTTGCTAAGTATTTGCAGAGAATTCCTGATCCATACCACTAGCCAAAGACCTTCCTCGTTGGGTTCGACACTCTTACTTATCGAAAATACTGCGATACACCCCCTATACTTGTGGGTCATCAAGACTATTTTCTGGCACCGTTGTCAGGGAGTGAAGCGCTATTGGAGAGTGGAACTGGTAAATGAAACTTCTACTGTGAGTATTGTTTACTTCTGTTAGTTTCTTTATTTTCATTATGGATAATTCACTAAGTTTCTTATTTGGTAATGCTACTACCACTGCTAAGGTAGTAGATGAATCACCACCTGCTGAGAATGATGCTTTTAAAATACCTACAAGAATTATTGATCGTGTTATGGATAACTACTATGTTGGGGATGGAACTGTCCATCCCGGTGATCATTTACTTTTTATACATGAATTATGCGGGTTGTTTAAGTGTGCATGTATTACTACAGATCAAGTTAAGAATAAGTTATTCTCACTATCACTGAAAGGAAGAGCTGAGGAATGGTATAAGCTGCTGAAGAATGGTCAAGCTCTGGAATGGGAGGAAATAGTACCTCTCTTTTATTCAAAGTTTTATCCTCCTAGTGAGATTCATAAAGATCAGAATCAAATATACAACTTTTGGCCTCTTGATGGAGAGAGTACAGCTCAAGCTTGGGGGAGATTGAAATTACTAATGCTCAAATGTCCCATTCATGAGCTCCCCAACAATATTATTATCAATAACTTTTATGCAAGGCTCCCTCTACATGACAAGGATTTATTGGATGCTTCTTGTGCTGGATCGTTCACTCACATGGAAGAAGAAGCTAAATGGGATCTTTTGGACCGTATTCAAGATAATGCTGAAGCTTGGGAGAATGACAAAGGTAGAAAGTCGGGTATAAATTATGATTATGAATGCATTGAATCTTTTATGGGAACTGATGACTTTCAAAATATTAAAAATGCTTATGGTCTAGACTCTCAAGCTATTGCTTCTTATTTTAAGGCTTTTGCTTCCTATATTGAAGTTCCTAAAAAGAAGTGGAATAAGTATCATGAACCTTATAAAGATATTGCTAAGAGTGTCCCTACAAGAAATACTGAAGTTTATACTACTAATCATGTTTTACCTAAACCTTATATTGAGAAAATGCCTTTCCCAGTTAAGGTAAAGGAACATTCTATGATGGCTAGTATGGTAGATGAAAGTATGAGTAAAGCTGTTGAACCTGATAAACAAATGGTTGATGAACCTATAATAGCAAATGTGAAAGACTTTGTCACTAAATATGAAAAAGAGGGACACACTATCCTTTGTAAGGATACCTCTAATATTGTTTCACATAGTAGTGTTATGAGAGCTAGTATTCCCGTGTTTTCTGTTAGAATAAGTGATCATTGCTATGATGGCCCTTGTGATAGCTATATTGTTAAGTTTATGCATGATACTGAAAGCTACTATGAGAGAGGGAAACTTGTTCTTATGCATCTCAATAATATCAAGTTTCCTCGTTTTATGCTGAAAGTTTTTATGTTGCACTTCTTTTGCCCTCTTATGCAAGTTGCTTCTGGTTTTAAAAACTTGTTTGTTTAAAAAATCCCCTTGCATAGGAAGTGGACTTAAATGTGTGTGTGTTTTTTCTTTTTAATGCTATCTTTCACTTTAATTCATATCCCTATGAGATTCAAAATTATCATGCCCATCTTAATGGTTATAAAGAAAGAGCTTTATGGGAGACAACCCAATTTGTTTTTGCTTTCAGTTTGTTTTTGTTTCTTTGAGTCTTGGAAGTTATTACTTAGGTAATAACTGCTCCTTATCCGTTTTGTTTGGTTTTTGTGTCAAGATCAACCTCTAATGAGAGAGAAGTAATATTTGGGGAAGTTGCTGTCCCGAAACAGATTTTTTGTGCTTCACCGTAAAAATTCGTGAGAGATCTCTGTATGTCGAATTGAGCTGTAATGTTTTGTGCTTCTGCCCCAGGTTGTTATTTAACTTTCGTTAGTTTTGCAGTTTTTGATTTGAGCAACAGAAGATTTTCGAAAAAATTGATCTTTACCTGCTGGTCTGTTTTGACAGATTTTGCCACTCTTGCATTTGCTTCTTTATTCAATTTCCTTTTTGAATTCTTTTTGGGTTTTCGGAAGGAGTTGCTTAAGTGGTTTATGTTTTGATGGTTTTCAGTTGAAGTTGGACTCAAAAGGTTTTACCACTTCACTTATACTAATGTTGCTAATGAGAACTGTGTGAAGTTTTGTGTGAAAGAAATTTACAGGAAGTGGAGACAATGGTGTAATAACGAAGAGAACGGTTTTATGACTCAAGTAATAAGTATATGAAGATGAAGATATTGATGTTATTCAAGTGGTGACTCCAGAAGGATCCACTAAATACCAAATTTAGAGACCTACAGAGTCCGTTTCCAACTAGGTAACAGTTCTGGTAAGAAAAGTTCCGCGAAAATACAATCCAACTATATTTTTGCAGTTTTCAGTCAATAAGGAGAGCTACGAAGCGAAAAAGGGATGGAAACGGAGCCAGGGTGGCTCACACCACCCTGTGGTGCGGGCCCACCCCTGGCCGTGCCACCGGGTGGTGATTCCACCCAGGACTCCGCCTCCGACTCGTTTTCTCCCAGTACCTTCCTTTTTGATATGAAACTTCATAATATATAACCCCCGAATCCCCCGAGGTACGTATATCGTGTTTTCGTCGTGTTTTTGTTTCGATCTGTTTCTAACAAGACATACTCTTTGAAGGCTTAGAAGCACAATGGTGTCTGCCAAGGATAAAGGGAAGGAGCCCATGGAGGAAGACCTCCAAGACTCCAGAAGGAGAAGGAGGTCAAGAGTGAAGGTGAAGAGGAGCAAGGCCAACATCCGCACACCAGCACTACTATTGCAAGCATTGGAGTGGTGACGAAACCTGCCAGGGTTAGAAGGACGGCACGGATGCAGACTGGGGGGAAAGTTCCCTGTCATAGTTTGGCTCCAAGGTCACTTCCTCCACACACCAAGAATCCTTTCCATACCTTCATCCATAACCATGTAGGAAAAGAAGACTCCAAGAGGTAAGAACGGAAAAAGAATCACAAGAGCTGGGATCCACAAACTGAAATGATCACGAGCCGTATTGAGCACAACTCGGAGTTGATTTGTACTCTCACTTTAGAGATTGAGGACTTGGGGAAACTGATCAGAGAGCTCATCGAGAGGATACCACCACCACCTAAGGAGTAATTCGTCATCAGGTTTGGCATCCCCTTGGTTTGTTCCAAGCTTGGGGGAGTGCCGCGGTATCACATCACCATGTTCTATCTTTTTACCTTATTAGTATAGTCTTATCTTGAATAGAGGAGTTATTATGTAGTATGGTTTGCATTATGGAAGTGTCCCCTCTCTCGTTAGATATGTATCCCTTGGTGTGAGTTGCTGTTATGGAATATTAATGAGAAGTTATATCATTCACTCTTTTGCAATAGCTTATATTAGTTTTCAATTTGTGGTTATATGATTGATCTTGTTGTTAGTATTGGTATCACTTTGGGATCATTGAGTTAATTTAGTTGGTTTTGGCAAACCTAGCTCGGTCAGTAGCAACACTATTTTTGAGAGTTGAATGAAAAAGATAGAAGTACTCTAGAGTAAAATAATTTCATCATCTTTCTTTCTTGATTTGCTCATAAGTTTAGTATTCTCTAGTTAAGATCTTTTGTGCTTCCAAGGAAGATTGCATGTTTGTCTTTATCACTTGTATGTTTGTTTGTTTCCTTCAACTCTTATACTTGCTACCCAGCCTTGCTAGCCAAAAACCTGTACTGAGAGGGTATTCTTCTCCTGCATCCACCTCCTTTAAACCAAAACCTTTGCCATTTGTGTCCACCATACCTACCTAGTAGCATTATTGCTATTCCAAGTAAATTCTTGTTTTATCTACCTCCCAAATTAAACTTGTTATGTGAAAATTATTGATTAAAGCTCTCACGAACTTGATGGCACACCTTACTTTCTTGCACTTAATAAACTTGAACCATTGTGCTCACCTATGTTGCGTATATTCTTGCGCTTTGTAAGTTGTGAATTAGCAGAACCATGCTGTCATGGGGAACGCTTTCAACATTGCACTGGTGCTTTGTACCAAGTTGATATCATGTTCTTTTGTCTATGGATGTCGTCGGTGTGAAATGAAAGGTGATCTTGTAAGTCCATGGAGTTATGCATGTGTGTTAGAGAAACGCCTGGTCCGCTGGTCTAATCCATGCTGACATGGTGGAAACCTGCAGCGTAACCATAACGAGTATCTATGAAGCATTCTTCTTATAAAAAAAGAGTGCGATATTGAGAAAAAGAGAAAAAGAAAAAAAGAGATATTATGAAAAGAGGAAAGAGAGAAAAAAGCACCATATTTCCATGATAAATAAGAAGATTGCCGAGATACTTGTTGTCTGCTTGCCTTGTCATTTTGATATGGGGATTATTCCATATCATCGGGCAAGGGGTACCCCGTTGGCGGTTCTCTATGATACACATATGCTTACGATGACAAGAACTTACCGGTGACTAAACTTGAGTAGCATGAGGAGTGGCCCTCGTATTAAAGGGACATGAGATTCTCAATTTACAACTTGTCAATGCATATCCTCATATTTGATCACTTTAACCTTAATCACCTAAAGATGCCTATGATAGGGTCAATGAGAGATGAAAGCTAGTAAGTATCATAATTTTTGGGAGCTCTTTATGAAACTTGCAATCCCTTCTTCCCTCCGCGAAGGGCCTTTCTTTTACTTTTTAGTTGAGTCAGTAAACCTATTCCCTTCTATCTCAGCAAGTATTTTGAGTTGTTGTGTTTCATTCATTCATATGATGATTTATTCAATCATGTTTCTTATGTTCCTTGTTTTGCACATTGCTCTTATCTTGGTGACTACTACTTTGAAAGCTATCATTGAAAACCAGTTATTTGTGAAATCCAGCAAATTATCAACTATTCTCCGACCAAGAGCTAAGTTTGCCATTACCAATTATGATTCACTTTATGTATCTTTATTGTGTTTCCTTTTCTTATTGCAAGTTAAGTTATATAATAGTGAGTTATCTTCTGTTATGATCTATGTATTGATGAATGTGATCCTTCTAGTCCGTATTATTTTATCGACTCTTCACTCCATAAACCTGAGGTCATGTTTATTAAGCTCAGTTTCGCTTGGGGACAAGCGAAGTCTAAGCTTGGGGGAGTTGATACGTCCATTTTGCATCACTATTCTATGTCATAATTCACTATTATTCATTGATATGTTTCATATTAAGAGATGATACTTATGTTATTTCATCTGTTTTTGCATGGTTGATGACTTTTGGAGCATGGACCCCTGTAGTCAGGATTCTAATGGAAAAGGTGCTATTTGGAGGCAAAATTCGTGAAGATCGGAAAATCTGGGAAAATATACAGAAAATCCTATTTTTCCAGAAGATGGAGGAAGCCAGAAGAGGGAGTGGAGATGAGCCACAGGGGGCCCACACCACCCCCTAGCGCGGGCTACCCTAGGCTGTGCCACCAGGTGATGTGGCCGCCACCCCTCTGCTCTCCCTCGGCGATACATTCCTCCCAAACCCTAAGACTCGAGAGCGACCACAGAAGATTCCGCCTCAAGGGAAAACACCGAGAGAGAATGATCTCTCCGGCAGACAGATTTCTGCTGGGGAAATTCCTTCCCGGAGAGGGGAGATCGTCGCCATCAACACCACCATCAAGCTGGACTTCATCAGGATCATCATCATCATCATCACCACCATCAGCACCCTCATCACCATTTCCATATTGTTGTAACGATTGGGTTGAATCTTGCATAGTTCTTAGGGGAAACTTTCCCGGTGTTGATTACTCTTTGTAGTTGATGCTATTGAGTGAACCATTGAATTATTGTTTATGTTCAGATTGTTATACATCATTATTCTATCACTGATCATGATCCATATGATGTCTTGTGAGTAGTTCGTTTTGTTCTTGAGGACATGGGAGAAGTCATGTTGTTAGTAGTGGAATTGTGTTGAGAAAGATTCAATAGTTCGATATGTAAGTTGTGGTGTACTTCTTCTAGTGGTGTCATGTGAACGTCGACTACATGACACTTCACCTATATGGGCCTAGGGGAATGCATTGTGTATTTGTGTCAACACCCAGATTTTTAATCCCAGATGCCTATTATGTCATACATCGCAATCCCAGGATTACCATTTTTGCGAGACATAACAGATTGGATATCACAGTACATCATCCATTACAAACCATAAATAAGGTCTTACACAAATAAGGATCTCATGATCCAGTCTTAATACAACAAGCAGCGGAATAAATAATAAGCGTAGCGGTGGGGTCCATCTTCAGGGGCACAGGCAATACTGACGAAGGCAGATAGTCCTAGTTATCATAGCCGTCCTGCTGTCCGTCATCTTGGTAGTCGCCTTCATAGTCTGGCCATGAGAATAGCCAGGGACAAAAGCCATGAGTACTCTTTAAGTACTCGCAAACTATCACTAACAAGTAGTATCGTTCTAGTGTAAAATGCTAACTCTAGGTTTAACTATAAGGTTAAGTTTGAAACCTAAGCTAAGTTCTGAATCCAAGAAAGATAAAACAAAGTTCTCGAATCACTTAAGTTGGAAAGCTAGTGTCATAGTCACAACCCTGTTGTGGTCAAGTCAAGGTTCATCATTCATTTCATAAGTCGTTTTGAAAATATCTGACAACAAAACAGTATGGCCACTCCAACTGTCCATAACCTTAGACGCGGCTATTCGAATAGTTTGACACTCTGCAGAGGTGGTACACTTTCACCACAAGATTTGATACATATGTCAGGGATAACCCCGAATCATCATACTTAGTATGCAGATAATCAAACATAACCTTTCCTTTACACACCCTAGTATAAGCACCTCTCCTATGAGCATGGCCTCCCAACCATGACCAACTGTCATCTTGGGCACTGCATAGGTGGACAACATTGAGAGGTAGCCTCAGCTCAAACCTCTCCTGCGAGGGAACTAATACTAATGCATATAAACTTCCGGCTAAGCCTTACCCAATTTAGGTATTGTGGTTGTACGGTAAATTTGGAATGGTATCGCATCCGAATCCAGCCATCAGTTTTTGTAAGAGGGCTAAGGCTCATGCCTCAACATTTTCATCATCATAAACCATTTGTGTTTATCAACACATGTCAAAACATCTCAATAGAATGACTCATCATTCCAAGGTTTTCATAATTCATTTTCACCAAGTATTCCCATCTAAAGTGACTCAAGTTTTGATTTAACTCTAAGCTACTAAGTTAAGAGTGTTCACTAAGGTGGGATGCTAATATCAATCTCATGCCATAGAATGACATCTAAGGTTATCTAGATAGGTGAAGTTTTATACTCTTTATGCTACCTTCAAAACAAGTAAAGGACTTTAATAAAGTAAAGAAGTAAAAGCTTGGAAATAAAACTTGGGGTAGGTAATAGTCAAAGTGGTATAACCAAAGCATGTCTCATGTCTTTGCTTGGGTTATCTAGATTGCAAGGGTTAACTTGCATTGTTAATGATGGCTTGCTAAGTATTATACTTGCAAGTGTTAGCTTGCCAATAATAGCTTGCCTTGGTTGGTGCAGTGGTTGAAGTTTTCTTCCTCCTCCTCTTGGTAGAACTCCTCCTCCCCGAAAGCTTGGTCGGTACTATCGTCTATAAATACATACGGATTACACAATCACCAAACAACACTTAACTAGTCTACTTAGTACTCTAAGGCACATATTTGATGATCTAATATCATCACAAGCATCACAAGGTTTAGTTAACTAACTTTATTCTTTTTATTTAAGAAAAGTAATTTCTACTCATTGAAATTAACTAAGATTTAATATTCTCCAATTAAAATATGGGATCATGTGGACACATGTCATCACCACATATTATAACATATGGGAATGTGATTTAAAGGTTGGATCACATTTAATTAAGTTTAAGTTTAATATTTAATGATTTAAAGTGACTAGAAATACCTATATAGCATTATTTTGGTACTAGTCCAAAGTTACTGCATGTGCAAAAATGTTTGAATGTGCAAAAGCTTCTGTCCTGTTATTTTTACTAGGAGAGATCTCTAACTCTAAATTAATTAAATCCAACGGGCTTGGATAGATCTTTTTAGTAGCTTTCTAACAAATTTTGAATCACTCAATTTGGTTATGCAAATCTTCCTGAATTGATTTTTAAACTAAGGGACAGAAGTGAGTTCAAACTAGAATAGAAAAATCTATATTTGAACTAACTGGGTCGCGCGGGAAAACTAACAAGCCGGCCCAGTGGTGCTCCGTGGCGCTGAGCACAACTGACAGGGGGGTCCCGCATGTCAGCAACACATCAAACACGAAGCGGTACGGGGCACTCTCAGCGCTACGATTAAAAGATGGATCAACGGCTGAGGATTGTCGTCCCCGTCGAACAGGTCGTCGGCGAGAGCTAACCCTAGCGGCTCGGTGACATGGCGATGGGGGCGATCGAGCTGGTGGACTACCGCAGTTCTAGGCATGGTCGCGGCGGATCCTGGGGCATTCACAATCAACGGCGCCTCTCCTCCTCTACTGCGGCAAGCTCCGACAAAATTCTGGCAAACGACGGACCGCCTTGCTCTGGGGATGGGGTGGAAGGATCAGTGGAGAGAGGGGAGTGAGGTGGGGGTGGCCTCTATTTATAGCTCGACAAAGCGACTGAACAAGATGGGCTGGCGTCTCCGGCGTGGGCGGTACAGCATGCTATCATCGTGGCTGGAGGTAGGGGACGGTGGCATGCCTCCTGGCGGTGCTCTATGGCTTAAAGGCGTGGCTAGGGGCGGTGACATTTGGTCGGGTGAGGCTGGTGCTCTACTCGGCAGAGGCGGCGTTCGACACGGCGTACGGGGGCTGCAGGTCAAGCGGCAGCGAATGGGCATGTCCGGGCGGTTCCTAGGGTCGTGGCGAAGCGGTGCACGCGGGCTACGGTCGAGGCGCGGCATGTGCACGCTTGTCGGGCGCGGCGCTCTGGCGCGTGCTCGGCATGGTGTAGACGGTCTGGGCGCGATGCTCTGCGGGTGGTCCATGGCTCGGCTTTGCTAGGGGAGGGGACAGAGGGCGGTGGTGTGGTCTGGTCTAGCTCCTAGACATGGCGAGAGAGAGAGGGGCGGTCGGCTACGAGCTATCCATGCTCGACCGGCGAGCATGGTTCTCAGGTGGCGCGACACTGCTGCAAATGGCTAAGGGGTAGCCTCTTGATGGCTGGGTTGGGTCTGGGGGAGACAAGGGCATCTACTAGGGTTCAAATGGTTCGACAAAATTCAATCAAAAACAGTATAAGTTAGGCCATTTTGATTATGTCTGCAACCTGTTCAACACAGTGGCCGCAAGAAATTTAAATTCGAATTTTGAAAAGATTTTTGGTGTGTGATCTGATCTTATGCTTGGTAATCTCTGGTTGCTGGGAAATGTCAAGGTGAATTGGTTTGGTTGGTTTTTGCACAAGTGGGATCTTCTCATATGATTTGGATTCCATTTTCAACTGCCATTTAAATTTAGTGTTTGAAAGTTTTTGGGGTGAAACAAAGTGGTCCTTAGTACATCACTACTTGTAATAGCAAGGGGTGCAAATATCCACATTTGTTTCTGTTAAGATTTGAGTTCTAGGAACTGCCAAAGTAGGCATGGTGATTAAAATGGCACAAATGACCATTTCCTTAGTTTATTCTTTTTGATTTGTTTTTCTTTGGGATTTGTTTGGGAATGATCTAGATGATGTTTATTTCACCTTATAATCATTTTACAATCAATGCATCACTCAAACATGGCAATTCAAATCAACTCCTAATTTAAATGCATACACATATGAATGCTTAATTATTTTAAATGGAAACATTTTTGTTAACACCAAATTGGGTAGATTTGATCTTGATTAACCTTGGATTAGAGTTTTGGGATGTTACAAACCTTCCCCCCTTAAATAAAATCTCGTCCCGAGATTTATGAAAGAAAACTAGGAACTAAAGAGATCTGGGAACTCTGTCCTAATGTAATCTTCTCGCTCCCAAGTGGCTTCCTCTTCGGTATGGTTGCTCCATTGAATCTTGAGAAATTTTATACTCCTGGTCCTGGTGGTTCTGTAGGCTCCCTCTAGGATACGAATGGGCACTTCACGATAATTCAGGGCCTTGTTGATATCCACAGCTCTGTGATCGATGTTCTTGAAAACTTCAGTCTTCTTCGGTACTTCCAGGCATTTGCGAAGTAACGAGATATGGAACACATTATGGATGGCTGACATCTCCTCTGGTAGTTCCAGTTGATACGATACTTCTCCTCGACGGTTCAGAATCTTGAAGGGCCCGATATATCTGGGGGCTAACTTTCCTTTCAGACTAAAGCATTGCTTTACCTTCAATGGCGAAACCTTGAGATATACAAAATCTCCGATATTGAAAGTCAGGTCTCTCCTTCTCTTGTCAGCATAACTCTTCTATCTGGATTGGGCTGTCTTGAGGTGCTCACGGACTTTGTGAACCTTCTCTTCAGCTTCTCGGAGAATGTCGGGTCCAAAGATCCGACTCTCCCCTACTTGCGACCAATTCAAAGGGGTGCGACACTTTCTTCCATATAGGAACTCAAATGGTGCTATTTGCAAACTAGCTTGATAACTATTCTTATATGAGAATTCTGCGAAAGGCAGGCAGTCTTCTCATTTTGATCTGTACTCCAAAACACAAGCTCTTAACATATCTTCTAAGATTTGGTTGACTCTCTCAGTCTGTCCATCAGTTTGCGGGTGATAAGCGGTGCTAAAATTCAACTTGGTTCCCAATCCTTCCTGGAGTTTCTGCCAAAATCTCGAGGAAACTAGGTTCCTCGATCTGATACTACGGTCTTGGGGGTTCCATGCAGACTAACAATCCTAGCAATATATAGCTCTGCTAGTTTTGAACTCTGGTAGGTAGTCTTGACTGGTATAAAATGAGCTACCTTGGACAGTCTATCAACGATAACCCAGATGGAGTCATTTCCCCTACTTGAAGTAGGCAGACCGGTGATAAAGTCCATTCCGACAGAATCCCATTTCCATTCCGGAATCTTCAAGGGTTGCAACAGTCCTGCGGGTCTCTGATACTCTGCTTTGACTCTTTGACAGATGTCACACTTGGCGATGTAGCTTCCGATTTCTCTCTTCATCTTGTGCCACCAAAATTGCTCTTTCAAATCTTGATACATCTTCGTTCCTCTGGGGTGGATAGAATAAAGAGTATCATGAGCTTCCTGCATGATAACCTGCTTCAGCTCCGACTCTGCTGGCACACAGATACTTCCTTTGTACCACGGAACTCCTTCTTCGTCTTCAGTGAATCCAGGTACCTTTCCTATACCAATACGATGTTTAATTCTGTTGATACTTTCATTTCCCTTCTGGGCTTCCTTGATTTGGCTAATCAAAGTGGGTTGAAGTCCAATGCTAGCTAAGAATCTTTTGCTAACTAGCCCAGTTCTAAATTGCTCCAACTCCTCATACAAACTTGGTTGCTTCTCCTTGATCATGGTATTTAGCCTACACGGCAATCTGCTAAGAGCATCTGCTACCACATTGGCTTTACCGGGGTGATAGTGAATGTCAAGGTCATCATCCTTGATTAACTCTATCCATCTTCTTTGTCTCATATTCAGCTCCTTCTGAGTGAAAATATACTTCAAGCTTTTGTGATCTGAGTAAATCTCACAGCGATTACCCTTCAGATAATGACGCCATGTCTTCAAGGCCAACACCACGGCTGCTAACTCAAGATCATGGGTTGGATAGTTCTACTCATGCTGCTTCAGTTGTCGAGACAGATACACGATGACTTTGCCTTCTTGCATCAGTACACATCCGAGAACAATCTTGGATGCATCACAATACACATCAAACGTCTTCTTGATATCTGGCATGATCAATATGGGGGCTGAAATCAATCTCTTCTTTAGGTCCTGGAAACTGGCTTCACATTTGTCGGTCCACTCGAATTTCTTGTCTTTCTTCAACAATTGGGTCATGGGTCTAGCGATGCTCGAGAATCCTTCTATGAACTTGCGGTAGTATCCTACCAATCCAAGAAATGCACGGACTTGGGTTCTAGTGGTTGGGGCTTCCCATTCTTCGACATCTTTGATCTTGGCGAGATCAACAGAGACTCCTCCGGCAGACACAATATGTCCTAGGAATCCTACTTCTTTCAGCCAAAACTCACACTTGCTGAACTTGGCATATAACCGATGCTCTCTCAGGGTTTCTAGGATGATTCTCAGATGTTGCTCATGCTCTTCTTCTGACTTGGAGTAGATAAGGATATCATTGATAAACACAACGACAAACTTATCCAGGAAATTCATAAAGATCTTATTCATGAGATTCATGAAATAAGCAGGGGCATTGGTTAATCCAAAAGACATAACAGTATACTCGTATAAACCATATAGAGTAGTAAAGGCGGTCTTCAGAATATCCATTGCACGAATCTTAAGTTGGTGATAACCAGTCCTAAGATCAATCTTTGAGAATACCTGGGCACCAGTCAATTGATCAAATAGATCTTCTATCTTTGGCAAAGGATCTTGTTTTTGATGGTGACGTCATTCAGCTTTCTGTAATCGGTGCACAGACGGTTGCCTCCATCTTTCTTGTCGACGAATAACACTGGTGATCTCCATGGCGATGCGCTTGGTTGAATCAAGCCTGTTGCTAACATGGCATCCAACTGCTTCTTCAATTCTACTAACTCTGAGGGGTTCATGCTATAGGGTCTCTGGGCTATGGGTCCGGTTCCGGGGATTAGTTCGATAATGAACTCAATATCCCTATCCGGGGGCATACCTGGCAATCCATCTGGGAATACGTCAGGGTATTCACAGACTACTCTGACTTGGTCAATGGTGGGCAGGGCTAGACTCTTGTTGCACTTGAATTGATGAGGTAAGGTTTCAGATATATGCTCTACTGTTACTCCAGAGCTACTGGTCATGGTGATGGATTTCTTAGCATAGTCTATCAATCCTTTATGCCTTGACATCCAGTCCATACCTAGTACTACTTCCAGTCCTTTGGTTCCAAGTACTATTAGGTTGGCAAAAAATCTATCCCATGTATTCTGATAGGCACAACTTTGCAAATTTTTCTAGCTTTTGTAGTTGATCCGGGGATTTGAACTATCATGACATGCTTCAAGTTGGTTGGGTGGATCTTACTAGTGCATGCAAATTCTTCGGTGACAAATGAATGCGATGCTCCCGAATCAAACAATACTCTTGCTAAAACTGAGTTGACAGAAAACATACCCAGCACTACATCTGGCGCTTCTTGGGCTTCTTCGGCGTCTATGTGGAAGAGACGGCCATTGCGGTTGTTCCCTGGGGCAAATCTTCTTCCTGGTTGAACACGACGCTGCTGTTGAGCTGGGGCATTCACATTGGCAGTGGCGGCAGTCTTCTTGGGGCACTCATTGGAATAGTGACCCTTCACTCCACACTCGAAACAAGTTATCTGGGACTTGTCTTTTGCTGCCACAGGCACAACATTGCTTCTAGTTCTGGGTGCAGTGTTGTTGTTGTTGTTGTTGTTGTTTCTCTTGGGAGGGGAACGGTTGAAATTACTGGTGTTGCCAGAGTGATTGTTGTTTCCTCTGGACTTCACATTGCCTCCGCTACGGTTGGGGTAGCTTGGGCAAGACATTGGGGGTTGGTTGTTCCTCAGTGCATATCCTGGTGAGGGGTTGGGATGGTACTTCTAGTGACTGTTGGATCCAGATTGCTGCATCATACGACGTTTGCGGTTGTCGTTTGCCTGGTTAATCTTTCCTTCCATCTGAATTGCGGAGTCGACTAGCTCTTCGAGATCTTGGAAACGGATGTTGACAAGGACAGTCTGCATCTCATCATGCAGTCCGTTCAAGAATCTCTCCTTCTTCTTGGCCTCTGTGTTGATCTCATCAGGTGCATATCTGGCAAGTGACAAGAATCTGTCATGGTACTCCACCATAGTCATTCTGCCTTGCTTCAACTCTCTGAATTCATCCCTCATTCTGGTGACTAGACCCTGCGGCACGTGGGTGCGGCTGAACTTGATTTTGAAGGCTTCCCATGTCATCACTTGACCATGGTTCATCAGGCGGATGCTGTTCCACCATGCTCTTGCATCTCCTGCCAAGTAGTGGGTGGCAAAGAGAACCTTCTCGTTGTCATCAACTCTAGCTACTTCCAAATTGTTCTCCATCATCTGTAACCAGTCATCTGCATCTAATGGGTTCTCCCAAGTGCTAAATATTGGGGGATTTGTATTCTGGAAAATTTTCAACTTGGATCCTTGATGATCCTGATTTCCATGGTTCTGAGTATTGAGAGCCATCTGGGCGATCTGTTGTAGTGTTGCTAGATTAGCTTGGCGCTCTGCCCTGCTTGCTTCTCTGTCTGCGATGAGATTCTGCAGGATCTACAGCATTGGGTCTTACGATGAGCTGGTCCCTCCTTGGTTTCCACGAGTCATCTGAAGATTGAGGTAGATAAAGGGGTAAGAGGGGAAGTTCTAAGGTTCAAGGTTTTGATTTCAAATCTAAAACTTTGAGTTTGACTTAGGTTTTGCAACTAACTTCTTTTCATTCATTCAAGCAAAGCACACGATACAAACACACACACACCACAACCACAAAGGAAAACAGATGGTTTTAAGAACCATTCTGCAAGCTACGATACAGTGGGACCGATACATCTCATGCTATGACAGTGCTGTAGTGCATCTACTCATCGTCGATGAAGTCGGATTCCTCATCGTTAGTGTAGAAGTCCACGGCATCCTCCTCCAGAAAGTCATCATCATTGTTGAGGTAAGAATCCATATCTCCCTGGATGTCTTCACCTTCCTCTTCTTCTTCCTTTGTTGCAAGCTGAGCTTCTTGCTCCTTGATGGTCTTCTCGAGGTCGGCCACCTTCTTGCAAAGACGGGTGATGGTGCGATCCTTCTTTTCACGCTGGAGGCAAAGATACTGACGGTCCTTGACAAGCAGTGAGAAAGTCTGGGCCTTCTGGTCGGCAATGACACGGTTGTGGTTGGCAAACTCCCTAGCATTGTCCAATTCCTTCTGGTGGTCGTACAGCAGGAAGTCAAGGTTCTCCACTTAACGCTTCAACTCCGGGTGACCCGGCATCTCCATTGGCATTCCCATGAAGTCACACCTTGCATAGTGAGCAAAGCGGGTTCCTTTGATTTGGTTGACACTGAGGGCACATAGACGTGCGAGAGCTTCATGCATTGCCCTAGCTAATCCATCTAGCCAGTTGTTCTCTCTGACGGAGAACTGGATTCTCCCGGACGTTGGTGCTTCTATGCTTCCTCGAAGATCAGCAGTGACTAGCCATTGTAAATCCCCTCCTGGGGGTCCAGGAAGTTGAGCTCCAAGAAACTCCGGATGTGGGCGTCCCAATAACTCAGACATTGAATCTAGATCCCTCTCGAAGATCAGTTGGCCTCCATTGCCCAACTGGTAGAACTTGCTGAACTGAGTCTCCATCTACAAGAATTAAGGATTAGTAAGTTAGTGAAGTGATCAAGTGTGTCAAATTTTAGGTAGTAATGTAAGAATTGGAGGAACATGAATTTTTGAGAAAGAATGAATTCCCAAGGGTAAGAGAGGAAATAGTTTTTCATAAATACTCACTTTGGTTTTGAAATTAAGTTTTTGTTCGGACGCCCATTCTAACTAGGGTCTCCTATGGTCAGGATGGCTCTGATACCAACTTGTCAACACCCGAATTTTTAATCCCAAATGCCTGTTATGTGATACATCGCAATCCCAGGATTACCATTTTTGCGCGACATAACATATTGGATATCACAGTACATCATCCATTACAAACCATAAATAAGGTCTTACACCAATAAAGATCTCATGATCCAGTCTTAATACAACAAGCAGCGGAATAAATAATAAGCGTAGCGGTGGGGTCCATCTTTAGGGGCACATGCAATGCTGACGAAGGCAGATAGTCCTAGTTATCATAGTCGTCCTGTTGTCCGTCATCTTGGTAGTCTCCTTCATAGTCTGGCCATGAGAATAGCCAGGGACAAAAGCCATGAGTACTCTTTAAGTACTCGCAAACTATCACTAACAAGTAGTATCGTTCTAGTGTAAAATGCTAACTCTAGGTTTAACTATAAAGTTAAGTTTGAAACCTAAGTTGAGTTCTGAAACCAAGAAAGATAAAACAAAGTTCTAGAATCACTTAAGTTTGGAAGCTAGTGTCATAGTCACAACACTGTTGTGGTCAAGTCAAGGTTCATCATTCATTTCATAAGTCGTTTTGAAAATATCTGACAACAAAACAGTATGGCCACTCCAACTGTCCATAACCTTAGACGCGGCTATTCGAATAGTTTGACACTCTGCAGAGGTGGTACACTTTCACCACAAGATTTGATACATATGTCAGGGATAACCCCGAATCATCATACTTAGTATGCAGATAATCAAACATAACCTTTCCTTTACACACCCTAGTATAAGCACCTCTCCTATGAGCATGGCCTCCCAACCATGACCAACTGTCATCTTGGGCACTGCATAGGTGGACAACATTGAGAGGTAGCCTCAGCTCAAACCTCTCCTGCGAGGGAACTAATACTAATGCATATAAACTTCCGGCTAAGCCTTACCCAATTTAGGTATTGTGGTTGTACGGTAAATTTGGAATGGTATCGCATCCGAATCCAGCCATCAGTTTTTGTAAGAGGGCTAAGGCTCATGCCTCAACATTTTCATCATCATAAACCATTTGTGTTTATCAACACATGTCAAAACATCTCAATAGAATGACTCATCATTCCAAGGTTTTCATAATTCATTTTCACCAAGTATTCCCATCTAAAGTGACTCAAGTTTTGATTTAACTCTAAGCTACTAAGTTAAGAGTGTTCACTAAGGTGGGATGCTAATATCAATCTCATGCCATAGAATGACATCTAAGGTTATCTAGATAGGTGAAGTTTTATACTCTTTATGCTACCTTCAAAACAAGTAAAGGACTTTAATAAAGTAAAGAAGTAAAAGCTTGGAAATAAAACTTGGGGTAGGTAATAGTCAAAGTGGTATAACCAAAGCATGTCTAATGTCTTTGCTTGGGTTATCTAGATTTCAAGGGTTAACTTGCATTGTTAATGATGGCTTGCTAAGTATTATACTTGCAAGTGTTAGCTTGCCAATAATAGCTTGCCTTGGTTGGTGCAGTGGTTGAAGTTTTCTTCCTCCTCCTCTTGGTAAAACTCCTCCTCCTCCTCGAAAGCTTGGTCGGTACTATCGTCTATAAATACATGCAGAGTACACAATCACCAAACAATACTTAACTAGTCTACTTAGCACTCTAAGGCATATATTTGATGATCTAATATCATCACAAGCATCACAAGGTTTAGTTAACTAACTTTATTCTTTTTATTTAAGAAAAGTAATTTCTACTCATTGAAATTAACTAAGATTTAATATTCTCCAATTAAAATATGGGATCATGTGGACACATGTCATCACCACATATTATAACATATGGGAATGTGATTTAAAGGTTGGATCACATTTAATTAAGTTTAAGTTTAATATTTAATGATTTAAAGTGACTAGAAATGCCTATATAGTATTATTTTGGTACTAGTCCAAAGTCACTGCATGTAAACCTTAATATTATTACATATTCATATAGGTATGGTTAAATGTGATTTTTGAGAGTTGGAATCAACTCAAAAGCTATTATGGTTGATTTTATAAAAAAGTTTGAATGTGGAAAAGCTGCTGTCTTGTTATTTTTACTAGGAGAGATCTCTAACTCTAAATGAATTAAATCCAACGGTCTTGGATAGATCTTTTCAGTAGCTTTCTAACAAAATTTGAATCACTCAATTTGGTTCAGCAAATCTTCCTGAATTGATTTTTAAACTAAGGGATAGAAGTGAGTTCAATTTAAAATAGAAAAATCTATATTTGAACTAACTGGGTCGCGCGAGAAACTAAGGGCCGGCCCAGTGGTGCTCCGCGGTGCTGAGGACAACTGACATGGGTGTCCCACATGTCAGCTAAACATCAAACGCGAAGCGGTACGGGGCACTCTTAGCGCTATGATTAAAAGATAGATCAACGGCTGAGGATCGTCGTCCCCGGCGAATAGGTCGCCGACGAGAGCTAATCCTAGCGGCTCGGTGGGTGTACGTGGGGGCTTACCAGGGCTCCAGCTAGACGTGGCGATGGGGCGATCGAGCTGGTGGACGACGGCGGTTCTAGGCGTTGTCGCAACGGCTCCTGGGGCAGTCGCAATCAACGTCGCCTCTCCTCCTCTACTGCGGCAAGCTCCGGCAAAATTTCGGCGAACGGCGGCCCGCCTTGCTCCGGGGATGGGGTGGAAGGATCAGCGGAGAGAGGGGAGTGAGGTGGTGTGTAGAATGAGGCTGGGGATGGCCTCTATTTATAGATCGATGAAGCGACCGAACGGGATGGGCTGGCATCTCCGGCGAGGGCGGTACAACGTGCTATCGTCGTGGCTAGAGGTAGGGGACGGTGGCTTGCCTCCTGGTGATGCTCTATGGCTTAAAGGCGTGGCTAGGGGCGGTGGCATTTGGTCGGGTGAGGCTGGTGCTCTGCGTGGCAGAGGCGGCGTTCGATGCGGCGCACGGTGGATGCAGGTCAAGCGGCGGCGAATGGGCATGTCCAGGCGGTTCCTGGGGTCGTGGCGAAGCGGTGCGCGTGGGCTGCGGTCGAGGCGCGGTGTGTGCACGCTTGTCGGGCGCGGCGCTTTGGCGCATGCTCGGCATGGTTTAGACGGTTTGGGCACGACACTCTGCGGGTGGTCCATGGCTCGGCTCTGCTCGGGAAGGAGACAGAGGGCTGTGGTGTGGTCTGGTCTAGCTCCTAGACATGGCGAGAGAGAGAGGGGCGGTCTGCTGCGAGCTATCCATGCTCGACCGGCGAGCATGGTTCTCAGGTGGCGCGACACTGCTGCAAATGGCTAAGGGGTAGCCTCTTGATGGCTGGGTTGGGTCTGGGGGAGACAAGGGCATCTACTAGGGTTCAAATGGTTCGACAAAATTCAATCAAAAACAGTATAAGTTAGGCCATTTTGATTATGTCTGCAACCTGTTCAACACAATGGCCGCAAGAAATTTAAATTCGAATTTTGAAAAGATTTTTGGTGTGTGATCTGATCTTATGCTTGGTAATCTCTGGTTGCTGGGAAATGTCAAGGTGAATTGGTTTGGTTGGTTTTTGCACAAGTGGGATCTTCTCATATGATTTGGATTCCATTTTCAACTGCCATTTAAATTTAGTGTTTGAAAGTTTTTGGGGTGAAACAAAGTGGGCCTTGGTACATCACTACTTGTACTAGCAAGGGGTGCAAAGATCCACATTTGTTTCTATTAAGATTTGAGTTCTAGGAACAATCAAAGTAGGCATGGTGATTAAAATGGCACAAATGACCATTTCCTTAGTTTATTCTTTTTGATTTGTTTTTCTTTGGGATTTGTTTGGGAATGATCTAGATGATGTTTATTTCACCTTAGAATCATTTTACAATCAATGGATCACTCAAACATGGCAATTCAAATCAACTCCTAATTTAAATGCATACACATATGAATGCTTAATTATTTTAAATGGAAACATTTTTGTTAACCCAAAATTGGGTAGATTTGATCTTGATTAACCTTGGATTAGAGTTTTGGGATCTTACAATTTGGCTACTAATCGTAAGGGTTCCCAGAGTGACAGAAACCTGAACCCCCGTTAGGAAACCATTGCACAAGGACGTAAGGGTCTTAGAGTTTAAAGCCGTGGTTAGATTTCTACCTTAATTACTTTCTTGTACTTACGGATGTTTGCAAGGGGTATAATCACAAGTATGTATTAGTCCTAGGAAGGTCGGTACATTAGCACATGTTCACGCACACAACACTTAGCAAGCTAAAGAAGATTAATCAACTATATGAAGCGAAAGCACTTGACAGCCTTCCCATCTGTCCTCGAGAACGTTTGGTCATCTTAAGTAATGGAACCGGCTTGTCCTTTGCTGCATAAAGGATTGGGCCACTTGCTGCATTTATTCTTATTGTCTTTTATTTACTCGTACTTTATTTACTTGATTTATCAAAAACCCCTAAAAATTTGTTTGCTAGGTATTTGCAGAGAATTCCTGATCCATACCACTACCTAGCACCTTCTGCTTCTCGTTGGGTTTGACACTCTTACTTATCGAAAATACTGTGATGCACCCCCTATACTTGTGGGTCATAACCCGTCCCAGCAGGGTGCCGGAATAGAGACTTTTGTCCCCTGAATCTCCTCTTCGATGGTGGCGGTGCTGCAGAACTTTTTGTGGAATTCTGATCTAGTCTCTAGGGTTTTCATCTCAGGGGGAATATATAGGCGAAGGGGCAAGGTTAATGGAGGCCGGAGGGGCCCACACCACCTGGTGGCACGCTTGGGGGTACCCGCACCACCATAGGGTGTGGCCGCCTCGGTGCCCTCCTCCGTCTCTGCTTGTGTCGGTAAAAATAGGAACTTCGGCTTTTGTTTCGTCCTACGGCATCTTGTTAATAGGTTAGTTCCAGAAAATGTATAAATATACCTCAAAGTGTAAACAAAACATAAGATAGTTGATACAAAACAAGCATCGAGTATCAAAAATATAGATACATTTACAACTTATCACCCGCCACCACAGACCACCTCCGGACCAACCTAGGGCATTGTCGTGCTCGCCCCGGTCTCATCGTTCATCTCCAACCAGGCTCACAAGAAAGCGCACCATGAATCATGCGGAATCGAGCTCTGCAACCTGCCGGCCGTCGCAGCCATCACCATCGATTCGCCGTCTTCTGAGTTCCTCCTACCTGAGCAACCCCACCGCTTTGACCCTGGTGAGCCAGTGGTGCGCAGGCACCATTTCAATATCTCCCTCTTGCCCTGGATCAATCTTTCCCCGTAGCCCGCCGTCCGCCGCCGCGGTAGCTAGCTTTCGTCGTCGCTCCGGCGACTGTTTGCTAGTGGCGCCACCACTGTTAGGTTCCCCGTGTTGCACTCTTTCGAATCACACCAACCGCGCTTGCCAAAATCCGCCAGATCATCGCCGTCGTTCACCATCTATGCGTCACTGGCTAGGTGACGTCATCATGACGTCACACTTGCGTCACCCTTGACCAAGTCCAAGTGTTGACTGGTCCGCATCAGCGTGGCTTGCCGACGTGGCTAGTGGCCCACCTGTCTGTGATTCAGGTTAGAGTTAGTATCAGTGTAAAAAGATCTAACCTACATGTGTGTGTCATGCTGACGTTAGCACTGACGCAATAAAACATTTACATATTTTCGTTTAGAATTTCAGAAAATTATTAAATCTTATTAAATCAATAGCTTTTGTTTTATAATTTAGAAAAATATGTATTATATATTAAAATGTTCAGAAAAATAAACTCTATAATATAAAACTATTATCATTTTATTTTCTAACTTATATAAAATAATAATAATTAATTAGTAAAAATCTATTAAGGTTAAATCTTAAATAAATATATTCTATTATTTAAAATTCATAAAAATTAGTATAATATATCCAAATTCTTTGAAAAACAAAATATATATTTATAAACTTATTTTGTACATTTTTGTGACACTTAACTAAGTATTTGTTATTTATTTAGTATTTATAAAGTGATAAAACTTATAAAAATCATATCTTATTATTTAAAAATCAAAAAATACATATAATATACCAAAATGATCACAAAAATAATATCTACATGTTATTCACTTTATAAGTAAATAAAATTTTAGTACTCCAATAAACTTGAATTAAATTTATTTCCTTATTTGATAATTCATAAAAGGATATATAAAATTGATAATGCTTCTAATATTATCCATTAAAGGTCTAATAATAGTGTTAATCTTGAGTAATTCTACTATGTAGTAAAAATAGTCTAAAACATCCTAAATACAATATTTGTTAAATTATTATTGGCAAATAAGTGTATATCATTTTCCAAAGGGATTTTATCAAATATAAAATCCTCAAGCATAATATTTTGACTTATTAAAACCTTTTACTATTATTTCACTCACAAGTTTATCAATATATTATAAATCCAAAGATAATTCATAAGTAGTTAAATAATATTGTTTCCTTGTTTACAAATCATAACCACTCATTTATAAGGAGACAAATGATTCTATTCAATCATAAAGTTAAGAAACTACTACTCAAATAAAAGTAGTACCACTCTTAATTAACCTTAAAGAAACATTAAGAAGTGAACAAATTATAATACCATATAATGACCAAGATAGATAAGTCTCAACTACTAGTGTGGTCCTTATTCAAATAAAGGAATCCTTTCTTCTTTGAGAATTATAACTAGAAAGAAAACCTCAGAGTGTTAACTTATAGTTTAAATGCTTTAATTTAGTTAAGTAAGATTTTCTTCAAAACTTATTCTTTTAAGAAACATTAAAAGTAATCCTTGAACACTTCTTTAAAAGCTCTATTTGATTCTTAATCTTGCTTAAGAAATATTTCAGATACGATGACCCATTTGAGTGCTTTAGTATTCCATGCTACTTGTTGTATTTACATATTGTTTCACACACACTCTGACAAGCCTTAATAAGAAGCACACATTGAAGCTGGTATAAAAGTGAAACACATTCTAAAGAAACCATCCCCAGTTTCTGAACCTTAGATTAGGTACGATTATTCCGGGGGTTCGCGTTTATCAAATTGCATTACATTACTTATGCATAATTGAATCTTGCTTCTTTAAACATTAGTCCTTACCGGACCAATGATGTTGTTTACAGAATTTGGATCTTCTAGTGTCTCGAAGACCGTGAGTGCATAATATTGCAATCACGAAAGGCAAGTTCACACTTGCTCATGTCCTTTGATTATTTTCTATGCTTGTAACTCAACTATTGTCATCACCTACATTTCAAAAAGGTCGAAAACACTATTTTCATAATTAACTAGAAGTATCGGTGATTGATCTAGGGTGATCAGCTAATCTATTATAACTGGCAATGGAAACACCATTGTACAGGAATGTATCATCTAGGACTTAACAACCAATGTCGCCTATGATTCTAGCGCCGTATATTACGTGTTAACCATGAGATCTAGAATGGGACAGAGAAGTCAGCTGGATCTTCTTCCTTTCGCATGGACGGATGACCTGATCATGAGGCTGAGGATTTCTCGTGGAGAAACCTAGCACATGGGTGGAACCCCTTAGTTTCCCGTGATTTTGGTGTCTAGATTATCTCGAGAGGCTGTCAGTGGTTTAGCTGGTCCTTTAAGGGAGCTTGCCAAGGCATAACCATGTTATAACCGGTCCTATAAGGGGCTTGACAGAGGTGGGACATGTCCTGGAGGATCGTGTCTTCATGCGGGGTCGTGGAGAGGGGTAGTGATTGGCTTGGATCATCTACTGGGCCCCACATCACGGAATTGTGGACGGGATTAAGCTGCCCGGTTGTGCAACAAGGATTTGGTCTCTCATGGGTAAAGCAACGCTCCTCTGTAGAGTGTAAGAACTATGACATGTTACTCCCTGTTCCAGGAAGGAGCTACGAACACGGTAGGAAAGGAACCCCACGAAGGTTCTGGTCAACCTGTGAAGGTTGTCGGACATAGTTTTCAGAATAAAAGCAACCTTTGAAGAAATGTTTACGAAAACCTACATTGCCTACGACCTTTGGTCTGTGGCTGTAGAGATAGTGCATCATACACTTCTTTTTAGTGAACTTGCTGAGTACGCTCGTACTCAACCGTACCTTCTTAACCCTTGCTAGGTTCTAAGACGTTGAAGACGACGTCAACATCAATTTCTGCTCAAGAAACCGTCATCGGGAGCTCAAGTTCTTCATAAAGTCAATGAAGTCAACATATACATCAACCGAAGTGAAGAAAAAGTTCTTAAGTAGATAGGAGTAGATTCTCTAGCCATAAAACCTACTTCTGTAGAGCATTGCAATAGTAGCAATGGCAAGCCAAATAGTTTAGATACTAGTCTTAGTTACTAGATAGTTCTAGGTTATCATTTCGGGTTCTTCTTTGTAAGAAGTTCTTTCTCTCTCTTTAACCTAGAGTGTTCTCTAGATATTTTGTAAATAGTAAAGTTGTAATCTATAGTCATGTCTTGGACCTGCTATGTTTCTGTCGTACCACTCTGAGGGATGTAATGCTAGTGAACGGTGTTTCATTGGTGTTATGTCAACGACTATAGTGTACTACATCATGAAGTGGTATGCTGGGTCGCCGGAGTTGGTATCAGAGCATATGCTTTGACCTTAGGATTAAAACCCTTTTAGGAAGATCTATAGATTGGATAGTGACTATAGGAGCCATCTTATCTAAACCAAGACTTGTGATGGATATCCACTTGAGGATAAACCTTGTCACACTTAAGTTGGATGTTCTTGTCATCTTTCTTAAAGATTAGTTATCTATCTTCTCTAGAGAATTGTCATTTTAGAGTAGCTCTAAATAGGTATAACACCACTAAGATATATTAAGTAAGTTAAAATATCAAAGAAGATTATGGCTAAGATCAGGATATCATGTGGAGTAGTAGTAGTGATGGAGTCTACAGTTAGAATTCCTATGAAGTAGCAGAATCTTATCACTAGTTGATACCATTATACCCTTGAAGGTATAGATGTAATAGGAAGTAAATCATGTGGGATTCACTTGAGAAGTCTACATGATGAAGTATGATTTGGTTGGGAATCAACAATAGTAAGCCAAGAAGAAGAGTCGTCATGGTGATATTAGCTCTTCAATCATGATGACTAGGTAAATCTTAACAAGTTCATGGTGAGAATAGCTCCGAGACGATGCTAAGTTTGTAATTATGACAAGTATTCAGTAACAAATCTTGTAATAACAGTAAGAAAAGGACAGTGTAGGTCTATGATAGAAGGAATAGGTGACATAACATTACGATAAATGTTGGATTAAGGTAGTAACTACAATGTTATTAGTAGTCTTTGAGAGATCATGAGAGGGTAGTTTATGATAGGATGCAAGGTTAGTAGTCTAGTAGTCCCGAAAGAAAGATAAGAAGTTAGTTAGAACCAAAGTGTCGTGGTGGTGGCACGGCAGATGCCATGAATAGGCTAAAGATGGGGCCAATGTGTGTTAGGGGAATCCAGGGAGGGAGAGCGTGGTGATTCCACGCATGGAAGTTCTTGTATATTCTCAATCAATGGTGTTTTCAAGTACTCTTGAGGCTCTTAGCAAGAAGGAGACAATGTTTCTTACCCCCTACCAACTAGCCCTAGAGTTCAACCTTAGAAAGAGAGTGATTCCTCTATTTGCCGTCCCTCTCTATGGAGGCCCTGGTGCTCCTTATATAGGGGAGCCCGGGTTACAATTCTAGGGCACAGGTGGCAGCATATTCTATGAATATGCTCCTTTCCTAAAGCAGATGCTTCTTTATTCTTCTTTAACGGCTCGTCCGGGCTTTGGACGTAACCTGCAACATCATCCTAGTCTTTTCGCGTCATGGGCTACGTCATCCGGCTTTGCCTGCGTCACCTTGGTCACCACTGACCCGCTGGTCCTCTCCTTTACTTTACTTTGCACATGCTTCAGCTAATAAAGCCACCTTTTGACTAACGGGGAATTCCTTCTCTATGAAGCCAAGATAATCCGGCTAGCATATAGCTAATCCGGCCTACCCAATTACCTGCAAAATAGATAGGCATGGCCGACATAGATCTTATGCTGGCTGGACCATTGTCAAGGAAATGCCCCATGGGCCGGGGCACACCGTGATTCGGCCTACCTTGAGGTGACCCGGTCAGTATTTTGCTTTGACCGTGCCGTACCCCAGCTAACTCGGCCTTTATACCCCGGCGTTGCCCTACCCGGGGGTATCCCCCCAACATTAGTCCCCGAAGCTGGTGCGGCCTTAGCAACTTTTTTAGTTGTTAAGGCCACAACAGGTTCCCATATCCGAATCTTTTATTCCTTGGGCCGAGTTATCTCGTAGCCCGGAGTTTCTTTTGTTGGGATCCTTTCGCTCTTTCCGGGTTATTCCTCATTGGCTAGGTATTTTTCTTACTTATCCGGGTTTCTTTTCCTTCTCTCGTACGCTTCTCCACATCCTACGTGGAGGGTAATCATCATTTTCCTCACTTTAAGGGCCATGCGCATTTACCGCGCCAGTTACTGTCGCTGTGTCAGGCATAACAGCTGTCAACGTCCCATCACTGCAGCGCCTCGTTAACTATAACGCCATGTCCTGTCACGGGATCATTTGCTCCCGTGGCCCCTCTTGTGGCCTTGCTCTAATTGGTTGCTTGGGCCACATACACACTTGCTGCGTGTGGCATGCCATCCGCAAAGGATCCCACGACGCGTGTGGTACGGTTAAGTAGAGGGTGCGGTGCACTCCCAGGGGAATTTCCCCCATTCACGCGTGCTCCATTGCTCTCTCTTTCACTGCGACTCCGCCACCGCCGGTTTTCTTCTCCACGAGCGCCACTGCGACCGTGCTCCGGCGATATTTCACGCCACCGCCACCGTTTCCAGTGCCAATCTCCACCACGGGGCCTTGCGCTTCCTGTTTCCCCTCTTTCGGCTACCATTATTCAGATTATCCTCTCGAGAGCTTCGATCTCACCATGACTGAGGCAGAAGCTTCGATGGTGGCGCAGCAGGAGGAAGGGACGGAGGGCCGCGAGCGCGGATGCTGGGATGGCTCCATCGCCTGCGAGGAGGACCTGGCTTGGCTCTACGCCTCCCGTCGCGTCCCTGCCGGCGTCGCCTACCGCCTCCCCGCCGGTGAGATTACTCCCACCCCCAAATCTGGGGAATACGTGGTTTTCTTGTCGCATTTCCAACGCGGCTTCGGCCTTCCCACCTCTGATTTCTTCTTTGATTTCATCTCCACCTACAAATTGCAACCGCATCATCTTCCCGCAAATGCTATCACCTCTCTGTCCTCTTTTTCCTCCGGCATTGAGGGATACATCGGCCTCTGGCCAACCAAAGAACTTTGGATCAAGTTCTTTGGTTTGCAGAGGAATGTGGTTCCGGACAAGGAGCGTGCCCCGGAGGACAAACACTTGACCCAATGTGGCGCCACCTCCATCTCGCCCCGGAAATAGTCCGTCTTCCCCCGGGTCACGGGGCTCGAATCTTGCAAGGGCTGGGCCCAGACCCTCTTCTATGTCCGGAACACCACCAAGGAGGACCAGATCCGGCTGCTCCCCTTCAGACTCAGTCCTCTAGACACCTCGCGATGGGAAAGCATTCCCAAGCGTGCCACGACCCTGGCGAATCAAGTGGCTTGCCGGATCACGGAGCTGCTTAAGGAGCATCTCCGGGGGGAGGATATCATGATCACTTTCCTCCATAGCCGGGTCTCACCCCTCCAGAAGCGAGCCCACAAGATTTGCTACCTTAGCGGTCCTGTAGACCCTCACCGGACCTCCTCTTTTGAGCTTGATAACTTGGCGGTTTACCGCCGGGTTAAGGCCATCTTCAACGTGGAGAAGGAGTTCTCCGAGGCCTGGGAGTGGGGACTTGAGCCCTTCACTCGCGCCAACCCTCCTCCAAAGGTAAGTTAACCTTTTTTTGTTATCTGGATTTTCTTTGTGTGTTGATTTCCCTTTGTAACTTGGCAATTATTGTTTCGGAAATTTCTCCAGCAACCGCTGGAGGATGGCGAGGTTCTGGCCAGCAAGTGGTTGGAGGACCGCCCTGAGGGAGACGAGGTGGAGACCGGCCCGGAGGCCTTCTTGCCTGCCCCGGACGTTGTCAAACGCAGCGCTGGTAAGGCCTCTTCTTTAAGGGATTGGCCAAACAATGATGATTCGGACATTGAGGTCCTTGAGGTACTTTATCCGGTTCTTATTTCTTATTTGCATCTGGCTTATGTTCGAATGTTCATCTAACCCGGAAGCTCAGGTCCATGAGGTTCCTCCGCTTGCCACCGGTGGCCTGGCCCCTTCCCAAAAGCGCGCAGCTACCCCGGCCGCAGCTTCGGAGGCACCGCCGCGCAACAAGAGGCAAAAGAAGTCCAGGGTTAAACCCTCGACCAAGCCTGCCGCCAAGAGCACAGTCCGGAGGGCACCCAAACCTCGGGCTCCTCCTACCGTTGACGAGTAAGTCCTTTTAGCATTGCTACCTCGGATTCTTCCATTGCTTGCCTTAGTCTCTGGTTGGTTCTTTCTTTTTGACTTGCTGTCCTTCCTTTTTTCTAGAGCTCCTGTGGATATTTCCCAGAGCGGTTCCGACATGGCCTCCCCACTCCGGAGCGGTCCCTCTCCCCCCACAACGATGATCATCGTCCACTTAGCCCTATTCATGAGGGTCCTGCAGCCGCGCCAGACCAGAGTCCACCTCGCCAAGAGGAGGGCAACGTCGACACGGGGGGTAGTGGCCCATATCTGGATACGGCAATGCTGGATCTGCCCAGCTCCTCGGCCTCTATGCCCAACGTTGAGGCGCCAGCTTCACCGGCGCCACCCCCAGTATCCCCAGTACCAGCAACAGCACTAGCAACAACACCACCAACAGCAGCAACAACACCAGCAGCAACACCAGCACCAGCAGTAACAGCAACAACAACACCAGCACCAGCACTAGCACCAGCAGCAATAGCACTAGCAGCAACAGCAACAGCAGTAGCAGCCGCAGCAAAGGCCTCCATGCCTCATAAGGGGAAAGCTCCTTCAGCCCCCACCGGGTCTGCCCCTTCCATCACTGACTTCTTTCAACATGCTCCTCAACCCTCATCCGGCAAAGCTATGAAGACTTCTGGGTTAGCTTCGCCCGGGCCAGCTTCCGGATCAGAGGGCAGCAAACAGCTGGTTCTGCGCACCAGCCCCGCTGCAGCTCAATCCGCCAGGCGTGAGGCCCATGGGAAGGGGTTAGCGACGAGCCATTCTTCGAGCAGCGAGAGTTATAGTCCACTACTCCTTGAGTACGTGAAAAACTGGAACAACACCGAATTCGTCGATCCCAATGACGATCTCCCAGAAAAGTTCGGCCCAGCCGAGTTCAGTGCGCAGATGAACTCCGCTACCAAGGCTATCTCCCTGGCTGGCCGGATGATGGAGGTAATCCTTTTTCTCCGCTGTTGGTGTTTTTCATAACTTATCATTTGTAGATATATCCCCTAGTCCCCGAGCCTCCGAGGGAATAACTTGTTATTCGGCCGGATGCTCCTTAGTTTTTGTTCATAACGTCATTAACTTGCAATAAATTTTGGGCCGGGTCTAGTTCCCTTGGCCCGGATCATATAGTTTTCAAATATCCACACACCTAGAGCCGGGTTAAGTTCCACTTGGCCCGGATCTTGTAGACTTCGAATATCCACACACCTAGAGCCGGGTTAAGTTCCACTTGGCCCGGATCTTGTAAACTTCAAATATCCACACACCTAGAGCCGGGTTAAGTTCCACTTGGCCCGGATCTTGCAGACTTCCGCATATCCACACACCTAGAGACGGGTTAAGTTCCATTTGGCCCGGATCTTGTAAACTTCGAATATCCACACACCTAGAGCCGGGTTAAGTTCCACTTGGCCCGGATCTTGTAGACTTCGAATTATTTCTACCTTGCCTCTGAATTTTTGTTTCTTTCCTGTTTCAGATTACCACTAACCACCGAACCACTGAGTTCTAGCGCCTACTAGACTCCTACAAAGACATACGCGGGCGTTATGGTAAACTCCCGGAGGAGTACCAAAAGAGGGGTTAGTTTCCATTCCTCTTCCTTCCTTGTTCATTCAAACTTCTTTAGAACTTATATGAATGTTTTGTCCGGATTATGCAGCCGAGGTTGAGGCTGAGAATATAATTATGAGGAAGAAACTTGTGGAGATCAAAGGTAAACTCATCCCCTTTACATGATCATTATACTTTCCATGCTTTATCCGGTGGACACTCATATTTTGGGTCCTCTAGATCATGTTGCAGTTGCTCTTGAGGACAGTGTCCCTATGCCTGAACTGATGACTCATTGCCTGGAACAATCAGGGAAGTATGAAGCTGAACTGAAGAAGAAGGACGCTGAGATAGCTCGGCTCCAGCAGCAGGAGTCGGAGATTACTCGGTTGAATTCCCAAATCTAGAGACTCAAGAGCTCTCATAAGTCCGTGCTGGAGAAGGCCGATCAGGAGTTTGCCAAAGAGAAGGAGCGTTTAGTTATGCAAATCTCCAAGGACAAGAGCTTACTGGAGGAAGCTGATGTCAAACTTATGTCGGCAACCACTGAGTACGAAAAACTCTGGGTCCACAACGCCAACACTGATTCCGAGCTTCAGCGACTCCTCTTCCAAATTGCGCGTAAGTTCTCTGCTCTAGCTTGATTTGTTAGAATCCGGATTTGGTCCATCCACTCATTATTGCTCCACTTATCCTTAGGAAAATTTCCAGAGAGCGATCCGTTCGCCGCCTCTGCCATACGCCAATCCCGTGAGCAGCATGGAATTCCTGCTGGCCCTGATGCCGAGCCAATTCCCTATACCACAGAGGATCTCCTGGCGAGTCTCACCGCTCGTCTTGAGGTAGTAAAGAATTTCAGCATGGACATTGTCCCAGCGGCAACAAGGATGTTTGGCTACTTCTGGCCCAGTGAGACCATGACCAAGAAAACCTCGGATTTCATAGCCAAACTCATGGAATGTGACACGCAACTGCACCTGTGGCATGAATCTGCAGCACAGGCTGGAGCCAACATTGCTCTGAAGTTTACGCTTTCATGGTATGAAGGGATTGACTTGGCGTTGCTCAGGCATATGCACACCAGGTCTAAGTGGTGCGAGGATCCGGAGTGGATCGCGCGCTGCCATGCCTGTGCGAACAATCTCATTTAGTACTCCTTCTGCCATGCCTGGAACGAGGGGCCGAGCTTGCTTGATGCTGCTGATGATGAGATTGTCTCTGGAGCTGAAGAGGAAGGGAATGAGAGCGAGGGCTCCGAGTTAGGCGACAAGGCTGAAGACCCGGAGGACAACGAAGTTAACCCGAAGGACGAAGCCAAAGCTAGCGCTCCTCCCACACACTCCGGAGTACCTCCCTCAATAGATGATTCTCCTGCTGCTTCTGCCCCTTGAAAAACACTCATCATATTTATTTGATCCCCGGAATGCTGGGTGCAGATGTACTTAAATACCTTGGTTTGCTTGTGCTACAATTTCATGTTTTGAACTAAGTTTTTATTGCTGGATTATTGTGGGCGAAGTCCCCGAGTTTCATTTTCTTGTTCCTCCAATTTTTGACTCGGCTCGCGTCTACCTTGATTCGGTTTTTTGACTTATGAGTCCGAGGTTTAAAAAATTGAGTTAACAGTACTTCAAACCTTGAGATTAGCTCAAAATGATTCGGCACTTTAGTGAAGAAAATAAACTAAGGGTTAGCCAAAAAACCAATGTCGGCCCGCTTAAGCTCGTTTTCCTTAGTTGTTTTTCATGTGCTTAGCCATTCCAAACTTGTTCTCTTGCTTGCCATGAAGCCAATTCTTGTCGGATAGCAGCAAACTCGTAGAGTTGGGTTTTTGGTGCTAACACATTACTAAATCAACTAAGACATAAGCGACTTAACCCAGCCGACACAAAAAATATGAAAACAAGACAAGTGCTATAGCAGTCCCCGAGTCTCTGCTTGGGGTGGCAAAGTTTTTATTGATAAGCTCACTTCAGACATACATACTAACATACGAGTAGTTCGGATACATTCACCTCTTAGGTGTAGAAAGGACGCAGCAGTGCTACGTTCCATGGTCTTTTGGATTCCTCTCCGGACCTATCCGCCTTGTTCTTTTGCTGGGGCTGTGCATCAATAAGATAATAGGAATCATTGCACAAAGCTTTGCTCACAATGAAGGGCCCTTCCCATGGGGGGGATAACTTGTGCATGCCAGCGGTGCGCTGTATTAGCCTGAACACCAAATCACCTTCCCGAAAAACTAGGGGGTTTACTTTCTGGCTATGATAGCGTCGGAGATTTTGCTGGTATATGGCGAATCTAGACATGGCCAGTTCTCTCGCTTCTTCCAGTAGATCAACATCATTCTGCCGGGCTTCGTGCACTTCGGCTTCTGTGTATTGGGTGAACCTAGGCGAATCATGCTCTATGTCGGTTGGTAATACAGCTTCTGCCCCATATACCAGAAAGAATGGCGTATAGCCCGTTGACCGATTCGGAGTTGTTCTTAAACTCCATAGTACCGCTGGTAGTTCTTCTATCCAGCAGCCCGCTGATCTTTGTAGCGGCTCTATGAGCCGGGGTTTTATCCCAGACAATACCAGTCTGTTGGATCTTCCCACTTGGCCGTTCGACGCAGGGTGGGCGACTGAGGCGACATCTAACTGGATCTTCTTTTCCTGGCAGAACCTCGCAAATGCTCCTTCGGCAAAATTTGTCTCGTTATCAGTTATGATGCTATGGGGGTAGCCGTATCTTAAGATTATATCCTTTAGGAATCTTACTGCTATTGCCCCATCACATTTCCGAATTGGTTTCACTTCAATACATTTGGTGAACTTGTCAACCATGACCAGCATGTGGGTCATCCCTCCTTTGGCCGGCTTAAATGGTCCTACCATATCTAGGCACCATACAACAAATGGCCATGTTATTGGGATAGTTTTCAGCTCCGACATTGGCAGGTGAGTTTTCGCGGCGTATCTTTGACAACCGTTACATTTTCTCACCAAGTCTTCTGCTTGCTCCAAAGCACTGGGCCAATAAAATCCGTGCCAGAAAGCTTTTGCTACTAAATCCCTTGAGGATGCATGGTGGCCACATTCCCCTTGGTGAATATCCCGGAGTATGTCAAGTCCTTCTTCCGGATCAACGCACCGTTGTAGTACCGCTGTCACACTCCTTTTGTATAATTCAGCGTTGATAATGGTATAAGCCTTTGCCCTTCTCTGAACTTGCCTCAAACTTATTTCATCATCCGGCAAGATTCCCTCTTTCAGGAAATCAAAAATTGGCTTGGCCCAAGATGGTATAGGTCGGACGGGAAATGGTTCCTTGTCCACTTCCATTGCATCCACCGACATAACTCTTGCCGGATCAAACATCACAGTCCCCGAGTTTGCTGAAGCAGTCCTCGGGTTTGCTGAGGTGCTTCCCCATTCTATCTCCATAGGTGCAACTCCTGATCCGGTCAGCGCCAGGATGCAAATTGAATCTGATTCGGGTGACAGTGTGATAGACGGTTTTCTCAAGTGCTCCAAAGCCAGATTTGGCGGAATGGGTTGCCGGGATGAGCCTAGCTTGGACAGTGTATCTGCTTCCTCATTTTCGCTCCGAGGTACGTGATGGAACTCACACCCTTCGAAAAACCCGCTTATCTTCTGGACATGGAACCTATACAAGGCCATGTTAGCATCCAGGGCATCCCAATTTCCAGACACTTGCTATACCACCAAATCCGAATCTCCAAAGCACTGTATCCGACGTATCCCCACTTCCTTTGCCACTTTGAGACCATGTACCAATGCTTCATACTCCGCCACATTATTCGAGGCACTGAAATGGATCTGCAGGACATACTTTAGTTGATCCTTCTTGGGCGAGGTAAGCACTACCCTAGCACCTAATCCATCTTCCAGTTTCGATCCGTCGAAGTGCATTTGCCAATAATTGGAGTCCGGCAGGGGTGGCTCGTATTGCATTTCAGCCCAGTCCACAAAAAAATCCGCTACAGCTTGTGACTTGATCGCATCTCTTCTGTCGAACTATGGCGCATATGGAGCTAATTCGATTGCCCACTTTGCTATTCTGCCGCTTGCGTCCTTGTTACTCATGATTTCTGAGATGGGTGCCTCACATATCACCTTGATGGGGTGTTCCTCGAAATAGTGCTTGAGCTTCTTGGCTGACATACATACGCTGTACGCCATCTTCTAATAATGAGGATAGCTCTGCTTTGACGCTGACAATACTTCGCTCAGATAATACACTGGTCTTTGCACCGACTTTCCTTCCTCTTCACGCTCCACTACGATCACTGCACTTATGACTCGGTTGGTCGCGGCTACGTAAAGCAACATTGGTTCCTTAGGTAGTGGTGCAGCTAGGATTGGCGCGGTAGATAGCATCTTTTTAAATTCTTGAAATGCAAGATCCGCCTGTGGCGTCCATGTGAACTTATCTGCTTTTTTCAATAACTGATAGAGGGGAAATGCCTTCTCTCCCAGCTAACATACAAACCGACTTAACGATGCCAGGCAACCAGTTAACTTCTGGATATCATTAAGACACTTTGGTAACTCCATTCTTTCTATGGCCCGGATCTTCGTCGGGTTAGCTTCAATGCCGTGGCTAGATACCAGGAAACCAAGTAACTTTCCGGCTGGTATGCCGAAGGTGCATTTCTCCGGGTTCAGTTTCATTCGGAACCTTCTCAAGTCTGTGAATGTCTGCCGGATATCCTCAAGGAGCGTATTGCTTTCCTTGGTTTTTATCACCACATCATCCACATACACCTGCACATTCCGACCTATTTGGTCATGCAAGCATTTTTTGCATACATCGTTGGTACGTTGCTCCTGCATTACGTAATCCAAACAGCATAGTTTGATAACAATAAGCCCCGTACGGGGTAATGAACACAGTCTTTATTTGATCATCTGGATTTAGGGGTATCTGATGGAAACCAGAATACGCGTCAATGAATGACAGTAGCTCACATCCGGCAGTTGAGTCTATGACCGGATCTATTCTAGGGAGTGGAAATGGATCTTTTGGACACGCCTTATTTAGGTTCATGTAATCAATACACATGCGCCATACCACTACCATGTTCGGATAGTCTTTCTTTTTCTCCACCAGCACCGGATTAGAGATCCAATCCGGATAGACTACCTCCATGATAAATCCGGCCGCTAGCAATCTTGCTATCTCATCTCCAATTACTTTTCTTCTATCTTCTGCGAAACGCCTGAGAGGCTTCTTTACCGGCTTAGCCCTGAGTCTTACATTCAATGAGTGCTCTGCCAACTCCCTTGGTACACCTTGCAGATCTTGTGTAGACCAAGCAAAGATATCCCGATTCTCACGGAGGAAGTTGACAAGCTCGCTTTCCTATTTGCTGCTTAACCCGACACCTATGGTAACGGTGCGCTCTGTGAACAGATCATCAACTGGCACTTTCTTCGTATCCTTAGTCGCTTGGAACGATACGCTCCCGTGCGGGTTGGTCAGGGCCTGCATATGTTGTTGCGTGGATTGAGCCAATGTCGCCACCTCTAGTATCTTCCTTTTCTCTTGAGCTATCACGAGTGACTCTGCTAAATTAGGTCCGGCTGATGCACACTCGATCAAACGCCGGAAGTCCCCTGATATAGTTATCACACCCCTTGGTCCGGGCAACTTCATCTTAAGGTAGCTGACGTGGGTAGTTGCCATGAATTTGCTCAGTGCTGGCCTGCCGAGTAATGCGTGATAAGCACTTTCTAGATTCACTACCTCGAATTCTAAGTTCTCAGTGCGGCAGTTATCTCTTGTGCCGAATAACACGTCAACCCGGACCTTACCAATTGGTTCACAAGAGATACCTGGCACAATAACGTGAAAAGTGGTCCTTGTCGCTTGCAGCATATTCTCTATTATCCCCAACTTGTGCATGGTATCCTTGTACATAATGTTGATACTGCTGCCATTATCAATCAATACCTTGGAAAACCTCACGTTGAGATTCGGTCCGATGAACGTCGGATCCAAGACTAGAGCGTAGGTTCCTAGGCTTGGCATGATCTTTGGGTGATCCTTGACACTCCATGTGATTTCTTGATCCGCCCAAGGCATATATCTCGGCACAGCCGACATTACTGCGTTCACCTCCATATGCTGGCGCTGTAAGCTTTTCCGATCATTCTCTTCCGTGGTGAACACACAATAGCTTTGATGATGTTCCATGTACTCATTTCGTCCTTCATTCTCGTTGTAACCTTGGCCTTGTTGTTGGTTGTTCCCTACTTGATGTACTGCATCCCTTCTTTCCGGATTCTCGTACCTCAGCGGAGGTGGTGGCAGCATCAGTCGCTGTCCATTTCCCCCTATTAGTAACGGTGGCTGGGGTTTTTCATTTCTAGGTGCTTCGTTCCGAGGTGCCTGAGCATTCCCCGAACCCACCTGTTCCAATTTCCTCATCCATTCACACTACCGGGTCGTATGATTCACTGGACTGTTCGGACTTGGCGTATGAAATTTGCAAGGTTGGTCTAGCATAGACTCAAACTTATACCTTGGCCTATCCTTTCGTTCCTACCATTGCTTTTTATGCTCCGAGGTCCAAGGCTTTCTCCCTTCGCTTTTCTGCTGCTAGTTTTGCCCTCCAATTTTCTGGCATTGGCTTGCTCCAGCATTGGGCTGATCCCAATCCACTGCTGCAACCTGCTGTGAGTTATACCGATAATCCGGACGCTCATCCCTTCTTTTTCCTCGGAAATCATTCCTCCTTGATGACCCGGAGATATCTCGGTTGTAATATTCCTCATTTGCTTCGCTAGACATTACCCGAGGTTGAGTTGGATCTCCCAAGGCATATGAATCTGCAATCCGGATTGTCTCGGACAAGGTGGTTGGCATATCTCGCTATAACCTTTGCCATAGCATACTTCCATACCTGCATCCCTGAGCGAACCATGCAATTGCTTGCGATTCAATCACCCCTTCGCACGAGTTTCGCACATTGCACCACCATGTCAGGAAATCTCAATCTGGCTCATTCGGTCTCTACCGGCATAGTGCAAGGGTCTATGGTCTGTTGGGTCTCTTGTAAGTGCTTGAGAAATTGCTAACAAACAGTTCCTGGAAATCCAACCAACAGTTGACACTCCCTGGTGGAAAATTGTTCAGCCAAACTCGCGTTGGTCCTTCCAGCATCTGTGGTACATATCTCACTGCCCATCTCAAATTCCCTGTCGCGATCTTGATGGTTGTGGCATAATCAATCAGCCAATCCTTTGGCCTAGTACTTCCGTCATAGGTTCGGGTTCCCCTGGCCAGTTGGAAGTTCGGCACTGGTGGCTCATTCATGATCCGGGGCCCGAAACATGCTGGACCCGGTGGACCTTGTAACTCGATTTGCTCCGACCTATAAATCCTATCCAACTTCAACCTCGCATCATCTGGCTACAAGTTCTTGCTTCCCAACCATGATCCAATTACATGATGATCTGGTCTGGGGTATCCATCATTAACCATAGCCGAATAACCATCATTGTATCTTTCTTGATCCGGATGCGCATGACGTTGTTGTGCTGCTTGTTCTGCACTTCCTCCTTACCGAGGTTCGCGCTGTTGCGCATGAGGTACATTTTCCCCCACTCCCATAGGATTACGCTATCCGGCATTGCCGTTGGCAGCATTTCTTTGACCAGCATTGCCTTGGTCATGGTTACCTCGGGCAACCACACCCCGGCTGGTACTATGGCGATCCTCATCAACTTGCACTGCTTTTCCTTTTCTAGATCTTACCGGGTCATAAGGGACCATTTGCTTGTTTCTTCTCCCAGAGTCCACTACCTCTTCTCTCCTGGGGTCATGACCCGGAGACGATGCGGCTCCTCTGGATATCGCTGGGTTATTTCTGGCCGAATGTACCACCTATGAGGCCCCTGGTGGTGCCGGGTTAGCTTTGTTTATTTCTTCATTTTGTTGGCATGCGACCCTCAACAAGTGATTCACTCTCTCTTGCTACCTTTGACGAGCCTCACCGGTCAAGCCTTCTAACTCGGATGTGGCCGCGTTTGCTGCTCTGAGGTTCTTTGCTGGGGTACTGTACCGATCCAACCCTCCTGTCACTATCATAGCTGTCTGACCCGGCCTAGGCTCATACTCCTTGTCAATCTCGGTGATCAGGTTTCTGCCTCGGATTTTCACTCCGTCGATACGATTTGCCTTAGCATACTCTCTCAAGGTGATGTTCAGCGACTGATGCAGTTCTGCTACCTTCTCTGCTCTGACTAACATTTTTCGCCTAGTTTCCTCTAACTCAACTTGCACCTGAGCCGGATCTACCATAGGTGCTATTGGTGTTGCTAAGCTATCTATCGCTTGCTGGAGCACATTCTCTGGCTTCTCCAACGGAGGAAACCTAGACCTAGTCTGTTTGGGTGTTACCTCTGGCTCTGGCGCTGGATCTTTGCTCGGTCCCGCATCTGGCGCGGTCATCAGGACTTCCACGCTGCTAGTGGGGTGAGCAATACGCACTCAACAAGCGGTGCTGAGAGATGGTTCACCTCCTTCGACGACGTGCCGCGGGTGAACATAGAACTCATCCACCCCGATGTAGATCTTGTGCGCGCCAAGCTTGAGGAAGACGCCGTTGCACGGTGGAGGGTTTGTAGCATCCCATCTGTCTAACATATGTAATGCTACTTGGTCTAGTAATATAATGGCTACTTCCTACATATAATTGTTGCATCATAATTATATCATGCTCATGTTATCATGCCACCTTGCATTTGAGCATCATATAAAACCCTTTTCATTTGGTTCTTCTCTCATATGCATTAGTAATTGTATTTGGCTCTTGATATATTGTATTTGGGTCTTGATAAATGCTTGGTGCCCAAGTTGAGTTGGGGGCATATCTTTTATTCCATTCCATCACCTTTATTTGTCACCACCTTATAATTCCACCATCCTAATTACCCATGAGCTTCTACTTCTTTGGGCATTTAAGCTATCTCATGTGGGTTGGGATGGATCCAATTCTATTTTCCTTTAGCTTGGCCTTACTCCATATCTTTGGAATGCATGTGCATAAATGCCATGATCATTGTTTTGTTTTCACAAGATAAAACATGGCATTTAATGCCCATGCATGGGCCATGCAAATCACCACCATTCTATTCTTTTGAGATTTACTTGGACTTTTGAGTGGAGCATGGTTCTTTGAGAATTAATTCATGTTGGCTCTATTCTCTTGCTTCTACCATAAAACCTTAACCCTTGTTTGATCTCTCCTTGCCTTATGCATCAAGCTCTCCACCCTCATCCATCCCACATGTGCATGCTTCCATGCATGATCATGTAAGATCTTTTACCATAAACCCCACATCTCTCTCTCTCTCTCTTGAGTTTTTCTTCACCATCACCTTGGACTAAACCAAAAACCCTCACCCCTCCATCTCCTTCCAATGTTGCTTGATCTTGGTGGATCACCACTAAACCCTAAACCCTAGCCTCTCCCTCTAATCTCTCTCTCTAAAACCCTAGCCTAATCCACCCCATGATCTAACCTCTCTCCATGTCGAGCACTCCTAGCTGCTCTCCCTCTCTCATTCTCACTTCCTCTCTCTGCCAACGGGGACCCACCCCTTGCCATCTACCCCTCTATCTCTAACCCTAACTCGAGCCCTCTACCCTAGCTACCCGACCCTCTCTTCTCTCGGTTCCTCTCTCTGTCCCTACCAAAGGGGCCCCACACCCGAGCCTCTCCTCTCTCTGGCCCACCTGCAGTCACACCATGCCCCTGCCCTGGTCTGCCCATGCCGAGCACGTGAGGGAGAAGGAGGAAAAGGTGACCGATGCCACCTTTTTCTCTACCCCGATCCCCCGCGGAACCTCTCCCCTCTCCCTCTCCTTATCTACTTCCCCTATGTCCTGGCATCGCCCAGATCCAACCAGGGCCATGCCCTTCCTCCTCTCCCTCCCCTTCTACCCCACAGCCACCTCGGCGGCCACCGTCGGCCTCCAGTTCCTCTCGGTGTTACACGGCGGCAGGCGTGGCATTGGGCGTCAAGGAAGACCAAGAAGAACCCCAGGAGCCTGCCGGCACCCGGAGTCGAGGAGGAGAAGGGCGGGAACCACCAGAACCACCGACGCGCCGCCCGAAACCCTAGCTTTGCCGGTCGTCTGCTTCGTCGTCGTCCTGCTGCTCCCCGGCCCGATCCGTCACCGCCGTCCTCTCTGCGGTGAGCCACCCTCCCTCTCTGACACCCTCTCTCTCGCCGTCGCTGCCTAGCCTCGCCGGGCATTGTGCCGAGCACTCTCGGTGCACCGGGCAGCGCAAGCGTCTGCCTGTCTCCGCGCCACATCGCACCTTATCTAGCCGCCTACCGCCCTCCTATCAACACCCCCACCCACCGCTGTTACACCCATTGCTCAAGACGCTGTGGGTCGCTGGATCGATCCCCTCGCCGCTTCATTGTCGAGTACCATCCCCTCGTTAGTAATTTCAGAGAAGAAGTATAGTAGTAGTGGCTACTTTGCAATTCCCCCCAAACCTTTTTAGTGCTCAACCCGCAATCCATCGATCCCCACCAGTCAGCCCCTCTAACTTTTTGCAGAAAAACACCCCAGGTTCCAAAACCCTCAACCCGCCGTCCCTGTCCGAGCCACGTGGCTGTGCCTCGTTCGCCCGCCTGCGTGTGGGTCCGCGCGCACGCCGGTCCCGCTTGTCAGCGGTTGTGGCTGGCTGAGCCCGCGGTATAAAATGTTTCCACCATGCACCGTGTCGCCCAGTCAGCATGGTCCCACATGTCTGTGACTGTGGCTAAGTTTAGCTGGGTATAAAAAGTCTGGCAGTTTTCTGTTTAATTAAAACATTTTTAGAAATGATTTAAAAATGATTTCAAATCTGTTTTTAATAACATTCGAATTACAATTCCAAGTACTACAAATGGTATATGTTTTGGAATCAGAAAAATATGAGGAATTCAAATATGACATTCAAAATATCTTTTGGGCAAATTAAATTTTCGAAATTGTTTAAATGCAATAAAAATGCCTTTTCTTAAATAATTAATAACTTTAATTCTACAACTCCAAATTTGACAAATAATATGTCTAAATCGATCAGCGCGACGAGCCCATTCTAACTATGCGTTCCTTGTTCTGAATTGCAGCATGCATCATATAAATATAAAGTATACAGCAACTTATATGAGAGCAAACCGGACTAATAACTTAATAAAATGCTTTAATCTTGTACCCCACACCTCACCCATGCCATGCTACATTATTGCCATGCAAATTATGCATCATTCATCATGGCATGCTTGTTTGCTTGTCGCATTTTAATTCATATGCTTGTGCACTTTATTTATGTTGGCCCTTGTTTGTTTGGTTCTTCTACGAATAGACGCCGAGCAGGGGAAATATCAGGAATCCTAGGAGCACTACCCAGATCTGTCTCTCGCTTCAACTAAGCTGCCAGGCAAGCACTACCACATGCTTGCATACATATAGTACCTATTGCCTCTATCTTATTCTTGCATCATTGAGTCGCGATTGCATTAAATTGAATCCCAAGTACTGCATAGCCTTTACCTTTAAACCCCACCGAATCTTGTTCCTCCATCCCATGAGCCATTATTACAGGAGTTGTTTGAGCCATGCGAGTCGTAGAACTGCATGTGTAGGGTATGTGAGTGTCTGATGGATAACGAGGTACCTAAATAACTTAACCTGAGTAGTAATGGGATAACTAATGAAAGAGGCACCGGTGGGCAATATCTGCTATTTGTTTTTTCATGCTCACTTGTGTCCCGTAGGACCCCGAGTACTTGATTCCTGTTCCTTGACTATTCGCACTATCCACATCCGGGAGGCCTTATGGACCACCCTGAGCCAGAGCTTGATTCATTTCTATTTCATGGGGCCACAAAGTAGTTTGGGGCTTTGTTACTATCCTGTACTTATGCCATTCTTTACTATTTTATTTAAGATTGTGCGAGGAGCACCTGTACTATTTAGGATTGCGGAGTGTTTTCGCGGTATCGACAAGCCCAGTCACACTTTCGGGTTCCCAGTCGTTTACAGCCATTAGCGCAAACCTTGGGTGCGTCTCGGAGCCGGCCAACTTTGTTGCGGGTAGCTTAATGGGGTGGCCCCCTGAAATATTTCTGAATCCTGTGATCGCTTTGTCGTGAATGTCTCGTTGGGTTTTGATTTGGTTTTTCTGAGGTTGATCGAGTGTGTGTTGCTATTTGTGCACCCCTGCAGGGTAAATCTTTCTAAAAGCCGTGTCCGCGGTTATGGATGACTTGGAGCACAGTTTCTCGATCATAGACAAGTATAACTAAAGTGCCGCTTTTAATTTGACTAAGTACTTGACTAGTAAATAGTGCAATACTCATGGAATGGTTAATAAAACTGCCAACGGATGGGTTGTTCGTCCGCTTTCTTGTTGGTAAGCGGGAAGGAGGATGGATCTGTTAATTATACTGTTATAACTGTTGTTACTAATTAACGGACATCCGTCTATCTTTGGTTAGGCGGATGGTTAGCGAGTATCCATAGACTTGTTAGTTATTATCTTTTGCTGCAATTGCGTCACCCAGGTTTATGTCCCCTTTAGAGGCATAAAGACTTGCTGAGTACCCCTAGGGTCTCACACGATAAATTGTTTGATTCAGATGAACAGGTGTACTCGCAAGATGGATACTGGGTGGAGGAGACGGATGATGTTGGCAATGATCACACGGTGTAGAGATTCCGGGAACGGGGATCCGTGAGATCTGTGGGCGGGATGTGTTTATTTATGTGGCATCTTATGCCAATTCGCTTCTTATCCGTACTCGGATCTTGTTTTCCGCTTCCACCTGATACTCTGATGTTTGATGTATGAGGAGCTATCCTAAAATATTATCTCTATCTAGGATATTTGGATCTTGCCGTATGTCGTTGCAATATTTCTATTTCTTTTAGATGTAATGGCTCTGTGAACAGTTGTATGGTGGCTTGCATACATACTCACTTGTGTATGTAGTTGATCCCTTCGCCTGCCGATTACGCCGCTCGTTCTTGTCCCGATGTTCTGGAAGTGGTTAGGACGGCCGAAAGGTCTACCCGTGAGTGGCCCTGGGCCCCACCGTACCATTTTAACCACTTTCGCTCATCCAGACATGTAACTAAGAGCGTAATTCACCGAGGTAGTTACAATTGGTATCAGAGCCATCCTGCCCTTCAGGGTCTCAGCCAAATGGTCGTTGTCAGTCTAGCAAATATTTTAGTAGCTATGTATACTAGGGAAAAACAAAAACGTGAGAGTAGGACTGCTTCCATTTTTCTTCTTACCCACCCACCCACCCTTTTTCTGGTAAGGAAGTGTAACGTTTTCAATCCTCTTCTAAAATTCAAACTAGGATTCACGTGTTCTGGGTTCCGTACTACCATAGGTTGTGTGTGTGTGTGAATTCCTTGTCTATCTGTTGCATCCAACATGTTATCACTACCTGCCTTTTGGTTATCAACTGTTGGTACATTCCATACCGACATGCCTTTGTAAACCGACATGATCTATCTGATTCGTTGTATATACCAGTGCGATATGTCTTACTCTTTGTTATCCGACGTTATCTTGTTTGGGGTGTTCGTTTCCGTAGTTGCTAATCTTTAGGTTCATCTTAAAAAGAAGGTGTTGGGATATGTGGTTTACTTATTCATGTGCGGAGTAATGATTTGAGTGCGGGATGGAGTCGCGACCATACCACTACTTTTATCATTCGCTCTTGTATATTGAATTGGTAGAGTTACTAATCTTGATTCGTTAAGTGGTTTTGCGCATATAGTGGTGTTTTAATGCCGAAATTTGTGGAAATTTTTTCTTTGTTAGCTTGTGTACCACACTCCTTGTTCAGTCGTGTGCGATATGCTTAATACCTTCTAGGTGCTTTGAACTTTGTTGATATTGTAATATCATCTTAGTAATTTGTATCCTTTAAATCTTGGTTAATTCCATCTTGGTACTATTTTGGATTATTATTATTCTCCATTATGGTACTGACTTGTGTTTTATATCAATCACAGGATGGCACCACCACGCCGTTCTGAGGAGGACATACCACCTGAACTGGGGGCTGCATTGGCAAGCATTGCTAATGCTTTGGGAACAATGCAGCAGAACCAACAACGATTTGAAGAAAGTGTCAGGAGGAATGAGTTTGTTACGGTACCTCCACCTCCCAAGCGAGGAGACATCAAGAGTTTTCTGAAGTTCAACCCGCGCCACTTTGAGGTGTCTGATCAGCCTCTGGATGCAGATGATTGGCTGCGTGAGATGTCAAGGTTCTTGATGATGCTGATGTTCTGAGCAAGAATGGGTAAAATGTGCCACTCACCTTCAAGGGAGATGCAGCTCTGGTGGGAGAATTACTCAAGGCAAACCACTCGAGTTTCAGCCTATTTGGGAACAGTTCACTTTGGGCTTTCAAAGAGCAATATCCCGAAATTGTCATGGAAAGGATGAAGGAAGTGTTTCTCAACCTCAAGCAGGGCAATGACAATGTCAATACCTATATCAGAAACTTCATGAACCTTTCTCGGTATGGTGGCGATGAGATCTCTGATGACAAGAAGAAGCAAAAGAGGTTCAGACAAGGGCTCAATGCATCAATCAAATATGAAATCACTAATGCAAGGCCGGGGTCTTTTCTAGAACTCCAACATACAGCTCTGCAGGAAGAAGCAAGTAGGCAAGTGTTTGAGGAGTCCAAGAAACACAACCGCGATGCAGCAAGCTCTTCAGCTATGTCAGCTCCTTCTAAGCGTCGTGTGTGGATTCCTAACACCCCACTGTCGCTCCCGGCTCCACCAAGACCTTCAAGCTACACGACAAGGCCACCAAACTCCTTCACTGCTGCTCCCAGGGGCTACAACCACAACTACCCTAGAGCGCCTGGCGGAGTCCCTGGCTACGCTGCTCCACGTCCACCTAGTGCATGTTACACCTGTGGAAACACTGGGCATCAACACTGGAATTGTCCAATGAACAACAAAGCTCTTCCTCCACCACCTCCAAGACCTGCGGCAAGTTCTTCTATGGTTCGTGCACCTCCACCTCGGGCTCTCAACATCAACACCAAGCCCGGTTCTACAGTTGCTCGTGCCAACTGTGTCAACGTCGCTCAAGATGAGCATGCACCGGGAGTTGTGATGGGTATGCTTCCTGTTAACTCAGTTCCTGCATGAGTTTTGTTTGATTCTAGTGCATCACATTCTTTTGTCTCTACAAGTTTTGCTGATGAGAATGGGTTACCTATGGATCCTCTCCCTAAACGGTTAATGGTACTTTCTCCTGGAGCAACAATGGCATCTTCTAAAATCAGCCATGGCAATCAAATTGAGATTGGTGGTTCTTCGTTCCCGGCTTCCTTAATTATTCTAGGCAATTCTGACATTGATGTTATCTTGGGCATGGATTGGTTGACAGCAAATGCAGCTGTGATTGATTGTGTTGAACGCTCGGTTTCTCTAAAAATTCCTGAAGGCCATATAGTCTATTCTCCAAGTCTGACTCCTGCAATTCAGCTTTTCTCTTTGGCGGCTCTGAATGATGATGCTATGGAAGCTATTCATAGTGTTCCGGTGGTCTGTGAGTTCCCAGATGTTTTTCCTGAAGAGTTACTAGGTATGCCTCCTGATCGAGAGGTCGAGTTTGTGATTGAGCTTGAACCTGGAACCGCTCCTATCTCCAAGCGGCCTTATAAAATGGGTCCTGCTGAGTTGGCTGAACTCAAACGTCAGCTTGATGAACAAGAGAAGTTGGGTTTCATTCAGCACAGTACTTCTTGGGGTAGCCCAACCATCTTTATGAAGAATCGAGACAAGACTGATAGACTTTGTGTTGACTATCGGGCTCTCGATGCTAAAACCATCAAGAATAAATATCCCCTTCCGCGGATTAATGATCTCTTCGAGCAGCTAGCTAGAGCTGTGGTATTCTCTAAGCTCGACTTGAGAAGTGGATATCATCAAATCAAGATTCATAAGGAAGATGTTCCCAAAACAGCTTTCACCACCCGCTATGGCCTGTATGAGTACACGGTCATGTCTTTCGGTCTCACCACCGCACCTGCCACCTTCTCGAGGCTTATGAACTCGGTTTTCATGGAGTATCTTGATAAGTTCGTTGTGGTCTATCTGGATGACATCCTAGTCTATTCTAAGTCAAAGGAAGAACATGAAGAACACCTTCGGTGTGTCCTAAACAAGCTTCGGGAGAACCGTTTGTATGCAAAGTTCTCCAAGTGTGAGTTCTGGCTGCCTGAAGTCACCTACCTTGGTCACGTTATCTCTGCCAAGGGCATTGCCGTCAACCCAGAAACTATTAAGACAATTGTTGACTGGCTTCCTCCCATAAATGTCAAAGAAGTCCGGAGTTTCCTTGGTTTGGCTAGTTACTGCTGTCGCTTCGTTCAGAACTTCTCGAAGATTGCAAAGCCTCTTACCGATCTCCTCAAGAAAGGAAAGAAATACCTTTGGACTCCTGCATGTCAAGCAAGCTTTGAAACACTCAAAGAGAAGCTCACTTCCACACCAGTCCTGATTCCTCCAGATACATCAAAGCCTTTCCAGATATTCTGTGACGCCTCCTTGCAAGGATTGGGTGCGGTCCTTATGCAAGAAAAGCAAGTCGTTTCATATGCCTCTCGTCAGTTGAAAATTCATGAGCTCAACTATCCAACACATGACCTTGAACTCGCAGCAGTTGTCTTTGCTTTGAAAATATGGAGGCACTATTTGCTTGGCAACCGTTATGAAATCTTTTCAGATCACAAGAGTCTGAAGTATATCTTCACATAGCCTGATCTCAACCTTCGTCAGAGGAGGTGGATTGAAGCAATCAATGATTTCTATTTGACCATCAACTACACTCCGGGCAAAGCTAATGTGATGGCCGATGCTCTCAGCCGCAAAACTTATGTCAACAACCTCATGGTGGAAGAACAACAGCCTCTCTTGTGCAAGGAATTCCATCAGCTCAACCTTGAAATTGTGGATCAAGGGTATCTCCTGAACCTTCTGGCAACCCCTCTCTTGGAAGAAAAAGTTTGCTCCATTCAACTTGGTGATCCTTACACTAAAAACATCATCTCCAACATTCAGCTTCCGAAGTATGAGTCCTTCCACGTCGACGACCAAGGCGCTCTTTTCTTTGAACACCGGATGTTTGTTCCGAACTACCCAGGTTTAAGAGAGCAAGTTCTTAAGGAGGCGCATGATTCTGTTCTTTCTATCCACCCTGGCAGCACTAAGATGTACATGGACTTGAAAACACAGTATTGGTGGCCTGGGTTGAAACGATATTGTGCCAAGTATGTCTCGGAGTGTGATGCCTGCCGCAGAGTTAAAGCTGTCCATCAGAAACCTTCCGGTCTTCTACAGCCATTGAAGCCTCCGGAATGGAAATGGGAGAAAGTAGAGATGGACTTCATAACTGGCTTTCCAAGGTCGCAGAAGGGCAACAATGCAATCTTTGTTGTCATCGACAGGCTTTCTAAAGTGGCTCATTTCTTTCCCGTTAAGGAAACAATTTCTGCAATTCAGTTGGCTGAGCTCTATATCAACAGAATTGTCTCTCTGTATGGGGTTCCTCTTGAGATCAGTTCAGACCGTGGAAGCATCTTCACTTCCAAGTTCTGGGGAAGTTTCCAAAATGCTTTGGGAACAAAATTGAACTTCAGCACAGCTTACCATCCTCAACAAGGACAAGTTGAAAGGATCAATCAGATTCTGGAAGATATGCTCCGTGCTTGCGTTATCTCTTTCGGCATGAAGTGGGAAGAATGCCTTCCTTATGCTGAATTCTCTTACAACAACAGCTTCCAGAAAAGTCTAAAGATGGCACCATTTGAGGTTCTATATGGACGCAAATGCAGAACTCCGATTGGTTGGTCGGGCGCATGTGAAAGAACATTGTTTGGCCCCGACATTGTAACTCAAGCGGAGGAGAAGGTTCACATCATTCTTGAAAATCTGAAGGTTGCTCAAAGTCGCCAGAAGAGCAATTATGATAGAAAGCACACGGACATGGAGTATGTCCCTGGTGATCTCGTTTACCTTCGTGTCACTCCCATGAGAGGCACGCACCGCTTTGGTATCAAAGGAAAGCTGGCTCCTAGATACATCGGTCCTTTCAAAATTCATGGAAGAAGAGGAGAAGTTGCTTATGCTCTTGAGCTCCCTGAAAAACTCAAGGTCCATGATGTCTTTCATATCTCTCAGCTCAAGAAGTGCTTCAAGGATCCCGGCAGGACCGTGGACCATGAAATCATGAGTCTCCAAGAAGATCTATCTTAGCAAGAACTCCCCACAAAAATCCTTGAAGTCGCAGAAAGAAGGACTCGCAACAAGTCCATCAAGTTCTGCAAGGTGCAGTGGTCGCACCATTCCGTTGATGAAGCCACTTGGGAACGCGAGGACGAGCACCGTGTCAAGTATCCTACCCTCTTCGTGTCTTCTTCTTCTTCCTAGAATCTCGGGGCGAGATTCCTATTTAGTGGGGGAGAGTTGTAGCATCCCATCTGTCTAACATATGTAATGCTACTTGGTCTAGTAATATAATGGCTACTTCCTACATATAATTGTTGCATCATAATTATATCATGCTCATGTCATCATGCCACCTTGCATTTGAGCATCATATAAAACCCTTTTCATTTGGTTCTTCTCTCATATGCATTAGTAATTGTATTTGGCTCTTGATATATTGTATTTGGGTCTTGATAAATGCTTGGTGCCCAAGTTGAGTTGGGGGCATATCTTTTATTCCATTCCATCACCTTTCTTTGTCACCACCTTATAATTCCACCATCCTAATTACCCATGAGCTTTTACTTCTTTTGGCATTTAAGCTAGCTCATGTGGGTTGGGATGGATCCAATTCTATTTTCCTTTAGCTTGGCCTTACTCCATATCTTTGGAATGCATGTGCATAAATGCCATGATCATTGTTTTGTTTTCACAAGATAAAACATGGCATTTAATGCCCATGCATGGGCCATGCAAATCACCACCATTCTATTCTTTTGGGATTTACTTGGACTTTTGAGTGGAGCATGGTTCTTTGAGAATTAATTCATGTTGGCTCTATTCTCTTGCTTCTACCATAAAACCTTACCCCTTGTTTGATATCTCCTTGCCTTATGCATCAAGCTCTCCACCCTCATCCATCCCACATGTGCATGCTTCCATGCATGATCATGTAAGATCTTTTACCATAAACCCCACATCTCTCTCTTGAGTTTTTCTTCACCATCACCTTGGACTAAACCAAAAACCCTCACCCCTCCATCTCCTTCCAATGTTGCTTGATCTTGGTGGATCACCACTAAACCCTAAACCCTAGCCTCTCCCTCTAATCTCTCTCTCTAAAACCCTAGCCTAATCCACCCCATGATCTAACCTCTCTCCATGTCGAGCACTCCTAGCTGCTCTCCCTCTCTCTGCCAACGGGGACCCACCCCTTGCCATCTACCCCTCTATCTCTAACCCTAACTCGAGCCCTCTACCCTAGCTACCCGACCCTCAATTCTCTCGGTTCCTCTCTCTCTCTGCCAAAGGGGGCCCACACCCGAGCCTCTCCTCTCTCTGGCCCACCTATAGTCACACCATGCCCCTGCCCTGGTCTGCCCACGCCGAGCACGTGAGGGAGAAGGAGGAAAAGGTGACCGACGCCACCTTTTTCTCTACCCCGATCCCCCACGGCACCTCTCCCCTCTCCCTCTCTTTATCTACTTCCCCTCTATCCTGGCATCGTCCAGATCCAACCAGGGCCGTGCCCTTCCTCCTCTCCCTCCCCTTCTACCCCACAGCCACCCCGGCAGCCACCGTTGGCCTCCACTTCCTCTCGGCGTTACACGGCGGCAAGCGTGGCGTTGGACATCGAGGAAGACCAAGTAAAACCCCAGGAGCCTGCCGGCACCCGGAGTCGAGGAGGAGAAGGGCGGGAACCACCAGAACCACCGACGCGCCGCCCGAAACCCTAGCTTCGCCGGCTGTCTGCTTCGTCGTCGTCCTGCTGCTCCCTGGCCCGATCCGTCACCATCGTCCTCTCCGCGGTGAGCCAACCTCCCTCTCTTACACCCTCTCTCTCGCCGTCGCTGCCTAGCCTCGCCAGATGTTGTGCCGAGCACTCTCGGTGCGCCGGCGAGCGCAAGCATCTTCCCGTCTCCGTGCCGCATCACACCTTATCCAGCCGCCTACCGCCCTCCTGTCAACACCCCCATACCCACCGCACTGGTTACACCTCGCTGCGTGCACGCCGCAGGTCGCGGGATCGATCCCCCGCGCCGCGCTCTACCGCTGTCGAGCACCATCCCCTCGTCAGTAATTTTAGAGAAGAAGTACAGTAGCAGTGGCTACTTTGCAATTCCCCCCAAACCTTTTTACTGCTCAACCCGCAATCCATCGAGCCCCACCAGTCAGCCCCTCTAACTTTTTGCAGAAAAACACCCCAGGTTCCAAAACCCTCAACCCGCCGTCCCTGTCTGAGCCACGTGGTTGTGCCTCGTCACTCACACAGGGGTCTCACAAGACGCCGGTCCCGCTTGTCAACGGTTGTGGCTGGCTGAGCCCGCGGTATAAAATGTTTCCACCGTGCACCGTGTGGCCCAGTCAGCATGGTACCACATGTCTATGACTGTGGCTAAGTTTAGCTGGGTATAAAAAGTCTGGCAGTTTTCTGTTTAATTAATCCATTTTCAGAAATGATTTAAATATGATTTCAAATCTGTTTTTAATAACATTTGAATTACAATTCCAAATACTACAAATGGTATATGTTTTGGAATCATAAAAATGTGAGGAATTCAAATATGACATTCAAAATATCTTTTCGGCAAATTAAATTTTCGAAATTGTTTAAATGCAATAAAAATGCCTTTTCTTAAATAATTAATAACTTTAATTCTACAACTCCAAATTTGACAAATAATATGTCTAAATCGATCAGCGCGATGAGCCCATTCTAACTATGCATTACTTGTTCTGAATTGTAGCATGCATCATATAAATATAAAGTATACAGCAACTTATATGAGAGCAAACCGGACTAAAAACTTAATAAAATGCTTTAATCTTGTACCCCACACCTCACCCATGCCATGCTACATTATTGCCATGCAAATTGTGCATCATTCATCATGGCATGCTTGTTTGCTTGTCGCATTTTAATTCATATTCTTGTGCACTTTATTTATGTTGGCCCTTGTTTGTTTGGTTCTTCTTCGAATAGACGCCGAGCAGGGGATATATCAGGAATCCCAGGAGCACTACCCAGATCCGTCTCTCGCTTCAACTGAGCTGCCAGGCCGGCACTACCACATGCTTGCATACATATAGTACCTATTGCCTCTATCTTATTCTTGCATCATTGAGTCGCGATTGCATTAAATTGAATCCCAAGTACTGCATAGCCTTTACTTTTAAACCCCACCGAAGCTTGTTCCTCCATCCCATGGGCCATTACTGCAGGAGTTGTTTGAGCCATGCGAGTCGTAGAACTGCATGTGTAGGGTATGTGAGTGTCTGATGGATAACGAGGTACCTAAACAACTTAACCTGAGTAGTAATGGGATAACTAATGAAAGAGGCACCCGGTGGGCAATATCTGCTAGTTGGTTTTTCATGCTCACTTGTGTCCCGTAGGACCCCGAGTACTTGATTCCTGTTCCTTGACTATTCGCACTATCCACATACGGGAGGCCTTATGGACCCCCTGAGCCAGAGCTTGATTCATTTCTATTTCGTGGGGCCACAAAGTAGTTTGGGGCTTTGTTACTATCCTATACTTATGCCATGCTTTACTATTTTATTTAAGATTGTGCGAGGAGCACCTGTACTATTTAGGATTCGGAGTTTTTCGCGGTATCGACAAGCCCAGTCACACTTTCGGGTTCCCAGTTGTTGCCAGCCATTGGCGCAAACCTTGGGTCCATCTCGGAGCCGGCCAACTTCGTTGCGGGTAGCTTAATGGGGTGGCCCCCTGAAATATTTCTGAATCCTGTGATCGCTTTGTCGTGAATGCCTCGTTGGGTTTTGATTTGGTTTTTCCGAGGTTGATCGAGTGTGTGTTGCTATTTGTGCACCCCTGCAGGGTAAATATTTCTGAAAGCCGTGTCCGCGGTTATGGACGACTTGGAGCACAGTTTCTCGATCATAGACAAGTATAACTAAAGTACCGCTTTTAATTTGACTAAGTAATTGACTAGTAAATAGTGCAATACTCATGGAATGGTTAATAAAACTGCCAACGGATGGGTTGTTCGTCGGCTTTCTCGTTGGTAAGCGGGAAGGAGGATGGATCTGTTAATTATACTATTATAACTGTTGTTACTAATTAACGGACATCCGTCTATCTTTGGTTAGGCGGATGGTTAGCGAGTATCCATAGACTTGTTAGTTATTATCTTTTGCTGCAATTGCGTCACCCCAGGTTTATGTCCCCTTTAGAGGCATAAAGACTTGCTGAGTACCCCTAGGGTCTCACACGATAAATTGTTTGATTCAGATGAACAGGTGTACTCGCAAGATGGATACTGGGTGGAGGAGACGGATGATGTTGGCAACGATCACTCGGTGTAGAGATTCCGGGAACGGGGATCCGTGCGATCTGTGGGCGGGATGTGTTTATTTATGTGGCATCTTATGTCGATTCGCTTCTTATCCGTACTCGGATCTTGTTTTCCGCTTCTGCCTGATACTCTGATGTTTGATGTATGAAGAGCTATCCTAAAATATTATCTCTATCTAGGATATTTGGATCTTGCCGTATGGCGTTGCAATATTTCTATTTCTTTTAGATGGAATGGCTCCGTGAACAGTTGTATGGTGGCTTGCATACATACTCACTTGTGTATGTAGTTGATCCCTTCGTCTGCCGATTACGCCGCTCGTTCTTGTCCCGATGTTCTGGAAGTGGTTAGGACGGCCGAAAGGTCTACCCGTGAGTGGCCCTAGGCCCCACCGTACTATTTTAACCACTTTCGCTCATCCAGGCATGTAACTAAGAGCGTAATTCACCGAGGTAGTTACAGGGTTCCTGCCAAAGCTTCCCGCGTTGTCACTGACGTAGTCCAGCGCTCCAAACTTCTGAACCAAGCCTGAGACGATACGCTCACCGGTGCTCAAGAAGTTTCCCGTCTGGATTTTCGCCCCTGCTAGCACCGCTAGCCCCACGGTGGGCGCCAACTATCGTGGTGGTGGCACGGCAGATGCCATGAATAGGCTAAAGATGGGGCAAATGTGTGCTAGGGGAATCCAGGGAGGGAGAGCATGGTGATTCCATGCACGGAAGTTCTTGTATATTCTCAACCAATGGTGTTTTCAAGTACTCTTGAGGCTCTTAGCAAGAAGGAGACAATGTCTCTTACCCCCTACCAACTAGCCCTAGAGTTCTACATTAGATAGAGAGTGATTCCTCTATTTGCCGTCCCTCTCTATGGAGGCCCTGGTGCTCCTTATATAGGGGAGCCCGGGTTACAATTCTAGGGCACAGGTGGCAGTCTATTCTATGAATATGTTCCTTTCCTAAAGCAGATGCTTCTTTATTCTTCTTTAACGGCTCGTCCGGGCTTTGGACGTAACCCGTAGCATCATCCTCGTCTTTTGGCGTCACGGGCTACGTCATCCGGCTTTGCCTGCGTCACCTTGGTCACCACTGACCCGTTGGTCCTCTCCTTTACTTTACTTTGCACATGCTTCAGCTAATAAAGCCACCTTTTGACCAGCGGGGAATTCCTTCTCTGTGAAGCCAAGATAATCCGTCTAGCATATAGCTAATCCGGCCTACCCAATTACCTGCAAAATAGATAGGCATGGCCGACATAGATCCTATGCCGGTTGGACCATTGTCAAGGAAATGCCCCATGGGCCAGGCCACACCGTGATTCGGCCTGCCTTGAGGTGACCCGGTCAGCATTTTGCTTTGACCGCGCCGTACCCCGGCTAACTCGGCCCTTATACCCTGGTGTTGCCCTACCCGGGGTATCCCCCCAACACAAAGTGAGACCACTCTGCTTCAAATTATCCTATTGCAATTGAGAAAATTTGGGTAGATATTGAGACAAAGGATAGTTTAACCCTATGTGCTAAGTATCACAAAGTAAACCTATACTAGGAGGTGTCATATACTACACAGCTAAGCCTATATTTTCAAGATGTTTTGCTCAACTACTATATTACGGATTTAGAATGATGTGAGTTATATGTACCACATTTGGATTTCTTGGTTTTTCTTGGATTTTCTTGGATTTTCTTGATTGATTAGATCTATACATGAAGTTTGACTTGGTGTGCAAATGCATGTTGCATCACCAAGTTATTAGTTGATGTTATAGACCTAGATAGATAAGGGAATTCGTGTAAGGGAGTGACGAGTTCCGAAGATCAAGATGAAGGCTTACATGAAGAGTGCAGCCAAACATAAGGAGTATCAACACTATTTTGAAGGATGAATCAACCCCAACTCATTATGAGCTGGCAATTAGAAGGATTGTTAATGCAGAAAAAGGTGGAGAGCAACATGAAGGGATGGACTTAAGTTCACTCAAAATAGGTGATGTTGCTAAGAAGCTAATGAAATTGTTGTACCAAGTTCATGTAAGTATCATGAATCAGTGCAAATAAGAAGTCTTCAAACAAAAGTGGTATTCAAGCTCTGATAACTCAGAGAGAATGCCGGTAAGAAGTAGAAAACCCGTAGGGTAATTCATACACCCAGAAGGATCTGCAGCTAGGTATCCATAACTAGTATCCTAGAGGTTTAGCTAATTAGGTCATCTTTGTATGATTTAAAGAGCATAAAACTTGGCCTAAGTTAACTTATATCTCAAGAAGTATACAGTTAAAGATCGTCTTTCGATATGCTTCGTGAAAACGGGTTTACCAACGAGAGAACGTCCAAAAGGATTGAAAGAAAGAAAAATGATGTTGGAAGATTCATTTCGGATATCCACAACTGTGTGGGTGTACCGTAGACTTTTTCATGAGACCTCATAGAAGTAAAGTCAAAGCTGGACAGAGACCAATATCCTAACTATTGAGTTAATTGGTATTATACATGAAGTTTAGAGACCATTAGGAAACCCCAAGGGGGAGAGTAAACAATAAACACTGAAGTGTTGTTATCTGACTTTCTGACAAAAGGTTGGAAAGGGAAGTACTAAACAATGATATAATTAAGCCTTATTCTCATAAGGTTATAAGAAGCCATCATTATAAAGTATTTCTGAGAGTATGTCTGGATGAGTGATCGAAGTAAACATAACAGCTTAAACCCAGTGGACTAGTTTAAAAGGAAACAACTCGTAAGTTATCCTTAAGGAGGAGAGCCTACTAAAATATTCTAGTGTATATAAGTAGGAAAACCTTATTAGAAGGGACAAAATGTGTCCACAACCAATTCTAAATAGGACTGTAAGGGCATAAACCCAAAGAGATATAGTAAAAGGAACTATATGGAAACTTAGAACGATAGTGGATATTGTCGGAATGAAGAGGATTCAAGGAAAAAGATCTAGATACGGGATACTGCAATTATCCCCATTTGTGATCACAATGGAGTTGAGAAATGTTGTGATCAATACAAGTCGACACCTCATTCCGAAATGTAAGAGAGTACGAACTTTGGGGACGAAGTTTATTTTTAAGGGGGAGAGTCTATAACATCCCAGCATTAGAGCTTAGAAATAAGCTGAGATGAGGTGTGCATTGCATTCATGCATAGAAAATCTAGATAATTTTCGCGCTTTTAAATAAAACTTGTCAAAGTGATTGAAGCTTCTCTTAACTTGATGGAATTGAAGTAGATCATCAAGTTGACTACGATAAGTTTCAATATGACCTTTGCTAAAACCTTATCTTTGGGTAATATAATTTGATCTAAGGGTAGATCAAATGTAATAAAACTAAGTCACAACACACTACTTAAGGAGTACTTGATCTTCTAGAGATCATGACATGGTATTCCCTATAACAACTCAAGGATGAATACTTAATATTCTAAAGATGATATCAAGGTATTATCTACCACAAACCCTAAATACCAAGTTAAGCATATAATTTAAGTAAAGAAACTCTATAACCAAATCTTGATACACTTGCTTGTCATAGTTATTCCTACCATGGGTATCATGGTGGTTCTTAAATATTAACTCTTATCACTAATAGAGTAGAAAAGGAAGTCAAGCCAAGACCATTCATCACATGTCCTTGTTGTCATTTTAACAAATGACATTCCTGTTCAACCAAGTCCTAGTGTCTATTGATCTTCAATGTAGTGGGATCAATCCTTGACCTAGCACTTAGTGACCTATTATATTGACCTTCCAAAGACCTCAAGTAAATTAATAAGAAGAAGGAACTAGTTATGGTAGAGTGTGCCATCATCAATGGAATGAGATCCTTAGTGGTGATCAAACCATCTGATGTTGGAGGATATAATTCACTCATGAGTTAACTAGAAGAGGTATCTAAACCTAAGAGTTAAACTAGTACTTGAGGAGCCATGAGAAATCTAGTAGTATTAGTGTATCAAATAATAATCTTGATTAAGCCAAGTGGGTATAAACTTCAAGTAAGTTTCCTTATGAGATAAGTATTATAGAGAGACTAATACAAGCCTACTACTTAGTTGATGATAGATCTTGATCAGACAATTAGAAGCCTAAGATTTGCTTGATCAAATGATGGTGGTCATTATTCTCAAGTCATTTGAGAATAGATGACTAGCTAATAAAGAAGAGTTGTGAGTATACCAAATTAGGTAAAGCCCTAGTAATATGAATCATCTAGCTTGATTACGAGAAGTCAAGCTAGAGTATGATGAAATATATATATATGAGTTGTATGGAGTAGTTGTAGGCCTAGTAGTTTAACCAAGATAATACAAGGACAAACTTGTATTATGGAGAGTAGTACCATACCCATTCCAGAGGATTGATATCACATGTATAGAGAGAATTGTATTCTGGCAAGCCTTGGAAGTAGTTGCAAGATGTATATAAAGGAATCAATGGAGGGAGTTAAATGTAACTAGATTGATGGATTCATCAAGGGTAGTTAAGAAGTGCAAGTTACGTTGTAAAGGAAGAGTGTTAGGAGAATGGATTAATGAAATTAGAACTAATTAGATGAATGACTTCCTTAGAGGTAATTTAGAAATGGAAGTCATATATACTAGGAGAAGAATGAAGGAGTAATGTTGAAGTGGCATGACCATGTCATCATATGATGATGGATATGGTGAAGTCAAACGATTGACTTAGTCAGGAAGATGTGATCTTTGTGAATAAGATAAGAGAGATTTATAGAGTATATTTAGGAAAGGAATTCCTTACATAAAGATAACCTTGGTGAGGTATTAAGGTAAGGATTCTTTAGAAGCCTTAACCAAGATCATATCAAGCCATGACAAGACCCATGTCTACCTCTTTGTTTAACATCCTAGAATAAAGAGGGTAGTTAAATCAATTCCTATTTTTAGGAAGCTGGTGGCTCAAAATGTAGAGCTCGTTGGGAACCCCAAGAGGAAGGTATGATGAGCACAACAACAAGTTTCCCCTCAGTTATGAAACCAAGGTTATCGAACCAGTAGAAGTAAGGAAACAACTCCAAGGTGTTGCTAGCAACTTGGAATCCTGTACAACACAACCACAAAACTTTGCCCCAACTTACAATGAGGTTGTCAATCTCTCTGGTTTTGCTGAAAACAAAGGATTAAACGTATAGTGTGGAAAATCATAATTGCTTGTAGAAAGTAAATAGTAAACGGTAAACAGTAGATGGTATATAAATGGTAAAGGAATGGACTGGGGTCCATAGTTCACTAGAGGTGTTTCTCCTTAAGATAAATAGCATGTTGGGTGAACAAATTACAGCGGGGCAATTGACAGATTGAGAAAGTATAACAATGCATATACTAGACATCTTTACTCCCACGATATTTCATTGGGCATTACAACATAATACATAGACCGTAATCCAACTGCATCTATGAATAATAATCCACATTCAGGTTATCATCCGAACCCATTACAGTATTAAGTTACAAGCAACAGATAATTGCATTAAGCAAAGTGTGTAAAGTAAAAAATACAATTGCCGCATGGATAAAGGATTGTTGTTTTCTCCCTAGTAGCAACAACACATCTACAACCTTAGAGATTTCTATCACTTCCCCAGATTATTAGAGGCATGAACCTACTATCAAGCATAAATACTCCCTCTTGGAGTTGCAAGCATCTACTTGGCCAAGATAGCTACTAACAACGGAGAGCATGCAAGATCACAAATAACATAGACATGATAGAATCAACAATCAATCTGACATAGTATCTCAATATCCATCGAATCCACGCAAACACAACATATAGGATTACAAATAGATGATCTTGATCATGAACGGAGCTCACAAGATCTAAACATTATAGCACAAAGGAGGAGAACCAACCATCTAGCTATTGTATGGACCCATAGTCCAAGGGTGAACTACTCGCGCATCACTCCGGAGGCAGGCATGGTGATGAAGAAGGCCTCCAGGATGATCTCTCCCCTCCGACAGGGTGCCGGGAAGAGCTTCGGATCCCCCTGATCTAGGGATGGAGATGGCGGCGGCTACAGACTCTTTCATGGATTTCTGATCACGTGTTTACGGTTTCTGCATCGGGGTGCTTTTATAGGCGAAGAGGCAAGGTCGGTGGCTGCTCGAGGGGCCCACACCAGGGGATGGCGCGCCCAGGGGGGCCGCACCACCCTAGGGTGTGGCCGCCTCGTGGCCCCTCTTCGGCTACCCTTTGGACTCCGTGTTCCTTCTAGTAAAATATTGATTTTGGCTTATGTCCCGTCCAATTCCGAGAATTTTTCCGTACTAGCTTTTCTGAAACCAAAAACAGCAGAAAGCAGGCAACTAGCACTGTGGCATCTTGTTAATAGGTTAGTTCTAGAAAATGTATAAAAATACCTCAAAGTGTAAACAAAACATAAGAAAGTTGATATAAAATAAGCATGGAGCATCAAAAATTATAGATACGTTTACGATGTATCAAGCATCCCCAAGCTTAACTCCTGCTCGTCCTCGAGTAGGTAAGTGATGAAAAGAATAATTTTTGAGGTGACATGCACAATCACAATCTTGATCAAGGTATTTGACAAGCATTGATAGCTAGGACCAAAGTACTCTAAACATGAAAATGAAAGATAGAGTTCTAACAACAAGACATAGCATCTATGTTGTAACATGAAAAGGTACAAACAAAAGATCATGAATAACAATGCATTGAAAGACATTTGTTTCACATATAGAAAACATAATAAGAGTGGTATTCAGCTTGTCGCTCATAGTATAGCAAAACATAAATGCATAGGACACCTTCAAAGTTCATAAGGGTGACTAGATACAAATAATTTAGGAGCAAGCAATATCAAAGTTATGAATCAATCAACAAGTTTTGGGACAATGCACATTAAACTAAGAATGACCACTATACTCTCTCAATTGGTGCATAAAGATAGAAGATGGAGACTCAACATAAAAGTAAAAAATAAAGGCCCTTCACAGAGGGAAGCGTGGATTTCAAGTTTCATAAAGAGCTTCCAAAAATTATGGTACTTATTAGCTTTTAGCTCTCATTGCCCCTATCATAAGCATCTTGAGGTGATTAAGGTTAAAGTGACACAAATATGAGAATATGCTTGAGAAGTTATAAGTTGAAAATCTCATGCCCCTTGCTTACGAGTACCGAACCTCATGCTACTCAACTTTAGTCACAAGTAAGTTCTTGTCATTGTAAGTACATGTGTATCATGGAGAACCGCCAATGGGGTACCCCTTGCCCCATGACACATGAGCTTTCCCATATCAAAATGACAAGGCAACAGATAATGAGCATCTCAATGATTTTTTATTTGCTATTTGCATAGGTTTTTAATGAGGATGCTTCATAGAATGCTCACTATGGTTATGTTGCAAGTTTCCACCATGATTAGGCATGACTTAGGCTAGCCGCCCAGGCATTTCTCTAACACACATACAAACTCCATGAGCTTACAAGCTCCCCTTTTATTTCACACCACCAGGATCCATAACCAAAAGAACATGACATCAACTGAATAATAAGTGCAATGTTGAAAGTGTTCCCCATGGTAGCATGGTTCTGCTAATTCACAAATTATAAAGTGCAAGCATATAAGCAACATAGATGGACACAGTGGTTCAAGTTTATTAAGTGCAAGAAAATAAAGTGTGCCATCAAGTTTGTGAGAGCTTTAATCACTAATTTTCACATAACAAAAGTTTAATTTGGAAGTAGATAAAAACATGAATATACTTGGAATGGTGTAACACACCATGCATAGGAATTTATAGTGGAATCTTTGGAATAACTTGGTTTTTTTTTGGAGGTTGGATGCATGAGTGGAACTCATACGTGGTACAGGTGGAGGCTAGAAAAAGACTAGGAGCGACCAACTAAGAGAGCAATAATGGCCATAATCATGCAAAGCGACAAACCATTATTAATTAAAGCATAAACTGATATTACAAGTCAAAAACTAAATGATCATAGAGGCTAAGGTGACTGGTTCATAGTCTTAACATGGTGTAAGCATGTGCCAAGTCAACCCAAATAAAGCATCAAAGGAGAATACCACGATATTATGCTTTGGTATGCTAAAACAACGCATGATTCTTTCAAGGCACATTAAGAAATCTCAATTGTTTGGAACAAGTCATTCTATAACAATAATCACTAAGCATAAAGTCAAAGCAACATCAAACATGACATGATAAAGTCTAGGCCACAGTCAAAAGAAGCTCCTTTTGTACCACTTATAAGCATGACGCTTCCTACTCTTTTCCAACTCCATTCAACTTATTTGAAACAACAGATGAATGCGGGGGTCCAACCAATTTATTTACGCAAACCAAACAAAAAAACTAAAAAAAACAAATACGCTCCAAGAACAACACAATTGTGCATGAAACAATAAAAATGAAGTGTTTTGGAAGAAAACCTGAGATTTTTATTGATGAAGAAGGGGATGCCTTGGGCATCCCCAAGCTTTGACGCTTGTACTTCTTGGGGTGACACGGGTGGCATCCCCAAGCTTGAGCTTTTGTCCATACTTCATCTCATCACAGTATTCCTCCCTACACTTGAAAATTTCCTTCATACAAAACTTCACACAATCTTCATTAGCAACATTAGTGTATTCAAGATAATAAGTCTTTGGGTTTAGTTTCAACACAAGTAAAACTTCCATTAAAACACAAGCTACTGTAGCAATTCCTTCTAAAAGCTCAAGTGATCAAAGAGAACTCAAAGACAAAGAGATTAAGAGGCAAATGCAAATAATGGCAGAAATCTATCAAAACAGACCAGCAGGTAAAACTGATTTTTTCAAAGACCTTCTGTTGCCCAAATCGAAATGTGCTAAGCTAAGGAAAGTTAGATAATAACCTAGGGCATAAGCACAGAAAATTACAGCTCAATCCGACGTACAGGGATTTTTCACGATGTTTTATAGTGAAGCACAAAAATCTGTTTTGGGACAGCAACTTTCCCAAGTCTCACTTCTCTCTCATTAGAGGTTATTCTTGGCACAAAAACCACACAAAAAGGATAATTAGAGGTTATTACTGAGGCAATAACTTCCAAGACTCAACAAAAGAAAAACTTACTAAAAGTAAAAATAATTTGGGTTATCTCCCAATAGTGCTTTTCTTTAACGCCTTTCAGCTAGGCATAGGAGCAAGATTCAAGTATTTTCAAATGAAGAAGCATTAATATAAAAATTTGTTTTAATAGGAGAGGAAAAAGGTATCTTCTCTCTCTTCCTAGGGAAGTGTTCTATACCTTTTTTGAGTGGGAATTGATATTTAATGGTGCCTTCCTTCATATCAATAATGGCACCAACAATTCTAAGAAAAGGTCTTCCCAAAATAATAGGACAAGAAGCATTGCATTCAACATCCAAAACATAGGGGGCATAGGTATTGTTAACCAAAATAAGAACATCATTAATACTCCCCATGAGTTTCTTTTTAGCATTATCATCAAGTTGGACATCTAAATAACAATCTTCCAATGTTGGCAAATCAAGCATTTCATAAATCTTTCTAGGCATAATAGAGACACCGGTACGAAGATCACATAAAGCTTTGAGATCAAAATCATTCACTTTCATATTAATGATGGGTTCCCAACCATCTTTTAATTTCCTAGGAATAGAAGCTTTATGTTTCAATTTTTGTTCTTTAATTTTTATGAGAGCATCTGTAATGTGTTTTGTAAAGGCCATATTTATAGCACTAGCATTAGGACTTCTAGCAAGCTTTTGTAGGAACGTGATTACTTCAGAAATATTACAACCATAAAGATCAAAATCAAAATTACCATCCAAGGTAGTAGAACTATTGTTTCCCATATTTCGAAGAATTTCAGCATTTTTATTGGAAAAGGTTCGATTGGTTTTAGGCATTGTTGCAAAAGGAATGGGGACTTCATGTGGTTTGCTAGCATCAACATTGGTGGTGGTAATAGTACAAATACTATTATTTCTATCAATTTCATCTAAGCTTTCCCACTTAGCATGCAATTCAGCTAGCAGTCTAACATTTTCATCAATTCTAACTTGTATGGCATTAGTAACAGCAAATGGATTTTCCATAGTTTCAGGTTTAGCAGCCATTTTATTAATCAAAGAGGATTGTGCTTTAGACAAAGATGATTCTTTTTTCAGCATTCAAAAATTTGGATTGCAAACTAGGAATTTCCCTATTTAAGCTCTCAAGTTGATGACTAATATTTTTCAAAATAGTAGATTTTTCCTCCATGGTTTTAGTAAATAATTTATTCTGCTCATACTGCATTTGCATGAAGTTTTTAGTGACTCTTTCAACTTCTAAAATTCTTTCTTCACTAGGCATTCCAGATTTACCATGATAAATATCGCTATTATTAGGAGGATAAGGCCTATAATTGTTATTACCATAAGCATTGTTGCCAAAATTATTATTTCTAATGAAGTTCACATCAACTTGCTCTTGAGAAACCAAAGAGGCTAAGGGAACATGATTTGGATCAATATGAGATTTTCCATTAACAAGCATAGACATAATAAGATCAATTTTATCACTCAAGGAGGAGGTTTCTTCAACATAATTTACATTCTTACCATGTGGAGCTCTCTTAGTGTGCCATTCAAAATAGTTAACCATCATATTATCAAGGATATTTGTTGCAACACCCAAAGTAATGGTCATAAAGGTGCCTCTAGCAGCAGAATCCAACAGATTTCTTGAAGCATAATTCAGTCCTGCATAAAAGGTTTGGATAATCATCCAAGCAGTCAGTCCATGAGTGGGGCAATTATTTACCAAAGATTTCATTCTTTCCCAATCTTGAGCAACATGTTCATTATCAAATTGTTTAAATTTCATTATTTCACTTCTCATAGATATAATCTTAGCAAGAGGATAATATTTTTCAATGAAAGCATCTTCGCATTTTATCCAAGAATCAATACTATTTCTAGGTAGGGATAACAACCATTCTTTAGCTTTTACTCTCAAATAGAAAGGAAACAATTTAAGGTTAATAATATATCCATCTATATCCCTATGTTTTTGCATCTCACAAAGTTCAACAAAGTTATTAAGGTGAGCACCAGGATCATCAGTACCAGCACCAGAGAATTGTTCTTTCATAACAAGATTGAGCAAAGGAGGTTTAATTTCAAAAAAAGCAGCTTCAGGAACAGGTGGAGCAATAGGTGTGCACATGAAATCATTGTTGTTTGTGCTAGTGAAGTCACACAACTTAGTGTTTTCAAGAGTAGTCATTTTTCCAAGATTTAAGCAAGCCAATAGAAATAGAAACTAGAATAGGAACTAATTTTTTGTGTGTTTTTGATAAAAAGGCAAACCAGTACAACTATTTTTTTTGTATTTTTGATAGAAAAGAAACAAGCAAACAAAGCAAAAATAAACTAAGCAAAACAAAAAAAAGTAAAGAGATTGGTTGTGAGGGACTCCCCTTGCAAGAATCTTCTTTCTCCCTGAAAAGTGATTGACGAGGAGGAAGAGATTGAAGTTGTCCTTAACTCCCCAGCAATAGCGTCAGAAAAAGTGCTTGATGGATCAAAATGTAGAGCTCGTTGGGAACCCCGAGAGGAAGGTATGATGAGCACAGCAGCAAGTTTTCCCTCAGTTATGAAACCAAGGTTATCGAACCAGTAGGGGTAAGGAAACAACTCCAAGGTGTTCCTAGTAACTTGGAATCCTACACAACACAACCACAGAACTTTGCCCCAACTTAAAGTGAGGTTGTCAATGTCACTGGTTTTGCTGAAAACATAGGATTAAACGTATAGTGTGGAAGATGGTAATTGCTTGCAGAAAAGTAAATAGTAAACGGTAAACAGTAGATGGTATATAAATGGTAAAGGAATGGATTGGGGTCCACAGTTCACTAGAGATGTTTGTCCTTAAGATAAATAGCATGTTGGGTGAACAACTTACATCGGGGCAATTGCCAGATTGAGAAATCATAACAATGCATATACTAGACATCTTGACTCCTACGAGATTTGATTTGGCATTACAACATAATACATAGACCGTAATCCAACTTCATCTATGACTAATAATCCACCTTCAGGTTATAATCTAAACCCCTTCTAGTATTAAGTTGCAAGCAACAGATAATTGCATTAAGCAAAGTGTGTAAAGTAAACAATATGATTGCCCCATGGACAAAGGATTGTTGTTTTCTCCCTAGTAGCAACAACACACCTACATCCTTAGAGATTTCTGTCACTTCTCCAGATTACTAGAGGCATGAACCTACTATCGAGAATAAATACTCCCTCTTGGAGTTGCAAGCATCTACTTGGCCAAGATAGCTACTAACAACAGAGAGCATGCAAGATCACAAATAACATAGACATGATAGAATCAATAATCAATCTGACATAGTATCTCAATATCCATCGAATCCCCGCAAACACAACATATAGGATTACAAATAGATGATCTTGATCATGAAAGGAGCTCACAAGATCTAAACATTATAGCACAAAGGAGGAGAACCAACCATCTAGCTATTGTATGGACCCATAGTCCAAGGGTGAACTACTCACGCATCACTCCGGAGGCAGGCATGGTGATGAAGAAGGCCTCCAGGATGATCTCTCCCCTCCGGTAGGCTGCCAGGAAGAGCTTCAGATCCCCCGATCTAGGGATGGAGATGGTGGCGGCTACAGACTCTTTCATGGATTTCTGATCGCATGTTTAGGGTTTCTACATCGGGGTGCTTTTATAGGTGAATAGTCGAGGTTGGTGGCTGCCCAAGGGGCCCACACTCGGGGCTGGCGCACCCAGGGGGCCACGCCACCCTAGGGTGTGGCCGCCTCGTGGCCCCTCTTCGGCTGCCCTTCGGACTTCGTGTTCCTTCTGGTAAAATATTGACTTTGGATTTTGTCCCGTCCAATTCTGAGAATATTTCCTTACTAGATTTTCTGAAACCAAAAACAGCAAAAAAAAGGCAACTGGCACTATGGCATCTTGTTAATAGGTTAGTTCCAGAAAATGTATAAAAATACCTCAAAGTATAAACAAAACATAAGAAAGTTGATATAAAATAAGCATGGAGCATCAAAAATTATAGATACATTTACGACGTATCAACAGCCAATGGATAGTATCTCTTAGTCAAATGAAACTTCTAAGAGATATTTAGAATCCCAGTTGAGAGTGTATTGATGAGATCCTTGTCCACCTCATTCTCTTAAACCCTAATAAAGCCCCAGTCTCATATACCATCAAGATCACTTTAGTAAAGCAATCTCAATAGCTCACTCTAAGTTGAGATATCATCCTGGGTTATAAATTCAGGATCAACCCTTAAAACCTTGATCCCTAGCAACATTCGTTAATAAACTTGAGGGTAGTGTATCTTCTAGGGTCCATAGTAAGTGTGGTATTAGAAACCCTAAATAAATGTTGTTGGGCATTAAGATCACTTGTGCCACCTGAATGATAATGGTTGTTCACCATTATATAATAAACTTCTATGAAAACATTAATCACACTTAAGAAAGTAGTGAACAAATAGTTCAAGAAGTGATCCATGCTTACTTTGAAAATAAATAGAATGGTTATGAAGAAATTGTAATGGAGTCTGAATAAAGGAAATTCCAAACTTTAAGAACCCTAGGATTTAAAACAACATCTAATATGGTTATTAAAAGAGGTTAAGTATGCATATATTCCATGCCTATCACTCACCATCTTAAATAATCACCATTACAAATACTATGGTGAAAATCAGAACATTACCATATGATTTGCTTTAGAAGAAGCAAATCCCTAAGAAACCTAATTTATATTTACTTTACTAAATAAAACAACCCTTAATATAGTTATGAATATTTTATACACAATAAGAAATGGAGAGAAAATGGTCATAATTGCTTTATACAACAATATACATGACATGCAAATTCTCTGGATATTTAAATCCTTGAAATATATTCATATTTGAAATGAATATGTAAATAGAAAAAGAAAGAGAGTGAAACTAGAAACTAGAATTAAAAAAGAAAAAGGAAAGAAGCAGCCAGCCACCTGGCCCATAGCCCAACAAGCTCCTGCGTTACCTGCCGCTCGCAGGCAGCAGAACGAACAACCCACTCGCTTTGCCACAGCCCAGAAGTGGCCCAAGCCTAGGTACCGGTTTGTCGTCGTCTTCCTCGACGTCACAAGCAGATCCCTAGAAGCTCCAACGCCGCCCGATACCAATCACCGGTGTCAGCAAGCTTCGACCGCCGTGATGCACGCCGTCATCACCCGGGAGGGGATAAGACCGCCACTGCGACACCCTTTATAAGTAAATAAAAGTTTAGTACTCCAATAAACTTGAATTAAATTTATTTCCTTATTTGATAATTCATAAATGGATATATAAAATTGCTAATGCTTCTAATATTATCCATTAAAGGTCTAATAATAGTGTTAATCTTGAGTAATTCTACTATGAAGTAAAAATAGTCTAAAACATCCTAAATACAAAATTTGTTAAATTATTATTCACAAATAAGTGTATATCATTTTCCAAAGGGGTTTTATCAAATATAAAATCCTCAAGGATAATATTTTGACTTATTAAAACCTTTTACATTATTTCACTCACAAGTTTATCAATATATTATAAATCCAACGGTAATTCATAAGTAGTTAAATAATATTGTTTCCTTGTTTACAAATCATAACCACTCATTTATAAGGAGACAAATGATTCTATTCAATCATAAAGTTAAGAAACTACTACTCAAATAAAAGTAATACCACCCTTAATTGACCTTAAAGAAACATTAAGAAGTGAACAAATTATAATACAAGATAGATAAGTCTCAACTACTACTGTGGTCCTTATTCAAATAAAGTAATTCTTTCTTCTTTGAGAATTATAACTAGAAAGTAAACCTAAGAGTGTTAACTTATAGTTTAAATGCTTTTGTTTAGTTAAGTAAGATTTTTTCAAAAGTTATTCTTTTAAGAAACATTAAAAGTAATCCTTGAACACTTCTTTAAAAGCTGTAATTGATTCTTAATCTTGCTTAAGAAATATTTCAGATACTATGACCCATTTGAGTTCTTTAGTATTGCATGCTACTTGTTGTATTTACATATTGTTTCACACACACTCTCACAAGCCTTAATAAGAAGCAAAAGTGTGAAGCTGGTATAAAAGTGAAACACCTTCTAAAGAAACCATCCCCAGTTTCTGAACCTTAGATCAGATACGATTATTTCGGGGGTTCGCGTTTATCAAACTGCATTACATTACTTATGCATAATTGAATCTTGATTCTTTAAACATTAGTCCTTACCGGACCAATGATGTTGTTAACATAATTTGGATCTTCTAGTTTCTCGGAGACTGTGAGTGCATAATCTTGCAATCACAAAAGGCAAGTTTACACTTGCTCATGTCCATTGATTATTTTCTATGCTTGTAACTCAACTATTGTCATCACTTGCATTTCAAAAAGGTCGAAAACGCTATTTTCATAATTAACTGGAAGTATCGGTTACTGATCCAGGGTGATCATCTAATCTATTATAACTGGCAATGGAAATGCCATTGTACAGGAATGTATCATCTAGGACTTAACAACCAACATCGCTAGTGATTCTAGGGCCATATATTACGCGTTAACCATGAGATCTAGAATGGGATGGAGAAGTCAGTTGGATCTTCTTCCTTTCGCATGGACGAATGACCTGATCATGAGGCTGAGGATTTCTCGTGGAGAAACCTGGCACATTGGTGGAACCCCTTAGTTTCCCGTGATTTTGGTGTCTAGATTATCTTGAGAGGCTGTCAGTGGTTTAGCTGGTCCTTTAAGGGAGCTTGCCAGGGCATAACCATCTGATAGAGTCTTCAGGTGCCTACCAGAGTTATAGCTGGTCCTATAAGGGGCTTGATAGAGGTGGGACATGTCCAAGAGGATCGTGTCTTCATGCAGGGTCAGGAAGAGGGGAAGTGATTGGCTTGTATTATCTACTGGGCCCCACATCACAGAATTGTGGATGGTATTAAGCTGCTCGGTTATGCAACAAGGATTTGTTCTCTCATGGGTAAAGCAACACACCTCTGCAGAGTGTAAGAACTGTGACATGTTACTCCCTGTTCTGGGAAGGATCTACGATCGCGGCAGGAAAGGAACCCCACGAAGTTTTTGGTCAACCTGTGAAGGCTGTCGGACATAGTTTTTAGAATAAAAGCAACCTTTGAAGAAATGTTTACGAAAACCTACATTGCCTACGACCTTTGGTTTGTGGCTGTAGAGATAGTGCATCATACACTCCTTTTTAGTGAACTTGTTGAGTACGCTCGTACTCAACCGTACCTTCTTAACCCTTGCTAGGTTCTAAGCCGTTGAAGACGACGTCAACATCAATTTCTGCTCAAGAAACCATCATCGGCAGCTCAAGTTCTTTAATAAAGTCAATGAAGTCAACATATACATCAACCGAAGTGAAGATAAAGTTCTGAAGTAGATAGGAGTAGATTCTCTAGCCATAAAACCTACTTCTATAGAGCATTGCAATAGAAGCAATGGCAAGCCAAATAATTTAGATACTAGTCTTAGTTACTAGATAGTTCTGGGTTATCATTTCTGGTTCTTCTTTGTAACAAGTTCTTTCTCTCTCTTTAACCTAGAGTGTTCTCTGGATCTTTTGTAAAGAGTAAAGTTGTAATCTATAGTCATGTCTTGGACCTGTTGTGTTTCTGTTGTACCACTCTGAGGGATGTAATACTAATGAACGGTGTTTCATTGGTGTTATGTCAATGACTATAGTGTACTACATCATGCAGTGGTATGCTGGGTTACCGCAGGAACCAGTTGGCCAGGACCTGGCAATCCCCTTCGGCAGCCTCCACCTCCATCATGTACAGCTGCAAGTACTCAGTGGGGCTGGTGGTACTGTCATACCACGGGGGCATCTCCAGCTTGAAGTTGGGTGTCCACACCACCTACCAGAGATGCTCGGCGAGAGCAGGGCAACTATCATTGCGGGTTTTGATTCTGTTGGCGAGGAGCGACTGGTTTTGGCACCCCGCGGCTGCAACGTCCCGGGCAATGCGGGCCTCGTGTCCCCAGCGTCGTGCCCAGGTTACCTAGGCATCCACCGCCAAGCGGATGATTGGGGCGGGACCGGGGTCCTAGGGGGTCCACGCCGTGCCTAGGGACCGCCCGTCGCCCGATCCCCCGAACCCTGGAGAGCGTGGTGGGAGAGGAGGCGCTCCATGGGCAACCTTGCCAGCTCGTGTCCCTGTGACCGTGGGGTTGTCCCAGGCAATGTCCACGAGTTCCATGATCTGCTCCCTCCATTCTTCTCACACCGAGTCCGTCGGCGAGTAGCGTAGGAGCTCCTTTACCATGAGATGAGCAGCCTCCGGAGTGAGCGCGGCGCGGTGTCCCGTTGTTGACATCATGCTCGAGGGAGGGTCATCCACGCACTGCACTTGGCCGGCCTTAGGGGGTGCCGGAACCCGCACGCCCTCTTGGCGCGCGACCTGGTCTCCGACGGCCTTTTCCCGTTTGGGGTGACTGCCTTGGGCGTCGCCATGCACCACCATCCCATCGTAACCATTTGGTGGGTTCGAAATTATTCCTCAGCCTCTACCTGGCATGCCAAATGTCAAAGAAAGAGTCCCACGTGGGAACAAGGGGTCCAACAAGCCCTGAGTTCGAGAGGGGGTTGAATCACGCGTTCAGAGCTTTTTAGCAATGATGAAGATAGCGGTGCGCAGACACGGTAGAGAGGTTGACATAGTTTTTTACTAAGGTTTGGGACCCTCGTGAGGAGGTAAAGCCCCTACTCCAGTTTGGTTGTATTACTCGTGGTGCCTCGCGAGGGTATGGTGGTGAACCAATGTCTAGGATTACAGATTGCTGGAATAAACCCCCTCTAAGATAGATGGAGGTCTCCTTATATAGGGCAGGTGGGCCTCTTCCCCCAGATATTGGGTGGGAAGGGTCACCACATTCCTACCATCGATAAGTGTTTGGATTCCCCCTCTGCTTTTGTCTATGAACTAGTTCTAGTGGAGGTAGTGGCCTGCTGCTGAGGTCACTGACAACGTGCCCTCTGCCTTGTCTCGTTATCCCAGTCTCCTTGCACCAAAGTGTTGTCGGGCCCCTGCATAGCTCCCGAGTCATCTTCCCACCTTTAACACTGAAGTGACCAGGCAGAGAACCACTTTCCCGAGGCGATCCGACACCAGCTTGGACCGACCGTCCCATCCATTGCGATGTGGGACTCAAGCACATCACCATGGTACCTAGGTCAGTCCCTCGTCAGGGGCTGTGGACTCCGGAGGGGACCTCCCTTGGGAGAATATAATTTTGCAGCCCGAAAGTTGAGGCACCAAGGCAAAGCGGTACCCAAGTTGGTTGTAATCATCCGCGTTGCCCATAGTTGGTGTGCCAAATACTCAGGCGATCTTTTTTGGCACAAATTCAACTTTACGTTTGAATACAAAATATCAGGCTAACGCCTGTCAAGTTGGAGCCCCCTATCAGTTTTGGCCATTATGTCGCTACCGTCATGACTGCCATGTAGGCTTGCACCATTGGCGCCTGCATCCATTACGCGTATTCTTCCCGGGAGAGGCAAACTATGGTCATGGCCATGGTGCAGAGCTGGGATGTGGACGAACCTGCTCGGCCCCACTCTCCTCCTTGTAGGCTTGCAGCGTTGGCGCCTGCATCCATTACGCGTCTTCTTCTTCCTAGGAGCGACAATATATGGTCGCGGCCATGGCGCGGAGCTGGGACATGGACAAACCTGCTCGACCCCGCTCTCTTCCCCATCCCGAGTCGGAGCTCGCCCTCACCATGGCCGCATCCATGGCATGGCGCGGGCACGAGAATGGGTTCCTAGTGAGATCTATCATCGTGTCGACCATGCTCGGTCCTGTTTTCCTCCTCTAGAATCCGAGCTCGCCGTCGCCGTGGTCACACCTGCACCAATTTTTATACCCCTGCCGAGGTCTCTATGGTATCTCAAGTTCTTCCATGTTGAACCTGTTAGTGAATTCGAAGTTGGGCGGCGGCAACCCGTTGTTGAACCTGTAAAGAATTTGCTGAAGGCTGTGTGCCGCGCCAAGGTCTTCGGCTGATGCCTCCAGCCTCGGTTTTTACCAATGTCCACCACCGATGTGAGATCATTTAGTTAATTCAATATGAAATTTTGACCAATTTAACTTGTTGATGTATTCCTTAACAATTATAATATAATCAAGCACTAGAAATATTTGGTAGTGTGCATGAGCATGATCAGTAATATAATTGAACACTAGATATTTTAAGGCACTCCATATAAAGGAGTAGATTAATCTATATATAGAAGGTTAACCAGAGACATCAAGGATATATTGTCTTACATGCAACACACACGTAATAATTAACTAAAACAAAATAAAAGCAGGGGCAGCAGCAGGAGGCTGGGACACGGAGACGCCTAGCAAGGCAGGGCAGCAGCAGGAGGCAGGGACAGCCTAGTCGAGGGGATACAGGCCAGTCCTGACATAATCCCGGAGGAATTTGCCAAATGCTGCGTGCCGTGCCAAGGTAATCGGCCTATGCTTTCTGCCTTCGCCTCTGCCAACACCCACCGCGTGCTGGATCATGTTGTCGAGGTCCACGTTGATTGCTCTGCCACAGAATGGGCAAAACAGTCTCCCCTATGGTAGAAACGGATTTTCCCACACTGTAAACGCCTCAGCACGTAGCGGCTCTTGTTGTCCCTGGATTCCTTGCTATCGTACACGTCATCATCATCCTCTTGTTGATTTTTAAGAACATAACTTAGAACTCATACATATGATTGAATTGTATTACAACTCAAGAATTGACAATATATATGTAAGACAATATTAAATTGATATCAGAGAGAAAGCATCTCAGCAATAGTTTGATCAGTTCATATATCATTTGATCTCAACAAAATGACAATTAATTGGATCAGAGTGTATGTAGAATAAAGATTGTGGCCTCATAAGTTTCTTCAGGGATGGCATAAGCGAACCAAGTAACAATTGCACAACCTATATTGTTCTTGTACATCACCCCAGGTTCGCTAACTCATCCCTAAAAAAATGTGACACCAATGTGTCTGCCTCTCTTTTGGGGAAAATTTGAATCATTGTCCATAATAAGAAGTTGAAATGTAATCCTACAAAACAATATTCAGGGATATACATATTTAGGTACAAAAACAATCCTAAATATTGTAATTATAAATAAAAACCAAACGATTAATCTTCAGGTACATGTTGAAAATACTTATGATCAAAACCATGCACATAGATATGAATCATACGAATCATTCAAAGATCAGAAACTATTCAAGGATCATACATGTAGTTCCATATGAGAATAAATCACGGGCCTCATAATTTTTTTTCAGAGATGGAGTTGGCGAACCAAAGTACCAACAACACAACCTATATTGTTTGTGTACATTGCTGCCTCAGGTTCACCAACCCATCCCTAAAAAAATGACATCATCATATGTGTCTCCCCTTACACTCATTTGGGGCAAATTTCAATCATCAGCTTCGGTGAGAAAATGAAATGTAATTCTTATACACTATGAATGCATGCATGCAATAACAATTCAAAGATCATAGTTCTATGAATGTAGCATAAATATAGGGGCCTCATAAGTTTCTTCAGGGATGGAATTAGTGAACCAAGTAACAATTGTACCCTATATTATTCTTGTACATCGCCCTAGGTTCGCTAACTCATCCCTAAAAAAACCTGACACCAATGTGTCTGCCTCTCTTTCGGGGCAAATTTGAATCATTGGACACAATAAGAAATTGAAATGTAATCCTACAAAACAATATTCAGGGATATACATATTCAGGTACAAAAACAATCCTAAATATTGTAATTATAAATAAAAACCAAACAATTAATCTTCAGGTACATGTTAAAAATACTTATGATCAAAACCATGCATATATATATGCATCATATGAATCATTCAAAGATCCGAAACAATTCAAGGATCATATATGTAGTTCCATATGAGAATAAATCAAGGGCCTCATAATTTTTTCAGAGAAGGAGGCGGTGAACCAAAGTACCAACAGCACAACCTATATTGTTTGTGTGCATTGCTGCCTCAGATTCACCAACCCATCCCTAGAAAAAGACACCATAATATGTGTCTCCCCTTGCACACTTTTGGGGCAAATTTCAATCATCGGCCTCGGTGACAAACTGAAATGTAATTCTTATACACTATGAATGCATGCAATACATAATTCAAATATCATAAGTATAATTAAGATTGCGGCCTCATAAGTTTCTTCAGGGATGGCGTAAGTGAATCAAGTAACAATTGCACAACCTATATTGTTCTTGTACATCGCCCTAGGTTCGCTAACTCATCCCTGAAAAAATCTAACACCATTGTGTCTGCCTCTCTTTTGGGGAAAATTTTAATCATTGGCCACAATAAGAAATTGAAATCTAATCCTACAAAAAAATATTCAGGGATATACATATGCATCATACGACTCATTCAAAGATCATAAACAATTCAAAGATTATATATATAGGTTCCATATGAGAATAAATTAAGGGCCTCATTATTTTTTTCAGAGATGGAGTTGGAAAACCAAAATACCAGCAGCACAACCTATATTGTTTATGTACATTGCTGCCTTAGGTTCAGTAACCATCCCTAAGAAAACGACACCATTAGATGTGTCTCCCTTGCACTCTTTTAGGGGAAAATTGAATCATTGGGCTTAGTAAAGAATATAAATGTAATGTTATATTCAGTTGTGTATCGAAATCAACACTCAACTAGCAAACCCTAAAACCCCTAAATCAAATGTTACAGATCTATTAAATTTACAGCACAAGAAGAACCGTATGAACAACAACGAGTTAAGCAAATGTAAATTTACTAGATGGCAGATGAGTAGATTGGGGTTTTTTGACTAGACGGATTGGGGTTTTGTGACTAGATGGCAGATGCATCAATCAACCATTCGAACCGTATATATACTACCCTACTTCAAGAGCAAAAGAATCTAAAAACGATTGAGCAAATCCTATGTATGAATAGTGAAATCTACGGTTGCGACTAGAGAATCTAGCAATGTAGCACCTTAGACTCCTCATCGGGGACCTCCTCCTCGAACTCGTCATTCTCTTTGATTGCATCAATCATTTCTTGGATGGCGATGGGGTCATTGATGTAGAGCATCGGATTGCCTCCGACTGCCGCCTACCCCTCATCTAGATCTGCTGCTGGCACCACGATGTTGTCGGCCACCTGCTGCTCGACAGCGACGGCTATTGGCTAGACAGATGAGCTCAAAGCCTCGACGGCACGGCGATGAGCGGCGTGCGTGCCCGAAGAAGACGCCTCTGCCTGCTTGGCGACGACCAAGCCATCTGCTGCTGCGCCTCCAACTGGCTTCACCTCTGGCTCGTCTCCACGCGTACGCTTCATGGCACACCTAGGGAAGGCGTTGGTGCAAGCGAAGGAGCTTCGGCACGCGTGGTAGGTGCAGATTGGGGTTTTGGGACTAGATAGATTGGGATAAATGACACGAGCTCATGGAAGAAGAAGGTCGAGCGGGTTTATAAACACTGGACCATTGGTAGTCCTCGAGTGGACATGTGTGGTGGGCGGGGGGTGGGGATACCACGATCTCCACTTTTTTTTGAAACAATCACAATCTCCACTTTATAACTGCATTGCAAACACGCGCATGGCGGACCTCGATTCCACTGCATGCAAGTGGCGTAGAACCAATTTCTAGCAACATTAGGTCTTCTCAAGGGAGCCCCTGACACGTGGAAGTTACTTGCGGTAGGGCCCAATTGGAATGAGATTGAGAGCGCGCTACGTAAAAATGGGATATGTCTTATTAAAATCAAGTGGCAATAAATTGCAGCATCCCGTCGACAACCGTGCAGACCCTGTTGTCCTGTGCATGTGTTGTGGTAGTAGTAGGCTTTTCAGACGTGATTAAACATGACATGACCACTCGACGACTTCTTCATGTTCCTTCTCGAAGAAGTCTCGCTGAGAGAGACGCCCGTGATGTCTCACGATGTACTGTGAAGGGCACAATGTGTGCAACAATCCACATTGGATCACAAAGGATCAACGGTTGATGTGCAGCGATCCATAACAACTGTGACAACCAATCAGGGCGTAGCAGATAGAGTGACCATAGGTTTGGGCTTCCATGATAGAGGGCAAAACTGAGTAGTATAAAAAAACCAAGGGAAAAATTGAGTAGTATAAACATGGAAAGTGAGTGTCTTATACAATGAAATACATCTTGACATACATCAAATTATTCCAAGATGGATCCACTAGAGTCATTGCATGTCTGTTCTTTTCATAAACCACATGGATCCACCAGAGTCATTGCATGTTTGTTCTTCTCATAAACCACATGGATCCACCAGAGTTCATTGCATGTTTGTTCTTCTCATAAACCACATGGATCCACTAGAGTTCATTGCATGTGTGTTCTTTTCATAAACCACATGGATCCACTAGAGTTCATTGCATGTGTGTTCTTTTCATAAACCACAGGGATCCACTAGAGTTCATTGGATGTGTGTTCTTTTCATAAACCACATTGATCCACTAGAGTCATTGCATGTGTGTTATTTTCATAAACCACATGGATCCACTAGAGTTCATTCGATGTGTGTGTATCAGTGTGCATCATTGTGGTTTTAGGAAAAGAACACATGCAGTGATGCCACTCTAGCATGTGGTGTCCAACCATGTCCAGGAACCCTGGCAGCATGATGGGATTCAACTGCAGCATGCATTCTACCACCAGCTTGAAAGATGTCGCATCACCACACCTCATTGGATGCATGTGTGTGTATCAGTGTGCATCATTGTTGTTTTAGGAAAAGAACACATGCAGTGATGCCACTCCAGCATGTGTGTTCTTTTCATAAAACACATGGATCCACTAGAGTTCATTGCATGTGTGTTGTTTCCGTAAACAACATGGATCCACTAGAGTTCATTGCATCTGTGTTCTTTTCATAAACCACTCGGATCCACTAGAGTCATTGCATGTGTGTTCTTCTCATAAACCACATGGATCCACTAATGGTGGATGTTAGATCGAGTCTTCTAGAAGGCACGCCCCAACACACTTGTTTTGCATGACGATTCTTACATACCGTTTGATCGGGGCACATGGACGATTGGGATGGTTCTTCGTAAGAGGATCCGCGAGTAGGCTATTCTGTGACATGATTGGTCATGCTTACTATCCGCTTGCTCTGGACAAACTGGCAACACCATGCACTCCCCTTTTTCCAATGTCACGTGTTCCGTGGGCCACTTGCCAGTGTCACGTCCCCTCTACCACTCTTCCTCCCCATACTTATCTTCCTTCCCCTCGAAGCCACTTTCCCCACTTCTCTCCCATTCTGCCGTAGCCGCAAGCTGATGGTGCCTCCAGCGATCTCTCCTGCAGCCACCCTAGTCCGCCACCCCCCTTTCTCCATGGGTTCAAGGGGACACAGTGAGGAAACACGTCGTGATGACAGGGACATTGATTTCGAAGTGAGTCGTCTCATCTCTAACATATGTGGCCATTTATCTATTTTGAGCTAGATCTACTCTGATTACTCATGCACGTATGATGTGTTAGGCCAACTAGACGTTGTACAACTCCAACTATAACGGTTTAGCAGAGGAAGACAGTCCTCCGCTATGTCAACATGGATATGTGCCCGCTAAATTTGTAGCGTTCAAAGGACGAAACGCAGGCAGGAGGTTTTTAGGGTGTCAAGGACATGGTGCAATGTTGCCATGCAGAAGTTGTGGTGTTGTCAAATGGGTAGATCCAGAGTGGCCCAAATCGATGCAGAAAATGCTAGACAAACTATAGGATATGACTGTTGAGTTGAAAGAATCTATAGTCAACTCAATTCTTGAGAGTGCTGAGATGAAGTTATTTGACCATGTTGACACAATCAAGCTTAACCAAGATCTCAAGAGGGTGAAAGACAAGGTTAGAAAAGTCGAGAAGAAGAGGGACGTGGCGTTGGCCCTAAAGGCTAAAGCAGAGAAAGAACTGACTCAAGCAAGGAATGAACTTCACCAGGACAAAGTCCTACGGTTCATAACTATGGGTATTTACAAGTGCATGAGGATAAATGCAGAGAAACAATTGAAGCTGTACAAGGAAGATGCTAAAAGGATGAAGCAGACGATTCGATCCTTGCTCTCGTAGGAAGATGCACATCGAGCTAAGATTAGGAAGATCAAGGAGATGTGTGATAACTAGTTCTATTTAGCTTGAGCTTCGTACTTTTTTAAGTTGTAATAGTATTACTTGTTGACCTAGTGATCTGAACTTGTGGTCTTGGAATCCTGGGAGGAAAAAATTGGTCACCTGTTAATCTGTCTTAGCCCTCCATTACTTCCATTTATCTGATGATGGTGGTATTGTGACTTTGGTGGCTTGTTTAAACGTAACATACGTGGATTGTGACGCATGCAAATGGCACAGCCACAATTTATAAAGTGGAAGCACGTACACCCTATTACTGGAGATCCGAGAGCTTCGCCAGATGGGCTCAAGATTAGGCCAAAAAATGGTGCTGGTTTCCTTATTATCTGGGCATTATCGGTTGCCATTGCTGTTTATCTTGCCATGTCATTGTGCTTGTGCAACAACTGAAATAAGTTGATGCTTCATGGAGTGTAGCAGCTTAAATAATTTATTTTTGTGCCACTAACATTCCATCAAATTTGGAGACCTCCTGCCCCTCAGCAATCGTGGAATCGGTGCTGCGTGTTTTGAGATAGTAGTGGCCCAATCACAATTTCGGATTCAACTAGTGACTCGGCCATTTCCAAACCTCAAGTCGCGGTACATTTTACTCCAAGAACCTAGATTGTTTCGCCCGACAAGTTCCACGCACAAAGCTCTAGAATTTTACCGAATTACATATATAGGTTTAAGTTCAATACATTATTATGCATCTTAATTTCTAGCAGCCTTCTTCCCCTGCCTGGGTTCCAAGCCTTCACGTCCACTAGCTTCTTCATTTCCTTCCTTCTTCCTCTTCCTCGATGCCAATTTTCTTAGCTTCATGTACTCTGCATCGCAGGGACAATCAACACCAGAATCGTGTCCAACATCATCACTCCACTCATTTTTATTTTCTTTCGGCAGCAAAATGACTGACACGGCAGTCATGTTTCTAACCTTGCGGCGCTTCTTACCAAAGAAACAGGACTGTTGCATAACTCCCTAATATCTACAGAGTAAACAAAACAAAAATTACAATTCAGCACAAACATGCGAACCCCAAGAGACTTTTGCTTACCAGGAGCTAATTGGGTTCGAGTGACCACCATGTCCAAGAATAGAAGGGAGACTCCTAGTTGCAGCAGCTTCCACATCCAGTACATCACAATTTAGCTCAAACATGCAAGCTGAAGCATACCTTTTCATTAACCCAATTAGCTGACTATCACACGTTAGAGGAACCATGATGCCTCGTTCTTCCATAAAGCTGAACTTTGCAGTCTGCTTTGGCCCTATTTCAGCATGATTACGCAGAGCAGCAACCATACCAGGGATAGTGCAGATCTGTGCAGGCGCTTCTTCCATCATGATACAATGGTGTCCATACCACTTGCCCTTCACACCTGATAATTTAGAGTCGTAGCTGAATAGGGCTACCGTAACCAGGTAAGGTGGTCCGCAGAGATCCCACATGACAAAAAACTGTGGACAACGATTGTTTGTTAGTGTTGGGCTAGCAAATAATTCTATGTCAATAACCAGCTAGCAGAATTAGTTAGTGCGAATAGCAAAGAGAATAGTAGCTCACCCGCATGTAGCCAGAACTTCTTCTTCCTTGGTAGTAGGATCTGCCATCCTCCATGCTTCTAAGCTCATCGATGGCAGAGGCGGGCTAAGGCCACGCAACAGCGGGCACCTCAAGTGGCATTGGATCTCGGGATCAACAAGTGGGCGCAGTAACTTGGCACCAAAAGTCAAATGTCCGAAGGGATCATCCTGGCTAGAGGGTGGATTTCAACACCGCCGGTGCTAGAGCTCATGCAAAAGGAGGGAGTGGATTTGTGAACTTGGTCAACGCACTAGGCCTCTTAGTTCCTTGATTTGCCTAAGTGGTTGCCACGTGGGTCATACACAGATTACTGACATGGGGGTCCCGACCGTCTACTTCACGGGGCAGTCTAACAGAATGTTTGAATTTGGTAGGGCTAAGACAAGTTTGTCTCGAAATGTCCCCTCTCGGTAGTTGGCAGCCCAACTTTGCGAAACGTGGCAATTTCAAGCAACTCGGGTACCGCGATGCACTCGCCCATGAACTTAGGGGATGCAGAGGAAAAGTCCCCTCCCTCGGCATCCTTTTGTCTTGGCCACACTCACCCTGCTACCCGGTGAGTGCCGCCCCTCCCGAGGGTGGGTAGCGCGGGTCTGGCGACTTTACAGGACGTGGTACCCCTGGTGTCAGTAGTCCAACATAAGGGGAGTGACCTCGTGAGCTGCCCCTTAAGCCTCTCGAGGAAAAAACTATAGGGAAAGTGTGTCCTGCTATGATCCCTCACACACGTGTTATGCAAGATCATCAAGCTCCAAGGGTCATGGGTGGGGTGACTTGTCACTAAAGCTAGTTTGTAAGTTCAGAGTTCGACACTTTAGACCCTAGAGTTGATTGCAAGTGGCCGTTGAAGGGGAGTTCCCTCATGAGCCGCCCCGTAAGCATCTCGAGGATAAAACTATAGGGGAAAAAACATATATTGTCGAGGTTTCCTATAGGTGTCGTGCAAGGGTTTCGAGCACCATGAAATGTGGGTGAGGTGACTTATCACCATAGCTAGTCCGAAAGTTCAGAGATCGACACTTTAGGCCTTGTGTTGATGGGAGGTGGCCCGGCGGTAAACACCGTGCCTACCCCCCGCTCGCGTGACAATGCTTATCCTATTGGCCCCTTGAGGAGGAGGTCGTAGTTATAGCATGAGGTTTGGCTGCTGGAGGGGAGTGCCCTCACGAGCCGCCCTGGAGGCCTCTCGAGAGAAGACAATAGGGAAAAACATACGCTACTAGGTTTCCCTACATGTGTCCCGCGAGGGTTTCAACCACCAGGAACCGTGGGTAAGGTGACTTATCACAGGATCTAGTCTAAAAGTTTAGAGCTCGACACTTTAAGCCCTATGTTGACGGAAGGTGGCCCGGTGGTAAACACCGTGCCTATCATCCCGCTCGCGTGACAATGCTTATCTTGTTGGTCCCTCGAGGAGGAGGTCGTAGTTATAGCATGAGGTTTGGCCGCTGGAGAGGAGTGCCATCACGAGCCGCCCGGAGGCCTCTCGAGGAGAAGACATTGGGGAAAAAACATACGCTGCTGGGTTTCCCTACATGTGTCGCGTGAGGGTTTCAGGCACCAGGAACCATGGGTGAGGTGACTTATCACAGGAGCTAGTCCAAAAGTTCAGATCTCGACACTTTAGGCCCTATGTTGACGGGAGGTGGCCCGGTGGTAAACACCGTTCCTAGCCCCCCGCTCCCGTGATAATGCTTATCCTATTGGTCCCTCAAGGAGGAGGCCGTATGTATAGCATAAGGTTTGGCTGCTGGATGGGAGTGCCCTCACGAACTGCCCCGGAGGCCTCTCGAGGAGAATACAATAGGGCAAAAAACGTACACTGCTAGGGTTCCCTACATGTGTCGCGCGAGGGTTTCAAGCACCTGGAACCACGGGTGAGGTGACTTATCGCTGGATCTAGTCCGAAAGTTTAGAGCTCGACTCTTCAGGTGCTGGGTTGACGGGAGGTGGCCTGCGATAGACACCGTGCATAGCCCCCACTCGTGTGGCACCTGTCGAGGAATCTCAGCCGTGGGCATCTTTTTGAAAAAAAATCCAAAAGAGAAAGCAAACGGCAGAGTTGGCGCAAGGCGCAAAATCTGAAAACCCTGCCAAATAGGTCCCAGCTTATTACAATGCCATCGTGGTCCACACGGGGTCTCATGAGGAATAAGGCTACAAAATTCGGGTAGCCGGTCACCCTGAGTGAGTGAGGGGGATCTTGTTAGCCCTCTCGATGCCTGGCTCCCTTGGGCGTCCCTTAAGCGACATCGGGGAAGGGGTTGGTGTTGAGCACATGTTGGGTGTAGTCCACTAGGAAGTCGGGAGCCCCCGCATCTGCGTCACCCTCACGAGCTCCACTGATGCTAGCCAGGGTGGGGCGAGTCTGTACCAAGGACCTCCCGTGGCTATGGGTGGTGGCTGCAACATGACCCTTGTGACAATCCGATGGCCTCCCTCTTCGCCAGAGCATTCTCTTAAGCTTCCATATGCTTCTTCCTCGAGGTGCCCCCGATGTAATCGAGGGCGTCCACATCCTCCGAGTAGGCGGTGTCCGTGGTTTTGTAGGCGTGTTCGAGAGAGTGCAATTCCTCCTTTTTGTCGCACCGGATGGTGATGACGCCAATGTTGCCTCCCGGCATCTTTACGACATTGTAGGCGTGGTGAGTGTCCACCTTGAACTTGGAGAGGGCGGGGTAGCCTAGGATGATGTTGTAGGGGAGACCGGTGTGCGCCACTTCAAAGTCAATGAGGTCAGTCCAGTAGTTGTCACGAGACCCGAACGTGACAGAGAGGCGCACCTGCCCGATGGGTATGGTAGTGATGTTGGTGATCCAGAGAAAGGCATGGTCGGCATCAGCCGGTCGTACGGCACCTATAGTTTGGTGAACGTCTCGGTGGAGATCACGTTCAAATTGTCATCACCATCAATGAGCATCTTGGCGACAATGATGTTGATGGTGGAGTGCAGATCATGGGTAGTGTTCCCACGACCTTGGTGGAGACAGGTTGGTCCTCTGCGTCGAAGGTGATGGGGCACTGCAACCACTTGAGCTTCGGGACAGGGTCCTAGGCCGAGTGTCGGCAACCTCACGGGTGAGCTCCTTGAAGTGCCTATTGGACGCCAGGGCCTCAGAGCTACCGAGGATGCAGGATATGGCGCCCCTCGGCTCTTGATAGCCCCCAATGTTCCCTTCGACCTTCTCGGGGGCACGGGGAAGCTGCTGCGCGGCGTTGGCCTGACGCCCCATCTGGGGTGTGCCTTGGCCACCGTAGTTGCTATCCTAGTGTCTTCCTCCTTGATTGCCACCGTGGTTGGTCCCGTGCTCGCCTTCCCATCTCCCTTTCCTCTGGCTAGTGTGCTGGCCACAAAGCTTCTTGAGCTCGTAACAGTCGTCCGTGGGATGCCCATGCTTCTTGTGTAAGACGTAGTATGAGCAGTCGTTGCACTCCCTCTCGCTGCTACCCTCATGAGGGTTCTTTCGCGCGGGTTCAGCGGAGAGGATGGCAGAGGGATTCCACTTGGGGTCCTTGCTCATGCCCTTGGAGACGCTTGAGGGCTTGGGAACGCCTAGTGCCTCGGCAAGGCCGAAAATCTTTGCCGCCTCGACCTTAGCGCACTTCTCCGCCATGACGGATAGCTTGGTGGCTGTGATGAGGTTCTCCCCACGGATGCAAATATTTTCCCTCATGTGGACGTCCTTAACCCCCTCGGAGAAGGCGGTAATGATATTGGAGTCCAATATCTTGGGGATTTTGTTGCGGATCTGGCTGAACCTCTGCAAGAACTTGAAGAGGGTCTCGCCGGTTTGCTGATGAACCTCGCGAAGGTCGTAGTAGGCGAGCGAGCGCTCATAGGTCGCCTTGAAGTTGGCGTTGAAGATTGAGCAGAGGGCTGACCATGAGCCGATGGATTCCTCGGGGAGGTTCATCAGCTAGGTTTGGGTCGTGTCCTTGAGGCTTAGGGGGAACCAATTTTCCATGACACGGTCGTCGCCTCCCACTGCCTCGATGTCCGTGGTGTAGAGCTATAGAAACTCGCAGGAGTTTGTGGCTCCATCATAGCACGAAGGTATTTTGGGCAGAACTTGTGCGGCCACCACGTGTCGGAGCTCCCTAGTCAAGGCGAGGCATCCATTGCCTTGCACCTCCTTTCCACTGGCGCGGGCCACGTGGTTCTGCTATCCCCCTGCCAATCTCCTTGACAATGCGCTCCTGTCGCCCGTGAGGGGGCGCAGCGACCGGAAGGGCAGATGCTGGAGGGGGTGTTGGGGATATACTTTTCGGGTATCCTCACTGTGCCTCACTGACCAGGGTGGCCCACTTCGGGTTAGAGCTTTGCTTCACGGGCGGCCTAGTCAGGGCGAAGAGACGGAGTTCAGTCCGGCTACAGGAAGGCCCAGAAGACTTACCGACATAGGCCCATAGTGTTACTTGAAGTTCAAGATGTACTCTATAACCGACTCTTAGTCGTAGCCGGATAGATCTCTCTTGTAAACCCCAGGACGGATATCTATATAAGCCGTCCTAGGGAGAGCCTTTTGGAAACCCTCACAATAGTCTACAATCTCAACTCGCACAGGCGAAACCCTTGTAACCCATATTCTGGCTCTACCGTATTACTAGATTGCTAGTAGGAGTAGAATCCGTCCAAAGCCGGTGGATTCGAACCTGGGTAAACTTGTGTGCTCACTGTCCTGGAACATCATACGTCTCACACCCCTCTCTTCCACACGCCCCGAGGGCCCCCTAATGGCTCGTGATTGATGAGCTCGTTGAGGAACCCCAAGAGGAAGGTCTGATGAGCATAGAAGTAAGTTTCCCTCTAACGAGGGTTTAACTCATCAATGCCCATTGTTATGGACTTGGGTTTTGGAGAAGGAGGGAGCGCTGGAGACATCTATCGGCTAGCAAACAAGCACACAGGGGACTCAAAGATTTCCTAGGTTCAGGCCTCGTAGAGGTCCCTACTCCTGCTTGTCTGCTCGTGGAATTATCAAAGGAATCGAGGATTACAATGGTGCACAGATGCAATCTGGCGAGGGTTGTGGAAACTAGGGTTGCGTGTGTCGTCCTCGCCGCCCCCTCCTAGCCTTTATATAGATAGGCTAGGTCTCGAGTAGCAGGTCGAGTCAGTTATAGGTTAGGGTTTTCCCCTTTAAACTTTCTATCTTTACTTCTTCTTGTTCTTCAAGCAATCAAGAGTCTGTAGGTTACTCGAGTGCTTCATTTGGGCCTTGGCGACACTATGGGCTTCCATTGTATTCAAGCCATATATACCAAGCTCGAGTACCTGTAGGGTATACCCATGTCAGTAGCCCCTGAGTGTCTAGTGGAATCGCAGATTCGACTAGGGACTTTATGAATCCTTTTGAGTGCATAACTGAGTATGTTTTTCGACTGCTCTATTTGAGTCATAGGGATTTCTAATGTGCATGCCTGATTTAACCGATGTATTGGTATCAATTAACTACCTTAGGGTAAAACAACGCCATCTACTTGAACTCGAGTCCCCGGACTCGAATCCGGAGAAGTGCTGGTGTAATTCGACTCAAGCCGCGGAGGTCTTACAGGAGTCGAATTCCAGTATATGGGTGTGAGCACTCGACGCGTCCGTCAAGGCATGTTCATCGTACATGTTGGCACGGATATATTTCTGGTAGTGTGCAGAAAATGCGTTGCCAGGCCTTATTCAGGTGTTATCTTCACGCTGCAAGCTCGGCATCCGAATTTTGTCATCGCGGAGACGATTCGGGTGACCTGGGAGAGGCGATCTTTTTGTAGGGTAATGTCATGAGGCGGTGTCGCCATAAGTTTCGAGTGTGGATGTTATCAACACACAGTATAATGTACAAATAATCATAGGGTGCGCGACCAGCGCTCCCTATGGGAGTAGCCCCCGAGTGCCTGGTTGAGTTGAAGACTCAGGCAGGGACTAAAGAACTTTTGCGACTGCTGTCGTCTTTTGTTTGCTTGTTTTAGTCGAATTTGCTTTCGGCGCTCCCTATGGGAGTAACCCATGTCCATAGTCGAATCGTGCTTCGAGTGGTTGGGTTTGCTTTGATTGTCCACATTCCTGTAAAAAGAAGGAGAAAAAATCGTAGGGTGCACGACCAGCGCTCCCTATGGGAGTAGCCCCCGAGTGCTTGGTGGAGTCGAAGACTCGAGCAAGGACTATAGTAGTCGAAATCTTCTGCTGCATAATTGTGGATGACGTCAGTGCTGACGATTCCATGACCTAAGTTGCCCGCGTGAGTGAGTTTGACGGGACGTGACGAGCGGTGGGTCCCATTTCCTGACTCTGATTTGACCGCGCGTGCGTAATCTTTGTTTTAACTGCGCCTCCTCGATTTCCATGCATAATGGGAGTAGTGGGGGACGGTTCATGCTTCAGGTCCTCCACGTGTCAAGCACGATGAACGCCACGCGTCTGATAGGGTTTTTCTTATCTGTTGGATTGCATCTTCCAGGGGGTTAAGTAGCGATGCAGCGACGGTAAATTTCACATCTGCTCATTTTCTGCCTTTGCCTCCGTCGCCATTGTCGCTGCTTCTTTGCACTCCTTTCCTTCATGGCGCTGGACCAGCTCCGCGTATTTCCCAGCTACTTCCTTCGGTCACACCACCGCCGTGGAATGGGGAAGAAAAAGGGAGGTGTTGCGGCCAATTCCGCTGCTGCCGCGGCTGCTTCGAAGAAGAAGGGAGGCTCCACCGCTGCGGGCACCAGCACCGCCGCCGCCGGAAAGAAGAAGGGCACGGGAACTCGCGTCACCAATGGTGTGTGGCGCACATCTATGATAAAGTCTTCTGAGCTTCCTCTTCTGTGCCAGGATGGAGTTTTGTCTTTCGCAGTCGTGGACGCGAGTGTCCCTGGCAGCAAGGTAATCCCCTCTCCTCCTGCCAGCTTTCGGGTGATGTTCCTGGCGTTCATCATCCATGGTCTTTCGTTGCCCCTGCATCCTTACTTCAGGGGCCTTCTCTGTTTTTACGGGCTCCAGCTCCATCAGCTGTCCCCAAACTCCATCCTCCATGTAGCTTGCTACATTACCCTTTGCGAGTGCTGGCTCGGAACCGAGCCACACTTCGGCCTCTTCAAGCGCCTCTTCAAGTTGAAGCGCCAATCGGCATCTGGCTCTGTAGTCTATGATGTAGGCGGCTGCGGTATCCACGTCGACCCCTCCGTCACATATTTCGACATCAAGCTGATGATGTCCATCCAAGGGTGGAGGGACAAGTGGTTCTACGTCCGTGACCAGAAGGCCGACGGAGACCACTACGGACTCGCGCCCTTCGACGCCACGACGCCGTGCAGGAGGAGGTGCTCCTGGAAGAACGTGATTATGCCCGGCGAGTCCACGGAGACAGATGTGCTATACGAGTGCTGCGACCTCGAGAGTCGCATGGGCCAGGAGGAGGGAGGTTGCGCCCTCATTCGCACATGGCTGCGTCGTCGCGTCCAGCCCCTGCAGGCCAGAGTCCATCCTATGTTTCAGTGGGATGGCACGGACGATGTCACTCACGTGTCTGCCGATGGCATGTCCGCGAGTGAGGTAGATAAAAGGGTGCGATTGGTCACCAAGTACACCGTCAAGGATGTGCTTCCCAATGAACCAGACGTTCCTCCGTTCGATGCTGCTAACTCTCCTCCTGAGGTACAGTTGTGCTACGTAGTAGCGTTGTTTGTCGATTGCTTCTTTGCTGTTTTTTGACTTTGTGCTAAATTGTTTTCTGTATGCAGGATTGGGCGGTGTCACCCTGTATGCCCCCTCTTCCTGAGGGGGTTATCCCTCGTGAAGCCTTGGAAGGGGACGAGTCGGAGTCGACCGTCCCATCTGATGTGGAGGAGGAAGCCCCCGAGTCGAGTGGTCCGGACACTCACAAGCGTTCACGCAGCGAGGATTCGGATGTGTCGTCCCCTTCGACTCCGGAAGGTGCAGGTGTTGGTGCAGAGTCACCGATCCCTGCCGTTCCTGTGAGTGCCATGGCGCCATCCTCTCGCAAGAAGATGCGTCTTCCGAAGGAATCATCGTCAGAGTCGGGGGATCAAACTTTCGATTTTGATAAGTTTGATTGGTAAGCATTCGAGTCTTCCTTTTGGTTCTTCTTTGGAGTTGCATTCGCTTGATATTGGTTTCATTTTGCAGTCAGCAAGCGTCGTCATCTTCTAACGACGAACAATTTTTGAAAGAATCTAGAGTCGCGACCTCCAAAGCCAAGAAAGTGGCTGAGCGCACTCCTTCTCCTCCATTGGCGACCCACTCTGGCCATAATTCATCGAGTTCTCCGCATGATGTGGAGCACCAGATGGTTATCTGGACGACTGCAAATCCATCGACTTCGGAGTCTTTGGAGGATCATGTAAGTGTAGTATTTGTTTCCTCTATTTGTGCAGTCGAATGTATCATCTTCTATCATCTTGCTTATCCTTTGATGTTTTCTTCTGTCGCAGCTTCTTGTGAAGGAAGCCGCTCGCTTAGCAGAGCAAGTTCTTGCGATGGGTCGCCAGCATGCAATGCTGGACACTTGCCACCGCGTAGTTGAAAGTAAGTGTCTTGCTTCTTCTTCGTCCTCCTTGTGATATATTCGGCTGATAGCCTATCTTTGTTTGTATCGTAGCTGAGCATAATGCACTTCTCCGCGACGCCGCTTCCCTTGAAAATACGCTTGCCGCCACGGTGAAGAGTCGCGATGAGGCAATCGCGGCACATGACGAGTCGCAGAAACGCGAAGAGGATCTGCGCGCCTCCGGCGTGGCTAGGGAGAAGTTGTTCGAGGAACAACTTTTCTCGATCGCCAAGGCTCTCTCAGGTACCTTGTCTGGATTTCATTATTGTTCTTCTTTCGAATTTGTTGTTGGTGCTGACCTTCGTGCCCATGCATGGGTTCTGTGTAGATGCCAGCGATTTGAGTTTCGACCCTCAGGCCCTCCGTCGTGACGATGCCTTGGTGGATGCTCTTTCAGCAGTCGAGGACCGCAGTGCCGCCGTTCAAGGGATGCTCTCCAAGGCTAAGGGCGTGCTCAGTCGCCTCCGGGAAGAGCTGGCAACCAAGGCTGAGCTAATCGAGAATATGGACGAGCTGGTAGAGTCTCTTGCTGGGGGCGTCCCTGCGAGCTTCAAGAACTCGCTCCATGCGGCAGGTGCTTCGATGTCACTCGCCATGGTTCAAGCCCATGGAGTCGAAATTGATCATGCAGCGGTTTCTAAGGCGATGCCTGTCAGCGCCGATGGCTAGCAGTTAGTCTTTGCTTCCTTCGCAACTCCTTGTGGCAAGTACGGCCCGCAGCTGATCAATACAGTTGCGAAGTACTCTGAGGAGCTTCAGCGCACCAAGAATGCTGCGAAGGCTGCGGCGTCAGGGGCCGGCAGGAAGTCTGTGGCATCTGATACTGCCACAGACTTGATGAGGCCCCCAAAACCGAAGTCGAAGTCGAAGAAGCTAGTCGCTCCTCAGTATCCGCAACTTGTAATAGTTAAATAGATTATGTCTTTTGTCAAGAACATGCATGTTGGCGAGTCTATCTGCTGATAATTTTGTTAATCTTGAATGCACTCGAATCTTTGTTTATGCCTCGCCTTAGTCCTCTTATTTTCTCTTGCTTGACTTGTGGTAGGGCACGTCGAGTGATCCTTTGAGGGAGCCTCAGGATTCGCCACCCCTTGATGACACTTTGGCACCACCGCGTTCAAGGGTGGATGAGCTTTCTCTACTATCTCGACTCCGTGACCGCGTGAAGCAATTGGAGTGTGAATTGCCCGTACTTCGTGGAAATGCGGACGTATGGAAGTCGAAAGCGGAAAAAGCCGCCGCCCAAGAGCAGTATCTGGTAGGGGAGGTGACCCAGTTGGGTGACCAGTTCAAATGGCAGTCTTCTTCCCTCCTGTCGTTTCCTTGTAGTCACTCGCAGTAGTTTGTTGTTCTCATATTTTTGCCTTTGCCTTGTATAGTTGTCAGTGCATGACATCCGCAGGATGAGAAGGATCGAATTGCCATTCGCATGAATGATCTGACCCAAGAGAAGCTTCAGGCGAGTGGGTACTTCTGGGTAGATCATGATCGCGCAATCGCATTGGCGACCCTGTAGGATCGTGCGTCGCGAGTGCTTCATTTCTTGAAGAAGTCCCAGTCATGCTTGAGAAATATTTACCAGACGATGTTCCCGCTGGACGTCGTTCCATCGAGCCTGTTGGCCCTTCTCTCTAGATTCCAGGACTTGAGTGTGGTCCACGAGTGTGTGCGGCAATAGTTAGTGGTTGGTGCCAAAGCTACGTTGTCACTGGTGCGACTGCATAGGCCTGATGTGGACGTTGCAGCAATTGCGGCTGGACCATCGGCGCCACCAGCGGGTTCTTCTTGGAACATGGTGCCGCACTACCAGGCAGTGGATCGCCCAGCAGAGAAGATCATTGACTTCTTCGAGGAGCAGACCAATGTTCCCTTGCTGCAACAATAGTTTTAGTTTGTATCTTGCACATAGTTGTACCAGTGTTGTAAAGTTCGTATATATGCTATGTATAATAGATTGACATTCATGTATAGAAGAGCTTGTTAGCGTGTATGTTTTGTGAGTGCGTTGCACTATGCGATTCCTTTTCGTTAGCCTGGCTTTGTGTTTATCTCAGTCCCTTGTCAACCTGTCAGGTGCGTTGCAACTGGGTTAATGTTTGTCAAGGTTTTCGATTGGTGTGCCAGCTACTCAGAATATCGCGTTTTAGTTCGTAGAACAGATGTGTATAGGGTGGCATAACCCCCGATTAGATAATTTGTGAAAAATTAAAGGAAAAAACAGAGTTTTGGGGCACTTGGCTTTATTTATTCGCGGGATAGTACGAAGTACAATGTGTGGCTAAGTAGCCTTGGCTGAGTAGCCTTATTTGCAATGTAAAAGTAAAAAGCGACTAAGGGTAGAAGCGCCGCAGCTGCATGACGTTCCAGGGGTTGGAGTATGCGACTCCCGTCTCTAAATCTTGAAGGCGGTAGGCGCCACCTGGGATTACTTCTATAATCACGTTTGGTCCTTCCCAGGGGGACTAGAGCTTGAGATGCCCTTGCTGCTTCAGTCGCAGGACCAAGTCGCCTTCGACGAAGGATCTGGGGCGTAGCCTCCTGCTATGGTAGTTGCGCAGGTTCTGCTGGTAGATCGTTGATCTCTCCGCAGCAATTTCCCTTGCCTCGTCAAGGAGGTCGACGGAGTCTTCGAGTGCAAGTGTTGACTCCTGCTTGCTGTAAGCGACCACGCGCGGTGCTTTGTAGGGTAGCACCGCTTCAGCCCTGTGCACCATGAAGAACGGGGTGTACCCTGTAGCACTGTTTGGAGTTGTGTGTAGGCTCTAGAGTACTGATTGTAGTTCGTCTGGCCAGCAACCCGCGGCCTGTGCGAGTGGTCGGAGGAGCCGCTTCTTGATACCGCCGCAGACGAGCCCATTAGCTTTTTCGACCTGACCGTTGGTCTATGGATGTGCTACCGAGGCATAGCTGACGTTGATTCCCAGATTCTCGCAGAATTCTTGGAACTCCTTGGATGTGAAGTTCGTCCCATTGTCTGTGATGATGATGTGTGGCACTCCGAAGTGGTAGAAGATGGACTCGAAGAACTTGACTGCGCTGTGACCTGATTGATTGGTCACTGGCATGGCCTCTATCAACTTGGTGAATTTGTCGACTGCGACTAGGAGGTACACGTAGCCTCCTCGTGAGGACTTTGGGAGCTTGCCGACCATGTCGAGTCCCCATTGCACGAAGGGCCTCGCCAATGGAATTGGCCGGAGTTCTGCGCCAGGTGCGTGCGGCTTGTCCGCGAATCGTTGGCACGCATTGCATTTTTGGACGATGTCCTTGGTGTCGCACATGGCCGTAGGCCAGTAGAATCCAGCTCGTAGAGCTTTGGCAATGAGGGCATGACTGCCGGCGTGGTGCCCGCAGGTCCCCTCATGGATGTCGAGGAGGACAGCTCTTCCATCGGCCGTGGAGACACATCGTTGGAGTACTCTTGTGATGTTGCGCTTGTATAGTTCGCCATTGATAACAGCGAATGCCTTGGATCGCCGCGCGATGTGTCGTGCATCAGTCGGATCGTCTGGTAGCCTCTTGCTGAGAGGGTACATGATGTACGGTTGAGTCCAAGATGGCTCGATCATCATGACGCTCATTGGTCCTTCGAGTCCTGTATCCATCTCCAAGTCATCGAGTGCCATTGGCTAATTGGGCGGCGTAGCCCCCGAGTCCATTGTTGTGCTTGTTTTCTTCTCTACGGCCTTTGGCTTGATGGAGCGTTCGCAGATGCACTCGAGAAATACCCCAGGTGGTATGGGGGCGCAGGTAGAGCCTATGTTGGCGACTGCGTCCGCCTCTTCATTGCTTTCGCGACCTATGTGCCACAGCTCGCAGCCGTCGAAATCCCCTTCGAGTGTGTCGTAGAGGTCGCGGTAGGCGATCATGTTGTCGTTCAGTGCATCGCACTCGTGCATTGTCTGGTTGACGACCAGCTTGGAGTCGCCGTATATTATGAGCCTTTTGGCGCCGCAGGCTTTTGCCATCCTCATCACATGTAGCAGGGCCTCGTATTCAGCTTCGTTGTTGGAGGCAGTGAACTGCATTCATAGGATATATTCCAGGTTGTCTCCCTGGGGCAATGTCAGTATGACACCTGCACCGGCTCCGTCCTTCCTCTTGGATCCGTCGAAGTGCATTGTCCAGAGGTAGGACATATCTGGTTTTTCAGGGAGCTGGTTCTCCGTCCAGTGCACGAGGAAGTCAGGGAGAACTTGCGACTTTATGGCGTCGCGTTTTTCATTTGTGATGTCTCGTGGAGACAGTCTATTCCCCAAAGTGCGACTCGTCCGGTAGTGTCGGGATTGTTGAGGATGTGCCCAAGCGGGGCGTCGTTGACTACCACGATTAGGTGTTCCTGGAAGTAGTGGCGCAGTCGCCGAGCCGTCATGAAGACGTCGTACGCCAGTTTCTGGTAGTGTGGGTACCGCTGTTTTGTTGGCGTAAGTACCTCGCTGAGGTAGTAGACTGGGTGTTGTACCCCGTGGACCTTGTTTTCTTCGGCTCGTTCGACTACGAGCACTGTACTGACCACCTGGTTGGTGGCGGAGATGTATAGCAACAATGGCTCTCTTTCTTGTGGGGTCACCAGTACTGGCGAGGTGGATAGCAGGCGCTTGAGGTCTTCGAATGCTTCCTGTGCCTCATTGGTCCATTCGAACTTGTCGGCTTTTCGTAGGAGTTGGTAGAAGGGCGGTGCCTTTTCACCCATCCGACTAATAAATCGACTGAGAGCCGCGATTCGCCCAGCCAGCTGCTGGATGCCCCTTATGTTTTTCGGCTTCTCCATGGCCAGTATGGCTTTTATTTTCTTCGGGTTTGCTTCGATCCCTCTCGCGGAGATAAGGTACCCGAGTAGTTGCCCAGATGGTACGCCAAAGGGGCACTTGTCCGGATTGAGCTTGATCCGGTAGCGACCGAGGTTGGCGAAGGTTTCGCGCAAATCGTCGATTAGTGAGGCTTCTTCTTTGGTCTTGATTACTATGTCGTCGACATAGACTTGAATGTTGCAACCAAGATGGTTTTTGAGGCAAGCCTGCATGCACCGTTGGTAGGTGGCCCCTGCGTTCTTTAGCCCGAAGGGCATTGTGTTGTAGCAGAACACACCAAAAGGCGTTGTAAACGCTGTTTTTTCTTGGTCTTCCTCCTTCATTCGAATATGGTTATAGCCTGAGTAGGCGTTGAGGAAGCATCCCGCGGTGGAGTCGATGATCTCGTCGATTCGTGGTAGCGGGAAGTAGTCCTTTGGACAGTGCTTATTCAAAGAGGTGAAGTCCACGCACATCCACAGGATATCCGTGTCTTTTTTTGGTACTAGCACCGTGTTGGCAAGCCAAGTGCTTTCCTTGATCTCGCGTATGAATTTGGCGTCGAGGAGTCTGTTGATCCCCATTCCGACTGCCTTTGCTCTTGGTTCAGATAGTCGCCGAATTGTTTGCTTGCCTGGCCTTGCGTCTGGGTTGACGTTGAGTGCGTGCTCGGCGAATTCCACGAACTCTGGCATGTCCACTGGACACCAGGCGAAGATTTTCCAGTGCTCACGGAGGAATTCGACGAGCGCGAGTTCCTATGCGGGACTCAAGTTGTTAGCGATGAGAGCCGTCTTGGCGGGATCCGATGGGTGGACCTGAACTTTCTTCGTGTGCACCGGTGAGTTGAAGGATAGGTCAGGTGAACTTGGCCGGCTCAAGGGAGGCAGACTGTTGTCTGTCGACTCCTTTAATCTCGCGAGTTCTTCCTGCATGCTGGAGGACTGGGAAATTCTGTTGAATTCCCTATCGCAATCGCCGATCTCTCAAGCTCCATTGATTGTGATGACACCATTAGGTCTGACATTTTCATCTCTGCGGTAGGCGTAGTGTGGCACTGCCATGAACCTAGCGAACGCGACACGTCCAAGGATGCAGTGGTACTGCGAGGGCCAGTCGACGACCACGAAATCGATGCACTCGCGCCGAAAGTTTTTCGGTGTGCCGAAGATGACGTCGAGGTTGATTTTGCCAAGGGGATATACACCCTTGCCTGGGACGATGCCGTGGAATGTTGTGTCTGAGGCCTCTAGGCAGGTCAGAGGGATCCTCAATGCTCGCAAGGTACTCGCGAACATAAGGTTGATGCCGCTTCCGCCGTCCATAAAGACGCGATTCATGTCAAAGCCTCTGATTTGTGCCTCGAGGACGAGGGGACAATGGCCTGGACGAGGTACTTGGCGCGGGTGGTCGCTCTTGTCGAAGGTGATGCAGTACTCGCTTACACTGAGGTACTCAGTGGTAGATGGTGGCGAGTTTGTAGCCAAGTTGACTTGGCGAGTGATGGCCTTCTGCGCCCTATTCGAGGGGCGTCCCTTTTGGATCATCATGGTACCCATGTCCATGGTATGGTTCGCCTCCCAGTGCTGATGCAGCGCAGCTGCATTTGGGGGTAGTCCAGGTGGTGGTGGCGGAGCGCCATGTGCCACGGCGCCTGGAGAGGCTCCGTACCCCCTTTCGACTGTGCTGCGATTCATCCGACCCAGTCCCTCATGTAGTTTGAGGAACTCGCGGCAGTCCTTGAGGAGGTGGCTGGACTTCTTCTTTCCGTCATGCTTGTCGATGTAGAAGTGCACAGTGCATGGCTCGGACAGTTTATCTTCAATGGATGTTGCGGGTGCCTCATCACGATTGCGGTGTTGCCACACTTGCCAGGTCTTTCCGGAGTCGCGGTATCCACCGCTGCGGTAGCCGCTGTTGCGGTTGTCGTCGCGTCTGTCGGCGTAGCCGGCTACGACCATATTGACGTTGTCGCCATCATCGTAGATTAGCATGCGGCGTTTGCTTCGGCGGTCGCGTCTGCGCTCGAGCTCTGCCTCATCGTCGGAGTGAACGTAATTTTTCACCAAATATTCTCCATCTTCCTAGCGATTCGCGATTTCCATTAGGTGGTTGATGGTATTGGGCTTTGAGCGGCCCAGATCCTCCCTGAGCTCTATGCGATGTACGCCGTCGTTCAATGCGTCAATCGCGTGATCCTCCGAGATGTTCTCTGCGTAGTTCTTGATGATGGACCACCTCTAGATGTAGCCGTGTAGCGATTCGCCTAGCCAGCTACTGGACGCCCCTTATGTTTTTCGGCTTCTCCATGGCCAGTATGGCTTTTATTTTCTTCGGGTTTGCTTCGATCCCTCTCGCGGAGATAAGGTACCCGAGTAGTTGCCCAGATGGTACGCCGAAGGGGCACTTGTCCGGATTGAGCTTCATCCGGTAGCGATCGAGGTTGGCGAAGGTTTCGCGCAAATCGTCGATTAGTGAGGCTTCTTCTTTGGTCTTGATTACTATGTCGTCGACATAGACTTGAATGTTGCGACCAAGATGGTTTTTGAGGCAAGCCTGCATGCACCGTTGGTAGGTGGCCCCTGCGTTCTTTAGCCCGAAGGGCATTGTGTTATGTGAGAACACCAAAAGGCGTTGTAAACGCTGTTTTTTCTTGGTCTTCCTCCTTCATTCGAATATGGTTATAGCCTGAGTAGGCGTTGAGGAAGCATCCCGCGGTGGAGTCGATGATCTCATCGATTCGTGGTAGCGGGAAGTAGTCCTTTGGACAGTGCTTATTCAAAGAGGTGAAGTCCACGCACATCCACAGCATATCCGTGTCTTTTTTGGTACTAGCACCGTGTTGGCGAGCCAAGTGCTTTCCTTGATCTCGCGTATGAATTTGGCGTCGAGGAGTCTGTTGATCCCCATTCCGACTGCCTTTGCTCTTGGTTCAGATAGTCGCCGAATTGTTTGCTTGCCTGGCCTTGCGTCTGGGTTGACTTTGAGTGCGTGCTCGGCGAATTCCCTGGGAACTCCTGGCATGTCCACTGGACACCAGGCGAAGATTTTCCAGTGCTCACGGAGGAATTCGACGAGCGGGAGTTCCTATGCGGGACTCAAGTTGTTAGCGATGAGAGCCATCTTGGCGGGATCCGATGGGTGGACCTGAACTTTCTTCGTGTGCACCGGTGAGTTGAAGGATAGGTCAGGTGAACTTGGCTGGCTCAAGGGAGGTAGACTGTTGTCTGTCGACTCCTTTAATCTCGCGAGTTCTTCCTGCATGCTGGAGGACTGGGAAATTCTGTTGAATTCCCTATCGCAACTGTCAGATCTCTCGAAGCTCCCATTGATTGTGATGACACCATTAGGTCCTGACATTTTCATCTGCAGGTAGGCGTAGTGTGGCACTGCCATGAACCTAGCGAACGCGACACGTCCAAGGATGCAGTGGTACTGCGAGGGCCAGTCGACGACCACGAAATCGATGCACTCGCGCCGAAAGTTTTTCGGTGTGCCGAAGATGACGTCGAGGTTGATTTTGCCAAGGGGATATACACCCTTGCCTGGGACGATGCCGTGGAATGTTGTGTCTGAGGCCTCTAGGCAGGTCAGAGGGATCCTCAATGCTCGCAAGGTACTCGCGAACATAAGGTTGATGCCGCTTCCGCCGTCCATAAAGACGCGATTCATGTCAAAGCCTCTGATTTGTGCCTCGAGGACGAGGGGACAATGGCCTGGACGAGGTACTTGGCGCGGGTGGTCGCTCTTGTCGAAGGTGATGCAGGACTCGCTTACACTGAGGTACTCAGTGGTAGATGGTGGCGAGTTTGTAGCCAAGTTGACTTGGCGAGTGATGGCCTTCTGCGCCCTATTCGAGGGGCGTCCCTTTTGGATCATCATGGTACCCATGGCCCGCGGGTATGGTTCGCCTCCCTGGTGCTGGTCTGGCGCAGCTGCATTTGGGGGTAGTCCAGGTGGTGGTGGCGGAGCGCCATGTGCCACGGCGCCTGGAGAGGCTCCGTACCCCCTTTCGACTGCGCTGCGATTCATCCGACCCAGTCCCTCATGTAGTTTGAGGAACTCGCGGCAGTCCTTGAGGAGGTGGCTGGACTTCTTCTTTCCGTCATGCTTGTCGATGTAGAAGTGCACAGTGCATGGCTCGGACAGTTTATCTTCAATGGATGTTGCGGGTGCCTCATCACGATTGCGGTGTTGCCACACTTGTCTGGTCTTTCCGGAGTCACGGTATCCACCGCTGCGGTAGCCGCTGTTGCCGTTGTCGTCGCGTCTGTCGGCGTAGCCGGCTACGACCATATTGATGTTGTCGCCGTCATCATAGATGCGCATGCGGCGTTTGCTTCGGCGGTCACGTCTGCGCTCGAGCTCTGCCTCATCGTCGGAGTGAACGTGATTTTTCACCAAATATTCTCCATCTGCCTAGCGATTCGCGATTTCCATCAGGTGGTTGATGGTATTGGGCTTTGAGCGGCCCAGCTCCTCCCTGAGCTCTATGCGATGTACGCCGTCGTTGAATGCATCAATCGCACGATCCTCCGAGATGTTCTCTGCGTAGTTCTTGATGATGGACCACCTCTAGATGTAGGAGTGTAGCGATTCGCCTAATCTTTGCTGGTAGCATCTTAGCTCTTCGATTGATGTGGGGCGTTTGTATGTGCCCTTGAAGTTGCGCACGAAGCTGTAAACCAGCTCTTCCCAACTGCGAATGGATCCACGTGGGAGGTTGTTTAGCCATGCTCGGGCGGCGCCTTGCAGCTGTAGATGTAGGCATTGCATGGCCGTGCTTCGACTTCCACCGTGAAGCCTGACGGAGGAGATGTGGTCCTCAAACCAGATCTTCGGGTCCTATAGACCGTCAAACTTCGGTTTCTCCGACGGTAGTTTAAACCACTTGGGCATTCGCTTTTGCCTGATGGCCCTACTGAAGCATCTGGCGCCACAGAGCTCCACATCTTCATCTTCTGAGTCAGTCGACCGAGCACGTCGCGCCCTTGATTTGTCGATCTTGCATTGCGTGAGGTTATCACGCGCATCATAGTCATGGTCGTGTCGCCGTGAGCGGCGACGTTGAGACAGGTCGTGACGGTCGTCGCTAGATGAGGGCTAGGAGTAGCGCTTTGCTAGTGCTTTGCCTTTCTTCGGCTCCGGTGTAGGCTCCTTGTCGAGGGCGGCCTCAATTAACCCCAAGCCTGCGATTGTAGATTGGTGCATGGCGGCCCGAGGATCTCCGGCCGGCAGTTGATTGTTGGGGAGGTACATGGTGGCTGCTGTTACCGCAGCTTGCAGCGTCTTCGGGACCACGTTACCCCGTGTGTCGACTGTCATAGAGCTGAAGTCGAGGACCTTTGCAGCTTCTATGCATTCTTGCTCGGTAAGATGGGCCATCCGGGATCGTCTTTTGTTTGCGATGTGCTCGTTTCCCTTTGAAGAGGATCCTCCGTGGGAGGAGATCCCAGCACGTCAAAGACTCGACTCATCTGCCGCATTTTTGCACGCTTCGAGTTGCGCAAGTGTATGCACTTGGCGTCTGTATTCCTCCTTCAGGAGCCAATGGTAGCCCATCAGCATGTTCTGTCGGGAGTCGAGAGGCAGGGGATTGCCTCGTAGGGCTTCTCGGCAGTGGGCCCACTCGTTGTCATTGAGCTTGATGATAACACGCTCTCCCGTATTTTCATTCACCATGGTTGGTGGTTCGATTGCTGCTCCATTGTTGACGGGGGCGTCGTTGCCACCGTTGCCGCCATTAGGTATGCCACCGTTAGGCAGGTCAGATTCGTTGCCATGGTTGCCCGTGTTGTCGCGATTGGTAGAGGTGTCACCCGCGTTGATGACGGCGCACATGAAGTGGTTGGGGAAGCTGCTGCTCCCGCTACTTTTAGATCCAGAACCGTAGGCTCCATCTCCAGTTGCTAGATCGCTTAGATCGGATTCGCGACTGCTGTCACTGACCATATTCTTGACTGTTGTCGAGGCGTTGAGCTCGCTGAGGGTGCCGATCGATGGAGGGAACCACGACGCTGGAGCAATCCATGGCACCATCGGTTGGTCAGGCATGCGAAGCGTGCCCATCTGACCAACTTGGAAGCGGAAGCTCCCGATCGCCAAGCTAATTCCGTCACCCACGGACTCTAAAGTCGGGCGAGTGGCCGGCGTGTGGACGGTGAAGTCGAACGTGCCGAAGAGCTGGCGAATCTCCGCTGTTGTGGAGTTGTAGATCGCGGTTGATGGGGCCAAAGAAGATGCAACATCAGCACTCCTAGTTCCCATAGACGGCACCAATTGACGAGGGTTTAACTCATCAATGCCCATTGTTATGGACTTGGATTTTGGAGAAGGAGGGAGCACTGGAGACATCTATCGGCTAGCAAACAAGCACACAGGGGACTCAAAGATTTACCCAGGTTTAGGCCTCGTAGAGGTCCCTACTCCTGCTTGTCTACTCGTGGAATTATCAAAGGAATCGAGGATTACAATGGTGCGCAGATGCAATCTCGCGTGGGTTGTGGAAACTAGGGTTGCGTGTGTCGTCCTTGCCGCCCCATCCTAGCCTTTATATAGATAGGCTAGGTCTCGAGTAGCAGGTCGAGTCGGTTACAGGTTAGGGTTTCCCCTTTAAACTTTCTATCTTTACTTATTCTTGTTCTTCAAGCAATCAAGAGTTCGTAGGATACTCGAGTGCTTCATTTGGGCCTTGGCGACACCATGGGCTTCCATTGTATTCAGGTCGTATATACCAAGCTCGAGTACCTATAGGGCATACCCATGTCACCCTCAGTTATGAAACCAAGGTTTAATCGAACCAGTAGGAGCAAGGAAACACCCCAAAGGTGTTGCTAGCTGAGCCTTGGCAGGACGCGCTACTGGTGCTAGTAGCAACGTGGAGACCTGCACAACACAACCACAGAACTTTGTCCCCAACTTGCGATGAGGTTTTCAATCTCACCAGTTTTGATGAAACAAAGGATTAAACGTATCGAATGGAAGGAAGTAATAGTTTGTAGAAAATAAACACAAAGCAGTAAACAGTTTGTAGATTGTATGTACAAGAAAGGACCGGGATCCATAGTTCACTACAGGTGGCTCTCCTTAAGATAGATAACATGCTGGGTGAACAAATTACAGCGGGAAAATTGACAAACATCGAGAAACCATACAAGCATATACTAATCATCTTGACTCCTTTGAGACTTGATTGGGCATTACAACATTATACATAGACCGCCATGCAACTGCATCTATGACTAATAATCCACCTTCAGGTTATCATCCGAACCCCCTCCAGTATTAAGTTGCAAGCAATAGATTATTGCTTTACGAATTGCGTGTAATGTAAACAATATGATTGTTCTATGAACAAAGGATTGTTATTTTCTCCCTAGTAGCAACATCACATCTAGTACCTTAGAGATTTTTGTCACTTCCCCAGATTACCAGATGCATGAACCCACTATCGAGCATAAATACTAACTCTTGGAGTTGCTAGCATCTGCTTGGCCAAGATAGCTACTAACAACGGAAAGCATCTAAGATCACAAATAACAAAGACATAATAGAATCAATAATCAATCTGAAATAGCATCTCAATATCCATCGGATCCCCGCAAACACAACAGGTATGGATTATAAATAGATGATCTTGATCATGAACGGAGCACACAAGATCTAAACATGAAAGCACAAAGGAGGAGAACCAGCCATCTAGCTACTACATGGTTCCGTAGTCCAGAGATGAACTACTCACGCATCACACCGGAGGCTTGCATGATGATGAAGAAGGCCTCGTGGTGAATTCCCTCTGGCAGAAAGTCTTGGAAGAGCTTCAGATCCCTCTCGATCTAGGGATGGAGATGACGGCGGCTACAGACTCTTTCGTGGATTTTTGATCGGGTACTTAGGGTTTTGGTCCCGAAGGCAATATATAGGCGGAAGGAGAGGCAGAGGGGGTGCTGGGGTTGGCAGACCACCCCCTGGCGCGGGCCAGGCCTGGCCAGGTGGTGTGGCCGGTCCCTAGCCCTTCTCTGTCTCGTATTCTGGCTCTAGATGACTTCCGGTAAAATAGCAATTTTGGCTTTTTTTCCCATCCAATTCCGAGAATATTCATTTTCTGACTTCCTGGAACCAAAAATAGCAGAAAACAGGCAGCTGGCACTGTGGCTCTTGTTAATAGGTTAGTCCAAGAAATCATATGAAAAGTACTCCAAAGTGTGGACAAAACACAAGAAAGTAGATAAAACCAAGCATGGAACATCAAAAATTATAGATATATTTGCAATGTCTCACCCCCTCATGGCGTACTTGTCATCAATCCGACGACAGTTGGCGCCCACCGTGGGGCAAGTGAGCTTCGGATCTATGTTTCAAGCGGAATCTGCAAGAATCGGAATCAGCGAGACTATCGTCGTCGGTTGCATCCTCTACGCCAGTGACGTCCCTCTCATCGTTCTTGACGAGACCTAGATTTCGGCTAGGGAAGCCGTGACCACCTACACCAGCATGTCTTTCGGCGAGATCGATGTGTACATCGATTTCGCTGAACCTGCCCCACCCACCCCAGCGGTGATGATAGAGGCAGAAGAAATTTCTAGGTCCCCTTTGTCCACGGAGGCGGCAGAGTTCCGGATCTCAGAAAACCCTAATCCCACCCAGCCCACACCTGTTGCGGAGACAGTGGAGAAGGCCAAACCTGAAGTATATCTTGCGGTGCAAGTCGAATCTAGAGTGGATATCCCTAGCAAGGCCGAATCCCAGATCGATCCACCCACCATGGTCGAAATCCAGGAGGGGCACAACAACAACTTTAGTTCTAGCTCTGCCAACATCGGAATAGACCAACCTTTCCCGAGGCATATGTTGAGGCGCATGATGTTGCAAGGCGCAAACATGGATGAGGTTCTCGACACCATCAAGATCTTCAAGGAAGCCCACGAGGAGAGCCACAACTACCTCAGGACCCACACGTCGCACTTCGTCGGATATGTTGGATCCGGATCCGGCTCTGCCGATGCTAGAGACAACACTAAATTAGTGCTGGAGGCAATCAGAACAAACACCGACTTACCCGCATCCTCGGATGACTCGATGACGTCGGCATATTTCCGAAAGTTCTCCGCAGAATATGAAGAGGAGTACAACTCCAAAGCTGCAGAACAAGGAGAAGCCATGGATGAAGGATCCAGAGAAAACTCTCCCAAAGCACAGGATGACATGGATATCAGAGATAATCCCGAGGTCCAGATGTCCGAAAGATCAGAGCTTGACTCCGGGAAATGGACCCGAAGCTGTTTTTGCTACTGGCACTGCCAAGAAGGCAAAGAAGAGGAACAAGAAGAACAAGACCCCGGCAAAAGAACTTCTAGCAGAGGAGGTGATTGCTGAGGAATACGAGGAAGACTCGGATGGAGCACTTATCCCAGACGAGCCCAAAGAAGAGTCGGTGGATGGACACGTGGTCACCGTAGGTGCCCGTAAACTCATCGATTCTGCATTAACCACACCTATCCCTACTGCGGCAGAACTTACTGCTGTAGAATTGGACAAAAGGGCCCAAGCCCTAGAAGCGCGTCGCCAAGTACTCCTGGATGAAGCCAAGAACATCGAGGAAGAGAAGAAGTGCATGGACAAGGCGGAGAAGCTCATCTCTCTGCAACATCAGAAGAACCGGAAACGACACACACGTGACAATCAATTTCCGGAAGTATGCAAGGTTCTCTTTGAGGAAGATCCGGGGATGGCTCGGCTTGATAGCAACAGAGATCTAGTGTATCCAACACCAGTGCAAAACACCGCTATAGCCCAAGATATCCTGGCAAACAACCCAGGACCGGAATATGTTCGATTGGGCATTAAGCTACTCACCAAGGGTCTAGAGCAGCAGAAGGTCGCGAAATTTGGAAGCGGAAAACTGGTCTCCCAATCCGACCAATGTCGCACGGATCCGGCCTGGAACGACATAAGACCCCAACGGGTTCCGGAACAACATCACCGTTCCGACCGTCGGGAAGATAATCACTCAAGAACCAGATCTTCAGGACAGCACCATAGAGCTGCACGTGACTAGCGCAACGTTGTTCCAGCCGCTGAGCAAGAGGCGATTGCTGCACTCTATCCGAGAAATCCTCCCTGGCAAGAGTAGAACGATCGCAGGGAAGAAGACAAAGAGAAGCGTAGGGAGGAGGATCGACAAACAATGCCACCTCCTAGACACACAAGCCGTTCGACTGATTCCCATCGTGTTGGGAATGACGGACGAAGGAACGACGGACACCGTGCCGAGTCAAGCCGGCAGGGGGCTCGTCGTAATGAAGATCCTCCCTGGAACCGGAATAATGACGCTCCGGACGGAGACCGGCGATCAGCCGGAAACAATCCAGCTGCTCCACCCTCTCCACCAAGTAGCCATCACAACGGCTCTCAAGGAGGCCAAGGAGGGCGTCATGGTAGTGGAGGTGGTGGCAGAAGCCAAAGTCCGGCTCTAAGGCACCACAGCCACAACCGTCAATCAGGACGGCAATCTCTGTCCCCAAGTGACGCGAGACACCGGATTAACTCCAACATAGAGGCGTGGTGCTACGAAAATTATGATATATACGTGGGCCCAAAATGCTTCGGACCACGTATAAGATCGACAAGATTCCCGGAAGGATTTGCTATCTCAAGACATATCTAGCCCTACGACGGTGTAGCTCGGCTAGATACTTGGCTCCAGGATTTCTTCCAAGCTTGCTGCATCGCCAAAGGCGGAAACAGCCTGGTCGCGACCCGGTATATCCCACTTATGTTGCGGAAGATGGCACGGTCATGGCTCAATGAACTTGCGGAGAACACCATCCACAACTGGTATGACATGCAAAGCGTGTTCTTTCGGAATTTCGAAGGCACATATCGGAGGCCCTATACGGTAGGAGACCTACAGCGTTGCACCCAGAAAGCCAGAGAAACTTTCTGAGATTATCTTGGACGATGGATCGACACTAAGAACTCCTATGAGGGAGTAAACAATCAAACTGCGATTGAAGCTTTCATTGCAGGACTTCCAATTGGTTTACTACGCCATCACTTGAAGTGTGACAAAGTCACTGATTTGGGAGAGATGATAGAAACAGCGAGCAAGTATGCAGATGCTGACGATGATGCAGAGAGATTACTAAACGCCCTAGCTATGCCACAGTCAGCAAAACAACCAAAGCAGGAAGCTCAGAAGCGCAAGAATACCTCGGAAGAAAAACCCAACGCGGAAATGGCAGTGGTCACTGCTACTTTCGGGTCTAGAGGACGAGGAGGGTGCGGTGGTGGCCGTGAACGCGGTCGTGGACGTCAAGAGTCCAGGGTAGAGGAGACCAGCTACCTGGCAAAACCTACTCTTGGGCCGACATTGCCAATAACCCATGTGTGCATCACTTAGATGCCAATGGGGGCTCGTCTCACACAAACGCCGAGTGTCATTTTAATGACGACATCAAGAAAGACGATATTGCTAGCTACAGGGCTAAGCGGAAGAAGGGAAAGAAGAATCCCGAAAAAGATAAAGAGACCAAGGAAGATTCCGACATGGAGGAAGATGATCCTTCAAATCCCAAGCCAGAGGGGAAGAAAAACTTCCCAACAAAGAAAGACACTTATGTCACCTTCCTCGGATCTCAACCAGCTAAGGTCAAGAAAGCAGTTCTGCATGAGCTCAACACAATAGTTCTGGCTGTCCCCCAATTCTTGGACTGGTCGGAAGTGGCAATCACCTTTGACCGTGTTGATCATCCGCCTAAGTTGCACAGGCGAGGAAAATACGCCTTAGTCGTCAATCCACTTATTGATGGCTATGGTTTCTCCAAGACTCTCATGGATGGTGGCAGCATCATTAACATCCTGTATGTCGAAACGCTACGCCGGATGCGAATCTCGGAGACCCAGCTGAATTACAGCTTTGTGATCTTTCACGGAGTTGTCCCAGGAAGACAAGAAATTCCCTGGGAGAAATCACTTTGGATGTTACCTTTGGAACTCCAAAGAACTATCGGACATAAGCACTTTCCTTCGAAGTGGTCCCGTTCAAAAGCGCGTACCACGCTATATTCGGATGTCCGGCTTACTAGGCTTTTATGGCTCGTCCGTGTTACATTTACAATATGATGAAAATTCCAGGTCCCAACGGCGTGATCTCCATCAGGGTGTCAACACCTGGATTTTTAATCCCAGATGCCTGTTATTCCATACATCGTAATCCCAGGATTACCATTTTTGCGAGACATAACAGATTGGATATCACAATACATCATCCATTACAAACCATAATAAGGTCTTACACAAATAAAGGATCTCATGATCCAGTCTTAGTACAATCAAGCAGCGGAATAAATAGCATAGCGGTGGGGTCCATCTTTAGAGTCACAGGCAATGCTGACAATGGGAGATGATCCTAGTTGTCGTAGCCGTCCTGTTGTCCTCCTTCAGGGTAGTCCTCCTCATAGTCTGGCCATAGGAATAGCCAGGGACAAAAGTGTAACTACCTCGGTGAATTACGCTCCTAGTACAAGCCTGGATGATCAGAAATGGTTGAAATAGTACGGTGGGGCCCAAATGCCACTCACAGGTAGACCTTTCGGCCGTCCCAACCATTTCCAAACATCGGGACAAGAACGGGCGGCGTAATCGGCAGGCGAAGGGAACAACTACATACACAAATGAGTATGTATGCAAGCCACCATACAATAGTACATCAGAGCCATTCCATCTAAAAAGAAAGGAAATATAGCAACGCCATACGGCAAGATCCAAATATCCTAGATAGATATAATAGTGTAGGATATCTCCTCATACATCAATCAACAGAGTATCAAGCGGAAGCGGAAGACAAAATCCGAGTACGGATAAGAAGCAAATCGGCATAAGATGCCCCATAAATAAGCACATCCCGCCCACAGATCTCACGGATCCCCGTTCCCGGAATCTCTACACCGAATGATCGTTGCCCACATCGTCCGTCTCTTCCACCCAGTATCCGTCTTGCGAGTGTACCTGTTCATCTGAACCAATAATTTATCGTGTGAGACCCTAGGGGTACTCAGCAAGTCTTTATGCCTCTAAAGGGGACACAACCTGGGGTGACGCAATTGCAGCAAAAGATAAACCCTAGCAATTCTATAGAAACTCGCAAACCATCCGCCTAACCAAAGATAGACGGATGTCCGTGATTTAATAACAACAGTTATAACAGTTATAACGGTAATCTTAACAGATCCATCCTCCTCCTCGCTTACCGACGAGGAAGCTTTAACAACCCCCCCATCCGTTGGCAGTTTTATTATCCATTCCGTGGGTATTGCACTATTTACTAGTCAGGTACCTAGTCTAGTCAAATTAAAAGCGGTACTTTAGTTATGCTTGTCTATGATCGAGAAACTGTGCTCCAAGTCGTCCCTAACCGCGGACACGGCTTTCAAAAAGTTTTACCCTGCAGGGGTGCACAAATAGCAACACACACTCGATATGCCTCGGAAAAACCAAATCAAAACCCAACGAGGCAGTCACGACAAAGCGATCACAGGATTCAGAAATATTTGAGGCCACCCCATTAAGCTACCAGACGAAGTTGGCTGGCTCGAGACGGACTCAAGGTTTGTGTGGGCTGTAACGATCGGGAACCCGAAAGTGTGGCGGGCTTGTCGATACACGAAATCGTGTCACGAACCTAAACAGACAGTGCTCCTCGCACAATCGTAATTAAAGCAAGAAAGCATGGCATAAGTACAGGATAGTAATAAAACCTCAAACTAGTTGTGGCCCAAGAAATAAGAATGAATCAAGCTCGCTCGGGGGTTCATAAGCCTCCCGGATGTGGATAGCGCGAATATTCAAGGAACAGGAATCAAGTACTCGGGTCCTACGGGACACAAGTGAGCCTGAAAAACCAAATCACAGATATGGCTCACCGGTGCCACTTTCGTTAGTTATCCCATTACTACTCAGGTTAAGTTGTTTAGGTACCTCGTTATCCATCAGACACTCACATACCCTACACATGCTGTCCCTCGACTGCATGGCTCAAACAACTCCTGTAGTAATGGCTCATGGGATGGAGGAACAAGCTTCGGTGGGGTTTAAAAATAAAGGCTATGCAATACTTGGGATTCAATTTAATGCAATCGCGACTCAATGATGCAAGAATAAGATAGAGGCAATAGGTACTATATGTATGCAAGCATGTGGTAGTGCTTGCACAGCAGCTCGATTGAAGCGTGAGAAGGATGCAGGTAGTGCTCTGGTTCTCTTGATATATCCCATTTCGCCTATTCAAGAAGAGCCAAACAAACAAGGGCCAACATAAATAAAGTGCACAAGCATATGAATTAAATGCATCAAGCAAACAATCATGCCATGATGAATGATGCACAAATTGCATGGCAATAGGTAGCATGGCATGGGTGAGGTGTGGAATACAAGAAGAAACCATTTTATTGAGTTTTGGCCTCATTTTATTCTCAATTAAGTTGCTGTATACAATATATTTATATGATGCATGCTGCAAAACAAACCATGGAATGCATAAACAGAAAGGTCTCGTCGAGCTAATCATTTTAGACATATCATTTGTTAAATTTGGAGTTATAAAACAAAAGATATTAATTATTTAAGTCAAAAGGGCAATTTGTTGTAATTTAAATAAACTTGGAATTTTAAATGTTCAAAATATATTTTGGAGGCCATATATGAATTCCTCACATTTTTCTGATTTGAAAGCATATATTATTTGTATTAATTGGATTAATATTTTAAAAGTTATTTAAAAACAGAAATAAATTTGAATTTGAATTAATTTGGAAAAGATTTGAATTTAAACAGATAGACTGAATTACTTTTTATACTCAGGGTTAGCTAGCCACAGTCACAGACATGTGGGGCCACTGCTGACTGGACCAAACGCGCGCGGAAAAACTTCTGTCACCGCGAGCTCTTCTAGCCTTAGCGGATGACAGGTGGGGCCTGGGGTCTTCGCAGGCCCACGCGTCAGCGGGCGACCAAGGGGGGTGCCACGCGGCTTAGCGAGACCCTGGTTGAGGCGGTGGAACCCTGGGGTTTTCAGAAAGCGGCCGGTGACTAGTGGGCCAGGCGGAGCGCGGATGATGCAGACAAACGAGGGGTATTTGCAAAAGCAATGGCTACTCTTTTTCTTCCACGCTACCGCAGAGGACAGATCCGTCTGCGCATGGCCAAGCGGTTGGCTCGAACTTCGCGACCTGGGCTCAGGCTGTGGAACGGCTACCGCTATGTGGCTTGGCCTAGGTGACAGAGAGGCGGGCGCGGCCTAGCTAGGGCTTCTGCGCTTCTGGCGAAGGCGGACGAAGCGCGACGCCAAGTGAGCGTGCACGACGGAATGATCGGCGAGGCTAGGGCGAGACGGCGAAGGGGACCTTGTCAGGGAGGGAGAGGGGCTCACCGCGAGGCTGTCGGTGCGGTCGGAACGGGCAGGGGAGCAGGCGATCGGCGTCGAGGCAGAGGCCGGGCGATCTAGGGTTTGCGTCGGGCTCACGCTGGTACTGGCGGCTCCGGTCCTCCTTCTTCTCAGCAGCGTCTGAGGGTGGTGCCGGTGCTCGTCTTGGTCTCCTCGATCACCTCCCCGACGTGCTTGTCGTCTGGAACGGTGTAGCCGCGAGGGGCCGAGGGTTGCCGGCGATGGCGTAGCCGGTGGCGATGGAGAAGAGAGGAGGAGAGGGCAGGGCGCCTTCGAGGTAGATCTGGGAACCAGGAGGCGTGGCGGGGTAAGCAGAGGGGGAGAGGAGAGGAGCGTGGGGAGCAGGTGGATGGGGGAAAGGTGGCCTCGGTGCCCCTTTTTCCTTCTCTCCTCGAGCACGTGCTCGGGCAGGGGCAGGCGCATGGGGAGCTGGCAGGTGGGGTAGGGCAGGCCAGGGTCGGGGTGGTTCGGGCTGGGGCCCCTAGGGCAGAGAGAGCTAGGGAGAGAGAGGTGAGGCTCGGGTTGGGGGGTTGGTAGCCTCGGGCTAGGGTTGGTGTTAGGGTTGGGGGGTAGCTAGGTGGGGTTTGGATGGTCAGGTGGAGCCAGCTAGGTGGGGCTCGGCATGGAGACTAAGGGGAGGGGGAGGCCGAGAGTGAGAGAGGAGGGACTTAGGGCTTAGGTGAGAGGGTATGGGGGTTAAGGTTAGATGGGGTATGGGTGTGGTGATGATGGAGGATCTAGGATAGATGATTAGAGAGAGGGGTGATGGATTAGGGCTTAAGGAGCTTGCATGCTCCACACTTGAACAAGCAAGAAGGTGGTGAGAGAAAAAGAGAGGGATGTGGTAAGGTGGTTTAAGCATGATCAAATAAGATCAAGCCAAAAGAAAAGATAGAGGTAGAGATGATCCACTCCAAGAACAAATAAAATCCAAATGACAAGCAAAAGGTGGTGCTTGCATGGGCCATGCAAAACATTTAATGCCATGTTGATACTTGTGAAAACAATATTATTTCATGGCATTATTATTATGCATCCCAAATTATGGAGTAAGGCCCAAGCAAAGGAATTTAGAAAGAATTCCAAGTGGAGTATATGGGGATGATCACATTGGATTATAATTGGGAATTACTAGTGTGTATATTCCACTAGGTAGTTAATAAGCCCACAAAATATTCCAACATGAGCATAATTCCATGATAATCCAAATGGAAGCTAGGAGAAAGGGTCCCACTCACAAGGCAGGCAAAGGTGGCCATGTGGCTCTCATAAACCACTATTGTGAAAACAACATGATGCTAAGATGAGAGCATGTGGTAAAAGAATTGGATCCATCACAACCCACATGAGCTAGAGGTAAAACCAATAAGTGCCAAACTCATATTTAGTTGGATGGTGGGATTATAAGGTGGTGAAAGAAAAGGTGGTGGAGTTAATAAGAGATATGCCCCCAACTCAACTTGGGCATTTAAACAATATATCAAGAGCCAAATACAATATCAAGAGGCAAATGCAAATAATAATGCATATGAGATAAGAACCAAACAAGAAGGGGTTTGATATGATGCTCAAATGCAAGGAGGCATGATGACATGAGCATGATATAATGATGATGCAACAATTATATACTTGAAGTAGCCATTATATTACTAGACCAAGTAGCATTACAATTGTTAGACAATTGGGATGCTATAACTCTCCCCCACTAAACAGGAATCTCGCCCCGAGATTCTAGGAAGAAGAAGACACAAAGAGGGTAGGATACTTGGCACGGAGCTCATCTTCACGTTCCCAAGTGGCTTCATCAACGGAATGGTGCGACCACTGCACCTTGCAGAACTTGATGGACTTGTTGCGAGTCCTTCTTTCTGCGACTTCAAGGATTTTGTGGGTGTTCTTGATAAGACAGGTCTTCTTGGAGATTGATAAGCTCATGGTCCACGGTCCCGGGATCCTTGAAGCACTTCTTGAGCTGAGAGATGTGGAAAACATCATGGACCTTGAGTTTTCCGGAGCTCAAGAGCATAAGCAACTTCTCCTCTTCTTCCACGAACTTTGAAGGGACCGATGTATCTAGGAGCTTTCCTTTGATACCAAAGCAGTGCGTGCCTCTCATGGGAGTGACACGAAGGTAAACGAGATCACCAGGGACATACTCCATGTCCGTGTGCTTCCTGTCATAATTGCTCTTCTGGCGACTTTGAGCAATCCTCAGATTTTCGAGAATGATGTGAACCTTCTCCTCCGCTTGAGTCACAATGTCAGGGCCAATCAACATTCTTTCTCCTGCACCCGACCAACCAATCGGAGTTCTGCATTTGCGACCATAGAGAGCCTCAAATGGTGCCATCTTTAGACTTTTCTGGAAGCTATTGTTGTAAGAGAACTCAGCATAAGGAAGACATTCTTCCCACTTCATGCCAAAAGAGATGACGCAAGCACGAAGCGTATCCTCCAGAATCTTATTGATCCTTTCAACTTGTCCTTGCGACTGAGGGTGGTAAGCTGTGCTGAAGTTCAACTTTGTTCCCAAAGCATTTTGGAAACTCTCCCAGAACTTGGAAGTGAAGATGCTTCCACGGTCTGAACTGATCTCGAGAGGAACCCCATACAGAGAGACAATTCTGTTGATGTAGAGCTCCGCCAACTGAATTGCAGAAATGGTTTCCTTGACGGGGAAGAAGTGAGCCACTTTAGAAAGCCTGTCAATGACAACAAAGATTGCATTGTTGCCCTTCTGCGACCTCGGAAAACCAGTGATGAAGTCCATCTCTACTTTCTCCCATTTCCATTCCGGGGGTTTCAATGGTTGTAGAAGACCGGAAGGTTTCTGATGGACAGCTTTCACTCTGCGGCAGACATCACACTCCGAGACATACCTGGCACAATACCTTTTCAAACTAGGCCACCAATATTGTGTTTTCAAGTCCATGTACTTCTTTGTTGTGCCATGGTGGATAGAAAGATCAGAATCATGCTCCTCCTTGAGAACTTGCTCTCTCAAACCCGGGTAGTTCGGTACAAACATCCGGTGTTCAAAGAAAAGCGTGCCTTGATCATCGACGTGGAAGGACTCATACTTCGGAAGCTGAATCCTGGAGATGATCTTTCTTGTGTGCGGATCACCAAGCTGAGAAGAGCGAACCTTTTCTTCCAAGAGAGGTGTTGCTAGAAGGTTCAGGAGATACCCTTGCTCCACAATTTCTGAGTTGGTTGAGCGGAATTCCTCGCACAAGAGAGGCTGTTGTTCTTCCATCATGAGGTTGTTGACATAAGCTTTGCGGCTGAGAGCATCTGCCATAACATTAGCTTTGCCCGGAGTGTAGTTGATGGTCAGATCGAAGTCATTGATTGCTTCAATCCATCTCCTCTGCCGAAGGTTGAGATCAGGCTAAGTAAAGATATACTTCAGACTCTTGTGATCAGAAAAGATCTCACAACTGTTGCCAAGCAAGTAGTGCCTCCATACTTTCAAAGCAAAGACAACTGCCGCGAGCTCGAGGTCATGTGTAGGATAGTTTATCTCATGCGTCTTCAACTGGCGAGAGGCATAAGCAACAACTTGTTTTTCTTGCATAAGGACCGCACCCAATCCATGCAAAGAGGCGTCACAGAATATCTGAAACGGCTTGGATGTATCCGGAGGAACCAAGACTGGTGTGGAAGTGAGCTTCTCTTTGAGTGTCTCAAAGCTTGCTTGACATGCAGGAGTCCAAAGGTATTTCTTGCCTTTCTTGAGGAGATCGGTAAGAGGCTTCGCTATCTTCGAGAAGTTTTGAACGAAGCGACGGCAATAACTAGCCAAACCAAGGAAACTCCGCACTTCTTTGACATTAACAGGAGGAAGCCATTCAACAATTGTCTTCACAGTTTCCGGGTTGACTGCAATGCCCTTGGCAGAGATGACGTGACCAAGATAGGTAACTTGAGGCAGCCAAAACTCACACTTGGAGAACTTTGCATACAAGCGGTTCTCGCGAAGCTTGCTTAGGACACACCGAAGGTGTTCTTCATGCTCTTCCTTCGACTTAGAGTAGACTAAGATGTCATCTAGGTAGACCACAACGAACTTGTCAAGATACTCCATGAAAACCGAGTTCATGAGCCTCGAGAAGGTGGCAGGTGCGTTGGTGAGACCGAAAGACATGACCGTGTACTCATACAGGCCATAGCGGGTGGTGAAAGCTGTCTTAGGAACATCTTCCTTGCGAATCTTGATTTGGTGATAACCACTTCTCAAGTCAAGCTTAGAGAATACCACAGCTCCAGCTAGCTGATCGAAGAGATCATTAATCCGCAGAAGGGGATATTTATTCTTGATGGTTTTAGCATTGAGAGCCGATAGTCAACACAAAGTCTATCACCGTCTCGCTTCTTCACAAAGAGAGTAGGGCTACCCCAAGAAGAAGTACTGTGTTGAATGAAACCCAACTTCTCTTGTTCATCAAGCTGTCGTTTGAGTTCAGCCAACTCAGCAGGACCCATCTTATAAGGCCGCTTGGAGATAGGAGCGGTACCAGGTTCAAGCTCAATAACAAACTCAACCTCACGATCCGGAGGCATACCTGGCAACTCTTCAGGAAAGACATCTGGGAACTCACAGACCAATCGAACACTCTGAATAGCTTCCATAGAATCAACATTCGAGCTGCCAAAGAGAAAAGCTGGATAGCGAGTCGACTTGGAGAATAGACTATATGGCCTTCAGAATCTTCAGAGAAACCGAAGGCCAAAGATAATCAATCACAGCTGCATTTGCTGTCAACCAATCCATGCCCAAGATGACATCAATGTCGTAATTGCCTGTAACAATTAAGGATGCCGAGAACGAAGAGACACCAATCTCGATTTGATTGCCATGGCTGATATGAGCAGCCCTCATGTTTGAACCAGGAGATAGAACCATTAACCGCTTGAGGAGAGGATCCAACTCTAACTCATTCTCATTTGCAAACTTGTGAGAAACAAAAGAATGCGATGCCCCAGAATCAAACAAAACTCGTGCAGGGACTGAGTTAACGGGAAGCATACCCATCACAACTCCAGGTGCATGCTCAGCTTGAGCGGCGTTGATGCAGTTGGCACGAGCAACAGTAGACCCGGGCTTGGTGTTGATGTTGAGAGCCCGAGGTGGTGGTGCACGAACCAAAGGAGAGCTTGCCGCAGATCTTGGAGGTGGTGGAGGAAGAGCCTTGTTCTTCATCGGACAGTTCCATTGTTGATGCCTGTAGTCTCCACAAGTGTAACAAGCACCGTGTGGACGTGGAGCAACGTAGCTGTGGACTCCACCAGCGCCTGTAGTGGTGGTTGTAGCCCCGGGAGCAGCAAAGGAGGAAGTTTGGTGGCCTTGCCCAGTAGCTTGAAGGTCTTGGTGGAGCCGGAGCGACGGTGGGTGTTAGGAACCCAAACATGACGCTTAGAAGGAGCCGACATAGCTGAAGAGCTTGCTGCATCACGGCTGTGTTTCTTTGACTCTCAAACACTTGCCTACTTGCCTCTTCCCCGCAGAGTCTGTATGCTGAAGTTCCGTAAAAGATGCCGCCTTGCATGTGTGATTGCATACTTAATCGATGCATTGAGCCCTTGCCTGAACCTCTTTTGCTTCTTCTTGTCATCAGAGATCTCATCGCCACCATAACGAGAAAGGTTCATGAAGTTCCTGATGTAGGTGTTGACATTATCATTGCCCTGCTTGAGGTTGAGAAACACTTCCTTCATCCTCTCCATGACAATTTCGATGACATCGCTCTTTGAAAGCTCCAGTGAACTGTCCCCAAGTAGGCTGAAAACCAGTGCAGTTTGCCTTCAGGTAATTCTCCCACCAGAGAGCTGCATCTCCCTTCAGAAGGTGAGTAGCACACTTTACCCATTCTTGCTCGGGAACATCAGCAGTTGCCAGTAACCTTGACATCTCACGCAACCAATCATCAGCATCAAGTGGTTGATCAGAAACATCAAACTGGCGAGGGTTGAACTTCAGGAAGCTCTTGATGTCTCCTCGCTTGGGAGGTGGAGGTAGCGGCACAAACTCATTCCTCCTGACACTTTCCTCAAACCGCTGCTGGTTCTGCTGCATTGCTGCCAAGGCATTGGCGATGCTTGACAATGCTGTTCCTAGTTCAGGTTGTATGTCCTCCTCAGAACGGCGTGGTGGTGCCATCCTGTGATTGATATAACACACAAGTCAGTACTATGATGGAGAATAAAAATAATCCACAATAGTACCAAAATGGAATTAACCAAGATTAAAGGATACAATTTACTAAGATGATATTAAAATATCAACGAAGTTCAAAGCACCTAGAAGATATTAAGCATATCCCACACGACTGAAAAAGGAGTGTGGTACACAAATATATCAAAGAAAAATTTTCCACAAATTTCGGCATTAAAATACCAATAGATGCGCAAAATCACTTAACGAATCAAGATTAGTGACTCTACCAACTCAATATACAAGAGCAATAATAAAAGTAGTGGTATGGTCGCGACTCCATCCCGCACTCAAATCATTACTCCGCACATGAATAAGTAAAACACATATCCCAACACCTTCTCCTCACGATAACCTAAAGATTGGTAGCTACAGAAACGAACACCACAAACAAGATAACGTCGGATAACAAAGAGTAAGACAGATCGCGTCGGTATACAACGAATCAGATAGATCGCGTCGGTTTGCAAAAGCCTGTTGGTATGGAATGTACCAACAGTTGATAACCAAAAGGCCGATAAAGATAACAACTTGGATGCAATGTATAGACAAGGAATTACACACACACACACACTCACACACAGATACACAACCTATGGTACTACGGAAACCCAGAACACGTGAATCCTAGTTTGAATTTAAGACGAGGATTGAAAACGTTACACTTCCTTACCAGAAAAGGGTGGGTGGGTAAGAAGAAAAGTGGGAGCAGTCCTACTCGCTTTTGTTTTTCCCTTAGTATACATAGCTACCAAAAATATTTGCTAGATGACAACGACCATTTGGTGAGACCTAAGGGCGGGATGGCTCGATACCAATTGTAACTACCTCGGTGAATTATGCTCCTAGTACAAGCCTGGATGATCGAAATGGTTGAAATAGTACGGGGCCCAAATGCCACTCACAGTAGACCTTTCGTCCCAACCATTTCCAAACATCGACAAGAACGGGCAGCGAATCGGCGGAAGGGATCAACTACATACACAAATGAGTATGTATGCAAGCCACCATACAATAGTACATCGAGCCATTCCATCTAAAAAGAAAGGAAATATAGCAACGCCATACGGCAAGATCCAAATATCCTAGATAGATATAATAGTGTAGGATATCTCCTCATACATCAATCAACAGAGTATCAAGCGAAAGCGGAAGACAAAATCCGAGTACGGATAAGAAGCAAATCGGCATAAGATGCCCCATAAATAAGCACATCCCGCCCACAGATCTCACGGATCCTCGCTCCTAATCTCTACACCGAATGATCAAGGCCCACATTGTCCGCCTCTTCCACCCAAAGATCCGCCTTGCGAGTGTACCTGCTCATCCGAACCAATAATTTATCGTGAGACCCTAGGGGTACTCAGCAAGTCTTTATGCCTCTAAAGGGGACACAACCTGGGTGACGCAATTGCAGCAAAAGATAAACCCTAGCAATTCTATAGAAACTCGCAAACCATCCGCCTAACCAAAGATAGACGGATGTCCGTGATTTAATAACAACAAATATAACGCTTATAACGGTAATCTTAACAGATCCATCCTCCTCCTCGCTACCGACGAGGAAGCGGACTAACAACCCCCATCCGCTGGCAGTTTTATTATCCATTCCGTGGGTATTGCACTATTTACTAGTCGTACCTAGTCTAGTCAAATTAAAAGCGGTACTTTAGTTATGCTTGTCTATGATCGAGAAACTGTCCAAGTCGCCCTAACCGCGACACGGCTTTCAAAAGTTTTACCTGCAGGGTGCACAAATAGCAACACACACTGATATGCCTCGAAAACCAAATCAAAACCCAACGAGGCAACACGACAAAGCGATCACAGATTCAGAAATATTTCAGGGGCCACCCCATTAAGCTACCCGACGGTTGGCCGCCCGAGACGGACTCAAGGTTTGTGTGGACGGTAAACGATCGGGAACCCGAAGTGTGACTGGGCTTGTCGACACCACAAATCGTGTCACGAACCTAACAGACAAAGTGCTCCTCGCACAATCGTAATTAAAGCAAAGAAAGCATGGCATAAGTACAGATAGTAATAAAACCTCAAACTAGTTGTGGCCCCAAGAAATAAGAATGAATCAAGCTCGCTCAGAGGGTTCATAAGCCTCCTGATGTGGATAGCGAATATTCAAGGAACAGAATCAAGTACTGGTCCCACGGACACAAGTGAGCCTGAAAAACCAAATCACAGATATGGCTCACCGGTGCCACTTTCGTTAGTTATCCCATTACTACTCAGGTTAAGTTGTTTAGGTACCTCGTTATCCATCAGACACTCACATACCCTACACATGCTGTCCTACGACTCGCATGGCTCAAACAACTCCTGTAGTAATGGCTCATGGGATGGAGGAACAAGCTTCGGTGGGGTTTAAAAATAAAGGCTATGCAATACTTGGGATTCAATTTAATGCAATCGCGACTCAATGATGCAAGAATAAGATAGAGGCAATAGGTACTATATGTATGCAAGCATGTGGTAGTGCTTGCCTGGCAGCTCAGTTGAAGCGTGAGAAGGATCTGGGTAATGCTCCTGGTTCTCTTGATATATCCCCTGCTCAGCGTCTATTCGAAGAAGAGCCAAACAAACAAGGGCCAACATAAATAAAGTGCACAAGCATATGAATTAAATGCATCAAGCAAACAATCATGCCATGATGAATGATGCACAAATTGCATGGCAATAGGTAGCATGGCATGGGTGAGGTGTGGAATACAAGAAGAAACCATTTTATTGAGTTTTGGCCTCATTTTATTCTCAATTAAGTTGCTGTATACAATATATTTATATGATTCATGCTGCAAAACAAACCATGGAATGCATAAACAGAAAGGTCTCGTCGAGCTAATCATTTTAGACATATCATTTGTTAAATTTGGAGTTATAAAACAAAAGATATTAATTATTTAAGTCAAAAGGGCAATTTGTTGTAATTTAAATAAACTTGGAATTTTAAATGTTCAAAATATATTTTGGAGGCCATATATGAATTCCTCACATTTTTCTGATTTGAAAGCATATATTATTTGTATTAATTGGATTAATATTTTAAAAGTTATTTAAAAACAGAAATAAATTTGAATTTGAATTAATTTGGAAAAGATTTGAATTTAAACAGATAGACTGAATTACTTTTTATACTCAGGGTTAGCTAGCCACAGTCACAGACATGTGGGGCCACTGCTGACTGGACCAAACGCGCGCGGAAAAACTTCTGTCACCGCGAGCTCTTCTAGCCTTAGCGGATGATGTGGGGCCCGGTCTGCAGCCCACGCTGCCGTGGCGCATCATAAGGGGTGCCACGCGGCTTAGCGAGGACCGCGGGTTGAGGCGGTGGAACCTCGGGGTTTTCAGAAAGCGGCAGCTGCCGATTAGTGGGCCAGGGAGCGCGGATGATGCGCATAAAACGAGGGGGGTATTTGCAAAACAATGGCGCATGCTTTTCTTCCACGCTACCAGAAGGATGTATCCGTCACGACGCGCCGGGCGAAGCGGGCTCGAACTCGCAACCTGGGGCTCACGCACGGGAACGGCTACCGCTGCGGTGGCTTGGCCTAGGTGACAGCGAGGTGGGCGCGGCCTAGCTAGGGCTTCTGCAACGCTACAGCGAGGCGGACCGAGCGCGACGCCGGCGCACAGAGCGTGCATGACGGAATGATTGGCGAGGCTAGGGCGAGACGGCGAAGGGGACCTTGTCAGGGAGGGAGAGGGGCTCACCGCGAGGCTGTCGGTGCGGTCAGAACGGGCAGGGGAGCAGGCGATCGGCCTCGAGGCAGAGGCCGGGCGATCTAGGGCTCAATGCCGGCATCAAGGGCGGTCCTCCTTATTCTCACCGGCGCGTACAGGGGTGGTGCCGGGGCTCGTCTTGGTCTCCTCGATCACCTCCCCGACGTGCTTGTCGTCTGGAACGGTGTAGCCGCGAGGGGCCGAGGGTTGCCGGCGATGGAGCTTGGGCGATGGAGAAGAGAGGGGAAGAGGGCAGGGCGCCTTCGGGGTAGATCTGGGGAACCAGAGGAGGCGTGTGGCGGGGGTAAAGCAGAGGGTGAGAGGATAGGAGCGTGGGGAGCAGGTGGATGGGGGAAAGGTGGCCTCGGTGCCCCTTTTTCCTTCTCTCCTCGAGCACGTGCTCGGGCAGGGGCAGGCGCATGGGGAGCTGGCAGGTGGGGTAGGGCAGGTGGTGGGGTGGTTCGGCTGGGCCCCTAGGGCAGAGAGAGCTAGGAGAGAGAGGTGAGGCTCGGGTTGGGGGTTGGTAGCCTGGGCTAGGGTTGGTGTTAGGGTTGGGGGTAGCTAGGTGGGGTTTGGATGGTCAGGTGGAGCCAGCTAGGTGGGGCCTGCATGGAGACTAAGGGAGGGGAGGCCGAGAGAGAGTGAGGAGGGGACTTAGGGCTTAGGTGAGAGGGGTATGGGGGTTAAGGTTAGATGGGGTATGGGTATGGTGATGATGGAGGATCTAGGATAGATGATTAGAGAGAGGGGTGATGGATTAGGGCTTAAGGAGCTTGCATGCTCCACACTTGAACAAGCAAGAAGGTGGTGAGAGAGAAAGAGAGGGATGTGGTAGGTGGTTTAAGCATGATCAAATAAGATCAAGCCAAAAGAAAAGATAGAGGTAGAGATGATCCACTCCAAGAACAAATAAAATCCAAATGACAAAAAGGTGGTGCTTGCATGGGCCATGAAAACATTTAATGCCATGTTGATACTTGTGAAAACAATATTATTTCATGGCATTATTATTATGCATCCCAAATTATGGAGTAAGGCCCAAGCAAAGGAATTTAGAAAGAATTCCAAGTGGAGTATATGGGGATGATCACATTGGATTATAATTGGGAATTACTAGTGTGTATATTCCACTAGGTAGTTAATAAGCCCACAAAATATTCCAACATGAGCATAATTCCATGATAATCCAAATGGAAGCTAGGAGAAAGGGTCCCACTCACAAGGCAGGCAAAGGTGGCCATGTGGCTCTCATAAACCACTATTGTGAAAACAACATGATGCTAATATGAGAGCATGTGGTAAAAGAATTGGATCCATCACAACCCACATGAGCTAGAGGTAAAACCAATAAGTGCCAAACTCATATTTAGTTGGATGGTGGGATTATAAGGTGGTGAAAGAAAAGGTGGTGGAGTTAATAAGAGATATGCCCCCAACTCAACTTGGGCATTTAAACAATATATCAAGAGCCAAATACAATATCAAGAGGCAAATGCAAATAATAATGCATATGAGATAAGAACCAAACAAGAAGGGGTTTGATATGATGCTCAAATGCAAGGAGGCATGATGACATGAGCATGATATAATGATGATGCAACAATTATATACTTGAAGTAGCCATTATATTACTAGACCAAGTAGCATTACAATTGTTAGACAATTGGGATGCTACAACTCTCCCCCACTAAACAGGAATCTCGCCCCGAGATTCTAGGAAGAAGAAGACACAAAGAGGGTAGGATACTTGGCACGGAGCTCATCTTCACGTTCCCAAGTGGCTTCATCAACGGAATGGTGCGACCATCGCACTTGCGTAACTTGATGGACTTGTTAAGAGTCCTTCTTTCGCGACTTCAAGGATTTTTGTGGGGTGTTCTTGATAAGACAGGTCTTCTTGGAGATTGATAAGCTCATGGTCCACGGTCCTGCCGGGATCCTTGAAGCACTTCTTGAGCTGAGAGATGTGGAAAACATCATGGACCTTGAGTTTTTCCGGGAGCTCAAGAGCATAAGCAACTTCTCCTCTTCTTCCACGAACTTTGAAGGGACCGATGTATCTAGGAGCCAGCTTTCCTTTGATACCAAAACGGTGCGTGCCTCTCATGGGAGTGACACGAAGGTAAACGAGATCACCAGGGACATACTCCATGTCCGTGTGCTTCCTGTCATAATTGCTCTTCCGCGACTTTGAGCAATCCTCGATTTTCGAGAATGATGTGAACCTTCTCCTCCGCTTGAGTCACAAATGTCGGCCAAACAACATTCTTTCTCCTGCACCCGACCAACCAATCGGAGTTCTGCATTTGCGACCATAGAGAGCCTCAAATGGTGCCATCTTTAGACTTTTCTGGAAGCTATTGTTGTAAGAGAACTCAGCATAAGGAAGACATTCTTCCCACTTCATGCCAAAAGAGATGACGCAAGCACGGAGCATATCCTCCGTAATCTTATTGATCCTTTCAACTTGTCCTTGCGATCGAGGGTGGTAAGCTGTGCTGAAGTTCAACTTTGTTCCCAAAGCATTTTGGAAACTCTCCTAACTTGGAAGTGAAGATGCTTCCACGGTCTGAACTGATCTCGAGAGGAACCCCATACGAGAGACAATTGTTGATATAGAGCTCCGCCAACCGAATTGCGAAATGGTTTCCTTGACGGGAAGAAGTGAGCCACTTTAGAAAGCCTGTCAATGACAACAAAGATTGCATTGTTGCCCTTCATGCGACCTCGAAAACCAGTGATGAAGTCCATCTCTACTTTCTCCCATTTCCATTCCGGGGTTTCAATGGTTGTAGAAGACCCAAGGTTTCGATGGATGCCTTTCACTCATGCGCGCATATCACACTCGAGACATACCGCACAATACCTTTTCAAACCAGGCCACCAATATTGTGTTTTCAAGTCCATGTACATCTTTGTGCTGCCAGGTGGATAGAAAGAATGTAATCATGCGCCCTTGAGAACTTGTTTCTCAAACCCGGTAGTTCGCACAAACATCCGGTGTTCAAAGAAAAGCGTGCCTTGATCATCAAGTGGAAGGACTCATACTTGGAAGCTGAATCGGAGATGATCTTTCTTGTGCGGATCACCAAGCTGAGAAGAGCGAACCTTTTCTTCCAAGAGAGGTGTTGCTAGAAGGTTCAGAGATACCCTTGCTCCACAATTTCTGTGTTGAGTCGACGGAATTCTCGCACAAGAGAGGCTGTTGTTCTTCCATCATGAGGTTGTTGACATAAGCTTTGCGGCTGAGAGCATCTGCCATAACATTAGCTTTGCCCGGAGTGTAGTTGATGGTCAGATCGAAGTCATTGATTGCTTCAATCCATCTCCTCTGCCGAAGGTTGAGATCAGGCTGAGTAAAGATATACTTCAGACTCTTGTGATCAGAAAAGATCTCACAACTGTTGCCAAGCAAGTAGTGCCTCCATACTTTCAAAGCAAAGACAACTGCCGCTAGCTCGAGGTCATGTGTAGGATAGTTTATCTCATGCGTCTTCAACTGGCGAGAGTAGTGCCTCCTCTTCTTGGTAGAACTCCTCCTCCCCGTAGACTTGGTCGGTACTATCGTCTATAAATATATACGGTATACACAATCACCAAACAATACTTAACTAGTCTACTTAGCACACTAAAGCACATATTTGATGACCTATGATCATCACAAGCATCACAAGGTTTAATGAACTAGCTTCATTCTTTTTATTTGAGAAAAGTAATTTCTACTAACTTAAATTAACTAAGATTTAATATTCTCCAATTAAAATTTGGGATCATGTGGAAACATGTCATCACCACATATTCTAACATATGGGAATGTGATTTAAGGGTTGGATCACATTTTAATAAGTTTAAGTTTAATATTTAATGATTTAAAGTGACTAGAAATGCCTATATAGCATTATTTTGGTACTAGTCCAAAGTCACTGCATGTAAACCTTAATATTATTACATATTCAGATAGGTATGGTTAAATGTGATTTTTGAGAGTTGGAATCAACTCAAAAGCTACTATGGTTGATTTTATAAAAATGTTCGAATGTGCAAAATCTTCTGTCTTCTTATTTTTACTAGGAGAGATCTCTAACTCTAAATGATTTAAATCCAACTGTCTTGGATAGATATTTTCATTAGCTTTCTAACAAAATTGGAACCACTCAATTTGCATTTGTAAAACTCTCTGAAATGATTTTTAAACTAAGGGACAGATTCTAGTTTAAGTCTAAAAAGAAAAAGATTTATTTGAATCACAGGGCCAGCGCGGGAAATTAATTGGGCCGGCCCAGATTCACTCCGCGGCACTGAGGACTGCTGGCAGGGGGGTCCGCCTGTCAGTGGCTCATTACACGCGAAGCGGTACGGGGCGATATGGGCTGTAGGATTAGAACTAGATCTAACGGCTAGGGCTTATCGTCGACAACGGACTCGACGCCGGCGAGGCTGAACCCTAGCGGCTTGGTGGGGGTGCAGTGGGGATGTACTAGGGCTCCAGCTAGTGCGGCGATGGGGGCGATCGAATGAGACGACGATGGCAGACTCAGGCGAGGTCGCGGCAGAGGCTGGGGTGGATGCAATCAACGGCAACGTCTCCTCCTCTGTTGCGGCTGTCTCGGGTGAAATTTCGGTGACCTGCTGCTCGAGCTGCTCCGGCAAGAGAGGGGAAACGATCAGTGGGAAGAGGGGAGTGTGGGAGTGTGGCAAATGATGCTGGGGGTGGCCTCCTTATATAGGCTTGACGAGGGACAGAGGCGACAGAGGCGGTTCTCGACGTGGTTCCCGACGACTGTGGGTCGCGCGGCGGTGCACGTCTGTGTCTGGCGGGGTGAGGTGGTCAAGGCGGAGAGGCGTGCGCGGTCTGTGGTTGAGGCGCGGTCTGTGGCGTGTTGGCGGTGAGGGCACTTTGGCGTGCTCTGGCGCGGCGCAGAGAGGATAGTGCGGCGCTACTCTGGGGTGGTCCAGGGGCTGGCAGTGATCGTGGGGTGGACCGTGGATGGTGGTGAGGTCACGCCTCACTCCCTGAAGCGGCGGAGAGGGGCTGGCGGTCTGTTGTGGCTTGGGCAAGGTTGGCCGGTGAGCATGGCCTCGGGGTGGCGTGGTACTGGCGCTGGGGACTAGGGGATGGGTTAGTTTAGGCTTGGTTAGATCAAAGAGGGACAGAGGGAGTAAATGGGGTGCAAATGGGTGGCAAAACCCTGTAGCAACAGCGAACCTAAACTAACCAGTGCATGCCAAGTGTTTGATTAAATGGCCGCATGAAGAAAACTTTTGAATTTTTGAAAGATTTTTGGTGGAGTGGTTTGTCACATGCTTAAGCATCTATGGTTGCTTGGGATTTTGAAATGGAGTTCATTTGGATGGTTTTTGAAAAAGGGTGATCTAAACATATGACCTAGATTCAATTTTCCAATGCCATTTAAATTTAGAGTACAAATGTTCTTGGGAGATCACAAAGTGGGCCTTGGCACATCACTACTTGTACTAGCAAGGGGTGCAAAGATCCACAATTGTCTCTGTTGGAAATTGAGTGCTAGGAACACCCAAAGTGGGCTAGGTGATTAAAATGGCAAAAGTGACCATTTCCTTTATTTAATTCCTTTTGATTTATTTTTCTTTGGTTTTTGCTTGGGGATGATCTAGATGATGTGACATTCATCATAGAACCATTTTACAACCATTAGAACAAACAATAATGGCATTTGAAAACAACTCCTATTTTAAATGCGCACACATATGCATGCTTAAAGATTTTAAATAGAAAAAGGTTTTGTTAACCTTAAATTGGGTATATTTGATCTTGATCACTTGGATTAAAGTTTTGGGATGTTAGAAACCTTCCCCCTTAAACAAAATCTCGTCCAGAGATTTAAGAAAGAAAACTAGGAACTAAAGAGATTTGGGAACTCAGTCCTAATGTAATCTTCTTGCTCCCAAGTTGCTTCTTCTTCGGTATGGTTGCTCCATTGAATCTTGAGAAATTTGATACTCCGGGTCCTGGTGGTTCGATAGGCTTCCTCCAAGATCCTTGTTGATATCAATAGCTCGGTGATAGATGTTCTTGAAAACTTTAGTCTTCTCCGGCACTTCTAAGCATTTGCGAAGTAACGAGAAATGGAACACATTATGGATGGCAGACATCTCTTCAGGCAGTTCCATTTGATAAGATACTTCTCCTCAGCGATTCAGAATCTTGAAAGGTCCAATATATCTGGGGGCTAACTTTCCTTTTAGACTAAAACGTTGGGTTCCCTTCAATGGTGAAACCTTGAGATATACAAAATCTCCGACATTGAAAGTCAGGTATCTCCTTCTCTTGTCAGCATAACTCTTCTATCTAGATTGGGCGGTCTTGAGGTGCTCACGAACTTTGTGAACTTTCTCTTCGGTTTCTCGGAGAATGTCGGGTCCGAAAATCTGACTCTCTCCTACTTGCGACCAACTCAAAGGGGTACGACACTTTCTTCCGTATAAGAACTCAAATGGTGCCATTTGCAAACTGGCTTGATAACTATTGTTATATGAGAATTCTGCAAAAGGCAGACAATCTTCCCATTTTGATCCATATTCTAACACACAAGCTCTCAACATATCCTCTAGGATTTGGTTGACTCTTTTAGTCAGTCCATCGGTTTGCGGGTGATAAGCGGTGCTGAAATTCAACTTGGTTCCTAATCCTTCTTGGACTTTCTGCCAAAATCTCGAGGTAAATTGGGTTCCTCAATCTGACACTATGGTCTTGGGGGTTCCATGCAGACTAACACTTCTGGCAATATACAACTCTGCTAGCTTCGAACTCTAGTAGGTTTTCTTGACAGGTATAAAGTGAGCTACCTTGGACAGTCTATCAACAATGACCCAGATTGAGTCATTCCCCCTACTCGAAGTAGGCAAACCGGTGATAAAGTCCATTCCGACGGAATCCCATTTCCATTCCGGAATCTGCAATGGTTGCAACAGTCATGCGGGCCTTTGATGTTCCGCCTTGACTCTTTGACAGATATCACACTTGGCGATGTAGCTTCCGATTTCTCTCTTCATCTTGTGCCACCAAAATTGCTCCTTCAAATCCTGATACATCTTTGTCGCTCCGGGGTGGATATAATAAAGAGTATCATGAGCTTCTTGCATGATAACTTGCTTCAGCTCCGAATCTGCTGGCACACAGATACGACCTTTGTACCACAGAACTCCTTCTTCGTCTTCGGTGAATCTAGGTACCTTTCCTATACCAATACGACGTTTGATTTTGTCGATACTTTCATTTCCCTTCTGGACTTCCTTGATTTGGCTAATCAAAGTGGGTTGAAGTTCAATGCTAGCTAAAAATCCTTTGCTAACTAGCTTAGTTCTAAACTGCTCCAACTCCTCATGCAAACTTGGTTGCTTCTCCTTGATCATGGTGTTTAACCTACACGGCAATCTGCTAAGAGCATCCGCTACCACATTGGCTTTGCCGGGGTGATAGTGAATGTCAAGGTCATAATCCTTGATCAACTCTATCCATCTCCTTTGCCTCATATTCAGCTCCTTCTGAGTGAAAATATACTTCATACTCTTGTGATCTGAGTAAATCTCACAGCGATTACCCATAAGGTAATGACGCCATGTCTTCAAAGCTAATACTACAGCTGCTAATTCAAGATCATGGGTAGGGTAGTTCTTCTCATGTTGCTTCAATTGTCGAGACAAATATGCTATGACTTTGCCTTCTTGCATCAACACACATCCGATACCAATCTTGGATGCATCACAATACACATCAAACGGCTTCTTGATATCTGGCATGATTAATATTGGGGCTGAAATCAATCTCTTCTTGAGCTCTTGGAAACTTGCTTCACATTTGTCGGTCCATTCAAATTTCTTGTCCTTCTTCAACAATTGGGTCATGGGTCTTGCAATGCTCGAAAATCCTTCTACGAACTTGCGGTAATATCCATGTAATTCGAGAAATGCACGAACTTGGGTTTGAGTGGTTGGGGCTTCCGATTCTTCAACATCTTTGATCTTGGCAGGATCAACAGCGACTCCTCCAGCAGAAACAATATGTCAGAGGAATCCTACTTCTTTCAGCCAAAACTCACATTTGTTGAACTTGGCATACACTGATGCTCTCTAAGGGTTTCAAGGATGATTCTCAGATGTTGCTCATGATCTTCTTCTGACTTGGAGTAGATAAGAATATCATCGATAAACACAACGACAAACTTATCCAGAAAATTCATAAATATCTTATTCATGAGATTCATGAAATAAGCGGGGGCATTGGTTAATCCAAAAGACATGACCGTATACTCATATAATCCATATCTGGTAGTAAAGGCGGTCTTTGGAATATCTGTTGCACGAATCTTAAGTTGATGATAACTAGTCCTAAGATCAATCTTAGAGAACACTCTGGCACCAGTCAACTGATCAAACAGATCCTCTATCTTTGGCAATGGGTATTTGTTCTTGATGGTGACATCATTCAACTTCCTGTAATATGTGCACAAACGGTTGCCTCCATCCTTCTTGTCGACGAACAACACGGGCGATCTCCATGGCGATGCGCTTGGTTGAATCAAACCTTTCTCCAGCATAGCATCCAATTGCTTCTTCAGTTCTACTAACTCTGAGGGGTTCATGCTATAGGGTCTCTGAGCTATGGGTCCGGTTTCAGGAATTAGTTCAATGATGAACTCAATATCCCGATCCGGGGGCATACAGGGCAATTCATCTAGGAATACGTCAGGGTATTCATAGACTACTCTGACTTGGTCTATGATGGGTAGGGCTAGACTCTTGTTGCACTTGAATTGATGGGGTAAGGTTTCAGATATATGCTCTACTGATACTCGAGAGCTACTGGTCATGGTGATGGCTTTCTTGGCACAGTCTATCAATCCCTTATGCTTTGACATCCAATCCATTCCTAGTACTACTTCCAAACCTTTGGTTCCAAGTACTATTAGATTGGCATAAAAATCTATCCCATGTATTCTGATAGGTACAGCTTTGCAAATTTTTCTAGCTTTTGTGGTTGAACCGGGTATTTGAACTATCATAACATGCTTCAAGTTGGTTGGGTGAATCTTACTAGTGCATGCAAATTCTTCGGTGAAAAACGAGTGCGATGCTCCAGAATCAAACAACACTCTTGCTAAAACGGAGTTGACAGAAAACATACCCAGCACTACATCTGACGCTTCTTGGGCTTCTTCGGCGTTCATGTGGAAGAGACGGCCATTGCGGTTGTGCGAGTTCCCTGGGGTGAATCTTCTTCCGAGCTGAACACGACGCTGCTGTTGAGCTAGGACATTCACATTGGCAGTGGCAGCAATCTTCTTGGGATACTCATTGGAGTAGTGACCCTTCACTCCACACTCGAAACAAGTAATCTGAGACTTGTCTTTTGCTGCCACGGGCACGGCATTGCTTCTAGTTCTAGGTGCAGTATTGTTGTTGTTGGACTTGGGCGGTGCACGGTTGAAGTTGTTGGAGTTGCTGGGGTGGTTGTTGTTGTTTTCTCCGGTCTTCATATTTCCTCCGCTACGGTTGGGGTAGCTTGGACGAGACATTGGGGGTCGATTGTTCCTCGAGGCTTATCCAGCAGACGGGTTGGGATGATAGTTCTGGTGACTGTTGGATCCAGCTTGGTGCATCATCCGACGTTTGTGGTTGTCGTTTGCTTGGTTGATCTTCCCTTCCATCTGAATGGCAGAGTCAATTAGCTCTTCGAGATCCTCGAAACGGATGTTGACTAGCACCGTCTGCATCTCATCATGCAGTCCGTTCAGCAATCTCTCCTTCTTCTTGTCCTCCGTGTTGATCTCATCAGGTGCATACCTGGCGAGGGACAAGAATCTGTCACGGTACTCCACTACAATCATTCTGTCTTGCCTTAGTTCTCTGAATTCATCTCTCATTCTAGTGACTAAACCCTGCGGCACATGGGTGCGGCTGAACTTGACATTGAAGGCTTCCCATGTCATCACTTGACCGTGGTTCATCGTGCGGGTACTGTTCCACCATGCTCTTGCATCTCCTGCCAGATAGTGGGTGGCAAACAGAATTTTCTCGTTGGCATCCACTCCTGCGACTTCTAAGTTATTCTCCATGGTCTGTAACCAATCATCAGCATCCAGCGGGTCTTCAAACTTGCTAAAGATAGTGGGATTGGTATTTTGGAAGTTTTTGAGCTTGGATCCATGATGATCCTGATTTCCATGGCCCTGATTGTTGTGAGCCATCTGGGCGATCTACTGTAGTGTGGCTAGATTTGCTTGGTGCTCTGCCCTACTAGCTTCGTGGTCTACAATGAGAGTCTATAGAATCTGCAGCATTGCGTCTTGCGATGAGCTGCTCCCTCCTTGGTTTCCACGAGTCATCTGAAGATTGAGATAGATAAAGGGGTAAGAGGGAAAATTCTAAGGTTCATGGTTTTGATTTCAAAGCTAAAACTTTGAGTTTGACTCAGGTTTTGCAACTAACTTCTTTTCATTCATTCAAGCAAAGCACACGATACAAACACACACACCACAACATCAAAGGAAAACAGATGGTTTTAAGAACCATTCTGCAAGCTAAGATACAATGGGACCGATACTCCTCACTCTGCGATAGTGCTCTAGTGCATCTACTCATCCTCTAGATAGTCATCATCATTGCTGGGGTAGGAGTCAATATATCCTTGAATATCTTCACCTTCCTCTTCTTCTTTTGCTGCAAGCTGAGTTTCTTGCTCCTTGAGGGTCTTCTCGAGGTCGGCCACCTTCTTGCGAAGACGGTTGATGGTGCGATCCTTCTGGGCGTGTTGACGGCAAAGAGACTAACGATCCTTGACGAGCAGTGAGAAAGTCTGGGCCTTCTAGGCGGCAAGGGCAAGGTTGTGGTTGGCGACCTCTCTAGCATTGTCCAACTCCTTCTATCTTTCGTATAGTAGGAAGTCGAGGTTCTCCACTTGACGCTTCAATATTGGGTGACTTGGCATCTCTAGCGTCATTCCCATGGAATCACGCCTTGCATAGTGAACAAAGCGGGTTCCTTGGATTAGGTTGACACTCAGGGCACACAGATGTGCGAGAGCTTCATGCATTGCCCTGGCTAATCCATCTAGCCAGTTGTTCTCTCTTATGGAGAACTGAATCCTCCCAGATACTGGTGCTTCTATCTTGCCTCGAAGATCAGCAGTTACTAGCCATTGTAAATCTCCTCCTGGTGTACTCGGGAGTTGAGCTCCAAGGAATTCCGGATAAGGACGCTCCAAGAACTCAGACAGTGAATCCAGATCCCTCTTGAAGATCAGTTGGCCTCCGTTGCCCAACTGGTACAACTTGCTGTATTGAGCTTCCATCTATAAGAATTTTAGGATGAGAAAGTTAGTGAAGTGATCAAGTGTGTCAAAGTTTTATGTAGTAATGTAAGAATTTGGAGGAACATGAATTTTTTTTGAGAGAAAGAATCCCCAAGGGTAAGAGAGGAAATAGTTTTCATAAATACTCACTTTGGTTTTTGAAACTAAGTTTTTGTTCGGACGTCCATTCTAACTAGGGTCTCCTATGGTTAGGATGGCTCTGATACCAACTTGTCAACACCCGGATTTTTAATCCTAGATGCATGTTATGCCATACATCGCAATCCTAGGATTACCATTTTTGCGAGACATAAAAGATTGGATATCACAGTACATCATCCATTACAAACCATAATAAGGTCTTACACAAATAAAGGATCTCATGATCCTGTCTTAGTACAATCAAGCAGCGGAATAAATAGCGTAGCGGTGGGGTCCATCTTCAGAGTCACGGGCAATGCTGACGATGGGAGATGATCCTAGTTGTCATAGCCGTTCTGCTGTCCTCCTTCAGGGTAGTCCTCCTCATAGTCTGGCCATAGGAATAGCCAGGGACAAAAGCCATGAGTACTCTTTAAGTACTCGCAAACTACCACTAACAAGTAGGATAGTTATAGTAGGAAATGCTAAGTTCTAAGTTTATTTGTAAAACTAAGTTTGAACCCTAAGCTGAGTTCAGAAACAAAGAAAGATAAAATAAAGTTTGAAAGCACCTAAGTGGGAATTTAGTTGTCATAGTCACAACTCTGTTGTGGTCAAGTCAAGTCATAATTCATTTCATAAGTCATTTTGAAAACATCTGACAACGGAACAGTATGGCCACTCCAACTGTCCATAACCGCGGACGCGGCTATTCGAATAGTTTGACACTCTGCAGAGGTCGTACACTTTCACCACAAGATTCGATACATCTGTCAGGGATAACCCTGAATCATCATACTTAGTATGCAGATAATCAAACATAACCTTTCCATTACACACTCTAGTATAAGCACCTCTCCTATGAGTATGGCCTCCCAGCCATGACCATCTGTCATCCTGGGCACTGCATAGGTGGACAACATTGAGAGGTAGCCTCAGCTCAAACCTCTCTCGCGAGGGAACTAATACTAATGCATATAAACTTCCGGCCAAGCCTTACCTAATTCAGGTACTGTGGTTGTACGGTAAAATTGGAATGGTATCGCATCTGAACCCAACCATCAGTTTTTACAAAAGGGCTAAGGCTCATGCCTCAACATTTTCATCATCATAAACCATTTGTGTTTCTCAACAGATGTCAAAACTTCTCAATAGAATGACTCATCATTCCAAGGTTTTCACAAATCATTTTCACCAAGTATTCCCATATAAAGTGAATCAAGTTTTGGTTTAGTTCCAACTACTAAGTTAAGAGTGTTCACTAAGGTGGAATGCTAATCTCAATCTCATGCCATAGAATGACATCTAAGTCTAACTAGATAGGTCAAGTTTTATACTCTTTATGCTAGCTTTAAACAAGTAAAGGACTTTGGTAAAGTAAAGAAAGTAAAGCTTGTAAATAAAACTTAGAGTAGGTATAAGTCAAAATGATATAAGCAAAGCATGCCTAATGCATCTTGCTTGGTTTATCTATCTTGCAAGGGTTAGCTTTCATTGCTAAAGATGGCTTGCTTTGTATAATACTTGCAAGTGTTAGCTTGCCTTGGTTGGTGAAGTGGTTGAAATTCTCTTCCTCCTCTTCTTGGTAGAACTCCTCCTCCTCATAGACTTGGTCGGTACTATCGTCTATAAATATATACGGGATACACAATCACCAAACAATACTTAACTAGTCTACTTAGCACACTAAGGCACATATTTGATGATCTATGATCATCACAAGCATCAGAAGGTTTAATGAACTTGCTTCATTCTTTTTATTTGAGAAAAGTAATTTCTACTCACTGAAATTAACTAAGATTTAATATTCTCCAATTAAAATATGGGATCATGTGGACACATGTCATCACCACATATTCTAACATATGGGAATGTGATTTAAGGGTTGGATCACATTTTAATAAGTTTAAGTTTAATATTTAATGATTTAAAGTGACTAGAAATGCCTATATAGCATTATTTTGGTACTAGTCCAAAGTCACTACATTTAAACCTTAATATTATTACATATTCACATAGGTATGGTTAAATGTGATTTTTGAGAGTTGGAATCAACTCAAAATCTACTATGGTTGATTTTATAAAAATGTTTGAATGTGCAAAAGCTTCTGTCTTGTTATTTTTACTAGGAGAGATCTCTAACTCTAAATGATTTAAATCCAACGGGCTTGGATAGAGATTTTCATTAGCTTTATAAAAAAATTGGAACCACTCAATTTGGATTTGTACAACTCTCTGAAATGATTTTTAAACTAAGGGACAGATTCTAGTTTAAGTCTAAAAAGGAAAAGATTTATTTGAATCACAGGGCCAGCGCGGGAAACTAATTGGGCTGGCCCAGATTCACTCCGCGGCACTGAGGACTGCTGACAGGGGGGTCCGCCTGTCAGTGGCTCATTACACGCGAAGCGGTACAGGGCGATATGGACCGTAGGATTAGAACTAGATCTAATGGCTGGGGCTTATCGTCGACGACGGACTTGTCGCCGGCGAGGCTGAACCCTAGCGGCTCGGTGGGGGTGCAGTGGGGACATACCAGGGCTCCAGCTAGTGCAGCGATGGGGGTGATTGAACAAGACAACAATGGCGGACTCGGGCAAGGTCGCGGCAGAGGCTGGGGTGGACGCAATCAACGACATCGTCTCCTCCTCTGCTGCGGCTGCCTCCGGTGAAATTCCGGCGACCTGCTGCTCGAGCTGCTCCGACGAGAGAGGGGAAACGATCAGTGGGAAGAGGGGGTGTGGGAGTGTGGCAAATGAGGCTGGGGGTGGCCTCCTTATATAGGCTCGAAGAGGGGACCGAGGGGGCGACGGCGAGCTCGTCGGTGACGACGATACAGGGGCCTAGAGGCGTGGGCGGCGTAGGCGGACGGTGGCTTGCCTCCTGGCGGTCCTCTACGGCTTTATGGTGCAGCTTGGGGCGGTGGCAATCGGTCGGGAGCGTCTCGCGCTCTAAGCGACAGAGGTGGTGCTCGACGTGGTTCCCGGCGCGTGGGTCGTCTGGCGTGGCGGTGCTCAAGTGGTGAGGTGGTCAAGGCGGAGCAGCGTGCGCGGTCTGCGGTCGAGGCGCGGTTTGTGGCGCGCTGGCGGTGAGGACGCACTGGCGTGCTCTGGCGCGGCGCAAAGAGGATAGTGCGGCGCTGCTCTGGGGTGGTCCAGGGGCTGGCAGTGATCGTGGGGTGGACCGTGGACGGCGGTGAGGTCACGCCTCACTCCCTGAAGCTGCGGAGAGGGGCTGCCGGTCCGCTGTGGCTTGGGCAAGGTTGGCCGGCGAGCATGGCCTCGGGGTGGCGTGGTACTGGCGCTGGGGACTAGGGGATGGGTTAGTTTAGGCTTGGTTAGATCAAAGAGGGACGGAGGGAGTAAATGGGGTTCAAATGGGTGGCAAAACCCTGTAGAAACAGTGAACCTAAACTAGAGTGTGATCAGTGCATTCCAAGTGTTTGATTAAATGGCCGCATGAAGAAAACTTTTGACTTTTTGAAAGATTTTTAGTGGAGTGGTTTGTCACATGCTTAAGCATCTGTGGTTGCTTGGGATTTTGAAATGGAGTTCATTTGGATGGTTTTTGAAAAAGGGTGATCTATACATATGAACTAGGTTCAATTTTCCAATGTCATTTAAATTTAGAGTTCAAATGTTTTGGGAGATCACAAAGTGGGCCTTGGCACATCACTACTTGTACTAGCATGGGGTGCAAAGATCCACAATTGTCTCTGTTGGAAATTGAGTGCTAGGAATACCCAAAGTGGGCTAGGTGATTAAAATGGCAAAAGTGACCATTTCCTTTATTTAATTCCTTTTGATTTCTTTTTCTTTGGTTTTTGCTTGGGGATGATCTAGATGATGTGACATTCATCATAGAACCATTTTACAACCATTAGAACAAACAATAATGGCATTTCAAAACAACTCCTATTTTAAATGCACACACATATGCATGCTTAAAGATTTTAAATAAAAAAAATTTTGTTAACCCTAAATTGGGTAGATTTGATCTTGATCACTTGGATTAAAGTTTTGGGATGTTACACAGGGGAGACCCAAAGAAGGTGCGAGAGTGCAAGGACAGAAATGCCGCCTTTGCTGAAGCTGTGCTGCACGCCCAGGAGTACCAGGAGATCAAGAAGACCATCGATCCGTCCGAGATGCCCGCAACAAAGAAGAAGGTGACAAAGCCGAATCCGGAGTTCAAGGCATCAGAAGATACGAAGAAGACGTCGTTGAAGTATGCCCCTCCAAGGTGACCCAGATAGGCGTAGGCCTACATAGCGCATAGGAAAGCGCACTCGTCAAGTTCCTCCAAGCAAATCAAGATATCTTCGCATGGCAGCCATCTGACATGACCGGAGTACCTAGGGAACTTGCCGAGCACTCTATAAATGTACACCCGAATGCTAAACCCATCAAACAGTCCCTACAACATTTTGGTGATGAAAAGCGTAAGGCAATAGCTAAGGAACTAGCCCGGCTCGAGTTAGCCGGATTCATAGAAGAGGTCATCCACACTGAGTGGTCGGCCAATCCTGTAATGGTCCCTGAAAAGGACACCACTGATTTAAGGATGTGTGTTGATTATACTGCCTTGAACAAGGCTTGTCCCAAAGATCCGTTCGCTCTGCCTAGGATTGATCAAGTTATCGATTCTACGGCAGGCTCGGAACTCCTATGTTTTCTCGACGCATATTCCGGTTATCACCAAATCTGGATGAAGGAATCTGACAAAGTCAAAACTTCATTCATAACCCCCTTCAGAACCTTCTATTTCGTTACGATGCCCTTTGGGCTCAAGAACGTAGGAGCTACATACCAGCGCACTATGCAGCGTTGCCTCCACGACCAAATCGGATGCAATGTACATGCATATGTGGACGACATTGCGGTGATGTCCAAAAAGAAGGAAACCTTGATTTCCGACTTGGAGGAAATGTTCGCCAATCTACGAAAATACAACATAATGCTTAAATAGAAGAAATGCTTCTTTGGAATACCAGCCGGAAAATTGTTAGGTTTTATCGTGTCTCAAAGAGGCATAGAGGTAAACCGAGACAAGATTAAGGCTATACTCAATATTTCTAGGCCAACTCGCCTGAAGGACGTTCAGAGACTAACTGGTTGCATTGCTGCAGTCAGTCGGTTTGTAAGCCGGCTTGGTGAAAGAGCCTCACCACTATACAAAGCTCCTGAAAAAGACCAAAAATTTTGTTTGGACCGACGAAGCTGAAGCTGCAGTACAAGACCTGAAAGCAGTACTCTCATCTGCTCCCATACTTGCAGCACCGGAACCACATGAACCGATGTTGCTCTATCTCACTGTGACAAACAGGGTCGTCAGTATCGTCATGGTGGTGGAGAGACCAGAGGAAAATCAGGAACATCTGGTGCAGCGTCCGACTTACTATCTCAGCGAGGTCTTAACTGAATCAAAGCGGCGATATCCGCACTATCAAAAGCTGGCTTATGGTATGTTCTTAGCATCTCGTAAGTTACGGTATTATTTCTAGGAACATTCAATTACTATGGTGAGCACAGCTCCCATGAGAGACATAATCAACAATAGTGACGCCACAGGATGCGTCGCCAAATGGGGCATAGAGCTTTCAGCTTTTGACATTGAGTACAAACCTCGTACAACAATCAAATCCCAAATCCTCGCTGACTTTGTTGCTGATTGGACAGAGAAAATAGAGAATATGACCCTACCAGAGTCGGAGTACTGGACCTTACATTTTGATGGGTCTAAGGCGCTCGGAGGCTCGGGGGCTGGTGTGGTACTCAAATCACCCCAAGGAGAAAAACTTTTCTATGTATTGCAGATCCACTTCACGGCGATGAATAACATTGCCGAGTATGAAGCACTACTGCATGGAATCCGGATTCCTAAGGATATCGGCATCCGACGTTTAATGTGTTATGGAGATTCGGATCTTGTTGCCCAACAAGTATCGGATATCTATAATGCGAACAAACACATGGCAGCATATAGGGATGTCGTGGATGAACTATCTAAATCGTTCGAAGGGTTTGAAGTTCAACACATCCCTTGAACAGAAAATGAGGAAGCAGATGCACTATCTCGAATAGGCTCTGCCCGAAAAAAGGTCCTAGATGGCACTTTTTTGGAGCACCTCAAAGTTCCCTCTATAAAGGGAGTAGACGAGGAATATCCAACCAAATCCGACTCACTTTTAGTAGCAGTTCTAGCTGTGATTCCCAGCTGGACTCAACCCTACCTTGATTACTTGGTAGATGGAAAATTACCCAAAGACGAAGTTCTGAGCCGATAGATCATCCGACAAGCAAAAGCCTATACTATAATTAGTGGCGAGCTCTATAAGCGGAGTGCATCTGGGGTCTTTCAGCGCTGTGTATCTCCGGAAGAAGGACTAGAAATCTTATGAGAGATCCACAAAGGCGAGTGTGGTCACCATGCTGCAACCAAATCTCTAGTGGCAAAAGCTTTCTGACACGATTTTTTCTGGCTTATAGCCAAGGCAGATGCCGAATGGCTGGTCAAGACGTGCAAAGGCTGCCAAAAATACGCCAAACAAGCTCACATTCCGGCTGATCAGCTGCGAGCAATACCTATAACATGGCCTTTTGCGGTCTGGGGGCTTGACATGGTAGGACCATTTAAACGGGATCTAACTGGATTTACTCATCTCTTAGTGATGGTGGATAAATTCACAAAATGGATTGAGGCTAAACCCCTCACTAGTTGTGATGGAGCAATAGCCAGAAGATTTGTCGAGGATGTCATAATCCGATACGGTTATCCGCATAGCATTATCATGGACAACGAGAGTAATTTCTCTATGGGAGAGCTTGCCGAATTCTACAACAAACAAAATATCCGGCTTGACATTGCGTCATTCACACATCCACAAGCTAATGGACAAGTCGAAAGAGCGAATGGTTTAATCCTACAAGGCCTAAAACCAAGACTCGAAGCACCACTACGACGTGTTGCGGGGCTTGGGCAGAGGAATTACGTTCTGTAATATGGAGCTTACGAACAACTCCGAACAGGTCAACCGGATACACACATTTCTTCTTGGTCTATGGCGCAGAAGCAGTTATTCCTAGTGATTTAATTCACACTTCTCGTAGGATTGCCGCGTATATTGAAAAGGATGCCGAAAATTCTTGACAAAATGATCTCGACTTAGTCGAAGAAGTTCTCGTCATTGCTGAGATGAGATCAACAGCCTATCAGCAGAAGTTACGCAAGTATCATAGCCAGAGAGTCAGAAACCGGTCTTTCAATAAGGGCGATTTGGTTCTCGGCTTGTCTAAAAGAAAGCACAAACATTCCCCAATATGGGAAGGGCCTTTTTTAGTTAGTCGAGTATTGCACAATGGTTCTTACTACCTAACTGATATGCGGCCAGTCAAAGAAAGACCTGCTACTAAGAAAAGAAAGAGAGCTTGAGGCAGTACAGACCCAGAAGAATTAGACAGACCATGGAATATTGCTCAGCTATGTCCCTTTAATTCTTAGTTTATCTTCCTTTGTAATCATATATGTCTACATGTTCAAATGAGAAATAAAGTATTGGTTGCCTCAAAATTTTCTGAGAAGTTTTTTACCATCTTATTTCCGAATGATCATGTCACAGCCGAAAATCCCAGAATACTTGAAAGTACTTTATGCTCATGTTTGTTCTCGTTTAGATTTCCAATTCTAAAATTGCTACCTTCGGGTATAAATCTAAATTTTATAGTCTATGTTTTGGTTATTTGTCTGGTTGTCGGATGCAGGCATTTTCTGAGTAGTGAATTGTTGGTACTAGAAGCCGACTTTGTTTCTGAGTTTAAACTGGTTTAGCAAATGAGCTTCGTTGCTTGACAAAGTTTCCGTGCTAAAGGTTGGCCAGCTCACGAAAGGGACGAGGCAGAAAGCCAGATAAAAGATAAGTACAGACAAAAATTAAGTGCTTATGTAAACATTTCAGGAACGAAAATTATAAAGCCAAAAGTGCTGAATAGATAAAATAAAACTTAGCACTAGCAAAAGTATCATACTACTGATTTACAACCCAAATTGTTTTCAGAATAATACATTGTTTGTTCTGATGCTCTACGATACAGGGGAAGAAGAAGGAGATGTCGGCTCACTGGAGACATCAGCCTCGCCTCGATATCTTTCCGAGACGTTCAAATCTGAGATGGTTTGCTCATCGTCGGAAGCTTCACCAGTTTCTTCGGTGGGCGGAGCTGGCGTCTCTACGCGAGTGAAGAAGGGGGTATCGTAGCTGGTCAAGCCAGCTACGTGGCATCCATATCTGGCACAGGAGTCCATAATGGCTTTGATGTCCTGCTCCTGACCATCTTCATCCACTTTATAGTACGCTCTGGTTACTTGCCAGATTTCCATGTTCCCATGGTGGCTCATAACCATGGTGAGAGCGTTCTACGCTACGGTGCACGCGTAGGACATGTTCTAGTCCTGGATGAGCTGGGGCATCTCCTTGGCCTTGTCTCGCACTTCAAAGTCGGACATGATATGCATGTTCGGAACCTTGAGAACCTCGCCAATATCTTCAATGGATTGGCGGAAGTCATGAAGCAGATCGCCGACTTGTGTAAGCCGGCTAGTGGGAGACTCGGCAGAGGCTAAGTCCAGTAAGTTCAAAGGATCTGCGCATCTAATGCAAAATGGTTAATAAAATAAATCTGACCTCAAAAGAGTCAGAAGATGCAGAAAAGTCAGAAAGAAGGAAACATACTGAAGATGACATTGTCGACTTTGGTCTTCTCCTCTCGAAGACTATGGAGTTTAGCCCGGAGTGCCTCGGCAATATCCTTCCCTCTGAAAAAATCATTGCTGAGATCCGAGATTTTCTTATCCTGGAGCGCGATCTTACGATCACGCTCCTCGGTGGCCATGGAGGAGGATTCGAGAACTTGAGCAATGCTCTTCTCATGATCCGCCTTAAGCTTATTCAGCTCTTGGCGGAGGTCCTTGTTTTCCACCTCTAGGGTTTTTAGATTCTCGACCTCCTCAATCATAGCAAAGGACTGTTTTACCAATGCTGAAGTCAAAAGAACAATAGTTGAACAAAAATTCGACTATGAAATAAAAGGCAAGGTTTGAGTACTGAAATGGTTACCTTCAGCCTCATCCCTGGATACTTTCAGTTGAGCATTTTCAAGTCGAAGAGCTCTGATTTCTCTCCGCTTGTTACAGATATTCCTCAATAATTCCTGGTTATATGAATTAACTTTCTGTAAGTCAGAATACCTAGAGTCGGAAGTCTACTAAAGACTCGGGCTAATATTTTTTACTAATATCAGCACGAGCCTTGGGGGCTACACTAGTTCATTCATTGGCATCCTAAGAAAGCATAAATCTGGAGTGTCTATCCAACTTCATGCTTGGGGGCTAGAGGATATGATATGAAATAAAGTAAAACGTGAGTTGGAATTCCGACTTACATGTTGTTCATGAGTGAGTTTACTCAAACTCATGTTCACTTCGGTGGTAACCTTCTCGGCGAGGGTGAGCAGGATCACCGGTGGTGCTGGAAGATTGCCGGTTCTCAGCCTCTCATTGTGAAGGCAAACTTGTTCAAGAAGTTCAGAGTACTTGACGTCCTCTGCTTCTTGTGCTTCTTCTTCGGCAAAGATGGTCCGGCTCTCTAGGCATTGCTGGGCCAGCCGTTGAATCTCCTCCGCAGATTTCCAAGAAAGGCCAAGTTTGGCTAGACCCGGATTGCTGAGGAGATTGTCATCAAAGACATCTACCGAGGGATCATTACCCGAAGAGGGTTCACCCTTATCAAAACCTGAGTCACCCATGGTGACGTCAGTCTGTGATCCGAGGATCACTGGCTTTGCTGATTGAGCCGGATCTTCTACAACGGTCAGAGATGGAGTAATCTCCGGCGCTGCATAAGGTTGAGGGGCAAGAGTCGGAGGAGCTACGACAAGAGAAGCCAAGTTCAGCTTCGACTGGCGTAGGGGCTTCGAGGCAGCTCCCTTCCCTTTGCCCTTGGTGAGTTGTTTAGCTCTGAGAAGGTAATAGAACAAAAAACATTACATCTCGGAAAGAATTAAGCTATATAGTACAAAGACCATGTGAGGAAAGATTACCTCTTCACAACTGGCACCTCCTTTGTGCCAATAGCCACTATCGAAGCTTTACGCTTCTGAGGAACAATGTCCGGTAGTGGAACCAACTCTCCCTCATCCTGAGAAAACTCAGGAGGATATCCCTGGATAGGAGCAAGCTCCGATTCAGGGAGGTCAGCAAGCTAAAAAGAAGAGATATCTCAGTATTGCAAAACAATATAAAGATGAGCACATAATACGAGTTGCTGCTAGAATCTTACCGGCACCACGGGATCTTCCGCCGTATGCATGTCCAAGGACAGCTCCGGAATCTTCCTCTCAATTCGCTCCCTTATCAGCCACTTGATTTGACATACGTAATCATTTGCCGAGTAGGCCTTGGGGCTGATGCGAAGGGAATCTTTCTTGGACGATGTGATGGAGTGCATCAGTCGATCTCCATGATGTTGAAGAGGCTGGATCCGGCGTGCCACCCAGTAGTGAACTAAGTCGGACCCTTTTAGGCCCTTATGCTTCATCCAAAACTCGATTCGCCTCTTGGCAAGAAGCAGATCGTCACTGAGAGCCGGCGCATCTGCGTCCCAGAACTCTTGGGGCATGGCGGCACCATCGACGAAAGTCGGCAAAGCAGTAGCTTTGCCGGGAGCGGGAATATCCTTGTGATAGAAGAAAGTGGACGGCCATTTCTTGACCGACTCACTGGCCATAATCCAAGGATAGACGCGCTCTCTTCTAATAGAAAAACTAATAGTACCGGTAATATAAGGATTATTGGTAGTGATGGAATTTCTCCGGACATGGAAATAGAACCGAAAAAGAGTAAGGCTCAGCCTAATGCCGACATACCCCTCGCACAAAGATGCATAAGCGCTCATATTTAAGAGAGAGTTTAGGGGAATATGATGGAGCTGAACTTCGTAGTGATCTATAACCTTAGAAAAGAAATATGAGGGAGGGAAGCTCAAACCTCTATCGAGGTGGGTGCCGAAGTGCACTCGCTCGCCGTCGCGGGGGGTGGGGACAGTTTCACCGAAGCCGCTCCGCTAGTTGCCGTCATGGAGGAGCCCTTCTTCCTCCACGACGCGGAGCTTGGCATCGTCAAGGACGCACGGGATCCAGACCCCGCGGTTGCTCTCCTTCTCCGCCACTGTTGTCATCGCTGCCGTCGCCGCCGTGCTGGAGGATGAGGCTGAGGCCATTTCTCCTGCGTGCCTATGACCTTGGATGGGCGGTGTTGGAGGTTTCTGGGGAGCAGAGAAGCTCTGGGTTCATGGGGAGGCGTAGGGGAGAAGGAAACGGCGCAAGTACTGATGAAGAAGATGGGGAAAAGGATCCTCACCACTTATATCCTCCAGTCGCGTCAAGATTCGTGTAAATGCTACAGTGAACGTCCCACGTGTCGTGGAAAGAACTGGGTAACCCCCGCGCGATGATTACGCCGCATCGATCTCCACGCACGCATTGAAACGGCGCCTCGGTTCTGCGAAAGGCGGACCCACCAACGCTCGTGCTGACAGGAAATGTCTGTCAATGACGTGACTTGACCATGACTAGTGTCAGGTTACGTCAGAGACCAAGTTCCGGCTTAGTTTAAATTTCAAGCTGGAAATTCGAATAACGTATTTATAGGTCCGGCTCATTTGAGACTCGGATCCTATCCTTTCTTTTTTGAAGTTTCAGGAACCCTTCATGATTCTGCAAGCCGAAGATCAAGCTAGACGATGATGAAATCCGACTTTGGATCATGGAGGCTTCTGGGGGCTGCTGTTGGGGATATACTTTCCGGGTATCCTCACTGTGCCTCACTGACAAGGGTGGCCCACTTCAGCTTAGAGCTTTGCTTCACGGGCGACCCAGTCAGGGAGAAGACACGGAGTTTAGTCCGGCTATGGGAAGGCCCATAGTGTTACTTGTAGTTCAAGATGTATTCTATAACCGACTCTTAGTCGTAGCCAGATAGATCTCTCTTGTAAACCCTAGGCCAGATATCTATATAAGCCATCCTAGGGAGAGCCTTTAAGGCACCCTCACAATAGTCTACAATCTCAACTCGCACAGGCGAAACCCTTGTAACCCATATTCCAGCTCTGCCGTATTACTGGATTGCTAGCAGGAGTAGGATCCGTCCAAAGACGGCGGATTCGAACCTAGGTAAACTTGTGTGCTCACCGTCCTGGAACACCGTACGTCTCACACCCCTCTCTTCCACACGCCCCGAGGACCCCCTCATGGCATACTTGTCATCAATCCGACGACAGGGGGAGATCATTTGGTAGCTATGACCCGGACATGAGGCGGTGTCACTGACCTTGGGAGCCCCGTCAGAGCCCCGAGCCGGAGGCTAGCTCGCGGCCCTTGGCGTCTTGTTCTTAGCCTCAGCCCGCAGGCCCTAGGGAGCGAGGGTCGCGATGTCGAGGAGCTTGGAGAGTCGCTCACACCACTTCACCTAATCGGGCTCCATCGGCGGGTGGTGGAGCAGCTCTTGCACCATGCGCTTGGCAGCCTCCAGCGTGGGCTAGTCCGGTTGGCTGTGAGAGGACACGGTGCGAGAGAGCGACGTGTTGCCATGCGAGGAGAGCAGGAGCTCCTGTGATGGTCGGAAGGAGGATCCCTATTCGTCCTCCGTCCACGAGGTTGGTTCTGTGGAGGTGCATTGGGGGGTGGGCTCCGTATGATCCCAGCTTGCTGCATGGCAGAGGGCGCACTCTGCCCGTGTCTCGGTGCAAGCCGACATGACGATGGCATTGGCGAAGGTCTCGAAAATGCGCCTCAGCCCCCTACCTGGCGCGTCAAATGTCGAAGAAAGTGTCCCATGAAGGAACAAGGGGTCCAACAAGCCCTGAGTTCGAGAGGGGGATGAACATGCATTCCGAGCTTCTCTGGTGGTGCACGAGCACGACAGAGAGGTTGACACAAGGTTTTTACCCAGGTTCGGGACCTTCGTGAGGAGGTAAAGCCCCTACTCCTACTTGTTTGTATTGCTCCTGGCGCTTCGCGAGGGTACAATGTTGTATCAATGTCTAGGGTTACAGATCATTGGGATCGACCTGTTCTAAGGTAGGAGAAGGTCTCCTTAGCATCGCTCGTTGTTGTGTCAGGCTGCCTGCCTTCTCTCTTGCACCAAAACAGCAAAACATGGGTCGCTTCCATCACTGAGGTCGTCTGCCCACCTTTGGCACCAAAAGGGCCTGACCGTCTCCTCTATACCGAGGCAGTCCGGGGGGTCCACGGTCTAGCTGGGGTGGTATGCATTTGTCGAGGCGCGCTATCTTTGCCTCCCTTTCCGCGTGATTACGGATGTACCCCTGAGGCACATGCCAGAGCATCCGAGGCCTAGGCAGGAACCGTGAAGCCTCGTGAGGCCTCCCTCTTACGCGCTTTGGCCTACCGAGGTTGGGCTACCCGGGATGAGGTTTTAGGCCCCACTGACGCCCCTAAGAGGGTGAAGGCCTCGGGATTCCCTCCTAAAGTCGCTTCCACCAGGCTCCCCCTTTATAGAGGGCTTCATGGCTCATGCGGTGGGTCCCACGCCCGTAGGATCGTGGTACCCCGAGTGTCATGACTCTGATAGAGGACATCTCAGAGGAACAGGCAATCAACACATTCAATAGCAGCGTGAGTAGGCACGAACTCAAGGAGGAGGTAGGGTGCACCAAGCTAAAAACCATTGACCGATTGATGGACATTGCCAACCGATAGGCGGATGGTGAAGATGCCGTCCATAACGGCGGCACACATTCACCAAATGACAGTGACGCGGATGGAAGATACCATGGCGACCAAGGGTGTAGGCGTGACTGCCGCGGCAAGCACAAAATACATGGCTATGAAGAAAATGATGTGGCCAACATGACAGTGGCTGGATATGCTAACAAATAGGCAGATGACAACCTCGGTGGTAGATACCATGGTGGCAGCTACTATGATGGAAGAAACTCTAGTAAATTGATCCGCGACTGGCAACGAAGCCCTTGCGAGGATGGACTGTCCCCTATGCAGATTGTATTAGGTCCCTACAATAGGGATTGTTGGTTTGCGGCCCCAAAGTTGTCGGGCGAGTGCATCACGGGGTCCGACTTGTGCCTGTAATTGCCGGGTTTCACAAAGTTGGGCTACCAACTACCGAGAGGGGCCATTTCGAGGCAAACTCATCTCACCCCTACCAAATTCAAACATTCCGTCAAACTACCCTGTGAAGTAGACGGTCAGGACCATCATGTCAGTAATCTGTCCGTGACGTGAGCGCCAACGCAACAACCACGTAGGCAAAATGAGGAACTAAGGGCCTTGGTGCGTTGACCATATTTACTCCCTACTTTCGCATGAACCCTAGCACCGGCGGTAGTGAAATCCACCCTCCAACCAGAACGATCCCTTTGGACATTTGACTTCTGGTGCCAAGTTGCTGCACCCACTCGCTGATCCCGAGCTCCAATGTTGCAGGTCGTGCCTGCCGATGCGAGGCTCTAGCTTGCCTCTGCCGCCAACGAGCTGAGTAGCCTGGAGGATGGCAGATCCTACTACCAAGGAAGAAGAAGTTTTGGCTACATGGGGGTGAGCTACTCTTCTCTTTGCTATTCGCACTAACTATAACTGCTAGCTGGCTATTGATATTAAAGAGATAGATCGAACCTAGAATTGTTTGCTAGCCCAACACTGACAAACAATTCTTATCTTTTGTCCCCAATTTTCTATCAAGTAGGATCTCCGCGGACCACCCTTACATGGTTTCGATAACCCTCGACAACTACCGCTCTAAATTAGAAAATGGGAAGGGCAAGTGGTATGGACTTAATTGTCTCGGGATGGAAGAAGTGCCTGCGCAGATCTGCACTATCCCTGGTATGGTTGTTGCTCTGTGTAAACATGTTGAAATAAGGCTAAAGTAGACTCACAGATTAGCTTCATGGATGAATGAGGCATCACGGTTCCTCTAACGTGTGACAGTCAGCTAACTAGGGTGATGAAAAAGTCTCTTTGGCTTCGCATGTTTGTGCTGAATTGTAAAATAGTGGATGTGGAAGCTGCTGCTATCGGGATTCGCCCTGCTATTCTTGGACAGGGTGGTCTTACTCGAACCCATGCTACTGGTAAGCAAAATGTATTTGTCCTCCGCGCCATGCTTCTATCGGCCAACCTCCTCCTAGGAGTCACCCTGCTATTCTTGGACAGGGTGGTCTAACTCGAACCCCTGCTACTGGTAAGCAAAATGTGGTTCGTCCTACGCACCATGCTTCTGTCGGGCAACCTCCTCGTAGGATTCCCCATATTGTCGTTGTGCAAACCCCTGCTATGGAATCTGCTGGTACTGGTCATCCCCGTGGTGTTGTTGCTCTGGCTACTGCTGACCCAATCCCTGCCGCTGTTGAGCAAACTAAGGCTTCCGGAGGCTGCCCCGCTATTGTTGCCAAAACTTCTGTCTTGGGTGCTGCTCCTCCTTGAACCCATGCTCAAGTTTAGTGGGATGTTGTTGCGGCTACTCCAAGTCGTGTTGTTTATTTTGTATCATTTTGTACTGTGTGTTCTAGTGAACCGATCCAGGAATTAGCACTATACACAGGAACTCAGTCTTATCGGGCGAGTGTGTTACAAGATGGTATCAGGGCTGTGTTTTGATTGTAGGATCGTGACCTAGGAATGGAATAGGCAAGCCATAGGAATTATATAATCTATTTCATTCTTTCTTCTTCTCTTCATACACTTCTTTCTAGTATCATCTTCCCACTTCAATTCTCACACTTCTACTATTAGAAGTAGTGTAACACAAATATCCCTATCCCTAAATGATAGTTGTCCTACAAGGAAAAGAATTAATATGATGATACAAATAAATATCCCACCAAGTTTGAGTAGATCTGGACCACCATGTTTTATCTCTTTAGGAGATGATCGTTATCATGATAGTGTATTGGCCTTACCAACTTATGTGGTAAAGGAAATACTAGTTGCTTTCTTGCTTGATTGAATTGTTTGTGTTCTTGTTGCTTTGAGTGTTGTGTGGTTATGTTAGCATAGGGATAACGCTTCCCCTAGACCTCTAACTTGTCTATGCTAGATGCCCCAAGACTCTCAAGATTTTCAGGATAACCCATTATAAATCACAACCCACTTTTGCTTAGCTAGAAACATTTGATGTGGTGAATTGTTAGTTGTCATTCCTTCCTTGTTTTCATGATATCTAGGAATGGAACTTATTTCCTAAGTTTGTAAGGGTATCTTTAGCTTCTTTCCTCTAGAATCTATTCTTTTCTATCTTAAACCCTTAGAGTTAGAACGATGCGATGAATACATGGAGAAGGATTTAGTGGAAAATTTTGGATGATGATGCCCCAATGAAGGTGAATAGCTCATCTAATGCAACAAAAAGGATGTGGAAGTAAGAAGTGTTGCAAAGGATGTTATGTAGTAGATTACGCAACCTGAATGTTTTGGAGCATTCATAGATTAGTTTTTGTAGTAGCCATGTTGATTTGATACATGGGAGTCTACATTGAACCCTAGTTCGTGCCCATGAAAACTTCTACAAGGAAAGTGATGATGCCCGATTCATAGAAAAACATGACTCACCTATCCTCATGCAGGATAATGATTTGGGTGCAGGATGGATTGATCACCATTCCTACTACTCTTATTATTCTCTCTTGTACTGTTGGCTTTGCGAATCTTGCGTGCCTTTCCAACCTTAGCAAAGTGACGGCGTTAAGCCTGCATCTTAGAATGGTATGACTTTGAACCCTTACAGAAGCATTTGTTGCTAACCATAGGAATATATGGTAAGGATGAATCTCAATCGTGTATAATGGGTATCGTGAAGCAAATGTTCCCTAATTGCCTACCATGAGAGTATTTCTAGTTCAAGTAGTGTTTGCCTAGAAACTACAAATCATGGAGTTTATAAAGTGTAGGGACATTGTACCAACAAATGTCCAAAGGAGAATCAATAGGATCCAAGTGAATTCCCAAGAAACAATCTAGTCAAATTCCTTTTAAGGGTGGTAGAGTCGTAGTGGATCCTTAATCCATCTTTCTTTCTAGCCTTCTCGAGTCTCGGGACGAGATTCCTTTTAAGAGTGGTAGTCTGTAACATCCCAAAAAAATTCAAATTTTGGAATGTGAAATAGATAAAATAAGTTGGTTGATTGTTTGACTTTGTTGAAAATTCTCAAGGAAAAGAAACCTTTTGAATTGGAAAGAACTCACTCTATTATGACCTAAGTAGCCATATAGGTAAAAAGGCGTGGATTGAGTTTAGTTTTAGTATTTGTGTGAATGTTTGCAAAAATGAAAATCATAAATCATTCATAAGCATTTCAATACATCCATGCAAAGTTCTCAAAAATTGAATCCAAATCCTAGTATCTAAATCTGATAGTTGATGTGCCCAAATATTCTTATAAGGAATATATAGAGATTTATAAAACCACCATCTTCAAACTAGTAAAAATATTACAAATATGATTCTATAATGATCTACTGAATTTTAGAAAAATTTAAAAACAAAAATCGTGTCATTTGAAGTTCGTATGCAAAAGATATAAAGAAAATACCAAAAACAAAAAAGGAAAAACTTAAATGGGTCAAGCTTGAACCCGGCTAATCGGGCCGAACCAGCCACGCACGGACCTCGATCGATCCCACCTCCGATTTAAAAAGACTGCAAAAATCTGACCTCTATCTCTATTCAAACTCCTACATCTTTTTATCTACAACTCCAAATTAACTTCTATTTGTTTCTACTTGTTTCCTACTCCAAGTCATATCTCCCCACCATCCTAAACCCCTATATAATCCCACGGATCCACATGTATATTAATTTTCATTTTTGAAATCCCAAATTTACACCTTCTCGAACCATATTTCGCTTCTAAACCTACTTTAACTTCATCGATTGCCTTCAGCTACAACCCAAAATTTGTAGATCTCGTTGAAATCTTTCAATTCTGACAAACCTCACCTCTTTTAATCCATCATAGCCGAAGAATTTGGCAACACAATATTTTAGATCTGTCGGCGCAAGATTTACTCGCTCTCGTTTCTTAAAATCCAAATTCCTTTGCTAGAAAAATAGATCTAATGATTCTCCATAACTTTGAAAGTTTTTACGATTTGATATATGGATTTGTCTCTCTAACACAGATCTGTTTTTAATCTTTTCTTAGGCAAAATCGAGCCGATTTGGAGCCAACTTCTCTCCTAGCCACCGGATCCCATTCCCGACGGTCGAGATTCAGTCGTCCCGGTCAGTTGGCTCGTCACTGCCACATCGTCGCCAGATCAGCATCTAGTCCTAGTTAGCATGCATGGTCAACCTGTCCAGTCAGCGGAAATATTCCGTTCAAATTTAAAATTGCAGATTATAGATCTAACTTGTAAAATCCATAAGAAATTCATACTATATTCAAAAATTGCGTATAATGTATCAAATTGAAGATAATTTCATGTAGTTTATTAATATCAGATTAGATCTCACTTTAGCGGTACAGTTAGCCGGTAATTAATTAAATAGTTTTAATAGCCTCTTGGAGTAATAAATTCATAATAAATTATTCATAGATCTAAAAAATATAAATAATATGTCCCTGGATTCACAATTTCTTGTAGATTCTAGATCCGGATTTAGATCTATTTTTGGTTCTAGTAAACTGTTTAAATAATTTAAACTCTATTAAGTAGTAATTAAATCATAGAAAAAGATCTACAACTCTATATAGGGTGAATCCAATTGCTACTGGTTCGTATTAATGTCCTCTAACCATTACACTTCAGATATAAATTTAACATGGCAGTTAGTATAGAAGTTCCAACAAAACTATTAAAACTTTCCTATTGGCAATTAAGAATTAATAATAAATACCCTAATGCATTAAATGATTCTATACGTGCATCATATGATCTAGTATTATTTAGAGAACTAATTACAATCATTGTGACATATTAAATCATCATGCATGTATTTGATCATCATTGTTTTATTGTATTGTGCATAATTGCAATATTTTGAATGGTGTATTATTGTGCTTGTTTCAAACATTAGATTGCGAGGAGTACGACTACTATGATCACAATTGCTATGATTGCGAGTATTGTGATTGCAAATATTTTGAGTGCGACGAGTGCAACCATTATATTTGTGAGGATTATCTAATCGACTACATCTACAAAAGGCAAGTGGTGCTATCTTGGTCATAAAGGTCCTACTGTTTTCCTATGCATTGTAGATGTTTTTGTAGAACTGCGTGTATAGGAATTGATGTGTATAAGCTATGTTATATCATGTGTATTATCATAGGAATCACTTGTAGTTGAGCCACCGTATTATTAGATGTGCTTAGCCATGCTATGTTAGACGAGGGCTGGGATTACATCATGTTATGGTAGTGTATATGTTTTGTTCAACTAAAACAACTTAATTAATGAATCTCCTGGGTGTGATGGGATTGATATTTTTTGGTGGTTTAATACGGAAAGGCACCTAGGACACTGAGAAAAGTTTGGTTTCTTTATTTGGTAGCTTACGTGTATAACCATGTGCTAATAATAAAATGAGCGGTTGGCTGGACTTAGTAGGTTGTGGCGACTGAAACCCTACGTAGCCAGAGATATTGAATAGTGTAGGTTGGTACGGTGCGTGGATGGGTTTGGAAAGCTCTTCCTGAATGGTCTCGTCTTGGACTTCTCCCTACCATGACACAAAATGAATGGGGTGGTACGAACTGGTTGACCAGGTCGCATGGGTAAAGTGTATAAACCCCTGCAGGGTGCAAAACTAAGTACTTAGTCGTGTCCTCGGTTATGGACAATTTGAGCGACCTGATTTTGAGGCTATGACATATTTCTCAACCATCCTTATTTCTCAATTACCTAAAACTTGTTGGGTGAACTTAATTAGATAGGAGCACATGGGAGTGAACCAGAGTGTCCTATTTATCGTATTGGAAAACTACTTTGTTACAAATGTTAGGATAAAACTATTGCTTTACGCAAATGAGCCTAAACTCCACCTAGCCAAATAAGCATGTAGTTGCTAGGTCTGTTGTTAACCACTTTAGCCTACTTTCCATATATTGAATGTATTGACCATTCATGGCTGCAATGTTTCATCTTGCAGGTTATTCTGTTTCTGAGTGATCGTTCATAGGTCGCGAGACTCCACTCAACAATTGTTCGCCTGTGGCACATTTGAAGGATGGCGATCTACCTTGTATTGTTTCCGTTATAATATAATGTAAATTTCTAGATCATGTATATTATATTTATGATGCACGGTTATATTTGGTATCATTTTGTATTGTGTGTGCTAGTGAACCAATCCAGAGATTAGCACTATACACAGGAACTCAGCCTTATCAGGTGAGGGTGTTACAATGCAACATAATCTTGTGGCAGCTGACTTTTCATTTTCACACACATGTTTTGTAGGACAAAAGGTGCCAAATCAAGAAAAATACGTGGTGGAAGCTCAAAAGGGAAGCGCAACAAACCTTTAAGGGAGGATGATCATGTAAGGACCATGGGATGAAGATGGAAGTGTAGATAGCATGTGGGTGAAGAAGACAACTTGCATGCAAATGCTAGATATGGAGGTTTTGGGGTAACAAAAGGCAAGAAACATGAATCTAAGGACACATGGAGGTGGAAATGTGGATATACAAACGACTATCAAGGGGTAGAAGGAGTGCTACAAGAGTTTTCACCATGATACACACAAGCAACATGGTGAAGTATAATGAGGCCAAGAAAAATGAAAGGAGAGTTGTGAGTGAAGCAAGGGACAAGCCTATGATGAGATATATGAGAGAATAGGCACAAATGAAGGTGAAAGGACATTTGCAAGATGGAAAAAACTTACGAGGCGAAGATAAGGGAACTCAACCAAGTTAAATGCATCAAGGATGAGGCTAATCACCTTATGGTGAAAGATGAAGAGATTACAGACATATAGAGAGATTTCTTTGACGGGTTCTTTGATGATGGGAATGAAAACACCAGGCTTGAGCTGGATGACTCCTTTGATGATACAAACATGCGGTTCGTGCGAAGGATCCAAGAGTTTGAGGCTAAGGAGGCCCCGAAAAGGATGAAGAGGAAAGGCCCTTGGCCCCGATGATGTCCCCACTGAGGTATGAAGATGTCTTGGCAAAGTGGCAATGGTATGTTTAACTAAGCTATTCAACCACATTTTTTGGTCAACAAGATGCCTGAAGAGTGGATAAAAGACATATTAGTACCTATCTTCAAACTTAAAGGAGACATTCAAAATTATACTAATTACCAAGGAATTAAGCTTATGAGCCATTCTATAAATATTTGGGAGAGAGTGATTGAGAATCACCTAAGAGGAGTAACGCGTCACTAAAAACAAATCTGGCTTTATTCTTGGAGATTGACTATGGAGACAATTTTCTTGCTTCACAAACTTATGGAGAGATAAAGAGAGCGCAAGAAGGACCTACATAGATGGCATTAATGATAGTCATGTGATGGGGGCTATATAAACATAAATTTTCAACAAAGCATATTACCCTCATCACTGTTATGTACGATAAGACCGTGAAAAGTGTCTGTGCATGTGATAGTGTGATTGGCATCTTTTCCAATCACGATAGAATTGCATCAGGGGCAGCGTTGATCCCATACATTGTTTGGCCTTAGTAATGGATGAGGTGACGAAGAATAGACAATGATATATTTGTTGGTGTATGCTCTTTGCTGATGATGTGGTGCCGATAGATGAAACAAAGGGTCAACATCAATAGAATTTGAGAGTTATGGAGGAAGGCTTTGGAACCCAAGGATCAAACCCGATTATACGAGGTATGCCTTTAGTGTTACCGGATGTGAAGAGGGAAATGATTGTTTAGAAGGACAAATAGTGTCTAATAGGACACCTTCTGATACTTGAGGTCAATCCTACTAAGCAATGGTGATACCTACAACGATGTTTGCCGCATGATCAAAGCAGGGTTGATGAAGTGGGGGCAAGCATCCGGCATCCTATGTGACAAGAAAGTCCCACAAAAGTTAAAAGGCATTTTCTATAGGACCAGAATCAAACAAGCGATGCTATATGGAGAACAATGTTGGCGCACTAAAAAAGAACACATCCAATAAATGAGTATTGCCAAGATTCACATGCTATGGTGGATGTGTGGCCATACAAGTACCGAATTTAGCGTGCGTTTGGTCTATGGACAAACATGTATGGAATGGGATGATTCAGATTAGATGATCCCATTTTTTGTTTGGTTCCAAGGATTTGAGGATGGGATGAAAATGTGTTTAGCTTATAATTTTTAATAGCACTTGATTAACTAGATTAAATTGTAATCCGTTTAACCAAAAATACTGAAATACGATGGTGCGGCAACCGGATTCTGCATGATAGTAGGGACAGTGGTCGTCTATCTGGTTGGCGCGTCAGTGCTCGGTGGCGGTGCTCCACAGTCTTCATCTTCCTCCGCTCCGGCCACATATTCAGATCCATCTAGACCTCTTCCCATCCCTCCTCGTTCTTTGTGGCAAGATGACGTCATGCGCCGCTGCGGTCCTCACCTCAGGCGTCGCCGGCGAGGTTTCCAGTGGCCCTGGCTCGAGTGAGCGGCCTCGCATAGTCGGGCGAGCAACCGGCGGGCGGGCTATAGGCAGCCTTCGTGCGGCGCGACTGAGCAAGCTTAAGGCGGCCGCCTAGGCTGAGAGCTCGAGGAGTGAGGACGGGCGGGTGGGTGGCGGCGAGGAAGATGCGGCGGCGTGTCCTAGCCGCCTTGGACGGGGGCGGCGAACGTGGCAGCGATGAACGATTAGCGAGGAAGGAGACAATTTAGAAACTAATCGTTGGTCCACCTGATTAGGAAAATTTGGGATCGACGGTTCGACCGATTTTGCTGGACGAGGTGATCCCTCTTTTTGAAGGAATATTCCCCAATGGTGGGCCGTTCCATCCACCTTAAATTTAACCAAACACGATAAAAAATGGGATGATCTCATCCCATCCCTCCTTTGCTCTGCAACCAAACGCACGCTTAGAGGACGAGGTTGTATATGATAGGGTAAGGGTGACATCTATTGAAGAGAAACTAGTCCAACACCATGTAAGATGGTTTGAACGTATCCATGGCCAAAATTGATATGGGAGGAGGCGGTAAAGAGAGACTTGAGAGATTAAAATGTACCGAGAAATTTTTATTTTGACAGGACCGCATGGAAGTCAACAATCCATGTAACGAAATCTTAGTTTAGTTGTACTTTGTTTACTTTCTCTCTCTCTTTCCTCTTTCCTTTTGGTATCCATATATTTCCATTCGGCTTCACATCTAGCCTATTGAGTTTTTGTTGTTGCGAGGAAGTGCTTTGCGCAATGCTCACGTTTCAACAACAAATGGTGTCGCGCTCTTCTCCGTCTTAGATTGGGGCTCACTTTCTCGGCGCTAGAGCTCTATAGTGAGACATAAAACACTTACAAATGTGCAGTAACGACAAACTTTGGAACATGAGAAGCACTGAAGCAGCCTCGAATGTCGTCAGGATGCTGCACAAGTTTCGTGCTTTTGCAGCCGTCCTGACTCCTGAGCATTTTGCTCCTGCAAATTTACCCTTCTACTCATGGCTCATCACATAAATTGATTTGGTTCTCTAATGATTTTCCGTAATAACACCTAGGGCAGCACTTTCCAGGACAGATATCAAATACACTATAATCTCTTTTTTTCCTTAAAAATATAACCTTCTTTTAACAAAGTTGAATCCACTTCTTTGTTTGGAGAAGAGTGAGCTGTAGACATGATACCTGATTCTGTAGCAAGTGTCCTTGCAAAATTGATCATCGAGCTCAAAGGTTCATACAGTACATGAAGACTTGTTTTTAGAGATAGATTTGTATATGACACATAAATTCGTTGCATGAAAGCGTGATGTTTAATATGCATTATATCCATACCATTTATACACAGCACAGAAAGGTATTCGAACATATAATGCTATCTGTGTGACCTAATGATCCTCATTGTCTAGCCAACGCCTCTGGTAGGTTACGGTGCCCATATTTTTCGAGCACAACATTGAGCAGATCAATACAAAGATATTCACAAGATCATAGGAAGGAGAAGACACTCTTGAACTCGCCGCCCTTTGAACTCGCTAATATATCTTTGCAATACTCTTGAATCCTGAAAGGCTGAACTGAGGCTGGAACTTGCTTTGTGCATTGCATAGCCTGGAAATCTGGGAGGGGGCTGCCGAAACATAATTTGTTCTTCTCTTCCGCGCTGTTTCTGCCTGCAAACTGCAGACAGTTCACGTCAGGAGTTTTGCTCAAGACATTGCTCTTCCCGGATGAGCCGTCCAATTTGCCTGCAGACTTGAGACAGTTCTCATCAGAAGTTCTGCTCAAGACCTTGCTCTTTTCGGACGGGCTGTCCCTTCTGCCTGCACATAGGAGAGTGTTGTCATGTGAAGGTCTGATCAGGATCTTGCTCTTCTCAGATGGGCTGTCCCTTCTGCGTGCAAATTGGCAATTGTTCTCATCAGGTATTGTCCATGCAACCTTGGTCTTCTCAGATAGGCTGTCCATTCTGTCAGCAAACTGAAGAGTGTTTTCAAGTGGAGTTCTGATCAGGATCTTGCTCTTCTCAGACAGGCTGTCCATTTTGCCTGCAAATTGACCACTGTTCTCATCAGGTGTTGTCCTCGCAACCTTGGTCTTCCCAGATAGGTTGTCCCTTCTGGCAGCAAAGTGAAGAGAGTTTTCATTTGCAATTCTTCTCAGGATCTTGCTCTTCTCAGACAGGCTGTCCCTTCTGCTTGCACATAGGAGAGTGTTGTCATGTGGAGGTCTGATCAGGATCTTGCTCTTCTCAGATGGGCTGTCCCTTCTGCCCGCAATTTGGCAATTGTTCTCATCAGGTGTTCTCCACGCGACCTTTTTCTTCTCAGATAGGCCATCCATTCTTTCAGCAAATTGAAGAGTGCTGCCAAGTGGAGCTCTGATCAGGATCTTGCTCTTGTCAGATAGGTTGTCCATTTTGCCTGCAAATTGACCAATGTTCTCATCGGGTGTTGTCCTCACAACCTTGGTCTTCTCCGATAGGCTGTCCCTTCTGGCAGCAAATTGAAGAGAGCTTTCATTTGCAATTCTGCTCAGGATCTTGCTCTTCTCAGATGGGTTGTCCCTTCTGCCTGGAAATTGAAGAGAGATTTCATAAGGAGACCTGCTCAGGTTCTTGCTCTTCTCAAATGGGTTGTCAATTTTCTCTGCAAACAGAGGGTGGATCTTGTCTGAACTTCTGCTCAGGATCCTCCGACACTTCTCGGCTGTATTGGTTGGAGACACTGTAACCTCGGAATGTTCGGAATCCATTGGTGACACCTCATTCGCATCCAGGCTTCCCTGATCTAAGTCAAACTGGTCCCTAGATGTCTTCATCTTCTTCGGTATCAAAGGTTCATAAGAGCTATCCATGGACTCCGACAACATCAGAGTTGGAAAATCTCTGGATTTCTTGCGTATGTGATCAAAGATTGTGTTCCTGGTGGCACCTTTGCATTCTGCTTCTACTGGTTCATAGAACGACACATCTTGAATATATAGGCATGGGGTTATAGACACTTTGGTTAGCAAACTAAATAAAGCAGATATTGTTGACTGCAAGTGAAGTGCAACATGTATAGTGTTTTCAAGTATTGTGTTACCTCCATTATCTTCTTCAAGTAATAGATCAAAGCTGGGGACCTCTGTAGTCATCAAAATATCACCTCAGCAAAGCTATACTCAAAAGAGAAGGTTCAAAGAACATAGTCCTATAGATTAAATACGAAGATCAAATCTGACATGTGATCGGAATTTCAACAATAGCTGTGAACCATAGCAATTCTCTGGTGATCTAAGGTAATCCTTGCAGATATTTACTTCTAAAGAACCCTAGCAATTTTCTTTAGTAAAACAATAGACTAATGGCCAATCAGGCAAGTGTTCTGTTATTGGCTATGCTGTTGAATGCAAGCCAATTTTGAAATTCTTGGAGGAGACCATATAGTACGTTAAGAACTTACAGTGAAGCCAAGTTGTTAAATTTTCTCGTTCCTGGAATATTGTCAGCTTTGTCTGGAGCGTCGACACCATCATCATCTTCTATAACACAAACCTCTTTTGATAGTGGGCTCCGTCCAATGTGAACTTGAGTTGTCCTGGAGCTAACCAAACAGAGATCGGAAGGAAGCAGGGTCGGCTCTATATTTTTCGGGGCCCTTGGACGAAGTCGACAAAAGGGCCCTAATGACAATATATATGTATAACTAGATATATAGATGATATATGTGCCAATTTCACTTGCAAAACATTTAAAAGCATATAACCACATGTTCATAGTCGAGATGTCTATAAATAATTGTCAAGCACTAAAGCATTGTGATATTTAGATAGAAAAAATAAAAATGATAGAAAAACATAACAAGTATTTCATGCTAGCGAATACCTAAAAAAACAGCCTCCAACTCCAATGAGATCATCGACAATTAAGCCTTCAGTGCTTCAGAAAAAGCTTCTTCGTGCATTTCTAGATGCAAATCATCGAGGACACTATCAAGATTAATGTTGTCCAATATATCCTTCTCAATACAACACGTAGCCAAGCCATTCAATCTGTCTTGTAACATAGTTGATCTCAAACAGTTCTTCAGTAGCTTTATTTTAGAGAAACTTTTTTCAACTGAGGCCACAGTCACAGGTGAAGTCAAAAGGAAGAATGTCTAGTTGTCGCTTACATCTTCTTGTCAGACTTCTGGTTTTATTCAGATGGTTGATTTTTGTATCAACCCTATCTGATCCGTGATTTGTAATAATTTTAAACTTATGACTTCGTAATAAAGGGCTGTGTGCATCCTTGGATGCAGAGGCCGGGGTCAACCCCATTTCGAAAAAAAAAAGGTGAAGTCAAAAGGATCCGATAGGCAACTGAGACATTTGGATAGCAATCGATGACTGTAATAAATTGAAGAATCTCATCCGCCGATATCAAATTATTTGGCAAAGTTACTTGCAACACCTTTAACTCAGAGAAAAAATCATCAAGATCGACATCACACAAATTCTTATGAGTAAAAGTTTCTACAAAAGTAGTGCAAGATTTTCGTAGATTACTATCATCCATGGACTTCAGATTCTTTGAGTTGAATAAGAAACCAAACATCTTTTCACATTCCTTCAGCTGCTCAAATCGACTATTCAATGAAGCAATTGCAGTGTCAACAATGACAAGAAAGTAAGAAACTCTGAAAGATTCAATAGCTGACAACTGCAATTCGTCTTCTTCATCATTGATTTTATCAAAATGCTTCTTTCTTTTACTTTGACGTTTTGTACGAAATTTTGGCTCTATGTCCATAGAAGATGCAAGGTTTTTGGCACTTTCAATACTAGTATCGAATCCTTCAACTCTGAACTTCTGAAAAAATTCAAAGACCCCTTCAATGTGTTTGACAGTAGCATTAATACATATATTTTTTTCCTGTAACTTCTTGCTCACCATATTTATAGAAAATAAAACCTCATGCCAAATAACCATACCAACTAAAGTCTCAATTTTCTCAAGTGCTTTGTACAAAGATTAAGCATCACTAATCGTAGCTGGATCATCAGTAGAAGCCTCCTCTAGTTTCTTCAAAGCTGATCTTACTTGGACAGTTTGGAACCTTATAGGTTGCACACTATTTATTCGACTCTCCCAACGAGTATCTGACAATGGTTTGAGTCATATTTGGAATATTATCAAGCAAAATCTTCCACCTCTTGGTAGAACGTGCAAACAATACATATATACGCTGGATAATACCGAAGAATAAAATAGCTTGTTCGCATGATTTCGCCATATCACAAAGAGTGAGATTCAAACTATGACATGCACATGGCATGTATAATGCTTTTGGGTTTACTGTAAGCAAACGATTTTGAACACCTTGTTTTTTCCCTTCATGTTGAAACTATTGGCAAACAAAATATTATAATTAGTTACTTACTTACACTTGGAAAAATTGACGCTAGTTAGTTATTTACCATTTTTCGGGGATTGTTCATTGGCCTTAAGATTTGCATTTGAATTATTCTCATCATCTTCTCCAAGATCAGATTCTTGCCTTTGATTATTATTGCTGACATCAACACTACTTTTTGTTAGAAAAAAACTTATTTAAAGCACCTCTTTGTGAATCAATAAGTTGATTCTCTCTCTTTCTTTTCCTCTTTTTCACAGCACCCGACAATTGTTTCCCCATCGTAACACCTATCACAGATTGTAATCTTAAAAATTATAATCCTAATTGACTATAACTAATTGAGGGATTAATTAGAACTTATAAGAATTAGATGAGGAATTAATTAGAAGGATTAAGATAGGCAGGCGTAAACTTACAGAGGGCTAGGCGCGTGTCCAACAGACGACAATCTGAGATGGAAAATTAGCAATATTTTTTATGGAGAGAGTCAAAGAGAGCAGCAGTCAACAGACAGGGCCTGGCACTGGCAGCAGAGTACTAGGGCAGTACCGCGGTAGGGCCTGGCCGCATGGGCGCCTCGCGCCTGACGATGAGAGATTCAGACTTCAGAAATTGAGACGGGCGATGGGCGACGGGCGAGTGGCGACGCGACGGGCGACAGGACGGAGCGACCCTGTGGCCCTGCTGTTCTGTTCCTGTTCCGCTGTTCATGAATCGTGACTGACTCGCGAGGCGACCTTTCAGTTCATGATCGAATCCATCGATAGGAATTGGAGAACGACATGGGATCGATCTCCCTGTCCGCCCCGATCGGGAAATCGCCAGCCAACGGCCCAACGCACCAGTCCACGACCCGGGTAGAAAATTTTCGCGTCGCCACCGCCTGGGCCTGCATAACTACCTGGGCCTGCATAAAAATTCTTGCCCCCCCCGTCCCCGGCCTAGACCCTTGGTGGTCGCACAACCCTGCCATGGGCCCGGGCCTGTCAAGGAAGATTGGTCACATGCAAATCATCTTCCCTGCTGATCACATGCTTCTTGTGGATATCAATGCCGACTTCGTCATAAAATTTCAAGTATAATATATGTCAGCATAAAATTGTAAAACAACCTTCTGTTTGTCAAATAATAACTATCTGCTGAAGCTGTTTTTTTTCTGAGAAAACGCAATGACATTGCGTTTCTTTTCATTGCAAAGAAGAGTTTGAGTTTTACAGAGTTACATGCCTATGCTATGCATAGAACAGGCCACCGAGAAGGTGGGAAACACAGAATTGCATACAAAAAAATCAGTGCACATCCCAGTCCGTGGGGATGATGACTCTCAGGCCTTTGGCCCCAGCTCTAGCCCAGAGCGCCGCCTCTTCTCGAATGTTTGCAGTCAGCTGGGGGACGGATGGGCGAGCGCCGTTGAAGACGCAGGAGTTGCGTTCCTTCCAGATCATCCAGGCGACAAGGTGTGTGGCGGTAGCCAGTCCTTTGCGCATGGGCTTAGGTGATAATTGTCTTGCGGCGGACCACCAGTCTTGAAGATCAGTTTCGTCCTCCGGCGGCCTGTATGGGATTCGGAGCCATGCCAGTGTGTCGTGCCATACCTGCCTCGAGAAGGGACAGGCAATGAGCAGGTGCTGCATGGTCTCGAACTCCTGGTCGCAGAGTAGGCATCGCGGGAGGTACTGTTACCGTGTTCTTCAAATATCAGATCAGCCTTCAGTCTCACTCTGGCACCCTGGGGGCATGGCACAAACAGCTTTACAGAATATGGGCTGCAATTAACAGAACAGCCAGTGAGAGTAATTCAGAGAAACTTATTTTTGATTTTGGAGATAGAGTACAGCAAGATCCTTCAATGATTGCTATCTACTTGAGCAATTTTATTCATGTCTACTATCACTGTGCTAAGTTTACTTGGTATAACAGCCGAGAGCTCGTAGCGTTTACGGCTAGGAAGAGTCCACAATGCGGCAAAAGAGCAAGTGGCCTTCGCCTGTTGAATCAGATAGTGGTGTTTGTTTGGTGGTTAGCACAGCAGGTAATAGCCTAGCCAAAAATGTAAGGCTGCGTAATGGTCTGCTATTCTGCTCCCTCCGACCTATATTAGTTGACTCCATTTTTTCTAGATTCGGATGCATCTAACACTAAAACATGTCTAGATACATCCGAATCTAGACAAATCCAAGTCAACTAATATGGGTCGGAGGGAGTATTGAAAATACCAATGTAATATCTTTCTTGAAGACAGAACAGAGCATTTAACAGTCAACCTACTTATATTGGTACAGTTAGAGTTCATTTGCTTGTTAATCTCCACAAAAATGGATCAAATGTTTTCTGAAGTCCCGTTAAAAAATGTTTGCTGAAATAACAGAACTTCAGAAGTATTACCTGGAAAACTCGCGGGCCCTTTAAAGAAGAGATGGAAATGAAGACAACAATAACAAACTACCACCAGTAGAAGAAAAAGATCATAGAGGACATCAAGATTATAAATAAAACCACTGACCTTATTTTCTCATAGAAAAGGATCGTATTGTCTTCCTCTGAGCCCACAACCTGCCAAAAATAATTTAACAATTTGTAGGTTTAAGCAACATTGGATGATAAAAAACAAAGCTAAAATATGTACCATGTCAGCATAGTTCTGTTTACTGGACCGAACTGCCTGTGATTGACGGCTTAGTGTTACAATAATGGTTGATTTTCCTTGTTTGTTTCCGGCATATTCAATTTGTACGTCAATTTTCGGTGGTAATGATGACAAGGAGTCCTTTATATGATTTCCAAATGGATAATTGCGCCCTGTTGCACTTTCTAGCTTTCTAGCATCAGCAGCTGCAAGACTCTCGAAGGAATCAACTCCAGCAGTCTTCAGTGCCTGGGATAGCAGTCATAAACTCAACAATTAATTCTGCAGTCTTTCTATATAGGAGTTCCTAAATAAAAAAGATTAAAATTAGTAACCTTTGCTGTAACAATTCCAATTCCAGGAAGTTGTTTCAGTAAAAGTGGACTAACTTTCCCAAAGTGTTTGGTTTAGGCATTTCCCAAGGAGCATAGAATTTATGGCAGATCTGTAACTCTTTTTGTATATAAAATATTCTTTCATGCATTTTGCGATCCTACACCCACTTGAGCATATAGAATTTGTTTCCTGCATGCAGAAGTTTAAATAATTTAACATCAACTAAATAATATGAAAATGTGTTTAAAGCCGAACAAATAAACAACCTGGTTGACGGATAAATCATGCATTAGGGGGTCCCCAGTTAAACAGTCATTTGCTAATACAAATATTTTATCTTCTCTTGTCATGATACGCTTCTTCTTTTTTCCATTCTCAGTGAGAACATGGAATCGAAGCCTTCCCTCTTTATCGGCGTTGATGTCATTTAGAGTCTTCTTCTCATTTCGGCGTAGTTGGATCCCTTGAAAAAGCAAAAGGAAATCGTAATTAACTATGTAAACTCAACTACTAAAATCAAAATACTTAGAGCTACCTACAAGAAATCTCTGCAGAGCGGCAAATGATATGCAATAAATCTTCCAAACTGCAACATGCAGAAGCTTTGACAATAAGCTTCATCGTATCAAACTTCAGATAGAATTTTGTCATCAGCCTCCCAGGTTCTGATACAGATACATCTCAAAATAGTTACTTGATGTACAATTGCAATACAGACACATATGCAACTGATACAACTAACTGAGAATACTGAGACTTCTGATAGCAATTTGCGGATGAATGAATATAGGAACAGCTGAAAACGATCCCTCTCGCCGTGCTCGCAGCAATCGCCAAGCTGTTGGACCGTGAGCTGCCTTTGGCCTCACCGCAGGCCACATCAGTCGACGACGCCCGGGAAGAATAGGCTAGTGCCTCCACGTTGTGACCGTCGATCTGTCCCTATGGATCGTGGTCTCAAAATCGTGATCTGGAACGTGCGCGGGTTGAACGATCGTGCACGTCGCCTTGCTAATGGTCATTGATTGACACCATGAATGTATCCATCGTATGCATCCAGGAAACTAAGATGACTTTGCTCTGCTCGTCCATTGTTCTTGAGACGCTTGGCTCCGAGTTTGACGATTACACCTACCTACCTGCTGACGGCACACGGGGTGGCATCCTTATCGCGTGGAAGAGCAGGGAGGTGACCATCACAGACCCATTGTTCACCACAAACGCGATCACTGCGAAAGTGAAAGTTGGCGAGGCCGTGCCCTGGTGAATCTCAATGGTTTATGGGCCACAGGCTGACGAGGACAAGATCGCTTTCCTACAGGAACTCCGCGATGTGCGTGTGGGCTGCCTAGGGCCATGGATGCTTTGCGAGGACTTTAACCTCATATATAAGGATGAGGACAAGAACAATAGAAACCTCAATAGGCGCATGATGGGCAAATTTCGTTGTCTCCTCAACGAGCTAGCCCTCAAAGAGGTCTATCTCAATGGGCGGCGCTACACTTGGTCCAATGGACAGACGCCACCTACTCTGGTCCACCTCGATCGTGTCCTTTGCACCGTTGATTGGGAAGAGGCCCAGAGGGACTGCCACCTACGTTGCCTCGCCTCCGTGGTCTCAGACCATAGCCCACTGCTCCTGGACTGCTCTCCAACTCCAGCGGCGCACCGACGCTTCCATTTCGAGGATTTTTGGTTGCGCCTCGACGGGTTCCATGACATGGTGGCCACCGCCTGGCACTCCGTGCAGAACACCGACCCTTTCCTGAGACTAATGCTAAGGCTGCAGGCGACGGCGAAATACCTCACTAGCTGGAGCTCGCGCTCTGTGGGTAGCATCAGAGACAGGATGGCCATATCTCGAGAGCTCATATCGCGGCTAGACAAAGCTCAGGAGGACAGGCACCTGTCGTGGCATGAGGACCAACTGCACAAACAGATCAAGATCAGCTACCTTGGCTTGGCTTCCATTGATCGCACCATTGCGCGACAGAGAGCCCGCATTGCAAACCTGAAAGACGGCAACGCCAACACCATGTTCTTCCACCTTCAGAGCACATATCGAATATGGAAAAACTTCATGCGCAGCATCACCAAAGACGGACAAACGCTCACCGAGCCTGAGGAGATAGCCGAGGGTGCATTCAATCACTTTGATGCCCTGCTTGGCACAGAAGTGGAGCGAGATCACACGCTGGACCTATCAAGCTTGATAGAACCAAGCGACCTACAGGAGCTCGAGCTGCCATTTAGCATGGAAGAGATTTGGGGTGTTGTGAAGAGATTGCCGGCACGCAAAGCACCAGGGCCGGATGGCTTCACGGCCGAGTTCTTGCGTGCATGTTGGAGCATCGTCAAGGATGATATCGCTGCTGTCTTCCAACATCTCTTTGAGATGAGAGGAAGGGGCTTCCACCGACTCAATCGTGCAATCGCCACACTCCTCCCCTGCCGCATCGATGCGAGCCAGTTCGGTGACTACAGACCCATAAGCCTGATCCACCTTATTGCCAAGATCTTCGCCAAGGTGCTCTCGTTACGGCTTGCGCCAAGGCTCGGTGACCTTGTCAGCAACAACCAAAACGCTTTCATCACCGGACGAAGCCTCCACGACAGCTTCATCCTTGTGAAACAATCAGCCAAGTTGTTGCATTAGTTAGGCGAGCCGAGAGTTCTGCTGAAGTTGGACCTTACAAAGGCGTTCGACTCCCTCTCCTAGGCCTTCCTTTTCGAGGTCCTCCGACAGTATGGCTTTAGAGACCGTTTCCTCGAGTGGGTAGCAATCTTGCTATCGTCTGCGAGCACTCGTGTCCTCATCAATGGCGAGCCAGGACCACCGATATGGCATCGCCGCGGGCTGAGGCAAGGTGACCCCCTATCTCCACAACTGTTCGTGCTCGTCGTCGACATGCTCGGACGGCTAGTCAAAAGGGCCATAAGCTTGGGCATCCTATAACCGCTGCACCCCCGCAAGGCAATGCCAGCTATCTCCCTATATGCCGACGATGTGGTGTTGTTCTGCCACCCAACAGTCACGGACAGCACTGCCATACAAGGCATCCTGCAGATCTTCCGAAACGCTTCAGGGCTGATAGTGAACTTCGCCAAAAGCTTGGCTACGCTACTGCGTTGCAACCCTGATGAGATTCAGCCAATCATGTTAGCATGTAATCCCGTTAGCCCAGTCTTTAGTTGCTTTATTCTTTTAGCTGAATAAACTGGAGCCACGAAGTGTGACATGTACACGACTTGGCTCCGTCAGATAGGCTTTTCAGTTAGCTAGTTCAGGCCGTCACAAGCGGATCATGGGATGGCATGGTTGAACGCGTGTGACGGCATCGCCACAACGATCGGGAGGACGTGGGATGGCGCGTCCGTTATTCTCGTTCGTCAGTTGGTTCTTAGTCTCAATTTGTTTTGTACTTTAAACAAGAGATAGAGCAGAAAACGCTGCACGCAGTTAGCAGCACCAAAAACACCTCTGTCCATTGTCTCTGTACTTCCCTGTTCCTGTCGAGAGCGCGAGAGTTCAGAGTGAGAGAGGGAGGGCGATTCCACAACGACAAGTGGTATCAGAGCGCCAATCGCGATGGTTGGGACTCCACCGCTGCAGGCGCCGAACTCCGGCAAGAGTACATCCGCCTCCAAGCTACCGTCCGCGTCCCAGTCACCGTCGGGCCGCCCGACGCGCGTGCGCTCCCCAAGTCGTGGGCGGAGCAGGACGAGGAGGGGCACGGGAGGGGAGATCGTGGTCCGGGAGATCGTGCGCGAGGGCGGCGGAGGGGGCGGCGTCACCTACCCAACGCTGACCAAGACGAACTACAATGAGTGGGCTATTCTGATGCGGGTGCAGCTGCAAGGCGCCGGCCTCTGGGAGGCCGTCGAGTTCGACACGGCGCAAGAGCGGCAGGAACGGCAGGCCTTTGGAGCAATCCTGAGGTCGGTTCCGCAGGAGATGGTGCCGTCGCTCGCCGCCAAGGACAACGCCAAGCTTGCCTGGGACGCCATCAAGGTCATGCGCGTCGGCGTCGACCGCGTTCGCGAGGCACGCCGGCAGAAGCTCCGCAAGGTGTTCGACAATTTGTCGAGCCAGAGCGGGGAGTCGATTGAGGACCTCGCGCTGTGCACCTCCAATCTCCTCGCCGAGCTGCAGTCCTTGGGGGACAGCACGACGGAGCTCGATGCCGTCCAGAAAATCCTGCGCATCGCGCCGCCGAGGTACGCGCAGATGGCCTGCTCTATTGAAACTCTGTTGGACCTGAAGGACTTGTCCATCGAGGAGCTCAGTGGTCGTCTGGCCGCGTCGGAGGGACGTGGTGAGCCGGAGCAAGACACCGGTGGCAAGCTGCTGCTCACCGAGGAAGAGTGGCGTGCCCGCAAGGGTAACCGCCAACACGGAGAAGGCTCATCCGGAGGAGGTGGCAAGCAACAGGAAAAGGGCAAGAAACCCCAAGGCCGCGATGGCGGCGGCAAGCCGCCGCGGAGGAACGGCAAGTGCAACTATTGTGGGATCGAGGGCCACTGGAAGCGTGAGTGCCGCAAGGCCAAACGCGACCTCGGTGACCACGGAAAGGGTGAGGAGGCGCACGTCGCACAGGCCGAAGAGGCCGAGGGCCCTGCCATGCTCATGGCGGTGATCGACACGCTGCAGGAGACGGTGATCGCGTCGCCACAGGTGGTCTTCCTCAACGAAGAGAAGGTGGTGCCCAAGGACACCACCGATGACTCGTGGTACGCCGACACGGGTGCCAGCAGCCACATGACGGGGCGCAAGGAGCTGTTCGCGAGCCTGGACGAGACGGTGCGTGGCACTGTCCGCTTCGGCGACGGATCGGTCGTCGACATCTGCGGAAAGGGCACCGTCCTATTCGAGTCCCTCGCCGGTGACCAGCGAGTTCTGACCGAGGTGTACTTCATCCCTCGTCTTCGAACGAACATTGTGTCGCTCGGGCAGCTGGACGAGAACGGATGCGAGATCGTCATCAAGCGTGGCATGCTGTCAATCTTCGACCCGGAGGGAAAGCTGCTGGTACGAGTCAGACGCTCGGCCAATCGCCTATACAAGCTGGTGCTGCAGCGTGCCGTGCCGGTCTGTCTCCTTGCCAAAGGAGCTGACCCAGCGTGGCTGTGGCATGCCCGCTTTGGGCATCTGCACTTTAGGGCCCTGCGGACGCTGTTCAGGAAGCAGATGACGCGAGGGCTGCCGAGGATCGACCACATTGGCGAGTACTGTGACGGGTGCCTGCTGGGCAAGCAACACCGCGTCCCATTCCCGCAAGCAACCTCGTACCGTGCAAAGGGCGCGCTGGAGCTGGTACACACAGACTTGTGTGGTCCAATCTCACCACCAACACCAGGAGGTAGAAACTATTTCCTACTGATTGTAGATGATCACTCTCGTTATATGTGGATTGAGGTGCTCAGGACCAAGAGCGAGGCATTCTCCTTCTTCAAAAAGGTGAAGGCAGCAATGAGACCAGAGCGGTGCAAGCTGCGTTTCGCTCAGATCGCGGTGTGAGTTCAACTCCACCGAATTCGTCAGCTACTGCACCGAGCTCGGCATCAAGCATTTCACGACAGCCCCATATACACCACAACAAAATGGGGTTGTCGAACGCCGCAATCAGACGGTGGTTGAGATGGCGAGGTGCATGCTCAAGAGCATGGACGTGCCTGCTGACTTCTGGGGAGAGGCTGTCAAGGCGGCGGTCTACGTCCTCAACAGGTCTCCGACGAGGAGCCTTGACGGCGTGACGCCGTATGAGCTCTGGCACGGCAAAAGGCCAAGTGTGTCTCACCTGCGCACCTTTGGGTGTCATGCGCACGTAAAGAAGCTTGGCCCTGGGATCAACAAGCTGGCGGACAGGTCGACGCCTGGCGTCATGATGGGGTATGAGGAGGGCGCCAAGGCCTATCGTATCTATGATCCTGTCGCCGAGAAGCTGATGGCGTCCCGAGATGTCGTGTTCGAGGAGACGCGCCCATGGAACTGGACTCCCACAACAAAGGAGAGCGCGCCCTCTGGCGTGTTCACGGTGTTCTACACCACTGAACCAGGAGTCACGGTGCGCGACGACGGCAACGCTGGCCTGCTCCACAGCCCAGATCGGAACACGCCTGAGCCGGCCTCGCTCGGTGGCCCAGAGCCACACACGCCCGGGTCGGCAACGCCACAGGTGGCGTGGGCTACGCCGCCCACCCACGACGACGCCCTCGACACCAACAGCGGGCCGCACCGCTACCGTCGCGTGCAGAACGTCTACGACACCACCACAGAGATACCTGCACCGATCGACTATGATGATGCAGATGAGGAAGACGAACATGCTGGCCTCTACTTCCTAGCTGCAGAAGAACCAGCTAGTGTGGAAGAAGCACTCGCAGATCAAGCCTGGGGCAAGGCGATGCAAGAGGAGATGAGTGCCATTGATGAGAACCAGACCTGGGCACTCACTGATTTGCCGGGTACACACCGTGCCATCGGATTAAAGTGGGTGTTCAAGGTTAAACGAGATCCCGCTGGCAACATCGTAAAGTACAAAGCTCGCTTGGTGGCGAAGGGATATGCTCAGCGGCAGGGGGTGGACTTTGAGGAAGTCTTTGCCCCGGTGGTGCGCTTAGAGACAGTCAGACTGCTTCTCGCACTCGCTGCGCAAGGAGGATGGCAGGTACATCATATGGACGTCAAATCTGCTTTTCTGAATGGTGATCTTGTCGAGGAAGTTTATGTGCAGCAGCCGCCAGGATTCATCGATGGCAAGCAGAAGAACAAGGTGTATCGTCTCCGAAAGGCGCTCTATGGCCTAAGGCAGGCGCCGCGTGCATGGAATGCAAAACTTGATACATCACTGCAAGAGTTGGGATTTGAGAGGTGTCCACTGGAACATGCTCAGATCGGAGAGGAGATGCAAGGTCCTTTCGCTGTGGGCATCTATGTAGATGACCTTGTCATTACTGGTAGCAATCGACCGATATTGATCTGTTCAAGCGGAGATGCAGACTATTCAAGATGGGTGACTTGGGCCTTCTGTCATATTATTTGGGAATCGAAGTGGAACAGAAAAATGGTGAGATCAAACTGTGTCAGAGTAGCTATGCCCAAAAGATCTTGAGAATAACTGGCATGGAGAGTTGCAATGCATGTGCAACACCGATGGAGTGCCGCCTCAAGCTCAGTAAACATGATGGAGCAGAGGCAGTGGATGCATCACACTACAGAAGTGTGGTCGGCAGCTTACGATACCTTGTCAATACCAGGCCAGACATAGCTTGCAAAGAGGGATGGTCAGCAGATATATGGAGGCCCCTAGCAAGAAGCATTGGATGGCGAGAAAGCAGATCTTGAGGTATGTGCAAGGCACAATCGGCTATGGCTGTTGCTACAAGGCGGATGCTGAAGGTTTAGTATTAATGTGCTACACGACAGCGATCATGCGGGTGATATAGATGACAGAAAAGCACCATCGAGTAGTGTTTCTTCTCGTAAACATTGTGACATGGAGTTCACGGAAGCAAAACATTGTGGCTACTTGCCTTGTGAGGCAGAGTATGTTGCAGCAGCGAGTGGTGCTTGTCAGGGAGTTTGGCTCAGCAGGTTACTAGGAGAAATGCTTGGGAAAGCTCCAACGAGGTTCACTCTTTTGGTGGACAATCAGTCAGCTATTGCTCTTAGCAAGAATCCGGTACACCACGACCGGACGAAGCATATTGATGTGAAATTCCACTTCACCAGGGAATGCATAGAAGAGGGAGAGCTGACATCAAGTTTGTTGGAACAAACGATCAACTAGCAGATCTTCTGACAAAGGCACTAGGGCGCACCAAGTTTGTGGAGATGAGGCAGATGCTCGGTGTCATTGAAGTGAAGACTGTGAAACGGGCTTAAGGGGGTGATTTGTTAGCATGTAATCCCGTTAGCCCAGTCTTTAGTTGCTTTATTCTTTTAGCTGAATAAACTGGAGCCACGAAGTGTGACATGTACACGACTTGGCTCCGTCAGATAGGCTTTTCAGTTAGCTAGTTCAGGCCGTCACAAGCGGATCATGGGATGGCATGGTTGAACGCTGCAGACGGCATCGCCACAACGATCGGGAGGACGTGGGATGGCGCGTCCGTTATTCTCGTCACGTTGGTTCTTAGTCTCAATTTGTTTTGTACTTTAAACAAGAGATAGAGCAGAAAACGCTGCACGCAGTTAGCAGCACCAAAAACACCTCTGTCCATTGTCTCTGTACTTCCCTGTTCCTGTCCAGAGCGCGAGAGTTCAGAGTGAGAGAGGGAGGGCGATTCCACAACGACAAATCATAGCACAATTGGGCTGCCCAGTAGTCGACATGCCATTCACCTACCTGGGCATACCCCTGACACTGCACCGACCCACGGCTGCCCAGCTCCAGCCTCTTGTCGATGGGATTGTTGGAAGACTACCAACATGGAAGGCTGGCCTGATGCAGAAAGCCGGCCGCCTCGCGCTGGTGAAATCCGTCCTCTGCGCCATACCGGTGCACCAGATACTCGTCTACGCTCCTCCTTTGAAAACCATCAAGCAGATAGGGAGGATCGAGCGTGGATTCCTATGGGCTGGAAAAGCGGAGGCGAATGGGGGGCAGTGTCACGTCAACTGGCAACATGTATGCTGCCCCATCCCTTGGCATCCCAGACCTGGAGCGGCAAAGCTTGGCGCTCAGACTACGCTGGCTATGGCTATCGCGCACAGATGATAGCAGGGCATGGAGCGCCCTCCACCTGCAATTCTCCGCTGAGGAACGCGCCTTATTCCATGCCTCCACCATGATGCTTGTTGGAAATGGAGAGAAGGCGCTGTTTTGGGAGGATCGATGGCTCCAGGGCCGCTCCATCAGCGAAATCGCGCCCGACCTCTACAACTGCATCTCTAAGCGGCGACGCAAGGTCCGAACAGTGGCTGACAGCCTTATCGAGAACAACTGGGCTAGGGACATCCAAGGAACCGTGGGTCTACATGAGATTGGCCAATACCTACAGCTCTGGACATCGCTACAGACTGTTACTCTCACAGATGATCAGGATCAGTTACAGTGGAAGTGGACATCTGACGGAGTCTACTCGGCGCGCTCTTGCTACCTAGCATCCTTCCAAGGATCAACTTCTTGTTTCTCCTAGAAGATCATCTGGAAAAGCTGGGCGCCGGCGCGGGTGAAGTTCTTCCACTGGCTGGCCAACCAGGATCGATGCTGGACTGCTGAGCGACTAGAGCGCCACGGCCTCCAACACCATCCCCGATGCCCACTCTGCGACCAGAGTCCGGAAACCATCAGACACCTGCTTCTAGAGTGCCCCATCGCCAAGCAGGCGTGGTACGAGATCTTGGCCTGGCTGCGAATGACTGCGCACCCCCCAGATCAAGAGGCCTCAATCATGGACTGGTGGCAACTTGCCAAGAGGAACACGCCCAAGCTAATGCGTAAGGGCCTCGCCTCCGCCACGCTACTCATCCCGTGGATGATCTGGAAGCACAGAAATGACTGCATCTTCGAAGGAGCGCAACCATCAGCACAGACCTTGATCTCCAATATCAAAGAGGAAGCCAGACTTTGGGCAAGGGCTGGGGCTCTTGGCCTTCGTGTAGTACTGCCATCCACTTGGGATGTACACTAAGCTCTGTACCTGTAAGAAACCCGGTGCCTCTTAGGAGGATCTAAACCAAACTCTATCTTTGCAATGAAATGAAACACAAAAGTCTTTTGCGTTTTCTCGAAAAAAATAATAATGATAGAGTTATATGACAAGGTTACACTTCACGTTGCATGCCCAATCCCAACCCTCTGATACTTCTAGAGTACTTGATATCTTTTCTAACAGAATTCCGTGCGCTAAACTCGTCCCATCAGAACTCCAGTACCACTTGGGTATTCCAAAGAGGTGAAACTACAGAAATAATCATTCCTTAATATGTAAAGGTACCAGTCCCAGTATTACAGATAGTAGTTCCATGCTTTCCAAAAATAAATCGCACAAACACTGAAGCAATACTGTTCGTAGCAGAGTAGTGGAGACTCTCAATATGCTTTCAAAATCAGGCTCTTCACCCTTAGGGAGGGTACAGAAGTCTATAGCCTACTTCGCACAAACATCAGACATACAAGGGATTCGGGGAAGACACCATGTTTATACTATAGGTTTAAACAGTTGTAACTTTCTTGCAAAATGGAAAGTTCACCTAATGGTTTTAGAAGGAAACCATCTTCATCTGTCCAAATTAGTCCATACTTACTCAACTCATGGATCTTCTCAACACATATATCTGTAATTCAGTCGTTAAAGATCAATATTTCATGATCTCAAAAGAGAACTGTACATCCACAAAGTCCAGTAAATATACCTCTCATTTGTTTCTCAAGGAGATCATGAGGAATCCCTCTCTTAATTCCGTAGTGCTCAGGATTCTGGTATTTATTTTGACGTAAGTTAGATCATGCATTTAAACCAAAGAGATTTAATGATCAAGAGTAGTACGGTCATGCCTTTTTTATCCTGATGTACAAATATGAGCACTTGAGCCATTCAATTGCCAAATTTATCTCAGACACTGTCAGCTGAACAATCTCTGCATTTAAATGCTCCACTGCACATGGCAGCAACCTGATCATAGCATGTCCCAGTTAAGTTTCAGTTGAAATATCACGTGAGAACTTTTCAACTGAACATCAAAAACTTACTGAGACTCTATCATTTCACATCCACTTAGAAGGTTCTCATATAGATGAACCTACAAGACAAAATTACGATAGGTTAGACCAATAAACCAAGACACATCTTCGTGTCAGAAGTATTTCAGAATTTACAAGAGAGAGCAAAGATAAATTACTGTCTCTCTTCTTGTCATAACTACAACTGTTCCAGTATCATCAAATGGTGGACGGCCAGCCCTCCCACACATCTGAGGATGACCAAGGCTTTGTCAGCGAAGCAAGAGAACTATCACATACTATTGTTTGAATTACAAAATGTAAGGAACTCTGACAGTTGAGTTCAAATACTCCCTCTGTTTGGGATTATTAGTCCTAAGGGCCAAGTTTCTAGTACCAAGACACTCCATAACTCTCTCTCATTAATCTATGCATACACCAACAGTACTACTTGCATGGGAGAAGTGAGAAAAAAGGAGAACATGCATTGGACAAGAGAGACTAATAAATGAGATAGCCCTTATAATCTCAAACAATATAAAAAAGCTCTCCGGACTTATAATCCCGAACAGAGGTAGTACATGTTAATTTTCACTGAATATAATAACACACTACAAGATAAACGACTTAACTGTAAATGAAAAAGAACTTCGCATATCTAATTATTTCTTGTAACAAGTCAGAACCAACTTACCATGTTATTCAACGAAAGGTTAACATATAACAATATGAATATTTAATGAGGACTGCACAAGATTCAGTAACCTGTGCTTTTAATTTTATATCCATTGGTTACTCAGATAAACAACAAAACATACTAAGCAAAAAGCATAAAATTAAGGCTGGGGAAAAAAATACACAAAGAACTGCTTTAAGCAGAAGGTGCATATCCTTTGTTTATTAATAATAATGATCATTTGGCAGGAGTAATTGAGACTTAATAGTAAACCTGAAGCACCATGGATCTCTCATACTCTACATACGAGCCCTTCTCTTTGTTGCTACAAAATATAAGAATATAGAAAACATCAACTAAGAAGAATAATAGAGAGTTGGTAGAATTCTGTCGTATTAAAAATGGGTTCTCACAAAAACTGTGTCGACTTTATCACTACTGTATGTGCAGGTAAGTTGATGCCCTGTGCCAAAGTATTTGTCGTGCATAGAATTTGAAGATCGCCCTTCAGGAAAAGCCCCTCAACAAGACTCCGATCCTTTGAGCAAAGACCACCATTATGAAAACCAACTGAAATTTGGAAATACGATTACGTCAGTACAAATTTAGGAAACACCTAACATGAGTGTTTAGAAAACAAACCAAAAAGCACTGGAATCGATAGCAAAATTGGAAGGTCAAGGATGCCCAGAGAACAGGATTCAAAATGACCTCCATGCACGATGCAAGATTGCAGCTGCTTTTTTTTTGAGCTGAAAACTGTAGGGGAGGCCCCGACAGTAAAATTTTATTAAGAAGAAAATATGTACAAGGAGGACGAAAGAATATACAAGAGGGCTTAGCCCAGAAAAATTACAGAGCGTCTAACCAAGAGACTAGAGGGGTTTTCAGATCATCCTTCATTCTATAAGAAAGAAGGAAAAGGTCCTTTTTAAACGAGTAGGACCAAGTGCTAAAGGAAGGGGTTACATTGTCAAAAACTAGAGCATTCCTGATCTTCCAAATATTCTAGCATGATGTGGCAAAAGCCTCGAAGAAAAAAGGTCTTCTAAAGTTGTTTCTTGCAGCGATGATCATATGAGAGAGTTCCAACGAGTCATCTAGAGTTATATTAATAGAAAGCCAGCATTGCCTACTAAAACTGCAGCTCCAGAAAAGGTGGTCTCTAGTTTCTAGAGACCCATTATTGCAAATTTTGCAAAGGCCATTGTCATCTAGATTGAAACTTTTCCTTAGGAGCATGTCCTTTGTGTTTAGTCGATCATTCGCGAGGAGCCAGAAAAAGGATTTTATCTTAGCTGTGCATTTGGAGCACCAGATCCATGGGGAGAAAGTTGGGGCCTCGATATGGTCGAAGTTCATCTTGTAAAACTTGCTCGCAGAGTAATGGTTGCCCCAATTATACGACCATAGGTCGTTGTCCTCCGAGTTTCTAGCAGATCTGGTTTGATCTATGAGTTGGTTGAATTCCTGGAACTCCTCAAAAGCTTGGGTGGATAGAGGAAGATGGAAAGCATCGATGGGGTCATCCATCTCGAGGATGTTTTTCACCGAGGCAAGCTTGTCAATAGCAAAAGAGTGCAGTCTTGGAAATTTAAACATTGGAAGATCAGTAGCCCAATTATCACTCCAAAAAAGGGCAGTATCCCCAGAAGCGATCAAGCAGGAAGTAGACCTTTTAAATTTCGCGCAAAGTTTGACAATGTCCTTCCACAAAAGGAGCTAGAGATGTTGGTGGCTTGTGGAGAGGAATTATTGTAAAGCCTCCAAACCAAATGAACCCAAGGGATGTTCTCCTTGTTGAAGAATTTATGTAGGAACTTGATGAGAAGGGCCTCATTGTGAGCAGCGAGATTAGTGATGCCTAGACCACCCTTAGATTTTGGTCTACAGACCAGGTCCCAAGCCGCCAGGGATTTTGGCCTATTAGAGTTCTCCTGCTTTCCCCACACGCCAATTCTCTTGGATTTATCCACAATCTCAATGGCTCCATCTGCAAGCTTAAGGGTGCATAAGTAGAAAGTGGGGAGCGAGCTAAGGATGGCCCTAGTCACCATGATCCTTCCATCAAACGAGAGGAAGGATGAAGTAATCGCAAGCCGATGATTAATTCTAGAATAGAGAGGGCTAAGATCTCTAATGCGAGGTCTGTTTAGACCTACCGGGAGACCAAGGTAAGTGAAAGGAAAGGTCTCAAGCTTGCAACCAAAAAGACCCGCTAGAAGGGTCGCTTTCTCATTAGAGAGATTAATTGGAAGTAGGCAAGATTTCGCAAAATTGACTCTGAGACCAGTAGACTGAGCAAAGGTTTCGAGGATGCCTTTAAGGCAGAGGAGTTGGCGAGAACAAGCTTGCATAATAAGAAGGGTATCATCCGCATATTGTATGATCGGGAAGTTGCCATTAACCGGCAGGATAGGGTGGTGAAGGAGGTTCAACTGGCAGGCTTTGTTAATAACAGATTGAAGGAGATCCACCGTTGAGACATAAAGAAGAGGTGAGAGGGGGTTGCCTTGTCTTAGGCCCCTACGGCAGTGGAAAGATTTCCCCGGGACACCATTCAGAAGGACTGAAGAAGTGCCAGTCGCCAGGAAAGCCTTGATCCAACCAATGAAACGATCATCGAAACTATAATGATGAAGCATAGAAAGGATCGCAGAGTGCTCAATCATGTCAAAAGCTTTGGTGAAGTCCAGTTTAAGGATAATGATCTCTCTTTTGGATTGGTGGCATTGGTGAAGGAACTCAAAGCTCCAGGCGAGGCAATCCTGAATAGTCCTATTTTTTATGAAGCCATATTGATTCTGATGAACAATTTTTAGGATCACCTTTTGAAGACGGTCGGCGAGGAGCTTGGTAAGTAATTTAAGGCAAGAGTTCAAGAGCGAAATGGGCCTGTAGTCACCAAGATTTTCCGGATTTTGAACCTTTGGGACCAGCGTGATGTGAGAGTTATTGATGCATTGAAGGTTGACGGTACCATTAAAAAAACCATGACACAGAGCGTAGAAATCATCTTTGATGATATGCCAGCATCTCTTGAGAAAAAGGCCATTAAAATCATCCGGTCCCGGAGCCCGGTCAGTAGGTAGGGATTTTATAATATTATCTATCTCTTCAGCAGCTGCTTGTCAATACAGATTAAGGAAGCCTCCCGTAGACGTTCATACTGCTGCATCGATTTCATGAACGGATTTGAATAGCCAAGAGACCCCACAGTCTGTGAAAGGCAGTGTGCTGCTTCTTGTGCACCTTTTCTTGTAGAACAGAAAACAAGTGCAGACCTCCCTCTTGAATGTTGCATCAGTATATCTGTAATTAATATCTGCTTTCTGTTTGAGCACTGAAATTTGAACAAAGGAACTTACAGGGTAGGTAATGCCATCGACAGATGGGGAGATGTAACTTACCAAAAATGAAACTTTGCAGCCTCTACAAGTTGAAAGAAACAAAAACACATAAGTTGTGAGATTTCATTCAGTATGATGGCCAACATTTCTTCAGAAGAAAAGGTTGGACAAAGTATGATAGAATATATCTGAATATTCATCCTTAACTTCCCCATAATTTCAAAAAATGAAGATTATCAGATAGGAATTTTGCGTACCCTCTCAAAAAGGAAGTCATTTTTTGCTGCAGCATAACCCAAATAAAACAGTTAAACAATTATTAATTAGGGAAAACATAAGAATAGCTGACAGTTTGATAATTCCTAATCAGCTGGTACAGGAAATTCACATGTTCCTGAATCTAATATAATAAAATCTCAAGCAGCTTTGTGATAGAAAATCTTATGGGTTGCCAAAGTATTGCGTCGACCTTTCTTATGCACTCATAAGCTCATCCAGATTCCAATATAATGAGAAAGCCTGAATCATACCAAAGACTTTGGTTGTCAACTTCACTGGCCTCATCTCTTCTCCAAATCTGCAACATGAACATACCACAAATAAGGAACATTCACTGGTAGTATCCTATGTTACCTTTGAGTGACTTGCTTCAGTTACCTTTTGGTTCCTTCAGGGGGGTGCTAGGAGCCATTCCGCTGTGATTTCGCAGGGTTAATACATAAGTTCCTTTCCCACAGGATAATGTGGTTTACAATGACGACATAGTGCGCAGAATTACTAACCTATATCCTCAGCATTAGAGATAGTGGCAGAAACTGCTATGAATCGAACATTTGCCAAAGGAGCAGATCTCATGTGGCCAAGTCTAGAAAGCATTTTTATTCTACTGACCACTACAAGAGACGCGAAGCTAGCGCGGCTAGTATGTGTGCTGCGTGTGTACATATAATCAGCAGCTAGCAAGCAAGCACTGTACGTTAGAGCTTTGCCTTCAAGTTGGTTTCCTTGTGTTCGTCCATGTCGTGTGGATTGCAACAGAGCAAAGAGCATCTACTGTTTCTTCTAGCAAGGTTAATACAGGGATGCAGGAAAATTCAGCTGTTCGCCGTGTAACGGGCTCGTGGCTGAATTCCATCACAGCAGGTGAAGCAATCGTTAACTCCATAGCAATTTTCTCTCCCACATATTCTTCTCCTGGCCGGACACACTTTGGTTTTGGGGACCAAAGTCCCGGAGCCCCGGCACGTTTTTTATTATTGGGGCGCGGGCGTCCAGTCATTTATCTTGTACATACCTCGTACTCAATTTCAATTTAAATTAAAAGTTTACATTAAAATCAGCTAAAAACTAACTACGACCCGTGGCGGTGGGAGGCGATGCCCTCGCCAGGCCGGCACGGCGTCCTGCGGTGACGGGAGGTCTTGCTCTTGCCAGGAGGACGCGACGGGGGCGTCCACGGCGATGAGAGTTATAGATCGCTAGCTGCGCGTCGAACTTTTCCTTAGATCGGGCGTGCACAGGGGCATCGTCACGGTATCTGCACGCCGCAAGGATGTGGCATTCGTATACGTCGCCGAGTTCTTGTAGCCGGATGTACTCCAGCAGAAAAACATGGGGAAAGACATCCCACCTATAAGGCTCGCCATTGGTTCGATAAGCTTGCCCTACGGGTATTGGCGGCCGTGGCTCCAACGACTTCTCGGAGCCGGAGGAGGCGATCTCGGCCAACTCCTCGCTGTTGGCGTTGCCGGAGGAGTCGGTGTGTGACGAGGGGTTAACTCGTCAATACCCATCGTTGATGGATTTAGATTCGAGGGATTGGAGAGCACTGGAGACGTCGATCGGCTAGCAAACAAGTACCTAGATTCAGACCTCGAAGAGGACCCTACCCTGAAGGGAATATTTCTGAGTGGCAATAATAAAGTGGTTATTATCTTATTCCTTGTTTATGGTAAATGATTATTTTGCATGCTATAATTGTATTAATTGGAAATGTTAATACATGTGTGTTTAATAAACAAATAAAGGATTCCTAGTTATGCCTCTCTTATAAACTAGCTCGTTGATTAACAAGATGATCAAGGTTTCCTGATCATGGACATTGGATATTGTTAATAGTGAGATCACAACATTGGTGAATGATATGATGAACATATATACGAAGAATAGCATTACGATCAAAGTCATTATGTTTATATTGCTATAACATCATACGAAGTAATCCTAGTCCTTAGACCATGAGATCTTGTCAATCACTAACACTAGAAGAGTATCTTGATAACATCAAACGTCACACTGTGACTGGGTTACTATAAAGATGGGTTCAGTGCTAGGAAGGTGTTATGTAGAGGCTCGTGAATCAATAGTGGGATTTATCTATCCCGATGACGGATAGATATACGCAGGGCCCTCTAGATGATATCACATTGAGGTAGCTTGCAAGCAAGTGATGTGATCACTAGAATGTTATATCACGGGAACGAGAAAAGAGTGCATAACGGTAACAATATCAAACTAGGTATGTGGATACCGATGATCGAATCTCAGACATGTAATATATCACGATACAAAGGGATTTATTTACGATGTTAAAGGTTCATACGATCTCTAGAGTCATCGTTGAATGTGTGGGAGTCAATACGGATCTCCAGATCCTGCTTCTGATTATTGATCGAAGAAGGGTCTCGATCATGTCTGCATTATTCGCGAATCGTATGGTGACACACTTAAGAGATATCCACACCATTTGGAGCAAATATGTTTCAGATAAAGATTTAAGAAAGCGCTGAAATCATTTCGATGGAAACCGGAATTGTTTTGGGAGAAATTGCAGAAACTGGTTCTGCATGTGATATTGAAATGTTGAAGGGGTTTTATGTGAATGTTTGTTAATTAAAGTATTTAGCAAAATTCTGAATAAAATAAATAAAAAAGTTTTATTAAATGAGAGTTTGTATTAAATTTGGTGGAAATTTAATGGAGGTGAGTGGAACTTTGAGTGGGAGGCTAATTATGTGAGTGGGAGCTCCACCACATGAATGTGGAAGAGGTGGGGGCACCTCCCTTGGCCGCCGGCCATGGTGAGGGCCCCCCTCTCCCTATAAAAGGCCCCCCACTCCCTCCTCTGATTAGACACCTCATCATGAAGGATCTCTTTCCCCCTCTAGAAATTATTCCCCATGGTCTCGGATTAGCGAGATACATGTTCCGGGTGGCTTTATCTGGAAAGGAGTTGCTGCTTCTGCTACTTTGCTAGAGCAAGGGACAGAGGTTGTCGGGGTACCAGATGTGTGTGCGATCACGGATGCACCGCTACTTTGTGGTGCTGGACTTGATGGTGCTGGACCTGCTGGACTCGCTAGACTTCATCACGATCTTGAGATCGGCAAGTGTACGACTACATCGCCCACAAAATTGTTTCATTAACAATGCATTATCGCTCTTCAAGGGTATGTTCTCTATGGATGTATATCCACATGTTGATTTTATCTAGGTAGATAGATCTTGGTGCTTAGATGTTCACATCGTAGAAATTATTTTTTGTTTTCTATGCTGCGAACCCAACAGTGGTACCAGAGCCTGATCTATGCTTAGATGCTTTGCACGGGTAGAACACATATGAGTATGTGGGCGTTGATGATCATTTTATTGCATCTTCTATGTATTTTTTATATTGGTGGCATAGTGAGATTAAGCGGCCCGGACTAACTTTACATGTCCTCGCCCATGAGACCTGTTCCATGCTTAACATGCAACTAGTTTTGCATAAGTGGCTAGCAGGTGTCTGTCTCTCCTACTATAGTCAATATCTGATTTACAACGAGTTGCTAATAATTTGATTATCATCGTTGTGGTTCCATGTTCGTAGGTAAGACTTGTTCTATCTTCGAAAACCCTAAGCCACGTAAAACTTGCAATTGATAAATTAGAGGCGTCTAGTTTATATTGTTGCTGGGCTAGTGTCATAATATGGTATTCTTATAATTTGAAGTATAATTGATACTTTTAGAAATTATAGCATACCTAACGTGTAAGTTCCATAGACCTTGGCCTTGCACATAAAGGAATGATAAACATCATACCACGATGCACATGATAGTGATCAAGTGCGAGAACCATATCATTTCACTTTACACATATGATGTTTGCATCTTATATTGCTTGTTTGGTGTTTTTGTAGCATTATAAGATGATCTCTCATTTAGATATCAAGATAAAAATGTGTTTTTCCTTAAGTACGCACCGTTTTATGTTTCATCGCTTCAAGACATCACGTGATGATCAGGTGTACTTGAATCCATGTTCGTATAACGGGTGTAAGACAGTTTTACACACGCGAGTACTAAGGTTCTTACTTGACGAGCCTTACATGGCCTAGGAACACGGACTGAAAGGTTAAGCATGAGTCATATAGTTGATATGATTCCCATATAGATGCTCGCCTTTGAAGCTACACCGACTCACATGATGATCAGACTTGGTGTAGTGGATTTGGTTCATGTAATCACCAAAAAGACACGAGGGATGTTGTTTTTGAGTGGGAGTTCATTTGTAATTTGGAATAGTCAAACTCAATTTATCATAAACTAAAACCAAAGTGAATTTTCATAATTTGTTGTAGTCATTGGCATCTGTTTACTACCTTCGCTTAGTTTAATTTAGATAATAGAACTATAGAATTCTGGATATTTATTTTACAAACTAGTATCGTATTGTTTTAAGTGTCAATTTAAAGTTTAAAAGTCCTACAAACTTTCAGCAAACTCCATCTACTCCATGAAGTTTAATAAGTAGTATTAAACCAAGAGTAACAATTTCAGTGTTAGTATCTAAAATATCATGTTTGCCTCCATGATTCTTGATATTCAAATGTTGTCTTAATATCAAGGTTATCTGGGAGCTGAAGGAATTGTTTCAGAAACCATCATGTGTGGAAGATATTATGATATCTGAAACAATGTTTATGGTTGCAATATGATAGAGTCTAATTTGGCAAAATACATGTTCTCATATTGTATGAGAATTTGTGAATGTTGGAGATGATAGACACATCCTAATCTCCTAAAAAGGTTTTGGGAACTGACATTATACTCGCTTTGTCCTGATAGGCTATACTAGCTTGATCATGAAAGTTGTCATGATAAGGATGAATAGAAGATGCAGGTAAAATGTTTACTACACTAAAAGATTACTAAAGAATGAATTTTTGAAAGAACACCGAACATTTGATGATGGTGATCCACTTCAAAGTGCAAGTCAAATGTATTAGTATTTGACTATACACGCTTTGGACTATGTGTCATATGTATGGCACCACTGTTGATGTTGATAGATTCTTTTAAAAGAAAAGGAAATGCTGAAAGAGAAACTATAAAATATTTGGCGGAAAAGTAAAGACGGGAAATGTCTAACTAAGGTATATATATGATATACATGTTATGGTTGTATTCTTTGCTTGTTAAACAATGTGGTTCTTGGGTATTAGATACCTAATTGGTTGGTATGAAATGTCACATATAATGATGCAATTCATGAACTACAATGGACAAAGTAACTAGCAAGAGAATATGTGATGATGTTCATCGAAAACAAATAAAGTGTTATTGTGTTTCTCGTTGACATCAAATCTTATCTTCAAGATTTGTTTAAATAATTGTTATTTTGTTCTAGTATTATGAGAATAATGGTTGTTCAAATAATTACCGTATTCCATAGAAGATGGATGAACTTTTACAAGTCTAGTTGGAGAAATCACATCCATAAAAACTAATGCTAAAATGTCGCAAGACAAATGATTGAAAGATCACTTATGAAGTGACATCGCCGTTTAAATTATATTGGAAAGAAAACATGAAGAAACTCCATGTTGATGGATTTTTGGAGTCTTTGATTTTGATCAAATGACGCTTGTGAGACTTTCCTCGAGATAATTGAAACTCCTTTCATAGGCCAAAGGGGAACAGGTGACTAACTTATTGGAAATTGTGCGTATTGATGTATATAGTACATTGTATGTAGCCATGTGCGGTGGATCTTTCAACTTCATATGCTTTCTCCGAAAATTTGAGTGAATATATATGTATATTTACATAATAAGGAAGAAGTATGAAACATTTGCAAATTGTCCAAAGACTTCCAAGATGAAGTGGAAAAATCATTGTAACAAGAAAATAAAGAGTTTATGATTCGATCATAAACAAAGACATTTGAGTTACATGCTAAGAAAAACACCTAAGATTTGAGGAATTGTTCCATGGCCGATAAACCATAGGAGTATGGGATATTAGAGAGATGAAATCAAACCTTGTTTGAAATGGTAAGATCAAAGGTGTCATTTATAAAACTGCCACTATGTTTTAAGGATTAAAGCTTTGGATACTACCGCTTTTGCACTGAAAAGAGCACCATCGTGATCCATTGAAATGACACCATATGGGTTATGGTTTGGAATAAAACCTGAGTTGTCTTTTCTTAAATTTTCGTATGCTATGCATAAGTAAAATGTTTACAACCAAAGTCAGATAAGCAAGTCTTTGTAGGTTATCCCAAATAATTTGCTGGTTATTCCTCCATAATACCAAGGACAAAAGAGTTTGTCGCTTGAAACGTGAATTTTCTTAAGAAGGAATTTTTCGCAAAAAGTTAAGTGGGAGGACAATAGAAATTTTATTAGGTTGATGAACCTAATCAACATGTGCTAAGTAGAGTAACACCAAAAAGTGTACCGGAGGCAGCTAAAATGCTCATGGGTCCCGTGATTACAAAGGTTTTGATCTCGGAGATTAGAGTTCCTATTTAAACCGTATGCGTCAGGTAACAATCAAATAGTGAGATTTGATAAACAAGCCGTTATCATTTTGACAATGATGAACCGACTGCATGCATAGAAGCGATGATGGGCCCTGACACCATAAAATGACTGGAAGTCATAAAATCCATGATAGTATCCATACATGAGAAATCAAGTTTCTGAACTTGGAAGACCCTCCGAAAAGGCATGAAGCCTATCGGTCATATTTGGATCTATAAAGAAATTGACATGGATGTTTAACATCTATGAAATAGTCGACATGTCGAAAAGGAGTTTACGACAATGTTCAAGGAGTTGACTATGACAGGATTTGATCTTTCATAGTGATATTTAGTCTTGACAGATTAATGTAGCAAGCACTACATATAATACGGTATATGGTAGTTGAACAAATAAATCAATATTCTTCTAATAGAATGGTTACCTAGGATGTGTACATGACATGGTCCGAAGTATTTGTCAATTCAAAGGATGCTAAAAGGGCGTGCAAACTTCAATGGTTGAAATAAGCATAGCGGAGTTGGAATCTTCACCGTGATGAAACTGTTAAAAGGTTTAATTTCATCGGAGACGATGAAGATTCTTGCATTTGGAAGAAATTAAGTGGAAGTGCTGAGACATATTTCTGATACATTATATAGAGGACATATTGTTAATTGTCAATGATGTATGTTTAATTGACACTAGTTAAAAATTTCATTAAAATTGGATTTTGATGAAAGACTTGGGCAAAAGCGAAATATTAGGCATCAATGTCTATATGGATAGGTTGAGGCGCTAATATGGTGGTGCCAGGCGTACATATATGAGATATTGAAAGGGTTCAATATGGAAACAACAAGAATGGTTCTTGCTGCATGGAAAAGATTGAATCAAGATTCAAGTGTATCGACACTTGGTGAGTGAAATCACATGAATATTTTGATCAATGATACCGTGATATGTACATATCCAGATATGTCCTATGCTCTAAATGCCATGAGCATATACCAGAATGATTCATAAGATGATCATTGGGTGATAGTAAAGATATTCTTATGAGCTTTGGAAGAAATAAGAATATATCATGTATAAGTGACAAATAGTCAAAGTAGTTCATTGTAAAGTGTTACATTGATACTATTTTGTCACATGATACAAATTAAATTTATATCAATTTAAACTATGGGTGGCACAATGTAATGGAAGGGAGATTCCATAATGGATCTGGATGAGTTCCAAAGTTGATGCATTGTGACAGATACTACAATAAAAGGCTAAGTATATAAACTCTATAGTAGCAGCAAAGGAGGGAGTTTGGTTAAGTAGTTCGTTTTCAAACTAGGTGTGGTTCACAGTGGGCTAGTACTATGAATATATATTGTGCGACAATTATATCAACATGTTTTAACCCAAAGGAACTAAAGGTCTCACCAAAGGACTAAATTTATACAATGCCATCTCATTAGAGAATGAGTGATGCATAGAGACGCAAAGACATGCCAATACACGCGAACCTGAACATGTCGGATCCTAAGATTATGTTAACCACTAGCAAACGCGTATATACAACACCAGAAAGCCATATGTGTTGAATGCGCAAGGTTATAGACTAGATTATTGACTCTAGTGCAAGTGGGAGACTGAAGGGAATATGCCCGGGAGGCAATAATAAAGTGGTTATTATCTTATTCCTTGTTTATGATAAATGTTTATTTTGCATGCTATAATTGAAGGGAATATGCCTGAGAGGCAATAATAAAGTTGTTATTATCTTATTCCATGTTTAAGATAAAAGTTTATTTTACATGCTATAATTGTATTAATTGGAAACGTTAATACATGTGTGTTTAATAAACACATAAAGGGTTTCTAGTTATGCCTCTCTTATAAACTAGCTCGTTGATTAACAAGATGATCAAGGTTTCCTGATCATGGACATCGGATGTTGTTAATAACGAGGTCACATCAGTGGTGAATGATGTGATGAACATTCATCCAAAGTATAACATTATGATCAAAGTCATTATGTTTATATTGCTATAGCATCATACGAAGTAATATTTATCCTTAGACCATGAGATCATGTTAATTGCTAACACTGGAAGAATACTTTGATAACATCAAACGTCACACCGTAACATGGTGACTATAAAGATGGGGTCGGGTACTCCGAAGGTGTTATGTTGAGGTTCATGGATCAAGAGTGGAATTTGTTAATCCCGATGACAAATAGATATACTCTGGGCCATCTTGGTGATATCACATTAAGATAGCTTGCAAGCAAGTGATGTGATCACTAAAATGTTATATCACGGGAACGAGAAAAGAGTGCATGTTGGTAATGAGATCAAACTAAGTATTGAGATACTAATGATCGAATATCGGACATGTAATATATCATAAGACAAGGGATTTAGTTACCATCATTAAATCTTCTCTCGATCATAGAAGTCATCGTTGAATGTGTGGGAGTTAGTATGGATCTCTAGGTCCCTCTTCTAATTATTGATCTGAGAGGAGTCTCGATCATGTCTGTGTTATTCGCGAACTGTAGGGTGACACACTTAAGGGTTGACAAACACCATTTGGATCAAATATGTTCTAGACGAAAGAATTGCAAAGCGCTGGAATTATTTCAATAGACACCGAAATTGTTTCGCGTGAAATTGCTGAAATTGGTTCTGCATGTGATATTGAAATGTTGCAGGGTTTTTTATGTGAATGTTAGTTAATAAAAGTAATTAAAAAATTCTAAATACAATTAATAAAATAGTTTTATTATATGAGAGAGCATTAAATTTGGAGAAATTCAATGCATTTAAAGTGGAGACTTTAGAGAATGTGAAGGGGCATATTTACATGGAGGGGTTACCGCCACATGAATGGGGGAGGTGAAGGGGCACCCCCCATCCTCCTATAAAAGGTCCCCCTCTCACTCCTTCACACTCACACCTCCTCGTGAAGGATCTCTCTCCCCCTCTAGAATTATTCCCCCATGGTCTCGCATTAGCGAGATACATGTTCCCGATGGCATTTTGTCTGGAAGGAGTTGCTGCTTCTGTTGCATCGCTAGAGCGAGGAGGTGAAGGTTGTTCGATGTCCTAAACGTGTGTGCAAGGACGGATGCGCTGCTGATTTGTGGTGCTAGGACTTCCACACGATCTTGAGATCGACAAGCGTTCGACTACATCATCCACAAGTTCCATATCGTTAACAAAGCTTTGTTGCTCTATGAGGGTATGTTCTCTATGGATGTATATCCACCCGTTTCTTGTATCTAATAGATAGATCTTGGCGTATAATAGTTCCCTTCGTAGGAAATTTTTGTTTTCTATGCTGCGAACCCAACAGTGCTACCAGAGCCTGATCTATGCGTAAATACTTTGCACGGGTAGTACACATATGAGTATGTGGACGATGATGATCATGTTATTGCTTCTTTCATGTATTTTGGATATTGGTGGCATAGTGGGATGAAGCATCCCGGACTAACTTTACATGTCCTCGCACATGAGACCTATTCCACGCTTGACATGCAACTAGTTTTACATAAGTGGCTAGCGAGTGTTTGTTTCTCCTACTATAATCAATATCTGATTTACAACGAGTTGCTAATAATTTGATTATCATCGTTGTGGTTCCACGTTTGTAGGTAAGAATGGTTCTACGTCCGAAAGCCCTAATCCACGTAAAACTTGCAATTGATAAATTAGAGGCGTCTAGTTTAGATCGTTGTTGGGCTGGTGTCATGATATGGTAATATTGTAATTTGATGTATGATTGATACTCTTGCAACACACCTAACATGTAAGTTCCATAGACCTTGGCCTTACACACAAAGGAATGATAAAGATCATACCACGATGCACATGATAGTGATCAAGTAAAGAACCATATCATTTCACTTTACACATTTGATGTTTGCATCTTATATTGCTTGTTTGGCGCTTTAGTAGCATTATAAGATGATCCCTCTTTTAGATATCAAGATAAAAATGTATTATTCCTTAAGTATGCATCGTTCTATGAATCGTGTTTTGAGACATCACGTGATGATTGGGTGTACTTGACTCTGCGCTTTCATACAATGGGTGTAAGACAATTTTACACACGCAAGTACTAAGGTTCTTACTTGGTGAGCCTAGTATGTATATACATGGCCTCAGAATAAGGACTGAAAGGTTAAGCATGAGTCATATAGTTTATATGATGCCCATATAGATGCTCGCCTTTGAAGCTACACTGACTCACGTGATGATCGGACTTGGTGTAGTGGATTTGGTTCATGTAATCACCAAAAAGACACGAGGGATGTTGTTTTTGAGTGGGAGTTCATTCATAATTTGGATTAGTCGAACTCAATTTATCATAAACTAAAATCAAAGTGAATTTGCATAATTTGTTGTAGTCATTGGCATCCGTTTACTACCTTATGCTTAGTTCTAATTGAGATAATAGAACTATAGAATTTTGGATATTTACTTTACGAACTGGTATCGTATTGTTTTAAGTGTCAATTTAAAGTTTAAAAGTCACATTGCAAACTTTTAGCAAACTTCTTCTACTCCATAAAGTTTAATAAGTAGTATTAAACCAAGAGTAAGAATTCCAAAGTTAGTATCTAAAGTATCATGTTTGCCTCCATGATTCTTGATATTCAAAAGTTATTTTTAATATCGAGGTTATCTAGGAGCTGAAACTATTGTTTCAGAAACCATCATGTGTAGAAGATATTTTGATATCTGAAACAATGTTTATGGTTGCAATATGATATAGTATAATTTAGAAAAATACATGTTCTCATATTGTATGATAATTTGTGAATGTTGGAGATGCTAGACGTCTAAATCTCCCAAAAAGGTTTTTGGGAACTGACATTATACTCATGATTCCTCCTTATAAGCTATAGTAGCTTGATAATGAAAGTTGTCATGATAAGGATAAATAGAAGATGTAGGTAAAATGTTTACTACACTAAAAGAGTACTAAAGAATGGATTTTTGAAAGAACACCAAACATTTGATGATGGTGATCAACTTCCAAGTGCAAGTCCAAAATTATTAGTATTTGACTATACATGCTTTGGATTATGTGTCATATGTATGGCGCCACTGTTGATGTTGATAGATTCTTTTAAAAGGAAAAGTAAATGCTCAAAGAGAATCTATAAAATATTTGGTAGAAAATAAAAGACTGGAAATGTCTAGCTAAGGTATATAGATGATATACATGTTATGGTTGTATTCTTTGCTTGTTAAACAATGTGGTTCTTGGGTATTGGATACCAAATTGGTTGGTATGAAATGTCATACAGAACAACACAATTCATGAACTACAATGGCGTAAATAACTAGCAAGACAATATGTGATGATGTTCATCGAAAACAAATAAAGTGTTATTGTGTTCATCGTTGACATCAAAACTTTCCTTCAAGATTTTTTAAAATAATTTTTATTTTGTTCTGGTATTATGAGAACAATGGTTGTTCAAATAATTACCATATTCCATAGAAGATGGATGAACTTATACAAGTCTAGTTGGAGAAATCACGTCCATAAAACTAATGCTAAAATGTTGCAAGACAAACGATTGAAAGATCACTTACGAAGTGACATTGCCGTTTAAATTATATTGGAAAGAAAACATGTAGAAACTCCATGTTGATGGATTTTGGAGTCTTTGATTTTGATCAAATTACGCTTGTGAGACTTTCCTCGAGATAATTGAAACTCCGTTCATAGGCCAAAAGGGAACGGGTGACTAACTTATTGGAAATTGTGCATATTGATGTATATAGTCCATTATATGTAGCCATGTGCGGTGGATCTTTTGACTTCATATGCTTTCTCCATAAATTGGAGTGAATATATATGTATATTTACTTAATAAGGAAGAAGTATGAAACATTTGAAAATTGTTGAGATACATTCAAGATGAAGTTGAAAATCATTGGAACAAGAAAATAAAGAGTTTATGATTCGGTCATAAAGTAAGATATTTGAGTTACATGTTTAGCAAAACACCTAAGATTTGAGGAATTGTTCCATGGATTTGCATTTCCCGATAAGCCATAGGAGTATGGCATGTTCGAGAGATCAAATCAAACCTTGTTTGACATGGTATGATCAAAGGTGTTATTTATAAAACTGCCATTATATTTTAAGGATTAAAGCTTTAGAGACTACCGCTTTTACACTGAAAAGAGCACCATCGTGATCCGTTGAAATGACACCATATGAGTTATGGTTTGGGATAAAAACCGAGTTATCTTTTCTTAAATTTTGGTATGCTATGCATAAGTAAAACGTTTACAATCAAAGTCGGATAAGAACTTATTTGTAGGGTATCCCAAAAAATTTGTTGGGTATTCCTCCATAACACCGAGGATAAAAGAGTTTGTCGATTGGAACGTTAAGTTTCTTGAGAAGGAATTTTTCGCGAAAAGTTAAGTGGGAGGACAATAGAACTTTGATAAGGTTATTGAACCTTAGCTATATGTGCTAAGTAGCGCAATGCCAGATAGTGTCTTGGTGGCGGCCACAATGCTTATGGCTCCCGTGCTTACAAAGGTTGTGATTTTGGAGATTAGAGTTCCTATTTGAACCGTATGCATTGGGTAATGATCAAATTGCTATATTTGATAAAAAGTCACTATTGTTTTGACAATGATGAACCGACTGCATGCAAAGAAGCGATGATGTGCCCTGACTCCTTCAAATGACTAGAAGTCATAAAATCCGTGATAGTTTCCATACACGAGAAATCATGTTTTGAACTTGGAAGACCCTCCGAAAACGCATGAAGCCTAGCGATCGTGTTTGGATCTATAAAGAAATAGACATGGATGTTTGACATCTATGAAATAGTCGACATGTCGGAAAAGAGTTTATGACAATGTTCAAGGAGTTGGCTATGACAAAATTTGATCTTTCATAGCGATATGTCGGATTAATGTAGCAACCACTACATATAATTTTATATATGATAGTTGAACAAACAAAACAATGTTCTTCTAGTAGAATGGTTACCTAGGACGTGTACACGACACGGTCCGAAGGGTTTTGTTAATTCAAAGGATGCTAAAAGGGCATGCAAACTTCAATGGTTGAAGTAAGCATAGCCGAGTTGGAATCTTCACCGTGATGAAACTCTTAAAATGTTTAATTTCATCGGAAACGATGAAGATGCTTACATTTGCAAGAAATTAAGTGGGAGCGCTCAAACAAATTTCCAATACATTATGTAGAGTACATATTGTTGATTGGAAATGATGTATCTTTTATTGACATGGGTTAAGAATTTCATTAAAATTAGATTTTGATGAAAGACGTGGGCGAAACCAGAATATTTGGCATCAATGTCTATATGGATAGATTGAGCCACTAATATGGTTGTTCTAGACGTACATATATGAGATATTGAATGAGTTCAATATAGAAATGACAAGAAAGGTTCTTGCCACATGGAAAAGGTTGAATCAAGATTCAAGTGTATTGACACTTGGTAAATGAAACGAGATTCAAGTGTTTTGTCACCTGGTGAGTGAAATCACATGAATATTTTGATCAATAATACCGTGATATGTACGCATCCAGATATGTCCTATGCTCTAAATGTTGTGAGCATATACCAGAATGATTCATAAGATGATTATTGGATGGCAGTAAAGATATTCTTATGAGCTTTGGAAGAACTAAGAATATATCATGTATAAGTGACAAATAGTTGAAAGTAGTTCATTGTAAAGTGTTACATTGATACTAGTTTGTCACAAGATACAAACTAAATTTATCTCAATTTAAACTATGTGTGGCACAATGTAATGGAAAGGAAGTTCCATGATGGATTTGGATGAGTTCCAAAGTTAAGACATTGTGACAGATACTACAACAAAAAGACTAAGTATATGACTACTATAGTAGTAGCAAAGGAGAGAATTTATGTTAAATAGTTGTTATCAAACTAGGTTTGGTTCACAGTGGGCTAATACTATGAAGATATATTGTACGACAATACTATCAACATGTTTTAACCCAAACGAACTAAAGGTCGCACCAAAGGACCAAATTTATACAATGCCATCTCATTTGAGAATGAGTGATGCGTAGAGATGCAAAGACATGCAAATGAACATAGATCTGAAAGTGTCAAATCCAGAGATTATGTTCACCGCTAGAAAACGCGTATATGCAACACCAGAAAGCCATAGGTGTTGAATGAGCAGGTTTACAAACTAGACTATTGACTCTAGTGTAAGTGGGAGACTGAAGGGAATATGGCCGAGAGGCAATAATAAAGTTGTCATTATCTTATTCCATGTTTGTGATAAAAGTTTATTTTACATTCTATAATTGTATTAATTGGAAACATTAATACATGTGTGTTTAATAAACAAATAAAGGGTTCCTAGTTATGCCTCTCTTATAAACTAGCTCATTGATTAACAAGATGATCAAGGTTTCCTGATCATGGACATTGGATGTTGTTAATAACAAGGTCACAACATTGGTGAATGATGTGATGACCATTCATCCGAAGTATAGCATTACGATCAAAGTCATTATGTTTATATTGCTATAGCGTCATATGAGGTAATCTTTATCCTTAGACCATGAGATCATGTTAATTGCTAACATCGGAAGAATACTTTGATAACATCTAACTATAAAGATGGGTTCAGGTATTCCGAAGGTGTTATGTTGAGGCTCATGGATCAAGAGTGGAATTTGTCAATCCCGATGACGGATAGATATACTCTAGGCCCTCTTGGTGATATCACATTAAGATATCTTGCAAGGAAGTGATGTGATCACTAGAATGTTATATCATGGGAACAAGAAAACAGTGCATGTCGGTAACGAGATCAAACTAAGTATTGAGATACTAATGATCGAATCTCGGACATGTAATATATTGTAAGACAAAGGGATTTAGTTACTATCATTAAAGGTTCTCTCGATCACAAAAGTCATTGTTGAATGTGTGGGAGTCAGTATGGATCTCTAGGTCTTGATTCTGATTATTGATCTGAGAGGAGTCTCGATCATGTCTGCATGATTCGCGAAATTTAGGGTGACACACTTAAGGTTTTCCAAACACCATTAGGAGCAAATATGTTCTAGACGAAAGAATTGGAAAGCGCTGGAATTATTTCAATAGACACCGAAATTGTTTCGAGTGAAATTGCTAAAATTGGTTCTGCATGTGATATTGAAATGTTGTAGGGGGTTTATGTGAATGTTAGTTAATTAAAGTAATTAACAAAATTCTAAATAAAATTAATAAAATAGTTTTACTAAATGAGAGAGCATTAAATTTGGAGAAATTCAATGTATTTAAAGTGGAGACTTTAATAAAGAATGTGAAGGGGCATATTTATGTGGAGGGGTTACCACCACATGAATGAGGGAGGTGAAGGGGCACCCCCTCCTCCTATAAAATTCCCCCTCTCACGACTGCACACTCACTCCTCCTCGTGAAGGATCTCTCTTTCCCTCTAGAATTATTCCCCCATGGTCTCAGAATAGCGAGATACATGTTCCCGGTGGCATTTCGTCTGAAAGGAGTTGCTGCTTCCGCTGCATCGCTAGAGCGAGAAGGTGGAGGTTGTTCGGTGGCCTGAATGTGTGTGCGAGGATGAATGCACTACTGATTTGTGGCGCTAGGACTTCCACACGATCTTGAGATCGGCAAGCGTTCGACTACATCATCCACGAGTTCCATCTCATTAACAAAGCTTTGTTGGTCTACAAGGGTATGTTCTCTATGGATGTATATCCACCAGTTACTTGTATCTAATAGATAGATCTTGGCGTATAGTAGTTCCCATCGTAGGAATTTTTTTGTTTTCTATGCTATGAACCCAACAATAATTGTATTAATTGGAAATGTTAATACATGTGTGTTAAATAAACAAATAAAGGGTTCCTAGTTACGCCTCTCTATAAACTAGCTCGTTGATTAACAAGATGATCAAGGTTTCCTGATCATGGACATTGTATGTTGTTAATAAAAAGATCACAACATTGGTGAATGATGTGATGAACAGGAAAGGAATATGCCCAAGAGGCAATAATAAAGTGGTTATTATCTTATTCCTTATTTATGATAAAAGTTTATTTTGCATGCTATAATTGTATTAATTGGAAACGTTAATACATCTGTGTTTAATAAACAAATAAAGGGTTCCTAGTTATGCCTCTCTTATAAACTAGCTCATTGATTAACAAGATAATCATGGTTTCCTGATCATGGACATTGGATGTTGTTAATAACGAGGTCACAACTTGGTGGAATGATGTGATGAACATTCATCGGAAGTACAACATTACAATCAAAGTCATTGTGTTTATATTGCTATAACATCATACAAAGTAATCTTAGTCCTTAGACCATGATATCATGTCAATCACTAACACTAGAAGAGTAACTCGATAACATCAAACGTCACATCGTAACAAGGTGACAATAAAGGTGTGTTTAGATACTCCGAAGGTGTTATGTTGAGGCTCATGGATCAAGAGTGTGATTTGTCCATCCCGATGACGGATAGATATTCTCTGGGCCCTCTCAGTGATATCACATTGAGATAGCTTGCAAGCAAGTGATGTGATCACTAGAATGTCATATCACAGGAACAAGAAAAGAGTTCATGTCGGTAACAAGATCAAACGAGATCACATTGAGATACTGATGATCGAATCTCGTATATGTAATATATCATGAGACAAAGGGATTTAGTTACGATGTTAAAGGTTCACACGATCACTAGAGTCATCGTTGAATGTGTGGGAGTCAGTACGAATCTGTAGGTGCAACTGCTGATTATTGATCGAGGAGGGGTCTTGATCATGTCAGCAATATTCGCGAACCGTAGGGTGACACACTTAAGGGATACTGACACCATTTGGAGCAAATATGTTTTAGATAAAGATTTAAGAAAGCACTGGAATCATTTCGATACAAACCGGAATTGTTTTGGGTGAAATTGCAGAAACTGGTTCTGCATGTGATGGGGATATGCCGAATGGGGTATGCCCAACAGGACGTTTCAATTGGGCTGACGCATCTGCGAGTGGACCTGCAGGACAGTGATTGCAATGCGACTGAGAAGGATCCTGACGACTAGAAGCTAGAGGCCTAGAAGCATAGCAGAAGCGCAGTCGGATTAGGTCAAATCCTCCGAGTTCCTAACTGACTTGGTTGTATATCTGTAAACCCTAGCGAGGTAACTGTTGGGAATATGCCCTAGAGGCAATCATGTATGATGTTATTCCCAATGTATTCATAAAGTTATTGTCCATGTATGAACTACTAGTATACATCATTGAATATGTGATTTGATTGTGGAACTATATATTCATGTTGTTCATACTAATTGTCCTTGGTCATTGAGGTTGTGTTGGACACACAACTTAGACTAATGTGAAAGTCGGCAGATGACTCGGTTCCACTTGTCATGGGCATGGAGATGTTATTCCGACTTACACGGATTCGACTAAAGAGTTTAGCGAGTCGGACTAACCCATATTGAGGTACAACGAACAAGTCGTCATTTGTATGTCTCAATCAATGTAATCCTTAGACCTGAGGTTATTGCACAATCCGAGTTGAGGATCACCGACTTAGGTTCTATCAAACACTGTTCCGTCACTGGGCAGTTATAAAGGCAGAGTTTAGGTCGACTGAGAATCAAGCCGCGTGATGTGAATAACCAAGATGGGATTTTTCCCCTCCGACTGGAGAGATATTCTCTGGGCCCTCTCGGAAGATATGATTCGGAAATCATGGCCATGCGCGACTCGGTTAAGTGTTAACCGAGGAGATCGACTAAGATTTAGTTGGATGAATCACTTATCTCGGATCGAGAAAGAGAGTCGAACTATTTAAGGGATGATAATTATTCGCCTATAGTTCAACAAGGTATATCGTGAGGCAAAAGGGACTCAGATGAAAGTTGCATTGGAAGGTATGTCGTCATGACTCTTTGGTACTTGGGAGTTAACACGTTCTTCTAGGATCCCCTACTGACTGATCGGTCACGAGTGAGACTCGGATCATGTCCGTGTCACCATGAGCCTGTCGGGTCACACGCTTAAGAGCGGGAGAAAATTTGGGTTGGACCCAAATAGGAAACAGATTGAGTCAGTGAGTTGGACTCGCAGTGACTAATATAGGCCTTTTAGTGAATGGGCCACAAGTGAGTGCAACCCACTTTCACTCCCTATATAAGCTGGGGCGCAGGTGCTTAGAGCACACGGTTAGGTCATTCCATGTGTTGGAAACCCTAGCCCCAGTCCAGCCCTATCGCCACCATACCGGACCTAGCTATCCACCATCGACGCTCCTCCTCGTACGTGTGGATACTGGAGGAGGTACTATACGTTCAACACTTTGACGATCGTGGATCGGAACGGATCATGAGGACTGCACTGCATCAAGCGACGTGCTTCATCGATTCCGCAACCGCGCCTCTAGTGGTAATTCTCGTGGCCTACTACCTCAGCTAGATATTGGGATCACCGCGTAGGGAAAAGGTTTTGTTTTATCACTGCGTGGCCCAACAGTACCCCTATATAAACCTCCCTAGGGTACTCTCTGTACTTACGTTCCATCATACACCCCATCGACTCACTGCCTAGCCGCCGAGCTCGCCACCATTGTACACACTTGATAATATAATCTAGCAGGAGTAGGTCTTTACCCTCCGGGGGCCGAACCTAGGTAAATCCACGTGTCTCTACCCTCATCTCGCTCCGCATATGGCTGCTTGCTCTTGCCCCAAAGCCTTCCAATCGCTACCCCTGGTAGCGACTGTCGTGGTCATTCCCACGACAGTGGCACCCACAGTGGGGCATGGCCGGTCTGGCCTGAGTTCTAATGCGAGACCCTACTCGCTAATCGATCAGCTGATCGCCACCGGCTGCATGATCTCCAGTAGTGGGATCCTTCAGATCCTGCCCAGTAGCTACATCCCGGAGGGGCGCCCGATCACACATAGCGTGGTGATGCCAGTCAGCACCATCAATTTGTTTGTCAGCTCGGATGCCATTGAACCGACAGCAACGACGATCATCGGCGGGTCGCCACCATGCCGCGATCTACTCTTGGAGGGCCAGATCTGCTCCATCAGCCGCCTCGCCTCCAAGTACGATTCTGCTGCTAGCAATGCGGCCGGAACTGACGCAGCCGCGGACGACGCGGCCCATCCATGACGATGCTGATTCAGCAACCCTCCCTCGGTCACCGGATCCATCACCGCCGCGTCACGCGAAGACTCCATCACACGAGTCTCCAAACCTGAGGATTTCGAGGACCCCTCCATTCTCGGGATCTTTGACTTTGACTCCGGGTCGGAGTCCCCCAAGGACTTCCGCGCTAGATCCAATCGCTTCGACATGATCTACATGGCGGGCAGCGCGACTGCCCCGCTAGATCCATTCTCCATGCCGATCCCACCAACCACGATGGCAACGGAGGTGGAGGAAGCCTGCCTATGCCTGGAAGAGGCGACGCGCAAGGAGCAGGCTGAGCGCGAGAAGTTCCTCCTCAAGGGGCAAACAACACAGGAGATAACGCTCTACCACCACCGCATTAGGACTTGCATGAACTCCAGCATCTAGGGGCACGTACTAAGATTCAATGACGAGAAGACCCTGCCCGCGCAGCCGAGCACGAGTTCTGCGAGAACGCGCCACCCAACGGCAGCAACCACCAGCCACCTGGGGCACCTGCGACTGGAGCCCTACCGCCACCCATAGGTCGCACGCCTCTGCCAGATTAGCCACGGATCATCATCTCACCATAAGCCCGCGACGCCAACGGGCTCCCGCTGTACTCCACCCCGATGGACAATGTCATCGCGGGACAAGCCACAGTCGCCAACCTCAACATCCAGGGAGAGGGCGCACTGCAGATCCAGTACGCCCAGGCCCTACTCGCCAGGGCTGTCAAGCAGCAAGCCGCGGGAGTTGATCCGCAGGGAAAGATGTACTACCGCTCATCGGGGAGCAGGGCATTCCCAAGCGGCCGTCCAACAGTCGCCAACACCCTCAACTGCCCACCGCCCAAGCCCGTGCAGCTCCAACCACGGGCCGCAAACCTTGCGCTCTCCACCAACGAGCCGCGACCTGCGAACAACACGGTTGCCGCCAACAGCCAACCGATCGACGTGTGGACCCACATCGTCAACAACTAGGCTTGGCGAGCCCACCAGCTGCACGATCTGCAGCACACCCTTACCAACTGCGGCGAGCCAGAGCTAAGGGGCTCACTTAGCCGAGTTGGCCTGCAGTGCTTCAGACCAATGATCCAAGGTGAAAAGTACCCGATGAACTTCAAGGCGCCGAAGGAGATTGAAAAGTACGACCCAACATACGACCTAGTGGAGTGACTCGACACATACCTCATGGCGATGGGGATCACCAGCCACACCGACCTGCTTGCCGCCCGCTACCTCCCCCTGATGATGGAGGGAGCGACTCGACAATGGATTAACACCCTCCCCGCGGACAGTATCAATTTGTAGGAGGACATGCGAGAGGCCTTTGTCAGGCACTTCGAGGGCACCTACACCCGCGCCACCACCATCGAGGACATGGAGTGATGCAGCCAGGGATAGCGTGAGTCGACTCGCCACTGGATCTAGCGATGGCAAGACTTGTGGATCAACGCCTCTGGCATCCACCCAGACATGGCGATTCACTGATTCAAGAATGCGTGGTGGTACGAACCTATGGTGGCCAAGATCAAGAGGGTATACCGGATGCTCAACAACATCCCTGACCTCCTGGAGATCACCAAGCGCTACGCAAAGGAGGACCCAAACCAAGACTCCGATGACGAGTCTGGGAGAAGACGCTGCAATGGCGACAACAACAATGGGTGACAACGCGACATGCACTACAACAACACTCGCCTCACCGGAAAGTGCTACGGTGACGGGCGAGTCGACTTCGTCGCCAACACCGGCTATGGGCAGCGCGACCCGAAGAACTTCCACAGAGACGGAGGAAACTATCACGACAACGGAAACTACCGTGCCAACAACACGGCGAGGCCGAAATTCGACCCTGCCGCCCTAGTCAACCAGCCCTGTGTCTACACAGCAGGGAGGGGAAGATCGCCACTCACACCACCGCAGACTGCCATTCCCTCAAGGAGATTGAGAAGGCAAGGCAAGCAAGAGAGGACCCCAACAACAAGCTGCCAAGGGACAACGACAAGCCGGCGGATTCGACAACACCATCGGCTCGCTGCACACCTTCACCGGGCTCGGCACCAAACGCGAGAAGAAGGTGCTCGCCCGCGCGGTCGCCATCAATGCGGTGACCCAAGTCGATGTCCCCCGCTTCCTAACTGGTCTGAGCAAAGCATTACCTGGATTCACCAAGATCACGCGCCTAGTATCGAATATCCGAGGCGAGTCACCCAGGTGGTTAGGCCCAAAGTGGTCGACTACTGGCTACCCAAGACGCTGATGGATGGTGGAAGCTCCATCAATATCCTGTACCTGGATACGTTCAAGAGGCTACACCTCCCGGAGTCGATGATCGAGTCGACCCTCACCACCTTCCACGACATTGTCCACGGTCGGAAGGCGTTCCCGATCGGCAAGGTGATTCTACCAGTCACCTTTGGCACACTAGCAAACTTCCGCACCAAGCGGATCATATTCGAGCTGGTGAACTTCCGTAGCCCCTACCACTGTGTCCTGGGCGTCAGGCGTTCGCCAAATTAATGGCGACCCCACACTATGCCTACAACATGATGAAGATCCCCGGGCCAAGCGCATCATCACCATCCATGGCAACCCCGATATGGCCATGGAGTGCAAGGACAAAGGCGCCGAGCTCGCCGACGCTGTCATCTCGCGGAAACTAACCACGCGGATGAGCTTGCAAAATACGCGAGCAACATCGACAAGGAGGACCCCACCATTCTGAAGAAGCCCACCTCGGAGAACTCTGGGGGAACAACTTTTGAGACGGCCACGCACACTCGCACCGTCGAGCTCGTCCCGGGCGACTCTAGCCAGACGGTCACCATCGGGACAAACATGAGTCCCGCATAGGAAAGCACACTCATTGGGTTCCTATGTGAGATTCGCGACATCTTCGCATGGAAACCATCTGACATGCCTGGTGTCCCGAGGGAACTTGCTGAGCACAAACTAAACGCCGACCCCAAAGTGCGACCGGTGAAGCAGTTGCTGTAGCCTTTCAATGAAGAGCGCCGCCGAGCAATCGCCGAAGAAGTGTAGCGTCTACTCGCTGGGCTTCATCCGGCCAATCAAGTACTCCAAGTGGCTGGCAAACCTAGTCCAGGTTCTGAAGAAGAACAACACTTGGAGAATGTGTATCGACTACACCAACCTGAATAGCGCCTGCCCAAAGGAGGAGTTCCTCCTCCCCCGCATCGACCAGATCATCGCCTTGACTGTAGGCTTGGAGTCGCTGTGCTTCCTCGACGCGTACTCTCGGTACAACCAGATCAAGATGGCGGTCGAGGACAAAGAGAAAACAGCATTCATCACGCCATTCGGCGCCTTCTGTTACACTGCTATGACATTCGGCCTCAAGAACGCCGGCGCAACCTACCAAAGATGCATGCAGGAGTGCCTTGCAAGTCAAATTGGCCGCAACATCCACCTCTACATCGACGACGTGGTGGTAAAGTCCACCCGCCAGAGCGACCTGCTCGCTGACCTGGCCGAAACCTTCACAAATCTACAGAGGTACAAGATCAAGCTTAACCCAGGGAAGTGCACCTTCGGCATGCCCACCAGACATCTCCTGGGGTACGTCGTCTCCAAGCGAGGCATTGATGCAAACCCCAGCAAGATCGACACCATCGCACGGCTCGGGAAACACGAGTGCCTACGTGACATTCAGAAGCTGGTTGGGCGAGTCGTGGCTCTCAGTCGCTTCATCCCTCGGCTCGGTGAGAAGGCAATGCCCCTCTACCGCCTGATGCGCAAGAACCACATGTTCCAATGGGACGAAGAAGCGGACAACACGCTCAAAGCGCTCAAGGAAGTGCTGCTCGTAGCACCACTGCTCGCTGCCCCAGTCGACAAAGAGCCAATGCTTATCTACGTCGTGGCCTCCACTCGATTCGTTGGCGCCGTGATGGTCGGTGAGCGACCAGAAGAGGGCAAGGATCACCCCGTATAGCGTCCAGTCTACTACATCAGCGAGGTTCTAACGGACTCAAGGCAGCGCTACCCGCAGTACCAGAAACTGGTGTATGCGGTCTTCAGAACCCACTGACAGCTCCCGCACTACTTCCAGGAGCACCCCATCAAGGTCGTCTCCTCCATGCCGCTGCAGGACATCATCGCAATTGTGAGGCGACTGGGCGAGTCACCAAGTGGGCCGTCGAAATTGGCGTCGATAACATCAAGTACGAGCCATGCAAAGCGATCAAGTCGCAAGCCTTGGCTTATTTCCTCGCTGTCTGGGAAGAAGCATAGTAGCCGGAGAAGCTGCCCTATCTCCACTACTAGTCACTCCACTTTGACGGGTCCAAGAGCACGGACGGCCCAGGGGCTAGGATCGTACTCACCTCCCCCAAAGGTGACAAGCTCCGCTACATGTTGCACCTCGACTTCACGCCTTACACCAACAATATGGCCGAGTATGAGGCCCTTCTTCACGACATGCGGGCTGCCAAGGATATGAACGTCAATCACCTACCGTGCTACGATGACTTCGACCTCGTCACCGCACAAGTCGCTGGTACCTGCAATGCCGTCTCCCCCACCATGATAGTGTACCGCCAAGCGGTGGACCAGCTAGGGGGCCACTTTGTCGGCTATTCCGTCGAGTGGATCGACAGACAGAAGAATGAGGAGGCTGACGCACTCTCCCGTATTGGGGCGGCCCGTCAAACACCACCTGCGGGTGTCTTCCTTGACATCATCAACAAGCCCTCGGTCTCCCTACCAAAGGAGATCGACATCGGGATACCTCTACAGCCCGAACCTGCCCTGGTCTCCATGATCATGAAGCCTAGCGACTGGACTGCACCATATGTCGCCTTCCTCAAGCACAAGGTCCTGCCCACCGACGAGATAGAGGTGTGAATGATCGTACGCCGCTGCAAATCCTTCATCATTATCAACGGCGAGCTCCACAAACGCAACATGACTGGCTTATTCTAGCGCTGCGTATAGCGAAAAGAAGGGCGCAAGATCCTGCAGGACATCCATGCTAGCGACTGCGGCCACCACACCGGGGCCCGGTCGCTAGTCACCAAAGCTATGCCACATGGCTTCTACTGGCTCCCGCACACACCGACACCACCGACATCGTCCAATGGTGCGTCGGGTGCCAGAAGTACGCGAACCAGACGCATATACCTGGTTCGGCCCTCAAGACCATCCCCATCACCTATCCATCTCCGTATGGGGCATCAAAATGGTGGGCCCATTCAAAAAGGCCCCGTCTGGCTTCACCCACCTCCTGGTCGTAGTCGACAAGTTCACCAAGTGGGCGGAGGCCAAGCCAATCAAGAAGTGCGATGGAAAGACCGCTACCAAGTTCCTCCATGAGCTCATCTATCAGTACGGCTACCCGCATAGCATTATCACGGATAATGACACCAACTTTGCCAAAGGCGCCACGGCTGATTTCTGCGAAGAGCATGGCATACGACTCGACCTCGCCTCAGTCACCCACCCGGAGTCGAACGGTCAAGCAGAGCGCGCCAACTAAAGTGTCCTCCATGGCCTCAAGCCGCTACTATAGGTCCCCCTCGAGCGAACCACCGGATGCTGGGTCGAAGAGCAACCCTCCGTGATATGGGGCATCCACACCTCCATCAACCGCTCAACAGGGTTCACGCCCTTCTTCATGGTGTACGGCGCTAAAGCCGTCATGCCAACTAACCTGGACACGACCCTCCTTGGGTCGTCAATTATGCGGAGGCGGATAACAAGGTTGCCCGCCAAGACGGGGTCGACCAGCTTGACGAAGCACGCGACCTAGCTTGCTCTCGCACCGCTATCTACCAGCAAGGACTCCGTTGCTACCATAGCCGTCGAGTCCAGACTCGCACCTTCCAGGAGGACGACCTGGTCCTTCGACTGGTCCAGGACAAGAAGCGCATGCACAAGCTTTATCCCCCATGAGAGGGGCCATTCGCCATAGGGCGAGTCCTTGGCAACGACGCCTACTACCTCATCGACGTACGAGGCGATGGCCAGCTCGAAGTAGAGAGGCCATGGAATGTAAACCTCCTCCGAAAGTTCTATACATAGAACTAAAAAATGTACTCAGCTGCTATATGATGAAATAAAATCGATTCGCACAAATTGTGTCTACTCGCCGTTTTCTTGTGCCAATCACACTCATACATTTAGCAAAACATTACCTTCGAAAGTCGAGCCTTGGTCGAGCGACCGACATGGCTACGTAGTGCGGCTCAAGGGCACCGAAAATATTCGGGCGTTGCACCGTCCACGAAAACGCCACCCCAGAGCCACCATCGGAGTCGCCTCGCTCGACTGGCCTGCCGGGCCAAGACAACTGAACACGCTTCTGACAGCAAACCAGTCCTCCCCACCCCCGTGCACGGCGACTCGAAAGGTCAAGTACCACACTTGGGGACTCGCCACAAACGTCCCTCACGCGGCTCGAGAATGCACTAAGTATGAGAGCCTACCTCGGGCTCACCACACGACTGCTTTTCCAAGGCAGGGGGTGACACATTACAAACAACATACAAACGTCCTCACCTACCTTGGGCATGCGACTAACATGGCCAAGCACGACGCTCGGGGACTCGCCTAACCAACCCCAGTCGCGTCTGGGAAAACGACCAAGTATAGAACACCCCTTGGGGTCGCCAAGTGACTGGCTCCACGAGCCACGGCGAGTCAACTACGGTTAACCTAACAAACAAACATACATACACACGAGGTTAGCCCCACCAAAGGGCGGATGCGCTTGGGGACTCGCTCAACCAAAAATACGAAACAACCAACAATAACACAACAATGCGAGTCGATTGCCCTTTTTACTTCAAACAACAAAATATATTGTTTGCCATCAAGGTACATTACAAAAGGGGCTAGTCGCCACGACTAACACAAATGCCCTAGGGCAATTCCTTCACTTTGTAGGATTCGAAGAAGAAGCACCGCCATCGCCCTTGGACCCGACAAATGGCTCCCAAGGGTTCAACGGGTACGTCATCAGCTGCTTCACCAACGACCACCGAAAGGGCTGCTCCGACTTCAGATCACAGTGCTCCGGTTCGTAGTCACCCGACGCCACCACCATCTCTTGGTATGGTAGCAGATCCCCCATCGCCAACACCTGCTCCACGAATGGAGCAGCCTTGGCGGTCAACTTGAGCACCTCCACGATCTCCACCGAGGCAGTCACCGAGGGATACCCGATGGTGACGTCGTCGAGGTCAAAGTCATCGGGGAAGTGCGCGAGCCTGAGACTGAGCGCCATGGTGGCCTCGCGCCAGAAGGCCGATCACGCCATCCATTCGACCACCACGGGTGCATCCTCGAGATAGCGCCACACTTCCGTTAGCCCACCAGGAATCACCTCGGTGGGAGAGATCCCTTGAAGAACAGCCTGGACGCAAAACGACAAATTGGTGGCCGCATTCGCTACCGCCGTCATGCATTGTGAGGCGTCAAGGGTCTGCACCACTGGGTCACTTTGACCTATCACGGCTGCAATGTCAGAAAATCAGTACCACTTTGACCCAGTGGACTCACCCGCTCGAGGACTCGCCCGCTCGGGACTCGCCATATAATAGAAAAGTAGGAGAAGAAGAAAAGATACTCACCAAGGAGTTTGCAGCATCTCTCCTTCACATGCTTCTCAAGCGTCGCAAGGTTGTCCTACAACCCAGGAATACTGAGTCGGAGGCCTTCCGCTCCTCTTCCGTTGCGGCGACCGCAACCTTGGCCCTTTCCTCATAAGAGATCATCGAGGCCTTCGCCGCCTCTAGCTCCTTCGTCAACAACACTATTAGCTCCTCCGCCATGGCCGAAGTGGCCTTCGCGTCCTCCAGTTCAGCGACTAGAACATAACCCTCGCGGGCCTTGGCGATTGAAGAGAAAGAATCAACTAAAGGAAAGAAGACAGTATCTTAGTATCCACACAATAGCAAGAACCCAAACTCACCAAAGGCAATACAACTTACCAGTAGATGCCTGGAGTCGCTGATTGGCCTCCTACGTCTCCCGCAGATCATGCTCCAAGCGCTCCTTTGCAGCCTGCCAATCGGACGATTCCCTTTCTAGGCCCTGCAAACAGAAAACAATAAAGGATTGGACAACTAAAGTTCTAAGTGCCTAGCCACTGAAATTCAGCGACTAGACCCTCGGGGACTGGATGACTAAAGTTCTAAGTGTCTAGCCAGTGAAATTCAGTGACTAGACCCTCGGGGACTGGACATACCTGTATAGCGGCACCTAACATGTCGTGCATCTCAATGGCATCCGTCAAAGCAATAACGAACGATGTTGTTCAACGTCACCATCAACTACCTCCGGAACTTGTGGCGATGGCGTTGCAGTCGCCACGACAGAGGCCCTCACCACAAAGCGAGGGAACGATGCGGTCGTCACGATCGGGGTGCTGGCCACAGGCATCGGTACCTCCACTGGCTTGGTCGGTTTGCTCGGCTCCGAGCTGGCAGACACTTCACCTTCGGCAGGAACGGCGGAATCGTCCTTCCCCAAGTCTTGTTCCACCACGGTAGCGGAGTCGCCCTCCTTCTTCTTCTTCACGACTTCACTTGGCGCCTCCACCGTGACGACCTTCCTCTTCTTGGAAGGGTCGACTCTCACTTCGGCATCGACTGGCGGAACCTTGGCCACCAAAGGGCGACCAATCTTCTTGGCACCACACCTGCAAAATCTCCACTGTCAATGAGCTGAGGATACAAGAAAAACATCGAAACACGAGAGAGAAAGCATCAAACTTACTTGGAGATGGGGAGATTGTGCAAGTCGGTGCTAATGTGGGAAGGCTTCTCCAGCTCTGGGCCCAACTTGCGTGAGAGCCCCTTCTCAAACACACCCGCGGCCCACGACACCGCGGGCTTCCTTGATGCTGAGCTTGCGGCTCCAGGAACCTCCGGCCCGGGTGACACGAGCGCCTTCTCCGGTGGCGGGTACTTCGACCCCATGTTCTTAGCAGCCCCTGGCTCTAGGGCCGCCAAGGCTGCCAGCGCGATCACGGTGAGCGGAACCGCCAGTTCTACCACCACATCCACTTCCCCTATTTCCATCATCAAAGCAGGGTCCTCCAGAATCTTGGTTGTGGCCTCGCCCTCCTCGTCATCAGACTCCTCATCTGACGAGTCGAACGCCACCACCGAATGAGGTGGTGATGTCTGTTTTGTCGTTGGCTTCTTCGCGGGCGACTTTGCCTTCAGCACGAGCTCCGCCGGTGTTGCCACGCGCCGTGAGCTATGCTCCTACATGATACCTTCATCGTTGTTGTGCTCTTCGAGGCTGCGACTTTCCTCGATCTCACGTTGCTTTTCCCACGGGTCTTACGGGTCGTGAGCACAAGTGCGACAACCTCGGCTACCTCATCCTCGCCGTCGGAAGACTCGACCGCTCCTTCTTCAAGCTTGGAAGGAACCTCTTCGTCAAGAGGAGGGAGCCAATTTTCTAGTACCTAAAACATCTGACAAAGATAGAAAGGTGATCAAAACAAGCACAAAAACCGTGACTGCAAAACTGCGACTGGGAAATTTTGACTGCAAAAGATCCAATTGCGAAATTAAGTATAAGAAAGAAGGCTTACTATGGGGGCCTGCCACTTCCCGGTCACGGTATATGGAGTGAGCCCGGCCTTGGGGTCGTTGTACTCCGTGTCCATGATCTTCTTCAGCGCGACGATGTAGTCGTCGGCCTCCTAGACCTCCTTGCTCACCTTCGTGGCGTCGTCCTTACCGGTGTATTCATACATCTAGTAGGCTCGGTTGGCTAGCGGGACCAACCACCGCCCGAGCCAGCACTTGTACAAATTGATGGTCTCCAGGACCTCCTTCTTCAGCTCCTTGATCTGCAACAACATTTCGTCAACGACCATCCTTTGGTCTTCAGGAAGCGTGGTCACTAACAGCCGACACGGTTTGCTCCTCTCGGCGGTGTACATTGGGAGTGCCACCTCACCGTCAGGTGTAGACTCCTTCACATAAAACCATCTCTTCTTCCATTTGCTGGAGGCTTTCTTCGACAGCAGAAGCTTCATGAAGGTGGCCTTGGGCTTTAGTTGAAACGTTACTCTGCCCACCGCCAGGATGGGGCCACCGACTTCTTCACGATCGACGCTGCCGTGGAACAGCTCCAGCCACAAGGGAAAGTAGGGGCAACACCCCAGGTAACTTTCACAGAAGGTGACAAAGATCACGAGCTGCTCCACGCTATGTGGCCCTAGATCCGATGGCTTGATCGTGTAATACACGCAGAATCGCCGGAAGAAGAGAGATGTTCGGAAGCGTAGCCCTCTTTCTAAGTGGCTCTGGAAGTAGATGAATTTGCCAGGGCGAGGCTTCGGCTCCGTCTCGCCGAGCGTAGGGATGCCCGCATCTAGAAGGACTTCAAGGTAGCCGTGGTGCATTTGGATTTGCCCAACAGATCCTTCGAAGGCGCCATAAGGAGGAATGGATTTGCTTTCTCTGGAATTTTTGGATTAGGGAAGGCGGAAAGACTAAGGGTGTGCAGGGGCGGAGAAATGTGGGGAAGATGCGCGACTCCTCCTGTCACTCTCCTTATAAAGGGATGTTACCCAACAATTTCAGAGTAGTCGTTATCCTACGGTAATTGCGCCAAAGTTACCGTTGGGTTACCCAACGGCTAGTTTGACTAAGCTGACGGTCCAACTTCATCACTCGACTCGCCTGCTGGTGCGCCTTGTCCACTTGATAGGGTGCAGTGATTTGAGCATAAATCCACTCGCCAATGTTGCGACTGAAGACAGGCTGAGGAGACTTCCTCCTTCATTAAGGGAGACCAGCACCGATTCGACTGGGCGTCCAAATTGGACTCGCCTACTCCGACTGCCAAATGAACACCTGCGCCGAACCAATGTTGGCCTCAGGGACTACTGATGGGGATATGCCGAATGGGGTATGCCCAGCAGGACGTTTCAATTGGGCTGAGGCCTCTGCGAGTGGTCCTGCAGGACGGAGATTGGAATGTGACTGAGAAGGAGCCTGGCGACTAGAAGCTGGAGGCGTAGAAGCGTAGCAGAAGCCTAGTCGGATTAGGTCAAATCCTCCAAGTTCCGAAATGACTCGGTTGTATATCTGTAAACCCCAGCGAGGTACAAGCTATATAAACCTCCCTAGGGTACTCTCTATACTTACGTTCCATCATACACACCATTGACTCGCTGCCTAGCCGCCAAGCTCGCCACCATTGTGAAGGGAATATGCCCGAGAGGCAATAATAACGTGGTTATTATCTTATTCCATGTTTATGATAAATGTTTATTTTACATGCTAGAATTGTATTGATCGGAAACATCAATACATGTGTGTTTAATAAACAAAAAGGGTTCCTAGATATGCCTCTCTTATAGACTAGCTTGTTGATTAACAAGATGATCAAGGTTTCCTGATCATGGACATTGGATGTTGTTAATAACAAGGTCACACCATTGGTGGAATGATGTGATGAACATTCATCCGAAGTATAGAATTATGATCAAAGTCATTATGTTTATATTGCTATAATATCATACGAAGTAATCTTTATCCTTAGACCATGAGATCATGTTAATTGCTAACACCGGAAGAGTATCTTGATAACATCAAACGTCACACCGTAACAGGGTGACTATAAAGGTGGGTTCAGTGCTACGAAGGTGTTATGTTGAGGCTCATGGATCAAGAGTGGGATTTGTCCATCCCGATGACGGATAGATATACTCTGGGCCCTCTCGGTGATATCACATTGAAATAGCTTGCAAGCAAGTGATGTGATCACTAGAATGTTATATCACGGGAACGAGAAAAGAATGCATGTCGGAAAGGAGATCAAACTAGGTATGGAGATACCGATGATCGAATCTCGGACATGTAATATATCGCGAGACAAAGGGATTTAGTTACAAGCGTTAAAGGTTCTCACGATCACAGAAGTCATCGTTGAATGTGTAGGAGTCAGTATGGATCTCCAGGTCTCGCTGCTGATTATTGATCGGAGAGGGGTATCGATCATGTCTGCATTATTCGTGAACCATAGGGTGACACACTTAAGGGATACCGACACCATTTGGAGCAAATATGTTTCAGATAAAGATTTAAGAAAGCGCTGGAATTATTTCAATAGACACCAAAACTATTTCGGGTAAAATTGCTGAAATTGGTTCTGCATGTAATATTGAAATGTTGCAGGGGGTTTTATGTGAATGTTTGTTAATTAAAGTAATTAAAAAAATTCTGAATAAAATTAATAAAAGAGTTTTTATTAAATGAGAGAGCATTACATTTGGAGAAATTTAATGCAGTTAAAATGGAGACTTTAAAAGAGAATGTGAATGGGCAAATTTATGTGGAGGGAGTTACCACCACATGAATGGAGGAGGTGAAGGGTCACCTCCTCCATGCACCGGCCATGAAGGAGGGGCACCCCCTCCTCCGATAAAAGGCCACCCCTCCTCACTTCTCACACACACATCCTTGTGAAGGATCTCTCTCCCCCTCTAGTATTATTTCCCCATGGTCTCGGATTAGCGAGATACATGTTCCCGGTGGCTTTATCTGGAAAGGACTTGCTGCTTCCGCTGCTTTGCTAGAGCGTGGGACGGAGGTTGTCGGGGTACCGGACGTGTGTGCGATCACGGGTGCACCGCTGCTTTGCGGTGCTGGACTTGGTGGTGCTGGAGCTGGATCTGATGGATGTGCTGGAGCCGGACCTGCTGGACTTCATCACGATCTTGAGATCGGCAAGTGTACGACTACATCAACCACGAGTTCCTACTCGTTAACAAAGCTCCTTGTCTACGAGGGTAAGTTCTTGTTGGATGTATGTCCACCCGTTGCTTTGTACCTAGTAAATAGATCTTGGCGTGTAGTTCACACCGTAGGAAATTTTTTGTTTTCTATGTCATGACCCAACAAAGGGTATCGAGCTGATCTATGCGTAGGTGCTTTGCACGGGTAGTACACATATGTTTATATGTGGGCAATGATGATCATGTTATTGCTTCTTTCATGTATTTTGGATATTGGTGGCATAGTGGGATGAAGCGGCCCGGACCAACCTTACATGTCATCGTACATGAGACCGGTTCCACGACTGACATGCAACTTGTTTTGCATAAGTGGCTGGCGGTGTCCGCTCTCCTACTATAGTCAATATCTGATTTACAACGAGTTGCTAATAACTTAGTTATCCTCGCTAGGTTCATGTTCGTAGGTAAGAACGGTTCTATCTCCGAAAGCCCTAAGCCACGTAAAACTTGCAATTGATAAATTAGAGGCGTCTAGTTTAGATCGTTGCTAGGCTAGTGTATTGATATGGTATTTTTGTAAGTAGATGTATGATAGATACTCTTACAACACACTCACCGTGTAAGTTCCATAGACCTTGGCCTTACACACAAAGGAATGATAGAGATCATACCACGATGCAAGTGATAGAGATCAAATGCATGGACCATATCATCTCACTTTACACATTAGGTGTTAGCATCTTATACTGCTAGTTTGGCGTTTTCTATAGCATTGTAAGATGATCCCTCATTTAAATATCAAGATAAAATGTGTTCTTCCTTAAGTATGCACCGTTCTATGGATCGTGTTTCGAGACATCACATGATGATCGGGTGTTCTCAACTCTACGCTTTCATGCAACGGGTGTAAGACAGTTTTACACACGCGAATACTAAGGTTCTTACTTGGCGAGCCTAGCATGTACAGACATGGCCTTGGAACACAGACCGAAAGGTTAAGCATGAGTCATATAATTGATGTTATGACCATATTGATGCTCGCCTTTGAAGCTACACCGACTCACATGATGATTGGACTTGGTGTAGTGGATTTGGTTCATGTAATCACCAAAAAGGCATGAGGGATGTTGTTTTTGAGTGGGAGTTCATTTCTAATTTGGATTAGTCAAACTCAATTTGTCATAAACTAAATCAAAGTGAATTTGCATAATTTGTTGTAGTCATTCGCATCTATTCACTACCTTATGTATAGTTTTTATTTGAGATAATAGAGCTACAGAATTCTGGATATTTACTTTACGAACTGGTATTGTATTGTTTTGAATGTCAATTTAAAGTTTATAAGTCCTATTGCAAACTTTCAGCAAACTCTATTTACTCCATGAAGTTTAATAAGTAGTATTAAATCAAGAGTAAGAATTCCCATGTTAGTATCTAAAGTATCATGTTTGCCTCCATGATTATTGATATTCAAAAAGTTGTTTTAATATCAAGATTATATTGGAGCTGGAAATTGTTTCAGAAACCATCATGTGTGAAAGATATTGTGATATCTGAAACAATGTTTTTGGTTGCATTATGATAGAGTATAATTTAGCAAAATACATGTTCTCATATTGTATGAGAATTTGTGAAGGATGGAGATGCTAGGCATCCGAATCTACCAAAAAGGTTTTGGGAACTGATATTATACTCATGATTCTTCCTTATAGGCTATAGTAGCTTGATCATGAAAGTTTTCATGATAAGGATGAATAGAAGATGTAAGTAAAATGTTTACTACACTAATAGATTACTAAAGAATGGATTTTTGAAAGAACACCAAACATTTGATGATGGTGATCCACTTCAAAATGCAAGTCCAAAGGTATTAGTATTTGACTATATACGCTTTGTACCATGTGTCATGTTGATGACACCACTATTGATGTTGATAGATTCTTTTAAAAGAAAAGGAATTGCTGAAAGAGAATCTATAAAATATTTGGCAGAAAATAAAAGGTTGGAGATGTCCAACTTAGGTATACAGAAGATATACATGTTATGGCTATATTCCTTGCTTGTTAAACAATGTGGTTCTTAGGTATTGGATACCGAATTGGTTGGTATGAAGTGTCATATAGGACAACGCAATTCATGAACTACAATGGCCTAAGTAACCAGCAAGAGAATGAGTGATGATGTTCATCGAAAACAAATAAAGTGTTATTGTGTTTTTCGTTGTCATCAAACCAAACCTTCAAGATTTGTTTAAATAATTGTTATTTTGTTCCGGTATTATGAGAACAATGGCTGTTCAAATAATTACCGTATTCCATAAAGGATGGATGCACTTTTACAAGTCTAGTTGGAGAAATCACATCCATAAACACTATTGCTAAAATGTCGCAAGACAAATGATTGAAAGATCACTTATGAAGTGACATTGCTGTTTGAATTATATTTGAAAGACAACATGAAGAAACTCCATGTTGATGGAATTTTGGAGTCCTTGATTTTGATCAATTGACGCACGTGAGACTTTCCTCGAGATAATTGAAACTCCGTTCATAGGCCAAAGAGGAACGGATGACTAGCTTATTGGAAATTGTGCATGCTGATGTGCATAAGTCCATTATGTGTAGCCATATGCGATGGATCTTTTTGCTTCATATGCTTTCTCTGAAAATTTGAGTGAATATAACTGTATATTTACTTAACAAGGAAGAAGTATGAAACATTTGAAAATTGTTCAAAGACTTTCAAGATGAAGTGGAAAATCATTGTAACAAGAAAATAAAGAGTTTACGATTCGATCATAAAGGAAGATGTTTGAGTTACATGTTTATCAAAAACACCTAAGACTTGAGGAATTATTCCATGATTTGTGTTTCCCGATAAACCATAGGAGTATGGCATATTCGAGAGATAAAATCAAACCATGTTTGACATGGTAAGATCAAGGGTGTCATTTATAAAACTGCCATTATGTTTTAAGGATTGAAGCTTTAGAGACTACCACTTTTACACTGAAAAGAGCACCATCGTGATCCATTGAAATGACACCATATGAGTTATGGTTTGGGATAAAACCCGAATTGTCTTTTCTTAAATTTTGGTATGCTATGCATAAGTAAAATGTTTACAACCAAAGTCGGATGAGCACGTCTTTGTAGGTTATCCCAAAGAATTTGTTGGGAATTTCTCCATAACACCGAGGACAAAAGAGTTTGTTACTTGGAACGTCAAGTTTCTTGAGAAGGAATTTTTCGTGAAAAGTTAAGTGGGAGGACAATAGAACTTTGATAAGGTTGTTGAACCTTAGCTATATGTGATAAGTGGCATGGCGCGGAAAAGTGTCCGTGGCAGCCACAATGCTCATGGCTCTCGTGATTACAAAAGGTGTGATCTCGGAGATTAGAGTTCCTATAGAACCGTGTGGGTCGGTAAGAATCAAATAGTAAGATTTGATAAGCAAGTCGTTATTGTTTTGACAATGATGAACCCACTACATGCAAAGAAGCGATGATGGGCCCTGACTCCATAAAATGACTAGAAGTCATAGAATCCGTGATAGTATCCATACACGAGAAAATAAGTTTCTGAACTTGGAAGACCCTCCAGAAAGGCGTGAAGCCTATCGGTCGTGTTTGGATCTATAAAGAAATAAGACATGGATGTTTAACATCTATGAAATAGTTGACATGTCAGAAAGAAGTTTACGATAATGTTCAAGGAGTTGACTATGACAAGATTTGATCTTTCATAGTGATATATAGTCTTGGCGGATTAATGTAGCAACCACTACATATAATTTGGTATATGGTAGTTGAATAAACAAAACAAGGTTCTTCTAATAGAACGGTAACCTAGGACATGTACATGACATGGTCCGAAGGGTTTTGTTAATTCAAAGGGTGCTAAAAGGGCATGTAAACTTCAATAGTTGAAGTAATCATAGTGGAGTTGGAATCTTCACCATGATGAAACTATTAAAAGAGTTTAAATTCATCGGAGATGATGAAGATGCTTGCATTTGCAAGAAATTAAGTGGGAGCACTGAGACATATTTCTAATACATTATGTAGAGGACATATTGTTGATTGGAAATGATGTATCTTGTATTGACACAAGTTAATAATTTCATTAAAATAAGATTTCGATGAAAGACTTGGGCAAACCCGGAATATTAGGCATCAATATCTATATGGATAGATTAAGGCGCTAATATGGTTGTGCCAGACATACATATATGAGATATTGAAAGGGTTCAATATGGAAACAATAAGAAAGGTTCTTGCTGCATGGAAAGGATTGTATCAAAATTCAAGTGTTTCAACACTTGGTGAGTAAAATCACATGAAGATTTTGATCGATTATACCATGATATGTATATATCCAGAATGTCCTATGCTCTAAATGTTATGAGCATATACCAGAATGATTCATAAGATGATCATTGGACAATAGTAAAGATATTCTTATGAGCTTTGGAAGAACTAAGAATATATAATGTATAAGTGACAAATAATTAAAGGTAGTTCATTGTAAAGTGTTACATTGATACTAGTTTTGTCACAAGATACAAATTAAATTTATCTCAATTTAGACTATGGGTGGCACAATATAATGGAAAGGATGTTCCATGATGGATTTGGATGAGTTCCAAAGTTGAGACATTGTGACGGATACTACAACAAAAGGCTAAGTATGACTGCTATAGTAGCAGCATAGGAGGGCATTTGTGTTAAGTAGTTTGTTATCAAACTAGGTGTGGTTCAAAGTGGGCTAATACTATGAAGATATATTTTGTGACAATAATATCAACATATTTTGAGCCAAACGAACTAAAGGTTTCACCAAAGGACCAAATTTATACAATGCCATCTCATTTGAGAATGAGTGATGCGTAGAGACGCACAGGCATGCAAATACACACGGACCTGAAACTGTCAGATCCAGAAATTATGTTAACCACTAGCAATAGCGTATATGCAACACCAGAAAGCCATAGGTGTTCAATACGCAAAGTTTTTCAAACTAGATTATTGACTCTAGTGCAAGTGGGAGACTGAAGGGAATATGCCCGAGAGGCAATAATAAAGTGGTTATTATCTTATTCCATGTTTATGATAAATGTTTATTTTACATGCTAGAATTGTATTGATCGGAAACATCAATACATGTGTGTTTAATAAACAAAAAGGGTTCCTAGTTATGCCTCTCTTATAGACTAGCTTGTTGATTAACAAGATGATCAAGGTTTCCTGATCATGGACATTGGATGTTGTTAATAACAAGGTCACACCATTGGTGGAATGATGTGATGAACATTCATCCGAAGTATAGCATTACGATCAAAGTCATTATGTTTATATTGCTATAATATCATACGAAGTAATCTTTATCCTTAGACCATGAGATCATGTTAATTGCTAACACCGGAAGAGTATCTTGATAACATCAAACGTCACACCGTAACATGGTGACTATAAAGGTGGGTTCAGTGCTACAAAGGTGTTATGTTGAGGCTCATGGATCAAGAATGGGATTTGTCCATCCCGATGACGGATATATATACTCTGGGCCCTCTCGGTGATATCACATTGAAATAGCTTGCAAGCAAGTGATGTGATCACTAGAATGTTATATCACGGGAACGAGAAAAGAATGCATGTCGGAAACGAGATCAAACTAGGTATGGAGATACCTATGATCGAATCTCGGACATGTGATATATCGCGAGACAAAGGGATTTAGTTACAAGCGTTAAAGGTTCTCACGATTACAGAAGTCATCGTTGAATGTGTAGGAGTCGATGGATCTCTGTGTCCGCTGCTGATTATTGATCGGAGAGGGGTCTCGATCATGTCTGCATTATTCGTGAACCGTAGGGTGACACACTTAAGGGATACCGACACTATTTGGAGCAAATATGTTTCAGTTAAAAATTTAAGAAAGCGCTGGAATTATTTCAATAGACACCAAAACTGTTTCGGGTAAAATTGCTGAAATTGGTTCTGCATGTAATATTGAAATGTTGCAGGGGGTCTTATGTGAATATTTGTTAATTAAAGTAATTAACAAAATTCTGAATAAAATTAATAAAAGAGTTTTTATTAAATGAGAGAGCATTAAATTTGGAGAAATTTAATGCATTTAAAGTGGAGACTTTAAAAGAGAATGTGAAGGGGCAAATTTATGTGGAGGGAGTTACCACCACATGAATGGAGGAGGTGAAGGGTCACCTCCTCCATGTGCTAGCCATGAAGGAGGGGCACCCCCATCCTCCTATAAAAGGCCACCCCTCCTCAATTCTCACACACACACCTCCTATGAAGGATCTCTCTCCCCCTCTAGTATTATTTCCCCATGGTCTCGGATTAGCGAGATACATGTTCCCGGTGGCTTTATCTGGAAAGGAGTTGCTGCTTCCGCTGCTTTTCTGGAGAGAGGGATGGAGGTTGTCGGGGTACCGGACATGTGTGCGATCACGGATGCACCGCTGCTTTGCGGTGCTGGACTTGGTGGTGCTGGAGCTAGATCTGATGGATGTGATGGAGCCGGACCTGCTGGACTTCATCACGATCTTGAGATCGGCAAGTGTACGACTACATCAACCACGAGTTCCTACTCGTTAACAAAGCTCTTTGTCTACGAGGGTAAGTTCTCGTTGGATGTATGTCCACCCGTTGCTTTATACCTAGTAGATAGATCTTCGCGTGTAGTTCACACCGTAGGAATTTTTTTGTTTTCTATGCTGCGGACCCAACACATTGTACACACTTGATAATACAATCTAGCAGGAGTAGGTCTTTACCCTCCGGGTGGCCGAACCTGGGTAAATCCCTATGTCTCTACCCTCATCTAGCTCCGCAGATGGCTGCCCGCTCTTGCCCCAAAACCTTCCAATTGCTACCCCTGGTAGCAACTGTCGTGGTCATTCCCACGACAACATGTGATATTGAAATGTTGCAAGGGGTTTCATGTGAATGTTTGTTAATTAAAGTAATTAACAAAATTATGAATAAAATAAATAAAATAGTTTTATTAAATGAGAGTTGTCTTAAATTTGGTGGAAATTTAATGCATCTTTGAGTGGGATTTTGAGTGGAGAAAATGGAGGGCCAAATATTTGTGAGTGGGAGCTCTACCCACAGGAATGAGAGGAGGCGAGGGGATCCTCCATGGCTACCGGCCATGGGAGGGGATGCCTCCCCCTCCCCTATAAAAGGCCCCCTCTCCATCCTTCTCACTCACACGTCCCTGTGAAGGATCTGTCTCCCCCTCTAGAAATTATTCCCCATTGTATCGGATTAGCGAGATACATGTTCCTGATGGCTTTATCTAGAAAGGAGTTTCTGCTTCCGCTGCATCGCTAGAGCGATGATGCAGAGGTTGTCAGGGTACCAGACGTGTTTACGATCACGGACGCACTGCTGCTTTGTGGTGTTGGACTTGCTGGTGCTGGAGCTGCTGTACTTGCTGGTGCTGGATCTGCTGGACTCGCTGGACTTCATCACGATCTAGAGATCGGCAAGTGTATGACTACATCATCCATGAGTTCAAACTCATTAACAACACTTTATCGCCCTTCAAGGGTATGTTCTCGATGGATGTATATCCACCCATTGATTGTATTTAGGTAGATAAATTTTGGTTCTTAGTTGTTCACATCGTAGGATTTTTTTGTTTTCTATGCTGGGAACCCAACTATTGTATTAGAGCATGATCTATGCGTAGATGCTTTGCACGGGTAGAACACATATGAGTACGTGGGGGTTAATGATCATTTTATTGCATCTTATATGTATTTTGGATATTGGTGGCATACTGGGATGAAGCGGCCCGGACTAACTTTACATGTCCTCGCACATGAGACCTGTTCACGCTTGACATGCAACTAGTTTTGCATAAGTGGCTAGCGGTTGTCTGTCTCTTCTACTATAGTCTATATCTAATTTACGACGAGTTGCTAATAATTTGGTTATCATTGTTGTGGTTCCATGTTCGTATGTAAGACCGGTTAAGCCCTAAGCCACGTAAAACTTGCCATTGATAAATTGGAGGCCTCTAGTTTATATTGTTGCTGGGATAGTGACATGATATGGTACTGTTATAATTTGAAGTATAGTTGATACTCTTGGAAATTATAGCACACCTAACGTGTAAGTTCCATAGACCTTGGCCTTACACATAAAGGAATGATAAAGATCATACCAAGATGCACATGATAGTGATCAAGTGCAAGAACCATATCATTTCACTTTACACATATGATGTTTGCATCTTATATTGCTTGTTTGATCTTTTAGTAGCATTTTAAGATGATCCCTCATTTAGATATCAAGATAAAAATGTGTTCTTCCTTAAGTACGCACCATTTTATGTTTCATCGCTTCAAGACATCGGGTGATGGTCAGGTGTACTTGAATCCATCTTCGTATAACGGGTGTAAGACAATTTTACACACGTGAGTACTAAGGTTCTTGCTTGGCAAGCCTAACATGTACATACTTGGCCTCGGAACACGGACCGAAAGGTTAAGCATGAGTCATATGGTAGATATGATGTCCATATAGATGCTCGCCTTCGAAGCTACACCAACTCACATGACGATCAGACTTGGTATAGTGAATTTGGTTCATGTAATCACCAAAACAACTCGAGGGATGTTGGTTTTGAGTGGGAGTTCATTTGTAATTTGGATTAGTCAAACTCAATTTATCATAAACTAAAATCGAAGTGAATTTGCATAATTTGTTGTAGTCATTGGCATCTGTTTACTACCTTGCGCTTAGTTTTAGTTGAGATAATAGAACTACAGAGTTCTGGATATTTACCTTACGAACTGGTATCGTATTGTTTTGAATGCCAATTTAAAGTTTATAAGTCCTATTACAAACTTTCAACAAACTCTATTTACTCCATGAAGTTTAATAAATAGTATTAAATCAAGAGTAACAATTCCAGTGTTAGTATCTCTAGTATCATGTTTGCCTCCATGATTCTTCATATTGAAATTTTGTTTTAATATCGAGGTTATCTAGGAGTTTAAAGAATTGTTTCAGAAACCATCATGTGTGAAAGATATTGTGATATCTAAAACAATGTTTAGGTTGCAACATGATAGAGTATAATTTGGCAAATAGATGTTCTCATATTGTATGAGAATTTGCAAAGGTTGGAGACGCTAGACGTCCTAATCTCCCAAAAAGGTTTTGGGAACTGACATTATACTCGCGATTCGTCCTTATAGGCATACTATCTTGATCACGAAACTTGTCATGATAAGGTTGAATAGAAGATGTAGGTATAATGTTTAATACACTAAAAGATTACTAAAGAATGGATTTTTGAAAGAACGCCAAACATTTGATGATGGTGATCAACTTCAAAGTGCAAGTCCAAAGTTATTAGTATTTGACTATACATGCTTCGGACTATGTGTCATGTGTATGGTGCCACTATTGATGTTGATAGATTCTTTTAAAAGAAAAGGAAATGCTGAAAGAGAATCTATAAAATATTTGGAAGAAAAGAGAAAAGACTGGAAATGTCCAGCTAAGGTATATAGATGATATACATGTTATGGTTGTATTCTTTGCATGTAAATTGATGTGGTTCTTGGGGATTGGATACCGAATTGGTTGGTGTGACATGTTATACAAAACAACTCAATTCATGACCAACAATGGCCTAAGTAACTAGCAAGAGAATATGTGATGATGTTCATTGAAAAGAAATGAAGTGTTATTATGTTTATTATTGACATCAAAGCTTGCCTTCAAGATTTGTTTAAATATTGTTATTTTGTTCCGGTATTATGAGAACAATGGTTGTTCAAATAATTATCGTATTTCATAGAAGATGGATGAATTTTAGAAGTCTAGTTGGAGAAATCACGTCCATAAAACCAATGCTAAAATATCACAAGACAAATGATTGAAAGATCACTTACGAAATGACATCGCCATTTAAATTATATTGGAAAGGAAATATGAAGAAACTCCATGATGATGGATTTTTGGAGTTTTTGATTTTGATTAATTTATGCTTGTGAGACTTTCCTTGAGATAATTGAAACTCCATTGATAGGCAAAAGAGAAACGGGTGACTAACTTATTGCAAATTATGCATGTTGATGTATATAGTCCATTATGTGTAGCCATGTGCGGTGCATATTTTAGCTTCATATGCTTTCTCTGGAAATTTGAGTGAATATATCTTATATTTACCTAATAAGGGAGAAGTATGAAATATTTGAAATTTGTTCAAAGATTTTCAAGATGAAATGGAAAATCATTGTAATGACAAAATAAAGAATTTATGATTCGATCATAAAGGAAGATATTTAAGTTACATGTTTAGCAAAACACCTAAGATTTGAGGAATTGTTCCATGGATTTGCATTTCTCGATAAACCATAGGAGTATGGTATGTTCGAGAGATGAAATCGAACCTGGTTTGACATGGTAAGATCAAAGGTGTCATTTATAAAATTTCCATTATGTTTTAAAGTTTAAAGCTTTAGAAAATACCGCTTTTACACTGAAAAGAGCACCATCGTGATCTATTGAATTGACACCATAAAGGTTATGGTTTGGGATAAAACCTGAGTTGTCTTTTCTTAAAATTTGGTATGCTATGCATAAGTAAAATGTTTACAACCAAAGTCGAATAAGCATGCCTCTGTAGGTTATCCCAAAGAATTTGTTGGGTATTCCTCCATAACACCGAGGACAAAAGAGTTTGTCTCTTGGAACGTGAAGTTTCTTAAGAAGGATTTTTTTGCGAAAAGTTAAGTGGGACGACAATAGAACTTTGATAAGGTCATTGAACCTTAGCTATATGTGCTAAGTAGAGCAGCGCTGGAAAGTGTCCCGGTGGTGGCCACAATGCTCATGGCTCCCGTGATTACAAAAGTTGTGATCTCGGAGATTATATTTCCTATTTGAACCATATGCGTTAGGTAACAATCAAATAGTGAGATTTGATAAACAAGTCGTTATTGTTTTGACGATGATGAACTGACTGCATGCAAAGAAGCTATGATGGGCCTTGACTCCATAAAATGACTTGAAGTCATAAAACTCCGTGATAGTTACCATACACGAGAAATCAAGTTTTTGAACTTGGAAGACCCTCCGAAAAGGCATGAAGCCTATCGGTCATATTTGGATCTATAAAGAAATGACATGGATGTTTGACATCTATGAAATAGTCGACATGTCGGAAAGGAGTTTACAACAATGTTCAACGAGTTGACTATGACAAGATTTGATCTTTCATAGCGATATTTAGTCTTGACGGATTAATGTAGCAGCCACTACATATAATACGGTATATGGTAGTTGAACAAATAAAACAATATTCTTCTAATAGAATGGTTACCTAGGATGTGTACATGACATGGTCCGAAGTATTTTGTCAATTCAAAGGATGCTAAAAGGGCGTGCAAACTTCAATGGTTGAAGTGAGCATAGCGGAGTTGGAATCTTCACCGTGATGAAAATGTTAAAAGAGTTTAATTTCATCGAAGATGATGAAGATGCTTGTATTTGCAAGAAATTAAGTGGGAGCGCTGAGACATATTTCTAATACATTATGTAGAGGACATGTTGTTGATTGGAAATGATGTAACTTTTATTGACACTAGTTAAGAATTTCATTAAAATTGGATTTCGATGAAAGACTTGGACAAAACTGGAATATTTGGCATGAAGGTCTATATGGATAGATTGAGGTACTAATATGGTTATGCTAGACATCAATATATGAGATATTGAAAGTTTCAATATGGAAACAACAAGAAAGGTTCTTGTTGCATGGAAAGGACTGAATCAAGATTCATGTGTGTCAACACTTGGTGAGTGAAATCACCTGAATATTTTGATCAATAATACTGTATATGTACATATCCAGATATTTTGTATGCTCTAAATGTTATGTGCATATACAAGAATGATTCATATGATGATCATTAGACAATAGTAAAGATATTCTTATGATTTCTATAAGAACTAAGAATATATCATGTATAAGTGACAAATAGTTAAAAGTAGTTCATTGTAAAGTGTTACATTGACACTAGTTTTGTCACAAGATACCAATTAAATTTATCTCAATTTAAATGATGGGTGGCACAATGTAATGGAAAGAGGGTTCCATGATAGATTTGGATGAGTTACAAAGTTAAGACATTGTGACGGATACTACAACAAAAGGCTAAGTATATGACTGCTATAGTAGCAGCAAAGGAGGGCATTTGTGTTAAGTAGTTTGTTATCAAACTAAGTGTGGTTCATAGTAGGCTAATACTATGAAGATATATTGTATGAGAATACTATAAACATGTGTTAACCCAAAGGAACTAAAGGTCTCACCAAAGGACTAAATTTATACAATGCCATCTCATTAGAGAATGAGTGATGCGTAGAGACACAAAGACATGAAAATACATGCGGTCCAGAAAATGTCAGATCCGGAGATTATGTTAACCACTAGCAAACATGAATATACAACACCAGAAAGCCATATATGTTGAATGCGCAAGTTTACAGAATAGATTATTGACTCTAGTGTAAGTGGGAGACTGAAGGGAATATGCCCGAGAGGCAATAATAAAGTGGTTATTATCTTATTCCTTATTTATAATAAAAGTTTATTTTGCATGCTATAATTGTATTAATTGAAAACATTAATACATGTATGTTTAATAAACAAATAACAGGGTGGCAATAAAGGTGGGTTCAGATACAAAGTATATCATTACGATCAAAGTCAGTGTGTTTATATTGCTATAGCATCATACGCAGTAATCTTAGTCCTTAGACCATGAGATCATGTCAATCGCTAACACTAGAAGAGTAACTTGATAACATCAAACATCACACCATAACAGGGTGGCAATAAAGGTGGGTTCAGATACTCCGAAGGTGTTATGTTGAGGCTCATGGATCAAGAGTGGGATTTTTCCATCCTGATGACTGATATATATATACTCTAGGCCCTCTCGGTGATATCACATTGAGATAGCTTGCAAGCAAGTGATGTGATCACTAGAATGTTATATCACAAGAACAAGAAATGAGTACATGTCGGTAACAATATCAAACTAAGTATGGAGATACCGATGATCAAATCTTGTACATGTAATATATCGCAAGACAAATGGAATGAGTTACATGCGTGAAAGGTTCTCACGATGACATAAGTCATCGTTGAATGTGTGGGAGTCAGTATGGATCTCTAGGTCCCGCTACTGATTATTGATCAGAGAGGGGTCTTGATCATGTCTGCATTATTCGCGAACCGTAGGGTGACACACTTAAGGGATACCGACACAATTTGGAGCAAATATGTTTTAGATAAATATTTAAGAAAGTGCTAGAATCATTTCGATGGAAACCAGAATTGTTTCCGGTGAAATTGTAGAAACCGGTTCTGCATGTGATATTGAAATGTTGCAAGGGGTTTTATGTGAATGTTTGTTAATTAAAGTAATTAACAAAATTCTGAATAAATAAATAAAATAGTTTTATTAAATGAGAGTTGTATTAAATTTGGTGGAAACATAATGCATTTTTGAGTGGGATTTTGAATGGAGAAAATGGAGGGCCAAATTTATGTGAGTGGGAGCTCCACCCACATGAATAAGAGGAGGTGAGGGGGATCTTCCATGGCCACCGGCCATGGGAGGGGATGCCTCCCCTCCCCTATAAAAGGCCCTCACTCCCTCTGACGAGGGTTTAACTCATCAATGCCCATTGTTATGGACTTGGGTTTTGGAGAAGGAGGGAGCGCTGGAGACATCTATCGGCTAGCAAACAAGCACACAAGGGACAAAGGATTTACCCAGGTTCAGGCCTCGTAGAGGTCCCTACTCCTGCTTGTCTGCTCGTGGAATTATTGAGGGAGTCAAAAGTTACAACGGTGCGCAGATGCAATCTAGCGAGGGTTTGTGGAAGCTAGGGTTGCGTGTGTCCTCCTCGCCGCCCCCTCCTAGCCCTTATATAGATAGGCTAGGTCTCGGGTAGCAGGTCGAGTCGGTTACAAGTTAGGGTTCTCCCCTTCAAACTTTCTATCTTTAGCTTTTTCTTGATGTTCAAGCAATCGAGAGTCCACAGGTTACTCGAGTCCTTCTATCTGGGCCTTGGCGACACCGTGGGCCTATACGTATTTGGACCGTATATACCAAGCTCGAGTACCTGTAGGGTATACCCATGTAAGTAGCCCCCGAGTGTCTAGTGGAATCGCAGATTCGACTGGGGCCTTTTTTGAAGTCTTCGAGTGCCTGAATAAGTACATTTTCGACTGCTTTTATTTATGTCATAGGGATTGTTGATATACGTGCCTGATATAACCGAAGTATCGGTATCAGTTAACCACCTTAGGGTGAAACACCGCAATCTACTCAAATTCGAGTCCCCGGACTCGAATCCGGAAAAGTGCTAGTGTAATTCGACTCAGGCCACGGAGGTCTTACAGGAGTCGAATTCCAGTTATATGGGTGTGAGCACTCGACGCGTCCGTCAAGGCATGTTCATCGTGCCTGTAGGCACGGATATATTTCTGGTAGTGCGCAGTTTAAATGCCTTGCCAGGCCTTATTCAGGTATTACCTTCACGCTGTAAGCGTGGCATCCGAATTTTATCATCACGGAGACGATTCGGGCGACCCAGGAGATGTAGTCTCTTTGCAGGGAAAATTATGAGGTGGTGTCGCCATGATCTGCGAGTGTGGATGTTATCAACACACAGTTTTTGTACAAATATTCATAGGGTGCGCGGCCAGTGCTCCCTATGGGAGTAGCCCCCGAGTGCCTGGTTGAGTCGAAGACTCAGGCAGGGACTAAAGAAATTTTGCGACTGCTGTCGTCTTCTGCTTGCTTGTTTCAGTCGAAGACTTAGGCAGAGACTAAAACACGTTTTGCGACTGCTGTCGTCTTCTGCTTGCTTGTTTCAGTCGAAATTGTTTCCGATGCTCCCTATGGGAGTAACCCATGTCCATAGTCGAATCGTGTTTCGAGTGGTTGGGTTTGATTGTGATTGCCTGCATCCCTGCAATAAGAAAATAAAAATCGTACAATGCGCGACCAGCGCTCCCTATGGGAGTAGCCCCCGAGTGCTTGGTGGAGTCGAAGACTCCAGCAAGGACTAAAGTAGTCAAAGTTTTCCGCTGTGTAGATTTTGATGACGTTAGTGCTGACGCTTACATGACCTCAGTTGCCCGCGTGAGCGATATTGACGGGACGTGACGAGCGGTGGGTCCCACTTTATGACTTTGATGTGACTGGTCGTGCGTAATCTTATTATTAACTGTGCCTCCTCGATTTCCGCACGTAATGGGAGAAGTGGAGGGACGGTTCGTGCTTCCTCTTCTCCACGTGTCGAGCGCGATGCGTGCCATGCGTCCGGTAGGGTTTTTGTGAGCCATTGGATTGCATCTCCTAGGGGTTAAGTAGCGGCACTACGGCGGTAATTTTCCATCTGCACTCTTTTCTTCCTTGCTGCCATCGCCATTGCTGCTGCTCATCTGCTTTTCCCTACGCTCATCTCCTCCTCAACTCTGGACCACCTTCGCTCATTTCCAAATTATTTTCTGCGCTCTCATTGCCGTCGCGCAATGGGAAAGAAGAAAGGAGGCGTTGCCGCTAAATCCGTGGCCACCGTCGCCACGACGAAGAAGAAGGGTGGCCCTGCTGCTGCGGGCACCAGTGCCACCGCCGGCGGGAAAAAGAAGGTCGCGGGCACCCGCATGACCAATGGCGCATGGAGCCCTTCTATCATCAAGGCGTCGGATCTCCGTCTTCTTCGCCAAGACGGAGTTATTTCTACAGCAGTCGCCGATTCGCGCGTCCCTAGCGGTGAGACCATTCCTATGCCTCCCGCTGGTTTTCGAGTGATGTTTCTTGCATTCGTCATTCGCGGCCTTTCTTTGCCTCTCCACCCCTTTCTTAGGGGTCTCCTTTGTTTCTACGGGCTCCAGCTCCATCAACTGTCCCCAAACTCGATTCTCCACATCACCTGTTTCATTACTATTTGCAAGTGCTGGCTCGGAATTGAGCCGCACTTTGGCCTTTCCAAGCGCTTGTTTAAATTGAAGCGCCAGTCCGCCTCTGGCTCTTTAGTTTATGACATAGGTGGTTGCGGTATCCATGTCGACCCATCCGCCACCTACTTCAACATCAAGCTTACCAAGTCTGTCCAGGGATGGAGGGACAAATGGTTCTATGTTCACGACTAGAAGGCCAAGGATGAGCACTTTGGACTCGCGCCTTTCGATCCCGCGACCCCCTGCAAGAAGATGCGTTCTTAGAAGAACGTGATCATGCCTTCCGAACTCACGGAGACAGACGTGCTATATCAACGCGTCTGCGACCTCGCGAGTTGCATAGGCGCAGAAGAGGGAGGCTGCGCCCTTGTCAGGACTTGGCTGCGTCGTCGCGTCCAGCTTCTCTAGGCCAGGGTCCATCCCATGTTTCAATGGGGTGGCGCTGATGATGCCACTCGCGTGTCTGCTGATGGCATGTCCGCGAGTGAGGTAGATAAGAGGGTGCAACTGGTCACTAAGTACACCTTCAAGGATGTGCTTCCGAACGAGCCAGTCGTTCCTCCTTTCGATGCTTCGAATCCTCCTCCTGAGGTACAGTTGTGCTACGCAGTAGCTTATTTTCGCGATTGTGTTTTCTGTTGCTTACCTGTTATGTTTGCTGATCTTCACTGTTTGTATGCAGGATTGGGCGGCGTCGCCTTGTATGCCTCCTCTCCCTGAGGGGGTTATTCCTCGTGAAGCTTTGGAAGAAGACGAGTCTGAGTCGACTGTCCCTTCTGATGTGGAAGAGGAAGCCCCCGAGTCCGAGAGCCTGGATACTCGCAAGCATTCGCGTAGCAAGGACTCCGATGCGTCGACTCCTTCGACTCCAGGAGGTGCGGCTGTTGGCGTGGAGTCGCCAATTCTAGCCGTTCATGTGAGGGCTGTGGCACCGTCTTCTCGCAAGAAGATGCAATTGCCCAAGGAGTCTTCGTCAGAATCGGCGGCTGCCACGTTTGATCTTGACAACTTTAACTGGTAAGTTTGCTGGGTCGTTCATTCTTTTATGTTTTCTTCTTATTGGTTTTGCCCTGGAGTTTGCCCTTTTCTCAATGTGGACTTCGTCTTGTAGTCAAGAGGCATCGTCATCTTCTGGCGACGTCGAGTTTTTGAAAGAATCAGGAGTCGCGACTTCAAGGGCCAAGGTAGAGGTCGAGCGCGCTCCTTCTCCTCCGGCGGCGGCCCACTCTGGGCACAATTCTTCGAGCTCTCCTCACGTAGGGGAGCATCAAGTGGTTGCTCGGATGACGGTTCAGCAAACTTCTTCAGAGTCGCTAGAGGACCATGTAAGTATATCGTTCCTTCTTTTTTAATGTGGTAGTCAACGCCTTCTGCTTCCCTCTTCTGACTCCTTGTTTTGTGTGACAGCTCCTTATAAAGGAAGCCACGCAGGTGGTGGAGCAGGTGACGGCGATGGGTCGCCAGCATGCAATGCTGGAGACGCGTCACCACGTGGTCAAAAGTGAGTGCTCTACACTTATTCTTTTTGTCTTCTCTCTGTTTTGGTATAATCGACTGATAGCCAATTATTGACTGCCATGTAGCTGAGCATAACGCTTTACTGCACAACGTCGCCACGTTGGAGAAGACATTAGCCGCAGCTGTGAAGGGGCGCGACAAGGCAATCGCGGTTCGTGATGATGCCCCGAAGCGTGAAGAGGATCTGCGCGCCTTCTTTGTGGCCAGGGAGAAGTTGTTCGAAGAGCAACTGTTCTCAGTCGCCAAGGCCCTCTCAGGTACCTTTACTGGTAGATATTTTATTGATGTTCTTCTCTGCATCTAGAGTTTTTGCCGGTGGCACTAGAAGTTTGATCCATGTGTGTATTTTCGGTGTAGATGCTGGCGACTTGAGTTTTGATCCGCAAGCCCTTTGTCGCGATGACGCTCTGGCGGGCGCGGTATCTACGGTCGAGGATCGTAGCGCCGCTGTCCAAAATACGTTGTCCAAGGCCAAGGTTACTCTTAGTCGCCTCCGGGAGGAGTTGATGCCGAAGGCGGAGCTGGTCGACAATGTGGAAGAGCTGGTGGAGTCGCTCGCCGGGGGTGTGCCTGCCACGTACAAGAACTCCCTCCGCGCGGCTGGCGCGACCATGTCTGTTACCATGGTGCTAGCCCACGGAGTCGAAATAGATCCTTCTGTGGTGTCGAAGACGATGCCTGTTGGCGCGGATGGTCAGCTGGTAGTATTCGCTCCCTTTGCGACTGCATGTGCCAAATATGGCCATTCCTTGATAAATACTGTTGCCAAGTATTCGGAGGAGCTCCAACGTGCGAAGAAGGCGGCGAAAGCTTCGGCCTCAAGGGCCGGCAGAAAGTCAGTGGCATCTGATAGTACCACGGACTTGATGAAGCCCCCGAAGCCATCGAAGTCGAAGAAGCTAGCTGCTCCGTAGTTAGCTTGTTGTTATGATTGATCAGTTGCCTTTTTAGCCTAAGGACGTGCCTGCTGGCGAGTGTGTTTGTAAACACTTATGCTTATGTTGAATGCGTCTGTTCTCCTTGCCTTTGTGTTAATTTTGTCGCCTTATTTGCTTTTGTCTTGACTTGTGGTAGGGCACATCGAGTGGTCCTGTGGGGGGAAACCAGGATTCGCCATCTCTTGATGAGACAGTGGCACCACCGCGCTCCAGGGTAGAGGAGCTATCCTTGCTGTCGCGACTTCGTGATCACGTGAAGCAGTTGGAGCGTGAGGTGCCCCTGATCCGTGGTAATGCAGACATGTGGAAGTCGAAGGCGGAAAAATCCGCCGCCCGCGAGCAATATCTGCTTGGCGAGGTGACGCGGCTAGGCGACCAGTTTAAGTGTTAGTTTGCTTGTCCTCATCTTTTCCTTTGTAGTTAGTCGCAATGGTACGTTGTACTCATGCTGTTGGTGCTTCTTCGTGTAGTTGTTAGCGCACACCGTCCGCAGGAGGAGAAGGATAGGATTGCCATCCTCCTTCATGATCTCACCCAGGAGCAACTTCAAGAGAGTGGATACTTCTGGGTAGATCATGATCGTGCGACTGCATTGGCGACCCTGCAGGATCACGCTTCGCGAGTGCTGCTCTTCCTGAAGAAGTCGCAGTCGTGTTTGAAGAACATCTATCGGGCGATGTTCTTGTTGGATGACACTCCATCAAGCCTGCTGGCTCTCCTGGCCAAATTTCAAGATATGTCCGCGGTTCGCGAGTGCATGAGGCAGCAGTTGGTGGCTGGTGCTAAGGCTGCCCGCTCGATGGTGCGATTGCACAGGTCTGAAATGGATGTCACCGCCATTGCTTCCGGGCCACCAGCGCCGCCAGCCGGATCTGCTTGGTATATCGTGCCACACTATTAGGCGGTGGACCATCCAGTAGAGGAGATTGTCGACTTCTTCGAGGGATAAACCAATGTTCTTCTGTTGCAGCAGTAGCTAGATTTGTATCCTACACATAAGTGTACTTGTGTTGTAAAGTTCATACATATATGTAGATAATTTATTGTTGAATGTGTACAAAAAGCTTTGTCAGCGTCAGGTGCGTTGCACTATGCGATTCCTTTTCGTTAGCCTGGCCATCCCTTTGTCAACCTGCTAGGCGCGTTGCGGCTGGGTTGAGTGTAACACCCACAGAATCGGCCCTATGCAAGTTTCAGCGCTTCCCGCCAAACCCGCATAGAAACGATTCAAAGGTGCCCACCAGGCACTTTCGTGCGGGTGGAAAACAAAGTAATAACATTACACAACAGTCCTCGATGGGACCCACAGAACAGATATATATACAACAGCGACTCAATGAGTCAAGAATATAGATAAACAGAACAAAGATCCAAATCACCTTGAAAACGATAGGGCGTCCGACTACGGACAAGATGCAAATGGGGCTAAGAGCCCTGAAGAATAACCAATGGCGTCCATAACCCTGCCCAGGCCAAGCCGGAAGGGTAACCCTGCTAACGACATCGACCTCAAAACCTGCTTAAACAAAAGGGGTGCCGACAAAGGGCAAAGGAAAAAAAGAGAGAGCGGTCAGTACTGAGCCCAGTACACGGTGAGGCTAGAATTCGGCGGTCCTCGCCTACATAGGTATGGTGGACTGAAGCGGCAGCGCAGCATGCACTAAACAACCTATAGAGACTCTCGAGTTAACTGTCGGCTATCAGAGAGGGATAAGAAAGACCTATTCGGATCCAACCTGATTCTACCGCCAAACATACCCATCCTGGTATTTCCCACTCGAGACCAAACGAGGAAGTCAACCGAGGAACTCACAAAGTTGGCAGTTTTATTTATTCGGTTATCGTTGCAGCAGTTACTAGTCAGGTATGGTAGTCATCCTGATATAATAAGCAGTGGGCACTTTTAGTTAATCATTCCGTTGTAGTTGCAACACTTACTAGTCAGGTACAATAAGCATGAGATATCCCAAACCCAGCAGTTGTTGGTACTTTTATTTAGTCATTCCGTTATGGTGGAGCTGAATACTAGTCATATCGGATATAAGTCAAATTATGACAGTAAACTTTAGTTATAGTTGTCTATGATCGAGAACTATGCTCCAAGTCGTCCATAACCGCGGACACGGCTTTTCGAAAAGATTTAACCCTGCAGGGGTGCACCAAAGTATCCACACGCGATTAGCATGAGATATCCACACGCACTTTGACACTTTTTGCCAGATCAATTAACATACACCCATCGGTATGTCGGCGGGGCCTAAGTCATGACGTTTCCCAGACCCAAAGTAAGTACATGGGGGCCACCCCACTAAGTCGAACCCGCAACGAAGTCGGCCGGTCTCCGAGACGGACTTAGGGTTTGGGTAGACGGCTATGAACGACTGGGAACCCAAAACTGGGCTTGTCGACACCGCGAAAACGTGTCCCGATCCTAAACAGTACAGGTGCTGTCCATCGCACAATTTAAATTAAGCAGTAAAGCATGGCATAAGTACAGAATCGTAATAAAGCCTCAAACTAATTGTGGCCCCCAGTACAGTACTTTGAAATCAGGTACTAAATCGATGGGGTGCCCACACATCCCACATGTGGTTAGCGCGCTCGATCTCGGAACAGGTGTCAAGAACTCGGGGTCCTACGGGACACAAGTGGACGGTTAACAACCAAATAACATCTATTGCCCACCTGTCCCTCTGCATTCCCTACTTCAATTTTTAGTTATTAAAAAATAATTAAAGCCTTGATCAACTCCAACATAAAGCTTATGGCGGCCTTCCAACAACTGTGGTACTTGACGACGCATACAGCACTTGAGCAAGCGACTACGACGCACAAGTCCCACTATCTACCAAACAACAGGTAATAGGATGTGTCCAAGGCAATATAAGGCTGCAAGGGATATCACGGGTACGAAAACTAGAGCATCGCAACACAGATAGCAATAGATCAACAGGAGGGAATAAATACTATAAAAGTAAGATAGGTAGAAAGGGGGAGATGCTCGCCTGAAAGCATTGTCGAAGGTTCAACCGAAGATCGGGTCGACACTCGCATCAACTCAACGGCCTTATCCGCGAAGAACCAAAACACTAGAATAAACACCGGATGCACTATTTAAGATTACGGCAGAAGACCGGGCATGATGCATGTATGATGTATGACATGGCAAAGATGTGATGCAATTAGACCATATTAAGCGGAACCGGGGTCCCGACAATTAATTAATAGGTTCATGTTATTTATCTACCCCGCAAGTTAAATGTTGGATTAGCAAGATAAAACATGGCTTCGGTTCGCTACACAATTTTAAATGGGACCAATATTAGACTGGATTTGCCCGCATATGGGCCCCATATTTAATTATATGGTGAATCGGCATAATGCCCCCAAACCACAGACAAGTATGCATGCATGAACAATTAAATATGCGTCAGGTGATCAATATAATATTATAAAAATAGCGGTCTCGGATAAAGGGTCACACATTAGGGTTCGACGAACTTGGTTAGGGGTTGAGGGTTGACGAGGGCTCAGGGTTCGACGGGATTGGTCTCGGCAGAAACATTCTCGAACAACGGAGTAGATCTTGTCGCATCCTGGTTCTTGGCGGCCTCGGCGTCCGGGAAGGAGTACTTGTCGCACCGGGTCTCGGTGTCCTCGGATCCGAGAGAAAGAACATGGCGTATCCGTGTCGACGACCTTGGCGTTCAGGGAGGAGTTCTCGGTGACGATGTCGGTCTTGGGTTTGGCGCCGGTGGATCTTGGCGATTCCATGAAGGAGGCCTTGATGCTTCAGTCCTGTGTTGATCTCCGGGTATCGTGGTTTCTCGGTGTGGTTCCCTCGGGTGGTCAGCGAACTTGGGTCTAACGTCGAAGTTTTTCCCGAAGATCTTGGGGTTCCCTCTTGGTTTGCCGATGCCGATCTTGTATTGGACTCGGGCGTTTTGGGGAACATCGCACAAACACATAGGGATGCATGTACACTAACGTCACCGTGGTACACGACTTGCCATCGGGGCCGTCCAACAATTCTCTCCACATCACGCCCGGATGCCCCCAGATTCCAGAGCGCCGTGCGCGCGTCCACGTGAGGCAGCCGACGTACATGAAGTAACTGCGGTGGCGATCTTAGTCTCGGAAGCGCGGCGAGAGCTATGGCGCGGGGCCCGCGGCAAGCGGCGGCGAGGACGCGATTGGGAGGCGCTGGCGAGGACGTCCTGCAAGAGGCGCCCGAGAGGAAGGACGCAGAGAGGTGAGGACGGCCCGGGGCGGAGACACGCTGGCGAGTCCTGCCTGAGGTCGCGCCGGCCATGAGGCGAGGAGGTGGGCGAGGGCAGCGAAGAAGCGGACGGAGGCGGCTTGGGTCGGTGGCGCCGGGTACATGAGAGGAGAGGCGGGCCGAAGCGGCGCGGAGGAGCTCAGCGGAGGGGCACCGGCGAGGCCGATGTGACAGCTGGCTGTGAGGAGAAAGAGGCGAGGTGATGGCGGCCGGAGCGACGGGAGGAGCTTGGGGAGAGGCAGAGGCGGAGGGTGGAGGTCTGGCGCCGGGAGAGAGGATGGGAGGAAGGTTGGGGGGGTCGCCAGGAGAGAGGAGAGGGGTTGGGGGCAGGCGGCACCATGGGTGGGGCCAGTGGGAGAGAAGGCGGTGGGGACGGTTGCGGGGAGTTGGGGCAGGTGAGGAGAGGCAGGTGGGTGTGTTGTGTGTTGGGTGCGTGTGGCGTGTGTCTTTGTGTGGGGTGGGGTGGGACAGTGGTGTGTGGGGGGTGGGGTGGGGCCCAGGGGAGAGAAGCACGGCTGGGATTGGTGAGGTGGATGTGGGTGTGATGAGTTGGAGGGAAAGATGATTTGTCAAGCTATGGTTGGACGGGGTTAGGTGGAGGGGGCTTGGTAGACTAAGTTTAGGTAGAAAAGATTTGGGGTAGCTAGGTTTTAGGTTTATTATTTGTAAGATATTTATTTGTCTTGTTTTGTTTTAAATCTTTTTAGCAAATAATTTTTAGTTAAATAGTTTAGCAGATAATTATGAGACTTTGTTTTGAAATAAAAGAAGGGTAATTTTAGAAAACAAAAATTGGCTTATGGAAAATAGTTTCAGACAAACAAATTGCATGATGATGACGATGCTCAAATGCAATGCACAAAACAACGCGATTTTCTAGTAGTGGTTTTTGCGGGATGCCACAATTCGACACCACTAACAATGGATCTCGCCCTCGAGATCCGCCTCATGGTACCGGAAGGAAGGCCGGCGATCTGAATCTTCTCGCATCGTGTAGATCCTCGCGACACCACTAACAAGAGGTCGTTGTCCGTGATCGTCGAGAGAAAACTCTGGGAAACAAAGGCGAAGGTAGAGGTATCAAACAATAAAGCCACCTCTAGCTTCCGTGGACGGAGTAAAATTGCTGGATCCACTGATTCGATGTACAAGAGCGAATGATAAGAGTAGTCGGACGGTGATCAGTCCGCCAGCACGAACCATTACTCTGCACACGAATAGGCGAATTGTGCAACCAACTCTCGGAATTCAGATTGTAGATCTTGACAAACGAGGTTCGGAAACAAAGGAGTGATGCAGACTCTGCATCGGATCTGGCGTAGATGATGTCGTCGCGTCGGAAAACACTGGGAGACACAAACAAGGAACAAAGGATGGTACCACAGATAAAGGACCACTCAGATAGCAGGAGGACCGGATGTAGAAACACCGTTATCAGAGGAGGAAGCGAAACCCTGAAGGTACGACGAAAACCCACCCACGAGAATTCCTGGACTCGAAGAAAGAGAAGAGAGCGGATTCAAAACACGTAGAGGTAAGAGGGAATAGCAGAGGGGTAAGGAGTAAAATCAGACCTAATCAGAACTATCCAACCGATTTTGCAAAATAGCTTTGACACTCTACTTCGGCCGTTAGCTAGGTTATCCTACAGGCTGGACTTGTGGGGTATCGCAACTGCTGAGCTCTGATACCACTGTGTAACACCCTCAGAATCGGCCCTATGCAAGTTTCAGCGCTTCCCGCCAAACCCGCATAGAAACGATTCAAAGGTGCCCACCAGGCACTTTCGTGCGGGTGGAAAACGAAGTAATAACATTACACAACAGTCCTCGATGGGACCCACAGAACAGATATATATACAACAACGACTCAATGAGTCAAGAATACAGATAAACAGAACAAAGATCCAAATCACCTTGAAAACGATAGGGCGTCCGACTACGGACAAGATGCAAATGGGGCTAAGAGCCCTGAAGAATAACCAATGGCGTCCATAACCCTGCCCAGGCCAAGCCGGAAGGGTAACCCTGCTAACGACGTCGACCTCAAAACCTGCTTAAACAAAAGGGGTGCCGACAAAGGGCAAAGGAAAAAAAGAGAGAGCGGTCGATCTTGAGGCGATTGCGGCGAGGCTAGAATTCGGCGGTCCTCGCCTACATAGGTATGGTGGACTGAAGCGGCAGCGCAGCATGCACTAAACAACCTATAGAGACTCGAGATAACTGTCGGCTATCAGAGAGGGATAAGAAAGACCTATTCGGATCCAACCTGATTCTACCGCCAAACATACCCATCCTGGTATTTCCCACTCGAGACCAAATGAGGAAGTCAACCGAGGAACTCACACAGTTGGCAGTTTTATTTATTCGGTTATCGTTGCAGCAGTTACTAGTCGGTATGGTAGTCATCCGATATAAGCAGTGGGCACTTTTAGTTAATCATTCCGTTGTAGTTGCAACACTTACTAGTCAGGTACAATAAGCATGAGATATCCCAAACCCAGCAGTTGTTGGTACTTTTATTTAGTCATTCCGTTATGGTGGAGCTGAATACTAGTCATATCGGATATAAGTCAAATTATGACAGTAAACTTTAGTTATAGTTGTCTATGATCGAGAACTGTGCTCCAAGTCGTCCATAACCGCGGACACGGCTTTTCGAAAAGATTTAACCCTGCAGGGGTGCACCAAAGTATCCACACGATGATTAGCATGAGATATCCACACACACTTCGACCCTTTTTGCCAGATCAATTAACATACACCCATCGGTATGTCGGCGGGGCCTAAGTCATGACGTTTCCCAGACCCAAAGTAAGTACATGGGGGCCACCCCACTAAGTCGAACCCGCAACAAAGTCGGCCGGTCTCCGAGACGGACTTAGGGTTTGGGTAGACGGCTATGAACGACTGGGAACCCAAAACTGGGCTTGTCGACACCGCGAAAACGTGTCCCGATCCTAAACAGTACAGGTGCTGTCCATCGCACAATTTAAATTAAGCAGTAAAGCATGGCATAAGTACAGAATCGTAATAAAGCCTCAAACTAATTGTGGCCCCCAGTACAGTACTTTGAAATCAGGTACTAAATCGATGGGGTGCCCACACATCCCACATGTGGTTAGCGCGCTCGATCTCGGAACAGGTGTCAAGAACTCGGGGTCCTACGGGACACAAGTGGACGGTTAACAACCAAATAACATCTATTGCCCACCTGTCCCTCTGCATTCCCTACTTCAATTTTTAGTTATTAAACAATAATTAAAGCCTTGATCAACTCCAACATAAAGCTTATGGCGGCCTTCCAACAACTGTGGTACTTGACGACACGCCACAGCACTTGAGCAAGCGGCTACGACGCGCAAGTCCCACTATCTACCAAACAACAGGTAATAGGATGTGTCCAAGGCAATATAAGGCTGCAAGGGATATCACGGGTACGAAAACTAGAGCATCGCAACATAGATAGCAATAGATCAACAGGAGGGAATAAATACTATAAAAGTAAGATAGGTAGAACGGAGGATATGCTCGCCTGAAAGCATTGTCGAAGGTTCAACCGAAGATCGGGTCGACACTCGCATCAACTCAACGGCCTTATCCGCGAAGAACCAAAACACTAGAATAAACACCGGATGCACTATTTAAGATTACGGCAGAAGACCGGGCATGATGCATGTATGATGTATGACATGGCAAAGATGCGATGCAATTAGACCATATTAAGCGAAACCGGGGTCCCGACAATTAATTAATAGGTTCATGTTATTTATCTACCCCGCAAGTTAAATGTTGGATTAACAAGATAAAACATGGCTTCGGTTCGCTACACAATTTTAAATGGGACCAATATTAGACTGGATTTGCCCGCATATGGGCCCCATATTTAATTATATGGTGAATCGGCATAATGCCCCCAAACCACAGACAAGTATGCATGCATGAACAATTAAATATGCGTCAGGTGATCAATATCATATTATAAAAATAGGGGTCTCGGATAAAGGGTCACACATTAGGGTTCGACGAACTTGGTTCCGGGGGTTCGGGGTTCGACAGGGGCTCAGGGTTCGACGGGATTGGTCTCGGCAGAAACATTCTCGAACAACGGAGTAGATCTTGTCGCATCCTGGTTCTTGGCGGCCTCGGCGTCCGGGAAGGAGTACTTGTCGCACCGGGTCTCGGTGTCCTCGGATCCGAGAGAAAGAACATGGCGTATCCGTGTCGACGACCTTGGCGTTCAGGGAGGAGTTCTCGGTGACGATGTCGGTCTTGGGTTTGGCGCCGGTGGATCTTGGCGATTCCATGAAGGAGGCCTTGATGCTTCAGTCCTGTGTCGATCTCCGGGTATCGTGGTTTCTCGGTGTGGTTCCCTCGGGTGGTCGGCGAACTTGGGTCTAACGTCGAAGTTTTTCCCGAAGATCTTGGGGTTCCCTCTTGGTTTGCCGATGCCGATCTTGTATTGGACTCGGGCGTTTTGGGGAACATCGCACAAACACATAGGGATGCATGTACACTAACGTCACCGTGGTACACGACTTGCCATCGGGGCCGTCCAACAATTCTCTCCACATCACGCCCGGATGCCCCCAGATTCCAGAGCGCCGTGCGCGCGTCCACGTGAGGCAGCCGACGTACATGAAGTGGCCTGCGGTGGCGATCTTGGTCTCGGAAGGCGCAGAACGGCGAGGCTACGGCGCGGGGCCCGAAGCAGCAGAGGCGGCGAGGACGCGCTTGGGAGGCGCTGGCGAGGACGTCCTGCAGGAGGCGCCCGAGAGGAAGGACGCAGAGAGGTGAGGACGGCCCGGGGCGGAGACGCGCGGCGAGGTCCTGCCCGCGGGGTCGACGCCGGCGCATGAGGCGAGGAGGTGGGCCGAGGACGGCAGAAGAGGGCGGACGGAGGCGGCTTGGTCGTGGCCAAGACGGGTACCCTTGGAGAGGGGCGGCGGGAGGCGGCGAGCGGCGGAAGGCGCTCGGCGGAGGGGCACCGGCGAGGAGGCCGATGGCGACGGCTGGCGCGCGCGAGGAGAAGGGAGGCGAGGGTGATGGCGGCCGGAGCGACGGGGAGGAGCTTGGGGAGAGAATGGCCCGAGGGAGAGGATGGGGAGGAAGGTTGGGGACGCGGGGTCGCCAGGGAGAGAGGAGAGGGGGTTGGGGAACGGCACCGCGGGGTGGGGCCCGGTGGCAGGGAGAGAAGGCGGTGGGGACGGTTGCAGGGAGTTGGGGCAGGTGAGGGAGAGGGCAGGTGGGTGTGTTGTGTGTTGGGTGCGTGTAGGCGTGTGTGCTGTGTGGGGTGGGGTGGGACAGGTGGTGTGTGGGGCTGTGGGGTGGGGCCCAGGGAGAGAGGCAGGGCCGGCTGGGATTGGTGAGGTGGATGTGGGTGTGATGAGGTGGAGGGAAAGATGATGTGGCAAGCTATGGTTGGACGGGGTGAGGTGGAGGGGGCTGGGTAGACTAAGTTTAGGTAGAAAAGATTTGGGGTAGCTAGGTTTTAGGTTTATTATTTGTAAGATATTTATTTGTCTTGTTTTGTTTTAAATCTTTTTAGCAAATAATTTTTAGTTAAATAGTTTAGCAGATAATTATGAGACTTTGTTTTGAAATAAAAGAAGGGTAATTTTAGAAAACAAAAATAGGCTTATGGAAAATAGTTTCAGACAAACAAATTGCATGATGATGACGATGCTCAAATGCAATGCACAAAACAACACGATTTTCTAGTAGTGGTTTTTGCGGGATGCCACATTGAGTTTGCGTTAAGGGGTTTGATTGATGTTCCAGCTACTCAGGATATCGCGTTTATTGGTTCGAAGAACAGGTGTAGGTAGGGTGGCGTAGCCCCGAGTATAAAATTGACAAAAGTGAAAGAAAAACACAGAGTTTTGGGGCACTTAGCTTTTATTTATTTGAAGAGCAGTACGAGGTACAATGTGTGGCTAAGTAGCCTTGGCTGAGTAGCCTTATTTGCGATGTAAAAAAGTAAAACAACTAGGGGTAGAAGCGTCGTAGTTGTGCGACGTTCCAAGGGTTGGAGTATGCGACTCCTGTCTCTAAATCTTCAAGGCGATAGGCGCCACCTGGGATTACTTCTGTAATCACGTACGGTCCTTCTCAGGGGGACTCGATCTTGAGATTCCCCTGCTGCTTCAGTCGCAGGACCAGGTCACCTTCGACGAAGGATCTGGGGCGAAGCCTTCTGCTGTGGTAGTTGCGCAGGTTCTGCTGGTAGATTGTGGATCTTTCTGCGGCGATTTCTCTTGCCTCGTCGAGGAGGTCGACGGAGTCTTCGAGTGCAAGTGATGACTCTTGTTCGCTGTAAGCGACTACGCGCGGCGCCTTGTATCGCACTTCGGCGGGTAGTACTGCTTCTGCTCCGTGCACCATAAAGAATGGCGTGTAGCTCGTGGCACTGTTTGGAGTTGTTTGTAGACTCCAGAGTACGGATTGGAGCTCATCTAGCCAGCAACCCGTGGCTTGCTCGAGTGGTCAAAGGAGTCGCTTCTTGATGCCGCTGCAGACGAGCCCGTTTGCTTTTTCCACCTGACCGTTGGTCAGTGGATGCGTGACTAAGGCGTAACTGATGTTGATCCCCAGGTTTCTGCAGAATTCTTGGAACTCCTTGGATGTGAAGTTCGTCCCGTTATCAGTGATGATGCTGTGCGGCACGCCGAAGCGGTAGACACTGGCATGATTGCTTGGATTCGAAGAACTTGACCGCGCTGTGCCCTGATTGCTTGGTCACTGGCATGGCCTCAATCCACTTGGTGAACTTGTCGACTGCGACCAAGAGGTAGACGTAGCCTCCTTGCGAGGACCTTGGGAGCTTCCCCACCATGTCAAGCCCCCATTGTGCGAAGGGCCAGGCCAATGGAATGGGCTGTAGTTCTGCGCCTGGTGCGTGTGGCTTGTCCGTGAATCACTGACAAGCGTTGCACTTTTGGACTATGTCCTTGGCGTCGCGCATGGCCGTGGGCCAGTAAATTCCAGCTCGTAGAGCTTTGGCAACAAGGTCGCGACTGCCGGCGTGGTGCCCACAGGTCCCTTCATGGATGTCGAGGAGGACTGCTCTTCCATCGGCTAGGGAGACGCATTGTTGTAACACGCCTGTGATGCTGTGTTTATACAGTTCGCCGTTGATAACGGCGAATGCCTTGGAGCGTCGCGCGATGTGCCGTCGTCGGCCTGCTGGCGTCTGTAGGAGGTGCGTAGGAGGTACGTAATGCCGTACGTCCAAGATTGTTTGATCATCATGACGCTCATTGGTCCCTCGAGTCCTGTGTCTAGCTCCAAGTCATCGAGTGCCATTGGCTCATTGGGTGGCGTAGCCCCCGAGTCCGTTGTTGCGCTTGTTTTCTTTTCTACGGCCTTTGGCTTGATGGAGCATTCGCAGATGTGCTCGAAAAATACCCCCGGTGGTATGGGGGCGCAGGTAGAGCCTATGTTGGCGAGTGCGTCCGCCTCCTTGTTGCTTTCACGACCTACATGTCGCAACTCGCAACCATCAAAGTCTCCCTCAAGTGTATCGTAGAGGTCGCGGTATGCGATCATGTTGTCGTTCAGTGCTTCACACTCGTGCATTGTTTGGTTGACGACCAGCTTGGAGTCGCCATATATGATGAGCCTCTTTGCGCCGCAGGCTTTTGCCATCCTCATTCCGTGCAACAGGGCCTTGTATTCAACCTCGTTGTTTGAGGTTGTGAACTGCATTCGTAGGATGTATTTTAGCTTGTCCCCTTGAGGTGATGTCAGTATGACACCTGCTCCTGCTCTATCTTTCCACTTGGATCCATCGAAGTGCATTGTCTAGAGGTAGGACATATCTGGCTTGTCCGGGAGTTGGTTTTCCATCCAATGCACGAGGAAGTCAGGGAGAACTTGCGACTTGATTGCGTCACGCTTTTCGTATGTGATGTCTCGTGGAGACAGTTCGATTCCCCAAAGCGCGACTCGCCCCGTGGCGTCGGGGTTATTGAGGATATGTCCCAATGGGGCGTCGTTGACTACCATGATTGGGTGTTCCTGGAAGTAATGGCGCAGTCGCCGGGCGGTCATGAAGACGCCGTACGCCAGCTTCTGGTAGTGCGGGTACCGCTGTTTTGTTGGCGTGAGGACCTCGCTGAGGTAGTATACCGGGCGTTGTACGCCGTGGACCTTGTTTTCCTCGGCCCGCTCGACGACGAGCACTGTGCTAACCACTTGGTTGGTAGCGGAGATGTACAGCAGTAGTGGTTCCCTTTCTCGTGGAGTCACCAATACTGGCGAGGTGGATAGCAGGCGCTTGAGATCTTCGAATGCTTCTTGCGCTTCATTGGTCCACTCGAATTTGTCAGCTTTGCGGAGGAGCTGATAGAAGGGCAGCGCCTTTTCTCCCATTCGACTGATAAATTGACTAAGGGCCGCGATTCGTCTGGCTAGTTGCTGGACGCCTCTTATGTTCTTTGGCTTCTCCATGGCCAGTATGGCCTTTATCTTTTTCGGGTTTGCCTCAATCCCTCTCGCGGAGATGAGATACCCGAGCAGCTGCCCAGATGGTACGCCGAAGGCGCATTTGTCCGGATTGAGCTTTATCCGGTAACGATCGAGATTGGCGAAGGTTTCGCGCACGTCGTCGATTAGAGAGGCTTCTTCCTTGGTTTTGATTACTATGTCGTCGACATAGACTTGGATGTTGCGACCCAGTTGTTCCTTGAGGCAAGCCTGCATGCACCGCTGGTATGTGCCTCCCGCGTTTTTAGCCCAAAGGGCGTTGTGTTGTAGCAGAACACACCGAAGGGCGTTGTAAACACGGTCTTCTCCTGGTCTTCGTCCTTCATTCGAATTTGGTTATAGCCTGAGTAGGCATCGAGGAAGCAGAGGCGCTCGCATCCAGCGGTGGAGTCGATGATTTGATCGATCCGTGGTAGCGGGAAGTGATCTTTTGGGCAGTGCTTGTTTAAAGAAGTGAAGTCCACGCACATCCGTAGGATATCCGTGTCCTTTTTTGGTACCAACACCGTATTGGCGAGCCAAGTGCTTTCCTTGATCTCGTGTATGAATTTGGCCTCGAGGAGTCTGTTGATCTCCATTCCGACTGCCTGCGCTCGTGGCTCAAACAGTCGCCTGATTGTTTGCTTGACTGGCATTGCGTCGGGGTTGACGTTGAGTGCGTGCTCGGCGAATTCCCTGGGAACTCCTGGCATGTCCGCAGGACACAAGGCAAAAATTTCCCTGTGCTCACAGAGGAATTCGACGAGCGCGAGTTCCTATGCGGGACTCAAGTTGTTGGCGATGAGGGCCGTTTTAGCGGGATCTGATGGATGGACCTGCACCTTCTTTGTGTGCACAGATGAGTTCAAGGAGGGGTCAGGTGAGCTTGGCCTATGCAGGGGAGGCAGACTGTTGTCTGTCGTTTCCTTCAATCGCGCGAGCTCTTCCTGCATGCCGAAGGACTGGGAGATTCTGTTGAGTTCCCTGTCGCAACTGTCAGATTGCTCAAAGCTCCCGTTGATCGTGATGACGCCGTTGGGACCTGGCATTTTCATCTGCAGGTAGGCATAGTGGGGTACCGCCATGAACCTAGCGAACGCGACGCGTCCGAGGATGCAGTGGTATTGTGAGGGCTAGTCGACGACCTCAAAGTCGATGCGCTCGCGCTGAAAGTTCCTTGGCGTGCCGAATATGACGTCGAGGTTGATTTTGCCCAGGGGGTATACGCCTTTCCCTGGGACGATGCCGTGGAATGTTGTTTCCGATGCCTCCAAGCAGGTTAGAGGGATCCTCATTGCTTGCAAGGTACTCGCGAATATGAGGTTGATGCTGCTTCCACCATCCATGAAGACGCGACTCATGTCGAAGCCTCCAATTTGCGCCTCGAGTACGAGGGGGCAATGACCTGGGCGAGGTACTTGAGGCGGGTGGTCGCGTTTGTCGAAGGTAATGCACGACTCACTGCCACTGAGGTACTTAGTGGTGGATGGTGGCGAGTGCATGGCCAAGTTGACTTGGCAAGTGATGGCCTTCTACACCCTATTGGAGGGGCACCCCTTTTGGATCATCATGGTACCCATGGCCCGTGGGTACGGTTCGCCTTCGTGGTGCTGGTCCGGTGCAGCTCCGTTTGGGGGTGGCCTAGGTGGTGGTGGTGCGCCATGTGCCAAGGCGCCTGGAGTCGCTCCGTAGCCTCTTTCGACTGCATTGTGGTTCATCCGAACCAATCCCTCGTGTAGCTTGAGGAACTCACGGCAGTCCTTGAGGAGGTGGCTGGACTTTCTCTTGCCATCATGCTTGTCGATGTAGAAGTGTACCGTGCATGGCCCGGATAGTTTGTCCTCGATGGAGGTCGCGGGTGCTTCATCGCGAGTGCAGCGTTGCCACACTTGCATGGTTTTCCTGGAGTCGCGGTATCTGCTGTTGCGGTTATCATCGCGTCTATCGGCGTAGCCAGCTGCGACCAGGTTGACGTCATCGCGATCATCGTAGATGTGCATGCGACGCTTACTCCGGCGGTCGCGTCTTCGTTCGATTTCTACCTCCTCGTCAGAGTGAATGCGATTCTTCACCGAATCTTCTCCATCTGCCCACCGATTCGCGATCTCCATCAGGTGGTCGATGGTCTGGGGCTTTGAGCGGCCTAGATCCTCCCTAAGTTCCATGCGGCGGACACCACCGTTAAATGCATCAATCGCGTGGTCTTCCGAGATGTTCTCTGTGGAGTTCTTGATGATGGACCACCTTTGGATGTAAGAGCGCAGCGATTCGCTAGATCTTTGCTGGCAGCATCTCAGTTCTTCGATTGAGGTAGGGCGTTTATACGTGCCCTTAAAGTTGCGCACGAAGCTGTAGACTAGCTCATCCCAACTGCGAATGGATCCGCGTGGGAGGTTATTGAGCCATGCCCGGGCGATGCCTGCAGCTGTAGCTGCAAGCATTGCATGGTAGTACTTCGACTGCCTCCATGTAGCCTGATGGAGGAGATGTGAGCCTCCAGCCAGATCTTGGGGTCCTGCAGACCGTCAAATTTCGGGTTCTCCGATGGGAGTTTAAACCCTTTAGGCATTCACTTTTGCCTGATGGATCTGCTGAAGCATCTAGCACCGCAGAGCTCCCCATCTTCCTCTTCCGAATCAGTCGATCGGGCACGTCGTGCCCTTGACTTGTCGATCTTGTGCTGCGTGAGGTCGTTGCATGCATCGTAATCGCGATCGTGTCGCCGTGAGCGGCGACATCGAGACATGTCGTGACTGTGATCGCTGAACAAGGGTGAGGAGCAGCGCTTTGCTAGTGCTTCGCCCTTTTTTGGGTCTGGTACCGGTTCCTTGTCGAGGGCGGCCTCGATTAGCCCCAGGCCCGCGATCGTAGATCGATGCATGGCCGTTCGGGGATCTCCAGCTGGTGGTTGGTTATTGAGAGGTACATGGTGGCTGCTGTCACCGCAGCCTGCGGTGTCCTGGGAACCACGTTGCCTCTCGTGTCGACTGTCACAGAACCGAAGTCGAGGACTTTCGTGGCATCTATGCACTCTTGTTCGGTGAGGTGAGCCATCCGGGACTACCTCTTCTTGGCGAGGTACTCTTTGCGTCTTGAGGAGGATCCTCCGTAGGAGGAGAGCCCAGCATGACGAAGGCTTGATTCGTCCGCTGCCTTTTTACGCTCCTCAAGTTGCGCGATTGCTTGTTTTTGGCGTTTGAATTCCTCTTTTAGGAGCTAGTGGTAGCCCATCAGCAGTTCCTGCGGGGACCCGAAGGGTAGAGGTGCACCTCGTAGGGCTTCACGGCAGCGATCCCACTCTTGCTTGTTGAGCCTGATCACGCTAGGAGGTTCGACTGCTCCTCCGTTGCCACCGTTGCCGGTGTTGGGTGGGTCGGTGCCGTTGCCGGCGTTACCACCGTTGCCGCAATTGGGTGGATCGGTGCCGTTGCCGGTGTTGCCACCATTACCGCGGTTGGCGGAGGTAACATCTGCGTTGATGACGGCGCACATGAAGTGATTAGGGAAGTTGTTGCTTCCACAACTTTCAGATCCGGAACCGTAGGTTCCATCTTTAGTGGCCAGATTGCTTAGATCGGAGTCGCGACTGCTGTCGCTGACCATGTTCCCAACTGCCACCGGAGTATTGAGCTCGCTGAGGGTGCCGATCGATGGAGGGAACCATGATGCCGGGGCAATCGCCGGTGCTGCCGGCTGATCAGGCATGCGAAGCGTGCCCATCTGTCCAACTTGGAAGCGGAAGCTCCCAATCGCCAAGCTGACTCCGTTGCCCACGGATTCGAAGGCCGGGCGAGTGGCCGATGTGTGGACGGTGAAGTCGAAGGCGCCGAAGAGCTGGCGAATCTCCGCTGTTGCGGAGTTGTAGATTGCAGTTGATGGGGCCGAAGAAGCCACAACATCAGCACTCCCTTTTCCCACAGACGGCGCCAATTGACGAGGGTTTAACTCATCAATGCCCATTGTTATGGACTTGGGTTTTAGAGAAGGAGGGAGCGCTGGTGACATCTATCGGCTAGCAAACAAGCACACAGGGGACAAAGGATTTACCCAGGTTCAGGCCTCGTAGAGGTCCCTACTCCTGCTTGTCTACTCGTGGAATTATTGAGGGAGTCGAAAGTTACAACGGTGCGCAGATGCAATCTGGCGAGGGTTTGTGGAAGCTAGTGTTGCGTGTGTCCTCCTCGCCGCCCCCTCCTAGCCCTTATATAGATAGGCTAGGTCTCGGGTAGCAGGTCGAGTCGGTTACAAGTTAGGGTTCTCCCCTTCAAACTTTCTATCTTTAGCTTTTTCTTGATCTTCAAGCAATCGAGAGTCCGTAGGTTACTCGAGTCCTTCTATCTATGCCTTGGCGACACCGTGGGCCTATACATATTTGGACCGTATATACCAAGCTCGAGTACCTGTAGGGTATACCCATGTCACCCTACTTCTCACTCACACCTCCTCCTGAAGGATTTCTCTCCCCCTCTAGAAATTATTCCCCATGGTCTCAAATTAGTGAGATACATGTTCCCGGTGGCTTTATCTGGAAAGGAGTTGCTGCTTCCGCTGCATCGCTAGAGCGAAGATGAGTAGATTGTCGGGGTACCGGACGTGTGTGCGATCACGGATGCACCGCTGCTTTGTGGTGTTGGACTTGCTGGTGCTGGACCTGCTGGATTTGCTGGTGCTGGACCTGCTGGACTCGCTGGACTTCATCACGATCTTGAGATCGGCAAGTGTACGACTGCATCATCCAGGAGTTCAAACTCGTTAACAACACTTTGTTGATCTTCAACGGTATGTTCTCTATGGATGTATATCCACCCGTTGATTGTATCTAGGTAGATAGATCTTGGTGCTTAGTTGTTCACATCGTAGGATTTTTTTGTTTTCTATGCTATGAACCCAACAGAACATTCATCCGAAGTATAGCATTATGATCAAAGTCATTATGTTTATATTTCTATAACATCATACGAAGTAATCCTAGTCCTTAGACCATGAGATCATGTCAATCACTAACACTAGAATAGTATCTTGATAACATCAAACGTCACACCGTGACAGGGTGACTATAAAGGTGGGTTTAGTGCTACGAAGGTGTTATGGAGAGGCTCATGGATCAAGGGTGTGATTTGTCCACCCCGATAACGGATAGATATACTCAGGGCCCTCTTGGTGATATCACATTGAGATAGCTTGCAAGCAAGTGAATTGATCTCTAGAATGTTATATCACGGGAATGAGAAAACAGTGCATGTCGGTAACAAGATCATACTAGGTATGGGATACCGATGATCGAATCTTGGACATGTAATATATCACGAGACAAAGGGATTTAGTTATGACGTTAAAAGTTCATACGATCACTAGAGTCATCGTTGAATGTGTGGGCGTCAGTACGGATCTCCATGTCCCGCTGCTGATTATTGATCAGAGAAGGGTCTCGATCATGTCTGCATTATTCGTGAACCATAGGGTGACACACTTAAGGGATAACGACACCATTTGGAGCAAATATGTTTCAGATAAAGATTTAAGAAAGCACTGGAATCATTTAGATGGAAATCAGAATTGTTTCGGGTGAAATTGCAGAAACTGGTTCTGCATGTGATATTGAAATGTTGCAGGGGCTTTTATGTGAATGTTTGTTAATTAAAGTAATTAACAAAATTCTGAATAAAATAAATATAAGAGTTTGCATTAAATTTGGTGGAAATTTAATGGAGGTGAGTGGAACTTTGAGTGGGAGGCTAATTATGTGAGTGGGAGCTCCACCCACATGAATGTGGAAGAGGTGGGGGCACCTCCCTTGGCGGCCTGCCATGGTGAGGGGCTGCCCCACTCTCCCTATAAAAGTCCCCCACTCCCTCCTCTCACTAAACACCTCCTCGTGAAGTATCTCTCTCCCTCTCTAGAAATTATTTCCCATGGTCTCGGATTAGCGAGGTACATGTTCCTGGTGGCTTTATCTGGAAAGGAGTTGCTGCTTCCGCTGCTTTGCTGGTGCGAGGGATGGAGGTTGTCGGGGTACCGGATGTGTGTGCGATCACGGATGCACCGCTCCTTTGCGGTGCTGGACTTGCTGGTACTGGACCTGCTGGACGTGCTGGTGCTGGACATGCTGGACTCGCTGGACTTCATCACGATCTTGAGATTGGCAAGTGTACAACTATATAAACCACAAAATCAGTTTCATTAGCAATGCATTGTCGCTCTTCAAGGGTATGTTCTCTATGGACGTATATCCACCCGTTGATTGTATCTAGGTAGATAGATCTTGGTGCTTAGATGTTCAAATTGTAGGAAATTTTTTATTTTCTATGCTGCGAACCCAACAAGTCCTGCTTGTCTGCTCTTTGATTATAGGGGAGTCGAAAGTTACAGGGGGTGCGTAGATGCAATCTGGCGAGGTGTATCCTAGGGTTATGGATGTCCTCCTCGCTGCCCCCTCCTAGCAACCAGCGCTCCCTATGGGAGTAGCCCGCGAGTGCCTATTTGAGTCATAGACTCAAGTGGGAACTTTGAACATTTGTCGACTGCTGTCGTTATATTTAGCTTGTCGATTGTGCTTCCAGTGCTCCCTATGGGAGTAGCCCCCGAGTCTACAGTCAAATCGTTGGTTCGAAGGAGGGGGTTGAGATGTAAATGTCTTATATTTTTACCAAAGGCAATTCTGTGCCCTTAAAATCTTTGGGTGCACGGCCAGCGCTCCTATTAGGAGTGTCCCCCGAGTGTTTCATCGAGTCGTAGATTTGACCAAAGACTAGATCAGTCAATATTAACTCCTGTTGGAGGACATATCTGGATGACATCAGTGCTGACGATCTAATGAGATTAGTTGCCTGCATAAGCGATGCTGATGGGGCATGATAGATGTAGGCCCCGAAGTCTGACTGGGATTTGACCAGTCGCACGTAGATTATGGTTTTAACTATGCCTTCTCGATTTTCGCGCAGTGTGGGGGTCGTGCAGTGACGATTCAGTACGCACACTATCACGTGTTCCTGTCGATATGCTCCATGCGTCCAGATGAAGTTTTGCTGGCCGTTGGATGGCATCCCTCTTTGCTTAAGTAGGGATCTGGTGCGGTAATTTCCGCACTATGCCTCTTCCTCCCTTTCAAACTATTATCATTGCCGTTCTTCCTCTGCTTCACTGCGCCCATCTTCCTTGCTGCGCTAGACATTCTCAAGCTTTTCGCAGCTACTTCCTTGGGTCCCTTCGCTGCCAACGAATGAGGAAGAAGAAGGGCACCGCTGCCGCGCGATCTCCCACCATCGCCACCATGACAAAGAAGGCCGCCGCCGTGCCCACCGGGTCTAGCACTAATGTCATGGCCACGTAGAAGAAGGGGGCCGGGACCCGCATGAAGAACGGGTCATGGCGGCATACCACCCTGAAGGAGCATGAATTCCAGACACATCGTCAGGCCGGTCTGCTTCCAGCCAACGAAGCTGATTGCCAAATCCCCGTACCGGAGATCCCTGATCCTCCCACTAGGTTTTGGGTGATGTTTCTTGATTTTATCCTCCAGGATCACTCCCCCCTCCACAAGTTCATGCGAGGGTTGCTTTGTTTTTATGGGATTCATCTTCATCAGTTGACCCCCAACTCCATCTTGCACATTGCATGCTATATTACTCTCTACGAGTGCTAGCTCGGAATCGAGCTGCACTTTGGAACTTTCAAGAAACTCTTCAAGCTGAAGAGGCAGTCGGGGTCTGGCTCGGTGACGTATGATCTTGGCGGATGTGGCATATATGTGGACCCCAATGTCCAGTATTTTAGCCCCAATCTTGTCGAATCTGCCCAAGGATAGAGGGATAAGTCGTTTTATATCCGAGACAAGAAGATTGATGGAGAAATATTTGGACTTGCCCCTTTTGACCCGAAGGCTAAGCTGAGGAGAAGAAGATCTTGGAAGAATGTCGTGATGCTGGGCGAATCAGAGGTAGTCGAGGTCTTATACAAGCATGTTCTTGCTCTTCAGCTTGTCCGAGGCCAGGAAGTTACCGGTGTGGATCTCATCTGCACATGGTTGTGGCGGCGGGTGCAGCCACTGCAGGCAAGGGCGCACCCGATGTCGTGTTGGACCAGTGTGATGGACGCAACTCGCATTTCTTCTAAGGATATGTCATTGGTGGAGGTGATACTTTTGATCCAGATTATGGATGTAGTATAGCTCTTTTTCCCTAGTATACCTAGGTTATCGAATCCTCGGGAATGAGAAAGCATAGTGAAGTTACTTTAACGGACCTCCGGGAGTTTTAGAATTCTTTTTGTGTTTTATCGAACCAAGAGTTTGCTGTCTTTTGTTGTTGTCGATAATGGAGAGAGAGGGCCTAGGGCTTTTGGTTTCACCTGTAGTTGTGAAAAACATCTGATGGGAATAAAAGATAATAATAAAGTATGCATGTAATTGTTAGAGCAAGATAATTATATGTGGGAGTGCATCCATAATTTCTATTGCCTCCCCAACCGCTTATATCAATAACCTACTAGTCTCATCCATAGAAGAAAGAGAACTAATGATATGCATAGTGATGTCATCGTTAATCCCAAGTAAATCCCTCACATACAACCGTACTACCCCTTCTGTCACTAGGGTTTGTGGGGCCCCAGGATTAATCATCTGAGAAATCCCTGTTATGCATACAACCACGATCCCATGATCAGTTAGTCGTGGCACATAACCGACGAGTATCATTACAACATCCGAGAATATACCAAATTACAAGACTTACATAAATGTCGTTATGGCTACCTCAATAATCATCAGCGGAACTTCATCAAGCATAGAGCCCGAGCCATGCCTTAACCTACAGGCAACTGACAGGGAGAAAATTATTTTTGGCAAACGTCCAGTTCTGCATGATAGTAGAAACATGTAGGAACGTGGTAAAATTTTTATCTGGAAGAATTTCCCCATTTTCCATTTTGTTCTTGATTTAAACCTAAAGTTTTATATTGCAGGTTTGGGATAATTAATAAAAGAACTAGGGGTTCGGGCTGGATTTGGTATCGAGATGGGCCGGGGAAATGAATTCGGCCCACCCGGGCTGGGGCAGCGCAAGGGAGCCCGCGGCTTAAACTGCCAGGCGGGGCCCGGTGTCAGTGACAGCGGGGCGCGATGGGGAGTGGTATGGAGCACTATCCGCCGTTGGATCAAGCCGCGATGGACGGCGGGGGCTCGTCTTCCTCGCTGGGCCAGAGAAAACAGAGGGGAAACCCTAGAGGCGGCGACAGCATGGTTAGGGAGGCTCACCGGGGGCTTGGGAGGCGGCGAGGAGGGGTGGGGGCGACACGGCGCTCGACGACGAGCCTGGGGAGGGGCGTCACGAGGTGGTTTGACATCGCTGCGAGGCTCGGCGCAAGGACACCCGAGAGTGATCTCGTCGGAGCTCGACGCTGGCGACGAAAGGGGCAGTACCTGGCCATGAAAATAGCAGCATCAGAGAGAGGGGAAGGAGGGGAGTGTAGCACATGACATGCAGAGAGGGAGGGGCAAAGAAGAGAGCTCCTGGCTCGATTTCTTGAGGAGGCCGAGAGCTCCTCTCCTTCTTCTTCTCGAGCATCTGAGAGCAGGGGGGAGGGAGTGGAGGCTCTGGGAGGTAAGTGGAGAGGAGGGGAAGCAAATGAGAGGCAGGGCATGCTGGGAGGGCCTCTGGCCTACTTATATCGAGGGGGAGGGATCTAGGGTGAGAATGCCCATTTTTGACATGGGGGAGGGGTGGTGCTGGCCTGGGATTGGCTCAGAGGGCGGTAAGGAGGGGTAGGAGTGGGTTTTGGTCGTGCTGGATCTCAGAGAGGGAGGGAGTGGCAGCTGTTGTAATTACCCTCACATGCTTGTCTCTCTCTCTACTTCCCACTTCCAAGCACATGGGACAAAGGGATTGCTTTAGTAGCTTAGCTATAGTGATGGTCGGCCAGAGGAGGGGTAGATGCTGTGGTGTATTGCCTTCCAAGATTGGTGGTGGTTTGATATGATTTTAACTCCATACTAGCTAGGTTTGCTAAATTGAGTAAATAGGTGTTTGTGAAGGAAGTTCAAAGTTTTGCATAGGACAAGGTGGGGAGATGGTACTGGTAGGTAGATGAGGTCAAGGTGGATATCCAGGAATTATTTGGGATTTTTATAAGGAGTTTTAGTCCTCATAAATCCATTTATTCAAAATGGGCAGAAGTGGTTTCTAGAAGATCATTTGATATTTTTACATTGGACAAGGTTGGTTTTTTTTGTGAGAGGGTCCCAAATGTGAATACACACTTAGGGGAATTTTCCCAAGATTTATTGGGGATTAAATGTATTTAAAACAATTATTATTCCGTTTTTTCCTTTTTAGAAAATAGGAAAAAGAATTAATAAAGCTTCTCAAAAATATTTATTTTTGATATGGGAAGGTAGGTTATGATACATAGATCTCAATTGAGCCAAAAGTTTGGGAAGTGTTTTGGCAAAAAGCAAACTTTCCTTTGTGGATGAAGTTTTTGGGATTTTGTCTATTAAAGGAATTAAATAGATTTGGGGCCATAATAATTATGGATGATTATTGATAAATCTTTATGATCAAGGTAGATGATGTATAAAAGGTGTATCAAGCATTTGCAACCTTGGTATTGGAGAATCCAAGTTGATTTTGGTGAAATACCGTACATTAAGGATCTAGGGTGATGTTAATTTCATACCATTAAAACATGGTTGTATCTTGGAGTTCAGATCTCCCCTTGGGGCATGGGGTAGATAGATGGATATACCAAGTGATGTACATTAACATGGTATAGAGGTTTGAGCTCGATCTGGCTTGAGTTCACCAAGACATGCTTTCAAACTTTGAATAAAATAAGCTTGCCTAAGCAGATTATCAACTAGCCTTCAAAACCTTGTGGGTTTAAGAAGCACAAAGATCCCCTTGGAACAAGTGAAGTATATATTTATAGACCTATATGAGTAGAACACAACCATGCAAAGAGTGGGTCCATAGAAGGTTGGAGGGTGGTGTGAGCTTCTATCAAAGTAGGCATGATGACTAGATTTGCAGGAAAAGTTATTTTCTTGTCTGAAAAACCATCAAGGACAAGCGGGTTGGGGATGATCTAACCAAGGGCAAGAGTGGGCCTTCGTAGTACTTAGTATGGTTAACAATATGGTTCAATTTCATTATCAGAAATGCACAAGGGTTGAGAAAGGGAGGCATTCAAAAAGGTGATGTTGGAAATAGATTCCAGACTGTCAAATTTGGCAGTTTTGAGGATTTTGACTAGAGTAGGAGAGGAGATGTTTTTGATAGGTTACAAGGTACCATAGCATCATCAAGTGGGTGATGGTGAAGAGTATATTGAGTAGAAGGGATCCATGCTTGATATTGGTCTTCATTGACTTGGAAACTTCTAGAAGGGATCACTACAGAATTGATCTGGTTAAGGGTTTTGATGATCACTTAGTAGCTAGGGATCAGATCCAGATTGTATTCTTGCTTAGGGTGGAATGATTTGGAAACATCTTGATCCTAGTGATGAGCTCCTAGAGTAGCTCATACTATCTCCTAAGAAGACAATTCAAGCAGCAGATCAAGGCAATTCATCAGACAGCAGATCAAGGCAACTCATCTTAGGAACTAAGCAAATATACTACTGGGGTTACCATCAAGTCTGACTTGAGGTAAGGTTGGGAAATTTTGAAAGGTTGGAGTTTGAACAAGGTAAGGTCCTTGGTACATCTACCAAGAGTAGAGTTCAAAATATTTATAAAAGGTTTTGGAATTCTTAGAGGTAAGAGTAGTTGAAGGTTCTGTCTTGAAAACATAAGGAGGTTATATTATATATCTCTCCATAGTTTTGTCAATAGAAGCTACAAAAATAGTTTTGGTTACATAAGCATCTTGGCTAAGGTTTTGAAATGCCAGAACATTTGAGAATAAGTAAATTGAGCCAGGATAGTTTTGTTCCATAGCTTTTTGACAACTGATGTTGAGGTAAGGAGTATATCCTAAGCTATACAATCAGAAGTATGAGCACAGACAATCAGCAAGCAAACACTACAGAACTTAACAAGAAAAAGTTTTTGTTCCCCCTGATTTTTGCATTCTGGATAGCTAATCAGGGTTGCTAAAATTGGGATGTTACAGGGTTCCCAACCTGTAGATTAGTCATTACTCATACTCCCTATACCTGGCTCAATCCTCGGGGTCTTGGGTACCTGTCAAGTCCTTGTATTGAGGCAAGAGAGGATACAATAATCATCATGTCATACAAACTAATACATGATCCCATCTATGATAAATAACATGCACAAAAGGTACATGGCTAGGCCGAATCCCTTAGCCCAAAGAGATTTACTCACACATAGAGATGAAATCAACAATCATAAACATTGCAATGGAAATCATGAGATTGATAGCAAATAGGCATACAATGTCACCAATCGAATATGAGATCTACTATTACAAGTGGTGGAAAATGGCTATGGTGGTGGAGAAGGGTTTGGAGATTAGATCTAAGTCTATTCCTCTGGCGGCTCTTCGGTATTGTGGATGCAGGTTTTTGGGGGAGGCCGGTGAGGCTGTTTCTCTTCGCCCGAAGCCTCTTTATATAGGGGTCCCTTCACAAAAGTTGTTCTGTTTGACCTAGCGGTGTCGATGGAAACTATACGATCGGAACTATACGGCCAGAATATTATTCCTGTCGTATAGTTTCTCGTTAAAGCGTTTGTCTCCACTGCATGACTCCTGGTTTCTTTAGGTTGTTGGAAATCTCGTATCTTTGACTTTAATGTTGTGATTCCCATCATCAAATGTCATTATCTGCGCAGGGAAAAATAGAAAGAAAGGATCGCATACGCCTTTGTTCATTAGGCATTAGTGGCAGGGTTTAGAGAGATATTCCATCAAAAATCTGAATAATATCCTGTTTAAATGTGGATGTAGATGGCTATATTTCACAGCCATCAACCTACCCAAGCTTAAACTTAATCGTCTTCGAGCAAGAAAACCAAAATCAAAAAGGAACTCAGCATTTAAACTGAAATAATGAGATGACGATCTTACTCATGATTGGTAGGCTCATGTTTCCTCCACTTTATTAATCTGAAAAACTTCAGCATAGATAGAGTAATGGCAAGCATAGCATACAAATTTTTATGCATCCTTATAGCACAGCAAAATTATTGTTAACATGGATGATTCAAATGAGTAAACTTTATTCCATGTCATGTAATCAACTCATAGGATTGCCTTTGAAAAATAAAGTATAATCATATAAAATTAAGAGTGTGAGAGTTTGTCATGAAAAACACATACACTAGAGTATCTCAATTCTCCAACATCAATAAATCATGAATTTTCAAGCACTACTTTTCTATTCATTGTCCTTCAAGAATTTCAGTTCTTAAGTAATTGGGTGCATGACAAAGATGTTAATTAGTTTATCGGGTGTGATGGACACTCGTGGCATCACCAAGGTTTTTGTTACCTTTATACAATGATTACTCATATCAGCCATATGAGTAATTCCATCATGAACACAACTACCCAGGAATGCCAAGAATCTTACCCATTATAGCATTGCTGCTACATATGTTTAATCAACTCATAGTCGAAATCTAGCAGTTTCCTCCATGAAGATCATTCGTAAGCTAGCGGATTTGTTGGCATCCCATGAAGTTTGACACGCATAAAGCTATATCATTCTTATGATTCACAAGTCAAACTTTGGCATGCTCACAAAAAGCACTAAACATTAATTCAATTGAACAAATCCTTTTAAAGAGAGCTATCAAGTCAATCATTATTTTCTGTGGTGTCTACAAATAAGCCTTCAAGACTAAACACTACAACACCCAAGCCTTCAATTGTGAGAACTTTTCTTATTACAATTGTTTAGCAATTTTTAGGCAAGACTTGGTTAACTACAGGAGCTGGAACAAAACATACCCAATTAAATACCCATGCAAACAAATTTTTACTACAATATAAAGACTCGCTCCACCAATATAATATCTTTAACATTAACTACTAACTAGCATGGGTTTCTCAAACTTCAAACGTGGGGAGTCTTAAGGCATACCTCTCATGATTGGTTTCACTTCTCTCTTCCCTTTTGATTTGCTTCTTGGAAACTTGAAGTCGATCACTCTCCTGCAAATATGTGAAAGCCACAAGGAGAATAGAAAAGAAGAAAGAGGGATAATAAAGATGAATGGAAAAATCTTTTTGTTGTTTTTAAGAGAGGGAATTAAAGAATAGAAAAATTGGCGGCAAATCTCGGCTAGGAAATCTCGAAAACAAATAAAAATAACTAAAGATAAAGTGTTGGGGAATCCAACACGAGTGCTCATGAACTCGAATTAAAAACATAACCTCGAAAAAAAAATGAACACCAAATAAAGATAATGAGGAAACTTCGCCAAGTTTAGGATTTTGCAAGCCCTTCAAATCATTGTGGTGGCAGGAAAAAGTTGTACCTCCAGTTCGAAAATTGAGTTGATAAATTACTAGTTGTTTCTTGGAGGTTCAAGGAGAGGTTTTGCATTCTTTCCATAGGTCCTCCAAGTTCTTGGAAGTCTTGGTATGTAGCGAACCGGGTTGGTGGCTCCGCCTCTTCCTGGTCCTCATCTTCATACGGAATCTCCTCCTCGGGTTGGTGTTGCTCAACTTGCAAGTCATATAGCAAATGTCCTTCCTCGATAGAGAAAAGACCATTAGGCAAAGGATCGGGGTAGAGATGCCCAGCTCCAGCAATATGTAAGTAATAAACACCACCTATCCTAGTGAGCATTCCACAAGCTTTTAAAGTAGAGAACCAACACGTTGGTCACCTAGCACTGGTTGCAACTCACCTAGGTCGATGCCCAGGGCAATGAAAAGCACGGTGATACGCCTCCACCTGTGACTGGTCCTTGGCTTTAGGAAGATTGGTACTCCAGGTAGCGCACAAGAATTACGCCCTAGTTGAGTGACAAGTCAGTGTTGTTGAAAGCAGATTTTGCAAGGAGTAAGATGTCCTCCTCATTAAGTCTCGTGAACTCATTGTGTTCCTGCAAGTTGTTAGCAATAACATAGAACAAATAGTGAATTGCAGGATGTTGAATATTCTTCCCCTTGCTTACTCTAGAAGTGAAACTCACTCCATTATAATATTGTTTCGGGGAAGGGTCGTGTTGATTCAATATAATGGAGCAAGCCCACTTGGTTGCCTTCACTTCTTGGTTCTTGATCCTGTTGAAGCAATCACGTTGGAGCTCATCCCTGAATCGTATCCCCATGCGTTCTTGAGCGGCAGCCCGAGAAGCACTAGAGGCAGAACGAGCACAAGTTTGGCTCCTTGTGTTCATCATCTAAATTAACAAGGAAAGACAAAAATAATTTTTTTTGATCCAACAATAATAAGCATAACATATTCCTCATCATAGCCCACTAAAGAATCCCCTGAAAATAATAATCTAGGCAAGAGAATCATGGAAATTAGTTCATAGTAGGGCTCACCCTAGATTGATAATGATAACAGATCAAAGATGAATTTGCAAAAAGTAATTGGAGGATCGGAGGAGAAACATACCGTAGATTACTTGTGTGCGAGGATACCGAACGAAATTGAGTAGAGATGAAGATCTCTTGAGGTTTTGAGATAGTTTGGAGGTAGTAGACACAAAAAGGATTGATGTTTTGGGGTTGGAGGTACCTCTCGTGGTGATTTTGTGGTCGGACACAACTATACGGCCGAAACAATTTGTTCCCGCCGTATAGTTGGTCATCAAACCTTCTGTACCTGGAAAAGAAATTTTACGAAGGCATCGATATCTATATGACCGGAACTATACGGCCATAATTTTTTCCCTCCCATATAGTTGGTCGTTAAACCTTCAGTACCTTGAAAAGAAAAATTGTCGATGGCAAAGATATCTATACGGCCGGAATTTTTATTCCTACCGTATAGTTGGTCGTTAAACCTTCTATAGTCATCAAAAAAAATTTGTTTCTTCGAGAATTATTTCTTATCCTGAAACTTAGCGAAACACGTAGTTTTTGACAGAAAAATGACAGTAAAAATTGTCAACCAACATCAGCACGTATAAAGCAGGATTTTTAGTACTACCAAACTTCTTCTCCTCACTTAGAGCTTCCTAACACTCTTTATTAAACATAAAACTTAAAAACTTTACTCAAACCTTTATTTCACATGGGTTGTCTCCCATGCAATGCTCTTTTATGGTCAATAGCTTGATCTTGATGTTGCTCACTTAGGCCAGATGAATGGAACACCCACTCCAAAATAATTGGCCTTCAAAGTGATGTCCTCCTTATCATCATGCTTGACTTTCTTCTTCCTGGGAAAATGAATAACAAAAGGATCCCATGAAGGAAATTGAAGCTTCACATTCCCTTCATGTAGATTAATCAAAGCCTTAATAGTTCTTAAGAATGGACGGCCTAATATAATAGGAACAGTAGCATCTTCATGCATGTCAACAATAACAAAATCAATAAGAGCATGACCGCCTTTAATGTATACTAAAGTATTTTCTTTAATCCCTATAGCTTGTTTGTAGGTAGAATCTGCTAGATGTAATTTTAACTCGGTGATTTCAAAAGAGCCAAGATTTAACTTATTAAGAAGACTTTTTTGAATTGTTGAAACGCTTGCACCTAGATCACAAAGTGAAGCTACCTTATTGGTCCCAATTTTAATCTTAATAGTAGGCTCAAATATATCATCAAGCTTCACAGGTAATTTTTCAGCAATTTTCTTATATTCTTTGTCAAGCTCACGTACCTTTATTGATACCTAATTAACAAAGTGTTGATACATAGCTTCCTCATTTCCTTCACTTACCGGAATCTTGATATTTATCCTTTTTACAAAATCTTCAATGATGTAATTTGGTGAAGGAGCATTACCATAATCAAGTTCTTCAGGCTCCTCCCTTTGGATTCTTATCATCTTGAGGTCTTCAATAGGATTTGGCTCAGCTTTACCTGCAAATTTAGCTAGAATGAGAGTTTGACTCTCGGTTATCTTACCTAGCTGTGCCTCAACAATCCTTGTTCTGTCTTGGAGGGCCTGCAAATCATTCCTCAAACTTACAACTTGGTTAGATAATTTACCAAGTATAGCATCATGGTTCTCCGTTATTTTAACAAGGATATTGTTTTGCTCATTTTGTGAGTCTATAAAGGACTTAAGTGTTTCTTGGAGACTACCATTACTTGTTCCCATATTATTATTAGAGTTACCTGCAGGACTAGAATAATGTTTCTGAAAATTTGGATTATAATTCTGCTTCCAAGCAGGGTTATAATCATTCTGAGCTATGAAGTCTATTCTTTCAATATTTGATTCTAGGATAGCTCTTACCTGGTTTTCCTTACCTTTGACGACTAATATGAGCTCATCCAGCTTAGCATTGAGTTCTTCATTTTCTTGTGGTGAGACAAAGTTCACCTTCTTCGTGTTTGATCTATGCACATGCCACTAGGCATGGTTGTCTTGCATATTGTCTAGCAGCTGCTTTGCTTCGGTAATATGTTTACCCGTAAATGTTCCTCCAGCTACAGTATCAAACATAGACTTAGACATAGGGTTAAGAGCATTATAAAATAAATGGAGAATTAACCAATCTTCCATCCCATGACTAGGACAGTTTCTCATGCATTCTTTCATCCTCTCCCATGCCAGCGCTAGTGGCTCACGCTCTTCCTGTGTAAAACCAATAATATTAGATCTTAGTTGCATAGTCTTTGGATGTGGGAAGAACTTAGTCATAAATAAATAGGTACACTCCACCCATGATGCAATAATATTTCTAGGCAAAGATAGCAACCATTCTTTTGCTTTTCCTCTAAGAGAGAAAGGAAAAACGTGCAATTTGACCGCATCAGGGTCAACATCTTTTATGCGCATCATATCACCTATTTCAGTGAAAGTGTTCAAGTGCATACCTGTGTCCTCAATAACAGAGCCTCCAAATTAATTCTGTTGAACCAAACTTAAATACTGGGCTTAATTTCATAATCATCAGTAGTAATTGCTGGCTGGGTAATAGAAGTACCCAAATAATCATTGTTGGGAGTTGCAAACTCCCCAAGCTTCTTTTAAGCCATATTTCCTATGTTTTTGGGTTTTCTTAAACAAAGACTTATGATAGTAAAAACAAGAAATTAAAGACTAACTTTTTTTTGGTTTTTCAAATAAAGAATGAAAGCAAACTAACAAAATAAGAAAAAAGAGTTAAAACTAGCAATGTTCCTACTAACCTCACCAGGGTAGCTATTGCTTCCTCGGCAATGACGCCAGAAAAAGGGTTGATACCTTCGATCTGGATTACGGATGTAGTATAGCTCTTTTTCCCTAGTAGACCTAGGTTATCAAATCCTCGGGAAGCAGAAAGCATAGTGAAGTTACTTTAACGGACCTTTGGGAGTTTTAGAATTGTTTTTGTGTTTTACCGGACCATGAGTTTGCTGTCTTTTGTTGTTGTCGATGATGGAGAGAGACGGCCTAGGGCTTTCGGTTTCACCTATAGCTGTTCAAAACATCTGATGGGAATAAAAGATAATAATAAAGTATGCATGTAATTGTTAGAGCAAGATAATTATATGTGGGCAGTGCATCCATAATTTCTATTGCCTCCGCAACCGCTTATAGCAATAGCCTACTAGTCTCATCCATAGAAGAAAGAGAACTAATGATATGCATAGTGATGTCACCATTAATCCCAAGTAAATCCCTCACATACAGCCGTACTACCCCTTCTATCACTAGGGTTCCCAACCTGCAGATTAGTCATTACTCATACTCCCTATACCTATCTCAATCCTCGGGGTCTTGGGTACCTGATAAGTCCTTGGATTGAGGCAAGAGAGGATACAATAATCATCATGTCATACAAACTAATACATGATCCCATCTATGATAAATAACATGCACAAAAGCTACATGGCTAGGCCGAAGCCCTTATATAGGGGTCCCTTCACAAAATTTGTTCTGTTTGACCTAGTGGTGTCGAGGCAACTATAGGACCGGAACTATACGGTCGTAATTTTATTTCCGCCGTATAGTTGGTCGTTAAAACGTCTGTCTCCACTTCACGGCTCCTAGTTTCTTTGGGTTGTTGGAAATCTCGTATCTTTGACTTTAATGTTGTGATTCCCATTATCAAACGTCATTACTTGTGCAGGAAAAAATAGAAAGAAAGGATTACATACCCCTTTGTTCATTAGGCATTAGTGGCAGGGTTTAGAGAGATATTTCATAAAAAATATGAATAATATCAAATTTAAATGTGGATATAGATGGCTATATTTCACAACCATCAGGAGGTGGATAGGAAAGTTAGAGCGCTGACCAAATTCACCGGAAAGGATATTCTTCTTGGGGATTCGACCACTCTGCCATTTTGTGCGAGTAACTCTCCTCCTGAGGTAAATTTTCTATCGACTCTTCTTCTTCATTCTTGTCCGCGGGACTTTTTGTGATTTTAATTTGATTCTTGCACCAGGATTCGAAAGTAGAGAGTGTGTTGCCGCCTCAGCTGAAGGGTTCCTCCCGAGGCGGAGGAGGATGACGAATCAGAGTCGACCGTTCCCATCATTGACGCGCAAGAAATCCCTGATTCCTGTGAATATGGCACTCACAAGCGCTCCTTCGGTTGAGGAGGATTTATATGTGTCTACACTAGAGATGCCGAGGGGTCCTTCGGTTGAGGTGGGTACTATGAATCCAATTCCAGTAGTACCTGTCTGCCGTATGGCCCCACTGCCGCTAAAGAAGCCGAAGAGGCTTAAGAAAAAGCTGGATGATGACTTCGACCTCGATAGATTTAACGGGTGAGTCTTTGCTGCTCGATGTGTTTAAATATCTGTCTAGGCTGTAGTGTCTTTGTGCTGAATGTCTTATTATGCTTGTGTAAGCGTGACTGCATCATCATCATCCGGCACTGACCGCGTCCTGGAGGACACATGAGTCGTGGATTTGAGGGGTAAGGAAGTGGAGGAATCCGAGCCCACCCCAAAGTTGGCGGCCACCTCCAGCGCGAGTTCCTCGAGTTCTCCCAATTTGGGAGAGCATAGGGTTCTTGCACGAACAACAACCTAGAAGGAACCTTCGGAGTCTTCGGGTGACCATGTAAGTGTATGTAAGTTCATTGCTCGAAAATTCCATGATGTCACCTTCGTTCATGACATATTCCGTTATGCAGCCTATCCTCCAAGACGCGGTTTGTCTTGGTGAGAAAATTGTGAACCTTGGTCGGTAGCATGCTCGGCTGGATAATGACCATCGCCAGCTGCAGAGTGAGTGTTCTTCTCCTATCATGCTTTTGCTAAACACGAGTTTCGATTGTGTTTGACTTGCTTCTTTCATTTTACCAGATGAAAACAATGACCTTCTTCTTCGTCTAAGCTCCCTTGAAAAGGGGCTCAGCGCAGCAGAGAAAAAGCGGGATGAGGTACTCAAAGCCTTCGAGCGCTTCAAGAAGTACTCAAAGAAGCACAAAGAAGACCTGCTGGCCGCTGCAGCTGACAGAGAGAAGGGGTTCACAGAACAACTTCTCCCTATTTCCCAAGCACTTTTTGGTATGTCCTATTGTGGCCTTGCTCAGTTCAAATGTTTCCTCTTTGGTTTCATTTCTTCCGCTTCTGATTTATGAGAGTCAATCATAGATGCCGTTGGGGTGGACTTCGACCGCCAGGTGTTGACCCACGAGGATGTCTTGGCTGGTGCTATCACAGAAATCGAAGATCGCAGCGTCTCCGCCCAGGACTCACTCAAGAAGGACAAGACCATGCTTGGACATCTTCGAGAGGAGATGCTCCCCAAGGACAAGATTGCTGAAGATATTGATGGTCTGGTCAAAACCTTCACCGGGGGCATTCCTGCGGACTCCAAGAATGCGCAAAAGGGAGCCGGTGCTTCTCTAGGGCTGGCAATGGCGCATGCCTGTGATGCTGATTTGAATGTGAGCAAGATCACTTCGAGGATGCCGACGACCGTGGAGGGCGAAGAGGTAGCTTTTGTTCTATTTGCTACTCGTTTCCATAAGTACGGTGAAGGAAATATGCTCTAGAGGCAATCACAGAGATGATTATATTTCATATGTATCCCTGAGTTATTATATGTTCCTTGAATATCCATATATCAGGCAACTTGTATTGATTGGAAATTATGTGAATTGTTTGTGAAACTCTTTACTTGTATGGTTATCTAATAGTTGTCCCTAGTCAGAGTTCATGTGAGGACACACATGAATATTAGACTAGCACATCGATTGGTTGATGACTATGTTTCGCAAGTCATAGACATGGAGATGTCAAACCAATGATGTCGACACATGTTATGAACATGGGGTTGGACTGACCCAACTTGAGACTAGCAATAATACTTGCAGCTCTCTCTATACATCATGTACGTTTTGTCCTTAGATTGTCACATGTACTTGAGATGTGGATCGACCTACTTTGGGCCTATCAAACACTGCTCCATAACTGGGTAGTTATAAAGGTAGCTTTTGGGTTTGTCCTGATACATGCTACAAGGCATTAGTTAATCAATATGGGATTTGCCCTTATCTACTTGAGAGAGATATCTCTCGACCCCTTGAGTGATCGGATCCAGAAATTCATGGCTGTACTATATAAGGTTAAGAGTTAACCTAGTAAAGGGATTCTAAATCACATTATCGAGAAAGAGAGGTCATCTTGGAGCTAGACCAAATACCATAGGGCAAAGGGAAAGACATGTACTCAACCTTGTGATGGTTCATCTGAATGATCTTTATATGTGTTTAGGAGTTGGCACATCTTGCTAGAGGCTGCTACCAACTATTGATGGAGTAAGTGTACTCGTGTCATGTCTATACGTGTATGAACCTATAGGGTCACACACTTTAGGGGCTGGAAGCCTAATGAGGATTGGATCTGAATTAGACCAGGCTTAGGCTACTAATGGGCTGCTAATGTAGAAGCCCACTAGGGATGCCTATACAAGAGAGAGTGAGGCAAGCTGAATAGGGTTGAGAATTCCACCTAGCCTCCACTCCTCTCATGCCTGTGTTGCACGAGCAGACCTAGCAGTCTAGCGTGTGACAGCTTCCACTCAGGACGTGTGGATACCTCGGAGGTGCTGCAGCTATGGCACTTGGACGAGCCGCGCAAAGGGGATATGCTCGTGGGACGAGGACAAGGAGGAGACATAGAACATCTACACCACCCTAACGTGCTTCATCGAGTTCCACAACTGCGTGTCTAGTGGTAATCCCGTGATATATGACCATAGTATTCCTGGTTGACATGGTAGAATTTTTTGTTTTACGCTAGTGTAGCCTACCCATTACCCTTCATACGGGCCCCGTCTCATAGAGACACTCGCAAAGTACTCCGCTGAGCAAAAGTGATGGAGCACAACAAAGTCCACAGCATCCGGAGCTGTTGCTGCTACTAAGGTCGCAACATCGGATGCTGCCATGGAGTCCGCGAAGCCCCCGAGTGCTGATGCATAGGCGTAGACGCCTTTCTTGCTTTCTTTGTAGTGGTGCTGGGGCCTTTGGCTTATCCTGAAATACTTTTGTGGGGGTTCCCCTGTGAAAACATGTTATTAAGTTTGATGTATAAATCTTTTGCGTGCTTCTCTCACTCGAATTCCATTCTCAATGATTCTTATGCGTCGTACTTTTGCTTGGTTGGGGGTCTTTGAGTGGCGTGCAGGGTATGCCCTCTTCTGCTGTGCCGATGGCGCCACCATGTTCAAAGGTGGAGGAGTTGTCGCTTCTGTCCCGACTGCGTGACCGTTTGAAGCATTTGGAGCAGGACACATTGATCATCCGCGGTAATTCCGACATGTGGAAGTTGAAAGCGGAGAAAGCCGTCGAACGCAAGAAGTACCTTCTTGGAGAGGTGGCTCAAATCAATGAGCAGGCGTAGTGTGGGTGTTTTTTTGACTCCTTTGTTCTTGTTTGTCTGTATCATCGTATTGTTGATTGATACTTTGCTACTGCCATCTATGTAGTTGTCAATTTTATTCCGCGGGAAGAGAGGGATCGAATTAGCATTCGACTTAACTGTTTGACTCATGAGCAGCTGGAAGCTGGTGGGTTCTTCTGGACCGACCGAAATCATGCAATTGTTTTCGCAACATTGCAGGATCGCGTGTCGCAGGTGCTGAATTTCTTGAAGAAATCATGGTCATGCTTGAGGCATATATTCGTGGTGATATACCCTTTGGACGCTGTCCGGTCAAGCCTGTTGACATTGCTTTGTAGGTTTCAAAATGCTAGTGTCGTGCGCGAGTGTGTGCACCAGCAACTTGTCGTGGGTGCCAAGGCTACACTTGCACTTGTGCGTATGCAGCATCCAAACGTGGATTTGGAAGCAATCGCAGAAGGTACGCCAGCACCTCCAGAGGGAATGACATGAATATAGTTCCGCATTATCGAGCGACCGCTGAGCCAATGGAAAATATTGTAAACTTGTTCGACGAACGCACCAATGTACTCCTTCAGCGTCAGTAGGATAGTTCTATCCTGCAGAAGATGTATAAGTGTCATAAAGCTTGTATAATTTTTGAATGGGTGTTTTGATACTCGTGTTATATGTAAAGCTTGTTAGCCTATGTGTTTTGCGAGTATGTTTCTTATGCAATGCATTTTTGTTAGCCTGGCGCCTGTGGATCTCAACACCTTGCCAGCCTGTCATTTGCGTTGCAACTAGGTTTGAGTTATGAAGGGTTTGATTGACAGCATAGTCAGCTACTCAGGTAATTGCGTTATAAGGTTGTATATGTGATGAGGTCGTCAAGGAGGCACAACCCACGAGTGCAAAATAGGAATAAAAGTAAATGTAACAAGACACATAGTTGAGGAACTTAGCTTTATTTATTTGGAGAATATCAGGAGGTACAATGTTTGGCTAAGTAGCCTGGCTGAGTAGCCTTATTGTGAAGTAAAAACATCTAGGGGTAGAAACGTCACAGCTGCGCAATGTTCCATGGGTTGGAGTATTCGACTCCACTCTCTACATCCTTCAGGTGATAGGCGCCACCTGGGATTACTTCAGTTATCACATAGCCTCCCTCCCAGGGGGATTCAAACTTGAGGTGCCCCTTCCGCTTCAGTCGTAGGACTAGGTCGCCTTTGACAAAGGACCTTGGACACAACCGTCGGCTATGGTAGTTGCGGAGGCTCTATTGGTTGATTGTTGATCGCTCTGCCACGATCTCGCATGCTTCGTCAAGGAGGTCGACGGAGTCCTCGATTGCGCCATAGATTCGGCCTCGCTATAAGCGACAACCCTTGGGGATCTATAGAGCACTTGTGCGGGTAGTACTGCCTCAGCGCCGTGCACCATGAAGAACGGTGTGTAGCCCGTGGTGCTGTTCGGAGTTGTGCACAGGCTCCATAGTACAAAGGGAAGCTCCTTAGCCCAGCAATCGGCTGCCCGCTCGAGTGGTCAAAGGAGTGTCTTCTTGATGCCATTGCAGACGAGGTCGTTGGCCTTCTTTACTAGACCGTTGGTCTGGGGGTGTGCCAGGGAGGCGTAGCTGCCCAGGTGTTCGCAGAAATCCGGGAACTCGTTCGAGGTGAAGTTCATCCTGTTGTCAGTGATGATGCTGTCTAGCACCCCAAACCTGAATACGATGGACTCCAAGAACTTGACGACGGTGGCGCCTATCTGGTTAGTCATAGACATGGCCTCGACCCACTTGGTAAACTTGTCGACGACAACAAGGAGGAAGACGTAACCTCCTAGCAATGATCTCGGCAACTTGCTGACCATGTCGAGTTCCTGTTGCACAAAGGGCCAAGCCACGGGTATTGGCCTGAGTTCCGCGCCTGGTGCATGTGAAGGGAATATGCCCGAGAGGCAATAATAAAGTGATTTTTTATCTTATTCCTTGTTTAGGATAAATGTTTATTTTGCATGTATTATTTTATTAATTGGAAACGTTAACACATGTGTGTTTAATAAACAAATAAAGGGTTCCTAGTTATGCCTCTCTTATAAACTAGCTCGTTGATTAACAAGATGATCAAGGTTTCCTGATCATGGACATTGGATGTTGTTAATAACGAGGTCACAACATTGGTTGAATGGTGTGATGAACATTCATCCAAAGTATAGCAATACGATCAAATTCATTGTGTTTAAATTTCTATAACATCATACAAAGTAATTCTAGTCCTTAAACCATGATATCATGTCAATTACTAACACTAGAAGAGTAACTTGATAACATCAAATGTCACACCATAACAGGGTGACAATAAAGGTGGGTTCAGATACTCCAAAGGTTTTATGTAGAGGCTCATGGATCAAGAGTGGGATTTGTCCATCCCGATGACGGATAGATATACTCTAGGCCATCTCGGTGATATCTGAGATAGCTTGCAAGCAAGTGATGTGATCACTAGATTGTTATATCACTGGAACGAGAAAAGAGTGCGTGTCAGTAACGAGATCAAACTAGGTATGGAGATACTGATGATCGAATCTCGGACATGTAATATATTGCGAGACAAAGTTATTTAGTTATGACGCTAAAAGGTTCACACGATCACTAGAATCATCGTTGAATGTGTGGGTGTCAGTATGGATCTCTAGGTCCTGCTGTTGATTATTGATCGGAGAGGGGTATCAGTCATGTCTGCATTGTTTGCGAACCATAGGGTGACGCACTTAAGGGATACCGACACCATTTTGGAGAAAATGTGTTTCAGATAAAGATTAATAAAGCGCTGGAATCATTTCGATGGAAACTGGAATTGTTTCAGGTGAAATTGCAGAAACTAGTTCTGCAAGTGATATTGAAATGTTGCAGTTTTTTTTTGTGAATGTTTGTTAATTAAAGTAATTAACAAAATTCTGAATAAAATAAATAAAATTGTTTTATTAAATGAGAGATGCATTAATGTTAGTGGAAAATTAATGCAATTTTGAGTGGAGATGGAATTAATGGTAATGGACTAAGTGAAACCTCCACTCACCATAATGGAGGGAGAGGTGGGGGCACACCATGCCCATGCGCATAGATCCATGGGGGGCTTCCCCTCCTCCTATAAAAGGATCTCCCCTCATTTTCCACTCTCACACCTCCTCGTGAAGGATCTCTCTCCCCCTCTAGAAATTATTCCCCATGGTCTCGGGTTAGCGAGATACATGTTCCCAGTGGCTTTGTCTGAAAGGAGTTGCTTCTAACGCTGCATTGCTGGAGCAAGGATATGGAGGTTGTGGGGTATCAGATGTGTGTGCGATCACGGATGCACCTCTGCTTTGCGATGCTGGACTTGCCGGTGCTGGACCTACTAGACTTGATGGTGCTAGACTTGCTCGACTTCAGTCACGATCTTGAGATCGGCATGTGTATGACTACATCATCCATGAGTTGAACCTCGTTAACAATGCTTTGTTGCTCTTCAAGGGTATGTTCTCTATGGATTTATATCCACCAGTTGATTCTATCTAGGTAGATAGATCTTGGTTCTTAGTTGTTCACTTCGTAGGAAATTTTTTGTTGTCTATCCTACGAACCGAATAGTGGTATCAAAGCCTGATCTATGAGTAGATGCTTTGCACGGGTAGAACACATATGAGTATGTGGGCATTGATGATCATGTTATTGCATCTTCTATGTATTTTTGATATTGGTGGCATAGTGGGATGAAGCGGCCCGGACTAACTTTACATGTCCTTGCACATGAGATTTGTTCCACACTTGACATGCAACTAGTTTTGCATAAGTGGCTAGCGGGGCTTTCCCTCGTACTATAGTCAATATCTGATTTACAACAAGTTGCTAATAATCTGGTTATCACCGTTGTGGTTCCATGTTCGTAGGTCAGACCGGTTCTATCCTCGAAGTCCCTTAGCCACGTAAAAACATGCAATTGATAAATTAGAAGCATCTAGTTTAATTGTTGTTGGGAAAAGTGTCATGCTATGGTAATGTTATAATTGAAAGTATAGTTGATACTCTTGGAAATTATAGCATACCTAATAGGTAAGTTCCATAAACTTTGGCCTTACACATAAAGGAATGTTAAAGATCATACCACGATGCACATGATAGTGATCACGTGCAAGAACCATCTCATTTCACTTTATGCATATGATGTTTGTTTCCATCTTATATTGCTTGTATAGTGCTTTATTAACATTATAATATGCTCCCTCATCTAGATATCAAGATAAAATGTATTCTTCCATAAGTATGCACCATTAACAAAGTTTGTCGTTTCAAGACACCACATGATGATCGGGTGTTTTTGACTCTGCGCTTTCATACAACAGGTGTAAGAGTTTCACACACGCGAGTACTAAGGTTCTTACATGGCGAGCCTAGCATGTACATACATGGCCTAGAAACACAGACCGAAAGTCTCGTGGTATTTCCGACGAGTACGCCATGGAGGGGTCCTCACAGTGCGTTGTTTGGGACATGAGGTAAGGTAGAGAGTTGGCAGGTACAAGGTAACACAGTTTACCCAGGTTCAAGTGCCACGATGGTGGCAGAACTCTACTCCTGCTATAAAACACTATAATGGCAATACGCCGAGCTATAGAGATCGGTTCTCTGTGTGAGGGTGTTATGAATCGTTTCCCTAAGGCTCCCATATGTCCGGTTTATAAAGGCACCAGAACCTAGGGTTACAGGGAAAGGACCTTGCCGGACAAGGTAAATCTGGGCCCCCCGGACTAACCATCTGAGAAATCCTTGTTATGCACACACCACGTTCCCATGATCAGTGAGCCGTGGAACATAACCGACAAGTATCATTACAACATCCAAGACATACTGAATTACAAGACTTACATAAATGCCGTTATGGCTACATCAATAATCTTCAGCAGAACTTCATCAAGCGTAGAGCCCGATCCATGCCTTAACCTACAGGAAACTGACTGGGAGAACGTCCTAGATCGCATAGTCGCCAACGTCATCTTCTTCTTGATTTCTAACCAAGTTAACAATGCAAGTGAGTACTTTGAATGTACTCGCAACCCACCTTAAGATAACGATAATAACAAGAGGATATGCATTATGGCTATGGTAGTAGGAAGGCTCCAAGAGAGGTTCTTTTCTCAATTAGTTTCTCTTGTAGATATATCATCTACATATCTTTGTTGAAAACTTTTGTAAAACATTTTGGAAACCTTTTTAAAAGTTTTATGAACATTAGGACTGGGTCACCCATTTGTTCCTCCTTCTGGTCATCCCATGACTAAACTCCTTTCATTCCTTTCCGACCATCCCATGGTCAAAACAGGTATCCTTTCCGACCATCCCATGGTCAAAACATTTCCAAAGCCATTTCTTTTCTGAAATCCTTTTTGAAAACAAAACCAGCACCGCTCTACAGAAGTTTGTCCGACCCGTCCATGACCGTGGACACGGCTATTTGAATAGATTTACACTCTGTAGAGGTTGTACACTTTCCCCACATCATCCGGGTACACCACCCTGATCTACACCGATCGTGGGTCGAGTAACCGATCAAGACTCTCCGGATGCCCACTCCAATATAAATGCCTACCCTATGAGTGTTACTCCCCTCAAAAACCGGGACGTCGGGTACTGAGGACCAACTGGAGCGCATTTTACACTTTACACAGTGGGCGCTTTCAATGATGGGCTCATAGTAATGCCTGGTTGTCCGCAGACAGTTCGTTCCTTCTCCAGGTCGATGTACCACATGACCCTTAAGGGAGAAGGACCAGCCTCCGGGGATCGTGATCCCCTGTAGTAGTTGCGAGGCAGCTTATACCAGAATAGACAAACATCAAATCCAGCCCTGTCCCATTGCAGAGTAATGTGGTTGCACAAGGTTAAGTTGTTATAACTAAACTGCAAAGAACCGGGTGCATTTTCGTAAACCTTTTTCCTCCGGTTTTCTTCCAGCCTTTTTGTAAAACAAAACCTTTTCTCTTTCTCAACATCTCTTGGGAGGTCCCACCTCACCAGGGTTTTATCATAAAACATTTGGTAAAACTTTTCCAGGGTCTTCCCATCCTATAGCTTTGCTTTGTCTAAATCGGGGTCTCCAAAGGGGTATGGTGTGTTACACCAATTACTATGCTAGGGACAAGTAGGTATCATCAAGGGGGTTGTACTTAGTAGTACAAAAGTGTAATAGTTCGGAGGAGCCAAACCACTACCATATATACATCAACATATAGTAAAACAATGTTGTTTTAATAAACAGTAGATAAAACATGCGTAAGTAAAATAGTAGGACGTGGCTTATGAGCAAGAAGGTGGGTTGCTTGAGATCAGCAATATGGCATAATTGTCCCTAGACTTCTTCTTTAGATGACCAAGAATACCAATACCAATAATAATAAGATCTCTTCTTCCCGGCGTCAATACAAGCGTAAGTATCGTCACCATCGAGTATACATGCAAACAAGCAAGACCACAATCAAAAAAAAGGCGTACCAACATCATTACAATACAGCAAACAAACATACCACACATTACTCAAATCAGTAGGTTTTTAGAGGATTGGATTTAGGAGATTGAGATGGCCTTGGAGAAGGGAATGAACACCCCTAGGGTTTTATAGCCGAGGAACTACCTAAGAGGGGTTTTGGACCAAGGACATATTCTGTATGATAGCATTGTGCAAATATGATACCAACAGATAGGTAGTAATAATATGAAACCAACAAAAGTGGTTTCACCAAATTATCAATTTACATTGATTTAAAATGAATTTTCTAGTGGGAAATACTCTAGTTTTAGGAAATAATTCACCAGAAATGTTCTGGAGCTCCAAAAATTATTTACTTGGATATACCAGTAGGATTTTATGTACTTATCCAAACAGAGTTGGAATTACTCCAAAATAATTAGCAGAATGCCCTCAGGAAATTCCCAAGGGTAGTTCTGGATCTGTTTTGTCTTTTTCACCAGATTAATTCTACAGGTGTAAATGATATAAGGTAAAGTAAAATAGATAGGTATTGCAAATACCTTCCAGTACAAATTGGAATCACTATTTTTGGAGTTGCCAAACTTCTGGAATGATTTATCTAGTGGTAATACCACTTACAAAAGTATTTAATTCACAAAAATTCAACAGAGGGTCAATAAATCCTTATCTCCTGGTTTTAGATAGTACTAAGGATATCACTTCTCTGGGAGTTGGAATTAGCCTAATAGGTTCTGTAGATATGCCTAGGGAATTTTCTAAAGGAAGAAACTAATAATTTTTGTTATTTTTACTATAGACAAACTACTATTCACCTTGGCATGGGATAAATGCTAGATGGTAGGCCTATGGGTATACTTCCAAAGGCACTTGGTTTCATCCATTTTGGAGATGTGAAGGTCCCTGAGGGATTTATTTACTGGAAATGGGTACCTCTTGGTAAATAAATTTACAGAGGAGATATTGGTGGTATTTGGCAAAACTTTTGGTACAGCAAGATAGACAAAACCCTAGGGTATCCTAGAAAATTTGTATCTAGTCATATGGAGGTATTTACCATTTTCATTCGGAAATAAACCTAACAGTTATTTAACTAGATCTAGGAAGAAAAGATAAATAAAAATGAAAAAACATCCGCGAGACGCATCTAGTAGGGGGAAGTGGGCTGCAGGGCTCCGACCGGCCCAGTGCCTCGGTGGGCAGCACGGGAGCACAGTTCAAACTGCCACTAGGCTGGGCCAGCGTGTCGGAGACCTAGGGCTAGCGAAGGGGTATCGGTGGCGGTGGACCGTTCGATCAGATGGCGATCGACGGCACACGGCCGTCGTCTTCCAGGGCACGGCGGCGACGGGCAGAAACCCTAGAGGGGTTACGGGGAGGAGCGGGGTGCCTCACCGAGAGGCGGTGAGGATGGGCGGAGGCGAGGCGGCGCTCGACGGCGAGCCTAGGGAGGGTGGCACGAGGTGGTTCTACGTCAGTGCAGGGCTCACGCGAGGACGCCCGAACGGTGCTCGCCGAAGCTCGGCGGTGGCGGTCGGTGGAGGCCGTCCTATGCAAGAGGAAAGTAGGGTTAGGTTCAGAATTCCCTGGGGGTCTCAGAAATCTTGCATGCATGGGGAGAGGGGCAGGAGGGAGTGAGCTATGCTCAGATCTGGAGTGATGGCTGAAGGGCCATTCTCTCCTTCCTCCGGGCAGAGTAGTGCAGGGGAGGAGGAGTGGAGCTAGGGGGTCATGAGGGGAAGGGAGATGTAGCAAATGAGGGGGCAGGGGCGTGCCGGGAGGGCCTCTGGCCTATTTATACCGAGATGGGATCTCTAGAGGGAAAATGTCCATTTTGGACATGGAGGAGGGGGTGCTGGCAGGGGATTGGTCGAGGGAGGAGGTGGAGGGGATGTGGTGGTCCTCTGATTCGGACAAGGAGATAGGGAGAGAGTGGTGGAGGCTGCTGCAATTAATTGGCCCCACTTGCTTGTCTCTCTCTCTTTCACTTCCAAGCATGATAGTACAAGGGGTAGGTGGTTCTATAATGATGGTTGACCAGAGGAGGGATGAAAGGTGTGCTGTGGAGAAAGGGAGAGCAAGTTTCCATAGGGTTGGGGTGGTTTTGGATCAAAGCTTGATGGATTTGTCAAACTTGGTCAAATGGAGGTTTGTGAATGAAGTTCAAAAATTTATGTTGAACATGGTGGGGAGATGGTACTGGTATATAGATATAGTCAAGGTATTTCTCCTAGAATTATTTGAGATTTTTCAAAGGAGTTTTAGTCCACTCAAATCCATTTATTCAAAAACTACAGAAGTGAAAGCTTGGAGTTCATTTTATATTTTTACATTGGACAAGGTAGGTTATTGAGTTGAGATGGTCCCAAATGTGAATGCCCACTTAGGGGAATTTTCCCAAGATTTATTGGAAGATAAAAGTATTTAAAACAATTATTATTCCATTTTAGCCATTTAAGAAAATGGGCAAAAATAAATAATAAAACCCTTCAAAAATATTTATTTTTGAAGTTGGAAGTTAGGGTATGATATATGGATCTCAATTGAGGCAAAAGATTAAGGTTTTTTTTGGCAAAAACCAAACTTTCCATTGTGGATGAAGTTTTGGGGATTTTGTCTATTAAAGGAATTAAATAGATTTGGGGTCATAATAATTATGCATAATATTTGATAAATCTTTATGATCAAGGTAGATGATGTAGACAAGGTATACCAAGAATTTGCAACCTGGGAATTGGAAATCCAACTTGAATTAGTTGTGGATCTAGGGTGATGTTATTTTTATACCACCAAAACCTTGTTGGATCTTGGAGCTCAGAGCTCACCTTGATGCAAGGGATAGATGTATGGATTGACCAAATTATGTACATCAACATGGTATAGAGGTTTGAGCTTGATCTTGCTTGAGTTCACCAAGACATGCTTTCAAAGTTTGAATAAAATAAGCTTGCCAAAGCAGATTATCAACTAGCCTTCAAAACCTTCTGAGTTTAAGAAGCACAAAGATCCACTTGGAACAAGTGAAGTAGATATTGATAGACCTATATGAGTAGAACATAACCATGCAAAGATTTTGTCCATAGAAGGTTGGATGGTGGTGTGAGCTTCTATCAAAGTGGTCCTTGGTAGTCCTTAGGATGGTTAACAAGATGGTTTAGATGCATTTTGAAAAATGCAAAAGGGTTGAGAAACAGAGGCATTCAAAAAGGTGATGTTGGAAATAGTTTTCTAGACAACCAATTTGGCAGATTTTGGGTTTTTGACTAGATTATGAGAGGGAAGACTTTTGATGGATACCAAAGCATCATCAAGTGGATGAGGTTGAAGAGCAGATTGAGTAGAAGGGATCCATGCTTGATATTGGTCTTCATTGACTTGGAAACTTCTAGAATGGATCATGGCATAATTGATGAAGTTAAGGGTTTTAGATGATCACCTGGTGGCTGGAGATTGGATCTGTCGTCGGATTGATGACAAGTATGCCATGAGGGGGTCCTCGAGGCGTGCGGAAGAGAGGGGTGGGAGACGTACGGTATTCCGAGACGGTGAGCGTAAGTTTACCAGTTCGAATCACCGACTTTGGACGGATCCTACTCCTGCTAGCAATCCAGTAATACGGCAGAGCCGGAATATGGGTTACAAGGGTTTCGCCTGTGCGAGTTGAGATTGTAGACTATTGAGGTGTGCCCTAAAGGCTCTCCCTAGGACGGCTTATATAGATATCCGGCCTAGGGTTTACAGGAGAGATCTATCCGGCTACGACTGAGAGTCGGTTACAGAGTATATCTTGAACTACAAGTAACATTATGGGCCTAAGTCCGTAAGTCTTCTAGGCCTTCCTGTAGACGGATTAGACTCGTCTTTCTTCCTGACTGGGCCGCCCGTGAAGCAAAGCTCTAACCCGAAGTGGGCCACCCTGGTCAGTGAGGAACTGTGAGGATACCCGGAAAGTATATCCCCAACAAGAATTTCGGAGGCCTCCAAGATCCAAAGTCGGATTTATCATCGCCTAGCTTGATCTTCGCAGAATCTTGAAGGGTTCCTGAAACTTCACAACAAAAATACGATCCGGTCTTTAAAAATAAGTCGGACCTATCAATAGGTTACTCGGATTTTCCACTCGATTTTAAACTAAGCCGAACTTGGTCTCTAACGCCACCGACACAAGCATGGTCAAGTCAAGACGATCACAGGGTCCGCGGTTCGTGGAACCGAGGCGCCGTTTCAATGCGTGCGTGGAGATCGAGGCGACGCAATCATTACGTGGGTCCTTCCCAGTTCCTTCCACGACGCGTGGCGGTTATACTGTAGCATTTGCACGAATCTTGGCGCAGTTAGGTGGATATAAGGGGTTTGGATTTCTCCTTCTCCTTTCCACCAGTCCTTTGCCGTTTCCTTCCTTCCCAATCCTCCTACGCGCACAGAGCCTCCTCGTCCTTCCCCCACAGAACTCCCAGCATCGCCCCTTTCAGGTCATCTTCTCACCGGAGAAATGGCTTCATCTTCTTCCTCTGGTTTGGTGGCAGCGGCGGTGGCGGCGACGACGGAAGCAGCAGTAGAGAAGCAGAGCTTTCGAGGAATCTGGATCCCCTGCGCCCTCAACGAGGAGGGCCTCAAGAACATGGAGAAGGAGGGGCTTCTCGCCGCCGGCGACTGGCAGAGCGGCTTCGGGGAAACCGTCCCGAACCCACGCGACGGCGAGCGGGTCCACTTCGGAACCCATCTCGATAGAGGTCTATCCTTTCCTCCCTCGAAGTTCTTCTCCGAGGTGATAGATCATTTCTGAGTTCAACTCCACAATCTTCCTCCCAACTCTCTCTTAGAGATGAGTGCGTACGCTTCGCTTTGTGAGGGCTTTCTCGGCATCAGGCCGAGTTTGACTCTCTTCCGGTACTATTTCCATGTCCGGAGGAATTCCATTACTGCCGGTGTTCCTTACATCACCGACACTATCAGCTTTTCACTTAGACGCGACCAAGCTTATCCCAAGATTCTAGCCAGTGACTCGGTCAAACAATGGCCGGCCACTTTTTTCTATTATAGGTATATTCTAGCTCCCGACAAAGCTACCGCTTTGCCGGCTTTTGTCGACGGAGCCACCACGGCCCAGCCTTCCTGGGACGAGGCTGCTCCAGCTCTTTCCGACGATCTGATCCTGGCTAAGAGGCGGATCGAATATTTGATTAAGCACAATGGTCTGAAGGGATCCGACTTGGTCTAGTGCTGGGTCTCACGTCGGATCCAGCCACTTCATTACCACAGAACCCGACTGATGCATTCCATCACGTCGTCTCCAACTGAATCCCTCCGCATCAGCTCTAAAGACTACACCACTCAAGGCTACATAAGCCAAATCAAGTGGTTGATCAAGGAGCGGATCGAGAGGAGGATTCCAGAGGTTTCTCTGGACATGCACACGGCGGAAAACCCCGTGGTGCCGGTAAGCTTCCATCAGTATACTTTTTATGTGTTTCATTCTTTGAGTTATACTGCAATACTGATGTGTTTTCTTCTTTTCAGCTTGCTGACCTCCCCGAGTCAGAATTTTCTCCGCTCGAAGGATATCCTCCGAAATTCTCTCAGGAGGTGGAGGTGGTCCCATTGCCGGACCTTGCGCTCAAGAAGCACAAAGCTCCGACAGTGGCTGTTGGCACAAAGGAGGTGCCTGTCGTGAAGAGGTATCTTTCAGTCACAACTTTCCGCCTTTGTACTTTACTCAAATTTCTTTCCGAGATGTAATGTTTTCCGACTTTACTACATTCTCAGAGCAAAACCTCTCGTCAAGGCCAAGGGGAAAGGGATTCCTTCGAAGCCGCTGTGGCAGACAAAGCTTACCATAGCTTCCCCTGCCGTGGCTCCTTCGACTCCTGCCCCTCAACCTTCTGCAACACCGGTTATCTCGCCGGACGCTGCAGAAGATCCGGCTCCTTCAACAGGGCATGTGAACCTTGGATCGCAATCGACGCTACCACGAAAAGGCCAGATCTAAATAAGGGTGAACCCTCTTTGGGTAATGATCCCTCAGCTGAAACCTTTGCCGAAAACCGCATCAACAATCTGGGACTGGCCAAGTTTGGCCTGTCTCAGAAATCTGCTGAAGAAATCTAGCGGCTCGCCAGGCAATGCTTGGAGAAAAGCCATCTATCTCCCGAAGAGGAAGCGCAAGAAGCAGAGGACGTCAAGTTCTCTGACCTTCTCGCCCAAGTCCGCCTTCGCGACGAGAGGATTAGGATGAGCTTCCAACAGCTCTAGTGATTCCTCTGACTCTCGCCGAGAAGGTGGCTACTGAAGTGAACGCGAGTCTGGATAAACCCACCCGCGAACAATATGTAAGTCGGATTTCCAACTCCTCTAGTTTCCATTTTGTTATATCATATCCTCTAGCCCCTAAGCATGAAGTAGGATAAACAATCCGGGTTTATGCTTCATTAGGATGCCAAAGAACTAACTAGTGTAGCCCCCAAGGCTCGTGCTGATATTTTAGCAAAAATATTAGCCCGAGTCTTAAGTAGCCTTATGACTTTGGGTATTCTGACTTATAGAAAGTATGTTCCTATAACCAGGAATTACTGACCAATGTCTGCGATAAGCGGAGAGAGATCAAAGCTCTCCGGCTTAAAAATGCTGAGCTTAAAGTTGCCCAGGATGAGGCCGAAGGTAAATATTCCGAGACTCAAACCTTGTCCTTGTAATTTTCAATGTCGATTTTTTCTGAACTTTTTGTTCTTTTTGACTTATAGCGCTGGTGAAACAATCCGTCGCCATGATTAAAGAGGCCGAGAACCTCAAGACCCTGGTGGTGGAGAACAAGGGACTTCGCCAACAACTAGATAAGCTTAAGGCGGATCATGAAAGGAGCATAGCTCAAGTCCTTGAATCCTCCTCCATGGACACTGATGAGCGTGATCGCAAGATCGCTGCTCAAGATAAAATAATCTCGGATCTCAAGAATGAGCTTGGCAGAGAAAAGGATATGTCCCAGGCGCTCCGGGCTGAACTCCAGAGTCTCCGGGAGGAGAAGACCAAAATTGACGATGTCATTTTTGGTACGTTCCATCTATCTGACTTGTATCTGTCTTCGACTTTTACCAATGTTGGTTTTTTCTTAACTTGTTTTGTGCATAGGTCCTCTGAACTTGACGGACTCTTCCTCCTCCGAGCCCCACACCCACCGGCTTACCCAAGTCGGTGACCTGTTTCATGACTTCCGCCAGTCCCTTGAGGACATCGGCGAAGCTCTCAAGATTCCGGACATGCCAAGCATGTCGGACTTCTAGGTGCGGGACAAGGCGAAGGAGATGCCGCAACTTGTTCGGGACTAGAACATGTCCTACGCACGGACTGCTGCGCAGAATGCTCTCACCATGGTCATGATCCACCATGGAAACATGGAGATATGGCAAGTGACCAGAGGGTACTGCAAGGTAGACGAAGACGGCCAGGAGCAAGACCTTCAAGCCATCATGCACTCCTGCGCCGGATATGGGTGTCACGTGGCTGACCTGACCAGCTACAAGATCCCCTTCTTCACCCGCGTGGATACTCCGCCTCCTCCTCCGGAAGAGCCAACAGAAGTTTCCGACGATGAACGCACCAACTCGGATGCGGACATCTCGGAACGATATCAAGGCGGAGTAACCAGCGAGCCGGCAGATCCTTCATCTCCTCCTGCATCATAGACCAGAAATTTATGTATTATTCCGGAAAAAACATGATGCGTTTGTAAATATGTAGTACTTTAACTTTTGCTAGTGCTATGCTTTTGATCTATTCAGCACTTTTCGGCTTCAAAATTTTTTTATGTGCCTGAAATGTGTACATAAGCACTTGTATTTTTTGTCTCTACTTATCGTTTATCTGGCTTTCCGCCTCGTCCCTTTCGTGAGCCGGTTAAACCTTCCGCCGTAAACTTTGCCGAGCAATGGAGCTCAAATGCTAAACCAGTTTAAACTCGGAAACAAAGCTGGCTTCCGGTACCAACAATTCACTACTCGGAAAATGCCCGCATCCAGCAATCAGACAAATAACCAAAGTAAATACTAGAAACTTTAGAGTTATGCCCGAAGGTAGCAGTTTTAGAATCGGAAATCTAAACCAGAACGAACATGAGCATAAAGTACTTTCAAGCATTCTGGGATTTTCGACTATGACATGATCATTCGGAAATAAGATGGTTTAAGAACTTCTTAGAAAAAACTTGAGGTAACCAAAACTTTTATTTCTCACAGAACATGTACATATATATGTTTACAAAGAAGGATAAACTAAGAATAAAAGGGACGTAGCTGAGCAATATTCCATGGTCTGTCTAACTCATCCGGATTTGTACTGCCTCCAGCTCTCTTTCTCTTCTTAGTAGCAGGTCTTGCTTCGACTGGCCTCATGTCAGTTAAGTAGTACGATCCATTGTGCAATACTCGACTAACTAAAAAGGGCCCTTCCCATACTGGGGAAAGTTTGTGCTTTCTTTGTTGCACAAGCTGGAGAACCAAATCACCTTTATTAAAGGATCTATTTCGGACCCCTTGGCTATGATACTTGCGTAACTTCTGCTGATAGGCTATAGATCTCATTTCAGCAATGACGCGAACTTCTTCAACTAAGTCGAGATCATTTTGTCGAGAAATCTCGGCATCCTCTTCGATATACGCGGCCACTCTAGGAGAAGTATGAATCAAATCACTAGGAAGAACTGCTTCTGCACCATAGACCAAGAAGAAAGGTGTGTATCCTGTTGACCTGTTTGGAGTTGTTCGTAAACTCCAAATTATAGAGGGTAGTTCCTCTGCCCAAGCCCTCGCAGCACGTCGTAGTGGTGCTTCGAGTCTCGGTTTAGGCCTTGTAGAATTAAACCATTTGCTCTTTTGACTTGTCCGTTAGACTGTGGATGTGCGACTGACACAATGTCAAGCAGGATATTTTGCTCATCGCAGAATTTAGCCAATTCTCCCATAGAAAAGTTACTCCCGTTGTCCATGATAATGTTATGCGGATAACCATACCAGATTATAACATCCTTGACAAATCTTTTGGCTGTTGCTCCATCACAACTTGTGACGGGTTTAGCCTCAATCCATTTGGTGAATTTATCCACCATCACTAAGAGGTGAGTAAATCCACTTGGAGCTCGTTTAAAAGGTCCTACCATATCAAGCCCCCAGACCGCAAAGGGCCATGTTATAGGTATTGTTCGTAACTAATCAGCCGGAACATGAGCTTTCTTGGCGTACTTTTGGCAGCCTTTGCACGTCTTGACTAATCGTTCCGCATCCGCCTCAGCTGTAAGCCAGAAAAATCCGTGTCGAAAAGCTTTTGCCACTAAAGATTTGGCTGCAGCGTGGTGACCACACTCGCCTTCGTGGATTTCCCTTAAGATTTCCACTCCCTCTTCCGGAGATACACAGCGCTGAAAAACCCTAGAAACACTCTGTTTATGGAGCTCGCCTTTAACAATAGTATAGGATTTTGCTCGTCGGATAATCTGCCGGCTCAGCACCTCGTATTCGGATAATTTACCATCTACCAAATAATCGAGGTAGGGTTGAGTCCAGCTGGGAATTACGGCCAGAACTGCTATTAAAGGTGAGTCAGATTTGGTCGGATATTCCTCATCTACTCTCTTTATTGAGGGAACTTTGAGGTGCTCTAAAAAAGCGCCATCCGGGAGCTCTTTCCGCGCAGAACCTATCCGAGATAGTGCATCTGCTTCCTCATTTTCTGCTCGAGGGATGTGTTGAACTTCAAACCCTTCGAACGATTTAGATAGATCATCCACGACAGCTTTATATGCTGCCATGTGTTTATTTGCATTACAAATATCCGACACTTGTTGAGCAACAAGATCCGAATCTCCGTAACACATCAAACGTCGGATGCCAATGTCCTTAGCAATCCGGATTCCATGTAGCAGTGCTTCATACTCGGCAATATTGTTTGTCGCTGTGAAGTGGATCTGCAACACGTATAAAAGTTTATCTCCTTGGGGTGATTTGAGCACCACGCCAGCCCCCGAGCCCCCTCGAGCCTTAGACCCGTCGAAAAAGAGGGTCCAATATTCTGACTCAGGGAGTATCATATTGTCCTTCATCTCTGGCCAATCAGCAACAAAGTCAGCAAGGATCTAGGATTTGATTGTTGTCCGAGGATTGTACTCAATATCAAAAGCTGAAAGCTCTATGCCCCATTTAGCGACGCGTCCTGTGGCGTCACTGTTGTTGATTATATCTCTCATGGGAGCTTTGCTCACCATGGTAATTGGATGCTCCTGAAAATAGCGTCCTAAGTTACGAGATGCTAGAAAAACCCCATAAGCCAACTTTTGATAGTGCGGATATCGCTGTTTTGATTCTGTCAGGACCTCGCTAACAAAGTAAGTCGAACGCTGCACCAGGTGTTCCTGATTTTCCTCTGGTCTCTCCACCACCATGACGATACTAACGACCTTATTTGTCGCAGCAATATAAAGCAACATCGGTTCCTGACGTTCCGGCGCTGCAAGGATAGGAGTAGATGAGAGTACTTTCTTCAGGTCTTGTAGTGCAGCTTCAGCTTCGTCAGTCCAAACAAAATCTTTGGTCTTTTTGAGGAGTTTGTATAACGGTGCGGCTCTTTCACCAAGCCGGCTTACAAATCGACTGACCGCAGCGATGCAGCCAGTTAATCTTTGTACGTCCTTCAGGCGAGTTGGCCTAGAAATATTGAGTATAGCCTTCATTTTGTCTCGATTCACCTCTATGCCTCTTTGAGACACGATGAAACCTAACAATTTTTTCCGGCTGGCATTCCAAAGAAGCATTTCTTTGGGTTAAGCATGATGTTATATTTTCGTAGATTGGCGAACGTTTCCTCCAAGTAGGAAATTAGCGTTTCCTTCTTTTCGGACATCACCGCGATATCATCCATGTATGCGTGTACATTGCGTCCGAGTTCGTCATGGAGGCAACGTTGCATCGTGCGCTGGTACGTAGCTCATGCGTTCTTTAGCCCAAAGGGCATCGTAACAAAATAGAAGGTTCTGAAAGGGGTTATGAATGAAGTTTTGACTTTGTCAGATTCCTTCATCCGGATTTGGTGATAACCGGAATATGCGTCGAGAAAGCAGAGGAGTTCCAAGCCTGCCGTAGAATCGATAACTTGATCAATTCTAGGCAGAGCGAACGGATCTTTTGGGCAAGCCTTGTTCAAGGCAGTATAATCAACACACATCCTAGTGGTGTCCTTTTTAGGGACCATTACAGGATTGTCCGACCACTCAGTGTGGATGACCTCTTCTATGAATCCGGCTAACTCGAGCCGCGCTAGTTCCTTAGCTATTGCCTTACGCTTTTCGTCGTCAAACCGTCGTAAGGACTGTTTGACGGGTTTAGCATTCGGGTCTAGCATTCGCCCTAGGTACTCCGGTCATGTCAGATGGCTGCCATGCGAAGATATCTTGATTTGCTTGGAGGAACTTGACGAGCGCGCTTTCCTATGCGCTATCTACGCCTACACCTATGTGGGTCACCTTGGAGGGGTCATCATCCTTCAACGACGCTTTCTTCGTCTCTTCTGATGCCTTGAACTCCAGATTTGGCTTGGTCACCTCCTTCTTCATTGCAGGCATCTTGGACGGATCTATGCTCTTCTTGATCTCCTGGTACTCCTGGGCGTGCAGCACGGCTTCGGCAAAGGAGGCATTTCCATCCGCGCACTCTCGCGCTTTCTTTGGGTCTCCCCTGATGGTGATCACGCTGTTGGGACCTAGAATTTTCATCATATTGTAAATGTAACACGGACGAGCCATAAAAGCCCAGTAAGCCGGACGTCCGAATATAGCATGGTATGTGCTCTTGAACGGGACCACTTCGAAGGAAAGTGCCTCCATCCGATAATTCTTTGGAGTTCCAAAGGTAACATCCAAAGTGATCTCTCCCAGGGAATTAGCTTGTCTTCCTGGGACAACTCCATGAAAAATGACAGAGCTATGGTTCAGCTGGGTCTCCGAGATCTTCATCCGGCGTAGCGTTTCGACATAGAGAATATTGATGCTGCTACCACCGTCCATGAGGGTCTTGGAGAAACCATAACCGTCAATAAGTGGTTGACGATTAAGGCGTATTTTCCTCGCCTGTGTAACTTAGGCGGATGATCATCGCGGTCAAATGTGATCGCCACTTCCGACCAGTCCAGATACTATGGGACAGCCGGAACTATTGCATTGAGCTCGTGTAGAACTGCTTTCTTGACCTTTGCTGGTTGAGATCCGAGGAAAGTGACATAAGTGTCCTTCTTGGTGGGAAAAGTCTTCTTCCCTTCCGACTTGGGATTTGAAGCATCAGCTTCCTCCATGTCGAAATCTTCTTTGGTCTCTTTGTCCTTTTTGGGATTTTTCTTTCCCTTCTTCCGCTTAGCTTTGTAGCCCGCAGTGCCATCTCTTTTGATGTCGTCATTGAAACGACATTCAGCGTTGGTGTGGGACGAGCCCCCATTGGCGTCTAGGTGATGCACACATGGGTTATTGGCAATGTCGGCCCAAGAGTAGGTTTTGCCTAGTTGCTGTTCTCCTCTACCTTGGACCCTTGAAGTCCCACAGCCATGCCCACGGCCTCCGCCATGTCCTCCTCGTCCTCCAGACCCGGAAACAGTAGTAACTACTGCTGTTTCCGCGTTGGGTTTTTCCTCCGAGGTGTTTTTACGCTTCTGAGCTTGTTGCTTTGTTTTTGCTAACTGAGGTACAACTAGGACGTTGAGTAATCCCTCTGCATCGTCGTCAGCATCTGCATATTTGCTTGTTGTTTCTATCATCTCTCCCAAATCAGTGACCTTGTCACACTTCAAGCGATGACGCAGTAGACCAATTGGGAGACCTTCAATGAAAGCTTCAATCGCAGTTTGATCATTTACTCCTCCACAGGAGTTCTTGGTGCCGATCCATCGTCCGAGGTAGTCCCGACAAGTTTCTCCGGCTTTTTGGGTGCAACGCTGTAGGTCTCCAACCGAACAGGGCCTCCGATATGTGCCTTCGAAATTACAAAAGAACGCACTTTGCATGTCATACCAGTTATGGATGGTGTTCTCCGGAAGTTCATTGAGCCATGATCGTGTCGTCTTCCGCAACATAAGTGGAAGATATTGGGTTGCGACCAGGCTGTTTCCGCCTTTGGCGATGCAGCAAGCTTGGAAGAAGTCCTGAGCTGTGTATCCGCCGAGCAATGCCATCGTAGGCTTGGATATGTCTTGAGATAGCAAATCCTTCCGGGAATTTTGTAGCTCTAATGCATGGTGCGAAGCACTTTGGGCCCATGTAGAAATCGTCGTTGTCATAGCACCGAGCCTCTATGTTGGAATTGATCCTGTGCCTTGCGTCATTCAGGGATAGAGATCGTCCCGAATGCCGGCTGTGGCTGCGGTGCCGTGGAGCCAGACTTCGGCTTCTGCCACCACCTCCTCCGCCATGTCATCCTCCTTGCCCTCCATGGGAGTCGTTGTGATGACTGTGTGGTGGAGAGGGTGGAGCAGCTGGATAGTTTCCGGCTGATCACCGGCCTCCGTCCGGAACGTCATTATTCCGATTCCGGGGAGGGTCTTGACTACGACGAGCCCCCTGCCAGCTTGTCCCAGCATGGTTTCTGTCGTTTCTTCGTCTATCGTTCCCACCATGGTGAGGCTCAGCCGGACGGCTTGTGTGTTTAGGAGGTGGCATCTTTTGACGATCCTCCTCTCGTCATTTTTCTTTATCTTCTCCCCTTCGATCCTTAGATTCTCGTCGGGGAGGGTTCGTCGGATTCAGGGTGACAATGGCGTCTTTCTCGGCTGCTGGGGCGACGTTGCTCCAGTTACGCGAAGTTTTGTGATGCTGTCCTGAAGATCCGGTTCTTGAATAGTTGTCTTCCCGGTGTTCGGGGTGATGATACTGTTCCCGGACGTAATGGGATCTTACGCCAGCCCATGCCGGATCTGTGCGACATTGGTCAGAATCTGAGACCAGTTTTTGACTTCCGGAAAGGGCGACCTTTTGCTGCTCCAGTCCCTTGTCGAGTAGTTTGATACCCAAGCGGATCTCCTCCGGTCCTAGATTAGCCGATAGAATTTCTCGGGCTGCCACGGTATTCTGTACTGGTGTTGGGTATACCCAATCTCTATTGCTATCTTTCTGTGGCTTCCCCATCTCATGTCCAAAAAGAACAGCACGGACACGTGGGAATTGGTTGTCATCTATGTGACGCTTCCGTGTCTTCTGATGTAAACGAGACATGTATTCCTTGTTTGACATGCATTTCTTCTCCACCTCGATGTTTTTGGCTTCATCGAGGAGTTGTTGACGATGCCCTTCTAGGTCCTGTGCCCTTTCGTCCAGCTCATCCGCAGTAAGTTCTGCGGCTGTAGGGATAGGTGTGGTTAATGCGGCATCGATGAGTTTACGCGCACCTTCGTCGATCACGTGTCCATCCACCGATGCTTCTTTTTTCGGTTCTTCTAGGATAAGCGCTCCATCCGAGTCTTCTTCGTATTCCTCGGCAATCACCTCCTCTGTCAGAGGGTCTTTTGCGGGGTCTTGTTTTTCTTGTTCTTCTTCTTTGCCTTCTTGGCAGCGCTGGTAGCAAAGACGGCTTTGGGTCCGTTTCCCAGAGTTAAGCTCTGATCGGTACTTTCGGACATCTGGACTTCGGGATTATCTCCGACGTCCATGTCATCCTGCACTTTGGGAGAGTGTTCCCCGGATCCTTCATCCATGGCTTCTCCTTCTTCTGCAGCTTTCGAGTTATACTCCTCTTCATATTCCGCGGAGAACTTTCGGAAATCTGCTGACGTCATCAATTCATCCGAGGATGCGGGTATGTCGACGTTTGTTCCAATTGACTCCAGCACCGAGTCGGTGTTTTCTCCAGCACCGGCACAACCAGATCCGGATCCCACGTATCCGACGAAGTGCGACGCGTGCTTCCTAAGGTACCTGCGGATTTCACGATCAGCCATGTCAAAACTTTTGATGGTCTCGAGAATTGCATCTGTGCTTTCGCCTTGCAGTATGATACGTCGTAATGTGTACCTTAGGAAAGGTTTGTCTGTCCCGGCATCATCAGAGCCGGAATCAGTGTCACTGATATGCTCCTCCTGGATTTCGACTTCCGCGGGTGGGTCGATCTGGGATCTAGCTCCTCCAGGGAGATCCACTCCAGATTCGACGTGGACTGCTAGGTCTTCTTCAGGCTCGGATTTCTCCACTATCTCCGCAACTCGTGCGGGCTAGGTGGGATTAGGGTTTTCTGAGATCTGGAACTCTGCCGCCTATGCGGACAAAGGGGACCCAGAAGTTTCTTTTGCCTCTATCATCACCGCTGGGGTGGGTTGGGCAGGTTCAGCGAAACCGATGTAAACATCGATCTCGCCAAAATACATGATTGTGTTGGCAGTCATGGCCTCCCTAGCCGGAATCCAAGTCTCGTCGAGAACGATGAGAGGGATGTCACTGGCGTAGAGGATGCGACCGACGGTGATAGTCTTGCCGATTCTGATTCTTGCAGATTCCGCTCGGAACGCAGATCCAAAGCTCACTTGCCCCATGGTGGGTGCCAACTGTCGTCGGATTGATGACAAGTACGCCATGAGGGGGTCCTCGAGGCATGCGGAAGAGAGGGGTGTGAGACGTACGGTATTCCTGGACGGTGAGCACACAAGTTTTACCCAAGTTCGAATCCGTCGGCTTTGGACGGATCCTACTCCTGCTAGCAATCCAGTAATACGGCAGAGCCAGAATATGGGTTACAAGGGTTTCGCCTGTGCAAGTTGAGATTGTAGACTATTGAGGTGTGCCCTAAAGGCTCTCCCTAGGACGACTTTTATAGATATCCGGCCTAGGGTTTACAGGAGAGATCTATCCGGCTACGACTAAGAGTCGGTTACAGACTATATCTTGAACTACAAGTAACATTATGGGCCTAAGTCGGTAAGTCTTCTGGGCCGCCGGATTGGACTCTGTCTTTCTTCCTGACTAGGCCACCCATGAAGCAAAGCTTTAACCCGAAGTGGGCCACCCTGGTCAGTGAGGAACTATGAGGATACCCGGAAAGTATATCCCCAACAGGATCCAGATTGTATTCTTTCTTAGGGTTTGGTGATCTTAAAGTATCTTGATCCTAGAGGATGAGCTCCTAGAGTAGCTCATACTACTCCTAAGCAATCAAGTCCACCAGCAGATCAAGGCAACTCATCTTACAAACAAGTCAACTACTACTAGGGTTACCATCAAGCTTAGCTTGAGGTAAGGATGGGTAATTTTGAAAGGTTGGAGTTTGAATAAGGTAAGAGTCCTTGGTAGCTCTACCAAGAGTAGATTTCAAAATCTTTGAAATGAGGTTTTGGGAAACCCAGAGATAAGAATGGTTGAAGGTTCTGTCTATAAAACATAAGGAGATTATAATAGGTTGCTCTCCATAGTTTAGGGAAATAGAAGCTACTAAAATATTTGGTTTACAAAGGCTTCTTGGCTCAGGTTTTGAAATGCCAGAACATTTGAGAATATATAAAATGAGCCAGGATAGTTTTGTTAAATAGCTTTTGTCAACTGATGTTAAGGTGAGGATCATCTAGTACCTATTCATATGCATAAGCATATTCAAGAAATAAGCAAACACTTCAGCACTAAACAAGAAAAAGTTTTCGTTCCCCCTGATTTTTGCATTCTAGACAACTAATCAGGGCTGCTGAAATTGGGATGTTACAGACCTTTCCCCCTTAAAAGAATCTCGTCCCGAGATTCAGGAGAGTAAGGTTAGGGGATTTGTGTTGAAGTTGGTGCCATGTGTTTCTCGCGTACTCACTTATTGGTTTTGTCTTTGAACAGGGTCACTACGGTGATGAGGTTGAACTTCAATTGTCTTGGCTGCACGAGTGTTGAGCAGGCTTCAACCAGGATTGTGAGGAGTGATCTTCCTGCTGTAAGGAGTTACAGCATCTCTCTTAAGGGATTATCATATCCTAGTTTACGTCTTTGGGTGTATCTGCTGGATTGCTTCTGGCAGAGGGTTATTTTATTTTGTCGGAAAGACGCAGTCTTTCCCCCTTAGGGTTAAACTAGGGTGGCTTGGAGTTAACATAGTCCTTCCTTCTTGGAGTCGTCAGATGATGATAGGTGGATAACGCAATCTTCTACCCGGAGTTGAAACCTTCTGATGATATCCGCAAACTAGGGGTTATGAGGCTTACATACTACTTTTATTCGTATTAAGCATGTCGAAGTAGTTGAATTAGCAGATCATCCAAACTGTTTAGAACTAACGGGGTTAGTGAATCTGCGGTCCCTTAGGGTGGTCTTCAGCTGAAGTAGCGAAGGGATTTCGTAGAATCTTCCGTTCGTTTCTCTTCTGATGAACCGCGAGTTTCTACTTGGCGAAAAGACATCGAATCTGGGGATCTTTTCTGAAGTATCTTCCGGTAGACAGTCTTCTGGAGATTGAGTGGAAAGACGTAGTCTTTCCACCTTAGAGCTTCTCTAAGGTTCATCAGGAAGTGTTTGGATCTTCAGTCTGGGAAGGCTCACTTGCTGTTAGCAGAAGGATATAGCTTTCCTGAATCTTGAGCTGAGGTCTTCGAGCGACGACCTACTGTACCAACCTTGGCGGGGTGGTTTCCTAACGCAGCCTTTAAGGGGGTTAGCTCAGGGTAAATTGGCAGTTTACGACTCTTTTTGCTAGTAGTTAGACAGGGTTGAAGCCGTCAGCGTCGGGTAAGCGGTCTCCACTTGCGTTGCTTCTGCTCGATGGTGGAGTAAACTCGGTGTCTTCATGCGTCCTTGTCTTTAGGGAACTGAAGTATTCTGGCCTTCTGGTGAGGAACTTCCCGTTGGTTGGGCAGAGGGATTTATTACTAGTTAGTCTCTTGGGGTTGTGGGAAGTTCTAATATACCAAGGTTAGCGGAGTCAGGTTTTCACTTCTTGTCTTGGTAGGCATTTCTGGTGGTTTCTTGTGGATATTGAGGATCCTTCGGGGATTGACTTCCTTCTTCAATGGGATTCTTGCTGTAGTAGACTAAGGAACAAGGGAGTGGTGCTATTGACGAGTCTTGCAAGGTGAGTTTGAGGAGGTATGTCGTCCTGCTGAGGTGAAACCTTCGAGTTGATTCTGACTTGACGATGTCGAACTCCTAGTTCTTGCGATGCTTTTCCTCTCATATACTCTCGAGGTTAGTCTGGGTCTCATTACCAACATCTAACACAGGGGTTTCCTGAGTTACTAGGTGGGTTATCGCTCCTCGAGTCACATTTCTAAGGAGGTCAAAGCAAACCAGAGCATATAAACAAGGTGAACAGAGCGAGGGACTCGCAATGTCCTCGGCAAACAACACACATCAAGCAACACAGGATGCACTTAGGCAAGCAAACACGGTCAACGCTAGGGACCAAGGAGTTAACTACTCGCGATGTAGGGGAATCCTATTCTTAGGACTATTGACCCTAGATAATCGTCTTTCTTCAGGTCAGAGTTACTATCTTGAAGATGAAGTCTTCACCGTATCTTGGACGTTTCTTGATAGGGCAACACTCGATTTATTCTGATTGTGAGGATTCCGCTGATAGAGCGATATTGTAGTCTCCTTGTGTTTGATGGTAGTTGCTTGTCTTCATCTTGTTCTCATTGTCCTCACCGGGTTCTAGATCCCAGTTATTTAAAATCCGTAGGTTTGAAGTTTGGACGAGGGATAGAGGAAACCATTTTCGAAAGCATTTACTTAGGGTAAGAAAAGAAGTAGAACTTTTTGAAACTCATTGAGAAACTAGTTTTCGAAAGCCGGGGTTTTCAAAATAAGGTTCCTGTCTAACGACCATTCTAGCTAAGGTTCTCCTACAGTCAGGATGGCTCTGATACCAAGTCTGTGGGGCCCCCGGATTAACCATCCGAGAAATCCCTATATGCATACACCACGTTCCCATGATCAGGGAGTTGTGGAACATAACTGACAAGTATCATTACAACATCCGAGACATACCGAATTACAAGACTTACATAAATGCCGTTATGGCTACATCAATAATCATCAGCGGAACTTCATCAAGCGTAGAGCCCGATCCATGCCTTAACCTATAGGCAACTGACTGGGAGAACGTCCTAGCTCGCATAGTCACCAACGTCATATTCTTCTTGATATCTGACCAAGTTAATAGCCAGGGACAATGCCAGTGAGTACTTTGAATGTACTCGCAAACCACCTTAAGATAACAATAATAACAAGAGGATATGCATTATGGTTGTGGTAGTAGGAAGGCTCCAAGAGAGGTTCTTTTCTCAATTAGTTTCTCTTGTAGATATAGCATCTACATATCTTTGTTGAAAACTTTGGTAAAACATTTTGGAAACCTTTTTAAAAGTTTTATAAACATTAGGACTGGGTCACCCATTTGTTCCTCCTTCCGGTCATCCCATGACCAAACTTCTTTCATACCTCTCCAACAATCCCATGGTCAAAACAGGTATCCTTTCTAACCATCCCATGGTCAAATCATTTCCAAAGCCATTTCTTTTCTGAAATCCTTTTTGAAAAAAAACCAGCACTGCTCTACAAAAGTTTGTCCGACCCGTCCATGACCACAGACACGGCTATTCGAATAGATTTACACTCTGCAGAGGTTGTACACTTTCCCCACATCATCCGGGTACACCACCCTGATCTACACCGATCGTGGATCGAGTAACCGATCAAGACTCTCCGGATGCCCACTCCAATATAAGTGCCTACCCTATGAGTGTTACTCCTCTCAAAAACTGGGACCTTGGGTACCGAGGACCAACCGGAGCGCATTTTACACTTTACACAGTGGGCGCTTTCAATGAGGGGCTCATAGTAACGCCTGGCTGTCCGTAGATAGTTCGTTCCTTCTCCAGGTCGATGTCCCACATGGACCCTTAAGGGACAAGGCCCAGCCTCCGGGGATCGCGATCCCCTATAGTAGTTTCGAGGCAGCTTATACCAGAATAGACAAACATCAAATCCAGCCCTGTCCCATTCCAGAGTAATGTGGTTGCACAGGGTTAAGTTGTTATAGCTAAACTGCAAAGAACCGGGTGCGTTTTTGTAAACCTTTTTCCTCTAGTTTTCCTCTAGCATTTTTGTAAAACAAAACCTTTTCTCTTTCTAAACATCTCTTGGGAGGCCCACCTCACCAAGGTTTTATCATAAAACATTTGGTAAAACTTTTCTGGGGTCTTCCCATCCTATAGCTTTGCTTCGGCTAAATCGGGGTCTCCAAAGGGGTATGGTGTGTTACACCATTTACTATACTAGGGACAAGTAGGTAGCATCAACGGGGTTGTACTTAGTAGTACAAAAGTGTAATAGTTTGGAGGAGCCAAACCACTACCATATATACATCATCATATAGTAAAACAATGCAATTTTAATAAACAGTAGATAAGACATGCATAAGTAAAATAGTAGGACGAGGCTTATGAGCAAGAAGGTAGCTTGCCTAAGATCAGCAATATGGCATAATTGTCCGTGGACTTCTTCTTTAGATGACCAAGAATACCAATACCAATAATAATAAGATCTCTTCTTCCCGGCGTCAATACAAGTGCAACTATCGTCACCATCGAGTATACATGGAAACAAGCAAGACCACAATCAAAACAAGGCGTACCAGCATCAGTACAATACAGCAAACAAACATACCACACATTACTCAAATCAGTAGGTTTTTAGAGGATTGGATTTAGGAGATTGAGATGGCCTTGGAGAAGGGAATGAACACCCCTGGGGTTTTATAGCCGAGGAACTACCTAAGAGGGGTTTTGGACCAAGGACATATTTCTATATGATACCATTGTGTAAAGATGATACCAACAGATAGTTAGTGATAATATGAAACCAACAAAAGTGGTTACACCAAATTATCAATTTCCATTGATTTAAAATGAATTTTCTAGTGGGAAATACTCTAGTTGTAGGAAATAATTCACCAGAACTGTTCTGGAGCTCCAAAAATTATTTCCTTGGATAGATCAGTAGGGTTTTATGTACTAATCCAAATAGAGTTGGAATCACTCCAAAATAATTACCACAATGCCCTTAGGAAATTTCCAAGGGAAGTTCTGGAGCTGTTTTGTCTTTTTCAGCAGATTAATTCTACAGGTGTAAATGATATTAGGTAAAGGACAATGGATAGGTATTACAAATACCTTCCAGTACAAATTGTAATCACTATTTTTGGAGTTGCCAAACTTCTGGAATGATTTATCTAGTGGTAATACCACTTACAAAACTATTTAATTCACTAAAATTCAACAGAGGGTTAATAAATCCTTATCTCCTTGTTTTAGATAGGCCTAAGGATATCACTTCTCTGGGAGTTGGAATTATCCTCATAGGTTCTGTAGATATGCCTAGGGATTTTTCTAAAGGCAGAAACTAATAATTTTTTTGTTATTTTTACTATAGACAAACTACTATTCACCTTGGCATGAGATAAATTCTAGATGGTAGGCCTATGGGTATACTTTCAAAGGCACTTGGTTTCAACCATTTTGGAGATGTGAAGGTCCCTGAGGGATTTATTTACTAGAAAGGGGTACCTCTTGGTAAAGAAATCTACAGAGGAGATATTGGTGGTATTTGGCCAAACTTTTGGTACAGTAAGATAAAAAAACCCTAGGGTATCCTAGAAAATTTGTATCTGGTCATATGGAGGTATTTACCATTTTCATTCGGAAATAAACCTAACAGTTATTTAACTAGATCTAGGAAGAAAAGATAAAAAGAAATGGAAAAACATCCGCGAGCCGCATCTAGCAGGGGAAGTGGGCTGCAGGGCTCCGACCGGCCCAGTGCCTTGGCGGGCAGCGCGGGAGTGCAGTTCAAACTGCCGCTAGGCTGGGCCTGCGTGTCGGTGACCTGGGGCTAGCGAAGGGGTATCGGCGGCGGTGGACCGTTCGATCAGATGGCGATCGACAGCGCACGACCATCGTCTTCCCGGGTGAGGCATCGATGGGCAGAAACCCTAGAGGGGTTACGGGGAGGAGCGGGGTGCCTCATCGGGGGCTCGGGAGGCAGTGAGGATGGGCGGAGGCGATGCGGCACTCGACGGCGAGCTTGGGGAGGGGTGGCACGAGGTGGTTCTACGTCAGTGCAGGGCTCACGCGAGGACGCCCGAACGGGGCTCGCCGGAGCTCGATGGTGGCGGTCGGTGGAGGCCGTCCTGAGCAAGAGGAAGGTAGGGTTAGGTTCAGAATTCCCTGGGGGTTTCAGAAATCTTGCATGCATGGGGAGAGGGGCAGGAGGGTGTGAGCTATGCTCAGATCTAGAGTGATGGCCGAAGGTCCATTCTCTCCTTCCTCCAGGCAAAGCAGGGCAGGGGTGGAGGAGTGGAGCTAGGGGGTGGTGAGGGGAAGGGAGAGGAAGCAAATGAGGGGGCTGGGCATGCTGGGAGGGCCTCTGGCCTATTTATACCGTGGTGGGAGCTCTAGAGAGAAAATGTCCATTTTGGACATGGAGGAGGGGGTGTTGGTAGGGGATTGGTTGAGGGAGGAGGTGGAGGGGGTGTGGTGGGTCTCTGAGTCGGACAGGGAGATAGGGAGAGAATGGTGGAGGCTGCTGCATTTAATTGGCCCCACTTGCTTGTCTCTCTCTTTCACTTCCAAGCATGAGAGGACAAGGGGGAGGTGGTGCTACAGAGATGGTCGACCAGAGGAGGGATGAGAGGTGTGATGTCGAGAAAGGGAGAGCAAGTTTCCATAGGGTTGGGGTGGTTTAGGATCAAAGCTTGATGGATTTGTTAAACTTGGTCAAATGGAGGTTTGTGAAGGAAGTTCAAAAATTTATGTTGAACATGGTGGGGAGATGGTACTAGGAGATAGATATAGTCAAGATATCTCTCCTAGAATTATTTGAGATTTTTCAAAGGAGTTTTAGTCCACTCAAATCCATTTATTCAAAAACTGCAGAAGTGAAATCTTGGAGTTCGTTTGATATTTTTACATTGTACAAGGTGGGTTTTTGAGTTGAGATGTTCCCAAATGTGAATGCACACTTAGGGGAATTTTCCCAAGATTTATTGGAAGATAAAAGTATTTAAAACAATTATTATTCCATTTCAGCCCTTTAAGAAAATGGGCAAAAAGAAACAATAAAACCCTTCAAAAATATTTGAAGTTGCAAGTTAGGGTATGATATATGGATCTCAATTGAGCCAAAAGTTGAAGAGGTGTTTTGGCAAAAACCAAACTTTCCATTATGGATGAAGTTTTGGGGATTTTGTCTATTGAAGGAATTAAATAGATTTGGGGCCATAATAATTATGGATAATATTTGATAAATCTTGATGATCAAGGTAGATGATGTAGACAAGGTATAGCAAGAATTTGCAACCTTGGGAATTGGAAATCCAACTTGAATTAGATGGAAAACAAGGAGCTGTGGATCTAGGGTGATGTTATTTTTATACCACCAAAACAAGGAATTAGATGGAAAATCTTGGAGCTCAGAGCTCACCTTTATGCAAGGGATAGATGTTTGGATAGACCAAGTGATGTACATCAACATGGTATAGAGGTTTGAGCTTGATCTTGCTTGAGTTCACCAAGACATGCTTTCAAACTTTGAATAAAATAAGCTTGCCAAAGCAGATTATCAACTAGCCTTAAAAACCTTATGGGTTTAAGAAGCACGAGGATCCACTTGGAACAAGTGAAGTAGATATTGATAGAACTATACGAGTAGAACACAATCATGCAAAGAGTTTTTCCATAGAAGGTTGTATGGTGGTGTGAGCTTCTATCAAAGCAGGCATGTTGACTAGATTTGCAGGGATAGTTATTTTCTTGCCTGCTAAACCATCAAGAATAAGTGGGTTGGAGGATGATCTAACCAAGGGCAAGAGTGGAACTTGGTAGTCCTTAGGATGGTTAACAATATGGTTTAGATGCATTTTCAAAAATGCACAAGGGTTGAGAAAGGGAGGCATTTAAAAAGGTGATGTTGGAAATAGTTTTCCAGACATAGCCAATTTGGCAGATTTTGGGTTTTTGACTAGATTATGAGAGGGAAGACTTTTGATGGATAGCAAGATACCAAAGCATCATCAAGTGGATGAGGTTGAATAGCAGATTGAGTAGAAGGTATCCATGCTTGATATTGGTCTTCATTGACTTGGAAACTTCTAGAATGGATCACTGCATAATTGATGTGGTTAAGGGTTTTAGATGGTCACCTGGTGGCTGGAGATTGGATCCAGATTGTATTCTTTCTTAGGGTTTGGTGATCTTAAATTATCTTGATCCTAGAGGATGAGCTCCTAGAGTAGCTCATACTACTTCTAAGAAATCAAGTCCACCAGGAGATCAAGGCAACTCATCTTACAAACAAGTCAACTACTACTAGGGTTACCATCAACCTTAGCTTGAGGTAAGGATGGGTAATTTTGAAAGGTTGGATTTTGAATAAGGTAAGAGTACTTGGTAGCTCTACCAAGGGTAGAATTCAAAAGCTTTGAAAGGAGGTTTTGGGAAACCTAGAGATAAGAATGGTTGAAGGTTCTGTCTATAAAACATGAGGTGATTATAATAGGTTGCTTTCCATAGTTTAGGGAAATATAAGCTACTAGAATAGTTGGTTTGCAAAGGCTTCTTGGCTCAGGTTTTGAAATCCAGAACATTTGAGAATATATAAAATGAGCTAGGATAGTTTTGTTAACTAGCTTTTGTCAACTGATGTTAAGGTGAGGAGTATATCATGTAGTACCTATTCATATGCATAAGCATATTCAAGCAACAAGCAAACACTTCAACACTAAACAAGAAAAAGTTTTTGTTCCCCCTGATTTTTGCATTCTAGAAAACTAATCAGGGTTGCTGAAATTGGGATGTTCTAGTAAAGATCCCTGCACTAATACAAACTAGTCTTTCGTGACTTGCACTCCAAGGCTCCGGGTACATCGGTGACTCCTGCGTAGCCTTCCTTTATTCGGCATGGGCCTCCCTTCTGGATCCATCTAACTAGGTCGCCCAGCAGACCATAGGCCTTACTACCAACTGTGAGCCACCCGGGCTAGCCGGATTAGAGACATGCTATGGTGATACCCATTTAGCATATCCCCAACAGAAATGTTAAGCATGAGTCAGATGGTTGATATTATGCCCATATAGATGCTCCTTTTGAAGCTACATCGACTCACGTGATGATTAGACTTGGTGTAGTGGATTTGGTTCATGTAATCACCAAAACAACTTGAGGAATATTGGTTTTGAGTGGGAGTTCATTTCTAATTTGGATTAGTCGAACTCAATTTATCATAAACTAAATCAAAGTGAATTTGCATAATTTGTTGTAGTCATTGGCATCCGTTTACTCTTATGGTTAGTTTAGTTTGGGATAATAGAGCTATAGAATTTTGGATATTTACTTTATGAACTGGTATCGTATTGTTTTGTGTGTCAATCCAAAGTTTAAAAGTCCTATTTCAAACTTTCAACAAACTCCATTTACTCCATGATGTTTAATAAATAGTATTTAATTAAGAGTAACAATTCTAGTGTTAGTATCTAAAGTATCATGTTTTCCTCCTTGATTCTTGATATTCAAAACTTGTTTTAATATCGAGGTTATCTAGGAGCTAAAAGAATTGTTTCAGAAACCTTCATGTGTGAAAGATATTATGATATCTTAAACAATGTTTAGGTTGCAACATGATAGAGTATAATTTGGCAAAATACATGTTCTCATATTGTATGAGAATTTGTGAAGGTTGGAGATACTAGACGTCCTAATCTCCCAAAAAGGTTTTCGGAACTAACATTATACTCACGGTTCGTCCTTATAGGCTACAGTAGCTTGATCATGAATGTTGTCATGATAAGGATGAATAGAAGATGTAGGTAAAATGTTTACTACACTAATAGATTACTAAAGGATGAATTTTGAAAGAACACCAAACATTTGATGATAGTGATCCACTTCAAACTGCAAGTCCAAAGTTATTAGTATTTGACTATACACGCTTTAGACTATGTGTCATAGGTATGTCACCACTGTTCATATTGATATATTATTTTAAAAGGGAAAGGAAATGATGAAAGAAAATCTATAAAATATTTGGCAGAAAACAAAAGACTGGAAATGTCCAGCTAAGGTATATAGATGATATACATGTTATGGTTGTATTCTTTGCTTGTTAAACAATGTGGTTCTTGGGTATGGGATACTGAATTGGTTGGTGTGAAATTTCATACAGAACAAAGCAATTCATGAACTACAATGTCCTAAGTAACTAGAAAGAGAATATGTGATGATGTTCATTGAAAACAAATGAAGTGTTATTGTGTTTCTTGTTGACATCAATGCTTACCTTCAAGATTTGTTTAAATAATTGTTATTTTGTTCCGGTATTATGAGAACAATGGTTGTTCAAATAATTACCATATTCCATAGAAGATGGATGAACTTTTACAAGTCTAGTTGGAGAAATCACGTCCATAAAAAGTAATGCTAAAATGTCGCAGGACAAATGATTGAAAGATCACTTATGAAGTGACATCGCCGTTTAAATTATATTGGAAATAAAACATGAAGAAACACCATGTTGATGTATTTTTCGAGTCTTTGATTTTGATCAATTGATGCTTGTCAGAATTTCCTCGAGATAATTGAAACTCCGTTCATAGGTCAAAGAGGAACGGATGACTAACTTATTGGACATTGTACATGTTGATGTATGTGGGACATTATGTGTAGCCATGTGCGGTGGATCTTTCAACTTCATATGCTTTATCTAAATATTTGTGTGAATATATATATATATATATATTTACTTAATAAGGAAGAAGTATGAAACATTTGAAAATTGTTCAAACACTTTCAAGATGAAGTGGAAAATCATTGTAACGAGAAAATAAAGAATTTATGATTCGATTATAAAGGAAGATATTTGAGTTACATGTTTAGCAAAAAACCTAAGATTTGAGGAATTGTTCCATGGATTTGTGTTTCCCTATAAACCATAGAAGTATGGTATGTTCAAGAGGTGAAATCGAACCTTGTTTGACATGGTAAGATCAAAGGTGTCATTTATAAAACTTCCATTGTGTTTTAAGGATGAAAGCTTTAGAGACTACTAATGAGGATATATACAGGGATTATGATGAGTCTGACTGCTTGAACTAGAAGGACATATTGAGTCAAATCAATGATGACTATCAGGTGCATTCATTCCTAGTTGAACATGATACTTTCATTTATAAGAACTTTATACTGCCTAAGTCTTTGTGCTATTGTATGATTAGGTACATGGGAGAAGAAGGCATAGCACGGAGCGAGGAGTTGAAGCATATGGAGCATGGCGTGTTGATCAATGAAGAATGCGCGAGGGAGGAGAGGGAGGAAGCAGAAGGAGTTACCAAGAAGAAGATCAACACATGGCAGGATCTCTGCCAGGACAGAGAAACGATGTGTTTTCCTGCCACGACACAAAAACAGAGTTTTTCGGCCATGGCAGGCTGCCGCGGCAAAGAAACAGGCCCAATGTCTGCCACGGCAGAACCTTGAGCCGAACCCAACTTTGGGTCGATTTGTATCCTAGTTAGGTGGGACCAAGTCGTCCCAAGATTAGGCCGCCACCCCCCAAACCTCTTAAATAGATGGGGTGCCACACAAGTTAGGGGAGACCATGTTAAAATATTTTGGAGTTGTTTCTTTCATAGAACGTTTGGAATTACCCTGTGATCGAGTTTACCAACTATAATTGAGTGTGCCTGTTGTTCCACTAGGAATTAGTAGATTGCAAACTACCGTTCATGGTCGACAGCTACGTGCGTAAGAGTGTGGTGTTGTGAATATCCTATAGGATTCGAGAGCTGTTGCATTGGCATCAGGTTCGAGCGGGAGAGTTCATAGCTACATGCTAGTTATCTATCATCCACCATCATCATGGACAAGTGCTTGCTGAGAAGATCGGGCCACCCCATATCATCTTGGTATCAGATTTCCTCGTTTACTCGGTAAGCAATCTAGAATCCATCCATAGATTAATTCGTGTTTTTCATCCTATACAGAAAAATCCCCACAAAAAGAGTTGCCATAGCCTAGATTACATCGTATTCGAGTAATAGTTGTTGGTCGTGTTCCTATTTTAGTTTAGATCTAGATCTATTATTCGTAGATTTGTTTTTGCTTTCTAGTTGTTCTAGTCGAGTTCCCCATCAATTGTTTCCTCCACCATCAAGTCAGATCCGATCCAAGCAAAGAGTCCTGGTTTTTTACTACTTCGCCGAGTCGGAATTAAAAAAACATTCCTGCCGACTCTGTCGCGGCACAGAAACCACCCTTTATTCTGTCACGAGTCTATGTCTGCCACGGATCCGATTTCCTGCCGCGGCACGCGTTCTGCTGCAAGGAACAAATTCTCTGCCACGGCACAGTTTTGCCCCGTTTTTCTGCCATGGCAGCCATCTAAAAAATTGTGAAAATTTGGAATTTTCCAAAACTTTAGCTACAACCATTCTATTTCAAAGGTGTAGGAACTTGCCCATTAAGACTAGTTTCCGCTCTTACAAGCTGCTCGTAGGGTTTTGGTGTTGTGCATTATAAATTGGTCGTGATATATATATTCAAAAAAATGATATAGCAAAAGAAAAAGCAAAAAGAGAAATAAGCTAGACAAAAGAAAAGGAGAAAAAGAGAAAAGAAGAATTGAGCAAGAGGCCTAGTGATATCTTTGTGCATCGGTAGATTGAGCAATCTTGTGCCTGTTTTACTTTGATTTTTGCTAGTGTCTCTCTAGCGTAGTGCAACACCCTTCATAGTTGCATTGCGACGTTTATCTCCACCTGTGTGTTTCTTGGGTTGTTGTAGGATCAACACTAGGACTTGTTCGTGGTGTAGTTACGATACCATACCTAGATCTCCACCATAAATAACCTGTGTGCCTTGTGATCATTCTCCATACCCTTGATATTCACTTCATCACATCAGTGCAGAAGTTTTTGATTTCGTTTGGTAAAGCATCTCTATTAACTTTGGAACGGTAAGATCTACTTTCTTGTCAGTTGTGAGTGAGTTGTGAGTGTTCCACCAAGAAGATTTTGTTTTGTGCACTAACATACTAATCATGTCTTCCGATAGTGTTGATGTGAAGCAGAAAAAGAATGCTGATGATTATCCATTTCCATTACAATCCTATTGCAGCAACACATTTTGGGAAGAGGAGTCAGGACTGGTACCTAATTTGGGTTTGTTCCACTTCATCACAGAAATTAGTTGTAGACAAGCTGCTACTACCATTGATACTTGTTCTTCCATAAATTTGGTTAGTGTTGAGGTTGTTGAAACGCTTCAATTATGCACAAGTGCATTAAAAACCCATTTATGTTAGGAACTTCTGGTCATGCACTACCAGTTACTCAGATCACATCTGTTCCACTCACCATTTATGGCCCTAGAAGGACGTTTTCTTGTTTTGTCATTCCTAGAGTGTTTAACTCCTATCATATCATGTTGGGAACAAAGTGGTGTAATCAATTTCAGGTTGTGTTTGGTAGTGAGTGTTCTGATCCTTCGATCGTTTGGAATAACAAGCACACTTGGTTATCACGTACACGTATTAAGCACTTTTAGGAGATTAGGCATCAAAACCTATGTGCACCTTTAACCACCAACATGAAACCACACGTTGATCCAGTCGTAGAAGAACCGAGAGTGAGAGTTGATGAGACAAATGAGGTTTCTACTAATGTAATCATCTCTACTCCTAGTGTTGTTTCTTGTGATCTCCAGGTTGCTTTTGAAGAAAGGGAGCCATCTATTTTACAACCTGTATCACTGGACTATGCATTGTCACTTGTGAAGGATGTTCTAGTACCTACTACAACTGAAGAGATGGTTGATGACATCGGAACTGATTTGGAGATTCAGCGAACATATGCAACATATTCTGAGTCTCTTCCTTTGTTGTTGGCTCCTTGTCATTTGCCTTGCACTAATGTTTTAGCACCATGTGATAGTTTACCAAATTCAAATTTTGATCATGTGGTACTGATTACACATAAAGAAATACTTGCTCGAATACCACCTGCTGATATTGTGTATTCCATCATGCTAAATGAACCTATGAGTATGAGTTGTGTTATGGATAAGATTTTTGAAATTACATGTCTAGATTCTAGCACATATTCTCCTTGTTTCACTTTCAATCTAATTGGTGAATATAGCATGGATGAAAATTTTCTTGTGGATCACATATGCATTACTTGTGATAGAATCGCTGAACTGAAACAAGCTGCTTTCAGCCATATATGCAATGTGTCACAAAATGTTTGCTATGGGACAATAATTCATGTTCGAGATATTATGGAAATACATTCTGCTCTAGTTGATATATTGCAACGAACACAAGTAATTTTACCTATGTTGGATTGTTCTAATCTTGCTAGAATAGAACCCAAGTTTTCATATTCATTGTGTTTGTCCCAAAAGTCTTTGTCTAGTTATGTTACTACTTTAGACTTCCTTGATACTTGCAAATTGAGTTGCATCTTACATACTGGACAACATGATCATGTTCATAATAATCAGAGTAGCGCAAATGAAGCATGGCATGAATCAATTTGGTTTTCACACATATTGAATTGGTTTGATCTTGTTCACAAATTTTATCATAGATCTTCTTTGTGTAAACTAAATTTAATATTGAAGAACAAGACTATCTATTTAGTTTTTTTTCACCATCATCATGATTCTTTGTATGTCACTTATACCTGCAATTTAAGTTGCTTGATGTATACGGGACATACTTTTCATGTGAACAACAATAATACAACATGTTATATATACATATACTTTGTGTACACGCTGTTATTTTTGTTTCTTCCACTTTCACTTACCCAAAGCCATGGACGACTTTTCATGAAGAAAGGGAGGATGATGAGGATATATACAGGGATTATGATGATTCTAACTGCTTGAACTGGAAGGAAATATTGAGTCAAATCAATGATGACTATCATGTGAATTCTTTCCTAATTGAACATGATACTTTCATTTATAAGAACTTTATACTACCTAAGTCTTTGTGCTATTGTATGATTAGGTACATGGGAGAAGAAGGCGTAGCACGAAGCGAGGAGTTAAAGCATATGGAGCATGGCGTGTTGATAAATGAAGAATGCATGAGGGAGGAGAGGGAGGAAGCGCAAGGAGCTACCAAGAAGAAGATCAACACATGGCTCTCTGCCACGGCAGAGAAACGACGTGTTTTCCTGCCACGGTAGGCCGCCGCGGCACAAAAACAGAGTCCTTTTCGGCCATTGCAGGCTGCCGTGGTAGAGAAACATGCCCAATGTCTGCCACGATAGAACCCTGAGCCAAACCCAACTTTGGGTAGGTTTGTATCCTAGTTAGGTGGGACCAAGTCATCCCAAGCTTAGGTGGATGCCCCCCAAACCTTTTAAATAGATGGGGCGCCACACAAGTTAGGAGAGACCACATTAAAATATTTTTGAGTTGTTTCTTTCATAGAACCTCTGGAATTACCATGTGATCAATTTTACCGACTATAATTGAGTGTGATCTGTTGTTTCACTAGGAATTAGTAGATTGCAAACTACCGTTCGTGGTTGACGGCTACATGCGCAAGAGTGTGGTGTTGTGAATATCCTACAGGGTTCGAGAGTTGTTGCATTAGCATCAGGGTTCAAGCGGGAGAGTTCATAGCTACATTCTAGTTATCTATCATCCACCATCATCATCGACAAGTGCTTGCTGAGAAGATCGGGCCACCCCATATCAACTACCGATTTTACACTAAAAAGAGCACCATCGTGATCTGTTGAAATGACACCATGAAGGTTATGGTTTGGAAAAAACCTGAGTTGTCTTTTCGTAAATTTTGGCATGCTACGCATAAGAAAAATGTGTACAACCAAAGTCGGATAAGCACGTCTTTTTAGGTTATCCCAAAGAATTTGTTTGGTATTCCTCCATAACACCGAGGACAAAAGAGTTTGTCACTTGGAACGTGAAGTTTCTTGAGAAGCAATTTTTCGGGAAAAGTTTAGTGGGAGGACAATAGAACTTTGACAAGGTTATTGAACCTTAGCTATATGTGCTAAGTAATGCAGTGCCAGAAAGTGTCTCGGTGGCGGCCACAATGCTCATGGCTCCCGTGATTACAAAGGTTGTGATCTTGGAGATTAGAGTTCCTATGTGAACCGTATGCATCGAGTAACAATCAAATAGTGAGATTTGATAAACAAGTCGTTGTTGTTTTGACAATGATGAACCGACTGCATGGAAATAAGTGATGATGGGCCCTGACTCCTTTAAGTGACTATAAGTTATAAAATCCATGATAGTATCTGTAGCATCCCGGGTAAATCCACTACTAGAAAATTGATGTGTTTTACCTTTGTGCATCATCATGACCACATGCTCATGTCATCATGCCACATTGCATTTGAGCATCGTCATGTCATCATGCATCATTTGCCAAAAACTATTTCTAAACGATAACACCCCTTTTTATTTCAAACGATAAATCTCGGTCCTCCCGAATAATTTGTTTTATCTACAAACTATTTACAAAAGTCTAAATAAAATAAAATAAATAAATAATAAAACAATTTTATAAAAAAATGGGGAGGCCACCAGCCTGCTAGCCAAAAGCCCAGCAAGCCAGCAGCCTACTACCCGGCTCAAACAAAAACCCTAGCTCTAAACCAGCCCCACTGCTACACCCTACACCTACCTGACCCATACCTAGTCCAACTAGGCTATCTCACCTACCCTCCCGCCGCGGTACACGATCCCTGTGACATTCCCCGCTCGACTCGATCCCTGCAAAGCTGGCCCCGCTCCCTCACGCGGCACACGTCGAACCCCTCGACCCGGTCATACACCGCACAGGGGCCACCCATATGGGGCCACCAAACCTAGGTTCCCCCGATCGAATCCCCACGCGCCTCCCTCACGCATCGCACGCAGCCCTCACGATCCCCTCCTTGCTCATCTCTCCTGCCTCACTTGTCGCCGCCTTCACTGGCATGGTGCCGCTGCAGACCGCGCCTCCTTCTGCCAAGCCCTGCCACGACCTCCCTATTCCGCCGCCATGTGAGCCCCTCGTCCTCCCTGCTCAAGCGCACCCCTCTTCAGCGACTGTGGCCCCTCCCCTCCGCTAGAGGTCCTCCTAGCTGGCCCGCTCGTCACCAGCTGGCCTCGCCGCCCTGTCCCGTGCTCGCCTTCCTGGAGGCGGATGCCCAGAGCTCTCCACCTCAGCCGACCACGTGGTGCGAGCCCCGCCCCTACGTCGGTCACCACTGCCTTCCGCCTCGGCTCCGACCTACACAGCCGCTGGCGCTCTCTGCCCCGACCTTGGCCGTCAGCGGACGCTCCTCCTAGCCCCGCGCCCCCGAGCTCCCTGTCCCCGTCCCCGTCGCTAGACGTGCTCGCGTGCGAGCCTTTGTCGACCTGGCCTTCGCCATTGGCCCCTAAGTCCTTCTTCCCGTTGTCGTCGTGCCACGTGGTCCTTCCCTCTGCAGAGCTCGCTGACCCCCGTCCCCAACCGCGCATTCGAGCTCTCCGTACTAGCCATCCCCACCGTTTGTGCCCCCAAGTCGAGCTCCGCCCGCAAGGAGGCATTTGCAGGCAACCTTCCCTCGTATTGCCTAGTTGTACCTCAGGTGGAGTGCATGCCTATGTTTTTTCGTGTCCGTGGCCATGTGGTGCTCTCCCATGTTCTCTATAGCTGTTCAAGGCCCCGGTATTGTCTGCATGCGGCCAGTGCATGTCGTTGCTCGCGTCTACGGATGTGGGGGTGGGAAGAAGTACAAGTTGGACAAGGTCACCGATGCCGACGATAAGATCTATGACACTGGACGTCAAGAACTCCATCACAGAAACCCTAAGGTCTCCTTCCCGAATTCGATGGCTGAGACCTCGAAGAGCCCCGATCCTGGATCCGAAGCCCGAACTCCGGCATTGGCTTCATGCTCTCCTTCATGAACGACAAGACCCCGTTCTCGGAGGTGAAGACCGATACCGTCGAACCCCGAGTCCCCTGGATCCTAACCCCCAATGTGTGAACCATATCTGAGCCCCTATTTTATTAAATGCCATATACATGTTGCATATGTTCGGGGGTATTTAGATGATTCACCTAAATTAAATATGGAGACTATATGCGGGATTTTCTAGTCTTATATTGGCTCCATTTAAATTTGTGTAGCAAATCGTTGCCGTGTTTTGCCTTATTAAGTCAACATTTAAATTGTGGAGTACCTAAATAATATGAACCTACTAATTAATTGTCGAGACCCCGGTTCCACTTAATATTGTCTAGTTGCATCGCATCTTTGCCATTTCATACACCATACATGCATCATGCCCGATCTTCTACCGTAGTATAAAACAGTGCATGCGGTGTTTTCTTTTAGTGATTTTCTTCTTCGTGGATTAGACTGTTGAGTTGATGCAAGTTTCGACAAGTTCTTCGGTTATGTATCTTCAGTAGTGTTTCCCAGGAGAGCATTCTCCCCCTTTCTACCTATTTTGCGTTTATAGTCTTTAATCCCTCATGTTGATCTATTCCTATCCGTGTTGCGATGCTTTAGTTTTCGTACCATTTATATCTCTTGCAGCCTCTATATTGCCTTGGACACCTCCTATTACCTGTTGTTTGGTAGACAGTTGGCCTTGCGAGTCTTAGTTGCTTGCTTAGGTGCTGCTTTGTGTCGTCGATGTTCCACCATTGTTGGGAGGTTGGCACATGGTTAATGGTGGAGATGATAATGGTTTAACTAGAACTTGTTAATTAAATGATGGAGTGGATATAATTAATGAAGAGGCACCGGTAGGTAATAGTTGAGATTTGATTGTTAACCTCCCACTGGTGTCCACCTAGGACTCGAGTTCTTGACACCTGTTCCGAGACTGAGCGCGCTAACCACATGTGGGGTGTCTGGGCACCCCTACGGCTTAGTACCTGATTTCAAAGTACTATTCTGGTGGCCACCAATGCAATGACCCAGCATACCACTTCATGATGTAGTACACTATAGTCGTTGACATAACACCAATGAAGCACCGTTCACTAGTATTACATCCCTAAGAGTGGTACAACAGAAACACAGCAGGTCCAAGACATGACTATAGATTACAACACGACTCTTTACAAAAGATCCAGAGAACACTCTAAGTTAATGAGAAAGAACTTAACTTCTTTCAAAGAAGAACCAGAAATAATAACTCAGATCTATTAGGCTAATACGACTAGCATCTAAACTACCGGGCTTGCAAATGATGCTATTGCATTGCTCTACAGAAGTAGGATTTATGGATAGAGAAGATATTCCTATCTACTCAAGAACTATTGTCTTCACTTCATTTGTTATATATGTTGACTTCCTTGACTTTATTGGAACTTGAGTTATCGATGATGGTTTCTTGATCAAAAATTGGTGTTGACGTTGTCTTCAACGGCTTAGAATCTAGCAAGGGTTAAGAAGGTACGGTTGAGTACGAGCGTACTCAGCAAATTCACTAAGAAGAACTGTATGATGCACCATCTCTACAACCACAGACTATAGGTGGTAGGCAATGCAGGATTTCGTAAACATTTCTTCAAAAGTTGATTTTATTCTGAAAACTATGCCCGACAGTCTTCACAGGTTGACTAGAACCTTCGTGGGGTTCCTTTCCTGCCGTGTTCGTAGCTCCTTTCCAGAACAGGGAGTAACATGTCACAATTCTTACACTCTGCAGAGGTGTGTTACTTTTCCCATGAGAGACCAAATCCTTGTTGCACAACCGGGCGATCTTTCCCGTCCACAATTCCATGATGTGGGGCCCAGTAGATGATCCAAGCCAATCACTGCCCCCTTCGCGACCTTGCATCTCCCGTTGGTGTATGCCATGCCCACATCTTGAATTACGGCAATGGTTAGTACATATCGTCAGATGCCAGAACTATCGTGGGACGTTGAGGGTTCCCATCCATATGCTGCATATCCTCTACGAATTACCAATTAATGCATGCTACGAGGATAACAGCCATGACCTGGCTATCCAGATGCATGCGAGAGGAAGAAGATACAACTGACGTCTCCGTCACATTCCAAATCTCATGGTTAACGCGTAATATACGATGCTAGAATCACTGGCGACATTGGTTGATTAAGTCCAAGATATTATGTTCCTTTACCACTGGAACTGTATCAGCAGATTATTACCATCTGGTAAATAATCCATAATCATGTTATTATGAAAATAGTGTTTTCTGACCTTTTTGAGATGCAGGTGATGACAACATTTGAGTTACAAACATAAAAAATAATCAAAGGACATAAGCAAGTTGTGAACTTGCCTTGTGACTGCAAGGTAGTGAAGTCGGATACTTCCACTTGACCTTGAGCTCCGATTTCTACAGAAAACCATTCTTGCCTGGTAAGGACAATATTTAAAGAAGCAATATGCAATGCATAGTAATGTCATGCCATGATTTGATTTCTTTCTTCTTTGCGTGTTTTACCTACCTTGTAAAGGATTTAAGTTTCTTTTAATTAATAAAAGAAAAACATTTTTCAAGATTCATTAAATTCATATTGTTTTGATATTTAGTATTTTTATAATAACTAGTGTTATTTTAAGAGTTGAAAAATGAATTTATTTAAAATTTTAACTCCTTTTAATATTTAATTAAAATTCCTTTAAGGAAATAAAACTTTATTTTTATTACACTTGATTTACCTTTCAAAAATACAAACTAGTATTTTTCTATAATAGTACTTCCTCTAGAATCGTAAATATGGGTTTTATTCAATTTTAAGTGTTTTATAAATTTTTATAAAATTCCGGAAGGAATTTATATAATTTTTAATGATAACTCTATATTTAATTACTTAAAATTACTATCTATTATTTTTATTGAATAGAGGATATTTTTGTGATTTCATAGATATATTATTTGTATTTTGAGGATTTTTTTCTAGAGCCTAATTTATCTCAGGGATATAATTGTAATTAATTATTTTATATAAGTCCTTCTTTTAAAACTTTGGCCTGCCCACAGGGCTGGCCCGGCTTGACCTGCCCACTGGGTTGGGTCAAACCAACCCAAGGTGAATGGACCACCCCCCACCAGCCCAGTTACTACCCTCTCTCGCTCGCTCGCTCGCTCTTATCTCTCCTCTCGCGGTTGCTTGGGCGACTTTGGCTCGCCTTGTCGCCGCTGACTGATTCCGGCCACCATGGACCTCCCCAGTTGTCGTCGTTGTGCAAGGCGACATTGCCGACGGTGCTACATTGCTCTACCCTCTTCGATTCGTGGTCCGTGCTCTCTGTTGGTGGTGCTTCTGCTCCTCCTAGCGACTAGGGTTAGGAGCTCGCTAGCGATTTGGTGCTACAGTGCTCTTCTGACGCTGCTCTGGTGCCTTGGCGATGGTGGGGTGTCGCCCTTTCCCGTGGCCGCTGTGATTGTAGCTCGGCGCGGGTCGCAGCGCCCCTCTGGAGTGCTCCTCGTGCCGCCGTGTGCTGCCTTGACTCCGGCCTCTGCTTCCTCCTCTGTATACTTGCGAGGATCTTGAGTAAGTTAATCTACTTTTCTTGCTATGCTCTCTCTTCCCTCTACTCCGTGCCATGTGACTACTGCAACGAATCCCCCATTTAAGGTTCATCCCTAATTTCTAGGGTTCATCCCCCCTGTAGTGATGTTTTAGATGACTCCTTGGTTAATCCTGTCTATGCAAATCCTTGATGTTAATCTACTGTTAGTGAAATGGCAATCTCTGTTGAGCGTGTTTATTACTATGTTCTCTTATCAGAGAACACTCTACTAAGCATCCTTAGTTTAATTGGATGCCCAAGTTATGTGGTTGTGGATTTATTCCTATGATGTTGAGTTGAGATTGGTCTCTGTATTAATACCTAGTTAATTACTTGCTTGTGAAGTTCTGATATGTTCAGTCTTAGGATTTAATCTTGCTACTGTGTACATCTAGTGCTAGACTCTTCTTTGTGATTAGTAAGAGGATGATTTATAAACATATGATTCCTACATGTTTGTAGGACAATGACTAAATTTAGAGGTTGCTGTTCAGTGTGGCCTAATGATTGACAGTGTTGATCTTTACTGTAACATCCCAAAACTTTAATCCAAGTTATCAAGATCCAAATCACCAATTTAGGGTTAATAAAAACTTTTTCTCATTTAAATAATTAAGCATGCATATGTGTGTTGCATTAAAATAGGAATTGTTTTGAATTGCCATGATTGTTTGTTCTAATGGTTGTATAATGATTCAAAAATGAATGCCACATCATCTAGATCATTCCCAAGAAAAATCCAAAGGAAAAGAAATCAAATAGAATTAATAAATGGAAATGGTCACTTTTGCCGTTTTAATCAACTAGGTCACTTTAGGTGTTCCTAGCACTCAAATTCAAACAGAAACAATTATGGATCTTTGCACCCCTTGATAGTACAAGTAAAGATGTACCAAGGCCCACCTTGTGATCTTGCAGAAACATTTAAACCCTAATTTTAAATAACATTTGAAAATGGAATCCATTTCATATGTCTAGATCTCACTTTTTAAAAAACCACTTAATTAACTTCAACTTGAAAAATCCCAGCAACCAGAGATGCTCAAGCATAAGATCAACAACTCCACCAAAAATCATCTCAAAATCTGAAAGTTTGTTTCATGCGGCCATTGTGTCGAACAGGTGGCATGCACAAAATTTCTGCCTAACTATTATTATTTGATGATCAATGCATTGTCAAGTATTTGGGAAAATTTTGGCCCCCTTGTCTCCCCTTTTTCTAACCAGGCCATAAACCAGCCACTCCCTAGTCCCTAGCGATAGTGTCGCGCCGCCCGTTCTTGGTCGCCGCCGGCCGAGCATGGGCAACACGCCATAGACCATGTCGCGCCAATCCAGCACCGCCACTAGCTCCGACCAATCCTACCGCACTCCCCTGTCCTGTCCCCAAGCGCAGATAGCCCCTGGACCACCACAGAGCACCCCCGCATTGAGCCCCTATGTCGTGCTAGCGCACGCCAGAGCGTCATCCCCGGCAGGCCAGCACACGCCAAGCCTCGACCACGTCAAGCACCGCCTCTGCCGCTCAGAGCGCGAGACACGCCCGACTGTTAGCCACCGCCCCTAGCATCGCCATCAAGCCGTAGCTGACCGTTAGGGAACCGCCCACCGTCTGCCTACCCAGCCCATGCCTATAGCACCCTGTGCCGTGGTCACCGACGAGCTTGCCGTCGCCCTCTCAATCCCCTCGACGAGCCTATATAAGGAGGACACCCCTAGACTCATTTGCCACACTCCCACACTTCCCTCTCTCCAGTGATCATTTCCCATCTCTCGCCGGAGCCGCTCGAGCAGCCAGTCGCTGGAATTGCGTCGGAGTTAGCCACTGCGGACGAGGAGAAGTCCCCGTCGATTTCGTCCACCCCCGGAGCTGCCGCGACCTCGCTTGAGTCCGTCGTCGTCACCTCGTTCGATCACCCCCATCGCTGCCCTCGCTGGAGCCCTGGTATGCCCCCACTGCACCCCCACCGAGCCGCTAGGGTTCCACCTTGCCGGCGACCTGTCCGTCGACGACGACAATCCCCAGCCGTAGATCTTAGTTCTAATCCTGTGGTCCACGTTTCCCCATACCGCTTCGCGTTTAAAGAGCCACTGACATGCGGGACCCCCCTGTCAGCTGACCTCAGTGCCACGGAGTGAAACTGGGCCGGCCCATTAGTGTTCCCGCGCAACCCAGCAGATTCAAATAAATCTTTTTCTTTTTAGAAGTAAATTAGTTTCTGTCCCTTAGTTCAAAAATCAATTCAGAAATATCTACTGAACCAAATTGAGTGATTCAAATTTTGTTGGAAAGATAATTTAAATATCTATCCAAGAGTGTTGGATTGAAATCAATTCGAGTTATAGATCTTGCCTAGCAAAAATAACAAGACAGCAGCTTTTTCACATTCAAACATTTTTCTAAAATCAACCATAATAGATTTGGAGTTGATTCCACCTCTCAAAAATCACATTTGAATATACCTATCTAAATCTGTAATAATATTAAGGTTTGCGCGCAGTGACTTTGGACTAGTACCAAAATAATGCTATATAGGCATTTCTAGTCACTTTAAATCATTAAATATTGAACTTAAACATATTTAAATGTGATCCAATATTTAAATCACATTCCCATGTATTAGAATATGTGGTGATGACATGTGTCCACATGATCCCATATTTTAATTGGGGAATATTAAATCTTAGTTAATTTCAATGAGTAGAAATTACTTTTCTCAAATAAAATAAATGAAACTAGTTCATTAAAATGTTGTGATGATTGTGATGATACTAGATCATCAAATGTGTGCCTTACTGTGCTAAGTAGACTAGTTAAGTATTGTTTGGTGATTGTGTATTTCGTATGTATTTATAGACGATAGTACCAACCAAGTCTACGAGGAGGAGGAGTTCTACCCTGAAGAAGACGAGGAGAATTTCAACCACTACACTAACCAAGGCAAGCCATTATTAAAAATGCAAGCTAACCCTTTCAAGCTAGATAACCTAAGCAAGATGCATTATGCATGCTTTGGTTATACCTTTTGACTTATACCTACTCCAAGTTTTACCTACAAGCTTTACTTTCTTTTACTTTACCAAAGTTCCTTACCTTGTTATAGATAGCATAAAGAGTATAAAACTTGACCTATATAGTTAGACTTAGATGTCATTCTATCGCATGAGATTCATATTAGCATCCCACATGAGTGAACACTCTCAACTTAGTGATTAGAGCTAAACCAAATACTTGATCACTTTAGATGGGAATACTTGGTGAAAATGACTTGTGAAAACCTTGGAATGATGATTCATTCTATTGAGATGTTTTAACATGTGTTGAGAAACACAAATGGTTTATGATGATGATGAAAATGTTGAGGCATGAGCCTTAGCCCATTTTATAAAAACTGATGGTTGGGTTCGGATGCGATACCATTCCAATTTTACCGTACAACCACAATACCTGAATTGGGTAAGGCTTAGCCAGAAGTTTATATGCATTAGTATTAGTTCCCTCGCGGGAGAGGTTTGAGCTGAGGCTACCTATCAATGTTGTCCACCTATGTAGTGCCCAGGATGGCAGATGGCCATGGCTGGGAGGCCAAGCTCATAGGAGAGGTGCTTATACTAGAGTGTGTAAATTGATTATCTGCATACTAAGTATGATGATTCAGGGTTATCCCTGATAGATGTAACTAATTTTGATGTGAAAGTGTACCGCCTTTGTAGAGTGTCAAACTATTCGAATAGCCGCGTCCGCGGTTATGGACAGTTGGAGTGGCCATACTGTTCTGTTGTCAGATGTTTTCAAAATGACTTATGAAATGAATGGTGACAAGAATTGACCACAACAGAGTTGTGACTATGACAACTAAGTTCCCACTTAGGTGATTTCAAACTTTATTTTATCCTTCTTTGTTTTTGAACTTAGCTTAGGTTTCAAACTAAACTTTACAAATAATCTTAGAAGTTAGCATTTCTACTAGAACTACCTTACTTGTTAGTGATAGTTTGCGAGTACTTAAAGAGTACTCATGGCTTTGTCCCTGGCTATTCCTGTGGCCAGGCTATGAGGAGGACTACCCTGAAGGAGGACAGCAGGACGACTACGACAACTAGGATCATCTCCAGCATTGCCTGTGACACTGAAGAGGGAGCCTACCGCTACGCTATTTATTCCGCTACTTGTTTGTACTAAGACTGGATCATGAGATCCTTTATATGTGTAAGACCTTATTATGGTTTGTAATGGATGATGTACTGTGATACCCAATCTGTTATGTCTCGCAAAAATGGTAATCCTGGGATTGTGATGTATGGCATAACAGGCATCTGGGATTAAAAATCTAGGTGTTGACATTTACTGTCTTTTCCAAAAGAAAGTGTCTCTTTATGATTCCTAAATCATTAAGGAAGATGATAACCTTTATTGAAAAGAATATGCTTGAGCTTGTACTCAAACATAAATGAACCTTCTAGATACAGAGGTGCTACCCTTCTAGGAATGTGCCCTGTACCAGCAGCTGTGATATGTATCTATCTAGTGAGAAGTAGATCATAGGGTCAATGATGTTGGTCTGAGACCCTACCTGTGCAAGAGAACATGTATAATATGGCTATTTATTATCTGTTGTCTAATATGCATACTTATCATGTGCTTGCAAGAACATGAATGTGAAAGATAGAAAATGATCAAATCTTAAGGTTGGGATATACCCGTGTAGCCTTGTCTTGATGTTGCTCTTTTACTACTGGCTAGTGGTAGTCCTGGATGTGTTGTAGCTTCTTCTTGGCCTTGTCTTGCTCCTCCTGGTGTTGTTTCTCCTAGGTGACCTAGCTGTCCACCTAGTTCATCCCTCTCCTCAAGTCACCGTCTTTGCTGGTGATCTCCTAGATTTTCTATGGTGGAAAGTGGCTTGATCTAGTGATTTGGTTTCAAGATCTGGGGCTATTCTTGGTTGTGATGGTGACAACATGTGGTTGTGCTCACTTGCAAAATGAATAGCAGACCTGGCTTTGCTCTATGTTGTTGTGGTTTAAACTGCTCCTTTTGCTCTCTGCTGCTGACACCTCAATGCATGCATTTAGGTGTATGAGCTGCTTCAGTGTTTTCTTTGGCTGTGGATGAGATCAAGTAACTATAATTTAAACTTCCCCATCCTTTTACTATTACCCATCTTGGAGAAACTTTCCCCTTCAGCCTGTGATGTTGTTCTGAGGCTTTATTGTTTAAAAGAATAGATTCTATACTTGATGGTCTTTGTCCCTTCTTTAATTTAACTTGCTCAATGAGGATTGGAAAACAGTGCACCAAACTGTTTGAAACTGAGAGCAATTTAACACTAACCCTCTATATGTGGATTTCTCCTTATGTCTTATTTGCAGGTACAAGACCAAGAGATTAGGAGAAATAGTTTAGAATTAGTTTAGGATTTTTCTTTTATTTACCTTTTTTAATATAAATTTCTACTCATTGTAATCATCAATGTAATACATATTTATTATTTAATAAAGCTTTTTATTTCCTTGGGAATATCTCTGTAATGTAATTACTTCAAATAGAGTTGTATTTATTTAATACTTATGTAATAAAGGAAAGAATTAAGAAGTACTATTTAAATTGTACTAATATATTGTTATTAATTTCCTTTATTGGTTTATAATAGAGATATGTCCAAACAATAATAATAACTAATTCTTTTTGGAATTAAATAAATACTAATCACCTCTAATTTCCCAAGCTTATTCAAATGTTTCAAATTTTAAATATGGAACCAATTTATTCACCCAAGAATATTATAATCTTTAAGAATTAAGAGTTAATGATTGATGTATAACTAAGTAATTATAGTTGATGACTCAACTCAAAATGGAACATTGATATAGTCTTATACTGAAATATTGATTAAAGATTTCCCCAGAATTTCCATCCCCAACACTTCACTAATTTTGGGTTCTAGTTCAGGAATTCCTTTCCTAAATATACTTTATTTAAACCTCTTTTCTGCTTCACTAAGATCTCTTCTGTCTAACTAATCTAGTCCTCTGGCTCCATCGTAACCATCACATATGATGACATGAGCATGTCCCTTCTACAACATTCCTTTATTCCGCTCATAGTACATTAGCCTTGTATCTATTTCTAAGGTTTGCAAGGTTACCATTCTCTTTATACTACCTGTGATATCAAACCCCTAGGATGCTTAGGATACTACTCTTTTCAATACAAGTTTGTCCTTGTTATTAGTTTGGCTAAGCTACCTTACCTATAGCTAGTCCATATAAATGGTATCACTTGTTTTATCATACCCTAGCTTGATCCCTCGTGATCAAACTAGATGATTCAACTTACTAGGCTTTACCTAGTTTGGTATACTCTCAACTCTTCTCTATTAGCTGGTCATCTATTTTTAACTGACTTGGGAATAATCACCCCAATCTTCCATCAAGCAAAGCTTAGCCTTGTTAAGGAACTAACTTTAATTTTATACCTACTTGGCTTAACAAGATTATCATTTGGTACTCTAATGCTACTAGATTTCTCATAGCTTTAGAATTACTATCTTAATTCTTAGATTTAAATACTTTTTCGAGGTAACTCAAGAGTGAGTTAACCCTTCCATCATCCAATGGTTTGATCACCACTTAGGATCTCATTCCATGGCTGATAGCACACTCTACCATATCTAATTCCTTCTTCTTATTAACTTACTTAAGGTCTTTGGAAAGTCAATATAATAGGTCAAAGCTAAGAATCAATAAATGCTAGGTCATGAATTGATCACACACATTGCTGATCACTAGACATTAGGACTTGGTTACATAGGATTGTCATCCATAAACATGACACTAAGGTGTTGTAATGGATGGTCTTAGCTGGACTTCGCTTCCTACACTATTTGTGACAAAAGCTAATTTTTAAGATCGACCATGATACCCATGGTAGATATAACTATGGCAAACAAGGGTTTCAAGATTTAGTTATGGGGTTGCTTTACTTGGAGTTATATACTGGATTGAGTATTCAGGGTTTGTGGTAGATAACACCTTAATATCTTTTTAAGAATATTAAATGTTCATTCTTGAGTTGTTGTAAGGAATACCATATCATGATCTCTAGAAGATCAAATACTCCTTTTTAAGTAGTGTGTTATGACTTAGTTTTATTACATTTGATCTACCCTTAGATCAAATTATTGCCCAAAGCTAAGGTTCTAGCAAAGGTCACATTGAAACTTATCGCAATCAACTTGATGATCTACATCAGTTCCACCAAGTTAAGAGAAGATTCAATCACTTTGACAAGTTTTATTTAAAAGCGCGAAAATTTTCCGAATTTTCTATGCATGAATGCAATGCACACACCTCATCTCAACTTATTTCTAAGTTATAATGTTGGGATGTTACAACAAACGAGTTTGGGGTTTTAATGCCATGTTATGCCATGTATGCCATGTTATGCTATGTTTATTATCTGTTGCTCGATGAGCGTTTACTACTGTATTGTTTAGGATGTGGGTCATTATGTTGAGGATTATACCTATGGCCTCTGATCTCTCGGCCGAAATCGCAACCTCTAGGTCCATCTTCGGAGCCGGCCGACTTGCTTTGGGTCTGAAAAAGCGTCGTGTCTGAAGCCCCGCTGACATGCCGATGGAAATATGTTAATTGATCCAGCAAAAAGGGTTGAAGTGCGTGTGGATACTTTGGTGCACCCCTGCAGGGTTAAATCTTTTCGAAAAGCCGTGTCCGCGGTTATGGATGACTTGGAGCATAGTTTCTTGATCATAGACAACTACAACTAAAGTTCACTGTTATAATTTGACTTGTATCTGATATGACTAGTAAGTTGGATAACCACCATGGAAAGAATGAATAAAACTTCCAACCGTGTGAGTTTCCTCGGTAGGACTTCCTCGTTTGGTTTTCGAGGGGGAAATACCAGGATGGGTATGTTTGGCGGTAGTATCAGGTTGGTTCCGCATAGGTCTTTCTTATCTCTCTCCAATAGCTACCAGTTGTATCGAGTCTCTATAGGTTGTTTAGTGCATGCTTCGATGCCGCTTCAGTCCACCATACCTATGTAGGCGAGAGCCGCCGAATTCTAGACTTGCCGTGTACTAGCCTCAGTACCGACCGCTCTCCTTTTCCTTTTCCCTTTGTCGGCACCCCTTTTGTTTTAGTAGGATTGTGATCAACGACGTTAGCAGGGTTACCCTTCCGGCTTGGCCTGGGCAGGGTTATGGACGCCATTAGTTATTCTTCAGGGATCTTAGCCCAATTTGCTTCTTATCCGTACTCGGATGTGTATCGTTTTAAATGTGATTTGGATCTTTGTACTGTATATATGTATTCTTGACTCGTTGAGTCATTGTTGTATATATATGTTCTGTTGATTCCATCGTGAACTTGTGTAATGATATTACTTCGTTTTCCACCCGCACGTAAGTACCTGGTGGGCATCTTTGAATCGTTTCTATGCTAGTTTTGCGGGAATCTCTAAAACTTGCATAGGGCCGATTCGAGGGTCTTACAATGTGGTATCAGAGCCTAGCAGGTGTGATACCCCAGTGGTCCAGCCTGTAGGATAACCTAGCTAACGGCCGATGTAGAGTGTCAATTTTTTTTACAAAATCGGTTGGATAGATCTAATTAGTTTTGCTTTTACTCCTTACCCCTATGCTATTCACTTCTTACCTCTGCGTGTTTTGACTCTGTCCTCTTATCTTTTCTCCGAGTCCAGGAATTCTCATGGTTGGGTTTTCGTCATAACTTTAGGGTTTCGCTTTCTTCATCTTCTAACGGTGTTTTGACCTTCGGCCTTCATGCTATCTAAGGAATCTTTCATCTGTTTTACCATTCAGTGGACAAAAATTCACTAAAGTTTTCTTTGTATCCTCCGGTGGTTTTCAAAACGACGACATCATCTGCGTCATATCCGATGAAGAGCCTGTATCACTCCTTTGTTCCAGAACATCACTTGTGAAGATCTTCAGTCTAAATTCCGAGAATGGGTCTCATGATTTTTCTACTGCATGTGTGGTGTAATAGTTTGGGTGCGTGATGGATTGGCCCCCATGCCAACTACTCATTCTATTCGCTTTCATACATTGGAGTGAATTAGGTTGCACCTTTTTCTCTCCTTCTACCGAAGATAGAGGTGTCCTTATATTTTGAGACCTTTACCTTCGTCCTTTGTTTATCTGGAGTGATCTCTCGACGAACGTGGGCAACAACCTCTTGTTGGTGGTGTCGTCAATCTCAAGATGGAGCAAGAACCCTTGTTAGTGGTGTCGCGAGGATCTACATGAAGCGAGAAGATTCAGACCGACGGCTTTCTTTTCTGCACCATGAGGCGGATCTCGAGGGCGAGATCCATTGTTAGTGGTGTCGAATTGTAGCATCCCGAGTAAATCCACTAATAGAAAATCGCTGTGTTTTACCTTTGTGCATCATCATGACCACATGCTCATGTCATCATGCCACATTGCATTTGAGAATCATGATGTCATCATGCATCTTTTGCCAAAAACTATTTTCTAAAAGCTCACCTTTGTTTTCTAAAACCCCCTTTTTTTATTTCAAACGATAAATCCCGGTCCTCCCGGATAATTTGTTTTGTCTACAAACTATTTACAAAAGTATAATTAAAATAAAATAAATAAATAATAAAACAATTTTATAAAACGTGGGGAGGCCGCCAGCCTACCAGGCCAAAAACCCAGCAAGCCAGCAGCCTACTACCCGGCCCAAAGAAAAACCCTAGCTCTAAACCAGCCCCACCGCTACGAGAATATCATTTTGCGGCCCGAAAGTTGAGGCGTCCAGGCAACACAGTACCCAAGTTGCTTGCAATCAGCTGCGTTTCCCAAAGTTGGTGTGCCAAATACTCATAGGGTCTTTTTCGGCATGAATTCAACTTTACGTTTCAATACAAAATATCAGGCTAACGGCCGTCAAGTTGGGCCCCCTGTTAGTTCTGGCTGTTATGTCGCTGCCGTCGTGGCTTCCATGTAGGCTTGCAGCGTTGGCGCCTGCATCCTTTACGTGCCTTCTTCTTCCACGGGGCGGTAATCCGTGGTCGTGGCCATGGAGTGGAGCTGGGCCGTGGACGAACCTGCTCGGCCCCGCTCTCCTACCCATCCCGAATCGGAGCTCGCCCTCACCATGGACGCACCCATGGCACGGCGCGGGGACGAGAATTCATTCCCGTGAGATCTGTCACCAAGCCGACCATGCTCAGTCCTGTTGTCCTCCTCTAGAATTCGAGCTCGCCATCGCCGTGGTCGCACACGCACCAGCCACGGCGCCTTCCTCTCCAAACCCCAAAGCCACATCCACCAAGTTCGGCACAACGCTAACAAGGTGAAAATGCATCAAGTTTTCTTCTTGTGATTGTAGAAAAACATGTATGTACCGTGTCCTTATCATACTCTAGCAATGTACACATATGTTTTTTACTAGATTTTCATTTGAAATTAGTAGCTCGGTGATGACGAAACATAGAGAACCTAAATGGAATGACGATGAAGACCATGTTCTGTACTTTGCATTGCATCAACAAGTGCTCGTAGACGAAGCATGTTACCAAGAGAGTGGAGTTCATCAGCCATTGCCGAAAATATGTGAACAAATCCATGAGTGATTCAATGCAAATACGCGCAGAAAAGCTAGATCCATGTTATCAATCATCAATAGGTGGCACATTCTAGTGATGCGTACAAATGCGTACACCATGTATCATTTACTTGATGTGGTTGTTATCCTGAGAAAAAATGCCTAGTATGCATATTACCTTTGTCTGTTCTATGCTGCAATTCTACTGTTATGGGCATGGAAAGAAAGCTGGGCTTCACTGAATATTACGCAGTTAGGCCTAACTTAGTCTTACACAAATAAGCACAGCTTAGTCTTTACACAGATAAGCATAACTAAAGATAAAGATAAAGACAAATGGTTCATAGGATCCGCTAGTATGAGCACTAGGTCCCTGGAGCTGGTGGTATCGTTGGAACGAACCAGAATGCTGCGTTTGCCCATCTGTCATTCTCCATCAAATCGTACGACCCCACTAATGAGCCAATAGTAGGACCCCTTCCCCCAACGTGGATTCAGCTCCAGGTCAGATATGGAGTGTCAACATGATAGGCTCGTGAGTGTGCAGCAAACACACAGTCTGCTATCAACACTAGACATGCTGGCACCTCAGCAAAAACACCAGCATGTTCTTCCTAGACTCCGGTAGCAGCCTCAGCAGGTATTTCGTCAGCTTCACCAGCAGCAGCCTCAGCAGCTATTTCGTCAGCTTCACCAGCAGCAGCATTAGCAAGTATTTCGTTAGCTTCACCGGCAGTAGCATCACCAAGTATTTCGTCAGCTTCACCAGGAGCAGCAACAGCTAGTTCTTCGTCAGCTCCACCACCACCACCAGTAGCAGCATCAGGAGCCAGGGTTGCCTGAGCAATTACAGGTTCAATAGCTCCAGGGGCTCCGACAAAGAAAGGGTAGTTGATCCCAAGAAACACAGATTGTCCCTTCAGATTGTCGATTCTGCTCTAGACTTGATCTACTGGGTCTTTGGATGGGCATGCGGACCTTGAGAAAACATGACACTGCAGCGATGGGTATGAAGAAAGTTGTGTCCCCATTTGTTCTATTGTATCACCAACGCTGTTTAGTGCTCCCCTGATATGAATCCACATGATTTCAACATCCTGTTTCGTGTCGCCTCCGAGAGGTGCCCGGAACCAGCACCGTCTCCCAAGTTCAGCATCTGCTACTGCATCTTCGATCACCGGAGATGGAATGATGCGTGGGGCTGCGTGGGTACCTGCGTGTTACTTACAGTCAGTAAGAAGAATTTTGAATTGGATTTTACATGCTGTATGACACCATGACTCACCCCAGATGGATGGCTCCCAAACACGCACGTCGCCGCTAGGTTCAGTGACCGCATAAATGTGTTGCGGTTTGTTCGAATGGTAGATGGAGGTGAAGACAGCATCGACATACTTCTCTGGCCGCATGAAGTCGTCGCGCAAGACTGTCCATTCCTTGTCTTCTGGGCATCTAATGAATGTGATTGCCTTGTCAAACACCGCTAAGAGGTCGTACTCCCAGGTCTTCCACACCTCCCGCGGTCTATGTGGGAACTGTACCTTTAGGAGCTCAAGTTCTGCCATGTTGATCCTATAAGCAAATTCAGAAATGGGTTACGGCCACCCGTTGTTGAATGTAGTAATGCCGACACCCTCCAAAGATGGCAATGTAAATCTCAACAATCTGTAGCCATTTTTTAGAGTCCAAGTACTCCCATCCTAGGATAAAAGGACCAGCCACTCGCTGTTGCCACCCACCTAGTTCTGGTCATCTCCCATTTTCGTCTCTTCTTCTTCCTTGATATTCACCACTACTGATTCTGACCACTTATCCAGCAGCATCAGTTTTGCATGAATATTCTGCAGAGTTTGTTGTCAGTTGGTACAATCACCTAGCATGGATTCCATTGCAAATACAATTTCACAACTGGACCTTTAGATTAAAGTATCCAAAATATCGCCTAAATACGAGTGTCTCCTCAAATATCGCCTAAATTGTCCCTGTGTCACTACGAAGATACCCAATATATGGAGTAGGAGTAGAGCCCCCCAGAATAAACTCCTGACGATAATCATAAATAGCCTGGGGCATAACAACCTTAAATCATCTAATATGTTTGTTTTTATTTTAGGAAACAGAATATCACCTAGCAGGCATTCCATTGCAAATCGAAATTGACAACTCTTCTATCACCTAAAGTAAGACTGTGTCACTATGAAAATACCAGAATATCAGGTACGAGCAGAGCTTCCGCTGTACATAATAGTCTTAAATGATTCAATTTGTTCAAACCGCGCGTGCACACAACACGTTCGATGAAAGAAACATAGGATTCCGATGAGAGTTCAGCACATATGAATCAACGCTATGACTAAACCAATAAGCAAGATACTGTAACTTACGTGGCCATCGTGGTTGTTTGGCCATTTGCTGGTATCAGGGTAAAGAAGGCCTGGCGTGCCGAACGGTTGTTCGTCCATGTCCCACATCGTGAAGCAGTAGCCAGGGATGCAGCGAGCGAGTCGGTCGGCAGAGATGATGTCCAACCCCGTGGCAATCTTGTGCATGTTCGCGACACTGAGGTTCATCCATCCCCAATCCTCGTGGTGGCGGTCGCCTTGGCCATCCGCGTCGTCGTCGCATGCCTTTCTTTCAGTCTGCTGCTACCCCAAGCTCTACCCATAGCGGTAAATGGAGTCTGGAATCCGGTAGATTAAGGGAGGCGTTGTGATAAGGAGGCGGATGGATTCGAGAGGGGATGGAATCAGGGATGGGGGCAGTTGTTCGAGTATGGAGTGACCCAGTGAGGAACCGCCGCCGCCGCTGCCGGTTCTCGTCCTCGTGAAAGATAAGGAAGGGGGGCGTAATTATTGAGGGCATGCACCGGAACCATCTAGAGGAAGTGAAAAAATAAATCATAAGAGAGAAAAATGTGCGGCCCGCCTGTCAGTGAGTGAAGGTCGGCACGCGCAAACGCGACTACGTTTGACTTGGATCGTGCATGGCAGACCTCGATTCCACCGCATGCAAGTGGCGCAGAACAAATTTTAGGCAGTTCTAGCATCGACGTGTAAAACCATTGTTTTTCTCCACCTTCACCCTACTACGAACGGTCGTGCACCATTCCAGATATTAGTAAGGGCGGTTCCAATCTTGCAGTAAGAAGTTTCACTTCTCCGTCTCATTTCCTCCTCCACGGCCTCATCATGTTTCTCCTCCATGGCCTCATCCATTTCCACCGTCATGGCATCACCCTCTTCCTCCGTATACTTTCCCTCTTACCTGTAGTCATGGACTTGCCGGATGTCCGAAACAACGGCAGGCTAGCGACTGCGTACTTCGACATAGAAGTACATGGCGGGAAGAAGATCGATGTCGTCTACAACACCGACCCTCAGACAGTGAGGAATACTCTGAACAATTACACGAGTTGGTTGCGGTTCGAAGAAAAGATGTTCGTAGGTGGGGGCTGACAGGAACAGGTAGACTTTGCTGTGTTTTTGTTCCTGAACCGTCTGTTTGCAAAATTTATTGCTATATTATTTGTCTAAATTCATTTTCATGCAGGTGGGGCAAAAGGATTAGGTCGTTGTTTCATGACTTTCTCGTGATGCAGCAGATAACATTTACTAGTGTTGACATCACGAATGACACTAGACTGCTTGAAAGCCCGACTGTCAACATTAAAATCCCAAAGGAGTGCAAAGTGGACATCCAGAAAATTTACTGGATCCTATGGACGAAGGGCGGCAGGACCGGGATGGCCGATCTTGCCCCCTAACTCATCGACCGGTGGTATGCTAACATGAAGGGAAAATTGCCGAGATGTTGGTGGAGGCATTTAGGGCACGATTACTGGGAGGATAAGCCCTCAGGAATTTGCCATAAGTAGCGTGCTTAGCCTTGGTCGCTGACTTGTGTTTATTAGCCGGGCTTTTACCGATGCCAACCGCATGCGGAATCAAGCTGGCAATCCTCGGGTTAACTCCTTTCTTACACAAAGGGCCCTGAGCTCCCCAAGTCGAGTGCGGAAAGGGATTATCCCGCTCTTGAGCTTCTTCATGACATGGCGACTCTTGTTGTCCCTGTTCTCCTTGTCAGAGTCCACCTCACTTAAATCTACCTGTAATGTATGAAATGCAAACCGAAATGAGCAAAATAATAAATATATAATCCTTCCACCATTCTGAGTTACTTTCGATACAATAACATATCTATACAGGTTCAACAGTTCATTACGGCTGTCTCCCCAGCTCGCTCCTAAATTAATGTGGTTTGTGTTCTTGATAACTTATTAATAAATAATGTGGATTCATTTAGAACAGACTTGAACTCTCCATGTACCGGTTCATACGGTGCATCTAATCATTAGGACTAGATTTTTTATGAAGCCAGGATAGATTAAGCTTGAGGAGAAAATATGAAACATGTAGAAATAGATGTACCTCCGGGTACACGAGCGGAGCGTGTTCCTCAAACTCCACGTTCTCATCGGGGCCTCCAAAGTCGTCAGCACCGGCGAGCACATGGTTTGCCAAGGGGTTGAACTGCACGTCCACCTCGCCTTGTGCTGTGTGATGCTCCTCCAGATCTGTCGTGTGAAGCACCACCCCGACGGCGATGCCCGCACACTCACCCCCACGCACTTGTTTCATGGAGAAGGTCCGTGCCTGTACGTTGAAGATTGTGGGGTTTTGCTAGATAGGGAAGAGAGAGAGGAGTGGATGAGTACGAATGGAGGACCCGATAGGCTGGGTTTTAATGCGGGGACGTTTAGGCCTCCTCGAGGGCCCCGGTAGGTAGCTCTTCTGGCTGCGACTGCCGCGTGGAAGGTTCGTGTGGTGGGGGCCTATCGGAAGTGAGAGTGCAGGTGTTCCGTGTTGTAAAAATGGTATAGCCCGTGGGCCATGGATGACCAGTTGCCGTGTAGTAGACTTGTAGCCTTTGCAGACTAGATTAAACGTGACATGACCACTCGACGACTTTTTCCATGGACGAAATCGTGTTCCTTCTTGTAGAAGTTCCGTTGAGGGAGACGTCCGTGCTGTCTCACGTTGTACTATGAAGGGCACGATGTGTGCAACGAGCCTTGTTGGATCACACAGGATCAACGGTTGGTGCACATGATCTGCGTCACAACTATGATAACCAATCAGGACATAGTAGACAGAGTGGACACATGTTTGGGCTTCTACGAAAGAGAGAGAGGGGGCAAAACTGAGTAGTGTCGGGCAGAGCTTAGTAGTATAAAAATGGAAAGTGACTGTCTTTTACAATGAAATACATCATGGCATACATCAAATTATGCCAAGATAGATCCACTAGAGTTCATTGGATGTGTGTTCTTCTCGTAAACCACATATGTATACACCGGAGTCATTGCATGTGTGTTATTGTCACAAACCACATATGGATCCACTGGTGTTCATTACATGTGTGTTCTTTCCACAAACCACACATGGATCCACCAAAGTCATTGCATGTGTGTTCTTGTAATGACAAACCACATATGGATCATTTTGCGGCATTGCATGTGTGTTCTTTTCACAACCCACATATGGATCAACCAATGTCATTGCATGTGTGTTCTTTCCACAAACCACATATGGATCCACCAGAGTCATGGCATGTCTATCTTTTCCACAAACTACATATGGATCCACTAGAGTCATTGCATGTGTGTTCTTTCCATGAACCACACATGGATCCACCAGAGTCATTGCATGTGTGTTCTTGTAATGACAAACGACATATGGATCAACCAATGTAATTGCATGTGTGTTATTTTCATGAACCACATATGATTCAACCAGAGTCATTACATGTTTTTTCTTTTCACAAACCACATACGGATCCACTAGAGTCATTGCATGTATGTTCTTTCCACAAACCACATATGGATCCACCAGAGTCATTGCATGTGTGTTCTTCTCACAAACCACATATGGATCCACAAGAGTCATTGCATGTGTGTTCTTTTCATAAACCACATGGATCCCCTAGTGTCATTGCATGTGTGTTCTTTTAATAAACCATAGCTAGAGTCATTGCATCTGTGTTCTTTCAACAAACCTCATATGGATACACCAATGACATTGCATGTGTGTGCTTGTAATGAACCACATATGGATCAACCAATGTCATTGCATGTGTGTTCTTTCCACAACCCACATATGGATCAACCAATGTCATTGCATGTGTGTTCTTTCCACAAACCACATATGGATCCACCAGAGTCATTGCATGTGTGTTCTTGTAATGACAAACCACATATGGATCCACCAGTATCATTGCATGTGTGTTCTTTTCACAAACCACATATGGACCCACTAGAGTCATTGAGTGTGTGTTCTTTTCACAAACCACATATGGATCAACCAGAGTCATTGCATGTGTGTTCTTGTAATCACAAACAACATATGGATCAACCAATGTCATTGCATCTGTGTTCTTTTCATGAACCACATATGGATCAACCGGAGTCATTGCATGTTTGTTCTTTTCACAAACCACACATGGATCCACCAGAGTCATTGCATGTGTGTTCTTTCCACAACCCACATATGGATCAACCAATGTCATTGCATGTGTGTTCTTTCCACAAACCACATGAGGATCAACCGATGTCATTGCATGTCTATTTTTCCACAAACCATTAAGATATGGATCAACCACATGTGTGCAATGATAAACCACATATGGATCAACAAAATTTCATTGCATGTTTGTTCTTTTCATGAACCACATATGGATCCACCAGAGTCATTGCATGTGTGTTCTTTCCCCAACCCACATATGGATCCACCAGTGTCATTGCATGTGTGTTCTTGTAATGAAAAACCACATATGGATCCACTAGAGTCATTGCATGTGTGTTCTTTCCACAAACCACATATGGATCAACGAATGTCATTGCATTTATGTTCTTTCCAAAAACCACATACGGATCCACCAGTGTCATTGCATGTTTGTTTTATCCACAACCCATTAAGATATGGATCAACCACATGTGTGCAATGACAAACCACATATTGATCAACCAATGTCATTGCATGTGTGTTCTTTTCATGAACCACATATGGATCCACCAGAGTCATTGCATGTGTTCTTTCCACAAACCACATATGGATCCACTAGTGTCATTGCATGTATGTTCCTGTAATGACAAACCACATATGGATCCACCAGAGTCATTGCATGTGTGTTCTGTCCACAAAACACATATGGATCAACCAATATCATTGCATGTATGTTGTTTCCACAAACCACACATGGATCCACCAGAGTCATTGCATGTGTGTTCTTCTCACAAACCACATGGATCCACCAATGTCATTGCATGTGTGTTATTTCCACAACCCACATATGGATCAACCAATGTCATTGCATGTGTGTTATTTCCACAAACCACATATGGATCCACAAGTGTTATTGCATGTGTGTTCTTGTAATGACAAACCACATATGGATCCACTAGAGTCATTGCATGTGTGTTGTTTCCACGAACCACATATGGGTCCACCAGACTCATTGCATGTGTATTCTTGTAATGACAAACCACATATGGTTCAACCAATGTCATTGCATGTGTGTTCTTTTCATGAACCACATATGGATCAACCAGAGTCATTGCATGTTTATTCTTTTCACAAACCACATATGGATCCACTAGAGTCATTGCATGTATGTTCTTTCCACAAACCACATATGGATCCACCAGAGTCATTTCATGTGTGTTCTTCTCACAAACCACATATGGATCCACCAGAGTCATTGCATGTGTCACTACAAGAAATGTGTTGACTAGTGACCTTTTCTTAACGACCATGTTTTTTTGGTCATATGTCTATGACTATTTCGAAGCAAATGGTCAGAGGCCATTTAGGAGGGTCAAAACCCTGAAAAAGTACGATCTTTTTTATTAGGAAGGTTATAACTTCATTACACCAATTGGTCATAATATAAACAATAATGCTCTATGACCTTATGTTTAGATAACTATGACCAATTTATATGGTCATGACCCCTGACATATGGTGGAACAAAATGACTGGAGGGCCACCTCAGCAATTTTTTCTAGGTTTCATGTCCACGTGTTGGTTCAGGTGACCTCGTAGGAAAATACGCGGGATCGAAAACTGATAGCCCGTCCACGTCCCCAACTCGCGGGCGAACGAAATGTTCATTTTTTTCATTTAACTCCCATCCCCCAACGCACGTGCGAGCGAAATCCTAGCTCATTCTCTCTCCCTACCCCCGTCGCTCGTATGATGCCGCCGCCCTCATAGGACGCCGCCGCCCCTCTCGTGAACCACCGCGACCGAATCGTTCTTCTAGCATCGCCATCGCTTAACTCCATCAATGTATGCTTAACCCCAACACCCTGTTTTCCCCAACGCCGCCGCCACCACCTCCCTTCCCTGAAATCCCCTTGCTCTCCATATTCACCTGTGGCTGTCGTAGTGCGAACCTGCCGATTCCTCTCCGCCCTCTCCTTCCCCCCATCGTATCTTCGTCTCCAAGACTCGAAATCTCTCATCCAAGTGGTCCTCTCGGGCCATAGTGCCACGAGCATGTGGAACTGGTCGACTTCATCGACTAGACCAGCGTCGAGCGCCTGAACCAGGACCCCTCCCACGACATCGTCAACTTCATCGCCTAGACCATGACCTCGTCGTCTCTTTCACCGTGGGCACTGTGGGTTCGGATATGGAGAGCAAGGCGAAGGAGGCCTTTGTCCTCGAGGTGGTCGTGCTAGCCGCCAAGATCTATACCCAGGTGGTGTTCTTCACCTGGTGAGCACCATAGGTCCTCATCAACAAGATCCTCTCCGGTAGTTCTTCCTCATCGGCGCCGCAAGATCTCACGGCAGGTCGACACGGGCAAGATCCTCTCCAACATGGAACCCAAGCAGGTATGGTCCAAGATCCCTACCTTTTGTCCTCCAACACCGGCAGTTTTATAGAAGTTGTATCCAAAATTAGTCAAATATCATGTGATTTCTATCACTCTAGTAGCCCAATCTGTTCACGACTGTAGCTCCCGTTAAGATACAAGTGTACCTTTTAATTACGAAACATGCCAGGGGTAGCTATAACTATTGATGATCTGAATATGTACTCTGGCAGGGTGTTTTATTTGCTCTAGTGTATCTTGAGATTAGGCAAATACAATTTAATTGCTATCTAGTTTCCAAACGTTGTGTCGATTTGGTGTTATTAAACTTACATACGCTGCTGTGTGAAGTGCAGGAGCCAGACCTAGTTGGTGTAACTCATTTACTAGTTGACGAAATTCATGAGCATGGCATGAATGAAGATTTTCTCATCATCATTTTGCGGGATCTTTTGGCAAGGGTTCCTGACCTTTGTCTTGTATTCATGAGTGCAAAAATAAATGTTGAACTTTTTCCAACTACTTTGGCGAAGCTTGGTCTGTCACTGAACTAGATTTGAGCCTTGTATGTACACTAAACTCATTTGCATGTGCATACATTTGATTGAGAAGAATTGGAAGAATGTAATGAAACACATGTAATATTAAGTACTTTTAGATGCAAATATGTGTAGTTGGTCTTTAGGTTGATGCCTGCTATTTGTTCCAGTGAGATTTGCTAGATTAGAATTCTGAGCATTGAGAGAGTAAGAAAAGTGACATATCAAATAAGTAATTAAACCCGACATATCAAATAAGTAATTAAACCCCACAAGTAACCAGACTTTTTGTATGATTTCCTGTAATTATGGATTTATTTATGTGCTGGTTGCAGGAACCAAGTTGTTCTAAATGCTGCATTGTCACGTAAGCCATAAAATAGTTTTTTTCTTCTTTTCACCTTTTCACTAGTAATCTTAGAGCACATTTGTTGGATATGCTTCTTACATATATGTGTTCGCCAATGTACAGTATTTCCTATGGTAATGTTGACACCTAAAAATGGTTTATGCATGGCCCCAATTGGTTAGGGAGGACGAGGCACATAGGGAGTCCATGTAGCGCCAGGTTGCTGCAGCCGAGGACTTCGCTAGGAGGCTGAGGGCGCCTACGGCCAATCCTAGGATGCTCTTGTCTACCTATTCCTGTTACTCTTCTCCCGTACAGCTGATAGGCAACTATGCATATGCACCTAATGCTTTGCATATCGCACCTTATGGTAAATTGGATATGCTTGTTAGTGAATGTTTCTCATCTAGCAACACATGTTGTTGTCACTTAGTAGTACATATAATGTTCAGTCTGTAGTGTACAATGTCTAAGAATAAGAAACCAAAATATTTGTGCGTATGCTACTAGATGCTTAGAAAATGCTAGCCAGATTTATAATCCCCAAGATACTAAAAAGCATTGTGCTGGCAAACTGGTTTATGTTCCTGACAATACTGTCCCCAAGTTTCCTCCTCTAGCTGAATTGGTAAACCAGTTCTTTCTTGTGTGCAGAAGTATTTGATGTGTGGGAGTATCCATGTGCCTCGCTGCCGAGATTGCAGAAGTGTTGGGCGTGCATGGGCATGGGATCCTAGTTCCCAGTACGACCTAGATGGGTTGAACACAATGCATGCCACCGGTGGCTGCGTCAGGCTGCCGGCTTATCAGTATGGGAGTTCATGCATAGTAAATAATCAAGTCTCCTCAACTCATGCGTGAGTGTAAGCGCACTATATGAATTGCTTATGAGACAATGTCCTAAATTTTCCCATGAAGTAATGACTGAACTGGTGCTGTGGGAGCAATGTGTGGAAGGAACAGGCTTGGTGCTCTAGATTTTAGGAGTAGTTCTTATCGTTGTTTTATTTTGGGGTTCACGTCTTTAGTTACTGAAGCATGAAGATGCATTCTAGTTGGTTGGTTGGCATTACAATACCAGTTAACAAAAGCTCATTAATCAACATCACAACTTATACACACTTCCTAGATGGGTGCATGTTTGGTAGAGTATTCAGGTTGCAAATACAGCTATCCATGACTGATCATAACTATTGTAGTGTGTCAGTAAGCTCATTGTTCTAGTACAAGAAGAGCTTTTGGATAATTAAAAAATATTGTTCCAGTGATTCTTTTGAAAAATTTCAAGTTCTAGTGATTCCGGTAATTGACAATAGTTCCTTCAGAACAGTTTCTTCATGGTAGTCTAAGTTTACAATTCCTTTTGCGTGTTGTTGCTAATTTAGTGGGACTGGACAAACATCCTGGTGTTTCTAAGTTTGAGTACTTGGAATCACTAGTTGTAGAATGATGATGTTCTCCTGATAACACTATGGTCGTTCTACTCCTGAACTGAATATTTGTTGTGCTGGAGTGTAACTGGAGTATTTATTTGCCTTATTGTGGAACAAAATTCAAGTTTAAATTGCTGGAGTTCAAATGAGAACTTGCTTGCGGTGTATAATCCGGCAACATCAACTCTAAGAAGGTTACTATGTAACTTGCTTGCTTGCCTTATTATTGAACAACATTTTTTAAAGGTTACTGAAGATGATATTAATGTTTTTGAAGAAAAGTACGGAGGTCAACTTCTGAGAAGGCTACTCCTTTGAGCCTCCCCCACAATGTATATTATTAGTATGAGCAATAAGCATATATACTCATAGATAAGATAAGACAAGATCTGGCCATTATCTGATTGTAGCTATGTGTGTTACTTGTACTGGACAAGGACCTATTCAACATAGCACTATGTACTGTACCATTGGTAGTTCAAGGTATTTAAGTAGTCCAAGGTGAGCAAGAGCTCCATTCCATTTTGTTTGAAACAAGCAAGTGACACATGTTCAATAATTTACCTTCCATTTGCATGATCTCATGTCTGTCAATAGTAATTTGATGAAATATTGTAGTACATATATTATGCAAAACTAAGTTGGTAGTCATGTCAAATACTCGTACCATTTTTGTTTATTATAGGGCACTTGTCAGGATATAAATAACTACATAAGAGCATGTCAAAGCTACCTCACATGATCATCGGTATTAGTGCCTGATCAAAGGTTCTTAGTGCATATAAGCTCACCATGATCCTTGTGTCTGTTGCAGGGAAAGCGGTGGCTACCAGTGAGGCACTTCCTATGTGATGTATGTACCAGAAATAGTGTTTCCTCTATTTACAAGAGCTGATGCCTGGAAGTGTGAAGCCAGAAGCCCCACTCAACAAAGAGATGGTTATATGTTGTGATAGTATTTGGGAGAAATACTATGTAAAGGTTATACTGTTAGCTAAATTTGGCATGTGTATTGATAATATTCATTTGTTTTATGTTTTCATTGGAATATTGTTTATTTGTTGGCAACATGTAGAAATTGAAACGTGTTGGTGGTTAAAGAGAACATGACAAGTATATGGGCTCTAAAAAGACCCTTGCCCAAGTAATATTGACATGAACATTTAAGAAAAAGTAGAATAAAAAGGCTTAAAAATTATGAATTTTTAAAAGGCCGTGGCCCAAAAAAATATGCTGCTTAAAGCCGTAAAAGCCCAAGGTGAAATAGGCTGTAAAAGAGTGAAGCCCAAAATATATTGTTGTAAATAGGCACTAGCCTACAAAGTTAAAAGGGCTGAAATTTTGGACATGCCATATTGCTCGTGACCAAAAATTTGGTCAAGCACTCTATGACCATCTGTTTTAGTCATAGGTGTCAATGACCAATTTAAAAAAAGGTCGTGAGTTATCTATAGTGACGCTCTGTATGTGACCTATTGCTTTTGGTCATAGAAAGGTCATAGATGGACAACTATGACCTTTCTATGAGCAATATTTGGGTCACCAGTTAGCACATTTCTTCTAGTGTGTGTTCTTTTCATAAACCACATGGATCCACCAGTGTCATTGTATGCGTGTTATTTTAATAAACCATAACTAGAGTCATTGCATGTGTGTTCTTTCCACAAACCTCATATGGATCCACCAATGACATTGCATGTGTGTTCTTGTACTGAACCACATATGGATCAACCAATGTCATTACATGTGTGTTCTTTCCACAACCCACATATGGATCAACCAATGTCAATGCATGTGTGTTCTTTCCAAAAACCACAAATGGATCCACCAGAGTCACTGCATGTGTGTTCTTGTAATGACAAACCACATATGGATCCACCAGTGTCATTGCATGTGTGTTCTTTTCACAAACCACATATGGACCCACTAGAGTCATTGCATGTGTGTTCTTTCCACAAACCACATATGGATCCACCAGAGTCATTGCATGTGTGTTCTTGTAATGACAAACCGCATATGGATCAACCAATGTCATTGCATGTGTGTTCTTTTCATGAACCACATATGGATCAACCAGAGTCATTGCATGTTTGTTCTTTTCACAAACATCATATGGATCCACTAGAGTCATTGCATGTGTGTTCTTATCACAAACCACACATGGATCCAATAGAGTCATTGCACATGTGTTCTTTCCACAACCCACATATGGATCAACCAATGTCATTGCATGTGTGTTCTTTCCACAACCCAAATGAGGATCAACCAATGATATTGCATGTCTATTTCTTCCGCAAACCATTAAGATATGGATCAACCACATGTGTGCAATGACAAAGCACATATGGATCAACTAATGTCATTGCATGTGTGTTCTTTTCATGAACCACATATGGATCCACCAGAGTCATTGCATGTGTGTTCTTTGCACAACCCACATATGGATCCACCAGTGTCATTGCATGTGTGTTCTTGTAATGACAAACCACATATGGATCCACTAGAGTCATTGCATGTGTGTTCTTTCCACAAACCACATATGGATCAACCAATGTCATTGCATGTATGTTCTTTCCACAAACCATATACGGATCCACCAGTGTCATTGCATGTCTGTTTTTTCCACAACCCATTAAGATATGGATCAACCACATGTGTGCAATGACAAACCACATATGGATCAACCAATGTCATTGCATGTGTGTTCTTTTCATGAACCACATATGGATCCACCAGATTCATTGCATGTGTGTTCTTTCCACAAACCACATATGGATCCACCATTGTCATTGCATGTGTGTTATTGTAATGACAAACCACATATGGATCCACTAGTGTCATTGCATGTGTGTTCTTTCCACAAACCACATATGGATCAACCAATGTCATTGCATGTATGTCCTTTCGACAAACCACACATGGATCCACCAGAGTCATTGCATGTGTGTTCTTCTCACAAACCATATGGATCCACCAATGTCATTGCATGTGTGTTTCTTTCACAGCCCACATATGGATCAGCCTATGTCATTGCATGTGTGTTATTTCCACAAACCACATATGGATCGACCAATGTCATTCCACGTTTGTTCTTGTAATGACAAACTACATATGGATCCACTAGAGTCATTGCATGTGTGTTCTTTCCACAACCCACATATGGATCCACCAGAGTCATTGCATGCATGTTCTTGTAATGACAAACCACATATGGATCCACCATTGCTTGTCTGTTCTTTCTGTAGGGGAACGGGTAGGCTAAACTAGCGTAAAATCAAAACTTTCTACCGTGTCAACCAGGAATACTGTGGTCATAGATCATGGGATTACCACTAGACGCGCAGTTGCCGAACTCGATGAAGCACCTCGGGGCAGTGTATATGTTCTACCTCTCCTCCTCGTCCTCGTCCCACGAGCAGCTCCCCTTTGCGCGGCTCGTCCAAGTGCTACAGTTGCAGCACCTCCGAGGTATCCACACGTCCGGAGTGGAAGCCGTCACACGCTAGGTACACGTGCAATCTGAGCGAAAGAGGTGTGGCGGCTGGGTGGAATGCTCAACCCTATTTAGCTCGCCTCACTCTCTCTTATATAGGCATCCCTAGTGGGCTTCTACATTAGTAGCCCATTTGCAGCCTAAGCCTAGTCTAATTCGGATCCAATCCTTATTAGGCTTCCAGCCCCTAAAGTGTGTGACCCTATAGGTTCATACCCGTATAGACATGACACGAGTACACTTACTCCGTCAATAGTTGGTAGCGGCCTCTAGCAAGACGTGTCAACTCCTAAACGCATATAAAGATCATTCGGACGAACCATCACAAGGTTGAGTACATGTCTTTCCCTTTGCCTCATGATATTTGGTCTAGCTCCAAGATGACCTCTCTTTCTCGATACTGTGATTCGGAATCCCTTTACTAGGTTAACTCTTAACCATATGTAGCACAGCCATGCATTTCTGGATCCGATCACTCGAGGGGCCCAAAGATATCTCTCTCAAGTAGAGAGGGGAAAATCCCATCTTGATTGACCGATGCCTTGCAGCATGTATCAGGACAAACCCGAAAGCTACCTTTATAAGTACCCAGTTACGGATTAGTGTTTGATAGCCCCAAAGTAGGTCGATCCACATCTCAAGTACATGCGACAATCTTAGGTATAAGGACAAAACATACAAGATGTGTAGAGAGAGCTGCAAGTATTATTGCTAGTCTCAAGTTGGGTCAATCCAACCCCATGTTCATAACATGTGTCCACATCATTGGTTTGACATCTCCATGTCTATGACTTGCGAAACATAGTCATCAACCAATCGATGTGCTAGTCTAATATTCACGTGTGTCCTCACATGAACTCCGACTAGGGACAATTATTAGATAACCATACAAGTAAAGAGTTTCACAAACAATTCACATAATTGCCAATCAATACAAGTTGCCTGGTATATGGATATTCAAGGAACATTATAAAAACTCATGGATACACATGAAATACAATCATCTCTATGATTGCATCTAGGGCATATTTCCTTCAGTCTCCCACTTACACTAGAGTCAATCTAGATAGTATCTAATACCTATTGCTCTTATGTGCGCTTCATGCGCAGGCTGCGGGAGTGGCTTAGTCAAGGGATTGGCAACATTTGAGTCTGTATGTATTTTGCATAACATGAAACTACCATCATCAATGAACTCACAAATCAGATGGTAACGCATGTGAATATGTTTTTTCTTCTGGTGCTATCTAGGTTCCTTGGCTTGTGCAATAGCACCATTGTTGTCACAATAAATGTCCAAGGGATTGGACGAGCCCTGAACCACACGAAGAGCGATCAGCAAATTCCTAATCCAAACAGCTTCCTTTGTAGCCTCCGAGGCAGCAATATATTCAGCTTCTGTTGAAGAGGAGGCCACTGTATCTTGCTTGGAACTTTTCCAGCTCACAGCACCACCATTCATGACAAACACATAACCTGATTGCGATTTCGAGTCATCTGAGTCGTTAAGGTAACTCGCATCTGTGTAACCCTTTACACTGAGTTCAACCTCACCTCCATAAACTAGGAACATATCCTTAGTCCTTCTCAAATACTTAAGGATATTCTTTACCGCTGTCTAGTGACTCTCACCTGGATCAGCCTGGTATCTGCACGTAACACTTAGAGCATAGGAAACATCTTGGCGAGTACATGTCATCGCATACATGATGGATCAATAGCCGAAGCATATGGAATCCTACTCATGCGCTCTCGCTCATCAGTGGTCGAAGGACACTGAGTCTTGCTAAGTTTAATGCTGTGAGACATGGGCAAGAACTCCTTCTTAGCCTCTTCCATGCTGAACCGTTTCAACACTTTGTCAATGTACGTACTCTAGCTTAATCTAATTAACCTCCTTGATCTATCTCTATAGATTTTGATGCCCAGAATATATGCCGCTTCTCCCAATTCCTTCATAGAAAAACTATTTTTCAATGAGGTCTTAACAGACTCGAGCATGTGAATGTCATTTCCAATTAGTAGTATGTCATCCACATATAAGATTAGAAACACAAGTGATTTCCCATTTTCTTTCTTATACACAAAAGGTTCTTGTTCGTTTTTGGTGAAGCCAAACTCCTTTACAACTTCATCAAATCGAATGTTCCAACTCCGAGATGCTTGCTTCATCCCATAAATAGACTTTTGAAGTTTGCATACCTTTCTAGCATTGTTTGGATCGAACAAACCCTCGGGCTGCATCATATACATGTCCTCAGTAAGGATTCCATTTAAGAAAGCCATATTGACATCCATCTGCCATATCTCATAATCGAAATATGCAGCAATGGCTAGAATGATCCGTATATATTTAAGCATCGCTACGGGCGAGAAAGTCTCGTCGTAGTCAACTCCTTGAACTTGTCGAAAACCTTTTGCAACAAGTCGAGCTTTATGGATGTGAACATTTCCATCCATATCAATCTTCTTCTTATAGATCCACTTGCACTCGATGGCTTTAAAACCATCAGGAAGGTCAACCAAGTTCCAAACTTGATTGTCTCCCATGGACTCTATCTCGGATCTCATGGTAATCAGCCATTTCTCAGAGTCTGGGTCCACCATCGCTTCTGCATAGGTCGCAGGCTCATCATTGTCTAACAATAATAACTCTCGCGCTTCGCGGAGCGTCGCCGACCTTCGTGGCGGTGGTGCTTCTATTCCCACGGGTTCCTCAACTTGTTCTGCTACAATAGCATCACGCATAGAAGCATCCCCGACTGGCCCATCTTGAACTTCTTCAAGTCGCACCGACCTTCCACTCGTTCCCTTTGTGACAAACTCTTTCTCTAGGAAAACACCGCTACGAGCAACAAACACTTTGCCCTCTTCTCAGTTGTAGAAGTAATACCCTAAAGTTTCCCTTGGGTATCCCACAAAAATGCACTTATCCGATTTGGGTGTTATCTTGTCCGACTGAAGTCACTTGACAAATTCATCACAACCCCAAATCTTTAGAAAAGACAAACTGGGATTCTTTCCAGTCCACATATCATATGGTGTCTTAACTACGGATTTAGACGGTACCCTATTTAGTGTGAAAGCTGCTATTTCTAGCGCGTAATCCCCAAATGATAATGGTAAATCCGACTGGCTCATCATCGATCGAACCATGTCCAACAAAGTTCGATTACGCCGTTTACAGACCCTGTTTCTTTGAGGCGTTCCGGGCGGCGTGAGCTGTGGAACAATTCCGCAACTCTTAAGATGATTGCTAAACTCGTGACTCAAATATTCACCTCCACGATCACAACGCAAGGCCTTTATTTTCTTGCCATGTTGATTCTCTACCTCATTCTGAAACTCTTTGAACTTTTCAAAAGTTTTAGACTTATGCTTCATCAAGTAGACATAGCCATATCTACTGAAATCATCAGTGAAAGTAATGAAGTAGTGATATCCTGCTCTGGTTGTTGTGCTCATTGGTCCACATACATCAGTATGTACGAGTTCCAACAAGTCTGTCGCTCTCTCGAGAAACCCCGTAAAAGGCGTCTTGGTCATCTTTCCAAGTAAACAAGCTTGACATGTCTCGTATGATTCAAAATCAAACGAAGTTAGAAGACCATCACCATGGAGCTTCTTCATGCGCTTTTCACTTATATGCCCCAAACGACAATGCCATAAATAGGTAGGACTCAAATAATTTGGCCGAAGCCTTTTAGCACTAACATTGTAAACACATGCATTATCAAGATTTAAAATAAATAACCCATTCACAATGGGAGCATCAGCCACAAAAATAGCATTCTTAGAGATTACACAACCATTGTTTGTACTCGTGAATGAATAACCATCTCTCATCAAACATGAAGGTGATAAAATGTTTCGACCCATACTACGAATGTAATAACAATTATTCAATTCCATGATAAATCCTGACAGAAGGTGAAGTTGCATGACGCCGACGAACAATGCAGCAACCCTTGCTTTATTTCCGACGCGAAAATCCACTTCGCCTTTCTGCACATCTCTAGTCCTTATTAGCCCCTGCATCGAATTGTAAATATGAGCAACCGATCCGGTATCAAATACCCAAGAGTTAACATAAGAATCTGCGAGAAAAATGTCCACAACATTTACAACAAGCTTACCTGAGTGGGAAGTACTCTTACTTCCACCCTTCTTCAAAGAAGCCTGGTACTTGCTGCAGTTTCTCTTCTAGTGGCCATATTCATGACAAAAGAAACACTCAGTGTCTCCTGCAAGTCCAGCCTTTTGCTTGGGTGCAGGGTTTGGCTTAGGGATCATATCCTTAGCCTTGCCCTTCTTCTTCTACCAAGAAGTTCCCTTTTTCTTGAAGCTAGGCTTGTTCTGCACAGCCATCACATGGCTATGCCCTGCACACTTCTTAATGTCACATTCTGCTATTTTCAGCATCCCACATAATTCATTAAGGCCCCTCTCCACCCCATGCATATGGTAGTTCGAAATGAAATGCCCATAGCTAGATGGAAGAGATGCCAAAATGAAATCAGTGGTCAACTCTTGGCCTAATGGAAAACCAAGCTTTTCCAAAGTCTGATCAGAACCAACCATTTTGATCACATGGGGCCTACAATGCTCCCTCTGCCAGCTTGCATTCCACAAAGGACTTAGCGACATTGTACCTCTCAGTCCTAGCCTGAGTCTAGAACATGTCCTTAAGCGCAACGATCATATCGTACGCTTCCTGATCCTCAAACTGCTTTTGAAGAGAAGGTTCCATGCATGCAAGCATAAGACAACTAACCTCACGAGACTCATCACATGCTTTCTCGTAGGCATTCTTAAGGGCAGCAGTTGCATTATCAGCAGGTTCATCCGGGATTGGGGTATCTAGAATAGTTTCCTTTTTCTCAGCCCTGAGAATAATTCTCAGGTTACGGACCTAGTCCGAATAGTTTATTCCATTTAGTTTATCCTTTTCAAGAATCGAACGCAAAGCAAAAGGTGATGAATTGTTCGGTGCCATTGATCTACAACAAAAATATGCAAAATACTAAGCCATGTAACCATGAAAGAGTAAAACATATTAAACAATTTAATAGCATATACTCCCACTTAAATCAACATCCCTCCATTGATAGAAGACAAGGTAAATCAGTAAGCAACCTTTGATAATCATATCACATATGACTCTTGTTGTTGGGTGACATCTCTATGTCAAAACTAGGCACCCAACCTTTATGCCCCAAGGTCCTTAACTGTTAAGATGACCTTGTTAAGCTCACCAACCCTTATGCGTGTAGGTATCCGATACAAACCCATCCAGCCAAGGAAAACCACGGCACCCTAATTTCATAGACCCACCAACGATTGTACAGGGCATAGGATGGTGCAAGGTTTGGTTGGGAGGGCATGGTTTAACTTAAACTTTGTGAGGGATTGTTCTACTTCTATCATCTAAGCATGCATAGTAGTAAAATGTATAAGAATAGCATTCACATAGATGTGATACAGTATGGCGCATTTTTCTCATGGTGATCTCCATCGCCATAGAACCTGTCCACCATGATGATCTCCATCTTCATGCTCTATGCGAGCGATCCTCCAAGTGATGAGTTCTCCAAGAACTAATACAAGCTATTACTCCTAACAACTAGTAATCAAAATTACATGGTATTGGGATCATCACAAGTTGGCACGCAAGCCATTACAATAATTGACAACACATACGGCTCCAGCCGTGTTGCCCTACTCATGACACGCAGGTCATGAAAAATACATACATGCATCACATACATTTTTGGGCCAAACTGATCACATACATCCTGCAAAAACACGTTGTGCATAGAATCGCATTCTACCGGATCATGTGAAATCGTAGCACCTATGAACCTTAACGTGATACCAAAGGGGCTACGACTAAGGGGGGTGTAGGGGGGTCTCCCCTGGGGTTCAAGGCGCGCCTCATCATCTTTCTTAAGGATTTTGATCGGCAAATCAAATTTACCATAAACCGACCATAGTTCTGATTCGACCAAACTCCTTTGATCACGGTACGTCCATTCAGATCTAATTCTCGATTCGATCAATCATATTGATCTTCGTGTGATTCAAAAGGATTTATGTGTCACTGTCTACCCCGATGGCAGAAACCGACCGGTAGGGGTAAGTCGTTCGACGACCTTAGAATCACGATCACGGAAAGTAAGATCATAGATCAATCTAGAACCACCGCCATACAGACGATCACATCATCCATATCAATCTACATATCGCCATATGCAAACTTCCCGAACCTATGACTGAACATCATCGGCTATGATACCACTGTAGGGAATGGGTAGGCTACACTAGCATAAAATCAAAATTTTCTACCGCGTCAACCAGGAATACTGTGGTCATAGATCACGGGATTACCACTAGACACGCAGTTGCAGAACTCGATGAAGCATGTCGGGGCAGTGTAGATGTTCTACGTCTCCTCCTCGTCCTCGTCCCACGAGAATCTCCCCTTTGCACGGCTCATCCAAGTGCTACAGCTGTAGCACCTTCGAGGTATCCACACGTCCGGAGTGGAAGCCGTCACATACCAGACTGCTAGGTCTACACGTGCAATACAGGCGGAAGAGGAGTGGCGGCTGGATGGAATGCTCAACCCTATTCAGCTCGCCTCACTCTCTTATATAGGCATCCCTGGTGGGCTTCTACATTAGTAGCCCATTAGCAGCCTAAGCCTGGTCTAATTCGGATCCAATCCTTATTAGGCTTCCAGCCCCTAAAGTGTGTGACCCTATAGGTTCATACACGTATAGACATGAAACGAGTACACTTAGTCCGTCAATAGTTGGTAGTGGCCTCTAGCAAGACGTGCCAACTCCTAAACGCATATAAAGATCATTCAAACGAACCATCACAAGGTTGAGTACATGTCTTTCCCTTTGCCTCACGATATTTGGTCTAGCTCCAAGATGACCTGTCTTTCTCAATACTGTGATTCGGAATCCCTTTACTAGGTTAACTCTTAACCATATGTAGCACGGCCATGCATTTCTGGATCCGATCACTCGAGGGGCCCAGAGATATCTCTCTTAAGTAGAGAGGGGGAAATCCCATCTTGATTAACCAATGCCTTGTAGCATGTATCAGGACAAACCTGAAAGCTACCTTTATAACTACCCAGTTACGGAGTAGTGTTTGATAGCCCCAAAGTAGGTCGATCCACATCTCAAGTACATGCGACAATCTCAGGTCTAAGGACAAAACGTACACGATGTGTAGAGAGAGCTGCAAGTATTCTTGCTAGTCTCAAGTTGGGTTAGTCCAACCCCATGTTCATAACATGTGTCCACATCATTGGTTTGACATCTCCATGTTTATGAATTGCGAAACATAGTCATCAACCAATCGATGTGCTAGTCTAATATTCACGTGTGTCCTCACATGAACTCTGACTAGGGACAATTATTAGATAACCACACAAGTAAATAGTTTCACAAACAATTCACATAATTGCCAATCAATACAAGTTGCCCGGTATATGGATATTCAAGGAACATTATAAAAACTCATGGATACACATGAAATACAATCATCTCTATGATTGCCTCTAGGGCATATTTCCTTCACTTTCCACAAAACCACATATGGATCAACCAATGTCATTGCATGTATGTTCTTTTCACAAACCACACATGGATCTACTAGTGTCATTGCATGTGCATTCTTTTAATAAACCACAACTAGAGTCATTGCATGTTTGTTATTTTCATTAACCACAGCTAGAGTCATTGGATGTGTGTTCTTTTCACAAACCACATATGGATCCACTAGTGTCATTGAAATGTGTGTTCTTTTCACAAACCACATGGCTCTACCAATGGCATTTCATGTGTGTTCTTGTAATGACAACCCGCATATGGATCCACCGGTGTTATTGCATGTGTGTTCTTTTCACAAACCACATATGGATCCACCAGTGTCATTGAAATGTGTGTTCTTTCCACAAACCACATATGGATCCAGCAGAGTAATTGCATGTGTGTTCTTGTAATGAACCATATATGGATCCACCAATGACATTGCATGTGTGTTCTTTTCATGAACCACATATGGATCCACCAGAGTCATTGCATGCGTCTTCTTGTAGTGAACCACATATGCATCCACTAGTGTCATTGCATGTGTGTTCTTGTAATGACAAACCACATATGGATCCACCAGTGTCATTGCATCTGTTTTCTTTCCACAAACCACATATAGATCAACCAATGTCATTGCATGTATGTTCTTTCCAGAAACCACACATGGATCCACCAGAGTCATTGCATGTTTGTTATTTTCATTAACCACAGCTAGAGTCATTGCATGTTTGTTCTTGTCACAAACCACATGGATCCACTAGAGTAATTGCATGTGTGTTCTTTTCATTAACCACACCTAGAGTCATTGCATGCGTGTTCTTGTAATGAACCACATATGGATCCACCAGTGTCATTGCATGTGTGTTCTTGTAATGAACCACATATGGATCCACCAGTGTCATTGCATCTGTGTTCTTGTAATGATAAACCACATATGGATCCACTAGTGTCATTGGATGTGTGTTCTTTTCACAAACCACATATGGATCAACCAATGTCATTGCGTGTATGTTCTTTCCACAAAGCACACATGGATCCACCAGAGTGATTGCCTGTGTGTTCTTCTCACAAACCACATGGATCCACCAATGCCATTGCATGTGTGTTCTTTCTACAAACCACATATGGATCCACCAGTGTCATTTCATGTGTGTTCATTCCAGAAACCACATATGGATCCACCAGTGTCATTGCATGTGTGTTCTTGTAATGACAAACCACATTAGATCAACTAGTGTCATTGCATGTGTGTTCATGTAATGTCAAACCACATATGGATCAACCAATGTCATTGCATGTGTGTTCTTTTCATAAACCACATATGGATCCACCATAGTCATTGCATGTGTGTTCTTTCCACAAACCACATATGGATCCACTAGTGTCATTGCATGTGTGTTCTTGTAATGACAAACCACATGTGGATCCACTAGAGTCATTGCATGTGTGTTCTGTCCACAAACCACATATGGATCAACCAATGTCATTGCATGTATGTTCTTTCCACAAACCACACTTGGATCCACCAGGGTCATTGCATGTGTGTTCTTCTCACAAACCACATGGATCCACAAATGTCATTGCATGTGTGTTCTTTCCACAACCCACATATGGATCAACCAATGTCATTGCATGTGTGTTCTTTCCACAAACCACATATGGATACATCAGTGTCATTGCATGTGTGCTCTTGTGATGACAAACCACACATGGATCCACTAGAGTCATTGCATGTGTGTTCATTCCACAACCCACATATGGATCCACCAGAGTCATTGCATGTTTGTTCTTTTCACAAACCACATATGGATCCACTAGAGTCATTGCATGTATGTTCTTTCCACAAATCACATATGGATCCACTAGAGTCATTGCATGTGTGTTCTTCTCACAAATCACATATGGATCCACCAGAGTCATTGCATGTGTGTTCTTTTCACGAACCACATATGGATCCACCAGTGTCATTGCAGGTGTGTTCTTGTAATGCCAAACCACATATGACTCCACAGTGTCATTGCATGTGTGTTCTTTCCACAAACCACATATGGATCCACAAGTGTCATTGCGTGTGTGTTCTTGTAATGACAAACCACATATGGATCAACCAGTGTCATTGCATGTGTGTTCTTGTAATGACAAACCACAAATGGATCAACCAATGTCATTGCATGTGTGTTCTTTTAATGAACCACATATGGATCCACCAGAGTCATTGCATGTGTGTTCTTTCCATAAACCACATATGGATCCACCAGTGTCATTGCATGTGTGTTCTTGTAATGACAAACCACATATGAATCCACCACTGTTATTGCATGTGTGTTATTTCCACAAACCACATATGTATCAACCAATGTCATTGCATGTATGTTCTTTCCACAAACCACACATGGATCCACCAGAGTCATTGCATGTGTGTTCTTCTAACAAACCACATGGATCCACCAATGTCATTGCATGTGTGTTCTTTCCATAACCCACATATGGATCCACCAATGTCATTGCATGTGTGTTCTTTCCACAAACCACATATGGATCCACCAGCGTCATTGCATGTGTGCTCTTGTTATGACAAACCACATGGATCCACCAGAGTCATTGCATGTGTGTTCTTTCCACAACCCACATATGGATCTACCAGAGTCATTGCATGCGTGTTCTTTTCACAAACCACATATGGATCCACCAATGTCATTGCATGTGTGTTCTTGTAATGACAAACCACATATGGATCCACCAGTGTCATTGCATGTTTGTTCTTTCCACAAACCGTATATGGATCAATCAATGTCGTTGCATGTATGTTCTTTTCACAAACCACACATGGATCCACCAGTGTCATGGCATGTGTGTTCTTTTAATAAACCATAGCTAGAGTCATTGCATGTCTGTTCTTTTCATTAACCACAGCTAGAGTCATTGCATGTCTATTCTTTTCACGAACCACATATGGATCCACAAGAGTCATTGGATGTGTGTTCTTTTCACAAACCATGTATGGATCCACTAGTGTCATTGAAATGTGTGTTCTTTTCACAAACCACATGGATCCACCTATGGCATTGCATGTGTGTTCTTGTAATGAGAAACCGCATATGGATCCACCAGTGTCATTGCATGTGTCTTCTTTTCACAAACCACATAAGGATCCACCAGTGTCATTGAAATGTGTGTTATTTCCACAAACCACATATGGATCCACCAGAGTCATTGCATGTGTGTTCTTGTAATGAACCACATATGGATCCACCAATGTCATTGCATGCGTGTTCTTTTCATGAACCACATATGGATCCACCAGAGTCATTGCATGCGTGTTCTTGTAATCAACCACATATGGATCCACCAGTGTCATTGCATGATTGTTCTTGTAATCACAAACCACATATGGATCCACCAGTGACATTGCATGTGTGTTCTTTCCAAAAACCTCATATGGATCAACCAATGTCATTGCATGTAAGTTCTTTCCACAAACCACACATGGATCCACCAGAGTCATTGCATGTCTATTCTTTTCATTAACCATAGCCAGAGTCATTGCATGTTTGTTCTTGTCACAAACCACATGGATTGACCAGAGTCATCGCATGTGTGTTCTTTTCATTAACTACACCTAGAGTCATTGCATGTGTGTTCTTGTAATGAACCAAATATGGATCCACCAGTGTCATTGCATCTATGTTCTTGTAATGACAAATCACATATGGATCCACCAGTGTCATTGCATGTGTGTTCTTTCCACAAACCACATAAGGATCAACCAATGTCATTGCATGTATGTTCTTTCCACAAACCACACATGGATCTACCAGAGTCATTGCATGTGTGTTCTTCTCACAAACCACATGGATCCACCAATGTCGTTGCATGTGTGTTCTTTCCACAACCCACATATGGTACAACCAATGGCATTGCATGTGTGTTCTTTCCACAAAACACATATGGGTCCACCAGTGTTATTGCATGTGTGTTCTTTCCACAAACCACATATGGATCCACCAGTGTCATTGTATGTAGTTTCTTGTAATGACAAACCACATATGGATCAACCAATGTCATTGCATGTGTGTGCTTGTAATGACAAACCACATATGGATCAACCAATGTCATTGCATGTGTGTTCTTTTCATGAACCACATATGGATCCACCAGAGTCATTGCATGTGTGTTCTTTCCACAAACCACATATAGATCCACCAGTGTCATTGCATGTGTGTTCTTTCCACAAACCACATATGGATCCACTAGTGTCATTGCATGTGTGTTCTTGTAATGACAAACCACATATGGATCAACCAGTGTCATTGCATGTGTGTTCTTGTAATGACAAACCACAAATGGATCAACGAATGTCATTGCATGTGTGTTCTTTTAATGAACCACATATGGATCCACCAGAGTCATTGCATGTGTGTTCTTTCCACAAACCACATATGGATCCACCAGTGTCATTGCATGTGTGTTCTTGTAATGACAAACCACATATGGATCCACCAGTGTTATTGCATGTGTGTTATTTCCACAAACCACATATGTATCAACCAATGTCATTGCATGTATGTTCTTTCCACAAACCACACATGGATCCACAGAGTCATTGCATGTGTGTTCTTCTCATAAACCACATGGATCCACCAATGTCATTGCATGTGTGTTCTTTCCACAACCCACATATGGATCAACCAATGTCATTGCATGTGTGTTCTTTCCACAAACCACGTATGGATCCACCAGCGTCATTGCATGTGTGCTCTTGTAATGACAAACCACACATGGATCTACCAGAGTCATTGCATGTGTGTTCTTTCCACAACCCACATATGGATCCACCAGAGTCATTGCATGCGTGTTCTTTTCACAAACCACATATGGATCCACCAGTGTCATTGAAATGTGTGTTCTTTCCACAAACCACATATGGATCCAGCAGAGTAATTGCATGTGTGTTCTTGTAATGAACCATATATGGATCCACCAATGACATTGCATGTGTGTTCTTTTCATGAACCACATATGGATCCACCAGAGTCATTGCATGCGTCTTCTTGTAGTGAACCACATATGCATCCACTAGTGTCATTGCATGTGTGTTCTTGTAATGACAAACCACATATGGATCCACCAGTGTCATTGCATCTGTTTTCTTTCCACAAACCACATATGGATCAACCAATGTAATTGCATGTATGTTCTTTCCAGAAACCACACATGGATCCACCAGAGTCATTGCATGTTTGTTATTTTCATTAACCACAGCTAGAGTCATTGCATGTTTGTTCTTGTCACAAACGACATGGATCCACTAGAGTAATTGCATGTGTGTTCTTTTCATTAACCACACCTAGAGTCATTGCATGTGTGTTCTTGTAATGAACCACATATGGATCCACCAGTGTCATTGCATGTGTGTTCTTGTAATGAACCACATATGGATCCACCAGTGTCATTGCATCTATGTTCTTGTAATGACAAATCACATATGGATCCACCAGTGTCATTGCATGTGTGTTCTTTCCACAAACCACATAATGATCAACCAATGTCATTGCATGTATGTTCTTTCCACAAACCACACATGGATCTACCAGAGTCATTGCATGTGTGTTCTTCTCACAAACCACATGGATCCACCAATGTCGTTGCATGTGTGTTCTTTCCACAACCCACATATGGATCAACCAATGGCATTGCATGTGTGTTCTTTCCACAAAACACATATGGGTCCACCAGTGTTATTGCATGTGTGTTCTTTGCACAAACCACATATGGATCCACCAGTGTCATTGTATGTAGTTTCTTGTAATGACAAACCACATATGGATCAACCAATGTCATTGCATGTGTGTGCTTGTAATGACAAACCACATATGGATCAACCAATGTCATTGCATGTGTGTTCTTTTCATGAACCACATATGGATCCACCAGAGTCATTGCATGTGTTCTTTCCACAAACCACATATAGATCCACCAGTGTCATTGCATGTGTGTTCTTTCCACAAACCACATATGGATCCACCAGTGTCATTGCATGTGTGTTCTTGTAATGACAAACCACATATGGATCAACCAGTGTCATTGCATGTGTGTTCTTGTAATGACAAACCACAAATGGATCAACGAATGTCATTGCATGTGTGTTCTTTTAATGAACCACATATGGATCCACCAGAGTCATTGCATGTGTGTTCTTTCCACAAACCACATATGGATCCACCAGTGTCATTGCATGTGTGTTCTTGTAATGACAAACCACATATGGATCCACCAGTGTTATTGCATGTGTGTTATTTCCACAAACCACATATGTATCAACCAATGTCATTGCATGTATGTTCTTTCCACAAACCACACATGGATCCACAGAGTCATTGCATGTGTGTTCTTCTCATAAACCACATGGATCCACCAATGTCATTGCATGTGTGTTCTTTCCACAACCCACATATGGATCAACCAATGTCATTGCATGTGTGTTCTTTCCACAAACCACATATGGATCCACCAGCGTCATTGCATGTGTGCTCTTGTAATGACAAACCACACATGGATCCACCAGAGTCATTGCATGTGTGTTCTTTCCACAACCCACATATGGATCCACCAGAGTCATTGCATGCGTGTTCTTTTAACAAACCACATATGGATCCACCAGTGTCATTGAAATGTGTGTTATTTCCACAAACCACATATGGATCCAGCAGAGTAATTGCATGTGTGTTCTTGTAATGAACCATATATGGATCCACCAATGACATTGCATGTGTGTTCTTTTCATGAACCACATATGGATCCACCAGAGTCATTACATGCGTCTTCTTGTAGTAAACCACATATGCATCCACTAGTGTCATTGCATGTGTGTTCTTGTAATGACAAACCACATATGGATCCACCAGTGTCATTGCATCTGTTTTCTTTCCACAAACCACATATGGATCAACCAATGTAATTGCATGTATGTTCTTTCCAGAAACCACACATGGATCCACCAGAGTCATTGCATGTTTGTTATTTTCATTAACCACAGCTAGAGTCATTGCATGTTTGTTCTTGTCACAAACCACATGGATCCACTAGAGTAATTGCATGTGTGTTCTTTTCATTAACCACACCTAGAGTCATTGCATGTGTGTTCTTGTAATGAACCACATATGGATCCACCAGTGTCATTGCATGTGTGTTCTTGTAATGAACCAATATGGATCCACCAGTGTCATTGCATGTGTGTTCTTGTAATGACAAACCACATATGGATCCACTAGTGTCATTGGATGTGTGTTCTTTTCACAAACCACATATGGATCAACCAATGTCATTGCGTGTATGTTCTTTCCACAAAGCACACATGGATCCACCAGAGTGATTGCCTATGTGTTCTTCTCACAAACCACATGGATCCACCAATTCCATTGCATGTGTGTTCTTTCTACAAACCACATATGGATCCACCAGTGTCATTGCATGTGTGTTCATTCCACAAACCACATATGGATCCAGCAGTGTCATTGCATGTGTGTTCTTGTAATGACAAACCACATTAGATCAACTAGTGTCATTGCATGTGTGTTCATGTAATGTCAAACCACATATGGATCAACCAATGTCATTGCATGTGTGTTCTTTTCATAAACCACATATGGATCCACCATAGTCATTGCATGTGTGTTCTTTCCACAAACCACATATGGATCCACTAGTGTCATTGCATGTGTGTTCTTGTAATGACAAACCACATGTGGATCCACTAGAGTCATTGCATGTGTGTTCTGTCCACAAACCACATATGGATCAACCAATGTCATTGCATGTATGCTCTTTCCACAAACCACACTTGGATCCACCAGGGTCATTGCATGTGTGTTCTTCTCACAAACCACATGGATCCACAAATGTCATTGCATGTGTGTTCTTTCCACAACCCACATATGGATCAACCAATGTCATTGCATGTGTGTTCTTTCCACAAACCACATATGGATACATCAGTGTCATTGCATGTGTGCTCTTGTAATGACAAACCACACATGGATCCACTAGAGTCATTGCATGTGTGTTCATTCCACAACCCACATATGGATCCACCAGAGTCATTGCATGTTTGTTCTTTTCACAAACCACATATGGATCCACTAGAGTCATTGCATGTATGTTCTTTCCACAAATCACATATGGATCCACTAGAGTCATTGCATGTGTGTTCTTCTCACAAATCACATATGGATCCACCAGAGTCATTGCATGTGTGTTCTTTTCACGAACCACATATGGATCCACCAGTGTCATTGCAGGTGTGTTCTTGTAATGCCAAACCACATATGAATCCACAGTGTCATTGCATGTGTGTTCTTTCCACAAACCACATATGGATCCACAAGTGTCATTGCATGTGTGTTCTTGTAATGACAAACCACATATGGATCAACCAGTGTCATTGCATGTGTGTTCTTGTAATGACAAACCACAAATGGATCAACCAATGTCATTGCATGTGTGTTCTTTTAATGAACCACATATGGATCCACCAGAGTCATTGCATGTGTGTTCTTTCCACAAACCACATATGGATCCACCAGTGTCATTGCATGTGTGTTCTTGTAATGACAAACCGCATATGAATCCACCACTGTTATTGCATGTGTGTTATTTCCACAAACCACATATGTATCAACCAATGTCATTGCATGTATGTTCTTTCCACAAACCACACATGGATCCACCAGAGTCATTGCATGTGTGTTCTTCTAACAAACCACATGGATCCACCAATGTCATTGCATGTGTGTTCTTTCCACAACCCACATATGGATCCACCAATGTCATTGCATGTGTGTTCTTTCCACAAACCACATATGGATCCACCAGCGTCATTGCATGTGTGCTCTTGTTATGACAAACCACATGGATCCACCAGAGTCATTGCATGTGTGTTCTTTCCACAACCCACATATGGATCTACCAGAGTCATTGCATGCGTGTTCTTTTCACAAACCACATATGGATCCACCAATGTCATTGCATGTGTGTTCTTGTAATGACAAACCACATATGGATCCACCAGTGTCATTGCATGTTTGTTCTTTCCACAAACCGCATATGGATCAACCAATGTCGTTGCATGTATGTTCTTTTCACAAACCACACATGGATCCACCAGTGTCATGGCATGTGTGTTCTTTTAATAAACCATAACTAGAGTCATGGCATGTCTGTTCTTTTCATTAACCACAGCTAGAGTCATTGCATGTCTATTCTTTTCACGAACCACATATGGATCCACAAGAGTCATTGGATGTGTGTTCTTTTCACAAACCACGTATGGATCCAACAGTGTCATTGAAATGTGTGTTACAAACCACATGGATCCACCTATGGCATTGCATGTGTGTTCTTGTAATGAGAAACCGCATATGGATCCACCAGTGTCATTGCATGTGTCTTCTTTTCACAAACCACATAAGGATCCACAAGTGTCATTGAAATGTGTGTTATTTCCACAAACCACATATGGATCCACCAGAGTCATTGCATGTGTGTTCTTGTAATGAACCACATATGGATCCACCAATGCCATTGCATGTGTGTTCTTTTCATGAACCACATATGGATCCACCAGAGTCATTGCATGCATGTTCTTGTAATCAACCACATATGGATCCACCAGTGTCATTGCATGATTGTTCTTGTAATCACAAACCACATATGGATCCACCAGTGACATTGCATGTGTGTTCTTTCCAAAAACCTCATATGGATCAACCAATGACATTGCATGTAAGTTCTTTCCACAAACCACACATGGATCCACCAGAGTCATTGCATGTCTATTCTTTTCATTAACCACAGCCAGAGTCATTGCATGTTTGTTCTTGTCACAAACCACATGGATTGACCAGAGTCATCGCATGTGTGTTCTTTTCATTAACTACACCTAGAGTCATTGCATGTGTGTTCTTGTAATGAACCACATATGGATCCACCAGTGTCATTGCATCTATGTTGTTGTAATGACAAATCACATATGGATCCACCAGTGTCATTGCATGTGTGTTCTTTCCACAAACCACATAAGGATCAACCAATGTCATTGCATGTATGTTCTTTCCACAAACCACACATGGATCTACCAGAGTCATTGCATGTGTGTTCTTCTCACAAACCACATGGATCCACCAATGTCGTTGCATGTGTGTTCTTTCCACAACCCACATATGGATCAACCAATGGCATTGCATGTGTGTTCTTTCCACAAAACACATATGGGTCCACCAGTGTTATTGCATGTGTGTTCTTTCCACAAACCACATATGGATCCACCAGTGTCATTGTATGTAGTTTCTTGTAATGACAAACCACATATGGATCAACCAATGTCATTGCATGTGTGTGCTTGTAATGACAAACCACATATGGATCAACCAATGTCATTGCATGTGTGTTCTTTTCATGAACCACATATGGATCCACCAGAGTCATTGCATGTGTGTTCTTTCCACAAACCACATATAGATCCACCAGTGTCATTGCATGTGTGTTCTTTCCACAAACCACATATGGATCCACCAGTGTCATTGCATGTGTGTTCTTGTAATGACAAACCACATATGGATCAACCAGTGTCATTGCATGTGTGTTCTTGTAATGACAAACCACAAATGGATCAACGAATGTCATTGCATGTGTGTTCTTTTAATGAACCACATATGGATCCACCAGAGTCATTGCATGTGTGTTCTTTCCACAAACCACATATGGATCCACCAGTGTCATTGCATGTGTGTTCTTGTAATGACAAACCACATATGGATCCACCAGTGTTATTGCATGTGTGTTATTTCCACAAACCACATATGTATCAACCATTGTCATTGCATGTATGTTCTTTCCACAAACCACACATGGATCCACAGAGTCATTGCATGTGTGTTCTTCTCATAAACCACATGGATCCACCAATGTCATTGCATGTGTGTTCTTTCCACAACCCACATATGGATCAACCAATGTCATTGCATGTGTGTTCTTTCCACAAACCACATCTGGATCCACCAGCGTCATTGCATGTGTGCTCTTGTAATGACAAACCACACATGGATCCACCAGAGTCATTGCATGTGTGTTCTTTCCACAACCCACATATGGATCCACCAGAGTCATTGCATGCGTGTTCTTTTCACAAACCACATATGGATCCACCAATGTCATTGCATGTGTGTTCTTGTAATGACAAACCACACATGGATCCACCAGTGTCATTGCATGTTTGTTCTTTCCACAAACCACATATGGATCAACCAATGTCGTTGCATGTATGTTCTTTTCACAAACCACACATGGATCCACCAGTGTCATTGCATGTGTGTTCTTTTAATAAACCGTAGGTAGAGTCATTGCATGTCTGTTCTTTTCATTAACCACAGCTAGAGTCATTGCATGTATGTTCTTTTCACAAACCACATATGGATCCACAAGAGTCATTGGATGTGTGTTCTTTTCACAAACCATGTATGGATCCACTAGTGTCATTGAAATGTGTGTTCTTTTCACAAACCACATGGATCCACCTATGGCATTGCATGTGTGTTCTTGTAATGAGAAACCGCATATGGATCCACCAGTGTCATTGCATGTGTCTTCTTTTCACAAACCACATAAGGATCCACCAGTGTCATTGAAATGTGTGTTATTTCCACAAACCACATATGGATCCACCAGAGTCATTGCATGTGTGTTCTTGTAATGAACCACATATGGATCCACCAATGTCATTGCATGCGTGTTCTTTTCATGAACCACATATGGATCCACCAGAGTCATTGCATGCGTGTTCTTGTAATCAACCACATATGGATCCACTAGTGTCATTGCATGAGTGTTCTTGTAATCACAAACCACATATGGATCCACCAGTGACATTTCATGTGTGTTCTTTATGCAAACCTCATATGGATCAACCAATGTCATTGCATGTAAGTTCTTTCCACAAACCACACATGGATCCACCAGAGTCATTGCATGTCTATTCTTTTCATTAACCACGGCCAGAGTCATTGCATGTTTGTTCTTGTCACAAACCACATGGATCGACCAGAGTCATCGCATGTGTGTTCTTTTCATTAACCACACCTAGAGTCATTGCATGTGTGTTCTTGTAATGAACCACATATGGATCCACCAGTGTCATTCAATCTATGTTCTTGTAATGACAAACCACATATGGATCCACCAGTGTCATTGCATGTGTGTTCTTTCCACAAACCACATAAGGATCAACCAATGTCATTGCATGTATGTTCTTTCCACAAACCACACAGGGATCTACCAGAGTCATTGCATGTGTGTTCTTATCACCAACCACATGGATCCACCAATGTCGTTGCATGTGTTTTCTTTCCACAACCCACATATGGATCAACCAATGGCATTGCATGTGTGTTCTTTCCACAAAACACATATGGGTCCACCAGTGTTATTGCATGTGTGTTCTTTCCACAAACCACATATGGATCCACCAGTGTCATTGTATGTAGTTTCTTGTAATGACAAACCACATATGGATCAACCAGTGTCATTGCATGTGTGTTCTTGTAATGACAAACCACATATGGATCAACCAATGTCATTGCATGTGTGTTCTTTTCATGAACCACATATGGATCCACTAGAGTCATTGCATGTGTGTTCTTTCCACAAACCACATATGGATCCACCAGTGTCATTGCAAGTGTGTTCTTTCCGCAAACCACATATGGATCCACCAGTGTCATTGCATGTGTGTTCTTGTAATGACAAACCACATATGGATCAACCAGTGTCATTGCATGTGTGTTCTTGTAATGACAAATCACATATGGATCAACCAATGTCATTGCATGTGTGTTCTTTTCATGAACCACATATGGATCCACCAGAGTCATTGCATGTGTGTTCTTTCCACAAACCACATAAGGATCAACCAATGTCATTGCATGTATGTTCTTTCCAGAAACCACACAGGGATCTACCAGAGTCATTGCATGTGTGTTCTTATCACCAACCACATGGATCCACCAATGTCGTTGCATGTGTTTTCTTTCCACAACCCACATATGGATCAACCAATGGCATTGCATGTGTGTTCTTTCCACAAAACACATATGGGTCCACCAGTGTTATTGCATGTGTGTTCTTTCCACAAACCACATATGGATCCACCAGTGTCATTGTATGTAGTTTCTTGTAATGACAAACCACATATGGATCAACCAGTGTCATTGCATGTGTGTTCTTGTAATGACAAACCACATATGGATCAACCAATGTCATTGCATGTGTGTTCTTTTCATGAACCACATATGGATCCACTAGAGTCATTGCATGTGTGTTCTTTCCACAAACCACATATGGATCCACCAGTGTCATTGCAAGTGTGTTCTTTCCGCAAACCACATATGGATCCACCAGTGTCATTGCATGTGTGTTCTTGTAATGACAAACCACATATGGATCAACCAGTGTCATTGCATGTGTGTTCTTGTAATGACAAACCACATATGGATCAACCAATGTCATTGCATGTGTGTTCTTTTCATGAACCACATATGGATCCACCAGAGTCATTGCATGTGTGTTGTTTCCACAAACCACATATGGATCCACAAGTGTCATTGCATGTGTGTTCTTGTAATGACAAACCACATATGGATCCACTAGTGTCATTGCATGTGAGTTCTTTCCACAAACCACATATGGATCAACCAATGTCATTGCATGTATGTTGTTTCCACAAACCACACATGGATCCACTAGAGTGATTGCATGTGAGTTCTTCTCACAAACAACATGGATCGACCAATGTCATTGCATGTGTGTTCTTTCCACAACCCACATATGGATCAACCAATGTCATTGCATGTGTGTTCTTTCCATAAACCACATATGGATCCACCAGTGTCATTGCATGTGTGCTCTTGTAATGACAAACCACAGATGGATCCACCAAAGTGATTGCATGTGTGTTGTTTCCACAAACCACATATGGATCCACCAGAGTTATTGCATGTTTGTTGTTTTCACAAACCACATATGGATCCACTAGAGTCATTGCATGTATGCTCTTTCCACAAACCACATATGGATGCACCAGAGTCATTGCATGTGTTTTATTCTCACAAATCACGTATGGATCCACCAGAGTCATTGCATGTGTGTTCTTTTCATGAACCACATATGGATCCACCAGTGTCATTGCATGTGTGTTCTTGTAATTACAAACCACATATGGATCCACTAGTGTCATTGCATGTGTGTTCTTTCCACAAACCACATATGGATCCACCAGTGTCATTGCATGTGTGTTCTTGTAATGAAAAACCACATATGGATCAACCAATGTCATTGAATGTGTGTTCCTATAATGAGAAACCACATATGGATCAACCAATGACATTGCGCGTGTGTTCTTTTCATGAACCACATATGGATCCACCAGAGTCATTGCATGTGTGTTCTTTCCACAAACCACATATGGATCCACCAGTGTCATTGCATGTGTGTTCTTGTACTAACAAACCACATATGGATTGTAGTGACCTCGGATCAAGTAAGATCCTAAGTCCCTGTGAATAACATGCTAGTCCCTGGATTAATAGCTAGCACTCACAGTCGATGAAATATCATGTAAAACACAAGTCTTTATTACATGAATCGAATAATCTAGAGTTTACATTATTACAACAGAAGCGATGTAAATACAACTTGGAGTCCCATCAATGCCACAGGCAGGTTGAGTGAAGACCCGCGATCCTAGCGCACCTTTCAACGGTCTCCGAAATTCTGCACATGAAACGTGCAGCCAACAAGTTGGGTCAATACTTTGAATGTATTGGCAAATTACACCAAGGAAAGAAAGGACTATCTCTACATGCAAGGCTAGTTTAGGCTGTAGAGTTCATTTGCACAAAGCTGGTTTTCTTAAGTAGAGAGAAGAATGGAAGATTGCCCTACTTTGTAAACATTTGCTTTGATAAAATAAGGTCAAGTGGCACACGAGGATATTACGCACCAAGTGTCCAAACAACCAGACACTTGGATATTACGCACCAAGCGTCACTTGGATGAATAAACTAAGGTCGAGTGGCATACGAGGATATTACACACCAAGTGTCCAAACAACCAGACACTTGGATATTACGCACCAAGCGTCACCTGGATATTACACACCAAGTTCCCAAATTCCCACCCATTAGCGATATTACGCACGCCATGGGGTTTTCAAAACTTTGTTTTAGAAAAGAGAGAGGAAGATCCTTCAGAGGATCCATCCTTCAGACGCTCATTGTTGTTCTGTTACCGTGAACACGGCTGATCGATCAGATTGCAATACTCTCGAGAGTTTGTGCACTTTACCCACAATCCATGATCAAGTCCTTTTACAGACAAGACCATGGCGAGGCTTTCCCTTAGTAGCCCCTCTACCTTCCGGATCCAACCGTGCCCAGAATCCTCCAAATGTTGGTACCCAGGTGAGGTTTCCCACTAAGTACTAGGCCAAGACAGAGCCCATAATGTATTATGGTTAACTGGAAGCTTCAATTCAAACATGGCAGACTTCTTTGATTCCTGGGCGGCCGTCCTCCACCAAAATTCACACTCGTTGACCCGACAACCATTCCGCCCAGAAGAAAACTTAGTTTTATTTTGAAGTGGATTTGAGAAGAAAATTTGCTCTAGAGAGCCTTTATACTTAGAAAAATTCTTTGTCTTTCGAACCCCCCAACGGTACTTTGTATATATAGCATAGCAAGCAATACTTAGCAAAACAGGGGTAACCTATTAGGATGGAAATCCTAAGTATAGAGCTACTCATGGCATACTACAAAATCATCGCACTTGCAAAATAATACTAAGGAAAAATTCTACTAGAACATCCTACACATGCATACTACTGAATTTTGAGGATCACATGCATAGAATCAAAACTAGGACGATAATATGAACAAGTGGTGTAACTTGCCTTATGTTGATAATATGGGCGTTAGATTGTATTTCTCCGCAACAATCGCACTCTCCAAACAATCTAATACGAGGACAAAGTAGTTCCAAATCAAACAATTGCAAACATAGCAAACACGACAAGGATGATCAAAAGCATGCACGATGGTTTAATAAGTCTTAATTGTTGTAATTAGTTCTCTGAACAATACTACAACACATGATGCATGCAGGAGATCATTTAATGCAAATAGGATATCTATTATTAATACTTGATTGCCAATCTAGTGGTTTTAATAGTTCTGTTGAAACTTCTGTACTAATTGCCGTATTAAACTTGTATCTAAAGTGTATTGGATAGAGGGCATTAATACGAACCAGTAGCAATTGGATTCAACTTAATCGGAGTTACAAATCTTTTATTATGATTTAAATAGTGTTTAATGGAGTTTAAATCATTTAAACAATTTCTGTTGTCTAAAATTCAAACTAAACACAGATCTGTAATCTACAAGATAATGTGATTCCAGAGACATATTATTCATATTTTTCTGAGTTATAAATTATTTACTATGAATTTAAAACTCTAAAAGTCCATTAAAACTATTTAAATCACTACAGCAATTTTATACTGCAAAAATTTGGATCTAATAGCATATTAATGTTTTATATGAAATTATGAATCCATAGACACTTTATTTGTATTTTTAGGATCTACACATAATTTACTATGATTTATTATGTCTAAAAAGCTCATTAAACCATTTAATTTATTACAGTAAATATGTACTGTAAAAGTTATATCTAATCTTGTATTATTGTTCTACACAATTTTATGAATCCAACCATATATTATTTATAATTTTTGGACATGTATTCAATTTTATATGAATTTTACAAGATTGCCAAATATTCTGCCTATTTAAATCAATTTCAATTAAAAAGGGAATATGCTTTGCCACGCGACGGTGATCGGCGCCGACCGCCGACCGGCATCGACGTGGGCTGCTGACGATTGCCGCGACGCAGCTGACGGAACTTGCCGACCGGGCGACACACGGCACACCCTGATTGGAGGATACCGTTGGGCCTCGATCTAATCTGAGCGTCTGCCTCAGATCCGATGGATGGGAACCAACCCCGCTGGCTCACCGCCCGGCGACGACGGCGGCGAGCGGCTCAGACGGCGACGTTAGGAAGTGCTCCGGCGAGTTCCCAGGACGTCGGAGTGGATGACGGGGTGCGTCGCGTTAACACGATCTCGCAGGTACCCTCAGTGACCTCCCTTGCTTCCTAGAGCGATAGAGACGGTTGGATGGAGCTCCGCGGCGCATGTGGCACTCCGGCGACGAATTCGGCGGCCTACGGTGTTCCTGCGAGAGGGAAAACAGAATAGGGTGAAGCGGTTCTCCAAGGAGAAGGGATCTAGGGAGAGGAGAGGGCACGGGGTGGACCAGACCGTGCTCTACCTCGAGCTCCCGTGGGCAACAATGGCGCGGCGTCGGCGAGATCTGAATCGGCTCAGGGCTAGGGTTTCCAGGGTGTTTTGAAAGGGGAAAAAGTGGCGGCAGGGTCGGGGATAAATATGCCGTGGAAAACGTGGGCGAGGGGGCACAAAATCGACGGAAATCGATCACGATTTTCTCGGGCAGTTCGGCATCGTGAAGAACACTGTCACCTGGCGAGAGGTTGAAGGAGGCGAGGTGGGTCCCGCGTGGCAGTGAGAGGGGGAGGGGAACGCGGGCTGTGGCTGGGCTGCGATGGGCCTCTGTGCTACGCTGCGCGCGGCAGATAGAGAGAGGAGGGGCGGCTCGGGCTGGGCCTGGCCGGTAGGTTAGGTTAGTTTTTTTTGTTTATTCTTTTCTCCTTTTCTATTTTCTTATTTACTTTATATCTTTTTCATATGATCTCCAAATGAGTTGATTCTTGTCTCCAAAATTTTCTAAAATTCTGTAGATCATCTTGGGACACTTTATTGCTTAATTGTTACTATGGACAAATCCATAGCTCAAGGGTTGTACTTAGAATGGGAAAATCCCATTTAGGGTTTTGATTTTTCTTTTAGGCAATACTAAATTTTTCTTAGGGTGTAAATGCAATGATGGTCATGCATGCTTAATGATTTTGAATTTTTTAAATCTTGCACTCCAATTGTACAATCCATAATCAATCCATGCCCTTTTGCCTATATGGTTACTTAGGTCTTAATAAAAGAAAATAGATTTTGAATTCATGGTTGAGAGGATTTTTTTTATTCAAAAAGTTTCTTCTCTTGAGAATTTTCAACAAAGTCAAACAATCAAACAAGCTATTGATTTTATTTATAACATTCCAAAATAGGAAAAAATTTGGGATGTTAAAGACTACCACCCTTAAAAGAAATCTCGTCCCGAGACTTGGGAAGGCTAGAAAGAAAGAAAGGTTCGGGGTCCTTTAGGATGCTACCACCCTTAAAGGAATTTGACTAGGTCACTTCTCGAGGATTCACTTAGCTCAGATTGGTTCTCCTTTAGACTTTTATTGGCACAAAGTCTCTAGCACATTCTAAACATCATGATTGATAGTTTCCGAGAAGGCACTTCTTAAACTAGAAAAACTCTCATGGTGGGCAAATAGGGAACGTTTACTTCACGGTTCCCATAATTCACGGTTGGGATTCATCCTTACCGTATATTCCTACGCTTAGCAATGGATGCTTTTAGAAGGGTGTAACAATATACCATTCTAGGGTTTAGGCTCAACGTCGACTCTCTGCTAAGGTTGAAAAGGGCACTCAAGATTCGCAAAGCCAACAGTACAAGAGCGATTAATAAGAGTAGTAGGAATGGTGATCAATCCATCCTGCACCCAAATAATTACCATGTATGAGGATAGGTGAATCACGTTTTTCTATCACTCGAGCATTCTTACTTGCCTTGAAGAATGTTTCCATGGGCCAGTTTGGGGAAAATGGGCATTCCTTTCATATGTCAAGTATTGCGAAGTGATGACTTTGGGTGCGGTGTCTAGAGTCTTGAATCCATCTCTTGTATTTGTCGTGTCCTCGCGGAGCTTCATGAGGTCTTGGCGCATTCCGTCTCTGACTTGTTGATTCAGTTGGTGTTCCACCGGCTGGAGGTGCATTGAGCGGGGTTGTGATTGGTCCCTTCGCATAGGAAGAATGTAACTTCAGAGGTGGGACATTCTTCTGATGGGTGCCTTCCTTCACAGTAGGGGCGCTGATCATGATGCTCCTTGGTGATATGCCCTATTTCTCCATAGATCGTGCAAGCTAAATGTTTTTGGGACTTCAACTTCTTGGGTTTTTGGTATACAAGTGACGAGAAGAGATTGTGGTAGAACCTATTTAAATTCTCCTGAGGATATCATCCCTTGATGATCATTAATGGCATGTTGCATCTCCCACTAGGTTGCAGCCTCGTCCTTTAGGAATGGGTGGCATAATGAACCATTCTGTTGACTTCAATGTTGGCATCCTTCATTCTTTCTTCAACCTGGAGCATTCACTTCTTTGCATCGGCGTGGCTCTTACGCTCGGTGGAGTTGAGTTCCTTGTCCTCCTTATTGATATGGTCCATCCATCGAGTTGACCAAGGTTTAGAGTAGGAACGAATGGAGTATGGAAGAAGAAGAATAACCCATACAAGAAATTTTTTATTTAGAAAACAGGTTTTTATTAGCTAAGGTAATAAACCATACAAGATAGCCAAACAATTTGTCGCATCTATATTTAGCGAAATCTTATCCGGGTTTGGTTCCTAATAGGTCACTTGGAATCTTCGAGGCTTCGAGTCTCCAAAAGTCTTCGTGCTCTTGATAGTCTTCATGTTCTTCATAATCTTCAATCTTTCGAGTTCTTCAGTTAATAACATTGACTTAAGGCCTTTGAAGTCTTTAATCTCGTAGCTTCAGTCTTGGAACATCTTTCATGGAGGTCTTCAAGTCCCGACTTAATCGAAATATTGAGATGATCTTCTTTGAAAAGGTAGTCTTGAGAGAGAAGTTTCTTCTTGAAGTGCATAATGGACATCTCTAATGTTGAAAAGAAGAGGCTTAAGAAATTTTAAAACCCCAAAGGTAGATGATGAGAAGTATGAGAGTTTTCTGAAATAACTTAGAAAATATTTGTCCTAAGGTTTTTCCATGTCTAGGGTCACGGTCTACAATCAACTTATGCTCTGATACCATCTGTAGTGACCTCGGATCAAGTAAGATCCTAAGTCCCTGTGAATAACATGCTAGTCCCTGGATCAATAGCTAGCACTCACAGTCGATGAAATATCATGTAAAACACAAGTCTTTATTACATGAATCGAATAATCCAGAGTTTACATTATTACAACAGAAGCGATGTAAATACAACTTGGAGTCCCATCAATGCCACAGGCAGGTTGAGTGAAGACCCGCGATCCTAGCGCACCTTTCAACGGTCTCCGAAATTCTGCACATGAAACGTGTAGCCAACAAGTTGGGTCAATACTTTGAATGTATTGGCAAATTACACCAAGGAAAGAAAGGACTATCTCTACATGCAAGGCTAGTTTAGGCTGTAGATTTCATTTGCATAAAGCTGGTTTTCTTAAGTAGAGAGAAGAATGGAAGATTGCCCTACTTTGTAAACATTTGCTTTGATAAAATAAGGTCGAGTGGCACACGAGGATATTACGCACCAAGTGTCCAAACAACAAGACACTTGGATATTACGCACCAAGCGTCACTTGGATGAATAAACTAAGGTCGAGTGGCACACGAGGATATTACGCACCAAGTGTCCAAACAACCAGACACTTGGATATTACGCACCAAGCGTCACTTGGATATTACACACCAAGTTCCCAAATTCCCACCCATTAGCGATATTATGCACGCCATGGGGTTTTCAAAACTTTGTTTTAGAAAAGAGAGAGGAAGATCCTTCAGAGGCTCCATCCTTCAGACGCTCATTGTTCTTCTGTTACCGTGAACACGGCTGATCGATCAGATTGCAATACTCTCGAGAGTTTGTGCACTTTACCCACAATCCATGATCAAGTCCTTTTACAGACAAGACCATGGCGAGGCTTTCCCTTAGTAGCCCCTCTACCTTCCGGATCCAACCGTGCCCAAAATCCTCCAAATGTTGGTACCCAGGTGAGGTTTCCCACTAAGTACTAGGCCAAGACAGAGCCCATAATGTATTGTGGTTGCACTGGAAGCTTCTGAATTCTGAAACATGGCAGACTTCTTTGATTCCTGGGCGGCCGTCCTCCACCAAAATTCACACTCGTTGACCCGACAACCATTCCGCCCAGAAGAAAACTTAGTTTTATTTTGAAGTGGATTTGAGAAGAAAATTTGCTCTAGAGAGCCTTTATACTTAGAAAAATTCTTTGTCTTTCGAACCCCCCAACGGTACTTTGTATATATAGCATAGCAAGCAATACTTAGCAAAATAGGGGTAACCTATTAGGATGGAAATCCTAAGTATAGAGCTACTCATGGCATACTACAAAATCATCGCACTTGCAAAATAATACTAAGGAAAAATTCTACTAGAACATCCTACACATGCATACTACTGAATTTTGAGGATCACATGCATAGAATCAAAACTGGGACGATAATATGAACAAGTGGTGTAACTTGCCTTATGTTGATAATATGGGCGTTAGATTGTATTTCTCCGCAACAATCGCACTCTCCGAACAATCTAATACGAGGACAAAGTAGTTCCAAATCAAACAATTGCAAACATAGCAAACACGACAAGGATGATCAAAAGCATGCACGATGGTTTAATAAGTCTTAATGGTTGTAATTAGTTCTCTGAACAATACTACAACACATGATGCATGCAGGAGATCATTTAATGCAAATAGGATATCTATTATTAATACTTGATTGCCAATCTAGTGGTTTTAATAGTTCTGTTGAAACTTCTCTACTAATTGCCGTATTAAACTTGTATCTAAAGTGTATTGGATAGAGGGCATTAATACGAACCAGTAGCAATTGGATTCAACTTAATCGGAGTTACAAATCTTTTATTATGATTTAAATAGTGTTTAATGGAGTTTAAATCATTTAAACAATTTCTGTTGTCTAAAATTCAAACTAAACACAGATCTGTAATCTACAAGATAATGTGATTCCAGAGACATATTATTCATATTTTTCTGAGTTATAAATTATTTACTATGAATTTAATACTCTAAAAGTCCATTAAAACTATTTAAATCACTACAGCAATTTTATACTGCAAAAATTTGGATCTAACAGCATATTAATGTTTTATATGAAATTATGAATCCATAGACACTTTGTTTGTATTTTTAGGATCTACAGATAATTTACTATGATTTATTATGTCTAAAAAGCTCATTAAACCATTTAATTTATTACAGTAAATATGTACTGTAAAAGTTATATCTAATCTTGTATTATTGTTCTACACAATTTTATGAATCCAACCATATATTATTTATAATTTTTGGACATGTATTCAATTTTATATGAATTTTACAAGATTGCCAAATATTCTGCCTATTTAAATCAATTTCAATTAAAAAGGGAATATGCTTTGCCACGTGGACAGTGACTGGGCGCTGACCTGCTGACTGGCATCGACGTGGCTGCTGACTAAGCGATGACGCAGCGTTGACGGAACTTGCTGACTAGGCGACACACGGCACACCCTGATTGGAGGATACCGGTTGGGCCTCGATCTAATCTGGAGCGTCCGTCTCAGATCCGATGGATGGGAACCAACCCTGTGTAACTACCTCGGTGAATTACGCTCCTAGTTACAAGCCTGGATGAACGGAAATGGTTGAAATAGTACGATGGGGCCCAAATGCCACTCACAGGTAGACCTTTCGGCCGTCCCAACCATTTCCAAACATCGGGACAAGAACGGGCGTGTCGGCAGAAGGATCAACTACATACACAAATGAGTATGTATGCAAGCCACCATACAACAGTACATCAGAGCCATTCCATCTAAAAAGAAAGGAAATATAGCAACGCCATACGGCAAGATCCAAATATCCTAGATAGATATAATAGTTTAGGATATCTCCTCATACATCAAACATCAGAGTATCAAGCGGAAGCGGAAGACAAAATCCGAGTACGGATAAGAAGCAAATCGGCATAAGATGCCCCATAAATAAGCACATCCCGCCCACAGATCTCACGGATCCCCATTCCCGGAATCTCTACACCGAGTGATCGTTGCCCACATCGTCCGTCTCTTCCACCCAGTATCCATCTTGCGAGTGTACCTGTTCATCTGAACCAATAATTTATCGTGTGAGACCCTAGGGGTACTCAGCAAGTCTTTATGCCGCTAAAGGGGACACAACCTGGGGTGACGCAATTGCAGCAAAAGGTAAACCCTAGCAATTCTATAGATACTCACTAAGCATCCGCCTAACCATAGATAGACGGATGTCCGTGAATTAATAACAACAGTTATAACGGTTATAATGGTAATCTCCACAGATCCATCCTCCTCCTCGCTTACCGACGAGGAAGCGGACGAACAACCCCCCATCCGTTGGCAGTTTTATTACCCATTCCGTGAGTGTTGCACTATTTACTAGTCAGGTACCTAGTCTAGTCAAATTAAAAGCGGTACTTTAGTTATGCTTGTCTATGATCGAGAAACTGTGCTCCAAGTCGTCCATAACCGCGGACACGGCTTTCAGAAAGTTTTACCCTGCAGGGGTGCACAAATAGCAACACACACTCGATATACCTCGGAAAAACCAAATCAAAACCCAACGAGGCAGTCACGACAAAGCAATCACAGGATTCAGAAATATTTCAGGGGGCCACCCCATTAAGCTACCCGCGACGAAGTTGGCCGACTCCGAGACGGACTCAAGGTTTGCGCCAATGGCTGTGAACGACTGGGAACCCGAAAATGTGACTGGGCTTGTCGACACCGCGAAAACACTCCGCTTCCCTAAAAAAGATAAGCAGCGAGATCTCGCACAATTTAAATAAAGCAGTAAAGCATGGCATAAGTACAGGATAGTAAATAAAACCTCAAACTAGTTTGTGGCCCCAAGAAATAAGAATGAATCAAGCTCTGGCTCAGGGGGGTTCATAAGCCTCCCGGATGTGGATAGCACGAATATTCAAGGAACAGGAATCAAGTACTCGGGGTCCTACGGGACACAAGTGAGCCGGAAAAACCAAATAGCGAATATGGCTCACCGGTGCCACTTTCATTAGTTATCCCATTACTACTCAGATTAAGTTGTTTAGGTACCTCGTTATCCATCAGACACTCACATACCCTACTCATGCTGTTCTACGACTCGCATGGCTCAAACAACTCATGTAGTAATGGCTCATGGGATGGAGGAACGAGCTTCGGTGGGGTTTAAAAAGTAAAGGCTATACAATACTTGGGATTCAGTTTAATGCAATCGCGACTCGATGATGCAAGAATAAGATAGAGGCAATAGGTACTATATGTATGCAAGCATGTGGTAGTGCTTGCCTGGCAGCTCAGTTGAAGCAAGGGATGGATCTGGGTAGTGCTCCTGGTTCTCTTGATATATCCCCTGCTCAGCATCTATTCGAAGAAGAACCAAACAAACAAGGCCAACATAAATAAAGTGCACAAGCATATGTATAAATGCATCAAGCAAACAATCATGCCATGATGAATGATGCCCAATTTGCATGGCAATAAAATAGCATGGCATGGGTGAGGTGTGGAATACAAGAATAAACCATTTTATGGGGTTTTATTCACATTTTATACTCATTTAAGTTGCTGTACCCATTATATTTATATGATGCATGTTTCAAACCAAACCATGGAAAGCATAGACAGAAAGGTCTCGTCGAGCTAATCATTTTAGACATATTATTTGATAAATTTGGAGTTATAAAACAAAAGTTATTAATTTATTAAAGAAAAGGGGCATTTATTGTAATTTAAATAAACTTGGAATTTTAAATGTTCAGAATATATTTTGAAGGCCATATTTGAATTCCTCACATTTTTCTGATTTGAAAACATATATTATTTGTATTATTTGGATTTATATTTCAAAAGATAATTAAAAATAGATTTAGTTTTGAATTTGAATTCATTTGAAATAAGTTTGAATTAAAACAGATTCTAAAAACTTTTTATACCTGCAGACCTGCATACCACGCCGCGGTGGGCCAACGCTGACCGGATGCCACAGCGCGCAAAAAGGATTTTTATACCGCGACTAATCTAGTCAAGCGAATGAGAGGTGGGCAATCGACCACGCGGGTCCATGCGGCAGAGGCGAGCGGGGCAGGAGCTGACAGGTGGGGTTGGTCTGGAGCGCGGGTTAAGGGCGTAATACCGCGGGGGTGTTTTAGCAAAACAAACAGAGAGGCAGACAGGTGGGCCAGGCTGGACTGCGGGTTGATGCAACAAAAAGTGCAGGGGGGTATCAGCAAAACAGCGCCCATGCGATCGTGCTTCTTCCTTCAATCATGCCGACAGATCGGTGCAGAAGCGTGCAGCCGGCGCTGGCTTGATCTCGACCCTAGCATGCGCGCTGGAGGCGGCTACCATTGCGGTGGCTGCCAGGTGGCGTGGAAGCGGACAGGGCCTAGATGGGGCTTACGCGATGCCACGGCGAGGAGAACGAACGCGACGCCGGCGCACAGAGGCCGTTCGTCGGATCGTCCGGTGCGACCAGGGCAAGGCTGCGACAATGAGGATATCTGGGGGGGTGAGTAGCTCACCGAGAGTGCGTCGATGTAGGTAGATCGGCTTGGGGCGCTGGCGATCGACGAGGAAGCAGACAGACCGAAGATTTAGGGTTCCGGCGAGACGCGATGGCGATCTCCGGCTCTGGCCTTTCTCCTCCGCCTCTGCGTAATGCGGTCGATGCGGGACTGGCCTTGGTCTTCCAGGCCTCCTCGACGGCGCACTTGACGGCTGGATCGGTTGGACGCGGTGGAGGCCGAGGGTGCAGACGATGGTGTAGACGGTGGCGATGGAGCAGAGAGGGGAGAGGGCAGGGCGCCGCTGGGTGGAACTGGGGGTAGCTGGGCGAGGCAGAGAGGGTGGATAGGGACGGAGAGGAGAGGAGGTGCCGTGGGGGAGAGTGGTTGGAGATAAAGGTGGCTTCGGCCACCTTTTCCCTCCTTCCTCCTCACGTGCTTTCAGGCGTGACCAGCAGGCGGAGCTGGCATGTGGGACCAGTGGTGAGGCCAAGGAGGCGGGCGGTGCTCGGGTGGTGGGGTCCTCAGGCAGAGAGAGAAAAGAGAGGGAGGGAGGATCTCGGGTTGGGGTGGTGGTATCCTCGGGCTAGGGTTGGAGCTAGGGTAGGAAGGAGAGGGGGTATGGCTCGGGTAGGGTTTGTCTTAGATGGGGTAGCTAGGTGGCATGGTGGGGCCAGCTGGTGAGAGAAGAGAGGCCGAGAGGGAGGAGGTGTGGTAGATTAGGGTTTGGTACTAGGGGGTATGGTTTTAGGTTGGATGGAAGAGGGGGTAGGTTAGATGGATGGGGTGGTTCCTTGTGACTAGGTCAAGCATGATTAAGACAAGCTCAAGCACCCACAAGATCTAGACAAGGAAAAAAAGAGGGATGTGGTGAGGTGGTTTAAGCATGATCAAGTAAGATCAAGCTAAAAGGAGGGAGAGAGAGAGAGGTAAGGGGAAAAGATTCAATAAAATACAAATAAAAACAAAGGACAAGCAAGAGGTGGTACTTGCATGGCCCATGCAAAACTAATTTAATGCCATGTTATTCTTGTGAAAACAATAATATTAAACATGGCATTGTTCATTTGCATTTCCAAAGGTGGAATAAAACCAAGCAAAAGCAATTAAAAGGATGCCCCATGTGGAGTAGATGGAGATGACCATTTTTGAAATACAATGGGACTTGCTAGTGTGTATATGCCACTAGGTAGTTAATAAGCCCACAAAATATCCCAACATGATGATAACCCCAAAACAACACATATGGTAACTAGAAATAGGGTTCCACCCACAAGGCATGCAAAAGTGGCCATGTGGCTCTCATATATCATTAATGTGAAAACAAAATGATGCCAAGATGAGAGCATGTGGAAAAGAATTGGATCCATCCCAACCCACATGAGCTAGAGGTAAAACCAATACGTGCCAAGCTCATATTTAGTTGGATGGTGGAATTATAAGGTGGTGAAAGAAAAAGGTGGTGGAGTTAATAAGAGATATGCCCCCAACTCTACTTGGGCCTTGAAACAATATATCAAGAACCAAATACAATATCAAGAGGCAAATACAATTAATAATGCATATGAGATAAGAACCAAATGGAAAAGGGTTTTATATGATGCTTAAATGCAAGGAGGCATGATGACATGAGCATGATATAATGATGATGCAACAATTATATATTTGAAGTAGCCATTATATTACTAGACCAAGTAGCATTACAATTGTTAGACAATTGGGATGCTACACCCTGCTGGCTCACCGGCCCGGTCGACGGCGAGCGGCGGTGAGCGGCTCAGACGGCAACGTTAGGCACTGCTCCGGCGAGTTCCCAGGACGTCGGAGTGGATGACGGGGTGCGTCGCGTTAACACGATCTCGCGGGTACCCTCAGTGACCTCCCTTGCTTCCTGGAGCGATAGAGACGGTTGGATGGAGCTCCGCGGCGCATTTGGCACTCCGGCGACGAATTCGGCGGCCTACGGTGTTCCTGCGAGAGGGAAAACGGAATAGGGTGAAGCGGTTCTCCAAGGAGAAGGGATCTAGGGAGAGGAGAGGGCACGGGGTGGATCGGACCGTGCTCTACCTCGAGCTCCCGTGGGCAACAATGGCGCGGCGTCGGCGAGATCTGAATCGGCTCAGGGCTAGGGTTTCCAGGGTGTTTTGAAAGGGGAAAAAGTGGCGGCGGGGTCGGGGATAAATATGCCGTGGAAAACATGGGCGAGGGGGCACAAAATCGACGGAAATCGATCACGATTTTCTCGGGCAGTTCGGCATCGTGAAGAACACGGTCACCTGGCGAGAGGTTGAAGGAGGCGAGGTGGGTCCCGCGTGGCAGTGAGAGTGGGAGGGGAACGCGGGCTGTGGCTGGGCTGCGATGGGCCTCTGTGCTACGCTGCGCGCGGCAGATAGAGAGAGGAGGGGCGGCTCGGGCTGGGCCTGGCCGGTAGGTTAGGTTAGTTTTTTTTTGTTTATTCTTTTCTCCTTTTCTATTTTCTTATTTACTTTATATCTTTTTCATATGATCTCCAAATGAGTTGATTCTTGTCTCCAAAATTTTCTAAAATTCTGTAGATCATCTTGGGACACTTTATTGCTTAATTGTTACTATGGACAAATCCATAGCTCAAGGGTTGTACTTAGAATGGGAAAATCCCATTTAGGGTTTTGATTTTTCTTTTAGGCAATACTAAATTTTTCTTAGGGTTTAAATGCAATGATGGTCATGCATGCTTAATGATTTTGAATTTTTGAAATCTTGCACTCCAATTCTACAATCCATAATCAATCCATGCCCTTTTGCCTATATGGCTACTTAGGTCTTAATAAAAGAAAATAGATTTTGAATTCATGGTTGAGAGGATTTTTTTTTATTCAAAAAGTTTCTTCTCTTGAGAATTTTCAATAAAGTCAAACAATCAAACAAGCTATTGATTTTATTTATAACATTCCAAAATAGGAAAATTTTTGGGATGTTACATGGATCCACCAGTGTCATTGCATGTGTGTTCTTTACACAAACCACATATTGATCAACCAATGTCATTGCATGTATGTTCTCTCCACAAACCACACTTGGATCCACCGAAGTCATTGCATGTGTGTTCTTCTCACAAACCACATGGATCGACCAATGTCATTTCATGTGTGTTCTATCCACAAACCACATATGGATCCACCTGTGTCATTGGATGTGTGCTCTTGTAATGAAAACCACAAATGGATCCACCAGAGTCATTGTATGTGTGTTCTTTCCACAACCCACATATGGATCCACCAGAGTCATTGCATGTGTGTTCTTTTCACAAATCACATATGGATCCACCAGTGTCATTGCATGTGTGTTCTTGTAATGATAAACCACATATGGATCCACCAGTGTCATTGCATGTGTGTTCTTTCCACAAACCACATATGGATCAACCAATGTCATTACATGTATGTTCTTTTCACAAACCACACATGGATCGACTAGTGTCATTGCATGTGTGTTCTTGTAATGACAAACCACATATGGATCCACAAGAGTCATTGCATGTGTGTTCTTTCCACAAACCACATATGGATCCACCAGTGTCATTGCATGTGTGTTCTTGTAATGACAAACCACATATGGATCCACCAGTATCATTGAATGTGTGTTCTTTCCACAAACCACATATGGATCCACCAGTGTCATTGCATGTCTGTTCTTGTAATGACAAACCACGTATGGATCAACCAGTGTCATTGCATGTGTGTTCTTGTAATGACAAACCACATGTGGATCAACCGATGTCATTGCCTTTGTGTTCTTTTCATGATCCACATATGGATCCACCAGAGTCATTGCATGTGTGTTTTTTCTAGAAACCACATATGGATCCACAAGTGTCATTGCATGTGTGTTCTTGAAATGACAAACCACATATGGATGCACCAGTGTCATTGCATGTGCGTTCTTACCACAAACCACATATGGATCAACCAATGTCATTGCATGTATGTTCTTTCCACAAACCACATATGGATCCACTAGAGTCATTGCATGTGTGTTCTTCTCACAAAACACATATGGATCCACCATAGTCATTGCATCTGTGTTCTCACAAATCACATATGGATCCACCAGAGTCATTGCATGTGTGTTCTTTTCATGAACCAAATATGGATCCACCAGTGTCATTGCATGTGTGTTCTTGTAATGACAAACCACATATGGATCCTCCAGTGTCATTGCATGTGTGTTCTTGTAATGACAAACCACGTATGGATCAACAAGTGTCCTTGCATGTGTGTTCTTGTAATGACAAACCACATATGGACCAACCAATGTCATTACATGTGTGTTATTTTCATGAACCACAGATGGATCCACCAGAATCATTGCATGTGTGTTCTTTCCACAAACCACATATGGATCCACCAGTGTCATTGCATGTGTGTTCTTGTAATGACAAACCACATATGGATCCACCAGTGTCATTGCACATGTGTTCTTTCCACAAACCACATATGGATCAACCAATGTCATTGGATGTATGTTCTTTCCACAAACCACACATGGATCCACCAGATTCATTACATGTCTATTCTTTTCGTTAACCACAACTAGAGGCATTGCATGTCTGTTCTTGTCACAAACCACATGGATCCACCATAGTCATTGCATGTGTGTTCTTGTAATGATAAACCACATATGGATCCACCAGTGTCATTGCATGTGTGTTCTTTCCACAAACCACATATGGATCAACCAATGTCATTGCATGTATGTTCTTTCCACAAACCACACGTGGATCCACCAGAGTCATTGCATGTGTGTTCTTCTCCCAAACCACATGGATCCACCAATGTCATTGCATGTGTGTTCTTTTGACAACCCACATATGGATCAACCAATGTCATTGCATGTGTGTTCTTTCCACAAACCACATATGGATCCACCAGTGTCATTGCATATGTGTTCTTTGCACCAACCACATATGCATCCACCAGAGTCATTGCATGTGTGTTCTTGTAATGAACCACATATGGATCCACCAATGCCATTGCATGTGCGTTCTTTTCATGAATCACATATGGATCCACTACAGTCATTGCATGTTTGTTCTATTCACAAACCACATATGGATCCACTAGAGTCATTACATGTATATTCTTTCCACAAACCACATATGGATCCACCAGAGTCATTGCATGTGTGTTCTTCTCACAAATTACATATGGATCCACAAGAGTCATTGCAGGAGTGTTCTTTTCATGAACCACATATGGATCCACCAGTGTCATTGCATGTGTGTTCTTGTAATGAAAAAACCACATATGGATCCACCAGTGTCATTGCATGTGTGTTCTTTCCACAAACCACATATGGATCCACCAGTGTCATTGCATGTTTGTTATTGTAATGAAAAACCACATATGGATCAACCAGTGTCATTGCATGTCTTTTCTTGTAATGATAAACCACATATGGATCAACTAATGTCATTGCATGTGTGTTCGTTTTATGAACCACATATGGATCCACCAGAGTCATTGCAAGTGTGTTCTTTCCATAAACCACATATGGATCCACCAGTGTCATTGCATGTGTGTTCTTGTAATGACAAACCACATATGGATCCACCAGTGTCATTGCATGTGTGTTCTTTCAACAAACCACACATGGACCAACCATTGTCATTGCATGTATGTTCTTTCCACAAACCACACATGGATCCACCAGAGTAATTGCATGTGTGTTCTTCTCAGAAACCACATGGATCCACCAATGTCATGGCATGTGTGTTCTTTCCACAACCCACATATGGATCAACCAGTGCCATTGAATGTGTGTTCTTTCCACAAACCATATATGGATCCACCAGTGTCATTGCATGTGTGCTCTTCTAATGACAAACCACACATGGATCCACCAGAGTCATTGCATGTTTGTTCTTTTCACAAACCACATATGGATCCACTAGAGTGATTGCATGTATGTTCTTTCCACAAAGCACATATGGATCCACCAGAGTCATTGCAGGTGTGTTCTTTCAACAAACCACATATCGATCCACCAGAGTCATTGCATGTGTGTTCTTGTAATGACAAACCACATATGGATCCTCCAGAATCATTCCATGTGTGTTCTTTCCACAAACCACATATGGATCCACCAGTGTCATTGCATGTGTGTTCTTGTAATGACAAACCACATATGGATCCGCCAGAGTCATTGCATGTGTGTTCTTTCCACAAACCACATATGCAACAACGAATGTCATTGCATGTATGTTCTTTCCAGAAACCACACATGGATCCACCAGAGTCATTGCATGTGTGTTCTTCACACAAACCACATGGATCCACCAATGTCATTTCATGTGTGTTTTTTGCACAACCCACATATGAATCAACCAATGTCATTGCATGTGTGTTCTTTCGACAAACCACATATGGATCCAACAATGTCATTGCATGTGTGCTCTTGTAATGACAAACCACACATGGATCCACCAGAGTCATTGCATGTGTGTCCTTTCCACAACCCACATATGGTTCCACCAGGGTCATTGCATGTATGTTCTTTCCACAAACCACATATGGATCCACCAGAGTCATTGCATGTGTGTTCTTCTCACAAATCACATATGGATCCAGCAGAGTCATTACATGTGTGTTCTTTTCATGAACCACATATGGATCCACCAGTGTCATTGCATGTGTGTTCTTGTAATGACAAACCATATATGGATCCACCAGTGTCATTGCATGTGTGTTCATTCCACAAACCACATGTGGATCCACCAGTGTCATTGATGTGTGTTCTTGTAATGACAAACCACATATGGATCAACTAGTGTCATAGCATGTGTGTTCTTGTAATGACAAACCACATATGGATCAACCAATGTCATTGCATGTGTGTTCTTTTCATGAACCACATATGGATCCACCAGAGTCATTGCATGTGTGTTCTTTGCACAAACCAAATATGGATCAACTAATGTCATTGCATGTGTGTTCTTTTCATGAACCACATATGGATCCACAAGAGTCACTGCATTTGTGTTCTTTCCACAAACCACATATCGATCCACCAGTGTCATTGCATGTGTGTTCTTGTAATGACAAACCACATATGGATCAACCAGTGTCATTGCATGTGTGTTCTTGTAATTACGAACCACATATGGATCAACCAATGTCATTGCATGTGTGTTCTTTTCATGAACCACATATGGATCCACCAGAGTCATTGCATGCGTGTTTTTCCACAAACCATATATGGATCCACCAGTGTCATTGCATGTGTGTTCTTGTAATGACAAAGCACATATGGATCCACCAATGTCATTACATGTGTGTTCTTTCCACAAACCACATATGGATCAACCAATGCCATTGCATGCATGTTCTTTGCATAAACTACACATGGATCCACCAGAGTCATTGCCCCTAAAAGAAATATGGTGATACACGACCCTCCATATTGGTCACTGAAAGGTCATAGTTTTTAATTTATGACCTTTTTGTGACAAAATACAGATGGTCAAAAGCTGAGTGTCACTAGTTAAACACCACAACCTTTTTTCTGAATTGATTATAGACGTCTATGACCAACATAGTTGGTCATAGATTCTATGACCAACTATATTGGTCACAAACTGTCTACCTTATCCATGTGAGATCCTACGTGGCAAATCTGTGAACAAATAGAAAGGTCGTCGACCGGATTCAGCCCGACCCAGTTAGGTCTTTTATATGGGCCAAGCCCAACAATTTCAGCCTTTTGTTTTCTAGGCCTTTCCCTTCTACACAACATTTATTTTTGGGCCGTATCCTTTTCAAGGCTAGTTTCTTTTATGCTATGTGCCATTTACATGTCCGTTTAGCTTATGGGACAAGGACTTTTTGTGTTTGTTTAATTTTCTGGTTTACATCCCATTTCATGTGCACTGTTCTGGTACAGAATTGTTGGGCATGTGGCCTTTTTTAGATCCAATAGAGGCCTAACTAAGAGTAGAACAACCAAACCAGCACAAGTATATTTTCCAATAATATAATTGACAAAGCATAATGATTTTCAAAAATACAATTTACAAAGCATCACAGATTATCCTAAGCAGGCGGACATCTTTCATCTTACGATTGACTTTACTTCATCATCTCACAATATAATTAGCAAGGTCAAAAATACCTCTTAGCAACCTATGCTGAACTATTAAAAACTGGTCTCATGAGAAAACATTAGACAGTGGTAGTAGATCAGAGGGAGTAAGTACATCACATCAAATGATTCAAAGCCTTAGATGTCACAAGTCCTATTTGAACTCCTAGTTCGACTCTTTCCAACTGAAACGGAAATGTTTATTTGTTCTACAAGCTACTCAAACAAACTGGAAACAGAGAGGTTGGGGGATGATTGGATTACCAGACGCTTGAGGTGGAGAGGGGCGTCACCATCCACCCGGGGATAATCATCTGGCTGGCGAACCAGTGCCCCTTGTGCCAGCGACATCATCGGCGAGCCAGCTCTACTTCACCATGTTTAGGAGTAGTCAGATCGCCGCGTCGAGGTTGCCCTCCTATATTGTCCACACGACAACAACAGCAGATCAGCTCAAAAAACGTAGGCAACAACGATGGGAACCGCGGGGAGCGGAAGGGGATGCGCGGAGATGCGGAGTGGATGGGCTGCGGTGTGTGAGTTAGGGTTACAGGGCGGCAGGGGAGGGGAAGGCATGGGTGTGGTGGATGGCGGGCGGCCATGGGGTGTGGTGGATGACGGACGACCGTGGGGTGGGGTGGACGGTGGTTCCTGTGGACGTCGGCATCGATGAAGGACTGATATAGGGACGAATCAGGGCGGGTCACCACCAACACGGCTAGTGCGTCGACCTGGCACCCGCGCCGGAGAGATAGGTGTAGGGCCGCCCTGTTCCGAGCTCTAGATGACCACCCTCATCGATGAAACCCAACGCTACCTTCATACACGGCAACGGCTATGGCGGGTGGCCTGTGCTGCAAGAAGGGCGATGTATGGGGAGGGAATCAGCGAGATGCGACGATTTTTGGGGGCGGCGGTGTGTGAGTTAGGGTTATGGGGAGGGGCAGGTGGGTGGGTCTAGCTGTACGATGGGGCGGTGGATCATGATCTGGATGGTGTGTGCAGATTTTACGAAACTGCCCCTGATAACTTCTGTGGTGGAAGAGTGTAGGAACTGTAGGGCGTTTCGGTCATTTTCATTCCAAAGTGTGCCAGATTTGGAGGCGGGGAAAAATGGTGATGTGATTGTGTAAGAAAAATTCTGGGCGTCGGATGGAGGCCTGGGGATAGCCGAGATCTACTTTTTAGGCTGATCCATGGGCACTCTCATTCTCTATTCTATTTGGCTGGCTCTGTTCTCCCGTGTTAGAAACGAGGTGTTTTGTTAAGAAACTACCAAGTGAAAGTTTCAAAATGGTACCACCCTATTTTTCAAAAATAGTATACCATGTTACATGGCCAATCTCCCAAGTGGGGTGTCTAAAACCTTTCCATCCACCTCTGGTGAAAAAGACAAATTCATTGCGAATCGGTAGGAAGTGGGTTCGATTTGAACTACATGTACATTATCTAATGCTCAAGATTTTTTGCAAAAATCATTTTTTAACTCACAATATGCTATTTTATCATATATCCACTGAAAGTTTAGCGAGGATCATCCCCTATCTTCATGCCCGCCGTTTTGATCATAGTTTGAAATAAGAAAAATTTGAAATGGGCATAAGAAATTCAAAAACGGTCCAAACAAGGTGAATCCTTCGCGTGATGTCATATTATGTGACATAGTTGCAAGGAAAAATACCAAACTTGGTATATTAATTGCATCTCGAAAAAACTTTCACAGAAATGACCTATTTTGTTCGAGGTTTCATGGCTTTCGGGTCAAAAGACCAATGTAATGGCCTGAACCGCGGCATAGTTTGTGCTAATGTGCCCATGTTATGCACACACGTGTATCTTGGGATGGTGAACAATGTTGTAGGAGGAAGTTTTCCTTTTCGCTGCACGAAAAAGCCATTTTCTATTTTCCGAGTGCCAAAAACAGTGTGTTTTATTAAGCAACTACCAAATGAAAGTTTCAAAATAGTACCACCCTATTTTTGAAAAATACTATACCATGCTACATGTCCAATGTCCTAACTGGGGTGTCTAAAACCTTTCCTTCCACCCCTGGCGAAAAAGACAAATTTATACTGAATCGGTAGGAAGTGGGTCCGATTTGAACTACAGGTACATTATCTAATGCTCAAGATTGTTTGCAAAAATCATTTTTAGGCTCAGAACATGCTATTTTATCATAGATCCACTGAAAGTTTAGCCAGGCTCATCCCCTATCTTCATGCCCGCTGTTTTGACCATAGTTTGAAATATAAAAAAATTGAAACGGGCATAAGAAATTCAAAAACGATCCAAACAAGGTGAATCCTGCATGTGATGTCATATTATGTGACATAGTTGCAAGGAAAAATACCAAACTTGGTATATTAATTGCATCTCGAAAAAACTTTCACAGAAATGACCTATCATGTTCGAGTCTTCATGGCTTTCAGGTCAAAAGACTAATATAAAGGCCTGAACTGCAACATAGTTTGTGCCAATGGTCCCATGTTATGCATACACATGTATCTTGGGATGGCGAACAATGTTGTAGGAGTAAGTTTTCCTTTTCGCTGCACGGAAAAGCCATTTTCTTTTTTTGAGTGCAAAAAACGGGGTGTTTTGTTAAGCAACTACCAAGTGAAAGTTTCAAAATGGTACCACCCTATTTTTCAAAAATACTATACCATGTTACATGTCCAATGTCCCAACTGGGGTGTCTAAAACCTTTCCTTCCACCCCTGGCGAAAAAGACAAATTCATACAGAATCTGTAGGAAGTGGGTCCGATTTGAACTACAGGTACATTATCTAATGCTCAAGATTTTATGCAAAAATCAGTTTTAGGCTCACAATATGCTATTTTATCATAGATCCACTGAAAGTTTAGCGAGACTCATCCCCTATCTTCATGCCCGCTATTTTGACCATAGTTTGACATAAGAAAAAATTGAAACGGGCATACGAAATTCAAAAACGGTCCAAAAAAGGTGAATCCTTCCCGTGATGTCATATTATGTGACATAGTTACAAGGAAAATTACCAAACTTGGTATATTAATTGCATCTCGAAAAAACATTCACAGAAATAACCTATCTTATTCGAGGTTTCATGGCTTTCAGATCAAAAGACCAATGTAATGGCCTGAAACACGGCATAGTGTGTGCTAATGTTCCCATGTTATACACATACAACTATCTTGGGATGGCGAACAATGCTGTAGGAGGAAGTTTTCCTTTTCGCTGCACGGAAAAGCCATTTTCTATTTTCCGAGTGCCAAAAACAGGGTGTTTGTTAAGCATCTACCAAGTGAAAGTTTCAAAATGGTGCCACCCTATTTTTCAAAAATACTATACCATGTTACATGTCCAATGTCCCAACTGGGTTATCTAAAACCTTTCCTTCCACCCCTGGCGAAAAAGACAAATTCATGCCGAATCGGTAGGAAGTGGTCCGATTTGAGCTACATGTACATTATCTAATGCTCATGTTTTTTGCAAAAATCATTTTTTGACTCACAATATGCTATTTTATCATATATCCACTGAAAGTTTAGCGAGGCTCAACCTCTATCTTCATGCCCGCCGTTTTCACCATAGGTTGAAATAAGAAAAAATTGAAACGGGCATAAGAAATTCAAAAACGGTCCAAACAAGGTGAATCCTTCACGTGATGTCATATTATGTGACATAGTTGCAAGGAAAAATACCAAACTTGGTATATTAATTGCATCTCGAAAAAACTTTCACAGAAATGACCTATTTTGTTCGAGGTTTCATGGCTTTCAGGTCAAAAGACCAATGTAATGTCCTGAACCGCGACATAGTTTGTGCTAATGTGCCCATGTTATGCACACACGTGTATCTTGGGATGGTGAACAATGTTGTAGGAGGAAGTTTTCCTTTTCGTGCACGAAAAAGCCATTTTCTATTTTCCGAGTGCCAAAAACAGGGTGTTTTGTTAAGCAACTACCAAGTGAAAGTTTCAAAATGGTACCACCCTATTTTTCAAAAATACTATACCATGTTACATGTCCAATGTCCTAACTGGGGTGTCTAAAACCTTTCCTTCCACCCCTGGCGAAAAAGACAAATTCATACTGAATCGGTAAGAAGTGGGTCCGATTTGAACTACAGGTACATTATCTAATGCTCAAGATTTTTTGCAAAAATCATTTTTAGGCTCAGAACATGCTATTTTATCATAGATCTATGGAAAGTTTAGCGAGGTTTATCCCCTATCTTCATGCCCACTGTTTTGACCATAGTTTGAAATAAGAAAAATTTGAAACGGGCATAAGAAATTCAAAAAGATCCAAACAAGGTGAATCCTGAAGGAAATATGCCCTGAGAGGCAATAATAAAGTTGTTATTATGTATTCCTTTTATATGATAGATGTTTATTTTGCATGCTATAATTGTATTGATAGGAAACATCAACACATGTGTGTTTAATAAATAAAAAGGGTTCCTAGTTATGCCTCTCTTATAGACTAGCTTGTTGATTAACAAGATGATCAAGGTTTCCTAATCATGGACATTGGATGTTGTTAATAACAAGGTCACAACATTTGTGAAATGATGTGATGAATATTCATCCGAAGTATAGCATTACGATCAAGTCATTATGTTTATATTGCTATAACATCATACGAAGTAATCTTTATCCTTAGACCATGAGATCATGTTAATTGCTAACACCGGAAGAGTATCTTGATAACATCAAACGTCACACCGTAACAGGGTGACTATAAAGATGGGTTTAGTACTACGAAGGTGTTATGTTGTGGCTCATGGATCAAGAGTGGAATTTGTCAATCCAGATGACGGATAGATATACTCTGGGCCCTCTCGGTGATATCACATTAGGATAGCTTGCAAGCAAGTGATGTGATCACTAGAATGTTATATCACGGGAACGGGAAAAGAGTGCATGTCGCTAACGAGATCAAACTAGGTATGGAGATATAATATATCGAGAGACAAAGGGATTTAGTTACAAGCGTTAAAGGTTCTCACGATCACAGGAGTCATCGTTGAATGTGTAGGAGTCAGTACGGATCTCCAGGTCCCGCTGCTGATTATTGATCGGAGAAGGGTCTCGATCATGTCTGCATTATTCGCGAACCATAGGGTGGCACACTTAAGAGTTACTGGACACCATTTTGGAGCACATATGTTTCAGATGAAAGAATTGCAAAGCACAAGAATTGTTTTAATAGAAACCGGAAATTGTTTCGGGTGAAATTGCAGAAGGTGGTTCTGCATGTGATATTGAAATATTGCAAGGGGCTATATGTGAATGTTTGTCAATTAAAGTAATTAACAAAATTCTGAATAAATTCAATATAAAGAGTTTTATTAAATGAGAGGGCATTAAATTTGGAGAAATTTAATGCATTTAAAGTGGAGACTTTAAAAGGGAATGTGAAGAGGCATTTTAATGTGGAAGGGTTACCACCACATGAATGGGGGAGGTGAGGGGTCACCCCCCCCATGCGCCGGCCATGGAGAGAGGGGGCACCCCCCTCCTCCTATAAAAGGCCACCCATTCCCTCCTTCATCCTCACACCTCCTTGTGAAGGATCTCTCTCCCCCTCTAGAATTATTCCCCCATGGTCTCGGATTAGCGAGATACATGTTCCCTGTGGCATTTAAATGCGGAAGGAGTTATCGCTTCATTTGGATCACTGGAGCGAGGAGGTGGAGGTTGTCCGTTGGCTTGAACGTGTGTGCGAGTGCGGATGCGCTGCTGAGTTGCGACGCTCGGACTTCCTCACGATCTTGAGATCGGCAAGTGTACGACTACATCAACCACGAGTTCCTGCTCGTTAACAAAGCTCGTTGTCTTTGAGGGTAAGTTCTCCATGGATGTATGTCCACCTATTGCTCTGTACCTAGTAGATAGATCTTGGCGTATAGTTCACACCGTAGGAATTTTTTTCTATGCTGCGGACCCAACACACACCATAAGCTAGCTTTTGATAGTGCGGATACCGCTGTTTCGATTCTGTTAAGACCTCGCTGAGAAAAGTAAGTCGGGCGCTGCACCAAGTGTTCCTGATTTTCCTCCGGTCTCTCCACTACCATGACGATACTGACGACTTTGTTTGTCGCAGCAAGATAGAGCAACATCGGTTCCTGTGGTTCCGGTGCAGCAAGGATAGGAGCATATGAGAGTACTGTTTTCAGGTCTTGTAGTGCACCTTCAGCTTCGTCGGTCCACACAAAATCCTTGGTATTTTTTAGGAGTTTGTATAATATTGCGACTCTTTCACCGAGCCAAGTTACAAACCGACTGACTACAGCAATACAACCAGTTAGTCTTTGTACATCCGTCAGGCGAGTTGTCCTGGAAATATTGAGTATAGCCTTGATTTTGTCCCAGTTCACCTCTATGCCTCTTTGAGACACGATGAATCCTAACAATTTTCTGGCTAGGATTCCAAAGAAGCATTTCTTCGGATTAAGCATAATGTTGTATTTTCGTAGATTCGCGAATGTTTCCTCCAAGTCGGAAATCAATGTTTCCTTCTATTTGGACATCACCGCAATATCATCCACATATGCATGCACATTGCATCCGATTTGATCGTGGAGGCAATGCTGCATTGTGCGTTGGTACGTAGCTCCTGCGTTCTTCAGCCCAAAGGGCATCATAACAAAACAGAAGGTTCCGAAGGGGGTTATGAATGAAGTTTTGACTTTGTCAGATTCCTTCATCCAGATTTGGTGATAACCGGAATATGCGTCGAGAAAACAGAGGAGTTCTGAGCCTGCCGTAGAATCGATAACTTGATCAATCCTAGGCAGAGCGAACGGATCTTTGGGGCAAGCCTTGTTCAAGGCATTATAATCAACGCACATCCTTAAATCAGTGGTGTCCTTTTTAGGGACCATTACAGGATTGGAAAAACCACTCAATGTGGATGACCTCTTCTATGAATCCGGCTAACTCGAGCCGTGCTAGTTCCTTAGCTATTGCCTTACGCTTTTCGTTGCCGAAACGTCGTAAGGACTATTTGACGGGTTTAGCGTTCGGGTTTACATTTAAAGAGTGCTCGGCAAGTTCCCTAGGTACTCCAGTCATGTCAGATGGATGCCATGCGAAGATATCTTGATTTGCATGGAGGAACTTGACAAGCGCGCTTTCCTATGCGCTATCTAGGCCTACGCCTATCTGGGTCACCTTGGAGGGGTCATCATCCTTCAACGACGTCTTCTTCGTCTCTTGTGATGCCTTGAACTCCAGATTCGGCTTTGTCACCTCCTTCTTCATTGCGGGCATCTCGGATGGATCTATGCTCTTCTTGATCTCTTGGTACTCCTGGGCGTGCAGCATGGCTTCAGCAAAGGCGGCATTTCCACCCTTGCCCTCTCGCGCTTTCTTCGGGTCTCCCCTGATGGTGATCACGCCGTTGGGACCTGGAATTTTCATCATATTGTTAATGTAACACGGACGAGCCATAAAGGCCCAATAAGCTGGACGTCCGAATATAGCGTGGTACACGCTCTTGAATGGGACCACTTTGAAGGAAAGTGCTTCCGTCCGATAGTTCTTTGGAGTTCCAAAGGTAACATCCAAAGTGATTTCTCCCAGGGAATTTGCTTGTCTTCCTAGGACAGCCTCGTGAAAGATCACAAAGATGTGGTTCAGCTAGGTCTCCGAGATCTTCATCCGGCGTAGTGTTTCGACATACAGAATATCGATGCTGCTACCGCCGTCCATCTGAGTCTTGGAGAAACCATAACCGTCAATAAGTGGATTAACGATTAAGGCATATTTTCCTCGCCTGTGTAACTTAGGCGGATGATCAGCGTGGTCAAAGGTGATTGCCACTTCCGACCAGTCCAAGAATTGAGGGACAGCCGGAACTGTTGCATTGAGCTCATGTAGAACTTCTTTCTTGAGCTTTGCTGGTTGAGATCTGAGGAAGGTGACGTACGTGTCTTTCTTGGTCAGAAATTTTTTCTTCCCTTCTGGCTCGGGATTTGAAGCGTCAGCTTCCTCCATGTCGAAATCTTCCGTTGTCTCTTTATACTTTTCTTGATTCTTCTTCCCCTTCTTCTGCTTAGCCCTGTAGCCAGCGGTATCATCTCTCTTAATGTCGTCATTAAAACGACACTCGGCGTTTGTGTGGAACGAGCCCCCATTGGCGTCTAGGTCATGCACACATGGGTTATTGGCAATGTCGGCCCAAGAGTAGGTTTTGCCGGGTTGCTGGTCCCCTCTACCTTGAACTCTTGACATCCCACGACCACGTCCGTGGCCACCGCCGTGTCCTCCTCGTCCTCTAGACCCGAAAGTAGCAGTGACCACTGTTGTTTCTGCATTGGGCTTTTCTTCCAAGGTATTCTTGCGCTTCTGAGCTTGTTGCTTTGGTTGTTTTGCCGACTGTGGCACAGCTAGGGAATTAAGTAATCCCTCTGTGTCATCGTCAGCATCTGCATACTTGCTCGTTGTTTCTATCATCTCTCCCAAATCAGTGACTTTATCACACTTTAAGTGATGACGTAGTAAACCAATTGGGAGACCTGCAATGAAAGCTTCAATCGCAGTTTGGTCATTTACTCCTTCACAGGAGTTCTTGGTGTCGATCCATCGTCCGAGTTAATCCCGGTAATTTTCTTCGGATTTTTGAGTGCAACGCTGTAGGTCTCCTACCATACAGGGCCTCCGGTATGTGCCTTCGAAATTCCGAAAGGACGCGCTTTGTATGTCATACCAGTTATGGATGGTGTTCTCCGGAAGTTCATTGAGCCATGATCCTGCCGTCTTCCGCAACATAAGTGGGAGATATTGGGTTGCGACCAGGCTGTTTCCTCCTTTGGTGATGCAGCAAGCTTGGAAAAAATCCTGGAGCCAGGTATCTAGCCAAGCTATGCCATCGTAGGCTTGAATATGTCTTGAGATAGTGAATCCTTCCGGGAATTTTGTAGCTCTTATGCGTGGTCCGAAGCACATTGGGCCCACGTATATGTCATTATTTTCGCAGCGCCGCGCCTCTATGTTGGAGTTGATCCTGTGCCTTGCGTCATTTGGGGATAGAGATCGTCCTGAGTGACGGCTATGGCTATGGTGCCTTGGAGCCGGACTTCGGCTTCTGCCACCACCTCCTCCACCATGACGCCCTCCTTGGCCTCCTTGGGAGCCGTTGTGATGACTACTTGGTGGAGAGGGTGGAGTAGCTGGGTTATTTCTGGCTGATCGCCAGCCTCCGTCCAGAGCGTCAATATTCTGGTTCCAGGGAGGGTCTTCATTGTGACGAGCCCCCTGCCGGTTTTTCTCGGCATGGTGTCCGTCGTTTCCTCGCCCGTCAGCCGGACGGCTTGCGTGTCTAGGAGGTGGCATTCTTTGTCGGTCCTCCTCCCGACGTTTCTCTTTATCTTCTTCCCTACGATCTTTCGACTCTCGCCGATGAGGATTCCTCGGATTCAGTGCGGCGATTGCCTCTCGCTCCACAACTGGGTTAATGTTACGCCAGTCACGTGCAGCTTTGTGGTGCCGTCCTGATGATCTGGTTCTTGAATAGTTGTCTTCCCGACGGTCGGAACGATGGTGCTATTCCGAAACATGTTGGGGTCTTACGTCAGCCTAGGCCGGGTCCGTGCGACATTGGTTAGAATGGGAGACCAGCTTTTGGCTTCCGGACAGGGCGACCTTTTGCTATTCCAGGCCCTTGTTGAGTAGCTTAATGCCCAAACGAATCTGTTCTAGGCCCGGATTAGCGGATAGGATTTCTCGAGCTGCAACGGTGTTCAGTACTGGTGTTGGATACACCCAATCCCCGTTGCTATCGCGTCGAGGCATCCCATGTTCTCCTCCAAAAAGGACTTTGTGAATCTACCGGAATTGGTCGTCATGAGTATGACATTTCCTGATCTTCTGATGTTGCTTGGAGTTGTACTTCTCTGCAGTTGCCATGCGTTTCTTTTCCTCCTCAAGGTTTTTGGCTTCATCGAGGAGTACTTGGCGACGCGCTTCTAGGGCCTAGGCCCTTTCATCCAGCTCTTCTGCAGTAAGTTCTGCAGCTGTAGGAATAGGTGTGGTTAATGCAACAACGATGAGTTTACGTGCACCTTCAGTGATCACGTGTCCGTCCACCGATTCTTCTTTGGGTTATCCGGGATAAGTGCTCCATCCGAGTCTTCCTCGTATTTCTTGGCAATCACCTCCTCTGCTGGAGGATCTTTTGCCGGGGTCTTGTTCTTCTTGTTCTTCCTCTTTTCCTTCTTGGCAGCACCGGTAGCAAAGACGGCTTTGGGCCCATTTCCTGAAGTCAAACTTTGATCGGTACTTTCAGCCATTTGGTTCTTGGGATCATCTCCGAGATCCATGTTGTCATGTGCTTTGGGAGAGCTTTCTCCAGATCCTTCATCCATGTCTTCTCCTTTTGCAGCAGCTTTGGAGTTAACCTCCTCTTCATATTCCATGGAGAACTTCCGGAAATCTGCCGACGTCATCGAGTCATCTGAGGATGCCGGTAATTCGACGCTTGTTCCGATATCATCATGGAGTCGGTGTTATCGCCAGCCTAGGCGAAGCCGGATCCGGAGCCCACATATCCGACAAAGTGCGACACGCTCCTCCTGAGATAACTGCGGTCTTCATAGTAGGCTTCGTCGAAACGTTTGATGGTCTCGAGGATTTCGACTACGCCTGAGTTTTGCATCATCATGCATCTTAGTGTGTATCTCAGGAAAGGCCTGTCTGTCTCGGCGTCACTAGATCCGGAACCATTGTTGTTGCTATGCTCCTCCTGGATTTCGACTTCAGCAGGTGGGTCGATCTAGGATTCGGTCTCTCCAGGGAGATCCACTCCAGATTCAACTTAGACCGCCAGGTCTGCTTCAGGCTCAGATTTCTCGACTATCTCCACAACTAGTGCGGGCTAGGTGGGATTAGGGTTTTTTGAGATCCGGAACTCTGCCGCCTCCGCAGACAAAGGGGACCCAGAAATTTTGTTTGCCTCTATCATCACTGCAGGGGTGGGTGGGGCAGGTTCAGCGAAACCGATGTAAACATCGATCTCACCAAAAGACATGATGGTGTAGGTGGTCATGGCTTCCCTAGTCGGAATCCAAGTCTCGTCGAGAACGATGAGAGGGATGTCGCTGGCGTAGAGGATGCGACCGATGGTGATAGTCTTGCTGATTCCTATTCTTGCAGATTCTGCTCGGAACGCAGATTCGAATATCACTTGCCCCACGGTGGGCGCCAACTGTTGACGGATTGATGACAAGTATGCCATGAGGGTGTCCTCGAGGCGTGCGGAAGAGAGGGGTGTGAGACGTACGGTGTTCCGGGACGGTGAGCACACAAGTTTACCCAGGTTCAAATCCATCGGCTTTGGACGGATCCTACTCTTGCTAGCAATCAAGTAATACGGCAGAGCCGGAATATGGGTTACAAGGGGTTCGCCTGTGCGAGTTGATATTGTAGACTATTGTGTTGCCCCAAAGGCTCTCCCTAGGACGGCTTATATAGATATCCGGCCTAGGGTTTACAGAAGAGATCTATCCGGCTACGACTAAGAGTCAGTTACAAAGTACATCTTGAACTACAAGTAACACTATGGGCCTATGTCGGTAAGTCTTATGGGCCTTCCCGTAGCCGGATTGGACTCCGTCTCTTCTCCCTGACTAGGCCGCCCGTGAAGCTAAGCTCTAACCCGAAGTGGGCCACCCTGGTCAGTGAGGAACTGTGAGGATACCCGGAAAGTATATCCCCAACACCTCCTGTTGATCCATTTCTATCCGTGCTGCGATGCTTTAGTTTATGTACCATTTATATCTCTTGTAGACTCTATATTGCCTTGGACACCTCCTATTACCTGTTGTTTGGTAGATAGTTGGCCTTGCGAGTCTTAGTTGCTTGCTCATGTGCTACTTTGCGTCAGTGATGTTCCACCTTTGTTGGGAGGTTGGCACATGCTTAATGGTGGAGATGATCATGATTTAATTACAACTTGTTAATTAAATGATAGAGTGGATATAATTAATGAAGAGGCACCGGTGGGTAATAATTGAGACTTGGTTGTTACCGCCCACTGGTGTCCACCTAGGACCCAAGTTCTTGACACCTATTCTGAGATTGAGCGCACTAACCACATGTGGGGTGTCTAGGCACCCCTACGGCTTAGTACCTGATTTCAAAGTACTGTACTAGGGGCCACAAACTAGTTTGGGGTTTTAATGCCATGTTATGCCGTGTTTATTATCTGTTGCTCGATGAGCATTTACTAGTTTGGGGTTTTAGGATGTGGGTCGTTATGTTGAGGATTATACCTATGGCCTCTGATCTCTCGGCTGATCTCCCAACCTCTGGGTCCGTTTTCGGAGCCGTACGACTTCATTATGGGTAGATTAGTGGGGTGGCCTCCATGTACTTGCTTTGGGTCTAAAAATGCATCGTGTCCGAAGCCTCGCCGACATACCGATGGAAGTATGTTAATTGATCTGGCAAAAAGGGTTGAAGTGTGTGTGGATACTTTGGTGCACCCCTGCAGGGTTAAATCTTTCCGAAAAGCCATGTTCGCGGTTATGGACGACTTGGAGCATAGTTTCTCGATCATAGACAACTACAACTAAAGTTTACTGTTATAATTTAACTTGTATCCGATATGACTAGTAAGTTGGATAACCACCATGGAAAGAATGAATAAAACTGCCAACCGTGTGAGTTTCCTTAGTATGACTTCCTCGTTTGGTTTTCGAGGGGAAATACCAGGATGGGTATGTTTGGCGGCAGTATTAGGTTGGTTCCGCATATGTCTTTCTTATCTCTATCCAATAGCAGACATTTGTATTAAGTCTCTATAGGTTGTTTAGTGCATGCTTCGATGTCGCTTTAGTCCACCATACCTATGTAGGCGAGAGCCGCCAAATTCTAGACTCGCTGTGTACTGGCCTCAGTACTGACCGCTCTCTTTTTCCTTTGCCCTTTGTCGGCACCCCTTTTGTTTTAGCAGGATTGATATCGATGTCGTTAGCAGGGTTACCCTTCCGGCTTGGCCTAGGCAGGGTTATGGACGCCATTGGTTATTCTTCAGGGCTCTTAGCCCAATTTGCTTCTTATCCATACTCGGATGTGTGTCGTTTTAAAGGTGATTTGGATCTTTGTACTGTATATCTGTATTCTTCACTCGTTGAGTCATTTTGGTATATATATGTTCTGCGGGTTCCATCGTGAACTATTGTGTAATGATATTACTTTATTTTCCACCCGCACGTAAGTGCCTGGTGGGCATCTTTGAATCGTTTCTATGCTGGTTTTGCGGGAATCGCTAAAACATGCATACGGCCGATTCTAGGGTGTTACAGTATGCGTACACGAAAAATCATGTTTTTGAACTTGGACGACCCTCCGAAAAGGAATGAAGCCTATTGGTCATATTTGGATCTATAGAGAAATAGACATGAATGTTTAACATCTATGAAATAGTCGACATATCGAAAAAGAGTTTACGACAATGTTCAAAGAGTTGACTATGACAAGATTTGATCGTTCATAGCGATATTTCATCTTGACAGATTAATGTAGCAACCACTACATATAATTTAGTATATGGTAGTTGAACAAACAAAACAAAGTTCTTATAATAAAATGGTTACCTAGGACGTGTACATGACACGATCCGAAGGGTTTTGTTAAATCAAAGGATGGTAAAATGGGCATACAAACTTCAATGGTTGAAGTAAGCATAGCGGATTTGGAATCTTCACCATGATGAAACTATTAAAATGTTTAATTTTGTCGGAGATGATGAAGATGCTTGCATTTGCAAGAAATTAAGTGGGAGCATTGAGACATATTTCTAAAACATTATGTAGAGGACATATTGTTAATTAGAAATGATGTACCTTTTATTGACACAGGTTAAGAATTTCATTAAAATATGATTTTGATAAAAGACTTGGGAAAAACCGGAATATTTGGCATCAATGTCTATATGTATAGATTGAGGCGCTAATATGGTTGTGCCAGACATACATATATGAGATATTGAATGAGTTCAATTTGGAAATGACAAGAAAGGTTCTTGCCGCATGGAAATGGTTGAATCAAGATTCAAGTGTATTGACACTCGGTAAGTGAAACGAGATTCAAGTGTTTTGACACTTGGTGAGTGAAATCAGATGAATATTTTGATCTATAATGTATACAATGATATGTACATATTTAGATACGTCCTATGCTCTAAATGTTATGTGCATATACTAGAATGATTTATAAGATGATCATTGGACAATAGTAAGGATATTCTTATGATATTTGGAAGAACTAAAAGAGTATATTTATGTAGAGGTGACAAATAGTTACAAATAGTTCATTATAAAGTGTTACATTGATACTAGTTTGTTACAAGATACAAATTAAATTTATCTCAATATAAAATATGGGTGGCACAATGTAATGGAAAGGAGGTTCCATGATGGATTTGGATGAGTTCCAAAGTTGATACATTGTGATCGATACTACAACAAAATGCTAATTATATGACTGCTATAGTAGCAGCAAAGGAGGGAATTTGGTTAAGTAGTTTGTTATCAAACTAGGTGTGCTTTACAGTGGGCTAGTAATATGAAGATATATTGTGCGACAATTATATCAACATGTTTTAACCCAAAGGAACTAAATGTCTCACCAAAGGACTAAATTTATACAATGCCATCTCATTAGAGAATGAGTGATGCGTAGAGACGCAAATACATGCAAATACACTACTACAAGAAATCTGGGCTTATATGACCCTCCATTTTCATCACAGAATCATCACAGTGGTCCATTTATGACGATTCTATGACGAAAATGAGATTGTCAAAAGCTGAGCGTCGCAAATGAACTATAATGACGATTTTAATAAAATCGTCATAACTGTCTATGACGATACTGGAACGTCACAATATCTATGACGATCCAATATCGTCATGGGCCCTCTAGCCTGGCCAAGTCAGATCCAACGTGGCAAATCCTATGTGGCAAAATGTGACAAAATTAAATCGTCTTAAATCAAAATCAGCCCAGTCCATTTCTGGGTTCTACATGGGCTTGGCCCAACAATTCTAGCTTCTTTTTCTTGTCAAATCTGGTTAGCTACATGGGCCCAGCCGAACATTGTGACATTTTTATTTTATTTGCATTGGCCTTTTATATGGACAAGTTCTTACTTTCAGCCTTTTTATTTTGGGCTAGTCCCACCAGTAACATGGGTCCCAGTTGTCAGTTCGCATAGTTCATAAGGTCCCACTTGTAAGTGTCCATTTTCTCATGTTTCCACAGTAATTAAATAGATAATAATTAAATAAAGGCCAACAGAATACATGAAATTACTTTGATTCAAACAGGTCACATTCACGAATGATATTTCGGATAACATCAGCACATTACAATCACACAGTTCACATCAGGTGGAGCTACCAAAATACAATAAAACATTCAGAAAGTATACAAGCTAGCTATTTTTTGATATTTCAGAAGTTCACGCTTCATCTTTCTCTAATTATTCAGCATGTACCTGTAGTCCAACAAAAAGGCAATTAGGTATGAGGAGGCCCCGATGAGATATTTAGATAAACACACTGTAAATTGAAGAAAAAAACTCAGTTTTGATACTACAATTAGGGACAGATAAACTAGAACAAAGCTCCTTCCAAAACTTTAGAAACATTCTAGAAACAATATATACTGATCACTATCGTAAAAACGAAGAACATGTAGAATTAGACTTGGTGAAACAAGATTGCCAACCTTCTGCTAACGAACATGAGCAAAAGGAACAATAGTACTGTGTGATGAAGCTATTAGCAGGTTGATAACATGATCTTAATAGTGAAAGGCAACAACATAAGCAGCTGAACAATCAATAGCAGATCAAACATGACTCAAATACACTAGTCCAATGCCACTACAGAATTATAGATCAACTTAAATATTATTAAACTAAACTATTCAATTGCATGATGATCCCAGGAAAAAATATTGTAGCTCTACCACACATTTAGCTCACGAGTATCACAATTATTCCGATGACACAAGAGTAGATAAACACTTCTTCTATCACAACCATATCTCATATAACAAGTGGAGGAGAAAAGGGATGAACCAGGGAATTTACATACACCATGGAGCTCATGAAGAGAAGTAGTAGGGGGTGAGGTCAGTAAGATCTAAAGACATAGCCAGTGGATCTTATTTCGTCGACCACTCCAAGTCAATGCTACTAGTGCACTCCAAGTTGCGTGCCTCTTCTCATCTCACCTCCCCATCTACCAATGAAATTCTCTGTATGCCAAAACATGCTGGCTAGCATCAACAACTACCCATCAATGTAAAAACAACTATAGTTTGATGTATGCCAAGCCACATCACATCTTAGGGCACAGTCACAGTCTTGGTTGCATGAAAGATCACAACAAATTAAACATGACAGGGTAAATATGTATAAGAAACATTCAAGGAACCAGAAAAACATGTGTCCAGGATATTCGAAATACACTAGCAAAAATAATAAGGTGCCACATTAAACAAAGGGAAACGCTAATGCTATTTATAGTTGTATTCATTCAGATTCTACAGCCATTTAAATATAATATAGATGAAGCATGTAGATAAAGTTATTTGTTAGAAGGAAAAGCTCAACACCATGACCACTGTTACTGACAGTAAAATGGGTAACTAATTATTTATCTGATGGAAAATAGCTAAGCTAATAGGTAATGAAAATTTTGGGCATAGGCAAATGCAAGTAATATGAGGACACCATTCAACATATATTATACATTACTAATCCAAAAGGGAGTCATGACTCATTTCACAAATGTTGCCAGCGGCGTGGACATGACAATATAGGCAATGCAAGTAATATAAACACACCATTCAACATATATTAGGAATATTACTTATCCAGCAGCACTAAACCACAGCCCTGACATGATTCTGATGGTTATTTCAAAAAGCAGCACTACATCATTACACCAGCATCACGCACGCTAGCTATTTCAAAAAGAAAGCACGCTAGCTATTTCAAAAAGAAAGAACGCTAGCTATTGCAAGTGGGTAACTATTTTCTGATGATATAATCTTAAACTTGATACTAGCTATAGTACTAGTCCAGTACATAGATATATTCGAGAATAGATTAATCATGTATGTATGCAAATCCAATCGATTGGCGCCGAATCAAGGCGATGACTGTGCAAAGCATGTGGATACATCAGAACTTAGAAAGCAACCAAAGCTTAACCATGAACAAGGATAAAAGAGAATTCAGAAGTGGTACTAGTGAGTACTTGACCTGAAGCAGATGAAGAGGACTTGAGGCGGGAGGAAGACGCCGCAGGCGATGGGGAGGTACATCATGCGGACCGGGTTGATGGGCTTCGGGAGCTTGCGGTTGAAGTGGAGAATCATCAGGAACAGGCACCACATCGACCAGTCTTCCGCCGTCGCCGAGCTGTTGAGGAACATCTTTAGCCCGCCGTAGCACTCGCTCTGCACTCGTGACAGAATCCAGCATATCACCTCGTGAAAAAAATCCAAGAACCAAGTCATCACAAGAATCAATCAAACATTCACTCCTAGACATGCACCACCATCTAAACTAGGAGCCATGAGCGAGTCGTACATACAAGATGGGTTCGTCCTACAACAAAATACTATGAAGATGAGGACTCACCGGATATGAGGCGGCGGCGGCCTTGTTCCCACACGCCGGAGGAGACAGAGCCCCGATGCTGCACCAGGTCATGGTCCTTCCCCGGGAGGCGGCGGCTTTGGCTCCTGGTGGAACGCAGGAAGAAGCAGCAGCATCACGGTCAGGCGACCACCAGTAGGCTGGTGTTGCGGAAGATCTCTATGTCCGAGCAGATTGGGGCGGATCGAAATCTGGCTATCGACAAGGAGGGGCTCCCTCGATCTGGATGTGGTCGGGCGCAGGGAAGAAATCCCGTGAGTAGATATGTGGGTCGAGGGTGATGTGCCGGACATGGTGTAGAGGGGAGGAGGGGCGTCGGGGTCTCAGGTGGCCAGCGATGTGTCGCTGGGAAGGAGTAGAGCGATGCATCGGGGTGGAGGCGGCACACACGGGTAGGTGCGATGGGAGAATATATGCTGCAAGCCGTCTGGGATGGCCGGCGAGGTGGCGCCCGGGATCTTATTATGGGATGGCCGGCGAGGTGGGGATCTTGCTCAGGTGGCGCTGCTTCCCATGTTTGTCATCGGGGAGGGGAGAAGAAGATGGAGATGGAGATCTGGGGCACAACAGAGGCTGGTGCACAACGGAGCGTGCCTATGATGGAGCGGGTCGGGCACATTGGCTACAGATCTTGGGAGGTTGGTGGTGGCGGGGCCAGGTAAAATTGAGTGGAGGTGGAGATGGCGGAGGGGAGGAGGGCCGTCGCTTGGGGAGAATGGTGGCACCGGAGGGGAGCTGCCGGCCAGGGGAGAAGTGGCGGCAGTGTTTGATCTGGAAGGAAGAGGAGGGGATCGCGGTGGTGGCGCCAGGGAGAGAGAATAGGAGGTTGCTGTTGTGTTAGGTCATGGGCGTGTGGGGGTGAGGCGCGGGCGCGTGGGGAGTTGGTGAGGCCGTGGGTGTGCTTCTTCATCTGAGCTTGCACGCGTTGGATGGACACTGAATGGTCCAGATCAGGTCGCGATGGAGGATCCGTGGGAGTTTGTTTCCTGCGATTTGATTGGTTGCAAACAACCACACGCGGACGCCAAACGACTAATGTTATCGTTATAATCGCAGCACATTTTATGATAATGTGTTTATCTAGTGCACACATGTACTTCTTAGAATGGTGAACAATGTTATCGGAGAAAGTTTTCATATTCATTCCAAAAAAATCCATTTTTCATTTTCCGAGTGCAAAAAACGGAGCGTTTTGCGAAGCAACTACCAAATGACAGTTTTAGAATACTACCACCCCATTTTTAAAAAATAGTAGACCACCTTACATGAACAATGTCCCAACTAGGGTATCTGAAAGATTTCTGTCCATCCATGACGAAAAAGACAAATTCCTGCCGAATCGGTAGGAAGTGGGTCTGATTTGCACTACATGTACATTATCTGATGCCCATGATTTTTTGAAAAAATCATTTTTAGACTCGCAATATGTATTTTATTCAGAGATCGAATGCAAATTTAGTGAGGCTCGGCCCCTAGGTAAGAACCTTCGTGCCCGCCGTTTTGACCATTCTTTGAAACTGGCATAAAAAATTCAAAAACAGTCCCAACTATGTGAATCCTTCGTGTGGCCTCATGTTATGTGACATAGTTGCAAGAAAAAATATCAAACTTGGTAAATTTATTGCGTCTCGAATAAACCTTCTTAGAAATGACCTATCATGTTCGAGGTTTCATGACTTTCGGGCCAAACGACGAGTGTTTTGGCTAGAATCAGGGCATAGTTTGTCATAATGTGCTCGTATTGTGCACGCGTGTGCATCTTCGGATGGCGGACAATGTTGCAGGAGGAAGTTTTCCTTTTCGTCCCACAGAAAATCCATTTTCTATTTTCCGAGCGCAAAAAAAGGGGCGTTTTGTGAAGAAACCACCAAATAATAGTTTTAGAATACTACCACCTCATTTTTCAAAAATAGTAGACCACCTTACATGGACAATATCCCAATCAGGATATCTCAAACCTTTTTGTCCACCCATGGCGAAAAAGACAAATTCCTGCCTTATCGATAGGAAGTGGGTCTGTTTTGAACTACATGTACATTATCTGATGCCCATGATTTTTTGCAAAAATCATTTTTAGACTCGTAATATGTTGTTTATTCAGAGATCCAATGCAAGTTTAGCAAGGATCAGCCCCTAGCTAATAACCTTCATGCCCACCGTTTTGACCATTGTTTGAAACTGGCATAAAAAATTCAAAAATTGTCTGAACTATATGAATCCTTCGTGTGGCGTCAGGTTATGTGACATAGTTGCAAGGAAAAATATCAAACTTGGTAAATTTATTGCGTCTCGAAAAAACCTTCTCAGAAAAGACCAATCATGTTCGAGGTTTCATGACTTTCGGGCCAAACGACGAGTGTTTTGCCTAGAATCAGGGCGTAGTTTGTCATAATGTGCTCGTATTGTGCACGCGTTTGCATCTTGGGATGGCGAACAATGTTGCAGGAGGAAGTTTTCTGTTTCGTCCCACAGAAAATCCATTTTCCATTTTTCGAGCGTAAAAAACGGGGTGTTTTGTGAAGCAACCACCAAATGATAGTTTTAGAATGCTACCACCCCATTTTTCAAAAATAGTAGACCACCTTACATGGAAAATTTCTCAACCGGGGATTCGTGAACCTTTCCGTCCACCCCTGATGAAAAAGATAAATGTCTGCCGAATCGGTAGGAAGTGGGTCCGATTTGAACTACAGGTACATGATCTGATACAAATGATTTTTTGAAAAAATCATTTTTAGACTCACAATATGATGTTGCTTCAGAGATCTAATGCAAGTTTAGCACGATTCGAACCCTAAACAATAATTATCACTACCTAATTTTAAACTCACATTCTGAATTATGATATTGTCCGTACTATGGACAAATGTGATATTAGTAAATCAACTATTTTTAAATAATAAAGTTATTTATATTTAACACCCTAAGATGATCTACTAAATTTTATAGAAATTTAGAGACAAAAAACAATTACTTTGGACTTCCTATGAAAAAGCCACAAAAAATTAAGAAAACAGAAAAAAAAACTACTATAACTAGACCAAGATAACAGTCAATGTCGGCCCAAGATAACAATCAAGCCCACCTACCTTCCCACCTAAGCCCATTCCCAGCAATTGAGGACTCGACCCAAGACCACTTATTGAATAGTTACAACCTGTCGATGTAGTAGTATGACACAAAGGAACAATGGTAAATTACAAGTGTCTCGAAAAAACCTTCTCAGAAATGTGAATCCTTCGCGTGGTGTCTTATTATGTGACATAGTTTCAATTAAAAATACCAAACTTGGTAAATTACAAGTGTCTCATTTTTAGACTCACAATATGATGTTTCTTCAGAGATATTCTAGCCTTTCATTTCTTGCGAGCCTAGCCTTTCATTTCTTGCGATCCAATGGCCTTTCCTATCTCCAATGACATCACAAGTCAAACACAATCATTTACGAAGGAATGCCACCGCCTATTAATTTTTGCCTGACCGAATCGTTCTATTCCTTCACCTTGTCTCTCTAAGCGTTCTTTGTGCTACGCTAGGGTTTGAGCAGCGCCGCCGCCTATCATCACTGTGTTCCAATCACCGCCCCCATCCATCATTCCCGCGTTCTGATCGCCGCGCCGACCCTCACTGTTGACATCCGATCGCCTCCATTGCCACTCACCGCTGCCGGCCGATCGCCATCGCCTGATCGCTGCCGCAAGGACAGTCATCCCATTCCATGGCGAAGGAGCGCAGGCTGGTTGCGCCTCCGGCTGCCACGCATGGGTCCTAGGTTGGACATGAGCGAGAACCAGGTTAGCTACGCATCGCCCCATTGCTTATTGTCCATACCTTGCACTGCAATTCAATCATTGGGTTAGCTACGCATCGGCCAGCCTCATATTATCAGACCAGTGTATAGTAGTTGTTGCACTTGCTTATCTTGAGGCGATTACATGATTAGGTTATGAAAAAAGAGAAGTATTTATACATCAATGAATAATGGGGTTGATTTGACAACATTATTTCTGAAGAGTTCAACTTCAACTCTTAAACTTTATAGGTGCAAATGGGATAACATCAGTCTTCCCCAATAACAACACTTGTGCGCTAATTAACTGATAGGATGAGTATATACTTGGTCTCTTATTCAGTGAATGAATTCAATTCACACCATGGTTACAAAGCTTCTATCATATTTTATCTAGGAGCTAACAAGACATGAGGAAGAGAAGATTGCTGGTGTTGGATGCAATATTCATGGATGTACGTGAGCCTAAAAAATAGAAGTCATTTTCCCAAAAGCTACTTCCAAAATTTACTGAAGCTCAATAAAGATTTGATATTCATGTTTGTATAATTGAATTTGGTTGACTACTTAATCTGGTTTACTTGAATTTTGCCTACCGCTTCATGCAGACCAAGCACAAGATATATAAGGTATTTTTGTATCAACGGCTTCATCTTGTTTGCTTTATCTCGGCTTACATAAAAGTTCAATAAAACATGGGCCTTAGTGAATTACAATGAGTAAGAAAGTTTTAGGAGAATTCCTCCAAAAAAGAAAGTGGAGGGTTGCTTATGTACGATGGAATTGTTCTTGCGGTTCCTTGACAATTGTTAGTTGGGTTTTTACTTTGAAGGGGACAATTATTATTGAATCGTTTTGTCATTTATAAATTGAAGTGTTTCTTGGTAATCGAACTGTGACACTCACTCTACAGGGATCCACGGTGAGGTTTCTCAATCGGTGTCTCATATCACATGAGATAATAAATAGCTATGAGCACAACTATTGTTAATTTATAGGAGTTTGATCGTAGCGTTGCATGTACACACTAACTAGTATGGACTAATATGGGATTAGTAGAACCACAATTTAAAGTACTCATACTATTCATAATTAACATCCTAGTATGATATAATGAAATTTATAAAAATTTAGAGACAAAAATCAATTATTTTGGAGTTCTTATGAGAAAGATACACAAGAATTATGAAAACACAAAAAGAAAAACGAAAAAAACCTAACCGGACCTAATCTACTACACCCCAAGGTCAAAGGCCGCCCAAATATACCTTCCCAGCGAGGCCCATTAGAGGAAACATGGCTGCCAGACCCAGTTTCAATCACGGGTTATAGTTAAATGAACTGAGCGCCAATATGTGTTATCTAAGTTGTGTTGGTCTGGTGGTTAGGTGCCTTCTATCTGTGGAGAGGTCTCAGGTTCGAGTACCCCACTGGCCCTTTTTTTGATTATTATTCCACACGCGAGCACGAGGTCAATTTGTGGGGTCTGACACGTAGGTATGCCACATATGCAAAAACTAACACATAGACATGCCACATAGATAAAAATTCTGGGCAAATTCTTACCCATTTCAACTTTATTCTGTTTTGGACATTATGACCAATTTAAATCATTGTAATCAGCTATAATAAATGCCATAGGCTAAATCCGTCATATTATGACAATTTTAGCTAGTGCAAATATGACGTTTTGGAGTCAAAACGTCTTAAATTTTCAAGGTTTTGACCCCTTCGAATGGCTTATGACTATCTAGTGCGATCTATGACGATTTTGTTCACGGTCACTATCAGAAGGTCATAGTTTGCCACATTTCTTGTAGTGCACGCGGACCTGAAAATGTCAGATCTAGAGATTATGTTAACCACTAGCAAATGCGCATATACAACACCAGAAAGCCATAGGTGTTGAATGCGCAAGTTTACAGACTAGATCATTGACTCTAGTGCTAGTGGGAGACTAAACGGAATATGCCCGAGAGGCAATAATAAAGTGGTTATTATATTATTCCTTGTTTATGATGAATGTTTATTTTGCATGCTATAATTGTATTAATTTGAAATGTTAATACATGTGTGTTTAATAAAAAATAAAGGGTTCCTAGTTATACCTCTCTTAAACTAGCTCGTTGATTAACAAGATGATCAAGGTTTCCTGGTCATAGATATTGGATGGTGTTAATAACAAGGTCACAACATTGGTTGAATGGTGTGATGAACATTCATCCGGAGTATAGCAATACGATCAAAGTCATTGTGTTTAAATTTCTATAACATCAAACGAAGTAATTCTAGTCCTTAGACCATCAGATCATGTCAATCACTAACATTAGAAGAGTAACTTGATAATATCAAACATCACACCGTAACAGGTTGACAATAAAGGTTGGTTCAGATACTACGAAGGTGTTATGTAGAGGCTCATGGATCAAGAGTGGTATTTGTCCATCCCGATGAAGGATAGATATACTCTGGTCCCTCTCGGTGATATCACATTGAGATAGCTTGCAAGCAAGTGATATGATCACTAGAATGTCATACCACGAGAATGAGAAAAGAGTGCATGTCGGTAAAGAGATCAACCTAGGTATGGAGATACTGATGATCGAATCTCAAACATGTAATATATTGCGAGACAAACGGATTTAGTTACGACGCTAAAAGGTTCACATGATCACTAGAGTCATCGTTGAATGTGTGGGAGTCAGTATGGATCTCTAGGTCCTGCTGCTGATTATTGATCTGAGAGGGGTCTCGATCATGTATGCATTATTCGCGAACCATAGGGTGACACACTTAAGGGGTATCGAAACCATTTATGAGCAAATGTGTTTCAGATAAAGATTAAGAAAGCGCTAGAATCATTTCAATGGAAACCAGAATTGTTTCGAGTGAAATTATAGAAACTGGTTCTGCATGTGATATGGAAATGTTGCAGGGGGTTTTATATGAATGTTTTTTAAGTAAAGTAATTAAAAAAATTCTTAATAAAATAAATAAAATTGTTCTATTAAATGAGAGATGCATTGATTTTGGTGGAAAATTAATACAACTTTGAGTGGAGATGGAATTAATGGTAATGGGCTAAGTGGAAGCTCTACTCACCATTATGGAGGGAGAGGTGGGGCACACCATGCCCATGCGCATGGATCCATGGGGGGATGCCCCCTCCTCCTATAAAAGGAGATCCCCCCTCCTCCACTCTCACACCTCGACATGAAGGATCTCTCTCCCCCTCTAGAAATTATTCCCCATGGTCTCAGATTAGCGAGATACATGTTCTCGGTGGCTTTGTCTAAAAGGAGTTGTTGCTTTCGCTGCATTGCTAGAGCAAGGATGCAGAGGTTGTCGGGACACTAGACGTGTGTGTGATCACGGATGCATTGCTGCTTTGTGGTGCTGGACTTGCTGGTGCTGGACCTGCTGACTTGCTAGTGCTGGACTTGCTGGACTTCATCACGATCATGAGATCGGCAAGTGTACGACTACATCATCCATGAGTTCAACCTTGTTAACATTGCTTTGTCGCTCTTCAAGGTTATGTTCTCTATGGATGTATATCCACTCGTTGATTATATCTAGGTAGATAGATCTTGGTGCTTAGTTATTCACGCATCCAATAGTGTGCGGATTATCCGCGAATCTTTGGCAAGTGTTGCACTTCTGGACGATTTCCTTGGCATCACGCATCCAGCTCGTAGAGGTTTAGCGACAAGGGAGCGACTGCCGGTGTGATGCCCACATGTGCCCTCATGTATCTCGAGGAGAATTCCCCTTCCGTCATTGTTGGTGACGCATCGCTGGAGGACGCCCGTGATGCTATGCTTGTACAACTCGTCGTTGATGATGGTGAAAGCCTTGGAGCATCGCGCTATGTGTCGTGCGTCTGTTGGGTCATGCAGCAGCCTTTGGTGAGCAGGTACGTGATGTATAGCTGCTTCCAAGATGGCTCGATGATCATGACCTCCATGGGACCTTCGGGTGCGGATCCCTGTTCTGCATTGCTGGAACCCTCAGCTTCTTTGGGCAGCGTATCCCCTGAGTCCATTGATGTGCTGGATCATCCTGTAGGAGTCTTCGGCTTGATGGAGCGCTCGCAGATCTTCTCGAGGAATACGCCTGGTGGCACCAGGGTGCAGGTGGAGCCTATGTTGGCGAGCATGTCGGCCTCCACATTGCTTTCGTGGCCTATGTGCCATGGCTCGTAGCCGTCGAAGTCTCCTTCGAGTGTGTTGTAGAGGTCACGGTACGCAACCATGTTGTCGCTCACAGCATCGCACATGTTCATGGTTTTCTGGATCACAAGGTTGGAGTCACCGTCGATGATGAATCAGGTGGTGCCACAGGCCTTAGCCATCCGCATCCCGTGGATCAACGCCTTATACTCTGCCTCGATGTTGGACGCGCGGAACTTCATCCGAAGGTTGTATCGCATCTTGTCACCTTGAGGGGACGTTAGGATGATGCCCACGCCAACTCCTTCCTTGCGTTTGGACCCGTCAAAGTTCATGGTCCAAAGGTTGGACATGTCTGGTGTATCAGGGAGCTGGTTCTCCATCCATTGGATGAGGAAATTCTGGTAATACCTATGACTTGATCGCCACTCGCCGCTCGTAGGTGATGTCCCATGGGGACTGCTCGATGCCCCAGAGGGCGACCCATCCTGTAGCATCGGGGTTGTTGAGGATGTGGTTCAGTGTGGTGTCGTTCACCACGACTATTGGGTGCTCCTAGAAGTAGTGGAGTAGTCGTCGTGCTATCATGAAGACACCATATGATAGCTTATGGTAATGCAGGTACCGCTGCTTTGTTGGTGTAAGGACCTCGTTGAGGTAGTATACGGGGCACTGCACCCCATGGATTTTTATCTTCGGCCCGTTCTACCACCATCACGGTACTGACCACCTAGTTGGTGGTGAAGATGTACAACAACATTGGATCCTTCTCCCTAGGGGTCACCAGCACGGGCGAGGTGGATAGTAGGTGCTTGAGATCTTCGAATGCTTCTTGCGCCTCATCCGTCCACTCGAATTTTTCAGTTTTGCGGAGGAGTTAGTAGAATGGTAGTGCCTTGTCGCCCATTCGATTGATGAATCGCCTAAGCGTCGCAATTTTCCTAGCCAGCTGCTGGACGCTTTAACATTCTTCAGATTCTCCATGGCTAGTATGGCTCTTATTTTCTTCGGGTTGGTTTCAATTCCCCTGGATGATATGAGGTATCCGAGTAATTGCCCAGATGGCACGCGAAAGGCGCAGTTCTCCGGATTCAGCTTGATCCGGTAGCAGTCGAGGTTGTTGAAGGTCTCGCGGAGGTCATCGATGAGAGTAGCATCCTCCTTGGTTTTGACGATGATGTCTTCGACATAAACTTGGATGTTTCGACCAAGCTAGATTTTGAGGCAGGCCTACATACACCGTTGATAGGTGGATCCTGCATTTTTCAGCCCAAAGGGAATTGTGGTGTAGCAGTAAACGCTAAAGGGCGTGATGAAGGCCGTCTTCTCCTGGTTCTCCTCCTTCATTCGAATCTGATGATAGCCTAAGTAGGCATCGAGGAAGTAGAGACGTTCGCATCCCGTGGTGGAGTTGATTATCTGGTCGATCCGCGATAATGGGAAGTGGTCCTTCGGGCAATGCTTGTTGAGAGACGTGAAGTCCACGCACATCCGCAGGATATCCGTGTCCTTTTTAGGAACAAGCATGGGGTTAGCTACGCAGGTGCTTTCCTTTATTTCGCGTATAAAATCGGTGTCAAGGAGTCTGTTGACTTCCATGCCGACCGCCTTTGCCCTTGGATCTGACAGTCGACGCATCGACTGCTTGACTAGTCTTGCAGCTAGATTCACATTGAGTGCGTGCTCGGCTAATTCCCTGGCAACTCCTGGCATCTCAGTTGACACCAGGCAAATATTGCCCAGCGCTCATGGAGGAATTCGACGAGCGCGAGTTCCTATGCGGGACTCAAGTTGTTGGTGATGAGGATCGTCTTGGTCGGGTCCGTTGGGTGGACCCGGACTGCCTTGGTGTTCACCAATGAGTCGAAGGACTGGTCTGGTGCGTTCTGCTTGCTCACAGGAGGAAGATTGTTGTCTGTCAACTCCTTGAGCCTTGCCAGCTCTTCCTTCATGCCAAAGGATTGGGATATTTTATTGAATTCCCTATTGCAGCTATCTAACTTGGCGAAGCTCCTGTTGATGGTGATAATACCGTTGGGTCCTAGCATCTTCATCTACAAGTAGGCATAGTGCGGGACCGCCATGAACCTCACGAACGCGATACGTCCGAGGATTGTTTCGTATTGCGAGGGCCAGTCAACCACCTCGAATTCGAGGTGTTCTCACCGAAAATTTGCGGGCGTGCCGAAGATGACATCAAGATTTATTTTTACCTAGGGGTACGCCTTTCCCTAGGATGATGTCGTGGATCGTTGTTTCGGATTCCTCCAGGCAGGAGAGGGGGATCCGCATGGCACGCAGGGTGATGCAGAACATGATGTTGATGCCGCTGCTGCTATCAATAAAGACTCGACTCACCTCGTAGCCACCAATGTGTGCCTCGAGCACCAGGGGAGAATGACCTAGGCGAGGCACTTGGTGTGGGTGGTCACTTTTGTCGAAGGTGATGTAGGACTCGCACCCGCTGAGGACTCAATTGTCGAGGGTGGAGAGTTGACGGCCAAGTTGATTTGGTGAGTGATTGACTTTTGCACCCTATTGGAGGGACGCCCCTTCTAGATCATACCCATGTTCCCCAGCGCTCGTGGGTACTATTTGCCTCAGTTGTTCTGTACCGGCACAGCCGCAGGCTGCGCGGGTCCTCCAGGCGGGGGTGGTGGTGCTCCATGAGCTATGGCGCCTGGGGCGGATCCATACCCCGGATTTATCACGTTGCAATTTAGCTGGAGTAGGCCTTCGTGGAGCTTCAGGAACTAGCGGTAGTCCTTGAGGAGGTGGCTGGATTTCTTATTGCCATCGTGCTTGTCAATGTAGAAATGGATGTTGCAGGGTCGAGATAACTTCTCCTGGATGGATGTTCTAGGTGCTTCATCATGGGTGCGGCATTGCCACACTTGAGCGGGTTTCCCGCTGTCACGGTAACTGCTGCTACGATATCCACTACTGCGGTTGCCTTTGTCGCGCTTATCAGCATAGCCGGCTGTGACCATGTGGACTCCCTCACCGTCTTCATAACCAGGAACATCATGGCCATGTCATCCTCTCAGTATCGAAATATTGCTATAGATAAACTGCATGCCTTGCCACTACACAAGAAAATTATTATGCTTTTATAAAACATAAAAAATATATACTAACATAGTATATAACTTATTTATTTTTCTACTTGAAAAATTCCTTGTCCATCTGCTATGCGTGATTGCTGGTAGCTCAACTAAAAAATGTTATACATAATGTAATAGGTAGTACTTAAAAACATGGATAGGCGGAGTTTTTTTAGGGGTGGGTGTGTCCAAAAAACACTAAACTGAAGAAAAATGGGCCAAGCAGGGATTGATGGGCTATTATCTATGGGCCATTTTTCATGGGCTCTCCCCCAAACTAATTGGGCTATTTGCCGCGACCGAATGACATAAAACATGGCCGAATTAGTAGGTCTTGGGCTATAATGAGGCCGGATGGGATAATTTCTTAGGCTCAATAATTAAAATCTCGAGGTATGTTCTAGGGCTCGGCCGGATTCGAAACAAAGACGTCAACAAGGGGAAAAAGGTATACAATATGAGCGCCTAGATCTTAGGCGCCTGAGAACTTGTTATGTTAAGTCGCTAACGTCACCTTACTAATTGTGATAATTCTGTTGTAACTCATTAAATTCGGAGTTACAATCTAGTTACAACAAATATGTAACCCTCACATTGCACGAATCGTGAGGTAAATCTAATGGCAAGAGAGGTGACTGAGAACTAAGAAGTTCTTAGGCGCCTGAGAATTGGCAAATCTGATTTCACAGATATTTCTGTGAAAATTTTGGACAAACACCCCGCGCCTGGCAAAACTTTCCACCGAGACCAAAACTTTCCTAAGCGTGTCCTCAATCGAGCAACCAGCCCCTGTCTCTTCAAATTTTGCATCATTCTTATGGGAGATGCACCAGATTAGAATCAGGCTACAAACTTCTCCACGCCTTAAAATAAACTTCTCGACGCCTTTCTATCAACACTATCAGACTACCACCATTGGCCACGCCATTATTCATGAGACACACCAGCCGGCGGTCAGCTGGGAGAGCCCCACGCTTCGCCTGCTAGATTCAGGCACTGCACATTCTTCTTGGCTTTGGTTTGTTCTCCAACTCTCCTTGAAATAGTTAAAGCTTGCGACCATCTAGATTGACAAGGTCCTTGCAGATTTGGGTAGGTACGTTCTTTAGGTAAATCTATTGTAAAGCTCTGGACAGAAGAGTTGAAAAACATCTTAAAAAGGAATTGGCAGAGATCCTATGTAAGCTTATGACATGATATATTCCTCATCCTTCTTGGATACGATGGAGCATTTGGTTGTTGATGTACCTCACGGGGAAGTAGTTAGAGGTACAATACAGTATAGATGGATGTACCCTATAGACGTCGACTTCGCATTTCCTAGGAGCAGGAAGATATCCATAGATAGTTTGATAATGAGTGTTATGCAAAGATATCTTCACATATAATATAGACTGTACAGAAGTTAGATATATTCAGATGTATGAGTTGGCTATGTTTTGTAGGTTCTTCGCAGAAATAAAAGTACTAGCTAATTTTGTTCCACCAATAAAATACCGGATGGACAAGATCTAAGGATCATGTAAGACACTCAAATTGCATTGTGAATTGTCTATGAATTGTACAGATGGGATAACTTCTTGTCTATTTGTAACGCTAGATTTTAGAGCTTGAATTTCTGGCCGTTATCTGTGGTCCTGATAGGAATATAACAAAAACTTCAGCTTGAATTCCAATGTTGTCTGCCATAGCGTTGATGTACCTTATGTGGAGACTGACGCAGCTGGAGGTTTACCTGATGAACCTACACTGGATTGCTTTTAGACTCTAAATTCTACACTTGACATTGTCGTCCCAAGGAAAAGAAGGTTGTGTATCTGGGATACCGCCTTCTATACAACAAGATGCTGGAGGTAATGATTTCCTATGGAAATCCCTACCATTATATGACTTGTACGAGTGATTATCTTAATGTAATTGAATTGCATGTACCTGTCTATCAATGAAAATGGCAAATCTTTTACCTTGTTTCAAAAATATAAATATTTGCATGTCTCCTTGTCTTAGTCGATACAAAGAAGATATTGTTTTTTGTTCAAGTCATGTGAACAAATATGTTTGTATGTGGAGACATAAATGTGGATTAGGTAAAAAAATCAGCATAAATTTGCCAAATCAATAACCCAAGCATAATGGCATTACAAGAAAAAGAACAAAACCATCTTTTCACCATGCTTGTGAAAAGGAGATGAGCAAGGAACCATGCCTAGAAGTGGCAAAGGCCTCTTCATGTTCATCTCATCTAGCATTGGTTTATCATCGATAATACTTAATCATCCGAATATGATTACATACTAGGAGTAGTTTCAGTTCCACACTATAGTTCAACAGGCAAAAGTGTAATAAATGCATAGGGTAACTCCATAATACAGGTTCTAGAGAAAAGCATACAGATCATAAGAAAGACAGCTCCGCATCACAGTTCACCACCTTCAGCTGCAACAGTCTCTACAGATTCTAAACTCAATTAACCACCTCCTTCAGGTGGCACAATGATTTTGGGAGCAGGATCAGAAGCACCAATAGCAGCGCCAACACTGGTAGCACAAATCTCCACAATAGGTGAACTATCGAGCACCACTATGTCCTCTGGAGGATCTTCACTGCCATCTCCAACCGCACAAGTCTCTATGGATGGTAAAACCAATCCACCACCTCCATCATCTGGCACGACGATGGCAGGTGCAGGCTCATCAGTACCAGCTATAGTTGCATAAGTCTCCACAGAAGGTAAACAAGGTGGCATCTTAGGTGTAGCAATCTCACATCCATTTTCTACTCCATCATCAGGAAACTAAGAGTCTTCTTCAACTTTCTGCTTCTCCAGTTACAAGATAAACACAGATTATAGTGAAAGCATATGCATGGGGCGACAAGAACATATGTCATTCTATTGATTTACCTTGTCGTCTTGGATAGCAGAAGTCATAGAATTGGAACCTATTTCATCAAGAATCCTCTTTTTCGCTCCTCCCCCTATCTCGTTCTGCAGTAAGTTGTAATATTGATTACATGATATTGATTGTCAAATATATGCAAAAGTTGAAAAGTTTGCGTTGTCGAACTACCAACTTTGAATGGATCCCCACTGTTCTTATTTATGGGATCTGGCACAGAAACCAAGCTTCCATGCAATCCTATTCTACAAAAAAAGATGCATACCCAAGATAAGAACTACAGAAGGTTGCCATGTCGATCTCGCCGCCACTTGTAGAGGACAGATCCGAGGAGCTGGTCGGCAACAATATGGAGCGAGACGCCAGGGGGCAGTAGTGGATGGAAGAAGGGACTGAGTAAAAGAGGTTGTGTGTGCGTGGGGGAGGCCGGTGAGGGAGTTAAATCCATCTTGTCTCAGAAGGAACATGGTGCCACGTGCACCAGCGTGTGTAAAACTCCCTCATTCTCTCTTCTGTGGCAGCTACTATCAGTAGTACTCCAACTGGCTTCATCGAGTTCTCTGGCACTAGTAGACCTTTACTACTACTCAGAAGAAGAAAAAACTAGACTAGCACACCGTCATACATTATTGCCTTGTCAAATCACTAGCGATGCCATGATGAGCGACATGTTTTTACTGGTAAACCAAGAAACATCATGTTCCTTCCAGCGCATGCAGTTTCTGAGTGAAGTACCAACATGTCCAACTTATCTACAGTAGCTTGTTACAGGACCCAAGCTATAGTGAAAAACAAACAAAACTACGGACCTGCTAGGAGTAATACTAATAGTACTACTAGTATACAACATTCTGAAAGAAATTATGTAGTAGTAGAGTACAATTGTACTCCTAATAAGGTTCTTTTACGATCTTGGTGAAAGAGACATACTAGAGAAACTAGCAAGTGTACAAAAGGGGTTTGGTCATACGGAGTATTTTACAAGCCAGATCGGGTGCGAAACTAAATGCTGAGTAGTACATCAGCTAAACCAGCCAAAAGAAAGAGTTCAACAGAAGACAAAGACCAAATGAGCTATTCTTGAACCGGCTCGTTCCACTCCAGGGCGTTTGAGAAGCTTGGGATGAACCAAAACAGAGTCTCCGACCATATACAACAAGTGTTGGCGTTGAAATCAATAGTTGCGTCACCATTCAGACTGAGGCGACAAATTTCAGGATGTGGCATGTACTCGTAGCCAATTTCTTGGTGTGATGTGTAAACAAAGTTCCTTCTCGTTAGATGTCCTAGCGGATCATTTGCACCGCCTACTGCAATGTTAATCGGATAGTTCACGGCAAAGAAAAGAGAATGTGATCCAAGGTCAGTAACCCTTTTCCAATGGTTAGCTGCAGTTAACTGGCTTGTGTCCATCGAGAACACCGTGCACTCAAACCAAGAATGATAGGTGTGAATGGTGCGACCATAGTGAACTACACTAGTATCATCTGTAGGGGTTTACGCATGAAAACAATAAATTTTTCCTATGCCAAGAACCCAAATGGAAGGACCTATCTATTAGTAATGCAGTAACGGGAGGGGCTTTTCACGAACTTACTCTTGAAGACCGAAAAGAGTTGTCAACGCTCGGGGGAGCATGGTTGATGAAGATGAACTGAAGAGGACCTTGAGGTCGTGTTGGAGTCGCGATAGCTCTTACGTCTCCAACGACTCCTAGTGCCCCAAGTGTCACACCTCACAGGGAGTTACACACGTCCGGTGCGTGACAATGACTCCTGCTCCTCCGATCCAGGAACAGTTGCGGAAGTAGAGCTTCTGGATCAGAATCTCGTAGCATGATGGCGCTCCGTGGTGAAGAAGACTCCTGCTCGCGTGATCCGGACTAGGGACCATGGTCAAGGGAGAGAGAGAATCAACTGGAGGTTCCCCAAAAGAGAGGGAACCTTTTATTGATTATTGTGTATTTAGTTTGTCTAAATACCTCTCTTTATATAGGGAGAAAAACCCCCACATAGGCAATTTCCTTAGCCCTATGGGACTAAACAAAGGAGAGGGGAGAGGGGGAGGCTTGGCTGCCGCCGGCCAGGGCCCAAGTGGTCCCCACCTGGGGTGTCTTGGCCCAGTCGGCCACCCCCTCCTCCTTCCTCCCTTTGGTCTTTCCCTCATGGACCCTTTTCCCTCTAGACATTGGCCCAATTAGGTATTTAACCTTTTTTAATTCTTTTTATTTTATTGAATAAATATAAATGAATGATTAAATGAATATTCAACATTCACTTACATATTATTCAATTCCCATTGATGTGGAACTCCTTCCATCTCATTCTGGACATCCTCCTGACTTACTGAAACTCTTCTGGTTTTCTCTCTCTCTTTTCTTCGGTGATTCCGCTGATACCAAAACACTCTTTGAGCATCATCAAGCCCTTAAGTGTGATACTCCATGGTTCGGGAACACTCCAGACATGGTCGGGACCGTCCCGTACCAATGATCATTAGAGGGACCTGGATGGCTATGTTGATCCCTACGCATTCCACGAAATCTTTCGTTGTTGAACCATGAGCGTCGCGTCTTATTCCCTTTGTCTCATGATACTTGCATTGTCCGGGATCTGATCAATGACATCACTATGTAGTGTTCAATCTCGTTAGCAACAAATTCTATTTGACTGGTATCGACAAGTGATATCCCCGTGATCAAATCACACGCTGCGCAGCTATTGCATATAACTTCCCCGAGTGGGCCCTCGAATATCTTTTCCGTCACACGGATGGACAAATCCCTCTCTTGACGCATAATGCCTAAACTATTCCTCTGAATACCTGAACACACCTTTATAATCACCGTGTTACCAGATGACATTTGATGCTATCTAAGTATCCCCGGGTAATAGTGAATGATATGGTCTCACGGTCTAAGAAATAGGACACTAGGTCTATTCTAATCATTATAACTTGAACTTTGTGACATGATCAGGGCACAATGCTTATGTTGTGTATAGCTCATCATCTCATTCTCACAATGAGATGGCTCCATTGTCAACTGGCATAAATGCCACATGATCAGAAAAACCTTGATCATCTGTTGACCAATGAACCAGTGACTAGAGCTTCACCAGGAACTTCTGGTTGTTTATATATCACATGTGTATTGAGGTTTCCTTTGAATACAATTATAACATGCTATAAAACTTAATCATAAACTTTATGAAATATGATAATAATCCATATTATTATTTGTCTCTAGGGCCTATTTCCAGCATCACCAGCAATTGCATTGCCTGAGACACCATATGTATAAACTAGAAGAAGTCTTGAACCATGGGTAGATCTTGCTAACCACCACCTACCAGGATCATCATCCTCATAGTCCTCTGCAAACCCATGTGTCAAGTGAAGCACATCATGTGGCGATAGGATAAGGAAAGGACCTTCAAAGGGAAATGAAATGTAACATGGAAATAATACTTGTTGGGTCCGCAGCATAGAAAACAAAAAATTTCCTACGGTGTGAACTACACGCCAAGATCTATCTACTAGGTACAAAGCAACGGGTGGACATACATCCAACGAGAACTTACCCTCGTAGACAAGGAGCTTTGTTAACGAGTAGGAACTCGTGGTTGATGTAGTCGTACACTTGCAGATCTCAAGATCGTGATGAAGTCCAGCAGGTCCGGCTCTAGCACGTCCATCAGATCCAGCTCCAGCACCACCAAGTCCAGCACTGCAAAGCAGCGGTCCATCCGTGATCGCACACATGTCCGGTACCCCGACAACCTCCGTCCCTCGCTCCAGCAAAGCAGCAGAAGAAGCAACTCATTTCCAGATAAAGCCACCGGGAACATGTATCTCGCTAATCCGAGACCATGGGGGAATAATACTAGAGGGGGAGAGAGATCCTTCACAAGGAGGTGTGTGTGAGAAGTGAGCAGGGGGTGGCCTTTTATAGGAGGAGGGGGTGCCCCTCCTTCATGGCCGGCGCATGGAGGGGGTGACCCTTCACCTCCTCCATTCATGTGGTGGTAACCCCTCCACATTAAAATGCCCCTTCACATTCTCTTTTAAAGTCTCCACTTTAAATGCATTAAATTTCTCCAAATTTAATACTCTCTCATTTAATAAAACTCTTTTATTATTTTTATTAAGAATTTTGTTAATTACTTTAATTAACAAACATTCACATAAAACCCCCTGCAACATTTAAATATTATATGCAGAACCAATTTCAGCAATTTCACCCGAAACAGTTTCGGTGTCTATTGAAATAATTCCAGCGCTTTCTTAAATCTTTATCTGAAACATATTTGCTCCAAATGGTGTCGGTATCCCTTAAGTGTGTCACCCTACGGTTCGGGAATAATGCAAACATGATCGAGACCCCTCTCAGATCAATAATCGAAGGACACGGAGATCCATACTGACTCCTACACATTCAACGATGACTTCTGTGATCGTGAGAACCTTTAACGCTAGTAACTAAATCCCTTTGTCCCGCGATATATTACATGTCCGAGATTCGATCATCGGTGTCTCCATACCTAGTTTGATCTCGTTAACGACATGCACTCTTTTCTCGTTCCCGTGATATAACATTCTAGTGATCACATCACTTGCTTGCAAGCTATTTCAATGTGATATCACCGAGAGGGCCCAGAGTATATCTATCCGTCATCGGGATGGACAAATCCCACTCTTGATCCATGAGCCTCAACATAACACCTTCGTAGCACTGAACCCACCTTTATAGTCACCCTGTTACGGTGTGACGTTTGATGTTATCAAGATACTCTTCCGGTGTTAGCAATTAACATGATCTCATGGTCTAAGGATAAAGATTACTTCGTATGATGTTATAGAAATATAAACATAATCACTTTGATCGTAATGCTATACTTCGGATGAATGTTCATCACATCATTCCACCAATGGTGTGACCTTGTTATTAACAACATCCAATGTCCATGATCAGGAAACCTTGATCATCTTGTTAATCAACAAGCTAGTCTGTAAGAGAGGCATAACTAGGAACCCTTTTTGTTTATTAAACACACATGTATTGATGTTTCCGATCAATACAATTCTAGCATGTAAAATAAACATTTATCATAAACATGGAATAAGATAATAACCACTTTATTATTGCCTGTCGGGCATATTCCCTTCAATACTAATATTGATCTGACATTGTAGAAGTTGATATACAGTACTATTTTCAAAAATCTTGATTATACTTAATATGTTTGATTGCGTAAAAAATGCCTACCTAGGGAGATGCTATGGAAATTCTCCTTCTTTTTGAAATGGGGATATGCTATGGAAATTCTCTTACAGACACAGTTTGATTCATAGGATCAAATGAAAAAGGAAATAATCCTATAGGATCTTGCAATGTAAAGTTCATAGGAAAAAAAGCAAGGTTCTACCCTACAAGATTTTGGTGTGTTATATACCAAAGGAAAACCAACAATGATTATTTCTAGGAGGTTTAATATCTTATCTTATCTTATCTTACCGCTATATAGTGTATGAATACCATTGAATATTGGTTGTTGGATCATGACTTGCAAACCCCTACATTGCTAGCTGTTGGATCTTTTTCCATTCTAGCATCTACTTGAAGATTCTATTGACAGTCTTTAGCACAATGAATGCTATGTAGAATCCTCAAAACACACTTCTCCATCATTCTAGAATCTTCTCCGTCATTTGTCAAGATCATGTTAACAAAATTTTGAAGAAGTACCTAAAAAACATTGACTTCTACATGATACAAAATACAAGAACTAAATATGCACCCATAGTTTATAGATGTCTATCAAATTTATAATTTTTTGACCTTTACCTAGTATTATAATTCTATATAATGATATATCATATGTCTAGTATCTGATTCTCACATAAGTACTACTAGTAGATATGATATTTTACATGGATGTACTAATACTAGGAGACAAGGCAATACTATCAACAGAACTCAATCATATGAATCAAACTACTTATATGTAAGAAAACATCCTAAAGATTGCATTCCTCTTAAATTCCAAGGGAATTCCTTTGCACCAAAGAGGCTAAAATTCCTATGAAATTCCTACTAACTAACGAAAGTTTAGAAAAATTAGCTTACATCAATTCAGGAATAAAATACGTAGGGAGGAGAATTTACCAAGTTCTAGAGGCTTCCATGCACAAACACAGATGTTCTCGGTCACGGCGAACACACGATCATGTTGGATAATAGCATCGCAGTATCTGAAGTACCCCTGGAACTCGTTCACATAAACTGACCATCCATGACTATCATTCCCCTTAAGGACAACAATCTTGAATTCAAAAATGGCGACAAGAGGGAAATGTTTGTATCCCTTAGCAGCTGTCGAAACTTGGCTAATGACTATGTTCTATAGTTTAGTATGTCGACCGTCATCAGCATCATCCTGGAATGTAAGTGCAGAGCCTTTGGTCGGTTTAAACCCCGACACTTGTGGAATAACCATCTTGTGATGAGCGTATACATTGATAAGGTCCCACGTGAAATCAGGCCCAACTATGACGATCAAATCTCCATTGCTGCCTGCTCGCTGCTCATCAAAACCATTTGGCATCACAACATCGGAGGAGAACATGTCCAGCAGCGTCAGCTTGCACCGGCTGCCCGCCACTTTGAAGCAGTCTTTGGATTCCCACGGTCTCACCATCCGGTGAGAATGAAGAACACATGGGAGGTCAAACGGATGAGAACCAGGCGTAGTTCCACTCTCTTTTGCTGATTGAAGAATATGTTTGGACGAACCGACAAGGCTTGTAGCAGTGGTGACGTTGCAATGGTTGATGAGTACTTGAAGGGGCCTTCAGTGAACACCTTCTGAGACTGCTCAGGATCTTTACTGGCCTTGCCTGATCTCCCCATGGAAAGAGGTTGCGGATGGTGTTTTGGGGGATTTCTTTGGGGTGGGCGGGGGAGGGAAGATCGTTAGTGGCAGCTGGCGGCCAGGGTGAGATGGAGAAGACCAAGGTTGATGGTGCATAGTACTAGTACTGCAGAACATGGGCGAGTGGCGGTGAGACTCTAATTGAGGCTAGTTGCACAAACCTCCAACAATTAGAGCCGTAGTTGCAAGGATCTCCAACTATTGAGTCCCAGGTATGTCATAAATAATGCTAAGAGGGCTAATCAAAAAATTTGTGCTATGTGTAGCATTTGTACCCAAAAGTAATTGTAGTAGTTTCTTGCAACTATACTATCTTCATTATCTAGAGTTCCCTGCAATTTTGACTCCAATTGTTGGAAGTTTTTGCAATTTCCTCCATTCTCGTGTTTCCAGGAAGCTCTATGACCCTATGTTCAAAAAAATATCAAATAAAAAAAATAGGAATACCATCTCTTAGGGCTTGTTTGATTTGTAGGATTCTCAAAACATAAAAGATGAAACTACAGGAATTTGGATCAAGTATGTGTTTGAATCAAAGGGAAAGCAAAGGAATTTTCCATGAGGTTAGAGTGGATGGAAATTTTCCTAAAAAATAGAGGGCAAAAGAATACTTTGAAGGAATCTCAATTCCCGTGTTTTTCCTATTCCTGTATTTTTCCTATCTTGCTTCGAAATGGGACATAATTCCTATGTTAGAATCCTTTGAATCAAAACACCAGCATAGGATTATTTCCTAATGGACAAAATCCTTCACAAATCCTTTGAATTTTCTTTGAATTAAAGAAGGAATAAAACGAGATTTCCTCTCTCAGAAAAAAGGAACTCCACGTCTTGGAGAAAAAAAAGAAACTCCACCTCTTGGAGAAAAAAAGAACTCCACCTCTTGGACAAATCAGTGTGACAAGAGTAGCTACTAGAGTCTATGTCTAGTACTAGCTGTAGGGCCCAATCATAGCACGTTATTACTAGTACTAACAAAAGTCTTACAGGAGCCTCGAAGGAAACAAAATAAAGCTCTACAGGTAATAAATGGCCATGGCAATTTCCCAGATACACAATCTTTTGCTTGTTGATTTTGATCTGAGTGACAACCGGAGGCTACAGGAGTACTAGCTGCTTCGTTTCTTGAGCCATCGAGCTGGAGTAGAAATTTGGATATCTAAACCTAAATTGTCCTATCAAACTAATGCTCATTGCATGCAGCTTGACCAAATAGACTTACTGCACAACTTTACTGCGCGTCCAAAAACTATGGAGTATAGTAGTACTACTACTACCATATACATACTACAAGTAGTACTAGTACAGTAATGTCACATAGAGAGTTCCACATTCATCTTGTAGTGCCAAAATCAGAAGTTGTGCCAATATAGTACTGTAGTAGTCACATCCAGGTTGCCTTACAGGAAAAAAATAGTATAATAAGCAACAAGATTTATTTATGTATGTACTCCTATTTGTGTATACTAGTATTACTATTTAGAAATGGCATGAGCATGTGCTCCACTAGTGAGTCTCCGCACGTAGGGTAATTCAGTACTACTAGTACGGAGTAGATCGCCACCGCATGGTCGCGTGATTATTATGCATTCGTCCATGCCCTAGTCGTGGGCACTTGCCGTAGTAGTGAACAATTTGTGAAAAATCGAATACTCATAAAGAATTACTCCCTCTATTCTAAAATTATAGTAACTAACTTGGCTTTGTCTAGATACGCATGTATCTCAATGCATTTTAGTACTTAGATACTCCCTCATTTCGAAATTAGAAAGCATATTATGTTTTTTCAAAGTCAATATTCATAAAGTTTGAACAACTATATGTACAAACATACTAACTTACATAATATCAAACACATATAATATGAAAACATGGTTCATGATGATTCTGATAACATTGAGTTGATGTCGTAGATGTCTATATTATTTTCTAGATATTTAGTCAAAGTTTATTATGTTTGACTTTGACAAAAGCTAATGCACGTCCTAATTTGGGAAGGAGGGATACATATGAAGTCAGTTAATTTGGTATGGATGGTATACTACTCCGTACTAGTAGTAGTCGAAATAATATAGTATGGAGTAGTAAGCGTTAAAAGCCAGTTTATAGCCAAATACAACCTTCCTAGTCCCAAAGAGACCTTAGCTCCGACTACTAGTAGTTAATACATCATTCGATTCACGTTAGGACCACTAGATGAGAAGATGAAGATCAATTATTCTTGTCAATGAAAACCAATAAGAGTTTTACTCCGGTATCCTCCCCTACTCCCAAACTTATAAAACTTAAAATATAAGAACGGCAAGGATTGGCCGATACCCCTTCATGTCCTCCGAGCCAAAGAGGCATTGGTTAATCATGACCCTCCTTGTGTTTTCAATTTCTTAAATTTGAGATAAGGGGAGGAACCAAAGCAATCCTCAACACTGAAAAATACCTCTTCGTCATCTCAGACGTTCCAACAACAATGATATTGTACTACACATGCACCGTGAGGAATGTGAGATCTCTGAGTGTAACCCTTCCCTAGGATGTGTATGGGTGTTCAACAAGAAGTCAGTCGGCATACCACAACACGCAAAAGTTATACCAATTTTCTTTACTGGACAAAAACTATGAGCAAAATCATCAATGCATTTATGGCACGTACTCACGAATAGCACGAGCTTGTGCTCGACGATCACATGAAACACACAATATTCTCCACCGTGCATCCTCATGTAGATCGCAACTATACATGGTTGTTTGATTATGCATGGTCCATGGAGTTAAAAACACAAACAATCCTTGTAATTGTGTGTGGGGCTCGATTTAGGCCACTAACTCGTGATTTTCTAAAGTTTACGCACAAACTTGTCAACATAACTAAATTTAGTTGTAAGCGAGGTTTATAGTCAAAATTTTGTTAGCCTGGATGACATGTGGACGTTGGTCATGCATGCAGGAGAGCATATGCCCTATAACATTGCACCTAACGCCTCTCATATAATAGCCAGTTAGGGTGAGCTAATCTCCTGCAATATTGATTTTGTGAAACTGACATGTCAGATAATTATAAGATATGTTTTGTTCCAAATATCGCAAATACCTAACCCTAGTTCAATTTTTTTCCCTTGGCTTGTGCCCTGATCTTCGTGCACGAACGCATCTCGTGATTAGAACTCGAGTATGGTGAGTGGAGGCTCTAGTGGTTCAAGCTCGAGTCTGAAGGAGTATCATGTGCCTAACATAAAGATGCTCATCGTTAAGTGTGACCAATGCAATCATCATTTCTTGAAGAAGTACACCATCGAGATCAATGTCCACGGGAATCTGAACGGTATTTCTTCAAGTGTGTCCTTGTCACAGGGTTAGTGAGGTGCGCTGCTTTGGATTTGCCTCCAGTTTTCTCACATGTTTGAGCTTAATTTCCTTCTTAATATGGATGTTGAGCTAATTTTGTTTTTAGGTAAAGTAACCCAATGGGTATAATATGTTGAATTAATCTAAGCATCAGTTTGTTTCCTTCTCTCGAATAAAACAAAAATAAAGTGGCATGGAGGTGAAAATGACATGGTGTTGCTTACCTGGAAGGATTTGAGGGAGGGGAAAGTGCTAGTTGATATGCAAATATTGGGCCTATTGTTTATTGTTCGAGATGCAGGATGCGCTACGTGCAAAATTCTAGGGCAGTCTATCTTGCACGCTAGACCCACGTCGACGTGTCATCCACACAAGTGCAGTTTCAACGACAATCCTGGTTCAAGACTTAAATCAAGTCGAATTGACCAGTTTGGGCATACTATTTCGTAATCACTGAGTTACAGGACTAAATCAAAGAACCTTAAGAACAGGTTAGTGTGTTTATCTCTGGTCTATGCCGTAGAAGTGAACAATTACATAAAAGTGATAATCAACCCCTAAATACTCTGTAATAACATTAACAACAAATTTAGTTTACATCCAAAATGCATCCTTCCTAGTGCCAAAAGGGAACCTACATGCGACTACTACTAGTAAACTGGAGTAGTAAAATAGTACTAATAGTAGTACTATTTATCTGCTAATACACCATTATAGTCTTGATCATTAGCCGTAGTTTAAGATCATTTTTTCCTGTCGATGCAAATCCAGAAGGATACATGGGTGGACTCTCCAACCTTCATCAGGACCGCGGCGGCACCCCGAGGTACGTCATGAGCTTGTCGGACATGAAGTTGGCTGGTGATGAGCTTCTTGTTATCTCGATTACCGCATTAAGACTCTCGACCATCGAGAAGTCCACCGACCCTGGCGGGCTAGGCGCACACAGTTTCACCATGTACCGCTGCCACAAGCACCTATCCTGCCTGATGCACACCAAGGACACGACGGCGGCCGGGTCGTGCGCGTTGATGGTAAGGCCAAACACGGTATCGTCATCCCCATAGAGGAAGCGTGTGAATCCCCTCGTTCTTGCTGGTGGCAAAATCGGCATCAGGCAAAATAATGTGTTGCCGTAGATGGCCCTGGTAACTATGAGCCCGTGGGCCGCCTTCATGTGGGGAAGGAGCCTGCCGGCGAGACAATGAAATCACAGGTGGGATCCATGCAGGAGAACAGGCCATGTGGGCACACGTTCTTGTGCTCATCGAGCTTGTTGAAGGTGACCAAGCTAAAGTAGCCATCGTAGGGGCACTCAATCATCGCCTTAGACTCGTCGTCGTCCATATCAGCCGGCTCACAGTTGAATCCGCCGACGCGCTACACGCACTTGTGGAAGTGGTTACAGAGGGAAGATCGGGTCACCGACATAGTGCCCGCCAGCCAAAAACCTGGGTTGGGTATACTTAAGGGTATACTGACTGAGTTTCGTACTGCACTGGTACGAGTTTACAGGAATACGCTAGGCATCGCACCAGCGGCGGCTGAGACTCTGCATTTGGCCACTTGCCTCTGCCTCTATACATACATAGTAGTACAACACAAGATTTTAGTGTGGACCACACTGCTTCGTCCAAACAAAAAGGCTGCAGAAAGTTGACAGGTGAGTAAAGTAGGTGTCACTGTACTATACCAGACAAACAGATCCACGTGAGAGGCAAGAAGATCTACTCCTAGAGAGAGATATAAAAGCCTGCGGCCTGGTGCAGGATGTACAGTGCTGCAGGGAAGAGACCGAGGACTGCATGCATGTCTTCGACATCAACCTGTAATTAATTTTTTTGGTCTTATCAAATTTAAATGGCCTTAATAATCCTAGACAGAGGGAGTACTAGTACTAGTACATCTTAGAAAAAATCAGACAAACTAGTACTGCATTTATTAGTAGTACTATTTTTGAGAAATTATTAGTAGTAGTACTTAGATATGTGAAAAACCAATCGAAGTTAATATTCTAATAGAGTGTACGATCACTATGTTTTATGTGTTTTTGTTTACTACGTACTAGTAGTAAAAGCTAGAATGTAGATTATTCTAGAAGAAATTTTGGCTCTACGATATGTAGAATACGCGCAAATCTCAGAAGACACTACCCCAATTATAAGACAAAGTGGACAATGGTTTCTTATAATTTCAAAGCTTTTATTACAAGGATTTTCAAGCTTCCCAGCTAACTTCACACAGTTTAGTGAATTTTTGCCAATTTAACAAAATTAGGTCAAACTTTTGCTACACAAGTAAGGGCAATTGATTGCTCTTGAATTAAATGTATTTGTGGAGGTACATGGGTGCATCTTCATGTAGTAAACAATATCGTTGGTGTGAGTTTCCAACTATCATGAAAGAACATTAAGTTCTCAATTTTCCGAGTGATGACGAGATTGTTCTTTTCCATAAAGAAACTCCGAAAAATATGGATCTGAATACGACAAGCCAAGTTTTAATACATATATAGTGGAAACATGTTGTACTAACGATACCCATGTTTTATGAGGTTTCAAACTTTCCAGCTAACTTCGCCAACTAGAATGACTTTATGACAATTTATCAAAATTAGGTCAAATTTGAACTAGAAGTAAATTGTAGGTTGCTTTGAAAGTTCTATGAAAAAGCTTTAGGAGGTATCCATCGAGGGTTCACAATAAATATATCATAAACTACCGAGAGTTTTGATGATAGGCTCAACTTCTTGCTAAGATTTTGCATCTTGACAGTTTAACGAAATCAGGTCAAACTTGAGCTACAAGTAAGGGCGATAGATTGCTCTTGAATTCAATGTCTTTTTAGAGGTATATCGGTGCATCTTCTTGCAGTAAACAATGTCATCAGTGTGAGTTTCCAACTATCAGGAAAGAAGATTCAATTCTACATTTTCCAGGTGAAGATAAACAAGGTTGTTCTTTCCCGTAAAGAAAAGTCCGAAGAATATTGGATCTGAATGCCACAATCCAAGATTACACACATATATAGTGGACCAGCATGTTGTACCAATGATTCCCATCTTTTATGTGTATTGAAACATCCTAGCTAACTCTGCCCATTTGAATGACTTTATGTCGATTTTCGAAATTAGGTCAAATTTGAAACGACAAGAATATTGGATCTGAATGCCACAGGCCAAGTTTTCAGACATATATAGTGGATCAACAGCATATTATACTTGAAATTCCCATGTTTTATGAGTTTTCAAGATTCCTAGATAACCCCACCCACTTGAATGACTTGATGTCGATGTATCTAAATAAGGTAAAATTTGAACTACAAGTAAGAAATTGTAGGTTGCTTTGAAAGTTTTATGAAAAAAAGCTTTTGGAGGTACCGATCGAGCAGTCAATTAATATATCAGAAACCATAGAGAGTTTTGATGATTGGTTTGACTTCTAGCTAAGATTTTGCATCTTGAAAATTTTGAACCCCTTTTGAAAACGATCACATGAAATAAGGAGAGAGGGGAAATGATTTTTCTATTCTCTATGCGCAACCCACAAGATTGAGGTGCACCTTAGGCTTAAAGATAACTTTATTTTCTCCACAATGTATAAGGTGAACCTTAGCGGATGCCAAATTGCGGGAGTAGTATACTCCCTCCGTCCACACCTAAGTGTACTTCTAGCTCTTAGTCTAAGTCAAACTTTTTAAAATTTTGACTACCTTTTAAAACTAATCTAGCAATATATATAACATGAAATGCACATATTATGAAAGTACATTTCAAAATGAATCAACTTTTACTAGTTTTGTGTCATAAATATTGCTACATTTATAAATAAAAGTTGGTCGGAAAATGCTAGAAGTACACTTATTTGAGGACAGAGGGATCATTTCTTTGCTTAGGCATATGCTCACCTTTGTGCATGCGCTGTACATGCTGAGAGAATAAAACGTTGGCAGGGGAAGAGTGCACCAGTGAAGAGGAGTTGAAGGCGGTTCGATGTCAGAGCAAAGTTATGATAGGTTCCTGACACGAGGTACTCCTGTGTCCACTCTACTAGTAGTAAATTTCAGGACCTATGCACACATAAAAAAATTGTATGTTTTCTCTCTCCTTTGCTATCCTCCATTTCCCCTCACGCACTGGCCCTGCTGATCTGTCCCTTGTCCACAACATGGCGCGTCGCACGTGTGCCTTAGTATGGCGGCTCTATATCTCTGGAGTGTTTGGAAGCCATGTTGGTGTGGAGTAGGGACGAGTAATATACATAGAAAGGAAACCACTTTGGTCCTTGGCAGCAAAAAGTTCAAACCTTTCCGGTTTTCAAAATTTTCACTTGTGTCCCAAACATTGGGAGGGAAGGTTACTCAAAATATCGGCCATTCGAAGTACTTCATATAACTTTATCTTGTCTTATCTCTTACAAAACCATACCACTATATAGAGTACGGATAACTTTGAACATTGACCGTTGGATCAAGACTAGCAAATCTAAAGAATGCTAACCGTTGGATCTTCTTTTCCACTCTTAGCATCTAGAAAGATTCTATTGATAATCTTTAGCATGATGAACGCTAGTAAGCGCAAACCTCAAAACACACACTTCATTGCTCAGTTTCAGGGTCATTGTCCTAAATGCATGGACTTGGATGGAATTCTCATTTTTTACGACGTCCTTGATGTAACTTGTACTTCCACCGACCATTTTAACTCTCAAGCACCTCGCTCCTATGAGACCTACTAAAAGAAAATGCAGCTGCCCCAAATTATCACACAAACTGGACCGTGGTTTCTTATATGTAATACTCAAGGTTTTAGTACTAGGATTTTTCAAGCTTCCGAGCTAACTCCACACACTTCGATGACTTATTGTCGATTTAATGAAATTAGGTCAAATTTGAGCTACAAGTAAGCGCGATAGATTTCTCTTGAATTAAATGTCTTTTCAAAGGTAGATGGGTGCATCTTCTTGTAGTAAACAATGTCATCGGTGTTAGCTTCCAACTATCAGGGAAGAAAACACTCAGTTTTCTGAGTGATGACGAGATGGTTCTTTTCCCTAAAGAAAGTGCAAATAATATGGATCTCAATGCCATAAGCCAAGCTTCTAGACATATTAAGTGGACCAACGTGTTTTACTTACGATTCCCATATGTTTTATGAGTTTTCAAACTCCCTAGCTAATTAAATCTGCGCACTTGAATAACTTCATGCCGATTTATCGAAATTATGTCAAACTTGAACTACTACTAAATTGTAGGTTGCTTTTAAAGATTTATGAAAAAAATTGGAGGTACCCATCGTAGGGTCAATAAATATATCAGAAACCACCAAGAGTTTTGACAACATGTTTAACTTATTGCTAAGATTTTGCATCATGACTACATAACAAAATTAGCTCAAACTTGAGCTACAAGTGAGCGCGGTAGATTGATCTTGAAATAAATGTCTTTTCGGAGGTAGATGGGTGCATTTACTTGTAGTAAACAGTGTCATTGGTGTGAGTTTCGAACTATCAGGAAAGAACATTCAATTCTCAATTTTCTAAGTGATGACGAGCGAGGTTGTTCTTTTCCATAAAAAAGTACAAAGAATATTGGATTTGAATGACTTTATGTCGGTTTATCGAAATTAGGTCAAATTTGAAACTACCAGTAAATTGTAGGTCCTTCTTTGAAACTTTTGCGAAAAGGTTTTCAAGGTACCCATCGAGGGGTCAAAATTAATATATCAAAAACCAGCAATAGTTTTGATGATAGGTTCAACTTCTTGGTAAGATTTTGCATATTGCAAATGTAACATCCCAATTTCAGCAACCCTGATTAGTTGTCCAGAATGCAAAAATGAGGGGGAACAAAAACATTTTCTTGTTTACTGATGAAGTGTTTGCCTGTTGTTTGACTATGTTTATGATTATGATTCTGTATTATAAGATATACTCCTTACCTCAACACCAGTTGACAAAAGCTACTTCCCAAAACTGTCTTGGATTATTTTCCATATTCTCAAATGTTCTGGCATTTCAAAACCTGAGCCAAGAAGCCTTTGCAAACCAACTATTTTAGTAGCTCCTATTGATCAAACTATGGAGAGCTATAGAATACTATCTCCTTATGTTTTCAAGACAGAACCTCCAACTACTCTCCTCTCTAGGTTTCCCAAAACACCTTTGTTAAGATTTTGAATTCTACTCTTGGTAGGAATACCAAGGACTCTCACCTTATTCAAATCCAACACTTCAAAATACCCATAATCACCTTAAGCTAGGCTTGATGGTAACCCAGTAGTAGGTTTGCTTAGTTTATAAGATGAGTTGCCTTGATCTACTGTTTGACTTGATTGCTTAGAAGTAGTATGAGATACTCTAGGAGCTCATCCACTAGGATCAAGATACTTTAAAATCACCAAAAGCAAGAATACAATCTGGATCTAATCTCTAGATACTAGGTGATCATCTAAAACCCTTAACCAGATCAGCTCTGAAGTGATCTAATTCTAGAAGCTTCCAAGTCAATGAAGACCAGTATCAAGCAATGATCCTTTCTACTCAATCTACTCTTCAACATCATCCACTTGATGATGTTTTGGTACCTTGCAACCCATCACCTTTTTGAATGCCTCCTTCTCTCAACCCTTGTGCATTTGTGAAAATGCATTTGAACCATATTGTTAAACATCCTAAGGACTACCAAGGACCACTCTTGCTCTTGGTTAGATCATCCTCCAACCCACTTGTTCTTGATGGTTTTGCAGGCAAGAAATTAACTATTCCTGCAAATCTAGTCAACATGCCTACTTTGACAGAAGCTCACACCATCATCCAACCTTCTATGGACCAACTCTCAGCATGGTTGTGTTATAATCATATAGTTCTATCAACATCTACTTCACTTGTTCCAAGTGGATCTTTGTGCTTATTAAACCCACATGGTTCATAAGGCATCATGACTCATCTGGTATGGCAGCCTTATTTTCAACAAAGTTTGCCATCCCTTCCAGACCACCGCAAATATAACCAATACAAACTCCTTATGCCATGATCATATATATGACTTGGTCTAACTATCCACCTATACCGTGCATCAAGGTGAGCTCTGAGCTCCAGGATCCCCCAATGTTTTGGTGGTATAAAAATAACATCACCCTAGATCCACAACTTGTTTTCCATCTAATACAAGTTGGATTTCCAATTCCTAAGGTTGAAAATACTTGCCACACCTTGTCTACATAATCTACCTTGATCACCAAGATTTATCAAATATTATCCATAATTATTATGGACCCAAATCTATTTAATTCCTTTAATAGGCAAAATCCCCAAAACTCCTCTCCCAAGGGAAAGTTTGGTTTTTGCCAAAACTCTTCCCTAAATTTGGGCTAAATTGAGTCCTATATATCATACCCTACCATCCCACTTGAAAAATAAATATTTTTGAAGAGCTTTAATAATTCTTTTTGCCTATTCTCTTAATAGGCAGAAATGATAGAATAAATATATTAAATACTTTTATTCATCAATAAATCTTGGGAAAATTCCCCTAAGTGTGTACTCACATTTCGGACCTTATCACATCAAAAACTCCATTTGTCCAATGTAAATTTATCAAAGGAGCTCCAATACTTCACTTCAGCGGATTTTGAATAAATGGATTTAGGTGGACTTCTAATCTTCTGAAAAATCCCAAATAAATCCTAGAGAGGCATCCTAACCTTACCCATGTACCAGGATCTTTCTCTCACTTGGTCAAGATCAAAATCAAGAAATAAACCTTGATCATCACTTATGGCAGAATTGGACATCTATCCTTTTAGCACCAAAAACCCAATCAAACCTCTTATAATCTTCCCCACCAAGCCTCCACAGCACCACTCTCTCCTCTGGTCGACCACCCCCTGTATCCTGTACTGTAGCACCACCTCCCCCTTGTCCTCTCATGCTTGGAAGTGAGAGAGAGAGACAAGCATGTGAGGCCAATTAAATGCAGTAGCTGCCACCCCTCCCTCTCTAAGCTCCAGCATGACCAGACCCCACCTCACCACCCTCCACCGACCCTGGCAACCAATGGCAAGGCCATGGACCTGCCCTTGCCCTCCAAACACCCTTCCACCATGGACCTCCCCCCTGCATTTATAAGGGCCAAAGGCCACCAACTCTCCCCTGCTCCCTCATTTCTCCCCCTCACACCCCACCTCACCTTCCTAGAGCCTCCCCCTCATATCCCCTGCTCTGCCTCGCACAAGAAAAGAAGGAGAAGCCCCCTCGGCCATCTACAAAATTTGAGCCCCGAGCTCTCTCCCTAGCCTTCTATCCCCTGCATGTCATTGTACTAGAACCCTCGCACCCTACTGCCTCTAATCCCCTCCTTTTCTTGCCTACGAGCAGCTCCACTGGTGGCGCCGTCGAGCTCCGATGAGGTTGCTCTCGGGCGTCCTCGCGCGAGCCAGATCCTGGCGTGGAAACCCACCGTGCCGCCCATCTACTGGGTCGCCGTTGTTGACCGCTCCATCTCCGCCCTCTCCCCGAGCTCCGGGAGCTTTCTAGGTGAGCCCCTTCAACCCGCCGTCGTGAGCTAGGGTTTCCCCTCTGTTTCCTCTGGCCCAGCAAGGAAGAAGAGACACCGTCGTCCATCGCGGCTTAATCCAATTGCGGAGAGCGCTCCTTACCCCTTCGTGCTCCCCTCTCTCTGGCGGCCGGGCCCCGCCTGGCAGTTTCATACTGCACCACCGCACGCTGGCCTCGCTGAATGGGCCGATTTCGCCCAGGCCGGCCCAACTCGGCGCAGATCCTGGTCTGGCGCTTTCCCTTTTCTTTTCTTTTAATAGTTCTGTAAAAATCCAGAACCTTGGCCTTAGATTAAAATCATTCAAAAAATTCTAATCAACTTCAAATTACTAGACCTAAATTTTACATGCTCTATGAAGTTTTCTCTAACACCTAGAGCTAGTCTCATACCAATATCTATCTTAGTGATTTGCTGGAAATAAATCTACAAAAAGGTATATTTTTGCACTAGATAAATTCCACAGTGAGCTATGCATGCTCAAATAGGATGAAACAAACTTCCCCTGAAAGGTTATTACTGTACCTATCAGTTAGCATTTATCTCCTATCAAGGTGAACCATGGTTTTACCCTAGTAAAAATACCAAAATCCATCCATATCTACCTTTAGAAAATTCCCTAGGCATATCTACAACACCTATTAGGAGAATTACAACTCCCAGAGAAATGGTACATCAATACCTATCTAAAACCAGGAAATAACGATTTACTGATCCTATGTTGAATTTTAGTGAATTAAATACTTTTGTAGGTGGTTTTATCACTAGATAAATCATTACAGAAGTTTGGCAACTCCAAAAATAGTGATTCCAAATCCTACTATAAGGTATTTGTAATACCTATACAATTACCTTGACCTCATACCATTTGGACTTGTATTTTAAATCTGATTAAAAAGACAAATTGCATGCATAATTGAATTTGGGAATTTCCTGAGGAGCTTCTGGTAAATAATTTTACATGATTCCAACTCTCAGTAAATAAGTACATCAAACTCTACTTAACCATCCAAGGAAATAATTGTTTGGCATACAGAACATTTCTGGTGAATTATTTCCTAAAACTAGAGTTTTAATCACTATAAAATGCATAGTAAATCAATGGAAATTGATAAAATAGTGAAACCACTTTTGTTGGTTTCATTTTATCAATACCTAGCTCATGATATCATTTTTGCATACTGATATCATACTAAACTTGGTCTGGTTGTAAAATCCCTTAAGTAGGTAGTTTTGGCCTCTATAATCTTAATAGTAATTCCACAAATGCAACTATAATGAAATCATTTGCCTTAGTACCATTTGTTAAAATCCTACTGAAGTAAATCGTGTGTTGTATCTTTGTTTGCTGTATGTATTGATGCCTGTATGCTTGTATTCATTGTGGTATTTGTTTGTTTACATGTTTGCTCGATAACGGCAATAGTTGCGGTTGTGTGATGCCAAGAAGAAGGAAGCCATCGTTTATTATTATTATATAGTTGGTATTCTTGATATTCTGGTTATCTAAAGAAGAAGCCCAGGGACATCTCGCCGGTCACAGGCAAGCCACCATTCCCGAATTCTGATACTTGTCCTACTCTTTTTATTACCTATTTTGTACCTCCTTTATAAATTGCATTATTTATCTACATGTCTTGTTTTGTAAATACTGCGCTAATGACTTGGCTCCTCCAAGTTATGACTTGGTGTCCCTCATGGAACCCACCCTGATGTAAACCTACCATTTACTCCCCTTTAGATCGAGGTTATTATGATTAGCATCCTACCTCGTTGGAAACTACGGATTTTCTTGTTGAATAAATTGTTTTGGGATTTACCCTACTACAAATGTTTAAAAACTGCTTTGTAAAACCCTTGGGAAGAGGCATCATTCCAAGCGGATGTTTTAACTAAAGAAGTGGTGATGATGAGAAATGAGAAAATGGACAAGAGAAAGAGAAGGGATGTTCTACGCCTTTACCAGAACAATTTATTAGTGCAACCACATTACCCCAGGTGCTGGGGCTTAGCTCGTAGTTTGTCTTCTTTAGCTGAGGCATCTTGTACTATGCTTATTGGGAGAAACCCCTTGAATTTCGGGCAAGCCCTAATAGTTCTACGGATCTGCAGCCTGTAGCTTGCTTCAGCAAGAGTGAGCCTGTCTTGGCAGGAGTGCCGGTGCAACAATTGGGTCTCCCGCGGACGGTATGACTTAGGCGGTACGGAAGGAAGTGGAGTCACCAAGTTAAGGTATATGCCAAGCTACGGTTTGGGTATACGAGTGTATGGAAGGCAGGACTATGGCTGGGAGCCATATACTCGTTGCCAGGGAGAATAAACCCAAATGGAAAAGCAGCCTTTGCTAGGGTCGACAAGCGAAAGGTTAGGTTTGATTATCCAAACCCCCGTCTACCTTGTGTAGTGGGAAGAGGTTTTATCCCGGCGGATATATTGATTCTTGTGGGGAAAGTGCGCAAACTCTGCAGAGTATAATCTATTCGAATAGCCGCGTCCACGGTCAAGGACGGTTGGAAAGGTGATGGCTAGGAGTACCCAAATGGTGGTTTTTGGAAAAATGGATGGAAGTATGGAGGTTCTGAGGGGACCCGAGTCTAAAGTTTTGTTTTGACCAGAGGTGGTCAAAGGGGTTTAAAAAGGGTTTTTCTCCAAAACTGTTTTCAAAAAGGTTTTGAACAAGGATATGGGGATATCCTGATTTATGAAACTGAGGCATGTTTTCAAAACTCCTTTTCAGCAAAGTTATAGAGATGCCATAACTACTAGAGATGATCTAGGCTTTTCAAAAATAACCCTAGATAGAGCTATCTCGCCACAGCCAAATTGCATTACCTTGTTTAACTCATCTTGGTGGTTTGCGAGTACATTCAAACGTACTCACTGGCATTGTCCCTAGCTATTAACTAGGTCAGATTTCAAGAAGAAGGCGGTGATGACGATTATGTGAAATAGGACGTTCTCCCAGTCAGTTGCCGGTGGGTTGAGGCATGATTGGGCTCTGCTCGTGATGATGTTCCGCTGCTCAAGATGGTATAGCCATAACGGCATTTATGTAAGTCTTGTAATTCGGTATGTCTCGGATGTTGTAATGATACTTGTTGGTTATGTTCCATGGCTCACTGATCATGGGAACATGGATATATACATAACAGGGATTTCTCGGATGACTAATCCAGGGGCCCCACAGAAAACATAATGAAATTAAGTCAAACTTGAGCTACAAGTAAGCGCGACAGATTTCTCTTGAATTAAATGTATTTTCAGAGGTAGATTGGTGCGTCTTCTTGTAGTAAACAATGTCGTTAGTGTGAGTTTCCAACTTTCAGGAATGAACATTCAATTCTACATTTTTCGAGTGAATATGAGCGAGGTTGTTCTTTCCGTAAAGAAAAGTCCAAAGTATATTAGATCTAAATGCCACAAGCTAGGTTTACCAACATATATAGTGTACCATAATGTTGTACCAATGATTCCCATGTGTTATGTGTTTTCAAACTTCCTAGATAACTCTGTCCATTTGAATGACTTTATGTCAATTTATCGAAATTAGGTCAAATTTGGAACTACAAGTAAATTGTAGGTTGCTTTGAAAGTTCTACGAAAAAGCTTTTGGGGGTACCCATCGAGGGGTCACAATTAATATATGAGAAACCATCCAACGAGAGTTTTAACGACAATTTCAACTTCTTGTAGTAAAAAATGTCGTCGGTGTGAGTTCCCAACTATCTCAGGAAAGAACATTATCAGTTTTCCTAGTGATGACGAGATTGTTCTTTCACGTAAAGAAATAAAGTCCGAATAATATGGATCTGAATGTCACAAGCCAGGTTTTCAGACATAAATAGTGGACCAACATGTTGTACTTACAATTTCCCATGTTTTATGAGTTCTCAAGTTTCCTAGCTAACTTCTCCCACTTGAATGACTTAATGGAGATTTATCAAAATTAGGTAAAATTTGAACTACTAGAAGTAAACTATGTAGGTTGCTTTGAAAGTTATCTGAAAAAGCTCTTTGAGGTACCCATCGGAGGGGGTCAATTAATATATCAGAAACCATTAAGAGTTTTGATGCCAGGTTCATCTTCTTTCTAAGATTTTGCATCTTGACAAGTCAATGAAACCAGGTCAAACTTGAGCTACAAGTAAGTGTGATAGACTACTCTTGTATTAAATGTCATTTCAGAGGTAGATTGGTGCATATTTTTGTAGTAAGAAGTTTCGTGGGTGTGAGTGTCCAACTACCATGAAACAACATTCTCAATTTTCTGAGTGATGACGAGATCGTTCTTTTCTATAAAGAAAGTGCAAAGAATATTGGATCTGAATGCCACAAGCCAAGTTTTCAGACATATATAGTGGATCAAAAGCATGTTGGACTTGCGATTCCCATTTGTTTTGAGTATTCAAGCTTCCTAGCTAACCCCGCTGATACGTCCATAATGTATCTATAATTTTTGATGGTTTTATGCTAATAATATGCTTTTGACACTCCTTTTTGTATAAAGTTTATGATTTATTTGGACTGACCTACTAATAGTTGCAAAAGTGCACAATGTTCTTGTTTTACACTTTGATGTGTAGGAATTACCAAGAATACAGGTGGAAACCTTGTTGGAGTCAAATTGGGATTTTTCCAGAAATCTGTCTCAGAACTCTTTTTGAAGATGGTCCCGTTTCGGGTCAAATCATATAGTACATGTAACAATCCAAGAATACTTACGAATGTTTGCTAACAATCCAATCATATAGTACATGTAATTCCAAGTAGTGAAGCGCATGTATATTTAGCCTCTCCAACATAGAAAACAGCATCGAAGACAATGAACCCGATCTATATGCTATTTAAACTTGGACAAAGCCACCACTATTCCACACTCATGGTTCTGTTAGTTTAGTGTATTTTATTGCTGCAGCAACTAGCTTTACTTTCTTGTTATTTATTATCATGCAAAGTTATCTCTATTACTCGTATTGTTGCTCTAGTTTTATTTCCTAGATAATGCAAACATTTAGTGTGCATAGAGTTGTATCAGTGGTTGATAGAACTTAAGAGAACATTTATCCTACCTTTAGCTCCTCGTTGGGTTTGACACTCTTACTTATCGAAAAGGCTACACACGATCCCCTATATTTGTGGGCTATCACCCGCCCACTTGAATGACTTTATGTGATGTATCAAAATAAGGTCAAATTTGAACTATAAGTAGTAAATTGTAGGTTGCTTTGAAAATTTTATGAAAAAAGCTTTTGGAGGTACCCATCAAGTGGTTAATTAAAATATTAGAAACCATAGAGAGTTTTGACGACTGGTTCGACTTCTAGCTAAGCTTTTGCATCTTGGTAATTTTGAACCCCTTTTGAAAATGATCACATGAAATAGGGAGAGAGGGGAAATGATTTTTCTATTCTCTATGGGCAACCCACAATCTTGAGGTGCACCTTAGGCTTAAATATAATTTTATTTTCTCCACAATGAATATGGTGAACCTTAGCGGATGCCACATACTAGGCCTTAAGGTGTGCTTTTGTAAACATTGACGATGCCCTTATTAGGGAAAAAGAAAATACTAGTCCACTAGTATATTTCTTTGCATTGAAATATGCTCACCTCTGTCCATGCATTGTACATCCTGAGAGAATAAAATGTAGGCAGGGGAAGAGGGAAGCAGTGATGAGGACTTGAAGGCAGTTCAATGTCAAAGGAAATTAATGATGGGTTCCTAACATGAGGTACTCATGCGGCCTAGTAGTAAATTTCAGAACATATGCATGCAAAACAAATGGTGTGTTTTCTCACCTTCGCTCTCCTCCCCTTTACTCTCGCGCACCGGCCCGCCTGATCTCTCCCTCGTCCACAGCGTGGCGCAGTGCATGTGTGCCTTGGTACGGTGGCTCTATGTCTCTGGCGTGTTCGACAACCGCGTTGGTGTGGAGTAGGGATGAGGAGTACATAGGAAGGAAACCACTTTGGTCCTTGGCGGCACAAAAATTCAAACTTTTCAGGTTTTCAAAATTTTCACTTGCTTCCCAAACATTGGGAGGGAAGATTATTCAAAAGCTCGGCCATTCACACTACTTCTTATCTTCTCTTTATCTTGTCGTATCTCTTACAATACCATACCACTATATAGTGTATGTATATTGAACATTATTGACCGTTGGATAAAGAATGACAAATCCAAACATTGCTAACCGTTGGATCTTATTTTCCATTCTTAGCATCTTGAAAGATTCTATTGAGAGTCTTTAACATGATGAACGCTAGTATCCGCAAACCTTAAAACACACACTTCATTGCTCAGTTTCACGTTCCTTGTGCTAAATGCATGGACTTGGATGCAATTTTCATTTTTATGAGGTCCTTGATGTAACTTGTACTTCCACCGGCCATGTTAACTTTCAAGCTCCTCGCTCATATGAGACCTACCATAGTTAAAAGAAAATGCAACAGCCATAATTATCACAGAAAGTAAACCATAGTTTCTTATATGTAATACCCAAGTTTTTAGTACTAGGATTTTTCAAGCTTCCTAGCTAACTCCGCACACTTCAGAGACTTCTGGTCGATTTAACGAAATTAGGTCAAACTTGAGCTACAAGTAAGTGTGATAGATTGCTCTTGAATTAATTTTCCTCTCAGAGGTAGATCGGTGCATATTCTTGTAGTAAACAATGTCGTTAGTGTGAGTTTCCATCTATCAGGAAAGAAAATTCTCATTTTTTGAGTGATGACGAGATGGTTCTTTTCCGTAAGGAAAGTACGAAGAATATGGATCTCCATGCCATAACCCAAGCTTCTATACATATTAAGTGGACCAACGTGTTTTACTTATGATTCCCATATGTTTTATGAGTTTTCAAACTCCCTATCTAATTAACTCTGCCCACTTGAAAGTCTACATGCTGATTTATCAAAATTAGGTCAAACTTGAATTACAACTGAATTATAGGTTGGTTTTAAAGGTTTATGAAAATACTTTTGGAGGTACCAATCGTGGGGTCAATTAATATATCAGAAACCACCAAGAGTTTTGACAACAGGTTTAACTTCTTGCTAAGATTTTGCATCATGACTATTTAACGAAATTGGGTCAAACTTGAGCTGCAAGTAAGCGCGATAGATTGTTCTTGAAATAAATGAATTTTCAGAGGTATATGGGTGCATTTTCTTATAGTAAACAGTGTCATCGGCGTGATTTTTCAACTATCCGGAAAGAACATTCAATTATAAATTTTCCGAGTGATGACAGGCAAGATTGTTCTTTCACGTAAAGAAATGTGCGAAGAATATTGGATTTGAATGCCAGTTGCCAAGTTTACCGACATATAATGTGGACCAACATGTTGTACCAACGATTCCCAGCATGTTTTACGAGTTTTCAAAATTACTAGCTAACTCCGCCCATTTGAATGACTTTATGTCGATTTATCAAAATTATGTCAAATTTAAAACTACAAGTAAATTGTAGGTTGCTTAGAAAGTTTTATGAAAAATCTTTTGGAGGTACCCATCATGGGATCACAATTAATATATCAGAAACCACTTAGAGTTTTGACGATAGGTTCAACTTCTTGCTAAGATTTTTCATCTTGACGATTTAACGAAATTAGGTCAAACTTGACCTACAAGTAAGCATGATAGATTGCTCTTGAATTAAATGTATTTTCATAGGTAGCTCAATGCATCTTCTTAAACAATGTCGTCAGTGTGAGTTTCCAACTATGACGAAAGAAAATTCTCAATTTTCCGAGTGATGAAGAGATCATTCTCTGCCGTAAAGAAAGTCTGAAGAATATGGATCTGAACGCCACAAGACAAGTTACAAACATATATAATGGACGGTAACCCCCTAGAATCGGACCTATGCAAGTTTTAGCGTTTCCCATCAAACCCGCATAGAAGCGATTCAAAGACGCCCACCAGGCACTTGCGTGCGTGTGGAGAACAACGTAAAACTATTACACAATAGTTCACGATGGAACCCATAACACATATATATGTACAACAACGACTCATTGAGTCAAGAATACAGATATACAGTACAAATATCCAATTCACCTTGAAAACGATAAAACATCCGAGTAAGGATAAGAAGCAAATTGGGCTAAGAGCCCTGAAGAATAACCAATAGCGTCCAAAACCCTGCCCAGGCCAAGCCGGAAGGGTAACCCTGCTAACGACGTCGATCTCAAACCTGCTAAAACAAAAGGAGTACCGACAAAGGGCAAAAGAAAAAGAGGAGTGTTAGTACTGAGGCTAGTACACGGCGAGGCTAGAATTCGGCGGCTCTCGCCTACATAGGTATGGTGGACTGAAGCGGCAGCGCAGCATGCACTAAACAACCTATAGAGACACGATGCAACTATCGGCTATGAGAGATGGATAAGATAGACCTATTTGGGACCAACACCAATCATACGCATCCTGGTATTCCCCCTCGAGACCAAACGAGGAAGTCAAACCGAGGAACTCACACAGTTGGTAGTTTTATTCATTCCATTATAGTTGCAGCACTTACTAGTCAGATGTAGATATCATGAGTCATCCTGAAAGCATAAGTAGTGGGCAGTTTTAGTTAACCATTCAGTTGTAGTTGCAATACTTACAAGTCAGATACAATTTGACATCCCATGCCCAGCAGTTGTTGGCACTTTTATTTCATTCCATTGGAGTCGTGATACTTACTAGGCAGGTATAACATAACACGATACACCCCAGTTCCACCAGTTGTTGGCATTTTTATTATCCATTCCACTGTAGTGAAGCTGATTACTAGTCACATATTAAGTCAAATTTATAGCACTACTTTAGTTATGCTTGTCTATGATCGAGATACTATGCTCCAAGTCGTCCATAACCGCGGATATGGCTTTCAGGAAGGTTTACCCTGTAGGGGTGCACAAATAGCAACACACACGATCAACCTCGGAAAAACCAAATCAAAACCCAACGAGACTTTCACGACAAAGCAATCATAGAATTCATAAAATATTTCAGGGGGCCACCCCATTAAGCTACCCGCAACGAAGTTGGCCGGCTCCGAGGCGGACCCAACGTTTGCGTCAATGGCTGTAAACGACTGGGAACCCGAAAGTGTGGATGGGCTTGTCGATACCGCGAAAACACTTCGCATCCAAAACAGTACAGGTGCTCCACGCACAATCGTAAATAAATCAGTAAAGCATGGCATAAGTACATGATAGTAATAAATCCCCAAACTAGTATGTGGCTCCAAGAAATAAGAAATGAATCAAGCTCTGGCTAATGGGATTCATGGTCCCACATGCGGATAGCTGGATGGTCAAGGAACAGGTATCAAGTACTCGGGGCCTACGGGACCCAATTGAGCGGTTAAAAACCAGATATTATCTATTGCTCACCGGTGTCTCTGCATTAGTTATATCTATTCCCAGCATTTTAATATAAGTTATAATTTAAATCATGATCATCTCTACCATTAAGCATGTGACTACCTTTCAACAACGGTGGAACAACAACGACACGAAGCAGCACCTGAGTAAGCAACTACGACTCGCAAGGCTGACTATCTATTAAACAACAGGCAATAGGATGTGTCCAAGGCAATATAGAGGCTGCAAGGAATATAAATGGTGCACGAAAACTAAAGCATCACAAAACAGGTAGCAAGATCAACAGGAGGAAGTAAAGACTATAAATACAACCTCGTCTGGGAAACACTGTCGAAGATACATTATCCGAAGAACTTGTCGATACTCGCATCCACTCAACGGCCTAGCCCGTGAAGAAGCAAAGCACTAGAAAAACACCAGATGCATTATTTAATACTATGGCAGAAGATCTGGCATGATGTATGTATGATATATGACATGGCGAGGATGCGATACAACTAGGCAGTATTAAGCGGAACCGGGGTCCCGACAATTAGATATAAGGTTCATGTTGTTTAGGTACCCTGCAATTTAAATATTGTCTTAACAGGCAAAACTCAAATTTAAGTACAGCCAATATAATACTAGAATAGCCTGCATATGACCTCCATATTTAATAATTAGGTGAATCGACCCAACACCCCTAAATGATAAGTATGTATGTAAGCACGTACATTTTATATGCAACAAGTTATGTGTTATATTTATCAAAAAAGGCAAGGATTGGGGTCTCACGATTCGGATTGCGGAGACGAATAGATGGTCCTCGGACTATACGAAAGTAGCCCATGGCACAAATGTACCGGACGTCTGGAAGAAGACCTTGTCGAAGTACGGCGACGTCGGAAAACTGTGTCCGGTGTAGCAAGATAAATGTGTGCCAAACTTGACGAAGTAGAATATCCATGGAATGATGGTAGGTTGAATGTCAGATAGAACAAAATCGAAACAACAACTCTTGCGGTAATTATGTCGAGCACTTGGCTGAAGATACGGACACAGCCCAGAAGCAAAACCACAGTCCCCTCGGAAGTTGTTAACCTGCTCATCGGAGGAAAAACAGACAGTCTAAGCAGGACTGGCACGAAGCGCAAGCATCACTGAACCAAACGACAAGGCACCATCGGCCGGGCTGGAGTAGCTGCGTACACGGAAGCCAGAGACGAAGGGGGGCGAATGTTTTACCTGCAGACGTCGATGCCAGCGATAGAGCAGATCAAGGCGTGTTCTGCCCTTACGCGCGGGGTTGGAAGTTGGATCAGGCCCTCCTAGCACGGGACTCGATCGCCCAGGCCAGGGGAAGAAGGAAAACGGGGCGTGGCGAAGTGGCCCTGGGGATCTGGTGCTGGAGTGTGGTGTTAGGTAGCCGACAGGAGCAGTGTTTATGGCGATGGAAGTCGGGGAAGATTGTGCCGTCGGCCGGCGAGAAATCCGAAGAGCTGGTGATTTTCTGCTGCATGCGAGTGATGGCGACCATGTACGATGCAGACCCAGGAATATGTGGCGGAAGCTCACATGCGATTCAATTAGGATGGAATATTTTCTGCTTGCTAATCGATGAATCAAATGGAAGGATTTGGTGGCGTGTGGTGTGTGGATCGATTGGGTAGCTAGCTAGCTGCATGGATCGATTTGGTAGTTAGCTCTTGGAGAATTCTTCACGGGGCTCGCGATGATCTGCTTCTGTCCGATGAGAGAAAAACAGAAGAGCTGGCGGTGGCGGAGGAAAACAAATAAAGATACGGGGAAACTGACTTAGATTTGGAGGCTAGGGTTTGGGGAAAAAAGAAAACGGGGTATTTATAGTCTAAAGTAGACTATATAGGCCTAGTTTTAGACTAAAATTTTAGACGGTATTTTTCCTATTTTTACTTTTAGTAAAAATAAACAAACATTTTGTAGTCTTATAATTTAGCGAACAATATTATTATAATTTTATTTCAAAATAATAAAAAGGAGGCGGCTCGATATGTATGGTATAAAGAAAGAGATGGCAAGTATATGGATAGAGTATATGGTGGCATGTACGTGTGGAAGAATAAAAGAGGTAGAGAATATGGCAAAATCACCAGATGTCAAGGGTGGCTCATAAATAGCAAAGAACATGGAGTATATCCATTGGAGAAAGAATATATATGAAAGAGAGAAATAAAATATATCAAATAGATATGGCATCAAAATAGAATAAGAACAGAGATTGGCGAAAACAAGAATGGAATATAGAGAAGATTATCAAAGGAAGAGAGATGGAATAGAGAGATGGTGTCATGGTATTATTTAAACCATAAGTCAAAAACAAATGGAACTCGTGCGTCATTGTGTTAGAATTGAAAATGATCATAAGGACTAGATAGATTGGCAAGTTATTGATAAAGAGAATTTAAGAGATGATGCCCCCAACTCAATTTGGGCATTTTGACAAATATAAAAATGGCAAGACTCAAGTAATAGAATTTGGACATTATGGTTCCATATCAAATGGCACCAACTAGAGCTAGAATAGAGGAAGGTTAAAGTAGAGAGGAAGCAATATCAAGCTCAAATATAGATATCAAGAACCAAACACAAGTGTAATAATTTGATTGTAATGATTTAATAATAGGTTCCATGCAGGGTGGTATGATAAGCATGATGATGCATGATGATATCATGATGATGAAGAAAAATAAGATAACAAGCAATTTTCTAGTAGTGATTTTTCCGGGGTGCTACATGGACCAACATATTGTACCAAAGATTCTCATGTTTTATGAGTTTTCAAACTTCCTAGCTAACTCTGCCCACTTGAATGACTTTATGTCAATTTATCGAAATTAGGTCAAATTTGAAACTACAAACAAAATTGTCGGTTTTGCTCTGAAAGTCTTATGAAAAGCTTTTGGAGGTACCCATAGGGGGGTCACAATTAATATATGAGAAACCACCGAGAGTTTTGAGGATAGGTTCAACTTCTTGCTAAGATTTTGCATCTTCATAGTTTAATCATATTAGGTCAAACTTGAGCTACAATGCAAGTAAGCGCAATTGATTTCTCTTGAATTAAATGTCTTTTCGAAGGTAGATAGGTGCATTTTATTGTAGTAAACAATGCTGTCAGTGTGAGTTTCCAACTATCTCAGGAAAGAACATTCTCAATTTTCCAAGTAATGATGAGAGGTTGTTCTTTTCCATGAAGAAAGTCTGAAGAATATGGATCTGAATGCCATGAGCCTTGTTTTCAGAAATATATAGTGGACCAACATGTAGTACTTATGATTTACCATGTTTTATGAGTTCTAAAATTTCCTAGCTAACTTCGCCCACATGAATGACTTCATGCTTATTTATCGAAATTAGGTAAAATTTGAACTACTACAAATAAACTATAGGTTTCTTTCAATTTTTTATGAAAAATCTCTTGAAGGTACCCATCGGGGGGTTAATTAATATATTAGAAACCACCAAGAGTTTTGACGACAGGTTCAACTTCTTGCTAAGATTTTGCATCTTGACATTTAATGAAATTAGGTCGAACTTGAGCTACAAGTAAGCGCAATAGATTGTTCTTGAATTAAATGTCATTTCAGAGGTAGATGGGTGCATCCTCGTGTAGTAGGAAGTGTCATCGGTGTGAGTGTCCAACTACCAAGAAATAATATTCTCAATTTTCTCAGTGATGATGACATCGTTCCTTTTTGTAACACGAGTGTGAATAATATTGGATTTGAATGCCACAAGCCAGGTTTCTAGACATATATAGTGGATCAACAACATGTCGTACTTGCGATTCCCATGTTTTAGGAGTTTTCAAGCCTCCTAGCTATATAAATCTACTGAATTGAATGACTTTATGTCGATGTATCGAAATAAGGTTGAATTTGAACTACAAGTAATAAATTATAGGTTGCTTTGAAAGTTTTATGAAAAATCTTTTGGAGGTACCCATCAAGTGATCAATTAATATATCAGAAACCACAGAGAGTTTTGACGACTGGTTCGACTTCTAGCTACAATTTAGAATCTTGAAAATTTTGAACCCCTTTTGAAAACGATCACATGAGAAATAAGGAGAGAGGGGAAATGATTTTTCTATTTTCTATGGGCAACCCACAAGCTTGAGGTGCACCTTAGGTGTAAAGATAACATTATTTTCTTCACACTGTATAAGGTGAACCTTAATTAGCAGATGCCACATGGGCCTTAAGGTGTGCCTTATTCACATTGCAGATGACCTTAGGGCCTCACCTATGTTTGTGAAAAAACTTGTTGATATGATGGCTCCCAAATACTACACCATAATAAGCTAATTGATTGCACCAGTACACAATGTATGTAGACAAACTTGTCCATCAGCTAGGATCCACATGTAAGAGCTATCACCTTACATTCGTGTGAATGAAATTAGTTTCATATTGCTATGTGTACTTGATATTATTATTTAGTGCTTGTGGACTACCCATAAGCTTATGGGTCACCCATAAGATTTGTGGCTTGTGTGGACAACCTCCACTATGTATATGGATAACTCTTAAGGTGTAATTTTTTGCTAATGGTGTTTTTTGCACATAGTGAGCTATAAGTAAGCATGATAGATTGCTCTTGATGAATTAAATGTCTTTTAGGAGGTAAATGGGTGCATCTTCTTGTAGTAAACAATGTCATCGATGTGAGTTTCCAACTATCACGAAAGAAAAATCTCAGGTTTCCGAGTGATCACGAGATTCTTCCTTTTCGTAAAGAAAGTCCGAAGAATATGGATATCAATGCCATAATCCAAGCTTCTAGACATATTAAGTATGGGCCAGCATGTTTTACTTACGATTCCCATGTATGAGTTTTCAAACTCCCTAGCTAATTAACTCTGGCCACTTGAATGACCGTATGCCGATTTATCGAATTAGGTCAAATTTGAACTCCAAGTAAATTGTAGGTTGCTTTGAAAGTTTTACTAACAAGCTTTTGGAGGTACCTATCGATGGGTTAACTAATATATCATAGGTTTAACCTTTTCCTAAGATTTTGCCTTTACCACAATGGAACCATGCATCAATATTTGTTTTGCCTCATTTTGTGTGTGGAGATTTGCCTCATCTTTGGATCTGATTTGTGTTACTACTAATTAATTAGCCCTTTGGCAATGGCTACACAATATAAAGAGAAAAGTATCCGGTGAAAACCAGATTTCAATGGAAACCGATGAAAACCACTTAAAATGATGTTTAGATTTTCTAAAAAAATATGCATTGTATTTGGGCGATAGAGTTATATAGACATGTAAAATTTCAATTTGAAACTCAGAATTATTTAGGAGCTATAAAAATGCCAAATTGAGCAATCAATAGTAAAATACAGTAAACTCTACTATTCATTGCTGAATTTGTCTTTTACATGACCATGAAATCAATATGAATTGGAACTTGCAAATTTCCATGACTATATAACATCATCCTCCCAACATGATGTAATTTATCTCATAAGTTTTGAAACTCATAAGTATGATATCCATTCTTCTTCGATATTCCTGAACATTGGTAGTACGGCCATGGATAATCAGTTGAGGTGTTGGATTGTGGGAGTACGGCCTTGGATTCCTAAACATAGAGGGAGTACGACCTACTAATTTTCTATTATTACATGGACCATGACCAAATTCAAAACCAAAATAAAGCAGAAAAATCTCCCGCGTATCCGGACATACTTCGTGCCCAAAATTTTCAGATAATTTGAAATTTCTATTCGACCCCTAGTGAATTTGGTGGTTGTGGGGCTTCACTCGTATTTTTTCCAATATAGTACTAGTAGTACCTCTAAACCCTACCCCTTCTCTCCGTCAGGAATACATAACTGGCCGGAACATCCCCCTTCCACTTTAGTCCGTGTACCCAACACACCTGATCTGCTCAACGAACCCTCTTGTACGGGGCGCTGAGAACATCAACGACCGCCCCGGATATGCTCCACGGACGCTGTGGTCCAGCGCTCTGCTCGTATCCTCGCCCTCCCAAGATCTGCTTCCCCGATCAAGCCGCTTTCGCTAGTAGTGGAGTTGTGGAAGAAGGGAAAGATGTCGGAATCAGCGGATTCCTATTCGTAGCTCATGTTCAACGCTAGCTGGTACGAGGGCCCAAGGCTCGACTAACAGTCGTCGATAACCACTATGACCGCAACACCTTTGGCGACCTCGACGTGACCCATGAGGATGCGGAGGAGGCCTAGACATCGCCCGACCGAGGTAACCAGATCTCCCGGCGTGATTTTATTTGTTGACAATATACTGTATTTGTGCTAAATTTCCTAACTAATAGGTTCTTTACTTGTTATACCTGCAATGCACTAAATTAACCCGTTGTGGTTAGGCTTAAACACCATGCATTGAACTGTTTTTATGTATATTTCACAATGAATTATTAGTCACTTAATATATTTGTTTACATTCTCTATTGTACCTATCCACATGAGATATGATTATATAATATCTCTCTAATTGGCCAATTTACGAACTATAGTATTTTCATCCTGCTATTGTCCTGATGTCCTATACTACACGTTTACACACGTCATACTATTTGAAGATTATGTACTATCGATTTGATCCCTCTTAACCTGTGGCTCTAAATGTTTGCTGTTATTATGCAACCTCGGTTTACACACAATATCATAGAGTGAATGGCTCCTATAATCTCGTAGGACCCCATCATTTTTATTTCACTTCATGCAAACGTATATCATGTTGGAACCTATTTGTATTTACAGTTGGACTTACCTTTATGCATAGGAGCAACAATGGAGTACATACTCCGCCCGTCCACAAGAGCCGCCGTTGAATTCGTGTAACACCTACCATAAGGCCCCCCACCTGAAGTTTGGCTTAAATTTACCATTTGTCTTTCTTGTTTTCAGTTTTTGCCAAAAAATGGTGTCAAACATTTTATCCCCACTATGGTCTGCTTTTGTTCCATGCGGTTACTTAAATTTCCTAGATATGCAGAGGCCGGGTGTATTGCATCTGAGTTGGCTGATAATAATAACAAGGCCACACTAGCGATTAGATCCTGTATAATACACATGTATCATAAGGAACTCCATGCACTTAATCTCACTCTTGTATCTACTATATATCATAGTTACATGAACTGGATATTTTAATACGAGGCACATGATGGTTGATTTTGTTATTCTCAGCCCGCCAAATGATTGATATTATCTGATTGTTCATGAATAACTCAATGTATGATTTCTTGTTTCATTGTTTGTCTGAAATGATCTGGCTAGTATATTCAAGGAACACAATTGATGTGTTTTTTGTTGACTAATGTACTCTTTGTTTGTCTATGATTAAACTAGTGGAAGATTTCATTGTGTAGTGCCTGGCTAGTTTATATATGAGAAACATAATGGTTTAGTTTTCATATTCGTTTTATTCATCTTTTGCATATTCTAGTTTGATCAGTCTGCATCAGGTACTTTGGCTGATTGCTCGCATTGTTATTCGGAATGAACTTGTAATTTGTTTCCCAAGTTTGTTCTTTAAGTAACTTGTTTTGTCTTGGTCTTAGCCATCTTCAAGTAGTATAGTCATTTCACAGAGCAACACATGCTTGCATCGCTCCATGGCGTTAACTTGTCCAGTTATTCAAGAAGAAATAGATGTATGAGCCACCACTGTTAATTGCTTCCTTCCTATATATAACCGTATTGACACATTTAAAATTCATGGTGGTGTGATTGCATGGTAATGTTGTTATAACTTGTTTTGTGTTTGTTTTAGGCTGCAATAACCCCTTGAATGCCGAACAAATACCCGCTTCTCCATGTTTAGATTTTGTTTCACACAACAGTAGTGAAAATACCTATTGCTCATGGCACATCGCTTCGACTGATCCTCTTGTTCTAGCTAAAGATTATTTGAGGATGCCCTCGAAGATGCCCTTGATATTGTTGAGCAAGAAGCCAACAAAACAGATTTAGTAATCACCATAGCACGGAAAGACTTATATTTGACGCAGAACATACTTAATAATATCATTTGGAGCTCTCATTGGAAGCCAGTTGTTACATGTCTCGCGATGCAACCTCCATAGAGACCTTTTCTATAACACCAGTTATGGTGTTTTTTTAGTTGTCTGGACTCTGATTTACCTTTTATACTTCATTTTATTACTATCAAGTTTACTGAGGATTGTAATAATCTACTGTAATTCGCAGTTGTAAGTTTTTTATAGGATTGTTACAAACGAGTATCTATTAGAATTACTACACGTATATGAAAAAATAGTGAAATGGTAAGAGGTAGAACACACGATCTTTTGGAAACAGGGAGAACATCCATTATATTACACGAGAACCATAGAACTTGCATAATTCATAGACGTTCACTAAACAAAGTGAACACACAAAGAGCTGACCTGAAGAGAATACATCAAGAGCAGACCCACACAATCCATCAATCTGACGGATAGCCATCGTAGTAATCGTAGTGGGTGGAACCATCCTCGCCATAAGGTAGCACTATCAGAATGCTCGACGATTCTGCAATACTCCACCAGCAATCGATCCAGTTCAAAAGGACAGTCATTGATCCATAATCCTCCTACTCCATACACACATACAACCCTTGGCTCCTCTTCCCACACAAGAGCCTCAAAGTTGTAAGATCTAATCTCGGATAGGTCCACATAGTATATGCTGTCGGCCTGCACCGTGGGTACCCTGGCGCTGTCGAGGCAAACAAACTGATTGTCAGCAACGAAGAGAGCACGACTTCCAATGCCTCTGACCGGATGAAGGACATGGTTCTGGGTATCAACCTGGTAAACAACCGGCCTGCCACCATAGACCGGTCCACTCACAACGAACAACAATTCCCCATCGGCCTCGACGAGGTAAAAACGATTCTCTAGGAACTTGCATCCTGGAATAGGTCCTACAATGGTGGGATGTAGATCTACGGTGTGTGGAGCGCTGCAGCTGGACATCTTGTAACAACCTCGGGCCCTACACTCTAAGTTCAAGCCTGGATAAACCGAAAGTGGTTAAAATAGTACAGCGGGGGCCCAGGGGCCACCCACGTGTAGACCCGTCGGCCGTCCTAACCACTTTCAAGAACATCGGGACAAGAGCGAGCGACGTAGGCAACAGGCGAAGAGATCAAATACATATACAAGTGAGTATGTATGCAAGCTACCTTACAATAGTTCTCAGAGCCATACCATCTAAAAGAAATAGAAATATTAAAACGCCATACGGCAAGATCCAAATATCCTAGATAGAGATAATAGTTTAGGATAGATCCTCATACATCAAACATCAGAGTATCAAGCGGAAGTGGGAAACAAGATCCGAGTACGGACAAGAAGCAAATCGGCATAAGATTCCACATAACTAAGCACATCCCGCCCACAGATCTCGTGGATCACCATCCCTGGAATCTCTATACCGAGTGATCGTTGCCAACATCATCAGTCTCCTCCACCCAGTATCCATCTTGCGAATACACCTGTTCATCTAAATCAAACAATTTATCGTGTGAGACCCTAGGGGTACTCAGCAAGTCTTTATGCCTCTAAAGGGGACATAACCTAGGGTGACGCAATTGCAGCAAAAGATAATAACTAACAAGTCTATAGATACTCGCTAACCATCCGCCTAACCAAAGATAGACGGATGTTCGTTAATTAGAAACAACAGTTATAACAATATAAAGTAACAGATCCATCCTCCTTCTCGCTTACCAACGAGAAAGCGGACGAACAACCCATCCGTTGGCAGTTTTATTAACCATTCTATGAGTATTGCACTATTTACTAGTTAGGTATTTAGTCAGATTAAAGGCGGTACTTTAGTTATACTTGTCTATGATCGAGAAACTGTGCTCCAAGTCATCCATAACCGCGGACACGGCTTTCAGAAAGATTTACCCTGTAGGGATGCACAAATAGCAACACACACACGATCTACCTCGGAAAAACCAAATCAAAACCCAACGAGGCTTTCACGACAAAGCATTTATAGGATTCATAAAATATTTCAGGGGGGCACCCTATTAAGCTACCCGCAACGAAGTTGGCCAACTCCGAGACGAACCCAAGGTTTGTGTTAATGGTTGTAAACGACTGGGAACCCGAAAGTGTGATTGGGCTTGTCGATACCGTGAAAACATTCCACGATCCAAAACAGTACAGGTGCTCCACGCACAATCTTAAATAAAGCAGTAAACCATGGCATAGGTACATGATAGTAATAAAGCCCCAAACTACTTTGTGGCCGCAAGAAATAAGAAATGAATCGAGCTCGCACTAAGGGGATTCATGGTCCCATATGCGGATAGTGCGATAGTCAAGGAACAGGTATCAAGTACTCGTGGTCCTACGGGACACAAGTGGACATAAAAACCAAATAACAGATATTGCCCACCGGTGTCTCTTTCATTAGTTATCCCATTAGTACTCAGGTTAAGTTGTTTAGGTACCTCGTTATCCATCAGACACTCACATACCCTACACATGATGTTCTATGACTCGCATGGCTCAAACAACTCCTGTAGTAAGGGCTCATGGGATGGAGGAACAAGCTCGGTGGGGTTTAAAGTAAAGGCTATGCAGTACTTGGGATTCAATTTAATGCATTCGCGACTCAATGATGCAAGAATAAGATAGAGGCAATAGGTACTATATGTATGCAAGCATGTGGTAGTGCTTGCCTGGGAGCTCAGTTGAAGCGAGGGATGGATCTGGGTAGTACTCCTGGGATTCCTGATAATTCCCCTGCTCGGCGTCTATTCGAAAGAAGAACCAAACAAACAAGGGCCAACATAAATAAAGTACACCAGCATATAAATAAAATGCGACAAGCAACTAAGCATGCCATGATGAATGATGCACAATTTACATGGCAATAAATGTAGCATGGCAAGGGTGAGGTGTGGGGACAAGAATAAATCATTTTATTAAGTTTTTAGTCATGTTTTGCTCCCATAACACTTGCTGTCCACTTAATATTTATATGATGTATGCTACAATTCATATCACGGAATGCATAAACAGAACGGGCTCGTCGCGCTGATCGATTTAGACATATTATTTAACAAATTTGGAGTTATAGAATTAAAGTTATTAATTAATTAAGAAAAGGCATTTTTATTGTAATTAAACAACTTCGAAAATTTAAATTAGTCCAACATTATTTTGGATGGCAGATTTGAATTCCTCACATTTTTCTGATTCAAAAACATATGTCATTTGTATTATTTGGATTTATCAATAAAAATTTATTAATTTCTGGATATCAAAACATATTAAACATTTTCAGGAATTATTTTTATTAAAAGAAAAAGGATCTGGAACTTTTGTCACCGGCTCAGACTTACCCACGGTGAACGACACGCGGGCCAGGGTCAGGAGCGGGGCCACCTACGTGTGCGCCTAGCCCGGACGCGACACGTGGGCGAGCCGAGGACGGCAGGGTGAAAATTTGAAAACTCCAGGGGGCTGCGAGCAAAAGCGTCATCGACGACTGACAGAACTGAATTTGTTACACGCGGAAAAAGTTTAGCTGATCTTGATTTCAGAGGAAGATGTCGAGCGGTACGTTAGGAATTTGAAGATGCCGCAAAAATCAAAGTTGTAGATGGGAGCAAGCACTACAGGTTCCGTTAAGGAAGTGTCAAGAGAAAACGACCACAACTCTGGGAATACCTCGACGAACAAAGAGGTTCCACACGGTTGCAGCTGACAGAAAAACAGAAAACGACACAACCTGATTGTGCCGACTTGCTGAGACGATGGCGAGCAAACCTTAAGGAATTTCGCAAAGCCGCTAAAAAAAGGTGGAGAGGAGAGGTACGGCTACAACTTCTGTTTAGGATGCTACTTCAGAGGTGGGCTGTAACTATCAGAAAACGATGACGAACAACGAGAAGAACCACCGGAGTTCAGGCTGTCAAAAATTCAGAAACGCAGAGTTTTTGGTCGACTTTAGGTGATGATTGTGAGAGATTTAGGGCTCCGTTTTGGACTCCGTTTGATCCTGGGTGTTTCCGGGTGATTCCTGAAGTTATTATGTTTTGGAAGATTCGTTGGAGGAAGTCCTGTCCGACGGTAAAACATCGGGAACAGGGGTGCACAAGCTGCTATTGCAGTTGCCACCCGTGCACGCACGGGTTGCGCGTGTCCATGCTTAGCAGCAGAGCGTGGCGCGCAGCGGCGAGCGGCGAGTTGCTAGGCGAGCGCCAAAGCAGGAGAAGGTCAGAGAGATGGCAGGCGTGAGGCTGCTCACCGTGCGCTCGTGGCTAGCCCAGCTAGGCCAAGCGGGAGGAAGTGCAACAAGGTTGACGCGGTGGCCAGCGTGGAGGATGTGGATGGCGACAGCGTCGATGGTGACCAAGGCGCTGCTGTGCGCGGCGACGGTGCTCCGGGCGCTCTCCCTTGTGTCCCGTGGCTTGAGCAGGACCAGCAGCGTCCTTGTAGCTCCCCGGCAAGGTGGCGAGGTTCGAGTGGTGCAGAACTCCGGCAAGGCTAGGAGGCAGGAGGATGAAGGGCCGACCTGGATCTCGATCCAGATGGCGGAAGGTTGGATGAGGCGGTCTGCGGCGTCGCTTTATGTAGGAAGGGAGCACGCTTTCAGCGTGGGGTTGGGGCTAGCACGGACGAGCGATCACGTGCTCGTCGAGGGAGAGAAACAGGACGCGGGTACGGCTCGTTACCAGGATTGTCAGGTCGAGCCCGAAGAGATAGGGAGGACCCAGGGAGGAGGGGTCCAAGCTGAGGAGGCTGGCGTGTCGGGCTGGTATGCCTTTGATCAAGTCGGACCAGGCCAGGGTTCAGCGAGGGAGGAAGCTGGCGACGGGAACAGGCGAGGTGGGGTGCAGCCGGGGTGTGGTCAGGTTGCTGGATAGTCACTTGGTCAAGTGAAAGAGAGAGGGCAAGAGGAGGTGGTGCTCATGGTGGGATTTAGAGAGAGAGAGAGAGAGTAAAAGGTAGCACATGCACATGTGGAGTAGACAACTTAGCTAGGTGGTTCGGTTGACACATGCACGTGCATGGGGTGTAGACGAGTTTATGTGTAGTACTACTACACACATGGTAAGATAGAGGAGTGTATGTGTGTGTAGATTAGCTATATATATATTAGCTAGAATACATTGGATGGTGGTGTGAGGGCGCATGCACTGACGGGAAGCCTTTGGATTTGGCTAGTGTTGTGTGTGTGCATGCACGTGTAGGATAGATTATCTATGCTTTGGTAGCTAGGATAGATTGAGTTTTAGAACAAGGTCACATATAGAAGTAGAAGAAAAACAAATATGAAGTTGATCTCATGCAAGATATAGGTTGGGTAAAAGGGGCCGAAAAACAAAATGATTTGATCAAATTGCTAAGGTTTAGCAAAACAAATATGCAACAAAACACCAATGTGTATTTAAAAAAATAGAGGTATGCATGGAGGGACACGTTATTGCATGTGAGAGAGGTGTATGTGTATTGATATTACATGTGACATGCAATTACACCATACATGCATGTGTATAATTTTTGTGAAGACACAAATATGTATGCATGCAGGTGAGATAAAAATGGCCATAAAAGAATTGAAATTAAGAAGAAATTATGGAGGAAAAGCACATGGCATATTTAAGAATGATTGGATCAAACCTAAGGTAGCCATGTAGATGTGGATAGAATAATTGGACCCATATAATATATGCGGCAAGAATTAAAATACCAAGATTAAATTGAGATGCACACATACATGTATATGGTAGAATTAAGATGGGATCCATCGGAAGATGGCATGACATGTTAGCAGATGGAGAAGATTTAAAGAGATATGCCCTCAACTCAAATTGGGCATGAAGCAATATATCAAGAAGAAAAGACAATATATCAAGAGGCAACTACAATTAATAATGCATATGAGATAAGAAACAAATGAAAAGGGTTTGATATGATGCTCAAATGCAAGGTGGCATGATGACATGAGCATGATATAATTATGATGCAACAATTATATGTAGAAAGGTAGCATATATATAGACTAGGCTAGTAGCATAGCAATTGTTAGACAATTGGGATGCTACAACTCTCCCCCACTAAACAAGAATCTCGCCCCGAGATTCCTAGGAAAAAGAAAGAAAAAAAAACACAAGAAGAGGCGGGTGTTCGGAACGAAGGTGACCTTCACGTTCCCAAAAGGATGAGCACGGAATGGTGCGACCACTGCACCTTGCAAAAACTTGCTAGACTTGTTACGAGTCTTGCGTTTTGCTATAGAAACAAGAGGAAGAAGGAACTGGAGAATTGTCATGAGACGAGAAAGATAGGATGCACATAGCTCCGGTTTTCTCGAGAAACATGATAACGGAAAATAAACACTTGTTGAAAGAATTAGAAAGAACGATGTATCATGGAAAACGAAAAGGCACACCATTAGAATTAGAGATCAACCAATACACGAGAAGGTGGATCTTTGTCTTGCCAGAAGAAAAGAATGACTTTGGGGAAGTTATCGACCACTATGAAAATAGCATTGTATCTTCTCTCGGATTTAGGAAACGAAGTTTGGAGAACAATATTTCCTTCAAACAATAGAGTTCCTTGAGTTCAATGTAAAGGATTTGGGTTAGGAGTTCTCGGATTAGATCTTTCTTGCGCTGATAAGAACCAAAGGATCACGCAATTGAGGTGCGCGGATATCACTTCAAGAGAAGGGGAATGCTAATTTATGGTAGAATCTCGAGAAGAAAAGAATATGGAGGATCTGGAGTTTATTGTAGAGATACTTATTGCTTTCTTTAACCTTGAGGCTAATGCAATAGATTTGCGACTGCTGGCATCAACCATAATTGGCTTTACCAAGAGAAAGGTATTGTCAAATTCAAGACCGATATAGTTTCCTTCCATCTTGTTTGAGGATGTCGAGCACCAGTGGAATGAAGAGTACCCGAAAAGATAAATGCATTTGCTTCCACTAGATAATTGAAGATTTTGCTCCATGTAGAAAGGCGAGATCACCAACAAGAGATTATTGATTACTTTCTTCGAGAGAGCACTCCGGATAGACAAGGACGGAAGTAAAAGTATTGAGGGATAAAGGCCACTTCTAACTTCCGTGGAATGAGTTAAATTACACGAGCGAATGATAAGAGAATGGTATGGTAGCTACTCCATCCCGCACTCAAAGCATTACTCCGCACATGAATAGGAAAACCATGCAACCCAACTACCAAAACAGACTGAAGATCTTGACAAGGTTAACTCATGGAACTCCATTAGAACACAAGGATAGATGCAAACGATTCGCCGGATTCAAGATAGATAAGGATGACGATGTTGTTGTCATGTCGGAAGTACTAAGCCAATGGGAAGATATGAAGGAAGATTATGGAGAACAACTGCAAGATTCAACAGATAAAGAAAAAGATAGCACCAACTTGGACAGAAGGATTACAAAAGATCTAGAAATTCTTCATGGCATCCGGTGGATTGAGCATAGACGATCGAACGAGATGGTTCCAAAGATTACTTGACGTGACCGAGATGAAAAGAACTCCATGTTCTTCTTGAAATGATTGAGAGAGATTTAGCAGTCTTGAGGAAATCTTCAGCGGAATGACGATGACAACTCACCAACAAGGAAAGACTCTGGGTTTGATTGAAGGTGGAGGATGGAATTGACAATGGACTTGCTGATTCCAGAATTGAAGCAATGTATTTAGCAGAAAGACGTGGTCGAGATAGGTGACTTCAAGAAGTCAGAATTCTCACTTTGAGACTTTGCACATAGGCAGTGCTCACGAAGCTTGAGAGAAAAAGACACAGATGATCTTCCATGTTCTTCCATTGATATAGAATAAGAAAGCATATCATGATGATATACCACCACGGATTAACAAGATATTCCAAGAATATCAAGTTCAAGAGGCGGGAGAAACAGACAAATGCTCGAAATACTTTCTGAGCTCAACGCTCTTTGAAAGATCAACATTAAGAGCAAGGATTCGTGTTGAAGAAGATGCACTGGCAGAATACATTATCTGGTCCTTCGGAAGAAAAAGAGGTGCCGCCTGGTTCACATTATCGATCGGATCACCGGTTACAAAGATAAAGAGATCTTGGCTAAAGAAACTATGATAGCTCATACCTTAAGCAAATCTATCATAGACGAAAAGATGCAATTCCCTTGTATCAAAGAGAAATTTTCAGATATGGAGTTCAAAAAGATGTGCCGCATGATGGACAGATGATAGACCACCGTAGGGCCTTAAGAAAAACTCCGAATTGGCAAAAATACTTGAATATGATAAAGAGATGATCACGGTATAACTCAAAATCACAGGAGATAACCGCCATCATTTGGAGGATAGGGTTGATAGCATTAACCATATTCCACTCATGATAAGTGTCATATAGCTATGCCGCAAACCAAATTACAATCACAAGCATCGGATCGACACACGTTATGTATTTAGCCCAAAGAATTGAAGAAAAAGGAAAACTCCCAGATCAAGCGCAGGTGACAAAAGGATGGGTTAGCATGAACTTGTATATAAAAGGAAGATAGATAATGTTTCACACATGACTGAAGAGGAGTGTGGAAACACAGATGTATCAAAGAAAAATTTCCGCATTTTTCGGCATTAAAATACCAATAGATGCGCAGAACCACTTATCAGATATGAGATTAGCAACTCCACATTCTGTGAAAACATGCTGGAAGGAAGAACACCCTTAACAAGATGGTACCGGTTAACAAAGAGTCGGATAGATCGCGTCGGTTTACACAAAGCATGTCGGTATGGAATGTACCAACAGTTGATAACCAAAAGGCAGATTGCGATAACAAGGTTGGATGCAACAGATAGACAAGGAATTACACACTCACACACACTTTCTATGGTACTACGGAATCCTAGAACACGTGAATCCTAGTTTGAATTTTTAGAAGAGGATTGAAAATGTTACACTTCCTTACCAGAAAAGGGTGGGTGGGTGGGTAAGAAGAAAAGTGGAAGCAGTCCTACTCTCACGTTTTGTTTTTTCCTAGTATACATAGCTACCAAAATATTTGCTAGACTGACAACGACCATTTGGCTGAGACCCTGAAGGGCGGGATGGCTCTGATACCAATTGTAACAACCTCGGACCCTACGCTCTAAGTTCAAGCCCAGATGAACCGAAAGTGGTTAAAATAGTATAGCGGGGGCCCAGGGTCCACCCACGTGTAGACCCGTCGGCCGTCCTAACCACTTCCAAGAACATCGGGACAAGAGCGAGCGACGTAGGCAACAGGCGAAGAGATCAAATACATACACAAGTGAGTATATATGCAAGCTACGTTACAACAGTTCTCATAGCCATACCATCTAAAAGAAATAGAAATATTGCAACAACATACGGCAAGATCCAAATATCCTAGATAGAGATAATAGTTTAGGATAGCTCCTCATACATCAAACATTAGAGTATCAAGGCGGAAGCGGGAAACAAGATCCGAGTATGGACAAGAAGCAAATCGGCATAAGATGCCACATAACTAAGCACATCCCGCCCACAGATCTCGCGGATCCCCATCCCGGAATCTCTACCCCAAGTGATCGTTGCCAACATCATCTGTCTCCTCCACCCAGTATCCATCTTGTGAATACACCTGTTCATCTGAATCAAACAATTTATCGTGTGAGACCCTAGGGGTACTCAGCAAGTCTTTATGCCTCTAAAGGGGACATAACCTGGGGTGACGCAATTGCAGCAAAAGATAATAACTAACAAGTCTATAGATACTCGCTAACCATCCGCCTAACCAAAGATAAATGGATGTCCGTTAATTAGAAACAACAGTTATAACAATATAAAGTAATAGATCCATCCTCCTTCTCGCTTACCAACGAGAAAGCGGACGAAAAACCCATCAGTTGGCAGTTTTATTAACCATTCCATGAGTATTGCACTATTTACTAGTCAGGTATTTAGTCAGATTAAAGGCGGTACTTTATTTATACTTGTCTATGATCGAGAAACTGTGCTCCAAATCGTCCATAATCGCAGACACGACTTTCAGAAAGATTTACCCTGCAGGGGTGCACAAATAGCAACACATACACGATCGACCTCGAAAAAACCAAATCAAAACCCAACGAGGCTTTCACGACAAAGCATTCACAGGATTCATAAAATATTTCAGGGGGCCACCCCATTAAGCTACCCGCAACGAAGTTGGCTGACTCTGGGACAAACCCAAGGTTTGTGTCAATGGCTGTAAATGACTGGGAACCCGAAAGTGTGACTGGGCTTGTCGATACCGCGAAAACATTCCACGATCCAAAACAGTACAGGTGCTCCATGGACAATCTTAAATAAAGCAGTAAACCATGGCATAGGTACATGATAGTAATAAAGCCCCAAACTACTTTGTGGCCGTAAGAAATAAGAAATGAATCGAGCTCGCGCTAAGGGGATTCATGGTCCCATATGCGGATAGTGCGATAGTCAAGAAACAGGTATCAAGTACTCGTGGTCCTACGGGACACAAGTGGACATAAAAACCAAATAACAGATATTGCCCACCGGTGTCTCTTTCATTAGTTATCCCATTACTACTCAGGTTAAGTTGTTTAGGTACCTCGTTATCCATCAGACACTCACATACCCTACACATGCTGTTCTATGACTCGCATGGCTCAAACAACTCCTGTAGTAAGGGCTCATGGGATGGAGGAACAAGCTCAGTGGGGTTTAAAGTAAAGGCTATGCAGTACTTGGGATTCAATTTAATGCATTCGCAACTCAATGATGCAAGAATAAGATAGAGGCAATATGTACTATATGTATGCAAGCATGTGGTAGTGCTTGCCTGGCAGCTCAGTTGAAGCGAGGGATAGATCTGGGCAAGACTCACAGGATTCCGATAATTTCCGTCACCTATTCAAAGAAGAACCAAACAAACAAGGGCCAACATAAATAAAGTGCACCAACATATAAATAAAATACGACAAGCAGCCAAGCATGCTATGATGAATGATGCACAATTTACATGGCAATAATGTAGCATGGCAAGGGTGAGGTGTGGAGACAAGAATAAATCATTTTATTAAGTTTTTAGTCATGTTTTGCTCCCATAACACTTGCTGTCCACTTAATATTTATATGATGCATGCTACAATTCATATCACAGAATGCATAAACAGAACGGGCTCATCGCGCTGATTGATTTAGACATATTATTTGTTAAATTTGGAGTTATAGAATTAAAGTTATTAATTAATTAAGAAAAGGCATTTTTATTGTAATTAAACAACTTCGAAAATTTAAATTAGTCCAACATTATTTTGGATGGCATATTTGAATTCCTCACATTTTTCTGATTCAAAAACATATGTCATTTGTATTATTTGGATTTATCAATAAAAAGTTATTAATTTCTGGATATCAAAACATATTAAACATTTTCAGGAATTATTTTTATTAAAAGAAAAAAGATCTGGAACTTTTGTCACCGGCTCAGACTTACCCACGGTGACCGACACGGGCCGTGGTCGAGCTGGCCACTAAGGCGCACTCCAAGACGCCATGGACGCCGATATGGACGAGGGCAAGGGTGAAAATTTGAAAACTCTAGGGGTCATGAGCAAAAGCGCCATCGATTTACGTGCGTAACTGAATTTGTTACAAGCGGAAAAAGTTTAGCTGATCTTGATTTCGGAGGAAGATGTCGAGCAGTACGTTAGGAATTTGAAGATGCCGCAAATATCAAAGTTGTAGATGGGAGCAATCACCGTTAAGGAAGTGTCAAGAGAAAACGACCACAACTCTGGGAATACCTCGACAAACAAAGAGGTTCCACACGGTTACAGCTGACAGAAAAACAGAAAACGACACAACCTGATTGTGCCGACTTGCTGAGACGATGGCGAGCAAACTGAGACGATGGTTCCACACGGTTACAGCTGTACAGGAATTTCGCAAAGCCGCTAAAACAAAAGGTGGAGAGGAGAGGTAGGGCTACAACTTCCGTTTAGGACGCTACTTCAGAGGTGGGCTGTAACTATCAGAAAACAATGACAAATAGCGAGAAGAACCACCGGAGTTCAGGCTGTCAAAAATTCAGAAACGCAGAGTTTTTGGTCGACTTTAGGTGATGATTGTGAGAGATTTAGGGCTCCGTTTTGGACTCCGTTTGATCCTAGGTGTTGCCGGGTCATTCCTGAAGTTATTATGTTTTGGAAGATTCGCTGGAGGAAGTCCTGTCCGACGGTAAAACATCGGGAACAGGGGCGCACGAGCTGCTGTTGCAGTTGCCACCCGTGCGCGCGCGGCGTGCGCGTGTCCGTGCTTAGCAGCAGAGCATGGCGCGCAGCAGCGGCGAGCGGCGAGTTGCTAGGCGCGCGCCAAAGCAGGAGAAGGTCAGAGAGATGGCAGGCGTGAGGCTGCTCACCGTGCGCTCGTGGCTAGCCCAGCTAGGCCGAGCGAGAGGAGGTGCAGCGAGGTTGATGCGGTGGCCGGCGTGGAGGATGTGGATGGAGACAGCGTCGATGGTGACCAAGGCGCTGCCGTGCGCGGCGACGGTGCTCCGGGCGCTCTCCCCTGTGTTCCGTGGCTTGAGCAGGACCAGCAGCGTCCCTTGCAGCTCCCTGGAAAGGTGGCGAGGTTCGAGTGGTGCAGAACTCCGGCAAGGCTAGGAGGCAGGAGGATGAAGGGCCGGCCTGGATCTCGATCCAGATGGCGGAAGGTTGGGTGAGGCGGTCTGCGGCATCGCTTTATGCAGGAAGGGAGCACGCGTTCAGCGTGGGGGTGGGGCTAGCATGGACGAGCGATCACGTGCTCGTCGAGGGAGAGAAACAGGACGCGGGTACGGCTCGTTACCAGGATGGTTAGGTCGAGCCCGAAGAGATAGGGAGGACCCAGGGAGGAGGAGTCCAGGCCGAGGAGGCTGGCGCGTCGGGCTGGTATGCCTTTGATCAAGTCGGACCAGGCCAGGGTTCAGCGAGGGAGGAAGCTGGCGACGGGAACAGGCGAGGTGGGGTGCAGCCGAGGTGTGGTCAGGTTGCTGGATGGTCACTTGGTCAAGTGAAAGAGAGAGGGCAAGAGGAGGTGGTGCTCATGGTGGGATTTAGAGAGAGAGAGGAAAAGGTTAACATGCACATGTGGAGTAGACAACTTAGCTAGGTGGTTCGGTTGACACATGCACGTGCATGGGGGTGTAGATGAGTGTATGTGTAGTACTACTACACATGGTAAGATAGAGGAGTGTATGTATGTGTAGATTAGCTATATATATATTAGCTAGAATACATTGGATGGTGGTGTGAGGGCCTATGCACTGACGAGAAGGCTTTGGATTTGGCTAGCGTGTTGTGTGTGTGCATGCACGTGTAGGATAGATTATCTAGGCTTTGGTAGCTAGGATAGATTGAGTTTTAGGACAAGGTCACATATAGAAGTAGAAGAAAAACAAATATGAAGTTGATCTCATGCAATATATAGGTTGGGTAAAAGTGGTCAAAAACAAAATGATTTGATCAAATTGCTAAGGTTTAGCAAAACAAATATGCAACAAAACACCAATGTGTATTTAAAAAAAATAGAGGTGTGCATGGAGGGACACGTTATTGCATGTGAGAGAGGTGTATATGTATTGATATTGCATGTGACATGCAATTACACCATACATGCATGTGTAGAATTTTTGTGAAGACACAAATGTGTATGCATGCAGGTGAGATAAAAATGGCCATAAAAGAATTGAAATTAAGAAGAAATTATGGAGGACAAGCACATGGCATATTTAAGAATGATTGGATCAAACCTAAGGTATCCTTGTAGATGTGGATAGAAGAATTGGACCCCTATAATATATGCGGCAAGAATTAAAATACCAAGATTAAATTGAGATGCCCACATACATGTATATGGTAGAATTAAGATGGGATCCATCAGAAGATGGCATGACATGTTAGCAGATGGCGAAGATTTAAAGAGATATGCCCTCAACTCAATTGGGCATGAAGCAATATATCAAGAAGCAAAGACAATATATCAAGCGACAACTATAATTAATAATGCATATAAGATAAGAACCAAATGAAAAGGGTTTGATATGATGCTCAAATGCAAGGTGGCATGATGACATGAGCATGATATAATTATGATGCAACAATTATATGTAGAAAGGTAGCATATATATAGACTAGACTAGTAGCATAGAAATTGTTAGACAATTAGGATGCTACACATCTCCATGAGCAGCATCACACATAGTTGAGAGCACAAACCCATATCTGTCTGTGATGAAAACATCACCGTCATATGAAGTCATGCTCTAGAGTTCTGTGAAGTCATACGACGAGTACCACCCTTTACCAGAGAACGGGCGACTCCCTTCCTCTGTGCCCTCATCCCCCCACCGAATGGTGGTGTTCTGATGGTTTTACGTAAACACCATCAACGATGGGAACATCTTCACAGCGATAGAAGCCACATGCTCGGTCAGTATCTCTACCCTGAGGCGCTTAAAAGCGCCCAAGAAGGTTGTGCAACCGGGTCTTGTACGGCTGCACCCTCTGTCTAAGCACAAGGAGGCCGCCGGTTGTGCTACCGACATAAAAGTACCTTCTATAGAGCGAGAGAGAGATATTCAGTCAAGGTAAACAAACAGAGATTCAATCAAGGTAAACCATGGAGCAAAACCCTACGCAACAAGTAGACGAAGAAACAGAACTTAAAAACAGATAGTATATGAGGTGAATGCAAAAAAGGATCGCATATATACAGATGAATATCAAGAAAGTACCTGCGAATATGCCTGCTAATCTTCTTCTTAAGGTGGCGTCCAGTTCTCACGTTCAGCAGCGTGATGGCAGCGTCCTCTACCGGATACTCCTCCGAACACCTGGTGCTCTAGAACAATCCAGTTGGATGGCATAAAGAGCTCCTCTGTGAAGCCATGCTAGGCGCTGCAGACTGCCCGGATAGCGGCATAGTAGTCAAAGTCATCCGTCGAAAGGAAGATGTGACCTATATATTCTGGACGAGTCCCTCAGGGAGACCAGCCCACGGTGAATCCTGCTGCTTCTTACTGGCCATGGATGATGGTGTTCGTGTGGTCTTAGTCCCTTCGACTGGCACATGAAGTGATTCCAGAGACACACATTTAAACAAAGGCCTGGGAAAGCCAATCGAAGCATGCGGAAATGAGACAACGGACATGCACACCAGCATAGGACTCCTGAGAGCACGCGAATGTGTAGCATGATACTAGTAGTAGTAGTATCATAAACTTATTGTATTTAATTATCCTAAAATCTAAGGAGAAAACATGCGCTCCCTCTCCCTCAGAGCACACGCAAACCTAAGTTGCTAGGGCATTTTCCATTTTTTGCATGGCATTTTGTATTTTTTATTTTCGGTTTTTGGCTGTGCCGTTGGATGCCCACCGTCTGGACAGATGGGGTTTACTCTCCGTGGAGCTAAAAAACTCATGTTCTCTCAATAACACGGTTCTTAATTAGTACTTGTACAGTCTCAATTGCTAGGCTAGAGGGCCAAATTGGCAGTACCAAGACATCCTACTAATGCCCCTAGTTTTCCTCAATTACTCCTCTAATTAACCCAAAAATATGAACCAACATATCCTATTAATGCTCCTGGCCGCTCTTGTTGTTAAAACGGGAGTGCATGCATTGGCTTGCATGTTTTCAATTAGACGCGGTGGCCACGTGCATTGGCTGCATTTTAGGATTACTACTTCATGAAATAACTAGCGATAAAGCAAATAAGTGAAGTTAATTCTTTGAACTAAGTATTTAGGGAATACTACTACGTATCTGGTTTTTCTCTCTAGCCTAGTAATACCGAACACATGGAGTACTCAAGTGTGGCTATGAATGATTAGTTCATGTGACTCTCTGCCATGAATTCCTGACCAGATAGTCGTACGTTTTACCACCTTTTTACTAATACTACTACTACTACTACTAGTACATGGACGCTAGACAAATTCAAAATCTCAATCGAACGGCAAAATCACACACCCTGACTTTGAAGCATTTCCCGTCTAACCATTTCAAAAACTCCGAGGCAAAATCTCCCACAGGGGGAGTACCATTTTTATATTATTATTGAAGGAAATATGCCCTGAGAGGCAATAATAAAGTTGTTATTATGTATTACTTGTATATGATAGATGTTTATTTTGCATGCTATAATTGTACTGATAGAAAACGTCAATACATGTGTGTTTAATAAACAAATAAAAGGTTCCTAGTTATGCCTCTCTTATAGACTAGCTCGTTGATTAACAAGATGATCAAAGTTTTCTGATCATGGACATTGGATGTTGTTAATAACGAGGTCACAATATTTGTGAAAGATGTAATGAACATTCATCCGAAGTATAACATTACGATTAAAGTCATTATGTTTATATTGCTATAATATCATACGAAGTAATCTTTATCCTTAGACCATGAGATCATGTTAATTGCTGACATCAGAAGAATAACTTGATAACATCAAATGTCACACCATAAAAGGGTGACTATAAAGGTGGGTTCAGATACTCCGAAGATGGCATGTTGAGGCTCATGGATCAAGAGTGGAATTTGTCAATCCCGATGACGGATAGATATACTCTAGGATCTCTCGGTGATATCACATTAAGATAGCTAGTATATCACGGGAACGAGAAAAGAGTGCATGTCGGTAACGAGATTAAACTAGGTATTTGGATACTGATGATCGAATCACGGACATGCAATATATCATGAGACAAAGGGATTAAATTACTAGCGTTAAAGATTCTCACGATCACAGAAGTCATCGTTGAATGTGCAGGAGTCAGTATGGATCTCCAGGTCCCGCTTCTGATTATTGATTTGAGAAGAGTCTCAATCATGTCTGTATTATTTGCGAACCGTTGGGTGACACACTTAAGTGTTGCCAAACACGATTTTGGAGCATATATGTTTTAGACGAAAGAATTTCAAAGCGCTGAAATTATTTCGATGAAAACCGAAATTATTTCGTGTGAAATTGCAGAAACTGGTTCTGCATTTGATATTGAAATGTTATAAGTAGTTTTATGTGAATGTTTGTTAATTAAAGTAATCTTATATTTACTAATTGGAGGCACCAATGGAGCTCCCACGTTAATCCTTGAAACAAACAATCCAAGCCATCCGATCAAGTTTATCAAAACAATAATAACCCTTAGATTCGTGGTTGACTCCTCAATCCGATCGGAACCATTCGGGAGAGTTTCAATGTAGTCCTGCTCTCATTGGTCTCTCCCCTGTTCGCCTCCTAGGTACGCATCCGTTATCCCTAGCTCATCGTCAGACGTAGACTTGTGGACGTTACCATCGCATGAAATCTCCATGCGGTTCGATCATTACCATCATGACGAGAAGCCGCTAGGTGCTCGATCCCGTCGCCTGTGCAGCAGGTCTCCACTTAAATCCATTGCTATGGGCTGCGTCGCCACACTAATTAGGTTGCTGGGCTGTGCATCGATGAGTTATGCCGACAGAAAAGGAAACGATATCACACTAGCGGGGCACTTAAGATTTGAATCAGGTGCACATCAGATCCAAATTGATTTTTTGTCTGTATTCTCAATATTGTAATTTTTTTACTGCCACATGGTAGATCTAAATCCACCCTTTTGACGATGCATACAAATCTTAGCCAGTTTTTTTATCATCCATTGGTGTCGGATCTTTTGGGTAATGCGTGCAGTGTTTTTCCTCAGTAGGAACCAGCTTCTATCGATGCACAGATGGAAGGTTGATTCATTCCTACTTTTACTTCATTTGCTCTGAAAAGGATGTTACATATTTGTTTAAATTTGAATGTATCTAAACACTATTTAATACTATTTAATACTAGATACATTCAAATTTGACAAATTTGCAACATCTTTTTTAGGATAGAGAGAATATCATTTTTATACAACTACGTATGTACCATTTGTAAAGTAGCATTCAAGTACACTAGGATTCATTTTCTATGTAAGTATTTTTTATAAATATAAATATTTCCTGGAAGAAACTGATTTGAGTTTTTGACTATGTGTAGGCAAACAAGCTTATAGTACTGCAAAATTTCTTTGGTCCACCCACGGAGAGAAGAGATAGATACAAGTATACACGTCTTATCGCCCGCCTGACCAATGTAGACGAGGTAAAGATAGACGAATCTTAGAATATACTCCCTCCATACCAAAATAAGTAACGTGAGTTTGTCTAGATTCAAATGTATCAAGACGCGTTTTAGTATATAGATACATGCGAATTTAGACAAACCTAAGTCACTTATTTTTTGGATAGAAGGAGTATGTACCAACACACAGCTGCGTGTGTATACCATCATTTAAATCACGATGAATAGTCATAAATAACACCAAGAAATATTCTCATATTTCATGCATTCATTAAGGTTTTAAAGTATTTTCGCCGATAAATAAACAAATGCAGTAACCCATGCCGTGCACTCAAATTAGGTACGGAAATATATCACATTGCTAAACTCTACAAAACACATTTTTTAATGATCGAATAAATTAAGAACATAAACTATTTGCAATTCATGAGCCTTTTAAATCGGTCAATAAAATGATTTTTTAACTGTTTAATAGATCCCATGCTTGCCATAATCCACAATTAAAGATGCTTATTATGAATATTTGTGTTGTCACAGTTACATATCAAGCACATTTTCCTTTTCATGCCATAATTTAAATTAGATGTGAAATATGGGACATTTTGTTTATATAAAACATAATTGGTGTTGATCAATACTCTCTTCAATCCATGTTAATGCTGAATCGGATGTATAGTGAAAAAGTTTCGTTAACAATAGAGTAGGTGCCATAAAAACTACATATGTATAATAATAATAAATTCTTACATGGAATATTTGTATTTTCACATTGAAATAAGCCATTTTTATTTTGACACAATAATTGGTTCAAAATGTCCCAATCAAGTTCAAATACAGGCAATTAACATGTTTATAAATAACGAAATATCAAGAGATAAAGATGAGCCCGTGCGGATGCACGGGTTGGCGACTAGTTAACAAAATTCTGTATAAGATAAATAAAAGAGTTTAAATGAGAGTTATATTAAATTTGGTGGAAATTTAATGCCTGTGACTGGAACTTCAGGTGGAGGCTAAATTGATGTGAGTGGAGCTTCCACCACATGAATGAGGAAGAGGTGGGGGCACCCCCCATGGGCGCCGACCATGGGAGGGGAGGAGTCCCCCCTCTCCTCCCTCACAAAGCACACCTCCTCGTGAAGGATCTCTCTCTCCCTCTAGATATATTTCCCCATGGTCTCGGATTAGCGAGATACATGTTTCCGGTGGCATTGCGTCTAGAGGAGTTGCTGCTTCTGCTGATTCGCTGGAGCGAGGAGGTGGAGGTTGTTCGGTGGACTGAACGTGTGCACGAGGACGGATGCGCTGCTGATTTGCGGCGCTAGGACTTCCACACGATCTTGAGATCGGCAAGCGTACGACTACATCATCCACGAGTTCCAACTCGTTAACAAAACTCTGTTGTCTTCGAGGATAAGTTCTTTATGGATGTATATCCACCCGTTGCTTGTATCTAGTAGATAGATCTTGCCATATAGTTCTCATCGTAGGAATTTTTTGTTTTCTATGCTGCGAATCCAACAGTGGTATCAGAGCCTGATCTATGGGTAGGTGCTTTGCACGGATAGTACAAATATGTTTATATGTGGGCGATGATGATCATGTTATTGCTTCTTTCATGTATCTTGGATATTAGTGGCATAGTGAGATGAAACGGCCCGGACCAACCTTACATGTCATCGCACATGAGACCGGTTCCACGACTGACATGCAACTAGTTTTGCATAAGTGGCTGGCGGGTGTCTGTCTCTCCTACTATAGTCAATATCTGATTTACAACGAGTTGCTAATAACCTGGTTATCCTTGTTGTGGTTCCATGTTCGTAGGTAAGACCGGTTCTATCTCCGAAAGCCCTAAGCGACGTAAAACTTGTAATGGATAAATTAGAGGCGTCTAGTTTAGATCGTTGCTGGACTAGTGTCTTGATATGGTAATGTTGTAAGTAGATGTATGGTAGATACTCTTACAACACACTTAACGTGTAAGTTCCATAGACCTTGGCCTTACAAACAAAGTAATGTTAAAGATCATACCACGATGCATATGATAGAGATGAAATGCATGGACCATATCATCTCACTTTACACATTACATGTTCGCATCCTATATTGCTAGTTTGGCGCTTTTAGTAGCATTGCAAGATGATTCCTCATTTAAATATCAAGATAAAATGTGTTCTTCCTTAAGTATGCACCGTTCTATGGATCGTGTTTCGAGACATCACATGATGATCGGGTGTACTCGGCTCTACGCTTGCATACAACGGGTGTAAAACAATTTTACACACGCGAATACTAAAGTTCTTACTTAGCGAGCCTAGCATGTACAAACATGTCCTCGGAACACGGACCGAAAGGTTAAGCATGAGTCATATAGTTGATATGATACCCATATAGATGCTCGCATTTGAAGCTACACCGACTCACCTGATGATCGGACTTGGTGTAGTGGATTTGGTTCATGTAATCACCAAAAAGAAATGAGGGATGTCGTTTTTTAGTGGGAGTTCATTATTAATTTGGATTAACTGAACTTAATCTATCATAAACTTAGTCTAAATAAACTTTACAAATTCTATTGTAGATGGCACCACCCACTTTTAATTTCAATGTGTTCATGTAGAAAGAGAAACTTGCTGTGAATGGTAGCAACTTCACCAACTGGGCTATGAATTTAAGGATTCTCCTCACTGCTGCACAAAAAAAATATGTACTAGAGGCGCCGCTAGGGCCCCCACCAGCTCCCGATGCCCCTGACGAGAAAAAGAATGTCTATATAACTTTTCAGGAGGACCACAACTTAGTTCATTGCGGCATACTTTATGGGTTAGAGCCAGAACTTCGAAAGCGTTTCAAAAATAACAATTCTTTTGATACCATGGGAGAAATGAAAATGATTTTTGATACCCACGCTACCGTAGAGAGTTATAATGCTTCTGAAAAGTTCTTTAGCTGCATGACGGAGGATAAAAGCTCCGTTAGTGAGCACGTACTCAAAATGTCTGGGTACGCTGATAAGCTTGTGTCCTTGGGAATAACGATTCCCATTGACCTAGGCATACATCGTGTTCTCCAATCTCTGCCAGCTAGCTACAAGAGCTTCGTGATGAACTATAACATGCAGGGCATGAACAAGTCTCTTCCCGAGCTTCTGTTAATGCTTAAAACTGCAGAAGTGGAGATTACGAAAGAACATCAAGTGTTGATGATCAATAAGACCACCGGTTTCAAGAAAGACAAGAAAGGCAAGCAGAAGGGAAAGAAGGGCGGCAAATTTGTTGCCAGACCTGAGAAGAAATCCCGAGCTGGCCATTGGAAGCGCAACTGCCCCAAGTATTTGGCGGACAAGAAGGCCGACAAGGCAAACAAAGGTATATGTGATATAGATGTTATTGATGTGTACTTGACTAGTACTCGCAGCAGCACCTGGGTATTTGATACGGGATTGGTTGCTAATATATGTAACTCGATTTAGGGGCTGCGGAACAAGCTATAGCTAGCAAGGGATGAGGTCACGACGCGGGTCGATAATGGATCAAGAGTTGATGTGATCGCCGTCGGAATGCTGCCTCTCCATATGCCGTCGGGATTAGTGATAAATCTAAATAATTGTTATTTGGTGCCTACACTGAGCATGAACATTGTATCCAGATCATGTTTGATGCAAAGTGGTTATTCCTTTAAATCTAAAAACAATGGTTGTTCGATTTATATGAATGATATCTTTTATGGTCATGCACCTGTGATGAATGGTTTATTTCTTTTGGATCTCGATAGTAGTATGACGCATATTCAGAATGTTGATGCTAAAAGGATTAAACTTGAAAATGATATATCTGCATATATGTGGCACTACCGTCTAGGTCATATTGGTGTTAAACGCATGAAGAAACTCCATTCTGATGGACTTTTGGAATCACTTGATTTTGAATCATTTGATACATGTGAGCCACGCCGTTTTCCGGTTCAATGGAACGGGCGACAGATTTATTGGAAATCATACATATTGATGTGTGCGGACCAATGACTATGTTGGCGCGAGGTGGATATCGTTATTTTGTTACTTTCACGGATGATTTGAGTAGATACTGGTATATCTATTTGATGAAACATAAGTCTGAAACCTTTGAAAAGTCCAAGGAATTTCAGAATAAAGTGGAAAATCATCGTAACAAAAAGATCAAATTTCTGCGGTCTGACCGTGGAGGAGAGTATCTTAGTTGCGAGTTTAGCACACATATGAAAGACTGTGGAATAGTTTCACAACTCACGCCTGCCGGAACACCACAATGTAATGGTGTGTTAGAACGTCGCAATCGTACATTATTGGATATGGCTCGATCTATGATGTCTCTGACTGACTTGCCACTGTCATTTTGGGGTTATGCACTGGAAACTGCTGCATTCACTTTAAATCGGGCACCATCTAAATCCATTGAAACAACATCGTCTGAATTATGGTTTGGAAACAAACCTAAGCTATCATTTCTTAAAGTTTGGGGATGCGATGTTTATGTGAAGAAACTTCAGCCGGTTAAACTCAAACCCAAAGCGGAAAAAGGCGTCTTCATAGGATACCCTAAGAAAACGATTGGGTATACCTTCTATCACAGATCCGAGGGCAAGATTTGTGTTGCCAAGAATGGATCCTTTCTTGAGAAGGAGTTTCTCACGAAAGGTGTGAGTAGTCGGAAGGTAGAACTCGAAGGGGTTATTGAACCTTCTCTTCATGAAATGGCGAGTAGCGTAGCACCGGAAAATTTTTCGGAGTTGACTTCACCTGATGAAGAAAGAGCTAATGATAATAATCATAAAACTCCGAAAGAGGACACTACCAAACCTCGCAGGTCAAGCAGGACACGTGTAGCTCCTGAAGTGTACAGAAATCCTGTTGAAGAAGCGATGATGAGCCCGGATTCCAACAAATGGCTAGAAGCCATGAAATCCGAGATGGAACCCATGTACGAAAACTAGGTTTGGACCTTGGTGGACTTACCTCACGATCGAAAGACCGTTGAGAATAAATGGATTTTCAAAAGTAAAACTGATGCTGATGGTAATGTGACCATCTATAAAGCTCGACTTGTCGCAAAGGGGTTTCGACAAATTCAAGGAGTTGACTACGATGAGACATTCTCTCCCGTGGTGATGCTAAAGTCGGTTAGGATTATGTTAGCAATTGCTACATATTTCGATTATGAAATATGGCAGATGGATGTCAAAACCGCGTTCCTCCATGGTAATATTGAAAAAGAGTTGTATATGGTGCAACCTAAGGGTTTTGTCGATCCTAAGGATGCTGATAAGGTATGCAAGCTTCAGCGATCCATTTATGGACTAAAGGAAGCATCCTGGAGTTGGGATCTCCGCTTTGATTAGGTGATCAAATAGTTTGGATTTGTCCAAACTTATGGAGAGGCTTGTATTTACAAGAAAGTGAGTGGGAGAAATGTGGCATTTCTGATATTATATGTGGATGACATATTATTGATTGGAAATGATATAGATCTTTTAAACAGTGTTAAAAGTTATCTAAACAGCAAATTTTCGATGAAGGACCTTGGTGAAGCTTCATATATATTAGGCATTAAAATCTATAGAGATAATATCAAGGCGCCTAATTAGGCTATCACAAAGTACATACCTTGATAAGATATTAAAGAAGTTTAATATGGACAGAAGTAAGAAGGGGTTCTTACCTATGTTGCAAGGCAAGACATTGAGTAAGACTCAAAGTCCGGCTATGGTGGAAGAAAGAGAGATAATGGATAAGACCCCCTATACCTCAGCCATAGGCTCTATACTATACGCCATGCTATGTACAAGACCGGATGTGGCACATGCTATTAGTTTGACTAGTAGGTACCAATCTGATCCAGGTTCAGAACACTGGATAGCGGACAAGAATATCCTTAAGTACTTAAGAAGAACTAAGGATATGTTTCTTGTATACGGAGGTGAAGAAGAGCTAGTCGCTAAGTGTTATGTCGATGCTAGCTTTGACACCGATTCGGATGACTCTAAGTCTCAATCTGGATATGTATTTCTCCTGAACGGAGCAGCAGTTAGTTGGAGGAGTTCCAAACAACCTGTGGTGGCTGGATCAACGATGGAGGCGGAATATGTTGCTGCTTCAGAAGCGACGCGGGAAGCGGTTTGGATGAAGGAGTTCATAGCGGAACTAGGCGTGGTTCATAGTGCATTGGACCTAATAGTGATCTATTGTGACAACAATGGATCCATAGCCAATGCCAAGGAACCAAGGTCTCAAAAGAATTACAAGCATATTAAGCGCCGGTTTCACTCCATCCGCGAGCATGTCAAGGATGGAGATATAAAGATTTGTAAAGTACACAAGGACCTAAATGTAGCAGATCCGTTGACTAAAGTTCTCCCTAGGGCAAAACATGATCAACACCAGAACTCCATGGGTGTTAGATTTATCACTATGTGAACTAGATTATTGTCTCTAGTGCAAGTGGGAAACTGAAGGAAATATGCCCTGAGAGGCAATAATAAAGTTGTTATTATGTATTCGTTGTCTATGATAGATGTTTATTTTGCATGCTATAATTGTATTGATAGGAAACGTCAATACATGTGTGTTTAATAAACAAATAAAAGGTTCCTAGTTATGCCTCTCTTATAGACTAGCTCGTTGATTAACAAGATGATCAAAGTTTCCTGATCATGGACATTGGATGTTGTTAATAACGAGGTCACAACATTTGTGAAATGATGTGATGAACATTCATCCGAAGTATAACATTACGATCAAATTCATTATGTTTATATTTCTATAACATCATACAAAGTAATCTTTATCCTTAGACCATGAGATCATGTTAATTGCTGACATTAGAAGAGTAACTTGATAACATCAAATGTCACACCGTAAAAGGGTGACTATAAAGGTGGGTTCAGATACTCCGAAGATGTCATGTTGAGGCTCATGGATCAAGAGTGTAATTTTTCAATTCCGATGATGGATAGATATACTCCGGGCCCTCTCGGTGATATCACATTAAGATAGCTTGCAAGCAAGTGATGTGATCACTAGAATGTTATATCACGGGAACGCGAAAAGAGTGCATGTCAGTAACGAGATCAAACAAGGTATTTGGATACCGATGGTTGAACCTCGGACATGTAATATATCATGAGACAAAGGGATTAAATTACTAGTGTTAAAGGTTCTCACGGTCACAGAAGTCATCGTTGAATGTGCAGGAGTCAGTATGGATCTCCAGGTCCCACTTCTGATTATTGATTTGAGAAGAGTCTCAATCATGTCTGCATTATTCGTGAACCGTAGGATGACACACTTAAGGGTTGACAAACACCATTTTGGAGCACATATGTTTCATATGAAAGAATTGCAAAGCGCTGGAATTATTTCGATGGAAACCGGAATTGTTTCGAGTGAAATTGCAGAAACTAGTTTTGCATGTGATATTGAAATGTTACAAGGGGTTTTATGTGAATGTTTCTTAATTAAAGTAATTAACAAAATTCTGAATAAAATAAATAAAGAGTTTTATTAAATGAGAGTTGCATTAAATTTGGTGGAAATTTAATGCATGTGAGTGGAACTTTGGGTGGAGGCTAAATTGATGTGAGTGGAGCTTCCACCACATGAATGAGGAAGAGGTGGGGGAACCCCCAATGGGCGCGGGCCATGGGAGGGGAGGAGCCCCCCCTCTCATATAAAAGGCCCCCCTCTCCTCCCTCACAAAGCACACCTCCTCGTGAAGGATGTCTCTCCCCCTCTAGATATATTCCCCCATGGTCTCGGATTAGTGAGATAGATGTTCCTAGTGGCATTGCGTCTAGAAGGAGTTGCTGCTTCTGCTGATTCACTGGGGAGAAAAGGTGGAGGTTGTTCGGTGGCCTGAATATATGTGCGAGGACGGATACGCTGCTGATTTGCGGTGCTACGACTTCCCCACGATCTTGAGATCGGCAAGCATACGACTACATCATCCACGAGTTCTAACTCGTTAACAAAACTCTGTTGTCTTTGAGGGTAAGTTCTCTATGGATGTATATCCACCCGTTGCTTGTATCTAGTAGATATATCTTGGCGTATAGTTCTCATCGTAGGAAATTTTTTGTTTTCTATGTTGGGAACCCAACAATTATTAGATGGACGCTAGCCAAATTCAAAATCTTAATCAAGTGGCTAAACCACACACTGACTTTGAAGTATTTCTCGCGCCTCCGTTTCAAAAACTTTGAGGCAAAATCTCCTACCAGAGGAGTACCATTTTTGTATTATTATCAGATGGACCCTAGGCAAATTCAAAATCTCAATCGAGCGGCTAAACTACACACACCGACTTTGAATCATTTCCCGCCCCTCCGTTTCAAAAACTTTGAGGCAAAATCTCCCACCGGGGGAGTAGCATTTTTGTATTATTATTAGATGGACGTTAGTCAAATTCAAAATCTCAATCGAGCGGTTAAACCACACACCAACTTTGAAACATTTCCTGCCCCTCCGTTTCAAAAACTTTGAGGCAATATTTCCCACCGGGGAAGTCCATTTTTCTATTATTAAATGGACGGTCGCCAAATTCAAAATCTCAATCGAGTAGCAAAATCACACACTATCTTGGTATTGACAACGGCATATGCTATATGGTAGCTTCCATAGAGAAAATGCAAGGTGATGTAGGAGAATCCGGGAGCGAGATTGGCACACGATGTACCCAGGTTCACGTCCCCTCGGTGGAAGATTGCTACGTCCTGCTGTCAATCCAGTATATAATCATAGATTGGTTTACATGCAGCCGTCGGAGGCAGAGGGGGAGACTGAGATCTAATATGACGTGAGAGAGATGGTTCCCAAAAGGGATGCCCCTGGTGGATTTATATATGTAGCCAGATAGGGTTTACAAGTGCACTAATGGGCTTTGTATTGGAGTCGCTATGTTGGGACTTCAGTCGGCGTGGCATCTAGGTACAGCTTAATCCAGTCGTCGTATTCGGCGAGTCGACCCAACCTAGGCTTGGCTTCAGTCGGCTCGATCCAACTGGTGACTCTGCTACCTGGGTATACCCCGATTGGTATTCCCCCATCAGTAGTCCCCGAGCGCGTCGTGGATTCGACACGGGCTTGAGGCAGGGCGCGGAGAGTCTTGGTGATGGATCATGGCGAATCAGTGATGAGCTCCTGAACAGAGGAAAGAACCATGAAGCGGGAGGCGGTCGGTGGTCGGCGTGACCCAGTCGTCGAGGGCTAGTTGGCGAAAGGCGCAGGGAGTCGGTGAAACCGCTAGTTGTAGCGAGACCCCGACCGTGGAGCGTGTCGAGTCCCCGAGCATGGCGGGAGCCGAGGTCGGTCGACCAGCAAGTGGCGTTGTCTGGAGCGCGGTGAGTGGAGAAGTCGAGCGACCGGCGAGTGCTGCTGTCTAGAGTGCCTCGAGTGGCGAAGTCGCGCGACCGGTGAGCGCCGCTGTCTGAGCGCGACGAGTGGCGAGGTCGGGCGACCGGCGAGTGCCGCTGTCTGGAGCGTGCCGAGTCCCCGAGCGCGGCGAGTGGCGAGGTTGAGCGACCGACAAGTGGCGCTGTCTGGAGCGCGACGAGTGGCGAGATTGGGCGACCGGCGAGTGCCGCTGTCTGGAGCGCCGCGAGTGGCAAGGTCGGGCGACCCGCGAGCGCTGCTGTCTAGATCATGGCGAGTGGTGAGGTCGGGCGACCGGCGAGTGCCGCTATCTACAGCACGCCGTGTCCCCGAGCGCGGCGAGTGGAGAGGTCGAGCGACCGGTGAGTGGCGCCATCTGGAGCGTGGCGATTGGCGAGGTCAAGCGACGGGCAAGTGGCGCTGTTTGGAGCGCGCCGAGTCCCCGAGCGCGGAGAGTGGCGAGGTTGTGCCACCGGCGAGTGGCGCTGTCTGGAGCACGGCGAGTGGCGAGAAAGACACCATACCATTTTTGTTGAGAAGGAGAAAAAGGTACAACTGCAGTAAGGTGTATTTACGAAATATATTGAACATTTGTAAAGAGTGCGATTCCTAGATGTTGAAATAAAATGCATGTTGTTAAATGGATCAGTTAGTAGTATGAAAGGTTTATGCGTATCTTTTCATGAGTAGGCAGACCTCCAGGATCAAACGCTTGCCGGATAACAGGGACACGATGCCAGACTATTGAACCCGAAGACAAGGTTGGCCTTTTGGTACCCAACATCACTACTTCGATGGACGCGAATAAACATCAGACATAACTGAAACCGATCCCAAATATGGTTTTGTAGATTGAACAAAAAGATGTATATGGTTTGGAGTTATATCATCTATGAATATAAAGAAACTTAGCTGTCAAATGCGGACAGAGTCGACGCGGCGGGGGAGTCCCCGAGCACGGTGAATATAAGGCGGGCGAGTCGCTGAGCGTGGCGATTATGCGGTGGGTGAGTCGCCGAGTGTGGTGAATCGGTGATGACGAGTCCGCGGCGGGAGGCTGCGCCACGATGATCATGAACCAGCATTTTGGAGATAGACGAATCGAGTCGATCTCGACCAGGATGGTGGGCGATTGAAACTAACACAAAGACAGTCTCCAGATCGCTCGGTCTCCATGGATTAATTCTTCCGCGGTGTGTACATCGAGAAACCACGTCGGCCGATTCATGTTCTGTGGTATATGTATTCCAAATAGACAATATGTAAAGGATTAATTCCAAATAAAATAGTCGAATAACAGAGCTAACCATGAAAAAATATGAGATTGAATAGAAAAAGAATACACTAGTTGTGGCCTTTCTAGGCTGTAAGGTCGGGTGGAAATCTATTTGCTTCTCTTTTGCCGTCTGGTCAGGAGACGTGTTCTGATCCGGTTTTCCATCTAGAATTTGATTCTTCAAACGATCATACATAGCGACAACACAGGAGGTCAGATCAAATAAAGTAATCAATTGACAGAGTAGTCAATGCGAGACCAGATTAAATAAAAACCAATTAGCCGTATTGAACTGATCATGCGTGACAGGGCGCCTGTCATTTTCCAGGCTGGCTGCTCGCGCCAGATGCGATCTAGCCGTCCGTGAAGGTGAGGGATCCCGCCCAGATCATCTCCTTCATGCACCGCTTGCCCCACGATGGGCGCGAACTGTCTTGGTATTGACCATGGTAGATGCTACAACGTAGCTTACATAGAGAAAAGAGCAAGGCCACGTAGAAGAATCTGGAAACGAGATTGGCAAAACGATGTACCCAGGTTCACGTCCCCTCAGTCGTGGAGCGCTATGTTCTCCTACCAATCCAGTATATGATCATACATTTGTTTACATGGAGCCACTGGAGGCGGAGAGGGAGACTGAGATCTAATATGACATGAGAGAGATGGTTCCTCAAAGGGATGCCCCTAGTGGCCTTATATATGTAGCCAGTTAGGGTTTACATGTGCACTAATAGGCTTTGTATTGGGGTCGCTATGTTGGGCCTTCAGTTGGTGTGGCATCTAGGTCCAGCATACGCCAGTCGTCGTATTCGCCGAGTTGACCCAACCTGGGCTTGGCTTCAGTCGGCTCGATCCAGCTGGCGACTCCGCTACGTGGGTATACCTCGATTGGTATTCCCCATCACACACCAACCTTGAAGCATTTTGCGCCCCTCCTTTTCAAAAACTTTTGACTTCAAAAATTACCATTCCAGCCATTGTTCAGACTCCCTATGGTCCAGCTAAAGTCGGTAGCTTGGGCGAACGATCGTAATTATTCTTAGGTTCACCTCCTTAGTCCAGATTTGTGCAGTTTTTCCTGCTGGCCCTCCCAAAAATCCCAGGCTCCTCTCCCACGCCCTCACCTCCATGACCACCATGCGCACCGGCCGGTGGCAATTCCACGGTGGCCGAAGCAGCTTAAGCTACCCAACCGTACCAGATCCGCTTCACCGGTGTCCACCGGACGTGATCTAGTTCAAGGAGTTTCATGTCCACCATCGCCATTCACTGCACCTCATCTGCCTCAGCGATACTCTCATCCACCGTGCTCAAGCCGGCATCAACCACCCAAGATATGCTTCCCTGACGCCAACATCACCGCAACCGCAACACCCTTAGTGACCTAGACGTCACCCGCACGGTACCGACGGTTCTTAGATGCCTCTCCGATCAAGGTTAACGAAATCTCCAACCTGTTTTTGTTTTGTCAGCAGTATAGCAGGTTCAAGCCTATCATAGTGCATTGTATTTTTGTAATCATGCTTGTACATACAAGTCACTGGGCACGCCTATTCTTCATGCTAGAACATACAAGATCATTAGACATGTTAGTTTGCATTCACTGCTCTACAAATTTCAAGTCATGGACATGTTTGTTATTTTGTCATGCACATGCTCTTAGCTACTGCGTACAACAGTAATTGTCTGTTATTATGTAGTTTTTGTAAAATGTAAAATCAGTGAAAAATATTAATGTGGATTCCCTACTCCACAGTTACTGAATCTATCTGGTTTGTCCTGAGCTAAGTTCCTGCTATTATTTCCTGCTTGACATCGTTCTGATATCCTGTAGTACCTGTTTAAACTCTTTATACTAATTCGATTATAATTTTGTAGCCATATGGTTCTTCAAAATCTGCAACACTAACTATTTTCGTTTTTTTGCATAGAGCTCAAAATGGAACAATGAACATGTTGGTTTGCATAGCCTATTCTACAGGTTCACAAGTGACGCCATTATTTCCTTACCTGGGACTGGTTCGTCCTAAATAACGGCATAACTATCCTCTACTATGTAGTTCACTCGTGGTTTGCATTCCTGCTCTAGAAGTTCTCTTATGATGCCATTAAAATTTCTATCTGGTTGATTCTTACCTTGACACTAACAACATACCATTGTGTAGCTCACCACACATTCTAAGTCACATAACATCTCTTGCATTCTAGGAGATACCACTACTTCCAAATATATTTGCTGAAATGACCTGGCTAGTTTATATCCGCTAAAATTCTAAGAAACACTTTGTTTGATTGCTCATTTCATTGTAGGCACACTTGTCTAATGATTGTTTGTCCTGTTCTACGGGTTCATGAGCGACGCCATTATATCTCGTATCTGGTCCTAGTTCTAGTTTGTCCTAACCAATGACATAGCTGTCCTCTACTATATATAGTTCATTCCTGGTTTACATTCCTACTCTCCAAGTTCTTGTATGATGCGATTATAATTTCAATCTGTTTCATTCTTAGCTACGATAGTAAATGCATGCCATTGTGGACAAGTCACCCAAAGTCTCTTGCATTCTAGGGTATACAGCTACTTTCATATATATTTGTTGAAATGACCTACTAGTTTATATTTCTTAAAATTCTAAGCCACACACAAACATTTTTTGATTGCTCTTTTCACGGTAGGCAGACTTGTTTAAAGTGTGCTTGCTTGTCCTATTTATTTGACGTATTGGTTAATAATTGAACCAGTGACCAGTTGTAAACTACAGTTCATAGCTCTTGGCATATCAGTCAAATGAGTCGTTTGTCTTGTTTGATGTATTAACTTGTTATTACTTAGTTTCAGACTGCAATTGTTGCTATCGCCACCAAAGAGGGGGCTGCAAGATCATGTCTCCTCCAATGTAGCTATCACACTCAAAGGGAGACACAAGTGATAGATTGAGAAAGCAAATTGAGGACTCTGCTATCAACTCGATTGACAACTGAAATGCCGAATTTTCTTTCCCTTGAGTTGATAATATGTAATAATTTTAAGAAGTTTGCATGTGATGTAATATCTAGATAACTCGCATAGGCCATGTAGGCATTTAGTTGATGCCATCCACGCATGGCGGTAGGAGGTACCATAACTGCACCAGCCAGGTCGATTAGGGAACATAATTGAGCTTTTTTATTGGGCCGTCTTGTATTGGGCCGACCATGAACAATAAAATATGCTCACTAATTATACACCTTTTATTATATTTGCATGAGCTTCAGAAAGGCCAAAACTGTCGAAGTCCGTAAATGTAATGGGCCTACCCCTAGGTGGTAAGTAGTAAGAGTAATATGCTAGAACAAGAGGTGACATAACAAGAATAAAGTTAGAACAAAGAGTAGGCCTGAATAGCGAAAGCCAAAGATAGTAATAGACCAGAACAGTAATGGGCCAAAGCAGTAACATGACAGAATAGTAAAGACCACAATAGTGATAAGACAGAACTGTGGTAGGATAAAATAGTAAAGGACCGCAACAACAATAGACCAGAACAGTAAAAGGTCAGAATAGTAACATGCTAACTTTTTTACTAGACAAGAATTGTAACAGGTAAAATAAAAATAAACCAGAATATTAACATGCCGCCTATGGGCCTGAATAGTTAACGTTGGAATAGTAAAAGGCCAGAACAGTAACGAACCTTCTCAAAGAGGGGCCATTAATGGAGGGCCCACGACGAGCTGTCTGAGCAGTAACGATCCGACCTTAGGCCTTAACAGTATAGGACCGACTTGACATAGGCTTCTAACGTGCCACATAGTTTTCGACCAATGTGGGCCATCTTTAGGCCAAAATAGTATTGGGTCGAAAGTTCGCAGGCCGTGGCTGGCTGCATTAATGGGCCCATTTTAAATAGTAAGGGATGAAACAGTAAAGGGATGTAATCTTATTGGGCTCTACTCATAGGTCGGCGGCCTTGACTAGGCAGGCTTCTACCACGGTTTTTGTGACCGTTAACACCGGTAACAAGACGTTAATGACATTTTCCATGTGGCTATTTGCATATCGTCAGCAGTCAACACGGCTGACAAACAGATCTACGATGGAACAAGTTTTCGTGACTATAGGGTGCGATCCACCACGGTTGAAAAAAATCGTGGTAGATTCTTTTGTGACAAGACTTTTACCATGAAGGACATTTGTCGTAGAAGACTTTTTAACCACAAAAAAAGGCCTTCAACCACAAAAATCATCCATTGTAAAAGCCAACGTTTCTTGTAGTGATGGTGGAGACGTTGGAGAAGGTAGAGATCCCTCCGACGGAGTTTCCCCTCCAATCTTTGCTAGTTTTGACTCTATTTTAGTGTTTTTTGGTGTTTCTGTGGCTTCCCTCGAGGAACTTCTAAGGTACCCTTTATATAGTACTTTTAGGTCATACGAAGGCAATGGGTTTAAGAGCAAAGCGAATCGACGGCCGAGGAAAAAAAGAGCCTGGGTGGCACACCCACCCTTACTGGGCGCGCCACTTGGTCTATTTTGAGCCTCCAGGTCCATCTAGTGAGGTCCAAGTGCTCTAGGTGCTTCTCTTGATGAAATATTAATGCTCTCGAAATCCTAGCTTCAATTGACTTTGTTTAGGTCCTTGAAAGGTAAAAAGTAAAAATACACAAAATAAGTCACGAGGGATTAAATCATCAATGCCCATCGCATATGGACTTAGGTTCGAGGAAGTGGGAGTGCTAGAGGCATCGACCGGCTAGCAAACAAGCACACAAGGACGCAAGGTTTACCCAGGTTCAGGCCTCGTAGAGGACCCTACTCCTACTTGTCTAGTCTTGGAATTATCGAGGGAGTCGAAAGTTACAGGGGGTACGGAGATGCAATCTGGCGATGGTGTAGAAACTAGGGTTGTGATTATCCTCCTCGCCGCCCCTCCTAGCCTTTATATTGATAGGCTATGTATCGGGATAGTAGGTCGAGTTGGTTACAAGTTAGGGTTTTCCCTTTGAACTTTCTATCTTGAGCTTCGCCGTGTGTCGCAAGCAGTCGGAGTCTCCTTAGGTCACCCGAATCCTTGATTGGGCCCTGGTAATGTCGTGGGCTTCTGCTAGACTGGACCGTATATGCCAAACTCGAGTACCTATAAGGTATGCCCATGTCAGTAGCTCCTGAGTGTCTGGTTGAATCGCAGATTCGAGTGGAGACTTATGAAGTCTTTTGAGTGCACAACCGAGCATGTTTTCGAGTGCTTTGATTTGTATCATAGGGATTGTTGATATATGTGCCTGATTTATCCGATGTATTGGGATTAGTTAACTGCCTTAGGAAAAAACAACGCAATCTACTCAAACTCGAGTCCTCGAACTCGAATTCAGAAAAGTGCTGGCGTAATTCGACTTAGGCCGCGGAGGTCTTATAGAGTCGAATCCCAGTGTATAAGTGTTAGCACTCGACACGTCCGTCAAGGCTTATTTCATCGTGCCTGTAGGCACGGATTATGTCTGGTAGAGCATAGCAGGTGCGTTGTCAGGCTTATTCAGGTCTTATCTTCATGCCGTAGGCATGGCATCTGAATTTTGTCTTCACGAAGATGATTCGGGTGGCCTAGGAGAAGTAATCTCTTTGCAGGGAAAATATGAGGTAGAGTTGCCAAAGCTTTCAAGTGTGGATGTAGTAAAAACATAGTTATGTATAAGAAAAAATCATAGGGTGCACGGCCAACGCTCCCTATTGGAGTAGCCCCCGAGTGCCTATTCGAGTCGTAGACTCGAGTGGGGACTATAATTATTTTGCGACTGATGTCTTCTTTTGCGTGTTTCAGTCGAATGTGCTTTCAGCACTCCCTATGGGAATAACCCAGGATCCACAGTCGAATCGTTGATTCGAGTGAAAGGTTTTTTTGAGAGAAGATATGTTCTCATAATGCTTGGATGTCTTACAAAGTTTCTAGGGTGCGCGGGCAGCGCTCCTATTAGGAGTAGCCCCCGAGTGCTTAGTTGAGTCGAAGACTCGAGTAAGGACTAGAGTAGTCAAAATGTGCTCCTGCTGGAGTTAGTGATGTGATACGTTGCAAACGTATCCATAATTTTTGATGTTCCATGCTTGGTTTTATCTACTTTCTTATGTTTTGTCCACACTTTCGAGTACATTCTATACACTTTTTTGGACTAACCTATTAACAAGAGCCATAGTGCCAGCTGCCTATTTTCTGGTGTTTTTGGTTCCAGGAAAGTCAGAAAATGAATATTCTCGAAATTGGACGGGACAAAAGCAAAAGTCAGTTTTTCACCAAGGGGGGCATGGAGCCAGAGTACGAGACGGAGAGGGGCCAGGGGGCCGCCACAATACCTGGCCACACGGCCAAGCCTGGCCCGCGCCAGGGGGTGGTCTGGCCACCTCGGGCACCCCCTAGGCCTCCCCTTTCGCCTATAAGATGCCTCCGATACAGAAACCCTAAGTACCCGATCAAATTTCCATGAAAGAGTTTGTAATTGCCATCATCTCCATCCCTAGATCGGGAGGGATTTGAATCTCTTCCTGGCACCCTGCCGGAGGGGAGAATTCACCCTGGAGGCCTTCTTCATCACCATGCAAGCCTCCGGTGTGATGCGTGAGTAGTTCATCCTTGGACTATGGGTCCATGTAGTAGCTAGATGGCTGGTTCTCCTCCTTTGTGCTATCATGTTTAGATCTTGTGAGCTTCGTTCATGATCAAAATCATCTATTTGTAATTCTACATATTGTGTTTGCGGGGATCCGATGGATATTGAGATGCTATGTCAGATTGATTATTGATTCTATCATGTCTTTGTTATTTGTGATCTTGCATGCTTTCTTGGCCAAGTAGATGCTAGCAACTCCAAGAGTTAGTATTTATGCTCGATAGTGGGTTCATGCCTCTAGTAATCCGGGGAAGTGACAGAAATCTCTAAGGTTCTATATGTGCTGTTGCTACTGGGGACAAAACAACAATCCTTTGTTCATAGAACAATCGTATTGTTTACTTTACACGCAATGCGTAATCCAATTATCTGTTGCTTGCAACTTAATACTGGAGGGGGTTCGGATGATAACCTGAAGGTGGATTATTAGTCATAGATGCAGTTGGATTACGGTCTATGTATAATGTTGTAATGCCCAATCAAATCTCAAAGGAGTCAAGATGAGTACTATATGCATGTATTGCTTTCCTGATGTTTGTCAATTGCCCCGCTATAATTTGTTCACCCAACATGTCATCAATCTTAAGGAGAGCCACCACTAGTGAACTATGGACCCCGGTCCTTTCTTTTACCATCAATCTACAACTGTTTACTGCTTCCAGTTTACTTTATGCAAACTATTACTTTCTTCCACACAATACGTTTAATCCTTTGTTTTCAGCAAAACCAGTGAGATTGATAATCTCACTATAAGTTGGGGGCAAAGTTCTGTGGTTGTGTTGTGCAGGTTTCCATGTTGTTGTCTTTGGCGCCTGCAAAGGTTAAGCTAGAAACACCTTGGAGGTGTTTCCTTGCTCCTACTGGATTGATAACCTTGGTTTCATAACTGAGGGAAAACTTATTGATGTGCTCATCATACCTTCATCTTGGGGTTCCCCAACGAGATCGAGATATTTTGGGCCATCATGATGTCAGAGCTGACGATGAGATGATCTCAGTTACCCACGTGAGCGGTTTTGACAGTACGTGACGAAACAGTGGGTCCTGTTTTCTAACTTGGATTTGACCAGGCCTGTGTAATCTTTGTTTTAACTGTGTCTCCTCGATTCTCGCGCGTAATGTGGGGAGTGGAGCGACGGTTCGTGGTTTACTCTCCCACGCGTCAACATTGATTTGTGCCACACATCTTGTTGGTTTTCTCCTGGCCATTGGACGGAATATTCGATGAGGTTAAGTTGAGGTCTGATGTGCGGTAATTCCGCACAATTCATCTTCTTCCTCGCACACAGCCTCTATTGCTGCTCTTCGCTGCTCCATTGCTTGCACCCTCTTGTGGCACTGGACGGTCTTCGCACATTTCCGAGCTACTTGTTGGGGATATACTTTCCGGGTATCCTCACTGTGCCTCACTGACCAGGGTGGCCAACTTCGGGTTAGAGCTTTGCTTCATGGGCGGCCCAGTCAGGGAGAAGAGGCGGAGTCCAGTCCGGCTATGGAAAGGCCCAGAAGACTTACCGACTTAGGCCTGTTATGTTACTTGTAGTTCAAGATATACTCTGTAACCGACTCTTAGTCATAGCCGGATAGGTCTCTCCTGTTAACCCTAGGCCGGATATCTATATAAGCCGTCCTAGGGTACGCCTTTAAGGCACCTCACAATAGTCTACAATCTCAACTCACACAGGCGAAACCCTTGTAACCCATATTCCGGCTCTGCCATATTACTGGATTGCTAGCAGGAGTAGGATCCGTCCAAAGCCGGTGGATTCGAACCTGGGTAAACTTGTGTGCTCACCGTCCTAGAACACCGTACGTCTCACACCCCTCTCTTCTGGATGCCCCAAGGACCCCTTCATGGCGTACTTGTCATCAATCTGACGACACTACTTCCCGCGCTCCCACCGCAAGCGCCAGATGGGAAAGAATAAAGGAAGTTCCGCTGTTGGATCTGCGACCGCCACTGCCGCCACCAAGAAGAAAGGCGCCACCACCACGGGTACCAGCACAACCGCCACGGCTGGGAAGAAGAATGGCCTAGGAACCCGCGTCACAAATGGGTCGTGGCGTGCATCCACCATCAAGTCTTCGAAGCTCTTCACCCAGCGTCAGGATGGGACGCTCCTCGCCGCGGAAGATGATTGTCGCATCCCCGGCGACGAGGTAATCCCCAGTCCTCCCGCCAGGTTTCGGGTGATGTTCCTGACATTTGTTATTCGTGGTCTTTCTCTCCCCCTTCACAAATTTGGGAGGGGGTTGCTTTGTTTCTACGGGCTCCAGCTGTACCAGCTGACCCTGAATTCTATCCTCCACATTGCCTGCTTCAGTACTCTCTACAAGTGTTGGCTTGGAATCGAGCCACACTTTGGCCTCTTTAAAAAACTCTTCAAACTCAAATGCCAGTCGGGTTCTGGATCTGTAGTCAACGATAGAGGAGGCTGCGGTATCCATGTCAACTCCAACATCACCTACTTAGCCATCAACTTCAATGCGTACGTCCAAGGGTGGAGGGAGAAGTGGTTCTACATTCACGATCAAAAAGTGGATGGAGAGCACTACGGACTCGTGCCCTTTGACCCGGTTGCAGTATGCAAAAGAAGGAGGTCATGGAAGAACATTGTGATGTCTGGCAAAGCCGAGGAACCAGAGATTATGTACCAGCATGTCTATGACCTGGAAAGCCGCATAGGAAAGGAAATAGGCGGCGCAGATCTCATTCGCACTTGGATGCGCCGTTGAGTGCAGCCGCTGCAGGCTAGGGTGCATCCCATGTGCCGCTGGACCGGTGCTAAGGATGTTACTCGCATCTCGCGAGAGGGCATCTCTTCGGGCGAAGTCGATAGGAGATGTTGATTGCTGACCAAGCACACCGCTAAGGAGGAACGCCCGGGTGACTCATTCAGGTATCCCTTCTGTGCAAGCAATCCTCCGCCTGAGGTGGATTTCTTTTTAAAGTTTCCATGATTTTCGATTGCCTATTAGGTGTCTTCTTTGTTGATGTTTGGTCCTTTTTTAGGATTGGAAAGTGGCCACCATGCTTCCTCCTCAGCCCGAGGGAGCGATTCCTCCCGTGGCTGAAGAGGAGGATGAGTCTGTCTCTACCGTCCCAGTGGAGGAGGAACGCGAAGCCCCCGAGGGGACTCACAAGCGCTCCCAAAGCAAGGACTCAAATGCCTCGTTGCCATCGATGCTAGAGGGTCCTCCTACGGTAGCAAAGGAGCCAATCCCTACCATGCATGTTGATACCTTTGATCCGGATGATGGATGTAGTATATCTCTTTTTCCCAAGTAGACCTAGGTTATCGAATCCACGGGAAGCGAATGCATAGTGAAGTTACTTTAACGGACCTTCGAGAGTTTTAGAATTCCTTTTGTGTTTTTACCGGACTAGTATCTTGCATATTTTTGTTGTTGTCGATGATGGAGAGAGAGGGCCTAGGGCGTTCCATTTCACATGTAGCTGTGCAAAAACATCTGATGGAAATAAAAGATAGAAATAAAGTATGCGTGTAATTGTTAGAGCAAGATAGATTATATGTGGGCAGTGCATCCATAATTGCTATTGCCGCCGCAACCACTTATAGCAATAACCTACTAGTTTCATCCGTAGAAGGAAGAGAACTGATGATATGCATAGTGATGTCACCCTTAATCCCAAGAAAATCCCTCACATACAACAACTACCCCTTCTGTCACTGGGGTTCCCAACCTACAGATCAGTCATCACTCATACTGCCTATACCTGGCTTAACCCTCGGGGTCTTGGGTACCTGACAAGTCCTTGGATTGAGACAAGAGAGGATACAATAATAATCAGGTCATACAAACTAATACACGATCCCATCTATGATAAATCACATGCACAAGTGCTACATGGCTAGGCTGAAGCCCCTAGCCCAAGGAGAATTACTCACACATAGAGATGAGATCAACAATCAGAAACATTGTAATGAAAATCATAAGATTGATAGCAATAGTATTACAATGTCGCCAATCGAGGAAGATGGCTATGGAGATGGAGAAGGATTTGGAGATTTGAAAATCATAAGATTGATTGCATACCCCTTTGAATATTAACATTAGTGGCAGGGTTTAGAGAGATATTTCATCAAAAATATGATTAATATCCAGTTTAAATGTGGATGTAGATGGCTATATTTCAGAGCCATCAACCTCCCCGAGCTTAAACTTGATCGTCCTGAGCAAGAAAACTAAAATAAAAAAGGAACTCAGCATTCAAACTAAAATAACGAGATGGTGATCTTACTCAAGATTAATAGTCTCATGTTTCCTCCACTTCATAAATATGAAAAATGTCAGCATAGATAGAGTAATGGCAAGCATATCATATGGGTTTCATGCATCCTTCTAGCATAGAAAAATTATTGTAAACATGGATGATTCAAATGAGGAGACTTTATTCCATGTCAAGTAATCAATTCATAGGCTTGCCTTTCAACAGTAAAGTATAATCATGTAAATTAAGAGTGTGAGAGTTCTCATGAAAAGCATATATACTAGAGTATCTCAATTCTCCCCCATCAATGAATCAAGACTTTGCAAGCACTACTTTTCTATTCATTGTCCTTCAAGAATTTCAGTTTTTAAGTAATTGAGAGCATGCTAAAGAATTTTAGTAGTTTATCGGGCTGTGATGGACACTCGTGGCATCACTAAGGTTTTTGTTCCTTTTGCATAATGATTACTCATAATATCCAGAGGAGCGATCCCATCATTATTATAGCTACCCGGGAGTGCCAAGAATCTTAACCACTATAGCATTGCTACTACAAGTGTTTAATCAACTCATAGCCGAAATCTAGGAGTTTCCTCCATGAAGGTCGTTCGTAGTCCAGCGGAGTTGTTGGCATCCCATGAAGTTTGACACGAGTAAAGATATATCATTCTTATGATTACCAAGTCAAACTTTGGCATGCTCACAAAAACCGCTAAATATTAATTCAATCGAACAAATCCTTTCAAAGAGAGCTATCAAGTCAATCAACATTTTCAGTGGTGTCAAGTGTCTCTAGAAATAAACCTTTAAGACTAAGCACTATAACACCCAAGCCTTCAATTATGAGACTTTTTCTTATTACAATTGTTTAGCAATTTTTAGGCAAGACTTGGTTAACTACGAGAGCTAGAAAAAAATGAGCCCAATTAAATACCCATGCAAACGGCAATCTTACTATGATACAAAGATTCACTCCACCAATATAATATCTCAACAATCACTACTAACTAGCATGGGTTTCTCAAACTTCAAAAGTGGGGAGTCATAAGGCATACCTCTCATGTTTGGTTCCACTTCTCTCTTCCTTTTTTATTTATTTCTTGGAAACTCGAAGTCGATCACTCTCCTGCAAATATATGAAGACCTCGAGGCGGAAAGAAAAGGAAGAGGGAAAATAAGGAAAATGGAGAAATATTTTTGTGATTTTTAAGAGAGGGAATTTAAAGAATAGAAAATGAGCGGCAAAGCGTGGCTAGAAAACTTTGAAAGCAAAATAAAAAGAACTAAAGATAAAGTGCTGGGGAAACCAACACGAGTGCTTATAAACTCAAATAAAAACGTAACCTTGAAATAAATAAAAGCAAATGAACGCCAAGTAAAGATACATGAGGAAACTTCCCCAAGATTAGGCTTTTGCAAGACCTTCAAATCATTGTGGTGGCGAGAAAAAGTCATTACTCTAGTTCACAAATTGAGTTGAGAGGTTACTTGTTGATTCTCGGAGGTTCAAAGAGAGGTTGTGCATCCTCTCCATAGTCCCTCCAATTCCTTGGAAATCTTGGTATGTGGCAAACCGGGTTTGTGGCTGCTCCTCTTGGTGAGGAACTTCTTGCTCCTTCTCTTGATCCTCATCCTCTTCAGGAATTTCCTCCTCGGGTTCGTGCTGCTCAACCTGCACATCATATAACAAACGTCCTTCCTCGATAGAGAAAAGATTATTAGGAAAAGGAGCGTGGTAGATACGCCCAACTCTAGCAATATGCAGGTAATAAACACCACCTATCCTAGTGAGCATCCCACATTCCCTCAAGGTCGAGAAACCAACATGTGTCTCACCTAGTACGGGTTGCAACTCACCTAGATTGATATCTAGGGCAGCGGAAAGCATGGTGATGATGCCTGTTCTTGTGACTGGCCCTTGGCTTTGGGCGGCTTGGTTCTCCAGGTAGCGCACAAGGATGGCGCCCAAGTTGAGTGACAGGTTGCAGTTGATGTAAGAAGCCTTTGCAAGGACTAGGATGTCCTCCTCGTTGAGTCTCGTGAACTCATTACGTGCCTGCAAGCTGTTAGCAATAACGTAGAACATATAGTGAATTGCAGGATATTGAATATTCTTCCCCTTGTTCACTCTACTAGTGAAGCTCATTACATTATAGTATTGATCATCAAAAGGAATTAAGCCCGTAAAGGATGCGCGTAAATCATGAACATCATTGTTTGGCAAATTAAAGCATGCACACCATTCATCTAATGTTAAAGTGTAGTTGTTGTTCATCAGACGGAAAGAAATAGTATCCTCTCCTTGCCACAGTTTAACGGTGCTTTGCAACAAAGTTAGGAATTCAATGGTTAAGTGGCGATAAGTAGGTACATCATTGTACACAAAGTTTTGCAGGCCAGCTCTATTGCAAAGTAAATTAAAGTCATCAGAAATACCGACCTAGTTCAATATAATGGGGCAAGCCCACTTGGTGGCCTTCGCTTCATGGTTCTTGATATTGTTGAAGCGTTCAGGATGGGCCTCATCCCTAAACCGTATCCCCATGCATTCCTAGGTGATCGCCCGAGAAGTGCTAGCAGTGGCATGAGAATGAGTTTGGCTCCTTGTGTTCATCTTCTAAAACATTGAAGAAAGGCAAAAATATAACTTTTTGATCCAACAATAGTAAGTATAATATATTCCTCATCTAAACACACTAAAGAATCTCCTCAAGATAATAATCTAGGTAAGAAAATCATGGAAATTAGTTCATAGTAGGTCTCACCCTAGATTGATAATGACAATAGATCAAAGATGAATTTGCAAAAAGTAATTGGAGGATCAGAGGAGAAACATACCATAGATCACTTGTGTGCGAGGAAATCAAACGAAATTGAGTAGAGATGAAGATCCCTTGAGGTTTTGATAGATTTTGGAGGTAGAAGAAAGAAAAAGGATTGAAGTTTTGGACTTGGGAGTACCTTCCCATGTGATTTTGTGGTCAGACGCAACTATATGTGCGGAAGATGTGTTCCGGCTGTATAGTTGGCGTTCTGTCAAAATATTAGGTCTTCCTCCTAGCGGCGCAGCTATACGGCCGGAACAAAATGTTCCGGTCGTATAGTTGGTCATTAAACTGTCTGTCCCTGCAAAAGTAAATTTGCAAAGGCATAGATATCTATACGACCAGAACTATACGACCAGAATTTTTTATCCCCGTCGTATAGTTGGTCATTAAACTCCCAGTATATATGAAAAGAAATTGTATGGAGGCATTGATATCTATACGACCAGAACTATACGGCCGGAATTTTTATTCCCGCCATATAGTTGGTCGTTAAAATCTCAGTACATATTGCAGAAAAAATTTCGATGGTAAACATAACTATATGACCGGAACTATACGGCCGAAATTTTTATTCCCACCGTATAGTTGGTCGTTAAACCGTCTGTGTGCATGAAAAAAAAATTGTTTCTTTGAAAACTATTTATTTTCTTGTAACCTAGCAATATACCTTGTTTTTGACAGAAAAATGACAAAAAATATTGTCACCAACAATAGCATGAATAATGGATAATTTCAAGTACTACCAAATTTCTTCTCCTTAGATGGAGTTTTCTAGCACTCTTTATTGAACATGAACTTAAACTAAAACAAAAAACTTAACTCAAACATTAGTTTAACATGGGTTACCTCCCATGGAGCACTCTTTTATAGTCAATAGCTTGACCTTGATGATACTCACTTGGGCCAGATGAGTGGAACACCCACTCCAAAGTAATTGGCCTTCAAAGTGATGGCCTCCTTCTCGTCATGTTTGGCTTTCTTCTTCCCGGGGAAATGAATAACAAAAGGATCCCGCGAAGGCAATTGCAACTTCAGGTTCCCTTCATGAAGGTTAATTAAAGCCTGTAAAGTTCTCAAGAAAGGACGACCTAGTATTATAGGAGCAACAGTATCTTCAGGCATGTCAACAATAACGAAATCAATGAGAGCAGGATAGCCTTTGATATAAACTAAAGTGTTCTCCTTAATCCCTACAGCTTGTTTGTAGGTAGAATCTGCTAGATGCAATTTTAATTAAGTAATTTCAAAGGAGCCAAGATTTAACTTGTTAAAAAGACTCTTTGGAATTGTTGAGACTCTTGCACCTAGATCACAAAGTGCAGCTATCTCATTGGTTCCAATCTTTATCTTAATAGTAGGCTCAAATATGTCATCTAGTTTAACAGGTAACTTTTCAGCAATTTTCTTGTATTCCTCTTCCAGCTCGCATACCTTAATTGCTACTTGATCAACAAAGTGTTGATACATGGCTTCATCGTTACCTTCACTTACCGGAATTTTGATGTTGATCCTCTTTATGAAATCTTCTATAGTGTAGCTTGGTGAAGGGGCATTACTATAATCAAGTTCTTCAGGCTCCTCCCTTTGGATCCTCATCATTTTGAGTTCTTCAACAGGATTGGGCTGAGCTTTACCTGCAAATTTAGGTAAAATGAGAGTTTGAATCTCAGCTACCTTACTTAGCTATGCCTCTATGATCCTTGTTCTTTCTTGAAGGGCCTACAAATCATTTCTCAAACTAACAGCTTGGTTAGATAATTTACCAAGCATAGCATCATGGTTCTCCATAATTTTGACTAGAATATTATTTTGTTCAGTTTGAGAGTATATGAAAGACTTAAGCATTTCTTGGAGACTACCATTACTAGGTCCCATATTATTATTAGAGTTATTTGTAGGACTAGCATAATGTTCCTGGAAGTTAGGATTGTAACTCTTCTTCCAAGTAGGACTGTAATCATTACGATCTACGAAGTCTATTTCTTCTATGTTTGTTTCGGGGGTGGCTCTTACCTGAGTTTCCTTACCTTCTACAACTAGTATGAGCTCATCCAAATTAGTATTGAGATCTTTGTTATCTTGTGATGAGACAGAGTTCACCTTCTTCGTGTTTGATCTTTCCACATGCCATTGGGCATGGTTGTCTTGCATATTGTCTAGCAGCTGCTTTGCTTCGGTAATATGTTTACCCATAAATGTTCCTCCAGCTGCAGTACCAAGCATAGACTTAGTCACAGGATTAAGAGCATTATAAAATAAATGGAGGATTAACCAATCTTCCATCCCATGACTAGGACAGTTTCTTAGGCATTCTTTCATCCTCTCCCATGCAAGAACTAGTGGCTCACACTCTTCCTGTCTAAAACCAGTAATATTAGATCGAAGCTGCATAGCCTTTGCAGGTGGGAAATATTTATTCATAAATAAAGAAGTACATCCCACCCATGATGTAATAGTATTTTTAGGCAAAGATATCAACCATTCTTTATCTCTCCCTCTTAGAGAGAAAGGAAATAGACATAATTTGACCTCATCAGGGTCAACATCTTTTATACGCATCATATCACATATTTTAGTGAAAGTATTTAAGTGCATACCTGCGTCTTCAATAGCAGAGCCTCCAAACTGATTCTGTTGAACCAAACTTAAGTAATGGGGCTTAATTTCATAGTCATCAGCAGCGATTGCTGGCTGAGTAATAGGAGTATGCAAATAATCATTATTGGGAGTAGCAAACTCCCCAAGATTCTTTTTAGCCATACTTCCTATGTTTTGGGGTTTTCTTAGATTAAAATTATAACAGTAAAAACAAGAAATTAAAGATTAACTATTTTTTGGTTTATCAAATAAAGACTGAAAGCAAACTAACAAAATTAAAAACAATAATTAAAACTAGCAAGGTTCCTAATAACCTCACCAAGGTAGCTATTGCTTCCCCGACAGCGCCGCCAGAAAAAGGGTTGATACCTTCGATCTGGATTACGGATGTAGTATAACTCTTTTTCCCTAGTAGACCTAGGTTATCGAATCCACGAGAAGCGAATGCATAGTGAAGTTACTTTAACGGACCTTCAGAAGTTTTAGAATTCCTTTTGTGTTTTTACTGGACCAGTAGCTTGAGTCTTTTTGTTGTTGTCGATGATGGAGAGAGGGGGCCTAGGGCGTTCAGTTTCACCTATAGCTATGCAAAAATATCTGATGGAAATAAAAGATAGAAATAAAGTATGCATGTACTTGTTAGAGCAAGATAGATTATATGTGGGCAGTGCATCCATAATTGCTATTGCCTCCACAACCGCTTATAGCAATAACCTACTAGTCTCATCCATAGAAGAAAGAGAACTAATGATAAGCATAGTGATGTCACCGTTAATCCCAAGCCAATCTATCACATACAGCCGTACTACCCCTTCTGTCACTAGAGTTCTCAACATGCAGATCAGTCATCACTCATACTCCCTATACCTGGCTCAACCCTCGGGGTCTTGGGTACCTGACAAGTCCTTGGATTGAGGCAAGAGAGGATACAATAATCATCATGTCATACAAACTAATACATGATCCCATTTATGATAAATCACATGCACAATTGCTACATGGCTAGGCCGAAGCCCTTAACCCAAAGAGAATTACTCACACATAGAGATGAGATCAACAATCACAAACATTGTAATGAAAATCATAAGATTGATAGTAATAGTCTTACAATGTCGCCAATCAGGGAAGAGATCTACTATTACAACTCGTGGAAGATGGCTATGGAGATGGAGAAGGGTTTGGAGATCTGAGGCGGCTTTTTGGTAGAGTCTTGCTTCTTCAGGGCGAGATGAGTGTTGTTTTCCCGTCGCCTGAGGCTTCTTTATATAGGGGTCCCTTCACGAAAGTTGTTCTGTTTGACCTAATGGTAGCGGCGCCAACTATACGACTGGAGCTATACCGTTGGAATTTTTGCTCCGGCCATGTAGTTGGTCGTTTCGGCGTCTGCCTTTGTTGGACGGCTCCTTATTTCTTCTGGTTGTTGGAAATCTCGTATCTTTGACTTTAATGTAGTGATTCCCTCCTTTAAACGACATTATCTGTGCAGGAAAAATACAAGGACAAAGGATTCCATACCCGTCTCAATATTAACATTAGTGCCAGGGTTTAGAGAGATATTTCATCAAAAATATGATTAATATCCAGTTTAAATGTGGATGTAGATGGCTATATTTTAGAGCCATCACCTGTGTGCGTCATGGCTCCCCTTCGCGGAAAAAGCCGAGGCTACCGAATGAGTCATCTAGGGATTCCTTTGACCTCGACAACTTTGACGGGTATGTTTGTATATTCTTGCGAGTTCGTCTTGCCCTTCTGAAAGATATTCTTCTGATTGAGTTCTGGATATTTTGTAGTCAAACAGCGTCGTCATCTTCCGCTGACTGTTGTTTTGTCAAGGAGACTGGATTCCTGGACTCCAAAGATAAGGAGGTGGTGGTACCATCTCCTTCTCCTCTGGTGGCGGCCCACTCCGACGCTAATTCTTCGATTTCCCCCCATGCCGGGGGGCACCAGATTGTTGCCCGAAGGATGGCTCTTCCGTCCCTGTTTGAGACGCACCGTTGAAGGACTCCTGTGATGCTGCGCTTGTATAATTTGCCATTAATGAGGGTGAATGCCTTGGATCGTCGCGCTATATGCCGCGCGTCTGTTGGATCATCTAGCAACCTTTTGCTGAGCATGTACGTGATGTATGGTTGTGTCCAGGATGGCTCAATCATCATGACCTCCATGGGTCCTTCGAATCCTGTATATGCATCCATGTCCTCGAGTGCCTTTGGCTCATTAGGTGGCGTAGCTCCCGAGTCTGTCGACATACTGGCTTTAAGCTCTGGAGCCTTTGGCTTGATGGAGCGTTCGTAGATGCGCACTAAAAATACTCCAGGTGGCACTGGGGCACAAGTGGAGCCGATGTTGGCGAGCGTATCTGCTTCTTCGTTGCTCTCACAGCTGACATGCCGCAGCTCACAGTCGTCGAAATCTCCCTCGAGTGCATCGTAGAGGTCACGGTAGGCGATCATGTTGTCGCTCAAAGCATCGTACTCGTTCATTGTTTGGTTGCCCACCAGTTTGGAGTCGCAGTAGATGACGAGTTGCTTTTTGTCGCAGGCTTTTGCCATACACATCCCATGGAGTAAGGATTCATATTCAGCTTCATTGTTCGAGGCGGTGAACTGCATTCGCAGAACATATCTCGTCTTGTCACCTTGTGGTGACGTCAGGATGACGCCCGTGCCAGCTCCCTCCTTGCGCTTGGACCCATTGAAGCGCATTGTCCATAGGTAGGACATGTCTGGCTTGACGGGGAGCTGGTTTTCCATTGAGTGCACGAGGAAGTCCGGGAGAACTTGCGACTTAATCGCGTCTCGTTTCTCGTATGTGATGTCCCGTGGAGACAGTTCGATCCCCCAGAGCGTGACTCGTCTAGTGGCGTCGGGGTTGTTGAGTATGTGACCTAGCAGGGCGCCGTTTACCACAATAATTGGGTGCTCCTGGAAGTAGTGGCGTAGTCGCCTGGCTATCATGAATGAAGGAGATATGCCCTAGAGGCAAATAATAAATAGGTTTTTATTGTCATATCTCAATTAGTTTATAATAGTTTCATATTGTGCTATAATGGTGCCAAGTAGAAACATTGGTACAGGTGTGGTATGAAACAACAAATTCCCTAGTAGCCTCCATTCATACTAGTTCGTTGGTCATGAGGATGATCTGGGTTTCAAGATCATGGGCATTTATGCCTATTGACAACGGGATCATATCATTGGAGAATGATGTGATTGGACATTCCTAGAAGGATTGCAACATGATCAAGTCATATAAGTTCATTGTTGCAACAGCTATACCTAGACTCCTTTTCCTTAGACTATGAGCTCATATTACTCACTGTTTCCCGAGGCTACTTAGACTGCATCAACCGTCATCTGGTAATACGGTGGCCATAAAGGTGTACGTTGGGTATTTCAAAGGAACAGTAGATGACATGTGACTGGAAGACCAGGATTTGTTCACCCACATGACGGGTAAAGATACATACGGCCTGCTTGATGAGATTACATCCATAAATGTTGCAACATGTGACTCGGTCACGGGGATGTAATATCACGGTAACAAGAAAACAGAACTTGTTGTGAACGAGATTAAACAAGGTATGTGATACTAATGATCGGATCTCGGACAAGTCGTATCGACAAAACAAAAGGAATTGGATGCTACACTTAGCGGTTCAAACGACATTGTCATCAGGAATGCATAGGGGTCACATGGATATCCCTGGTCCCTCTGTTGATCATTGATACAAATCATGTCTAGAACATTCACGAGCCGTGAGAGGATACACTTAAGGGTACAATGAGAGAGATCATTCGTAAGACGGAATCACAGTAGAGAAAGAGAAAGCCGGAATTGTTCCGTAGAGAGATCCGAAGTTGTTCAGAGAAAGAATATAGAAAAAGACCCGGAAAAGTGTTTTCAGATAAATGGGAATTTAAATATATATTTATTATATGTTAATTGTGAATTAATATATTCTAAATTATATTTAGATTAAGGTTTATAAAGGAATCTTTTATATTAGGCCAAATACCCAGAGGGAAATAGCCTAGAAGAAAACCACAGGAAAAAGACAGGAAAAACAGCAGAGAAAAACAGAAACATCCCACGTGGGCGACAGATAGTTGCCGCCGCACGGGGCAGACTGCTGCTGCCGGATGCCGACATGGGCCGTTCAACCCCCCAGCCCATGTGGGCACGCGGAAGGGAGAAGGCTACCGCTCGGGGAGGCTTGGCACGCTGGTGGGTCATGTGTTGGCGCCGGCCCACCCGGCCGCTGGGCGCTGCAGTGCTAGCTTCTGCTCCCAGCTTGCTGGGCCGCACGCCGGCCCGCCTGCATGTGCTATTGTTGTATGCTGTTTTGACTATTGGGCTGAGTACTTTTGGCCCATCCGGCTGTTAGTCCGAAAATCCCATTATTTCCTTTATCAATTAGTCCCACATGGCTTAGCCTTTGAGAAAGGAACACCCCCTTAGCCTATATAAAGGGGTGCCCATGGGTGGGATTAAAACACCAATATTTGGAGAAGTCCTTTGGTTGACTTCCTCCTTCCCTCTCTCTCTAGCCCTTGTGACCATGGCCCCAAGTTTGTGCTATGCGATCAAGGCACACCTGTAGTACGCCGTTGCGCTGCAGGGATTCCTAGTCGGATATCAACTTCCGCACTCCCGGTGTGATCGAGGAGCCGGAGGTCTCATCGTGCACCGAATGTGTACGAAGACACGAGGCGCAACACTTGGGGCTCTTAAATGTCGTGAGCCTGAGCCGCTGCATGATGAAGATGAAGAAGGAGCAAGCGGTGACCTGTGAGGAGCTTCGTGACCTTGAGGTCCGCTTCGAGTACGAGTATGTCAACCACGTTCCCTGCGGAATGTTAACCGCGTACGGTCTACAAGGGTATGTATTCTCTATGCATTGGCCGTTACCACATTACTACATAGATAGATACTAAGCAGTTTTAGGGTTCCAACGTAGGAATTTTTTTGTTTTCTTCTACGGATCCCCTTCAGTAGTATCAGAGCCGATCTATGCGTAGGAGTGTTGTACGGCCTGTACGCACAAGTTTTGTGCGGGCATTGATCCTTTAGTTGTTACCCTCTAACGTGTACTTGTTTATATCGCGGTATTGTTTGATGAAGCGGCCCGGACCAACCTTACGCGTATTCGTACACGATACTGGTTCCACACTCAACATACGGCTTGTACCGTATAACTGGCTAGGGGGTGTCTATCTCTCATTCGATAGTTGATATAGCATTTACAACTGAGGGCCTCGAAAGGGGTGTAGTAGAGACAACTATCGGATCCATATTATGGTTGGAAAGTTCGTAGATTAGAAACCGTTCTATTGCAAAAGCCCTAATAACCACGTAAAACTTGCAATAGGTAAAGTAGAGGCATCTAACTTTATTTTGCAGGGGGCATGTGATTATGATATGGCATTGGTTGTTTCGAAGGTAAAGTAGTTTACTTTTCTATTACTAAGTAGTATAGTAATAGTCATTGTTCCGATGAACGACCTGGCGGAGGCATCGTGGACTTGGCGTCAAACCAAGGGCAAGATGGAGATCATGTCGGAGCGCTCGATGGAGATCAAGGCGCAAGAAGCACCATATCATACCACATTATACATATGATGTTGATATCTGTTTTACATCTTATTGTGTGCAAGTATTTAGATACTCAACGGTAGCAAATAAGATAATCCCTATTTAATTCCAATGTTCCATGTTCCCCTTTTGTGTGCACCACCAAGAAAGTTCTTCGGTATGAGGCGACCTGTGGTGAGTAGGGGTCAGACATATCTACGTTCGCATAAAGTGGGTGTAAGCCATGTTGCACAGCGAATACACACAAGTTAGATTTGGCGAGCCTAGCATGTTACAGAGATGTGGCCTCAGAACACAAGAGATCGAAAGATCGAGCATGAGTCACATGGATGATGTGATTGGCATTATTGAATGTCTACCTTTGATAATGCACTGATGGACGTGTTGATCAGGGGAGGTGCAGACGATATGGATCATGCGATCACTAAAATCTTCCAGGGGATGACAATTTTAGTGGAGACAAATTATAAATTGATCTCTTATTATAAACTTAGTCTAGATGTCTGTTTGCAAATATGTTAGTAGATCTTGTCCTATCCGATTGAGGTCCTTTGCGACCATGGGAATATATTTCTTAATATGGAACTTAGCAGAAGGGCCCAACTTCATAGATTAATACCCATGCCTGAGGGATATCCTCGTAAAAGGTGATCTTCTCTTCTTGATACAATAACCATTAGGAGATAATTCGATGACTCCGAAATGTTTGTGTTTTCTCCATAATCATCCAATAAGCCATTCTCCATTCGACGGAGAGTTGGGCTACATTTTGTATTCTGCAGAATAAGGCACATAGAGTATGAGCCGTTGGATGGGTTTTCCTCCATCATGGATGAAAAGAGAATGTTTGGAAAAATCACTTAGTGATCTTGCATTAGAGTTGAGAACTCTTGGAAGGGCTTGATTGCAATGGAGGTCATGGATGAAAATGTATATGTAAGATATACAAATTATAAATGTGGTTCTTGCAAAAACTTGTTGCAATTCGCCATTTTGTGAAAACAGGAGGATCTGCTCGAGAATTGCTGGTTTTGAGGCAACGTGACTTGATGACGGCAAGCAAAACAGTTGATGGCCAACATCACCTCTTCCCTCAAAGTTTGTCATTTGGATTAGTGGACTTGAATATAATTTGTAATCCTTGTTTGTGTGTCTTGCTTTTGGCGAGACGATTATTCATATGAACAAGTTACAAGCTAGTTTGTACTATTCTTATGAACAATACCTTATGGTCACATTATGATTATAAGTAAGTTATTCTCATCACTATGTTAATGATAATGGTTTAAAAATTTATAAAGGATTAGAATGCTAAAAGATATCCAAAGTTTAATAATGAAATGACACTATAGTTTAAGTCATTTTGGTTATTGCATGTTCTTCATTGTAAATGAAGATCGGGGTCCTAGATGCTTGATCTAGAGACTTTGCAAAACCATGCCTCTTGGGCAGAATGACTAAAACTCTGCATTCTGGTAAAACGGTGATATGCGAAGAAATGTTGAATCTTATACATAGTGATGTATCATATTTTCAACAAGTAGTGGAAATCATTTATTGTGGACTTAAGTGAATAAGCGTATTTACTTAATGGAACATAAGTTTGAAATGATTTGAATTGTTCAAATGAGTTCACAACAATAGGAGGATATTGAAATTAACAAGAATACGAAGTCTATTCGATTTGATTGACATGACTAATGTATTCAAGTTAAGTTTAGCATAAAAGGGACTTGTGAAAGATGTTTCACAAATTATGATAATTGGATGAATTCAAACTGTGTTGAAATATCTAAACATCATAATCATTTTGTATTGGATACATATTATCTCTTATCAGGGTTATAGTTATCATTTAGAGTTAGAGATCAAAATAAGTAAACACTCATTTGAAATACAAAGGAACATCTAAAGATTCGTGGAAACAACACCATAAGTGTTATGGGAAGTTCGAGTTTCTGGAGATTTCGATAAGTTGAAGTCGTGGCAAATAAACAAGTCTTTGTATAGTATTCTTAGGAAGAAGCTATGAATGCATCGTCCACAATGGGCAGACCTACTGTTGTCCTAAGTTGACGTGTCTTGATGAAGATACAAGTGGAAGAAAGTAAAAAATCAAACAAGGTATTTGACCTTGCCTCCGAATTGTTGAGTGGCGCAGTGGAACTTGTTTCGTGAAACCAAACTCTAGAAATAGAGGAGAAATTAATGATAATGATCATGAAGTTTCAATCAAATACTTTTACTAAAGAAAGTAGGATTCAACTATATATTCTACAAGTTTGTGGAATTATAGTTGATTCACTTCTCATGTTTTGAACAATACATACCTATGAATTACAAAGGAGCGTGATGGACCTAAGTACGAGAAATGAATGGTCATTGAAATCTCATTATTGGAATTCTCGATTTGATGGTGATCAAAGAATTTTGGAATGTCCAAGATTTTCGAGAGGACCTAGATTTGAGTGGGAGCAAATCATCTTGGCTAAATCATAATATGTAGCTGACATATTTTGAGTGGGAGCTAAGTGAAATCCCTGGATGTCAAACATGAATGTCATATTTTAGTGGGAGCATAAAATCAATCTGGGATATGTGGACGACATATATGAATGATGTGATTGGTGTTAAAAACATTCAAATAGGTAAATAAGGATGAAGTTGAAGTTGTTAAACAATAAGATCTATCGAGATAGATTGGTGAGTTTAATAAACACTAAATGTCGAATGCTTCTTGGACTTGATTCTGAAAGATATTCAGAATGTCCTAAGACAAGATTTTGAAAAAGCTCAGAATGGAACAAGGTAAGAAAAAGTTCTTGCTATATGAAGCATTGAGTTAGTATTGCAACTATGGTTGAAATAAAGAGATGTGTTGCATCTCCTATGCCTCAGACATAGGTTCTTCCATATAACCATGTTGTACACTCGACATAAAGTGACCCGAAGTTCTGGCTGATAGGACAAAGTCTTAACTGTAAGAACATGTCTTTAAGTGATTCCTGAGTTGATCACTGAACCAGAATTAAGTTTGTACATAAATGGCAAGAAGCAATGTATGTGGCATAGTTGCAATTCATGCACTAGGATCTACATAGATATAGAAGTATAAAGGCTCCATCTAATGTGATGTATAATGTTATGGCAGGACTAGTTCCCTTTTAACATAGAATGATGTGTCCGAGGGCCTAGTGCCCATGAGAAAGCCCTCGAGGTTGATCTAAAGTCACTGTAAGCTCCTGGAATCCGGCCTCGTTCTGCTGCCATGACTACAGTATATACACAAAGGATAGCAAACTGTGTTTCGATGTTTAGATGACAATGGTGAAAACGACTGTCATTATAAACACTAGAAACAAAGTCTCACTTTGTTGCCAGACAAATGCTTCCACCCATTATACGCTAATGGTGTGAATGTCAAAATTAGGAAGACATTAACGATTTGCAAAAGACATAATGATCTGGTAAAAGAGAACATGCACTTGACGTTTCCCATGAGCATGCATGATATGTAAACACATATGGTATTTGTTTTATATGAGTAAAATGCGAGCTGGATTATTTGTACTCTAGTGCAAGTGGGAGACTGAAGGAGATATGCCCTAGAGGCAAATAATAAATAGGTTTTTATTGTCATATCTCAATTAGTTTATAATAGTTTCATATTGTGCTATAACTGTGCCAAGTAGAAACATTGGTACAGATGTGTTATGAAACAACAAACTCCCTAGTAGCCTCCATTCATACTAGTTTGTTGGTCATGAGGATGATCTGGGTTTCAAGATCATGGGCGTTTATGCCGATTGACAACAGGATCATATCATTGGAGAATGATGTGATTGGATATTTATCGAAGGATTGCAACATGATCAAGTCATATAAGTTCATTATTGCAACAACTATATCTAGACTCCTTTTCCTTAGACCGTGAGCTCATATTACTCACTGTTTCCCGAGGCTGCTTAGACTTCATCAACCGTCATCTGGTAATACGGTGGCCATAAAGGTGTACGTTGGGTATTCCAAAGGAACAGTAGATGACATGTGACTGCAAGACCGGGATTTGTTCACCGACATGACGAGTAATGATACATACGGCCGGCTTGGTGAGATTACATCCATAAATGTTGCAACATCTGACTCGGTCACGGGGATGTTATATCACGGTAACAAGAAATCTGAACTTGTTGTGAACGATATTGAACAAGGTATGTGATACCAATGATTGGATCTCGGACAAGTCGTATCGAAAACAAAAGGAAATGGATGCTACATTTAGCGGTTCAAACGACATTGTCATCAGGAATGCATAGGTGTCACATGGATATCCCTGGTCCCTCTGTTGATCATTGATACAGATCATGTCTAGAGTATTCCCGAGCCGTGAGAAGATACACTTAAGGGTACGATGAGAGCGATCATTCGTAAGACAGAATCACAGTAGAGAAAGAGAAAGCCGAAATTGTTCCGAAGAGAGATTCGAAGTTGTTTGGAGAAAGAATAAAGGAAAAGACCCGGAAAAGTGTTTTCGAATAAATGGAAATTTAAATATATATTTATTATATGTTAATTGTGAATTAATATATTTTAAATAATATTTAGATTAAGATTTATAAAGGCAACTTTTATATTAGGACAAATCCCAGAGGGAAATAACCTAGAAGAAAACCACAGGAAAAAGACAGGAAAAACAATAGAGAAAAATAGAAATAGCCCACGTGGGCGGCAGTTGCAATTCAGCAGTGAGGGTAGATCTGCTTGCCACCGACGCTGGCGCTCAACCCTCGACCATGCGGGCGCGCGGAAGGGAGCAGGTTACCGCTCGGGCAGGCTTGGCACGCTGTTGAGCCGCGGGTTTGCGTCGCACCACCCAGCCGCGGGGCGCTGCAGTGCTAGCTGTTGCTGCCAGCTTGCTGGGCCGCGCCATCCCGCCTGCATGTGCTGCTGCTATTTGCTGTTTTGACTATTGGGCTGAGTACTTTTGGCCAATCCAGCTGTTAGTTTGAAAATCCCGTTATTTCCTTTATCAATTAGTCCCACATGGCTTAGCCTTTGAGAAAGGCACACCCCCTTAGCCTATATAAAGGGGTGCCCATGGGTGGGATTAAAACACCAATATTTGGAGAAGTCCTTTGGTTGACTTCCTCCTTCCCTCTCTCTTTAGCCCTTGTGACCATGGCCCCAAGTCTGGGCTGTGCGATCAAGGAACACCTGCAGTATGCCGTTGCGCTGTAGGGATTCCTAGCCGGATATCAACTTCCGCACTCCCGGCAGGATCAGGGAGCCGGAGGTATCATCATGCACCAGATGTGTACAAAGACACGAGGCGCAACACTTGGGGCGCTTAAATGTCATGAGCCGGAGCCGTTGCACGATGAAGATGAAGATGAAGAAGGAGCAAGGGTGACCTGCGAGGAGCTTTGCGACCTTGAGGTCGGCTACGAGTACGACTACATCAAGCACGTTCCCCGAGGAACGTTAACCCCATACGGTCTACAAGGGTATGTATTCTCTACGCATTGGTCGTTACCGCATTACTACGTAGATAGATCCTAGGCAGTTTTAGGGTTCCAACGTAGGAAAATTTTTGTTTTCTGCTGCGGATCCCCTTCAATGAAGATGCAATATGCCAGCTTCTGATAATGCGGGTACCGTTGTTTTGTTGGTGTGAGTGAAGGAGATATGTCCTAGAGGCAAATAATAAATAGGTTTTTATTGTCATATCTCAATTAGTTTATAATAGTTTCATATTGTGCTATAACTGTGCCAAGAAGAAACATTGGTACAGGCGTGGTATGAAACAACAAAGTCCCTAGTAGCCTCTATTCATACTATTTCGTTGGCCACAAAGATGATCTGGGTTTTAAGATCATGGGCATTTATGCCAACTGACAACGAGATCATATCATTGGAGAATGATGTGGTTGGACATTCCTCGAAGGATTGCAACACGATCAAGTCATCTAGTTCATTGTTGCAACAACTATACCTAGACTCCTTCTCCTTAGACCGTGAGCTCATATTACTCACTATTTCCCTAGGCTGCTTAGACTGCATCAACCGTCATCTTGTAATACGATGGCCATAAAGGTGTATGTTGGGTATTCCGAAGGAACAGTAGATGACATGTGGCTGCAAGACCGGGATTTGTTCACCCACATGATGGGTAAAGATACACACGGCAGGCTTGGTGAGATTACATCTATAAATGTTGCAACATGTGACTAGGTCACGAGGATGTAATATCACGGTAACAAGAAAACGGAACTTGTTATGAACAAGATTGAACAAAGGTATGGGATACCGATGATCGGATCTTGGACAAGTTGTATCAAGAAACAAAAGGAAGAGGATGCTACATTTAGACGGTTCAAACGACATTGTCATCAGAAATGCATAGGGGTCACATGGATATCCCTGGTCCCTCTGTTGATCATTGATACAGATCATGTCTAGAGCATTCCCGAGCCATGAGAGGATACACTTAAGGGTATGATGAGAGCGATCATTCGTAAGATGGAACCACAGTAGAGAAAGAGAGAAAGCCGGAATAGGTCCACGAAGAGATCCAAAGTTGTTCGGAGAAAGAATAAAGGAAAAGCCCCAAAAAGTGTTTTCGGATAAATGGGAATTTAAATATATATTTATTATATGTTAATTGTGAATTAATATATTATAAATAATATTTAGATTAAAATTTATAAAGGCAACTTTATATTAGGTTAAATCCCGAAGGGAAATAGTCTAGAAATAAAACTGCAGAAAAAGAAAAAGAAAAAGAAAAAGTAGAGCAAGAAGCATTACTGGCCTCGCTCGACTGCCCACGCTGGGCTGGGAAGCCAGCGTCACCTGGCTTGCTGGCTGCCGGGCCACCCAGGCTCCCAGCCTGCAGTGCCGGGCTGGGAGCAATGCCGACTGGCTGTCTCGCTAGGCCGCCACGGGCACAGCCGGGTTGCGGGGCGGGCGCCGGCCCACCCGGCCGCTGCAGCGCTGGCCGCTGCCAGCTGCACTGGGCCGCGGTGGGGCTGGCCGGCCCACCCGCCTGCTGTCCCCTTTTTCTTTTATTAGTTGTTTTTCTGTTTTGGCTATTGGGCTGACTTTTGGCCCATTCGGCCAGGACGAAAATAGCTGTTATTTTTCCTTTATGAATAGTCCCACATGGCTAACCCAATGGGGAGGGCACACCCCCTCCACCTATATAAAGGGGTGCCCATGGGTGGGATTAAACACACAACTTGAGAAGTCCTTTGGTTGACTTTCTCCCTCCCTCTCTCTATACCTCGTGACCATGGACCCAAGTCTGGGTTGTGCGATCGAGGCACACCTGCAGTACGCCGTTACGCTGCAAGGATTCCTAGCCGGATATCAACTTCCGCACTCCCGGCGGGATCGGGGAGCCGGAGGTCTCATCGTGCACCGGATGTGTACGAAGACACGAGGCGCAACACTTGGGGCGCTGGAATGTCATGAGCCGGAACTGTTGCATGATGAAGATGATGAAGATCAAGAAGAAGCAAGGGGTGACCTGTGAGGAGCTTCGCGACCTTGAGGTCGGCTACGAGTACGACTACTTCAACCACATTCCCCGTGGAACGTTAACCGCATACGGTCTACAAGGGAATGTACTCTCTATGCTCCGGCCGTTACTGCATTACTATATAGATAGATTCTAGGCAGTTTTGGGGTTTCATCGTAGGAAATTTTTTGTTTTCCACACCGATCCCCTACAGTGAGCACCTCGCTGAGGTAGTATAGTGGGTGTTGTATCCCGGGGACTTTATTTTCTTCGTCTCATTCCACCACGAGCACAGTGCAAACCACATGGTTTGTGGCAGAGATATATACTAACATCGGCTCCTTTTCGCGAGGTGTTACCAACACCAGTGAGGTGGACAGTAGACGCTTGAGGTCTTTGAATGCTTCTTGTGCTTCATCTGTCCACTCGAATTTGTCAGCCTTGCTGAGAAGTTGGTAGAAAGGCAGTGCTTTTCGCCCATCCGACTGATGAATCGCATGAGCGCCGCGATTCACCCAGTCAGCTGCTGGATGCCTTTTACATTCTTCTGTTTCTCCATAGCCACTATGGCTTTTATTTTCTTCGGATTGGCCTCAATCCCTCTCGTGAAGATGAGGTACCCGAGAAATTCCCTAGGAACTCCTAGCACGTACGCTGGACACCAGGCGGAGATTTCCCAGTGCTCACGGAGGAATTCGACGAGCGCGAGTTCCTATGCAGGACTCAAGTTGTTGGCGATGAGGGTCGTCTTGGTCTGGTCCGTTGGGTGGACCTACACCGCCTTGGTGTGGATCGAGGTGTCGAAGGATTGGTCAAGTGAGCTTGGCTTGCTCAGAGGTGGTAGACCGTTGTCTGTTGACTCCTTCAACCTTGCCAGCTCCTCTTGCATGTCGAAGGACTAGGAGATTTTGTTGAATTCCCTGTCACATCTGTCGGACCTTTAGAAGCTTCCATTGACTGTAATTATGCCGTTTGGGCCCGGCATCTTCATCTGCAGGTAGGCGTAGTGTGGTACCGCCATAAACCTCGCAAACGCGATACGTCCGAGGATGTGGTGCTATTATGAGGGCTAGTCGACAACTTCGAATTCAATGCGCTCTCGCCGGAAGTTTGCTGCTGTTCCGAAGATGACGTCCAGGCTGATCTTGCCAAGGGGGTATATGCCCTTCCTTGGGACGATGTCGTGGAATGTGGTGTCTGAAGTTTCTAGACATGATAGAGGAATTCGCATTGCGCACAAGGTACTTGCGAACATGAGGTTGATGCCACTTCCACCGTCCATGAAGACGCGACTCATCTCGAAGCCTCCAATTTGTGCCTCGAGCACCAGGGGACAGTGGCCTGGGCTAGGTACTTGACGCGAATGATCGTACTTGCCAAGGGTAATATAGGACTCACTTCCGCTGAGGTACTCAGTGGTAGAGGGCGGAGAGTTCATCGCCAAATTGACTTCGCGAGTGATTGAGTTTTGCACCCAATTTGAGGGGCGTCCCTTTTAGATCGTGCCCTTGTTTCCTAGCACTCAGGGGTATGGCTCGCCTCCGTGGTTCTGGACTGGCGCAGCCGCAGGTGGTGGTGGCCCGGGTGGTGGTGGTTCTCCATGAGCCACAACGCCTGAGGAGGCTCCATAGCCTTGGTTTATCGCGTCGCGATTCATCTGGGCTAGGCCTTCGTGGAGCTTGAGGAACTCACGTCAATCATTTAGAAGGTGGCTAGACTTTTTCTTGCCTTCGTGCTTGTCGATGTAGAAGTGTATGTTGCATGGTCCGGACAGCTTGTCATGGATAGATGTTCGAGGTGCCTCATCGCGAGTGCGGTGTTGCCACACTTGCGTGGTTTTCCCGCTGTCGCGGTATCCACCGTTGTGGTATCCGCTATTGCGGTTGTTGTCGTCGCGTTTGTCGGTGTAGCCAGCTGCGACCATGTCGACCTCCTCAAGGTCCTCGTAACCGCGCATTCGACGTTTTCCTCGGCGGTCGTGTCTGTGGCCGAGGTCATTGTCATCATTGGAGTGGACAAGGTTTTTTACCGAGTCCTCTCCATCAGCCCACCTATTCGCGATCTCCATCAGGTGGTCGATTGTTTTTAGCTTCGAGAGGCCCATCTCCTCCCTGAGCTCTCTGCAGCGCACGCCGCCATTGAACATGTCGATTGCGCGATCTTCGGAGACGTCTTCTGCAGAGTTTTTGATGATGGACCATCTCTGGATGTCCGAGCATAGCGACTCGCCAGTCTTCTTGTAGCAGCCTCTCAATTATTCGATTGATGCGGGCCTTTTGTAAGCGCCCTTGAAATTTTTGCACGAAGCTATAGACTAGCTCTTCCCAGCTATGAATTGATCCGTGTGGGAGGTTGTTGAGCCACGCACGAGCGATGCCTTGCAGCTGCAGCTGGAGGCATTGCATTGTCCTGCTCGTGGTTCTGTCGTGGAGCCAGACCGAGGAAATGTGATCCTCCAGCCAGATCTTCGGGTCCTGTAGGCCGTCGAATTTCGGGTTCTCCGATGGGAGCTTGAACCCCTTTGGCATTCGCTTTTGTCGAATGGCCCTACTGAAGCGGCTGGCACTGCAGAGCTCTATCTCGTCGTCTTTCGAGTCAGTCGAACGGGCATGCCTTTTGCACATCTTGTCGAACTTGCACTGTGTGCTGTCATCACATGCGTCGTAGTCATAGTCGTGCCTCCATGAGCGGCGCCACCGTGACAAGTCGTGGATGTCATCGCTGGAGGAGGGCGAAGAGTAACGTTTAGCTAGAGCTTTGTTTTTCTTCAGCTCCGGTGCTGGATCCTTGATGAGGGCAGCTTCGACTAGCCCTAGGCCCGCGATCGTAGATCGGTGCATGGCATCCCATGGGTCCCTAGCCGGTGGCTGGTTGTTAAGGAGGTACATGGTGGCCGCTGTCACCGCTGCCTATGTTGTCTTCAAGAGCACATTGCCCCGCGTATCCACCATCATGGATGAGAAGTCGAGGACTCGTGCGGCCTCTTCTTGCTCCTTATTGGTGAGGTGAGCCAATCGAGAATGTCTCTTGGTAGCTACATGGTCGTTTCCCTTGGAGGTGGATCCTCCCATGGAGGAGAGTTAAGTTCGCCGAAGGCTCGACTCTTCTGCCACCTTCCTGCGCGCTTCAAGCTGGGCAATTACTTGCTGCTGGCGCTTGAATTCTTAATTGAGCAGCCAGTGATAACCCATCATCATGTCTTGCGATGAGTTTTGTGGTAGGGGGTTGTCCTGCAAGGCCTCTCGGTAGCAGGCCCACTCAGCATTGTTGAGCTTGATCAGCACGTGCTCCTGGGTGTGTTCATTCGCAGTAAGGGTCGGATGATTCTCTGGCCTGTTTTAGGTGGGTGCTCCATTGGAGGGACCACTGTTCGCAACTGGGATACCACCATTCATGACTAGGATACCACTTTTGGAGGGACCAGTACCGGTGTTGTCACGATTGACGCCGTTGTCGCCTGTGTTGACGAAAGCGCACATGTAGTGTTTGGGGAAGTTGTTGCTTCCGCAGCTTTGAGATTCGGAGCCGTAGGCTCTATCCTCAGTGGCTAGATCGCCCAGATTAGATTGGCGACTGTTGTCGCTCAAGGTGCCGATCGGCGGTGGAAAGCACGATGCTGGAGCAATCGTGGGGACCTTCGGCTTATCAGGAAGGCGAAGTGTGCCTAGCTGACCAACATGGAACCGTAGGCTCCCGATCGTCAGGCCAATCCCATCGCCCATGGACTCGAAATCTGGGCGAGTGGCCGACGTGTGCACGGTGAAGTCGAAGGCACCGAAGAGGAGGTGAATCTCCGCTGTTGCAGAGTTGTAGATCGCAGTTGATGCGGCTGAGGAAGCCACAACATCAGCACTCCCGATTCCCACAGACGACGCCTATTGACAAGGGGTTAACTCATCAATGTCCATCGCATATGGACTTAGGTTCGAGGAAGTGGGGAGCACTGGAGGTATCGATCGGCTAGCAAACAAGCACATAGGGACGCAAGGTTTACCCAGGTTCAGGCCTCGTAGAGGACCCTATTCCTGCTTGTCTGCTGTTGGAATTATCGAGGGAGTCGAAAGTTAGAGGGGGTGCGCAGATGCAATATGGCGATGGTGTAGAAACTAGGGTTTTCCTTTAAGTTTCTATCTACACTTTGCCATGTCCTCCAAGAATTCGAACTTCCAGCGGGCCACCCGAATCTTTGTTGGGCTTCGATTGCACCGTGTACTCCTTCTTGGGCTAAACCATATAGGATAATCTTAGATACCTGTAAGGTATGCCCACGTCAAGTTCACTCTCAAGGTTGTCGTCTAGGTTTCTAAGATGGTAATATCGTCAAAGGATTGTATCATACTTCATATTTTTCTCATTGGGGTTTTTAAGAGAGTGTGCAAGACATATTAATTATTTTCTAAACTCGCTCATGAGTTTTTCCTTTTAAAAGTTTTTCTCAATGAGTTACAAAGGAGATGATCAACCATATGTTTTATTGTTTTCTCCTTATTTTTTCCTCTTGGTTTGAAGGAGATTTAACAATTCATGCAAGGATTACAAGTCGACGAGTCGAGCCGAGTCGTCGTGTACCGACTCATAGACTAGTCGAGACTAGTCTAGACTATTGCTCGACTAGTCGACATGTACTTCAGCAGTAGCTAGTACAAAATACTATCATGTGTAGCGACCAGATAGGAGATTTAATAACTAAAACTGGCATAAGTTCAACACAAGTTACATAACATAATAATGCTAGAATGTAGAACTTCATGTAGCAAGTCTAGATTAGTGTAACATCCCAGCATTAGAGCTTAGAAATAAGTTGAGATGAGGTGTGTGCATTGCATTCATGCATAGAAAATCTGGATAATTTTTGCGCAAACTAAAGAAGCTAGTGAGGGATAGGGATCTCTCTTGTTCTGATGGAAACATCTGGGCAAGCGCGATAGACTTCGACATGACCTCTATTGTATCTTTGTGTTCGAGGGGAATTATTTCATATTTGAAAATACAAATGATTAAATTGAATTCAAAAGAAATTTGAATTAGATTCTAAATATACAAATGAGTTATTGAACTCATTAATGTTATATAAATATTACAATGAATAAATAAAATGAATAATATATATAACCTAATAATGGAAAAGGATAATCTTTATTATTACATATATACATATAGTATTATTGTTATTTTACAATACAAGAATGAAAATAAAGTACAGGAAACAAATAAATAGAAAAAGGAATTATAGAAATGAAATAACTAAAAGAATTCTTTATTACAAAACAATATATATATTACAATGTATTTTACAAAGGAATAAGTAGGTTACAAAAGAATAAAGAAAACACCTATAACAAAATTCCTACATCCAGTAAAGATCTTCCTGTATTTCCTCTTGGTACCTGAAAACAAAGACTAATAAAACAAGAAGATAAAATAAAGGGTTAGTTAGTTTTACTCTCAATAGTGAACAGTGGGGTGCACTGTTGAAATTATATCATTGAGTAATAAAAGAAGGGCAAGTTTCACCAGGGTAGTAACTAGTAAAAGGGTAACAGGTGAAGATGCTTTCACTTGAACTGATCCACAACCAGACCACACGACTAGACCACATAGCCACATAGCTCAGTCACCAAAATGCATGGGGTGTGCTGTCAACACAGCGACAACAGCCACACAAGAAAAAGGAGAAGTGCATAGTCGCAGCACAGCCCTAGCAGCTTAAACTTCTTCTCAAACACCAAACCAGGAACACATCAATCCTGCCAAAGACAAGCAAACCACCAGCTAAACCATACACCTGATCATCCAAACACTCACAAGATGGTGACATAAGGATGGGGTGGAGCAGGTGGACAGAAAGATCAAGGACAAGATTCCAGGATCCAGAAGTAGCAGGAGAAGCACCAGGAGGTGAAGGACAAGATCAAACCAACAAAGCAAGCTAGCAAGATCAAGCAACCAGATCAACCAGCAACAACACCAACAACTCAATTGTTGTGGTGAGTAATATAAAACCCTCACAGGATTTAACTATCTCATCTAGATAAGAAGTCATGTGTCGTCTTATACTTAATCTCTTAGAAATCACCCAAGTGGGGTGAATCCATCATAGAGGAATTTTGAATACAAAAGCCATAATTAGACTATACAAACTAAACCAGGATCTCAGACCAACATCATTGATCCTGGATATAAAGTTATATTCCATGTTCCAATATAAACATAGCCAAGGTTATGAATTCTGGGCACATCTCTTAAAAGAGTAGCACCCCAGAATCCATAGATCTTATGGATCCATATAAGCACGCCAACCATTTTATCAAAAGGATTCCAGAATAAGTAACTGGTATCAATACCAGAACATATCTATGAGGGACAACAATATAGGAAACTAGTTCCTATGCCTCAGACCAACATCATAGGCAAAGATGCTTAAAAGAAGCTTTCAACTCATCTTTGGCATTTATCCAATCATAAGAACTGACAAAATAAAGCCCAGTAGTAGAACCAACACTTGTGTGCCATTTTAATGATGGTGTCACAAGAACAAGTTCTAAAACCCAAGGAAAACAATTACTTAGCTTTCATAAATAACATGTTTATCATCATCAAGTTTATCTATACATCATCAGAGCATCATTGTAATAACATGTTAACACTCAATATGTATGTGACTATACAATCCAACATTTAAAAATGCAGTGAATAAATCACTAATAGAACCACTGTCAATAACAAGATCATGAAAGTAGAGAACTTCCACATTACAAGAATCCACAAATAATAATCCCATAATAGCACCATCATTTAGTCAATGCCCAATAATCAATTGGAATTAGACTAACAAAACCACTAGCATCATCATAACCAACTATAGACAATGATAACATGATATACTTAATCACCATCCTCAATTACCATCACTTCTAGTGTCAATTCATCGACTATAACCAACATAGAGGGATGAACCCTAATCAATCATGAACCCTAATTAGGGATAGCCACTAGAAGCATACAGAAGAGCTCAAGAGAGGTAGAGGACAGAAGGCACAACAATATTAAACTCACCAGTGGTCCTCGCTATAGATTAGAAGAGGAAGCAGAGGGTAAGCGAAGACATGCAAGACGGGGAGCACCAAGGGTGTCAGAATCAAGACAGAGCCGAGGCGGCGGCCATAGCATCGCATGAGGATGAACAGCACCACCACAGCAACACATGAGCACCTCACAACACCACTTGGGCAGGGACGAAGGCATCATCGGCAGCACCCCAAACCCTAGGGTTCGGAACAGAGCCAGCCTAGCTGAAGGAGAGCCCCAGAGCCAAATCAAAATGGACCAGACAAAGGAGCAGGGTCAGTAACCTCGCCACACACCACGTAGGCAGCCAAGCAGACCCAAGGCAGCGTGAATCGCACGGTGGCGGTGTCGGCAGCACCAAGGGGTCGAGGAACAAGGCGAGGAGTGAACGAGAAAGAGATAGCGTGCAGTGTGCTAGGCCGATAGAGTCCATTACCACTTTGGGGAGTTGTTTTGACCAGTCCAATTGGGCCAATATGGGCCCAAATATCCCAATGGGGTTGGCCCGAATATTACAGAAAAAAAAGAATTTCGTAAATTACTAAAATACCCCTGAACTTATTTCAGCCTAGAAAAATATAGAAAAATCTTAAAATAGTTATAATATATCAAAATGATCACAAAAATAATATATACCTAGGAAAAATAGAACATGACTTGCTTGAGTTAAATAAAATGTAAATAAATATTAATACCATTAAGACCTAAAAGAAATTTCATAAAATAAAACAAAGACTTAAAATTGAGTAAAAATCATTTTTTTACATATAAAATGAGTCTACTATTTTATAAAAATACTAATTTAATTTGTTTTCAAATAAATCTTGAAGCAAATATTAAAGATATATAATCCTTTATGGAATTTTGTAAAAGTAAGAATAACACCTAAAATTAAATAAAATTCACTTCTAAGATCATAAGTAAGTATGTTTCCCTAGAAAAATACTAATTATGTTATTCCAACACATTTTTAGGTTATTAAGAAATAAATCCTTATTTATTATTTAGTTGGTAAATTCTTTAAGAATATTCTTAAATAAGAAATAATCACAATTTTATGTAAAACCTAAATCTTGTACATCTAAATACTACTTCCAAAATCATAACTTAAGTCTATAATAATACTTAAAAGTAAAACTATTAACATTTAGAAAACTCCTTAAAATCATAACTCCAAGATAAGCCAACAATTTTAAGTAAATTTTAAACATCATTCACTTATAATAAGTGAATGTTATCCATTTCTTCATCATGCTTAACATGGTTTTAAACCTTGAGACTTTAATGAGATCATTAAATCAAAGCATTTCCATTATAGCAAATCACCTTTGAACTTATCATTCACTTAATTTGGAAGTGAACGAATTCACAGTCTTAACCATCTTTATATTAACCCTAGAATTAAATAATAATCTAGATACATCAGAACCCTAAGTCTATTTATGTTCCTTTTAAAGTTAATTTTGCTCTACCAAAGTTATAAGCTTAAGGACCAAATTATATTATGTTTTTATAGTTAACTTTTGTCTATTCCAAATTAAGTCGTAAAGCATCTCAAGTCCAAGGCTATCGAATTAGCATAAACGATATCGATCACATTCTATTAACCTCAGAGATTGTTTAAAACTTTAACAAAAAAACTTTTCTTCAAAAGTTATTCGTTTTGTCACTTCAAACAACAATATTATAAGAAGTCCTTTAACTCCTAACAACTTAACATAGTAATTTCCATCATAACTACCAGATAGCAATCCACCTCAATCTTAGAATATTATTATACTTCACTTCTATACTTTGCATGTTAAAATTTTAAATACTTTTTAATTTGTAAAGTAATATTTTCCTCAAAAGTTATGCTTTTAAGAAACATTAAAAGTGATCCTTGAACACTTCTTTAAAAGCTCTAATTGATTCTTAATCTTCTTTAAGAAATATTTTAGATACCATGACCATTTGAGTGCTTTAGTATTGCATACTATTTGTTGTATTTACATATTATTTCACACACTTTCACAAGCCGTAATAAGAAGCACATGTGTGAAGCTAGTATAAAAGTGCAACACATTCCAAAGAACTCATCACCAACTCCAAACCCTAGATCAGATACGACTATTCCGAGAATTCGCGTTGATCAAATTGCATTATATTACTTATGCATCATTGCATCTTGATTCTTTAAACATTAGTCCTTACCAGACCAATGATGCTACTTTCAGAATTTGGATCTTCTAATGTCTTGAAGACCGTGAGTGCATAATCTTGCAATCACAAAAGGCAAGTTCATACTTGCTCATGTCCTTTGATTATTTTCTATCAAATGCTTGTAACTCAAATATTGTCATCACCTGCATTTCAAAAAGGTCAGAAAACACTATTTTCATAATAATATGATTATGAATTTTTTACCAAATGGTAATAATCTATTGATACAGTTCTAGTGGTAAATGAACATAATATCTAGGACTTAACAACCAATGTCGCCAGTGATTCTAACACCGTATATTACACGTCAACCATAAGACTTGGAATAGGACGGGAAAGTCAGTTGTATCTTCTCCCTTTCGCATGGACGGATGACCTTATCGTGAGACTGTTGATTTCTCATGGAGAATCCAGCACATGGGTGGGACCCCTTAGTTCCCCGCGATCTTGGTGTCTAGATTATCTGTGCATAACTGTGTTGAGTCAGAGTTCACCATAACTGATGGTGACCGCTAGACAGAGCTGCTTACAGACTCTCTGAGAGGCTACCAAAGAGTAACTGTGGTAGTTGTCACGGGGGATCGTGTCTTCATGCGGGGTCGCGGAGAGGGCAGTACTGGCTTGGATCTTAGACTGGGCCCCATACAAAGGAAGTGTGGACAAGCTCGCGTCTTGGTTGTGCAACAAGGCTAAGGTCTCTTATGGAAAAAGTGACGCACTAAGAATTATGACATGTTACTCCCTGTTCCAGGAAGGAGCTACGAACTCAGCAGGAAATGAACCCCACGAAGGTTCTGGTCAACCTGAGAAGGCTGTCGGACATAGTTTTCAGAATAAAATCGATCTTTAAAGAAATGTTTACGAAAACCTGCATTGCCTACGACCTTTAGTCTGGAGATGTAGAGATAGTGCATCATACACTCCTTTTTAGTGAACTTGCTGAGTACGCTCGTACTCTACCATACCTTCTTAACCCTTGCTAGGTTCTAAGCAGTTGAAGACGATATCAACATCAATTTCTGCTCAAGAAACTATCATCGACAGCTCAAGTTCTTCAATAAAGTCAATGAAGTCAACATCTACATCAGTTGAAGTGAAGATAAAGTGTGTGTTTAGATAGGAGTAGATACTCTAGCCATAAAACCTACTTTTGTAGAGCATTGCATTAGTAGCAATTGCAAGCCTTATGGTTTAGATATTAGTCTTAGTCTCTAGATAGTTCTGAGTTATTATTTCTGGTTCTTCTTTGTAATAAGTTCTTTCTCTCTCTTTAACCTAGAGTGTACTCTGGATCTTCTGTAAAGAGTCGAGTTGTAATCTATAGTCATGTCTTGGACCTGCTATGTTTCTGTTGTACAACTCTGAGGGATGTAATACTAGTGAACTGTGTTTCACTGGTGTTATGTCAACGACTATAGTGTACTACATCATGCAGTCGTATATTGGGTCACTGCAATTAGCTAGGGTTTCCAATTTTCTTCCTAAGCGCCTCACTTATCTGGCTAAAATTGAGTCGATCTGAGTCAAAAAGCAGGGCAAGTTTAGACTAGTCCAGGACTAGTCTCGACTCAATCGAATCGAGAAAATAGTCAAATCGACCAACCAAGTCGATAGTCAGTTTAGGACTTGTATACTAGTCATTGGAATAGTCTAGACTAGTCGTTGGACTAATAATCCTTGACATCATGTCGAATAATTTTATCCTCATATGATTCTCGTTTGGCTTTTGGAGGACTTTACTCAAGAATAACCCTTGTGAACAAGATCATAGTTTATCAAGGTTGTACAAGAAAATACAATACATGTAAGATTCAACTTTGCACAACAGAGAGTGTTACGGATATAAGATTGGAAGCATTCCTACTTGATGTAAATATCACGCCACAAGTTTTTATTTACTACCTGAATGTCCGTGCGTTACCATGGTCCTTAAGTTTATTTTCCTGCAAAAATTCGTGTGTATAGTTGAGTGCCCGTGCATTACCACGGTACGAGGTTCCGTCGAAGTCGGCAAAACGAAGGACTCATGGCTAGAAGCTGGGTTCCAACGAGGTAGGTAAAACATTTGATATAGCGACAGATTCACCTAGAGAAGCGGTGTTGGGTCAAATCAGTGGAACAACCACAAGCTCACGACAAGACATCGTTGATCATGGTGCTTCTCTAGGAACTCCTATGAACCGATCATGCATTGCTACGGGTGGTCAAATCTCATGACTATGTGGCCACAAACTGACATATCCTCGTTTCTTTTCATAGATCCACCAGGACATCATAGGTTGTCATCGTTTTGCTCACCCGATACAATTCTAATTATTCTAAGAGATATACGACGATCTCAAGTAATTCAACATAACACTTCTCTAGCAACTATCTATGCATTGCTACATGTAAAATTGCACAACTATGAGGCCATAACAGTTGCATCCACGACCTATTACCTACTAGAGGGAGTAGCCAAAAATTGCACGAACATTTCTGGATTTTGCTACAAAATTGGAAAAAACTGCAAATACAAATAATTGCACGGACATGACCAAGAAATTTAATCTGCACATATTGCTATTTATTGACACTACTAGACTTACAACAAACATTATCTTAGTTTTCAGGAAAAAAGCCTTAACTACAATTAAGTACGATAAAAACTTCAAATCAAGAAATCACTTTTCTTAGAGAAAGAACAAGGTCCCATGGAGGTGATTGGAAGTAAACTAACATACTTGCACAACCAAAAAAATATTACAGACGCATCACCGATGTACTAGTTCTTCAAATTGACTGGAACAATGGTCACCGGTGGCTGCCTCTGGTCGGTTCAATGACAACAAGGAGTTGATGTTGGGAGACGCGGTGGACGAACCTGACCATAGAGACGAAAAAGCGGAAGAGGGAGAAGACAGATAAGACGATCTGGTATGAATGGATCTGAACAGCTGAGTCCTGCCCGAGCTCGTGATTGAAGGGATCTGGCCTCATCAAGACCGCCATGGTCCATGACCGGAAGTCCCACCCGAAGTGGGCGCCAAGCTGCTGCTTGACTGCCATTCCGTACACATCTCCGAGCAGCCCTCTGAGACCGTACTGCACGTGTGACTCCCTCGGCATGAATCCCTGTCAACAATAGCACGAACCAATGAGAGCTTGACCATGACCTACTAGAGGAGTAGCTGAAGTGGTTGGCTAACAATGGCCAAGCAGCGACTGCAGAAAGGAGAAAGGCTCGGTAGATGGATTTGGAGAGGTTGGGAGCCTGGGATGGACGAAGTGGAGAAGGAATACTCCAGAAACTTACTCGTGTCAGCCTAGGATAGTTGTTTCCGTTTGTACCGTGGAGAAAGAAACGACACCTCCGCATTATTACTTCGCAGATGTGGGTCAGGCCACTGTACCAAATATCCAAACAATCTAAATACACCGGAAAATACAAGGACAGTGAGTAAATCTGCCTGAATTGGTCCTTGTTCCAGGAGCATCTATGCCCGAGATCAGAATAGCATTTCCGCAGTATACTACTTTACTCTGGTCTCGATGATGCAGTATCTTAGCCATTCAATTGACTTGCGTGTGAAAACAACCGATTAAATTAACTTTTCCTTATAGTTAACGAGAGCTCGAATATGGTTTTTCTTTTATTTTCTTTGCCTTTTTCAATTTTTAGATTTTGCAGAAAAGCAAAAGAGGGGCAAAAGAAAAAATCTACATGCACACTCCGCATTAGGCGTATGCAAAGTGATTACTTGTGCCTTTTTACGAAAAGTCCGTATGAGTGTTAGAAAATAGTTTGAAGTATATTTTGTCTAAAAATTTACAAATCATGTTAATACAGGTAGTATTTCACAAAAATAAATGTTAATATAGGTCGTGGAAATAATTTTTGAAGTTACGACCTAGCTCTGTAACTAGTGTGAATAGGTTCGGCCAAGATAAAAAAAGTCAAGCTCAAGATCAATTTCATGAGACAAGACAAAAAATTATGCATGCAAATTGGATCGGTAATCCCGGTGCAACGCACGGGCACTTTTGCTATTGAGCACTTAAGAAGTAATAGTGACTATGGAAATGAAAATTGAGCTTTGAAGAATTCAAACTTAAATTCAGATATGCACAAAAAGAATTACAAAGAAAGTAAAGGAGACAATGTAAAGAAAATGAATATTTACTAGTCTTAAGATTGAGAAGATTCTTTACAAAATAAATTACAAAGTAAAGTAAACCTATTACAATCTACAAAATAAAAGAAATGGAACATCTAAGCTAAAACCTAAACTACTTTCTTATCCCATTCTTGTTGTTCTTGCTTGTCTAGCCTATCTTGACCTAAAATATAAACAAGTACACAAAGAAACCAACTTTGGGTAAAATGTTGGATCTACCAAGTGCTGAATCCATTTGTTATGGAATCCATTGAGCAAGGTCCATGAACATGTCCTAAACCTCACCAGTTTGAGGTTTTGTAGCAAATAAACCAAAGCAACAACAAATCATATTCCCATGTATCAGGAAGCCACAATAGAGAAGTGGGTACATTAGTAATAACAATGCACAACAGCTGAGACCAACCACAAAACCATATTTAGTAAAAATCAGGGGAGAACCCAATGCCAGCAGCACCACAGTAGTTGTAGATAGAACAAGGTATAATATCAACCTTAGCAACCATATAACATATTACAAGATACTAACAGATTTAGTAGTAAAACCCAGGAACATTAGTACAAACCATTTTACCAGAATAAAGATTACAACAACTAAACCCACACCTCAAACTTAGGATTTTTTAGAAGAATCAAATGCAGCTAATGCACACTTGCAATTCATCAAGCTACATGAGCAATTGGTCAAGAAAACACAGAGTGAAATTTTCTAAACTAATAAAAACATGATCATTGAAATTCCAGGAGACAGTGACAAAAACATGAACTTAAACTTAAATGTTTTGCCCAATTGACCAAGGCAAAATTACAAATTAGCCCTTAACCGACATGCCACTTTTAGCATATGACATAAGCTCATTAAAACTCTAAAATCCAAGATAGATAGGCGGTATAAGAAACTTAGTCATGAATTGCATGCATTGAGGTGTCAACACTAGGTGAATCCCAAGACGCTATAAATAGCACCCCATACCCAGCCTAAAGTTCACAATCGTCAGAGCAAAGCTCATAAGAAACACTCTTAAACTAGAGATTGAGAGAGAGGAAAAACATCTTTCCACACTTAGTAGTGTTGGGGATATACTTTTCAGGTATACCCATGGTGAATCACTGACCAGGGTGGCCCACTTCTAGGTTAGAGCTATGCTCCACGGGTGGCCCAGTTAGGTAAAGAACATGGAGGACCATCCGGCTATAGGATGACCTAGAAGACTTACCGACTTAGACTTGTAGATAGACTTGTAGTCCAAATTGTACCTTGTATCGACTTTGTATAATAGCCGGATAAGGATCTCCTATAAACCCTAGGATGGATGGACCAGCCTTTGCGGCAACCACCAATCTCAAATTCCAAACCTTGTAATCATTTGTTACTTCTAGCTCTGCCGATATACTAGATTGATAGAAGGAGTAGGATATGTCTAGCGTAGTCGGATATCAACCTGGGTAAGCTTGTGTTCTCACCATCCCGGATCACCATACATCTTAAACCCACCTTTTCCCAAACCTTGAGGACCCCCTCATGGCGTACGTGTCTCCAATGTGACGACAACTAGCGAGAGAGATCTAGAAATCTAGAGAGAAGAAATAAGCAAGAACATGAGCTAGAAGAGGGAAGAACTGTATCAGATATTCCTCAAGCACATTTTTGAGTCTTCAAAGGTTTATAGCTAAACTTTATAGTATATAGACAGAGAGAGAGAGTAGCATTAGGTAGCACCTATACTAAGCTAGCGCTAGCTTCTGTGCATCTGCATGAATGGAGAATACCAGAAAGACATGCCACTAAGCTAGTTGCACAACCTAGAAGAATTAGTAAATCATTTAAAGAACTTAAACTCTACATCTCCATTTCCTTCCCTAGATAGGATCATTTGATCACGTAAGGAAGAAAAGGGAGAAGCTGAGAAGAAGCTCTGAACATACTAAACCTACATTGAGAAATAAATTATACTAATCAACATACTTACATTAACACTAAACCAAAGGTTGAGAGATTGCAAGTAAATAACATCAAGTACATAATGCTGACAAAGATTACAAGCTAGGGTCACTATAATAGTTCCTGACACTATAGTAAACAACTAAAAAATGTGATGCAAGAAACACAGTTAAATCTAAGTAAAGTAGTTGAGTTGTGGATTTCGACTACACTAGTCAGAAGAACCCATTTAACACACTAGCAATACTAGCTATGGTCAGACAACAACAAGTCACTGATAGCCAACACAGTAATCAAGTGAACCAAGTATCAATAATAGTATTGCCCATAGAATGGTAGTGATCAGTACCAAGGATACTAAGTATGCTAGCAAACCAATTGTAAGCAACCACTAACCAAGTACTAGAGCAATTAATAAGACCATATGTACCGAACATATACTATCGATAGGGCGAAGTAGAACCCAAACTAGCAAGTAAACCAAGAACCAATAGAGTATAAGTAGCCTAAGAACAATAGAGAAGCTACTAGAAGCTACTAGAACCCTATATATCCATTCAACGATCTAGAACAGTAAACCCTATGAAGGGTAAGTCAAAAGTAGAACTAGAGTAGGATCAGAGAGAGGAAGATAAGAGAGGAGTAGTGCCTACGTTTGGACAAAATGGGAGTCGAGCTTACCGGTGCCAGAGAGGAGAACTATGAACATCGTGGCGACATGGGGAGAACCAAGAGGAGGAATCTCGACCTCCACCTACCTAGTAGCATGAAGTATATGACCAAGAAGTACTGGAGGAGCGCCAACAGGAGACAACACCTTGGTACCTAAACCCTAGGGTTAGGTTAGGGTAGCACAAGGCTGTTATAATAAGAGCGAGTGGAATCTAAGGAGTAGAAAGATGGAGCATCGAACACTGGTTCGATTGCGAGCCATGGCGGCAGCGGAGGTAGCCGGGAGCAGCGCATCACCGATGGCACTGTTGGAAATATGCCTTAGAGACAAATAGTAATAAGGACTATTATCATATTTCATAAAGTTTATGATTAATTTTTATATCATGATATAACTGTCTTGAAAGGAAACGTCAATACACGTGTGATATATAAACAACCAGGGGTTCCAGTGAAACTCTACTCACTGGTTCATTGGTCAACACATGATCAAGGTTTCTTGATCATGTGGAATTTATGCCAGTTGGAAATGGAGTCATCTCATTCCGAGAATGAGATGATGAACCAATACCCAACCTAAAAATCATGACCCGATCATGTCACAAAGTTCAAGTTACGATGATTAAAATATACCTAGTAGACTATTCCTTAGACCGTGAGGCTATATCAATCACTGTCTCCCGAGGGTGCATTGATAGCATCAAACGTCACTTGGTAATACAATGATCATAAAGTTGTGTTCAGGTATTCGGAGTAACTTTTGAGGCAATATATGTCGAGAGCGGGATTTGTCCATCCCCGTGACGGAAATATACTCGAGGACCCACTCAGAGAAGTTATATCCAATAGCTGTGCATCGTGTGATTTGATCAAATGGATATCACTTGTCGAAATGAGTAAAGTAGCATTTGTCGGTAACAAGATTGAACCATACATGGTGATGTCATTGATCAGATCTCAGGCAATGCAAGTATCGAGAGACAAAAGGAATAAGACACGACAGTCACGGTTCAAACGATGAAAGATCTTTGTGGAATGCACAGGGGTCACATGGCCATCCAGGTCCCTCTTTTGATATGGTCCGGGAGTGTCCCGACCATGTCTAGAGTGTTCCCGAACCATGGGGTATCATGCTTAATGGCCTGGTGATGCTTAGAGAGTGTTTACAGGATCGGTAGAATCACCGAAGAAGAGAAGAGGGAAAACCAGAAGGGTGTCGGTAAGTCCGGAGGATGTACGGAGTGGAGGTGGAAGGTGTTCCATAGTCACGGAGATTGAATGATATGTGAATGAATGTTAAATATTGATTTAATCACTTATTCATAACTCTTAAATAAATAAAAAATCAATTAAAGGTCAAAAAGGCTTAATGGGCCAAATCCCGGAGGGGAAAGGGCCCAAGAGGGGACCACACCCCTAAGAGGGGCCTAGGGGGTGGCTGGCGGCCCTAGTGGGCCTGCCCCACGTGGGGCACATGGTGGGGGCTGGCCGGCGCGCCTCCCCACCCCTCTCCCATGATCAGTCCCACCTCGGGACTTTGAGGGAGGGTGTACCTCCCCTTCCCCCTATATATAGTGGGGTATTTTGACCAGAAAACACATACAATATCAATAAAGGTTTTCTCACTTTTAGGGAGACCTCCAATTGATATTTCTCTCTCTCCCCTTCTCTCTCTCTCCCCTGTGACCGTGGTCCCAAATTCGGACCGCACCAATGAGAGACATCTTCACTACGGAGCACCGTCGCGCTGTAGGATTCAGATCAAGGAGCTCTACTTCTGCAACTGATGTTGGATCGAGGAAGCGGGAATCATCGCCAGGCACCGGATGCATGTATCTCCCCGCGAGGTGTCACGCTTGAGGCACTAGAAGTCGTTGGACCGTATGAGCGCAAGGACTTTAACACGACCTTGAGGTCAGCTTCGGCTCGTCTGGATCAACCACGCTCTCCTGAGCGTTGACAATGTTTTTCGGTCTTCAAGGGTAAGTTCGCTAAAAGCTCCTCCTGTTACTGCATTACTAATAGATAGGTCCTGGCAGCATTAGGGTTTCAGGGGCATAGGATAAAATTTTATTGTTTTCATACGCGAACCCCTACAGGCACGTAGTCTCCAGAGCGAGGAAGAGCATGCAAGAGAGAGCACGTGCGAGTGAGGGACCGATCAATTTGGTCGGTACAAATCGAGTCAGTTGATTTTGACCATTTAGGTCTCACTAGTGGGGCCAGGAGCAAAACGGTAATTTCACAATTTCTCTAAATGCTTATTTAACCAAAAACAACCCTAGATATTTTATAAAAATAAAATAAAATAGTTCTAAATAGGGAAAGATGTGAGGATTCTAAATCCTATTTTTCAGGAATTATTAAAAATAGTTTTGATAGGATAAAATTCCAAGTGAGTTATTTGACTTCATTAAATACCTTAAAATGAGTAATTTTACTCAAAAGATTCTTATAAGCCTATACTATATTCCTAAAAATAAGGAAATATTATTTCATTAAAAATTTATCTAATACAAAATATAAAAATTCTAAAGAAATTCAAATAAAACCCTAAAAGGACTGAAATTCCTTAAAAATTACAATAAATCTAACTAGTCCTCTCTGTGCCTCCATGGTGAGGTATGTATGCTTAACACTTTATGATATGATCACGCTATATCTATGTGTAAGAGAAAAGATATGATCTCAGGATGCTAAATAATAGCGCATTGTTCTTAAATCGTGGGTCTCGTTGCGGCTGGAAACCGTTCTCGCTTCACTAAATCCTCTCAGAGTCTGCAGAAGCACGTAGTGTATGGTTGAGTTTGTTCCAATTCTATGCAACACGATGTTGTTGTATGTGCGTTATTTTTTACCACGGACGATTGCAGTACCATTTTTTCATCTCAGACAACGGCGTAGCCACCATAGGCACGACAATAAAGGATAACTTTTTTTTCTCTTCGGTGCATTCTTAGGCTATCAGCTGTGCATTCTGATATACATGATATGTGTTCGTAATGGAGATAAATTTTCACATCCCAAAATCATAAAGGCTTACGTGGTTCTACTCATAGTAGAGGCGCTTATGTAATACGAAATTGCAAGACATCTAGTCTTAATATCAAGACAGAAACAACGTACAAACATAAGAACCCAGGAGACGTTTCTGTAGTAAACATACATAGAACATGCACGCGTAGCTTTCTGTAAGACTAAATTGCGAGACGGAAAGTCTCAACGTCAAGATAGAAACATTGTACGAATGTAAGAACCAGAAAGCACACCTAGTATAAAGCAGAACACAAAATATTTGTATTCATTATACATATACATATTACAGTGGACGTTCCTATGTAAATGTACATAGAACACGTACACATGGCTTGATTGTATAAATGACCGTACATATATGCAAGCTATATTAAAATTTTGTACTCCAAATAGCCGAAACTACGCAAGAAAAAAATAAAGGGTATAATGTTGATAACTTGAACAGCCTTCACATGATGTGGATGCAACAACCGGTGTTCTGCCATCGACTGCGGCGAGAAGTCGTAGAAAAAACCTTCTCAACAACGTACACTCGTCATTCGTATTGGATGCTTTGTACGGATCAACCGCGGCATTGAGACGTGACGAGCTAACTGTCACTCGTGCCACCAGACAGCTATCGCATTCGATCATGTTTGCTCATAATGTATGTTTGTTCATCACTTATGTGTGCGAGAGTGGAGTTCGATCACGTTTGCTCATCGTTAATGATCGTGAGAGCATTCATTTCATGTTATACATGTTTTACTCCTGATGCGTACAAACGAGTAAGAATCAGAAAAATCATACGAAAATACCAAGGAAAACAATCGTGAGAAAACTTCAAGTTAAAGAAAACCGAATAACACTAAGAAGTTCAAAAAGGAAAAAAGCCAAACTAAGAAAAGTGCATAGAAAAATACATTAAAAAACAGTGGCTAGGACGCGAGCGCCAAAAATAAAAAAATTAAGAAGAACAAAGAGAAAGAAGAAAACATAGCGTAAAAAACGAAAGAAGAAGGAAACACAAAGAAAATAAAAAAGCATACAAAAAAGCGAGAATGTTGAGGAAAGGAAATAAAATCTAAAAAGAAAATAGAAAAAAATAGCGATAGGGCACGAGAGTGCTCACTGCGCACATAAATTGTCGGGGGATGACCCCCGATAGGGTCAAGCTATGGTATAAAGATAAAGTTAACCAAGAGTAAGGTTGAAAAATGTGGGCGGCCGACATAGGCCGAGATACCCAAGCCAGGTTAAGTTGTCATACCTTGGCCGACATACAAAGTATGTCAGCATAACACATATTGCTTCTTCTATGCAGGTTCCCCCAAGCTGAGTTACATGGGTTAAGGTCGACATATGGGTTAGCGTACACTAGGAGGATGTATGCCGGCCTCAAGATCAGCGCCTCTGTCTCTCCCAGGATTCTCGGAGGAGATTAGAATGCTCAATTCAGGCGTGCCCCTAAATCCCGGAGCCAAGTGCCATCGAGGATTTCCAAGAGGGAACAGTGTCAGCGGTAGACCGTTAGCGATCATGGGCACGTCAAGTCCCCTCGCTGACAAGAAGAGGATCTGGGCCAGCTAACAACTTCTGCTACAACATATTCTGATGATATTCCTTGCCAACTCAGCCCTAACTATAACCTGGGAACCCCTTTATAAGGTGCACCTGGGCCTCCTAGAAGAGGGCCGATTTATTGTTTACTTATTCATCTCTAGTAGTAAAGATAGAGGCAATAAATCCTTCTTCCTCCTCTCGCAAACAGCTCGAGGATCCATTGTAGCTTGAGTATTGATCAGAGTATAAGATCTAGCATGCAGGAGTAGGGTGATGAGTGCATATTTGCATCATGTTTTATATTATTGTTTTGCATTATAGTGATAGGATCTTGGTATTTTATGATGTCTATTTTCACTAGGATCGGGACAGATGATCGATACAATAGACACAATTCTTGGAGCAGTTGTATTGAGGAGAAAATGAGCCAAAAACAATGCAAATCACTTATTTGGGAAATAAAAATAACACCAGAAGAAAACCAGAAGCGATCGAGGCATACAGAGGGTTTAACGACCAACTATACGGCGGGAATATTTTTCCGGCCGTATAGTTGGCGCCACCACCGCCTCCTCAAATATTTTCACCCGTGCAACTGGATCGGGGAGACGACAAACAGAACACCCAGAGATCGCCGAAACCTCACTTCCGGAAGGCATCTGGAGGAGGATCTTGCCCAAGGGATCCATCTTCACCCTACACAGATCTGGGACGCCAAGGCATCGATCTTAATCTTCATCAATCACTATGCCACCATCGTATCCATCCATCCCATCTTCACCCCATCTAGATATTGTTGTAATTTCCATACTCGTTGTGGATTTATACAAGAACTATTCATTTACAATTATTTCCTTTACCATTGCCATGATGTTGATTGCCTCCATGTCTGGGTAGATCATTAGTTCTTGGGGAGATGGAGAAACCCTAGCATATGATTGTTATAAGATAGAGATTATTATGTTATACATCATTACGTGTATGCGTTAATTGTCTTCATCTTGATGTTGGGAGTTGTGCACCTCCTTAATATTTGCCTCTTATGGGGACACGATGAAGGGGATTATTTGTTGATAGATGGAGGGATGATAGCACTTACTGTGACTATAAAGATGTTGTCATTCTTTACGTACTAACTCGGGGAAACAAGGAGAACTCATAAAGCCATGTCCATGCCATGGGAGAAATCCCTTAATAGCGGGATAATACGATTGATGTCATTTATCTGTCAGCCATGGTTATGAAAGATGATATGAGCAGTGGTTGCTGCCTATTCGTCCGTATATGGATCTCCTCCCACATACATACATATCATGATAATATTGGTTATAATAATCTTGATTTCTTAGTCTAAATTGCTAGCGGTGTATCCACCACTCCCTGATAACGCCTTTTTCCCTTTTGTAGTTCCAAGATCTTTTACACACGCGATTCTTACTTTCTGCATTAAGTTTTACTTTACTTTAATTGCTTCATTCAATCAAAAAGCCAAAAACAATTCTACTTTTCTTGCATCTCAAAGTTATTCCTTAAGTACTTTGTTTAGTTTTAGTTAAAAGCATTTTAGTCTTTCGCCTACTGCTCCCTGTGGGATCGATATCTTTATTTCGAAACTAGCTACAAACAATATGTGCACTTGCAGTCATCAAGCTATTTTCTGGCACAATTGTCGAGGAGCTTAGCGCTATAAGTGACTTTACTTTTAGTTATTTACTTTTGTTGTACTCATTTTTAATTTAAGTTGGAGGACCGCAACAATGGACAATACTCAGCATTTAATCCAGCTTGAGGAAGTAAGGAAAATGGGTTCGCCCATGGACGCTTTTATAACTGTCAATAAAACTATAAATCCGGATGGAATTGAGATCCACCCTTTATTACTTGAACTATTACACTCTAAGAAATTTGCAAGAACCGACGAAGAGAGTCCATATAGACACTTACAATTTTTTGAAGATGTTCTTTGTTCCTTTATATTCAACAACTGTAATCTTGATATGGTTAAAACCCAGTTGTTTAGACAAACTCTCTCTAATAATGTTTGTGACCGGTATAGATCTTTTTGTGTAGAAGCACCAAGGACTTGGATGGAATTGACAATCAATTTCCTATCAAAATATTACTCAGAAAGCAAAGCTCATAGGATGAGAGGTATTATTATCAGTTTCAAAAATAGTCCTGATGAGAATTTGTATGAAGGGTATCTAAGGTATAAGAGATATCTAGATAATTGCCCCCATCATCGTTTGCCTAATTGGTTAATCACTCACACTTTTTATGGAGGGATTAATATGAAAATAGAATGAATCTAGACACCACTTCCAATGGTAGTTTTCTATCTTATACCTATGATGAAGCCTAGAAATTAATAACGAACATGAGGGAGGCAATAGAAAATCTTAAAAATGAGGAGAACATTACTAATAGCTTTTATGAATATACTTGTGTTGGCGATTTCCTTGCAGATGAAAGGACTTGTGCAATGATTAAAACCCTTGGTATTGATTCTTACTCAGTAAAGAAAATTACTGAGAATTATGCAGGACATTTATAGGTACCTACAGAATGGGAACCCCATAAACCCCTTGAAGAAAAGAAGTGTGCAAGAGAAAGTGTGTTAATGGAAGATTTCTCCTCTGCACCTATTCAAGAGAATATAAAGAAAGAACAAAAAGAGGAAGAACAAATAAAGAGAAGTTTAAAGAAACTAGAAAAGAACCCCGAAGCTACCAATATAAATAATGTTATATTGAAGGATCTTATGGAAGCACGAATAGTGGATAATGAAGTGGTTATGCTAGATTTTGAAACCTCAGAATTCATCGAAGGTAAGGTATGAGGTAACAAAACTTCTAAACCTATGACTCCTATATATTGTGGAGAAACTTTCTTATACGGAACTTCTGAGCCGATTTCCACTATAAACATTATGCCTTCATCACTTTATGAGGAACTTTGGTACAATTTAAATAATCTAGATGTGGAACCGGTAGACACTACTATTAAATTTTCTAATAGAACTAATATAAATCCAGAAGGGTTTATCAGAAATATCAATGTCTTTATTGGATCACACATGTATCCCCTTGATTTTCATATTGTTTATATGCCTCAATATTCTTTTTGTCCTATTCTTTTAGGCAGGACTTTTGTTTCCATAACCAAAGCTCAAATTGATAATTAGAAGGAGACTATTTCACTGATGTTTGGAGAAGATGAAATGGCATTCCACTTTGCCAAACTAAAGAAGAGGCCATATGAAGTGGAAGATATCAAGGAAGAGAAAACGATTGCCGAGTTGGCCGCAATTCATTTCAGTACTCCACAAGATGAATTGAGAGGAGCCTAATTAATTGGGAGGAAGCATCGAATGATGAGGAGAGAGAAGACATGGATGATTACCTTGATTCACTTCCAGAAGCACAAAATCCACATGACTATGAAGAACTGGTAAGGAAAGGAAATGAAGAAACTCCACCAATTGAATTGAAACAACTTCCAGACGATATGAGGTATGAGTTATTAGATAATGAAAATAAATGTCCTGTTATTATTAGTAAAAATCTATCACAAAATGAAACAAATAAACTCATTTTAGTCTTGATTAAGCATCGTGAAGCTTTTGGATATACTCTAAGTGATATTAAAGGAATAGATCCATCCATTATAACACATAAGATTACCATGCTTGATGATGCTGAACCTGTAGTTGATACACAAAGAAGGCTTTATCCGAAAATGAAGGAAGTAGTAAGAAAAGAGGTTATACACTTATTAGATGTAGACACAATATATCCTATTTCCGACAGTGAGTGGGTTAGGCCAGCTCATTGCATACCAAGACAAGGGGGTCTTGATGTTGCTATGAATGAGGATGGTGAGCCAGTTCATCTAAAACCTATTGTTGGAAATCGCATGTGCATTGATTTTAGGAAACTAAACCATGAGACATGGAAAGATCATAAACCTATACCATTTATTGATAAAATTTTAGAAAGACTTAGTAATAATTCTTATTTCTGTTTTGTTGATGGTTATTCTAGATATTCTCAAATTTCTATACAACCGGAAGATCAAGAGAAAACAACTTTGACTTTCCCTTATGGCACATATGCTTATACATTAATTCCGTTTGGCTTATGTAATGCAGCTGCGACTTTTCAAGAATGTGTTTTTAAAATCTTTGATGATCTTGTTGAGAAGACTATGGAAGTTCTAACAAATGATTTCGTTGTTTGTGGAACAACATTTGATAATTGCCTCTACAATTTAACCAAAGTTTTGCAGAGATGCAGGCAATCAAATTTGGTTTTGAATTGGAACAATGTCGTTTCATGGATAGAGAAGGTAAAATTTTTGGGCATAAGGTTTCGGAGAAGGGTATAGAAATAGATGAAACTAATATAAATGCTATAGAAAATCTTCCAATACCTTAGGACATAAAAAACTTAAAAATGTTTTTGGGACATGGAGGTTATTATAAGCGTTTTGTAAAAGATTTTGCTAAAATAGCTATGCCTCTCACAAACCTTCCTGAAAAAGAAACTCCATTCTACTTAGATCATGACTGCATTGCAGCTTTTGAGAGCCTTAAAAACAAATTAGTTTCAGCACCCATCACGCAATCTCCAAAATGGGATGAACCTTTCGAAATCATGTGTGATGCTACTGACTATGCTTTAGGGGCTGTGTTAGGACAACGATATGGAAAGAACTTAAATGTTATTTATTACGCTAGTAGAACTCTTAATAAGATTCAGAAAAATTATGCTATTATAGAAAAAGAGTTCCTAGCTATAACTTTTGCTTGTGACAAATTTAGATCTTACATCATTAATTCTAAGATAATAGTTCATATGGATCACCAAGCTTTGCGTCATCTCCTTGTGAAAAAGGATGCGAAGCGTAGGTTGATTAGGTGGTTTTATTACTGCAAGAATATGATATGCAAATAGTAGATAGGAGGGGTAAGGATAATCCGGTAGCAGATCATCTCTCTAGAATGAAGGGAATAATTACTAACCCCATACCTATAAATGAGTCATTTCCAGGAGAATATTTAGCAAACATTGAAATTGTTGTTGCTTGGTTTGCGGATTATGCTAAATATCTCGCAGTAAAATTTGTACCTCCTAGCATGACAAGAAATCAAATAATGCAATTCTTTAATGATCTTAAACATTATATTTGGGATGATCCGTATATATATCGTCATGGACCTGACGGAATGATTTGGAAGTGTGTTCCTAATCATGAAATGAATGCAATTTTGCAACCTTGTCATGACAGCCCGTATGGAGGACATCATGCAGGAAAGCGAACTACATCAAATGTACTTCAATCCAGATTCTATTGGCCCACCTTGCTCAAGGACGCACACAGTGAAGGGTTTCGCAGCATAGTAAATCAAAATTTTCTACGGAAGCGAACAGAGGGAAAGCCAAGATCTAATCTAGGAGATGCAAACAACGAGAGGGATTGGATTAGATCTTCATACCCTTGAAGATTCGCACAGCGGAACGCTCATTTAACGTGGGTGATGTAGTCGTACTCGCTTCTCCTCCTCGCGATCCGATCCGATCTAGCACCACAAGTGGCGGTGCCTCCGTGAGATGCACACGTGCAGAACCTCGACGTCTCCTCCTTCCTCGGACCAGCAAGTATGGTGGAGAGATAGATTGGATCTACAACACGACGGCGTGGTGTATATGGTGGAGAATTTCTGCAGCAGGGCTTCGCCTACAAACAGTCGGGAGGGAGAGAGGAAGGCAGCAGGGCTACTAGGGTTTGGAGGAAGGTGTGTATATGGGGGAAGGGGGCGCACCAGCCCTCTATATATAGAGGGGGGGGGGTGCGGCTAGCCCTTGCCCATCCTCCAAGCCTATCTCTAGTTTAAACGATTTAAACTTTCCCTTATCTAGAAACCCTATCTCTAGTTTAAACGAGTTAAATCTATCTAGAATCGGCTGGGCCCTATGGGGCCTTGTGCCCCTGGCCCAATGTGGCCAGGACACTCCCTCATAGGCCCATGCCCCCTCCCGGAAGGTGGGGCCACGTTGGTCCCCTTCCGGAAGGTTCTAGAAGCTTAAGACAATACCGATTAACCGAACAATTCAACTCCAAAACTGCCGCCTTATATGAATCTTATTCTCCGGACCACTACGGAACCTCTCGTGATGCCTCGGATCCCATCCGAGACTCCGAACAAAAATTCATAAACCAATTATCCAATCTATCCTAGCGTCGAGACACATTAAGTGTGTGACCCTGCGGGTTCGAGAATATGCAGACATGATCTTCTATCAATAATCAACAGCGGGGTCTGGGCACCCATATTGACTCCCACACATTCATCGATGATCATATCGGATGAACCATGATGCCAGGATTCAATCAATCCCATATATATATTCCCTTCGTCTCGCGATATTTTACTTGCCCGAGATTCGATCGTCGGTATCGTCATACCTAGTTCAATCTCGCTCACGTTAAGTACTTTACTCGTTCCGTAATCCGATATCACTTTGTGATTAACTCCTTAACCACATGCTTGCAAGCGTGTTGATATCGACCGAGTGGGCCCAAGCATATCTCTCCGACTTGGGAGGGACAAATCCCATCTCGATACATACAACCCAATGTATACTTTCCGATCACCGAGAGACACCTTTATGATCACCTGTCATAGGATGACGTTTGATGACCTCAAAGCTTTCTTCCGATACTGTGGAGTTGTATTATCTCATGGTCTAAGGAATACAATATTTGACATGAGAAAAGCTTCGCAAAGACGAACACGATGAAACGATCTAATAACTTTGCTTAGTTTGGGTCTGTCCACCATAACAATCTCCCAATGATATGATCTCATTATCAATTGACAACTCATGTCTATGGTTAGGAAACCTTAACCATCATTGATCAATGAGCTAGTCCATAGAGGCGCATTTAGGGACACGGTGTTGTTCACAAACCACACAAGTATTAAAGTTTCGCTAATACAATTCTAGCATGGAATATAAACTTTATCATGAACAAGAATTATAATAATAACATCTTTATTATTGCCTCTAGGGCATAATTCCAACAGTCTCCCACTTGCACTAGAGTCAATAATCTAGTTTACATTTGGCAACAATCTCACACCCATGGCAATCGAGGTGCTGATCATGTTTTACACGTGGAAGAGGTTTAGTCAATGGATCTGCGACATTCAGATCTGTATGTACTTTGCTGATCTTCGATCTCCATCTTCTATATAATCTCGGATTATATGAAACTTGATTGATATGCTTGGTCTTTGGATGATATCTTGGTTCCTTAGCGAAAAGTGCTATGGCGCCGATGTTGTCACACAATATCTCCAATGGGTCCAATGCACTTGAACCACGCCAAGCTCATGATGAAGTTCCTGATCCAAACTCCTTCACTTGACGCTTCGCAGCAGCCATGTATTCCGCTTTCATCAGAGATCCCGCGATCACGCTTTGCTTGCAGCTTCTCCACTCACAGCTCCTCCATTCAAAATATACACGTATCCGTCTCGAGATTTACAATCATCCTTGTTTGTCGAAACTAGCATCGACGTAACCTTTTACGACGAGCTGTTCATCACCCCCATAGACTAAGAACATTTCTTTAGTCCTATTTAGGTACCTTAGGATGTTCTTCACGGCTGTCCAAAGGTTCCACTCGGATCACTTTGATATCTCGTCACAAACTAAGAGCATTGGACACATCCGTCTAGTACACAAAGATGGCATACATGATGGAACCTATGGCCGAGGCATAAGGCACTTTGCTCATAGCTTCCTATCATTTCATCAGAATGGACACCGAGCCTTGCTCAATATCTTCCCCGACAACATAGGCACCGAACCTTTCAATGCCTTATCCATTCTCAACCTTTTCGAACTTTGTCTAGGTATGTACTCGGCTTAAAGCTATCAAAGCGCCTTTGTCTATCTCTATAGATCTTGATGCCCAATATATAAGCAGCTTCACCTAGGTCTTTCATTGAAAAACACTTGTTCAAATAACTCTTCACATCGTTAAGCATGTTGATGTCATTTCCAATAATCAATATGTCATCCACATATAGTACCGTAAACGCCACCGAGCTCCCACTCACTTTCTTGTAGATGCAAGCTTCAGAGCAATTTGGAACAAATCCAAAGCTCTTGATCACTTGATAAAACGAAGGTTCCAACTCCGAGATGCTTGCTTCATCCATAAATGGAACGCTGAAGTTTGCATACTTTATCAGATCCTTAGGATCGACAAAACCTTCGGGTTGCATCATATACAACTCTTCATCAATGTTGCCATTGAGGAAAGCGATCTTGACATCCATTTGCCATATTTCATAATCATGAAACGCAGCAATTGGTAATAAAATCCGAATGGACTTAAACATCGCCACGGAGAGAAAGTCTCATCGTAGTCAACACCTTGAACTTGTCGAAAACCTTTCGCAACAAGCCGTGCTTTATAGACGGTAACATTACCATCCGCGTCCGCTTTCTTCTTGAAGATCCATTTGCACTCAACGGCCTTTCGTCGCTAGGAGGGTCCACCAAAGTCCATACTTGGTTTTCGCTCATGGATCCCAATTGATTTCATGGCTTCTAGCCATTTCTCGAGTCCGGCTTATCATCGCTTCCTCATAGTTCGTAGGTTCTGCCTTCTACTAACAAGACAGTCAAGACAGGTTGCTGCATTACCACTCGGGAGGGGCACGCGACCTTGTCGACCTGCGATGTTCAAGAGCATCGTCCAAGCTTCATGATCCTTGTCATTAGCTTCCTCTATTGTTGGTGCAAAGCACCGAACAATTTCAGGTGCTACTCTCTCCAATTCAAGAGAAGGTTCAATAACCTCGTCTAGCTCTACTTTCCTCCCACTCACTTCTTTCGAGAGAAACTCCTTCTCAAGAAAGGAACCGTTCTTCGACAAACACTTTGCCTTCGGTTCTGTGATAGAAGGTATACCCAATAGTTTCCTTAGGGTATCCTATGAAGACGCATTTCTCCTTTGGGTTCGAGCTTGTCCGCATCAACTTCTTGACATAAGCTTCAGATCCCCAAACTTTAAGAAACGACAACTTAGGTTTAGCACCAAACCACAGTTCATACGGTGTCGTCTCAACGGATTTAGATGGAGCCCTATTTAAAGTGAATGGAGCGGTTTCTAATGCATAACCCCAAAATGATAACGGCAAATCAAGAAGAGACATCATCGATCGGACCATATCTAATAGGGTTCGATTCCGTGATCGGACACACCATTGCGCTGTGGTGTTCCGGTGGCGTGAGTTGTGAAACGATTCCACTTGCCTTGAGATGCGTGAGAAAATCATAACTCAAATATTCGCCCCACGATCGGATCGTAGAAACTTAATCTTTTCATACGATGGTTCTCCACTTCATTCTGAAATTCTTTGAACTTTTCAAACGTTTCAGATTTATGTTTCATTAAATAGATATACCCATATCTACTTAAGTCATCGGTAAAAGTGAGAAAATAGCGATATCCACCGCAAGGTCGAAACACTCATCGGTCCGCATACATCGGTATGTATGATTTCCAACAAGTCCGTTGCTCGCTCCATCATACCGAGAACGGGTTTTGATCATCTTGCCCATGAGGCATGGTTCGCATGTGTCAAATGATTCAAAATCAAGAGACTCCAAAAGTCCATCGTAATGGAGTTTCTTCATGCTTTACACCAATATGACCTAGACGACAATGCCACAAATAAGTAGTATTATCACTATCTACTTTGCATCTCTTAGCCTCAATGTTATGGATGTGTGTTTCATCCCTTTAGATTTAGAAGAAATAAACCATTCACAAGGGTGCATGACCATAAAAGATGTTACTCATATAAATAGAACAACCATTATTCTCCGATTTAAATGAATAACCGTCTTGCAATAAACACGATCCGAAATAATGTTCATGCTCAACGCAGCACATAATAACATTTATTAAGGTTTAAAACTAATCCCAAGGTAAAACTAAGGAGAGCGTGTCAACCATCACATCAACTCTTGATCCGTTGCCAACGTGCATCGTCACCTCATCCCGCAAGCCGTCGTCTATTCCGTAGCTCTGTTTGAGTTACAAATATTAGCAACCAACCAAGATCAAATACCCGTGCACTACAACGAGGGCTAGTAAGGAAAACATCAATAACATGTATATCAAATATACCTTTGATGGTGCCAGCCTTCTTGTCCGCTAAGTACTTGGACAGTTGCGCCCAAGGACCCTTGTCCTTGCAATAGAAGCACTCGGTGTCCGCTTGGGACCAGACTGAGCTTCTTCTCAGCAGGGCATTAAGCTTGGCCGCCCTTCTTGAAGGGCTTCTTTGCACCTTTACCTTTCTTAAAGGAGAGCTTGTTGACCATCAACACATGATTATCCTTCTTGATGTCCACCTCCGCAGCCTTCAGCTTTGCGAAGAGCTCGGTGATCGTATCAGTGGAACCAATCTGATTATGAGTCACTACAAAACTTTTGTAGCTGGGAGGAGTGATTGCGAACCCCTCAATCTTGAGCTCCTCCGAATCTTGCAGTCCAGCTTGCTCAAGCGTTGAGTGTAGCCCGACATCTTAATGGCGTGCTCACTAACGGAACTCCCTTCCTCCATCTTGCAGTTAAAGAACTTCTCAGAGATCTCATATCTCTCAGAACGGGCCTGAGTCTGAAACATGGTTTTCAGCTCCTCGAGAATCTCAAAGGGCCCGGGATAGTTTTCAAAACGATTTTGAAGTTCTGGTTCCATAGCAAACAACATGGTGCTCTTAATCACACCATAATCATCTTTGCACGACTGATAGACAGCTTTCTCATCAGCCGGCGCAGTTGCAGCAGGGGGGTCACCTAACGCTTTCCCAAGGACATAGTCCTTTTATCCGCCAGACAGAATGATTCTTAGATTGCGGAACCAGTTGGTGAAGTTAGACCCATTGTTTCTAAGCTTTTCTTTCTCAGCAAAAACGTTGAAGTTGAAGTTGGACTTGGCCATGTGATCTACAGTATTTGCAAGTACAATTTAGACTATGTTCATGATAAATAGTTCAACTTAATCAAATTACTAGATGAACTCCCACTAAATTCAACATCCCTCAAGTTGTTTAGTGAACACGATCCAAATTCACCACACCTAATCCGATCATCACGAGAAGAGATGTGGTTTCAATGGTGGACAACGAAGTGTCGATCATATCATTCATATGACTCATGCTTAACCTTTCGGTTCTTGTGTTCCGAGGCCATGTCTGTACATGCTAGGCTCGTCAAGTTAGACCCAAGTATTTCCGCGTGTGCAAAACTGGCTTGCACCCGTTGTATGTGAGCGTAGAGTCTATAGCACCCGATCATCACGTGATGCTTGGACACGACGAACTTTAGCAATGGTGCATACTTGGGGAGAACACAGTTTTATCTTGATCTTTAAGTGAGGAATCATCTTATAATGCTACCGTCATGATCTAAGCATAATAAGATACATAAAAGGATAAACATCACATGCATATAACTTTATGTGACATGGTATAGCCAATCTTCGCAATGATCTCCATCTTGTGCTCCGGCATGATCTCCATCACTCCACCATGATTGCCTCCACCACGAATAGCAACTACAACTATTGCTAACTACTTAGCGATAAAGTAAAGCTATTACACGGCGTATAAGAAGTTGACTCGCAGGTCATACACAATTATAAAGACAACCATATGGCTCCGCGGTTGTGTACTCATCGACATGCAAGTCGTGAAACATTACAAAACATAATCATCGTGATACAATATACACATCACATCTTGGGCCATACCATATCACGAACACTCCCGCAAAAACAAGTTAGACGCCTCTACTTTGTTGTTGCATGTTTTACGTGGCTTATGGGAGTAGATGCTAAGAACGATTCTTACCTACGGAAAGCCACAACGGTGATATTATGGTTGCCAAACTCCGGTGTTAATCCAATGACAACTATAGTGAGAGAAACTGAAATCCACCAGCCGCATGTGAGGTACAAGCCACACGTCAAGTGCGGAGCGGTCTCGCGACGACGTCACAGTAAGGTTGGCCTGGACCGCTTCAATCTCACTATCCCGCGTCATAAGAAGAACACAAACAAGAGGCTTGCAACAGAAAACATCAACGCCCGCAACAACCATGTTGCGTTCTACTCGTGAATCACATCTACGCATAGATCTAGCTCTGATACCACTGAAGGGTTTTGCAGCATAGTAAATCAAAATTTTCTACGGAAGCGAACAGAGGGAAAGCCAAGATCTAATCTAGGAGATGCAAACAACGAGAGAGATTGGATTAGATCTTCATACCCTTGAAGATTCGCACAGCGGAACGTTCGTCGGAACGTGGGTGATGTAGTCGTACTCGCTTCTCCTCCTCGCGATCCGATCCGATATAGCACCACAAGTGGCGGTGCCTCCGTGAGATGCACACGTGCAGCACCTCGACGTCTCCTCCTTCCTCGGACCAGCAAGTATGGTGGAGAGATAGATTGGATCTACAACATGACGGCGTGGTGTATATGGTGGAGAATTTCTGCAGCAGGGCTTCGCCTACAAACAGTCGGGAGGGAGAGAGGAAGGCAACAGGGCTACTAGGGTTTGGAGGAAGGTGTGTATATGGGGGAAGGGGGCGCACCAGCCCTCTATATATATAGGGGGGGTGCGGCTAGCCCTTGCCCTTCCTCCAAGCCTATCTCTAGTTTAAACGATTTAAACTTTCCCTTATCTAGAAACCCTATCTCTAGTTTAAACGAGTTAAATCTATCTAGAATCGGCTGGGCCCTATGGGGCCTTGTGACCCTGGCCCAATGCGGCCAGGACACTCCCTCATAGGCCCATGCCCCCTCCCGGAAGGTGGGGCCACGTTGGTCCCCTTCCGGAAGGTTCTAGAAGCTTCCGCATAATATCGATTAACCGGAACAATTCCAACTCCAAAACTGCACGCCTTATATGAATCTTATTCTCCGACCACTCCGAACCTCTCGTGATGTCCCGGATCCCATCCGAGACTCAACAAAAATTCATAAACCAATTATCCAATCTATCCTAGCGTCGAGACACGTTATGTGTGACCTGCGGGTTCGAGAATATGCAGACATGATCTTCTATCAATAATCAACAGCGGGGTCTGGGCACCCATATTGACTCCCACACATTCATCGATGATCATATCGGATGAACCACGATGCCAGGATTCAATCAATCCATATATATATATTCCCTTCGTCTCGTGATATTTTACTTGCCCGAGATTCGATCGTCGGTATCGTCATACCTAGTTCAATCTCGTTCACAGCAAGTACTTTACTCGTTCCGTAATCCTATATCACTTTGTGATTAACTCCTTAACCACATGCTTGCAAGCGGTGTTGATATCGATTACCGAGTGGGCCCGAAGCATATCTCTCCGACTTGGGAGGGACAAATCCCATCTCGATACATACAACCCAACAGATACTTTCCGATCACCTGAGAGACACCTTTATGATCACCCTCTTATAGGATGACGTTTGATGACCTCAAAGCTTTCTTCCGATACCAGGGAGTTGTATTATCTCATGGTCTAAGGAATACAATATTTGACATGAGAAAAGCTTCGCAAAGACGAACACGATGAAACGATCTAATAGCTTTGCTTAGTTTGTCATCCACCATATCATTCTCCCAATGATATGATCTCATTATCAATTGACAACTCATGTCTATGGTTAGGAAACCTTAACCATCATTGATCAATGAGCTAGTCCATAGAGGCGTACTAGGGACACGGCGTTGTTCACAAACCACACAAGTATTAAAGTTTCCGCTTAATACAATTCTAGCATGGAATATAAAATTTATCATGAACAAGAATTATAATAATAACATCTTTATTATTGCCTCTAGGGCATAATTCCAACACACAGGTATGCAGAACACTCTGATGCTTACCAAATAACGGGTAATATTGGTAGAAGACAAGAGATGGCAATGAATTATAGTCTTATAATCGAACCTTTGATGTATGGGGAATGGATTACATGGGACCTTTTATTGAATCAAATGGTTACACTCATATTCTTGTTGTTGTCGATTATGTTACTAAATGGGTTGAAGCTATTCCAACCACCCATGCAGATACAACTTCCTCTATGAAGATAATCAAGGATGTTATATTCCCCAGGTTGGTAGTTCCTAGATTTTTAATCACTAATAGTGGTTCTCATTTTATGAAAGGAACTTTCAGAAAAGTCCTCAGCAAATATGGATTAACCCACCATGTTGCTTCACCATATCATTCTCACACGAGTGGTCAAGTGGAACTCTCCAATAGAGAATTAAAGACCATACTCGAGAAGACGTTGGACAAATCAAGAAAAGATTGGTCATACAAGTTAAATGACACTCTATGGGTATACCGTACTGCGTTTAAAAATCCAATGTGTATGAAATCTTATAAGATGGTATATGGTAAGGCATGCCATTTACCTTTAGAATTGGAACACAAAGATTTTTGGGCGATCAAGAACCTAAACTATGATCTTAAAGAAGCTGGAGAAAAAACATTTATTAGATATTCATGCTTTAGATGAGTTAGAAGTGAGGCTGATGAGAATGCTAGATTGTTTAAAGAAAAAGTGATAAGATGGCATGATAGAAAATAAGACCTTTAAAAGTGGAGACAAGGTGTTGCTCTATAATTCTCGTCTTAAGTTGTTTCCAGGGAAGCTCAGATCAAAGTGGGAAGGCCCCTATATAGTTAAAGAAGCTTATTCATCGGGAGCAGTGAAGCTCTAGGGAAAAACACCCTATCATTCATGGGTGGTAAATGGAGAACGCTTGAAGCATTGTCGAGCAAAACAAGATATAAGTGCAGTCACCATACAAGTGATCACCCAGAAGAGGTGATTAAGCCAAGATATACAAGGAATGGCAACTCCAAGAAGAATGAAATCGAGACAAACTGAGCAACACTATGGTCAAGCTATTGACCATAAAAGAGCGCTTCATGGGAGGCAACCCATGCAAAATAAACGTTTGAGTAAGTTTTTAAATTTTCAAATTAAGTTTTAGTTGAGCTTGTGTTAAATAAGGAACATTTAAAGCTCTAGCAAAGAAAGAGAAGTTTGATAATGCTAAAATCCCGTTCAAGGGATATTGGTCGAAAATTTTAAGTTGTCATTTTTCTGTCAAAACTTGATATTTCATTAAGTTTCAAATTAATAAAGAATTCTCGGAGAAGTAGGTAATTTTTGGTGGATCCAGAAAGTTTAACCACCAACTATACGGCTGGAATAAAAATTCTGGCCGCATAGTTGCGGTCGTATAGTTGTTTCGACATCACCCTTTTCGCTTACGGAAGGTACTGAAGGTTTAAAGACCAACTATACGGAAGGAATAAAAATTTCAGCCATATAGTTACCGTCGTATAGATATCGATGCCTTCGTCAAAATTGTTTTCTAGGTACTGATAGATTAACGACCAACTATACAGAGGGAATAAAAATTCCAGCCGTATAGTTGCCGTCGTATAGTTATCGACCCGTCTCCAAATTTTTTATTCTGAGTACTGAAGGTTTAACGACAAACTATACGACAGGAATAATTTTTTTGCCCGTATAGTTGGTTCCACTGTAGAAGGAAATATATAGTCGGTTCACAACTATACGGCGGGACCTATGTAGGCCGCGCCCGTATAGTTGCTCGTTACGAATGGCGGCTAGGGTTTTCGACCTCCCCTTTTAAAGCTGATCGCATCTAACCTTTTTCATTAAGTTTTCGCAGAGCTATAACCTTCAGCCTCGAAAAATCCTCGCCATCCCTATACAATCCCCTTCTAACAACATCCATGCAGCGAGGCCATGCAACCCTTCCATGTCAACAAGATTTGGAGGAAGAAAGAAGAGAATCCCGTGAAGAGGATCGAAGAAGTAGAACCCAAAGGATCATCATCATCATCCAGCCCGGAGATCAAGCCTCTCCCAAACTAGGAGGGCATGTTCCTGCAAAGGATGGAGATGATGAGGCAAGCGGAGCGGGGAAAGACCAAGGATGAGTATCTCTCTAATCCCTATCGTCACAACATAGGATCCTATTATAAACCTCCTCTCGGCCCGTTGCCTCTTAAACCAAAGAAGGTGCGGTAAGACGAGATTCATGATAAGATCTATCACTTGGAAAAATCTTCGAAGGCATGTGTTGAAACAGTTAGAGAAGGGATTGACTCCTAGTGGATGATGAGCAAAGACCTTTGGAAAAAGGTCAATGACATTGATGGTAGAGTTGGTTTCTTGATAAAAACTATTTTTTAGTTGATAGATGAGAAGAAATTCCTCAGGAAGAAAATTTTGAAGCTTCAATACGACATGGCCATGCTCAGCATCCACTTCGCAAGCATAGCTAAAAATTGCAACACACGGGAAGAAGACAATACTCTTCCTACCTAGGAGGAGGAATAGGTACAAACAAGGAATTATTTGATCCCACCTGGCTTGATTCCAAGTTTGGGGAGATCTTTAATACCTTGTAATCTATCTTATAAGTTTTATATTACTAAGAAAGTTTTGCATTAGTTCAAGCTTACAAATAAAGTTTGCATCATTTGAATTCCCTTAAGGAATAGTCGATCCCATTTGTGAAATTCTGAGTTTATTATCATATATGGAGCATTATTGAGTTTGTGCTTGTCTTATTGGATATATGAATGGCTTGAGTATAATTTTACTTACACTTGATGATAGCAATAGGAGTCTTCCACACCATTGGTATTAATGGAACATATAAAGATAATTTAATCGATATGTTGTAAGTTTATGGTTTGATTTACAAAAGTAAAAATAATCTGATTAGTCAAGTTGAGAAAGAAACCTCGAACAGAGGATTTTTAAAAAAAAAGGTGCTATCAAATAGAGTGGGAACAAGTCGAGATATAGTCTTCAAGTCATAAAATGCTTCATATACAATTGGAATTTGGTAATTGAGATCGTTAAACTTTGAATTCCTACATGAAGTGGAATGTACGGCTAGCTTCTTTGCACAACACTTACACATAAGTGTGAGCATATATAAATAAAAAGAAAAAGAGCGAATGTGGAAACATCAAATAGGCATATACCAAAATATTGTAGTAAGACAAAGAGACATTCTGAGATTTTGAATCCCAAGTGAATATGTTAATCCTAAAACACTTGGGAATGCCTCGCTAATTCATTTGGTCGAACCGAATACTTTTGCGTCATGTTGAGATTCATCTTTTATGAGCTATTAATCGCTAAGGTGTGGAAGCCTGCTAATATTATTCAGATGGTTTGAGTAAGGTACTATTCATGAACTCATTCCTATGTATCTTATAGGATAAACACATGCTGCAATTGCCTGATTTATTTTATCCACTCAGCTTCATGAATATGAGGATCACATTCACTAAGCCAGCTTTGCTCGGGACGAGCAAGATTCTAAGCTTGGGGAAGTTGATGAGTGCATATTTGCATCATTTTTTATATTATTGTTTTGCATTATAGTGATAGGATCTTGGTATTTTATGGCGTTCACACGCACATTTTATGTCTATTTTCATAAGGATCAGGACAGATGGTGGATACAATGGACACAATTCTTGGAGCAGTTGTATTGGGGAGAAAAGGAGTCAAAAACAACGTAAATCTCTTATTTGGGAAATATCAATAACACCAGATGAAAACCCGAAGCGATCGAGGCATCCAGAGGGTTAACGACCAACTATATGGTGGGAATAATTTCCCGGCCGTATAGTTGGCGCCACCACCGCCTCCTCAAATAGTTTCATCCCATGCAACTGGATCGGGAAGACGACATACAGAACACCCAGAGATATTTATCTTCATCAACAGCTGCGCCACCATCATCTCCATCCATCCCATCTTCACCCCATCTTGATCTTGTTGTAATTTCCATACTCGTTGTGGATTTATACATTTACAATTGCTTCCATTACCATTGCCATTATGTTAATTGCCTCCATGTATGAGTAGATCATTAGTTCTTGGGGAGATGGAGAAACCCTATCATATGATTGCGATAAGATAGAGATTATTATGTTATACATCATTATGTATATGTGTTAATTGTCTTCATCTTGATATTGGGAGTTGTGCACCTCCTTGATATTTTCCTGTTATGGGGACATGATGAAGGGGATTACTTGTTGGTAGACGGAGGGATGATAATACTTATTGTCACTATAAAGCTGTTGTCATTCTTTACGCACTAACTCGGGGTGACATGGGCATACGTACAGGTACTCGAGTTTGGCATATACGGTCCAGATACGGCCGAAGCCCACGACGTTGCTAAGGCCCAATTGATGATTCGGGTGAATCACGGAGACTCCGTTTGCTTTCAGCGCAAGGTGAAGCTTAAGATAGAAAGTTCAAAGGGACAAACCCTAATCTATAACCGACTCGACCTGCTACCCGAGACCTAGCCTATCTATATAAAGTCTAGGAGGGGGCAGCGAGGAGGTCAATCACAACCCTAGTTTCCACAATCTCGCCAGATTGCATCTGCGCACCCCTATAACTTTCGACTCCCTCAATAATTCCAAGAGAAGACAAGTAGGAGTAGGGACCTCTACGAGGCCTGAACCTGGGTAAACCTTGCGTCCCTGTGTGCTTGTTTGCTAGCCAATTGATGCCTCCAGCGCTCCCTACTTCTCCAAAACCCAAGTCCATAACAATGGTCATTAACGAGTTAAACCCTCGTCAACTAGCGCCGTCTGTGGGAATTGGGAGTGCTGATGTCGCGGCTTCTTCGGCCCCATCAACTGCGATCTACAACTCTGCAATAGCAGAGATTCGCCAGCTCTTCGGCGCTTTCGACTTCACCATCCACACGCCAGCCACTCGCCCAGCTTTCGAGTCCGTAGGTGACGAAATTGGCTTGGCAATCGGGAGCTTACGCTTCCAAGTTGGTCGACTGGGCACACTTTGCCTTCCTGACCAGCCGACGGCTCCTGCGATTGCTCCAGCATCATGGTTTCCACCACCGATCGGCACCCTGAGCAAGCTCAACGCCCCGACAACAGTCGAGGGCACGGATGGCGACATCATTCATGGATCCGATCTAGGTGACCTGACCACAGAAGATGGAGCCTACGGCTCCGGATTGAGAGTTGCGGGAGCAACAACTTCCCCAATCACTTCATGTGCGCTATCATCAACACAGGTGACACCGGTGTCAATCGCAACAACACCAGCACTGGTCCGTCGAACGGCGGGAACAGTGGCCCCACCAATGGGGACCCCACCAACGGTGCCCCCACAACAATGGAACGGATGGGAACCCAAACCCCACGGTGGATGGACACGCCGTGGAGCGCATGCTGATCAAACTCAACGACAGCGAGTGGGCCCACTGCTGCGAGGCTCTGCGGGGTAATCCTCTCCCCCTAGGCGTGTCACAACAAATACTGATGGGCTACCACTGGCTGCTCAACGAGGAGTTTAAGCGCCAACAGAAAGTAGTCGCACGACTCGACGAGTGCAGAAAAGCAGCGGATGAGTCGAGCCTTCGACAGGCTCAGCTTTCCTCTATGAGAGGATCCTCTTCCATGGGCAATGACTATGTGGTCGCCAAACGTCGATCTCGACTGGCCCACCTCACTGACAAGGAGCGCGAAGAAGCCATGAAAGTCCTCGACTTTAGCTCTATGATGCTGGACATGCGAGGCAACGTGCTCCCGAAGATGCCGCAAGCAGCGGTGATAGCGACCACCATGTACCTCCTCAACAACCAGCCACCAGTTGGGGATCCGCGAGCTGCCATGCATCGATCTACGATCACAGGCCTGGGGCTAGTCGAGGGTGCCCTCATCAAGGAACCAACACCGGAGCCAAAGAAAGGCAAAACTCCGGAAAAATACTACTACTCGTACTCCTCCAGCGATGACAACCACGATCTGTCATGGCGATGTCGCTCATGGTGGCATGACCACGACTACGATGCATGCAATGACATCAGGCAGGGTAAGGTCGATAAAATGCAGGCCAGGCATGCTCATTCGACTGACTCGAAAGCCGATGAGGTGGAGCTCTGCGGTGCCAGATGCTTCAGTAGGGCCATCAGGCAAAAGCGAATGCCCAAGGGGTTCAAACTCCCATCAGAGAACCCGAAATTTGACGGCCTTCAGGACCCGAAAATCTGGCTAGAGGATCACATATCCTCCATCAGATTACACGGCGGAAGCTCAAGCATGGCAATGCAATTCCTGCAGCTACAGCTGCAAGGCGCCGCCCGCGCATGGCTCAGCAATCTCCCGCACGGATCAATTCGCAACAGGCAAGAGCTGGTTTACAGCTTCGTGTGCAACTTCAAGGGCACTTACAAAAGGCGAGCATCAATCGAAGAACTAAGAGGCTGCCACCAAAGGTCTGGCGAGTCGCTGCGCTCGTACATCCAGAGGTGGTCCATCATCAAGAACTCCGCAGAAAATATCTTGGAGAACCGCGCAATCGACGCGTTCAACAACGGTGTTCACCGTATAGAGCTTAGGGAGGAGCTGGGCTGCTCGAAGCCCAACACAATCGACCACCTGATGGAGATCGTGAATCGGTGGGCGAACGGAGAAGACTCGGTGAAAAACCGTACCTACTCTGATGATGACAACGACCTTGGGCTTAGACACGACCGCCGAGGAAAACGTTGAATGCGCGTCTATGAGGACCGCGAAGAAGTCAACATGGTCACGGTTGGCTATGCCCACAAATGCGACGACAACCACAACAGCAGATACCGCAGTGGTGGATACCGCGACAACGGAAAAACCATGCAATTGTGGCAACGCCGCACCCGTGACGACGCGCCTGGGTAATCTATCCAAGACAAACTGTCCGGACCATGCACCGTACACTTCTACATCGACAAGCACGACGGCAAGAAAAAGTCCAGCCACTTTCTCAAGGACTGCCGCATATTCCTCAAGCTCCACGAAGGCCTGGCCCAGATGAATCGCGATGCGATCAACCAGGGATACAGAGCTTCCCCGGGTGCCGTGGCTCATGGAGCGCCACCACCACCACCCAGACCACCACCACCTGCGGCTGCACCAGTCCAGAACCGCGCGGGAGAGCCGTACCCACGAGTGCTGGGGAATATGGGTATGATCCAAAAGGGGCGTCCCTCAAATCGAGTATAGAAGGCAATCACTCGCCAAGTCAATTTGGCGATAAATTCTCCACCTTAAACCACTGAGTACCTTAGTGGAAGCGAATCCTGCATCACCTTTGATAAGCACGACCACCCGCTCCAAGTTCCCCGCCCAGGCCACTGTCCCCTCGTACTCGAGGCGCAGATCGAGGGCTTCGATATGAGTCGCGTCTTCATGGACAGCGGGAGCGGCATCAACCTCATGTTCGCAAGTACCTTCCGCGTGATGAGGATCCCTCTAACATGTCTGGAAGTTTCATACACGACGTTCCATGGCATCGTCCCAGGGAAGGGCGTATACCCCCTAGGCAAAATTAACCTCGACGTCATCTTCGGCACGCTGCAAAACTTTCGGTGAGAGCGCATTGACTTTGAAGTCGTCGATTGGCCCTCACAATACCACTGCATCCTCGGACGTGTCGCGTTCGCAAGGTTCATGGTAATGCCACATTATGCCTACCTGTAGATGAAAATGCCAGGTCCAAACGGCATCATCACAGTCAATGGAAGCTTCGAGAGGTCCGACAACTGTGACAGGGAATTCAATAGAATCTCCCAGTCCTTCGGCATGCAGGAAGAACTCGCAAGATTGAAGGAGTCGACAGACAACAGTCTGCCTCTCGTGAGCAAGCTAAGCTCGCCCGATCTATCCTTCGACTCGTCGGTGCATACCGAGAAAGTCTAGGTCCACCTAACGGATCCGACGAAGACGGTCCTCATCGCCAACAGCTTGAGTTCCACATAGGAACTCGTGCTCGTCCAATTCCTCCTGAGCACTGGGAAATATTCGCCTGGTGTCCAGCGGACATGCCAGAGGTTCCCAGGGAATTCGCCGAGCACTCAGTCAATGTGAATCTAGACGCAAGGCCAGTCAAGCAAACGATACGACGACTATCTGAACCAAGAGAAAAAGCAATCAGTATGGAGATCAATATACTCCTCGACGCAAATTTCATACGCGAGATCAAGGAAAGCACCTGGCTCGCCAATACAGTGCTTGTGCCTAAAAAAGACACGAATATCCTGCAGATGTGCGTGGACTTCACCTCCTTGAACAAGCACTGCCCAAAGGATCACTTCCTATTGCCACAGATCGATCAAATAATCGACTCCACTACGGGATGTGAGTGCCTCTGCTTCCTCGACACCTACTCAGGCTACAATCAGATTCAAATGAAGGAGGAAGATCAAGAGAAGATGGCATTCACGACGCCGTTCGGTGTATTCTGCTATAACACGATGCCCTTTGGGCTAAAAAACGCGGGAGCAACCTATCAACGGTGCATGTAGGCTTGCCTCAAGAACCAACTTGGTTGCAATATCCAAGTCTACATCGATGACATCGTCTTTAAAACCAAAGAGGAAGCCACGTTAATCGATGATCTCCGCGAGACCTTCGCTAATCTCGACTGCTACCGGATCAAGCTCAATCCAGAGAAATGCGCCTTGGGCATACCATCTGGGCAACTACTTGGGTATCTCATCTCTGTGAGGGGGATCTAAGCAAACCTAAAGAAAATAAAGGCCATACTGGCCATGGAGAAGCCGAAGAACGTAAAAGGCGTCCAACAGTTAGCTGGGCGAATCGCGGCGCTCAGCCGATTCATCGGTCGGATGGGCAAAAAGGTACTACCCTTATACCAACTTGTCCGTAAAGCTGACAAGTTCGAGTGGACAGACGAAGCACAAGAAGCATTCGAAGACCTCAAGCGTCTACTGTCCAGCTCTCCAGTACTGGTGACGCCCCGTGAAAAGGAGCCGCTGCTGCTATATATCTCTGCCACCAACTAGGTGGTCAGCACTGTGCTCGTGGTGGAACGAGCCGAAGAAAACAAAGTCCACGGGGTTCAGCGTCCAATATACTACCCCAGTGAGGTGCTCACACCAACGAAGCAGCGGTACCCGCACTAGCAGAAGCTGGTGTACGGCGTCTTCATGACAGCCAGGCGACAACGCCACTACTTCTAGGAACACCCAATCATGGTGGTGAATGACGCCCCACTCGGACATATACTCAATAATCCTGACCCCACCGGATGAGTCACGCTCTGGGGAATCGAACTGTCTCTGTGAGACATCACATATGAGAAGCGCGACGCGATCAAGTCGCAAGTTCTCTAGGACTTCCTCGTGCACTGGATGGAGAACCAGCTCCCCGACAAGCTAGATATGTCCTATCTCTGGACAATGCACTTCGACGGGTCCAAGCGAAAGGACGGAGGTGGCGCAGGTGTCATACTGACATCGCCCAAAGGAGAGAAGGTGAGGTATGTTCTGCGAATGCAGTTCACGTCCTCCAATAACGAAGCCGAGTACGAAGCCTTAATCCACAAAATGCGGATGGCGAAAGCCTGTGGCGCCAAGAGGCTCATCATCTACGACGACTCCAAGATGGTGGTCAACAAAACGATGCACAAGTGTGACGCACTGAGCGACAACATGATCGCTTATCGCGACCTCTATGACACACTCGAGGGAGAATTCGACGGCTGTGAGCTGTGACACGTCGGCCGTGAAAGCAACGAAGAGGCGGATATACTCACCAACATCGGCTCCAGCTGCGCCCCCATACCACATGGGGTATTCCTCGAGCGCATCTGCGAGCGCTCCATCAAGCCCAAAGCTCCAGAGAAGAAAGCAAGCACGTCAACGGACTCGGGGGCTACGCCACCCAACAGGCCAATAGCACTCGATGACATGGAGCTTGATACGGGACTCGAAGGCCCAATGAAGGTCATGATGATCGAGCCATCTTGGACACAGCCGTACATCACATATCTACTCAGCAAGAGGCTGCCAGATGACCCGACTGATGTGCGACACATCGCGCGACGATCCAAGGGATTCTCCCTCATCAACGGAAAACTGTACAAGCGCATCATTACAGGAGTACTTCAACCGTGCGTCTCCAATGGGGACGGAAGGGTCGTCCTCCTCGACATACATGAAGGAACTTGTTGACACCATGCTGGCAATCGCGCCCTCGTCGCCAAAGCTCTGTGAGCTAGATTCTATTGGCCCACGGCCATGCGCGATGCAAGGACATCGTCCAGCACCGCAACGCTTGCCAGCGATTCGCGAACAAACCACACGCACCTGGCACGGAACTCATGCCAATACCATTGGCTTGGCCCTTCGCACAATGGGGACTCGACATGGTCGGCAAGCTCCCAAAGTCCTCGCGAGGAAGTTATGTCTACCTCTTAGTCGCGGTCGACAAATTCACCAAGTGGATCGAGGCCATGCCGGTGACGAATCAATCAGGAGCCAGCGCCATCAAGTTCTTCGAGTCCATCGTCTACCGTTTGTGGGTTCCACATAGCATCATCATGGACAATGGGACGAACTTCACCTCTAAGGAGTTCCAGGAATTCTGCGAAAACTTGGGAATCAACATTAGCTACGCCTCGGTGGCTTACCCTCAGTCCAACGGTCAAGTCGAAAAGGCCAACGGCCTCGTTTGCGGCGGAATCAAGAAGTGACTCCTTTGACCCCTCGAAAAAGCCGCTAGATGCTGGCCAGACGAGCTGCAGTCCGTACTTTGGAGCCTACGCACAACTCCAAACAGCACCACAGGCTACACTCCGTTCTTCATGGTGCACAGCGCTGAAGCGGTGCTACCCGCAGAAGTACGCTGCAAAGCCCCGCGTGTGGTTGCATACAATGAGTAGGAATCAACTCTCGCACTCGAAGACTCCATCGACCTCCTCGATGAGGCACGCGACATCGCCACGGAAAGATCAATGATCTATCAGCAGAACCTCCGCAACTACCACATCAGAAGGCTACGCCCCAGATCCTTCGTTGAAGGAGATCTGGTCCTACGACTGAAGCAGCAAGGGCACCTCAAACTGGAGTCCCCTTGGGAAGGACCTTATGTGATTACTAAAGTAATCCCAGGTGGCGCCTATCCCCTCAAAGACCTAGCAAGTGGAGTCGCATACTCCAACCCCTAGAACGTTGCGCGGCTGCATCGTTTCTATCCCTAGTCATTTTTACATTACAAATAAGGCTATTTAGCCAGGCTACTTAGCCACACATTGTACCTCGTACTATTCTGCAAATAAATAAAGCTAAGTGCCCCAAAACTCTGTGTCTTTTTCTATTTTTCTAGCAATTTCATCACTCGGGGGGTGAGACACCCTTTACACCTTCGTTCCACGAACAAATCGCAGTATCCTGAGTAGCTGACACACTACCAATCGAATCCCTGATAAACACCAACCCAGTTGCAACGCACCTTACAGGTTAGCAAGGTGCTGAGATACATACACGCCAGGCTAACGAAAGGGAACTGCTGAGTACAACATACTCACAAATAATACAAGCTAGCAAGCTCTTCACGTATCAATGGGTACTAAATACACCCACCACACTCATATGAACTTTACAACACTTATACATCTATGTGCAGGATACAAATTATGCTACTGTTGCAAAAGATGAACATTCGCCTGCTCTTCAAAGAAGTTGACGATGTCCTCCGCTGGCCGATCAACCGCCTGGTAGTTCGGTACCATGTTCCAAGTCATCCCTTCTGGCAGCAGCGATACCGCAGCAACATACGCAATGTCCACATCTGGCCTATCCAGTCGCACCATCGACAATGCAGCCTTGGCACTGGCGACCAGCTGCTGCCGCACGCACTCGCATATCGCACTTATATCTTGAAACTTCGGCAAAAGAGCAAACAAGCTTGAGGGAACTATGTCGAGAGGAAACATTGTTTTGAAGATATACCTAAGGCACGACTACCCCTTCTTCAAGCATTGAAGTACACGTGAAGACCGATCCTGCAGGGTCGCCAACGCGACTGCACGGTCGTGATCCACCCAAAAATACCCAGTAGCCTGCAGCTTCTCCTGGGTTAGGTCATTCATTCGAATAGCCACCCGGTCCTTCTCATCCCGTGGATGACGAGCACTAACAACCACACCAAGCAAGAGCAAAGTGTAAGGACAAAGTATCGCCGCGACTGGCTAAACGACAAAATCAAAAGATAGAGAACTAACATTTAAACTGCTCGTTCAACTGCGCCACTTCATCCAAGAGATACCTCTCGCAGGCGGTGGCCTTCTCAGTTTTTGACTTCCACACATCCGCCTTACCACGGATCATGGGCAACTCATGCTCCAACTTCTTAATACGGTCGAGAAGTCATGAAAGCAATGACAGTTCCTCCACCTTTGGACGCGGCTGCACCGTGGTTTCATCAGTGGGAGGAGAGTCATTAGGATCACTCGAAGGACCACTCGAAGGACCCTAGTTACAATCAAGCAAGACGCAAATGAGACCAATCACACATTGATCAAAGGGAGGACTGCATTCAAATTCGATAAAAGTATCAAGGGGGCACCCCCCACAAAATGCGGATCAACAAAAGAAAGCTACAACTATTACAAAGGGAAGCTACGAAGCAATATGCTTCTTTGACTTGGACTTCGGCTTCGGAGGCTTCCTCGAATCTGTGGCAGTCTCCGGTGCCACAGACTTCCTGGTGGTAGCCCCAGATGCCGACTTGGCCGCCTTAACTCGCCGGAACTCTTCAGAATACTTGGCGACTGTCTCGATGAGACGAGGCCTGTAGTTACCGCATTTAGTGGCGAAGGGAGAAAACACTACCTGCTGGCCTTCCACGTCGACATGCATCACCTCAGATATTGTGCACGGGTCTAGCTCCGCACCATGTTCTCGCGGCATCGCGAGTGCCATGGTAGCACTGAGAGACCGCTAAGCATTCTTGAAATCCATCGGGATGCCTTCCGCGAAGGACTCCACCAAGCCATCAAGAGTCTCGATTAAGCTAGCCTTGGGGAACATATCCTCGCGGAGGCGGCTCAGCACATTCTTGACCTTCCCGAGCGTATCTTGGAGGGACACGCTGCGGTCCTCGACTGCAGCCATGGCACCAGCCAAGGCATCCGCACGGCGCAAGGACTGGGCATCGAAGCCTTTGCCCGCGACATCTGTGTACACAGAGCATCAGCATAGCGGCATATGCCAGTGTGTTGTGGAAAAGGTTGTAGAGATATATGCCAACCACTCTGGCCAAGACAATTAAGATAGAAGATTCATATGCTTTGGGTGATCCGACCCAGCCATTGCTTATGTCGGCTATCGTGGTATTGTCGACGAGTACGCCATGGAGGGGTCCTCACAGTGCGTGTTTAGAGACGTGGGGTAAGGCGAAGAGTTGGCGGGTACGCGGTAACACAGCTTACCCAGGTTCAAGTCCTGCAACGGTGGCGGAACTCTACTCCTGCTATAAATCACTATAATGGCAATACGCCGAGTTATAGAGATAGGTTCGCTATGCCAGGTGTTGCACATTGTACGCTGCAATCTATGTGTTCTGCCCTAAAGGCCCCCGCAGGCCGGCTTATAAAGGCGCCAAGACCTAGGGTTTACAGGGAAAGGTCCTTGCCGGACAAGGTAAAGAGTCATACACCTACATGAACTAGTCTTCCGTGTCTTGTACTCCAAGGCTCCGAGTATGTCGGTGACTCCTGTGTAGCCTTCCTATATCCGACATGGGCCTCCCTTCAGGATCCGTCTAACTGGGCCTCCCAGCAGGCCATAGGCCTTGCTACCAACTATGGGCTATCCGGGTTAGGCGGATTGGTGACATGCTATGGGGATACCCATATAGCATATCCATGGAAAAAGGAGAGACGAAAGGCCGGATTACAGCTATGGGTCAAACCAGGTGAAACAGTGAACTAGGATCAGGCTGGTGCCGGGAATAGCTAGTTTGATGTTCCCCTACTTGTTCGAGAAAATATTTCATAAGTTACGGCATTGATATACAGTCCTGGTGCATATCTGCAAGAGCTATTTTGCCAGCTGTGCCGAGGTCAAATTATAGTGTGAGTCAAATGAAGCAATTGTAGGGTTCGCGCATGAAAACAATAATTTTTCCCTATGCCAAGAACCCTAATGCTAGGACCAATCTATTAGTAATGCAGTAACAGGAGGGTTTTTCGCAAACTTAACCTTGAAGACCGAAAAGTGGTGTCAATGCTCGGGAGCATGGCTGATGTATTCATATCAAAGCCGACCTCGGGGTCGTGTTAAAGTACTTCGGCTCTTGCGGCTCCAACGATTCCTAGTGCCCCAAGTGTTGCACCTCTGAGGGAGCTACACATGTCCGGTGCCTGACGATGACTCCTGGTCCTCCGATCCAGCAATAGTTGCGGAAGTAGAGCTTCTGGATCCGAATCCCGCAGTACGACAGCTCTCCGTGGTGAAGAAGACTCCTGCTCGAGCGATCCATACTTGGGACCAAGGTCACAGGAGAGAGAGAGTATCAACTGGAGGTCTCCCCTAAAGAGAGGAAACCTTTTATTGATTATTATGTATTTATTTTCTCAAAATACCTCACAATATATAGGGGAAAACCCACCCCATAACCAAGGCCCTCATGGGCATAGCCGACGGGTGCATGGGGCCCATGTGGCCCCACCTCCCTTTCTCCCTTTTGGTCTTTTCCCTCATGGGCCCTTTTCCCTCCGGATTTTGGCCCAATTAGATATTTGACCTTTTAATTGATTTTTCTTTTATTAAATAATTATAAATAAATGATTAAATCAATATTTAACATTATTCACATATTATTCAATCCCCGTGGCTATGGAACTCCTTCCATATCCACTCCAGACATCCTCTAGACTTACCAAAACCCTTCCGGTTCTCTCTCTTTCTTTTCTTCGGTGATTCTTCCTATACCAAAACACTCTCTGAGCATCATCAAGACCTTAAGCATGATACCCCATGGTTCAGGAACACTCCAGACATGGTCAAGGCCTTCCCATACCAATGATCATCAGCGGGACCAGATGCCCATGATGACCCCTATGCATTCCACGAATCTTTCGTCGTTGAACCATGAACATTGTGTCATATTCCTTTTGTCTCTCCATACTTGCATTGCCCGAGATCTGGTCATTAACATCTCCATGTCGCATTCAATCTCGTTACCGACAAATGCTATTTGACTCGTTCTCATAGGTGATATCATTGTGATCAAATCACACGCTATTGGATACAATTTCTCCGAGTGGGCCATGTAGTATCTTTCCGCGGAAGGAAAAATCCCGCTCTTGACGCATAATGCCTCTACATGTTCCTCCGAATACTTGAACACACCTTTATGATCATCGATCTTGCAAATGACGTTTGATGCTATCTAAGTATTCTTGGGTGACAGTGATTGATATGGCCTCACGGTCTAAGAAATGTGGCACTCGGTCTATTCTAATCATCGTAACTTGAAATTCATGACATGATCGGGTCATGATGCTTAGGTTGGGTATAGCTCATCATCTCATTCTCGTAATGAGGTGACTCCATTTTCAACTGGCATGAATGCCACATGATCAGGAAACCTTGATCATCTATTGACCAATGAACCAATGACTAGAGCTTCACCAAGAACTACTGGTTGTTTGCATATCACACGTGTATTGATGTTTCCTTTCAATACAGTTATAGTATGATATAAAACATAATCATAACTTTATGAAATATGATAATAATCCATACTATTATTTGTCTCTAGGGAATATTTCCAACAGTCTTTCACTTGCACTAGAGTACAAATAAACTAGCTGCATTTGTTTACCAATCATCGGCACCATATAACCTAGCATCTCTGATCATGCTTTCTCATGGAAGAGGTTGAGTCAGGGGTCTAGACTTTCTAGCCCCATATCCTTTTGACATTAATACTTTATCATCACATTATAACACCTTTGTGTCTGCATCGTAGTTATGGCAATAGAGTGAGGTCATTTTCTAGGAGCCAGCATTGATGTTAGATCAACCAAAACAAGCTTTCTCATGGGCATTGTGCCCTGGGACACACCCTCTACAAAAATATGAACTAGTCCCGCCACAACAATATACATCACGTTAGATGGTACCCTTATATTATATTATAAATGTAATCATCGAAACACTAGTGCACTATGCACAATTTTCGATGTTTACCACCTTTTTTACTTGACTTCAATTGGTATTATCAATGTAAGGATTTCCAACCTTTCAAGGTTAACATATGCCATAATAACATAACCCTTCATGTTACAAGCTATGTCATCCTTTATAGACTTGAAAACACATCTACAGTTCTCATACAGACATTGTGGACAAACTTAGCTCAATGTTCAGTTATTCATGCTTAATCACTTCCGAATGTTTCTTCTTAGATCATATATTATGTTAAGTTCTCATCATGGTTTCTAAGATAGAACCTATGTCCCAACATAGTGGATGACGGTCATCCTTTTCTTTCTTTCAACCACTGATGTTTAACTTAACGTTATTCGCAATTCGAAACTATTTCAGAATCTCTTTTAGGAATACAAGATAATATTACAATATACTTACTTTCAACTTTTAATACCTATAAATAATTATTTATTGGTGTTTGCACTTTTGTTCTTAATGTGTCGTACACACATAAGAATCGATCATTAAGCTCCCACTCAAAATATGTCCCCAACATATTCTAGTCTGAAACTTAAGTTGCTCCCACTCAAAATCTGTTTGCCACACATTTGAGTATGAGACATTCATTGCTACCACTTAAAAAATGTGTAATTCATATATTGCTTTGGGAAGGCTTTTATAGCTCCCACTCAATTTCATGCGAATTGCATATCCCCTCAATATTTTGAATAACTTCAAAATCCCTTGATCATTTATCAAACTAAGAGATTTATTACGAGACGCTAGTACTTTACTAGTATTAAATCCAACATACTTTTAGCACTTCTGAATTAAATTCTTTTGAATTTGTCCAATAAATTGTTCATGAAAAATTGTGCCTTTGTCATTCACCTTTTTCCATCATGACCTTACAGTCTTTTGGAAACATCAAGCAACTCTTTAATTGGTAAGATTCAGCAATGTTTTGCTTTATAATCTTAAGTGAATTTTGCCTCTAGGATTTCTCATATTTTCAGTGTACCATCATTTTCTCTGTAGTTCATAGGTATGCCATATTAAGGTAACATGACAAGTGATTCATAGATGTCTCCATACAAGATGTGGGGTACATTTTTGAATCCTACTACATGTAGTAAAAACACTAGTGGGGAAAACAGAATGATCATTATCATCGATCCTTTCGTTTATGAAGAGAACCGTTCAGGAATGATTTCCATGGCACTTCTCAATACTCTGATGCAAGGTTTTGAATCCTCATCGTGTTTTGCACTATCTTCCATTAGCATTAAAGTCGAGAACAAAAACTTTCTCGAGAATGCACCAAAATTTAAGCAATACTAGTTTTGCCTTTCTTTTGGTTCTAGCTATGGATTTCGAATTCATAGTTTCCAATGAATACTCTACAAGGACTTGTTCGCTATTGTTTTGGTGATATTGAATAACCCCAAAACTTCCACAACAATCCATACAAGATATCATGTCGATCTAACGAATTTAGATGGTTCACTTTATACCTGATGAGTGTTTGCTACTTCTATCTAATGGTCATTACATTTACACCAATGATTTATTTGGCGCCATCTATTCACCCACTTGATAAAAACATATCACATTGCAATGCTTTGCACTTCGACGTATCAAATGCATTGCATTTCACAATTCTTTATGCCAATCTTAAAACATCAAATTTCATTACTATTGATCAAGTCATAGTAAGTGTATTCTCTTTTATCTTTAATACCCCTTCATGTTGAATTACTTTGATCATATCAAAATAGTTACATGCTCATGTTTCCTTTGGTAAACCTTTTACAAAGTTCAAACAATCACAATATAATAATCACCACTTTGTTGAAATACGATACATCGAGTATGTATTTTCTTGCAACAATTCATCAAACACTTTGCATTCATACAATACACGGTGTTTTAGTTATATTGCCGAACTTGGGCATGATTCATATGTGACAAGAAATCAAATGTCTTTCCCATATTATCAACATAACTTCAAATTTAAACAATGGTTTCATTCAAAAATGAACATATGATTAAGTTGGGTTTTTTTCAAGGCATTTTCAATATTTTACAAAAATGAACATATGATAATTCACACTAATCGAACAACATATGAACACAAATAGAAATCATTCATAGAAGCAGAATAACTGTTTGTTCTAAACTCATATGAATAACTGTATCACGAAGTGTGAGACACACTTAAGAAGTTCACAATCCATCGATTACAATAATCATCCGAAAATGATAAATTAAATGATAAATATTGAGGGACAATGTCGTTGGCCATCATCATCATGCTCGCCATCAACACGCAATGTCACCTCCTCTCCAGCAAGCAGCTCTCATGGAGATGGACATGTTTTCACCAAATCAGAACAAGTATCAAATACTTTAACAATGCAACAAGTGTTTGCAAGATTATAACAATTATAAAACTATATATCAAATATATACCTTCGTCATTAGGTTTAACCTTTACGTTATGGAAACGTAATATGAACTCCTAGAAATCCAGTGTTCCCGTATCACCACTCATAATGCAAGTCTGGATGTGTCCTTCATAGCTGGGAGGCAGCCATCTAGTGGTCCATGAAGTAAACAACTCTTGTGTGTGCATCCCGCATGCGCTCCAAGTGACTCTCCAAACAAGTGTGTTCCTCCATGTGTATGGAAAGGAAATCTCCAAGCAACTCGTGCTCCCATATGTGCACCTGGCTTACAAATCTCGCTCTCAGCCGACCTACCATCCCATGCGGATCAAGATCACCAATGAGCGGATGTAATTCATTCACCATCCCGTATGGCATAATCACTTGAATGTAAATGGACATCTCTTGATGAAAATGGCGGTCTACCCGCTCATGTGGGGTCTCATAGTGATCTGGCTCATCTAGATACAGCGCGAGGCATATGTAATCTACCACTTTATTCCTAGTGAGGATATCATTCAGACGCATAAGCCATCTGGGAAAGTTTCATCCATCAAGTCTACGTTTTTCACCAACTACCCACTCATCAACATCAAAGTAAGATTCACAGTGATCCATCTCTACATTTATAATTGCAAAAAGTAATTTAGACTAAGTTTATAATTATATGAGTTAAACAAGAACTCCACTAAAATTACTATCCCAGAAAGGTTTTAGTGATTACTGAAGGGAATATGCCCGAGAGGAAATAATAATGTGGTTATAATCTTATTCCTTGTTCATGATAAATGTTTATTTTGCATGCTATAATTGTATTAATTGGAAACATTAATACATGTGTGTTTAATGAACAAATAAAGGGTTCCTAGTTATGCCTGGCTTATAAACTAGCTCGTCGATTAACAAGATGATCAAGGTTTCTTGATCATGGACATTGGATGTTGTTAATAACGAGGTCACAACATTGGTGAATGATGTGATGATCATTCATCTGAAGTATATCATTACGATCAAAGTCATCGTGTTTAAATTTCTATAACATCATACAGAGTAATTCTAGTCCTTAGACCATGAGATCATGTCAATCACTAACACTAGAAGAATAACTTGATAACATCAAACGTCACACCATAATAGGGTGACAATAAAGGTGGGTTCAGATACTCTGGAGGTGTTATGTTGAGGCTCAAGGATCAAGAGTGGGATTTTTCCATCCTGATGACGGATATATATACTCTAGGCCCTCTCGGTGATATCACATTCAGATAGCTTGCAAGCAAGTGATGTTATCACTAGAATGTTATATCACGGGAACAAGAAAAGAGTGCATGTCGGTAACGAGATCAAACTAGGTATGGAGATACCGATGATCGAATCTCAGACCTATAATATATCATGATACAAAGGGATTTAGTTACCACTACAAGAAAAATGGCTTTTACAACAGACGATTTTCGTGGTTGAAGGCCCATTTTTCATGGCTAAAAAGTCTTCTACGATGGATGCCCTTCGTGGTAAAAGCCCCATCACAAAAGAATCTACCATAGTTTTTTTCTGACCGTGGCGGATCGCACCCTTCAGCCATGAAAACTTGCTCTGTCGTAGATGTATTCGCCAGCCACGTTGACTACTGACGTCATGCAAAATGACATGTGGCAAACACCGTTAACGCCAAGTTACCGTTGTTAACGGCCACAGAAACGGTGGTAGAAGCCAGGCCCAACTAAGGCCTGCTAATAATTAAGTGGGCAGACCCATTAGGAGAACCGAATAAGATTATGGCCCGTTACTGTTTCGTACGGTGCTGTTTGAAATGGGTCTAAAAGATGCGCCCAGCAGCGGCCCGTGAAAGTCAGGCCCGTTATTGTTTCGGCTTACAGAAGACCACATTGTTCGAATACTCTGCAGCCTGTTAACAGCCTGCGTCAAGTAGGCTTGATATTGATAAGGCCCACGGTTAGCCCGTCACTGTTCTCACAGCTCGTCCCGAGCCGCCTACGAACGACCCACTTTTGAGAAGGTCCGATACTGTTCTACCCTTTTACTATTCTAGCTTGTTACTGTTCTGGCCGTCTACTATTCACGTCTGTTACTTTTGTGGACCTTTATTGTTCTGGCCCGTTACTATGCTTGTTGCCACTGTTCAAGCCTGCTACTGTTCAAGCCTGTTATTTTTCTGGCCTGTTACTTTTCTGGCCTGTTACTGTGTTGGGTTGTCACTGTTCTGGTATGCTGGTGTTTTCCTGTTACTGTTTTAGCATGTTATTGTTTTGGCCTATTCTTATTTTGGCCTGTTACTGTTTTGGCATGTTACTGTTTTGGCATGTTACTGTTCTGGCTTTCTACTATTTTCGCCAGTTACCGCTACTGTTTCGGTCTTTCTAAAGCCCATGCAAGTATTATTAGCGAGCATCTTTTACTGTTCATGGAAGGTGCAATACAGGAAGGGCAAATAACAAACCCCTATATAGTTACCTGATCGACCTGGCTGGCGCAGTTATGGTACCGCCAAGCGTGGACGGCGTCAACTAAATGCCTACATGGCCTATGCGAGTTATCTAGATATTACATCAGCTACAAACTTCTTAAAAATATTACATAATATGAACAAAAGGGAAAGAAAATTCAGCATTTCAGTTGCCAGTCAAGTTGATAGCAGAGTCCTCAATTTTCTTTCTCAGTCCATCAATTGCAATTCCCTTTGAGTGTGATAACTACATTGGAAGACCACCTCGAGACATGATCTTGCAGTCACCTCTTTGGTGGCGATAGCAATAATTGCAGTCTGAAACTAACTAATAACAAGTTAATACGTCAAAGAAGACAAACTACTCATAGCTAAGAATGAACTAGATAGGAATTATAACTGCATAATACGAACTTGTAGAGCAGGAATGCAAACCATGAATGAACTATATAGTAGAGGATAGTTATGTCATTGTCTGGGACGAACCAGAACCAGATACGAGATATAATGGTGTGGCTTGTGAACCTGTAGAACAGGACAAACAAGCATTAGACAAGTATGCCAACAATGAAATGAGCAATCAAACAAATTGTTTCTTAGAATTTCAATATAAACTAGCCAGGTCATTTCAGCAAATATATATGGAAGCAGTGGTATCTCCTGGAATGCAAGAGACGTTGGGTGACTCGGAATTTGCGGTGAGCTAGACAATGGCATGCAGTTACTGTCATAGGTAAGAATGAACCACATTGAAATTATAACTGCATCATAGCAGAACTTGTCGAGCAAGAATGGAAAACACGAATGAACTATACAGTAAAGAATAATTATGTCGTTGATTAGGACGAACCAGCACCAGATACAGGAAATATATAATGGCATCACTGGTGGAACTGTAGGTTGTGCAAACCAACATTCTCAATGTTGCCTTTTTGAGCTCTACACAAAGAAAACAAAATAGTAAGTGTTGTAGCTTTTGAAGAACCAGATGGCAACAACAAAATGATAATCAAACTAGTATGAAGAGTTTGAACGGGTACCACGGGGTAGCAGAACGATGCCAGGGACGAAATAATAGAAGGAACTTAGCTCAGGAATAACTAGATAGAGTCAGTAACTGTGGAGCAGGGAATCCACACTAATATTTTCCACTAACATGACATTTTGCAAGAACTACACAATAGAAGGCATTTGCTGGTGTACGGAGCAGCTAAGATAAGAACATATGCATGACAAAATAACAGACATGTGCATGACTTGAAATTTGTAGAACAGTGAATGCAAACCAACATGTCTAATGACCTTGTATGTACTAGCATGAAGAATAGGCATGCCCAATGACTTGTATGTACTAGCACGATTACAAAAATATAGTTCACCGCAACAGGCTTGAACCTGCTATACCGCTAACAAAACAAAAATGGGTTGGAGATCTAGTAACCTTGGTTAGAGAGGCGTCTAAGCATCATCCGTAGCGTGCAAGTGACGTCTAGGTCACCGAGGGTGCTGTGGTTGCGGTGGCTGTTGGCATCTGGGAAGCAAATCTTGGGCGGTTGATGCCGGCGCAGTCAACGGCGACGATCGTGTAGCTGGTCTGGAGTAGTGGAAATGGAACTTGTTGAATTAGATCTCGTCTGGTGGAAAACGATGAAGCTGCTCCGGTACGGTTTGGTAGCTTTTGGCGGCGGGGATGCAGAGCGTGGTCAGTCGACAACACCATAGGCGCGGTCAGCGAGACCTCAGCTCTGTTGGAGTTGTAGAGAAACCCGGTGAACTAGATCTGATGGGGTGGGCATCGATGAAGCGACTCCAGCAGCGATGGAATTGCCGCTGGCCAGTGCGCGTGGTGGTCGTAGAGGTGAAGGCGTGGGAGAGAAGCCTGGGATTTTGGGAGGGCCAGCTGGAAAAACTGTGTGAATCGGGACTATGCAGGTGAACAGAAAAATAATTACGATCGTGCCCCCAAGCTACCGACTTTAGCGTGCCCATAGGGCATCGAAACAATGGGTAGAAAAGGAATGTTAATGTCAATAATTTTTGAAATGGAGGGGCGCAAAATGCTTCAAAGTCAGTCTCTGGTTTCGCCACTCGATTGAGATGTTGGATTTGGCTAATAATAAAAAATGGTAATCCCCCGGTGGGAGATTTTGCCTCAAAGTTTTTGAAACGGTGGGGCGGGAAATGCTTCAAGGTTGGTGTGTGATTTTGTCGGTCGATTGAGATTTGAATTTGGCTACCAGACAAATAATAATAATAGAAAAATGGTACTCCATGGTGGGAGATTTTGTCCCAAAGTTTTTGAAACGGCTAGGCGGGAAATGCTTCATGGTGGGTGTGTGAATTTTCCGCCCGATTGAGATTTTGAATTTGGCTACAGGACAAATAATAATACTGTAATAGAAAGATGGTACTCCATGATGGGATATTTTGCCTCAAAGTTTTTGAAATGGTGGGGCAGGAAATTCTCAAGGTCAGTGTGAGATTTTGCCGCTCGATAGGGATTTTGAATTTGGCTACAAGACAAATAATAATAACAGAAAAATGGTACTCCCTGGTCGGAGATTTTGTTCAAAGTTTTTGAAACGGTGGGGCGGGAAATGCTTCAAGGCTGGTGTGTGATTTTGCCGCTCGATTGATATTTGGGATTTGGCAAGAGTCCAAGTAATACTAGAAAAATTGTACTCCATCGGTGCCAACACCCGGATTTTTAATCCGAGATGCCTGTAATGCCATACATCGCAATCCCAAGATTACCATTTTTGTGAGACATAACAGATTGGATATCACAGTACGTCCTCCATTACAAACCATAATAAGGTCTTACACAAATAAAGGATCTCATGATCTAGTCTTAATACAAACAAGGAGCGGAATAATAAGCATAGCAGTGGGCTCCATCTTCAAAGTCACAGGCAATGCTGACGATGGGAGATAATCCTAGTTGTCGTAGCCGTCCTGCTGTCCATCTTCCTAATAGTCCTCCTCATAGTCTGGCCATGGGAATAGCCAGGGACAAAGCCATGAGTACCCTTTAAGTACTCGCAAACTATCACTAACAAGTAAGGTAGTTCTAGTAGGAATCTTAAGCTCTAGGTTGATTTGCAAAAAGCCAGGTTTATCTAAACTGAGTTCAGAAGTAAAGAAAACTAAGTAAAAGTTCTAAATCACTTTAAGTTGGGAACCTAGTTTTCATACTCACAACCCTGTTATGGTCAAGTCAAAATCACAATTCACTTCACAAGTCATTTTGAAAACATCTGACAACGGAACAGTTTGGCCACTCCAACTGTCCATGACCGCGGATGCGGCTATTCGAATAGTTTGACACTCTGCAGAGGTAGTATACTTTCACCACAAAATTCGATACATCCATCAGGGATAACCCTGAATCATCATACTTAGTATGCGGATAATCAATCATAACCTTTCAATTACACACTCTAGTATAGGCACCTCCCCTATGTAGTCCCTCATCACCGCCGGCCTAACCGGCCTGGACATCACCCTCAACTGGATGTCCAGGCTGATGATGTCGCTGCAGCGGCGAGCACACAAGATGTGCTACTACTCTGGCCGGCTGGATCCGACCCGGCTGTCTCGCCGTGATCCCCGCTACCACAACCTCGGGGAGTGGGTGTGGACCATCACGAAGGAGCAGCTGTCGGAAGGCTGGAAGTTTGGGCTGGCCCCTTACTGCCGCGACAACCACGCGCCCCGGGTAAGTCCTTCTAGCTGGAATTTCTCTTGCTTTTCTTCTTTCGTCATCCGACTGATCTGCTTATGTTTTTTCCTCTTCTGGTAGATGTTCCCCTGTATCCTTCGCGAGGAGGGCGAGACCCCTCTTCAGAACTTCACGGCCGACTTGCCCGAGCCGCGCGCTCGCCGGTCTGGCGAGGAGTCTGACGGGGACGGCGACATCTTCCCTAGTCGGAATGACGAGCCGGCTGCCGATCCCCATGCGGACGTCAACGAGGAGGAGGAGGCCGCGTTGGCTCCCGAGCCGTCACGGCGCCGTGCGACGGACGGCGACTCCAGCCGGTCCGACGCTGGCGGGAGTGGCTCCTGCCGTTCCAGCGCCAGCCGGCCCGCCACGGAGGAGCCGACCCCCAAGAGGAGCTGGACCAGTGCCCTTCCCCCGAGCCGCCTTGGTCGGAAGAAAGGGCCGCCCCCGGTGGTACAGGGGTAAGTCTTCTTCTAAGTGTTTTACTATCTTCCGCTCCTTGTACTTTTCTTGTCTATTTTCGGCTCATTTGCGTCTTTCTTTTTTCCTTTCCTTTTGCCGCTTTAGCATGCTAGTCTCTTTTGGGGCGGCAAGCCCGGCGCGGGCGCCGACTGGGTCGCTGCCCCGCGTGTTGCCCGCGTCTACCTCCGCCCCTCCTTCTTCCAAGGCACCACCCCCGCCACCGCCTCGAGCTGAACCGGTTGAGCCAGCCGGAGCAGGGGGCCCTCAGCCGGCCACGATGGTCCAGTCGGAAACGGTTGTAACCGCCTTGCAGGACGGGGACGGCTCCTCTACAGGGTCACGGAGGGCTGCTGTTGGGAAGGAGCTTCTAGTTGTCGGCGACGACAACTTCGACAGCGAGCCGGGGGAGGAATGGAAGACGGCGCTGGTCGCGGCGAAAGATTCGCTGGCCGCTAACGATGTTGACGACGATGCCTCCTCTTCTGCCTCGCTGATGGATCTTGCCGCCACCCTCAAGCTGGTGGTGAAGGAGATCCGGCTGCTCGAGGCCGCAGCCGGTGGCAACCGGTCCTTCGAACAGAAGCTTGCTACTGCCAACGGTACCTCGTAGAGTAAGTTCGCTTCGTTCAAAATCATCTTTTTTTCTGATAGCTGGTTTTGTCGCAGCTATCCTTGTGTGCGCCCAGCGGGAAATCGATTGCCTGAAGAAGGTGAACAACCGGCTGAGCAAGTCCAATTCTATGCTCTGGCTGCAGAATAAGGACTGGTACGCCAAGGCGGACGCTCTGGAGGCCACTGTGAAGGAGCACGACGCCTCCCTCACCAGCCGGACCAAATCCTTCAACCTTCTCGAGGCCCAGAACAAGGACCAAGAGAAGGAAGTTAAGCGGCTGACGGCGAAGGAGAAGGCCCTAGGGGAAGAGCTGATACAGGTCGGGCACACGGCCAAGGATAAGTTCTCTTTTCCGACTTCCCTCGTCTTTCCGGATCCGGTAGCCGGATCTGACTTTCTTTTCTCTGACAGCCTTTTATCCCGGCGTAGACCTGCTGCCCTACAACCGGCTGCAGGAGAACTAGCCGGGAGAACAGCCGATAGCCTAGGAGCTGGTCGTCCTTCTTGGCGAGGAGGCTGCCAAGCTTTGTCAGGCGGCGCAGGAGATCTTTTCCTTCCTGTGGCCGGATGCTCCGATTCCAGAGATGATGGCGCAGCTAGTCACCAAGGTGGGGGAGGTGCCGGCTACCGTCGACCGGCTGCGAGACTTGGCGGCGCGAGCCAGAGCAGAGATGGCTTTGGCCCTCATGCTCTCCTGGTACAAGGACGCCCGCGTCGAGAAGATCGATGTGGGTTTCCGTGCCGGCGCCGATCTTACCGCCATCCGCCAGGCCCATCCGGAGCTCCAGGCCTCCGCCATCAAGATTGCTGACTATGTGGACACCGACGAGGTGCTCACCGACTCGGAGTCCATCGGCACTTCGGATGCGGAAGCCTCGACGCAACCGGCTGGTGGCGACGCTGGAACCGGATCAACAACCGCGCCTCCTCCGCCTCCCGAGACCGCCGCCAGCCAGGGCGCTCCGCACAGCAAGGGGCCCGCCGTTTAGCTATGACCCCGGGATGCCGGGTGTATTTGTTTATCTTGTCTAGCTCGAAACTTTGTTTGTCTGTGCCGGTTGCTTCTGGCGCCGGCTAAACTCATGGGAGCTTCCTCTCCTCTTTCCTTTTAATGTTAGTCTAAATTATCTTGGTTTGCTCCCAACTTGTGTTTTTTCTGTATGCTCCTTTAAATATTTCATCGATTGAATTTATCTGGCTGACTTCGCTCGGCTGAACGCCTTTAGCCGGGGAACTGCAATTCGATTGGGCGCGCCGGATGCACCTGGGAGTAGCCAGATTGGAGTGGCGTGGCAGTACTTCGAATCTTCTTTCTTTCCTTAAGTCTTCCAGCTTCGTCCGACTAGACACCTCTTAGCCGGTTACCACCGCTGGCTGAACGCCAGCAGCCGGAGGAACTTCCATTCCAGTGGGAGTGTGCCAGCGCACCCACTGTGTGTAGCCCCCGAGATTAGGAGTAGCTGGTGCTGCCAGGTACTTCGAATCTTCTTCTTTCTTCTCCTCCTTCCCTTTCCCTCACCTGGGCTCCAAATACCCGGCTAAACGCCCTTAGCCGGTCGAGAAACTACAAGATTCCATTGGGTGTAGCCCCCCAGATTCAGAGCGGTTGATGAAGGCAAGGACTTTGAATCTTCTCCTTTTCTTCCTGAATTCCGACTCGAAGCAGTCGTGCAAAAATATACACGCACACATACATTCTTACACGTTAGTAGGTTAGTCTGCTAAACTGTAGCCGGAAGGCGGATTTGTTTTTTGAAAACCAACTTGTGCTTTTCTGGACACTTAGTCATTTTCCCGTGTGCTCTGCTGTTTCCGCTGCGTCCTTGCAGGGAAGCCGGGTTGCGGTCTGCAGCCGGAATCGAAGGGAGCTGACAGTACATTGCGCACGGTACTAACAGCTTAGCAGCCGGATCGTCTTAAGCTAGTTGCGGGGCCGGGACGCCCGATCTGTCGCATCTTCTCCCCGTTTTTCACGTGGGATGCCTCGGGCTTTTGCTCTTGCTAGCCGGACAGCCGGGTTGCGGTCTGTAGCTGAGATGAAGAGTGGGCCTCTGACATCGTCGCACATTACTCAGTCGGTTTGTTGATTTTAGCAGGTCGAGCTAGCCGACAAGCCCCAAGAAGGGATTGCCGGAGCCGGAAAAACTGAACCGGAAAATAGATGCATACAAATTTCTAGCAAGGAGCCCCCGAGTATCTCGTAGGGGTCCGCATTTTCATTCATAGGGTTTGCAGAATACATACACTATCTGGTGACTAGGTGTAAAACGGGCGTAGCAAGGCCGCGTTCCAAGGGCGCTCTGTCTCCTCATCCGACTTGTCCATCTTGTTCTTGCGCGGCTGCTGCACGTCGATGAGGTAGTAGGAGTCGTTGGGCAGCGTCCGGCTGATGACGAAGGGACCCTCCTAGGGTGGCGATAGCTTGTGCATGCCCTTCATGTCCTACACCAGCCGGAGGACCAGGTCTCCTTCGCGGAACGCGACAGGGCGGATCCGGCCTGAATGGTAGTGGCATAGGCATTGCTGGTACAAGGCCGATCTGGACAATTCCAGTTTGCGAGCCTCCTCGAGGAGGTCCACACCATCTTCTCGCGCCTCTTGGTTGGCCTTTTCATCGTAGAGGAGCTTGCACGGAGAGTCGAACTCGATGTCCGCGAAGAGGACGGCTTCCGATCCGTAGACCAGGAAGAACAGGGTGTAGCCTGTTGATCTATTCGGCATGGTGCGGAGGCTCCATAGCACGGCCGGAAGCTCCTCGATCCAGCATCCGGGCGACTGCTCTAAAGGCTCGATGAGGCGTGGTTTGATGCCAGCTAGGACTAAGCCGTTTGCCCTTTCGACATGCCCATTGGACTGTGGGTGCGCGACGGAAGCAATGTCCACCCGGCTGCCCTTGTTGCTGCAGAACCGGGCGAAGGCCCCCTTGGCGAAGTTTGTGCCATTGTCGGTGATGATGCAGTTGGGGTAGCCGAACCGGTTGATGATGTCGGTGAAGAAGGTGACGACTATCGCCCCATCCAGCTTCCGGATGGGCTTGGCCTCGATCCACTTTGTAAATTTTTCCACCGCCACCAGAAGATGGGTCATGCCCGCGTGCGCCCGCTTGAAGGGACAGGCCATGTCGAGGCCCCAAACATCTAAGGGCCAGGTGATCGATATGGTCTTGAGCACCGAAGCCGGCATATGCTTAGGCTGCCCGAAGCGTTGGCACCCATTGCACGCGCGGACTAGCTGTTCGGCGTCCTCGAGGGCGGTGGGCCAATAGAAACCATGGCGAAACACCTTGGCAACTATCGCCCTTGACGAAGCGTGGTGCCCGCACTTACCCTGGTGGATGTGCTTGAGGAGCCGGTAGCCTGTGTCCACGTCGACACACCTTTGGAAGATGCCGGATACGCTGTACTTGTACAATTCTTTGTTGATGATGGTGTACATGTGCGCGCGGTGCCGGATTTGCCTGGCCTCCACCTCATCATCCGGAAGTTCCCCGTTGGCGATGTAGTTCATGAAGGGATGTGCCTAGGATGGTATCTCCTGGATGGCAAGGATGCTTCCGCTCTCTGGTTGATGGTCGTTAGGGGGCCGTCCAGACGAGGTACCCGGGACGGCAGCCCCCGAGCCGCATGATGAGTCGGCAGCCCCAGGGTCTTGCGAGCCGGAGGGTACTGACTTGCCGGAGTTGGTGCGGGCCTTCTTCTTTGGGGTTCTGCCGGCTCTGCATCTGCCGCACCGTCAACCGAGGCGCTCCCTGCCGATATGATGGAATCCGACTCGGGGGACGGGTTGATGGAGGGCTTGCGCAGGTGCTCCAAGGAGACCCCGGGTGGGATCGCCTGCCTGGTGGATCCGATTCGTGCGAGCAAATCGGCTGCCTCATTGTTGACGCGAGGGACGTGATGGAATTCACATCAGTCGAAGGAAGCACTGAGCTTCTGTATGTGGAACCGGTAGAGAGCCATGTTTGCATCACGGGCGTCCCACTCTCCGGATACCTGCTGCACCACCAGATCCGAATCATCGAAGCAAAGGATTCGGTTGACACCAATCTCTCTGGCTAGCCGGAGGCCGTGCGCCAATGCCTCGTATTCGGCTATGTTGTTGGAGGCCTTGAAGTGGATCTGCAGGACGTATTCCATCCAGTCGCCTTTGAGCGAGGTGAGCATGATGCCGGCTCCCAAGCCCCCGAGCATCTGGTGGGAGGTATTGGGTCTCGGCCCAGTCGACGAGGAAGTCCACCAACGCCTGTGACTTGATCGTGAGTCGGGGCTCGTACTGGATGGAGTAGGCGGCGAGCTCGATGGCCCTCTTGGCGACTCGTCCGGTGGCGTCCTTGTTGTCGATGATTTCCGAAAGGGGTGCGGTGCACACGACATTAATCGGATGCTCCTGGAAGTAGTGCTTGAGCTTCTTGCATGCCAGGTACACGCCATAACACATCTTCTGGTAGTGGGGGTAGTTCTGCTTGGAGAGGGAGAGAACCTCACTGAGGTAGTAGACGGGTCACTAAACCGGCTGAGCCTTGTCTTCCTCGGGGCGCTCCACCACCAGGACGACGCTGATGACCCGGCTGATGGCTGCTATATAGAGCAACGTCGGCTCCTTGCTAGCCGGCGTGGCTAGAACCGGTGATGTGGATAGCATGCGCTTGAGGTCATGAAAGGAGGTGTCGGCTTGTGAGGTCTAGGAGAACTTGTCCGTCTTCTTCATCAGTTGGTACAACGGGAGTGCCTTCTCCCCCAACCGGCTGACGAAACGGCTGAGGGAGGCTAGGCATCCGGTGAACTTCTAGACTCCAAGCAGGCTCCTGGGCAGCTGCATCCTCTTGATGGCCACGATCTTTTCCAGATTCGCCTCGATCCCTCGTTGCGATATGAGGAAACCGAGTAGTTGGCCGGATGGGACTCCGAAGACGCATTTCTCCGGGTTCAACTTCATCTGGTATTTCCGGAGGTTGCCGAATGTCTCTCCCAGGTCTTCGAGGAGGGTGTGCTTCTCCTTGGTCTTGATGACCACATCTTCCACGTAAGCGTGCACGTTTCGGCCGATCTGTGAGTGCAAGCACTTCTGCGTGTAGCGCTGATAGGTAGCGCCTGCATTCTTCAGACTGAAAGGCATGGTTACATAGCAAAAAACCCCGTATGGGGTGATGAATAATGTTTTTATCTGGTCAGCGGGGTTTAGCCGGATCTAATTGTAATCGGAATAACAATCTAAAAAAGACAACAAATCACAGCCGGCCGTGGAATCGATGACTTGATCAATACGAGGCAATGCGAATGGGTCTTCCGGGCACGCCTTGTTCAGGCTGGTGTAGTCGATACACATGCGCCAGGTCTTGTTTTTCTTCAACACCAGGACTGGGTTTGCCAGCCAGCCCGGGTGGTACACTTCCATGATGAACCCGACTGCAAGGAGCCGGGTGATCTGGTCGCCGATAATCTTCCTCTTCTCCTCTCCGAACCGGCGTAGAGGCTGCTTGACCAGCTTGGCATCCAGATGCACATGAAGTGAGTGCTCGGTGAACTCCCTCGGTACACCTGGCATGTACTTGGGTGACCATGCAAAGATATCCCGATTCTCACGGAGGAAGTCGACGAGCGCGCCTTCCTATTTGCTGTCCAAGTTGGCACCAATGGTGACGAACTTGGTCGGGTCGGAGTGGTCAAGCAGGATCCTCTTCGTCTCCTTTGCTGGCTGGAAAGCTCCTTCTCCAGCCGGCTTCCTGCTAGCCGACATATCTTGCTGGGCCATGGCCACATTGCGCATGATCACGCGCTTCTCTTCGGCTATATGAGGGCCTCTGCCAGTTTGGAACCGGCCGAGGTGCACTCCATCGACCGCCTGAAGCAGCCGGCGATGGTGATCATGCCGTTTGGTCCCGGCATATTCGTCTTGAGGTATGCGTAGTGGGGGATGGCCATGAATTTGGCGAGGGCGGGGCGCCCGAGGAGAGCGTGGTAGGAGCTCGCCAGGTTTACCACCTCGAACCAAATCGGCTCGCGGCGAAAGTTTTCCTCGGTCCCGAAGATGACGTCCAGCTGGATTTTACCCAGCGGGGCACAAGCCGGTCTCGGCAATACACCTTGGAACGTTGTGGTAGTCGGGCATAGGTCGCATTCGTGAATGCCCAGCTTCTCCAGCGAAGACCGGTAGAGGAGGTTGAGGCTGCTGCCTCCGTCAATGAGGACGCGCGAGAAGCGGCAGGTGCGCTCGTTGGAGATGATGAGGGGGTTGAGCACCATGGGGTAGCCCCCGGGAGTCGGCAGCTGCTCAGGCTGGTCTTCTCAGCTCCAGGTGATGGGGGTTTCCGACTAGTTTAGGTACTCGGGGACCAGAGAGACGATGGTGTTGACCTCCTTAGAGTGTCGCCTGCGGCTGTGCTTGTCGTCCAGCTCTGTCTCGAAGATGTGGTAGGCGGCGTGCGGCTGGGGGTAGCCGTTGTTGTTGTTGCCGCCGTTGCCACCATTACCATCATTACCGTCTCCCCTAGCCGGTGGTGGTGGTCCACTAGGAGGGGGCGGGGGGAGACGTTGCTGGTTACCCTAGTCCTTTAGCTGGCGAGTCGAGCTGCAGTTCTGGGTGGTGTGCGTAGCCGGTTTGAAGGGACCTCTATGCCACTTGCACGGGATGTCAAACATCTGGTCGAAGGTGAGCCATGGCTTATACCTTCTTGCATCGCTAGCCGTAGGGTCGGGCGCGCCCTCCACAGCATTGACCTGCCGCGCGTGGTAGCAAGGTTTCTGCTGTCCGGCCTGGCGGTCCCCATGGAACCGGTTGTCGTTGCCATTGCGTCTAGAGGATCCGGCTTCTCTAGCCTGATTGCTCGGACGGTCACGAGCCGGCTCAGTAGGAGTCGGACGCCCGTCAGCACTTACTCGGAGGGGCATCTTCATGGCGGCATCCGCCGTGCCGTACTGGTCCGCTACCGTCATGAGCTCCACCATGGTTTTCGGCTCGTCACACAGTAGCCGGTGACGAAGCATGGTGCCTTCTCGGCATCCCTCGGTGAAGAAACCAATGGCTTGGCTCTCCAGGATGCCCTTGGAAGTGTTGTGCAGCTCCGTCCACTTGGCGAGGTACTCGCGGTCGGTCTCGCGGTCGCCCTGGACGTACAAGGCCAGGTCGCGTGGGCGTCCCGGACGCTTGTACATGCCATTGAAGTTGCGGACAAACACCTTCTCGAAGTCTAGCCAGGCGTTGATGCTGTTGGGTGCGAGGTTGTTGAGCCATGTCCTCGCCGACCCAGTTAGCATGAGGGGGACGTAGCGCACAGCTATGCGCTTGTTCCCGTGGGAAATGCCGACTGCTGTAGTGTAGTCGGTCAGCCAGTCTTCCGGCCTCATACTACTGTCATACTTGGGGGTGTCCCTGGGCGGGGTGAACTTATCCGGAAACGGCTCGTTCCGGATGCGGGGTCCAAAACAAACCGGTCTGGTGGAGTCTTCTTCCTCCATAACGCGCGCCTGAGCGAGGAGCTCGATGCGGTCACGGGCATCCGGGTGATCCGGGTTGGGCGCTCCCACTCGGCCCGAGAGACGGGAACCGGCGGGTCTTGGCGCTGCGGTTTGGGGAGGGGGAGGCGGTGGGTTGCTGTTCACCATTTGTTCCTAGCGCTGCTGGCCCTTGCTGCCCGAACCGCGACGCTTGCTGTGGGCCTTGGCCGGCTGAGGGGAGGATTCCTGTTGGGTGTCGCGAGGCGCGCCCTTGCTGTTGATGGGTGGCCTGCTCCCTTTGGAGTAGCTGGGGTCCTCCTGCATCTGCCGGTTGGCGTCAGCCTGCTCGTCCGCGATCCGGAGGAGCTCCTGCACTCGAGCGTGTTGGCTGGCTCGCTCCTCGCCCTCCAAGTTGGGCAGTTCTTTTGCTGCGGCTCGTGTTGCGCGTAGGTTCTTGATGGGCGTGCTGTAGGTGGGCCGGATGAGGGCGGGCGCGGGATCCGGTTCCCCATCCTTTTCCATCCTTCTGCCTAGCTCGCCGCCCCAGCGTCGCACTTGGCCGCACCGGCTCGGCTCCGCGGTAGCCACGGTGAAGCCGTGCGCACAGCCGTACTCCCGCTGGGTGATCTCGAGTTGCTTGCGGGTCGCGCCAGCTCCATGGCCTCTTGGAGGAGAAGCTATCTCTCCATGGCGAAGTTGTCCTCCGCCTCCTCCGGGTTATCCCCGAGGTTAACCGGTACGAGGAGCCGATCCATGTCCTCCTCCACCGGGTTCTGGGGCTGCGGTGGCGCAGAGGTTCCACCGTCGTCCGCGCCCCGCTCCCGCGGCTGGCGGGGGTGGGAACTGGAGCCGGCCATCATGACCTCGACGTTGTAGGAAGCGATGGAGGTGCGGCTGCCTAGATGTGGCAGCTCCACGACGGAGACGATCTCCCTAGGGAAACGCTCCAGAATGGTGGCGACGTAGACAGGGAGGTCGCCGAAAAGCAGGATGGAGCCGTTCGCCGGGAAGGAGGTTCCGGCGAAGCAGGAAGCGTTGTCGATGACACAGTCAAATTTGCCGAGCGTGAACACCAGGCTGGGGACCACGTGCTCACCGGCTGAATTGCGGGGTCCTGTGCGGAACGTGACTCCAGTCGAAGCCATTAGCCCCACGGTGGGCGCCAACTGTCGTTGTATTGGGAACGACAGTACCTAAGCAGGTTAGATAGATGTGTGGGGCCTAGTAGGAAAGCTATCAACGGCATCCGCAGGTGGGATTGGATACAAGCAAGCGTAGCTGGACGCAGGAAGTACCCAGGTTCGGAGCCCTCGTGATGAGGTAAAGCTCCTACTCCTGCCGATCTGACTATGAGCGATATACGGGATACAAGGCTCCTTGAGCTATATTCTCTAGCTACTGCCTTAAATGCACACACACCAACCCCTTCTACTGAGGCCCTGCCTCTCCTTATATAGGCAGAGAGGCAACGGTCTCACTGGCCAGTCCGGCTGGCGGGTCCCAGCCGGATGGTCATCTATAGTGTCTGGTACAACTATGTCCCATCAGAGTACGAGCGGTATGGCCGTCATGGGCACAGTGAACACCGTGCGAGCCTGTTGTCAACATCGGGCCAGTATTCCCGCATCACCCCGCGAAGTCTTCGGTATGGCCGAGTAGTTGCCAGTCTTGTTGTCGTACCACGCACTGTGCTGCACGTCGCCCAAACCTCCTGATTGGTTCTAGCTACGCTGCTGTATCCGGCTTGACTTGCCTTGTCCGGCTACGTTCAGCCAGCCGGGCGTGATCCGACTGCCATAGTTCTTGTCTGGTTGGGGTATCCAGAGGTCATCCCCCCGACACCGGGCAATTCATCTGGGAATACGTCGGGGTATTCACAGACTACTCTGACTTGGTCTATGGTTGGTTGCGCTAGACTCTTGTTGCATTTGAATTGACGGGACAAGGTTTCAGATACATGCTCTACTGATACTCCAGAGCTACTGGTCATGGTTATGGCTTTCTTGGCACAGCCGATCAATCCTTTATGTTTCGACATCCAATCCATTCCTAGTACTACTTCCAAACCTTTGGTTCCAACTACTATTAGATTGGCATAAAAATCTATCCCATGGATTCTGATAGGTACAGCCTTGCAATTTTTTCTAGCTTTGGTGGTTGAACCAGGAAGTTGAACTATCATAACATGCTTCAATTTTGTTGGTTGAATCTTACTAGTGCATGCAAATTCTTCTGTAACAAATGAGTGCGATACCCAGCACGGCATCTGGCGCTTCCTGGGCTTCTTCAGCATTCATGTGAAATAGATGGCCATTGTAGTTGAGCGAATTCCCTGGGGCAAATCTTCGTCCAGGCTGAACACATCGTTGCTGCTAAGATGGGGCATTCACATTGGTGGTGGCTGCAAGCTTCTTGGGACACTCATTGGAGTAGTGACCCTTGACTCCACATTCAAAGCAAGTAATCTGGGACATGTCTTTGGTTGCAATAGGCATGACATTGCTTCCAGTCCTTGGGGCAATATTGTTTTTGTTGTTGTTGTTGTTGGACTTGGGCGGTGCACGGTTGAAATTATTGGAGTTGCCGGGGTTGTTGTTATGATTTCCTCCAGACTTCAAGTTTCCTCCGCTACGATTGGTGATGGGGACATGCCGAAGGGGGTATGCCCAGCAGGACGTTCCGATTGGGCTGAAGACCCTGCGAGTGGGCCTGAAAGATGGCGACTTGAGTGCGACTGAGGAAAAGGCCTGGCGACTGGAAACTGAAGGCCCAGAAGCGTACTTGAAGCCCGGTCGGATTAGGTCAAAGCCTCCGAATCCTTATCTTGTTCGGTTGTAACTTGTAAACCCTAGCGAGGTGCCTCATATATAAACCTCCCTAGAGTATCCTGAGGGCTTACGTTCCATCATACACCCCCTCAAGCGACTCACTGCTTAGACGCCGATCTCGCCACCCCTGTAACTCGCTCTCCATTAATCCAATCTAGCAGGAGTAGGTCTTTACTCTCCGGGGGGCTGAACCTGGGTAAACCATGTGCATCCGCCCCCATCTCGCACCGCAGATGGTCGCCAGCTCTTCCCCACGTTACAATCAATCGCTGCCAGTAGCAGCGACTGTCGTGGCCATTTCCGCGACATTGGCGCCCACCGTGGGGCATAGCAGGACTGGCCTGAGTTCTGCGGCGAGACCCTATTCGCCGATCGACCGGCCGCATGATCGCCGTCGCTGGGATCTTACAGATCCTAACCAGCAGCTACATCCCGGCATCACGCCCGGTCACTCACGGCGCGGTGATGCTGGTCGGCTCCATCAACCTCTTCGTCGGACCCTAAACCCTAAACCCTAAACCCTTGGCTCCATCACGGGGTCCGTCGCACCGTGATCTGCACTTGGAGGAGCAGGTCCGCTCGATCAGGAGCCTCGTCACCGAGTACGACTCGGCCACCAGCGAAGCGACCGAGACCAACACCGCCACTAATGACGAGGCCCTAAACGATGACACCGACTCCGCGACCCCTGCCTCGGTCGACAGATCTATCACCACCGCATCACGAGAGGACTCCATCACGCGAGTCTCCAACCCGGAGGATTTTGAGGACCCTTCCATCCTCGGGATCTTTGACTCCGATTCCGGCTCAGAGTCGCCTGAAGACTTCCGCGCCAGATCCAATCACTTTAACGCGATCTACATGGTGGGGAGCACGGTCGCCCCGCGAGATGCGTTCTCCATGCCGATCCGGCCGAGCGCTACGGCCACAGAGGTGGAGGAAGCCCGCCTGCGACTCGCGGAGGCGCAACACAACAAACTCGCCGAGCGCGAGAAATACCGCCTCGAGCGGGAAACAGCGCGGGAGCTATCGCTCTATCACCAGCGCCGCATCAGGACCCACCTGAACTCCAACGTCCAGGGCCGTGTCCTGAACTTCAACGACGAAAGTGACCCTGCACGCGTGGCCAAGCGTGAATACTGCGAAAACGCGCCACCAGGCGGAAGCAACCCCGCGAGACCACCACCCGGCGCACCGGCGACCGGAGCCCCTCCACCACCCATTGGCCGCGCGCCCCCGCCAAACCAACTGCGGATCATAATCTCACCTCAAGCCTGCGACGCCAACGGACTACCACTCTACTCCACCCCGATGGACAATGTCGTCGCGGCCGACGTCGCAGTCGCCAACCTCGACGTCCAAGGTGATGGCGCGCTACAGATCCAGTACGCCAAGGCCCTACTCGCCAGGGCCGTCGAGCAACAAGCAGCGGGAGTCGACCCGCGGGGGCGGATGTATTCCCGTTCCTCAGCAAGCAGAGCGGTCACCCCACCGTCACCAACGCATTGACCTACCCTCCACCGCAGCCCCTAGAGAATTAGCCATGGGCCGCCAACCCTGCGCTGTCCACCAACAAACCGCGACCGGCGAATAACACGGTCGCCGCCAACGGGCAGCCCATCGATGCCCGAACGCACATCGTTAATAACCAGGCGTGGCGGGCATGCCAGCCCAATGACTTGAGGCATGCCCTCACCAACCGCGGCGACCCGGAACTGTTGGGGGGATACCCCCGGGTAGGGTCACGCTGGGGTATAAAGGCCGAGTTAGCCGAGGTACGGCAAGGTCAAAGCAGGTGCTGGCCGAGTCACCTCAAGGCAGGCCGAATCATGGGGTAACCCAGACCAGGGGATGTCCACCTATTTGAGTCTCAACCAATTTATATCGTAAGTCGGTGAGATATATCTAACTTGTATGCAGGTACAGGTATGGCCGGATCTACTATGTACGATCTAGCTTACAAGAGAAGGAAGGTATCTCGCTGGTCAAAGGGTGACCACTGTACGCAGAGCGTGAGCAAAGCGGACAGAGGCCAGGACCACCGAGGCGTGGCCGACAAAGGTGACGAAGCCTGTGTCGGGTGACGCGGGCGCCGCAGAGGCTCACGTAGCCCCTGCATGGATGACACTGGGTTAAAGTGACCCGGTCAGCTTACTATTTTGGGAGGAGGCATATCCCTTGGAATGTGCCTCCACGTATGCCCTAATTGGAGACCTAGCCACCCCTATATAAGGAGGGCTAGGGCCTCTGTAGAAGGGGTTGGTCGGAGAGAGATTGAGCTCTAGAGAGTTGTGTGTGTTCCTAAGGGCTAGCTAGTCATGAGAGTAAGAGAGTTCCTCCTTCCTCCTCTCCCCAATACAGCTCAAGGAGCACTTGTAATCTGTGGAAATGAATCAAATACAAAGCTACTGTGTGTGGAATCACCACACTATCCCTCCCTGGATTCCCCTAGTGCATTTAGTCCCCACCTTTAGCCTATCCATGGCATCTGCCGTGACACCACCACGACAGTTGGCGCCCACCGTGGGGCTAGCGGCGCTAGCAGGGGTGAAGATCTGGACAGAAAACCTCATCGGCACCGGCGAACGCATCGTCTCCGGGATCGTTCAATGCTTTGGAGCACTGGACTTTGTCAGTGACAACGCTGGCTACTTCGACAAGTGTCCTCTTCCGCGCAATGGCCTCTTCGTCAAGCTCAGCGCGCACAAGATCTACGTTGCTATCGATGTGTCGTGCGTTCACCCGCGACACGTCGTCGAAGGAGGCGAGCCACCCCTTAGCATGGTTCACGGGGCGCGTATCACTCGCTCCCCGGACTGTGCCGAGGTAATGATGACTGCCCCTGGCGCTGGCACAAGCAAGGATCCGGCACCAGATCCGGAGGTAACGCCTAAGGCACCGAGGAAAGGTAGAGGTCCTCCACTAGAGAGGCCAGAGAATGTGTTGCAACAAGCGATGGATAGCTTGGCAAACCCAGTAGCAGCAGCGGTAGATCCGGCTCAGGCACAGGCCGAGCTAGAGGAAACTAGGCAAAAAATACTAGAGGGTGCGAAAAAGATAGCGGTGGCTCAGTAGTCGTTGAACATGACACTGCGTGAGTATGCAAAGGCAAATAAGGTAGATGCTGTAAAAGTAAAGGGGAGAAACCTCATGAGTGAAATGAACAAAGAGGGTGATACTAGGATTGAGGAGTCATAGAACTGTTTATCCGTGGGGCTGCCGAAGTATAGTACCCCGGCAAAAAACCTCAGAGCAGCAGATGCAGCTGCGTCCGAGTTAGAGGGTCTGACGGGTGAAGCCCGTCAGTCACAGTAAGATAGGGTCAATGAGTTGGTTCGCATCGCGAACAGGCAAAATGAGGAATTTCTCAGGGCTAACCCGGAGAGGGCTGGGGCCTCCAAGATCATTCATTCGGTGGTGGGTAACCCGGAGAAATCCGCTGGAGCTGCATCGTCTCCTCATGGTGGTCCTATGAGAGAAGAGGTAGTAACCTCGGCCAGGAGGAACAAACAGATAGTCCCGTATGACCCGGCAAGGGCAGGGAAAGGGAAAGAAGTGCAGAGAGATGAGGATCGACAAAGTGTGAGCCGAGGTGAAGCTGACCGACGTAACCGCGACCAAGGCAATCCCGGTCAAGGGAATGCTGTAAACGGCAATGCCGGGCAGCGTAACTCGGCAGGAGCAAGACAACCGCAGCAGCGGAATATACCAAGGCAAGAGCAAAGTGTCGGCCAAGGTATGCAACAGAGAGGTGCTCCACGAGAGCAAGACAGATATAATGATGGTGATTCGGAAATGGTGAACGCAGGATACCCAAGGCCGGACTATCATATGATAGGGTCAAGACTGGGGAGCAGGGATTTGATGCGTAACGATGCCAAGTTAAAACTGGATCGGCTATATAGGTCGGAGCAAATTGAATGTCAAGGTCCCCCGGGTCCTGCATGTTTTGGTCCCCGGATCATGAAGCAACCTCCGGTACCTAACTTCCAATTACCTAGAGGCACAAAAACATATGATGGCAGCACAAAGCCAGAGGATTGGTGGATTAACCATGCTACAGCTGTAAAAATTGCTACAGGCAACTTGAGATGGGTTGTGAGATACGTACCCCAGATGTTGGAGGGGCCTGCGAGGGTATGGCTAAACAATTTGCCGCCCGGAAGTATTAACTGTTGGATTGACTTTGAGGAAATGTTTGTAAGCAACTTCTCGAGCATGTATCAGAGGCCGAATAGGCCACATACCCTAGCAATGTGCAAGCAGAAACCGAATGAGACAAACCGGGAGTTCCTGGCCCGGTGGTGTACCGTGCGAAACTCCTGTGAGGGTGTAATTGAGTCACAGGCCATAGCATGGTTTGTGCAAGGGTGCAGATATGCAAGCATGTTGTGGCAAAGATTGCAAAGGGAGATGCCAACTACGTTGGCAGAGACAATCTGGATCACTGATTCGTATGCCTTGGGTGATCCGACTCAACCCAGGTTAATGCCAAGCGAGTCAAACGAGGAATACTACCAGAGAGATGGAGCCGGGTCATCCCGGAGGAATGATTACCGAGGAAAAAGAAGAGATTACAGACCGGATTACCGGTATAGTTCACAACAAGTTGCTGCTGTGAATCAAGATCAATCTGGTGCAGGAACCAATCAGCGTCAGAAAACTAGAGGACAACAATGGACACCGAGAAATGATGGCAAGAAAACTTGGAGGCCAGAGCAGAAGAAACAGTGGCAAGAAAAGAAGGACCATCCGAGGTATACTTATGAGTCAATGCTGGATCAGCCGTGTAAATTTCACACGCCAAATCCGAGTAACCCAGCGGGTCATACGACTCGGCAATGTGAGTGGATGAGGAAGATAAAGCAAAGTGGTTCAGGGAATGCTCAGGCACCTCGAAATGATCAACCTCGGCAGGAGTTACCCCGATAGCAATTGCTCTCCGGAGCAAACATGCAACAGTTAATGTTGCCTCCCCCTCCGCCGAGGTATGACAACCATGAGAGAAGGGATGCAGTGCATCAATTGGAAGACCAGGATCAACTGGATCAGAGGTACCCCGGAAACGAGGGAAGGAGTGAGTACAGAGAACATCATCAGAGTTACTGTCTGTTTACCACAAAGGAAACAGATAGAAAGAGCTTGCAGCGCCGACACATGGAAGTGAATGCGGCAATGCCCGCAGTGACGAGGTATATGACATGGTCGGATCAGGAAATCACCTGGAGTATCAAGGATCACCCCAAGCTTATGCCAAGCCCCTGTTCATATGCATTAGTACTAGACCCAACATTCATAGAGCCAAACATCAATGTGAGATTCTCCAAGGTGCTGATAGATAATGGCAGTAGCATCAATATCATGTATGCTGATACAATGCGCAAGTTGGGTATCTCGGAGAACATGCTCTAGGCTACCAGAACGACTTTCCGTGGGATTGTGCCGGGCATTTCTTGTGATCCCATAGGCAAGGTCCGGGTTGACGTATTGTTCGGCACACGAGATAACTGCTGAACTGAGAATTTGGAGTTTGAAGTGGTGAACTTAGAAAGTGTGTATCACGCGTTACTCGGTAGGCCAGCACTAAACAAAGTTCATGGCAAGTTGTCATATCAGTTATATGAAGATGAAATTGCTTGGGCCAAATGGAGTAATTACCATAGCTAGAGATTTCCGACGTTCTATTGATTGTGCGTCAGCCGGGTCTAACCTAGCCGAGTCACTCGTGATTGTGCAAGAGAAAAGAAAGATACAGGAAGTGGCGGCATTGGCTCAGTCCGCACAGCAGTATATGTGGGCGCTGAGTAACCCGCGTGGTAGTGTTTCGTTCCAGGCGACAAAAGATACCAAGAAAGTGCATGTTGATGATATGTTCCTAGAGCGCACCGTAACAATTGGTGCCGGGTTAAATGATAAATAGGAAAGCGAGCTCGTCAACTTCCTCCGTGAGAATCAGGATATTTTTGCTTGGTCCACACAGGACTTGCAAGGTGTTCCAAGGGAGTTAGCCGAGCACTCTTTGAATGTGAGACCCAGAGCAAGGCCGGTGAAGCAACCTCTCCGCCGCTTCGTGATGATAGGAGAAAAGTTATTGGAGATGAGATAGCTCGGTTACTAGCAGCTGGATTTATCATGGAAGTTCTTTACCCGGATTGGCTATCTAATCCGGTGCTAGTGGAGAAGAAGAAGGATGATCCGAATGTGGCAGTGGTTTGGCGTATGTGTATCGATTACACGAACCTGAATAAGGCATGTCCAAAAGATCCATTTCCACTGCCAAGGATCGATCATGTCATAGATTCTACTGCTGGATGTGAACTGTTGCCTTTCATAGATGCGTATTCTGGTTTCCACCAGATACCTCTGAATCCGGATGATCAAATAAAGACTGTGTTTATCACCCTGTATCGGGCTTATTGCTATCGCAACATGCCATATGGTGTATGTAATGCAGGGGCAACGTACCAAAGATGTATGCAGAAATGTTTGCACGACAAAATTGGTCAAAATGTGCAGGTGTATGTGGATGATGTTGTTATCAAGACCAAGGAAAGCAAAACGGTCCTTGATGATATCAGGCAGACATTCACGAACCTAAGGAGGTTCCGGATGAAGCTTAACCCGGAAAAATGTACCTTCGGTGTCCCGGCTGGAAAATTACTCGGATTCCTCGTCTCCAGCCGAGGTATCGAAGTCAACCCAACTAAAATCCGGGCCATAGAGCGAATGGAACTGCCAAAATGCCGTAACGATGTCCAGAAGTTCACTGGTTGCCTGGCATCATTAAGTCGGTTTGTATGTCGGTTGGGAGAAAAGGCACTGCCTCTCTATCAACTCATGAAAAAGTCGGACACATTCATTTGGACGTCGTAGGCCAATGGAGCCTTTATCCAATTAAAGAAAATGTTAGCCATTGCACCAGTGTTAGCCTCTCCACTACCAAAGGAGCCAATGTTGCTCTACATATCCGCACCCAACCGAGTTGTAAGTGCAGTAATTCTGGTAGAGCGCGAGGAAGAGGGTAAGTCAGTGCAAAGGCCATTATATTACCTAAGCGAGGTATTATCCGCATCAAAGCAAAATTATCCGCATTATCAGAAAGTGGCATATGGTGTGTACATGTCGGCTAAGAAGCTAAAACACTATTTTGAGGAGCACCCCATCAAAGTAATATGTGAAGCTCCCATATCCGAGATAATAAGTAACAAAGATGCAAGTGGAAAAATTACAAAATGGGCAATTGAACTAGCCCCCTATGCGCCACAGTATGACAGAAGAGAAGTAATCAAGTCTCAGGTTGTGGCCAACTTTTTTGTGGACTGGGCCGAGGTGCAATATGAACCACCACTATCAGATCCGAATTACTGGAGAATGCACTTTGACAGGTCAAAAACAAAAACCGGGTTAGGCGCCGGAGTTGTACTTACCTCGCCAAAAAATGACCAGCTGAAGTATGTGTTGCAGATCCATTTCGCAGCATCAAACAATGCCGCCGAGTATGAGGCACTTGTACATGGGATCAAAGTGGCAAAAGAAATTGGGATACATCAGATCCATTGCTTTGGCGACTCGGATTTGGTAGTTCAGCAAGTGTCGGGGATGTGGAACGCTCTCGATCCAAACATGGCATTATACAGATTCCATGTGCAGAAGATATCTGGTTACTTTGAGGGATGCGAATTTCGCCATGTACCCTGGGTGGAAAATGAGGCTGCTGACGTATTGTCGAAGCTCGGATCAACCCGACAAGCAATTCCACTAGGTGTAGCATTAGAACACCTTAGAAAACCATGTATCAGGCCGTCCCCAGAAACCGACTCAATCTACGTCCCGGAAGATCCGGAGTCCGGAGCTGTACCCATGGACATTGACATGTGAGGTGGTACGTGAAACCCGGGGACTGCCTCGACGAACCCGAGGACTGCTTCCAAGACCCGGGGACTGCTCAGCGTGATCCGGTTGAGGTTATGCTGGTGGATCAGATGGAAATTGATGAGGACGTGTTCCAAGTGCCAGCTGTACCAGATTGGGCGTTACCCATATTTCAATTCCTGAAAGATGGAACCTTACCCACTGAGGAGGTGTTGTCCAGGCAAACTTAGAGGAGAGCAAAGGCATACACGATCATCAATTCTGAGCTATACAAAAGGAGTGTGACTAATGTCCTCCAGCGATGTGTTGACCCAGAAGAAGGGCTTGACATCCTCCGAGATATACATCAAGGGGAATGTGGGCATCATGCCTCGACTAGAGCCTTAGTAGCAAAAGCCTTCCGGCATGGATTCTACTAGCCAAGTGCCTTAGAACAAGTAGAGGACTTGATAAGAAAATGCAACGGTTGTCAGAGGTATGATACCAAGACACATATGCCAATGTCGGAGCTCAAGACCATACCAATCACCTGGCCATTTGCCATATGGTGTTTGGACCAGCGAGGGGAAATATGACTCACATTTTGGTCATGGTTGGTAAATTTACAAAGTTGATTGAAGTAAAGCCAATAAGAAAATGTGATGGAGCTACGGCTGTGACATTTCTCAAAGACATCATCTTGAGATACGGTTATCCTCACAGTATCAAAACAGATAATGGCACAAATTTTGCTGAAGGAGCATTTGCGCGATTCTGCCGAGATAAGAAGATCCGGCTGGACGTTGCCTCGGTAGCCCACCCCGCATCAAACGGACAAGTGGAGAGATCCAACGGATTAGTATTATCCGGGATAAAACCCCGGCTCATTGAGCCGCTGCAAAGATCAGCGGGGTGCTGGATAGAAGAACTACTACCAGATCGTGGAGTTTAAGAACAACTCCGAATCGATCAACAGGCTATACGCCATTCTTTCTGGTATATGGGGCAGAAGCTGTATTACCAGCCGACATAGAGCATGACTCGCCTAGGGCCACCCAATACACAGAAGCCGAAGTGCAAGAAGCCTGGAAAAATGATGTTGATCTGCTGGACGAAGCGAGAGAATTGGCATTGTCTAGATCCGCCATATATCAGCAAAATCTCCGATGCTATCATAGCCAGAAAGTAAACCCCTGAGTTTTCCGGGAAGGTGATCTGGTACTCCGGTTAGTACGACATACTGCTGGCATGCACAAGTTATCCCCCCATGGGAAGGGCCATTCATTGTGAGCAAAGCATTGCACAATGATTCGTATTATCTTATCAATGCAAAACTACAAGAGAAGAACAAGGCAGACAGGTCTAGCGAGGAATCTAAGCGTCCATGGAATGTAGCTCTACTTCGTCCTTTCTACACTTAGCAGAGAAGTGTATGTATCCGAGTCTCTCATATGTCGGTGTGTATGCCGGCAATGAGCCTATCAATGAAATATGGGCACCTCGAGCAGTAACTCGGGGACTGCCTTGAAAATGTTTGTTGTCTTCTGTATTTATTATTTATACATCGGCTGGCGTAAGTTGTTTCTACTTAAGACGGATTAGTAATGTGTGAGCACCAAGAACCCAACTCTTCGACTTGCTGCTGTCCAACAAGATTCGGCTTCATGGCAAGCAAGAGAACAAGTTTGGAATTGCGTAGCACATGAAAAACGACTAAGGAAAGGAACTTAATCGAGCCGACGTTTGTTTTTCGGACTAACTTTATGTTTACTTTCGATTTATTATGCTGAATTATTTTGAGCTAATCCTAAAGTTTCCAAGTATTGTTAAGACAATTTTTGAAGCTCGGACTCATAAGTCATAAAACCGAACCAACGTAGACACGAGCCAAGCTAAGAAATTGGAGGAACAAGAAAATGAAACTCGGGGACTACGCCCAAGTCAATCCAGCATAAAAACTTAGTAGCAAAATACCACTTGTGTGCTTGATACAATTGCACCTGGCATACCGGGGATCTCATGAAATTTAAAGTGTTTATAATCAAGGAGCAGTAGGAGGAGGTAATTCGGCGCCAGCAGGTGCAGCCCCAGCCTCGGCTTCAGAGTCATCTGCGTCTTCCTCGACGTCCGAAGCTTCGTCCTCTTCGTCCTCATCCGATTCATCTTCAATGTTTTCAGCATTTTCATCATCGACGGCATCTAGGAAGCTTGGTCCCTCGTTCCATTGATGAATGGGGGCATATTGGATGAAGCTATGGGCGCAAGCCTTGCTTCGAGCTACCCAATCCGGGTCAGTGGACCACCTTGATCTGGTGCACATGCGCTCAAGGAGTTTGAGGTCAATCTTCTCGTACCACGTCAGCACGTAGTGAAGAACGATCTCGGGTCTAGCACATCCAGCCAATTGTCTCCAGGGATCGAGCTAAGTCTCGCACTCCATGAGCTTGGCAAAAAGAACAGCGGTACTCTCCGGAGTATCTTCCTCGGGCCAAAAGACGTTGAAGATCCGGACTACTACGTCCAAGATATCCTTGCCGTAGTTCTTCACGATCTCGACTCGGGAGGACAGGCTGACTATCAAGTCCTCGAGATCAAGAGGAATGGTGCCAGGACCATATGGAGTACCCCTTTGCCTGTGGAACTTGGCAACAGCCTTGGATGCAATGACATCACTCTCTGGGAATTTGCCTAAAAAAGCGAGACAGGTGAAATAAGTGAGAAGGGTTGACCCGGAGAGATTCATGACAATTGAAGAGAAAAAGAACTTACCAGAAATATGGCTATGAACCCGGGTCAGCTCCTTGGTGCAGTTGTCGTGCCTCTCCTGGAGTTGCACAAGCTCAGCATTCACCGACTCAAGCTTGACGTTGGCCTCCTTAAGCAGTTCTTGGTCCTTGGCAATCTGGAGGTTGAGGCGCTCGCGCTCTTCAGTAAAGTCCTGGCCTGCTTTCTCTAGCTCGGATTTGTGCTGTGCTTTGAGTTTCTTCATATCTGCCTTGAGCTTGGCAATCTCATCATCTTTGGTTCGGAGGAGGGCAAGCTCATCATCTTTCTTTTTGAGTTCGGCCTGATGCTGCCCTGCTTGTTCGAGAAAATGCAACATCATATTAGGCACGGGCACACTATCTTCAAGAGATGCTGAAATAGTTTGTTGACCCGGCAAAGCCGAGGTATGAATATTTGCCGAGTCGAGAAGAAAACAGGATAGGGCGCAGAGAGAGATTGAGCAGGAATAACTTACCCTTGATCTGCTCCAAGTTTTTCCTCATGATGGTATTCTTAGCCTCCACCCCAGCTGCGAAATCCGAATGATGGATTAGTTCGGCGGAAAAAGATGAAGAAAAACGGAAAAATGCCAAGGAAGAAACTTACCCCTTTTCTCATGTTCAGCGAGAAGTGCACTATGTTTTGCGTGCAGCATCTTGTGAGTATCCAGGACACGCTGAAACTCAGCGCTCCGGCGATTAGTGGTTACCTGAAAAGTGTACAAAAAGATAGCTTAGTCTTCTGCATATTCGAAGTATACAAAATCCGGGCCAAGTGGAACTTAACCCGACTCTAGGTGTGTGCATATTCGAAGTGTACAAAAACCAGGCTAAGTGGAACTTAACCCGGCTCTAGGTGTGTCCATACTCGAAGTGTACAAAATCCAGGCCAAGTGGAACTTAACCCGGCTCTAGGTGTGTCCATATTCGAAGTGTACAAAACCCGAGCCAAGTGGAACTTAACCCGGCTCTAGGTGTGTGCATATTCAAAGTGTACAAAATCCGGGCCAAGTGGAACTTAACCCGGCTCTAGGTGTGTGCATATTCGAAGTGTACAAAACCCGGGCCAAATGGAACTTAACCCGGCTCTAGGTGTGTGCATATTCGAAGTGTACAAAATCTATGCCAAGTGGAACTTAACTCGGCTCTAGGTGTGTGCATATTCGAAGTGTACAAAACCCGGGCCAAGTGGAACTTAACCCGGCTCTAGGTGTGTGCACATTTGAAGTGTACAAGATCTGAGCCAAGTGGAACTCAACCCAGCTCTAGGTGTGTGCATATTCGAAGTGTACAAGATCCGGGCCAAGTGGAACTTAACCCGACTCTAGGTGTGTGCATATTAGAAGTGTGCAAGATCCGGGCCATGTGGAACTTAACCCGGCTCTAGGTGTGTGCATATTCGAAGTGTACAAGATCCGGGCCAAGTGGAACTTAACCCGGCTCTAGGTGGGTGCATACTCGAAGTTATTAAGGAGCTACGTTAGTTTTCTAAGGAGCATCCGGCCGAGTAACAAGTTACTCCCCCGGAGGCTCGGGGACTAATGGCTATATCATGTTAAGGAAAAGACGAAGTAACGTACCTCCATCATCTGACCCGCAAGGTTAATGGCCTTGGCAGCAGTATTCATCTGTGCAGCAAATTCAGCGGGACCGAACTTCTCCGGGAGATTGTCATTATGGACGAACTCTGCCTTATTCCAGTTATTTACAAACTCGATCAAAGTTGGAGGATATCGTTCGCCGCTAATCATGTGGGGAGCCACTAGACCCTTGGCATGCGCTTCCCTCCTCTCAACCTGGGCAACGACGGTGCTGGTGTGCAAAACGAGTTGCGCATCAGCTGGATCGGCAGGGGCGTTCTTCGGTAGTGGAGTTTACTTCGAAAGCATGGACGCGAGTGTGCGCTGTCCAGCCTCGATTGATGCTGCCCTAGTGGCGTCAGGAGCCTTTTTGCCCTTGGGCTGCTGCTGAGAAGTTGAAGTTGCTGCAGCAGATTTGCCCTTGGGAGCTGCCTTGGCGCGAGCCTTGGTGCTGCCGAGGTCTTCTCGCCGAACCTTGGCAGACTCGGATGAGGCGGAGGGGCTTGGTGCTACTGCTGTTGCTTTTGCTGTTGCTGCTGGTGCTGGAGCTGATGATGGTGCTGGTGCTGATTTCTGTTTTGGCGGAGGTGCTGAAGGAACCTCGGTGGTAGCTGGTTGCGGTGGAGCTGAAGTGGTGGTTGCTGCTGCCTCGGCAGAGCCAGTTTCCCCCGCTCTGAGGTTCCCCTCCTCTTGACGAGGTGGGCTAGAACCTGGAGCAGCCGCTGAACCCTCCAGAATGGGGCTCAACGGGCGTGAATCGTCGCCACGAGGGGGAGAAGGGCTGTGTCGGAGAGGCGAGGCAATGCTAGATCCACTCTGTGGGACCTCCACCGTGGCCCTGCCGAATCAAATAATGTGTGATGGGAAACTATAACAAAAGAAGAACAAGTGAATAGCAAAGGAAGAAACAACTTACTCATCCGAAGTCAGGGGCTCCTTCGGCTTGCGAGCTCTCCGGGCCACAGCCTTAGTCATGGCCTTGGTGGCAGCTTTGTCTGCGGACTTCTTTCGCCTCTTAGCTGGCTGAGAAGGTCCGGAGGAAGAAGCAGATGCGGCCCCCCTCTTCTTCGGTGCGACCGGGACAGGCTCACCCATGGCAAGGGGAGGATCTTCATGGATCTGCCCACCAGGGTTAGCTGATGTCGGAAAAGCATAAGAAAGGGGGACAACGTCAAATGCCTCCATCACCTCAATGTCTAAATAATCTTAATCGTCGGGCCAATCTCTAATGGAAGAGAGTTTACCGGTGGGTCGCTTGGTCGCGTCCGCCATCGGCAGGAACATCTCCTTATTCGGCTCCTCCATATCCGAGGTATCTCGATCAGGTGCCCATTTGAGAGAAGGCTCAGTGGCATCCTCAATGGTTTTCTGAAGAAGCATCTAAGGTAAAGAAAAGACAAAGGGATTAAACCTACAACAAAAACCGACATATGATACAATTCGGAGAAAGTTTGGGGCACGAGACTTACCGCGGGGGGAAGCCTATCTCGGCAGAAGTGTTTGATTCCCCACGTCCACTCCACCGAGAAGTCCTTCTTAGTGGTGAAGAGGGCCTTGACCCGGCGGAAGATCTCGGTGTTGCTCAACTCAAATGAGGAGGTCCGGTTGGAGTCATGGCCCCAGCTCATGTGGCAAACTTTATGTGTACGCTTCTGGAGGGGGGTGGTCTGGTTTCAGACGAATGTAATCATCGCGTCCTCGTTGCGCAACCCCAAGTCCTTCAGCTCCTGGAACATTTTGTTAACTTGGTTCGCCAGGACGGTGGGCTTCTTGGGGACCGAGTCCCACATATCCGGATTGGGAGGACCCAAAGCGTAAGGGCGCAACCGGATTAGATCCTCAGTTGTGCTGTTCCGGACATAGAAGAAGGTTCGGGCCCAACCCTTGCAGGAGTCAAGCCCCGTAACTCGGGGAAAGATAGACTTTTTCCGGGGGGAGATGGAAGCTACGCCGAACTGCGTGAGCTGCTTGTCCTCTAGATTAAGCTGGATGTTCAGAATCACGTTCTGGCGAAGGCCAAAGAACCGGATCCAGAGCTCCTTCGTGCACCATAGTCCGGCGTAGCCTTCCATGGTGGAAGCGAAGGCAGAGAGAGGTGATGGCATTAGCCGGAAGATGATGTGGATGAAGCTCATATGTGTTGAGCCAGTTGTTGAAGAAATCGCTTGCGGGGAGCCCGAATCCATGTTGGAAGTGGGAAAGGAATACTACATACTCACCGAGATTGGGTGAGGGGGCAAGCTCCGCAGCGGGAAGACGCGCAATGACGCCCTCCGGGATACGTCAGGTGCAGTATAGCCAGTAAATATCGTCCTGGCAAACCCAGGACCCAGCCCAAGCGCTGCGGTCGGTGTTCACCGCATCCTCCTCCATCTCTTGCTCAGCAACGCCGAGTTCCTCTTCAGTCATCTCAAGATCACTATCCTCACTGGCGCTAGCGGCGGTAGGTGACAGTGGCCTAGATAGGCGAGGACCCGTGGCGAAAGATATGCGGGGAGGTGGCAGCGACACGGATGCGCGAGGAAACGGTGCAGCGGCGACGCAACAACACAAGTACAGTGGCGGCGGCCCTGTCGCTGGAGAGGAAGAAGAAGAGGCAAAGGGGGCGCGAGAGTGGGGAAAAGACCCAAGGGGCGCCCCCACCCCTATTTAACCACGCCCTTAAGGGGTAGTGGGATTGCGATGTGCGTCCGGGCCACATGGTGTGGCCGTGTATAACCCGGATCAACCAATCAGCAGCGAGCCACAAGGAAGGCCACAAGGCGCAGGAGAAACCATGACGTGACGTTATGATGCAGTTAACAAGGAGGCAGGCACGATGTGACGTGTGCTACAGTGATAACTGACAATTACTGCGGCGGTTACTGGTGCATGCCCTTAAAATGAGGCAAAAGTAATGATTAACCTCCACGTGGGGAAGCGTATGAGAGAAGGAAGAATGACCCGGATGAATATGAGGTGACCCGGCCAGCGAGTGAAAACTCGGAATGTGCCAAGGGAAAGTAAACCTATGAAATCCGGACTATGAGGTAACTCGGAAAGGGAGCCAGAGGCTCGATAAAATTGAACCTGCTGTGGCCTTAGCGGCTAAGGAAGCTAAGACCGCACCAGCTTCGGGGACTAATGTTGGGGGGATACCACCGGATAGGGTCACGCCAGGGTATAAAGGCCGGGTTAGCCGAGGTACGGCAAGGTCAAAGCAGGTGCTGGCCGAGTCACCTCAAGGCAGGCCGAATCACAGGGTAACCCGGACCAGGGGATGTCCACCTAACTGAGTCTCTGTCGACTTATATCGTAAGTCAGTGAGATATATCTAACTTGTATGCAGGTACAGGTATGACCGGATCTACTATGTACGATCCGGGTTATATCAAGCTTACAAGAGAAGGAAGGTATCTCGCTGGTCAAAGGGTGACCACTGTATGCAGAGCGTGAGCAAAGCGGACAGAGGCCAGGACCACCAAGGCGTGGCCGACAAAGGTGACGAAGCCTGTGTCGGGTGACGCGGGCGCCACAGAGGCTCACGTAGCCTCTGCATGGATGACGCTGGGTTAAAGTGACCCGGTCGTCTTACTATTTTGGGAGGAGGCATATTCCTTGGAATATGCCTCCACGTATGCCCTAATTGGAGACCTAGCCACCCCTATATAAGGAGGGCTAGGGCCTCTGTAGAAGGGGTTGGTCGGAGAGAGATTGAGCTCTAGAGAGTTGTGTGTGTTCCTGAGGGCTAGCTAGTGGTGAGAGTAAGAGAGTTCCTCCTTCCTCCTCTCCCCAATACAGCTCAAGGAGCACTTGTAATCTGCGGAAGTGAATCTGTGTGTTGAATCACCACACCATCCCTCCCTGGATTCCCCTAGTGCATTTAGTCCCCACCTTTAGCCTATCCATGGCATCTACCGTGAAACCACCACGACAGGAACCAAGAGGCTCGCTCAGTCGAGTCGGACCGCAATGCTTCAGGCCCATGATCCGTGGGGAAAAATACCCCGCCAACTTAAAGGCTCCCAAGGAGATCGAAAAGTACGATCCGACGTACGATCCAGCTGTCTGGCTGGACACATACCTCATGGCAATGGGAATCGCCGGCCACACCGACCCGCTCGCCGCTCACTACCTCCCCCTGATGATGGAGGGTGCGACTCGGCAATGGATCAACACCCTCCATGCCGACAGCATCGATTCCTGGGAAGAAATGCGGGACTCCTTCATCAGGCACTTCGAGGGCTCCTACACCTGCGCCACCAGCATAGAAGACCTGGAGCGATGCATCCAGGGACAACGCGAGTCGACTTGCCGCTGGATTCAAAGATGGCAAGAACTCTGGATTAATGCCTCCGGCATCCACCCAGATACGGCGATACATTTCTTCAAGAACGCGTGCCGGTATGAACCCCTGGTCGCTAAGATCAAGAGGGTCTACCGGACGCTTGACAACATCCCCGACCTCCTCGAGATCGCCAAGCGCTACACGGACGAGGACCCTAACCAAGACTCCAACGACGAGTCGGGAGGAAGACGCCGAACCAGCATCCACGATAGCGGGTGCCTACGTGACATGCGCTACAGCAACACCCGCATCACTGGCAAGCGCCGCACGGACGGGCGAGTCGACTTCGTCGCTAACGCTGGCTACGGCCAGTGCGACCCCAAGAGCTACCGCCACGATAGAGGAAATTACCGCGACAGCGGAAACTATCGCTCCAACAATACAGCGAGGCCGAAATTCGACCTCGCTGCCCTCCTCAATCAGCCCTGCATCTACCATAGCAGGGAGGGGAAACCCGCCACCCACACCACCGCGGATTGCCACTCTCTCAAAGAGATTGAAAAGGCGAGGCAAGCAAGGGAGGACCCCAACAACAACCCATCCCGGGACAACGGGAACGCCGGCGGCTTCGGCAATGCCGTCGGCTCGCTACACACCTTCACCGGACTCGGCACCAAGCACAAGAAGAAGGTGCTCGCCAGCGCGGTCGCCGTCAACACGGTGACCCAAGTCGGCATCCTTCGCTTCCTCAACTAGTTCGAGCAGAGCATCACCTGGAGCCGCTAGGACCACGCGCCAAGAATCGAATACCCAGGGCGAGTCACCCTGGTAGTCAGGCCCAAGGTGGCCGACTACTGGCTGCCCAAGACACTAATAGACGGTGGGAGCTCCATCAACATCATGTACCTAGACACGTTCAAGAGGCTCCAGCTGCCAGAAGCAGCCATCGAGCCAACCCTGACGACCTTCCACGGTATCGTCCCTGATCAGAAGGCGTACCCTATCGGAAAAGTGACGCTGCTAGTCACCTTCGGCACTCCGGCAAACTACCACACGAAGAGGATCGTATTCGAGCTGGTGAGCTTCCGCAGCCCCTAAAACTACGTCCTGGGCCGCCAGGCATTCACAAAATTCATGGCGACCCCACACTACGCCTACAATATGATGAATCTCCCAGGGCCAAGGGGCATCATCACCGTCCACGGTGACCCCGACATGGCCGTGGAATGCGAGGACAAAGGAGCCGAGCGCGCCGACGCCGTCATCGTTGCGGAGACCGACCATGCAGAGGAGCTTGCGAAATACGTGGGCAACATCAACAAGGACGACCCCACCATCCTGAAGAAACCAACTGCCGCGAACTCCACGTTCGAGGTGACCATGCACACTCGCACCATCGAGCTCGTCCCGGGCGACTCCAGCTAGACGGTCACCATCGGGGCGCACATGAGCCCCTCATAGCAAAGCGAGCTCATCGGGTTCCTCCGTGAGAACCGCGACATCTTCGCATGGAAGCCATCTAACATGCCAGGTGTCCCAAGGGAACTCGCTGAGCACAAACTCAACGCCGATCCCAAAGTGCGACCAGTAAAGGAGTCGCTACGACCCTTCAATGAAGAGCGTCATCGAGCAATCGCCGAAGAAGTACAAGCCTGCTAGCCGTAGGATTCATTCGGCCAATCAAATACTCCAAGTGGCTGGCAAACCCAGCACTGGTTCTGAAAAAGAACAACACATGGAGAATGTGTATCGACTACACCAACCTCAACAGCGCCTGCCCGAAGGAGGAGTTTGTCCTACCGCGCATCGATCAGATCATCGACTTGACCGCGGGATAGGAGTCACTGTGCTTCCTTGATGCTTACTCTGGTTACAACTAGATCAAGATGGTGGTCGAGGATGAGGAGAAGACGGCATTCATCACGCCATTCGGTGCCTTCTGCTACACGGCCATGACGTTCAGCCTCAAGAACGCCGACACCACATACCAGAGATGCATGCAGGAGTGCCTAGCGAGCCAAATTGGCCGCAACATTCACGTCAACATCGACGACGTGGTGGTAAAATCCACCCGCCAGGACGACCTGCTCACCGACCTGGCCGAAACCTTCGCAAACCTGCGGAGGTACAACATCAAGCTGAACTCCTGAAAATGCACCTTCAACGTCCCCACCGGACAGCTCCTGGGATATGTAGTCTCCAAGCGAGGCATCGAAGCCAACCCCACCAAGATCTACACTATCGCGTGACTCGGGAAACCCGAGTGCCTACACGACGTCTAGAAGTTGGCAGGGCGAGTCGCGGCCCTGAGTCGCTTCATCCCCCGACTAGGCGAGAAGGCAATTCCCCTCTACCGCCTGATGCGCAAGAACCCCACGTTCCAATGGGACGCGGAGGCCGACGATGCACTAAAAGCGCTCAAAGAAGTGCTACTCGCCGCTCCACTCGACAAAGAGCCAATGCTCGTCTACGTCGCAGCCTCCACTCGAGTCGTCAGCACCATGATGGTCGTCGAACGACCGGAGGAGGGCAAGGAGCGCCTCATACAGCGCCCTGACTACTACATCAGCGAAGTCCTGACAGATTCACGACATCGCTACCCACAGTACCAGAAACTGGTGTACGCGGTATTCTGAGCTCAGCGGCGACTCGCACACTATTTCTAGGAGCACCCAATCACGATGGTCTCCTCCGCACCTCTGCAGGACATAATACGCAATCGCGAGGCGATCGGGCGAGTCGCCAAGTGGGCCGTCGAAATCGGCGTCCACAACATCAAATACGAGCCCCGCAAAGCGATAAAGTCACAAGCCCTAGCTGAGTTCCTCGCAGATTGGGAAGAAGCACAGCAGCCGGAGAAACTCCCGTACCTCCACTACTGGTCGCTCCATTTTGACGGCTCCAAGAACGCCGATGGCGCAGGGGCCAGGGTCATACTAACCTCTCCCAAAGGAGACAAGCTCCGCTACGTGCTCCACCTCAACTTCAAGCCCTGCACCAACAACATGGCAGAATACGAGGCACTCCTTCACGGCATGAGAGCCTCTAAGGAGCTGAACGTCAACCGCTTACAATGCGATGGCAACTCCGACCTAGTCGCCGGCCAGGTCGCCGGGACATGCGGTGCCGTCACTCCAACAATGATCGCGTACCGCCAAGCGGTAGACCAGCTAGGAGGACACTTTGACGGCTATTCTGTCGAGTGGATCGACAGACGCAAGAACGAGGAGGCAGACGCCCTTTCCCGCATCAGATCGGCCCGACAAGCGCCACTAGCAGGCGTCTTCCTCGACATCGTCTACAAACCTTCGGTCAGCCCCCCAAAGGAGATCGACGTCGGGATACCACTGCAACCAGAGACGGCCCTAGTCGCCATGGTTGTGGAGCCTAGCGACTGGACAGCACCATACGTCGCCTTCCTGGAGCACAACATCCTACCAAGCAACGAGACGGAGGCACGAATGATCGTGCGCCGCTGCAAATCCTTCGTCATCATCAACAGCGAGATCCACAGACGCAGCATGACTGGCGTGTTCTAGCGCTGCGTACAGCCAGAAGAAGGCCGCAAGATCCTCCAGGACATTCACGCCGGCAACTGTGGCCATCACGCCGGCACCAAGTCGCTAGTCGCCAAGGCCATGCGACATGGTTTCTACTAGCTCACCACACACGCTGACGCCACCAACATCGTCCAGCGATGCGTCGGCTGCCAGAAGTATGCCCACCAGATGCACCTCCCTGGTTCGGCACTCAAGACCATCCCCATCACATGGCCATTCGCTGTTGGGGGCATGGACATGGTAGGCCTGTTCAAGAAGGCCCCATCTGGCTTCACCCATCTCCTGGTCGCGGTCGATAAGTTTACCAAATGGGTCGAGGCCAAGCCAATCAAAAAGTGCGACGGCAAGACGGCTACCAAGTTCTTACGCGAGCTCATTTATCGATACGGCTACCCGCATAACATCATAACAGACAACGGTACCAATTTTTCCAAGGGGGCCATGGCGAAATTCTGTGAAGAACATGGCATACGACTCGACCTCGCTTCAGTCGCCCACCCGGAGTCGAACGGCCAAGCAGAACGCGCCAACCAGAGCGTCCTCCACGGGCTCAAGCCGCGAATCTAGGTGCCCCTCGAGCGCACCCCAGGATGCTGGGTAGAGGATCTCCCCTCCATAATATGGGGGATCCACACGTCTGTCAATCACTCCACCGGGTTCACAACCTTCTTCATGGTGTATGGCGCCGAGGCCGTAATGCCAACTGACCTGGACCACGATTCACCTTGAGTCGCCAACTACGTCGAGGTGACCAACGAGGTCGCCCGCCAAGACAGCGTCGATCAACTCGACAAGGCACACGACCTGGCCCGCTCCCGCACCGCCATCTACCAGCAAGGACTCCGCCACTACCACAGCCGCCGAGTACGGACTCGCACCTTCCAGGAAGGTGACCTGGTCCTACGACTGGCCCAAGACAAGAAAGGCATGCACAAACTCTCCCCCCATGGGAGGGAACATTCGCCATAGGGCGAGTCCTCGGCAACGACGCCTATTACCTCATCGACATACAGGGTGACAGCCGGCTCGAGGTCGGAAGGCCATGGAATGTAAACCTTCTCAGAAAGTTCTATACATAGAACCTCTAATTGTACTCAGCTGGCATATATAATGAAATTCATTCGGATCACACAAATTGTGTCTACTCGCCATATTCTTGTTCCACTCGCACTCATACAAATCAGCAATATGCTACTCACGGAAGTCAACCTTTGGTCGAGCGACCGGTACGGCTAAGTAGTGCGGCACAAGGGCATCGGGAATACTCGGGCCTTGGGACATCCACGAAAACGCCAACCCGGAGCCGCCATTGGAGTCGCCTAGCTCGACTAGCCCACTGGGCCAAGACAACCGGTATACGCTTCTCACAGCGACCTGTCCCTCCCATCCTCGCACAAAGCGACTCGAACAGTTAAGTACCACGCACGGGGACTCCACAAAACGGAAACCCCACGCGGCTCGGGAACACACCAAGTAAGAGAGCTGCCTTGGACTCGCCCAGCGACTGGCTCTCCGAGCCAGGGGAAGAGACGCGTTACAAACAACGCATTAACAACCTGCAACAGGAACACGGCAAATACGGTTGAGCACCACGCTCGGGGACTCGCCTACAAAATAATCCCACTCGTGCTCGGGGACTCGCCCCTCAGAAGATGCAAGAGATAAAACAATGCACAACCAAAATAAAACAGAAAAGTATACAATCGAGTTATACCCCATTAAAGGGCGGACGCGCTCGGGGACTCGCTCAATCAAAAATAAACACACCACACAATCCTGGTCGCAATACGAGTTGATTGACTCCCCTTGGCATATATTAGAAAATGTTGATCATATTACAGCAGTCGCCACTTGCCATACATTACAAACTGCCCAACTACATTGTCTATTCCACAGGTCCAGACGAAGAAGCACCACCACCCCGCTTGACACGAACAAAAGGCTGCCACGGGTTCGTTGGGTAGGTCGTGAGTGACTTCGACAACGCCGACCAGAAGGGCTGCTCCGACTTCATGTCGCGATGCTCCGGCTCGGGGTCGCCAGGGGCCAACACCGTCTCCTGGTATGGCAGAACATCCCCCATCGCCAACACCCGATTGGCAAAAGGGGCGGCCCTCATAGTCAGCTTCAGTACCTCCGACATCTCCACTGTGCCAGTCGCCGACAGGTAGCCGCTGGTCACGTCGTCAAGGTCGAAATCATCAGGGAAGTGGGCGAGACCCAGGCTTGACGTCATGGTGGCCCCGCGCCTGAACGCCGAGCGCGCCATCCACTCCACGATGACAGGCGCCTCCTCCAGATAGCACCACACCTCCATAAGACCCCCAGGAATAACCTCGGTGGGGGATATGCCTTGAAGAACCGCTTGGACGCATAACGCCAAAGTTGTGGCCGCGTTCACCACGGCAGTCACGCACTGCGAAGCGCTGAAGGTTTGAACCACCGGGTCACTTTGACCTATCACAGCTGCATAATCAGACGTCAGTGAAACTACGGACTTCCCTAATCAGGGACTCGCCAAACGAGTCAGGTAAAGATGGAGACTCACCGAGGAGTTTGCGGCAGTTCTCCGTGACATGCTTCTCCAAGGCGGAATGATTATTTTGCAGCCCCACGATGATCGAATCCGCGGCCTTGCGTTCCTCCTTAGCTGCAGTGACAGCAGCCTTCGCTCGGTCCTCAGAAGAAACCGAAGCCGCTCTCGCCTCCTCCAAGTCATGGATCAGCGAGGCAATTCGCCCATTCGCCGCGTCCAGTTCGGCGACTAGAACATACCCCTCACGGGCCTTGGAAATTGTAGCTGAGAGACCATCTGAAAGAGAAATCATCAGCGCGTCATACAACAACAGGTCATATATGAAAGAGAAAGGGAAAGAAAGGAAGGTACTTACCAATAGTTTCCTGGAGTCGCCGGTTAGCCTCCCGCGCTTCACGTAGATCCCGTTCCAAGCGCTCCATTGTGGCCTGCCGGTCGGTCAATTCCTTTTGCAAACCCTGCAAAGACAACAATGTTCAGTACTTACCAAAGAACAATATCAAGTTCCTAGCCACTGAATTCAGCGACTAGGAATTCGGGGACTGTAAAGTAGAAGCAATTCAGTGCCTAGCCGCTGAAATTCAGCAGCTAGACACTTTGGGACTAGACATACCTGAATGGCGGCGCCAAGCATTTTATGAAGCTCACCGGCATCAGTCGACGGGATCGTGAAGGAGGTGCACCCACGACGAGACCCAATGTCTCCATCGACGACCTTCGGGCTCTGCGGAGACTGGTTGTCCGCCACACCTGGGAACCCCCTCGCCATGAAGCGAGGGAATGTCGTTGTCGCCCTAGCCAGGGCGCTAGTCGCCAGATCCGGCGCTCCCGTCGCAGGGGTGACCGTGACTGGCTCCGATTGCGTAGCCATAGCCTTTTCGACGACTAAAGTTGGGTCGCTCCCCTTGGCGCTAGTCATCTCGACGGAATCATCGGCACCGTCTCTTTGCCTCTTCACGCCTTGCACGGCCGCTGCGTCATCAGTAGATTTCCTCTTCTTGGGGAGGTCGCCTTCTCCTGTGGTAGCGGTCGGCGGAATCTTCGCCACCGAAGGACGACCGATCTTTTTGACTCCGGACCTGTCAAAACGTCAAAATCAACACAAAGACGACACAAGTGGAACACCATTTGGAATGGAAAATGCAAGGCTTACTTGGCGACTGGGAGAACGCGCAACCGGTGCTGATGTGGGCAGGCTTGTCCAATTCTGGACCCATCTTGCGAGTGAGCCCCCTCTCAAAGACGTCTGAAGCCCACGACACCGTGGGCTTCCTTGACGATGAAGCCGCGGTCGCCGGAATTTCTGGCTCTGAAGATGCGGCCGCTCTCGACGGCTGCAGTGACTTCGTCGCCGCTGCCTCAACCGCTTCCTGACATGGAACCCCCGAAACCATTGGTGCAATCACCTCCAGGGGAACCTCTACCGCCGCCTCAGTGTCCTCGCCCTCCAACCCCTTCGTCGGGATCGCATCCTCTGGGGCCTTGTGCGAGATTTCGGGGGTGTCTTCATCGTCAGAGTCGTCATCTGACTCAAACACCATCGCCGACTAGGACGGCGACATTGGCTTCTTCGCTGGTGACTTGGGCTTGCGCGCGGGCTTCGACGGTGTGGCCATACGCCAGGATGTGTGCTCCTGCGCGACCTCGTTGCCTCGTGTTCATCGAGGCTGTGACTTGCCTCGAACTCGCGCTATTTCTGCATGCGAGTCTTGCGGGCTACAGGCGCTAGGGGAGGGACCTCCTCCTCCTCGTCACCGTCGGAGGAGTCTCCTTTAGAGGCCTCCTCGAGCTCCCGGGGGACCTCCTCATCAAGCGGAGGAAGCCAGCCCTCTAACACCTGAAACAGCTGAGAACCACCACAAGTAAGTACCAAATGATGCGACTTTGAATCGAGATGCGGAAATGGAGACTAGGGAGAAAACTTACTGTGGGGGCTTCATTCTTCATGGGAGTGTATGGGGCGAGCCCGACCAACACGGTGGTGAATTCCGCATCAGTGATCTTCTTCAGGGTGGCCTTGTAGTCCTCGGACTCCCACGATTCTTTGCTGGACCGGGAGGGGTCGTGCTTCCTGCTATACTCGTACATCCAATGCGGCCGAGCCGCTAGCGGAACTAGGCGCCGCCTGAGCCAGTAGTTGTAAAGGTTGATCGAAGTCAACCCCTGGTCCTTCAGCCTCTGGATCTAGTCCATCATCTCCGTGACGGCCATCCTCTGGTCTTAAGGGAGCTTCTTCGGTGCCAACCGGCAAGGCTCGCTCCTCTCGGCGACGAACTCGGGAAGTGCCACCTCACTGGAGGGAGTGGATTCTTTCACATAGAACGAACTCTTCTTCCACTCGCTGGCGGCTTTCTTTGGTAGAAGGAGCTTGATGAAGTTAGCCTTCGGCTTCAATTGGAACGTGATGCCGCCTGTAGCCAACATCAAGCCGCCGGACGCCTAGCGCCCGATGCGACCGTGGAAGAGCTCCAACCACAGCAGAAAATACAGCCTGCAGCCAAGGTAGCACTCGCAGAAGGCGACGAAGATCGCCAACTGCTCGATGTTGTGCGGGCTGAGATCCGACGACTTGATCCTGTAATACGCGCAGAAGCGCCGGAAGAAGAGCGAGGTGGGGAACCCCAAACCTCTTTCTAGATGACTAGGGAAACAGATGAATTCGCCGGCTCGCGGTTTCGGCTCAGTCTCGGGGGAGGGGGGAACCCACCAGTTCACCTTGCGGAGGACTTCGGCGTCCTAGAAGGACTTGAGCTAGGCTGTGGTGCACTTGGATTTTCCCCATGAACCTTTGGGAGGCGCCATCAGGAAGGATGTGGAATCGCACGGTGCGGAAGGATCGAATCGGAGGAAGGCAGGAAGATTGAAGGTAGGAAGAGTGAATGTGGGAGAATGAAGAATGTGGGAAAGGATCTACAGAGCTGATTTGTCACTCCCCTTATATGGGAATGCTACCCGCCAAATTCAGGGTAGCCGTTACCAGCGGTAATTACGCCGAAGTTACCGTTGGGATTTCCAACGGATAGTTTGACCAGAATTGACAGACCAACTCCTCCATTCCACTCGCTACCCGCTAGTCCTCTCCATTCGCCGAAGCAGCGACTTGGCAGCAGTGATATTCGTCGGAGCGACAAATGGAAGCCTAGGGAAAATTTCCTCGGTTCTAATGGAGTCCATCGCCGACTTGGCTGGGCGCCCAAATTGGGCTCGCCTACTTCGACCGCCAAAGGGAAACCTGCGCCTGAATCAACGATAGCCTCGGGGACTACTGATGGGGATATGCCGAAGGGGGTATGCCCAGCAGGACGCTCCGAATGGGCCAAAGAGCCTGTGAGTGGGCCTGAAAGATGGTGACTGGAGTGCGACTGAGGAAAAGGCCTGGCGACTGGAAACTGAAGGCCCAAAAGCGTACTTGAAGCCTGGTCGGATTAGGTCAAAGCCTCTGAATCCTTATCTTGTTCGGTTGTAACTTGTAAACCCTAGCAAGGTGCCTCATATATAAACCTCCCTAGGGTATCCTGAGGGCTTACGTTCCATCATACACCCCCTCAAGTGACTCGCTGCTTAGACGCCGAGCTCGCCACCCCTGTAACTCGCTATCCATTAATCCAATCTAGCAGGAGTAGGTCTTTACCCTCCGAGGGGTGGAACCTAGGTAAACCATGTGCATCCGCCCCCATCTCGCATCGCAGATGGTCGCCAGCTCTTCCTCATGTTACAATCAATCGCTGCCAGTAGCAGCGACTGCCGTGGCCATTTGCAGGACAATTGGGGTAGCTTGGACGAGACATCGGGGGTCTATTGTTTCTTGGGGCATATCCTGCTGACGGGTTGGGGCAATACTTCTGGGTATTGTGGGACCTAGTATGATGCATCATCCTGCGCTTGCGATTGTCATTCGCTTGGTTGATCTTCCCTTCCCTCTAGATGGCGGAGCCTACTAGCTCTTCAAGATCTTCAAAACGGATGTTGACTAACACAGTCTGCATATCATCATGCAATCCATTCAGGAATATTTCCGTATTCTTGGCTTCAGTGTTGGTCTCATCAGGGGCATATCTAGCTAGGGACAGAAATTTGTCACGGTATTCAACTACCATCATCCTTCCTTGCTTTAGTTCCCTGAACGCATCTCTCATTCTGGTGACTAAACCTTGTGGCACATGGGTGCAGCCGAACTTGATCTTGAATGCTTCCCAAGTAATTATCTGACCATGGTTCATAGTACGGGTGCTATTCCACTAGGCTCTTGCATCTCCTGCCAGATAATGGGTGGCAAACAGTACCTTCTCATTGGCGTCAAATCCTACGAATTCTAAATTGTTCTCCATGGTTTGCAGCCAGTCATCAGCATCTAAGGGATCCTCATATTTGTTGAAGATAGGGGGATTGGTATTCTGAAAGTTCTTAAGATTGGATCCATGGTGATCCTGATTTCCATGGCCTTGATTGTTGTGGGCCATCTGAGATATTTGTTGAAGAGTGGCTAGGTTGGCTTGGCGTTCGGCTCTACTAGCTTCACGATCGAAAACTAGCATTTGTAGAATCTGCAACATTGGGTCCTGCGATGAGCTGCTTCCTCCGGGGTTTCCATGAGTCATCTGAAGATTGAGATAAATAATGAGGTAAGAGGGAAAGTTCTAAGGTTCATGGTTATGTTTCAAAAGCTTTAAACTTTGAGTTTGAACTTAGGTTTTGCAAACTAACTCCTTCTCACTCATTCATTCATTCATTCAAGCACACAATACAAACACACACCACAACACAAATGGAAAACAGATGGTTTTAAGAACCATTCTATGAACTAAGATACAGTGGGACCGATACAACTCATTCCTACGGTAGTGATCAAGTTCATCTACTCATCATCAATGAACTCGGAATCATCATCATCGATGTAGAAATCCATGGCATCATCCTCTAGGTAGTCGTTATCATCGCTGAGGTACGAGTGAAGATCTCCCTTGATGTCTTCACCTTCTTCCTCTTATTTTGCTTCAAGCTAGACTTCTTGCTCATGGATGGTCTTCTCGAGAGCGGCCACCTTCTTACGAAGACGAGCGATGGTGCAATCATTCTTCTCACATTGACGACAAAGTGATTGGCGATCCTTGACGAGCATGGTGAGAGTCTGGTCCTTCTTGGCGACAATGGCAAGGTTGTGGTTGGCGTAGGCTCGAGCATTGTCCAATTCCTTCTGTCTCTCATACAACAGGAAGTCAAGATTCTCCACTTGGCATTTCAACTCCGGGTGACTTGGCATCTCCAATGGCATTCCCATAGAATCACACCTTGCGAAGTGCGCAAAGCGAGTTCCCTGGATCAAGTTGATGTTTTGCCCACACAGACGGGCAAGATCTTCATGCATAGCCCTAGCTAATCCATCTAGCCAGTTGTTCTCTCGCACGGTGAATTGAATCTTCTCAGAAAGGGCTGCTTCCATCTTGCCTCTGAGATATGAAACTATCAGCCATTGTAGATCTCCTCTGGGTGATCCTTGAGTTGAGCCCCAAAGAATTCCACATGCGGGCACTCCAGATACTCTGACAGTGCATCTAGATCCCTCTCAAAGATCAGCTGGCCTCTGTTGCCCAACTGGTAGAACTTGCAATACTGAACTTCCATCTATAATAATTTAGGATAAGTAAGTTAGTGAGGTGATCAAGTGTGTCAAATTTTATGTAAGAATGTAAGAATTTTTGAGGAACATGAATTTTTTGAAAGAATCAAGGATAAGAGTGGGAATATGTTTTCATAAATACTCACTTCTTTGGTTTTGAAACTAAGCTTTTGTTCGGACGTCCATTCTAACTAGGGTCTCCTATGGTCAGGATGGCTCTAATACCAACTTAACAACACCTAGATTTTTAATCCCACATGCCTGTTATGCCATACATCGCAATCCTAGGATTACCATTTTTGCGAGACATAAAAGATTGGATATCACAGTATGTCATCCATTACAAACCATAATAAGGTTTTACACAAATAAAGGATCTCATGATCCAGTCTTAATAGAAACAAGCAGCGGAATAATAAGCGTAGAAGTGGGCTCCATATTCAAAGTCATAGGCAATGCTGACGATGGGAGATGATCCTAGATGTCATAGTCGTCCTGCTGTCCATCTTCCTGATAGTCCTCCTCATAGTCTGGCCACGGGAATAGCCAGGGACAAAGCCATGAGTACTGTTTAAGTACTCACAAACTATCACTAACAAGTAAGGTAGTTCTAGTAGGAATATTAAGCTCTAGGTTTATTTAAAAAAAGGCAGGTTTATCTAAGCTGAGTTCAGAAGTAAAGAAAACTAAGTAAAAGTTCTAAATCACTTTAAGTTGGGAACCTAGTTTTCATACTCACAACCCTGTTGTGGTCAAGTCAAAATCGCAGTTCACTTCACAAGTCATTTTGAAAACATCTAACGACGGAACAGTATGGCCACTCCAACTATCCATGATCGCGGACGCGGCTATTCGAATAGTTTGACACTCTGCATAGGTAGTACACTTTCACCACAAAATTTGATACATCCATGAGGGATAACCATGAATCATCATACTTAGTATGCGGATAATCAATCATAACCTTTCAATTACACACTCTAGTATAGGCACCTCCCCTACGAGCTTGACCTCCCAGCCATGGCCATCTACCATCCTGGGCACTGCATAGGTGGACATCATCAAGAGGTAGCCTCAGCTCAAACCTCCTCCGCGAGGGAACCCATACTAATGCATATAAGCTTCCGGCAAAGCCTTACCCAATTCAGGTGTTGTGGTTGTACTGTAAATTTGGAATGGTATCGCATCTGAACCCAACCATCAGTTGTTATAAAGGGCTAAGGCTCATGCCTCAACATTTTCATCATCAAAATCCATTTGTGTTTCTCAACACATGTCAAAACATTTCAATAGAATGACTCATCATTCCAAGGTTTTCATAATCATTTTCACGAAGTATTCCCATCTAAAGTGATCAAGTTTTATGCTTAGCACTAGCCACTAAGTTAAGAGTGTTCACTAATGAGAGGTGCTAATCTTCAATCTCATGCCATAGAATGACATCTAATATAGGCCTAGTTTTATACTCTTTATGCTATCTATACTACTTTCCCAATCCTCTCAAAGCATTAACTAAAAGTAAAGAACTTTGGTAAAGTACAGAGTAAAGCATGCGAGTAAAACATGGGATGGGTATAAATCAAAGGTATATAACCAAAGAATGCCAAATACATCTTGCTTAGGTTACATTGCAATTAGTGATGGCTTGCATAGGTATAATACTTGCAAGTGTTAGCTTGCCTTGATTGGTGTAGTGATTGAAGTTTTCCTCCTCTTCTTCGGGGTAGAACTCCTCCTCCTCATAGCTTGGGTCGGTACTATCGTCTATATATAGATATGGGGTACACAATCACCAAACAATATTTAACTAATTCTATTTACCACACTCAGGCTCACACTTGATGATCTATCATCATCACAATCATCACATGAAATAAAGAACTAGTTTTATTTAGTTTATTTGAGAAAAGTAATTTCTACTCATTGAAATTTATTAAGATTTAATATTCTCCAATTAAAATATGGGATCATGTTGACACATTTCATCACCACATATTCTAATACATGGGAATGTGATTTAAAGGGTTGGTCACATTTTATAAAGTTTAAGATTATTATTTAATAGATTTAAGGTGACTAGAAATGCCCTAATAGCATTCTTTTGGTACTAGTCCAATGCCACTGCATGCAAACCTAGATATTTTTACATATTCAGATAGATATTGTCAAATGTGATTTTTGAGAGTTGGAATCAACACAAAAGCTATTATGGTTGATTTTTGAGAAATGTTTAAAGTTGCAAACGTCTTTGTCTTGTTATTTTTACTATAGAATATCTCTAACTCCAAATGATTTAAATCCAACGGGATTGGATAGATAATTTAATTACCTTTCTAGCAAAATTTGAATCATGCAATTTCGTTTTGTGAAACTCTCTGAATTGAATTTTGAATATATGGACAGAATCTAGTTTAAACCTAAATGGAAAAAACAATTATTTGAATTCCTAGGCCAGCGCGGGAAGTTAAATGGGCCGGCCCAGCTGCACTGCATAGCTCAGCGGGATGCTGACAGATGGGTTCCACCAGTCAGCAAGACTAACTCAACGAAACGGTATCTTTCAACCAGAGCCCTATGATCTAATTCTAATCCAACGGTCGTGGTTCATCATCGACGACGAACAGCTCCAGCGAGGAATCAACCCTAACACAGCGGTGGGGGTCTCGCGGGGCTCACCTGGGCTCTAGCTAGGGTTGGCGACAGGGGCAATCGACGTGGTAGACAACGACGAGGCGAGGCGCAGTCACGACATGGCTTGGGATGGTCGAAATCGACGGCGCCCTTCTCCTCTAGCAGCGGTGGGCTCCGGCCAAATTCCGGCGAGAGAGAGCTCGCCTTGCTCAAGGAAGACGTGGGGGAGGGTCATTGAGAGGTGGTGAGTGGAATGGTGTGGAGAAGAGAGGCAGGGGTGGCCTCCTTTTATAGTGCGGCGAAGGGACCAAGCGGTGCGGGCGCGAGCTCGTCGGTGACGATGCTACATGCGGCTATCGGCATGGCGGTGGCTAGTGGGCGGTGCTGTGTTCCCTGGTGGTTCTTATGGGCGTAATGGCGAGGTTTGGGGCAACGTGGTTCGGTCGGGAGCATGCGGTGCTCTGCGCGGGTGCAAAGGTGTTTGCGGCGGCGTGCGGTAGCTGCGGGTCGTGCGGCGGCGAACGAGGGTGTCTGCTGGGGTGTGGTGGTCATGGCGGGCATGCGCGTGCATGGTGAGGGCAAGGCGCGGTCTGGGCGGGCTGGTTGGGTGCGGCAAGCTGGCGTGCTCTGGACATGGCACAGAGAGGCGAGGCGCTGCGTAGCTAGGGTGGTCTAGGACTCGGCTGGGGTCGTGGCTTGGACAGGGGTGGCGGTATAGCGAGGCGTGCTTCCTTTACATCATGGCTAGCTGTGGCGGTGTCTGCTGTGAGCTGGCCGTGGTCGGTCGGTGATGACCACAATCGGGCGGCGCTCCACTGTGCAAACGGCAAAGGAGAAACTTGGTCTGGGGCTTGGTTATACTCAAGGGAGACAGGGGAGTGAAGTGCATACCAAATGGTCGAGGATTACTGTGCACAACAGTGAAGTTAGGAAGAGGTTAAATTAGTGCAGGTCAGGTGTTTGTGGAAATGGCCGCATGAATTTTATTTTGGAATTTTTTATTCAAATTTTTTGAGTGAGATTAAGTTAAGGTTGAGAGTATATGTTTGCTTGGAGAGGTCAACGGGAATTGATTTAGTGGGTTTTTGAAAAAGTGGGATCTTAACATATGAATTAGATTCAATTTTCAACTGTCCATTAAATTAATTTGAAAGATGTTTTTGTAAGTTTGTAAAGTGGTCCTTGGTACACTTTTACTTGGTCTAGCAAGAGGTGAAAAGAAGTAGAAATGTTTCTGTTAGAATTTCTCTTCTAGGAACACTCAAAGCGAACTTGTGGTTAACTTTGGTCAAAATGACCATTTGCTTTATTTATTCATATTTGATTTCTTTTTCTTTTGATTTTGTTTGTAAATGGCCTAGATGATGTAGTATTCACCTTTAAACCTTTTCACATCATTTAGAACAATCAAGCACGGCATTTTCAAACACTCACACATTAATGCAAAACTAACATGCACTCACATTCATTTTCTTAATAAAAGTTTTTGTTAACCATAAATTGGGTGATTAGAATTTGATAAACTTGATTTGAAATTTTGGGGTGTTACAATCGGTGGGAGATTTTGCCTGAAAATGTTTGAAACGGAGGGGCACGAAATGCATATGAGTCGGTTGGGATTTTGCCGCTCAATTTTACGATTTTGAATTTGGCTAGCTGCAAACTAATAATAGAAAAAGATAGTTGTAGACTAGTACGCTATCTGGTCAATAATTGAAGGTCGAGAGTCACATCAACTGACCATCCATTACATAATTGCGTAGAACATTGGTAGATTTTGCCACCCAACTGAGATTTTGAATTTGGCTAGAGTATAAGCAATAATTTGAAAAAATGCTACTCCTTATGTTTAGGAATAAAATAATATTCCCATAGAAAAAATAATGTTGACTCCATCTGCGAAATTGTTTGGGCTATAGGTTTTTATCCTCGATTAAGATTTTGAATTTAGCTATAGTCCTAGTAACAAAAATTACGAACGAACCCCACCACCCAACCCAGCAATTTCACAATCGCCATTGGTCATCAGTATGATAGGTCAAAAGGAATTTCGCAGTATACGAAAGATTAAACATGGGGCCCAAATATTTCGTGTAGGCGGGAGCTTTTGCCTCTCGATTCAGAATTTGAATTTGGTGATAGTCCAGGTAATAACTGCTAGTAGACCGTACTTCCCTCTGTTCCCGAATCCAAGGCCTGGTCACATCAACTAATCATCCAGTACCTTGCTCAAAGTAACCTTTTTCTGGATGGAGGGGTAGAAAATTGGATACCATGATCTCAGATTCAAAAATATTAGGGGGACGGCGGGAGGATTTGCGGCTCCAGTACGGTTTTGAATGTGACTACTCCAAGTAATAGAACAGAAAAATTGTATAAGGTCTTTTTTTTGTGGGTTGTAATCCATATATTTATCAGTCTATTCAGAAATGAAAGAAAATGTTGAACTCCGATTCAAACATGTAGTTCCATTTATCACATGACGCGTATGAATATGGTGTGCAAGAAGGGGCCAAGGCATTGTTTTGAGAACCTGAACCTTATGATCAATGATCTAGGACAGTAGCACTTGTAACATAATGTACTGTATCACACTAGTACATATTGGTGCATCCACACATAACCAGTTTGTGGCATTTGTTGCACAAAACATAGATTTTTTTTCTTTTTTTGCATCTAACATAGTTTCTTTTGTGTAACATAAAGATTCATAGTTCATATATATAGTAATAGCATCATCCTAATTTGCTAAAATCTCATGTCAACTCATACTTAACAAGATGAATAACAGACAAGCTCAATGTTCATACACCATTATTCATATATGCAAGCTCCATTTATTTATAGATTTCCCGTATTGGAGTAAATTACTAGCAAAGTCCACCTATTCATAATCGATACTAATGACCTTGCATCTCCACTAATTATTTCATTGAAATTGGCATGTATTTCTTACCAAAATTGTTGGAAAGATTGGTCGACTCCAACAATTGTTTGATGATACCAAGCAAAATACAAATGATTGTCGTCATCCTCGGACCATGGAGCTTCTCTTTTCTTCACCTTGCTACAAAGAATCATCTAGATTAGAAAATTGACGAGCTTTAACCAAAAATGCTACAAAGAACCCTAGAGCTTATCTCTTCCTCACCTTGTTCTGGTGGCGCCGATATGTGGAGGTACCGGTGTGGGTCCAAGGAGTCGAGGTCGCGGTTGCATGTGCTATATTTATTCTCCTCTAAACGGCAATAGGGGTTAGGGTTAGGTTCGGTGCGGCTTCGGTCGTTAGAGGAGTAAATTTACTCCTCCATTACTGTTTTGGGGATGGGTTAGAGATGCTCTAACCCATTAGATTAAGATGTTTATTTGGGACAGGTGCAAAAAATTAAGACACAAACCATGCTAGCCATAAAAAGGTCCTATTTTTGTGTTCTGTGCAACAAATGGCACAAAGACTGGTGTTAGATGCAATTTTCTCCATCGACACATATATTAGTACACAATAATCCAACCTTGCAGCATATAAAGCACCAATATTAAGCAGGCTAGCAATCCAGAGATCACGCATTTAGGAATCATACTACTTCCATATTGGTGCATTCTGTTCCCAATAGTACCTCCATTGATATTATAAGGATCTTTAGCAAGCTAAAACAGCTTTGCTAAAAAGCGATATATTTGGAAACAGAGGAAGTACATTATAAGGTACCATGCAAATTATAGACATGTCACAACAAGGAAACAACCCTAGTTCATAACAAGTGCAGACTAGTGCACTAACAATTACTTTTAGCTTCAGGTTCCAGTTCACGACAAAGGGACTAACCTCAGCTGTTAGTGCTCAACCACAAATACTGAGCATCTTCATGACTTTCTCCTTATTTCTACGGAGTGCTCCAGCCGAATTAAAATTTCTTCTAACTTTGTGATCAAACGTTCATTGTATACACTTAGGGTATATGATAACGATTGTTTAGCTTGGAGTTGTTCCTCTAGAACTTGAATATGCAAAGAAATGTCCTTGCAGTTGTACTTGAACTTTGACGAGCTTGCTGGGTACCTAGCTTTACACAGCAACATATTCTTGGCTATAGCACCATGTTGTAGTACCTTGGAAAATAAATCCATACATTCTTTTGGAGTTTTTACTGAACAGTCTTTCCCATGATTTGCCAGCTCCTCTTTTAATTCAGCCTGAAAAGTTTTCAGTTGATAGACATGTGTAAGAAAAGTGAAGTTACTACAGAGAAACATGCAGACAGGTTTAACATGTGCATGAAATGATATAATTGGCAGTGCTGATAACACATCTTATACACTTTAGTAAAAAGATCATTTTGTTGTGTATCTTTTTTTGATGTCATTTACTAACAAGAATAAAAATGTGCCTTCCTGTGTAAACACTGTGAGGTGCATGATATGCCAACTGATTGTATAATTCATAACTGAAACTGACATTAGTTGCAAGGTTGCATATCAAACTTATACGTACAAATCACTGCAAGTGCAACATCACGAAATGCAGAGAAGACTTACAATAACTTTCTTTACAATGACATCATATCTATTCGTCTGGCATCCCTCAAATTTCTCCAGCATAGTCAACTTTTTTTTGGATCCCCATTAGACTTCGTCTGCATTTGGATGGGCGAAAATAAATTGTATCACATGGTGGAAACGGAGGTTGAAAGATAAGATGCATACAGATTCCACAACATCAATTACATACTTATTTAAAATATACAGTACATAAATACGAACTGGGGGGCTGTACGACTTAGTACTCATGCTTTATTACGTCTAGATAGTTCCTTTGAGTGATGGCCTGCAAAATGAGACTTGTAAAACACATGGATAAATACGAATTGACAATGCGATCTAGTCTCAGTCTTCTCAAAGCATACCTCATTCTTTTGATCAAGCCAGTGGTGGAGAAGATCACCCCACTGATTGTCAGTCATGTGATCCACATGAGATAAAATAATTGCCAGAGAAGTGTTGCTTCTTTAGCCTATGGCGCTACTGGCGCAAACATGCGAACAATATGCTTTTGAGAACAACCTTTACTTCCTCGCTATTCTCATCAAACATGAAAAATCTCTGTAGACAACAATGAGGAGCATATATAACAAACAGCAAGCTAAGAAGACCAGGGACAGAGCAATGGAGTATGTCCAAGAGACAAAGGACTTACATGTAACTTCTTCAGTAAACCTTCAAAATGCTCGGGGGTATTTCGGTGGTGTTTCCATGAGGGCAAGATGGGAATATCATTTCTCACGAAAATTCCTATGATCGATGCAATATAAGCAGATTCATGTGGGTAATGAAGGCTCTAGCAAACTTTAGTAACGATCGAGTATATGAGCAATATGCAGTACACTACAACAAACGACGAAGTACTTTTGATAGTAATAAGGTGCATAACGAAAGGAAGCATAAAGTGTGCAACAACCTTCGTATGGGGAGGAGATGAGTTTACGCTTCACGTTGGTGCGGTCGAACTGGGGGGCGTGTCGTTTTCCCATCTCTCCGATTCTAGAGACCAGGGAGTCCGTGAAGCAGATGGGACTTTGAAGTGACCGTACCACGTTTGCCAGCGACGCTATGCACGTTTCGGCGCGGTGGACGTCGACGTAGGGAAGCCGCTCCGTCTTGCTAAACAAGGGAGTGGTGCCTTCGGTCACAATGGTACCTTGTGAGGAGGCAGTGGTGGTGGGGAGGGACGGCGGTGCGAGGCCATATTCGTGGGAGATGCTCCAGCTCTGAGGTCGAGTGAAAGATGTGGGATACGGCGTGTTTTATATGTATCACAAGGGCGCTGGTGGTAGGTTCGAAACTTTCGAATTACGTCACGTCGGGCAGTTCAAAGAAAAACCCGCCAATGTCATTCAAATTTTGGTGATTTCACTTTAGAACGAGATGAACCCGCCAAAAAAATTGGCGATCTCTACTCTATGATTATTGCTACACTAGCCAGGAGCTAAGCTAGAGTAAGTGCATCAAATGCGATGGGACGATGAACGCATTGGCAGCCTTTCCAGTGTGCAGACCGTGTAGTCCCTATCGAAAAGCTATGCTAGATCCACGAAAGGCCTCTGATTCAAGCACTCCTACTCTAGGGTCCGTTTGATTCAAAGGATTTTCCTAGGAATTTTGTAGTATTAAATCCTATAGGAAAATTTCCTAAGATGGATGTTTGATTTGTAGGACTGATTCCCATAGTACTAGTTTTCATAGGAAATCAAACATCCACCCATACCACTTTTTCAGATTGGGCATGTTTGATTCCTAGGAAAGGAAAATTGTAGGAGTAGGAAAAATGTAGGATTGCAATGTCATGCCCACTCCAATCCTATAGGAATACTAAAGTGTGTTTGATTCCACCATAGGAATCTGAAAAGGAGGTACGGGTGGATGTTTGATATCCTATGAAAACTACTACAAAGGAATCCTAAGGAAACAAATCTTACGGGAATCAATCCTACAAACCAAACAACCATCGTAGGAAAATTTCCTATAGGATTTAATCCTATAAAATCCCTAGGGAAATCCTTTGAATCGAGCGGACACCTATGGTGGAATCAAACACACTTTGGTTCATATGAATTCCTATAGGTTTGGAGTGGTCATGACATTGCAATCCTACAATTTTTCTACTCCTACGATTTTCCTATCCTACAAATCAAACATGTACACTCCCCTTTTAGGAAAAAAAATATTACTATGTATTATACTACCTCCATTCCGGTTCATTGGGCAAATACGTACTCGAAGAAAATAATTTGACCATAAATTTTGTCACCAATTTATGAATTGTAAGTCGCAAAAATTGTACCATTGGAATCGTCTTTCGAATATAAATAAATTGGTTAAAAACTATTAAATGTAATTACATATTATTGACCAGATTTACGTCAAACTATGTTCTTAAAGTAAGTATTTGCATAATAATTTGCACGTGAGATGTGTGCATTCTCTTATGAGACCTTTAGCTTTGTTCACATGGTTGGTGTTTGTATCAACCTTATCTGATCTTTAAACTGTGCTCGGTACTTGGTTTTTAATAAAAGGGATTTGTGCATCCTTTGAGTGCAGAGGCTGTGGTATCCCCATTTTGAAAAAACAAACGTGAGACTCAAATAAAAGACTATCATATCATCTCTAGCTATGAGATGTAAAGTAAGCCATGTCCTCACTTATAAAATTAGAATAGGTAAAGCTCAAAATACTATTAAATTTTTTGAGCCACATCATATCCATAAATTATTAGGTGTATACTTGGTTCTTGGTACATATAATATTAAAAAAAATTGTAACATTCCTAGAGAAATGACAGAAAAGATTCTAGAATGGCGGAGAATTGTGTTTTGAAGTTTTAGCATAGTGTTCATTGTGCTAAAGACTATCCATTGAATCTTCTAGATGCTAGAATGGTAAAGATCCAGATGTTAGATATGTTGCAATTTGCTAGTCTTCATCCAGCGGTCAACCTTCAAAGTTATTCTTACACTATATAGTAGTAAGATAAGATAAGAAAGTTCGACCTAGTTTCACGACATCGTTTCCTTTTTCTATAGTTTCCTTTTTCTTTTTGCAACGGACTCGCTGTAGTTGAGTCAGTCCAAGAAATTCCACATATTTTCTTGGTGTGTGCCAGGGCATATGGGGCATAGTCGTTGTCACATAAAAACTGATACATGCGTATTTTTCCATTTTTCATGGATTTGTTGCATTTTCCCGTAATAGGGTGACAAATTGTCAGGAAGACCATTGATAGAATATTCATTCATCATCTTGTTCTTGCAACTCTCATTTTTTATTCATATATGTACCTCTCTCCCCTCTTTATTAGAGCAAGTCCAGCAGTTCTCTTAAAATTTCTCCCCTATATCTCAAAATCTTGGACTCCCCTAAAAACATCCACCCCTAAAAATTGCCCAACTCCAGCAGTTCTACCAAAAGATCTCCCCTATTCTATATTTTAAGATTTTTATGTAACTACCATTTGAAAATGAATGGCTACCGTACTCGGGAAGGAGATTTCCCACGCTTGGGGGATGGATAGGGGAGCCCTCCAATTCCCCTATAGATGAGGGAGATGGGGGAAGAATAGGGGAGTTGGAAGAATAGGGGAATTGACCGGGGAACTACTTGAAGGTCTTTTTTGTTTTCCCCCTAAAATCGCTATAGGGGAGATGATAAGGGAACCGCTGTACTTTCTCTATATGTACTCCCTCTATTCCAAAATATAAGATGTTTTAGCTTTTGTGAAACGAATATATCTAGACACCTTTTAATGTGTAGGCCTCTCTCCTCAAGAGAGAATTATCCCACCAGGTTGACACTATGCAGAATAAAGGCCATGTCTGTAGCTAACGCATAATCCTACTCCCTTCGTATCAAAATAGATGTCGCAAGTTAGTCAAAAATTGGAAGAACCCATATACTACTACTGACTAACTAAATAGTGTTTTCTAATTTTGTCAACCAAATAGCACACATCAAGTTAAAGGTCGAATTAATTTGACAAAATCATCCAAAACTCTTTTAAATGGCTATAAAAGTGGTTATCCCTGCAATGTATAGATTGTGGAGAGTGTACATATGTTTAGGAGGGATCCCCATCAGTTACCTCTTCCTTCCCCTATAAGCATTGGCGCAATGATTATACTACACTACAACTGTACAGAGACAAAGTTGGGGTCCTGATCTAATGTCACCATCAATGGGATACCGTTGCCACTGCCATCAGGAGAACCAAAACCGAAGATGGCGCAAGAATCACTACAACAAAAACCTACCATAGAGACATTCTCCTTGAGACACTTCTTATTTTGTCTCTTTAAAAATTAGGTAGAGACATTTTGCATCCTGTAGAGACAATTTTTGAGACACTTAAATATGTGTCTCAAATATAGAGACACTAGTTAACACATTGTTCTAAAGGAATTGAATTTTCATTCTAGAGACAACTTTTGAGGCATTCTAAATTGTGTTAACAAGTTATATACAAGAAATCATTGAGACACATTGCAAAAGGTGTTTACATTTGAGGCATTTTGCCTGTTCTGTAGAGACATTTGTTTTATGTTTTAGTTAGGTCATGCAATACACAAAAGAAATTAATTCTATGTATAAACAAGATCTTGTGTAAGGTTGAGATGGTTGGTGGAATAAGTATTTATCACTAAGGTCAAGAGTTCAAGGATTGCTTTGACATTTTTCGTACTATTTTTGACTCTACGTGTAGAGACATAATATAATGCCTCTTTTGTATGTCTTATAAGACGTATAGATATTATTACTAGTTTCCTTACCACACAAGAGACACTGCCCGTAGCAACACTTTTAAGAAAATATATACAATGCCTCTACAAGTACGTAAAGACAATCAAAGTGTCTCTAAGGGACTAAAATAGTGCCTCTATGGGCTAGTTCTCTTGTAGTGAATGGAGGCTCTCTTTTTTGGAGTAAAGAAGAATGGAGGCTTTGAGCAAGTGAAGTTGGTGAGATGCAGCATGACAACGATGTAAAGGTAGCTACCGCTCTACACGGAAGTGTTAATAACTAATTACTACTATAGTACAGTAGGAAAGATAATCACACCCAAAATTGGCTTTGGCAACATTGTGGCTGGTGATGTTGATGCATATCACATTCACCAAATAACCAAATATTTTACCAACAAGTACACGATCATACATTCATACTACTAACAAAGGTTTTTCAATTTACTGTGGCAATATTGAAATCTGTATATCCGATCATGAACTAGTCCCTTCGTTCCATAATATATAAGACTTTTTTGTAAGCGATTTTTTCTCTGTAAATAGGCTTATATTGTGAAAACAGATGGAGTAGTAACTAAGTTATTCCACGTGCCGGCTCATTGATGGAGATTAACGATAGTTTCACGCTTCAGCTTTGCCAGCTCGGCCAGGAGTTTTTCCTTATGGTCCTTGAGGTCCTGGATCTGTTCGAAGCTTATGCCCAACATCTCCATCATGCCGATGTTCCGCCACTTCAGCTTGTCACACTCAATCAAGTATTCCATGGCATGATTCCTGAGGAGGCTAAGCCCGACCTTGTCAGCGGCGAGTTTGGAGTAAAGTCTAGTGCACTCCTTGACGAGGGCGCTTCTGTCCGATGTCTTGACGCAGAAATCGCCCATCACCTTTTTCACCATAAACTCGGTCTCGAAGCCATTATTTATTTAGATGAACAGTGAGCATAAATTCAGAAGTGTACCCAGAGAACTATCAAGGAAGAGATACACAGAATCACAATTAGAATGATTTCTTACCTTGTGGCTATACCGATCGACCTCCATCGGCAATGTGAAGATGATTCTATAGGCAGGAGTGCCACGGGAATGCGAAGTCTGTCCGGGCTAAAACAACATTGAGAAAAAATGAACTAATAGGGAAATGAGCGAATCAAGAAACGGTCAAAGACATGGAAAGTTTCCCAAGCATGGATATTTACCTGAAGGTATCAGTCTCCATCGACAATGGTGAAGATGATTCTGCGGGCAGGAGTGCTGAAGGAATTCGAAGACCGCCCGACCTAAAAACACCATTGAGGACGAATGTGCTTTTTAGGTAAATGAGCAAATCAAGAAATGGTCAAAGACATGGAAAGTTGCGCAAGAACGGAGATTTACCTAAAGGTATATGTCCCTGGCTGCGGTGGCTTTGAAGAACCTTGAGTTGAAGACCACTCGCCTGCAGCCGAGGTATTCGACTGGGACCCTTTGATCATCGCATCGCTTGGTACCGGTAGCAACATAATGGTAGAACGGCAAGCTGACTCCTTCTCTTCCACCCGCTTCACCATCGCGGCACGAGCCCTTCTATGGCGGGACTTGTTCCTGGTCATGCGGGTGAAATAGCACAACAAAAAGGAATGAAAACGGGCATAGAAATCTGGCAGAGAAGAGCTATAGTCGCAAAGAGGAGGAGGAAGAAGGTCGAGTCCGTGTGAGGTGGCCTCCTGGTCTCCATGCGAGTAAAAAACCATTTCCATTCAGATACACTACTTGATGTAGAAATCGAAGAGACAGCCTTAAGCAGTTGTCACCCCCAACATGGTCTGGACATCCACTATAAAGTTGAATGTGCCTTGCACGGAACTATAAAATTATAATTATAATAGGTGAAGCTCAAAAAATAATTTTAATTTCGAGCCACGTCCATAAAGTATCGGGTGTATATTTGGTTCTTCTACTTTGTACTGTATCATGTAGAAATCAACCTAGCTACTCCTACCTAATACTCCACGTGCTCTAGAGAAATGATGAAAAAGATTCTAGAATTATTGAAAAGTGTGTTTTGAGATTTGTGCATAGTGTTCATTATGCTAAAGACTAACAATAGAATCTTCTAGATGCTACACCCTTGTTCACATATATAAGACATTTTACCTTTGTGAAACGAATGTATCTAGATGCAACATCTAGATACATTGGTTTCACAAAGCTAAAATGTCTTATATTTCTAGACAGAGGGAGTAGAATGGATAGAAGATCCAGCAATTAATTAGCAATGTTGGGATTCACGAGTCTAGATCCAACGGTCAAAGTTCAAAGTTATTTGTATCGTACACTATATAGTGTTATCTTCTTTTCTTCTACTACTATAATAGAGCAAATTTGAATTGGATTCATAACACAAATCCCGACCGTTGGGATGTTAGATCCAATGGTTCAGAGTAGCTGGATTCGTGTTGAATAGCTAGTACATACCTAGAGAAAACTCCACCATCTTATAGAACCATCATGTCAACACCCCACCCTCCTAAATTTCATAGTAGAGTAGGCTATATTATGAATATGTGTAGATAGTTATTATTAATAGCACAAATCCTGATGATTGGTCTGTTAGATCCAATGGTTCAGAGCAGCTAGATTCGTGTTGAATAATACCCATATATAGACCATACTCCACCATGTAACCCCCCGCCCCCCTCCCGCACAAAAAAATCATAGCACAGTAGGCTATATTCTCAATGTGTGTAGATAGTTATTATTAATAGAATTAATATATGCCTTTTTTCTCTAACAGGACTATTGGTTTAGTAATAAAAACTTAATGTTTGTTAAATCACATTTCATACAACATATACGTGTGCGGCTCATCCCTTTTACTAGTAGACTTAATGTATGCTTTTTTTATCTAACAAGACTATTGGTTAATAATAACAACTTGATGTTTGCTAAATCACATTTCATACAGTATATACGTGTGTGCCTCATGTGTTTTACTAGTATACTTAATGTATGCCCTTTTTCTCTAACAAGACTATTGGTTAATAATAACAACTTAATATTTCCTAAATCACATTTCATACAATATATACGTGTGTGGCATGGGCCTTTCGCTAGTACATTCTAGCTAGCATCTAAATAGAAGATACACTATGGATATGTCAACATCCGGATTTTTAATCCTAGATGCCCGTTATGCCATACCTCGCAATTCTAGGATTACCATTTTTGCGAGACATAACGGATTGGATATCACAGTACATCATCCATTACAAACCACACAAATAAGGATCTCATGATCTAGTCTTTAATACAACAAGCAGCGGAAATAAAAGATAAGCGTAGCGGTGGGGTCCATCTTCAAGGGCACGGGCAATGTTGACGAAGGCAGATAGTCCTAGTTATCATAGCCGTCCCGCTGACCATCATCTTAATAATCTCCTTCATAGTCTGGCCATGAGAATAGCCAGGGACAAAAGCCATGAGTACTCTTTAAGTACTCGCAAACTACCTCTAACAAGTACTATAGTTCTAAGTTAAAGTGCTAAATCTAAGTTTAACCATAAAGTTAAGTTTGAAACCTAAGCTGAGTTCTGAAGCCAAGAAAGATAAAATAAAGTTCTAGAATCACTTAAGTTGGGAACCTAGTATCATAAACACAACCCTGTTGTGGTCAAGTCAAGGTTCATCATTCATTTCAAATTATTTAGAAAACGTCTGACAACGAAACAGTATGGCCATTCCAACTGTCCATAACCGCGGACATGGCTATTCGAATAGTTTGACACTCTGCAGAGGTGGTACACTTTCACCACAAGATTCGATACATCTGTCAGGGATAACCCTGAATCATCATACTTAGTATGTAGATAAACATAACCTTCCTTTTACACACCCTAGTATAAGCACCTCTCCTATGAGCATGGCCTCCCAACCATGACCATCGGTCATCTTGGGCACTGCATAGGTGGACATCATGAGAGGTAGCCTCAGCTCAGACCTCTCCCGTGAGGGAAGTAATACTAATGCATATAAATTTCCTGCTAAGCCTTACCCAATTCAGGTAATGTGGTTGTACGGTAAATTTGGAATGGTATCGCATCCGAATCCAACCATCAGTTTTATAAATGGGTTAAGGCTCATGCCTCATTATTTTCATCATCATCAACCATTTGTGTTTATCAACATATGTCAAAACATCTCAATAGAATGACTCATCATTCCAAGGTTTTCATAATTCATTTTCACCAAGTGTTCCCATCTAAAGTGACTCAAGTTTTTGATCTACTCTAAACTACTAAGTTAAGAGTGTTCACTAAGGTGGAAGGATGGGATCAATCTCATGCCATAGAATGATATCCAAAGGTTTCTAAGTAGGTCAAGTTTTATACTTTTTATGCTACCTTCAAAACTAGTAAAGAACTTTGTGTAAACTAAGGGAGGTGAAACTTGTCAGTAAGACTTGAGGTACTAATACTCAAAAAGGGGTGCTCAAAGCATGCTTAAGGCATCTTTGCTAAACCATGTAGTTTGATTCTAGTTTGCTAAGCACTAAACTTGCAAGGGTTAGCTTGCATTGTTAATGGTGGCTTGCAAGTATAACTTGCAAGGTTTAATCTTGGATAGTGCTAGCTTGCCTTGGTTGGTGCAGTGGTTGAAGTTTTCTTCGTCTTCGTCTTGATAGCACTCCTCCTTCTCGTAAGCTTGGTCGGTACTATGTTCTATAAATACATACGGAGTACACAATCACCAAACAATACTTAACTAGGCTAGGTAGCATTCTAAGACACAAAATTGATGATCTATTATCATCACAAGCATCACAAGTTTAATTCAATATTTTCATTCTTTTTAATTTAGAAAAGTAATTTCTACTCATTGAAAATTTATCTAAGATTTAATATTCACCACTTAAAATATGGGACAATGTTGAGACATGTCATCACCACATATTCTAACATGTGGGAATGAGGTTTAAGGGTTGGATCAATATTAGTTTGGTTTAAGTTCCTTATTTAATGATTTAAAGTGACTAGAAATGCCTATATAGCATTATTTTGGTACTAGTCCAAAGCCACTGCATGTAAACCTTAATATTATTACATATTTAGATAGATATGGTGAAATGTGATTTTTGAGAGTTGGAATCAACTCAAAAGCTAACTTGGTTGATTTTATAAAAATGTTGCAAGTTGCAAAAGCCTCTGTGTTGTTATTTTTATTAGGAGAGATCTATAACTCTTATTGAATTAAATCCAGTGGTCTTGGATAGATCATCTCCATACCTCTCAAAAAAATTGGTTTCATGCAATTTGGATTTATAAAACTCTCTGAATTGAATTTTAAACTAGTGGACAGAAACTAGATTTAACTAAAAAGAAAAATCCAGATTTGAACGGGTGGGCTAGCGCGGGAAAGAAGTTGGGCTGGCCCAGTGGTGCTCCGCGGTGCGGGGCTCAGCTGATAAGGGGTCCCGCTTGTCAGTGGGTCTTAACACGCGAAACGGTACGCGTGCTATGGGCCGTAGGATTAGAAGGGGGATCTACGGCTGAGGGTCGTCGTCGACGACGAACAGGTCGTCGGCGAGCTCGAACCCTAGCGGCTCGGTGGGGGTCTGCTGGGGACATACCAGGGCTCCAGCGGAGTCGGCGAGGCGGGCAAACGAACTGGAAGACGACGGCGAGACGAGGCGCGGTTGCGGCGGAGCTTGGGGTGGTCGCAATCAGCGGCGCCCTTCTCCTCCTGCTGCGGCTGCTCCGGCTCCAATTCCGGTGAGCTGCTGCTCCCCTTGCTCCGGCTAGAGGTGGGTGAGGTTCAGAGAGGTGAGGGGAGTGGAGTGGTGTGGAGAGAAAAGCCTAGGGAGGCCTCCTTTTATAGGCTCGACGGTGAGACCAAGCGGGATGGGCAGGCGACGGTGGCGACAAGGCTACGACCGGCTAGTGGCATGGCTGAGGGTGGCGATCGACAGGCGGTCTCCTGGCGGTGCTCTAGGAAGTGAATGCGGCCGTAGGGGCCGTGGCATGCGGCCTGGGCGAGGTGGCGCTCTAAGCGGAAAAGGCGGCGATGTCCACGGCGAGCAGTGGTTGTGGTGCTTTGGGCGGCGAACGGGGGTGTCTGGGGTGTTCTCCAGGTCGTGGCGGAGCGGTGGGCGCGGGCTGCGGTCGAGCGGCGGTCTGTGCACGCGTGCCGGGTGCGGCGCTCTGGCGCGTGCTCGGCATGGTGCGGTGGCACTGGGCGCGTGGTATCCTCGGTGGTCCATGGCTCGGCTCGGCTCGGGCAGGGGACAGAGGGTGGCGGTGAGGTGCTGGCTACCTCCTAGACATGGCGAGGGAGAGGGGAGTGGTCTGCTGCAGCGGGTGCATGGTCGGCCGGCGAGAGGTGGCTCGGAATGGCATGGAAATACCACTAGGGGCTAGGGGAGTGGGTTTAAATGGCTTTTCTAGATCATTTAGAGACAAAGGGAGTAAAAAGGGGCCAAATGGGAGACAAGTTTGGCCAGAATACTATTTGAAATAGTGAAATGTGTTTTGTTTGAAATCTGCCTGCCAAGTGTTTGATGAAATGGCCGCAAGAGAAAAAGTTTTGAATTTTGGTTTTGAAATTTTTTGAGTGATCTCCACTAGTGCTAGGTAGTCTCTGGTTGCAAGGGTTTTGAAAGTGGAGCTCAAATAGATGGGTTTTGAAATAGGGATGATCTATGCATATGCATTGGATTCAATTTTCAAATGCCATTTAAAATAGTTAACAAAATGTTTTTAGCAGATCCAAAGGTGGGCCTTGTTACCTCATTATGTGTACTAGCAAGGGGTACAAAGATCAAGAATTGTTTCTGTTAAGAATTGAGTACTAGGAATAGCCAAAGTAGTGCAGTGGGTTAAAATGGCCAAAATGACCATTCCTCCTTTTTAATTCTTTTTTATTAGATTTTCTTTAGGAAAAGTTTGGGAATGATGTAGATGATGTTTAAATCACCTAAGAAACATTCTACAAGCATTGGATCACACAATCATGACAATTCAAAACAACTCCTATTTTAAATGCACACACATATGAATGCTTTTATTTTTAATTTGAAAAAGTTTTTATTAACCCCAAATTTGATGATTTAGATCTTGATAAGCTTGGATTGAAGTTTTGGAATGTTACAGGATAGTACATTATTTTACCCACTACAGTGTACGAATCACTTAGAATTTTGACCGTTGGATCAAGACTCGCGAATCCCAACATTGCCAACCGGTTGGATCTTATTTTCCATTCTAGCATCTAGTAGATACTATTGATAGTCTTTCTTATCATATCGTACCAATATATTTTTTGCGAATAACTTTTAATATTGATCAGTTGGATCAAAACTCGTGAATCCCAACATTGCCAGTCGTTGGATCTACTATTCCATTGCAGCATCATCTCTAGAAAATACTCTTGTTTATCTTATCTTATCTTATCTTATCTTATCTTACCACCATACAGTGTACGAATAACTTTGAATATATTGATTGTTGGATCAAGACTCGTGAATCCCAACATTGCTAGTCGTTGGATCTTCTTTTCCATTCTACTAGCTAGCATCTCTACTAGAATATATTATGGATAGTATGTATTTAGCACAATGAACACAATGGACAAACCTCAAAAAACACTACTCCATCATTCTACTCCCTTCGATCCAAATTATTATTCTCAGATTTGTCTAGATTCGGATGTATCTAGCACTAGAACATGACTAGATACAACTGAATCTAGACAAATCTAAGAACAATAATTTGGATAAGAGGGAGTAGAATAATCTTCTCAGGTGTATATTTCGTTCTTGTACTTTGCATATCATGTAGAAGTCAATGATTATTAGCTATCTAACAATTTAAAATTTTGGTAACATAGTCTAGAGAAACGAGGGATAAGATTCTAGAATGATGGAGAAGTGTGTTTTGAGTTTTGTGCATAGCATTCATTGTGATGAAGACTATCAATAGAATCTTCTAGATGCTAGAATGGAAAAGAAGATCCAACGGCTAGAAATACTAGATTCATAAATTTTGATCCAACGGTTAACATTGAAAGTTATTCGTATACTATATAGTGGTAAGATAAGATAAGATAAGATCATGCAGAAGTCAACGATTATTAGCTACTAGGGAGAAGATTCTAGTATGATGGAGAAGTGTGATTTGATGTTTTTGCATAACATTAATTATGCTGAAGACTATCAATAAAATCTTCTAGATGCTAGAATGGAAAAGAGGATCCAACGGCTAGAAATGTTGGGATTCACGAGTCTTGATCCAAAGGTCAATATTCAAATTTATTCGTACACTATATAGTGGTAAGATGGTAATATAAGATGGTAAGATATGATAAGATAAGATAAGATATAGCAATCGTAATGTTTTTGTGTGTGTGTGCTAACGGGTGGGGTGAGTATGTCATAAATACAACACAATAGCAGATACTCCGGACGTTCAGAAATATAAGACATTCTAGCTTTGTGAAACGAATGTATCTGGACACCTTTTAGTGTAGAGGTTCACTCCGAACCTATACACTAAAAGACGTCTAGATACATTTAATTCACAAAGCTAAAACTTCTTATATTTCCGAACAGAGGGAGTATATATGTACTCCCTCTGATCCATATTAGTTGACTTATGATTGTCTAGGCTCTAGATATATACGGATGTATCTAGCACTAAAACTTGACTAGATACATCCGTATCTAGATGAATCTAAACCAACAAATATGGGTCAGAGGGATTATATGTATGTAGCACAGCTTGCCCGCATACATATACTCATACTAAAATAGGTCATGTATATGGAAATGTATATATAAACGCCTGTAGATACTTGGCCACTCACATGTCACACACACGCGCAAACAGTTACACGTATACATGTACATGGCCGCACACCACACACGCGTACACAGACATGTACAAATACATGTACACATGGCCACACATGTACACATGGCAAGACACATGTACAAAAATATAAGCTTTAATTAATAAGCTCTAGGATGGAGGTAGTACAAATTAATTTAATGACATTTAGGACTTAATATTGTATTGTTTGGAAGAAGGAAAGTTAGAGTCCTACGACTTGTCTAGCTTTTCTTCTACAGTATGAGTTAGAGGATCTATATAACTTATTTCTTGCCAAAGATTTTGGTAAATATAGTTTTAGTCCCACTTCTCGCACCTGGGATAGAAATTAGTCCCATATCTTGAAGAGTGGACAAAATCAATCCCAAAACATGCATCCCTGGTGCAAATCAGTCCATTTCAAACAAATTTGAGCGTATTTGACCAAATTCGTACATGTTTAGCTATCCTGAGCGTGCCTTTTGCGATTGAGATAGTAAAATAGTACCGGCATGCAAGTGGTGTCCTTCCACGACTTCTATTGCTTTTGAAAGTTCATGTAGAATTTTTGTGTAGATTGATGTCATTTTAGCTTGGCTGAACACTATCCTTTGCAAATGCTCAAGTTAACTAAAACTGCACATGTATGCATTTCACTCAATCTTTCATTGTTAGTTTCAAGTTAGCTGAAATCTAACCAAATTTGATTCTTTTATTATACACTTCACAATCCATATGCATCAATTGTTTTATATGTGACGATTCAACTTGAGCATTGCGAAGTTCGTTGGATGAGCACATGGACATATGCTATTCGCATATCATGTCAAATTCCCAAGATTTTAGCTTCAGCATATGGGCTTTTCTGTAAACAACGATGTCTTGTGTGGGCTCATAAATTACCCTCGCCTCGCTTTTCTTATCTTATCTTACATCTTACAACTATATGGTGTATGAAGAATTTTGAACACTGGTTGTTGAATAAAGATTGTCAAATCCCAACATTGCTAGCGGTTGTATCTTCTTTTCCATTATGGGATCTAGAAGATTTTATTGATAGTGTTTAACACAATGAAATTTATGCACAAACCTCGAACACATGTTACGGAAGTAGCTAATAAAGTTGATCTACATTATATAAATCACAAGAACTAGATATACACCCAATACTTTATGGATCTGGCTTAGAAGTATAATTATTTTCCGAGCTTTACCTATTATAATTTTATAGTGATGATATGTCATACTTCTATTATCTGAGTTTGACGTGCAAGGCAGGTGCAACTTACTAGTATGGACTAACCCGCAAAACGAATACATAGCTCGTTCTTATAGGTACTGGACCATGTTTCGACGAATCCTTGCATGGTGCTTATTGTAATTTTGTGGGACCTAGTTGTGTCTCCTTATTTTCTTCTGATCCTTTCTGTAAAATGTACCTATAGCTTCATTACCACTATGTCTGAAAAACCACACCATAAGCCAAAAAGTACACCTTAAGAGCTATCCATATGCATAGTGGAGCTTGTCCACAAGACAAAAAGCTTAAGGGTGACCCACAAGCTTAGGGCATCACCTCACCTATGTATAAGGTGAAATTTTTCCATAAGGTGGGTCCCACATAGCTTGTGCAAGTATCTATAATGTATAAAGTCAACTTACCTATAAGCTGGGACCCACAAGAGAGAGAGAGGAGAAAGTAAATAATTTTATATTGCTTACACCCACAATGTGTAGCCAAAACTGGTTGCATATTTGCTTTTTCGCTTTTGGAACTAGTTCCCTACACTGTGGAGGTGGTTCCAAATGAGAGAAAACTAGGAACCGGAGCAAGTATAGTTGCTCCGATGCCAAATTTTCTTTTTGGCTTTTGGAACTAGTTCCCTACACTGTGAGGGTAGTTCCATATTTGCTGCATGTGTTGTTTTAGCTAGATAGTGGGACCCACGTGATAAATATTTGGAACTAGTACATTTGTGGAGCTCTTGCTATATTTTATACCAAAGCCAAATTTACCTTTTCGTCAGATTTGGCAATGGCAACATTGTGGGTGCCCTTGGACAAGCCACAAGCTGATGGGTCACCCTGAAGAAAATTTCCTTAAGGTGAAGCTCTACTATGTATGTGGTCATTCATAAGGACTACTTTTTGCTTGTGGACACCCTTATGGACAACATAGTGGATGCCCTAAGGTGAACTTTTGGCATAAGGTGGATCCCACACAACTTGTGGAAGTAGCTATAATAAAGTCAACTACTCTATAAGTTGGGACCCATATGTTTGCAAAAAGTATACAAATGCAAGATAGAGAGGAGAGAGTAAATAATTTTATATTGCTTATGGACAAGCCACAAGCTTAGGTGAAGCTCTACTATGTATGTGGTCATCCATAAGGACTATTTTTTTGCTTATGGACAACATAGTGGATGCCCTAATACAGATCTTGTCCGTGAAAAACGAAAAACAGAGCTCGTCCATGCAAGTAAAATAAAAATATAGAGCTCGTATTTTTGAATTAGTACTCCAGTACAACCTGTACCCTAGGCGTCTAGTACTAGGGAGTCAGACCGGTCACAGTCTCCTCCAAATTAACTGCTCCGACCGTCTAGACGTCTACTGGTACTAGGGAGTAGGGAGTCGGCGGGTCCCTGTCTCCTCGAAATGTAGCTGAGGAGCGCATGCTCGTGTTGTTTAATCCAGCTCCCCCCCTTCCCTATTCCTCTGCCCCCTCCAGGGCGTCTTCCCCTTCTCTTCCTAGCGTCTTCCCCTTTCGCACCACCCACCATCGCTGCCGCCATATGCCGCTTCCATATTCTCTTCCTCATGTCGCTCAGGCAGTTCCCACTGTTGATTCCCCCTCTCTTTCGAAACCCCAATCAATGAAATACAGACATTGCCTTGCGATGGCGTCAGCAAGCAAGAATAGTGAGCATGATTCTGAGATTTTTCACGACGTATTTACCAAAGGCCCCTTTGAAGAACTCATAACCCGATGCGACGTCGTCACCGCCGCAAGCCTAATCGGTCCGTCGAAACTTTTTCTTGAATCTACGAAAGCTACTGCAACTCTGGATGCCTCTATGCCATTTGGCCTCCCATGTGCTCTTCATTCCCCCTAACAAAGGGACTGCTAGATTTCTTGCATTACTTCAAAATTGATAGACTCTCGTGCAAGATGTCGCCACTGGACAGGTTTTCCTCCGATGCTATGGTACCAGGCTATACATCTAGGCAGTGGGTAGGCACCAATGGAGATTGGATTGCTACGGCTAGCTTCAGAGGCAAGTTGGAGCTTTGCAACATGTACACTCGTTGCAAAATTCCTCTCCCAGCATTGTCGTTCCAAGCAACCGACCAACCAACCACGTTCTTGTTGGATAATGATCTTCCAGCTGTAATGCAGAAGATTGCTATTGGCCAAGTTCCCATAGCTGCTGGGAGATATAAAGATTTCTCGCTTGTTGCAGTCTTCAACATCATAATTTCCATCCTTCAGGGTGGTGATGATGGATGGACAGTTCTTGCACTTCCTCTAAACCACACCGTGAGCCCTTACAGTTACAATGATGGAATTACCCACGACAGACTGGTGTTTGCCATAGCTCTATATGGCAATGTTCATGTTTGGGATCCTCTGCATCCTGGTAATTATTCCTTCATATGTAGTGTACTGGCTTAATTACTCATGTGCCGAAGCTATTGTACTAAATTGACATAGGGAGTGTTTCGTTTAAATGAAAATACGAGTAGTTATTTTAGACTCTATGAACTATACAAATCATAGTTTTTCCATAGGATTTTTTCTTATAGCAGTCGTTTGATTCATCGGATTGAATTATGCAAAGTAGATTTTTCCGAATGTCATTAATTTCATTCGGTAGGAATTTAAGATATACTTGAAGCTCCTGAAAAGAATCTGTTCAATGGTTTTTCCGTGCAATGTAATCCAACACACCGCAATCCTACATGAGTATAAATGGACATGCAAATGTAAAATCATGTGTCTTTCCTATCCTATGTTTTCTGCATTTGCACGGGTTTTTGGCAAGTTCCCTGCAAATGAACCGGTCAATTCTCTTTGCCGTTTTTAGACAAAAGGAGCCAAAAATTGCCCATCTTGTTCAAAAAAAGATGAGTCCATTCTCTAGGAAATTTCCCTATTATATAATGCTTTGTTTCCTTTGTATGATTCTAGGCCGTAGTTGTTTGTACTATGTTCGAGCTACTTTGCATGCAGTTCAATTGGAAGGAAATTTTTTAGTAGGATTCACTATATCATGCTGCCGGAATCATAAGTTAACGCATTCTGCTACCTTTTTCAAGGTCCTGCGATGGTCTTGGCGCGACCAGCTACCGCGGATGAGTTGGTGGATTCATTTCTTAATGCTACTGGAGACGAGCACGGCTACTTTTTTGCTTTTTGGTGGTTAGCAAGATCTGCAGATGGTTCTAGACTTCTTCATATATATACGCTTGGTGCTTCTTATGATCCCAGCTGTCTTACTTGTCATTGCCACCATCGTACTAGTGCTTCTCATCCTCGTGTTGTACACTGCGGTCACACTATCTCCACTTATACATCCCGGTTTGGCTTGTTGGTGTTCTCAATGAACACTGGTCAGGTTGATCAAGCTAATCCATGGGAAAGGATTGCTAACCTTGGATCATATTCTCTTTTCCTTGGAGTGAACTATCCGATTATCATGCGCGTAGGTGGTGCAGATCTTACCTCAGGTTATCTGATGAAAAGCAACTTTGTGTATATCTTACCAACTGCAGCATGACTTTTCAAAGAGGCGCAACCTGAATTATGCTGCTTCAGTCTTAGTGGTAAAGACAGCGGTGTTACTTCTGAAATCAATGTCCTTAAGAGAATTAGTAACCCTCGCTTCTGGACAGAAACGGTGAAGCATCCGCTTTGGTTCGTACCAACCTTCACGAACACCGTCGATTGGAACCTGCCTCATACTTAACTAAGAAACAAGACATGATGCCACAGTACGTACTGATGCAATCCATATGTAATAGTTGGTACTACAATTAGAGAAATAATTCTCGACCATGTTGAACTGTTTATTTTGTTTGGTTGTCTGAAGTCTTCGGCTTTCAACTTGTTGGTCTCCTCTCTTTTGAAACATGTCCTTGTATCGGTACTATGTTTATTTACTTGTATGAACTTGACTATATTTTTTGGACGTTTGGCATAATGCACTTTAGTCCGCCGATTCTAGGTTTCTTTTAGAAATTATGGAAATTTTAGCATCAACAGGATGTTACAGACCACATGTCATACACTTAAACAATCACCTCAATGCTTTTGTAAGGGTCGTATTCTATGAAAACAACCTTGACCATATTTTTTAGAGATTTATCTTATCTTATCTTACCACTATATAGTGTATGATTAACTTTCAACATTAACTATTGTATCAAGAGTAGAAAATTCCAACATTGCTGACCCTCAAATCTTCTTTTCCATTCTAGCATCTACTCACGTCGTTCCATAATATAAGATGTTTTAACTTCTGCGAAACAAATGTATCTAAACGACTTTTAGTGTGTGGTTCACTCTGAACCTACACACTACTTTTAGTGTGTAGTAAAATATGTCTAGATATATTTGTTTCACAAAATCTAAACCATCTTATATTCTAAAATAGAGGAAGTAGGAGATTCGATTGATACTAGACTTTAGCACAATAAACGCTATGCATAAGAACAAGAACCAAATATACACCCCATACTTTATGGAATCGGCTCGAAAATATAATTATTTTCTCAGCTTTACCTATTACTACTTTACAGAGTAGTACAATTTTATATGACAATATGGCATTCTACTAGACAATGTTGGGTGCTAGACTAGCTAGCTAATTACTACTAGTAAAGTTTCCTCGATGCTACTATAGTAGTAAGTACTAGACAACATTGGCGTGCTACACTAGCAAGCTAATAATTAAAGTCTCCTTGGTGCGGCTGCGCCCTGCAGTAGAAGACCGACAAAGGAACACGCAAAAAACTCCTCGTTCAAAGAGCCATATCGTCTTCCCCATCTCTGACACTATTTGGTATAATATCCAACACGCGCTTCACTCATTTTCCTCACCATCTTTCCCGCAGCATCGGTCCTTCCAGGCCGCCACCCCTCTCCTGCAAAACCTCCGAACAGTCATAAATTGATCCGCCTCGCCCCCAAACCATTGCGACGCGATGGCGGATTCAGGGCCCAACCAGTGGTACGGCAGATGGAGCAACGTCGGTGCCGACGTGTTCGACGAGATCGCTATGCGTATGGATACTACCAGCACCGTCCGGCTGGCCGCATGATCCAAGGAGTTGAACCTTCGAGTCACCAGCGGAAAAGGTAGTAGATGCCCCAATGACGGTTGCGGGCCATTGGTCGCCTACGTCAGGTCCACAACCACAAAATTACGTGCGTGCACGGCCCTTGCAACTACATGAAGGATGGCTGCATTTTTGCTGCCTCGTCGGTGGCGCTCCTCGCCCACCTCTGTGAAACTCACTTTATGAGGGTGCGCAGTTTCCGGTATGGCAAAACATGCAGGTACTCCTCTAAGCCTCAGCCGGCAACAGGCCTGCGGATAGTAGACATCATCGGATTCGGGGATGATGGTACTGTGTTCGTGGTGCGATTTGACATGTGCCAAACATGACACATCGTATCCGTCGTATGCGTGAGGTCGGCGGCGTGCTTGTCACCACGGTACATGGTGAAGTTTTGGTCGTCGACTGTGATTGAGGGGATAAGGATAAAACATTACGGGCTATGTGTCCCGGAGAGCACTGCGTCACCCGACGACATCCCGTCCGATGAGATGAAGTGGCTCCTGCTAGTGCCGATGTCGCACCTGATCGCTCATCAACCGTCGGTGTTCACCCTGGAATACTATCTTCAGATTAACAGGATTCATGAGCGAGATAAACACATCTTAATGTTTGTTCGAGTATTTGAACTGCTAGAAAGACTTACTACTTGTTCTTAGTACTTGCTCTTAAGAGTATTTTTATGGAGTTCAACTACTGCTAATGTATTTTGTAGTAATACCTACTGTATGTACTGGTACTTATCATTTTGGGAGACGTGGTTCCTAGCTTAAGGTAGTTCTGAATATTTTCTATGGAGTTCTTCCTCTACTAATCTATTTTGCAATAATAACTATATACTGGTGCTTGTTCAGATTGACCGATGAAGTGCAGAATATGGTCTCGCTTTACTTTTGAATCAGGCCTAGCTACATCTATTGAATTTCAATGTGTACATTGCTGAATCTATCAATTATTGTCTGTGTACTGCTAATTTGGTCAGTTTGAAATGTTGTTGAATCTGTCAAGTGCTGCGGAATACGAACTAGGAATTTGTCGATATTTTATGGTCTTATTCTGTACTGCTGAATCTTTCAATGCTACTGAATTTATCAAATGTTCTGTTGTTACTATTAGTACGTACAATATAATATTTTGTAGAACTAACTGTGATGTACTTGTACTTGTTTAGATCAAGTACAATAGATTGTCTTGCTTTTCTTTTGGAACTTGGCATTTTATAGAACTAATACTGATATACTGCTACTTGTTTAGACCAAGTGCAGTAGATGGTCTTGCTTTTCTTTTGGAACTTGGCATTTTAGAGAACTAATACTGATGTACTGCTACTTCTTAAGATCAAGTGCAGTAGATGGTCTTGCTTTTCTTTTGTAACCTGGCCTTGTCATAAACTCATAATCTTGATGAGGCTTTGGACTTTTTGAGAAGCCTATGGAGGTCACACACATGCATTGATGTGAGAAGGAGGCATGCACAGAAAAGCAAATTTAATCGCTAGTTTTGCTTGCTCCAATGATCGAGTGTAGGGAGTAAAGGACGAACTGAATCGGTCACTTTAAAATGCTGCTAAATATGTCCAAGTGAAGCTGAATGTGAACTGTGAATCTGTCGACATTTTTCTTTCTTATTATGTACTGCTGCATCTTTTAAATGCTACCAAACCTATCAAAAGTTTTGTTCGGTACGTGTTCAGATCGACCGGTCGAGTGCAGAATATGGTATCGCTTTCCTTTTGAATTAGTCCTTGCTACATCTATTGAATTTCAATGTGCGCATTGCTGAATCTGTCAATTCTTTTGGTCACTGTGTGTGTACTGCCACAACCGGTCACATTGAAATCCCGTGCTGACTCAGTCAAGTGATACTAAATATGAACCAGGAATCTATCTAAAAAATTTATACTGCTGAATCTTCCAAATGCTACTGAATCTTTCAAATGCTACTGAATCTGTCAAATGTTCTCTCATTACTATTAGTATAATATTTTGTAGAATGAACTGTGATGTTTTGGTACTTGGTTAGATGAAGTGCATCAGATTGTCTTGCTTTTCTTTTGAAAATTAGCAATTTTACAATTATCTAGATGAGTCTTGGGAGTTTTGGGTTGCTATGGGTGGTCACACAAGCATTAACGTAAGGAGGAGGTACTCACACAGAAGCAGACTTGATCGTCAGTTTTGCTTGCTCCAATGATTGAGTCTATTCGGAGAACAGGCCAAACTGGTCGTGGGCCAAGGTTTTTTAGCTGAAACAAGAACTGATTCTCTCTGTACTGCTATTGAATTTCAAGCAGGAAAGCTACTGAATCTCTCAAATGTTTCGTCGTTGCTATTACTAAAGCATTTGTGCAACTAATACCGATATACTGGTATTGTATTTCATTTTCTGTATTGTTGCATTGGTCACTTTTGAAATGCTGCTAAATTGGTCAAGTGCTCTCGAATATTAACTTCGAATCTGTTGATAATTTTTCTACCTTATTCTGTACTGCTGAATTTTGATATGAATACTGCCAAAAAGAATTATCGATTTTCCCCCTCCCTCGATGAGGTCTTTGTTTCGAATCCGGCAGAGCACATCACAATGCAATTTTTATTAACCAGGAGAAGAAATAAAGTACTCCCTCTGATCCAAATTAATGTTCTCACATTTGTCTAGATTCTGACATATCTAGTCATGTTTTAGTGCTAGATGCGTCAGAATCTAGCCAAATCCAAGAATATTAATTTGGATCATAGGGAGTAGCTCATTCGGCCCCTCTTTAGTCCAGAACATTTTCATTCAGTCTTTTTGGGGCCAGGGACTGCTGACCACAACCCAGCAAAATTTTAGAAAGGAGCCCATGGAGCATAGCCGAGAACATATTAGTTCGGCCATTTAGGGGTCAGCGGACTACTGAGCACATCGCAGTGAAATTTGTGAATGAAGCCCATGGAGCATAGCCTATGGAATATAACCCACGTAGAGCAATAGCCAAACTCTTTTTAATCTGGCCTTTTGGGCATTGCCCCCACCTCTCATAATAATAAAAACTTTGCCTACCCATGTTTTTATGAAAATACCCCATTATGTGGCATTTTATATTGAGATGCCAAGAGCGCTGCCCTTTTATATTTTAAAAGAGATAAACATAGACACACAAAATATTTTAAGAAGACTAATACAGAAGTTGTAGTACTAATAAAAGTTTAATAATATTTTTCTATAAATATCTTTGTTGTAGTGGAAACGCACTTAGTTTACGTTTATTTGATTTGAAGGTCTTTTGTTCGAATCGCCTTTGTGTGTGTGTATCTTGGGTTTACATTTTTTTATTCAAGCAATATCGCATTATGGAAAGGCTGACATCACGGACCCACCAGCATGCAGCGTCCCTGGAGTTTGTTTTGAGGGTGGGTTCGAAAAAAAGTTTAAATACTTGTACAGAGAGGCTCACATCGGGGACCCACTAGACAGAACATACAAGGCTGCCTTGGGGACTCACAAGATAGAACATGCTAGAGAGGCTGACAGAAGGGCCCCAACAGTAAGACCATACATGACTGCCATGGTGAAAACAACGGACACGGCCAAAAAAAAGTCCATCATACACATGTTGCACTTACAGAGAAGCTAACATGTTGGACCCAGTAGGCCTAAGAATAGCCCATGAAATTAGCCTATCAGCCCCAATCATAACCCAATACCTTCTAATTCGGCCTTTTCATGGTCTTGTGGCCACCGACCATAGCCCATACAATTTAGGAGTGAGCCCATGGAATATAATCCATGATGAATAGGGCATCCGCCTCGAGTTAGCCCAGAATCTTTTTAATTCGGCCTTTATGAGCATTTTTGTACTCTGAGGCTGACATCTGGGACCCCAAAAATAGTCCAACATACACATGTTTCTTCCAAATTGAGGTTGTCAGCTGGGACCCAGCATAGACACATTTCCTATATAGAGGTGGTTGACATCTAGGACCCAGCAAGTTGCCAAGGTCAAAACAGCGGACATGGCCAAAAAAAGTCCATCATACGCACGTCACATTTACAGAGAGGCTGATATGTGGGACTCAGCAATACGACCTTATACAGATGTTGCATCGAGCAACATAGCCAGTTCAAAACAGGAAGGCGTGAGCAAGAAAAAAGTTCAGCATGTACACGTTTCTTGTAATGAGAGGCTGAAATGGGGGACCCAGCAGCGTGAGCAAACGGCAGATTCATCGAGCAATGTTGTCTAGTTCGGAACAGAGTAGCGCTAGAGAAGAAAAACATTCCATCATATCCACGATTCTTCTAATGTGACGCTGATATAAGGGACCCACCATCCTGAATAAACGGCTGATGCAGCGAGCAACGCTATCAAGTTCGGAACATGACGGCGTGATAGAGCGTAAAAAATCCAGCATACACACGTTTCTTCTAATGAGAGGATGACATGTGGGGCCTAGCATCGTGATTAAATGATAGATGCATCGAACAGCGCTATCAAGTTCGGAACAGGGTAGCACGAGCGCAGGAAAAAATCCATCATACACGCTTTTCTTCTAATGAGAGGATGACATGTGGGGCTCAGGAGGTTGGTTAAATGGTAGATGCATCGAGTAGCGCTATCAACTTCGGAACAGGGTAGCGCAAGCGAAGGAAAAAATTCCATCATACACATGATCCTTCTAATGAGAGGCTGACCTGTGGGACCTAGCAACATGACTAAACGGCAGACACATCGAGCAACGTTATCGAGTTCAAATTAGGTAGGCGCGACTAAAAAGTATGGTCTGCTAGAGACACTGACATCCAGGACCCACACACCTCGAAAGACTTCGGCGAGTCAACATCGCGTGAGAAAATGAAAATCTTGCTTCTGCCACGCGCTGGTCGAGCTTCCTCCATGTTTTTAGCAGATCTGTCGTAGTAGAGGGCCGCAAAACTAGAAGAAAAATTATTCCATCGGCCACGGCCGAGCCGAGAATTCCATCACGGAAGACGTGCCTTCTACGACGACCGTCAGGCCTAGTTGTTGCGGAAGGAAACTTTTCTTGTAGTGTACGACATTAAAGGTTCACATGATCACTAGAGTCATTGTTGAATGTGTGGGAGTTAGTACGGATCTCTAGGTCCCGCTGCTGATTATTGATCGGAGAAGGGTCTTGATCATGTCTGCATTATTTGCGAACCGTAGGGTGACAAACTTAAGGGATACCGACACCATTTGGAGTAAATGTGTTTCAAATAAATATTTAAGGAATCATTTCGATGGAAACCGGAATTGTTTCGGGTGAAATTGCAGAAATTGGTTCTACATGTGTTATTGAAATGTTTTAGGGGGTTTTATGTGAATTTTTGTTAATTAATGTAATTAAGAAATACTGAATAAAATAAATAAAATAGTTTTATTAAATGAGAGATACATTAATTTTGGTGGAAAATTAATGCATGTGTGAGTGGAATTATGAGTGGAGGTCTTTTATGTGAGTGGGTGCTCCACCCACATGATTGTGGAAGAGTCGGGGGCACCCACCATGGCTGCCACGCCATGGCCTTTGGCTGCCCCCCTCCTCTAATAAAAGGCACCCCTCTCACTCCATCAGACATACACCTCCCCCTCTAGAAATTATTCCCCATGGTCTCAGATTATCGTGATACATGTTTCCAGTGGCTTTATCTGGAAAGGAGTTGTTGCTTTAGCTGCATCGCTGGAGCAAGGCCACGGAGGTTGTCGGGGTACCGGACATGTGTGTGAGCACGGATGCACCACTGCTTTGCGGTGCTAGACTTGCTGGTGCTGGACCTGCAGGACTTTCTGGTGCTGGACCTGCTGGACTCATTGGGCTTCATCATGATCTTGAGATCGACAAGTGTATGACTACATCATGCATGAGTTCAACCTCGTTAATAATGCTTTTACGCTCTTCAAGAGTATATTCTCTATGGATGTATATCCACCCGTTGATTGTATCTAGGTAGATAGATCTTGGTGCTTAGTTGTTCACTTCGTAGGAAATTTTATATTTTCTATGTTGCGAACCAAACAGTGGTATCAGAGCCAGATCTATGCGTAGATTCTTTGCACGGCTAGAACACATACTATTATGTGGGTGCTGGTGTTCATATTATTGCATGTTCTATGTATTTTGGATATTGGTGGCATAGTGGGATGAAGCGGCTCATACTAACTTTACATATCCTCGCACATGAGACCTGTTCCACGCTTGACATGCAACTAGTTTTTCATAAGTGGCTAGCGGGTGTCTGTCTCTCCTACTATAGTCAATATCTGATTTACAATCATTTGCTAATAATTTGATTATCATCGTTGTGGTTCCATGCTCGTAGGTAAGACTGGTTATATCTTTGAAAGGCCTAAGCCACGTAAAACTTGCAATTGTTAAATTAGAGGCGTCTAGTTTAGATTGTTGCTGGGAAAGTTTCATGATATGGTAATATTATAATTTGTAGAATGGATTGATATTGTTGGAAATTATAACATACCAAAGTGTAAGTTCCATAGAACTTGGACTTACACATATAGAAATGATAAAGTTCATACCATAATGCACGTGATAGTGATCAATTGCAAGAACCATATCATTTCACTTTTTGCATATGATATTTGCATCTTATATTGCTTGTTTGGCGTTTTAGTAGCATTATAAGATGATCCCTCTTTTAGATATCATGATAAAAATGTGTTCTTCCTTAAGTATGCATCGTTCTATGGATCATTGTTTCAAGGCATCACGTGATGATTGGGTGTTTTTGATTCTACACTTTCATACAACGGGTGTAAGACAGTTTACACACGTGAGTACTAAGGTTCTTACTTGGTGAGCCTAGAATGTACAGACATGGCCTCGGAACATGGACCAAAAGGTTAATCATGAGTCATATGGTAGATATGATACCCACATAGATGCTCGCGTTTGAAGCTACACCGATTCACGTGATGATCGGACTTGGTGTTGTAGATTTGGTTCATGTAATCACCAAAACAACTCGAGGGATGTTGGTTTTGAGTGGGAGTTAATTTGTAATTTGGATTAGTCGAACTCAATTTATCATAAACTAAAATCAAAGTGAATTTGCATAATTTGTTATATTCATTGGCATCCATTTACTACCTTGCACTTAGTTTTAATTAAGATAATATAATTATAGAATTCTGGATATTTACTTTACAAACTGGTATCGTATTGTTTTGTATGTCAATTTAAAGTTTAGAAGTCCTATTGCAAAGTTTCAGCAAACTCTATTTACTCCATGAAGTTTAATAATTTTTATTAAACCAAGAGTAACAATTCTAGTGTTAGTATCTAAAGCATCATGTTTGCCTCCGTGATTCTTGATATTCAAAAGTTGTTTTAATATTGACGTTATCTAGGAGCTAAAAGAATTGTTTCAGAAACCATCATGCATGAAAAGATATTGTGATATATGAAACAATGTTTGGTTGCAATATGATAGAGTATAATTTGTCAAAATACACGTTCTCATATTGTATGAGTATTTGCGAAGGTTGGAGACGCTAGACGTCCTAATCTTCCAAAAAGGTTTTGGGAACTGACATTATTATCACCATTCGTCCTTATAGGCTATATTATCTTGATCATGAAAGTTATCCTGATAAGGATGAATAGAATATGTAGGTAAAATGTTTACTACACTAAAAGATTACTAAAGAATAGATTTTTGAAAGAACACCGAACATTTGATGATGGTGATCCACTTCGAAGTGCAAGTCAAAAGGTATTAGTATTTGACTACACACGCTTTGTACTATGTGTCATAAGTATGGCGCCATTGTTGATGTTGATATATTATTTTAAATGGAAAAGGAAATGCTGAAAAAAATCTATAAAATACTTGGCAGAAAAGAAAAGACTAGAAATGTCCAGCTAAGGTATATAGATGATATACATGTTATGGTTGTATTCTTTGCTTATTAAACAATCTGGTTCTTGGCTATTGGATACCGAATTGGTTGGTGTGAAATGTCATACAAAACAACGCAATTCATGAACTACAATGGCCTAAGTAACTGGCAAGAGAATATGTGATGATGTTCATCGAAAACAAATAAAGTGTTATTGTGTTTCTCGTTGATATCAAAGCCTGTCTTCAAGTTTTGTTTAAATAATTGTTATTTTGTTCGGGTGTTATTAGAACAATGGTTGTTCAAATAATTACCGTACTCCATAGAAGATGGATGAACTTTTACAAGTCTAGTTGGAGAAATCACGTCTATAAAAACTAATACTAAAATGTCGCAAGTCAAATGATTGAAAAATCACTTACGAAGTGACATCGCCATTTATATTATATTGGAAAGAAAACATGAAGAAACTCCATGTTGATGGATTTTTGGATTCTTTGATTTTAATCAAATGACGCTTGTGAAACTTTCCTCGAGATAATTGAAACTCCATTCATAGGCCAAAGGGGAACATGTGACTATCTTATTGGAAATTGTGCATGTTGATGTATATAGTCCATTAGATGTAGCCATGTGCGGTGGATCTTTCAACTTCATATGCTTTCTCCAAAAATTTAAGTGAATGTATCTGTATATTTACTTAATAAGGAAGAAGTATGAAACATTTGAAAATTGTTCAAAGACTTTCAATATGAAGTGGAAAATTGTTGTAACAAGAAAATGAAGAATTTATGAGTCGATCATGAAGGAAGATATTTGAGTTACATGTTTAGCAAAACATCTAAGATTTGAGGAATTGTTCCATGTATTTGCATTTCCCAATAAACCATAGGACTATGGTATGTTTGAGAGATCAAATCGAACCTTGTTTGACATGCTAAGATCAAAGGTGTCATTTATAAAATTGCCATTATGTTTTAAGGATAAAAGCTTTAGAGACTACCGCTTTTACACTAAAAAGAGCACAATCATGATCCGCTGAATTGACACCATATGGGTTATGGTTTGGGATAAAACCCGAGTTGTATTTTCTTAAATTTTGGTATGCCAGGCATAAGTAAAATGTTTACAACCAAAGTCGGATAAGCACATCTTTGTAGGTTATCCAAAATATTTTGTTGGGTATTCCTCCATAACACCGAAGACAAAAGAGTTTGTCGCTTAGAATGTGAAGTTTCTTAAAGAAGGAATTTTTCACAAAAGTTAAGTGGGCAGACAATAGAACTTTGATTAGGTTGATGAACCTAAGCAACATGTGCTAAGTAGCGCAACACCGGAAAGTATCCCAGGGGCGGTAAATTGCTCATGGCTCCCGTGATTACAAAGGTTGTGATCTTGGTGATTAGAATTCCTATTGGACCATGTGGGTTGGTAAGAATCAAATAGTAAGATTTGAAACAAAAGTCGTTATTGTTTTGAAAATGATGAATCGACTGCATGCAAAGAAGCGATGATGGGCCCTGACTCCATAAAATGACTAGAAGTCATAAAATCCGTGATAGTATCCAAACACGAGAAATCATGTTTTTGAACTTGGAAGACCCTCCGAAAAGGCATGAAGCCCATCGGTCGTATTTGGATCTATAAAGAAATAGACATGGATGTTTGACATCTATGAAAAAGTCGACATGTCGGAAAGGAGTTTATGACAATGTTCAAGGAGTTGACTACAACAAGATTTGATCTTTCGTAGTGATATTTAGTCTTGACAGATTAATGTAGCAACCACTACATATAATTTGGTATATGGTAGTTGAACAAACAAAACGAAGTTCTTCTAATAGAATGTTTACCTAGGATGTGTACATCACATGATCTGAAGGGTCTTGTTAAATCAAAGTATGCTAAAAAGGGCATGCCAACTTCAATGGTTGAAGTAAGCATAGTGGAGTTGGAAACTTCACCGTGATGAAATTGTTAAAAGGTTTAATTTCATCAGAGACGATGAAGATGCTTGCATTTGCAAGAAATTAAGTGGGAGCACTAAGGCAAATTTCCAATACATTATGTAGAGGACATGTTGTTGATTGGAAATGATGTATCTTTTATTGACATGGGTTAAGAATTTCATTAAAATTGGATTTCGATGTAAGACTTGGGCAAAACTGGAATATTTGGCATCAATGTCTATATGGATAGACATACATATATGAGATATTGAACGAGTTCAATATGGAAACGACAAGAATGGTTCTTGTCGCATGGGAAGGGTTGAATCAAGATTCAAGTGTATTGCCACTTGGTAAATGAGACGAGATTCAAGTGTTTTGACACTTGGTGAGTGAAATGCATGAATATTTTGATCAATAATGTATACCGTGATATGTACATATCCATATATGTCCTATGCTCTAAATGCTGAGAGCATATACTAGAATGATTCATAAGATGATCATTGGACGATAGTAAAGATATTATTATGATCTTTGGAAGAACTAAGAATATATCTTGTATAAGTGACAAATAGTTACACATAGTTCATTGTAAAGTGTTACATTGATACTTGTTGCTCACAAGATACAGATTAAGTTTATCTAAATTTAGACTATGGGTGGAACAATGTAATGAAAAGGAGGTTCCATGAAGGATTTGGATGAGTTCCAAAGTTGATACATTGTGACGAATACTACCACAAAAGGCTAAGTATATGACTGCTATAGTAGCAGTAAAGGAGGGAATTTGGTTAAGTATTTTGTTACCAAACTCGGTGTGGTTCACAGTGGGCTAGTACTATGAAGATATATTGTGCGACAATTATATCAACATGTTTTAAACCAAAGGAACTAAAGGTCTCACCAAAGGACTAAATTTATACAATGCCATCTTATTAGAGAATGAGTGATGCATATAGACACAAAGACATGCAAATACACACGGAACTGAAAGTGTTGGATCTCGAAATTATGTTAACCACTAGCAAACACGTATATACAACACTAGAAAGCCATATGTTTTGAATGCGCAAGTTTACAAACTAGATTATTGACTCTAGTGCACGTGGGAGACTGAAGGGAATATGGCCGAGAGGCAATAATAAAGTGGTTATTATCTTATTCCTTGTTTATGATAAATGTTTATTTTGCATGATATAATTGCATTAATTGTAAACATTAATACATGTGTGTTCAATAAACAAATAAAGGGTTCCTAGTTATGCCTCTCTTATAAACTAGCTCGTTGATTAACAAGATGATCAAGGTTTCCTAATCATTAACATTGGATGTTGTTAATAATTAGGTGACAACATTGGTGAATGATGTGATGAATATTCATCCGAATTATAGCATTACAATCAAAGTCATTGTGTTTAAAATCCTATAACATCATACAAAGTAATTCTAGTACTTACACCATGTGATCATGTCAATCACTAACACTAGAAGAGTCAATTGATAACATCAAACGTCACACTGTAACAGGGTGACAATAAAGGTGGGCTCAGATACTCCGAAGGTGTTATGTTGAGGCTCAAGGATCAAGAGTGGGATTTGTCCATCTCGATGCCAGATAGATATACTCTAGGCCCTCTTGGTGATATCACATTGAGATAGCTTGCAAGCAAGTGACGTGATCACCAGAATGTTATATCACGGGAGTGAGAAAAGAGTGCATATCGGTAACGAGATCAAACTAGATATGGAGATACCGATGATCGAATCTCGGACATGTAATATATCGCGAGACAAAGGGATTTAGGTACAACGTTAAAGGTTCACACGATCACGGGAGTCATTGTTGAATGTGTGGGTGTTAGTACGGATCTCCAGGTCCCGGTGCTGATTATTGATCGTAGAAGGGTCTCGATCATGTCTGCATTATTTGCGAACCGTAGGGTGACACACTTAAGGGATACTGACACCGTTTGGAGCAAATATGTTTCAAAGATTTTAGAAAGCGCTGGAATCATTTCGATGGAAACCGGAATTGTTTCGGGTGAAATTGTATAAACTGGTTCTGCATGTGATATTGAAATGTTGCAGGGGTTTTATGTGAATGTTTGTTAATTAATGTAATTAACAAAATTCTGAATAAATAAAATAGTTTTATTAAATAAGAGATACATTAATTTTGGTGGAAAATTAATGTATGTGTGAGTGGAATTTTGAGTGGAGGTCTTTTATGTGAGTGGGTGCTCCACCCACATGAATGAGGAAGATGTGGGGGCACCCACCATGGCTACCACGCCATGGACTTTGGCTGCACCCTCCTCCTATAAAAGTCACCCCTCTCACTCCATCACACTTACACCTCCTCGTGAAGGATCTCTCTCCCCTCTAGAAATTATTCCCCATGGTCTCGGATTAGCGAGAAACATGTTACCAGTGGCTTTATCTGGAAAGGAGTTGCTGCTTCTGCTGCATCGCTGGAGCGAGGACACGGAGGTTGTCGGGGTACCGGACGTGTGTGTGATCACGGATGCACCGCTTCTTTGCGGTGCTGGACTTGTTGGTGTTGGACCTTCTGGACTTGCTGGTGCTGGACTTCATCACGATCTTGAGATCGGCAAGTCTACGACTACATCATCCACAAGTTCAACCTCGTTAACAATGCTTTGTCACTCTTCAATGGTATGTTCTCTATGGATGTATATCCACCCGTTGATTGTATCTAGGTAGATAGATCTTCGTGCTTAGTTGTTCACTTCGTAGGAATTTTTTTGTTTTTTATGCTGCGAACCCAACAATTACATGATCCCTATTCACTACACCGCCCCGATCATCATGACCAGTGATATAGTTGCAAAGGTGGACACCAAAACATCGATCACATCAATCATGCGACTCGTGCTCGATCTTTCTACCATCCGTGTTCTGAGGCCATGTCTACACATGCTAGGCTTGCCAACTTAACCTTAATGTATTTGCTATGCAGCATGGCTTACACCCACCTAATGCAAATGCAGATATACCTGACACCCGATCATCACGGCCTGCCTCATAATGGAGAACTTTCTTGGTGGTGCATAGTAAGGGAGAACACTTTCATTGGTATTTTGATTAAGGATCATCTTATTAGGCTACCATCAAGTATCTAATACTAGCACACAATAAGATACACAAACAATAAACATTGAATGTAAGTGTGATGTGATATGGTCCTTCATGCTGTGATCTCCATCTCATGCTTCCGGATCCGGTGCCAGGGTTCCAGCACCATAGGCACTAGGGTACCGGTGCCTCTAGTGTGGTAGTCCATCATCTTCATGACCATTACTACTACTTAGCAACATAAAGTAATCTAATTTACCTTGACTACTACCATATCACATCACAACGCACCTGCAAAACAAAGTTAGACGCCTCTACTTTATCTTTGCAAATTTAAATGGCTGTTAGCGCTTTCGCACAAGAACCATTCTTACCTATGAACTTCCACCACAACGTTGATCGAGTAGTTTTCTATACTAAACCCATTTCGGGGCCCTCCATTGCAAACGGCATACCAACTAATGCGAGAGAGATAGACGCCCCAAACCCACTTTATGCGGTACAAGCCGTATGTCAAGCATGGACTAGTCTCGCGAATGAAGACGTAAAGTCGGTTGGGGATCCTTCATCAAGCATTACTGCGGTATACACAAGTACACGTGGGAGGGTAACAACTAAAAATATCAACACCCACACGCTAAAACTCGTGTGTTCTACCCATACTAGCAATACTATCCATAGATCTAGCTCTGATACCACTGCAGAGGTTCACGCATGAAAACAATTATTATTCCCTAGGCCAAGAACCCTAATTCTAGGACCTATCTATTAGTAATGCAGTAATGGGAGGGGTTTTTTATGAACTTACCCTTGAAGACCGAAAAGCATTGTTAATGCTCGGGAGAGCATGGCTGATGTAGTCGTACCGAAGCCGACCTCGGGGTCGTGTTGAAGTCCTTCGGCTCCTGTGGCTCCAACGACTCCTAGTGCCCCAAGTGTTGCACCTTCGTGGGAGTTACACACGTTCAGTGCCGGACGATGACTCCTGCTCCTCCGATCCAATAGCAGTTGTGGAAGTAGACCTTCTAGATCCGAATCCCGCAGCGCGACGACGCTCCATGGTGAAGAAGACTCCTGCTCGCGCAATCCAGAATTGGTACCACGGTCATGGGAGAGAGAGAGAGTATGAACTAGAGGCCTCCCCAAAAGAGAGGAAACCTTTTATTGATTATTGTGTATTTATTTTGTCAAAATACCTCACAATATATATGGGAAAAACCACCTCATAGCTAATTAGCTTAGCCATGTGGGACTAAACAAAAGGGAGAGGAGAGGGGGAGAGGTGGCTGGACGGCCAAATCCCTGATGGGCCCAGCTGGCAGGTTCATCGGGCCCATGTAGCCCCTCCTCCCTTTCTCCCTTTTGGTCTTTTCCCTCATGGGTCCTTTTCCCTCCGGATTTTGGCCCAATTAGGTATTTGACATTTTAATTCATTTTTATTTTATTAAATAACTATGAATAAATGATTAAATCAATATTTAACATTTACTCACATATTATTCAATCCCCGTGCCTATGGAACTCCTTCCCCCTCCACTCCGGACATCCTCCGGACTTACCGAAACCCTTCTGGTTCTCTCTCTTTCTTTTCTTTGGTGATTATTCTGATACCAAAACACTCTCTGAGCATCATCAAGCCCTTACACGTGATACCCCATGGTTTGGGAACACTCCAAACATGGTCGAGACCTTCCCGTACCAATGATCATCAGCGGGTCCTAGATGCCCATGATGACCCCTGTGCATTCCACGAATCTTTCATCGTTGAACCATGAACATCGTGTTATATTCTTTTGTCTCTCAATAATTGCATTGCCCAAGATCTAATCATTAACTTCTCCATGTCGCGTTCAATCTTGTTACTAACAAATGCTATTTGACTTGTTCCGATAAGTGATATCCTTGTGATCAAATCACACGCTACGTAGCTATTGGATACAACTTCTCCGAGTGGGCCCTGTAGTATCTTTCCACGGATGGACAAATACCGCTTTTGATGCATAATGCCTCTACATGTTCCTCCGAATACCTGAACACACCTTTATGATCATCGCTCCTATAAATGACGTTTGATGCTATCTAAGTATTCTCGGGTGACAGTGATTTATATGGCCTCATGGTCTAAGAAATAGGATACTAGGTCTATTCTATTCATCATAACTTGAACTTTGTGACATGATTGGGTCACGATGCTTAGGTTGGGTATAGCTCATCATCTCATTCTCGTAATGAGGTGACTCCATTGTCAACGATCATAAATACCACATGGTCAGGAAACCTTGATCATTTGTCAACCAATGAACCAATGACTAGAGCTTCACTAGGAACTGTTGGTTGTTTGTATATCACACGTGTATTGAAGTTTCCTTTCAATACAATTATAGCATGATAGAAAACTTATTCATAAACTTTATGAAATATGATGATAATCCATAATATTGTTTGTCTCTAGGGCATATTTCTAATAACAAGTACAAGACGAAGTACATGAAACAGATACCTTCAATGTCGGCAATATGCTTCTGCAGCTCTTCATTCTTTGCTTCAACCCCGACTGCCGATATTGCATCAAGGGTTAAGTAGGCCAATGAAAGATGAAAAACATATCAAGGCAACTTGGAGCACCAAGGACCATCCCAAGATCATGCCGAGTCCTGGGGCATATGCTTTGGTGCTGGACCCGATGTTCAGCGGGCCTAACAAAAAAATGTCAAATTCTCCAAGGTTCTCATCGATGATGACAACAATATGAGGGAGACTAGCGCACGCGCGCGCTCTAGAGAGGACGGCGCGCACAACAGTCCCATTCGGCTCTTCCTGATCGCCACGTGGTCATGTTGCTGCTCTGCTGGTGTACTGATTTTGCTATTAGACGTGCATGGTAAACAAATACATAGGCAGCAGTATATGTAAAAAGAGAAGTGCACCATGAAAAAAAGACAAAAAACTGTAAACTACCACTGAATCATCCTGTGCACTACGATCAAAGACAGTACAACACGGTATAAATAGGCAGTGCACGGCCGGTGCATGGGCAGAACATCGTCTCATGCACTGCGACCTAAGGAAGTGCAACGCAACACAACAAGGCAGTGCAGAAGTAGTGCACTATCAGGATACCTCGCCGTGCACTACGCTCGAAGGCAGTGCAACACAGTATAAATGGCAGTGCATGACTGGTGCACTGCCAGGACATCGTCATGTGCACTACGATCGATGGCAGTGCAACACAACACAAAAAGGCAGTGCACAAGTAGCGCACTGCCAGCATACCTCGTTGTGCACTGCGTTTGAAGGCAGTACGCACATAGTGCATTGCTAGGACATCGCTCCATACACCACGATCGAAGGCAATGCAATGTAGAAGAAAAAGGCAGTGCACCTACCATGCACCGCCAGGACATCATGCCGTGCACCACAACCGAAGGCAGTGCATGTAGGATCAAAGGGCAGTGAAAAACAAAAAGTTCTTCAAAACCTATCATATGGAATATAGTTTTGTAGATCTCGATGCGACTAGCGCAATTGTCAAAATGGATCTCAGTTTGGATGATTCGTTTAAAAGATATCGCATTTTTCATGTTTGAATCTAAAAAAGAAAGGGAAAAAGGATCGCCACCCCTCTCTCTGCAGGCACCACGTGTCGCACGGGGAAGGCTAGGGACAATGCACAAAGGACTCTCCGGACGCTACGTGCAGCAACATCAGTGATTGCAGAGCACGCTCGGGAATGCACGCGCTTTTTCTGGCCTTTTCGCAACAATATCAATATAATGTACTGGGATACAATGCACAAGTTAGGCATAATAGAGAAAAGCTTTCGCCAACAAATACCACTTTCCATGTCCGGATTGTAGTGTGAGCTGATAGGCAAAGTCCAGATAGATGTTTTATTCGGCACAAGGGAGAATTGTCGAACAAAGAACATGTTGTTCGATGTTGTGGATCTCACCAGTTGTTATCATACTCTGCTTCACAGACTAACATTGGTGAAGTTCATGGCTTCAACCCATATAAGCTATCTTAAGGTGAAGTTGCCAGGACCAAATGGTGTCATCACCATTGCAGGCAATCAGAGGCGCTCCATGGAATGTGCCTCAGCTGGCTCCTCTCTGACCGATTCACTAGCTATCGCTCAAGAGAGGAAGAGGATCCATGATGTTGTGGCATTGGCATAGTCGGCTCAGCTGAATATGCCGACATTAACTAACCAGCATAACTGTGTATCTTTCCAAGTGATCAAGGAAACAAAGAAGTTTAGGTTGATGCTGAGTTCCCCGAGCGCACCGTCAAAATTGGTGCTGGCCTGACCAACAAATATGAAAGAGAGTTCACCCGCTTCCTCCATGAGAATCGAGATATCTTTGCATGGTTGACACATGATTTGTTGTGTGTCCTGAGGGAGCTGGTCGACTCTTTGCACATCAGGCTAGATGCAAGGCCGGTGAAGCAACCTCTCCATTACTTTGCCGAAGATAGGAGACAAGTTATTGGTGATGAGATAGCTAGGATGCTCATAGCCGGGTTTATTATGGAGGTGTTGCATTCGGATTGGCTATCAAATCCAGTTTTAGTCGAGAAGAAGAAGGATGACCCCAATTTTGCAGTGGTGTGGAGAATGTGTATCGATTACACAAATCTGAACAAGGCTTGTCCCAAGGACCCTTTTCCTCTACCTTGGATTGATCAAGTGATCGAATCTACTGTTGGGTGTGAGTTTTTATCATTTGTAGATGTGTATTCTAGTTTCCACTAGATACCCTTGAAATCAGCTGATCAAATAAATACAACCTTTATTACCTCGTAAGGGGCTTATTGCTATCGCACCATGCCCTTTGGTTTGAGAAATGCAGGTGCCACATATCAGTGGTGTATTCAAAAATGTTTGCATGAACAAATCGGTAATAATGTGCAGGTGTATGTTGATGATGTTGTCATCAAAACCAAGGAGAGTCATAATCTCTTGGACGACATAAGGCAAACATTTGTAAACTTGAGAAGGTTCCGAATGAAATTGAACCTGGAAAAATGTACATTCGGTGTCCTGGCCAGAAAATTACTCGGTTTCCTCGTGTCAAGCCGAGCTATCGAGGAAAACCTGACTAAGATCAGTGCCATTGAGAGAATGGAACTACCGAAGTGTCTCAACAATGTGCAGATGTTTACTAGTTGCCCGACATGATTGAGTCACTTTGTTAGTCGGTTGGGGGAGAAAGCACTAGCCTTATACCAATTCATGAAAAACTGATAAATTTATTTGGACACCTCAAGAAAATAGCGCATTCCATGAACTTAAGAAGATCTTAGCTCTCTGCACTAGTGTTAGATTCACCACTATCCAAAGATTCGACGTTGCTCTACATTGTAACAACAAACTGAGTTGTTAGTGTCGTAGTGGTGGTGGAGAGTGACAACGAAGGTAAATCGGTGCGGAGCCAGTATATTACCTAATAGAGGTGCTCTTAGCATCCAAGAAAAATTACCCACACTATCAGAAAATGACATATGGTGTCTATATGGTGGCAAAAAATCTTAAGCATTATTTCGAAGAACATCCAATGAGAGTAATATGTGCGGCTCCTATATCAGAGATCATGGGTAATAAAGATGCGAGTGGCCGGGTTGCCAAGTGGGTGAGTGAGTTAGCACCCTATGCACCGTAGTACGATAGGAGAGATATGATCAAGTCTTAGACATTGGTTGACTTTTTTGTTGATTGGGCTGATATGCAGTACGAGCCGCCATTGCCTGACTCCAACTATTGGAGAATGCACATTGATGGATCCAAAATGAAAACTGGGTTAGGTGCTGGCATAGTCCTCACCTCGCCTAAGAATGATCAATTGAGATACATGCTCTAGATCCATTTTGTGGCATCCAACAATGTGGCCAAGTATGAGGCACTTGTGCATGGTCTCAGCATAGCTAAGGAAATCGGCATTCGCCAGATTCAATGTTTTGGTGATTCGGATTTGGTAGTCCAATATGTCTTTGCTAATTGGGATGCACTCGATGCCAACATGGACTTGTACAGGTTTCACGTTCAGAAAATTAGTGGGTACTTCGAGGGATGTGAATTCTATCATGTATCTCATGCCGAGAATGAAGGAACTGGCGTGTTATCCAAACTAGGCTCATTCCGACAGTCAATCCTGGCCAGCATAGCCCTCGAGCATCTCTCGAAGCCATCCATCAAACCATCGCATGAATCCAAGTCAATCTTTATCCCGGCAAATCCAGAATCAGAGATTGTCCCAACGGACATACATATGGGGAGTGGTTCGAGTAACCCGGGGACTGCTTTGGCATACCTGGGGACTGTGCAACCAATCTCAATAGAAACTATGTTGGTAGAACCAATGTTAATTGATGAAGTTGTTTTCTGGTTCATGTAGTACTAGCTTGGGAACAACCGATTATGTCGTTTTTGAAGGATGGAAGTTTGCCAAGTGATGAATTCTCGGCGAGGCAAGTACAGAGAAGAGCGAAATCTTATACCATTATCAATGGCGAGATATATAAGAGAAGTGTAACTAATGTTCTTCAGCGATGTGTTGATTCAGAAGAAGGGCAATAAATACTCTGGATATCCATCAGGGAGAATGTGGGCATCATGCCTGATCAAGTGCCCTAGTTACCAGGGCATTCCGGCATGGATTTTATTGGCCAAGTGCCTTGCAAAACGCTGGATATTTAGAAAATGCAATGGGTGTCAAAGATACTCGAGTAAGATTCATATGCCATCATCTACACTCAAAACAATACCAATCACTTGGCCATTTGCTGTGTGGTACTTAGATATGGTGGGATCGCTTAAGCCAGCTCGTGGCAACATGAGTCATATCTTAGTCATGGTGGATAAATTCACCAAATGGATAGAGGTGAAACCAATAAGAAAATGTGACAGCCCCACACCTGTGTCATTCTTGAAAGATATAATCGTGAGATATGGATATCCGCACAGCATTATAATGGATAATGACACAAATTTCACTTAAGGAGCCTTTGCTCGATTCTGCATGGATAAGAGGATAAGACTCGATGTAGCATTGGTCGCACATCCCGAATCGAATGGGCAAGTGGGAAGAGCCAATGGACTGGTACTGTTTGACATAAAACCTCAGCTCATTGAGTTGCTACAGCGTTTAGCTAGATGTTGGATTGATGAACTCCCGGCAGTACTATGGAGTCTAAGGACAACTCCAAATCGCTCAACATGATATACACCATTTTTCTCGTATATGGGGCTGAAGCTGTATTGTCAGCCAACATACAACATGACTCACCAGGGGTCACTCAATATACTGAGGCCGAGGTATAAGAAGCTCAGGAAAATGACGTTGACTTGCTCGAAGAGCCCCGACAGCTAGCACTATCCAGATCTGCTATATATCAGCAAAATCTCCGAACGCTATCATAGACAGAAGATAAATCCTCGAGTATTCTGAGAAGGGGATTTGGTGCTTGGGCTAGTGCATGGCATGGCCGACATGCACAAATTATCGCCTCTGATACGTCCATAACGTATCTATAATTTTTGATGGTTTTATGCTAATAATATGCTTTTGATACTCCTATTTATATAAAGTTTATGATTTATTTGGACTAACCTACTAATAGTTGCAAAAGTGCACAATGTTCTTGTTATACACTTTGATGTGTAGGAATTACCAAGAATACAAATGGAAACCTTGTTGGAGTCAAATTGGGATTTTCCAGAAATCTGTCTCAGAACTCTTTTTGAAGATGGTCACATTTCAGGTCTAAGACGGCATCAAACGGAAAACTCTTCAACTACAAAGTTGTTGCAAATTTCACGACAAACGTTCTGGACATAAAATTGAGCTGATTCCAAGTCCGGACGGGCCTGATAAGCTTGATTTACTGCATCCCAAGATGGGGTGATGGGAATCCGAGAAGCTATATAAAGGGAGGAAACCTAATTGGTTGGAGACACCTCCGCCCACGAATTTGCAGCCACCAAAGCCACGTTTTTGCCTCCCCAATGGATCCCATCTTCATGGGAGAGGGCTCCCAATAAGCCGAGAAGGAAGGGGGCTAAGGGGCGGTGCTCTCCTGTGAAACAGACAGCGGGGAAGGAGTTCTCCGTGCCACCGCTGCCTCTTCACCATCTTCACCGCCATCTACATCGACTCCACCACCATCTCCATCGCCGTTGCTGATTCCCATGATGATGAGGGAGTAGTTCTTCCTCGAGGCTAAGGGCTCTACCTGTAGCTATGTGTTCATCTCTCTCTATGCATGATCATATTGTGATCATGAGCTTTGTAATCAAGTAGATCTACCTTGCTACTCAAGTGCTTTAATAGATCTCTGATCTCCCCATGTGTGTGAAATTGATAGCATGCACATCATGGTAGCACTTAGGCTAGAGATTACAAATACTTGTTATGAGTTATATTTGGAGTTGAATGTTTCTATGAAATTGTGGTGTTTGTTGGAACCATCTAGTGCTCAAGGTGACAGTGTGGGGTTATCTAGATGGGAAAGGCTTACTTTGAAGTGTGATGTTATAGCCCACCATGGATTAGAGTGTCCAACCGGAGAGTAGTTCAGAGTAATATCATGAAGAGAAGATATTTATATGAGAGTGCTCACTAGTGAAAGTATGATCCCTGGGCCTTATTTCTAAACATTGAAACACCGTTTGCAACTAGATCTGTTACATATTTGCTTGCTTCCATATTTATTTCATTTTTCCTTTAGTCTCTTCCACGCCATCAAGCTCTTTTTTGGCACCGTTGTCTTATGTCCATACCACTTGTATTTTACTATCTCTTCGCCGATCTAGTGCACCTATACACCTGACAAGTGTATTGGGTGTGTTGGGGACACAAGAGACTTCTTGTATCTTGATTGCAGGGTTGCTTGAGAGGGATACCTTTGACCACTTCCTCCCTGAGTTCGATAAACCTTGGGTAATCCACTTAAGGGAAACTTGCTGCTGTTCTACAAACCTCTGCACTTGGAGGCCCAACAACTGTCTACAATAATAGATGTGCGTAGACATCAAGCTATTTTCTGGCGCCGTTGCCAGGGAGGTAAGGTAAAAGGTACTCACATCCTCTGGTGTGAGTGTTCAAAGTTATTTCCTTTAGATTCTGCAATTTTGTCTTTTTGTTTCTTGTTTTCACTAGTTAGGCTTAATGGAAAACAACAACAAAATTAGAGAGCTTTATAGTATTTATCTTGAGTTAGGACATGAAGTGTTTGAAGAGAAAATTAAAAAACCTATGGAACTTTATTTGCATGGTAATAACAATGTTGTTAGTATGAATTCTTTGGACACCATTATTGCTAATGCTATGGAAAAGTCTAAGCTTGGGGAAGCTAATTTTTATAAAAATGATCTTTTTAGTTCCCCAGCTTTGGAAGATAGCTACTATATTGCTTATGATGATACCAAATCTCCAATATATGCTGATTAAAATGATGAATATGATATTTTTAGTCCACCTACTATTGAGGAGGAAATTAATTATAACTACAATATGCCTCCTATATTTGATGATTATGGTGATGAGAATAATAATGATAGCTATTTTGTTGAATTTGCTCCCACCACAGTTAATAAGAATGACTATGGTTATATGGAGAGTAATAATAATTTTATGCATGTGGCTCATGATAAGAATGTATTATGCGATAGTTATATTGTTAATTTTATTCATGTTGCTACTGAAAATTATTATGAGAGAGGGAAATATGGTTTTATGAATCTCAATAATATTAAATTCCCCCTTTTTATGTTGAAAGTCTTGAAATTGCACTTGTTTTGCTTTCCTATGCTTGTTGCTTTGTGCTTTCATGACCTGTTTCTTTACAAGATTCCTATGCATAGGACGTGGGTTAGACTTAAATGTACTTTGAATTTGCTTCTTGATGCTCTCTTTTACTTCAGTTCATATTTCTTATGTGAGCACCTTCTCAAACTATCATGCCTAACTTAAAGGCGTTTAAGAAAAGTACTTATTGGGAGATAACCCAAAAGTTTTAGATGAGCCTTGGAAGTTATTACCTCTATAATAACCGCTCCTTATCCTTTTTATTTGCTTTTTGTGCCAAGAGTAACCTCTAATGAGGGAGAAGTAATGCTTGGGAAAGTTGTTGTCCCAAAACAGATTTGTGTGCTTTACTGTAAACATTTGTGCAAAATCTCTGTACGTCGTTTTGAGGCATGAATTTTTGTGATTCTGCCCCGGGTTGTTATCTAACTTTCGTTAGTTCAACACTTTTCAATTTGAGCAACAGAAGGTCTTCGAAAAAATTCGTCTTTACCTGCTTCGACAGATTTCTGGCATTTTCTGCATTTGCTTCTTGTTGGTTCCTTTTTGAGTTCTTTTGGGGAATTGAGATTTTTGAGAGAAGTGCTACAGTAGTTAGTGTTTTAATGGAAGTTTTATTGGTGCTGGAACTGAACCTAAAGACTTATTATCTTGAATGCACTAATGTAGCTAATAACGATTGTGTGAAGTTTTGTATGAAGGAAAAATTTCAGGTGTATGGAAGGAATGAGTAATGAGCTGAAGAATGGACTAAAGCTCAAGCTTGGGGATGCCACGCGTGTCACCCCAAGAAATATCCAAGAAGTACAAGCGTCAAAGCTTGGGGATGCCCATGGCATCCCACTCTTCAACAATAAAAATCTCAGGTTTCTTCCAAACACTTCATTTTTATTGCTTCATGCACAGTTGTGTTGTTCTTGGAGCGTCTTCTTTTTCTTTTTTGTTTTGGTTTTTTGTTTGCTTAGTTTGCTTAGTTTACTGAATAAATTGGTTGGACCCCCTCTTTCATACATTGGTTTTCAAATAGTTTGGTTTGGATTGGAAAAGAGTAGGAAATGTTCATGCTTAAGTGGTAAAGAGACCTTGTTTTTTACTTTGGCCTATGGTTTGTTATGCCATGCTTGATATTGTTTTGGCTTTAGGCTTAGTATTCTTTGCTGTAGCATGACGTGTTATAAACAATTGAGATTGCTTAATGTGCCTTGAAAGAATCATGCGTTGTTTTAGCATATTAAAGCATAGTATTGTGGTATTCTCCTTTCATGCTTTATTTGGGTTGACTTGGCACATGCTCACACCATGTTATGACTATCCCAAGTCACCATATCCTTCATGATCATTTATTTTTCAACTTGTAGTATCACTTTATGCTTTGATCAATGATGTTTTGTCACTCTGCATGATTATGGCCATTATTGCTCTCTTAGTTGTTCGCTCCCAGTCTTTTGCTAGCCTCCGTAACCAAGTATGAGTTCCACTCATGCATCCAACTCCTAAAACCAAGTTATTCCAAAGAGTCCACCATACCTACCTATTAGCATATGCTATTCCAAGTATATTCATGTTTTTGTCTACCTTCCGAATTAAACTTGTTATGAGAAAACTAGTGATTAAAGCTCTCACGAACTTGATGGCACACTTTTCTTGCACTTAATAAACTTGAACCGTTGCGTCCATCTTTGTTGCGTATATGCTTGCTCTTTAAAAGTTGAAGTTAGAAGAACCATGTATCATGGGGAACGCTTTCAACATTGCGTCTATACTTTGTACCCTGTTGATATCATGTTCTTTTGCTTATGGATCCCGGCGGTGTGAAATAAAAGGGGAACTTGTAAGATCATGGAGTTTGTATTTGTGTTAGAGAAACGCCTAGGCCGCTAGCCTAAGCCATGCCTAATCATGGTGGAAACTTGCAGCATAACCATAATGAGCACTCTATGAAGCATCCTCAATAAAAACCTATGAAAATAGCAAATAAAAAGATCGCTGAGATGCTCATTGTCTGCTTGCCTTGTCATTTTGATTATGGGATAGCTCCTGTATCATCTGCAAGGGGTATCCCGTTGTCGGTTCTCTATGATACATATGTACTTACAATGACAAGAGATTACTTGTGACTAAAGTTGAGTAGCATGAGGTTCGGTCTTCGTAAGTAAGGGGCATGAGACTTCGGCTTATAACTTGTCAAGCATATCCTCTTAGTTGTGTCACTTTAACCTTAATCACCTTCAAGATGCTTATGATAGGGGCAATGAGAGCTGAAAGCTAATAAGTACCATAATTTTTGGAAGCTCTTTATGAGACTTGAATCCCTACTTCCTTCTATGAAGGCCTTTCTTTTACTTTTATGTTGAGTCTCCACCTTTTATCTTTATGCACCTACTTTGAGAGCATAGTGTCCATTCTTAGTTCTATGTGCATTGTCCCAAGACTTGTTGATTGATGCATAACTTTGATATTGCTTGTTCTAAACTATTTGTATCTAGTCACTCCTATGAACTTTGAAGGTGTCCTGTGCATTTATGTTTGCTACTCTATGAGGGACAAGTTGAATGCCACTATGCTATGTTTTCTTTATGTGAAACAAACAAACGTCTTGCAAAGCATTGTTATTCATGAATCTTTTGTTTATGCCTTTTCATGTTGCAACATAGTTGGTTTGTCTTATTGTTAGAACTTTATATTTCATGCTATGTTGAAGTACTATGATCCCATCTATCAATGTTTTACAAATACTTTGATCAAGATTGTGTTGGCTGTGTGGCACCTAAAAAATTATATTGTTTTTATCGTTTACCTACTCGAGGACGAGCAGGAACTAAGCTTGGGGATGTTGATACGTCCATAACGTATCTATAATTTTTGATGGTTTTATGCTAATAATATTCTTTTGATACTCCTTTTTATATAAAGTTTATGATTTATTTGGACTAACCTACTAATAGTTGCAAAAGTGCACAATGTTCTTGTTTTACACTTTGATGTGTAGGAATTACCAAGAATACAAGTGGTTACCTTGTTGGAGTCAAATTGGGATTTTCCAGAAATTTGTCTCAGAACTCTTTTTGAAGATGGTCATGTTTCGGGTTGAAGACGGCGTCAAACAGAAAACTCTTCAAGTACAAAGTTGTTGGAAATTTCACGGCAAACTTTCTGGACATAAAATCTGTTGGGTCCGCAGCATAGAAAACAAAAATTTTCCTACGGTGTGAACTACACGCCAAGATCTATCTACTAGGTACAAAGCAACGGGTGGACATACATCCAACGAGAACTTACCGTCGTAGACAACGAGCTTTGTTAACGAGTAGGAACTCGTGGTTGATGTAGTCGTACACTTGCCGCTCTCAAGATCGTGATGAAGTCCAGCAGGTCCGGCTCCAGCACATCCATCAGATCCAGCTCCAGCACCACCAAGTCCAGCACCGCAAAGCAGCGGTGCATCCGTGATCGCACACACGTCCGGTACCCGGACAACCTCCGTCCCTCGCTCCAGCAAAGCAGCGGAAGAAGCAACTCCTTTCCAGATAAAGCCACCGGGAACATGTATCTCGCTAATCCGAGACCATGGGGAAATAATACTAGAGGGGGAGAGAGATCCGTCACAAGGAGGTGTGTTTGAGAAGTGAGGAGGGGGTGGCCTTTTATAGGAGGAGGGGGGGTGCCCCTCCTTCATGGCCGGTGCATGGAGGAGGTGACCCTTCACCTCCTCCATTCAAGTGGTGGTAACTCCCTCCACATAAATTTGCCCCTTCACATTCTCTTTTAAAGTCTCCACTTTAAATGCATTAAATTTCTCCAAATTCAATGCTCTCTCATTTAATAAAAACTCTTTTATTAATTTATTCAGAATTTTGTTAATTAACAAACATTCACATAAAACCCCCTGTAACATTTCAATATTACATGTAGAACCAATTTCAGCAATTTTACCCAAAACAGTTTCGGTGTCTATTGAAATAATTCCAGCGCTTTCTTAAATCTTTATCTGAAACATATTTGCTCCAAATGGTGTTGGTATCCCTTAAGTGTGTCGCCCTATGGTTCGCGAATAATGCAGACATGATCGAGACCCCTCTCCGATCAATAATCAGTAGCGGGACCTGGAGATCCATACTGACTCCTACACATTCAACGATGACTTCTGTGATCGTGAGAACCTTTAACGCTTGTAACTAAATCCCTTTGTCTCGGATATATTACATGTCCGAGATTCGATCATCGGTATCTCCATACCTAGTTTGATCTCGTTTCCGACATGCATTCTTCTCTCATTCCCGTGATATAACATTCTAGTGATCACATCACTTGCTTGTAAGCTATTTCAATGTGATATCACCGAGAGGGCCCAGAGTATATCTATCCGTCATCGGGATGGACAAATCCCACTCTTGATCCATGAGCCTCAACATAACACCTTCGTAGCACTGAACCCACCTTTATAGTCACCCTGTTACGATGTGACGTTTGATGTTATCAAGATACTCTTCCGGTGTTAGCAATTAACATGATCTCATGGTCTAAGGATAAAGATTACTTCGTATGATATTATAGCAATATAAACATAATGACTTTGATCGTAATGCTATACTTCGAATGAATGTTCATCACATCATTCCACCAATGGTGTGACCTTGTTATTAACAACATCCAATGTCCACGATCAGGAAACCTTGATCATCTTGTTAATCAACAAGCTAGTCTATAAGAGAGGCATAACTAGGAACCCTTTTTGTTTATTAAACACACATGTATTGATGTTTCCGATCAATACAATTCTAGCATGTAAAATAAACATTTATCATAAACATGGAATAAGATAATAACCACTTTATTATTGCCTCTCGGGCATATTCCCTTCAGTCTCCCACTTGCACTAGAGTCAATAATCTAGTTTGAAAAACTTTGCGTATTGAACACCTATGGCTTTCTGGTGTTGCGTATACGCTATTGCTAGTGGTTAACATAATCTCTGGATCTGACAGTTTCAGGTCCGTGTGTATTTGCATGTCTCTGCGTCTCTACGCATCACTCATTCTCAAATGAGATGGCATTGTATAGATTTGGTCCTTTGGTGAGACCTTTAGTTCGTTCGGCTCAAAATATGTTGATATTATTGTCACACAATATATCTTCATAGTATTAGCCCACTTTGAACCACACCTAGTTTGATAATAAACTACTTAACAGAAATGCCCTCCTTTGCTGCTACTATAGCAGTCATATACTTAGCCTTTTGTTGTAGTATCCGTCACAATATCTCAACTTTGGAACTCATCCAAATCTATCATGGAACATCCTTTCCATTACATTGTGCCACCCATAGTATAAATTGAGATAAATTTAATTTGTATCTTGTGACAAAACTAGTATCAATGTAACACTTTACAATGAACTACCTTTAACTATTTGTCACTTATACATTATATATTCTTAGTTCTTCCAAAGCTCATAAGAATATCTTTACTATTGTCCAATGATCATCTTATGAATCATTCTGGTATATGCTCATAACATTTAGAGCATAGGACATTCTGGATATATACATATCATGGTATAATCGATCAAAATCTTCATGTGATTTTACTCACCAAGTGTTGAAACACTTGAATTTTGATACAATCCTTTCGATGCAGCAAGAACCTTTCTTGTTGTTTCCATATTGAACCCTTTCAATATATCACATATATATGTCTGGCACAAACATATTAGCGCCTTAATCTATCCATATAGATATTGATGCCTACTATTCCGGGTTTGCCCAAGTCTATCATCGAAATCTTATTTTAATGAAATTCTTAACTTGTGTCAATACAAGATACATCATTTCCAATCAACAATATGTCCTCTACATAATGTATTAGAAATATTTCTCAGCTCTCCCACTTAATTTCTTGCAAATGCAAGCATCTTCATCATCTCCGACGAATTTAAACTCTTTTAACAGTTTCATCATGGTGAAGATTCCAACTCCGCTATGCTTACTTCAACTATTGAAGTTTACATGCCCTTTCAGCACCCTTTGAATTAACAAAACCCTTCGGACCATGTCATGTACATGTCCAAGGTTACCGTTCTATTAGAAGAACCTTGTTTTGTTTATTCAACTACCATATACCAAATTATATGTAGTGGTTGCTACATTAATCCGCCAAGACTATATATCGCTATGAAAGATCAAATCTTGTCATAGTCAACTCCTTGAACATTGTCGTAAACTTCTTTCCGACATGTCGACTATTTCATAGATGTTAAACACCCATGTCTTATTTCTTTATAGATCCAAACACGACCGATAGGCTTCACGCCTTTCCGGAGGGTCTTCCAAGTTTAGAAACTTGTTTTCTCGTGTATGGATACTATCACGGATTCTATGACTTCTAGTCATTTTATGGAGTCAGGGCCCATCATCGCTTCTTTGCATGTAGTCGGTTCATCATTGTCAAAACAATAACGACTTGCTTATCAAATCTTACTATTTGATTCTTACTGACCCACACGGTTCTATAGGAACTCTAATCTCCGAGATCACACCTTTTGTAATCACGAGAGCCATGAGCATTGTGTCTGCCACCGGGACACTTTCCGGCGCTGCGCTACTTAGCACATACAGCTAAGGTTCAACAACCTTATCAAATTTCTATTGTCCTCCCACTTAACTTTTCACGAAAAAATCCTTCTTAAGAAACTTGACGTTCCAAGTAACAAACTCTTTTGTCCTCGGTGTTATGAAGAAATTCCCAACAAATTCTTTGGGATAACCTACAAAGACGTGCTCATCCGATTTTGGTTGTAAACATTTTACTTATGCATAGCATACCAAAATTTAAGAAAAGACGATTCGGGTTTTATCCCAAACCATAACTCATATGGTGTCATTTCAATGGATCACGATGGTGCTCTTTTCAGTGTAAAAGCGGTAGTCTCTAAAGCTTCAATCCTTAAAACATAAGGGCAGTTTTATAAATGACACCCTTGATCTTACCATGTCAAACATGGTTTGATTTTATCTCTCGAATATGCCATACTCCTATGGTTTATCGGGAAACACAAATCATGGAATAATTCCTCAAGTCTTAGGTGTTTTTGCTAAACATGTAACTCAAATAACTTCCTTTATGATCGAATCATAAACTCTTTATTTTCTTGTTACAATGATTTTCCACTTCATCTTGAAAGTCTTTGAACAATTTTCAAATGTTTCATACTTCTTCCTTGTTAAGTAAATATACAGATATATTCACTCAAATTTTCGGAGAAAGCATATGAAGCAAACAGATCCATCGCATATGGCTACACATAATGGACTTATGCACATCAGCATGCACAATTTCCAATAAGCTAGTCATCCGTTCCTCTTTGGCCTATTAACGGAGTTCCAATTATCTCGAGGAAAGTCTCACATGCGTCAATTGATCAAAATCAAGGACTCCAAATGTAACATCCCAAAACTTCAATCCAAGCTTATCAAGATCAAATCATCCAAAATGGGGTTAACAAAAACTTTTCCAAATTTAAAATGAAAGCATTCATATATGTGTGCATTTAAAATAGGAGTTGTTTGGAATTGCCATGATTGTGTGATCCTTTGCTTCTAAAATGTTTCTTAGGTGATTTAAACATCATCTACATCATTCCCAAACTTTTCCTAAATAAAATCAAATCAAAAAGATTTAAAATGGAGAAATGGTCATTTTGCCAAAATTAACTCCCATGTCTACTTTGGCTATTCCTAGTACTCAAAAATTAACAGAAACAATGCTTGATCTTTGCACCCCTTGCTAGTACACATAATGAGGTACCAAGGCCCACCTTTTGATCTTCTAAAATCCTTCTGTAAACTATTTTAAATAACAGTTCAAAATTGAATCTTTATCATATGGGAAGATCCCACTTTTTCAAAAACCACTCAAACAAGCTCAACTTTCACAACCCAAGCATCTACAGACTCACCAGCACTAACTTAGCACACCCACCAAAAATCTTTTCAAAATTCAAAACTTGAGTTCTTGCGGCCATTTCATCGAACAGGTGGCAGACACAAATCAAACAAAAACCAAACACTATTATGAGCAGTGATTGAAGCCTAACTTGTTCCCTCTCTAGCTCACAACCATCTCAGTAGATCAGCTAGCAAGTTAAACCAAGCACTAGACTCACTGTAAGCTGGGCAATGACATCAATGGTGAACAGCCGAAGCTCACCATGCCACCCCAGTGGAGACAGCAAGCTAGGAGGAGATTTAGCCGTGCCAACCTTGTCTAGGAGGCAGCCCACCGTCCACCGCCACTCCCTGTCCAGCGCCCGAACCTTGCCAACCCCTGGACCACACGCACGGACCGCGCCCAGCCCGCCAGCAACCATGCCGAGCATGCGCTAGAGCGCCACCCTCGACCGACGCCCACAGACCGCGCGCCGCCCTCGCCGCTTGCATACAAGATCGCCACCGACCCAGGAGACCGCCAGACATCCCCGTTCGCAGCCCCATGACGCACAGCCACCACTCATCGTCGAAGACGCCGCCTCTGCCGCGCAGAGCATCGCGTGTTCCAGATCAAACCGCACCGCCCCACGTCTCGCCACCGTGTCGTTGAGCATCGCCAGGGAGCACCGCACCTTCATCACGCCCATGCCGATAGCCGTCTGTACCATCGACCACGACGAGCTCACCGTGCGCCCCGTCGGTCCCCTCTCGCCACTATAAATAGAGGCCACCACCAGCCGATTTGAGCACACCATCTCACTCACCGCCTCTCACACTCACTCCCCACCGCCAGCCGGAGCCGCTCGAGCACCAGAGCGCTGGAATTGCAGCCGGAGCCGCCGCCTCGGGAGGAGAAGGGCGCCGTTGATCCAGGCCGCGCCAGGAGAAGCTGCCGGTACCAGGAGGTTCGCCGTCGTCGACTTCATTGTTCGCCCGCCTCGCCGACCCTCGCCTAAACCCCGGTGAGCCCCCAACGACCCCCACTGGCGCTTAGGTTCTTGCTCGGCGTTGCCCAACGTCGGCGATGACCCTCGATCGTTGGATTAGAACCAGATCGCATAGCCCACTGTTCGCACCCCCCTGTGCCACTGACGGGTGGGGTCCTCGCTTAAGTCAACCCGCGACGCTGCGCGGAGCGCAGTGGGCCGGCCCATTTCGTTCCCGTGCGCGTTGGAAATTCAAATTAGGATTTTTCTTTTTAGTTAGAATATAGTTTCTGTCCTATGTTTCAAAAATCAATTCTGTGAGTTTGACAAATCCAAATTTCATGAAACTAATTTTGTCTGAAAGGTATTGAAATTCTCTATCCAAGCCTGTTGGATTTAATTCAATTAGATTTATAGATCTCTCCTAATAAAAATGAGAAGACAGAAGCTTTTACAACTTGCAACATTTTTATAAAATCAACCAAGTCAGCTTTTGAGTTGATTCCAACTCTCAAAAATCACATTTCATCATATCTATACAAATATGTAATAATATTAAGGTTTACCTGCAGTGACTTTGGACTAGTACCAAAATAATGCTATATAGGCATTTCTAGTCACTTTAAATCATTAAATAATAAACTTAAACTAAAGTAATATTGATCCAACCTTTAAATCTCATTCCCACCTGTGGAATATGTGGTGAGGACATGTGTCCACATGATCTCATATTTTGGTGGTGAATATTAAATTTTAGTTAACATTTCAATGAGTAGAAATTACTTTTCTAAAATAAAAAGATTAAAACTATTGAATTAAAACTTGTAATGTTTGTGATGATAGTAGATCATCAATTGTGTGCTTTAGAATGATACTTAGCCTAGTTAAGTATTGTTTGGTGATTGTGCACTCCCTATGTATTTCTAGACGATAGCACCGACCAAACTCTCGAGGAGGAGGAGTTCTACCAGGAAGAAGAAGAAGAAGACAACTTCAACCACTGCACCAACCAAGGCAGGCTATTAGTGGCAAGCTAAACCTTGCAAACATGCTTTAGTAAGATATTGTAGCAAGCTAGAATAAAACTAGATAGTTTAGTAAAGATGCCTTAAGCATACTTTGATCACACCCCTTTAACTCTTAGTACCTCAAGTCTTATTAACAAGTTTTACCCCCTTAGTTTACACAAAGTTCTATCATTAATTTTGAAGGTAGCATAAAGAGTATAAAACTTAACCTACTTAGAAACCTTTAGATGTCATTCTATGGCATGAGATTGATCCCACCTTTCCACCTTAGCGAACACTCTTAACCTAGTGTTTTAGCATAGATCAAAACTTGAGTCACTTTAGATGGGAACACTTGGTGAAAATGAGTTATGAAAACCTTGGAATGATGAGTCATTCTATTGAGATGTTTTGACATGTGTTGAGAAACACAATGGGTTTATGATGATGAAAAAGATAAGGCATGAGCCTTAACCCTTTTATAAAACTGATGGTTGGATTCGGATGCGATACCATTCCAAATTTACTGCATAAACCACATTACCTGAATTGGGTAAGTCTGAGCTGGAAATTTATATGCTTTATTATTAGTTCTCACGGGAGAGGTTTGAGCTGAGGCTACCTCTCAATGATGTCCACCTATAAGGCCCAAGATGACTGATGGTCATGGTTGGGAGGCCATGCTCATAGGAGAGGTGCTTGTACTAGGGTGTGTAAAGGGAAGGTTATGTTTGATTATCTGCATACTAAGTATGATGATTCAGGGTTATCCCTGACAGATGTATCGAATCTTGTGGTGAAAGTGTACCACCTTTGCAGAGTGTCAAACTATTCGAATAGCCGCGTCCACGGTTATGGACAGTTGGAATGGCCATACTGTTTTCGTTGTCAGATGTTTTCCAAATAACTTGAAATGAATGATGATATTTGACTTGACCACAATAGGGTTGTGTTGATGATAATAGCTTCCCAACTTAAGTGACTCTGGAATTTTATTTTATCTTTCTTCGCTTTTGAACTTAGCTTAGGCTTCAAACTTAACTTGATCGTTAACTTAGATTCAGTATTTTAATTTAGGATATTACTACTTGTTAGTAGTAGTTTGCGAGTACTTAAAGAGTACTCATGGCTTTTGTCTCTGGCTATTATCATGGCCAGACTATGAAGGAGATTATCAGGATGATGGTCAGCAGGACGGCTATGATAACTAGGACTATCTCGCCTTGACATTGCTTGTGCCCCTGAAGATGGACCCCACTGCTACGCTATCTTTTATTTCCGCTGCTTGTTGTATTAAGACCTGGATCATGAGATCCATATTTGTGTAAGACCTTATGTATGGTTTGTAATGGATGATGTACTATGATATCCAATTCGTTATGTCTCGCAAAAATGGTAATCCTAGGATTGCGAGGTATGGCATAACGGGCACCTGGGATTAAAAATCCGGGTGTTGACAAGTTGGTATCAGAGCCATCCTGAGCATAGGAGACCCTAGTTAGAATGGACGTCCAAACCAAAAACTTAGCTTCAAAACCAAAGTGAGTATTTATGAAAAACTATTTCCCCTCTTACCCTTGTGAACTCATTCTTTCTCAAAAATACATGTTCCTCAAAATTCTTACATTACTACTTAAAATTTGACACACTTGATCACTTCACTAATTTCCTCATCCTAAATTCTTGTAGATGGAGACTCAGTTCAGCAAGTTTTACCTGTTGGGAAACGGAGGTCAGCTGATCTTCGAGAGGGATCTGGATTCACTGTCAGAGTTACTAGGACGCCCACATCCGGAGTTTCTTGGAGATCAACTTCTAGGACCCCCAGGAGGAGACCTACAATGGCTAGTCACCGCAGACCTTCGAGGAAGCATTGAAGCACCAACTTCTGGAAGAATTCAGTTCTCTGTGAGAGAGAACAACTGGCTAGATGGATTAGCCAGGGCAATGCATGAAGCTCTCGCACGTCTATGTGCCCTCAGCGTCAACAAGATTCAAGGAACCCGTTTTGCCCACTATGCGAGACGTGACTTCATGGGAATGCCAATGGAGATGCCAGGTCACCCCGAGTTGAGGCGTCAAGTGGAGAACCTTGACTTCTTGCTTCATGACCGATAGCAGGAACTGGACAATGCCCGAGAGTTAGCCAACCAGAACCGTGCCATTGCCGACCAGAAGGCCTAGACTTTCGCACTGCTTGTCCAAGACCGTCAGTCTCTTTGTCGCCAGCGTGCCAAGAAGGATCGCACCATCGCCCGTCTTCGCAAGAAGTCGAGAAGACCGTCAAGGAGCAGGAAGCTCAGCTTGTAGCAAAACAAGAAGAAGAAGAAGAAGAAGAAGATGATGAGGGTGAAGACATCCAAGGGGATATGGATTCTTACCTCAGCAAACGATGATGACTTTTTGGAGGAGGATGCCGTGGACTTCTACACTGAAGATGAAGACTCTGACTTCATCGATGATGAGTAGATGCACTAGAGCACTGTCGTAGCATGAGATGTATCATCTCATTGTATCGTAGCTTGCAGAATGGTTCTTCAAACCATCTGTTTTCCCTTTTATTGCTGTGGTGTGTGTTGTATCGTGTGCTTGTTAGCATGAATGAAAAAGCAGTTAGTTGAGAAACCTGAGTCTAACTCAAAGTTTTAGCTTTGAAAACCTCAAAACCATGAACCTTAGAATTTCCCTCTTACCCCTATATCTATCTAAATCTCCAGATGCCTCGTGGAAACCAAGGAGGAAGCAGCTCGTCGCAGGACCCAATGCTGCAGATCTTGCAGAATCTCATAGCGGATCATGAAGCAAGCAGGGCCGAACGTCAAGCCAACTTAGCAACACTGCAGCAGATCGCCTAGATGGCTCTCAACAACCAAGGGCATGGAAATCAGGATCACCAAGGATCCAAACTCAAAAACTTTCAGAACACAAATCCCCCAATCTTCAACCAATCTGAGAACCCACTAGATGCTGATGGTAGTTGCAGACCATAGAAAACAACTTAGAGGTTGCAGGAGTGGATGCAAATGAGAAAGTTCTATTCGCCACCCACTATCTGGCAGGAGATGCAAGAGCTTGGTGGAATAGCATCCGCACTATGAACCAAGGACAAGTGATGACCTGGGAAGCATTCAAGGTCATGTTCAGCCGCACCCACGTGCCGCAAGGTCTTGTCAACAGGATGAGAGATGAATTCCGTGAGTTGAAGCAAGGAAGAATGACGGTGGTAGAGTACCATGACAAATTCCTGTCACTTGCCAGATATGCACCCGATGAGATCAACACGGAGGCCAAGAAGAAGGAGAGATTCTTGAACGGACTGCATGATGAGATGCAGACTGTCCTTGTCAACATTCGTTTCGATGATCTCGAAGAGCTAGTCGACTCTGCCATTCAGATGGAAGGGAAGATTAACTAGGCAAACGACAACCGCAAGCGTCGTATGGTGCAGCAGTCTGGATCCAACAGTCACCAGAAGTACCGTCCCAACCCTTCACCAGGATATGCACCAAGGAACAACCGACCCTTGAATTCTCGCCCAAGATACCCCAACCGTAGCAGAGGCAATGTGAAATCCGGAGGAAACAATCACAACTCCGGTAATGCCAATCATTTCAATCGTGCACCTCCCAAGAGCAACAACAACAACAATAGCAACACGGCACCCAGAACTGGCAGCAATGCTATACTAATCGCAGCCAAAGACAAGTCCGAGATCACCTGTTTCGAGTGTGGAGTGAAAGGTCACTACTCCAATGAGTGTCCCAAGAAGGCTGCCGCCAATGCCAATGTGAATGCCCCAGCTTAGCAGCAGCGTCGTGTTCAGCCAGGAAGGAGGTTTGCCCCAGGGAACCCGCACAACCGCAACGGTCGTATCTTCCACATGAACGCAGAAGAAGCCCAAGAAGCGCCAGATGTAGTGCTGGGTATGTTTTCTGTTAACTCAGTTTTAGCAAGAGTATTGTTTGATTCTGGAGCATCGCATTCCTTTGTCACCGAAGAATTTGTATGCACTAGTAAGATTCGCCCAACCAACTTGAAGCATGTCAGGATAGTTCAAATCCCCGGCTCAACTACCAAAGCTAGAAAAATTTGCAAAGTTGTACCTATCAGAATACATGGGATAGATTTTTATGCCAACCTAATTGTACTTGGAACCAAAGGATTGGAAGTAGTACTAGGCATGGACTGGATCTCAAGGCATCAAGGACTGATAGACTGTGCTAAGAAAGCCATCACCATGACCAGTAGTTATGGAGTAACGGTAGAACATATCTCTGAAACCTTGCCCCGTCAATTCAAGTGCAACAAGAGTGTAGCCCTGCCTACCATTGACCAAGTCAGAGTAGTCTGTGAATACCCCGACGTATTCCCAGATGAATTACCAGGTATGCCCCCGGATAGGGATATAGAGTTCATTATCGAACTAATCCCCGGAACCGGACCTATAACCCAGAGACCCTATACCATGAACCCCTCAGAGTTAGTAGAACTGAAGAAGCAGTTGGATGCCATGTTAGCAACCGGCTTGATTCAACCAAGTGCATCGCCATGGAGATCACCAGTGTTATTCGTCGACAAGAAAGATGGAGGTAACCGTTTGTGTACAGACTACAGAAAGTTGAATGATGTCACCATCAAGAACAAGTACCCCTTGCCAAAGATAGAGGATCTATTTGATCAGTTGACTGGAGCTCAGGTATTCTCAAAGATTGATCTTAGGACTGGTTATCACCAACTTAAGATTCGTGCAACGGATATTCTGAAGACCGCCTTTACTACTCGCTATGGTTTATACGAGTATACGGTTATGTCTTTTGGATTAACCAATGCCCCTGCTATTTCATGAATCTCATGAATAAGATCTTTATGAATTTCCTAGATAAGTTTGTAGTTGTGTTTATCGACGACATCCTTATCTACTCCAAGTCCTAAGAAGAGCATGAGCAACATATGAGAATCATCCTAGGAACCCTGAGAGAGCATCAGTTATATGCCAAGTTCAGCAAGTGTGAGTTTTGGCTGAAAGAAGTAGGATTCCTAGGTCATGTTGTGTCTGCCGGAGGAGTCTCTATTGATCCTACCAAGATCAAAGATGTAGAAGAATGGGAAGCCCCAACCAATCAAACCCAAGTTCGTTCATTCCTTGGAATAGCGGGATATTATCGCAAGTTTGTAGAAGGATTCTCGAGCATAGCTCGACCAATGACCCAATTGTTGAAGAAGGACAAGAAGTTTGAATGGACGGACAAGTGTGAAGCCAGGTTCCGGGAGCTGAAGAAGAGATTGATATCAGCCCCAATTTTGATCATGCCAGACATCAAGAAGTCGTTTGATGTGTACTGTTACGCATCGAAGATTGGCCTAGGATGTGTATTGATGCAAGAAGGCAAAGTCATCGCGTATCTGTCTCGACAACTGAAGCAGCATGAGCAGAACTATCTGACCCATGATCTTGAGCTAGCAGCTGTGGTTCTGGCATTGAAGACATGGCGTCACTATTTGATGGGTAATCGCTGTGAGATTTACTCAGATCATAAAAGATTGAAGTATATCTTCACCCAGAAGGAGCTAAATATGAGGCAAAGAAGATGGATAGAGTTAATCAAGGATTATGACCTTGACATTCACTATCACCCCGGCAAAGCCAATGTGGTAGCGGATGCTCTTAGGAGATTGCCGTGTAGGCTTAACACCATGATCAAAGAGAAGCAACCAAGTTTGTATGAGGAGCTGGAGCAGTTCAGGACTGAAGTAGTTAGCAAAGGATTCCTAGCTAGCATTGAACTTCAACCCACTTTTTTTAGCCAGATCAAGGAAGCCCAGAAGGGAAATGAGAGTATCAACAGGATCAAACGTCGTATTGGTACAGGCAAAGTACCTGAATTCACCGAAGACGAAGAAGGAGCACTGTGGTACAAAGGACGTATCTGTGTTCCAGTAGATTCAGAACTAAAAGAAGTTATCATGAAGGAAGCTCATGATACCCTTTATTCTATCCACCCCAGAGGAACAAAGATGTATCAAGATTTGAAGGAGCAATTTTGGTGGCACAAGATGAAGCGAGAGATCGGAAGCTACATCGCCAAGTGTGACATTTGTCAAAGAGTCAAAGCAGAGCATCAGAGACCTGCAGGATTGTTGCAACCATTGCAGATTCTGGAATGGAAATGGGATTCCGTCGGGATGGACTTTATCACAGGTTTACCTACTTCTAGTAGGGGAAATGACTCAATCTGGGTCATAGTTGATAGACTATCCAAGGTAGCCCACTTCATACCAGTCAAGACAACCTACCAGAGTGCAAAACTAGCAGAGCTGTACATTGCTAGGATTGTTAGTCTGCATGGAACCCCCAAGACCATCGTATCAGATCGAGGGACTCAGTTTACTTCAAGATTTTGGCAGAAAGTTCAAGAAGGTTTAGGAACCAAGTTAAATTTCAGTACCGCCTATCACCCGCAAACAGATGGACAAACTGAGACAGTCAACCAGATTCTTGAGGATATGCTTAGAGCCTGTGTGTTGGAATATCGATCAAAATGGGAAGGGCCACCCTTCTTAGCAGTTCTCATATAACAACAGTTATCAGGCTAGTTTGCAGATGGCGCCATTTGAATTCCTATACGGAAGAAAGTGTCGTACCCCTTTGAATTGGTCGCAAGTAGGAGAGAGTCAGATCTTTGGACCCGACATTCTCCGAGAAGCAGAAGAGAAAGTTCACAAAGTTCGTGAGCACCTCAAGACCGCCCAATCCAGACAGAAGAGTTATGCTGACAAGAGAAGGAGAGACCTGACTTTCAATGTCAGAGATTTCGTATATCTCAAGGTTTCACCATTGAAAGGAACCCAACGCTTTAGTCTTAAGGGAAAGTTAGCTCCCAGATATATCGGACCTTTCAAGATTCTGAACCACCGAGGAGAAGTATCGTATCAACTGGAACTGCCTGAAGAGATGTCAGCCATCCACAATGTGTTCCATATCTCGTTACTTCGCAAATGCTTGGAAGTGCCTGAGAAGACTGAAGTTTTCAAGAATATCGATCACAGAGCAGTGGAAATCAACAATGACCTGACCTATCGGGAAGTGCCCATTCGTATCTTAGAAGAAGCCTACAGAACCACCAGGACCAGGAGTATCAAGTTTCTCAAGATTCAGTGGAGCAACCATACCGAGGAAGAAGCCACTTGGGAGCGCGAGGATTACATTAGGACAGAATTCCCAGATCTTTTTAGTTCCTAGTTTTCTTGTAAATCTCGGGACGAGATTTTATTTAAGGGGGGAAGGTTTGTAACATCCCAAAACTTCAATCCAAGCTTATCAAGATCAAATCATCCAAAAATGGGGTTAACAAAAACTTTTCCAAATTTAAAATGAAAGCATTCATATATGTGTGCATTTAAAATAGGAGTTGTTTGGAATTGCCATGATTGTGTGATCCTTTGCTTCTAAAATGTTTCTTAGGTGATTTAAACATCATCTACATCATTCCCAAACTTTTCCTAAAGAAAATCAAATCAAAAAGATTTAAAATGGAGAAATGGTCATTTTGCCAAAATTAACTCCCATGTCTACTTTGGCTATTCCTAGTACTCAAAAATTAACAGAAACAATGCTTGATCTTTGGACCCCTTGCTAGTACACATAATGAGGTACCAAGGCCCACCTTTTGATCTTCTAAAAACCTTCTTTAAACTATTTTAAATAACAGTTCAAAATTGAATCTTTATCATATGGGAAGATCCCAGTTTTTCAAAAACCACTCAAACAAGCTCAACTTTCAAAACCCAAGCATCTGCAGACTCACCAGCACTAACTTAGCACACCCACCAAAAATCTTTTCAAAATTCAAAACTTGAGTTCTTGCGGCCATTTCATCGAATAGGTGGCAGACACAAATCAAACAAAAACCAAACACTATTATGAGCAGTGATTGAAGCCTAACTTGTTCCCTCTCTATCTCACAACCATCTCAGTAGATCAGCTAGCAAGTTAAACCAAGCACTAGACTCACTGTAAGCTAGGCAATGACATCAATGGTGAACAGCCGAAGCTCACCATGCCACCCCAGTGGAGACAGCAAGCTAGGAGGAGATTTAGCCGTGCCAACCTTGTCTAGGAGGCAACCCACCGCACTTGCCACTCCCCAGGCCACCAACCTTGCCAACCCCTGGACCACATGCACGGACCGCGCCCAGCCCGCCAGCAACCATGCCGAGCATGCGCTAGATCGCCACCCTTGACCGACGCCCACAGACCGCGCGATGTCCTCGCCGCTTGCATACAAGATCGCCGCCAACCCAGGAGACCGCCAGACATCCCCGTTCGCCGCCCCATGACGCACAGCCACCGCTCGTCGTCGAAGATGCCTCCTCTGCCGTGCAGAGCATCGCGTGTTCCAGACCAAACCGCACCGCCCCACGTCTCGCCACCGTGTCGTTGAGCATCGCCAGGGAGCACCGCACCGCCCCCTACCGTCGCCCATGCCGATAGCCGTCTGTACCATCGACCATGACGAGCTCACCGTGCGCCCCGTCGGTCCCCTCTCGCCACTATAAATAGAGGCCACCCCTAGCCGATTTGAGCACACCATCTCACTCACCGCCTCTCACACTCACTCCCCACCGCCAGTCGGAGCCGCTCGAGCACCAGAGCGCCGGAATTGCAGCCGGAGCCGCCGCCTCGGGAGGAGAAGGGCGCCGTTGATCCAGGCCATCCGTCGTCGACTTCATCGTTCGCCCGCCTCGCCGACCCTCGCCTGAACCCCGGTGAGCCCCCAACGACCCCCACCGCCGCTAGGTTACATCTCGCTGTCGTTGCCCAACGTCGCGATGACCCTCGGCCATTGGATTAGAACCAGATCGCACCGTTGCCCATGCATACCGCACCCTGTTCCACTGACGGGTGGGGTCCTCGCTTAAGTCAACCCGCGACTCCGCGCGGAGCGCAGTGGGCCGTCCCATTTTGTTCCCGCGCGTGTTGGAAATTCAAATTAGGATTTTTCTTCTTAGTTAGAATATAGTTTCTGTCCTGTGTTTCAAAAATCAATTCTATGAGTTTGACAAATCCAAATTGCATGAAACTAATTTTGTCTGAAAGGTATTGAAATGCTCTATCCAAGCCCGTTGGATTTAATTCAATTAGATTTATAGATCTCTCCTAATAAAAATGAGAAGACAGAAGCTTTTACAACTTGCAACATTTTTATAAAATCAACCAAGTCAGCTTTTGAGTTGATTCCAACTCTCAAAAATCACATTTCATCATGTCTATCCAAATATCTAATAATATTAAGGTTTACATGCAGTGACTTTGGACTAGTACCAAAATAATGCTATATAGGCATTTCTAGTCACTTTAAATCATTAAATAATAAACTTAAACTAAAGTAATATTGATCCAACCTTTAAATCTCATTCCCACCTATGGAATATGTGGTGAGGACATGTGTCCACATGATCTCATATTTTGGTGGTGAATATTAAATTTTAGTTAACATTTCAATGAGTAGAAATTACTTTTCTAAAATAAAAAGATTAAAACTATTGAATTAAAACTTGTAATGTTTGTGATGATAGTAGATCATCAATTGTGTGATTTAGAATGCTACTTAGCCTAGTTAAGTATTGTTTGGTGATTGTGCACTCCCTATGTATTTCTAGACGATAGCACCGACCAAACTCTCGAGGAGGAGGAGTTCTACTACGAAGAAGAAGAAGAAGACAACTTCAACCACTGCACCAACCAAGGCAAGCTATTAGTGGCAAGCTAAACCTTGCAAACATGCTTTAGTAAGCTATTGTAGAAAGCTAGAATAAAACTAGATAGTTTAGTAAAGATGCCTTAAGCATACTTTGATCACACCCCTTTAACTCTTAGTACCTCAAGTCTTATTAACAAGTTTTACCCCCTTAGTTTACACAAAGTTCTTTAATTAATTTTGAAGGTAGCATAAAGAGTATAAAACTTAACCTACTTAGAAAACTTTAGATGTCATTCTATGGCATGAGATTGATCCCACCTTTCCACCTTAGTGAACACTCTTAACCTAGTGTTTTAGCATAGATCAAAACTTGAGTCACTTTAGATGGGAACACTTGGTGAAAATGAGTTATGAAAACCTTGGAATGATGAGTCATTCTATTGAGATGTTTTGACATGTGTTGAGAAACACAATGGGTTTATGATGATGAAAAAGATAAGGCATGAGCCTTAACCCTTTTATAAAACTGATGGTTGGATTCGGATGCGATACCATTCCAAATTTACCGTACAACCACATTACCTGAATTGGGTAAGGCTTAGCTAGAAATTTATATGCATTAGTATTAGTTCCCTCACGGGAGAGGTTTGAGCTGAGGCTACCTCTCAATGATGTACACCTATGCAGTGCCCAAGATGACTAATGGTCATGGTTGGGAGGCCATGCTCATAGGAGAGGTGCTTGTACTAGGGTGTGTAAAGGGAAGGTTATGTTTGATTATCTGCATACTAAGTATGATGATTCAGGGTTATCCCTGACAGATGTATCGAATCTTGTGGTGAAAGTGTACCACCTCTGCAGAGTGTCAAACTATTCGAATAGCCGCGTCCACGGTTATGGACAGTTGAAATGGCCATACTGTTTTCGTTGTCATATGTTTTCCAAATAACTTGAAATGAATGATGATCTTTGACTTGACCACAACAGGGTTGTGTTGATGATAATAGCTTCCCAACTTAAGTGACTCTGGAATTTTATTTTATCTTTCTTCGCTTCTGAACTTAGCTTAGGCTTCAAACTTAACTTGATAGTTAACTTAGATTCAGTATTTTAATTTAGGATATTACTACTTGTTAGTAGTAGTTTGTGAGTACTTAAAGAGTACTCATGGCTTTTGTCCCTGGCTATTATCATGGCCAGACTATGAAGGAGATTATCAGGATGATGGTCAGCAGGACGGCTATGATAACTAGGACTATCTGCCTTCGTGAGCATTGCCTGTGCCCCTGAAGATGGACCCCACTGCTACGCTATGTTTTATTTCCGCTGCTTGTTGTATTAAGACCTGGATCATGAGATCCATATTTGTGTAAGACCTTATGTATGGTTTGTAATGGACGATGTACTATGATATCCAATCCGTTATGTCTCGCAAAAATGGTAATCCTGGGATTGCGAGGTATGGCATAACGGGCACCTGGGATTAAAAATCCGGGTGTTGACACCAAAATTCCATCAGCATGGAGTTTCTTCATGTTTTCTTTCAAATATAATTCAAACAGCGATGTCACTTGATAAGTGATCTTTCAATCATTTGTCTTGCAACATTTTAGCAATAGTGTTTATGGATGTGATTTGTCCAAGTAGACTTGTAAAAGTTCATCCATCCTTTATGGAATACTGTAATTATTTGAACAGCCATTGTTCTCATAATACCGGAACAAAATAACAATTATTTAAACAAATCTTGAAGGCTTGGTTTGATGACAACGAAAAACACAACAACACTTTATTTGTTTTTGATGAACATCATCACTCATTCTCTTGCTGGTTACTTAGGCCATTGTAGTTCATGAATTGCGGTGTCCTGTATGACACTTCATACCAACAAATTCGGTATCCAATACCTAAGAACCACATTGTTTAACAAGCAAGGAATATAGCCATAACATGTATATCTTCTATATACCTAAGTTGGACATCTCCAACCTTTTATTTTCTGCCAAATATTTTATAGATTCTCTTTCAGCAATTCCTTTTCTTTTAAAAGAATCTATCAACATCAATTGGGGTGTCATCAACATGACACATGGTACAAAGCATATATAGTCAAATACTAATACCTTTGGACTTGCACTTTGAAGTGGATCACCATCATCAAATGTTTGGTGTTCTTTCAAAAATCCATTCTTTAATAATCTATTAGTGTAGTAAACATTTTACTTACATCTTCTATTCATCCTTATCATGACAACTTTCATGATCAAGCTACTATAGCCTATAAGGAAGAATCGCGAGTATAATATCAGTTCCCAAAACCTTTTTGGTAGATTCGGATGCCTAGCATCTCCATCCTTCATAAATTCTCATACAATATGAGAACATGTATTTTGCTAAATTATACTCTATCATAATGCAACCAAAAACATTGTTTCAGATATCACAATATCTTTCACACATGATGGTTTCTGAAACAATTTCCAGCTCCAATATAATCTTGATATTAAAACAACTTTTTGAATACCAATAATCATGGAGGCAAACATGATACTTTAGATACTAACATTGTAATTCTTACTCTTGATTTAATACTACTTATTAAACTTCCTGGAGTAAATAGAGTTTGCTGAAAGTTTCCAATAGGACTTATAAACTTTAAATTGACATTCAAAACAATACGATACCAGTTCGTAAAGTAAATATCCAGAATTCTATAGTTCTATTATCTCAAATAAAAACTAAGCATAAGGTAGTGAACAGATGCGAATGACTACAACAAATTATGCAAATTCACTTCGATTTAGTTTATGACAAATTGAGTTCGACTAATCCAAATTAGAAATGAACTCCCACTCAAAAACGACATCCCTCGTGCCTTTTTGGTGATTACATGAACCAAATCCACTACACCAAGTCCGATCATCACGTGAGTCGGTGTAGATTCAAAGGCGAGCATCAATATGGTCATCACATCAACTATATGACTCATGCTTAACCTTTCAGTCAGTGTTCCAAGGCCATGTCTGTACATGCTAGGCTCGCCAAGTAAGAACCTTAGTATTCGCGTGTGTAAAACTGTCTTACACCCATTGCATGAAAGCGTAGAGTTGAGAACACCCGATCATCACGTGATGTGTAGAAACACGATCCATAGAACGGTGCATACTTAAGGAAGAACACATTTTATCTTGATATTTAAATGAGGGATCATCTTACAATGCTACAGAAAACGCCAAACTAGCAGTATAAGATGCTAACACCTAATGTGTAAAGTGAGATGATATGGTCCATGCATTTGATCTCTATCACTTGCATCGCGGTATGATCTCTATCATTACTTTGTGTGTAAGGCCAAGGTCTATGGAACTTACACGTTGAGTGTGTTGTAAGAGTATCTATCATACATCTACTTACAACAATACCATATCAATACACTAGCCTAGCAACGATCTAAACTAGACGCCTCTAATTTATCAATTGCAAGTTTTACGTGGCTTAGGGCTTTCGGAGATAGAACCGTTCTTACCTACGAACATGAACCACAACGAGGATAACTAAGTTATTAGCAACTCGTTGTAAATCAGATATTGACTATAGTAGGAGAGACACACCATGACCACTTATTCAAAACAAGTTGCATGTCAGTCGTGGAACCGGTCTCATGTACGATGACATGTAAGGTTGGTCCGGGCCGCTTCATCCCACTATGGCACCAATATCCAAATTACATGAAAGAAGCAATAACATGATCATCATCGCCCACATATAAACATATGTGTACTATCCGTGCAAAGCACCTACGCATAGATCAGGCTCTGATATCACTGTTGGGTACGCAGCATAGAAAACAAAAAATTTCCTACGGTGTGAACTACACGCCAAGATCTATCTACTAGGTACAAAGCAACGGGTGGACATACATCCAACGAGAACTTACCCTCGTAGACAACGAGCTTTGTTAACGAGTAGGAACTCGTGGTTGATGTAGTCGTACACTTGCCGATCTCAAGATCGTGATGAAGTCCAGCAGGTCCGGCTCCAGCACGTCCATCCGATCCAGCTCCAGCACCACCAAGTCCAGCACCGCAAAGCAGTGGTGCATCCGTGATCGCACACACGTCCGGTACCCCGACAACCTCCGTCCCTCGCTCCAGCAAAGCAGCAGAAGCAGCAACTCCTTTCCAGATAAAGCCACCGGAAACATGTATCTCGCTAATCCGAGACCATGGGGAAATAATACTAGAGGGGGAGAGAGATCCTTCACAAGGAGGTGTGTTTGAGAAGTGAGGAGGGGGTGGCCTTTTATAGGAGGAGGGGGGTGCCCCTCCTTCATGGCCGGCGCATTGAGGAGGTGACCCTTCACCTCCTCCATTCATGTGGTGGTAACTCCCTCCACATAAATTTGCCCCTTCACATTCTCTTTTAAAGTCTCCACTTTAAATGCATTAAATTTCTCCAAATTTAATGCTCTCTCATTTAATAAAAACTCCTTTCTTAATTTTATTCAGAATTTTGTTAATTACTTTAATTAACAAACATTCACATAAAACCCCCTGCAGCATTTCAATATTACATGCAGAACCAATTTCAGCAATTTTACCCGAAACAGTTTCAGTGTCTATTGAAATAATTCCAGCGCTTTCTTAAATCTTTATCTGAAACATATTTAATCCAAATGGTGTCGGTATCCCTTAAGTGTGTCACCCTACGGTTCGCGAATAATGCATACATGATCGAGACCCCTCTCCGATCAATAATCAGCAGCGGGACCTGGAGATCCATACTGACTCCTACACATTCAACGATGACTTCTGTGATCGTGAGAACCTTTAACGCTTGTAACTAAATCCCTTTGTCTCGCGATATATTACATGTCCGAGATTCGATCATCAGTATCTCCATACCTAGTTTGATCTCGTTTCCGACATGCATTATCTTCTCATTCCCGTGATATAACATTCTAGTGATCACATCACTTGCTTGCAAGCTATTTCAAGGTGATATCACCGAGAGGGCCCGGAGTATATCTATCCATCATCGGGATGGACAAATCCCACTCTTGATCCATGAGCCTCAACATAACACCTTCGTAGCACTGAACCCACCTTTATAGTCACCCTGTTACGGTGTGACGTTTGATGTTATCAAGATACTCTTCCGGTGTTAGCAATTAACATGATCTCATGGTCTAAGGATAAAGATTACTTCGTATGATATCATAGCAATATAAACATAATGACTTTGATCGTAATGCTATACTTCGGATGAATGTTCATCACATCATTCCACCAATGGTGTGACCTTGTTATTAACAACATCCAATGTCCATGATCAGGAAACCTTGATCATCTTGTTAATCAACAAGCTAGTCTATAAGAGAGGCATAACTAGGAACCCTTTTTGTTTATTAAACACACATGTATTGATGTTTCGGATCAATACAATTCTAGCATGTAAAATAAACATTTATCATAAACATGGAATAAGATAATAACCACTTTATTATTGCCTCTCGGGCATATTCCCTTCAAAATTTAGCTGATTCCGAGTCCAGACAGGCCTGATAGGCCTGATTTACTGCAGCCTAAGATGGGGTGATGGGAATCCGAGAAGCTATATAAAGGGAGGAAACTTAATTCGTAGGAGACACCTCCGCCCATGATTTTGCAGCCATCAAAGCCACGTTTTTGCCTCCCCCATGGATCCCATCTCCATGGGAGAGGGCTCCCAATAAGCCGAGAAGGAAGGGGCTAAGGGACGGTGATCCCCTGTGAAACCGGTGGCGGGGAAGGAGTTATCCACGCCGCCGTCGGCGCCACCGCCGCCTCTTCACCATCTTCACCGCCATGTCCATCGACTCGACCGCCATCTCCATCGCCGTTGCTGATTCCCATGATGATGAGGGAGTAGTTCTTCCTCAAGGCTAAGGGCTCTACCGGTAGCTATGTGTTCATCTCTATCTCTCTATGCATGAGCATATTGTGATCATGAGCTTTGTAATCAAGTAGATCTACCTTGCTACTCAAGTGTTTTAATAGATCTCTTCTCTCCCCATGTGTGTGAAAGTGACAGCATGCACACCATGGTAGCACTTAGGCTAGAGATTACAAATACTTTTTATGAGTTATATTTGGAGTTGGATGTTTCTATGAAATTGTGGTGTTTGTTGGAACCATCTAGTGCTCAAGGTGACAGTGTGGGGTTATCTAGATGGGAAAGGCTTACTTTGAGGTGTGCTGTTATAGCCCTACCATGGATTAGAGTGTCCAACCAGAGAGTAGTTCAGAGTAATATCATGAAGAGAAAATATTTATATGAGAGTGTTCACTAGTGAAAGTATGATCTCTGGGCCTTGTTTCTAAACATTGAAACACCGTTTGCAACTAGATCAATTACATGTTTGCTTGCTTCCATCTTTATGTCATTTTGCCTTTAGTCTCTTCCACGCCATCAAGCTCTTTTCTGGCACCATTGTCTTATATCCATACCACTTGTATTTCACTATCTCTTCGCCGAACTAGTGCACCTATACACCTGACAAGTGTATTGGGTGTGTTGGGGACACAAGAGACTTCTTGTATCTTGATTGCAGGGTTGCTTGAGAGGGATACCTTTGACCACTTCCTCCCTGAGTTCGATAAACCTTGGGTAATCCACTTAAAGGAAACTTGTTGTTGTTCTACAAACCTCTACACTTGGAGGCCCAACAACTATCTAAAAGAATAGAAGTGCGTAGAATTCAGCCTCCATGGGAAGGGACATTTATCATGTGCAAAGCTCTGCACAACGATGCATAATACGTAATAGATTCTCATGCATAGGAGAAGAACAAGGTGGATAGGTCAGGTGAAGAAAGCAAGAGCCCATGGAACGTAGCACTACTCCGTCCCTTTTACACTTAGGAAAAAGTGTATGTATCTCGAACTCTCATATATCAGATGTGTATGCTAGCAATGAGTTATGAATGAAATACCGGCACCCCGAGCAGAGACTCAGGGACTGCCTTCCTCGTAATGTCAATTTAGTACTTTTATTTTTTATGTCAGCTGGCTTAAGTTTCTTATCCCTTATTTCGGATTAGTAACGTGTTGGCTCCAAAGACCCACTCTTCGACTTGCTACTGTCTGTAACCCGACTTCATGGCAAGCAAGAGCAAAAGCTGGTGATTGCTACACACATGAAAAATGACTAAGGAAATAAAATAAGTGATCTGATATTTGTTTTTTTGACTAACTCCTTTTATTTCAGTTCATTTTTCTTATTTCGAATGACTTTGAGCTAGTTCTCGCTATTTTGAATATTGTTAATTTAATTTTGTTATCTTGTGATGTATACGTTGAACACCGAAGATGGTAAAAAAGATCCAAGCTCATGAGATTGGGTAAACAAGAAAACAAACACGAGGACTCAGCCCAAAGAAATCCGACATAAGTTTGGTAGCAACAAAAGGACTTAAATGTATATTACATCTACACCTGGCATACCGGGGATTTAATGAATTTGAGTTTTTTCATAGCCTAAGAGGCTGCAGGATCAGGACCAGAAGTACCATCAATTGGAGGAGAAGTTTCAATATCAGGGGAAGTAGTCTCAGCTTCGGTTTCGTCCATTGAGTTTTCCTCATTCTCTTCTTCTACATTTTCTTTGTCCTCATAGTCGAGGAAACTCGGCCCTTCAGTCTAGGAGTGTATGTCGGCATACTGGATGAACTTGTAGGCTTGGGCTTGGTGCTGCTTGATGAGTTATGGATCCTTGGTCCACTTGGAAGCAGTGCGCAAGGTCTGAAGCACATCTAATTTGATATTCTCGTACCATGATAGTAAAAAGATCAAAGCTTCATCGGCACCGACTCGAGCAGCAGACTCGCACCATTGACTCAGCCTCTCCTCACATGCCATCAATTGCTCCACCAGATTTGAGACATGTTTCGGGACCGTCTCTCTTGGCCAGAGCACGCTAAACACACGAATTGTGGCATTAAGGAGATCAACCCAAAGGTTTTGACCGGTTTGAGGCTGGCAGACAGAGAGGCCAATAGGTCATCAATGTTGAGCTCATCCGAGATAGGGCTAGACTCGGCTCTTTTTGAATGAGACTTCTTAATGGAAGTGGCAACAAGAGGTTTCGATTCGGGAAAGTTATCTAAAAAGATTGAACAATAGGCAAATAGATCAGTTTACTAAATAATGGTATAAGAAATATGTCGGTAGAGAAGGAGAGCCAAAAAGGGAAACTCACGGGCCAAAATATGATTGATTCGGGCAAGCTCGGTCAACCATTTAGCAGATTTACTCTTGAGTTCTTCCATCTCAGTGGTAACTGAGCTCATCATTATCTCGACATCATTGAGCAGTTCCTTGTCCTTGTCAATCTGGCTCGTCGGTCAGATCTTCTCCTCAGCAAACTCCTGATCAATTCTTTCAAGCTCAGCTTTATGAATTTTCTTCATCTCTTCATTTTTATCCCAAAGTCGAGATATTTCATATTGTTGTTCTTTCAGATGAGCTTGATGTTCCCCTGCTTGTTCTATAAAATGATTCATCAGTTCCGACATTGATATACAGTCCTGATGCATCTCTGCAAGATCTATTTTCTGGCTATGCCGAGGTCAAATTATAATGCGAGTCAAATGAAGAAAGTACAAGATGAAGTATAGGAAACAAATACCTTCAATGTCGGCAATACGCTTTTGCAGCTCCTCATTCTTTGCTTCAACCCTGGCTGCCAATATTGCATCAAGGGTTAAGTCGGCAAATGAATGATGAAAAACTGGATCAAGGCAACAAGGACATTCCTTTACCTTTCAGCTCAAGCATAAGTTCTTTGTGCTTGTTGTAGAGGAGCCTATGCTCCAAGAGAAGTTTCTAATACTGCTGGGTGCATTTATTGGAGGAGACCTGAAAAGAGATGAAGTATGAGAACCCGAGCAAACTCCCCATAATTGATCTAGTCTAGATTCAAGCCAAGTAAACTCAGCTTGAATCTCGGTGGCTGGATAATTGATTCTAGTCTAAATTCAATCCGAGTAAACACAACTTGAATCAGTGTGGCTGGATAATTGATTCTAGTCTAGATTCAAGCCAAGTAAACTCAACTTGAAACTCGGTGGCTGGATAATTGATTCTAGTTTAGATTCAAGCCGAGTAAACTCAACTTGAATCTTGGTGGATGGATAATTTATTCTAGGCTATATCAAGCCGAGTAAACTCAACTGGGATCTCGGTGGCTAGATAATTGATTCTAGTCTAGATTCAAGCTGAGTAAACTCAACTTGAATCTCGATAGCTGGTTAACTGATTCTAGTCTAGATTCAAGCCGAGTAAAATCAACTTAATCTCTATGGCTGGATATTGATTCTAATATAGATTCAAGCCGAGTAAACTCAACTCAAATCTCGATGGCTGGATATTGATTCTAATCTAGATTCGACCTAAGTTATAATAACTCTACCCGAAACATGGATAGTAGGGATTCAAATCTAGCAATCTATAAGTCAAGAAAGTATGGTCTAAGAGCTTCCGGACGAATAAGATCTTACTCCTTCAGAACCTCAAGTACTAGGGATTATATATGTTTACTACGAATATGAAAAGCATAACTAAGATATATACCTCTAGGATCTTGTCAGCTTCGGCCAGAGCAACCATAGCTCGGTGCATCTTTTGAGCAACGTTGGCTAGGCCAAATTCTTGCTGCTCTAGCTGAGGGTTCCTAGACGTCACTTTTCCATAGCAGGCATTGTTCCAATATGTAGCATACTGAGTAAGGGAACCGAGGCTTTGGCCACTCTAAGTCCGGGTTAGGACCAAACCTTTACCGGCAGCAGATTTTTTGGCACCAGCTATTGTCGTAGCTGGACTCACGTGCAATGTCAATTGTCTATCTAGAGTTGTACCATGTGCAGTATTGCTTTTATTCATCATATCACCAACCAACATTTGCTTAGCTACAACTGCAGTTTTCTTTAGCGGTGCCTTAGTCGGCTAGGCCGGTTTCCATTGCTTTGTTGTTGGGTTCACCTACTACTGCTCTAGTGGTTGTTGTGGCTACGACTATTGAGATTGTTGTGGCTATTGCTACTGGGTTTGCCGGGTTTCTGCTTCTCACTATTGCAGCTGAGGAAGAGTTGGCTCTAGGATTGCCGGAGTCTCGATTGTAATTGTCTTGGCACCCATGTTGTCGGCGCCAGAATCTTCAGTTCTCTATCAGGGGCCGAGATATTGTCTCTCGGATCATGCAGAGCTTCGTTTTCTGGGGCCCCACTTCCCCCTCCAATGTTGGCTTCTCCCACCGACCAGGACAGATTGACATCTGGTGTCGGAGGAGTGCTTGCTCGAGCCGGGCTAGGTACTTGAGTATCGGAAGTAGGAGGGTGGCACATTAATCTAAGAGGCAATATGGGAAGCACTACGAGAGGCATCCAAGGCATCCTGCGGTAAGATGAAGATAAGATATACTTAGCTAGAGGGAAAGAAAGAGAGAAACAAGAAATACAAAAACATAGAGATATGTTGGCAGGAGAAGATTATCCGGAACAAATAGGTCACTCTTTCTGATACTTCTTAACTCCAAACATGTGCCTCTCTAGGGCTTTAGTTCGTTCGGATTTCTTGGACATGGGCATGACATGTTTCTTGATCACGACCTGACCTCCCACGGCAACAGGGCCATGTCGTGCACCTGACCAGCTGGGTTAGCTGATGTAGATTGCAACAGATAGGTGAATGAGAGTGGCATAGGATCGAATACCTCTAGAATATGACAATCATCATCATCATTGTCATCTGCCCATTCCTTTAACGGGTTAAAGACAGGAGTCTTACCCGGGGATGGACTAGAGCCGGCATCGGGAATGGGCATAAAGTCCTTAGAGTCCGGGTCTTCTGAATCTGAGGTCCCTTGATCTTTGCCCCAACTGCTAGGGGGGTTCTCAGCATCTTAGTCCACTTGCCGAGTAAATTTCTGAATAAATATTGCAAGGAAAATCAAAGTCATATAAGATAGTAAGCTGGAATAATCTGTATGATGGCTAAAGTATCTCGGCATTTACCGTCGGTGCAGGGTTTTCCCGGTTGTAGGCTAGTTTGCTCCACTCCCAGTATTGAGTCATCCCTGTCTTAAAAATTGCCTTAACCCGTCTCCAGACCTCGGGCTTGGTCAACTCGAAGGTAGAAGTCTAGTTAGGGTCATGTCATCCACTGACCTGACAGAGCTTGTGGCTACGGAGTTGAAGGGGGCAAAATGTGGCTGATGAATGTCGTAAGGAGATCATTGGATAACATTTCGGCAGCCGTCAACTCTCCAATGACAGCATGAACTTTGTTGACATCCTTGTTTTTATTCTTCAGGTTGTATTTCCATTTTAGTTTGGAGGGACCGCAATGGAAAATTTTGGCAGCCGAATCTTTTCTTCCCCGGTCTTTTTCTTCACATAGAAGAATGACCGTTGCTCATTCTTGTACGAGTCTAACTCGTGAATCCGGGGAAGCATGGATTTCTTCCGGGGTACAATGGAAGTAGCCCCACACTGGGTCAAAGCCTTTTCGCCAGCAGGAACATTCGGGTCCGAGACAACCTAGGACTAGAGTTGGAAGTACTTGGCCCAAAGGGCTACAAAATGCTAGAGGCCAAGATATCCTTCATAACAGGTGATAAAAGAGGAAAGACAAGAGATGACATTGGTAGGAAGATGATGGGGTTGGAGACCACAAGTCTCGAAGAACTTCTGGGTGAAATCACTAACGGGGTGACTAAATCCGCAGGCGAAGTGGGAGGCGAAGACGACATACTCACCGATGTGAGCCTCTTGTGCGAGATCGTCATCAGGGAGGCGTTAGTCCACCTCCGAAAGAATTCACCTGGGAGGCGGAGCCAATCGATCTCCGTGTCAGTCACTTTGGTGACCTCCTAGGAGGCGTGCTCAGATGTGAGTACCTGTTTTTCATGCTAGACTGTGACAACGTCCTGCGAATCAATCTCCTTGGTGCTATCCTCCATCGCAGCGTTGTATGCAGAGGTGCAGGGCCTCGATTGGCGCGGCCGCGTGGCGAAGGTGGAGAGGGGCACTCAGACCGAATCAACAGTGTGCGTAGCACGAGCTTGGCGGCAACGCAAGAGATACATAGGGGCAGCACGGTCACGTGGTGGCGAGAAGCTGCGGTGGCAGCGACACTGCGAGGAAGGTTGAGCAGGGGAGGGGAAAGTGAAACGAGGGTTTCCCCCCGCTCCCTTACTTAAAGAGCTAGCGTATCATGGGTCGTGGGATCAGTTACGCCCACGACGGCCTTTAGCGTGTGCGTGTATTTCGCAGGCAGTTGCTAAAATCTTGCCACAAAGTCGATTGCGGTTCACGGAGCCATAACTAGATCATGCGACCGCATCAGTAAACAAGGAGTTTTGCGGTGACGTGATGGTTACTAGGGATAACTGACACATGTGACAAGGGAACAGTATGACACATCGTGTCCAGGCCCAAAGAATTAGGTGCAATGTGATGATTACGTGACATGTCGGATGAAATAACATAATATAAGGGAAAACTGAGGAAGCTGAGTAGCCTGCAAGGAAAATAATCTAAGTATATAGAGGTGGTCTAGTAGCCGAGATATATCTCGGTTCAAACCATACAAAGTCGGCTTTGGAGAAAAATCACCGATTGGTGAGTTTGAGTTAAAATCAGGATCGACCGACATATAGGTATGTCGGCAGTATGGAAGATGTTCCATATGAGTTGAACCTACCATGGCCTTTTCATCTGGCACTTCTAAGACCGTGATATCTTCGAGGACTAATGTCGGGGGGATGACCCCCGATAGGGTCAAGCTATGGTACAAAGATGAGGTTGACCAAGACTAAGGTTGACAAATGTGGGGCGACCGACATAGGCCATGATACCCAAGCCGGGTTAAGATGGCATACATTGGCCGACATATAAAGTATGCCGGCATATCACATAGTGCTTCTTCTATGCATGTTCCGCCAAGCCTAGTTACTTGGGTTGAGGTCGACATATGGGTTGGCGTACGCCAGGAGGGTCTATACCGGCCTCAAGGTCAGCGCCTCTGTCTCTCCTGGGATTGCCGGAGGATATAGGCGTGCTCAAGTCAGGCGTGGCCCTAAATCCCGAAGCCAAGTCACATCGAGGATTTCTAGGAGGGAATAGTGTCAGCGGTAGACCGTTAGCGGTCAGGGGATAATCAAGTCCCGTCGCTGACAAGAAGAGCATCTTGGCCCAGCCAATGACTTCTGCTACAACATATTCCGATGATATTCCCAGCCACCTTAGCCCTAACTGTATTATGGGACCCCTTTATAAGGTGCACCAGGGCCTCCTAGAAGTGGGTCGATTCATTGGTTACTTGTTCATCGCTAGTAGTACAAAGAGAGGCAAGAACTCCTTCCTCCTCTCGCATACAACTCGAGGAGCCATTGTATCTTGAGTATTGATCTAAGTATAAGATCTAGCATGCAGGAGTAGGGGTTTTACCACATTAGGTGAGCCCTGAACCTTGGTATATCGTGTATTCCTTGTGTGTTCTATGTGTGGTATTCACTGCACTATCCCTCCCCGGATTCTCTAGCGTCCATATGGCCCCTACTTTAGCCATATTATGGCTTCTACCGTGACACCACCACGACATATACATCTAGACATTGCATCCGCATTTCGCTATGCAGAGAGCCACCGACCGACCAGGAAATAACACTGGCTGGATAGATAAGCATCGACACAGCAGCGGACACAGAGTCGCTAGACGTATGCAAGGAACGGAAATCTCCCAGCGCATTGTTACCACCTACATGCAGATATACCTAATCTACCAAATTTCAGAATCTGAGTAGCTATCCTATCTACACAGAAAATGTCGGCAAGATTTAGCTCGCGACGATGCGTTCGTCTAAAACCTATACCTAACCTATCAGTGCATTTTATATTGGCGAGCTTTCTCTTGCAGGACCGCTCCGCCTAAAAGCAACCATGTTTCCACCTAGAACGCGTCATATATGGCTATGTCGTTGTTTGGGTGGTTGAGCCTGGCTACCTAAAGGATGGTGCGCCACCGAAGCTAAGTCATAGTGTGGATAAAGAAAAATAAAAACAATGCGAGCAGTAACAAAGAGGGAGGTGTGTTTTATAGTTGCATGGGCGAGGCATGGACCCTTTCGTGCATTCTACACATGTGACATGCACTCTCCCGTGCAAGCGGGGACCCATCGTACAATATTGCCACAAGAACGCGCGCTAGCCTATATGTTCTACTCATCCATGTTGGATCTCCACCGCAAGCAACAATGGACGTGTACATCACAGGCTGCCAGCTCATCCGTATAGCCATGTAAACCTACCGAGACTCCACGACTCCATTTTGCAAGTGGCCACGTTAACCCGTGTATGTATATAACCTATGCACCTAACTCAGCTATAGCCCGCCCGCGAGGAACCGCATATATCTATAACCTACGGTGCCAACTCGGCTATGTTGGGTTCGCAACATAGAACACAAATTTTTTTCCTACGATATTAAGAACTAAGCACCAAGATCTATCTACCTAGATACAATCAACAGGTGGATATACATCCATAGAGATCTTACCCCTAAAGACCGAAAAGCTTTGTTAACGAAATCTGATTCGATGGATGATGTAGTCATACACTTGTCGATCTCAAGATCAAGTTGAGGTCTAGCACCGCAAAGTAGCAGCGCATCCATGATGGCACACACATTCAACACCCCGATAATCTCCAAGTACTTGCTCCAGCAAAGCAATGGAAGCAACAGATTCTTTTAGAGAAACCATCGAGAACATGTATTTTGCTAATCCGAAGCAATGGGGAATTTACTAAAGAGAGGAGAGATCCTTCACGAGGAGGTTGTGCAAATGGAGATAAGGCATGGGGCTCTTTTTATAGGGGAGGTGGTGTAAACCAATGGACATGGCCGCCCGGCCATGGAGGGTGCCCCCACCTCTCCCTCATTCATGTGGGTGGAGCTTCCACTAAGCCCACTCAAATCAATCTCAACTCCACTCACTTTGCATTTAATACCCATAGTTTAAATGCATTTTGATATTTAAATAAAGCAATTTTATTTATTTTATTCAGAATTCTGTTAATTACTTTAATTAACAAACATCTGCATAAAACCCCTTACAATACTTCGGTATCACATCTAAAACCATTTTTAGGAATTTGACTCAAAACAATTCTGGTGTCCATCAAAATAATCCCAGCGCTTTCAAATCCTTTATATAGTATTATATGTGCTCCATTTGGTATCGATATACCTTAAGTGTGTCACCCTATGGTTCACGAATAATGCAGACATTATCGAGACCCCTCTCCAATCAATAATTAGCAGCGGGACCTATACATCTGTACTGACTCCCACACATTCAACGATGACTATAGTGATTGTGAGAACCTTTGACGTCATAACTAAATCCCTTTGTCTCGTGATATATTACATGTCTAAGATTCGATCATCGGTATCCCTAGACCTAGTTTTATCTCGTTACTAACAAGTAGTATTTTCTCGTTCCAGTGATGTAACATTCTTAATGATCCTATCACTTGCTTGCCAGCTATGTCAACGTGATATCATCGAGAGGACCCTGAGTATATCTCTCCATTATCGGGAAGTAAAAATCCCACTCTTGATCCATGAGCCTCTACATAACGATTGCGTAATATTTGAACGAACCTTTATTGTCAACCTGTTATGATGTGAAATTTGATGTTATCAAGTTACTCTTCAGGTGTTAGTGAGTAGCATGATCTCATGGACTAAGGACTAAAGTTACTTCGCATGATGTTATAGAAATTTATACCTAATGACTTTGATCGTATTACTATACTTTGGGTGAGTGTTCATCAAATAATTTCACCAATGTTGTGTCCTCGTTATTAACAACATCCAATGTCCATGATCAAGAAACCTTGATCATCTTATTAATCAACGAGCTAGTTTATATGAGAGGCATAACTAGGAACTCTTTGTTTGTTTATTAAACACACATGTATTAACGTTTCCAATTAACACAATTATAGCATGAGAAATAAACATTTATCATAAACATGGAATAAGATAATAACCACTTTATTATTGCCTCTCGAGCATATTCCCTTTAGTCTCCCACTTGCAGTAGAGTAAATAATCTAGTTTGGAAAACTTGCGCATTCAACACCTATGTCTTTTTGGTTGTGTATATATGCGTTTTCTTGTGGTAAACCTAATCTCATGATCTAACACATTCAGGTCCGTGTGTATTTGCATGTCCTTGCATCTCTACCCATCACTCATTCTCAAAATGAGATGGCATTGTATAAATTTAGTACTTTGGTGAGACCTTTAGTTCCTTTGGGTTAAAACATGTTGATATTATTGTTGTATAATATATCTTCATAGTATTAGTGTAGCGACCTTGGATTGGGTAAATATCCTAAGTATTTTTGATTAACATGCTAGTCCCTGGATCATTAGCTAGCACTCACAGTCGATGAAGTATCATGTAAAACACAAGTCTTTATTACATGAATAAAATAATCTAGACTTTACATTACTACAACAGAAGCGAAATAATACAACTTGGAGTCCCATTAATGCCACTGGCTAGTTGAGTGAAGACCATCGATCCTAGCACAATTTCAACGATATTCGAATTCTGGACATGAAATGTGCAACCAAACAAGTTGGTCAATACTTTGAATGTATTGGAAAATTACACAATGAAGGACAAACTTGGTCTATGTCTAGATGCATAGGCTTACAAAAGGCTTGAGTTTTATTTGCACAAATCCAATTTTTCTTAAGTCAAGAAGAAGAGAGAAAACCTTTTATCCTACTTTGTAAAACTTTGAGAAGTAATATAGGGTTGAGTGGAACAAGGCCTTGGATATTACACACCAAGCCACTTGGATATTACATACCTAGCGTCCCAAAAACCCACCTATTAGCGATATTACACACGCCATAGGGTTTGAAAACTTCTGTTTGAAAAGAGAGAGGAAACCCTTCAGAGGGTCCATCCTTCAGATGCTCACAGTTGTTCTTTTTCTTTGAACACGGCTGATCGATTAGATTGATTACTCTTAAGAGTTTGCGCACTTTACCCACAATCCATGATCAAGTCCTTTTACAGACAAGACCATGGCTAGGCTTTTCCTTAGTAGCCCCTCTACCTTCCAGATCCTCCTGTGCCAAAAAGCCTCCAAGTGGTGGTACCTAGGTGAGGTTTCCCACTAAGTACTAGGCCAAGACAAATCCCATATATATTGTGGTTGCACTGGAAGCTTCTAAATTCTGAAACATGGAAGGTTCTTTGATTCTGGGCGGCTTTCCTCCACCAAAATTCCACTCGTTGACCTGACAACCAATCTGCCCAGAGGAAAACATTATTTTATTTTGAAGTAGACTTTGAGAGGAAAATAGTTCGCTCAAGAGAGCTTTTATACTTAGAAAATTTTCTGTCTTTGAACCCCCCTATCGATATTTTATATATAGCATAGCACAAGCATAACACTTAGAAAATTCAGGGTTTCCTATTGGGAGTGGAAATAATTCTAAATATAAATCTACTCATGGCATACTACAAAATAGCACCGCACTTGAAAAACACTTGTAAAATATTTCTACAGTATATCTACTAAAACATCCTACACATGCATACTACTCTTTGAAGGTAAAAGCATGCATAGTATGAAAAACTAGGACAAATGATATGAATAAAGGTTTAACTTGCCTTATGTCAATAATATATGTGGTGGTTGTATTCCTCGGTAGCAATCACACTCTCCGAACAATCTAACGTGACGACAAAGTAATTCCAATCAACACAATTGCAGACATAGCAATACAACAATGATGGTCATAAATATGCATGATGATTTAATTTCACGGAGTTTGTATTTAGTTCTCTTGAACATTAGTATAACACACGATGCATACTGGAGATCAATTAATAAAATAGGGTATTTATTATTAATTCTTGATTACCATTAAAGAGGTTTTAATAGTTTTGTTGCAACATCTATCCTAATTATCGAATTAAATTTGGTTCGGGGGTTTACTGGATAGAGGACATTAATATGAACTAGTAGAAATTGGATTCACCATGTACTGAGTTGTAGATCTTTTTCTATGATTTAATTACTAAATTGTGTTTAAATCACTTAAAATATTTACTTTGCCAAAAATTATATCTAAGGCCATATATGTATTCTACATGAAATTGTGAATCCAAGGACATATTAGTTATATTTTAGGGTCTATAAATAATTTAATACAAATTTAATACTCAAAAAGGCAATTAAAACTAATTAAATCACTATAGTAATTCTACACTACAAATGTTTGACCTAACAGCATATTAATGTCGTATATGAGATTAGGAATTCATAGATACTTTATTTGTATTTTTATGATCTACAAATAATATATTTAATCTAAATTGTCCATTAAACTAATTAAATTAATACATAAAAACTATACTGTAAAACCTATATCTAATCTCATATTAATATTTTACATATTTTTATGAATCCAATAATATATTATTTACTAATTGGACATGTATTCAATTTAATATGAATTTTACAAGATCTCACCATATTCTATTATTTAAAATCAATTTTAAATCATAAAACATTGACTAGTCATGCTGACTGTGCACTAGGCGCTGACCAGGATGACGTGGCGCTGACATGCCTGCTGATGGAGCTTGCAACGTGGCGGCTTCTTAGTGGCGGATACTGGTTCAGCTGGATCTATTCTCGTGCGTCAGATGAGGATCCAACGGCCGGGAACCAAAGCCTCCTGGGCCTCACCGAAGATGACATCACCGGCGGCGGAGCAGCTCGGATGGTGATAGGGACGGCGCTCTGGCGGTTAACTGAGATAGCGGAGTTGCGGATGGGGTTCAGGAGAGAATGGCGGTCCCGCAAGTATGCACGATGATGATCTTCTCTTCCTGTAGCATCGAGGAAGGGCGGCTAGTCGTGCTCGGGTCACCGCAAGTGAGGAATTCGGGGTGCTCCAGTGATATTCGCATAGGGAAAATTAGATGAGGCGATGTGGTAGGTAGATACCGAGAGATTAAGAGAGAAAGGGAAGCACGGGAAGGTCAGAACCTTCGTGTTCATTCTTGGCAGTGGCAGAAAGATTCCGGCGAGATCAGGTTTGAGCTCGGGAGCTAGGTTTCGAGGTTCTTTTTGAAAAGATGGAAAGAGGAGAGAGCCCGGGTATATATGGGTGTGCTGGCGTGCGGAGGGGGCAAGGGTGGCGCCGAATCGTCCGATTACTGCGGGCGGTTCAACAGCCTCATGGCGATCTCGATCTCCAGCCAAAGGGTGAAGGAGGCGGGCTAGGCCCACTCTATCAACGCAACACGGCGAGGTAGTGGGCTTTGGCTACTCTGATGTTCATTGTTGGGTCGGTCGTGGGCTGCACTACGGCTGTTGCGTGCGATAGAGTAGGTGGGGACGAGTTGGGCTGGCTCGGATGCGGCCCAACTTAGGTTAGGCTTAGTTATTTTAGTTTTTATTCCTTTATTCTTTTTCTGCTATGTATTTGTTTACGAATTTTACTTTTATAACTCCAAATCTAGTCAAATTTGTTTCACGAATTCTACAATTTCAAAACACACATTATAAAATTTAAAGGACATAGTTTTGGTTAAAACCAAAATAACAAGATTGCCATTATGCATATATTGCATTATTTGGCAACTTTGGAAGATTCGAAATAGGGTTCTGTTGAAGGGTTTTGAATCAAGAAATTGCAAGATATGCCATGATGAATGAAATGCATTTTTTTGTAATCCCAATTTCTGAAATCCTGGGGTGTTACAATTAGCCCACTATGAACCACACCTATTTTCATAACAAATTACTTAACGCAAAAGCTCTCCTTTGCTGCTACTATAGCAGTCATATACTCAAACTTTTGTTGTAGTATCCGTCACAATGTCTTAACTTTGGAACTCATCAAAATCCATCATGGAACTTCCTTTCCATTGCATTGTGCCATCCATAGTCTAAATTAAGATAAACTTAATTTGTATGTTGTGACAAAACTAGTATCAATGTAACACTTTACAATGAACTATTTATAACCATTTACAATGAACTATTTATAACAATTTACAATGAACTATTTGTCACCTCTACATACATAACTTATTCTTAGTTCTTCCAATGCTCATAAGAATATCCTTACTATCATCCAATGATCATCATATGAATATCCCTGGTAGTTGCTCATAACATTTAGAGAATAGGACATATCTCCATATGTACATATCATGGTATAGATGTTTGATCAAAATATTAATGTGATTTCACTCACCAAGTGTCAAAACACTTGAATTTTATTTCACTCACCAAGTGTCAATACACTTGAATATTGATTCAATCTTTTCCATGTGGTAAGAACATTTCTTGCTGTTTTCATATTGAACTCATTCATTCTCCCATCTATGTATATTTGGCACAACCATATTAGCACCTCAATTTATCCACATAAACATTGATGCCTAATATTCTGGTTTTGCCCAAGTCTTTCATCGAAATCAAATTTTAATAAAATTCTTAACGTGTGTCAATAAAATAATTTCCAATCAATAAAATGTATTCTACATAATGTATTATAAATATGTCTCAGTGCTCCCACTTAATTTCTTGCAAATACAAGCATCTTCATCGTCTCTGATGAAATTAAACATTTTAACAGTTTTATCATGGTAAAGATTCTAACTCCGCTATGCTTACTTCATCCATTGAAGTTTGCACGCTCTTTTAGCATCCTTTGATCTAACAAAACCCTTCGGACCGTGTCATGTACGCGTCCTAGGTAACCATTTTATTAGAAGAACTTTGTTTTGTTTGTTCAACTACCATATACCAAAATTGACATATATAGTTGTTGCTACAATAATCCATTCAAAATAAAAATCCCTACGGAAGATAAAATCTTGTCGTAGTCAACTCCTTGAACATTGTTGTAAACTATTTTTTGAAATGTCGAATATTTCATAGATGTGAATCATCCATGTACGTTTCTTTATAGATCTAAATATGACCGATAGGCTTCATGCCTTTCTAGAGTGTATTCCAAGTTCAGAAACTTGATTTCTCGTGTATGGGAAACTATCACGGATTTTATGACTTCTAGTCACTTTATGGCGTCATGGCCCAACATCGCTTCTTTGTATGCAGTCAGTTCATCATTGTCAAAACAATAATGACTTGTTTTCCAGTCTTAGTATTTGATTGTTACCTAACCCATACGGTTTAAATAGGAACTCTAATCTCCGATATCACAAACTTTGTAATCACGGGAGCCATTGACATTGTGGCCACCTCCAGGACACTTTCTGGCGATGTTCCACTTAGCACATGTTGCTTAGGTTCATCAACCTAATCAAAGTTCAATTGTACTCCCAATTAACTCTTGTGAAAAATCCTTCTTAAGAAACTTGATGTTCTAAGTGACAAATTCATTTATCTTTGGTGTTATGGAGGAATACCCAACCGTTTCTTTGGGATAACCTAAAAATACATGCTTATGCGACTTTGGTTGTAAACAATTTATGTATGCCTAGCATATAAAATTTTAAGAAAAGACAACTTGGGTTTTATCCCAAGCTATAACTCATATGGTGTCATTTCAATGGATCATGATGGTACACTTTTCAGTGTAACAGCGATAGTCTCTAAAGCTCTAATCCTTAAAACATAATGGCAATTTTATAAATGACACATTTGATCTTACCATGTCAAAACAAGTCTTGAGTCATCTCTTGAACACTCCATACTCCTATGGTTTACAGGGAAACACAAATCCATGGAACGATTCCTCAAATCCTAGGTGTTTTGCTAAACTTGTAACTCGAATATCTTCCTTTCTGATCCAATCATAAATTCTTTATTTTCTCGTTATAATGATATTCTACTTCATATTGAAAGTTTTTGAACAATTTTCAAATGTCTCATACTTCTTCCTTGTTAAGTAAATATACAATATATTCACTCAAATTTCTGGAGAAAGTATATGAAGTTGAAATATCCACCGCACATGGCTACACATAATGGACTATATACATCAACATGCACAATGTCCAATAAGTTAGATGTCCATTCTTGTTTGTCCTATGAATGAAGTTTAAGTTATCTCCCTTTGTCTCGCGATATATTACATGTCCGAGATTCGATCATCGATATCTCCATACCTAGTTTGATCTCGTTACTAACAAGTACTATTTTCTCGTTCCTTTGATATACCATTCTTAGTGATCTTATCACTTGTTTTAAAGTTATGCCAATGTGTTATCACCGATAGGGCCCCGAATATATCTCTCCATCATCAGGATGGACAAATCCCACTCTTGATCCATGAGCCTCTACATAACAATTTCGCAGTATCTGAACCCACCTTTATTGTCACCCTATTAGGGTGTGATGTTTGATATTATCAAGTTACTCTTCCAGTGTTAGTGATTGACATGATCTCATGGTCTAAGGACTAAAGTTACTTCGCATGATGTTATAGCAATGTAAACATAATGACTTTGATCGTATTACTATACTTTGGGTGAGTGTTCATCACATCATTCCACCAATGTTGTTACCTTGATCATCTTGTTAATCAACGAGCTAGTTTATATGAGAGGCATAACTAGGAACACTTTATTTGTTTATGAAACACACATGTATTAACGTTTACAATTAACACAATTATAGAATGAGAGATAAACATGGAATAAGATAATAACCACTATTATTTCCTCTCTAGAGTGTATAAAACCTGTCATGATACTCCTTATTCGAAGAACAGATTGCGAACGCAGCATGAAAAGGAACTTAAGAAAGTTAAAATAGCCCGTGAAAACTAACGATCATAGTTTTTATATTAAAAGCAATCTTTGATAAGGAACCAGTTTGAAAGCCAAAACAGGATCCTAGATTTATGATCCATGGTTACACAACCAACTATAGAACTTGCTGAGTATACTTGTACTCCAATTATCTTCTTATTCCTTGGTAGACTGATAATATTGAGAGAGAGGAAACTAGTACAAACAGTGTTGAAGGAGAGGTCTATTTTGAGGAACCAAACATTTCAAGAGGCATTGAAGGAGTATACTACGGTATAGAATATGGAGTAGAACCGGAACACATGGAAACAAAAGGTTAGTCGTTATGATATAATAGATGAGCCAAGCAACATATATTTACTTAAATAAGTTGTTGAGATCCAGTTAGTTTTGAATTTCAATATTCAAAGAAGTCCTCAATGGACCAATGAGGATTTCAAAACCTTTGTAACATTTTGTTTGAATATTATGAATATGTAAAATTTGCGGACCTACAATATTTCTATTATACCACTCTGAGGGATGTGATATTTGCGAAACAGTACTTCGTGAATATTATATCAACAACTTGCGTACTACAACCCGTACAAGAGTGCCAGGTCACCATAGATGGTATCATAGCAATGCTATGACCTTAGGTTGGATAACCTAATAATAGGATAAAACTTTACGAATTGAGTGACGTAGAACTAAGAATTCTCTAGTAATGTGATGGGTATTCAAATGAGAATATTCCGACCATGTTAATAGTGCTATAGTTCTTATTGTTTGAGTAGCTAATTTACTAATTTAACTCTTTTATGAACAATCACTAATGACGAGTTCAATGCCTATGAGAATTGTTAGAGTTCATGAGTCAAAGTTCGATTAGTATCGGGGTGAATGGACATATATATTACGTTAGCTTCCGACAACTTTTGATTGTTTGCCCAATATCTTAGTGAAAGTATTTTCATACTTTGATAGATGTATCGTGACAAAATACCAAGTAGCGATACAACTTCCATCTAAGTTAGGAATCAATGTTAACTTACCCAATGGAGAAACACGAAGTTCAGTTGTAGCATTCGAAATAGCGGTGGTGGAAGCAATAACTATTATTAGAGAGTCAAGATGGATCACCTTGCATTTGTAAAGGCTGAACCTATAGTAACAAGACGCTACTTAGACCGATGTGCAACCACTGTTACTTGATTATTTGATCTCCATGGAACCATGGTGAATGGAATCCATACTTTGTGGTGGAAAGGAGGAGTATGTTTGACATGGAAGCCAAGGGTTCCAAAACCCAATTTCGAAAGTACACTTACCTAGATGGTGAATAAGAAGTAGACCCTGAAAGCCTAAACCCTACTAGGAGAACAGGCGAGCTTCGCCTCGCCGTCTACATGTGCTCCTGCCACAATGTGGCCGATGTGGTAATTTTTGCAGGACTTTTCACTTTGTCTATTACGCCCCCATGTACAAGTAATCTTGCCGATGGTAGTCTCATGGCATTAGATATATGCATCAGTTCTACAATTTTTATATTTACTGAACTTTCCAAATAAATAGTTGTTGCAACAGATAATTAGAAGGAAGAAACAGACTAGTAACATTGTAGAGTTCGGGCACTAAAATGGACAAGGATAAAAACGCAATCGCTTTGAGGATACACATGTAGTTAGATTTGACCATCAGAATACCCACACAAAAGGGGAAATCATAATTATGAAATGGATTGTGATACACTTGGACCAACAAAACATATCCTGTCAAGAAGCGTTCCATTATAGTTTGTGAATCTAAAAAAAGCAACGTATTAGGAATTGAAAACAAAAAAATAAACTTCTCGTACCATGCCCGCAACATTAGTCCCCCATACCTGCAACAAAAAAACATTGGTTACCATGAGAGTCGAGAAGGATCACAAGAAAATACTTATAGTTTCTTCTTGGTGAAATAAAACATTCAGCTCAAGAAACGGCATGACTTGCCCACACGGCAGTAGCTACACTTATATATATGTACCTTCTTGTGATTCCATGGAGGCGCTGGGTCTTGTCCAAAAAAACTATGTACCTATTAAAGAAACAGAGACAAAGGTGTGGTCTACGAGGCGACACCTTCTGCTGGGCTGTTTACTGGAACCTTGATGGACATCTCATCCTATATATGTATAATTTTCTGAAAGCGCAAAATATAAAGCTGATGGATCATCCATTGCTCTTGTTTCACGATAAATATACTCCAATGCAAAGTATAGAGACAATATATGCTCCATTATCTCACTTGTCCACATCTGCAGAGGTAAATTTCTTAGAGTGAGATACACCCGCTGACCTATAAATAAGCTTCTTTGATGAACCAAAACATTGATAGTGCTACTTATAGTTTCCATATATGAAATCACGCTAGTTTGTGGAACTATATAGTGGTCTACCTCTCCACACCTTTTATGCAGGGACAATAAGGGAACTTCTAAGCATTCATATTAGGGCATCTATTTCTCCAACAATCTTGGCAGGCCATAAACCACCAGTCATGAGGATTTTTCACCTCTAACTATGAGTGCCATCTCTGCACACGATTAGTACATTAGAAGTCATCATTTGTATGCACATAGAAAAATCCATCAGCATGGGAAGCTAAGAAAATAAACAATAGTAAGATCGAACCATCAACGATAAAGACACATTGCAATAACCAGTAGTGACTAATCTTGAAAAACTATTAGTTTTCTAGTATTACAGACCAATGACATGATTCTAATGGCAAGAAAACAAATCGATATATTGCATTGGCGGTCAACAAATTAATGTGTGATTTCTGCTATTTGTGAAATTATGCTTCCATATCTTGGGAGAAAAAGGTACGCTTCCAAATCTCACAGGAGCATTGGTGAATATACACTATACAACTAGTAAAGAAAAGAGAATTGAACAACACATAGGCAGAGAAGCCCAACTTTTGTAATCAAAATGTATTGAACACAAAGGAAAGAAGCAGAGGGTCGCTCGAGGAGACTACCTGTTTGTATTCCCCCAACAATCTCCGCATGCCATAAACCAACAATCATGAGGATTGTTCACCTTTGTAACTATTAGTGCCATCTCTGCACATGATCAGTACCTTAGAAGTTGCTGTTTGTCTGCTTATAGAAAAAGCGATTGGAATCTAATAAAAGAAATAGTAGTCGGATCGAACCATCAACGATAAAGACACATTGCATTAACCAGTAGTGCACTAACCTTGAACAACTAGTAGTTTTATGGTATTATAGACCAATGACCTGATTTTAATGGTAAGAAAACTAATCAATATGTTGCTTGGCAGTCAACAAATTAATGTGTGATTTACGCTAGTCAGGAAATAATGCTTCCATATTGTGGGATACAAAGGTATCCTTCCAAATCTCATAGGAGCATTAGTGAATATAAACTATACACCTAATAAAGCAAAGATAATTGAACAACACGATAGACATCTAAGCCAAACTTTTGTAATACAAATGTACTGAACAAAAAGGAAAGAAGCATAGATCCGATCGAGGAGACTAACTGTGCATATTTTCATCATTCATCATATAGTCCTCATTAGGGAACAAGAGTGGATTTCCCTCCAAATATCATAATCATTTGTACAGGAACAACATGTACATGACTCAGCTAAATTTCTAATAGAGATGGTAGTGAATAATATACAAATTCAGTAAACTTGTGACCACACAAGTAGATAACAAATTTCCATAGAAGTGTCTTCTGCAATGGAAGGGAAAAGAGGAGGATGATGAACCTCAAATATCAAGCCTTCCACTCTTTGCATAGAAGCTATGTGGATTAGCAACTAATTATCCTGTGCAAAAAAGTTTGGACATTATTTGGTTAAACATGTAACCTGCTATATTATATACCATGCTAAAAAATACCATCATACCATATAACCTAACATTGGCTCAAGCACAACTCACAGATCATCTGTTACATACTGATGGCTGTGAAATATAGCCATCTAAATCCACATTTAAACTGGATATTATTCATATTTTTTATGAAATATCTCTCTAAACCCGGCTACTAATGCCTAATGATCAAAGAGGTATGCAATCCTTTCTTTCTATTTTTCCCTACGCAGATAATGACGTTTGATGATGAGAATCACCTCATTAAAGTCAAAGATACGAGATTTCCAACAACCCAAAGAAACCAGGGGTCGTGAAGTGGATACAGAAGCTTTAACGACCAACTATACAATGGAAATAAAATTTCGGCCGTATAGTTGCCATCGACACCGCTAGGTCAAACAGAGCAACTTTTGTGAAGGGGCCCCTATACAAAGTGGCTTCGAGCGACGAGAAACAAAGCCTTAGAGACCCCCGCAGAACCCCAAAAACCTGCATCCACAACACCAAAGAGCCGCTGGAGGAATAGATTTAGATCTAATCTCCAAACCCTTCTCCACCATCATAGCCATATGCCACCACTTGTAATAGTAAATCTCATCTTCGATTGGCGACATTGTAAGACTATTTGCTATCAATCTCATGACTTTCATTGCAATGTTTATGATTGTTGATTTCATCTCCATGCGTGAGTAATTCTCTTTGGGCTAAGGGCTTCGACCTAGCCATGTAGCTTTTGTGCATGTTATTTATCATAGATGGGATCATGTATTAGTTTGTATGACATGATGATTATTGTATAATGTCTTGCCTCAATCCAAGGACTTGTCTGGTACCCAAGACCCCGAGGATTGAGCCAGGTATAGGGAGTATGAGTAATGACTAATCTACAGGTTGGGAACCCCAGTGACAGAAGGGGTAGTACGGCTATATGTGAGAGATTTACTTGGGATTAATGGTGACATCACTACACATATCATTAGTTCTCTTTCTTCTATGGATGAGACTAGTAGGTTATTGCTATAAGCGGTTGCGGAGGCAATGGAAATTATAGATGCACTGCCCACATATAATTATCTCACTCTAACAATTACATGCATACTTTATTATTATCTTTTACTCCCATCAGATGTTTTGCACAGCTATAGGTGAAACCGAAAGCCCTAGGCCCTCCCTCTCCATCATCGACAACAACAAAAGACAGCAAACTCTTGGTCCGGTAAAACACAAAAAGAATTCTAAAACTCCCGAAGGTCCATTAAAATAACTTCACTACGCTTTCTACTTTCCGAGGATTTGATAACCTTGGTCTACTAGGAAAAAGAGCTATATTACATCCGTAATCCGGATCGAAGGTATCACATACCAATTTAACATAGAGTTTAGAGTGTAAATAATAACACACCACTTAACTTATTTGCTTGGCATTTGAAAAAAAAAGTTTTCAAGGGGACATTCTTCATCACCCACTGAAATGGGAACACGATACACTTGTATAAAACTCAAATACCTAAATGATTAAACAAAATAAGATTTTATAGAATAAGTTCTACAATTACTTTCTGATGTAACCTAGATTTGCATCTAAGGAGATGCTTTTCAAGACCATTGCATTTCAAAGCTACTTCCCGGGTGTACACTTGATTTTGGACACTATTGTCTAAATATCTGACCCTTCTACTAAGCTTATGCACGAGGATAAACCAAATATTCGTACACTTGGGCCTAGACAATCAGAGAAAAAGCAACCACAGGCTAACGTGATGCATCTGAGAGAGAAAAAGTCAGCACAACAGGGAGCACCACACTTCAAAGGCTGAATTTTTGTGGGCTTGAAAGGCCAACCGCTAGGCTGCACCACACTTGAAAAAAATTCAGCACAACCTAGGGAGCACAACCAACCATTCGCATCAGAAACCAAATGCAGAATATTAGACTTGAGAGCCACAGACTCACATAGTCGAAACCATAAATAGGTGTAAAACCCCTAGTTTTATTAATACTAATTAGGGTTTGATTTGTGCATAGCATGAGCATCATCTTTTCTAAATAAAATGCATGGAAGAAAACAATGTGCAAACCCTATACCCTAATATTTTCCCTCTCTTTGAATCAATTCAAAATGTTTTGAATTTGAAAAGTACAAAAAGATATGGAGCCCAAACTGAATATAAGGGCCCCATAGTATGGTAAATGTTTGCAAAGCTCTGGTATTTTAGAAAAATATTCCAAAACAGATTTGCAATAAAAATACAAAAGTGAAAAAGAGAAAAACATAAAAGAAAAAGGTTTTACAAAAAATATAGAATCTTGGCTACCGACGGTGCAGCCCATCTCTCTCCCTCTCCCTATCTTCCGCTCAGCGCGCAACAGTTGCTCGCCTCACATCCTTCCCCGCATCCCACCTCGGCCATCGCGGCCCCATACCGCTCCGGCCCTCTCCTTTCTCCTTCGTCCTCATCTACGACACCACGAACCTACTTGCTATCATCGCCGCCGATGTCCGTCTGCACCGCAATATCCGCCTGCGCCAGGATGCACGCTACCAACGTCACCGGCCGTCTACAAGTAACCCGCTGCTGTCCGGACGAACCCTAGTCCCCTCTCTTCCCCAATTCTTCCTCCGGCAGAAACACTAGCCGCTAGTCGCCGATGTGCCCCGCCGTTCCGTGGCTCCCGAAGCCCCGTCAGGCCTACTAGAATGTCCGCCTCACCGTGCTGATCATCCCTGCCAATGGAATCGAGGCCGCACATCGTCAATTGACCCTGCCGAGCTCGTCTCTCTAAAGTTCGGCCACTGTCCATGTCGTTGCTCCTGGCATTCCCTCGCTCCATCGGCCTTGTTGTCATGCTCGTGGTGAGCCAGCGGTCCTTGTGGACCTTCTACCTTGCTCCCTCTCACTCTCAGTCACCCCTACGTTAGTCACCTTCTGTCACTGCCACAGAAGCTTGTCACCGGCGTGGCTCCGGTGACCTATTTCGAGCAACGCTGCCACCATTTGGCTCAGCGTGAAGTGCTGCGTCGAACGCGCCCACGCCTGCATGCCCGCATCTCCCCTAGTGTCACGCTTGTGCTCGATCTAGGAGCAATGGTGTTGCTGACGTTACGCTCTTAGTTACAAGCCTGGATTACACAAGCCTGGATGAGCGGAAATAGTTAAAATAGTACGGTGGGGCCAAATGCCACTCACAGGTAGACCTTTCGACCGTCCTAACCATTTCCAAAACATCGGGACAAGAACGAGCGGCGTAATCGGCAGGCGAAGGGATCAACTACATACACAAATGAGTATGTATGCAAGCCACATACAATAGTCCTCAGAGCCATTCCATCTAAAAAGAAATAGAAATATTGCAACGCCATACGGCAAGATCCAAATATACTAGATAGATATAATAGTTTAGGATATCTCCTCATACATCAAACATCAGAGTATCAGGCGGAAGCGGAAAACAAGATCCGAGTACGGATAAGAAGAAAATCGGCATAAGATGCCCCATAAATAAACACATCCCGCCCATAGATCTCATGGATCCCTGTTCCCGGAATCTCTACACCGAGTGATCGTTGCCAACATCATCCGTCTCCTCCACCCAGTATCCATCTTGCGAGTATACCTGTTCATTTGAATCAAACAACTTATCGTGTGAGACCCTAGGGGTACTCAGCAAGTCTTTATGCCTCTAAAGGGGACACAACCTGGGGTGACGCAATTGCAGCAAAAGATACTACCTAACAATTCTGTAGATACTCGCTAACCATCCGCCTAACCAAAGATAGACGGATGTCTGTTAATTAAGAACAACAGTTATAACAGTAATATTAACAGATACATCCTCCTCCTCGCTTACCAACGAGGAAGCGGACGAACAACCCCCCCATCCGTTGGCAGTTTTATTAACCATTCCATGAGTGTTGCACTATTTACTAGTCAGGTACTTAGTCAAATTGAAAGCGATACTTTAGTTATACTTGTCTATGATCGAGAAACTGTGCTCCAAGTCATCCAAAACCGCGGACACGGCTTTCAGAAAGATTTACCCTGTAGGGGTGCACAAATAGCAACACACACTCGATCAACCTCGGAAAAAACAAATCAAAACCCAACGAGGCATTCACGACAAAGCGATCACAGGATTCCGAAATGTTTCAGGGGGCCACCCCATTAAGCTACCATAGCGAAGTTGGCGGCTCGAGCGGACCCAAGGTTTGCGTCAATGGTAAAACGACTAGGAACCGAAAATGTGGTGGGCTTGTCGATACAGCGAAAACACTCCGCATCCAAAATAGTCTGTGCTCCTCGCACAATCTTAAATAAAGCAGTAAAGCATGGCATAAGTACAGGATAGTAATAAAGCCCCAAACTACTTTGTGGCCCCAAGAAATAAGAATGAATCAAGCTCTGGCTCAGGGGGGTCCATAAGGCCTCCCGGATGTGGATAGTGCGAATAGTCAAGGAACAGGAATCAAGTACTGGGTCTCTGGGACACAAGTGAGCATGAAAAACCAAATAGCAGATATTGCTCACCGGTGCCTCTTTCATTAGTTATCCCATTACTACTCAGGTTATGTTGTTTAGGTACCTCGTTATTCTTCAGACACTCACATACCCTACACATGCTTTTCTACGACTCGCATGGCTCAAACAACTCCTGTAGTAATGGCTCATGGGATGGAGGAACAACCTTGGGTGGGGTTTAAAAGTAAAGGCTATGCAGTACTTGGGATTCAATTTAATGCAATCGCGACTCAGTGATGCAAGAATAAGATAGAAGAAATAGGTACTATATATATACAAGCATGTGGTAGTGCTTTCCTGGCATCTCAGTTGAAGCGAGGGACGGATCTGGGTAGTGCTCCTGGGATTCCTAGTAATTCTCCTGCTGGGCGTCTATTCGAAGAAGAACCAAACAAACAAGGGCCAACATAAATAAAGTGCACAAGCATATAAATTAAAATGCGACAAGCAAACCAACATGCCATGATGAATGATGCACAATTTACATGCATTAAAGTAGCATGGCATGGTGAGATGTGGGGTACAAGAATAAAGCATTTCATTATTTGTTTAATCAAGTTTTATTGCCATAAACCGTTCAGATTTTTAATAATGACATGATGCATGCTTCAATTCAGAACAAGGACTGCATAGATAGAACGGGCTCATCGCGCTGATCGATTTAGACATATTATTTGTCAAAATTGGAGTTCTAAAACTAAAGTTATTAATTAATTAAGAAAAAGGGCATTTTATTGTAATTTTAATTACCTCGAAATTTTAAAGTGCTCAAATAATATTTTGAATGGAATATTTGAAATCCTCACATTTTTATGATTCCAAAACATATATCATATGTATTATTTGGAGTTGTAAATTAAAAGTTATTTAAAAACTGATTTGAATTTGAATTTAAATAATTTCTGAAATTGTTTTGTCAACATAGATAAGTGGCCAGACTTTTTACACCCAGGCGGAGCCAGACGCAGACACTGACGACCGGGCCACTGCTGACTCAGCAGCAGGTGGGGCGCAGAGGATCCGCCCGGCTATTCTTACCGTGGGGGTGTCTAGCCACAGAGAGTGACAGGTGGGCCTCCGAGGCGGCAGCCTGGGCTGACAGCCAGGCGACACATGGGCGATCCAGGGCAGCGCGGGCGGAGAATCTCCAGACCGTGGGGGTTTTCTTGCAAGAATACACCGGGGCTGACAGGTGGGCCTCCGGGCGACGGGTATAGGCGGGAAAAAGGGGAGGGGGCTAGGTGCAAAAGGGTATCGGCTGCTGCTGCGCGCTGACAGGAAAGGTCCTGCCGGCGGCGGATCTGGCCGTCTTCCGTCGATGGTGGCGACGCATCCGTTGACGAAAACCCGACCCAAAATGAAAAACGTAGAGGGGACAACGGGCTACATTTTTCGTGCAGGGAGTATCTCCGGAGGGTGGCTGTGCTGGCTAGGCTTCGATGAGGAAAAGAGGGAACAGAGGTGTCATTTGTGACAGCCACAAGACGCAGCGCCAGTGGCGCTTGAGCAGAGTGGCCGGAAGCTGGCAGGGAGGGAGAGGGGGACCATGTCTAGGGGATGCAGGGGCTCACCGCGATGTCGCCGGCTTGGTCGTACGCGCGAAGGTGGGGTGGATCTGGCGCCAGGCTCGCGGACGACGATCTCGGGCTGCGGCGGTGCACGGCGGCGCCAGGCTTGTTCCGGCGAGGTTCGGGTCCCGGGCTGATACGAGGAGAAGAAGGGGAAGCAGGTGATCTCGTCGGCGCTCCTGGTTGGGCTTGGAGAACACCAGGACGCGCAGGTCTCGAATCTAGCTGAGGTGGCTAGGGTTTTTGCTAGGCGGTGGCTATGGCCTTCTGGTGGAGGAAGGAGGGAGGAAGGTGGGGTGTCTGGGGCTCCAGGTCTCGACCTGAGGTGGTGCTGGGGAGGTTGGTGTGATAAGGGAGAGAGGGGAGAGGCACATGGGGTGGTTTCAACTTTTTGGCAAGGTAAAGAAAAGGGCCTCGGGTGACTTCTTCTCCTCTCTCTCTTGTTGCTTTGCTAAGAGAGGAAGAGAGGGGACCAGGTGAGGGGCATGCGATGGAGCTGGTGGGGCATGTTCAAAGAAGAGAGGGATAGCCCGGGTTTAGCTAGGCATATTAGGGAGGGTGGCTCGGTTTAGGGCTTTAGGAGGGCATGGAGGGTAGCCTCGGCAAGAAGTAGAGAGAGAGCTAATGGGGTGGGCCAGCCTGGTAGAGAGATACGGAGAAGAGAGAGAGGGGGGTAAAATCCAAGGAAAAATCCCACATGATCATGCATGAATGGAGGGGAGTAGGGTGTGATGTAGATATGGAGATGTGAGAGAGGCTTGATGGTCACATGGCAAAGATTCGCCAACAATGTGGAAAGGTTGAGAGAGAAAAGAAGCTCAAGAGAGATGAACCTCCCCAAAAATTCAAATAAAATCCAAAAGACTAGAATGTGGTGGTGCTTGCATGGCCCATGCAAAATATTGAATGCCATGTTTTATTTTTGAAAACAATAATAATAATAATAATATGGCATTATTCTTATGCATTCCCAAGAAGTAGAGTAAAGGCCAAGCAAAAGAAATTATAGAATTAGATCCATCCCAACCCACATGAGCCAGAATAAATATCAAAAGAAAAGAAGTGCAAGCTCATGGTTAATGGGATGGTGGAATTATAAGGTGGTGAAAAGAAAGGTGATGGATTAGAATAAAAGATATGCCCCCAACTCAACTTGGGCATTTAAACAATATAACAATAACCAAATACAATATCAAGAGGCAAATACAATTAATAATGCATATGAGAGAAGAACCAAAAGAAAAGGATTTTATATGATGCTCAAATGCAAGGTGGCATGATGACATGAGCATGATATAATTATGATGCAACAATTATATGTAGGAAGTAGCATATATATAGACTAGGCTAGTAGCATTGCAATTGTTAGACAATTGGGATGCTATAACTCTCCCCCACTAAACAAGAATCTCGCCCGGAGATTCCTAGGAAAAAGAAAACAACACACGGAGAGGCGGTTGTTCGGAACGAAGGTGACCCTCAGGTTCCCAAGTTGATGAACAACGGAAATGGTGCGACCACTACACCTTGCAAAACTTGGTAGACTTGTTGCGAGTCTTGCGTTTTTCTTGGAAAACAACGGGTTAGAAGAGTTGAAGGATTGTCATGAGGCAAGAAGGTAGGATGAACATAGCTCCGGTTTTTCGAGAAACAAGATAAAAGACTAGAACCACTTGTGAAAGAAAAGGAAAGGATGATGTATCATGGATAAAGAAAGACACACCGTTAAGATTAAAGATTTACCGATACGAGAGAGGATGAATCTTTATCTCTCCAGAAGAAAAAGAGCTAGATTGGAGAGGTTTTGAACCACTGTGATGATAGCATTGTAGCTTTCCTCGGATTTGAGAAAAGAAGTTCAGAAACAATATTGCCTTCAAACAATAGAGTTCCTTGATATCAACAGAAAGATTTAGTTAGACATCGTCGGATTAGATTCTTCTTGCACCGGTAATAACCAAAGGATCACGCAATTGAGGTGCGCGGATATAACTTCCGGAGACGGATGTGGAGCTAGATCATGGTGGAATCCCGAGAAGCAAAGAATATGGAGGATCTGGAGTTTATTGTAGAGATTCTTATTGCTTTCTTTAGCCTTGAGGCTAACACAATAGATTTGCGGCTGATGGAATCAACCCTAATTTTCTTTACCACAGAAAAAGAATTGATGAAACAAAGAGGGAGATAGTTTCCTTTCATCTTGTTTGTGGATGTCGAGCATCAGTAGAATGACGAGGACAGAAAAGAGTTTGCGTTTGTTTCCACCAGATAATTGAAGATTTCGCTCCATCTAGAATAGACAGACCACCAACAAGATATTATTGATTACTTTCTTCGAGAGAGCACTCCGGAAAAACAAGGACGGAAGTAAAAGTATCGAGGGATAAAGGCCACTTCTAACTTCCATGGAATGAGTGAAATCACATTAATTCACCAATTCAATGTACAAGAGTGAGTGATAAGAGTAGTGGTATGGTAGCTACTCCATCCCGCACTCAAAGCATTACTCCGCACATGAATAAGAAAACCATGCAACCCAACTACCGAAACAGACTGAAGGTATTGACAATAACTCATGGAACTTCGTTAGAAAACAAGGATAGATGCAAACGATTCGCCGGATTCACGGATAGATAAAGATGATAATGTTGTCATCATGTCAGAAGTACCAAGCCACCGGAAAGATATGAAGGAAGGTTACAGAGAACAACTGCAAGTTCAACAGCTACAGAAAAGATAGCACCAACTTGAACAGAAGGATTACAAAAGTTCTGAAAAGTCTTCATGGCCTCCGGTGGATTGAGCATAGACGATAGAACGAGAGGGTTTCAAAGGTTACTTGACGAGACAGAGGTGAAAAGAACCCCATGTTCTTCTTGAAATGATTGAGAGAGATTTAGCAGTCTTGAGGAAATCTTCAGTGGAACGACGCTGATAACTCGCCAACAAGGAAAGACTCCGGTTTTGATTGAAGATGGAATTAACAATGGGCTTGCTGATTCCAGAATTGAAGTGATGTATTTAGCAAAAAGACGTGGTCGAGATAGGTGACTTCAAGAAGCCAGATTTCACACTTTGAGAGCTTTGCACACAGGCGGTGTTCACGAAGCTTGAGAGAAGAAACACAGATGATCTTCCATGTTCTTCCATTGATATAGAATAGGAAAGCATATCATCAAGATATACCACCATGGATTAACAAGATATTCCAAGAATATCAAGTTCAAGAGACGGAAGAAACGAACCCAATGCTCGAGACACTTCCTGAGCTCAACGCTCTTTGAAAGATCAATATTAAGAGAATGGTTTCGTGTTGGAGAAGATGTATTGTCAGAATAGATTATATGGTCCTTCAGAAAAGAAAAAGAGCTGCCACCTGGTTCACATACTTGATCGGATCACCGGTTACAAAGATAAGGAGATCTTGGGTAAGAATGATTGTAGCCCATACCTTAATAAAACTATCAGAGACGAAAAGATGCAATTTCCTCGTATCAAAGAGAATTTTGCAGATATGGAGTTCCAAAAAGATGTGAAGCATGATAAATAGATGATAAACCACCGTAGTGCCTTGAGAGAACTCCGGATTGCCAAAGATACTTGAATATGCATAGATATGATCACGGTGTAACTCAAAATCACAGGAGATAACCGCCACCATTGGGAGGATAGTGTTAATAGCATTTTCCATATTCCACTCATGATAAGTGTCATATTGATATGCCGAGAAGTAAATTACAATCACCAGCATCGAATCGACAGATGTTATGTAATTAGCCCAAGAGAATTGGAGATGAACTAAAACTCTAGGATTAAGCGCCGGTGACAAGAGAATGAGTTAGCATGGATATGCTGATAAAAGGAAGATAGATAATGTTTCACACACGACCGAAGAGGAGTGTGGAAACACAGATGTATCAAGAAAAAATTTCCGCATTTTTCGGCATTAAAATACCAATAGATGCGCAAAACCACTTATCAGATATAGATTCGCAACTCCACATTCTGTGAAAGCATGCTGGAAGGAAGAACACCCTTAACAAGATGGCACCGGTTAACAAGGAGTCGGATAGATCGCGTCGGTTTACAAAAGCCTGTCAGTATGGAATGTACCAACAGTTGATAACCAAAAGGCAGATAGTGATAACATGTTGGATGCAACAGATAGACAAGGAATTCACACACACGCACACACACACATAACCTATGGTACTACGGAACCCAGAACACGTGAATCCTAGTTTGAATTTTAGAAGAGGATTGAAAACGTTACACTTCCTTACCAGAAAAGGGTGGGTGGGTGGGTAAGAAGAAAAATGGAAGCAGTCCTACTCTCACGTTTTGTTTTTCCCTAGTATACATAACTACCAAAATATTTGCTAGACTGACAACGACCATTTGGCTGAGACCCTGAAGGGCGGGATGGCTCTGATACCAATTGTAACTACCTCGGTGAATTACGCTCTTAGTTACAAGCCTGGATGAGTGGAAATGGTTAAAATAGTACGGTGGGGCCAAATGCCACTCACAGTGAACCTTTCGGCCGTCTAACCATTTCCAAAACATCAGGACAAGAACGGCGTAATCGGCAACAAGGATCAACTACATACACAAATGAGTATGTATGCAAGCCACATACAGATCCTCGAGCCATTCCGTCTAAAAGAAATAGAAATATTGCAACAGCATATACAGAAGATCCAAATATCCTAGATAGATATAATAGTTTAGGATATCTCCTCATACATCAAACATCGAGTATCGGTGAGCGGAAAACAAGATCCGAGTACGGATAAGAAGAAAATCGGCATAAGATGCCCCATAAATAAACAGATCCCGCCCACAGATCTCACGGATCCCCGTTCCCGGAATCTCTACACCGAGTGATCGTTGCCAACATCGTCCGTCTCCTCCACCCAGTATCCATCTTGCGAGTATACCTTTTCATCTGAATTAAACAATTTATCGTGTGAGACCCTAGGGGTACTCAGCAAGTCTTTATGCCTCTAAAGGGGACACAACCTGGGGTGACGCAATTGCAGCAAAAGATAATACCTAACAATTCTATAGATACTCGCTAACCATCCGCCTAACCAAAGATAGACGGATGTCCGTTAATTAAGAACAACAGTTATAACAGTAATATTAACAGATCCATCCTCCTCCTCGCTTACCAACGAGGAAGCGGACGAAACCCCCCCCCCCCCCATCTGTTGGCAGTTTTATTAACCATTCCATGAGTGTTGCACTATTTACTAGTCAGGTACTAAGTCAAATTGAAAGCGGTACTTTAGTTATACTTGTCTATGATCGAGAAACTGTGCTCCAAGTCGTCCATAACCGCGGGCACGACTTGCAGAAAGATTTACCCTGCAGGGGTGCACAAATAGCAACACACACTCGATCAACCTCGGAAAAACCAAATCAAAACCCAACGAGGCAATCACGACAAAGCGATCACAGGATTCAGAAATGTTTCAGGGGGCCACCCCATTAAGCTACCCACAACGAAGTTGGCCGGCTCCGAGTCGGACCCAAGGTTTGCGTCAATGGCTGTAAATGACTGGGAACCCGAAAATGTGACTGGCTTGTCGATACCATGGCAACACTCGCATCCAAAATGCAGTGCTCCTCGCACAATCTTAAATAAAGCAGTAAAGCATGGCATAATTACAGGATAGTAATAAAGCCTCAAACTACTTTGTGGCCCCAAGAAATAAGAATGAATCAAGCTCTGGCTTAGGGGGGTCCATAAGGCCGATGTGGATAGTGCGAATAGTCAAGGAACAGGAATCAAGTACTCGGGGTCCTACGGGACACAAGTGAGCATGAAAAACCAAATAGCAGATATTGCTCACCGGTGCCTCTTTTATTAGTTATCCCATTACTAGTTAGGTTATGTTGTTCAGGTACCTTGTTATTCTTCAGACACTCACATACCCTACACATGCTTTTCTACGACTCGCATGGCTTAAACAACTCCTGTAGTAATGGCTCATGGGATGGAGGAACATGCTTCGGTGGGGTTTAAAAGTAAAGGCTATGCAGTACTTGGGATTCAATTTAATGCAATCGCGACTCAATGATGCAAGAATAAGATAGAGGCAATAGGTACTATATATATGCAAGCATGTGGTAGTGCTTGCCTGGCAGCTCAGTTGAAGCGAGGGACGGATCTAGGTAGTGCTCCTGGGATTCCTGGTAATTCTCCTGCTGGGTGTCTATTCGAAGAAGAACCAAACAAACAAGGGCCAACATAAATAAAGTGCACAAGCATATGAATTAAAATGCGACAAGAAAACAAACATTCCATGATGAATGATGCACAATTTACATGGCATTAAAGTAGCATGGCATGGTGAGATGTGGGGTACAAGAATAAAGCATTTCATTATTTGTTTAGTCAAGTTTTATTGCCATAAACAGTTCAGATTTTTTATAATGACATGATGCATGCTTCAATTCAGAACAAGGACTGCATGGATAGAACGGGCTCATCGCGCTGATCGATTTAGACATATTATTTGTCAAAATTGGAGTTATAAAACTAAAGTTATTAATTAATTAAGAAAAAGGGTATTTTATTGTAATTTTAATTACCTCGAAATTTTAAATTGCTCAAATAATATTTTGAATGGCATATTTGAAATCCTCACATTTTTATGATTCCAAAACATATATCATATGTATTATTTGGAGTTGTAAATTAAAAGTTATTTAAAAACTGATTTGAATTTGAATTTAAATAATTTCTGAAATTGTTTTGTCAACACAGATAAGTGGCCAGACTTTTTACACCCAGGCGGAGCCAGACGCAGACACTGACGAGCGGGCCACTGCTGACTCAGTAGCAAGTGGGACGCAGAGGATCCGCCCGGCTTTTCTCACCGTGGGGGTGTCTAGCCACAGAGAGTGACAGGTGGGCCTCGGCGGCAGACGGCCTTGTGGCCAGCGGGCGGCTGACACGTGGGCGAGCCAAGGCAGCACGGGCCCAGAATCTCCAGACCGCGGGGGTTTTCTTGCAAGAATACACCAGGGCTGACAGGTGGGCCTCCGGGCGACGGGTTTAGGCGGGAAAAAGGGGAGGGGGCTAGGTGCAAAAGGGTATCGGCTGTTGTTTCGCGCTGACAGGAAAGGTCCTGCCGGCGGCGGATCTGGCCGTCTTCCGTCCATGGTGGCGACGCATCCGTTGGACGAAAGGCTTCGACCCCAAAATGAAAAACGTAGAGGGGACAACGGGCTACATTTTTCGTGCAGGGAGTATCTCCGGAGGGTGGCTGTGCTGGCCGGGCTACAATGAGGAACAGAGGCAACAGAGGTGTCGGGGTTGTTGCTGACAGCCTGCGCACGACATGCGGCCTTGAGCGCCTTGAGCCGAACTCTGACAGGAGGGAGAGGGGGACCATGTCTAGGGGATGCAGGGGCTCACCGCGATGTCGCCGGCGTGGTCATACGCGCGGAGGTGGGGTGGATCTGGCACCGGGCTCGCGGACGACGATCTCGGGCTGCGGTGGTGCACGGCGGCGCCAGGCTTGTTCCGGCGAGGTTCGGGTCCCGGGCTGATACGAGGAGAAGAAGGGGAAGCAGGTGATCTCGTCGGCGCTCCTGGTTGGGCTTGGAGAACACCAGGACGCGCAGGTCTCGAATCTAGCTGAGGTGGCTAGGGTTTTTGCTAGGCGGTGGCTATGGCCTTCTGGTGGAGGAAGGAGGGTGGAACGTGGGGTGTCTGGGGCTCCAGGTCTCGACCTGAGGTGGTGCTGGGGAGGTTGGTGTGATAAGGGAGAGAGGGGAGATGCACATGGGGTGGTTTCAACTTTTTGGCAAGGTAAAGAAAAGCGCCTCGGGTGACTTCTTCTCCTCTCTCTCTTGTTGCTTTGCTAAGAGAGGAAGAGAGCGGACCAGGGGAGGGGCATGCGACGGAGCTGGTGGGGCATGCTCAAAGAAGAGAGGGATAACCCAGGTTTAGCTAGGCATATTAGGGAGGGTGGCTCGGTTTGGGGCTTTAGGAGGGCATGGAGGGTAGCCTCGGCAAGAAGTATAGAGAGAGAGCTAATGGGGTGGGCCAGCCTGGTAGAGAGATATGGAGAAGAGAGAGAGAGAGAGAGGGGGGTAAAATCCAAGGAAAAATCCCACATGATCATGCATGAATGGAGGGGAGTAGGGTGTGATGTAGATATGGAGATGTGAGAGAGTTTTGATGGTCACATGGCAAAGATTCGCCAACAAGGTGGAAAGGTTGAGAGAGAAAAGAAGCTCAATAGAGATGAACCTCCCCAAAAATTCAAATAAAATCCAAAAGACTAGAATGTGGTGGTGCTTGCATGGCCCATGCAAAATATTGAATGCCATGTTTTGTTTTGTGAAAACAATAATAATAATAATATGGCATTATTCTTATGCATTCCTAAGAAGTAGAGTAAAGGCCAAGCAAAAGAAATTGTAGAATTAGATCCATCCCAACCCACATGAGCCAGAATAAATATCAAAAGAAAAGAAGTGCAAGCTCATGGTTAATGGGATGGTGGAATTATAAGGTGGTGAAAATAAAGGTGATGGATTTGAATAAAAGATATGCCCCCAACTCAACTTGGGCATTTAAACAATATAACAATAACCAAATACAATATCAAGAGGCAAATACAATTAATAATGCATATGAGAGAAGAACCAAAAGAAAAGGGTTTTATATGATGCTCAAATGCAAGGTGGCATGATGACATGAGCATGATATAATTATGATGCAACAATTATATGTATAAAGTAGCATATATATAGACTAGGCTAGTAGCATTGCAATTGTTAGACAATTGGGATGCTACATATCGGTAGACCTCGGAGTTGATGTGAGCAACAAGATCGAGTCCAAGGTTGAAGATCGATATCAACACCATCGAAGGTTATCGACGAACAAGTCCATCAGATGAACCTGAATATCTATATTCGAGTATCAACAGGAAAAGGCAAGCAAAACCTCACACATGATAAAATCCTATGCTTTCAATGTACTTTAATTCTTTCCATGTGCATACGATTCTGAAGTCTTTCATCGATTGATAGAGTAATCCTATGTGATGCATGTTCCCCTTTGTAGCCTATATTCCCTGATCCACTGCTCCTAGCATAACTAGGGTTTGGCGTATGAGCTTCGCTAGAGCTGTTATATCTGTTGTCCTTAGCCATGCTTAGCTATTACCGCTGGGCCATCCTGTTGATGAATCAGAGCTACACATGAACCTAGTTGGACATGATGACGTGGTATGATCAGAGATGTGAGTTTAACATGCAGAGGCTTGTATGGGAGGCCACTGTGGGTTGTGGTTTTTGCAGTCCCATACTTGCCACCACTAGGATCTGAGTTCTTGCCTCTTGAACCAAGACGAGCGTACAGCCACATGGGGGCCTAGAAACCCCCTCAACCAACTAACTTGCCTAGTAGATTCCATGAGTCTCATAGTTCGGGTGTTCCATTCGATATATGCATTTTGGTTGTTCCTAAAGGAGGTGAAGGATGTGCATTCCTAAACAAGAGAGGCACGACCTCCGTGATCTTGGTCCCCGCACACATCTCTAGGGACCGGCTTCGGGACTTGATCCATTATCACGACATATCCTTAGCGAGTAATAATCTATCATGTCCACTAAGAGAATGTTAGTACGCGTGGGTCTTGGCGAAAGCAAGGTAAAGGTGGTTTCTAACCATCCTCTACCGGCCTTCCAAGGAAGAGGGGTACTACTAGTGGCATTAAGAGAATGTTAGTACGCGTGGGTAAAGTTCTGCACCCCTGCAGGGTAATAATCTTTTCAAAAAGCCGTGTCCACGGTTATGGACGACTTGGGAACGAATGTGATGATCATAGAGAACTATAACCTAATTGTAAAATTTGGCAAGTAAGTAAAGTGTGTTCTAAGGATGCTTCCTCAGGGATTGAGGGGCGATCCTAGTTAGTAGGTTCAGCTGATAAAGATTTGGTGGATATCAAAGATGATCAAAGCTACTGATATCACTTTCTTATCCCCTTTTAAAAGGTTCCATTAGTCGAGCTTCTCCTACCTCTTTTACGAACAAAGTTAGCTTTATGGAAATGAACCCCACCAGCCATAAGTCTTGCGGACTACACCCTATACCCAGCCTTTTTTCATTGATACTTTTGCAACAGATAAGTGTTACCATAGAAGAGAAGTTCGTTGCGGCATCAACATCGACGAGTAGTTTGGGTTTCCCAGTCGGCAACATGGAATCTATGGATTGGGACGTCATCGTTATGCTTCAGGCCTCTTAGGCCATTTGATAAGTTAGCTATACTTAATAGCATAATTTTCCTTCCGTTGTTTGAAGTTTGTGGTTAGTGACCTCTCCTTGTAATATTTTGGTTCTTTGCTTAGTTATGAGCTTTGCTGTAATATTTTTTATGTCGTAGGGTCACCATAATGATACCGATTCTTCCTCTGTATGCTTCTGAGATTTAGGTTAGGCTTATGATCAGACGGAGGTCTGAGATTCTGTCTAACCTTAATTTTGGGGGTGTCACAGGTTTTGTTATCAGAGCAGTACCGACTGTAGGAAATCCTTTCTACTGGTCGATGTTGAGTCTAGTGCCTTTGTGAATACTATTTTAAAAACGAAAAGTATTTGCGAAAACTCTGGTATGCTTCTTTTTCTCCTTATCCAATTTTGCTCTAACTCTGAGTCATCTTATCTTATGTTGATTTTGAATTTTTTTTCTATTTTGTCTCATTTTTCAAAGCTTATGTGCCTTTTTGGCATGTCGTTTCTCAACCAGTTGACCTAGTGTTGAGTTTCTAGAGTAAGTGTGTGTGTTCCTTGTTTCCCTTTTTGCTCTGCTTTAGCTGAGAGATTCATTTCCATCATGATCTCTATATTTTATGGAACCTACAACATGATGTTCCACAGTGATCTGTTCTAGGCCTCGAAGTTTCCTTTCTCCTCGTGTGCCTCATTTTCACTTGTTTGGGTACTTTAGAAGTTGTTTATTCTCTTGGAAGCTCTCTCGTAGTTACTACCTTGTAGTATCCTATGTACTACTAAGTAGTAATTACTTCTTTCTCGGGTTTTAACCCTCGGACTTAAACTAAAGATCCCTGATTGCGCTTGATTCTGGTGTTGTGAATCTTGCACATGAAGTTGGCCTTTAAGCCAACATCCATTTTGTTGATCTCTACTATCAGTGTTCAAACATTACCTTAGGATGGCTAGTACCTTCTACTCTAGCTTTTAGGCTTCTGGTTATTGTCGTGAATAAATTACGACAAACAAAGGACTTCCCCTACCACATGTTATGATATGTGTTCTTTATGGGAACCAAATAGTTCATGATAAGAGTACTCCCCGTGAGTCTCAATTTTATATTCATGACTCTGCCACACTTCCCTCTTATGCATTGGTCCTCAGAAGATTGTTGACTTATGCATCCACATCTCGGGATTCAATCTTGAGCATGTTCCTTTTCCCTTGTTGTTTCTGACCTTCGTCTACTAGTTGGTAGCCAAGTAGTAAATACACATTGGTGTCTTCCGATGCAAGATACTCGTGTGGTCCATCAGACTAACCATATCGGGATGTCAGGAGAAACAAACTCCAGTACCTTGTCATATCTAGTACTAGGTCAAGGTTTTGTAATTCATAGATCAATAAGTGTTGATTAGCTTCTGTTCTGTTCTACCTTAAAGTATCATACTCCTTTATACTAAGAGGTCGTGATGAGTTTCATTACCCTCTTAATGAAGTGATTCTTTCACACACTGCTACCCACCCTTCTTTCGAGCTTTCACACTCGTGAGTAATGCGTGTGCATAATAATGTGGCCATCTGAGATTCCTAGAAACTCTTATGATTTGAAGTCAAGGGACATTTATGTCATTCTTAGCATGATGGTTAGCCTATCACTAAGCACAGTTTAACTATGTTACCAAGTATGCTATTCTAGTACACTTCCTTTGGTCAAAGAGTTAGGCTCGTTGCAAAGCTCTGAGACTATGTCCTCTTACCTTACCAAGAAAGTTTTCTCTCGGATTAAGTGACATAACGGTGGTTCGTGATATTCTAGACGTCTTTCTATTAGTATCACCATGTTGCCACATGGCCGTGTAGTCAAGTTCTTGAGTAAGCTAGTTTTCTAAACTGCTTCTTTCTCCAAGGATTTGTACTAGATACCCCTGAACTAGTTGGTTGAGCTTAAACTACAACCTGGAGAGTTCTAAGGCAAAAGTTCTATCAAACTTGTTCCTCCTATAGGGATGTCTAGTGTTGTTCGTGATGAAGAAAGATAGTGTTTTCTTCGTGGAAATGTTATCATCCCCACCCTAGATTTGATTTGGGTTATCATCAAATCAAACTCAGTATCAGGGACTATCCCGATGATGTATATACTCGTGATGTTTCACCTGGATACACCTTCATGTTCTTTGGTTTGACCAATATCCATGCTTTCTTCATAGGGAGCGACTAGCCAAAGCGCGCTCTTCGTAACGCACGCATGAGAAGTGGTCATGCGATAGGTCTTTGATTGTGCGCCACGTGTCCACGTGGCAGTGTCTCTGGATGCATGCGCTGTGCAGGACTGCGCGCTGCTTCCGCGTGCATGCGTTGCTGGCCACAAACTTGCTCGCTGGCCACATGCATGCCCTGCGGTGCTGGCCGCATGCACTGGCCACACTCGACTCAGCTGGTCACATACGCTGCACTGCTATGCTAGCCGCACGTACGGGCTGTATGTACAGATTACAGATAAGCAAACTCTGAAAACAAAAGTAAAAGGTGAAAACCAAAAACAAAAAACAAAAAAAAATAAGGTGTCCTGCTTACCCTAATTCAGTACACTGCTTACCCAAAAGTAGTGTATTGTCTAATCGGACGCAGTGTATTGTCTAATCGAACGCAGTGCACAATCAAACTGAAAGGCAGTTCAACGCAGGGAGAGCACTACCAATGGAGCACCCGTGCACTGTGTCTCAAGGTAGTGCAACACAGAATAGAAAGGCAGTGCATGAGCACTGCAATCCTACGCAGTGTAAGACAGAACATCAGTACATAGGTAGTGCACTGCCACAACACCATCATGTGCGCTGTGACCCAAGGTAGTGCACCAATGAACAGAAAGGTAGTATATCGTCTAGAACACCATGTCATGCATTGCGACAGAAGACAATGCAACGTAGTATAAAAAGCAAGCAGTGGATGAACGGTGTATTGTTAGGACACTATTCGTGCACTACGGCCGAAGGTAGTGCAACCTAGGTACAAAAGGCAGTGCAAAAAAAGTTCATCAAAACATATCAACAGAGGATCTAGTTTTGAAGGTCTCGACGCGACTAAGTCATCCGTGAAGACGGATCGTGGTTTAGACTCTCCATTCGAAAAATATATCAATTATATACTCAAATCTACAAAGAAAAAATAGAAAGAGAAAAATTCAAGTGCCCCCTCTCCAGCTGACACGTGACGAGCATGGAAGTAACACGGGACCTGAAATACATCTTGTGCTGCCCACGTCTTTGACACGGACAAAAATCCTCATGACCTCCCAGAAGGCCGCCGCCCAGCTTTGCCCGCGTCTTTACGGACAAAATCCTCATCATCCTCCCTAGCCCCCCGCGCGCCTTTTCTAGCGATTTCATTCTTCATACAACATATGAGTCCATCTTCCTGGAGTATCTTGATAAGTTTGTCATTGAGCCCATCGATGACATCCTTAACCTCTCCATGTTAGACAAGATTCATATAGAACAATTGGCATTTATGTTGAAAACTTTTTGAGAACTATCTTCGTGTTATTTCAAAGTATGCGTTTTGGATGTTAGAAGTAACCTTCTCTGGTTCATGTGAAAATTGTTGAAAGATGTCATTGTGGATTCGAGTAAGAGTTATTTTTATTCCCTCGGGAATCGTTTCAAGTCAATCAACCATGTGAGAAGTACTCTTGATATGGTAGGTTGATACCTTCCCATCTCGATAACATCCTCTGAGCACGTTAAGCTACTAATGACTTGTCATGGAAGATAAGAAATCCTACAAACTTCGATATCCTCCTAAATGCTTCTCAACAAGGATATATTTGTGTTTTATTGCAAGAAATTCATGTAGGTGCAATTATTCCTTGATAACTTGCTAACACGTGGGTTTCGCAACCTGGCTCATTTTCTTGAAGCTCGACAATGTAGTCCATTTCTTGAGAATCTAGTAACTTTACCTTTGCAGTAAATGCTGCAAACTTTCAATTCAAATATGCTGAGTCTGAAGTATCTCTCCACTTACCCAAAGCTAAATCTCAAGCAGTAATGATGGTTGGTGTTCATGGTTGGTGTTCATCAAGATTTTAAACGTAGGTCTCTTCAAAAATCTGGCAATGTTTATTTTTTTCCTCGTGTCATCATGAATATTCTTCCTTAATCATCCTGGTGGTGTGAAGTGATATCATGATTTCTGGCAAAGATTCAGATAGACCTGGATGAACAAAGAATCTGGTTCGGTACCTCTAACATGTTGGAAGAGCGACTATGATTTTGACAATCAGAAGTTCCTCTTATTACATGTTCCCTGTCACTCTTATGAGTCCTCTCCACCAAAAAAACCTATTTGTATTGACCTTATGTTGAATGAAAAGTGATCCTTCTGTATCAAAAAGTAGTTCAATAGCTTGGTTATCCGTATGTCTGTATCTTGGAAGCTCTACTTAAGTCATTAGTAGAGTTTCATCTTTCAAAGTACGTGGTCGTGTTCTTCCCGTTGTATGCTCTCTCTTTTCAAAAGCTTAAAATCTTCTGAAGCTCCATGATCTCAATCCTTATGAAGACCAGCTATCTACCACCTTGACACCATCTTCTTTTGTTCTCCCTATTACCTTGGTGTGTTTCATGCTCATTGGCTCCAGTGATCATATGAAACATCTATCCACGAGTTGACCATGAGATACTTTGTTTGTGGTCCTGTGTCATTCCCTCCCTTCCTTAGTTGTATGCAACTACCTAAAAGAAATGAAGCGCTTCATTCATTCAATAATGGTGGCATGGACTAACCTCTTCTAGAAGATCGTCGAAGTTTAGTGTAACCCTATTCCTTCTATCTTCCTACCTAGGAAACTCGGGACGAGATTTTGTTAAGGGGGATAGAATTGTAACACCCCTAGTTTTATTAATACTAATTAGAGTTTGATTTGTGCATAGCATGGGCATCATATTTTCTAAATAAAATGCATGGAAGAAAACAATGTGCAAACCCTAAACCCTTATCTTTTCCCTCTCTTTGAATCAATTCAAAATGTTTTGAATTTGAAAAGTACCAAAAGTTATGGAGCCCAAACTGAACACAAGGGCCCCATAGTATTGTATATGTTTGCAAAGCCATAGTATTTTAGAAAATTATTCCAAAAAAGATTTGAAATGAAAATACAAAAGGGAAAAAGAGAAAAACATAAAAGAAAAAGGTTTTACAAAAAAAATCCTAGCTACCCAGGCTGCAACCCATCTCTCTCCCTCTCCCTATCTTCCGCTCAGCGTGCAGTAGCAGCCCCCCTTGCAACCTTCCCCGCGGCCCACCTCTGCCCATCTATAGCCCATCGCGGCCTCATACCGCTTTGGCCTTCTCCTTTCTCTTCCGTCCTCATCAACAATGACACACACTTGCTCGCTGTCACTACCGCCGTCTGTCTGCGGCGTGATGCCCGCCTGCGCCAGGATGCATGCTACCGATGTCATCGACCGTCTACAAGTACCCCGCTGCTACCCGGATGAACCCTAGTCCCGTATCTTCCCTAATTCCTCCTCCGACAGAAACCCTAGCTGCTAATCGCCGATGCGCCCTGCAATTCCGTGCCTCCCCGAGCCCCACCAGGCCTGCTAGAAGGTCCACATCGCCATGCTGATCATGCCTGCCAAAGGAATCGAGGCCGTGCATGACCAATCGACCCTGCCGAGCTTGTCTCTCCAAAGTACGCATGTCGTCCATGTCGTTGCTCCCGGCCTCCCCTTGCTCCACCGGCCTTGTCGTCATGCTCGTGGTGACCCAGCGGTCCTCGTGGACCCTCTACCTCGCTCCCCCTTGCACTTAGTCACCCCTATGTCAGTCACCGTCTGTCCCTGCCGCAGAAGCTTGTCACCGGCGTGGCTCCGGTGACCTATTTCGAGTTGCGCCGCCACCATTTGGCTCAGCCCGAAGCGCGGCATCGAACGCGCCCACTCCCACATCCTCGCATCGCCCCTAGCGTCGTGCCCGTTCTCGATCTAGGAGCAATGGCGTCGCTGACGTCAGCATGACATCAACCTGATGCAATTAATCTTTTATTTTTAATTAATGGTTTTGTTATTATTTTCTAGAAATAAAAATAGCCCAGTAGGCCCCATCTATCAGGTTTTAATCTTTTTAGAAATTAATTTCTATAAATGATTAAATATATGACATGTGGGACCAAGTGGATAAATATTTTATAATAACCAAATATGTTTAATTGTTTTAAAAATGATTTAGAATGAATTTTAAATGAGAAAAATCATAACTAATTCATTTTAAATCAGAACAATACAAATAATATATCAAAATGTTCAGAAAAAAATGAGATCTACACAATAGACTCATAATCATGCATTCTTAAGCAAGTTACATGGCAAGTTTACTTATAAGAACAAAATAACCCCTCTCATATGCATCCGGAGTTTCTCCGAATTAGGGGTTGGACCCCTCGGACACTGTTTAATTTGGCAAAGCATGTCCTAGTGTTTAATTTCAATACAATTTAACTTGTCATATCATCATCCTTGCTTGAGCTTTGCATCGATGCCATGTGTTGATTCTTGCTTTCCGTTTCGTTGTTTCTGCTTCTTCTCGGCAGACCTCTGAGTTGATGTGAGCAACGAGATCTAGTCCAAGATTGAAGATCGAGATTAACACCATCAAAGGTTATCGACGAACAAGTCCATTAGATGAACCTAGAGATCTATATCTGAGTATCAACTGGCAAAGGCAAGCAAAACCCCACACATGATAAAATCCTATGCTTTCAAAGTACTTTAATTCTTGCCATGTGCATATGATTCTAAAGTCTTTCATTGATTGATAGAGTAATCCTATTTGATGCTTGTTCCCCTTTGTAGCCTATATTCCCGGATCCACTCCTCCTAGAATAACTAGGGTTTCGTGCATGAGCCTCTCTAGAGTTGTTATATCCGTTGTGCTTAGCAATGCCTAGTTGTTACCGCTGGTCCATCATGTTGATGAATCAGAGCTGCGAATGAACCTAGTTGGACAGGATGACGTGGTATGATCAGATATGTGAGTTTAACATGATAAGGCTTGTATGGGAGGCCACACTGGGTTGTGGTTTTTGCAGTCCCATACTTGCCACCACTAGGATATGAGTTCTTGCCTCTTGAACCAGGATGAGCGTACAGCCACACGGGTGCTATGAAACCCCCTCGACCAACTAACTTGCCTAGTAGATCCCATAAGTCATATAATTTGGGCGTTCCATTCGACATATGCATTTTGGTTGTCCCAAAGGAGGTGAAGGAGGTGCACCCCTACGGACTGGCTTCAGGACTTGACCCATTACGACGGCATCTCCTTAGGGCATGACTCATGGTCTCGGCGAAAGCAATGTAAAGGTCATGTCTAACCACCCTTTGCCGGCCTTCCAAGGAAACGACTACTACTAGTGGTAATAATAGAAGGTTAGTACGTGTGGGTAAAGGTGTGCACCCCTACAGGGTAATAATCTTTTCAAAACGTTGTGTTCACGGTTATGGACGACTTGGGAATAGACGTGATGATCATAGAGAATTATAGCCTAATCGTAAAATTTGGCAAGTAAGTAAAGTGTGTTTTAAGGATGCTTCCTCAGGGATCGAGGAGGTGATCCTAGTTAGTAGGTTCAACTGATAAAATTCGGTGGATATCAAATATGATCAAAGGTACTGATATCGCTTTCTTATCCCCTTTAAAAAGTTCCATTAGTCGAGCTTCTCCTACCTCTTTTACGAACAAAGTTAGTTTAATGCAAATGAACCCCACCAGCCATAAGTTTTGCAGAGTACACTCTGTACTCAGCCTTGCTTCGTTGATACTTTTGCAGCAGGTAAGTGTTACCATAGAATAGAAGTTCCTTACAACATCGACATCGACGAGTAGTTTGGGATTCCTGGTTGGCAGCCTAGAATCTATGGACTGGGACGTCATCCTTATGCTTTAGGCTTCTTAGTCCATTTGTTAAGTTTGCTATAATTAATAGCATAACTTTCCTTCCGTTGTTTGATATTTGTGGTCAATGACTTCTACTTATAATATTTTGGTTCTTTCCTCAGTTATGAGCTTGCTGTAATAATATTTGTGTCGTAGGGTCACTGTAATGTCACCGATTCTTCCTCTGTACGCTTCTGAGATCTAGGTTAGGCTTATGATCAGACAGAGGTCTGAGATTCTGTCTAGCCTTAATCTTGGGGTGTCATAATAGGTTGCATACCTACGTGGAATGAGAATTTGTGTAAGGTTCTATATGCATTCAAATGATTCACAAATGAAGTAACGAAGAAAGATGGCACCAATGAAATCTATGCCAGTAAATACTACAATGTCAGAACATATTTAGATTTATTACCTCATGGAAAAACAATATGATTCCTCAAAATAGGAATACATGCAAACCCTATAGGATTGGTAAATAGTTGGTGGTGCTAAATTAAATATAGTGCACTACAAAGCATATCAACTAATTGAGTTGTTGTTAATTTGAGAAATATAGGAATACACTCAAAACCTTGAGGTGTACACGTGAACTTCAACTTCATATTGTTAAGTAATAATTGAGCAAAGTAGATATTGCAAAAACTAAGCACAAACCACTACAAACTCATCCTAAACCAGATGCATAAATCGGATACTATTTTATTGAGAAAAAATCTTCATAACAGCGGAAACAAAAGCGTGAACCATTGGTGATAATTTTCTGCAGCACATTTAGTGATTTGGTCCGTCGGCGTAGCAACAAATTTCCACAAATACTCAAGTCGGAATGTGGTGAATCAATTGGGAGTGGCCGAGGTTCATGCTCGTAGCAACTCAGAGTAAAAGAATTAGAATAATCTTACAACAGTAAATCCCATGTAAGGCAACTGCATGTAGGTGAATCGCCTAGATTGAAACAATAGTAGAACAACATAAATCCAGCTAGAGTCAGTGAAACGTACACAAGAATTAGTAGTGGGATATAGTATATATAAAACTAGAATTCTCACAGCAATGACATAGAGTACATATTAAACCGGAGTTGCCGACCAAGGGTATCGTACCATAATGCTATTTTGAGGTTAAGACAATTATTTCAAAAAGTTCCAGGTTCAGACAACAATTAAAGGTCTCTCGTAACCTTCCGGTCCAAGGGAGAATGTTTGTGCTTGATGGATGATTTTTCCTTGTATACAATCTGCAAGACTTGTTGTAGTTGCCAGGATTTAGACTCAACCTTGTAGACTGGGCGGTGGATGATTTTACTGTTATGGTACACACTAGTGTAGGAGGAAAATGTACTCAACCGTCCAGACTGGGTGGAGTAGTAACCTTTCAGATTGCGCTCAACTGCACGGACAACTGATCATGCCAAAGTCTAGATAGCCAAAGACGTCCATGGCGCTCCCTCTCCTCAATGACCTCTAGGTTGCAATGCGAGATGGGGATGGGGAATGGGGCTCCATCTGGGTGATGCATCCAGTGCCTCTTGCTCAGCCACCCCGCAACGTCTAAAAGAGGGGAAGGGGAAACATGGAAAAGCTACGCGATGACAATCAGGGGTGGAGAAGGAGAGGCCGCCTGGCCTCGGCCGTCGGGTGTAGGGTGAGTCGTCCAGCAGCCTCTCGTTGGATAACGAGCTACAACACGAGCTCAGGTGTGGGAGGCTCGTTGGATCTCCCGGTGGTGGAACCGGAGGAGACTGAGTGGCGGCGTTAGTGAGATCTAGTCCAGAGAGAGCGCAAAGGGTGCAGCGTCAGGCATGACGGGGATGTGATAGGAAGTGCTGGGGATCGGGGAGAGAAGGACGGGGGCGTCCAGATGTGTTGAGAAGGGGTGCCCTCCAGCTGTAGTGCACATGCCAAAGGTCCGGCCCACATGTAGCGTTGGCGATAAGTAAAGCCTGAATGGTAGAATTCCCACAAGTGCCATCAGCACGCTTGTAGCTCACCATGCTTAATCATTCAAGTAATTAGCAAACCGACCAAACCAAATTTTCCTTATGTTCCCAGTACCCGGTACCATGTGAATGAGAACGGTTGGGAGATTCCTGACACATCTTTAGAGCCAACAAGTTGGGGAACCGATGATGAAACTACACCAAGAGGAGTTTATGAAGATGGGGATATTTCAACTGAGTTTCATGCCATGTGCCATGAGGCAATAGAAAGTTGTGAGAACTCAGGGGATGTTAGGATCAACATCGATGAGGAGATAGTCTAATAACTTGTTACTACATGCAGAACGGATGTGTAATTTATATATGTTTGATGAGGAGGATGCAAATCTATATGAGTTGGACAACTAGGGATACGTGAATATTCTATGTATGGGTGAAAAGTTTAACGGAGTCACCAAAGCATATTGTAAATATGACTATGTGAATACATGGTGTATTTTATGCAATATTTGGATTTTATTTGGATCTTGATTGTGTGACTAGCACTGTACACTGAAAATGGAATGATATAACATGGTGTTATGACGTAAACATTACAGGACTAGAAGGTTACGCCACCCATAGAAATGATAGAAACTGAATCTGAACGATTAGATAGGGAAAACGGAAAGAAGATGTCAAGACATCATCAAGAGGAGAGGCCATGATATCATCACGCCCAATCTCAGAGAAACATTTCATGCAGTTTATGCAACTGGTGGAAGAAGGATGGAAAAGAAACCAAGAAGTCCAGAATAAGCTTATGCACCACATCATGTCACAAACTGGACAAGGGAGAGACACCAATGGACAAGGAGTGAGATTATCTAATTTTCAAAATACACACCCACTTCCTTTTGCCTCAGCATCAGAACCTATGGATCTCGAAGATTGTCTAAGAGTTACATAAATAAACTAAATATTGTCAACATCAGAACCTCAGTATGCAACCTATCTGCTAAGTGGACTAGCAGCAGCATGGTTGTTGAACATGTTGAAAATACAACAACCAAGAGTAGTGATTACCTAGGAAGAGTTCAAACAGAAATTTAGAGAGCCTCACGTTCCTGATAGTGTTATGTGACTTAAGAGAAGGGAATTTGAGAATCTTATACAGAATCATGCTGCAGTAATGAGATATGTTAGGGAGTTTAGTGTTTTATCTCGCTATGCAACTAACGAGGTTGACGCTCAAGATAAAAAGAAGAAAAGATTCATGAAGGGATTACACACATACATGAAAATGCAACTTTGACTAACTAGACCTAAAGAATTCCAAGAATTAGTAAATGCATATTACTTTGGAAGATGACTATAAGAATTTCCAAGAGGAGAGAAACAAAAAGGCGTGGATGGAACCATATAAAATTCCATATCAAAAACCAAATCTCGGTCCAAATCTAAGTTTTAAACCAAGGCCTAGACCTGAAATTAACAATCAAAAGCCAAGTTGTTTGTCAGAAGTGTGGATATAAAGGACACTACATGTCTGAATGCTAACAACCGAAGGTTATCTGCTATGGATGTAGACAATCGGGACACATGCAAAACAATTGTCCTATTAAATGAACCAGTGTACAACCAGCTAGTGGAAATAGACCATCAGACAGGACAATTGAATTGCACCAGTGTTAATGAAGTACTACATTCTGAATAGGCAGTAATAGGTATGCTTGGTATTTCAACCTATTCGGGAAAAGTTTTGTTTGATACTAGAGCAATGACCTCATTCATTGCAAAAGAGTTCATTGATCAGTGGAATTAAATGCGGTGAATTAAAGTATTCAATAACAATTCTATAAGCCAGTGGAAGGTTCATAGTTACGCGCATTATAAAACAACAAGTCCTTATGATTTGTGGTTACGAGTACTATGAGGATCTATATGTTATCCCTATGAGCGATATAGTGACCATTTTAGGTATGGATTGGTTATCTAACCATGGAGCCAGATTGATTGCAAAGCTAATACCATTCGATTTGAGATCCGCCTGGTGGTCTAATAGTATATCAAGGTGACAAGCAGGCTCGCTTGGAAGTCAAGTTATAGTTGAATTCACTTAAGGAAGTCAAAGTTGAATAGATACCAGTGGTAAAGGAATTTCAAGATGTATTTCCTAAAGAGTTACCAGGAATTCCACTAGACAGAGAAATAGAGTTTATAATTAACTTAATATCTGGTATGTAAAAATTCCACAGGCACCATACAAAATTGGTCCGAAAGAGTTAGCAAAACTATAGGCACAAATAGATGAATTCGAGGAGAAAGGATTTATAAGATAAAATATATCTCCTTGGGGAACACCAGTAATATTCATAGATAAGAGTGATGGAGGCAGAAGAATGTGCGGATACTATAGAAATCTGAACAATGTCACAATCAAAAAATAAATATCCCTTACCAAGGATACAAGATTTGTTTGATCAAGTCTACGGAGCATGAGTTTTCTCCAAGATTGACTTAAGTTCAGGATACCATCAGATAAAGATCAAGAAAGAAGATATTCCTAAGAGAACATTTGTATCAAGATATGGACACCATGAATACTTGGTTGTACCATTTGGATTGACCAATGCAGCAGGAATTTTTATGAATTTGATGAACAAAGTATTTATGCCGTACTTGGACAAGTTCATCATAGTATTCATCGATGACATATTGGTGTATTCAAAAGATAAGGCAGGGCATGCTAAGCATCTGAGAATAGTTTTATGAGTCCTAAGAGAACACCAGCTTTATGCCAAGTTTAGTAAGTGTGAATTCTGGATAGACAAAATAGAATTTCTTGGACATGTGATTCCGAAGGAAGGAACCACAGTTAACCCAAACAAAGTTCAATTAGTTTTAGATTGGAAGCAACCTAAGAATATAAAATAAATTCGAGGATTCTTAGGAATGACAGGATACTATTGGAGATTTATCGAAGGATTCTATAAGATAGCTAGACCAATGAAAAAATTGTTAAGAAAAAACATACCATTTGAATGGATAGACAAATGTGAGAAGAGTTTTCAAGAAATAAAGACTAAGTTAACAACATCTCCTGTGATGACTGCAATTGGTTAAGGTCTTTATTCCCCTCATCACTAAGTTAACAACATCACATATCAATTGTAGCTAGTTTTGAAATAAGTATCGAACCCACATAGAGCTATTTGGTTAAGGTCTTTATTTCCCTCATCACTATCTACCAAAGGATACATGTAAGCTGACTTTGATTTCAAGTAAAGTGTGTTTTAAGGATTTTGTGTTTATGTGCAAGAAAGTAATAAAAGCATGTAAAGTAAACAAGTAATGAAAGCATTGGGAAATGGTGTTAGAACTCAATAAGGCTACAACGTTCTTGGGGATGTAGGATACACCACTAGCATATGACAATTATTCATAATTAGGATAATCTATTTTTCGTCGTGATATGTGTGGAGAGCTCCATAATAAGATGTTCACTACAAGACTCGTGATCAGTCGCTTCTTGAATCAGGTATTGATGTCATCTCTAAATAACCACTACTATGCCTTAGAGCAATTACTCGTATATACCACCACAATTAAGCATTTCCCCATGGATATCATAATAAGATTAGTGAATATCTTTTAATTCCCTCTTGGACCATGTAGGTTATAAGCCAATGCTTATAGTCACAAAACAGCACTAGACATACTCCCATACATGTCCCAAGGGTAGCTCCCTCTCTTTAGTCCAGAAGGAAAATGCTATGTGGTCAACTTAACATACCATCTAAAGAGAGATATCTAACACAATATCATAAATCAAGAGATCATGGACCAAAGTAATAGATCATATTTATTTCATTTTATAATAATGCTAGGATTTATCCATCTCCCCAAGAACAAAGGAACTACTCACACATGGAAGCAATCAACAACATCATCATATTCATATGGATGGATAAAAGTGTAAATATAAATCTAGTGCAAACCACAATTGTATTTGGAATTACAACAAGATATAATGTATGGAAGAGGGGAATGGTAATGGTGATGGAGATGCAGCGGTTGATGACGAAGGGGATTATGTGACATCCTACGATGATCCGTGAAGCAGCAAGGATTCACCCTTCTCCTAGTTCCTCCTCCAGATCCCTCTCAGGTGTGGTGTTTCGAGGCTGGAAGTTTTTGTAAATGTCAGATCTTACATCCGTCTTTTCATGGTGAGAGTATTTGACGAGGTGGATACGCTAACAGGTGATATGGGCAGACGGTACGGGCAAGCTCCGCCCGTACCACATGTCGTTAAACCCTCTATAGCCTTTCTTTGCATCCTATTTTCTCCCAGGTGCATGGAAAAATCATTTAAATGATATTTATCACTTAGAAATATCATATTATTGCATAACATGACAATCTCAATTGATATATTCATAAAAGACTTTATATAAGATCCTGCTGGAACAAGGAAAAAAGGTGCATGCGAGCGCAGTAAAATACCAAAAATCCTAATCTACTTGTGCAAAAACAAAAGATAAATATGCTTCAAAAATGGACTCATCAACTTCCTCAAGCTAGACTCTTGTTCGTCCCTAAGAAATATGGTGGCTTATGGACAAGGTCATCATGTTCATGAGGCATGAGCCGCTACAATAAATGAGGAAATTTGAAGCATAACTACAATACGAGATATATAACTGCATCGTGAGTTATATCATATTATCACACATCACATGATTTACAGGCTTCCACACCTTTTGTATCAATAGTTTATAAAAAGTTTGAACATTAGGCATATTATAAAATCATCTAGTTCAATTAGATGAACACTTGATTGAGTAATGAATAATTCATGATCATTGCTTGAATACCTTTGTCAACTTGCACTTTTCCTTTTATTACCTTTGATAACAAAGGATTTTTTTCTTTTTCATTAACAATATCATTGGATCATGTTAATACTCTTTATGGATCTTGTTGGTTCAAACGAATGACTATAACATGCTATCAAGATTTTCTTCTCATAACTTATCAATACTTTGTTGGTGTGGCAGATCCTAAAATCATAACAATGGTACAAGTATCATAACACTCATTCTAATTCATACATCTAATACAAAAATCATAAATCAAAGTCTCTTCAAATATCATAAAGTCTCAAAATCTCATCTGATATAAATCTTTTCTTAGACCAAAAGAAGCTGATAATGCATGTAATCCAAATTCTGGAATTAGGAACCTAACATGCGTGTAGGAAAGAAAACATGCTAAAAACTGGAAAGTAGATTACAAGGCCTAAGTAGACCCCCCAAGCTTGGAATCAAACTAGGAAATATCACATAACTCCTTGTGAGTACCTATTCCTTTTTGGGGTAAAGAAATCATGGTCCTCTTCCTCTTCTTCTGCTTTAACGCTGCAAGCATGGGAAATACACGCAAAACGAGTGGACATTTCCATATGCTAACATGTTGCTCTTTTATTATCTTGCAGAGTATCTTCCTATCATCAGCCATCTCAATAATAATCTTAGTTAGGAATTGGACCCTACCATCGAGGTCATCATCCTTTTTTCTCAAGGTCTTTTCCCACCATCTAATAGGAATCAATCCCTTCGTCGATTGTCTCAACACATGCTTTGGAAATCTTTTTGAGGCTTACGATATTATATCTAATATTGTCATGTTTCCCTTGTTTCTGGATTGAGGAACCAAGAGAAAAATTTGAGAGATGATCCATGAAGGTTATACCTATAAGGATTTGGTGGGTATTCTACCTTGTTCTTCCTTCGTTCAACATGCCTCAACATCTCCAACTTGCATGGGAACATGTCCTCCCAATTGGTTAGTGGCACCACTTGAGAAGACTCTAGAGTTGAAGAGGATGAAGAATACCTTTTGGGTTCCCTTCCTTTGGATTTTCTCGCAGGTGTCTCCTCCTTCTTTGTCTAGATCTGGTTCATGTGAAAAGGCTGCATAGCTCTTGAACAATCAAGTGATATCTGATGCATGAGGATAATTAGGGGAAAAAGTATGTAGAGAACAAACCCTAGATTCAAGAGGAACAAGCAAGAAAGATAAAACAAAAACAAAAGGAAAAACAAGTCAAGAAAAGGGCAGCCGAAGTCGGCGCGGGTCGTCAATATGGGCGGGATCTTCTCGTACCATGCGTCTGTACCGGCTATTACCGACCTCTTTCGAGGTGGTAAGAGGTGTTTTAATAAACAATGATAAACATAACGAATGTTTACAGAGAGTTTAACAACCTGACGTAAAGTGAGAGGTGATCATACGGCTCGGTCGTACCGATTCACAAGAAATCAGGCAAAAACTCGGAAGAGGTATTTAGTGTTTAATGACCTGCAGTACGGGCGCGTCCGCCCATACGGTCCACCCGTACCGGGTTGAAAAATTGCTCAGTTCGATCAGGAGAGAGAAAGGAAAAACAAGAAAACAACCACCAAGGCAGAAAAAGTCTGAATAAAACCAAAAGCGCAACAAAAGTGATTAGTAAGTGTCTAATTCATCATATTGTCGCTTGATGTATTCCTCGGCCATCATTAAAGAGGTTAGTTCTGCCATGTTTACCTCTCCAACTCTGTAGTGCTTTAAGCGCTGTCCGTTAACAATGCAAGATGAAGAAGGGACATTGATTTTTAATTTAACCTCTCCTGAAGAATATGCTTTGTCCACTTCATACAAAGCTTCCCACTTGGATCTCAATTTTCCTACCAAGATATAGAGCAAAACTTTATATCTAGATTTAAATTCTTTATTTTCTATCTTTCTATCATGCCATATTTGTACTTTTTCTTTATATATTTTGGCATTTTCATAGGCTTCATTTCTAAGTTCATCTAAGGCATGAATGTCCAAGAGACATTTCTCTCCAGTGGTCTTAAAATCAATTCAGAGTTTTAATAGCCATTAGGTCTTATGCTCTAATTCTAAAGGAAGATGGCAAGATTTACCATAGACCATTTTATGTTGCGTTTATATGGCGTCATTCCCATAGGATTTTTGTATATCGTGCGATATGCCCATAAAGTGTTGTTCAACTTCATAGCCCAATCCTTTCTTCACTTTCACACTATCTTCTGAAGTATAATTTTAATCTCCCGGTTTGAAATCTCAACTTGCCCACTTGTTTATGGGTGGTAATGTGAGGCTACTCGATGCTCGACTCCATATTTATGAAGAATATTCCTGAAAGTGCCTTTTATAAAATGAGTTCCACCATTGGTAATTAAAATCGAGGAACTCCAAACCTGGAGAAAATAATGTCCTTGATTATCTTGATAGAAGTAGCTGCATCTGCATGAGAAGTGGTTGTAGCTTCAACCCATTTAGTAACATATTCAACATCAACAAGAATATGAGTGTAACCATTAGAGGTAGTAAAAGGACCCATGAAATCTATTCCCCAAACAACAAATGTTTCTATTATAAGGCTATAATTCATTGACATTCTTTTCTTTTCCCTATGTTACTCATATGTTGGCAAGCATCACAGTACTTAACATAGAATCCTCATTGTAAAACATTAACATTTGTATGATCACCAGCATGGTGCCCCCATAAGGACTATCATGGTAGGCTTTTAAAATGGCGCTCATTTGGTGATCGGGTACACACTTCCTAATCATCCCATCAAGCTCGTTCCTATATAAATAAGGATCATCCCAAAAGTAATATTTCAAAACATTGAAGAATTTCTTCCTATGATTATAATTCATTCCATTTGGTATAAACTTACCCGTAAGAAAATAAGCATAATCTGCAAACCAAGGGTCATGCGATTCTACTATGGCAAGATATTCACCAGACATAGATTCATTAATGCGTATGGGATATTCTAATGGGTATGGGATTTTATAATGTAGTGTCTAAACTTATCGCAAGCAAAAACAATGGCTTGAAATTATTTTTCGGTTGTTGCATACTGATTTTGATCTTCATTAAAGACTCAACTAGTGTACTAAATAACATTTAGGTTTAGGCCTTCTCTTTATCCAAGAACAGCCCCAATAGCATATCCACTAGCATCACACATAATTTCGAATGGTTCATCCCATTTTGGTGGTTGGATAATAGGTGCGGAAACTAGAGCCTTTTTATTGTTCAAAACAGGCACCACAACTTTTGTCAAAAGCGAAAGGAATATCTTTATTTAGTAGGTAAGTCAAAGGTGCGGCTAGTTTAGTTTGGCAAAATCCTTAATAAAACGTTGATAAAAACCCGCATGCCCAAGAAAGTTCTTTACCCCTTTTATATATTGCAGTATTAGTAATATTTAGAAGGAAACAGTGCTGGAATAATCGACTTCAATACCTTTTTTTAGAAATTGTGTGCCCATAAACTATACCTTCTCTTACCATGAACCAACAACACTCCTAGTTTAGGACTAGCTTGGTATGTTTCCAATGCTGCAATACTCTAGTAAGGTTATAGACACATTGTTCAAAGGAAATTCCATAAACAAAGAAGTGGTCCATAAGAACTTCCATAGAGTTTTGAACAAAACTATCGAATATCTTTAAAATGCATTCTTGAAAAGTTGCAGCTGCATTGCATAAACCAAAAGGCATCAATCTATAAGCATAAGTCCAATACAAGCAAGTAAAGGTTGTCTTCTCCTTGTTTTCGGGCTATATAATAATCTGAGAGTTCCTGAATATCCATCAAGAAAACAAAAAATAGGAGTTACTAGTTATTCTTTCTAAAATATGAGCCATAAAAGGTATTGTGTTATGATTCTTCACAGTCTCCTTGTTTAACTTTCTGAAGTCTATACGCATTTGATACCTTGCTATTGTTCTGGTGGGAATTATCTCATCCTTATCATTATTGATTATGGTTACACATCCCTCTCTAGGTATGCAATGAGTTGGAGTCACCCATTTACTATTAGAAACTGGGTAGATAATACCAGTGTCTAACATGCGTATAACTTCTTTTCTCACTACTTGTTTCATTCTAGGATTTAGCCTCAAAAGATTTAGCATCCGCAACCATAGGTATTTTATGAGTGACTATGGAGTAAGGCATAATGTTTATAGAATACCTTAGATCACAAAGTCCTACATAAGTAGATTCCCCGAAACGAAAAGGGATTTTCTTTTTATCCTTATACTTACCATTAGCTTACCTTCAATTATATCAAATGATTCTCTATTTACCGCCATTACTTCGTTTTCAATAACTTCGGTCTCTAGCAGCTCTTTCACTATTCCAATATTTGTATTGATAGTCCCTAGATATCTGGTTAGTCTCCCTATCCTTCTTGTACTTTCATTTTCATTATTTTTCCCTTTTGTTAGGATAGTTCCATCTTCAACTAGCAGCCACTTTTCCATTTGTGAAAACAGTCCTTGGGATTAGTCTTAGAGGGATTTTCATCACAAGGTTGCTTGTAATGTTCCCAATCCTTTGGGATCTACAAATGCTCAGCATAGGTTTCAAAAATTTGAACAATCATTCAAGGATCAAGGTTGAAGTTTCGAAGTAATTTCTCTAATTTACCAGATGCTAGAAATTTTCTTAAACAGTCATATTCTATGTAGGATTATTTTCTTCATTAAATTCATTTCCATTATGGCCTTCTTCCATCCTATGAACCGTATGTAGCAAATTCCAAGCTCTTTCAATGCTAAATTCAGTAAATGACCCATTAGAAAGAGAGTCTATTTCATTTCTATTATTGGTGCTTACACCTACATAGAAGGTGTGAACTACCAACCAAGGTGGGAAGTTGTGGTGGGGGCAACGGTCAAGAATCCCCCTAAAACTTGAGTACCCTTCATACAGGCTTTCCTTGGGGCCTCCTTTAAAATTGGTGATCATGCATCTAGCTCCAAGGGTTTTTTTCCTGGGGAAGAAATAAATTAAGAATGAAGAGGATAGCCTCTCTCAGCAGTTAGTAATTTTTGTAGGACATTGAATGTACCAAGAATGGGCTTCATCAATAAGAGTTTGGCTAAAGAGATTAGATTTAACCTCATTCTCAGTAAAAATATTAAGACGAAAAGTCCCACAAGTTTCTTCAACGAACCCTACATTCTCATACGGATCCTCTATACCGTCCCTTGTAAACTGTTTAGCATGCAAAACATCCAGCAACAGGGGGTTAATATCATACCCATCATGGTTATTGAATTTTAAATAAGCGTCCATGGTGTTTACCTGAAACTAGTAAACAACTTTAGTAAAACAATTAGTAAAATTAGCAACTAAGAACAATTTTGACCGATGACGAGACCTTGCTGGTTTTTTATAGTAGATATTATAGGTTCATTCACAAGCTGCAAGTTGCTTCTATATGATATAAGTACACTCGCCTTTGCCACTGAGGTGTACCCTTTTAGCACACCATAGTCGGCTCTTATTCTCCACGCTTCCTATCATCCTTCACAGTACCGTGCTTGATTTTGTGGTCGAGCTCCGGTTGGCGATGTCGGGCACTGCCATTATGCGTTCTTTTAGAGGTCACTGAGTCCTTTTAGCCAGACGTACTCCAGCCATAAAACATGGGCAAATACATCCCACCCATACAGGTCGTCGTTGGTTTGGTAAGATGGCCCTCGTGGCATTGGCGACCGTGGCTCCAATGGCTCCTCGGAGTCGTCGGAGGCGATTCCGGCCAACTCCTCGCTGTCGGTCTTGCCGAGATCATAGGAGGCAACACATAACTCATCTTCGAAGTCGGTGTGCTTTGGGCCATTTGCACTACAAGAAAAGTTTTCTTCCGCAATGAATTGTCCCGACGGTCGTCGTAGAAGGCGCGTCTTCTGCAACGAAATTCTCTGTTCAGCCGTGGCTAATGGAAAACTTTTTTTCCGGTTTCGCGGCCCTCTACTACGACGGATCTGCTAAAAACATGGAGGAAGCTCGGCCAGCGCATGGCAGAAGCAAGATTTTCGTTTCCTCGCGTGATGTTGACTCGCCAAAGTATTTTGAGGCGTGTGGGTCCCAGACATCAGTGTCTCTAGCGGACCATACTTTTCGGTCACACCTACCTAATTTAAACTCGATAACGTACCTCGAGGCGTATGCCGTTTAGTCAGGCTGCTAGGTCCCACATGGCAGCCTCTCATTAGAAGGATCATGTGTATGATGGAATTTTTTCCTTCGCTCGCGCTACCCTATTCTGAAGTTGATAGCGCTGCTCGATGCATCTACCGTCTAATCAACCTCCTGGGACCCACATGTCATCCTCTCATTAGAAGAAACGTGTGTATGATGGAATTTTTTCCTTCGCTGGCACTACCCCGTTCTGAGTTGATAGCGTTGCTCGACGCATCTACCATTTAACCAACATCCTGAGCCCCTCATGTCATCCTCTCATTAGAAGAAACGTGTGTATGATGGATTTTTTTTCTTTGCTCGCGCTACCCTGTTCCGAACTTGATAGCACTGTTCGATGCATCTACCGTTTAATCACGATGCTAGACCCCACATGTCATCCTCTCATTAGAAGAAACGTGTGGATGATGGATTTTTTCCTTCGCTGGTGCTACCCCGTTCCCAGTTGATAGCGCTTCTCGACGCATCTACCGTTTAACCAACCTCCTGAGCCCCACATGTCATCTTGTCATTAGAAGAAACGTGTGTATGATGGATTTTTTTCCTTGGCTCGCGCTACCCTGTTCCGAACTTGATAGCACTGTTCGATGCATCTACCGTTTAATCACGATGTCGGGCCCCACATGTCATCCTCTCATTAAAAGAATCGTGTGTATGATGGATTTTTTACCCAATGTAGCGCCTTCGTGTTCCGAACTTGATAGCTTTACTCGCTGCATCAGCCATTTATTTAGGACGGTGGGTCCCTTATGTCAGCCTCACATTAGAAGAATCGTGGGTACGATGGAATTTTTTTATTCTCTGGCGCTACCCTATTCCGAACTAGATAGCGTGGCTCGACGAATCTTCCGTTTACTCATGCTGCTGGGTCCCCCATTTCAGCCTCTCATTAAAAAAAACGTGTACATGCTGAACTTTTTTCTCGCTCGCGCCTCCCTGTTTCGAACTGGCTACATTGCTCGATGCGGCATCTATATAAGGTCGCGCTGCTGGGTTCCACATATCAGCCTCTTTGTAAATGTAAATGAAACGTGCGTATGATGGACTTTTTTTTGTCCATGTCCGCTGTTTTGACCTTGGCAACTTGTTGGGTCCCAGATGTTAACCACCTCTGTGTAGGAAACGTGTCTATGCTGGGTCCCAGCTGACAGCCTCTATTTGAAAGAAACGTGTGTATGTTGGACTATTTTTGTGGGTCCTAGATGTCAGCCTCAGAGTACAAAAAATGCACATAAAGGCCAAATTAAAAAGATTCTGGGCTAAACTCGGGGCAGATGCCCTATTCGTCATGGCTTATAATCCATGGGCTCACTCCTAAGTTGAATGGGCTATGGTCGGTGGCCACAAGACCACGATAAGGCCGAATTAGAAGGTACTGGGCTATGCTTGGGGCTGATAGGCTAATTTCATGGGCTATGCTTGGGCCTGCTGGGTCCGACATGTCAGCTTCTCTGTAAGTACAATATGTGTATGATGGACTTTTTTTCGGCCGCGTCCGCTGTTTTTACCGTGGCAGCCGTGTATGGTCTTACTGTTGGGGCACTTATGTCAGCCTCTCTAGCATGTTCTGGCTTGTTGGTCCTCGATGCAGCCTTGTATGTTCTGTCTGGTGGGTCCCTGATGTGAGCCTCTCTGTACAAGTATTTAAACTTTTGTTTCGAACCCACCCTCAAAACAAACTCCAGGGACGCTGCATGCTGGTGGGTCCGTGATGTCAGCCTCTCCGTAATGAGATATTCCTAGAAGAAAAATGTAAATCCAAGATACGATTCGAACAAAAGACCTTCAAATCAAATAAACGTAAATTAAGTGTGTTGCCACTACAACAAAGATATTTATAGAATAAATATCATTAAACTTTCATTAGTACTACAATATATATATTAGTCTTCTTAAAAATATTTTGTGTGTCTATGTTTATCTCTTTTAAAATATGAAAGGGCAGCGCTCGTGGCATCTCAATTTATAAAATGCCACATAATGGAGTATTTTCTTAAAAACATGGGTAAGCAGAGTTTTTTTTATTTTGAGAGGTGGGGGGCAATGCCCAAAAGGCCGAATTAAAAAAAGTTTGGTTATTCTACATAGGCTGCTCTACATGGGTTATACTCCGTAGGGCAGGCTCCATGGGCTTCATTCTCAAATTTTAGTGGGTTGTGCTTAGTAGTCCCCTGATCCCTAAAAGGCCGAATTAATATGTTCTCAGCTATGCACCATGGGCTCGTTTCTCAAATTTCACTGGGCTGTGGTCAGCAGTCCCCTGACCCCGAAAAGACCAAATAAAAATGTCCTAGGCTAAAGAGGGACCGAATGAGCTACGGAGTACTAGATGTCTTCTCCTAGTTAACAAAAATTGCATCGTGATGTGCTCAGCCGGATTCAAAACAAAGACCTCGGAGAGGGAGGGGGAAGAGCGATAATTCTTTTTGGCAGCTATTCATGTCAAAATTCAGTAGTACAGAATAAGGTAGAAAAATTATCAACAGATTCGAAGTTCATATTCAGGAGCACATGACCAATTCAGCAGCATTTCAAAAGTGACCAATTCAGCAATACAGACAATGAAATACAAATAGCTGTACAGAGAGAACCAGTTATTGTTTCAGCTATAAAAACCTTGTCGCGCGATTAGTTTGTCGTTTTCACCAATAACAATCGACCTTTAGAGCAAGCAAAACTAACGATCAAGTCTTCTTTGAGTACCTTCTTCTCACATCAATGCTTGTGTGACCCCCATATGTAACCCAACATGCCCAAGTCTCATCTAGATTATGACACGGCCATGTACAAGGGCGACGAGCACTCGTCCGTTTCACATTCAGCAACACATGATAGAATCAGTAGCAATTTAAAGTGATTGATTCAACGGTGGTAGAAAATGACCAAAAGAATTGACAGATTTAGCAATGCCGACATTGAAATTCAATGGATGTACAATAATGTGGCAAAGCCAAGTTTCAAAAGGAAAGCGTGACCATGTATTTTCTCCACTCAATCTGAATAAGTCCAAGTATATAGGTATTACTAGAAAATAGATTAGCAGTAGCTGAACTCCATACAAAATACTTAGTAGAAGTGTAGAACTACAAGCTTACACAAAGCTAGGAACCACTACATGTCCCATCATACGTACTCGAAGAAACAAGAATGCTTCAGCGTGTCAAAGTGCTGGCCGGGATGCACCCTTGATTTCCTGCCTAGGACGCGTCTCTCGTTTCATTGTCACCTGTCGGCCTCTAGGTCAGTAGCATACATGTAAAATTCATACGACAAACTAGGAAGTTCGGGATCCTTAATTTTAGCAATTCCAATTACGAAGGGAATCTGCCACCAACATAAACTAGCTAATTAGTACAACATTACATACACTCATAGTAGGATCATCACAATAGGATTAAGATGTGATATCTCACCAGTGAATCTTGTCCGACGACAGGTTCAGTAGTATGCCAGTAAAGACGCAGCTTGGAGAGAAAAGACATGAGCACTTCCTGCGTGGTGTTGGCCGGCGATGGCCTAATCGTTGTCTCGGGTGACCTCTTTACTACAACCTGATTGAAACTAGCGACCAAGACCAACGACCAAAACCTCACCTCATACTGCGGAAATTCTCACGTCACTGACCTGACCGCCCTGACGGACAGGAGCAAGTCCGTGCTATGCCCGTCAATTTGGGCGACGAACAGCTTGCCCTTCTTCCCGATGCTGATGACCTCAACTCTGAGCGAGCCCGGTGCATGAATCGGCACAGACGGGTCAATTTTTGGGAGCTGTATCTAGACACTGTCATTGAGTGGGCAGATATGAGGTGCTCGACGAACCCTTTCTTGACGTTGGTGAACTCGCATTCTGGCTCCGTGCAGACACACCGGCGGTAGTTGCACGCGATCTTATGGTCGTAGACGTCCTTGTAGGAGATCAAAGTCTAGCAGATGTCATTGGGGCATCTACTATCTTTTCCGCCAGCGACTTGGCGGTATAGCTCCTTGGAGCATGTGGCCAGTAGGACGGCGCTGGTAGTGTCCAGACGCTTAGCTATTTCGTCTAAGACGTCATCCCCAACATTCTTCCAGACGTTGTTCAGCCGGTTGTGCCTCGAAATGATAGCCATCACGTCTGAATGATTGGGGGCAAGGGCAGATCTATGTATGACTGTTAGGCTTATTTGGAGGAGAGGGGTGGCGGTCTGGAAGGATCGATGTAGCAGGTGAGATGGCGAGAAAAATGTGTGAAGTGCGCGTTAGAGAAGATCCAAATGCGGCCTCTCAGAGTTGAGAATGGCTCTTAAGGAGGGGGTTTTGCCGTGCTCCTACGGTTGTCTTCTGTCGAGCGTACTACATCGAGCACGCCGACTAGAGTTATGGAGTAGGGAGTACTATAGGTACTCTAGACTGGCACGCTGCCATGGAGTGTTCTCTCATCACATCTTAGTTATTAGAACTGAGAGATGACTTATTTACTTCTTCTATTTTTATACTACTCCCTCAAGTTCGTATTCTAATGGCCTCAACTTTGTCTAGATTCACATCAATTAGACAGACTAGTTGTAAGTTGAGTCACCTACGTTTTTCGGTACTTCATAGTACATACCAAAATACCAAGATGCTGAACCTCATATGAAATTTCTAGAAAGGTACCCATTTGCGAAGATTGGCAAGCCTGCTAAAATTGCTGAAACTTCTAGAAAGGCAAGAACCCACGGCCTAAATTGCATCATGCTTGGTGAAATAACGACAGGTTCCCAGTTCATATTCAGCACCATTTCAAAGTGACCGATTCAGCAATACAGACTTTGAAATTCAATAGCAGGATAGCGAGAATCAATTCTTGTTTCAGCACTAAAAACCTTGGTGCATGAGATTTTCTCCGAACACACTCGATCATTAGAGCAAGCAAAACTAACCATCAAGCCTGCTTTTCTATGAATACTTTCTACTCACATCAATGACTGCATGACCCACATATGCAAACCAAAATGCCCCAAGCCTCATCTAGATTGTGACAGGGCCATGTTTCAAAAGAATAGTAAGACCATCTACTGCCCTTGATCTAAAAAAGTATCACTACGTCAGTATTAGTTCTACAAGATACTTTAGAACATTTGACAGATTCACTACCATTTGAAAGATTCATCAGCACTGAATAAAATAGAAAAATATCAATAGATTCCAAACACATAATCAGCGGCACTGGACAGATTTAACAACATTTCAAAGTGACCGATTTAGCAGTACAGATAATGACCAAAAGTATTGATAGATTTAACAATGCAGAAACTAAAATCCAATAGATGTAGCAAGGCCATAATTCAAAAGGACAGAGAGAACATATTCTAGCCATGTTCCAAAAGAAGAGCAATACCATCTACTGGTCTTGATCTAAACAAGTACCAATACATCACTATTAGTTCTAAAAAATACTTTAGTAATACAAATAATAGAACGTTCGACAGATTCAATGGCACTTGAAAGATTCCGTAGTACTGAATAAGACAGAAAAATATCATTAGATTCCCAGTTCATAATAAGCGGCACTTGATAGATTTAGCACCATTTCAAAGTGATCGATTTAGCAGTACAGATAATGACCAAAGGAATTGACAGATTCAGCAATGCACACATTAAAATGTAGACAAGTAGGATTTAACAAATCTCACTTATCCCGCTTATCCCACTTAGTTTAGAGTTAGTTTAGAAGTCTCCCATATATCCCACTTCTGCATCTACGGTAATAATCTTGTCGATACGAAGCTTGTATTCCGCGGTGAACTCCGATGGTCGATTCCGACGACGAGCGACCAGATTAGACCGACAAACCGATAAAGAGCAAGTGGCTTTAGAATTTGCATAAAATACCTTCTCACACGCATGCCGCCAGCCTGACGCACACGACAGATATCAAGATGACATCATCGCGCCCGTCGAATAGCACGCAGAACACCGTGTCATCGAACTCGGTTAGCTCGATATCTACATTTTGTGAGCCTAGTGCCGACACCGGCTTAGAGATGTACCTTCCTTTCCTACCATAGTGTAAAATGCGCAACTGCATGGCATGGGTTTCTCTCAGGTGGGAGTGGAGCACAAACGGAATTGCGGCAAACTCGCAGCCAGGCACCACGCAGTTCCATTGGATTGCATCAGCGAGCATTGAACATGAAGACATAGGTTGGACAGCCCATACCAATTGGGTCTATCACCAACATAAAGTAATTAATTAGTACGACATTACATATATTCATATTAGGATCATCACAAGAAGATTTATATGTGTTAACTCACTCTTGGTTGATATTCTTGTAATCCAGGGGAATTCCGATAACATCTTGAGAAGTTCGCAGGTAACGCCTCGGTTTTGACAGGTACGACATGAGCCCTTTCAGCGTGACTTTAGCCAACGAAGGCCTTCTCATCTACTCAGATGTCGCTTCCATTTCAACCGAATGGAGCTTATTCCATGACGGCATCGACCATAACATCACCTTGTACCGCGGCGATTCGCACTCCGCCGACCTGACGTACCTGACGGGTAGGAAGATGGCCGTGCTGTACCCTCCAATTAGGGCGGCAAACTCCGTGCCCTCTTTCCCGATGCTGATGATCTCTAGTGTGTGCACCCGGTTAGTCGGGTACCAGTACTTGTTCGAGTAGGTCACTTGGGGCAAATAGTACATCTTGTGGGAAAGTTTCAAGTGGTCAAAGAGCTCGTGCAAAGTCAATGTCCAGTGGACAAACTCGCATCCTCGCTCCGTGGAGGCTGCGCACAGGGCTTAGCAGCACTGTATCTTATGCTCATATACGTCATTATAGGAGACCAATGAACAACAGCAGTCATTGGGGCACCTGCTACCTTTTTTGCCGGCGACCTGGCGGTACAGCTCCTTGGAGTATGTGGCCAGCCTAACAGCGCTGATAGTGTCCATACGCATAGTGATTTCGTTGAAGACATCGTCGCCGAACTTGCTCCAGCCGCAGTGCAGCAGGTTGCACCTTGAATCCACCATCTTGTCTAGACGGATTGGGGGCGAGGGTGGATCTATGTAGATTTGTTGGTGGTTTTTGGAGGAGGGGGCTGGTTCCCTAGAGGGAGTGATGCAGTGATGATCCACAAGTATAGGGGGTGTATCGCAGTATTTTCGAGGGAAGTGAAAACCAATTTATTGATTCGACACAAGGGGAGCCAAAGAATATTTATAAGCCTTAACAACTGAGTTGTCAATTCAGATGCACCTCGAAACAATCTTGCTTATAGCAGTTTATCAGTAGCAACAGTTTTCTAGTAGGAATAGTAATGTAATAGCAGTAGTAAAAGTAAAGACGATAGTAACAATTGCAGTAAATAGTAGGATTAGAGCGCGGTAGGCATAGGGATGGATGGACGGGCATTGCATGGACAAGACAATTCATATAGCAATCCGAACATAGGGCAATTGTAGATCAATAAGATAAAGCATCCAAGTACTAGATAATCATAGGCATGTGTTCCATATATAGTCATACGTGCTCGCAATGAGAACTTGTACAACATCTTTTGTCCTGCCAGGCCGTTTGCAGCGGGTCCTCAAGGGAACTACTAGCAATTAAGGTGATCCTTTTAATAGAGCACCGGAGCAAAGCATTAACACTCCATGAAGACATGTGATCCTCACATCAAAGCCATTCCCTCCGGTTATCCTGATTTCTGTCACTTCGGGGCCTTTGGTTCCGGACAACAACGTGTGTACACAACTTGAAGGTAAGACCATAAACAATACCATCATAATGAATAAATAACATGTTCAGATCTGAAATCATGGCACTCGGGCCCTAGTGACAAGCATTAAGCATAACAAGTCGCAACAAAGTCAAAAAGCACTAATAGAAGATACTAGGCAGCATGCCCTAACAATCTGATGCCATTACATGAACGATCTCATCCAATCGCTACCATCCCCATAGCCTACAACGGAGGATTACTCACTCATAAATGGGGGAAACATGGATGGTCGATGGAGAAGCGATGGTGATGATGATGACAATGAACTCCAATTCCTCGTCCCGGCAGGGTGCCACACGGAGTTTCTGGTTCCGAATCGTGGAATCTGGTGGTGGCGGCGGAGCAGAACTCTTTCTGGAAAAACGTCGAACCCCCCTGAGTTTTTAGGTCAGAAGGCAACTTATAAGCGAAGAGGGAGACCGAGGGGGTGTCTAGGCGTTATGCCACCTCGGCGCAGACAGCCCAGCCCAGCGCGACTGTGTTGTGGCTGTGTCCCAGCCCCACTCCGTCTTGTATTCTGGCTCCGTGAGTCTTCTGGCGACATAGGATTTTTGGCATATTTTCCAGGATTTTTCCTGATAGTTGATTTTCTGTACAAAAACTAGACACCAAGGTAATTCTGCTGAAAACAGCGTCGGTCCGTGTTAGTTGCATCCAATTCACACAAGTTTAGAGGAAAAATAATAGAAAAGTGTACGGGAAAGTAGATACGTTTTGGACGTATCAACTCCCCCTAAGCTTAACTTATTGCTTGTCCTCAAGCAATTCAGTTGAAAACTGAGTGCGATAAAAGAAACTTTCACAAACACATTTGCTTCTTAAGATGTATATATTCTCAGCATGTGATCAGCTACTTAGACAATTCATAATAAGGAGTATGCAACTAAGTTTACTTAATAGGCAATGCAAGCTATGAAGAGATTCCAACTCAAAAATAATAAGTAGCATGAAACATAAACATAAGCAACATTACAGTGCTCATAACAAGGTATGATAGAGTGGTATCTCGCTTGCCTTTGATTGTGAATGCCAATGCACCTCTGAAGTTCAGGTGAAGACTAGAAGTAAAGATATCAAACATACAAGCATCAAAGTCATAACACAATTAATCTAGTAATGAGACAAGCATATTATACTTAGAATGACAATTATGCTCTCAAGAAAGTGCTCATAGAATAGGTGGTGACTCAACAAGGAAATGAAAAAGTTTTGAATAGTTTGAAAGGCTTCCAAATGCTGAAAGTATGGTACTCATTAGCTTTGATCTCTCATTGCCCCTATAATGAGCATCTTTAATATGGTTAAGGTGAAAGTGAGGTCCAATCTGAGTTATATGCTTGACAGGCTATAAACTGGAAATCTCATGTCCCTTGAGTACGAGGGCCGCTCCTCATGCTACTCAACTTTAGTCACTGGTAAGTTCTTGTCATTGTAAGTACATGTGTATCATAGAGAACCGCCAACGGGGTACCCCTTGCCCGATGATACGGAAGAATCCCCATATCAAAATGACAAGGCAAGCAGACAACGAGCATCTCAGCAATCTTCTTATTTACCATGGGAGTATGGTGCTTATTTCTCTCTTTCCTCTTTTCATATATCTCTCTTTTTTTTCTTTTCTTTTTCTCAATAGCCATCTCTCTTTTTTATAAGAAGAATGCTTCATAGATACTCATTATGGATACGCTGCAGGTTTCCACCATGATTAGGCATGGATTAGACCAGCAGCCCAGGCGTTTCTCTAACACACATACATAACTCCATGGACTTACAAGCTCCCCTTTTATTTCACACCGACAACATCCACAAACAAAAGAGCATGATATCAACTGGGTATATATTTACAGGTGTTGAAAAGCGTTCCCCATGACAGCACGGTTCTGCTAATCCCCAGCCTATAATTTGCAAGCATATAACTTTCATGGACAGTCACAATGGATCAGGTTTATTAAGTGCAATAAATAAAGTGTGCCCTCAAGTTCGTGAGAGCTTTACTAACTAACTTTCACATAACAAGCAATCATTTTATTCGGAATAAAACAAGGCATATTGAATATGCACGGAACAGCAAATGATGCTAATAGGTAGGTATGGTGGACACTTTTGGCAATATTTGGTTTTAGGGAGTTGGAAACACGAGTAAAACATACTCAGTGTAAGTGAAGGCTAGCAATAGCAAGGGAGCGATAAACGAGAGAGCAATAGATGTCATAATCATGCTTGCAACAAAACATGACTAATCATGGCATGAAAGTGATTCAAAATCCTCAAGGCAAAATAATTCATCGAGGCTTAACTGATTATTTTAGTCATATGCATGTGTGAGCATGTGCCAAGTCAATTCAAGTGAAACATTCAGAGGAGGATACCACAGTGTCATACCAAGTTATGAATAGAGTAATGCATGCAAACAGTCATATGACATGCTACAAATTATTAGCGGGCTGGAGCTAATCATAAGAAAGCACGAACTACTAAGCATCCATAAATAACATACACCCTACATGAACAGGCTAAGCGTGCCCACAATGATGAGTATATGTAGAAAAATGAAAACAAATAGAGTTCGTTACCAGCCTCTTACCACACCTCAAGTTGTCATTAATCCTCATTATTGCCCTTCACTTGTGTGGCTTGAATAATAACATGAAACCAAATTACACTGAGGACTGCTGAACCATGCAACAAACTCACAAAACCAAAGAAGAACAACAAATATTTTTGGTGTTTTCGATTTTTTTTTTAAAACAAGAACCAAAAAGGAAGAACAAGCAAAGAAAAATCTTTTTGGGTTTTTTCGAATAGTTCGAACAAAGCAAAAAGGGAAAATAAAACCAATGCAAAAATAAGAAGAAGAAAACAAAGAGAAACAACATAAATATTTTTGGTCTTTTTGTGTTTTAGAAAGCAAAAGCAAAGAAAGAACGAAAACTAAAAATAGAACGAAACATGAATATACAAAGTACCGACAAAAAATGATAAGGAGATGAGTGTGATATCGGTGTACCTCCCCCCAAGCTTAGGCTTTTGGCCTAAGTGGGTATCAATCCAAATACGAGTAAGGGTTCCAAGCAGGCGGGTCATTGTAAGAATGATCATAGTTCGGCCCTTGGGAAGAAGAAGAAGCTCCCCAATCATAGGTAGGCTACTGATATGAAGATTCCCCCTCATTCGAGTGTTGGACCGAATCATCTGTGACCTCCCTTCTAGTATCCTGCTCCTGTTGGAAGAGCTCTCCCAAGTACGTATCAAGCTCCTCCTCCGTGAGGGACCATCCTACCCTGTTATCAAGGTTAAACAAAACAGGTGCAGGCAAAAGAACAACTCGCTCGGACTTGCTCCTTCTCCAACCAGCCTTTAGAAAGGTTATTTCATAAGACAAATCACTCAAATTAGCCCAAGAAGAAACAAATTTATGCTATATCATGGAATTAAGGTCGAGTCTCTCTATAGGAAAATATAGGTCTAAATGATGAGGCACTAAACCATGCAGAGCTAATAAACGAGAGGCAATGAGGCCCCCAGAAATTCCACCTTTCTCGCTGTTACCAGCAAGACGGAAAGCTATCAAGGAACCCAAGTTGTAAGTCCTATCTCATTTTAAAGCAGCTGAGATGAATGCTAGATCATATGAGGATAACTTATTAGCAGTTTTCCTAGCAAGAACACACTTGGCAATAAAGTAAGCAAAGTAGCGAATAGACGGGAGATGAATGTTACGGATTTTCCCGCTCTCCTTCGAGAAGCTGCTCCCTTGGAAAATCTCCGCATACAAGTCCATGAGTGGTGCAGGACGCTCTTTAATCCTTCCACATGATCCCCACTGAGGTACCTTAATAGCTGCACAAAAGTCATCAAGAGGAAGGTCGACGACTAAATTGTAAATTTTGTAGTGGACCATGCGGTTAGGCAAAGAGTGACTAAATCGAAAGTCCTGTACCACAGACATAGTTAGTTTCACAAATTGACAAGGTTCATCTTCCAAAAAGTGCTCCAATCCTGCATTCGCAACCAAAGTATGGAAGTCTTAGGAAATTCCTGCAGCCCTCATGAATTCGTAGCATGGATAGATGGAAGGAAAAACTTACTCCTCTCGGTGAACCTTCATAACCTCAGGCACCCTCAGTTCATGTTGATTGAGTTGATGCTCATTCGTCTTCTTATTCGGAGAACAATTGCTCCAAATTTCAGCAGCAAAGATGGGCTGAGCAAGGAGATCGAAAAATCAAGGGCAAGAACAGCAAGAACGTGATTTCGAGCAATGAACTGGTGTTTTGTCGGGAGAGAGAAGAAAGTGGGAAGTGAGAGAGTGAGTGGAGGGCCAGGGGTGGCCCACACCATGGCCAGGCGTGCCCCTGGGCTGACCGCGCCACCAGGTGGTGTGCCTGCCTGGTGGGCCCCCCTGGTACCTTCTAGGCACTCCTCTGCCCCTTTTTTCACGTAAAAATTTAATATGAATTTTCTGGAATTTTTCGAGACACTTTATTTTTGAGCAATTTTCAGGTATAGATGAATGATTTTCTAACGGAAAAAGGTTTTTGGAATGATGCAATGAAAAAACAAGGCTAAAACTTTAGAAGTTCTAAGCCACTCTAACTAGCAAGCAATTAACAACAGAAAAGTAAACTAAACGAAAGCAAAAAACTAAAATAGATAGAATAGAAGTAAGCGGAGATAATCATGGTGAAAACATTGTTTTGTTTAATGAAATCCTTTTGTTAACAAGGTTGATCAGGTCTTGTTACCAAAACTATTTATATGAAACAAAACTTTGTATTCCACTAATGATTATGTTACCTCAACCTTGATAGCAATGGTCCCAATCATAATAGTTTCAAATTTTTCTCTTGGTATGGGACAATATATATCTCCAACTTGAATGCCCTCAATATGTTCAATTGAATTTAAACCATAAGTCCTATCAATCTTCTTGGGGAAATAGACAGTATGCTCCTTGTCATTAACATTAAAGGTCACCTTTCCTTGATTACAATTATTAACAACTCCTGCAGTATTAAGAAAAGGTCTCCCAAGAATAATAGACATATTATCATCCTCAGGCATTTCAAGCACTACAAAATCAGTTAATATCAAGCAATTATGAGCCACTTGAACAGGTACATCCTCACATATACCAATAGGAATAGTGGTAGATTTATCAGCCATTTGCAAAGATATATCAGTTGGTATCAGTTTTTCTAGTTGAAGTCTCTTATAGAGAGAAAAAGGCATGACACTAACTCCTTCTCCCAAATCACACAAAGCAGTTCTAACATAACTATTCTTAATAGAGCAAGGAATAGTTGGAATCCCTGGGTATCCAAGTTTCTTTGGAACCTTGCCATTAAAGGAATAATTAGCAAGCAAAGTAGAAATTTCTTCATTAGGGATCTTACTTTTATTTGAGACAATATCCTTCATATACTTTGAATAAGGAGGAAATTTAATAGCATCAGTCAAAGGAATTTGCAAGAATAAAGGTTTCATCCACTCACAAAACTTATTATAGTGTCCATATTCCTTTGACTTGTGTTTCTTATCAGGGAAAGGCGTAGGTTTTTGGACCCAAGGCTCTCTTTCACTACCATGTTTCTTAGCAACAAAATATTCTTTAGTGTATTTAGTATTCTTAGTGTGCTTTTCAGGTTCTTCTTCAACTTTTTCTTTATCAGAACATCATTTTCTTCATTACCACTTTCAGTTTCATCATCGGAGACAGATATACTATTAGGATCCTTAGCGGGTTCAGAGGGTTCTACAATAGTTTTATGTTTCTTTTTTCTTTTCTTACGAGTAGTACCACTATTTTCAGCTTGTTGAGAATCCTGCTCGATTCTTTTGGGATGCCCCTTAGGATATAGAGGATCCTGGGTAGCAGCACCACTTCTAGTTCTAATTTCATAAGCATGTTTTTCTTTAGCAGCATTAACTAGCAAGTATTTTTGTACCTTAATAAATTGATCAATTTGAGTTTGAACCATTTGAAAATGTTTAACAAGCATTTTAACATCATTAGAGGTTCTTTCCACAATATCCTTCAACTCAAAAATAGCTCTAGTGGTTTCCATTAGATGATTTTGCACCCTTTTATTAAAATTATCTTGCTTAACAATAAAAATATCAAATTCTTCTAAGTATTGATCAGGAGGTTTAGAGTAAGGGATATCACCTTCATCAAAATGTTGGAGAGAGTGTACCTCAATAGTGGATGAATGGGGAATTGGCTTACATAATTCTTCTATAGGAGGTAAATTCTTGACATCTGCAGCTTTAATTCCCTTCTTCTTAAGACATTTCTTAGCTTCCTTCATCACTTCATCATTTAGTTCAATAACTCCCCTCTTCTAGATGTTGGTATAGGCGCAGGAATAGCTGGTTCAGGTATAATTGTTTCAAGTATAGCTGGTTCAGGAGGAGTCCAATCTTCATAATTCTTGCTTATTTTAGCCATTAATTCCTCAGCTTCCTTGGGAGTCCTATTCCTGAAAACACAATCAGCACAACTATCCAGGTATGTCCTAGATTCTTCAGTCAGACCATTATAAAATATATCAAGAAGCTCATTCTTAGGTAATGGACATCTAGCCTATGCATGAATCAAAGCACAAAACCTTGCCCATGATTCAGGCAATATCTCTTTTTCTCCCTGTTTAAAATCAAAAATTTCCTGCAAAATAGCATGTCTAGCACTAGGAGGAAAATATTTCTGCAGGAAAGTACTAATCAAGCAATCAACACTATCAATAGATCTAGGAGGTAAATTATTAAACCAAGTTTTAGCTTCTCCTTTTAGTGAAAGGGGGAAAATCTTAGCAACAAAGTAGGTGTGCATCTTAATATCATCGGAAAACATATGTAGGATAGATCAAGAGAGAAATCATAATCTTTATCTTTAATGTTTATATGGGAGAAGCGACAAACTTAGCATTAGGAGCCAATTTGGGTTTAATGGTACGCCTCTCAAGGAGACTCTTAGCAGCACTCCTGTCATGGGTGTTTTGACATTCTTTAATAAATTCATCGGTCATCTCAATATAACCGTCTCCAATATCATAGCTTTCTCTAGACTTAGGTGAACTAACAGGTGTAGTAGTGTCTTCATTAGGAGTTTTAGTATTTCCAGCTATAGTTCTAGCACTCATAGCATCTAGGAAAGGACCTAATGAACCACTCTTATCAAGCACAGTGGAAGCAGCATCATAAGTATCAGAAGTTTCAGATTCAGCAGTAGTAGCAGTGTGTGTAGCATGTGTATGTGGCGGTGTAAGGAACTTACTCATAACAGATGGGGAATCAAGAGCAACCGAGGTGTTCAGAACCGTAACTCTTCTTGTAGTGGATGGTAAAATAGGAACCTTGCCATCACGAGACTTACCCATGATGGACGGATGGCAGCGAACAATAATGATTCCAAGTGGACTTGATAAATAAATTTATGCTCCCCGGCAACGGTGCCAGAAAATAGTCTTGATGACCCACAAGTATAAGGGGTGTATCGCAGTATTTTCAAGGGAAGTGAAACCCAATTTATTGATTCGACACAAGGGGAGCCAAAGGAAATTTATAAGCCTTAACAACTGAGTTTTCAATTCAGCTGCACCTGGAAACAATCTTGCTCACAGCAGTTTATCAGTAGCAACAGTTTTGTAGTATGAATAGTAAAGTAATAGCAGTAGTAAAAGTAAAGACGATAGTAACAATTGTAGTAAATAGTAGGATTAGAGCGCGGTAGGCATAGGGATGGATGGACGGGCGTTGCATGGACAAGACAATTCATATAGCAATCAAAACATAGGGCAATTGCAGATAAATAAGATAAAGCATCCAATTACTAGATAATCATAGGCATGTGTTCCATATATAGTCATACGTGCTCGCAATGATAACTTGCACAACATCTTTTGTCCTGCCAGCCCGTTTGCAGCAGGGCCTCAAGGGAACTACTAGCAATTAAGGTGCTCCTTTTAATAGAGCATCGGAGCAAAGCATTAACACTTCGTGAACACATGTGATCCTCACATCAAAGCCATTGCCTTCGGTTATCCCGATTTCTGTTACTTCGGGGCCTTTGGTTCCGGACAACAACGTGTGTATACAACTTGCAGGTAAGACCATAAACAATACTATCATAATTAATCAATAACATGTTCAGATCTGAAATCATGGCACTAGGGCTCTAGTGACAAGCATTAAGCATAACAAGTCGCAACAAAGTCAAAAAGCACTAATAGACGATACTAGGCACCATGCCCTAACAATCTGATGCCATTAGATGAACGATCTCATCCAATCCCTACCATCCCCATAGCCTATAGAAGGGGATTACTCACTCATAAATGGGGGAAACATGGATGGTCGATGGAGAAGCGATGGTGATGATGATGGCGATGATCTCCTCCAATTCCCCATCCCGGCAGGGTGCCAGAACGGAGTTTCTGGTTCCGAATCGTGGAATCTGGTGGTGGCGGCGGAGCGGAACTCTTTCTGGAAAAACATCAAACCCCCCCCTGAGTTTTTAGGTCAGAAGGAAACTTATAGGCGAAGAGGGAGACCGAGGGGGTGTCTGGGGCGGCCAGACAACCCCCTGGCGCGGCCAGGTGGTGTGGCCAGGACCTAGCCCCAATCCGTCTCGTATTCTGGCTTCGTGAGTCTTCTGGTGAAATAGGATTTTTGGCATATTTTCCAGGATTTTTCCTCATAGTTGATTTTCTGCACAAAAACTAGACACCAAGGTAATTCTGCTGAAAACAACTTCAGTCCGTGTTAGTTGCATCCAATTCACACAAGTTTAGAGGAAAAACAATAGTAAAAGTGTTCGGGAAAGTAGATACGTTTTGGACGTATCATGCAGTGTGTAAGATGGGGAGTAAAATGTGTGAAGCACGCGCCTGAGATGCGGCCAGGCGGCATCGGCCAGTGAGCATAAACTAAACGGAGATGGGGAAGATAGGATGGCTCTTTGAAAGAGGTTTTTACTTTTCTTCTACTGTAAGAAGCAGCTGCATCGAGGACGCCGGCTAAGCGTGAATGCATGTAAAACACGCCCCTGTGCAATAAATTAAACATGTCACTTCCTAGCGTAGTAATTTCTCGTCACGTCATCTTCTATTTTCATACTAGTATTAGGGCATCACCTATGGTGGCAGAAATTGTCTATCAGATGGGAGGTTTTAAGAAAAAGCTTTTGATGTACTACTGAATTCCTGGGTAGCCTAAAAAGTATTTGGAAAATTTTAAGATCAATCTATCTATCGTGCTTACTTCTAGTTAAAATTTGACACGGTCAGTGGGAGTACGGTTTACATCGAAGACCTCAAAAAAGAGAAAATTACATAGAGCTCCGTGAACTTAGCACAAAGGGACCTAAAGTTAAGCAAGGAAAAGCACTTGGGTCCTTCTCGAGCGAGAAACACTGCCATACCCTCGTACTACTGTATTTGCTACACACAAACACACAAAACGCTCCTCACACTTTCGAACTAGCATGCTGGGGGTGTGCTTGGTGCTTCCTCTTTGCAGGGTGTGAAATGGAACAACAATGCAGGTCGACGCACGTGGGTAGCACCACGTTGTAGACGAGAGATCAGCGGGACAGCAGGGTGTGTGTGGATGGTGATGAGGCAGGAAAGGAGAGAGAAAACACAATTTGTTTTGCATGCATATATATATATAGTAAAGGTCCCGAAATTTTTATAATAGGTTCAACTTCTTGCTAAGATTCTACATCTTGAAAACTTAACAAAATTATATTAGGTCAAACTTGAGATAGAAGTAAGCATGTGATAGATAGCTCTTGGATTAGTTGTCTTGTCGAAGGTAGATGGGTGCATCTTCTTTTTGTAAACGATGTTCTAGGTGTGAGTTTCCAACTATCAGGAAAGAACATTTTCAATTTTCCCATGTTTTGCGAATTTTAAAACTTCCTAGCTAACTCTATCGACTTTAATGAGACTCTATGCCAATTTAACGAAATTAGGTCAAATTTGAACTACAACTAAATTATAGATTGCTTTGGAAGTTTTACAAAAAAGCTTTTGGTGGTTTTCGATGTACTAAATTCCTGGTTAGAGCTTCAAAAGTTTGTTGGGACATTTTAAGAGGAATCTATCTATCGCGCTTACTAGTAGTTAAAATTTGATATGGATGATGGGAGAAAGTACAATTTGCATCGAAGACCTAAAAAATTTTACAAAGAGGTCCATAAATTTAGCATAAAGGGCTCTAAGTTAAGCAAGGAAAAGCAGTCTGGTCCTTCTCGAGAGAGCAACTTAGCCATATACCCTTCGTACTAGTGTACTTGCTTCACGCACACACAAAAATGCTCCTCACACTTTCAAACGAGCGTGTTGGGGTGTGCTTGGTGCTTCCTCTTTGCAGGGTGTGAAATGTAACGACAAGGCAGGTCGACGCACGTGGGTAGCACCATGTTGTGGACGATGGAGAGGTCAGTCGGTCGGGGTGTGTGGGGATGGTGATGAGGCAATGTGAAGGAGAGAGAAAACACAACTTTTTTTGCGTGCATATCTTATCTTACCACTATATAGTGCACGAATAACTTTGAATGTTGACCGTTGTATCAAGACTCGTGAATCCCAGCATTTCTAGCCGTTGGATCTTCTTTTCCATTCTAGCTTCTAGAAGAATCTATTGATAGTCTTCGACATAATTAATGCTATGCACAAACCTCAAAACACACTTCTCCATCATACTAGAAGCTTCTCCCTTGTTTCTCTAGACCATGTTATCAAAATTTTCATGTCTTAGGTAGCTAAATAATCTTTGATTTCTACATGATGATACAAAGTACAAGGACCAAATATACACCCATACTTTATAGATGTTGATCAAATTTATATTTTTTTGTGCTTTACCAATTATAATTGTATATAGTGATGATGATATGTCATACGTCTACTATCCGAGTCTCACGTGCAACTTACTAGTAGCTAATAATCGTTGACTTCTATATGATCTTACCACTATATAGTGTACAAACAACTTTGAATATTGACTATTGGATCAAGACTTGCGATCCAACATTTCCGACCATTGGATCTTCTTTTCCATTCTAGCACCTTGAAGATTCTATTGATAGTCTTCATTACAAACCACTATATTGTGTACGAATAACTTTGAATATTGACCATTGGATCAAGACTTGCGAATCCCAGCTTTTCAAGCCGTTGGATCTTCTTTTCCATCCTATCATCTAGAAGATTCTATTGATAGTCTTGGGCATAATGATATGCACAACCTCAAAACACACTTCTCCATCATACTAGAATCTTCTCCCTTATTTCTCTAGACCATGTTATCAAAAAATTCATGTGTTAGGTAGCTAATAATCTTTTACTTCTACATGATGATACAAAGTACAAGGACCAAATATATACACCCATACTTTATAGATGTTGATCAAATTTATATTTTTTGTGCTTTACCAATTATAATTGTATATAGATATGTCATACGTCTACTATCCGAGTATCACGTGCATGGCACGTGCAACTTACTAGTATATAGTAAAGGTTATGAAATTTTGACAAGAGGTTCAACTTCTTGCTAAGACTCTACATATTGACAACTTACTGAAATTAGGTCAAAATTTAGCTACAAGCAAGCATGATAGATAGCTCTTGGAATAATTGTCTTTTTGAAGGTAGATGGTGGGTGCATCTTCTTTTACTAAACGATGTCGTCGGTGTGAGCATCCAACTATCAAGAAAGAACATTCTTGATTTTCCCATGTTTTGCGAATTTTAAAAATTCCTAGCTAACTCTATCGACTTGACTGAGACTATGTGCCAATTTATCGAAATTAGGTCAAGTTTGAACTATAAGTAAATTGAGGTTGCTTTGGAAATTTTTCGAAAAAACTTTTTGGTGGTTTTTGATGTACTAAATTCCTGGTTAGCTTCAAAAGTTTTTTGGAAAATTTTAAGAGGAAACTATCTATCGTGCTTACTTGTAGTTAAAATTTGACACGATTGGTGGTAGTATGGTTTAGATCAAAGACCTCAAAAAAGAGAAAATTACATGTAGAGGTCCATAAATTTAGCACAAAGGGCCCTAAAGTTAAGCAAGGAAACGCAGGTGGGTCCTTCTCGAGCGACAAACTGAGCCATATCCTTCGTACTACCGTACTCGCTTCACACAAAAAATGCTCCTCACACTTTCGAACCAACGTGACAGGGGATGTGCTTGGTGCTTCCTTTGTGTAGGGTGTGAAATGGAACGACAAGGTAGGTCGACGCATGTAGGCAGCACCACATTGTGGATGAGGGAGAGATTAGCCGGCACAGGTGTGCGTGGATGGTGATGAGGTAGTGAAGAAGGAGAGAGAAAAAATAATTTGTTTTGCGTGCATATATATAGTAAATAAAATATCCTGAAATTTTGACAACACGTTCAACTTCTTACTAAGAAATTGCATCTTGACAACTTAGCGAAATTAGGTCAAATTTGAGCTACAAGTTAGCGTGATAGATTGCTCTTGGATTAATTGTTTTTTCAAAGGTAGATGGCTGTATCTTCTTTTAGTAAACGATGTCGTTGGTGTGAGTTTGCCAACTTTCAGAAAAGAACATTCTCAATATTCCCATGTTTTGCAAATTTTAAAATTCCTAGCCAACTCTGCTACATAAGTAAGGGAGGCAGCGCGAGACTTTCAAAAAAAGCAGCGCAAGATCAGCGCAGAAGAGCACTTGAAGGCGGTGTGATGTAAGAGCAAAGCCATGATGGGCTACTGACACGAGGTACAGGGTACACTCCAGTAGTAGTAAATGTATGGACCTACTACTAGTAGGAGTATATGCACGCAAAACAAGTTGCGCTTTCTCTCTCCTTCGCTGGCTCTTACCATCTATCCTCCATCGATTTCTTCTCTGCAGCCGCGGGTGCATAGTCCGGCTTGTCTCTTCCTCATCCATAACAGGTTCAACTTCTTGATAAGATTTTACATCTTGATAGTTTATCAAAATTAGGTCAAACTTGAGCTACCAGTAAGCGTGATAGATTGCTCTTCAATTAATTGTCTTTTCGAAGGTATATGGGTGCATCTCTTCTTGTAAAAGTAGTGTAGTCGGTGTGAGTATCCAACTACCAGGAAAGAACATTCTCGATTGATGACGACTGGTTTGGCCTCTAGCTAAGATTTTGCATCTTCCTCAAAGAAAAAAAAGATTTTGCGTCTTGAAAATTTTGAACACCTTTTGAAAACGATCACATAAAATAGGGAGAGAAGGGAAATGATATTTCTATTCTCTATGGGCAACCCACAAGCTTGAGGTGCACCTTAGGCTTAAAGATAACTTTATTTTTTCCACTGTGTATAAGGTGAACCTTAGGGCACCCACAGTGTTGTGCTAAAAGTGGTTCTATATTGCCTTTTTAGCTTTTGGAACTAGTTCCTCCCATTGTGGGGGTAGTTCCAAATTTGAGAAAGGAGGCAACCAGAGCAAGTTGGTGCGTCGATGCTAAATTGCAGTATCAAAATAAAATAACATATACCTTCCAACTGCCAACGAATTGGACATGCAGTAGTAGACTAGAATGCCTTTTTCTTATATTGCTTCATGTGGTGTTGGGACCCACAGTACAAGGATTTAGCTATTGCCAACATTGTGGAGCTCTTGCCAATTTTCGCATTGTTGCCAAATTGCCCCTTTTGTCTTATTTGGCCAAGCCAACGTTGTGGCTGCCCTTAGAGGATGCCATATAGTAGGCCAATTTTTTTTGAACGGGTAGTAGGCCATATTAAGGTGTGCTTTCTTATAGCTTTCTTACACAATGCGGGAGTAGTACGTATATTTTTTTGCTTAGAAGTATGATCACCTCTGTCCACTTGCTATACATGCTGAGAGAAAATATCTACATCTACAATATTGAATGGACATGTTAAGAAAATATACTTTATGGTGATTCTATTGATATCAATTTAGTACTCTAAATTTTTATATTTTTGAGTATAATCATGGTCAAATTTAAAAAAGACTTTTGACTAATCCTTAGGCGCCTTATATTTTGGCGGAGGGAGTACTATTCAACACGAATCTAGTTGCTCTATACCATTGGATCTAACAGCCCAACGGTCATGATTAGTGCTATAGATCCAATTTAAAACTGCTCCACTATACTAGTATAAGTAGAGAGAATACAGTCTAGTGTGCTATGAAATTTTGGGGGTGGTGACATGATGGTTCTAGAACATGCATGGTGGAGTTTCTTCTAGGTACTATTCAACACGAATCCAGCTTCTCTGAACCATTGGATCCAACAGCCCAACGGTCAGGATTGGTGCGATGGATCCAATTCAAAACTGCTTCACTATAGTAGTAGAGATAGAGATATCTTATCTTATCTTATGACTATATAGTGTACGAATAACTTTGAATATTGACCGTTGGATCAAGACATGTGAATCCCAACATTTCCAGCCGTTGGATCTTCTTTTCCATTCTAGAATCTACAAGATTCTATTGATAGTCTTCAGCATAATGGATGCTATGCACAAACCTCAAAACATACTTCTCCATCATACTAGAATTTTATCCCTCATAGCTAATAATTATTGACTTCTACATGATCTTATCTTATCTTACCACTATATAGTGTACGGATAACTTTAAATGTTGACCGTTGGATCAAGACTCGTGAATCCCAGCATTTCTAGCCGTTGGATCTTCTTTTCCATTCTAGCATCTAGAAGATTCTATTGATAGTCTTGAACACAATGGATGCACTATGCATAAACCTCTCAAAACGCACTTCTCCATCATACTAGAATATTCGCCCTCGTTTCTCTAGACCATGTTACCAAATATTTCAAGTGTTAGGTAGCTAATAATATTTGACTTCTACACATGATGATACAAAGTACAAGGACCAAATATACACCCATACTTAAGAGATGTTGATCAAATTTATAATTTTTTGTGCTTTACCAATTATAATTTTATATAGTGATTATATGTCATACGTTTACTATCTGAGCCTTATTAAGGTGTGCTTTTTTACACAATGCGGGAGTAGTACGTATATTTTTTTGCTTAGACATATGGTCACCTCATCCCACGCTATTGTACATGCTGAGAGAATAAATTTGGCGGGGAAGGCGGCAAAGAAGAGAAGTTGAAGGCAGTTCCATGTCAGAGCAAAGTTATGATGGATTTCTGACACGAGGTACTCCTGCGGCCTTACAGTGTACTGCACTATGCTAGTACTAGGAAAATTCAGGACCTATGCACGCAAAACAAATTGTGTGTTTTCTCTCTCCTTTGCTGCCTCTCACCATCCATCCTCCCTCTCTCCTACCCTTTCCCCTCGCGCACCGGCCCGGCTGATCTCTCCCTCGTCCATAGCGTGGTGCTGCACACATGGCCTTGGTATGGTGGCTCTCTGTCTCTAGCGTGTTCGGCATCCGTGTTGGTGTGGAGTAGGGACGAGGAGTACATAGGAAGGAAACCACTTTGGTCCTTGGCGGCAAAAAAATTCAAACTTTTCCGGTTTTCGAAATTTTTACTTGCTTCCCAAACATCGGGAGGGAAGGTTATCCAAAAGATCGGCCATTCGCAGTACTTCTTGTCTTATATTTATCTTGTCTTATCTCTTACAATACCATACCATACCACTGTATAGTGTACGAATAACTTCGAACATTGATCGTTGGATCCAGACTGGCAAATCCAAACATTGCTAACCGTTGGATCTTCTTTTCCATTCTTATCATCTACAAAGATTCTACTGATAGTCTTTAGCGATGAACGCTAGTATGCGCAAACTTCAAAACACACACTTCATTGCTTAGTTTCAGGGTCCTTGTGCTAAATGCATGGACTTGGGTGCAATTTTCATTTTTATGAGGTCCTTGATGTAACTTGTACTTCCACCGACCGTGTTAACTCTCAAGCACCTCGCTCCTACGAGACCTACCACAGTTAAAACAAAATGCAATCGCCCCAATTATCAAACAAACTGGACCACAATTTCTTATTCGTAATACCCAAGTTTTTTGTACTAGGATTTTTCAAGCTTCCTAGCTAACTTCACACACTTCAGTGACTTCTTGTCGATTAACGAAATTAGGTCAAATTTGTGCTACAAGTAAGCGCGATAGATTGCTCTTGAATTAAATGTATTTTCAGAGGTAGATGGGTGCATCTTCTTGTAGTAAACAATGTCATCACTGTGAGTTTCCAACTATTAGGAAATAAAATTCTCAGTTTTCCGAGTGATAACGAGATGGTTCTTTTCCGTAAAGAAAGCTCGGAGCAGAATATGGATCTCAATGCCATAAGCCAAGCTTCTAGACATATTAAGTGGACCAACGTGTTTTACTTACGATTCCCATACGTTTTTTGAGTTTTGAAACTCTATAGCTAATTAACTCCGCCCACTTGAATGACTACATGCCGTTTTATCGAAATTAGTTCAAACTTGAACTATAACTACATTGTAGGTTGCTCTGAAAGTTTTACGAAAAAAGCTTTTGGAGGTACCGTACTGATCCGGAGGGGTGTCACAATCAATATATGAGAAAAAACCGAGAGTTTTGATAACAGGTTTGACTTCTTGCTAAGATTTTGCATCGCATGACAGTATTTAATGAAATTGGGTCAAACTTGAGCTAAAAGTATGAGCGATAGATTGCTATTGAAATATATGACTTTTTAGGGAGGTAGATGGGTGCATTTTCTTGTAGTAAACAGTGTCGTCGGTAAGGTGTGATTTTCGAACTATATCAGGAAAGAAGATTCAATTATTCTCAATTTTTCGAGTGATGATGAGCGAGGTTGTTCTTTTCCTAAAAAAATGTCCGAAGAATAATATTGGATTTGAATGCCAGGAGCCAAGTTTACCGACATATATAGTGGACCAACATGTTGTACCAATAATTCCCATGTTTTATTTCTGAGTTTTCAAGCTTCCTAGCTAACTCTGCCCATTTAACCGGATGACTTCATGTCGATTTATCGAAATTAGGTCAAATATGAAACTACAAGTAAATTGTAGGTTGCTTTGAAAGTTTTATGAAAAATATTTTGGAGGTACCCATCGAGGGGTCATAATTAATATATCATAAAACACTGAGAGTTTTGAAGATATGTTCAACTTCTTGCTAAGATTTTTCATCTTAACATTTTAACAAAATTAGGTCAAACTTGAGCTACAAGTAAGCATGATAGATTTATCTTGAACTAAATGTATTTTCAGAGGTAGATTGATGCACCTTGTTGTACTAAACAATGCCATCAGTGTGAGTTTCCAACTATCAGGAAAGAACATTCAATTCTACATTTTCTGAGTGAAGACGAGCGAGGCTACTAGTTGTTCTTTTCCATAAAGAGAAGTCCAAAGAATATTGGATGTGGATGCCACAAGCCAAGTTGACAGACCTATATATATATAGTGGATCGACAACATGTTGTACTTGTGATTCCCATGTTTTTTGGGTTTTGAAGCTTTCTATAGCTAACCCCGCACATTTGAATAACTTTATGTCGATATCTTGGAATTAGGTCAAATTTGAAACTACAAGTAAATTGTAGGTTTTGCTTTGATAGATTTACGAAAAAGCTTTTGGACGTACCCATCGAGGGTTCAAAATTAATATACCAGAAACCAGCGAGAGTTTCGACGATAGGTTCAACTTCTTGCTAAGACTTTGCATATTGGTAATTTAACGAAATTAGGTCAAACTTGAGCTAGCTACAAGTAAACACCATAGATTGCTCTTGAATTAAATGTCTTTTCATAGGTAGATCATCGGTGCATCTTCTTGTAGTAAACACTGTCGTCGGTGTGAGTTTCCAACTATCAAGAAAGAACATTCAATTCTACATTTTTCGAGTGAAGAATACGAGCGAGGTTGTTCTTTTTGCTAAAGAAAAGTCTGAAGAATATTGGATGTGAATGCCATAAGACAAGTTGACATACATATATATTGGACCAACATGTTATACCAACGATTCCCATGTTTTATGAGTTTTCAAACTTCCCAGCTTACTCTGCCCATTAGAATGACTTTATGTCGATTTATCGAAATTAGGTCAAATTTGAAACTACAAGTACTAGTAAATTGCACGTGCCCCGCACGTGAGACTCAGATAATAAACATCTGGCATATCATTACTATATAAAATTATAATAGGCAAAGCGGAAAAAATATAATAGGCAAAATTTGAACTACTACAAGTAAACCGTGTAAGTTGCTTTGAAAGTTTTATGGAAAAGCTCTTAGAGGTACCCATTGGGGGGCGCGCGCGGGGGGTGGGGGATGGGGAAATTAATATACTACCAGAAACCAAAAGAGCATTCTGACGGCAGGTTCATCTTCTTGCTAAGATTTTGCGTCTTGACAGTTTAATGAAATTAGGTCAAACTTGAGCTACAACTAAGTGCGATAGATTGCTCTTGAATTTATTGAAAATAGGTCAAACTTGAACTACATGTTATAAATTGCATGTTGCTTTGAAAGTTTTGTGAAAAAAGCTTTTGGAGGTACCCATCGATCGGTTAATTAATATATCAGAAACCACAGAGAGTTTTGACGAGTGGTTCGACTTCTAGCTAAGATTTTGCATCATGAAAATTTTGAACACCTTTTGAAAATGATCACATGAAATAGGGAGAGATGGGAAATCATATTTCTATTCTCTATGGGCAACCCATAAGCTTGAGGTGCACCTTAGGCTTAAAGATAACTTTATTTTTTCCACTATGTATAAGGTGAACCTTAGTGGATGCCACATAGTAGGCCATTTTTTGAACGGGTAGTATGCCATATAAAGGTGTGCTTTTTTACACAATGCGAGAGTAGTATATTTCTTTGCTTAGACATATGGTCACCTATGTCCACGCATTGTACATGCTGAGAGAATAAAAGGTTGGCAGGGGAAGAGGGCAGCAACGAAGAGAAGTTGAAGGTTGTTCCATGTCAGAGCAAAGTTATGATGGCTTTCTGACACGAGGTACTCCTGCGGCCTTACAGTGTACTACTACTACACTATGCCAGTACTAGTAAAGTTCAGGACCTATGCACGCAAAACAAATTGTGTGTTTTCTCTCTCCTTCACTGCCTCTCACCATCCATCCTCCCTCTCTCCTACCCTTTCCCCTCGCGCACCGGCCCGTCTAATCTCTCCCTTGTCCACAGTGTGGTGTTGTGCACGTGTGCCTTGGTATGGCAGCTCTATGTCTCTGGCGTGTTCAGCAGCCGCGTTGGTGTGGAGTAGGGATGAGGAGTACATAGGAAGGAAACCACTTTGGCCTTGGCGGCAAAAAAATCCAAAATTTTCTGGTTTTCGAAATTTTCACTTGCTTCCCAAACATCGGGAGGGAAGGTTACCCAAAAGATCGGCAAACATCGGGAGGGAATGCAATTTTGAACCCGTTTTGAACATTGATCACATTGAATAAACGAAAAACAAAAAACAAGAACTTTACTCATGATGTACTATCATGTCTTATGCACCACGTGCCATGAAAACTGTAATCATGGGATTAGATAAGTTTTGGAAAAATAGCTTCACAATATTGTCCTACTATGTGTATAGACACTATTGGGTTTATTTCAGCCCGAACGACCAAGGTCCTCAAGGCCAAATTGACATCATAGTTTACAATTTGATAGAGTTCCCACGATAGTTTGGTAGATGGGTGCATATTGGCGTAGTAAGCATTGTTGCATGTGGGAGTTTCTAACAATTAGGAAAAAGAGAATTTCAATTTTCCCAGTGGGGACGGTGATGTTTTTTATGATGAAAGTCCAAATAATATGGTTCAGAATGCCACAAGACAATGGTTAACACATACTGTAGTTGATCATGCTTCCTATCTAACTTCGGCTAAAAGTTTACATATTACGATGGGTCGTGACACGCGGTACTAGTACACATACTACTACGTAGTATATTTTCTCTCTCCTTCGCCCCCCTCTCACCATCCATCCACTATCCTCTCCATTTCTTCTTGCTTCTCGTGTATGGTTTCATGCAATGATTATACTTCTAGTCTGAGATGCACCGGTGCATAAAAAGATGAGGCCCACACTATACCACCATCAATCAAGTTCGGTGCAGTGACGCAACTTTGTGAAGAGTATACGTATACTAGTAGTACTGTAGCTAGATAAGTACTACTATAGACACTTAATTTTTAACGGAGGAAATAAGAGACACCAAGTAATTCAACATGATCTGCATGATTCTCTTCATTTTTAGATAAAGCGGGGCGCCTCCTGAATTCTCTGGGCCGAGAAAAATCAAGAACCGATAAGTCTAGTATAATCCTTTTTTATTGACGGGATGAGTCTGGTACAATATATTTATGATATTTTGGGATAGTTTTCAGGGTATTAACACAATCACGACTATAAATAGACATTATAAATTGCAACAGTACGCACCCCTACTTTCACCCAATACACCCAACCCACCGTTGCTTAGAACTCGATCTTTCTCTATTTCCTTCCAAAATGTCATATGATAACTCTCTCTAGAACACGTTGATTGACCTGACAAATGGGAATAGCCCCGAAACTCCACTTCGAAGCCCAGACTCAGTCGATGGTCCATGGCTGCCGCTGCTGTCTGACTCCTCTAATGAAGAAGATAGCCACTGACAACACTTTTTCAAAGGGACACCACCACCAACGACGAGTGACTCTGATAAGACAAAAGATGAGACTGAGGAAGAGGATGAGTCTGAGGTAGACCTTGAGGAGGTGGCCGAAGACGACGACAGGGAGGAGGCCGAGGACGATGATGGGGAGGAGGCCAAGGACGACGACGAGGAGGTCTCTTCCCGCCCCCCACCGAAGAAGCATGCCCGAGTGCAAAACTAAATGGCGTCCAGAGAAGAGGCGGACAGTGTACTATATCTAGTAATTAAGTACGTCCGGATAATTTGGCTTAGAGTGCACTCACTATATTCTAGCAAACTATAGATATTTTCCACCGCATGTTAGTACTATATGAAAATACTTATTTCAATGTGTGTCATGATACATGGTTTTTTTGCGGGAGGGGGTGGGGTGGTAATGATACATAGTTGAAACTTAAATGGTGTCCTCTTATATTTGTGCTTGTTTGGATGAAAACTACAAACATGGATTTGGACAACTTTCAAAAAACTTGCTACACAATATGGTCATAACCATGTATGAACATTGTTCACATTTTAAGCCAAGTAACCAATGTCAAGGTCATATATGCATCACTCGTCCCGTTTTATTGGGATAAATTAAAAAAAGTAAAGAAAACAATAAAAAATGTTAAGCACTTATGTATGGTGTCCTCTTCCATAAACGATAAATATGAATTTTGACAAGGTTTAAAAACACTTCTTCACAATATGACCAGCAATGTGTAGCATACTACTTGGGTTTCAAGTTAAATAATGACAAAGGTCGTGTCCATTTCGGGTAGACGGGGTGCATCTTGGCATGGATACTAATGTTGTTAATTGGACTTTTCAACTTTTATGTATAGAATTTTGTTAAATTATTTTAGAAGTGCCACATATAATTATTTTTTAAAGAAAAGGCAAAGAGTATGGCTCCGAATGCCACAACACACTAAATTTGACATAAAATAGAGTATGTTTCATGGTTAACAAGTTTCATGAATTTTCAGACCTTCTAGCTAATTTCGCATAATTAAATGACATTTTGTCAATAAAACCAAAGTAGGTAAATTTTGATCTACAAGTGCATGATATATTGCTTGTAAATTTGTCAGAAATTCATATAGTACTAATTATTATACCCACGCAGTCATACTGAAAACCCACTATTGTTTTGAAAGATACAACTTCTTTGTATGAATTTTCATGCTAACACATCTAACCATGTTTCAAAAAAGTGAAAGAAAATAAGGAAACATGCACACAGCCTTTTAGTAGTAGTACTCCTATTAAAAATTCATACTTGTAAAACAGTAAAGACGACGCTGTTAAAGTTTCAATACAAGGGACCTAGGCACCTTCATCGGCCCTCCACAATTAACCTTTCTTCCTCTTAGACTTTGCAGCTATGGCTCCGAACACCGGAGTTCCCCATGGGAATAAGAAGACCCAGGTGGTGGCAACAAAGGCCGTGGAGAAAAAGAAGACATGTCGCCGATTTCTGAATCCTTCTCTGGCCACTCCAAGTCGCAGTCTCGCACCAGGCAGCCGCATGAAGAAGCAGGTGTCGAGGTCTGTCAAGGCCGGGCTGCATTTTCCCGTCAGCCGGATCGGGCGCTACCTCAAGGAGGGTCGGTACTCCCAGTGCATAGGCTTCAGGGCTCCCATCTACCTCGTGGCCGTTCTCAAGTACCTCACCGCCGAGGTGCTGGGGCTCGCTAGGCAAGCCGCGAAGGACAGCAAGAAGATCTGCATCATCCTGAGGCATGTGATGCTCGGCGTCATGCCCGACGAGGAGCTCAGCAAGCTGTTGGCCGGTGTTACCATCTCGCACAGCAGCGTGCTGCCTAGCATCCATGAGTCCCTTCTTGGCGATGGTACCACGGAGGATGCAGCCAAGTTGCCCATGAAGGATGCTGCCAAGTCGCCTGAGAAGACCGCGGAGTCCCCCTAGAACTCATTAAGTTGTAGTACTACTACTACTCCTTATGTGTTTGGGTTTACTTTGTTTGCAGTTTGGTTAATATTTCTAAACAGAGAGAGTATTACTCAGCATATTAGGTTTAGTCAAAGTCAACCGTTACAAAGTTTGACCAACTATATACAGTATTAAATAGTATACTCATTGGAAAAAATCAATATATAGTAAACAATGTCGTCGGTGTGAGTTTTGAACTATCAAGAAAGAACATTCAATTCTCAATTTTCCGAGAGATGACAAGCGAGGTTGTTATTTTTCGTCAAGAAAGTCCGAAGAATATGGATCTAAATGCCACAATCTAGGTTTTCAGACATATATTTATATATAGTGGACCGACATGTTGTACTGGCGATACCCATGTTTTATGTGCTTCCAAACTTCCTATCTAACTCTACCAACTTGAATGACTTTATCCTGATTTATCAAAATTATATTAGGTTCAATTTGAACTACAAGTAAATTGTAGGTTGCTTTGAAAGTTTCATGAAAAAGCTTTTGGAGGTACCCTTCGAGCGAGGGGTGAATTAATATATCAGAAACCACTATGAGCTTTGATGATAGGTTCAACTTCTTTCTAAGATTTTGCATCTTGCCAATTTAACAAATTTAAGTCAGAATTGAGCTACATGTAAGCGTGATAGATTGCTCTTGAATTAAATATCTTTTCGGAGGTAGATGGGTGCATCTTCTTGTAGTAAACAATGTCGTCGGTGTGAGTTTCCAATTATTAGGAAAGACCATTATCAATTTTCTAAGTGATGTCAAGATTATTTTCTCTCGTAAAGGAAGTTCGAAACAATATCAATCTAAATGCCAGAAGCCAAGTTTTCCCCCCCACACACACATATATATATAGTGGACCAACATATTGTACTTATGATTTCCTATGTTTTATGAATTCTCAAACTCGCTACCTAACTTCGCCCACTTGAATGACCTTATGTCGATTTATCAAAATTAGGTCAAATTTGAACTACTACAAGCAAATTCTAGGTTATTGTGAAAGTTTTATGAAAAAGCTTTCGAAGGTACCCATCGGGGGGTCACAATTAATATATGACAAACCATCTAACGAGATTTTTTAGGCAAATTCAACTTGTTGTTAAGATTTTGCATCTTGCCAGTTTAACAAAACTAGGCCAAACTTTAGCTACAAGTAAGTGCAATAGATTCCTCTTGATTTAAAAGTCTTTTCGGAGGTAGATATAGGTGCATCTTCTTGTAGTAGACAATGCTGCTAGTGTAAGTTTCCAACTATGTTAGGAAAGAACATTCTTAATTTTTTGAGTGATGACTAGATTGTTCTTTCCCCTAAAGAAAGTCCAAAGACTATGGATCTGAATGCCACAAGCCAAGTTTTCACACATATATAGTGGACCAGCATGATGCAATTACGATTTACCATGTTTTATCAGTTCTCAAATGTCCTAGCTAACTTCACCCAATTGAATGATTTTATGTCGATTTATCGAAATTAGGTAAATTTTGGACTACTACAGGTAAATTGTACGTTGTTTTGAAAGTTTTATGAAAAAGCTCTTGGAGGTACCCATCGAGGGGAGGGTCAATTAATATATATCAGATACCACTGAGAGTTTTGACGACAGGTTCATCTTCTAGCTAAGATTTTGCATCGTAACTATTTAATGAAATTAGGTCAAACTTTGCTCACTGTTTCATGAAATTAGGTCAAACTTTGCTAACCGATTAAATTTGAACATTGATCGTTGGATCAAGACTGGCAAATCCAAACATTGCTAACTGTTGGATATTCTTTTCCGTTCTTAGCATCTAGAAAGATTCTACTGATAGTCTTTAGCATGATGAACACTAGTATGTGCAAACCTCAAAACACACAGTACTTCATTATTACTCGGTTTCCGGGTCCTTGTGTCAAATGCACGGACTTGGATGGAATTTTCATTTTTTTATGAGGTCCTTGATGTAACTTGTACTTCCACCGACCACTCGAGCACCTCTCTCTTACGATACCTACCATTAGATCGTCCATTCATAGTACTTCTTATCTTTATCTTGTCTCTTATCTCTTAGAATACCATATATACCACCACTACATAGTGTAGGGATTAACTTATTTTGAATATTGACCGTTGGATCTCAAGACTGGCAAATCCAAACATTGTTAACTGTTGGATCTTATTTTCCATTCTTAGCATCTATAAAGATTCTATTGATAGTCTTTACCATGATGAACACTAGTATGCGCAACCCACAAAACACACAGTACTTCATTACTCGGTTTCAGGGTCCATGTGCTAAATGCATGGACTTGGATGCAATTTGCATTTTTTATGAGGTACTTGATGTAAATTGTAATTCTACCCACCGTGTTAACTCTCAAGCACCTCGCTCTTACGAGACCTACGATAAGATCGGCCATTCGTAGTACTTCTTATCTTATCTTTAATCTTGTCTCATATCTCTTACAATACCATACCACTAGATAGTGTAGGGATTAACTTTGAACATATTAACCATTGGATCAAGACTAGCAAATTCAAACATTACTAACAGTTGGATCTTTTTTCCATTCTTATCATCGAGAAAGATTCTATCTATTGATAGTCTTTAGCACTATGAACGCTAGTATGCGCAAACCTAAAAACACATAGTACTTCATTGCTCAGTGTCAGGGTCCTTGTGCTAAAATGCATGGACTTGGATGCAATTTTCATTTTTTACAAGGTTCTTGATGTAACTTGTACTTCCATCGACCGTGTTAACTCTCAATCATCTCGCTCCTACGAGACCAACCATTATATTGGCCATTCACAGTACTCCTTATCTTACCTTTATCTTGTCTCTTATCTCTTACAATACGATGCATACCACCACTAAATAGTGTAGGGATTAACTTATTTGGACATTGACCGTTGGATCAACACTAGCAAATCCAAACATTGCTAACTGTTGGATCTTCTTTTCCATTCTAGCACCTAGGTCTGTACTCCCTCGCTCCGGCCCAAAACATAAGGCGCCTAAGTATTGGTCAAAAGTTAAACCTTACTAACTGTCAACACCCGGATTTTTAATCCCAGATGCCTGTTATGCCATACATCCCAATACCAGGATTACCATTTTTGTGAGACATAACAGATTGGATATCATTGTACATCATCCATTACAAACCATACTAAGGTCTTATAAATAAAGGATCTCATGATCTAGTCTTAATACAAACAAGCAGAGGAATAATAAGCGTAGCAGTGGGCTCCATCTTTAGTGTCACATGCAATGCTGACGATGGGAGATGATCGTAGTTGTCGTAGACGTCCTGCTGTCCATCCTCCTGGTAGTCCTCCTCATAGTATGGCCACGGGAATAGCCAGGGACAAAGCCATGAGTACTCTTTAAGTACTCGCAAACTATCACTAACAAGTAAGGTAGTTCTAGTAGGAAATCCTAAGCTCTAAGTTTATTTGCAAAAAGCTAGATTTATCTAAACTGAGTTTAGAAGTAAAGAAAAATAAGTAAATGTTCTAAATCACTTTAAGTGGGAACCTAGTTTTCATATTCACAACCCTATTGTGGTCAAGTCAAAATCATAGTTCACTTCACAAGTCATTTTGAAAACATCTGACGATGGAACGGTATGGCCACTCCAACTGTCCATGACCACGGATGCGGCTATTCGAATAGTTTGACACTCTGTAGAGGTGGTACACTTTCACCACAAAATTCGATACATCCGTCAGGGATAACCCTGAATCATCATACTTAGTATGCGGATAATCAATCATAACCTTTCCTTTACACACTCTAGTATAGGTACCTCCCCTATGACCTTGGTGTCCCAGACATGGCCATATGCCATCCTGGGCGCTGCATAGGTGGACAATTCACACTCACGAGGTAGCCTCAGCTCAAACCTCTTCCACGAGGGAACACATACTAATGCATATAAACTTCCGTCTAAGCCTTACCCAATTCAGGTATTGTGGTTGTACGGCAAAATTGGAATGGTATCGAATCCGAACCTAACCATTAGTTTTTATAAAGGGCTAAGGCTCATGCCTCAACATTTTCATCATCAAATCCATTTGTGTTTCTCAACACATGTCAAAACATTTCAATAGAATGACTCATCATTCCAAGGTTTTCATAATCATTTTCACCAAGTATTCCCATCTAAAGTGATCAAGTTTTATGCTTAGCACTAGCCACTAAGTTAAGAGTGTTCACTAATGAGGGGTGCTAATTGAAAGAACATTTCATGTTTTCCTGTGTTTTGCGTGTTAGATAACAATACTATGGAGATTATTCATGTGCGCTAAGTGTGCAGGAAGCTTTGAGGGGGGGGGGTCGGATTATCCGCCCTACCAATGGCCGGATAATCCGGCCTACCTCATTGCTCAAAGACTGCCAAGGCGCGTCACCCAGAGAGGGGGCGGATTATCTCCCGGAAAATCTGTACTGGGGGCGGTTTTTTGTTCCCCAGGCTAGATAATCCAGCTGGCACATGGGCCAGATAATCCGGCCCAGTGTTTTTGAGCAAAGCAAGCCAAGGTGCGTCGCGCGGAGTCTGGTCGGATTTTCTCCCAGAAAATCCGAACTGGGGCATTTTTCCTCCCCAGGCCGGATAATCCGGCCTTCTCATGGGGCCGGATAATCCGGCCCCCAGAAGTTCATCAAGTGAAAGCTCTGCACGACACTCAGAGAGGGGGCGGTTTTTCTACCGGATATTCCAAGATTGGGGCGGAGTTTTCCCCAGGCCGGATAATCCGGCCCTCACTTGGGCCGGATAATCCGGCCCCCACAGTCTCCAATGGCTGGTTTTGGAAGGGGTATAAGTACCCTTTTATATCATCCCAATTGTCTAACAATTTTAATGCTACTTGGTCTAGTAATATAATGGCTACTTCCTATATATAATTGTTGCATCATAATTATATCATGCTCATGTCATCATGCCACCTTGCATTTGAGCATCATATAAAACCCTTTTTGTTTTGGATCTTCTCTCATATGCATTGAAAATTGTATTTGCCTCTTGATATTGTATTTGGTTATTGATATATTGTTTAATGCCCAAGTTGAGTTGGGGGCCTATCTTTTATTCCACTCCACCACCTTTTCTTTCACCACCTTATAATTCCACCATTCCATTATCCATGAGCTTGCATTTGTTTTTCTTTTGGTATTCAATCTAGCTCATGGGAGATAGGATGGATCTACTTCTACAAATTCTTTTTCTTGGCTTTAATCCACTTTTGGGAATGCATAAGAATAATACCATGTAAATATTATTGTTTTCACAAGAATAAGCATGGCATTAATTATTTTGCATGGGCCATGCAAGAACCACCACATTCTGGTCTTTTGGATTTTATATGAATCTGTGAGTGGATCATCCCCCATATCTCTCTCTACCTCTCTTTATGCTTGATCTTGCTTGATGCATGCAAGCATCTAAAACCCTACACCCATCTCCATCCATCCCATCACCCCTTTATCTCACCCATATCTTTTCTTTTAAATAAAACTCTTATGCTTGATCATATGAGGCTTATTCTTTTCTTTCTCTCTTTCTCTCCTAGCCTAGTTCTTCTAAACCCTAATCTCTCTTACCCCTCTCTCTTTTTCTATCTCTAAACCCTAAGACCTCATCTCTCCTCTCTCTAACCTAGCTAACCCTAAATCTAGTCTCCCTCTAATCTAACCCTAGTTACACCATCTTCCCCTCTCACCTCACCTCTCCTCTCACCAACCCGAGCTACCCAACCCCAACCCTAAACCAAACCCTAGCCCGAGCCTTCCTCCTACCCTAGCTCTCTCTCTCCCTCTCTTTCTCTCCCTGCCATGAGGGCCCCCAGCCCAAGCCTCCCCACCGACCGTGCCGTCCCCACCTGGCAGCCTCCAGCACCTACCCTGCTCCTGCCCCGACCCGAGCACGTGAAGGAGAGGAGGAGAAAAGTGGCCGAAGCCACCTTTTCTCTACCCCACTCCCCCACGGCATCCTCCCCTCTCCCTCTGCTATCTACCACCACCTCCCGTCTCCTCGACCTCTCCCAGATCTCCCCAAGCCGCCCCTCCCTCTCCGTCTACCCCTACCACCATCTACCCCATCGCCGGTCACCGTCGGCCTCCACCACATCCCGTCGAACCAGGAGGCGTAGGCAAGCAGGAGATTATCGGCCAGGACGGGGAGGTCCTCTGCAGCAGCTCGGTGCATGACGTCGAGGAGGAGGAGGTATGTACCCGCCGCACACCGACGCGTCCGCGGCCAAACCCTAGAACTCTGGCCGTCTGCATCGTCGCTGATCGCCAGCTCCTCTGCCCGAACCACCACCGTCAACAGCCCACCGGTGAGCCTCCCTCTCTCCCTGACATGTCCCGCCTCGCTGTACCACCCTAGCCTCGCCGGTCTTTTCGTTGAACGGTCTCTGGGCGCCGGAGTGCGCTGGCGTCTGCACGCTCTCGCGCCGCGTAGCACCTCACCTAACCGCGTTAACCTCTCCTGTCAACTACCCCTCCCCACCGCAGTGGCTGCCGCTTCCGCGCGCGCAAGCCAGGTCCTGGGTTCGATTCCCCCCCGCGCCGTCAAGCGCACCGATCGTTCGATCGGTGGAGAAGATCCATAGTACGGGTGCCCTTTTTGCAGTTAGCCCCTCCTTTTGTTTTCGTCTCAACCCGCGGTACGCAGAGCCCACCAGTTAGCCTCCCTGGCCCTTTTACAAAGAGCCCCCCGTAGAACCTTAGCCTTAACCCGCGCTCCCGGGCTTCCCCGTGTACGTCCCATTGGCCGCGCCTGTGTAGCCACTGAGGTTGTCGTCAGTCGAAGCGACTAGGAAGCGATGTGGTGAGAAAAACCTGTTCTGCCACTGTGTCACCCAGTCAGCATGTGGCCCACTTGTCATTGTCGGTGGCTAGATCTTCGCGAGTGAGAAAAGGATTTCTGTTTTCTGTTTTAAATCAAACTTTTCAAAATTTGTTTTAAATTCAAATTTAAATCTGTTTTTAAATATCTTATAAATTATAATTCCAAATAATAGAAATAATATATGTGTTGAAATCAGAAAATTATGAGGAATTCAAATCTGCCCTTCAAAATAATGTTTGAACACTTTAAATTTCAAGTTGATTAAAATTACAATAAAATGCCCTTTTCCTTAATTAATTAATAACTTTTGTTTTACAACTCCAAATTTAACAAATAATATGTCTAAAATGATCAGCTCGACGAGAACTTTCTATCTATGCATTCCATGTTCTGAATTGCAGAATGCATCATATAAATATAAAGTATACAGCAACTTATTTGGGTATAAAATGTGACTAAAACTCAATAAAATGCCTTATTCTTGTATTCCACCCCTCATCATGCCATGCTACATTATTGCCATGCAAATTGTGCATCATTCATCATGGCATGATTGTTTGCTTGTCGCATTTTATCCATATGCTTGCGCACTTTATTTATGTTGGCCCTTGTTTGTTTGGTTCTTCTTCGAATAGGCTATGGCGGGGATATATCAAGAAACCCAGAGCACTACCAGATCCTTCTCTCGCTCAATCGAGCTGCCAGGCAAGCACTACCACATGCTTGCATACATATAGTACCTATTGCCTCTATCTTATTCTTGCATCATTGGGTCGTGATTGCATTAAACTGAATCCCAAATCTTGCATAGCCTTTACTTTTAAACCCCGAAGCTTGTTCCTCCATCCCATGAGCCATTACGACAGGAGTTGTTTGAGCCATGCGAGTCGTAGAACAGCATGTGTAGGGTATGTGAGTGTCTGATGGATAACGAGGTACCTAAACAACTTAACCTGAGTAGTAATGGGATAACTAATGAAAGTGGCACCGGTGAGCAATATCTGCTCTTTGGTTTTTCATGCTCACTTGTGTCCCGTAGGACCCCGAGTACTTGATTCCTGTTCCTTGAATATTCGCGCTATCCACATCCGGGAGGCTTATGGACCCCCCTGAGCCAGAGCTTGATTCATTCTTATTTATTGGGGCCACAATTAGTTTGGGGCTTTATTACTATCCTGTACTTATGCCATGCTTTACTGCTTTATTTAAGATTGTGCGTGGAGCACCTGCTGTTAGGTCCGTGACACGTTTAGCTGTCGACAAGCCAGTCACACTTCGGGTTCCCGATCGTTTACAGCCGTCCACAAACCTTGAGTCCGTCTAGGAGTCGGCCAACTTCGTCATGGTAGCCTAATGGGGTGGCCCCCTGAAATATTTCTGAATCCTGTGATCGCTTTGTCGTGACTGCCTCGTTGGGTTTTGATTTTGTTTTTCCGAGGTTGATCGAGTGTGTGTTGCTATTTGTGCACCCCTGCAGGGTAAAACTTTCTGAAAGCCGTGTCCGCGGTTATGGACGACTTGGAACACAGTTTCTCGATCATAGACAAGCATAACTAAAGTACCGTTTTTAATTTGACTAAGTACCTGACTAGTAAATAGTGCAACACTCATGGAAGGGATAATAAAACTGCCAACGGATTGGGGGGGTTGTTCGTCCGCTTCCTCGTCGGTAAGCGAGGAGGAGGATGGATCGGTTAATATTACTGTTATAACTGTTGTTATTAATTCACAGACATCCGTCTATCTTTGGTTAGGCGGATGGTTAGCGAGTATCTATAGAATTGTTAGGTATTATCTTTTGCTGCAATTGCGTCACCCAGGTTGTGTCCCCTTTAGAGGCATAAAGACTTGCTGAGTACCCCTAGGGTCTCACACGATAAATTGTTTGATTCGGATGAACAGGTAAACTCGCAAGATGGATACTGGGTGGAGGAGACGGACGATGTTGGCAACGATCACCGGTGTAGAGATTCCGGAACGGGATCCGTGAGATCTGTGGGCGGGATGTGTTTATTTATGGGGCATCTTATGCCGATTTGCTTCTTATCCGTACTCGGATCTTGTTTTCCGCTTCCGCCTGATACTCTGATGTTTGATGTATGAGGAGATATCCTAAACTATTATATCTACCTAGGAAATTTGGATCTTGCCGTATGGCGTTGCAATATTTCTATTTCTTTTAGATGGAATGGCTCTGAGGACTGTTGTATGGTGGCTTGCATACATACTCATTTGTGTATGTAGTTGATCCCTTCGCCTGTCGATTACGCCGCCCGTTCTTGTCCCGATGTTTGGAAATGGTTAGGACGGCCGAAAGGTCTACTTGTGAGTGGCATTTGGGCCCCACCGTACTATTTTAACCATTTCCGCTCATCCAGGCTTGTAACTAGGAGCGTAATTCACCGAGGTAGTTACAATTGGTATCAGAGCCATCCCGCCCTTCAGGGTCTCAGCCAAATGGTCGTTGTCAGTTTAGCAAATATTTTGGTAGCTATGTATACTAGGGAAAAACAAAACGTGAGAGTAGGACTGCTTCCACTTTTCTTCTTACCCACCCACCCACCCTTTTTCTGCTAAGGAAGTGTAACGTTTTCAATCCTCTTCTTAAATTTCAAACTAGGATTCACGTGTTCTGGGTTTCCGTAGTACCATAGGTTGTGCGTGTGTGTGCGTGTGTGTGAATTCCTTGTCTATCTGTTGCATCCAAGTTGTTATCACAATCTGCCTTTGGTTATCAACTGTTGGTACATTCCATACCGACAGGCTTTTGCAAACCGACGCGATCTATCTGATTCGTTGTATACCGCCGCGATCTGTCTTACTCTTTGTTACCCGATGTTATCTTGTTTGGGGTGGTCGTTTCCGTAGTCACTAATCTTTAGGTTCGTCTTGAGAAGAAGGTGTTGGGATACGTGTTCTACTTATTCATGTGCGGAGTAATGATTTGAGTGCGGGATGGAGTCGCGACCATACCACTACTTTTATCATTCGCTCTTGTATATTGAATTGGTAGAGTCACTAATCTTGATTCGTTAAGTGATTTTGCGCATCTATTGGTATTTTAATGCCGAAATTTGCGGAAATTTTTTCTTTGATAGTTGTGTACCACACTCCTTTTCAGTCGTGTGCGATATGCTTAATATCTTCTAGGTGCTTTGAACTTTGTTGATATTTTAATATCATCTTAGTAAATTGTATCCTTTAATCTTGGTTAATTCCATCTTGGTACTATTTTGGATTATTATTATTCTCCATTATAGTACTGACTTGTGTTTTATATCAATCACAGGATGACACCCCCACGTCATTCTGAGGAGGACATACAACCTGAACTGGGGTCCGCGTTGTCAAGCATCGCCAATGCCTTGGCAGCAATGCAGCAGAACTAGCAGCGTTTTGAAGAAAGTGTCAGGAGGAATGAGTTTGTTCCGCTACCTCCACCTCCCAAGCGAGGAGACATCAAAATCTTCCTGAAGTTCAACCCACGCCAATTTGATGTGTCTGATCAACCGCTTGATGTTAATAATTGGTTGCGTGAGATGTCAAGGTTACTGGCGACTGCTGATGTTCCTGAGCAAGAATGGGTAAAGTGTGCCACTCACCTTCTGAAGGGATATGCAGCTCTCTGGTGGGAGAATTACCTTAAGGCAAACTGCACTGGTTTTCAGCCTACTTGGGGACAGTTCACTGGAGCTTTCAAGAGCGATTCATCGAGAAATTGTCATGGAGAGGATGAAGGAAGTGTTTCTCAACCTCAAGCAGGGCAATGACAATGTCAATACCTACATCAGAAACTTCATGAACCTTTCTCGTTATGGTGGCGATGAGATCTCTGATGACAAGAAGAAGCAAAAGAGGTTCCGGCAAGGGCTTAATGCATCGATTAAATATGCAATCACACATGCAAGGCCAACATCTTTTCTGGAACTCCAGCATACAGCTCTGCAGGAAGAAGCAAGTAGGCAAGTGTTTGATGAGTCAAAGAAACACAACCGCGATGCAGCAAGCTCTTCATCTATGTCAACTCCTTCTAAGCGTCGTGTCTGGGTTCCTAACACCCCACCGTTTCTCCCGGCTCCACCAAGACCTTCAAGCTACGCGGCAAGGCCACCAAACTTCCTCACTGCTGCTCCCAGGGGCTACAACCACCACTACCCTGGAGCGCCTGGCGGAGTCCCTGGCTACGTTCCCCCATGTCCACCTGGTGCTTGTTACACTTGTGGAAACACTGGGCATCAATATGGAACTGTCCGATGAAAAACAAAGCTCTTCCTCCACCTCCTGCAAGACCTGCGGCAAGCTCTCCTATGGTTCGTGCACCACCACCTCGGGCTCTCAACATCAACACCAAGCCCGGGTCTACTGTTGCTCGTGCCAACTATGTCAACGCCGCTCAAGCTGAGCATGCACACAGGTTGTGATGGGTATGCTTCCGTTAACTCAGTCCACCGCGAGTTTTGTTTGATTCTGGTGCTTCGCATTCTTTTGTTTCGCATAAGTTTGCTCGTGAGCATGACCTGGATATGGTTCCCTTGTTGCATCGTCTGGTGGTACAATCTCCTGGTTCAAACATGAGGGTTGCCCATATCAGCCATGGCAATCAAATTGAGATTGGTGGCTCTTCGTTCTCGGCATCCTTAATTGTTCTGGGCAATTCTGACATTGATGTTATCTTGGGCATGGATTGGTTGACAGCAAATGCAGCTGTGATTGATTGTGCTGAACGCTCGGTTTCTCTGAAGATTCCTGAAGGCCATATAGTCTATTCTCCAAGTCTGACTCCTGCTATCCAGCTTTTCTCTTTGGTGGCTCTGAATGATGATGCTATGGAAGCAATTCAGTGTTCATGGTCTGTGAGTTCCGGATGTCTTTCTGAAGAGTTGCTGTATGCCTCCGGATCGTGAGGTTGAGTTTGTAATTGAGCTTGAACCTGGAACGGCTCCTATCTCCAAGCGGCCTTATAAAATGGGTCCTGCTGAGTTGGCTGAACTCAAACGTCAGCTTGATGAACAAGAGAAGTTGGGTTTCATTCAACACAGTACTTCTTCTTGGGGTAGCCCAACAATCTTTGTGAAGAAGCGAGACAAGACTGATAGACTTTGTGTTGACTATCGGGCTCTCAATGCTAAAACCATCAAGAATAAATATCCTCTTCCGCGGATTAATGATCTCTTCGATCAGCTAGCTGGAGCTGTGGTATTCTCTAAGCTTGACTTGAGAAGTGGTTATCATCAAATCAAAATTCGCAAGGAAGATGTTCCTAAAACAGCTTTCACCACCCGCTATGGCCTGTATGAGTACAGGGTCATGTCTTTCGGTCTCACCAACGCACCTGCCACCTTCTCGAGGCTTATGAACTCGGTTTTCATGGAGTATCTTGATAAGTTCATTGTTGTCTATCTGGATGACATCCTAGTCTATTCTAAGTCAAAGGAAGAACATGAAGAACACCTTCGGTGTGTCCTAAACAAGCTTCGTGAGAACCGCCTGTATGCAAAGTTCTCCAAGTGTGAGTTTTGGCTGCCTCAAGTCACCTATCTTGGTCACGTCATCTCTGCCAAGGGCATTGCCGTCAACCCGGAAACTGTAAAGACAATTGTTGACTGGCTTCCTCCTGTAAATGTCAAAGAAGTCCGGAGCTTCCTTGGTTTGGCTAGTTATTGCCGTCGCTTCGTTCAGAACTTTTCGAAGATAGCGAAGCCTCTTACCGATCTCCTCAAGAAAGGCAAGAAATACCTTTGGACTCCTGCATGTCAAGCAAGCTTTGAGACACTCAAAGAGAAGCTCACTTCCACACCAGTCTTGGTTCCTCCAGATACATCCAAGCCCTTCCGGATATTCTGGCGCCTCTTTGCAAGGATTGGGTGCGGTCCTTATGCAAGAAAAACAAGTTGTTGCTTATGCCTCTCGACAGTTGAAGACGCATGAGATCAACTATCCTACACATGACCTCGAACTCGCAGCAGTTGTCTTTGCTTTGAAAGTATGGAGGCATTACTTGCTGGGCAACCGTTGTGAAATCTTTTCTGATCACAAGAGTCTGAAGTATATCTTCACTCAGCCTGATCTCAACCTTCGTCAGAGGAGGTGGATTGAAGCAATCAATGACTTCGATTTGACCATCAACTACACTCCGGGCAAAGCTAATGTCATGGCCGATGCTCTCAGCCGCAAAGCTTATGTCAGCAACCTCATGATGGAAGAACAACAACCGCTCTTGTGCGAGGAATTCCGCAAGCTCAACCTTGAAATTGTGGAACAAGGATATCTTCTGAACCTCCTAGCAACCCCTCTCTTGGAAGAAAAGGTTCGCTCCCTTCAACTCGGTGATCCGTACACCAAAAAGATCATCTCTAGACTTCAGCTTCCGAAGTATGAGTCCTTCCACGTCGATGACCAAGGCACGCTTTTCTTTGAACACCGGATGTTTGTTCCGAACTACCCGGGTTTGAGAGAGCAAGTTCTCAAGGAGGCGCACGATTCTGTTCTTTCTATCCACCCTGGCAGCACAAAGATGTACATGGACTTGAAAACACAATATTGGTGGCCGGGATTGAAACGATATTGTGCCAAGTATGTCTCGGAGTGTGATGTCTGCCGCAGAGTTAAAGCTGTCCATCAGAAACCTTCCGGTCTTCTACAGCCACTGAAACCCCCGGAATGGAAATGGGAGAAAGTAGAGATGGACTTCATCACTGGTTTTCCAAGGTCGCAGAAGGGCAACAATGCAATCTTTGTTGTCATTGACAGGCTTTCTAAAGTGGCTCACTTCTTTCTCGTCAAGGAAACAATTTCTGCAATTCAGTTGGCTGAGCTCTATATCAACAGAATTGTCTCTCTGTATGGGGTTCCGCTTGAGATCAGTTCAGACCGTGGAAGCATCTTCACTTCCAAGTTCTGGGAAAGTTTCCAAAATGCTTTGGGAACAAAATTGAACTTCAGCACAACTTACCATCCTCAGTCGCAAGGACAAGTTGAAAGGATCAATCAGATTCTGGAGGATATGCTCCGTGCTTGCGTCATCTCTTTTGGCATGAAGTGGGAAGAATGTCTTCCTTATGCTGAATTCTCTTACAACAATAGCTTCCAGAAAAGTCTAAAGATGGCACCATTTGAGGCTCTCTATGGTCGCAAATGCAGAACTCCGATTGGTTGGTCGGGTGCAGGAGAAAGAATATTGTTTGGCCCCGACATTGTAACTCAAGCGGAGGAGAAGGTTCACATCATTCTTGAAAATCTGAAGATTGCTCAAGTCGCCAGAAGAGCAATTATCACAGAAAGCACACGGACATGGAGTATGTCCCTGGTGATCTCGTTTACCTTCGTGTCACTCCCATGAGAGGCACGCACCGCTTTGGTATCAAAGGAAAGCTGGCTCCTAGATACATCGGTCCTTTCAAAATTCGTGGAAGAAGAGGAGAAGTTGCTTATGCTCTTGAGCTCCCGGAAAAACTCAAGGTCCATGATGTTTTCCACATCTCTCAACTCAAGAAGTGCTTCAAGGATCCCGGCAGGACCGTGGACCATGAGCTTATCAATCTCCAAGAAGACCTGTCTTATCAAGAACAGCCCACAAAAATCCTTGAGGTCGCAGAAAGAAGGACTCACAACAAGTCCATCAAGTTCTGCAAGGTGCAGTGGTCGCACCATTCTGTTGATGAAGCCACTTTTGAACGTGAAGATGAGCTTCGTGCCAAGTATCCTACCCTCTTTGAGTCTTCTTCTTCTTCCTAGAATCTCGGGGCCAGATTCCTGTTTAGTGGGGGAGAGTTGTAGCATCCCAATTGTCTAACAATTGTAATGCTAATTGGTCTAGTAATATAATGGCTACTTCCTATATATAATTGTTGCATCATAATTATATCATTCTCATGTCATCATGCCACCTTGCATTTGAGCATCATATAAAACCCTTTTTGTTTTGGATCTTCTCTCATATGCATTGAAAATTGTATTTGCCTCTTGATATTGTATTTGGTTATTGATATATTGTTTAATGCCCAAGTTGAGTTGGGGGCCTATCTTTTATTCCACTCCACCACCTTTTCTTTCACCACCTTATAATTCCACCATTCCATTATCCATGAGCTTGCATTTGTTTTTTCTTTTGGTATTCAATCTAGCTCATGGGAGATAGGATGGATCTACTTCTACAAATTCTTTTGCTTGGCTTTAATCCACTTTTGGGAATGCATAAGAATAATGCCATGTAAATATTATTGTTTTCACAAGAATAAGCATGGCATTAATTATTTTGCATGGGCCATGCAAGAACCACCACATTCTGGTCTTTTGGATTTTATATGAATCTGTGAGTGGATCATCCCCCATATCTCTCTCTACCTATCTTTATGCTTGATCTTGCTTGATGCATGCAAGCATCTAAAACCCTACACCCATCTCCATCCATCCCATCACCCCTTTATCTCACCCATATCTTTTCTTTTAAATAAAACTCTTATGCTTGATCATATGAGGCTTATTCTTTTCTTTCTCTCTTTCTCTCTTTCTCTCCTAGCCTAGTTCTTCTAAACCCTAATATCTCTTACCCCTCTCTCTTTTTCTATCTCTAAACCCTAAGACCTCATCTCTCCTCTCTCTAACCTAGCTAACCCTAAACCTAGTCTCCCTCTAATCTAACCCTAGTTACACCATCTTCCCCTCTCACCTCACCTCTCCTCTCACCAACCCGAGCTACCCAACCCCAACCCTAAACCAAACCCTAGCCCGAGCCTTCCTCCTACCCTAGATCTCTCTCTCCCTCTCTTTCTCTCCCTGCCATGAGGGCCCCCAGCCCGAGCCTCCCCACCGACCCTGCCGTCCCCACCTGGCAGCCTCCAGCACCTACCTTGCTCCTGCCCGACCCGAGCACGTGAAGGAGAGGAGGAGAAAAGTGGCCGAAGCCACCTTTTCTCTACCCCACTCCCCACGGCATCCTCCCCTCTCCCTCTGCTATCTACCACCACCTCCCGTCTCCTCGACCTCTCCCAGATCTCCCCAAGCCGCCCCTCCCTCTCCGTCTACCCCTACCACCATCTACCCCATCACCGGTCACCGTCGGCCTCCACCACATCCCGTCGAACCAGGAGGCGTAGGCGAGCAGGAGATTGTCGGCCAGGACGGGGAGGTCCTCTGCAGCAGCTCGGTGCACGACGTCGAGGAGGAGGTCTGCCACCAGACACCAACGCTGCGTCCGCGGCCAAACCCTAGAACTCCGGGCTTCTGCATCGTCGCCGATCGCCAGCTCCTTCCGCCTCAACCACCATCAACAGCCCACCGTGAGCCTCCCTCTCCTCGACATGTCCCGCCGGCCAGACCGCCTAGCCTCGCCGGTCTTTTCGTCGAACGGTCTCTGCTGGAAGGCCGCTCAGACGCTGCCACAGAGCACCTCACCTAGCCACGTTAACCTCTCTGTCAACTACCTCCCCACCGCAAGGGCTGCCGCTCACAAGCGCCAGTCCTGGATTCGATTCCCCCCCACGCCGCGCCTGCGTCGGTCGCGCACCGATCGTTCGATCGGTGGAGAAGATCCACATTACGGGTGTCCTTTTTGCAGTTAGCCCCTCCTTTTGTTTTCGTCTCAACCCGCGGTACGCAGAGCCCACCAGTCAGCCTCCCTGGCCCTTTTACAAAGAGCCCCCCATAGAACCTTAGCCTTAACCCGCGCTCCCGGGCTTCCCCACGTGACACGCCTCCTGGGCGCTGCGTGGCCCTGAGGTTGCCGTGGCCCCACCCGTCAGTCGCAGCGACTAGGAAGCGACGTGGTGAGAAAAACCTGTTCTGCCACTGTGTCACCCAGTCAGCATGTGGCCCACTTGTCATTGTCGGTGGCTAGATCTGCGCGAGTGAGAAAAGGATTTCTGTTTTTTGTTTTAAATCAAACTTTTCAAAATTTGTTTTAAATTCAAATTTAAATCTGTTTTTAAATATCTTATAAATTATAATTCCAAATAATACAAATAATATATGTGTTGAAATCAGAAAATTATGAGGAATTCAAATCTGCCCTTCAAAATAATGTTTGAACACTTTAAATTTCAAGTTGATTAAAATTACAATAAAATGCCCTTTTCCTTAATTAATTAATAACTTTTGTTTTATAACTCCAAATTTAACAAATAATATGTCTAAAATGATCAGCTCGACGAGACCTTTCTATCTATGCATTCCATGTTCTGAATTGCAGCATGCATCATATAAATATAAAGTATACAGCAACTTATTTGAGTATAAAATGTGACTAAAACTCAATAAAATGCCTTATTCTTGTATTCCACCCCTCACCATGCCATGCTACATTATTGCCATGCAAATTGTGCATCATTCATCATGGCATGATTGTTTGCTTGTCGCATTTTATCCATATGCTTGCGCACTTTATTTATGTTGGCCCTTGTTTGTTTGGTTCTTCTTCGAATAGACGCCGGTGGGATATATCAAGAAACCGTGAGCACTACCCAGATCCTTCTCTCGCTTCAATTGAGCTGCCAGGCAAGCACTACCACATGCTTGCATACATATAGTACCTATTGCCTCTATCTTATTCTTGCATCATTGAGTCGCGATTGCATTAAACTGAATCCCAAGTACTGCATAGCCTTTACTTTTAAACCCCACCGAAGCTTGTTCCTCCATCCCATGAGCCATTACTACAGGAGTTGATTGAGCCATGCGAGTCGTAGAACAGCATGTGTAGGGTATGTGAGTGTCTGATGGATAACGAGGTACCTAAACAACTTAACCTGAGTAGTAATGGGATAACTAATGAAAGTGGCACCGGTGAGCAATATCTGCTATTTGGTTTTTCATGCTCACTTGTGTCCCGTAGGACCCCGAGTACTTGATTCCTGTTCCTTGAATATTCGCGCTATCCACATCCGGGAGGCTTATGGACCCTCCAGAGCCAGAGCTTGATTCATTCTTATTTCTTGGGGCCACAATTAGTTTGGGGCTTTATTACTATCCTGTACTTATGCCATGCTTTATTGCTTTATTTAAGATTGTGCGTGGAGCACCTGTACTGTTTAGGTCCGTGACACGTTTTCGCTGTATCGACAAGCCCACCACACTTTCGGTTCCCACACAAACCTTGAGTCCGTCTCGAGTCGGCCAACTTCGTCATGGTAGCTTAATGGGGTGGCCTCGAAATATTTCTGAATCTGTGATCGCTTTGTCGTGACTGCCTGGGTTTTGATTTGGTTTTTCCGAGGTTGATCGAGTGTGTGTTATTTGTGCACCCCCAGGTAAAACTTTCTGAAAGCCGTGTCCGCGGTTATGGACGACTTGGAGCATAGTTTCTCGATCATAGACAAGAATAACTAAAGTACCGCTTTTAATTTGACTAAGTACCTGACTAGTAAATTAAATAGTGCAACATTCATGGAATGGTTAATAAAACTGCCAACGGATGGGGGTTGTTCGTCCGCTTCCTCGTTGGTAAGCGAGGAGGAGGATGGATCTGTTAATATTACCGTTATAACTATTGTTATTAATTCACGGACATCCGTCTATCTTTGGTTAGGCGGATGGTTAGCGAGTATCTATAGAATTGTTAGGTATTATCTTTTGCTGCAATTGCGCACCCTGTGTTGTGTCCCCTTTAGAGGCATAAAGACTTGCTGAGTACCCCTAGGGTCTCACACGATAAATTGTTTGATTCATATGAACAGGTAAGCTCGCAAGATGGATACTGGGTGGAGGAGACGGACGATGTTGGCAACGATCACTCGGTGTAGAGATTCCGGGAACGGGGATCCGTGAGATCTGTATGGATGTGTTTATTTATGGGGCATCTTATGCCGATTTGCTTCTTATCCATACTCGGATCTTGTTTTCCGCTTCCGCCTGATACTCTGATGTTTGATGTATGAGGAGATATCCTAAACTATTATATCTACCTAGGATTTTTGGATCTTGCTGTATGGCGTTGCAATATTTCTATTTCTTTTAGATGGAATGGCTCTGAGGACTGTTGTATGGTGGCTTGCATACATACTCATTTGTGTATGTAGTTGATCCCTTCGCCGATTACACGCCGTTCTTGTCCCGATGTTTGGAAATGGTTAGGACGGCCGAAAGGTCTACCTGTGAGTGGCATTTGGGCCCCACCATACTATTTTAACCATTTCCGCTCATCCAGGCTTGTAACTAGGAGCGTAATTCATCGAGGTAGTTACACCTTTCTTCCCGAACATTCAGAATCCTTGATTCATTCGAAATTGTCTAGACATTGTGCAAGAGCTCTCATTCTCCATCTCCCACTTCAATGGCCCGAAGGCTTCAATCTTTGGGGGAATTGAAGGAGGAGAGAATCATCGTCGTCATCACGAATCAAGCGCATCAACTCCTCTCCATTCATTGGGGGAAATCCTTGATCTAGTATTCTTGTCAATATCTAGATCTTGTTCGTTGTATTTGATAACTTTGTTCTTCTGGCAGCTTGTTGTCATTTTGGGAGCCTCCAAGTTGATTTTGGAGTTGTGCCCCGCTAGTTGTGTAAAGGTGCCGGTACCCGCCTCGAAGGGTACCTATAGTGGAAAGCTGGATCAGGCCTTTGGTGGCGGGATCCATCGGAGAACAGGGTGGGGCCTATTGTGGCGTGGTGGTCTTAGTACCGCCCACCCCTCCAACACAGACGTACTTCCCTTAAAAAGGAAGGAATTGTGGTCAAACAAATCCTGTGTCTCCGCGTGCTTCACTACGGTTTACCCGTTCCTCTTCCACTCGCTCTTTACTCGCTAGTAGATAGGTTTGCATATAGGGAAATTCCACCTAATATTTTATCTAGAGAATTTACCCTTTGTGCTAAGCCTAAAATTGAAAAAGCATTAAAATTTGAAGTAGCACCTATTCACCAGCCCTCTAGGTGCCCATACGATCCATTTCAATTGGTATCAGAGCCCCGGTTCTTAATTCGGGCTTAATCGCCTAAGAGTAGTATGGGTACCAAGGGTGATGGGAATGAGGCTATGGATAAGGTCACAATGGATGACCTCAAGACGTTGGAAACAACCTTGTTGAAATCCTTTGAGGCCAAGATGGAGGAGATGAATCAAATGATTGCTCGCCTCACATCATCCATAGCCCCATCTCCATCCTCCTCTGAGGTAGCCACACCATCATCTAAGGAAAAGGCTCACACCGGATCCAAGGATGATGATGCGGAGGGTGAAAAACTTAATGGTTCCACCTCCAAGAAGGGAAGTGGTAAGGAGGAATATAGTGAGGTTCATCACATATATTCCCCCGACCCACCTATCCCTCATCCTCGTATAAACAATAGGGGTGATCCACCCAAGCTCATTGCATCCTCTTTCAATCAATGGCAATTCTTAATGAAGTCTCATGTTTGCAGCTCCTCTATTGAACTTTGGAGGATTATTGAAGAGGGTCTTCATATTGGAGATCAAACCAACTTGACAAGAAGAGAAGTAGTGGACAGCCAATTGAATGCCACTGCTCTCCACATGATACAGCTTGGTGTGGGTCCCAAGGACATGCCACACATTGAACATCTCAACACAGCTAAAGAAGCTTGGGATGCCCTTAGTGATCTCTTTGTTGGGAATGAAAGCATGAGAAGGAATAGGTATGATGGCCTTAGTAATGAAGATGAGGGATTCTACATGTTGGATGGTGAAAACCATGAAGACATGTATACAAGACTCGAGGACATCGCAACAACATTTAGAAAGCATGGAGCCACTCACATTGATGATGCGTGGATAAAAAGGAAATATGTGAGTGCCTTAATGCCTTTCGAGCCAACAGACTTGAAGAGCCTGCAAGGTAGACATAACTACCATCAAATGACATCCAATGAGGTCATGCAAGAAATGGCGTCATTCAAAGTGGCGGCAAAGAATGCTGAAGATGCACGTGCTCGGGCCATTGGAATGCAAAAGGGTGTCAATGTTGCTCTAAAAGCCAATGTTGTTGAGCAAGAGGAAGATGAAAAGCATTTGATGGGGCCTCCATGGACTGCCCCGATGAAGTCAAACATGCTCATGGTGAGTACACGGCTTTTTATGCAAGGAACTTTGGGAAGGATCCTGCCAATGCCAAGTTAGAACTCAAGCGTAAGAACGGGTCAAATGGAAGAAGAGAAAGTGGCCCAAAACTTAGAACTTGCTACAATTATGGAGATAGGATGCACTTTGTAGCCGAGTGTCCGTATCAAAATAGAGAAGACAATGGTGGCAGGCTCATTCTTAAAGAAAAATCCAAAGCACCTAAGAAGAAGCCATTTATTAAGAAAAATGGCCCCTACAAGAAGCAACCCAAGATCGTCTTAGTGGCACAAGAAGAATACTCCTCTGCAAGTGAAGATGAAGAGGATGAAGATAGTTCTCACGAGGTGGCTGCTATAGCCACCACATCAAATCCACCATCTCTTCGACTCGCCAAACGAGAACTTCATCAACAACAACGCTACTTGCCTAATGGCAAGAGGGTCCGAGGTATCAAGTTATAGCTCTTCATTTCCTAAGACTAACATAATTTTGGATATGGATGATCATGACAGTCTTAAAATGAAAGAAGAAGTCATTTCTTTGGACACCTTTTTCACTAACCTGCAAGGTGAGCACAAACTCCATTTTGGTGCTCTTATGAGTCAACTTGCTCAAGCCGAAGATCTTCTAGAAGAAAAGGGCAGAATTGAAAGAGAAGATGCCCTGGAGATAGCTTCTTTGAAGAATGCTTAGGAAGAAGAAGAGGAAGCTCGAGTATCTTTGGAAGAGAGACTCGAATCCATTGAGGAGTCACATGAAGAAGCTGTGGCTCAGCTCATCAAAGAACGTGACCATGCTCTTGCCAAGGTAAAGAAGTTAAAGAAAGAAAAGGTTAAATTTGGGGCTGTTCATGCTAGACTTTTGGAGAAGTTTGATAATCTTGAAAGTGCTCACAAGGCATTGAAGAGTGATCATTCTACCTTAAATGAGTCTCATGACCAGCTCCAAACTCAACTGAAACAGTATGAAGTGCCAAGTACCTCCACATCATCTTATGGAAAAGAAGATCCTGCAAGAGGTTCTCAACACAAAGGTAAAGAGGTTATTGATGAGATACTGAGCAAGAAAAGGACAAACAATAGAAAAGAAGGTCTTGGTTACATTCCCAATACAAAGAGCAAGAAAAACAACAACAAGAAGAAGAGCAAGAATGCTTAACCAAAGACTAGCAACATTATAATGGTTTGCAGGGGCTAACAATCCTAACTTTGAATTATATTGCGATTATTATGGTGATGTTTATGCTAGTTATGTAGGCCCTTATGATTGTTACATTCCTTGGTCTATTTGGGTCCCCAAGACCCTTGTCACTAACATGAGAGGACCCATTGAAAAATGGGTAGCTAAAACCAAGAAGTAACTTTCTTGCAGGGCTATTCTTCCGGTGGTTCTAAATGGGTACTCGATAGCGCATGCACGAGTCATATGACCGGAAGCAAGGAGATCATCACGGAGATGCGACCAAATCATGATCATATAACCGTCTCCTATGGTGACAAGTCAAAATCTGAGGTATTGGGTGTCGACAAAGTTGTGGTGGCTCACGATATCTCTCTCGTGGACATCATGCTTGTTGAGACCCTTGGGTAGAACTTACTTTCAGTTCACACCCTTGGTAAGATGGGATTTGCAGTTTATATTGATACTGATTTGGTGGTACTCTTGTGGAGCAAGTCTCTAAAAGTCGCTTTCGTGGGATATGTCGAAAATGACCTGTACGTGGTGGACTTTTCGGGGAAAACCACTACAGGCCCGATGTGTATTTTTAGAAAGGCTGAGGCGGGTTGGCTTTGGCATCGCCGACTAGCCCACGTCAGTATGAGAACTTTGCAAAGTCTCCACAAGGGTGGCCACATCCTTGGACTAAAAGAAAATTTCTCCTTTGCCAAAGATCGTGTTTGTAGGGCGTGTGTTGAAGGGAAAATGCATGACTCTCCTCATCGAAGGAAGACTATTATCTCATCAAAAAGGATCATAGAGCTCCTTCATGTGGACCTCTTCGGACATCCATCTCATGCAAGCCTCGGTGGGAAGAAGTATTTTCTAGTAATTGTTGATGATTACTCAAGATACACTTGGGTTTATTTCTTTAAGTTGAAGAGTGAAACTCAACAAACTGTCATCGACTTCGCCAACGAGGTTCAACGTCAACACAACGTCCCTATATTGGCTATAAGAAGTGATAACGGCTCTAAGTTCAAGAACTACACTTTAAATGAGTTCCTAAGTGAAGAGGGGATAAGACATCAATATTCCGCTGCGTACATGATACATTGCAAATGTATCTATAATTTTTGATGTTCCATGCTTGGTTTTATCTCCTTTCTTGTGTTTTGTCCACACTTTGGAGTACTTTTCATATGATTTCTTGGACTAACCTATTAACAAGAGCCATAATGCCAACTGCCTGTTTTCTGCTGTTTTTGGTTCTAGGCAAGTCAAAAAATGAATATTCTCGGAATTGGACGGGACAAAAGCTGAAGTGCCTATTTTTCCGGAAGACTCACGGGCGAATACGAGAGAGGAGGGCTGGGTGGCCACACCCCTGTGCACGGTCTAGGCCTGGCCACGCTAGGGCATGGTGTGGGCCCCCCAGGCACCCCCTCGGTCTCCCTCTTCGCCTATAAGAAGCCTTCTGACCTAAAAACTCCGGGGGGGGTCGATGTTTTTCCAGAAGGAGTTCCGCTCCGCCGCCACCACCAGATTCCACGAAACAGCACCAGAAACTCCGTTCTGGCACCCTGCTGGGACGGGGAATTGGAGGAGATCATCGCCATCATCATCACCATCGCTTCTCCATCAACCATCCATGTTTCCCCCATCTATGAGTGAGTAATCCCCCACTGTAGGCTATGGGGATGGTAGGGATTGGATGAGATCGTTAATGTAATGGCATCAGATTGTTAGGGCATGGTGCCTAGTATATTTTATTAGTGCTTTATGACTTTTTTGCGACTTGTTATGCTTAATGCTTGTCACTAGGGCCCGTGTGCCATGATTTCAGATCTGAACATGTTATAGATTCATTATGATAGTATTGTTTTTTGGTCATATCTGCAAGTTGTATACACATGTTGTTGTTGTCCGGAACCAATGGCCCCGAAGTGACAGAAATCGGGATAATCGGAGGGAATGGCTTTGATGTGAGGATCACATGTGTTCACGGAGTGTTAATGCTTTGCTCCGGTGCTCTATTAAAAGGAGAACCTTAATTGCCAGTAGTTCCCTTGAGGCCCCGATGCAAACGGGCTGGCAGGACAAAAGATGTTGTGCAAGTTCTCATTGCGAGCACATATGACTATATATGGAACACATGCCTAGGATTATCTAGTACTTGGATGCTTTATCTTATTTATCTGCAATTGCCCTATGTTCTGATTGCCATGTGAATTGTCTTGTCCATGCAACGCCCGTCCATCCATCCCTATGCCTACCGCACTCGAATCCCACTGTTCACTGCTATTGTTACTGTTGTCTTTACTTTACTACTGCTGCTACTTCACTATTCCTACTACAAAACTATTGCTACTGATAAACTTCTATGAGCAAGATTGTTTCCAAGTGCAGCTGAATTGACAACTCAGTTATTAAGGCTTATAAATATTCTTTGGCTCCCCTTGTGTCGAATCAATAAATTGGGTTTCACTTCCCTCAAAAATACTGTGATACACCCCCTATACTTGTGGGTCATCAAGACTATTTTCTGGCGCCGTTGTCAGGGAGCATAGATTTATTTATCAAGTTCACTTGGATTCTCTATTGTTCGCTGCTATCCATCCATCATGGGTAAGTCTCGTGATGGCAAGGTTCCTAGTTTACCATCCACTACAAGAAGAGGTACGATTTTGAACACCTCTATTTCTCTTGATTCACCATCTGTTATAAGTAAGCTCGTTACACCACCACATACACTTGCTACACACACTGATACTACTGCTGAATCTGAAACTTCTGATGCTTATGATGCTGCTTCTACTGTGCTTGATAAGAGTGGTTCATTAGGTCCTTTCCTAGATGCTACGATTGCTAGAACTATAGCTGGAAATACCGAAACTCCTAATGAAGACACTACCACACATGTTAGTTCACCTGAGTCTAGTGAAAGCAATGATATTGAAGATGGTTATGTTGAGATGACCGATGAATTTATTAAAGAATGTCAAAACACCCATGATAGGAGCGCTGCTAAGAGTCTCCTTGAGAGGCGTACTATTAGACCCAAATTATCTCCTACTGCTAAGTTTGCTGCTTCTCCCATAAACATTATAGATGAAGATTATGATTTCTCTCTCGGTCTATCTTACATAGCTATTGTCGAGAAAGAACCTTTTTGTGGGACTAAGAATGAAAGTGCGGTAGCACATATGAATGAACTTTCTACCATGAGTGGCTTGTTTTCTGATGATATTAAGATGGGTACTTACTTTGTTGCCAAGATCTTCCCCTTTTCATTGAAAGGAGAAGCTAAAACTTGGTTTAGTAATTTACCTCCTGGATCTATTGATAGCCCTGAGTGCTTGATTAGTACTTTCCTGCAGAAATATTTTCCTCCTAGTGCTAGACATGCTATTTTGCAGGAACTTTTTGATTTTAAACAAGGAGAAAAAGAGGTATTGCCCAAATCTTGGGCAAGGTTTTGTGCTTTGATTCATGCACAGGCTGGAAGCCCATTACCTAAGAATGAGCTTCTTGATATATTTTATAATGGACTAACTGAAGAATCTAGGACATACCTAGATAGTTGTGCTGATTGTGTTTTCAGTAATAGGACTCCTAAGGAAGCTGAGGTATTAATGGCTAAAATAAGCAAGAATTATGAAGATTGCACTCCTCCTAAACAAGCTATACCTGAAGTAATTGTACCTGAACCATCTATTCTGGTGCCTATTCCAACATCAAAGAAGAGGGGAGTTATTGAATTAAATGATGAAGTGATAAAGGAATCTAAGAAGTGTCTTAAAGAGAAGGGAATTAAAGCTGCAGATGTCAAGAATTTACCTCCTATAGAAGAATTATGTAAGCCTATTCCCTACTCATCCACTATTGAGGTACACTCTCTCCAACACTTTGATGAAGGTGATATCCCTTACTCTAAACCTCCTGATCAATGCTTAGAAGAATTCGATATCTTTATTGTTAAGCAAGATAACTTTAATAAAAGGGTGCAAAATAATCTAATGGAAAACACTAGAGCTATTGTTGAGTTGAAAGATATTGTGGAAAGAACCTCTAATGATGTTAAAATGATTGCTAAACACTTTCAAATGGTTCAAACTCAAATAGATCAACTCGTTAAAGTACAAAACGACTTGCTAGTTAATGCTGCTAAAGAAAAACATGCTTATGAAATTAGAACTAGAAGTGGAGTTGCTACCCAGGATCCTCTATATCCTGAGGGGCATCCCAAAAGAATTGAGCAGGATTCTCAACAAGCTGAAAATAGTAGTTCTACTCGTAAGAAAAGGAAAAAGAAGCATAAAACTGTTGTAGAACCCTCTGAATATGTTATAGATTCTAATAGTATATATCTATCTCTGATGCTAAAACTGAAAGTGGTAATGAAGAAAATGAAGTTCCTAACAAAAAAAAGGTGAAGAAGGACCTAAAAACCACACTAAGAATACTAAATACACCAAAGAAGATTTTATTGCTAAGAAACATGGTAGTGAAAGAGAACCTTGGGTCCAAAAACCTATGCCTTTCCCTGATAAGAAACACAAGTCAAAGGAAGATGAACACTATAATAAGTTTTGTGAGTGGATGAAACCTTTATTCTTGCAAATTCCTTTGACTGATGCTATTAAATTGCCTCCTTACTCAAAGTATATGAAGGATATTGTCTCGAATAAAAGGAAGATCCCTAATGAAGAAATTTCTACTTTGCTTGCTAATTATTCTTTCAATGGTAAGGTTCCTAAGAAACTTGGAGACCTAGGGATTCCAACTATCCCTTGCTCTATTAAGAACAATTACGTTAGAACTGCTTTGTGTGATTTGGGAGATGGAGTTAGTGTTATGCCTTTCTCTCTCTATAAAAGGCTTCAACTAGAAAAATTAATACCAACTGATATATCTTTGCAAATGGCTGATAAATCTACCACTATTTCTGTGGGTATATGTGAGGATGTACCTGTTCAAGTGGCTCATAATTGCTTGATATTAACTGACTTTGTTGTGCTTGAAATGCCTGAAGATGATAATATGTCTATTATTCTTGGGAGACCTTTTCTTAAATACTGTAGGAGCTGTTATTAATTGTAATCAAGGGAAGGTGACCTTAAATGTTAATGATAAGGAACATATTGTCTATTTCCCCCAGAAGATTGAGAAGACTTATGGTTTGAATACAATTGAACATGTTGAGGGCATTCAAGTTGGAGAAATATATTGTCCCATACCAAGAGAAAAATTTGAAACTATTATGATTGGGACCATTGCTTTCAAGGTTGAGGTAACATAATCATTAGTGGAATACAAAGTTTTGTCTCATATGAAATTATTTTGGTAACAAGACCTGATCAACCTTGTTAACAAAAGGATTTTGTTGAACAAAACAACATTTTCACTATGATTACCTCTGTTTACTTCTATTCTATCCATTTTAGTTTTTGCTTATGCCTAACTTAAAGGCGTTAAAGAAAAGTACTTATTGGGAGATAACCCAAAAGTTTTAGATGAGTCTTGGAAGTTATTACTTCAGTAATAACTGCTCCTTATCCTTTTTATTTGCTTTTTATGCCAAGAGTAACCTCTAATGAGAGAGAAGTAATGATCGGGAAAGTTGCTGTCCCGGAACAGATTCCTGTGCTTCACCGTAAAAATTCGTGTAAAATCTCTGTACGTCCGTTTGAGACGTGAATTTTTGTGCTTCTGCCCCAGGTTGTTATATAACTTTCGTTAGTTCAACACTTTTTGATTTCAGCAACAGAAGGTCTTCGAAAAAATTCGTCTTTACCTGCTAGTCTGTTTTGAGAGATTTCTGCCATTTTCTGCATTTGCTTCTTGTTGGTTCCTTTTTGAGTTTTTTTGGGAAATTGAGCTTTTTGAGGGAAGTGCTACAGTATCTAGTGTTGTAATGGAAGTTTATTGGTGTTATAACTGAACCTAAAGACTTATTATCTTGAGTGCACTAATGTTGCTAATAAAGATTGTGTGAAGTTTTGTATGTAGGAAAATTTCAGGTGTATGGAAGGAATGAGTAATAAGATGAAGGATGGAATAAAGCTCAAGCTTGGGGATGCCATGCGTGTCACTGCAAGAAATATCCAAGAAGTACAAGCTTCAAAGCTTGGGGATGCCCAAGGCATCCCCTTCTTCATCAATAAAAATCCCAGGTTTCTTCCAAACGCTTCATTTTTATTTTTTCATGCACAATTGTGTTGTTCTTGGAGCGTCTTCTTTTTCATTTTCATTTTGGTTTTTTTTTTGCTTTGTTTGCTTAGTTTTATGAATAAATTGGTTGGACCTCCTCTTTCATACATTGGTATTCAAATAGCTTGGTTTGGTTTGGAAAAGAGTAGGAAAGCTCACGCTTAAGTGGTAAAGAGAGCTTGTTTTTTACTGGGCCTATGCTCTGTCATGCCATGCTTGATATTTTTTGTATTTATGCTTAGTATTCTTTGATGTAGCATGACTTGTTATAAACAATTGAGATTTCTTAATGTGCCTTGGATGAATCATGTGTTGTTTTAGCGTATTAAAGCATAGTATAGTGGTATTCTCCTTTAATGCTTTATTTGGGTTGACTTGGCGCATGCTCACACCATGTTATGACTATCTCAAGTCACCATAGCCTTTATGATCCTTTAGTTTTCAACTTGTAGTATCACTTTATGCTTTTATCAATGATGTTTTGTCGCTCTGCATGATTATGGCCATTATTGCTCTCCTAGTTTGTCGCTCCCAGTCTTTTGCTAGCCTCCACAACCAAGTATGAGTTCCACTCATGCATCCAACTCCCTAAACCAAGTTATTCCAAAGAGTCCACCATACCTACCTACTACATATCTTATTCCAAGTATATTCATGTTTTTGTTTACCTTCCAAATTAAACTTGTTATGATAAAACTAGTGATTAAAGCTCTAATGAACTTGATGGCACACTTTACTTTTCTTGCCCTCAATAAACTTGAACCATTGTGTCGTCTATGTTGTATATGCTTGCGCTTTCTAAGTTGAAGTTAGCAGAACCATGTTTCATAGGGAACATTTTCAACATTTCATTGGTACTTAGTACCTCATTGATATCATGTTCTTTTGCTTATGGATCCCGGCGGTGGGAAATAAAAGTGGAACTTGTAAGATCATGGAGTTTGTATGTATGTTAGAGAAACGCCTGGGCCGCTAGCCTAACCATGCCTAATCATGGTGGAAACTTGCAGCATAACCATAATGAGCATTCTATGAAGCATCCTCAATAAAAATCTATGCACATAGTAAATAAAAAGATCGCTGAGATGCTCATTGTCTGCTTGCCTTGTCATTTTGACTATGAGATAGCTCCTGTGTCATGTGCAAGGGGTACCCCGTTGGCGGTTCTTTATGATACGTATATACTTACAATGACAAGAGCTTACTTGTGACTGAAGTTGAGTAGCATGAGGATCGGTCTTCATAAGTAAGGGGCATGAGGCTTCGATTTATAACTTGTCAAGCATATCCTCTTAGTTGTGTCACTTTCACCTTAACCACATTAAAGATGCTTATGATAGGGGCAATGAGAGCTGAAAGCTATAAGTACCATAATTTTTGGAAGCTCTTTATGATACTTGACTCCCTACTTCCTTTTCTAAAAAGGCCTTTCTTCCACCATTATATTGAGTCTCCATCTTCTACCTTTATGCACCTACTTTGAGAGCATAGTGGCCATTCTTAGTTCTATGTGCATTGTCCCAAGACTAGTTGATTGATGCATAACTTGATATTGCTTGCTTTAAACTATTTGTATATAGTCACTCTTATGTACTTTGAAGGTGTCCTATGCATTTATATTTGCTACTCTATGAGGGACAAGCTGAATGCTATTATGCTATGCTTTCATTATGTGAAACAAAAAAACGTCTTGCAAAGCATTGTTATTCATGAATCTTTTGTTTGTGCCTTTTCATGTTGCATCATAGTTTCTTTGTCTTATTGCTAGAACTTTGTCTTTCATGTTATGATTGAAGTACTATGATCCTAGCTTTGAATGTTTTACAAATACTTTGATTAAGTTTATGATGGTGCATGTCACCTCAAAAATTATTCTTTCTTTTTATCACTTACCTACTCGAGGACGAGCAGGAGTTAAGCTTGGGGATGTTGATACATTGCAAATGTATCTATAATTTTTGATGTTCCATGCTTGGTTTTATCTCCTTTCTTGTGTTTTGTCCACACTTTGGAGTACTTTTCATATGATTTCTTGGACTAACCTATTAACAAGAGCCATAGTGCCAGCTGCTTGTTTTCTGCTGATTTTGGTTCCAGGAAAGTCAGAAAATGAATATTCTCGGAATTGGACGGGACAAAAGCCAAAGTGCCTATTTTTCGAAGACTCACGAGCTGAATCACGAGACGGAGGAGGGCTGGGGCTGGCCACCCCCAGCGCGGCTGGGCCTGGCCGCCGCCAGGCATGGTGTGGGCCCCAGTGCACCCCTCGGTCTCCTCTTCGCCTATAAGAAGCCTTGACCTAAAAACTCCGGGGTCGACGCTTTTCCTGAAGGAGTTCCGCCGCCACCACCAGATTCCAGAAAATGTAACCCGAAACTCGTTTCGGCACCTACGACAGGGAATTGGAGGAGATCATCGCCATCATCATCACCATCGCTTCTCCATCGACCATCCATGTTTCCCCCATCTATGAGTGAGTAATCCCCCGCTTTAGGCTATGGGGATGGTAGGGATTGGATGAGATCATTCATGTAATGGCATCAGATTGTTAGGGCATGGTGCCTAGTATCTTTTATTAGTGCTTTATGACTTTGTTGCGACTTGTTATACTTAATGCTTGTCACTAGGGCCCGAGTGCCATGATTTCATATCTGAACATGTTATTGATTCATTATGATAGTATTGTTTTTTGGTCTTATTTGCAAGTTGTATACACATGTTGTTGTCCGGAACCAATGGCCCCGGCGATGTAAATCGGGATAACCGGAGGGAATGGCTTTGATGTGAGGATCACATGTGTTCACGGAGTGTTAATGCTTTGCTCCGGTGCTCTATTAAAAGGAGCACCTTAATTGCCAGTAGTTCCCTTGAGGCCCCGCTACAAACGGGCTGACAGGACAAAACATGTTGTGCAAGTTCTCATTGCGAGCACATATGACTATATATGGAACACATGCCTAGGATTATCTAGTACTTGGATGCTTTATCTTATTTATCTGCAATTGCCCTATGTTCTGATTGCTATGTGAATTGTCTTGTCCATGCAACGCCCGTCCATCCATCCCTATGCCTACCGCACTCGAATCCCACTGTTTACTGCTATTGTTACTGTTGTCTTTACTTTACTACTGCTGCTACTTCACTATTCCTACTACAAAACTGTTGCTACTGATAAACTGCTGTGAGCAAGATTGTTTCCAGGTGCAGCTGAATTGACAACTCAGTTGTTAAGGCTTATAAATATTCTTTGGCTCCCCTTGTTTTGAATCAATAAATTGGGTTTCACTTCCCTCGAAAATACTGCGATACACCCCCTATACATGTGGGTCATCAATACACCCCTCAACAAAATGGTGTAGCCGAGAGGAAGAATCGGACTTTAATGGATATGGCAAGATCAATGCTAGCCGAATTCAAGTCTCCATATAACTTCTGGGCTGAAGGAATCTCTACCGCTTGTCACTCATCCAATCGGTTATACCTCCGTAAGATCTTGGACAAGACTCCATATGAAATACTTACCGGTAACAAGCCAAACATCTCATACTTTCGGGTATTCGGGTGTAAGTGTTTCTTTCTCTCAAGGGAGTTCGTTTATCTAAGTTTGAATCTAAGGCTCTTGAAGGTATTTTTGTTGGTTATGGTGTCGAATCCCACACTTATAGAGTCTACAATAAGCTCTCCGGAACTGTTGTAGAATCTTGTAGTGCGGTGTTCGAGGAAAATGATGGTTCCCGTGCAGAGCAAGTTGGTGTTTGTGATGAAGATGTTGAAATACCCCAAGATTCCATAAGAAGAATGGGCGTGGGATTTTTCCGCCCCATTGAGGAACCCCTTGTGGCGGATGAGGAAGGACAATGCTCTACTCATGAAGAGCCCTCATCTACACATTCTCAACATGTTCCAACCACGGGAGCAACTTCTACACCATCTCCATCAACTGCTGAAGGACAAGATGTTCCAGACAGCTCCAGGCCGGATTATCCGGTGGGCACCGGATTATCCGGCCACCCCACTCCTGCTGACCCTATTGCTCCTGGTGCTGAAGATATCGATGCAAGCTCCAGGCCAGATTTTCCGGTCAGCCCCGGATTATCCGGCCCCTCGCCAGTTCATGCAAGCCCCAGGCATCCGGATGAAGCTGCTACAAGTACTCCTAGGCCGGAATATTCGGCCTCTCCATCGGCCGGATTATCCGGCCCTGACTCACTTGTTGTTCAGTAGCCTTCTATTACGGCTACTGACTCTTCTCAAGGGCACGCTTCATCACCACCTACTGCTATTATCCCAGTTTCTAATCAAGGTCGAGCAAATGATTCCAATGAAGATTCAAGTGATGAAACTACTCCGCCAGGAGACAACAAACTTATTGAACTTTGTCTCCGGAATTGTTGTAGAATCTTGTAGTGTGGTGTTCGAGGAAAATGACGGTTCCCGTGCGGAGCAAGTTGGTGTTTGTGATGCAGATGTTAAAATACCCCAACATGCCATAAGAAGAATGGGCGTGGGATTTTTCGGCCTCATTGAGGAACCCCTTGTGGCAGATCGGGAAGGACAATGCTCTACTCATGAAGAGCCCTCATCTACACATTCTCAACATGTTCCAACCACGGGAGCAACTTCTACACCATCTCCATCAACTGCTGAAGGTCAAGATGTTCCAGACAGCTCCAGGCCAGATTATCCGGTGGGCACCGGATTATCCGGCCACCCCACTCCTGCTAACCCTATTGCTCCTGGTGCTGAAGATATCGATGCAAGCTCCAGGACAGATTTTCCGGCCAGCCCCGGATTATCCGGCCCCTCGCCAGTTCATGCAAGCCCCAGGCATCCGGATGAAGCTGCTACAAGTACTCCCAGGCCGGATTATCCGGCCTCTCCATCGACCGGATTATCCGGCTCTGACTCACTTGTTGTTCAGCAGCCTTCTATTATGGCTACTGACTCTTCTCAAGGGCACGCTTCATCACCACCTACTGCTGTTATCCCAGTTTCTAATCAAGGTCGAGCAAATGATTCCAATGAAGATTCAAGTGATCAAACTACTCCACCAGGAGACAACAAACTTATTGAACTTCGTCGCAAGGCTCGGGCTGATCGGAACCTTGAGTTAAGGGGTCACACCCTCGACAAGGTTGTTGGTGATCTTTGACGAAGGGTTTCTACAAGAAGGGAATTGGCCAGTTTTGGTGAGCATCAAGCTCACATCTCAATGGTGGAACCCAAGAAGGGCTTTGAAGCTCTTGAAGATCCATACTGGGTTGTTGCTATGCATGAATAATTGAATAATTTCGAGCGCAACAAAGTATAGAAACTCGTGGAGAAACCCAAAGATTGCCGCAATGTTATCGGCACCAAATGGATATTTAAAAACAAGGAAGATGCGAATGGCATTGTTGTGAGGAACAAGGCAAGACTTGTGGCACAAGGTTACTCTCAAGTTGAGGGCATTGACTTCGGCGAGACCTATGCTCCAGTGGCTCGCCTTGAGTCCATCCGTATCCTTCTTGCTTATGCTGCCCATCACAATTTTAAATTGCAGCAAATGGACGTCAAGAGTGCTTTCCTTAATGGTCCTCTACATGAGTTGGTATATGTAAAGCAACCCCCGGACTTTGAGGATCCTAACTTCCCGAACCATGTCTACAAACTCGATAAGGCACTCTATGGCCTTAAACAAGCCCCACGTGCGTGGTATGAGCACCTTAAAGAGCTTTTGCTAGACCATGGCTTCGAAGTTGGGAAAATCGATCCCACTCTTTTTACTAAGAAGTTTAAGGGGGAGCTCTTCGTATGCCAACTATATGTAGACGATATCATCTTTGGTTCTACTAATAAAGCTTTTAATGATGAATTTTCAAAGCTTATGACTGACAGGTTTGAGATGTCTATGATGGGGGAATTACGGTTCTTTCTTGGATTCCAGATCAAGCAACTTAGAGAAGGAACCTTCATCAATCAAGCAAAGACATCCAAGATGATGGATCTTAATGGTGTCGCCACTCCGATGCAAACTAAATGTCATCTTGAACTTAACCCACATGGTAAAGATGTGGACCAAAAGGTATACCGGTCCATGATCGGCTCTATTCTTTACCTTTGCGCATCTAGACCCGATATTGTGTTGAGTGTGGGGGTGTGTGCAAGGTATCAAGCATCTCCTAAAGAAATCCACTTAGTGGCGGTCAAGAGGATCTTTCGATATTTGGTTCATTCTCCTAACTTTGGTCTCTGGTATCCCAAGGGCTCCAATTTCTCTCTATGTGGTTATACTGATTCAGATTGGGATGGTGATAAGGATGATCGGAAATCCACTTCTGGAGCTTGTCAATTTTTGGGAAGATCTCTTGTGTGTTGGTCATCTAAAAAGCAGAATTGTATACCTCTCTCCACTGCCAAAGCTGAATATGTTGCTGCTGCCAGCGCTTGCACACAGTTATTGTGGATGAGGCAAACATTAAAGGAATACGGTGTCAATTGTGACAAAGTGCCTATTTTATGTGATAATAAAAGTGCAATCAAAATTGCGTACAATCCGGTACAACATACAAGGACGAAGCATATTGAGATTCAGAATCATTTTATTCGAGACCATGTTGCTCGAGGTGATATTGATCTATCTTTTGTGAGCATGAAGAACCAACTTGCGGACATTTTTACGAAGCCACTTGATGAAGCAAGATTCTGCTACTTGAGGAATGAGCTAAATATCATTGATTCTAGGAGTTTATCTTGATTACCCATGCATTCACTCGTACATCTCAGTCCTATTTGGTCTAGGTGTGGGCATGGATATAGGGGGAGTGTGGTCCTAACTCATTAGGCTAACCCTCCCCCCATAGTGCCAAAAGCAAGTTAAATTATTTCTCTTAATATCATTATGTGATATGTGAGCTTATTGATGAGTATTGGTCGTGAACTCAAGATATATCTTCGGGGTGTCACACCGTACACTCCAACAAGGTGGCTTCGGCCACCGCCCTTTCCCTTGAGGAGAATTGGATCTTTTTGGCTCTTTTTGCTCTCTCATGTTCTTATGGGAATCACACTTAATCTTGGCTTTTATTTGATTTGGATCTTGCAACTTTGAGTGTCTAGTACCATCTCAGTTTGGTTCTCTTAATCCTAAGCCTTTCCCTACCCCTAAGCCATCTATTCTTGCACACAAGTCCCTTGTACACCTTGTGGGGGTGTTGTTTGGGGACGCGCGGGCCTGAATCTGTGTACAACAGAATTTTAGATTTGAGGCCGGATAATCTGGCCCTAGCGGATTTCGTCTTAAAGGGCAGGGATCGGGGGCAAGGGCTCAGAACGAGCAGCACTTCTCCTCCAACCCTCTCCTCCTCCTCTGTCGTCGCCTGCCGTCCCCCACCCTCCCCGGAGCCTCTCCGGCCACCGGATTTTCCGGGCCTCCCCAGATCTTCTTCTCCGCGCCTCCGGGTACCTTCTCCTCCGCGTCCTTCCTCCAATGAGTGAGGGTAACTCCCTCTCTCCCCATCTTTGTCTAGATGTGTTACTTGTTGGGTGGAACGTTGACTAGAAGGATGTTTTTTCGCATAGAAATCGTAGTCATGCAGTTTCTAGGCCCGATCTACTTTTTTGCATTCAATCTAGGTGAAATCGAAATTTTCTGCCAGGGCCGGATTATCCGCCCCTAGCCAGGCCGGTTAATCCGGCCTGACAGATTCAACTTTGGTTCAGTTTCACTAAGGAGTATGCATTGCATAGATTTGTCTTATGAACTTTTTGACTACTTTTTCCATGCTCCCTCCTGGACTTGTGTGTATGCTTATCCCCATGCTATCACTCTTGTTCTCCTCACAGGTGGTTGCAGTGTTCCCAAGACCTACAAGCGCCGCCCTCGCGGTAAATACTTTCGGGACAACGGACAGGGTAACTTAGTGGATGAGGTTGAGTTGAGGAGGAGAAAGAACGAAGCGAAGCGAATGGCTGAACAAGCAAAGAGAACTAGGAAGGGAGTGTCCAAAACGAAGGGCAAGGAGCCCAAGATCAACTACAAGGCTTTGAATGCAGTCACCTATTCCTCCATCCGCCACCGTGACTTGTTTGCTGAGCTGCCTCGTGATGATGAGCTGGGGGATGCTCGTTTTTGGTGTGCTAAACAGAAAGGTATTTATGAAGATGTGTATGCCAGGCTGAACATTAGGCCTATGCACCCACTAGTTCTTCCTGAAGCCTTGGAGAAGGCACACCTTGTGGATGCAATGTTTGTGGCTGAGCGGATGGGGCTGCACCATCTCATGTCTCTCCAGTGCTCTTATGACTCTGAGGTGGTGAAGCAGTTCTTCTCCACTTTGGTTATTTGTGGAGATGAGTGTCACACTATGAAGTGGATGACTCATGACAGGCCTATGACTGCTGATTTCCATGTGTTTGCTGAGGTTCTTGGGTACTATTTTCGCAGCAGGGATCGACCCAGTGGCCACTGTATAATCACCCAGCTGAAGCCCAACAAAGATGCAACTCTCTCTCCTTGCACAGTGGACAATGGCATTGTGGGAACTCTGGCTGGTCTTGCTCCTATCTATGCTACCTTAGTGGGCCTATTCCGTGACTCCATCACTCCGAGTGGGGGCAACAATGACAGCATCCGTGGTCACCTTGTCCAGCTCCTTCAGTTTTCTCATGAGGTTGCCTCATGCGAGGACGAGTCTGTGCAGTACAGGCTGGATGTCATGGACTTTATCTATCATGAATTGACTGATGCTATGTTCAATCGTCTGTCCATCCCCTATGCACCCTACATTATGATGATCATAAGGCACCTGCTCCCTTCTGAAGAGTTCAACATTGATTCTGTGCATAAGGCCAAGAAGATCTACACCAAGGTTCGGAAGACCTCTCACCCCTCCTCTGCTCCTGAGGGTCTCATGAGGGATGCTCGCAGGCCCCCAGTGCCTCCCGTTGCCCATGAGATCAAGCAGCTGAACTGGTTCCAGCGTCACATACTTTGCATGGGAGTGGACACGCGCAAGGGTCAGTACGATGCATATAAGGAGCGCCATGAGTTGGCTCACTCCCAGCAGTTCATCCTTCACCATGTGTCAGGTGCTTCTGGTGACCCCCCGGCTCCTACACCTCCCACACCATATGCTCAGTGGAACTCTTCTTCCAGGCTGAACTATGGAGAGCTGGAGCGTCACCTGTTCCCCCCTGCGGCCACTGCTGATGACGAAGATGGTGACACCAAAGAGCTTGAAGATGAGGATGAGGACGAGAATGAAGACGAGGACGAGGACGAGGATGAGGACGAGGACTACGAGTGATACCTTGGGGCGCTAGCATCGCTCTTCTTCCTTTTTGGTGTCTCGATGCCAAAGGGGGAGAAGTAGTTCTATCAGGATATTCGTGGATTTGCATGGGTCGGGCATAAGCACTTGCATTTTTCTATTCGTTGTTTTCTCGCTTATGCCCAGTTAGCGTTGAACTTTATATTTGTGATTTGTGGATTGTTTGAGACTCTATGTCAGTGGTTGTCTAGATTTATCTCATGGATTATGCTTATGGATTCATCTATTCATATTCTATTATGCTGGAAATCTTGATCAAGGAAGGAGCTTATATTGGTAATCACGTTGATTATTGAGGCCCTTTCAAGGATGCCTCTCTTCTACCTCGGTGGTAGGATTTATTGCTCATATGTCTATGGAATAGATTCACCTAATTGTGTGCATTTGTATTCAAATGCAAATTTCTAATATGCACACATTGAGGGGGAGTCTCTTCCATCCTTATTGCTGGTTGTCGTGTGTTCCTTTCCTGCAAATCCTAGTATTGTCATCTAACACCAAAAAGGGGGAGATTGAAAGAACATTTCATGTTTTCCTGTGTTTTGCGCGTTAGATAACAATACTATGGAGATTATTCATGTGCGCTAAGTGTGCAGGAAGCTTTGAGGGGGGCCGGATTATCCGCCCTGCCAATGGCCGGATAATCCGTCCTACATAATTGCTCTAAGACTACCAAGGCGCGTCACCCATAGAGGGGGCGGATTATCTCCCGAAAAATCTGGACTGGGGGCCGTTTTTTTCCCTAGGCAGATAATCCGGTTGGCGCATGGGCCAGATAATCCGGCCCCGAGTTTTTGAGCAAAGCAAGCCAAGGTGTGTCGCTCGGAGTCTAGTCGGAACTGGGGCGGTTTTTCCACCCTAGGCCGGATAATCCGGCCTTCTCATGGGGCCGGATAATCCGGCCCCCAGAAGTTGATCAAGTGCAAGCTCTGTGCGACACTCAGAGAGGGGGCGATTTTTCTTCCGGATATTCCGACTGGGGCGGAGTGTTCACCAGGCCGGATAATCCGGCCCTCACTTGGGCCGGATAATCCGGCCCCCAAAGTCTCCAACGGTTGGTTTTGGAAGGGGGTATAAGTACCCTTTCTTCCCCAACGTTCAGAATCCTTGATTCATTGGAAATTGTCCAGACATTGTGCAAGAGCTCTCATTCTCGATCTCCCACTTCAACCACCCGAAGGCTTCGATCTTTGGGGGAACTAAAGGAGGAGAGAATCATCGTCCTCATCACGAATCAAGCGCATCAACTCCTCTCCATTCATTTGGAGAAATCCCTGATCTAGTATTCTTGTCAATATCTAGATCTTGTTCATTGTATTTGATAACTTTGTTCTTGTGGCAGCTTGTTGTCATTTCGGGAGCCTCCAAGTTGATTGTGGAGTTGTGCCCCGCTAGTTGTGTAAAGGCGTCGATACCCGCCTCGAAGGGTACCTATAGTGGAAAGGTGGATCAGGCCTTTGGTGCCAGGATCCATCGGAGAACAGGGTGAGGCCTATTGTGGCGTGGTGGTCTTAGTACCGCCCACCCCGCCCACGCAAACGTACTTCCCTTAACAAGGAAGGAACTGCGGTCAAACAAATCCTGTGTCTCCGCATGCTTCACTATGGTTTACCCGTTCTTCTTCCACTCGCTCTTTACTCGCTAGTAGATAGGTTTGCATATAGGGAAATTCCACCTAATAGTTTATCTAGAGAATTTACCCTTTGTCCTAAGCCTAAAATTGAAAAAGCATTAAAATTTGAAGTAGCACCTATTCACCCCCCCCTCTAGGTGCCCATATGATCCATTTCACTAATCTTCAATCTCATGCCATAGAATGACATCTAGTATAGGCCTAGTTTTATACTCTTTGTGCTATCTATACTACTTTCCACTACTCACAAAGCACTAACTAAAAGTAAAAAACTTTGATAAAGTAAAAGAGTAAAACTTGGGATGGGTATAAATCAAAGTGTATAACCAAGCATGCCTAATGCATCTTGCTTAGGTTAAACCTTGCATGGTTAACTTGTATAATTCTAGCTTGCCTTGATCGGTGCAGTGATTGAAGTTTTCCTCCTCTTCTTCGGGGTAGAACTCCTCCTCGTAGCTTGGGTCGGTACTATCGTCTATAAATAAATATGGGATACACAATCACCAAACAATACTTAACTAATTATATTTAGCACACTAAGGCTCACACTTGATGATCTAGCATCATCACAATCATCACATGAATTAAAGAACTAGTTTTATTTAGTTTATTTGAGAAAAGTAATTTCCACTCATTGAAATTAATTAAGATTTAATATTCTCCAATTAAAATATGGGATCATGTTGACACATGTCATCACCACATATTCTAATACATGGGAATGTGATTTAAAGGGTTGGTCACATTTTATAAAGTGTAAGATTATTAGTTAGTAGATTTAAAGTGACTAGAAATACCCTAATAGCATTATTTTTGTACTAGTCCAATGTCACTGCAAGGAAACCTAAATATTTTTAAATATTCAGATAGATATTGTCAAATGTGATTTTTGAGAGTTGGAATCAAATCAAAAGCTATTATGGTTGATTTTTGAAAAATGTTTGAAGTTGCAAAAGTCTTTGTCTTATTATTTTTACTATAGATTATCTCTAACTCCAAATGATTTAAATCCAACGGCCTTGGAAAGATAATTTAAATACCTTTCTAGAAGAATTTGAATCATGCAATTTGGTTCAGTGAAACTCTCTGAATTGATTTTTGAATATGTGGACAGAATAGGGTTTTAACTAAAAAGGAAAATTCAATATTTGAATTTCCAGGCCAGCGTGGGAAGTTAAACGGGTCGACCCAACTGCACTACGCGACGCAGCGGGCTGCTGACAGAGGGGTTCCACCAGTCAGCGACTGCATCTAAGCGAAGCGGTATCGGTGGATCTAGTCCGTGCGATTTAATTCTAATCCAACGGCGGTGAGTCGTCATCGACGACGAACTACTCCAGCGAGGAATCAACCCTAACGAGGCGGTGGGGGTCTGGCAGGGCTCACCTGGGCTCCATCTAGGGTCGGCGACAGGGGCGATCGACGTGGTAGACGACGGTGAGACGAGGCGCGGTCATGGCAGGGCTTGGGGTGGTCGAAATCGACGGCGCCCTTCTCCTCCAGCAATGGCGGGCTCCGGCCAAATTCCGGTGAGAGAGAGTCTGCCTTGCTCCGAGAATAAGTAGGGGAGGGTCAGTGACAGGTGGTGAGTGGAATGGTGTGGAGAAATGAGGCAGGGGTGGCCTCGTTTTATACTACGGCGAGGGGACCGAACGGTGCAGGCGGGAGCTCGTCGGTGACGATGCTACAGGCAGCTATCGGCTTGGCGGAGGCTAGTGGGTGGTGCGTGGTTCCCTGGTGGTTCTTACGGGTGTAATGGAGAGGCGTGGGGCGGTGTGGTTTGGTCGGGAGCATGTGGTGCTCCACGCGGACGCTGAGGTGTTTGCGGCAGCTGCGGGTCGCGCAGTGGTTAACGGGGTTGTCTCCTGGGTTGCTGTGATCATGGCGAGCGTGAGCGTACACGGTGAAGGCAAGGTGCGGTTGGTTGTCTCCTGTGCGAGCAGGTCGGGCGCGAGCAGGTCGGGCGCGGCGAGCTGGCGCGCTTTGGACATGGCACAGAGAGGCGGGGCGCGGCGTAGCTAGGTTTGTCCAGGGCTCATCTGGGGTCGAGGCTTGGACAAGGGGTGGCGGTGGAGCGAGGCGTGTCTGGTGCGTGTCGTGGGCGAGGGCAGCGTGGCTTCTGGCGTGCTACCCACTCTTGGCGGGCGACAACCAAAAAGGGTGGCACTCCACTATGCATAACGGCCAAAGGGGGGGTGGTCTGGGTGCTGCTCGACACCAAAGGGGACAAGGGAGTGAAGTGGAGACCAAATGGTCGAGGATCACTATGCAAAACAGTGAAGTTAGGCCAGGGGTTAATTTATGTAATTAAGGTGTTTGATGAAATGGCCGCAAGAATTTTACTTTGGAATTTTTGATTCAAATTTTTTGAGTGGTTTGATCTTAAGCTTGAGTAACTATGTTTGCTTGGAGAGGTCAAGGGGAAATGGTTTGATGGGTTTTTTAAAAAAGTGGGATCTTAACATATGAACTAGATTCAATTTTCAACTGTCCATTAAATTGATTTGAAATATGTATTTGTAAGTTTGTAAAGTGGGCCTTGATACACTTTTACTTGGTCTAGCAAGGGGTGAAAAGACATAGAAATGTTTCTGTTAGAATTCTTCTTCTAGGAACACACAAAGTGGCCTAGTGGTTAACTTTTGTCAAAATGACCATTTGCTTTATTTATTCATATTTGATTTTTTTATTTTGATTTTGTTTGTAATTGGTCTAGATGATGTAGTATTCACCTTTAAAACATTTCACATCATTGGCAACAATCAAGCATGGCATTTTCAAACAATCACACCTTAATACAAAAGTAACACGCCTTCATATTTATTTTCTTAATAGAAGTTTTTGTTAACCCTAAACTTAGGTGATTAGAACTTGATAATCTTGATTAGAAGTTTTGGGGTGTTACAAACCTTCCCTCCTTAAATAAAATCTCTTCCCGAGATTTAAGAAAAAACTAGGAACTAAAGAGATCTGGAAACTTAGTCCTAATATAATCTTCTCGCTCCCAAGTTGCTTCTTCTTCGGTATGGTTGCTCCATTGGATCTTGAGAAACTTGATACTCCGGGTCCTGGTGGTTCTGAAGGATTCTTCCAAAATACGGATGGGCACTTCTCGATACGTTAGATCCTTGTTGATATCAATGGCTCAGTGATCGATGTTCTTGAAAGCTTCAGTCTTCTCCGGAACTTCCAAGCATTTGCGAAGTAACGAGATATGGAACACATTATGGATGGCTGACATCTCATCTAGAAGTTCCAGTTGATAAGAGACTTCTCCTCGGCGATTCAGAATATTGAAGGGTCCAATATATTTGGGGGCTAACTTTCCTTTTAGCTGAAAATGTTGCATTCCCTTCAAGGGTGACACTTTGAGATACACAAAATCTCCGACATTGAAGGTCAGGTCTCTACGTCTCTTGTTGGCATAACTCTTCTGTCTGGATTGTGCGGTCTTGAGGTGATCACGGGCTTTGTGAACCTTCTCTTCGGCTTCTCATAGGATGTCGGGTCCGAAGATCTGACTCTCTCCTACTTGCGACTAATTCAAAGGGGTACATCATTTTCTTCCGTACATAAATTCAAATGGGGCCATTTGCAAACTCGTTGGATAACTGTTGTTGTATGAGAATTCTGCGAAAGACAGACAATCTTCCCATTTTGATCCATATTCTAACACACAAGCTCTCAACATATCTTCTAATATTTGGTTGACTCTTTCAGTTTGTCCATCGGTCTGCGGGTGATTAGTTGTGCTGAAATTCAACTTGGTTCCAAATCCTTCTTGGACTTTCTGCCAAAATCTTGAGGTAAATTGGGTTCCTCGATCTGACACTATGGTCTTGGGGGTTCCATGCAAACTGACAATTCTAGCAATGTACAGCTCTGCTAGCTTTGAACTCTGGTAGGTTGTCTTGACAGATTAAAATGGTCTACCTTGGACAGTCTATCAACTATGACCCAGATAGACTCATTTCCCCTACTAGAAGTAGGCAAACCGGTGATAAAGTCCATTCCGACGGAATCCCATTTCCATTCCGGAATCTGCAATGGTTGCAATAGTCCTGCGGGTCTCTGATGTTCCGCTTTGACTCGCTGACAGATGTCACACTTGGCTATGTAGCTTCTGATTTCTCTCTTCATCTTGTGCCACCAAAATTGCTCCTTCAAATCCTGATACATCTTGGTTCCTCCGGGGTGGATAGAATAAAGAGTATCATGAGCTTCCTGCATGATAACTTGCTTTAGCTCCGAATCTGGTGGCACACAGATATGTCCTTTGTACCACAAAACTCCTTCTTCATCTTCTATGAATCCAGGTACCTTCCCTATACTAATACGACGTTTGATTCCGTCGATACTTGCATTTCCTTTCTGCGCCTCCTTCATCTGACTGATCAAAGTGGGTTGAAGTTCAATGCTAGCTAAAAATCCTTGGCTAACTAGCTCCGTTATAAACTACTCCAACTCTTCATGCAAAATTGGTTGGGCTTCTTTGATCGTGGTGTTTAACCTACACAGCAATCTGCTAAGAGCATCCGCTACCACATTGGCTTTGTCGGGGTGATAGTGAATGTCAAGGTCATAATCCTTGATTAACTCTATCCATCCCCTTTGCCTCATATTCAGCTCCTTCTGAGTGAAGATATACTTCAGACTCTTGTGATCCGAATAAATCTCATAGCGGTTACCCATAAGGTAATGACGCCATGTCTTCAAGGCTAAAACTACAACTGCTAGTTCAAGATCATAGGTAGGGTAGTTTTGCTCATATTGCTTCAGTTGTCGGGACATATATGCTATGACTTTGCCTTCTTGCATCAACACACATCCGAGACCAATCTTGGATGCATCACGATACACATCAAAAGGCTTCTTGATATTTGGCATAATCAAGATTGGGGCTGAAATCAATCTCTTCTTGAGTTCTTGAAAACTTGCTTCACATTTGTCGGTCCATTCAAACTTCTTATCTTTCTTCAACAGTTGGGTCATTGGTCTTGCGATGCTCGAAAATCCTTCAACTAACTTGCGGTAGTATCCCTCTAATCCGAGAAATGCACGGACTTGGGTTTGAGTTGTTGGGGCTTTCCATTCTTCAACATCTTTGATCTTGGCGGGATCGACAGCGACTCCTCCTGCCGACACAATATGTCCGAGGAATCCTACTTCTTTCAGTCAGAACTCACATTTGCTAAACTTGGCATACAACTGATGCTCTATGAGGGTTTCAAGGATGGTTCTCAGATATAGCTCATGGTCTTCTTCTGACTTGGAATAGATTAGAATATCATCGATAAAAACAACAACAAACTTATCCATAAAGTTCATAAAAATCTTATGCATGAGATTCATGAAATAAGCGGGGGCATTGGTTAATCCAAAAGACATGAACGTATACTCATACAATCCATATCTGGTGGTAAAGGTTGTCTTTGGAATATCCATTGCACGAATTTTGAGTTGATGGTAACCAGTTCTAATATCAATCTTCAAGAGGACTCTGGCACCAGTCAACTGATCAAACAGATCCTCTATCTTGGGCAATGGGTACTTATTCTTTATGGTGACATCATTCAACTTCCGGTAATCCGTGCACAAATGGTTACCTCCATCTTACTTATCCACAAACAGAATAGGCGATCTCCATGGCGAGGCACTTGGTTGAATCAGACCTTTCTCCAGCATAGCATCAAGTTGCTTCTTCAGCTCCACTAATTCAGATGGGTTCATACTATAAGGTCTCTGGGCTATGGGTCCAGTTCCAGGAATTAGTTCAATAATGAACTCGATATCTAGATCTAGGGGCATACTGGGCAATTCATCTGGGAATACATCGGGGTATTCACAGACTACTCTGACTTGGTCTATGGTTGGTTGGGCTAGACTCTTGTTGCATTTGAACTGGCGGGGCAAGGTTTCTGATACATGATCTACTGATATTCCAGAGCTACTGGTCATTGTTATGGCTTTCTTGGCATAGCCGATCAATCCTTTATGTTTCGACATCCAGTCCATTCCTAGTACTACTTCCAAACCTTTGGTTCCAAGTACTATTAGATGGGCATAAAAATCTATTCCATGGATTCTTATAGGTACAGCCTTGCAAATTTTTCTAGCTTTGGTGGTTGAACCAGGTATTTGAACTATCATAACATGCTTCAATTTTGTTGGTTGAATCTTACTAGTGCATGCAAATTCTTCTATAACAAACGACTGCGATGCTCCAGAATCAAACAACACTCTTGCAAGTACTGAGTTAATAGAAAACATACACAGCACGACATCGGGCGCTTCTTGGGCTTCTTCAGCATTCATGTGGAATAGACGACCATTGCGGTTGAGTGAATTCCCTGGGGCAAATCTCCTTCCAGGATGAACACGGCGTTGTTGCTGAGCGGGTGCATTGACATTGGTGGTTATTGCAAGCTTCTTGGGGCACTCATTGGAGTAGTGACCCTTGACTCCACATTCAAAGCAAGTAATCTGGGACATGTCTTTGGATGCAACAGGCACGGCATTGCTTCCAGTCCTTGGGGCAGTATTGTTGTTATTTTTGTTGTTGGACTTGGGCGGTGCACGGTTGAAGTTGTTGGAGTTGCCGGGGTTGTTGTTGTTGTTTCCTCCGGACTTCAAGTTTCCTCCACTACGATTGGGGTAGCTTGGACGAGACATCGGGGGTCTATTGTTTCTTGGGGCATATCCTGCAGACGGGTTGGGGTGATACTTTTGGGTATTGTGGGACCCAGTCTGGTGCATCATCCTGCACTTGCGGTTGTCATTGTCTTGGTTGATCTTCCCTTCCATCTGGATGGCAGAGTGTACTAGCTCTTCTAGATCTTCAAAACGGATGTTGACTAACACAGTTTGCATCTCATCATGCAATCCATTCAGGAACCTTTCCTTCTTCTTGGCTTCAGTGTTGATCTCATCAGGGGCATATCTAGCTAGGGACATAAATTTGTCATGGTACTCAACTACCGTCATCTTTCCTTGCTTCAGTTCCCTGAATTCATCTCTCATTATGGTGACTAAACCTTGTGGCACATGGGTGCGGCTGAACTTGATCTTGAAGGCTTCCCAAGTCATCATCTGACCATGATTCATAGTATGGGTGCTATTCCACCAGGCTCTTGCATCTCCTGGCAGATAGTGGGTGGCAAACAGTACCTTCTCATTGGCTTCAACTCCTGCGACTTCCAGATTGTTCTCCATGGTTTGCAGCCAGCCATCAGCATCTAAGGGGTCCTCAGATTTGTTGAAGATAGGGGGATTGGTATTCTGAAAGTTCTTAAGCTTGGATCCATGGTGATCCTGATTTCCATGGCCTTGATTATTGTGGGCCATCTGAGCTATCTATTGAAGAGTGGCTAGGTTGGCTTGGCGTTCTGCTCTACTAGCTTCACGGTCAGAAACTAGCATCTGCAAAATCTGCAGCATCGGGTCCTGTGATGAGCTGCTTCCTCTAGGGTTTCCACGAGTCATCTAAAGATTGAGATAGATAATGTGATAAGAGGGAAATTTCTAAGGTTCATGGTTTTTGTTTTCAAAAGCTTTAAACTTTGAGTTTGACTCAGATTTTTCAAACTCACAACTCCCTCTCATTCATTCATTCATTCATTCATTCAATCACACAATACAACACACACCACAACACAAATGGAAAACAAATGGTTTTAAGAACCATTCTATGAAACTACGATACAGTGGGACCGATACAATTCATTCCTACGGTAGTGATCAAGTGCATCTAATCATCATCAATGAAGTCAGAATCATCATCATCGGTGTAGAAATCCATGGCATCATCCTCTAGGTAGTCATTGTCATCACTGAGGTAAGAGTGAAGATCTCCCTGGATGTCTTCACCTTCCTCCTCCTCCTCCTTTGCTTCAAACTGGACTTCCTATTCACGGATGGTCTTCTCGAGAGCGGCCACCTTCTTGCGAATATGATCGATGGTGCGATCCTTCTTCTCGCGTTGACGATGAAGTGATTGGCGATCCTTGACTAGCATGGTGATAGTGTGTTCCTTCTTAACGGCAATGGCAAGGTTGTGGTTAGCGTAGGCTCGGGCGTTGTCCAATTCTTTCTGCCTATCATACAACATGAAGTCAAGATTCTCCACATGGCGCTTCAACTCTGGGTGACTTGGCATCTCCAATGGCATTCCCATAGAATCACGCCTTGCAAAGTGAGCAAAGCGAGTTCCCTGGATCAAGTTGATGTTTTGCCCACATAGAAGGGCAAGAGCTTCATGCATAGCCCTGGCTAATCCATCTAGCTAGTTGTTCTCTCGCAAGGTGAATTGAATCTTCTCAGAAAGGGGTGCTTCCATCTTGCCTCTGAGATCTGCAACTATCAGCCATTGTAGATCTCCTCCTGGGTGATCGATGAGTTGTGCCCCGAAGAATTTTGGATGCGGGTGCTCAAGGTACTCAGACAGTGCATCTAGATCCCTCTCAAATATCAGCTGGCCTCCGTTGCCCAACTCGTAGAACTTGCAATACTGAACTTCCAAAATTTAGGATGAGTAAGTTAGTGAGGTGATCAAGTGTGTCAAATTTTATAGAGTAATGTAAGAATTTTTTAGGAACATGATTTTTTTTGAAAGAATCAAGGATAAGAGTGGGAATAGGTTTTCATAAATACTCACTTCTCTTGTTTTCAAACTAAGTTTTTGTTCGGACGTCCATTTTAACTAGGGTCTCCTATGGTCAGGATGGCTCTGATACCAACTTGTCAACACCCGGATTTTTAATCCCAGATGCATGTTATGCCATACATCGTAATCCCAGGATTACCATTTTTGCGAGACATAACAGATTGGATATCATTGTACATCATCCATTACAAACCATAATAAGGTCTTAAAAATAAAGGATCTCATGATCTAGTCTTAATACAAACAAGCAGCAGAATAATAAGCATAGTAGTGGGCTCCATCTTCAGTGTCACATGCAATGCTAACGATGGGAGATGATCCTAGTTGTCGTAGACATCCTGCTGTCCATCCTCCTAGTAGTCCTCCTCATAATCTAGCCACGGGAATAGCCAGAGACAAAGCCATGAGTGTTCTTTAAGTACTCGCAAACTACCACTAACAAGTAAGGTAGTTCTAGTAGGAAATCCTAAGCTCTAAGTTTATTTGCAAAAAGCCAGATTTATCTAAACTGAGTTTAGAAGTAAATAAAACTAAGTAAATGTTCTAAATCACTTTAAGTGGGAACCTAGTTTTCATATTCACAACCCTGTTGTGGTCAAGTCAAAATCATAGTTCACTTCACAAGTCATTTTGAAAACATTTGACGACGGAATAGTGTGGCCACTCCAACTGTCCATGACCGCCGACGCGGCTATTCGAATAGTTTGACACTCTACAGAGGTGGTACACTTTCACCACAAAATTCGATACATCCCTCAGGGATAACCCTGAATCATCATACTTAGTATGTGGATAATCAATCATAACCTTTCCTTTACACACTCTAGTATAGGCACCTCCCCTATGAGCTTGGCCTCCCAGCCATGGCCATCTGCCATCCTGGGCACTGCATAAGTGGACAATTCACACTCACGAGGTAGCCTTAGCTCAAACCTCTTCCGCGAGGGAACCCATACTAATGCATACAAATTTCCAGCTAAGCCTTACCCAATTTAGGTATTGTGGTTGTACGGTAAAATTGGAATGGTATCGCATCCGAACACAACTATCAGTTTTTATAAAGGGCTAAGGCTCATGCCTCAACATTTTCATCATCAAATCCATTTATGGTGTCAACACATGTCAAAACATTTCAATAGAATGACTCATAATTCCAAGGTTTTCATAATCATTTTCACCATGTATTCCATCTAATGTGATCAAGTGTTATGCTTAGCACTAGCCACTAAGTTAAGAGTGTTCACTAATGAGGGGTGCTAATCTTCAATCTCATGCCATAGAATGACATCTAGTATAGGCCTAGTTGTATACTCTTTATGCTATCTATACTACTTTCCACTACTCACAAAGCACTAACTAAAAGTAAAGAACTTTGATAAAGTAAAAGAGTAAAGTTTGCAAGTAAAACTTGGGATGGGTATAAATCAAAGTGTATGACCAAGAATGCCTAATGCATCTTGCTTAGGTTAAAGCTTGCATGGTTAACTTGTATAATTCTAGCTTGCCTTGATTGGTGGAGTGATTGAAGTTTTCCTCCTCTTCTTCGGGGTAGAACTCCTCCTCCTCGTAGCTTGGGTCAGTACTATCGTCTATAAATAAATACGGGATACACAATCACCAAACAATACTTAACTAATTGTATTTAGCACACTAAGGCTCACACTTGATGATCTAGCATCATCACAATCATCACATGAATTAAAGAACTAGTTTTATTTAGTTTATTTGAGAAAAGTGATAACCCACAAGTATAGGGGATCATGTGTAGCCTTTTCAATAAGAAAGAGTGTCGAACCCAACGAGGAGCTAAGGGTAGGATAAATGTAGCATCCCAATTGTATAACAATTGTAATGCTACTTGGTCTAGTAATATAATGGCTACTTCAAATATATAATTGTTGCATCATCATTATATCATGCTCATGTCATCATGCCTCCTTGCATTTGAGCATCATATAAAACCTTTTGATTTGGTTCTTCTCTCATATGCATTGTTAATTGTATTTGCCTCTTGATATTGTATTTGGTTGTTGATATATTGTTAAATTAATGGGATAACTAATGAAAGTGGCATCGGTGAGCCATATTTGCTATTTGGTTTTTCAGGCTCACTTGTGTCCCGTAGGACCCCGAGTACTTGATTCCTGTTCCTTGAATATTCGCGCTATCCACATCCGGGAGGCTTATGAACCCCCCCTGAGCCAGAGCTTGATTCATTCTTATTTCTTGGGGCCACAAACTAGTTTGAGGTTTTATTTACTATCCTGTACTTATGCCATGCTTTACTGCTTTATTTAAATTGTGCAGTCGCACTTTTGTCTTATTTAGGAAAGCGGAGTGTTTTCGCGGTATCGACAAGCCCAGTCACATTTTCGGGTTCCCAGTCGTTTACTTCCATTGGCGCAAACCTTGAGTCCGTCTCGGAGTCGGCCAACTTCATCGCGGGTAGCTTAATGGGGTGGCCCCCTGAAATATTTCTGAATCCTGTGATCGCTTTGTCGTGACTGCCTCGTTGGGTTTTGATTTGGTTTTTCCGAGGTTGATCGAGTGTGTGTTGCTATTTGTGCACCCCTGCAGGGTAAAACTTTCTGAAAGCCGTGTCCGCGGTTATGGACGACTTGGAGCACAGTTTCTCGATCATAGACAAGAATAACTAAAGTACCGCTTTTAATTTGACTAAGTACCTGACTAGTAAATAGTGCAACACTCATGGAATGGATAATAAAACTGCCAACGTATGGGGGGTTGTTCGTCCGCTTCCTCGTCGGTAAGCGAGGAGGAGGATGGATCTGTGGACATTACCATTATAACTGTTGTTATTAATTCACGGACATCCGTCTATCTCTGGTTAGGCGGATGGTTAGCGAGTATCTATAGAACTATTAGGGTTTATCTTTTGCTGCAATAGCGTCATCCCAGGTTGTGTCCCCTTTAGTGGCATAAAGACTTGCTGAGTAACCCTAGGGTCTCACACGATAAATTATTGGTTCAGATGAACAGGTACCCTCGCAAGATGGATACTGGGTGGAAGAGACGGACGATGTGGGGAACGATCATTCGGTGTAGAGATTCCGGGAACGGGTATCCGTGAGATCTGTGGGCGGGACGTGCTTATTTATGGGGCATCTTATGCCGATTTGCTTCTTATCCGTACTCGGATTTTGTCTTCCGCTTCCGCCTGATACTCTGATGTTTGATGTATGAGGAGATATCCTAAACTATTATATCTATCTAGGATTTTTGGATCTTGCCGTATGGCGTTGCTATATTTCCTTTCTTTTTAGATGGAATGGCTCTGATGTACTGTTGTATGGTGGCTTGCATACATACTCATTTGTGTATGTAGTTGATCCCTTCGCCTGCCGATTACGCCGCCCGTTCTTGTCCCGATGTTTGGAAATGGTTAGGACGGCCGAAAGGTCTACCCGTGAGTGGCATTTGGGCCCCACCGTACTATTTTAACCATTTCCGCTCATCCAGGCTTGTAACTAGGAGCGTAATTCACCGAGGTAGTTACAATTGGTATCAGAGCCATCCCGCCCTTCAGGGTCTCAGCCAAATGGTCGTTGTCAGTCTAGCAAATATTTTGGTAGTTATGTATACTAGGGAAAAACAAAACGCGAGAGTAGGACTGCTTCCACTTTTCTTCTTACCCACCCACCCTTTTTCTGGTAAGGAAGTGTAACGTTTTCTATCCTCTTCTTAAAATTCAAACTAGGATTCACGTGTTCTGGGTTTCCGTAGTACCATAGGTTGTGTGTGTGTGTGTGTAATTCTTTGTCTATCTGTTGCATCCAAGTTGTTATCACCATCTGCCTTTGGTTATCAACTGTTGGTACATTCCATACCGACAGGCTTTTGCAAACCGACGCGATCTATCTGATTCGTTGTATACCGACGCGATCTGTCTTACTCTTTGTTATCCGACGTTATCTTGTTTGGGGTGTTCGTTTCCGTAGTTACTAATCTTTAGGTTCATCGTGAGAAGAAGGTGTTGGGATATGTGTTCTACTTATTCATGTGCGGAGTAATGATTTGAGTGCGGGATGGAGTCGCGACCATACCACTACTCTTATCATTCGCTCTTGTATATTGAATTGGTAGAGTCACTAATCTTGATTCGTTAAGTGATTTTGCGCATCTATTGGTGTTTTAATGCCGAAATTTGCGGAAAAATTTTCTTTGATATATCTATGTACCACACTCCTTTTCAGTCGTGTGCGATATGCTTAATATCTCCTAGGTGCTTTGAACTTTGTTGATATTTTAATATCATCTTAGTAAATTGTATCCTTTAATCTTGATTAATTCCATCTTGGTACTATTTTGGATTATTATTATTCTCCATTATAGTACTGACTTGTGTTTTATATCAATAACAGGATGGCACCACCACGCCGTTCTGAGGAGGACATACAACCTGAACTGGGGGCAGCGTTGTCAAGCATCGCCAATGCCTTGGCAGCAATGCAGCAGAACCAGCAGCGTTTTGAAGAAAGTGTCAGGAGGAATGAGTTTGTTCCGCTACCTCCACCTCCCAAGCGAGGAGACATCAAAAGCTTCCTGAAGTTCAATCCACGCCAATTTGATGTTTCTGATCAACCACTTGATGCTGATGATTGGTTGCGTGAGATGTCAAGGCTGCTGATGACTGCTGATGTTCCTGAGCAAGAATGGGTAAAGTGTGCTACTCACCTTCGAAGGAGATGCAGCTCTGGTGGGAGAATTACTCAAGGCAAACCACACTGGTTTTCAGCCTACTTGGGGACAGTTCACTGGAGCTTTCAAAGAGCGATTCATCGAGAAATTGTCATGGAGGATGAAGGAAGTGTTTCTCAACCTCAAGCAGGGCAATGATAATGTCAATACCTACATCAGAAACTTCATGAACCTTTCACGTTATGGTGGCGATGAGATCTCTGATGACAAGAAGAAGCAAAAGAGGTTCAGGCAAGGGCTCAATGCATCGATTAAATATGCAATCACACATGCAAGGCCGGCGTCCTTTCTGGAACTTCAGCATACAGCTCTGCAGGAAGAAGCAAGTAGGCAAGTGTTTGAGGAGTCAAAGAAACACAGCCGTGATGCAGCAAGCTCTTCAGCTATGTCAGCTCCTTCTAAGCGTCGTGTCTGGGTTCCTAACACCCACCGTCGCTCCGGCTACCAAGACCTTCAAGCTTGGCGGCAAGGCCGCAAACTTCCTCACTGCTGCTCCCATGGGCTACAACCACCACTACCACTGGCGCTGGCGGAGTCCCCAGCTACGTTGCTCCACGTCCACTGGTGCTTGTTACACGTGGAAACATGGGCATCAATCTGAACTGTCCGATGAAAAACAAAGCTCTTCCTCCACCACCTCCAAGATCTGCGGCAGGCTCTCCTTTGGTTCGTGCACCACCACCTCGGGCTCTCAACATCAACACCAAGCCCGGGTCTACTGTTGCTCGTGCCAACTGTCTCAACGCCGCTCAAGCTGAGCATGCACCTGGAGTTGTGATGGGTATGCTATCCGTTAACTCAGTCCCTACACGAGTTTTGTTTGATTCTGGTGCATCGCATTCCTTTGTTTCTCACAAGTTTGCGGATGAGAATGGGTTAGCTATGGATCCTCTCCTTAAGCGGTTAATGGTCCTTTCTCCTGGAGCAACAATGGCAGCTTCTAAAATCAGCCATGGCAATCAAATTGAGATTGGTGGCTCTTCGTTCTCGGCTTCCTTAATCATTCTGGGCAATTCTGACATTGATGTCATCTTGGGCATGGATTGGTTGACAGCAAATGCAGCTGTGATTGATTGTGCTGAACGCTCGGTTTCTCTGAAGATTCCTGAAGGCCATATAGTCTATTCTCCAAGTCTGACTCCTGCTATCCAGCTTTTCTCTTTGGCGGCTCTAAATGATGATGCTATGGAAGCTATTCAGAGTGTTCCGGTGGTCTGTGAGTTCCCAGATGTCTTTCCTGAAGAGTTGCCAGGTATGCCTCCGGATCGTGAGGTTGAGTTTGTAATTGAGCTTGAACCTAGTACCGCTCCTATCTCCAAGCGGCCTTATAAAATGGGTCCTGCTGAGTTGGCTGAACTCAAACGTCAAGTTGATGAACAAGATAAGTTGGGTTTCATTCAACACAGTACTTCTTCTTGGGGTAGCCCAACCCTCTTTGTGAAGAAGCGAGACCAGACTGATAGACTTTGTGTTGACTATCGGGCTCTCAATGCTAAAACCATCAAGAATAAATATCCCCTTCCGCGGATTAATGATCTCTTCGATCAGCTAGCTGGAGCTGTGGTGTTCTCTAAGCTTGACTTGAGAAGTGGTTATCACCAAATCAAGATTCGCAAGGAAGATGTTCCTAAAACAGCTTTCACCACCCGCTATGGCCTGTATGAGTACACGGTCATGTCTTTCGGTCTCACCAACGCACCTGCCACCTTCTCGAGGCTCATGAACTCGGTTTTCATGGAGTATCTTGATAAGTTCGTTGTGGTCTATCTGGATGACATCCTAGTCTATTCTAAGTCACAGAAAGAACATGAAGAACACCTTCGGTGTGTCCTAAACAAGCTTCGTGAGAACCGCTTGTATGCAAAGTTCTCCAAGTGTGAGTTTTGGCTGCCTCAAGTAACCTATCTTGGTCACGTCATCTCTGCCAAGGGCATTGCGATCAACCCGAAACTGTGAAGACAATTGTTGAATGGCTTCCTCTGTAAATGTCAAAGAAGTGCGGAGTTTCCTTGGTTTGGCTAGTTATTGCCGTAAACGCGTTCAGAACTTTTCGAAGATAGCGAAGCCTCTTACTGATCTCCTCAAGAAAGGCAAGAAATACCTTTGGACTCCTGCATGTCAAGCAAGCTTTGAGACACTCAAAGAGAAGCTCACTTCCACACCAGTCTTGGTTCCTCCAGATACATCCAAGCCGTTCCAGATCTTCTGTGACGCATCTTTGCAAGGATTGGGTGCGGTCCTTATGCAAGAAAAACAAGTTGTTACTTATGCCTCTCGACAGTTGAAGACGCATGAGATCAACTATCCTACACATGACCTCGAGCTCGCAGCAGTTGTCTTTGCTTTGAAAGTATGGAGGCACTACTTGCTTGGCAACCGTTGTGAAATCTTTTCTGATCACAAGAGTCTGAAGTATATCTTTACTCAGCCTGATCTCAACCTTCGGCAGAGGAGATGGATTGAAGCAATCAATGATTTTGATTTGACTATCAACTACACTCCGGGCAAAGCTAATGTCATGGCAGATGCTCTCAGCCGCAAAGCTTATGTCAACAACCTCATGATGGAAGAACAACAACCTCTCTTGTGCGAGGAATTCCGTCAGCTCAACCTTGAAATTGTGGAACAAGGGTATCTCCTGAACCTTCTGGCAACTCCTCTCTTGGAAGAAAAGGTTCGCTCCTTTCAGCTTGGTGATCCGTACACAAGAAAGATCATCTCCAAACTTCAGCTTCCGAAGTATGAGTCCTTCCATGTCGATGATCAAGGCACGCTTTTCTTTGAACACCGGATGTTTGTTCCGAACTACCCGGGTTTGAGAGAGCAAGTTCTCAATGAGGCATGATTCATTCTTTCTATCCACCACAGCACAAAGATGTACATGGACTTGAAAACACAATATTGGTGGCCTGGTTTGAAACGATATTGTGCCAAGTATGTCTCGGAGTGTGATGTCCACGCAGAGTGAAAGCTGTCCATCAGAAACCTTCCGGTCTTCTACAGCCATTGAAACCCCCGGAATGGAAATGGGAGAAAGTAGAGATGGACTTCATCACTGGTTTTCCAAGGTCGCAGAAGGGCAACAATGCAATCTTTGTTGTCATTGATAGGCTTTCTAAAGTGGCTCACTTCTTCCCCGTCAAGGAAACCATTTCTGCAATTCAGTTGGCTGAGCTCTATATCAACAGAATTGTCTCTCTGTATGGGGTTCTGCTTGAGATCAGTTCAGACCGTGGAAGCATCTTCACTTCCAAGTTCTGGGAAAGTTTCCAAAATGCTTTGGGAACAAAGTTGAACTTCAACACAGCTTACCACCCTCAGTCGCAAGGACAAGTTGAAAGGATCAATCAGATTCTGGAGGATATGCTTCGTGCTTGCGTCATCTCTTTTGGCATGAAGTGGGAAGAATGTCTTCCTTACGCTAAATTCTCTTACAACAACAGCTTCCAGAAAAGTCTAAAGATGGCACCATTTGAGGCTCTCTATGGGCGCAAATGCAGAACTCCGATTGGTTGGTCGGGTGCAGGAGAAAGAATATTGTTTGGCCCTGACATTGTGACTCAAGCGGAGGAGAAAGTTCACATCATTCTTGAAAATCTGAGGATTGCTCAAAGTCGCCAGAAGAGCAATTATGACAGGAAGCACATGGACATGGAGTATGTCCCTGGTGATCTCGTTTACCTTCGTGTCACTCCCATGAGAGGCACGCACCATTTTGGTATCAAAGGAAAGCTGGCTCCTAGATACATCGGTCCTTTCAAAATTCGTGGAAGAAGAGGAGAAGTTGCTTATGCTCTTGAGCTCCCGGAAAAACTCAAGGTCCATGATGTTTTCCACATCTCTCAACTCAAGAAGTGCTTCAAGGATCCTGGCAGGACCGTGGACCATGAGCTTATCAATCTCCAAGAAGACCTGTCTTATCAAGAACACCCCACAAAAATCCTTGAGGTCGCAGAAAGAAGGACTCGCAACAAGTCCATCAAGTTCTGCAAGGTGCAGTGGTCGCACCATTCCGTTGATGAAGCCACTTGGGAACGTGAAGATGAGCTCCGTGCCAAGTATCCTACCCTCTTTGTGTCTTCTTCTTCATCCTAGAATCTCGGGGCGAGATTCCTGTTTAGTGGGGGAGAGTTGTAGCATCCCAATTGTCTAACAATTGTAATGCTACTTGGTCTAGTAATATAATGGCTACTTCAAATATATAATTGTTGCATCATCATTATATCATGCTCATGTCATCATGCCTCCTTGCATTTGAGCATCATATAAAACCTTTTGATTTGGTTCTTCTCTCATATGCATTGTTAATTGTATTTGCCTCTTGATATTGTATTTGGTTGTTGATATATTGTTAAATGCCCAAGTTGAGTTGGGGGCATATCTTTTATTCAACTCCACCACCTTTTCTTTCACCACCTTATAATTCCACCATCCAACTAAATATGAGCTTTGCACTTTATTTGAGTTTACCTCTAGCTCATGTGGGTTGGGATGGATCCAATTCTTTTCCACATGCTCTCATCTTAGCATCATGTTGTTTTCACATTATTGATATATGAGAGCCACATGGCCACCTTTGCATGCCTTGTGAGTGGAACCCTTTTCCTAGCTTCCATATGGATTATTATGGATTTATGCTCATGTGGGGATATCTTTGGGACTAGTAAGCATCTAGTGGCATACACACACTAGCAAGTCCCAATTATAATCAAATGTGATCATCTCCATCTACTCCACTTGGAACTTTCTTTTAAATCCTTTTGCTTGGATTTATTCCACTTTTGGAAATGCAAAGGAACAATGCCATGTTTAATATTATTGTTTTCACAAGAATAACATGGCATTAACTTAGTTTGCATGGGCCATGCAAGTACCACCTTTTTCTAGTTTTTGGTTTTTATTTGAATTCTTGAGGGGATCATCTCCCATCTCTCTCTTCCTCTCTTTTGGCTTGATCTAGCTTGTCTTGCTAAAAACCACCACCACAATTCTATTCCTCTCTTCCACTCTTTTTGTTGATCTTGTTTGAGATGCTAAACCCTACACCTATTCCACATGTTCTTGCTTGATCTCAGTTTGGAGCATGCAAGCTTCTAAAAACCTAAGCCCTCACCCTCTCTCTCTCTCTTATCCTCTATCTAAGATCCTCCCTATCACCTACCCCATCATCACCATACCCCCTCTCTCCTAAACCATAAACCGAGCTAACCCTAGTGCTCTCTCTCTCTCTCGGCCTCTCTCCTCTCTCACCTAGCTGGCCCACCTGGCTACCCCTCTCCCTGGTCCCACACACTCATCTACTCCCTCTCTCTCTCTACCCCAACCCTAAACAAACCCTACCCGAGGCCACCCTACCTAGCCCGAGCCTCCCCTCTCCTCTCTCTTCTCTACTCTCTGCCTGGCGAGCCCCACACCGATCCTACCTCCTTGGCCTCACCCTGCCCCACTGAAGCCCACTGCCTGCCCGACCCTAGCACGTGAGAAGGAGGAGGAGAGAAAGGTGGCACCGAGGCCACCTTTTCCATCTACCCCCCGCTCCCCACACGGCACCTCCCCTCCCTCCTTTTCCCACCACCTCACGGCTCTCCTCTGGCCTCTCCAGATCTGGCCGAGGCGCCCTGGCCTTCCTCCCTTCCTCTCCACCACCGTCTACCCCCCAACGCCGTCCACCGTCTGCTCCACCGGCGCTGCTTCGATCCAGACGACGAGCGCGACGTGGAGGTGATCGAGGAGGACGAGGAGGTCCTCTGCATCCGCTCCGTACACGCCGTCGAGGAGGAGGAGGACCAGAGCCACCAGCAGCGCGCTCCGACGCGAAACCCTATCTCTGCCGGCCTCTGCTTCACCGACGATCCGCTGCTCCTCTACCCGATCCAACACCGCCGACCACCTCACGGTGAGCCATGCTACCTCCTAGACACCCTCGCCACCGTCGTCGTGTCCTGGCCGCGATGTACGTTCCGCCGAGCACCCTCTGTGCACCGGCGAGCGCGTGCGTCTGCTAGCTCAACGCCTCGCGGAACCTCATCTGGCCGCGCAGTAGTTCCCTGACACCAACCCCAGTTAGCCGCAGCGGTAACCGCCGCCGAGCGCGAGCCCCAGGTCGCGGGTTCGAGTCCCCCCGCGTGCGCGCTCCGCCTATCGCGCATCGATCTGTCGACAGAGTTTCAGAGAAGAAGCACAGTGCGAGCCTGGTCGTTTTTCGCTTAACCCCCTGCATCTTTTTCGGCTAAACCCACAGTCCCCCGAGCCCCACCGTCAGCCTCTCTGCATGTTTTACAGAACACCCCCTAGCCTTTTTAAACCTCAACCCAAGGCTACCTGGATCTCCCGTGTGTGCGTCCCGGCTGGCAGCGCCAGCGTGTAACTGAATGATGCACTGTCCCCACTCCTCTGTCTAGCCAGCGGTGAGAGGTGAGAAAGAAGTTTCTCCATGTCTTGCTTCTTAGTCGACCCCCTGTCATGTCATTATTTGCAGCTATACTGCTGATGTAACGTGTCGGCGTCCCATTGGCCTTGCGCTCAGGTGGCCCTGAGATGTGAGCCCCACCTTTGTAGCCCTTAGCCTCTAGCTGTAGCCCAAAGAAGTCACACAAATCTTTCTCCGCTATTTCTGCACTGTCATTGCAACCCCTCATCTTTGCTGGTGTACATTCCCACAAAAGTATTTTCTGTAATCTGTTTTAATTCAAACTTTTTCAAAATTATTTCAAATTCAAATTTTAATTATGTTTTCAAATAACTTTTAAAATATAATTCCAAATAAAATAAATAATATATGTTTTTGAATCAGAAAAATGTGAGGAATTCAAATATGCCCTTTTACTTTAATTAATTAATAACTTTTGTTTTATAACTCCAAATTTAACAAATAATATGTCTAAAATGATTAGCTCGACGAGACCTTTCTGTTTATGCATTCCTTTATCTGTTTGGCAGCATGCATCATATAAATATAATGTGTACAGCAACTATTATGAGGTTAAAATGTGGCCAAAATTCAATAAAATGATTTATTCTTGTATTCCACACCTCACCCATGCCATGCTACTTTAATGCCATGCAAATTGTGCATCATTCATCATGGCATGATTGTTTGCTTGTCGCATTTTTATTCATATGCTTGTGCACTTTATTTATGTTGGCCCTTGTTTGTTTGGTTCTTCTTGAATAGGCTGACGGGGATATATCAAGAGAACCAGGAGCACTACCCAGATCCATCCCTTGCTTCAACTGAGCTGCCAGGCAAGCACTACCACATGCTTGCATACATATAGTACCTATTGCCTCTATCTTATTCTTGCATCATTGAGTCGCGATTGCATTAATTTGAATCCCAAGTATTGCATAGCCTTTACTTTTAAACCCCACCGAAGCTTGTCCCTCCATCCCATGAGCCATTACTACAGGAGTTGTTTGAGCCATGCGAGTCGTAGAACAGCATGTGTAGGGTATGTGAGTGTCCGATGGATGACGAGGTACCTAAACAACTTAACCTGAGTAGTAATGGGATAACTAATGAAAGTGGCATCGGTGAGCCATATTTTCTATTTGGTTTTTCAGGCTCACTTGTGTCCCGTAGGACCCAGTACTTGATTCCTGTTCCTTGAATATTCGCTATCCACATCCGGGAGGCTTATGAACCCCCTGAGCGAGCTTGATTCATTCTTATTTCTTGGGGCCACAAACTAGTTTGAGGTTTTATTTACTATCTGTACTTATGCCATGCTTTGCTTTATTTAAATTGTGCGAGGTACTACACATGTCTTGTTTAGGAAAGCGGAGTGTTTTCGATGTCGACAAGCCCAGTCCACATTTTCGGTTCCCGGTCGTTTACAGCCATTGGCGCAAACCTTGAGTCCGTCTCGAGTCGGCCAACTTCGTCATGGTAGCTTAATGGGGTGGCCCCTGAAATATTCTGAATCTGTGATCGCTTTTGTGGCCTCGTTGGGTTTTGATTTGGTTTTTCCGAGGTTGATCGAGTGTGTGTTGCTATTTGTGCACCCCTGCAGGGTAAAACTTTCTGAAAGCCGTGTCCGTGGTTATGGACGACTTGGAGCACAGTTTCTCGATCATAGACAAGAATAACTAAAGTACCGCTTTTAATTTGACTAAGTACCTGACTAGTAAATAGTGCAACACTCATGGAATGGATAATAAAACTGCCAACGGATGGGGGGTTGTTCGTCCGCTTCCTCGTCGATGGCGAGGAGGAGGATGGATCTGTGGACATTACCATTATAACTGTTGTTATTAATTCACGGACATCCGTCTATCTCTGGTTAGGCGGATGGTTAGCGAGTATCTATAGAACTGTTAGGGTTTATCTTTTGCTGCAATAGCGTCATCCCAGGTTGTGTCCCCTTTAGTGGCATAAAGACTTGCTGAGTACCCCTAGGGTCTCACACGATAAATTATTGGTTCAGATGAACAGGTACCCTCGCAAGATGGATCTTTGGGTGGAAGGAGCAGACGATGTGGGCAACGATCATTGATTGTAGAGATTCCGGAGCAGGGATCCGTGAGATCTGTAGGCGGGACATGCTTATTTATGGGGCATCTTATGCCGATTTGCTTCTTATCCGTCTGGATTTTGTCTTCCTTTGATACTCTGATGTTTGATGTATGAGGAGATATCCTAAACTATTATATCTATCTAGGATATTTGGATCTTGCCGTATGGCGTTGCTATATTTCCTTTCTTTTTAGATGGAATGGCTCGATGTCTTGTTGTATGGTGGCTTGCATACATACTCATTTGTGTATGTAGTTGATCCCTTCGCCGATTCGCCGCCCGTTCTTGTCCCGATGTTTGGAAATGGTTAGGACGGCCGAAAGGTCTACCTGTGAGTGGCATTTGGGCCCCACCGTACTATTTTAACCATTTCCGCTCATCCAGGCTTGTAACTAGGAGCGTAATTCACCGAGGTAGTTACAATAAATATTCTCTCAAGTTCTATCAACCACTGATACAACTCTACGGACACTAAACGTTTGCATTATCTAGGAAATAAAACTAGAGCAACAATACGAGTAATAGAGATAGCTTTGCATGATAATAAATAACAAGAAAGTAAAGCTAGTTGCTGCAGCAATAAAATACACTAAACTAACAGAACCATGAGTGTGGAATAGTGGTGATAATTGTGGTGTCTTTGTTCAAGTTTAAATAGCGAATAGATCAGGTTCATTGTCTTCGATGCAGTTTTCTATGTGGGAGAGGCTAAATATACATGCGCTTCACTCCCATACGTGCAACATTCCGGTTCGCGTCCTTAGGTTTCTGTCACTCCGGCAGAACTTCCCTCCTTCCTCTTACACATACTACAAACTCTTTGATGTTTAATCCATGCGCGCACAAATATAATAGACACCAAAGGACTGTGCCATATCAACATACAACTCTAATGAACCAAAGACATTCAACCATTCAATCTAAGAACGAAGAAACTATGCAAACATGACATAGATCATAGGATTATAACTTATACATCAAACACCATGTTTACATAGGACGGTACAGAGGTGTGTGGGAGGATGAACCACTGCATACTAGGAGGATTAGGTGATGGAGATGGCGGTGAAGATGGTGAAGAGGGCGGCGGCGCGGGGGACTCCTTCCCCGCCGCCGGTATGATGGGGGAGCACCGCCCCTTAGCCTCCTTCCTTGATGGCTTCTTGGGAGCCCTCCCCCAAGGAGATGAGATCCATGGGGGTGGCAAAAACGTGTCTTTGGTGGCTGTAAATTCGTGGGTGGAGATGCACTAGGCGAATTAGGTTTGCTCCCTTTATATAGCTTCTCGGATTCCCGTCACCCCATCTTGAGCTGCAGTAAATTGGGCCTAAAAGGCCCGTCCGGACTCGGAATTAGATAAATTTTATGTCCAGAACGTTTGTCGCAAAATTTCAAACAACTTTGTAGTTGAAGAGTTTTCCGTTTGACACCGTCTTCGACCCGAAACGTGACCAGCTTCAAAAAGTGTTCTGAGACAGATTTCTGGAAATATCCCAATTTGACTCCAACAAGGTTTCCACTTTGTAAAACAAGAACATTGTGCACTTTTACAACTATTAGTAGGTTAGTCTAAATAAATCATAAACTTTATACAAAAAGGAGTGTCAAAAGCATATTATTAGCATAAAACCATCAAAAATTATAGATATGTTATGGACGTATCAACATCCCCAAGCTTAGTTCTTGCTCGTCCTCGAGTAGGTAAATGATCAAAACAATATAATTTTTGAGGTGACATGCAGACAACACAATCTTGATCATCATTATTGTAAAAGTATTGATAGCTGGGATTAAGGTACTCTAAACATGAATCATGAAAGATAGAGTTCTAACAATAAGACATAGCAACTATGTTGTAACATGAAAAGGCGCAAACAAATGATTCATGAATAACAATGCTTTGCAAGACGTTTGTTTGTTTCACATAAAGAAAGCATAATGAGAATGGTATTCAGCTTGTCCCTCATAGAGTAGCAAAACATAAATGCATAGGACACCTTCAAAGTTCATAAGGGTGACTAGATACAAATAGTTTAGGAACAAGCAATATCAAATTTATGCATCAATCAACAAGTCTTGGGACAATGCACATAGAACTAAGAATGACAACTATGCTCTCTTAATTGGTGCATAAAGATAGAAGGTGGAGACTCAATATAAAAGTGGAAGAAAGGCCTTCATAGAAGGAAGCAGGGATTCAAGTCTCATAAAGAGCTTCCAAAAATTATGGTACTTATTAGCTTTCAGCTCTCATTGCCCCTATCATAAGAATCTTTAAGTGATTAAGGTTAAAGTGAACAAACTATGGAGTATATGCTTGACAAAGTATAAGTTGGAAATCTCATGTCCCTTGAATACGAGGGCCGCTCCTCATGCTACTCAAGTTTAGTTACCGGTAAGTTGTTGTCATAGTAAGTACATGTGTATCATAGAGAACCGCCAACAGGGTACCCCTCGCTCGATGATACGGAAGAATCCCCATATCAAAATGACAAGGCAAGAAGACCACGAGCATCTCATCAATCTTCTTATTTACCATGGGAAAATGGTGCTTTTTTCTCTCTTTCCTCTTTTCTCATCTCTTTTTTTTCTTTTTTCTCAATCTCTATCTCTTTTTTTATAAGAAGAATGCTTCATAGATTGCTCATTATGGTTACGCTGCAGGTTTCCACCATGATTAGGCATGGATTAGACTGGTGGCCCAGGCGTTTATCTAACACACATACATAACTCCATGGACTTACAAGCTCCCCTTTCATTTCACACCAACGACATCCATAGACAAAAGAGCATGATATCAACTAGGTACAATGTTGAAAGCGTTCCTAATGACATCATGGTTCTGCTAATCCCCAGCATATAAGTGCAAGCATATACAACATAGATGACACAATGGTTCAAGTTTATTAGGGGCAAGAAAAGTACAGTGTGCCATCAAGTTCGTGAGAGCTTTAATCACTAGTTTTCTCATAACAAGTTTAATTCGGAAGGTAGATAAAAGCATGAATATACTTGGAATAGCAAATGCTAATAGGTACGTATGGTGGACTCTTTGGGATAACTTGGTTTTATTTGGAGTTGGATGCATGAGTGGAACTCATACTTGGTTATAGAGGATAGCAAAAGACTGGGAGCGACCAACTAAAAGAGCAATAATGGCCATAATCATGCAAAGCGACAAAACATCATTAATTAAAGCATAAAGTGATATTACAAGTCAAAAACTAAAGGATCATAAAGGCTATGGTGACTTGGGATAGTCATAACATGGTGTGAGAATGTGCCAAGTCAACCCAAATAAAGCATTAAAAGAGAATACCACAATACTATGCTTTAATATGCTAAAATAACGCATGATTCTTTCAAGGCACATTTAGCAATCTCAATTTTTTATAACATGTCATGCTACAGCAAAAATCACTAAGCATAAATCCATAACAATATCAAGCATGACATGACAAAGCATAGGCCACTGTAAAAAAACGGGCTTCTTTTACCACTTAAGCATGAACTTTTCCTACTCTTTTCCAATCCAAACCACACTTATTTGAAAACTAATGTATGAAAGAGGGGGTCCAACCAATTTATTCAAGCAAACGAAAACCAAAAACAAAAACAAAGACGCTCCAAAAACAACACAATTGTGCATGAAACAATAAAAATGAAGTGTTTGGAAGAACCTGAGATTTTTATTGATGAAGAAGGGGATGCCTTGGGCATCCCCAAGCTTTGACGCTTGTACTTCTTGGATATTTCTTGGGGTGACATGGGGTGGCATCCCCAAGCTTGAGATTTAGTCCATTCTTCATCTCATTACATCAGTCTTTCCTTAACACCTGAAATTTTTCCTTCATACAAAACGTCACATAATCTTCATTAGCAACATTAGTGTACTCAAGATAATAAGTCTTTGAGTTCAGTTTCAACACCAATAAACTTCCATCAAAACACAAGCTACTGTAGCACTTCCCTTAAAAAGCTCAATTCCCCAAAGAGAACCCAAAAAGGAATCAACAAGAAGCAAATGCAAATAATGACAGAAATCTGTCAAAACAGACCAGCAGATAAAAACCTAATTTTTATAAGACCTTCTGTTGCTCAAATCGAAAAGTGTTGAACTAACTAAAGTTGGATAACAAATTGGGGTAGAAGCACAAAAATTTACAACTCAGACCGACATACAGAGATTTTACATGAATTTTTACAGCGAAGCACAAAAATCTATTTCAGGATAGCAACTTTCCCAAGCATTACTTCTCTCTCATTAGAGGATACTCTTGGCAGAAAAAACAAATAAAAAGGATAAGGAGCGGTTATTATAGAGGTAATAACTTCCAAGACTCATCTAAAACTTTTGGATTATCTCCCAATAACTACTTTTCTTTAACGCCTTTAAGTTAGGCATATGAGCAAGATTCAAGTATTTTCGAATGAATAAGCATTAAGATCAATACCAGAAATATCTTTCGTTTTCAAGGCTTCATGCATTCCTACAAGTTTTTAACTGAAAAGCTTCCATGGAAAGATTTGTTTTGGTTTCATAGGCATGAACACAAGTGTTCAAGGTCGGCCCCCACTTAAACATTACTCATCTTTCCAATCACTTTCCTTTTTGAAAACATTTTTAGGTAACAAATACAACTAATTTTTTTTGTAATTCGCATTCCTATCCATACTAAGATAGACAACAACTTAAAACCTACTTAGAGATAAAGCAAACAAGTGCACAGAAGAATATTCACCCACACGCTATTGCTCCCCGGCAACGGCGCCAGAAAAGGTCTTGATAACCCATAAGTATAGGGGATTGTGTGTAGACTTTTCGATAAGTAAGAGTGTAGAACCCAACGAGAAGTTAAAGGTAGGATAAATATTCTCTCAAGTTCTATCAACCACTGATATAATTCTACGCACACTAAACGTTTGCATTATCTAGGAAATAAAACTAGAGTAACAATACGAGTAATAGAGATAGTTTTGCATGATAATAAATAACAAGAAAGTAAAGTTAGTTGCTGCAGCAATAAAATACACTAAACTAACAGAACCATGAGTGTGGAATAGTGATGGTAATTATGGTGGCTTTGTTCAAGTTTAAATAGCGAATAGATCAGGTTCATTGTCTTCGATGCAGTTTTCTATGTGGGAGAGGCTAAATATACATACGCTTCACTACTTGGAATTACATGTACTATATGATTGGATTGTTAGCAAACATTCGTAAGTACTAATCAATGCATTAAGGTTTCTCCAACTATAGCCTTAAGTTTAATGGTCCTCTTACTCCCATACGTGCAACGTTCCGGTTCGCGTCCTCAGGTTTCTGTCACTCTGGCAGAACTTCCCCCTTCCTTTTACACATACTACAAACCCTATGATGTTTAATCCATGCGCGCATAAATATAATGGAAACCAAAGGACTGTACCATATCAACATACAACTCTAATGAACCAAAGACATTCAACCATTCAATCTAAGAACAAAGAAACTATGCAAACATGACATAGGTCATAGGATTATAACTTATAGAATCAAACACCATGTTTACATAGGACAGTACAAAGGTGTGTGTAAGGATGAATCACTGCATACTAGGAGGCTTAGATGATGGAGATGGCGGTGAAGATGGTGAAGAGGGCGGTGGTAGCGCCGGCGGCGGCGCGGGGGACTCCTTCCCCGCCACCGGTATTATGGGGGAGCACCGCCCCTTGCCCCCTTTCCTTGATGGCTTCTTGGGAGCCCTCCCCCATGGAGATGGGATCTAACGGGGCGAGAAAAACGTGGCTTTGGTGGCTGCAAATTCGTGGATGGAGATGTCCTGGGCGAATTAGGTTTCCTCCCTTTATATAGCTTCTCGGATTCCCGTCACCCCATCTTGGGCTGCAGTAAATCGGGCCTAAAAGGCTCGTCCGGACTCGGAATCAGATAAATTTTATATTCAGAACATTTGTCGCGAAATTTCCAACAACTTTGTAGTTGAAGAGTTTTCCGTTTAACGCCGTCTTCGACCCGAAACGTGACCATCTTCAAAAAGAGTTCTGAGACAGATTTCTGGAAATATCCCAATTTGACTCCAACAATGTTTCCACTTATATTCTTGGTAATTCCTACACATCAAAGTGTAAAACAAGAACATTGTGCACTTTGACAACTATTAGTAGGTTAGTCCAAATAAATCATAAACTTTATACAAAAAGGAGTGTCAAGACCATATTATTAGCATAAAACCATCAAAAATTATAGATACGTTATGGACGTATCAAAAAGTAATTTCTACTCATTGAAATTAATTAAGATTTAATATTCTCCAATTAAAATATGGGATCATGTTGACACATGTCATCACCACATATTCTAACACATGGGAATGTGATTTAAAGGGTTGTTCGCATTTTATAAAGTGTAAGATTATTATTTAATAGATTTAAAGTGACTAGAAATACCCTAATAGCATTCTTTTGGTACTAGTCCAATGTCACTGCAAGCAAACCTAAATATTTTTACATATTCAGATAGATATTGTCAAATGTGATTTTTGAGAGTTGGAATCAACTCAAAAGCTATTATGGTTGATTTTTGAAAAATGTTTGAAGTTTCAAAAGTCTCTGTCTTATTATTTTAACTATAGATTATCTCTAACTCCAAATGATTTAAATCCAACGGGCTTGGATAGATAATTTAAATACCTTTCTAGCAAAATTTGAATCATGAATTTGGTTTAGTGAAACTCTCTGAATTGATTTTTGAATATGTGGACAAAATAGGGTTTTAACTAAAAAGGAAAATTCAATATTTGAATTTCCAGGCCAGCGCGGGAAGTTAAACGGGCCGTGTCAACACCCGGATTTTTAATCCCAGGTGCTTGTTATGTCATACATCGCAATCCCAGGATTCCCATTTTTGCGAGACATAATAGATTGGATATCACAGTATATCATCCATTGCAAACCATAATAAGGTCTTACACAAATAAAGGATCTCATGATCCAGTCTTAAGACAAACAAGCAGCGGAATCATAAGCGTAGTAGTGGGCTCCATCTTCCGTGTCACAGGCAATGCTGATGATGGGAGATGATCCTAGTTGTCGTAGCCATCCTGCTGTCCATCTTCCTGATAGTCCTCCTCATAGTCTGGCCACGGGAATAGCCAGGGACAAAGCCATGAGTACTCTTTAAGTACTCGCAAACTATCACTAATAAGTAAGGTAGTTCCAGTAGGAATCCTGAGCTATAAGTTTATTTGCAAAAGCCAGATTTATCTAAACTGAGTTCAGAAGTAAAGAAAACTAATTAAATGTTCAAAATCACTTAAGTGGGAACCTAGTTTTCATATTCACAACCCTGTTGTGGTCAAGTCAAAATCATAGTTCACTTCACAAGTCATTTTGAAAACATCTGACGACGGAACGGTATGGCCACTCCAACTGTCCATGACCATGGACGCGCCTATTCGAATAGTTTAACACTCTGTAGAGGTGGTACACTTTCACCACAACATTCGATACATTCGTCAGGGATAACCCTGAATCATCATACTTATATTGCGGATAATCAATCATAAACTTTCCTTTACACATTCTAGTATAGGCACCTCCCCTATGAGCTTGGCCTCCCAGCCATGGCCATCTGCCATCATGGGCATTACATAGGTGAACATCATCAATAGGTAGCCTCAGCTCAAACCTCTTCTACGAGGGAACCCATACTAATGCATATAAACTTCCGGCTAAGCCTTGCCCAATTCATGTATTGTGGTTGTACGGTAAAATTAGAATGGTATCGCCTCCGAATCCAACCATCAGTTTTTATAAAGGGCTAAGGCTCATGCCTCAACATTTTCATCATCAAATCCATTTGTGTTTCTCAGAACATATCAAAACATTTCAATAGAATGACACATCATTCCAAGGTTTTCATAATCATTTTCACCAAGTATTCCCATCTAAAGTGATCAAGTTTTATGCTTAGCACTAGCCACTAAGTTAAGAGTGTTCACTAATGAGAGATGCTAATCTCAATCTCATGCCATAGAATTACATCTAGTATAGGCCTAGTTTTATACTCTTTATGCTATCTATACTACTTTCCAATACTCACAAAGCACTAACTAAGAGTAAAGAACTTTGGTAAAGTAAAAGAGTAAAGTTTGCAAGTAAAACTTGGGATGGGTATAAAGCAAAGGTATATAACCAAAGCATGCCTAACGCATCGTGCTTGGTTATCTTGCAATTAATTATGCTTGCATACTTAAGAAACTTGCAAGTTTTAGCTTGCCAATAATAGCTTGCCTTGATTGGTGCAGTGATTGAAGTTTTCCTCCTCTTCTTCGGGGTAGAACTCCTCCTCCTCGTAGCTTGGGTCAGTACTATCGTCTATAAATAAATACGGGGTACACAATCACCAAACAATACTTAACTAATTCTATTTAGCACACTAAGGCTCACACTTGATGATCTAGTATCATTACAATCATCACATGAAATAAAGAACTAGTTTTATTTAGTTTAATTGAGAAAAGTAATTTCTACTCATTGAAATTAATTAAGATTTAAAATTCCCCAATTAAAATACGGGATCATGTCATCACCACATATTCTACAACATGGGAATGTGATTTAAAGGGTTGATCATAATTTATAAAGTTTAAGATTATTATCTAATAGATTTAAACTGACTAGAAACGCCCTAATAGCATTCTTTTGGTACTAGTCCAATGTCACTGCATGCAAACCTAGATATTTTTACATAATCAGATAGATATTGTCAAATGTGATTTCTGAGAGTTGGAATCAACTCAAAAGCTATTATGGTTGATTTTTGAAAAATGTTTGAAGTTGAAAACATCTCTGCCTTATTATTTTTCTATAGAATATCTCTAACTCCAAATGATTTCAATCCAACGGGCTTGGATAGATAATTTAATTATCTTTCTAACAAAATTTGAATCATGCATTTTGGTTTAGTGAAACTCTCTGAATGGATTTTTGAATCAGTGGACAGAAACTAGTTTAAACCTAAATGGAAAAATAATTATTTGAATTTCCAGGCCAGCGCGGGAAGTTAAACGGGCCGCCTTATGGCTGCCTGCATGGCCGGCGCTCTGCAGTGAGGTCCACCAGTCAGCGGGACTAACTACGCGAAACGGTATCTAAGCATCTAGGCCATGCGATCCTATTCTAATCTAACGGCTAGGAGCCATCGTCGACGACGAACTACCTCGACGAGGAACTAAACCTAGCACGGTGGTGAGGGTCTCGCGAGGCTCACCTGGGCTCCAGCTAGGGTCGGCGACAGGGGCAACCGACGTGGTAGACAACGACGAGGCGAGGCGCGGTCACAGCAGGGCTTGGGGTGGTCAAAATCGACGACGCCCTTCTCCTCCAGCAGCGGCGGGCTCCGGCCAAATTCTGGCGAGAGAGAGCTCTCCTTGCTCTGGGAAGAAGTGGGGGAGGGTCAGTGAGAGGTGGTGAGTGGAATGGTGTGGAGAAGAGAGGCCGGGTGGCCTCCTTTTATAGTCTGCGTAGGGGGCAGCGATGCAAGCCTGGCCGGGTGACGAGGCTACAGGCGGCTAGCGACATGGCGGTGGCTAGTGGGTGGTGCTGTGTTCCCTGCTGGTTCTTATGGGCGTAATGGCGAGGCATGGGGCGGTGTGGTTTGATTGGGAGCGTGCGGTGTTCCGCACGGACACAGAGGTGTTTGCGGCAGCGTGCGGCATCTACGGGTCGCGTGGCGGCGAACGGGGGTGTCCGCTAGGGTGCTGTGATCATGGAGGGCATGCCCGTGCACGGTGAGGGCAAGGCGCGGTCTTGGCGAGCTGGTCGGGTGCGGCGAGCTGGCGCGCTCTGGACATGGCACAAAGAGGCGGGGCGCGGCGTAGCTAGGGTGGTCTAGGGCTCGGCTGGGGTCGTGGCCTGGACAGGGGTGGTGGTACAGTGTGGCGTGCTTCCTGGACATCATGGCTGGCTGCGGCGGTGTCTGCTGTGAACTGGTCGTGGTCGGTCCGTGATGACAACAATCGGGTGGCGCTCCACTATGCTCCACGGCTAAAGAGGGGATGGTCTAGGTGCCGCTCTACACCAGAGGGTACAAGGGAGTGAAGTGGAGACCAAATGGTCGAGGATTACTATGCACAACTGTGAAGTTAGGCAGAGGTTAAATTAGTGCAAGCAAGGTGTTTGTGTAAATGGCCGCATGAAACTTTCTTTGGAATTTTTTATTCAAATTTTTTGAGTGATCTTTGATTAAGCTTGAGAGTCTATGTTTGCTTGGAGAGTTCAAGGGGAATTGATTTGGTGGGTTTTTGAAAAAGTGGGATCTTAACATATGAACAAGATTCAATTTTCAACTGTCCATTTAATTGCTTTGGAAAATGTTTTTGTAAGTTTGTAAAGTGGGCCTTGATACACTTTTACTTGGTCTAGCAAGGGGTGAAAAGAAGTAGAAATGTTTCTATTAGATTTTCTCTCCTAAGAACACTCAAAGTGGCCTAGTGGTTAACTTTTGTCAAAATGACCATTTGCTTTATTTATTCATATTTGATTTCTTTTTCTTTTGATTTTGTTTGTAAATGGCCTAGATGATGTAGTATTCACCTTTACACCATTTCACATCATTTAGAACAACCAAGCATGGCATAAGCACTCAAATCTACACTAATGCAACACACACATGCATTCATATTCATTTTATTAACAAAAGTTTTTGTTAACCCTAAATTGGGTGATTAGAACTTTGATAATCTTGATTAGAAGTTTTGGGGTGTTACAAACCGGCCCGACTACACTACACGGCGCAGCGGGCTGCTGACAAAGGGGGTCCACCAGTCAGCGACTGCATCTAAGCGAAGCGGTATCGGTGGATCTAGGCACCGTGATCTAATTCTAATCCAACAACGGTGAGTCGTCGTTGATGACAAACTACTCCAGCAAGGAATCAACCCTAACACACGGTGGGGGTCTGATGGGCTCACCTGGGCTCTATCTAGGGTTGGCGACAGGGGTGATCGACGTGGTAGACGATGGCGAGACAAGGCACGGTCATGGCAGGGCTTGGGGTGGTCGAAATCGATGGCGCCCTTCTCCTCTAGCAATGGCGGGCTCCGGCCAAATTCTGGTGAGATAGAGCTCGCCTTGCTCCGGGAATAAGTGGGGGAGGGTCAGTGAGAGGTGGTGAGTGGAATGGTGTGGAGAAATGAGGCATGGGTGGCCTCCTTTTATACTGCGGCGAGGGGACTGAACAGTGTGGGCACGAGCTCGTCGGTGACGACGCTATAGGTGGATATCAGCGTGGAAGAGGCTAGTGGGCGGTGCGTGGTTCCCTGGCGGTTCTTACGGGCGTATTGGCGAGGCGTGGGGCGGAGTGGTTTGAACAGGAGCATGCGGTGCTCCGCGTGGACGCAGAGGTGTTTGCGGCGGCATGCGGTAGCTGTGGGTCATGCAGCAGCGAACGGGGTTGTCTGCTGGGTTGTTGTGATCATGGCGGCCGTGAGCATGCGCGGCGAAGGCAAGGCGCGGTCTGTGCGAGCTGGTCGGGCGCGGCGAGCTGGCGCGCTCTGGACATGGCACAGAGAGACGGGGTGCAGCGTAGCTAGGGTTGTCTAGGGCTCGGCTAGGGTCGAGGCTTGGACAAGGGGTGACGATGGAGCGAGGCATGTCTGGTGTGTGTCGTGGGCGAGGGCGGCATGTCTTATGGCATGCTGCCCACTGTCGGCCAGTGATGACCAAAAACGAGCGACGCTCCACTGTGCATAACGGCGAAAGAAGGGTGGTCTGGGTGCTGCTCGACACCAGAGGGGACAAGGGAGTGAAGTGGAGACCAAATGGTCGAGGATCACTGTGCAAAATAGTGAAGTTAGGTCAAGGGTTAATTTATGTAATTAAGGTGTTTGATGAAATGGCCGCAAGAATTTTACTTTGGAATTTTTGATTCAAATTTTTTGAGTGGTTTGACCTTAAGCTTGAGTAACTATGTTTGCTTGGAGAGGTCAAGGGGAAATGGTTTGATGGGTTTTTTAAAAAAGTGGGATCTTAACATATGAACTAGATTCAATTTTCAACTATCCATTAAATTGATTTGACAGATTTATTTGTAAGTTTGTAAAGTGGCCCTTGATACACTTTTACTTGGTCTAGCAAGGGGTGAAAAGACATAGAAATGTTTCTGTTAGAATTCTTCTTCTAGGAACACACAAAGTGGTCTAGTGGTTAACTTTTGTCAAAATGACCATTTGCTTTATTTATTCATATTTGATTTCTTTTGATTTTGATTTTGTTTGTAATTGGTCTAGATGATGTAGTATTCACCTTTAAACCATTTCACATCATTGGCAACAATCAAGCATGGCATTTTCAAACAATCACATCTTAATGCAAAACTAACATGCCTTCATATTTATTTTCTTAATAAAAGTTTTTGTTAACCCAAAACTTGGGTGATTAGAACTTGATAATCTTGAATAGAAGTTTTGGGGTGTTACACTAACTTTGACCAAATATTTAGAAAAATTATCTACATCTAGAATATTGAATGGACATATTAATAAAATATACTTTATGGTGAATCTATTGATATTAATTTAGTACACTAAATTTTTTTATTTTTGTCTATAATCATGGTCAAACTTAAAAAATGTTGAATTTTGACTAATTCTTAGGCGCCTTATATTTTAGCAGAGGGAGTACTATTCAACACGAATCCAGTTGCTCTGAACCATTGGATCTAACAGCCCAACGATCATGATTAGTGCTATGGATCCAATTAAAAACTGGTCCACTATAGTAGTATACGTAGAGAGAATACAATGTACTGTGCTATGAAATTTTGGGGGTGGTGAAATGATGGTTCTAGAACATGCATGGTGGAGTTTGATATAGGTACTATTCAACACGAATCTAGCTTCTCTAAACCATTTGATCCAACAGCCCAACGGTCAGGATTGGTGCGATGGATCCAATTCAAAACTACTCCACTATAGTAGTAGAGATAGAGATATCTTATCTTATGACTACATAGTGTACGAATAACTTTGAATATTGACCGTTGGATCAAGACTCATGAATCCCATCATTTCTAGCCGTTGGATCTTCTTTTCCATTCTAGCATCTAGAAGATTCTACTGATAGTCTTGAACACAATGAATGTAATATACATAAACCTCTGAAAACACATTTCTCCATCATACTAGAATCTTCTCCCTCGTTTCTCTAAACCATGTTACCAAAAATTTCAAGTGTTAGGTAGCTAATAATATTTGACTTCTACACATGATGATACAAAGTACAAGGACCAAATATATACCCATACTTAAGAGATGTTGATCAAATTTATATTTTTTTGTGCTTTACCAATTATAATTTTATATAGTGATGATATGTCATACGTTTTCTATCTGAGCCTTATTAAGGTGTGCTTTTTTACACAATGCAGGAGTAGTATGTATATTTTTTTGCTTAGACATATGGTCACCTCTGTCCACGTGTTGTATATGCTGAGAGAATAAAATGCTGGCAGGGGAAGAGGGCAGCAACCAAGAGAAGTTGAAGGCGGTTCCATGTCAGAGCAAAGTTATGATGGGTTTCTGACACGAGGTACTCCTGCGGCCTTGAAGTGTACACTCTACTAGTAGTAAATTTCAGGTCCTATGCACGCAAAACAAATCGTGTGTTTTCTCTCTCCTTCCCTATGCTCCATCTCTCCACCCCTTTCCCCTCACGCACCGGTCCGGCTGATCTCTCTCCCCTCATCCATAGCATGGCGCTACGCACGTGTTGCCTTGGTACGGTGGCTCTATGTCTCTGGCGTGTTCGGCAGCCGCTCGTTGGTGTGGAGTAGGGACGAGGAGGAGTACATAGGAAGGAAACCACTTTGGTCCTTGGCGGCACAAAAATTCAAAGTTTTCCGGTTTTCGAAATTTTCACTTGCTTCCCAAACATCAGGAGGGAAGGTTATTCAAAAGATCGGCCATTCGCAGTATTGTACTTCTTATATTCTCTTTATCGTGTCTTATCTCTTGCAATACAACACAATACAATAAACCACTGCATACTGTATGGATTAACTTTTCACATTGACTGTTGGATCAAGACTAGCAAATCCAAACAATGCCAACCTCTTGATCTTCTCTTCCATTCTTAGCATCTAGAAAGATTCTACTTTAGTATGATGAACGCTAGTATGCGCAAATCTAAAAACACAAACTCCATTGCTCAGTTTTCATGGTCCCTGTGCTAATAAATGCATGGACTTGGATGCAGTTTTCATTTTTATGAGGTCCTTGATGTAACTTGTACTTCTCCTGACCGTGTTAACTCCCAAGCACCTCTCTCCTACGAGACCTACAATTTCATAGGCCATTCCCAGTACTTCTTATCTTCTCTTTATCGTGTCTTATCTCTTACAATACAATAAACCACTGCATAGTGTACGGATTGAATTTGAACATTGACCATTGGATCAAGACTAGCAAATCAAAACATTGCCAACCTCTTGATCTTCTTTTCCATTCTTAGCATCTAGAAAGATTCTACTTTAGCATGATGAATGCTACTATGCGCAAACCTAAAAACACAAACTCCATTGCTCAGTTTTCACGGTCCATGTGCTAATAAATGCATGGACTTGGGTGCAATTTTCATATTTATGAGGTCCTTGATGTAACTTGTACTTCCACCGACCGTGTTAACTCTCAAGCACATTTCTCCTACGAGACCTACCATTTGATAGCCATGCACAGTACTTCTTATCTTCTCTTTATCGTGTCTTATCTCTTACAATACAATAAACCACTGCATAGTGTACGGATTAACTTTGAACATTGACCATTGGATCAAGATTAGCAAATCAAAACATTGCCAACCTCTTGATCTTCTTTTCCATTCTTATAATCTAGAAAGATTCTACTTTAGCACGATGAACGCTACTATGCGCAAACCTAAAAACACAAACTCCATTGCTCAGTTTTCAGGGTCCCTGTACTAATAAATGCATGGACTTGGGTGCAATTTTTATTTTTATGACATCCTTGATGTAACTTGTACTTCCACCGACCATGTTAACTCTCAAGCAGCTCTCTCCTACTAGACCTACCATTTGGTAGCCATTCGCAGTACATCTTATCTTCTCTTTATCGTGTCTTATCTCTTACAATATAATAAACCACTACATAGTGTACAGATTAACTTTGAACATTGACCGTTGGATCAAGACTAACAAATCCAAACATTGCCAACCTCTTGATATTCTTTTCCATTCTTAGCATCTAGAAAAATTCTACTTTAGCACGATGAACGCTACTATGCATAAATCTAAAAACACAAACTCCATTGCTCAGTTTTCAAGGTCCTTGTACTAATAAATGCTTGAACTTGGATGTAATTTTCATTTTTATGAGGTCCTTGATATAACTTGTACTTCCACTTACCGTGTTAACTCTCAAGCACCTCTCTCCTACGAGACCTACCATTTGGTAGGTCATTCGCAGTACTTCTTATCTTCTCTTTATCGTGTCTTATCTCTTACAATACAATATATCATTGCATAGTGTATGGATTAACTTTGAACATTGACCGTTGGATCAACTCTAGCAAATCCAAACATTGCCAAACGCTAGATCTTCTTTTCCATTATTAGCATCTAGGAAGATTCTACTCCCTCCGACCCAAATTAGTTGACTTAGATTTGTCTAGATTTGAATGTATCTAGACTTGTTTTAGTGTTAGATACGTCTGAACCTAGATAAAACTAAGTCAACTAATTTGGGTCGGAGGGAGTACTTTAGCACGATGAACGCTAGTATGCGCAAACCTCAAAACACAAACTCCATTGCTCAGTTTTTAGGGTCCTTTTTCCAATAAATGTGTGGACTTGGATGCAATTTTCAGTTTTATGAGGTCCTTAATGTAACTTGTACTTCCACTGACCGTGTTAACTCTCAAGCACCTCTCTCCTACGAGAACTACCATTTGGTAGGCCATTCGTAGTACTTCTTATCTTCTCTTTATCGTGTCTTATATCTTAGAATACAATAAACCACTTCATAGTGTACGAATTAACTTTGAACATTGACCGTTGGATCAAGAGTAGCAAATCCAAACATTGCCAACCGCTGGATCTTCTTTTCCATTCTTACCATCTAGAAAGATTCTACTGATAGTTTTTAGCACGATGAATGCTAGTATATACGCAAACCTCAAAACACACACTCCATTGCTCTCAATTCAGGGTCTTTGTGCTAATAAATGCATGGACTTGGATGCAATAATTATCATTTTCATGAGGTCCTTGATGTAACTTGTACTTCCACCAACCGTGTTAACTCTCAAGCACCTCGCTCCTATGAGACCTACCATTAGATCGGCCATTCGTAATACTTCTTATCTTATCCTTATCTTCTCTTATCTCTTACAATATCATACCATCACTATAGAGTGTACAAACCATTGACCGTTTGATCAAGACTGGCAAATCCAAACATTGTTAACAACTATTGGATCTTATTTTCCATTCTGAGCATCTAGAAATATTCTAATGAAAGTCTTTAGCAGGATGAACACTAGTATGCGCAAACCTCAAAACACACACTTCATTGCTCAGTTTCAGGGTTCTTGTGCTAAATGCATGGACTTGGATGTAATTTTTTATTTTTTACGAGGTCCTTGATGTAACCTGTACTTCCATCGACTGTGTTAACTCTCGAGCAGCTCGCTCCTACGATACCTAAAGTTAGATCGGCCATTCACAATACTTCTTATCTTGTCTTTATCTTGTCTATTATCTCTCACAATACCATATATACCAGTGCATGGTGTACGGAACAATGAATGTTTGATCAAGACAGGCAAATCCAAACATTGCTAACCATTGGATCTTATTTTCCATTCTGAGCATCTAGAAAGATTCTACTTTAGCACGATGAACGCTAGTATGCACAAACCTCAAAACACACACTTCATTGCTAAGTTTTAGGGTCCTTGTGCTAAATGCATGGACTTGGATGCAATTTTCATTTTTTATGAGGTCCACTTGTACTTGCTTAACAAAGAAAATCAGCGTGGTGCTCACTGATGCAGCCTTACAGTGTGCTACTCCTCCTCTATGCAAGGAAAATAAATTGTATACTACTCTCTCCTTTGCTGCATCACACCCATCCTCTAGCTGATATCTCCCTCATCCATAGTGTGGCGCTGTGCACGTGTGCCCTGGTACTACGGCGGCTCTGTTTCTATCTTTTTTTTTCATAACTTTGCTCTGACATCGAACCGCTTTCAACACCTCTTCGCTGCACCCCTCTCAGGCTGCCTACGTGTATATATTTATATATACATACCAATTACAATATCCCTTCTCTAGTGTTGTGAGTGTTGATCCTTGTAATAACCTTCCATGCGATGTTTGGGACGAAGCAAGTGAAAAAATCAAAACCCGAAAAGTTTGATCCGCGACTACTTTTTTGCCACCGCCCGAACCCAACTCCCAAAGTGGTTCCTTCATATGCACACCAACACAACGTAGCTGATGAACACATGATAGACAGACACAGAGTCGTCGTACCAATGTTAGAGTTAAAAGCAGCATCCAGTAGAAGTTCCGCTTATAGTTCATTTTGAAGTACTCCTATAGAAACTTCAAAATGAACTAGAGGCAGGACTTTCGCGGGATCCCGCTCGCAACCCTAACCATGGAACATGTGCTGAGCACCACACTCTGGACGAGGGAGAGATCAACTAGTAGGTGTGCGCGGGGGTGCCGAGAAGATACATACTTGATTACATTGTGTAAAATTTGACCGAGTAAATAGAGTAACTAATACACTTGATTAATTTGTGTAAAATTAGTACTCATACTATTGGAGGTAGAGTAAAACTTTCCAATAATGCTAATTTTCGACCAACATTCTTTATACTATATATTTAATGTAAATCTTGGTCAAAGAAAAACACCCAAAACGAGGACGTCGTATTATTCCTTGGGATGGAGGTAGAGTAATACTCCTACCTACCACTCCTACTTCGTGCTCCTACTTATGCAAAGAGTACTATAGTAGGACCTGTAAATAAATAATATGTCTAGTTAAACCGACGTGATGAGACTATACTGCGCCAGGAGGTGACATGGTTAATTTATTACAGGAAAAAAACCTCTTTCAAAGATCCATTGCATTTTCCCCATCTCCATTTAGTTTATCCCCACTCGCCGACGCTGCCTGGCTGCATTTGGGATCCTCTCCGCCGTGCTAATCACACATTTTCCTCGCCATCTCACCCAGTGCATCTCTTCTTCCAGACCACCACCCCTCTCCTCCAAAAAAAGCCAAACAATTCTATATAGATCCACCCTCGCCCCCAATCCTCCTCGACGCGATGGCAGATCATCTGTACAAAATTTGGAGAGGTTCAAGGGAGAGCAGGTGGTGCAGCAGCTTTAACAAGGTCGACGACGACGTCATCAACCAAATAGTTAAGCGTCTCGACGCTAAAAGCGCCGTCCAGCTGGCTGCATGCTCCAAGGAGCTACACCGCCAAGTCGTCGGCGGAGAAGGTTACAGCTGCCCGAACTACAACTGCCCGGAAGTGGTCTCCTTCAACGAACTCTATGCCCACATGATCTCCCGCATCCATAGCCTATTTATCTGCACGGAGCCAGGATGCAACTGGGTCGGCAACAAATTAACATTGTATATGCACCTCAAATCCACCCACTCGATCGAGGTGCCCACAGTCCTCTACAGCGTCAAACAATAGGACCCGTCTAAGCCAGTGCCTGCAGGGTGCTCGAGGAGAACAAATTTCATCGGCATTGGGAAGATGGCCATGCTGTTCAGCGGCCAGATTAACGGGCACAACACGAAGATTGTCCTATCTGTCAGCCACGCAAGGTCCGCGGCGTGGGAATTGGAGGACTACGAGGTGAGGATATCATCATTGGTCGATTGTCGTGGGTTATATCCGCTCGATTTTGATATTGAGCCAAAGATTGGGCAGCTGCCTGCCGAAGCCGCACTGGAGGCACTCAACCATTACCTATCTGTAGCGGGGACTTATTATCAAGCTCCTCAATTGTTGGTCGGAGTTTCTCGTGGAGTTCCAATGTTGGATCGACGATGACATCAACCCATTGTGAGATATCACATCTTAATATTCTCCTGATGATCCTAATATGAATGTATATGTATTTTTCTAGTCCCTCTATTCTAATATTAATTACTCTATTTATTTTAGTGGCAGATTCCTTTCGCAATCGAAGTGGTGGAAATGGCTGGAAAGGTCCGTGAATTTTACATCTATCTTGCTAAGGGTGAATAGGCGAAAGCCTATTACGAGGATCCATAGACGACGGTAAAATGAGAGAAGCGTGCCAGGCGGGAAAGCAAGCGCTACCCGGCCACGACCTGGACACGCTGAATCGCTGGCATATAGATCTTGTGGTGATTCTGACCTCTCTCTTTCTCTCATGCATGTTTGGAGTATATGATGGGACATGTAATCGTTCCTAACTAGATTAAGGTTCTACTAAGAGTAGTTTTATACTTCTACCGAGTATTTTGTATGGAGTTCTGCAACTGCTAATATATTTTGTAATAATTCCTATGTACTGGGAATTGCTCAGATCGAGTGCAGAATATGGCCTGTACTGCTGAATCTTTCAAAGCTACTGAATCTCTCAGATGTCCTGATGTTGCTATTATTAAAGTATTTTGTAGAACTAATACTCTTGTACTGGTACTTGTTTTGATCAATGGCAGTAGAATGTTTTGCTTTTATTTTGAAACATGGCCTTCTCAATCTAGATGAGGCCTAGGCTCCTTGGGTTGCATATATGTTGGTCACACATGCATTGATGTAAGAACGAGGTATGCACACAAATACAGACTTAATCGTCAGTCTTACTTGCTCCAATGATGGAGTGTGTTCGGAGAAAAAGGGCAAACTCATCCCTTGCTTGTTAAAAAACAAAAAACAAGCCCAATGTTGAGACTCCCACCGGCAACATTTCCTACTATGCCAAGATGCACCCATATACCAAATTAATGTGGGAACAGTACATTAACTATGATGTCGATATGGCCATGACCTTTTTTGGACATCAGGGTTGAAACCTAATAATATTCATACATGGTGGGGAAATATGGCGTGGCTAGTTTCCAGAAGTTGTCAAATCCCATGGTTATCAGTTTCCTGGCAGGCTGTACACGTGACATGATAGGATGCCATGCATAAATATTTGTTTTTCAGTTTTTCTTTATTACCTGTGATTGTTTCAAAACGGGTCCAAAATTGTCAAGATACAAATTCTTAGCAGGAAGTTGAATTTGTCAAAACTCTCAATTGTTTTCGATATATTAACTACCTGATGCGTATCACCAAAAGCTTTTTGTAGAACTTCAATAGAAATCTACCACTTTCTAGAGCTTCTAGTTCAAATATGACATGATTTTGTTAATAGAGACATAAAGTCATTTGAGTGGTCCGAGTTAGCTCGAAAGCTTTGAAAACTCATAAAAATTGGGAATCATACATAAAACATTGTCCACTATATCTGGAAACTTGGCTTGTGGCATTCAAAACCATGTTCTCTGTACTTTCTGTGCATAGTATATTCATGATGCTAGAGGCCAACATTAATGGGATCTTCTATATGCTAGACCTGACATAATCAAAAGTACTCAAACAGATCCAATGGTCAACAATGTCGGGTTTTGACAATCTATATCCAACTGCCGATGTTCGAAGTTATTCATACACTATATAGTGGTATGGAAATTGTGAAGCAACATAGTCGTTTTTTGTTTTGAAAAGAAGTGTCAAGCACTATATAGTGGTATAAAAATTGTATCACGTGCCTTTTACTAGTATGGATATGGATGATCAGTTGATGTGACTCTCGGCTTTGATTTCTTGGACAGATAGGTTAAGGTCTACTACCTTTTTCTATTACTAGATGGACGCTAGCTAAATTCAAAATCTGAATCGAGCGGCAAAATCACCCACCGGCCTTGAAGCATTTCCCGCCCCACTGATTCAAAACCTTTGAGCCAAAATCTCCCACCAAATAGTACCATTTTTCTATTATTATTAGCTGGACGCGAGCCAAATTCAAATCTCAATCGAGCAGCAATATCACACACCAACCTTGAAGCATTTCGCGCCCCTTTGTTTCAAAAACTTTTGTCTTTAAATTTCCTGTTCTACGTATTGTTCAGATGATAGATGGGCATGCTAAAGTCAGTACCTCGGGGGCACGATCATAATTATATTTCTATTCACTTATACTATGGTCCCGGTTCGCATAGTTTTTCACGCTGGCCCTCCCAAAAATCCCAAGCTCCTCTGTCGCCTCCACAGCCACCGCGCGCACCGGCTTGATCTCTGGTCTCGTGCGCCGCCACAGAGCCGCTTCACCGATGCTCACCCACCGGATCTAGTTCACCGGGTCTCTATGCCACTGCATCGAAGCTGCGGTGTTGTTCACCATGCCGATGGCGTCATCGACCACCTAAGCTCTGCTTCCTCGCTGCCGAAAGCTACCCAACCGTACCGGATCCGCTTCACCGGTGTCCACCTGACGTGATGTAGTTCAAGGAGTTCCATGTCCACCGCTCCAGACCAGCTGCACGGTCGTCACCGTTCACTGCACCAGATCTGCCTTAGCGACGCTCTCGTCCACCGCGTTCAAGCCGGCATCGACCTCCCAAGATCTGCTTCCTCGACGCTAACAGCCACTAGAACTGCAGCACCCTCGGTGACCTATACGTCACTCGCACGGTACCGACGATGCTTAGACGCCTCTCCGACCAAGGTTAACCTAATCTACTACCCGTTTTTGTTTTGTCAGCATTATAGCAGGTTCAAGCCTGTCGCAGGGAACTGCATTTTTCTAATCGTGCTAGTACATACAAGTCACTTGGCACGCATGTTCTTCGTGCTAGTACATGCAAGGTCATTAGACATGTTGGTTTGCAATCGCTGCTCTACAAATTTCAAGTCATGCACATGTCTGTTATTTTGTCATGCACATGTTCTTAGCTACTCCATACAACAGTAATTGCCTGCTACCGTGTAATTCTTGTAAAATCTGTAGTCAGTGGAAAATATTAGTGTAGATTCCCTGCTCTATAGTTGCTGAATCTATCTGGTTCGTCCTGAGATCAGTTCCTGCTATTATTTCCTCCTTGGAATCGTTCTGCTACCCTGTAGTAGCCGTTTAAACTATTCGTACTAATTCGATTATAATTTTGTTGTTACCATAATGCCATCTGGCTCATCAAAAGCTGCATCACTAACTATTTCCTTTTTCTTGCATAGAGCTCAAAATGGAACAATGAACATTTGGTTTGCATAGCCTATTCTACAGGTTCACAAGGGATGTCATTACTTCCTTATCTGGTGCTGGTTCGTCCTGAGAAACGTCATAACTGTCCTCTACTATGTAGTTCACTCATGGTTTGCATTCCTGCCCTGGAATTTCTCTTATAATGCCATTATAATTTCTATCTGGTTGATTTTTATCTATGATAGTAACTACTTTCCATTGTGTAGTTCACCACAAATTCTGAGTCACCCAACGAATCTATGCATTCCAGGAGATGCCACAGCTTCCATATATATTTGCTGAAATTCTAAGAAACACTTTGTTTGATTTCTCATTTCATTCTAGGCACACTTGTCTAATGCTTGTTTGTCCTGTTCTACAGGTTCACGAGCGACGCCATTATATGTCACATCTGGTTCTGGGTCTGGTTCATCCTAAGTCATGACATAAATATCCTCTACAATATATAGTTCATTCGTGGTTTGCATTCCTGCTCTACAGGTTCTCATATGATGCGGTTATAATTTCTATCTGGTTCATTCTTTGCTATGATAGTAACTGCATGCCATTTTGTGGCACAGCGCAAATTCCTAGTAACCCAACGTCTCTTGCATTTTAGGGTATAGAACTGCTTCCATATATATTTGTTCAAAATTGTCGTGGAAATGGCCACGGCAGTCGCTGCCATAGGCAGCGATTGAGTGTTTCGTGAGGAAGAGTTGGCGGCCATCTGCGGTGCGAGATGGGGGCGGATGCACATGGGTTTACCCAGGTTCGGCCCCCTAGAGGGTGAAGACCTACTCCTGCTAGATTAGATTATGAGAGAGCGAGTTACAAGGGTGGCGAGCTCGGCGGCTAGGCAGCGAGTCGCTTGAGGGGGTGTATGATGGAACGTAAGTCTCTAAGATACCCTAGGGAGGTTTATATATGAAGAACCTCGCTAGGGTTCACAAGCTGCCTCCAAACAAGATAAGGATCCAGAGACCTTTGACCTAACTCGGTCGGGCTTCTGCTGCGCTTCTGGGCTTCCAGTCGCCAGTCGCTGGGCCTTTCCTTTCTTCATGGTCCAGTCGCTGTCTTTCAGACACACTTGCAGGCCCTTCGGCCCAATCGGAACGTTTTGCTGAGCATACCCCCATCAGTAGTCCCCGAGGCCATCGTTGATGTAGGCGTGGGCGTCCTTTTGGTGTTCGAAGTAGGCGAGCCCAAGTTGGGCGTCCAGTCGAGTCGGTGATGGACTTTATTAAAACCGAGGAGAATTTCTCCATAGCCCCATTCGTCACTTCAACGAACATCATTGCTGCCCAGTCGTCATTTCGGCGAGAAGAGAGACTGATGGGCGGCGAGTAGACCACAGGAGTTGGACCGTCAACTTTAGTCAAACTATCCGTTGGAATTTCCAATGGTAACTACGGCGCAATTACCATGGGTAACGGCTATCCCAATTTTGGCGGGTGACGTTTCCCATATAAGGGGAGTGATGGATCAGCTTCGTGATCCTGCTTTGCATTCTTCATCCTTCCTCATTTGCTCTTTCTTTCTGCTTCCTCCCGACTTACTCTCCCCGCGTCACACGATCCCACTTCTCACTCGATGGCGCCTCCCAAAGGCTCATGGGGGAAATCCAAGTGCACCACGGCGCAGCTGAGGTCTTTTGAGGACATCGGGGTGCTCCGCAAGGGGAATTGGCGGGTTCCCCCCTCCTCTGAGACCGAGCCGAAACCGCGACCCGACGAGTTCATCTGCTTCACCAGCCATCTCAAGAGGGGCTTAGGGTTCCCTACTTCGCTCTTCTTCCGCCGCTTCTGCGTGTACTACGCGATCAAGCCCTCAGATCTTGGTCCACACAGCATCGAGCAGCTAGCGATCTTCGTCGCCTTCTGCGAGTGCTACCTCGGCTGCAGGCCATATTTCCCGCTGTGGTTGGAGCTCTTCCACGACCGCATCAGGCACGAGGCGTCCAGCGGCTTGATGCTGACCGCAGGCGGAGTCACCTTCCAGTTGAAGCTGAAGGCCAACTTCATCAAGCTCCTCCTGCCGAAGAAGGCCGCCAGCGAGTGGAAGAAAAGCTGGTTCTACGTCAAGGAGGCTACTCCCTCCGGCGAGGTCTCCCTTCCTGAATTCGTCGCCGAGAGGAGCGAGCCCTGCCGACTGGCACCGAAGAAGCTCCCTTAAGATCCGCGGATAGCCGTCACGGAAATGATGGATCAGATCCAGAAGCTGAAGGACCAGGGGTTGATTCCGATCAACATCTACAATTGCTGGCTCGGGCGGCGCCTGGTTCCGCTGGCGGCTTGTCCACACTGGATCTACGAGTACAGCGGGAAGCATGATCCATCTCGAACCAGCAAGGAGTCGTGGGAGGCCGGAGATTACAAGGCCGCCCTGAAGAAGATCACCGACACGGAGTTCACGGGCGTGGTGGTAGGGGTCACCCCGTATACTCCCGTGAAGAACGAAGCCCCCATAGTAAGTTTTCTTTCCAATCGCTGCGTTCGTATCTCAATTTCAGTCTTTTCGCTTGGCGTGTTTTGACTCGCAGTGGTTCTCAGCTTTTTCAGGTGTTGGAGGGTTAGCTCCCTCCGCTTGACAAAGAAGTTCCCCAGGAACTGGAGGAAGATTCCGAGGGGGATCCTTCCGATAGAGACAGGGAAGAAGAAGAGGTCCCTCCCCCAGCACCTGTGGCCTGCAAGACCCGAATGCAGAAACAGCGAGAGGTCGAAGCGAGCCGCAGCCTAGACGAGTTCGAAGAAGGCGATGAGGTCGCCCAGGAGCAGACGTCCCGGTGCACCGCTACGCCTTCGAAGCCCCCACGCTGGCCCAAGTCGCCGGCAAAAAGGCCTGCACCACCGGTCAGGTCGTCAGTGGTGTTCGGGTCGGACGACGACTCTGACGACGAAGGATCTCCCGAAGTCTCGCACAAGGCCCTAAGGGCCGCAATCCCGACGAAGGGGTTGGAGGGCAAGGACACGGAGGTGGTGGTAGAGGTGCCCCTGGCGATGATCGTGTCGTCGACCTTGGGGGTCCCAAGCCAAGAAGCGACCAAAGCGGTACCGCCCAAGTCGCCATAGCCGTCGAAGACAGCAGCGTCGGAGCCGGAGATCCTGGCAACTGTGGCTTCATCGTCAAGGAAGCCCTCGGTTTCGTGGGCTTCGGATGTCTTCGAGCGGGGGCTCAGCCGCAAGCTGGGCCCCGAGTTGGACAAGCCTGCCCATATCAGTACCGGGCTTCGTGTTCTTCCAGTCGCCAAGTAAGTTGTGCTTCCTTGTCCCAATTTGCTTTGCTTCTTTCGTGTCGTGGTTGTGCTGATTGGAAGGGCTCGTGCAGGTCGGGGGATAAGAAGATTGGTCGCCCTTCGGTTGCCAAGATTCCACCGGCCACTGGCGCGGGAGAGGGTGATCTGCCCAAGAAGAGGAAGGCCTCTGAGGATGTCGCGTCTGCTGAAGTCGTGAAGAAGCAGAAGGGGGGCGCTGACGACGCCATGATCGGGGGAAGCGCCATGGAGCCAGCTGCTGCGCCGCTTGTCGAAGAGGGGGCGGCGTTGCGGTCAGAGCCAGCACCGGTCCGTGTCGGAGGTGCGGTCGGACGGCGCCCTGCCGCCGCGTTGGCGACATTCCCTCGCTTTATGGCGAGGGGGTTTCCAGGCGTTGTGGATGCGCAGTCTCCGCAGTTCCCGGAAATCATGGACGCGGAGATTGGGGCCCGCCGCGGGCGCACCTCCTTCACGGTCCCGTCGACTCACGCTGCTGAACTTCACAAGATGCTCGGCGCTGCTATTCAGGTATGTCCAGTCCCCGAATTCCTAGTCGCTGAATTTCAGCGGCTGGGAATTGTTGTTATTTTCCTATCTTCTCCAGTCCCCAAGTTCCTAGTCGCTGAATTTCAGCGGCTGTGAACTGGTTTTTGTTTTTCTTTCTTCTCTAGTCCCCGAGTTCCTGGTCGCTGAATTTCAGCGGCTGGGAACTGGTTCTTGTTTTTCTTCCCAATGCTTAGCTAGGCTCATTGTTTTTCACGGGTTACAGCGGGAGTCGACTGATCGGCAGGCTGCACGAGAGCGCCTGGAGCGTGACTTGCGCGAGGCGCAAGAGGTGAACTAGCGGCTTCAGGAGAGGATCGGTGAGTGTTTGGCGTTGTTCTTCTTTGCTTGTGATGAGCTAGTTTTGTGCAATACTCTGACATCTCCACTTGCAGATGGTTTCCCGGCTGAGGTCTCCAAGGCCCGTGAGGGGTATGTCCCACTCGCCGAACTGGACGCGGCGAATGGTCGAGTGGCCTCCCTGGTCAAGGAGTTGGAGAATGCTAAGGCGGCCTCAATTTCTTTGGAGGAACGGGCGAAGGCTGCCGTTGCGCCGCTGAAGAGGAACGCAAGGCCACGGACTCCATCATCGTGGGGCTGCATAACGAGCAAGCCGCTTTGGAGAAGCACGTCAAGGAGAATTGCCGCAAGCTTCTTGGTGAGTTTCTGTCATTTTCCTTATCCTTTTGTCGGTTCTCCGCTTTGGGGGTTTCATTGTTTCACTGACATCTGACTTTCCAGCTGTGGTAGGCCAAAGCGACCCGGTGGTGCAGACTTATACCGCCTCACAGTGCATGACTGCCGTGGTGAATGCAGCCACGGCCTCGGCGTTGTGTGTCCAGGCGGCTCTTCAGGGCATGTCTCCAACCGAAGTCATCCCTGGGGGGCTCATGGAGGTGTGGCGCTATCTGGAGGAGGTGCCCGCAGTTGTGGAGTGGATGACGCGCTCCGTGTTCAGACGTGGGGCCGCAACAGCGTTGAGCTTGGGTCTCGCGCATTTCCCGGACGACTTCAATCTGGACGACGTCACGAGTGGCTATCCTTTGGCGACCGGCACGGTGGAGATGTCGGAGGTGCTGAAGCTGACTACAAAGGCCACTCCTTATGACGATCGTGTCTTGGCGATGGGGGATCTTCTGCCGTACCAGGAGACGGTGTTGGCGCCTGGCAACCCCGAGCCGGAGCACCGTGACATGAAGTCGGAGCAGCCCTTCCGGTCGTTGTTGGCAAAGTCGCTGACCACATACCCGGCGAACCAGTGGCGGCCCTTTGTGCACATCAAGGGTGGTGGCGCTTCTTCTTCGTCAGGGCCTGTGGAGTAAGCAAATGTAATAGTTGTAATAGATGCCAAGTGGCGAACGTTGTATGATGTTTTTGTAATTCATGTCGTGGGGACTTGGTCGACTCATGTTATAATTAAGGAAATGTTTTGTTCAACAATTTGAGCGAGTCCCCGAGCGCGTCCGCCCTTTAATGGGGTATAACTCGATTGTATATTTCTATGTGTTTGTTTTGTTTACGCATTTGTTTTTATCCCTCGCGTCTCCTGAGCGACGAGTCCCCGAGCGCGAGTGGGGTTCGCTTGTGAGCGAGTCCCCGAGCATTATGCTCGACCGTATTGGTCGTGATCCTGTTGCAGGTTGTGAATGTGTTGTTTGTAACGCGTCTCCTCCCCTGGCCCGGAGAGCCAGTCTCTTGGCGAGCCCTAGGCGGCTCTCTTACTAGGTATGTTCCCGAGCCCCGTGGGGTTCCTGTTTTGCGGAGTCCCCGTGCGTGGTACTTAACCGTTCGAGTCGCTTTGCTCGAGGGTGGGAGGGACAGGTCGCTGTGGGAAGCATGTATCGGATGTTTTGGCCCGGGGGGCCAGTCGGGCTAGGCGACTCCAATGGTGGCTCCGGGTTAGAGTTTTTCGTGGACGACACAAGGCCCAAATACTTCCGGTGCCCTTGTGCCGCACTACTTTGCCGTGCCGGTCACTCGGCTAGAGGTTGACTTCCGTGAATGGCGTATTGCTTGCATGTACGAGTGCGAGTGGCACAAGGATATGGCGAGTGGGCACAATTTGTGCGATCTGAATGAATTTCATTTATATATTCCGACAAAGTACATTGTGTGGTTCTAATTGTAGAACTTTCTGAGGAGGTTTACATTCCATGGCCTCCCGACCTCCAACTGGCCATCACCCCATATGTTGATGAGGTAGTAGGCGTCGTTGCCAAGGACTCGGCCTATCGCGAATGGCCCCTCCCATGGGGGGAGAGCTTGTGCATGCCCTTCTTGTCCTGGGCCAATCGTAGGACCAGGTCACCTTCCTGGAAGGTGCGAGTTCGCACTCGGCGGCTATGATAACGGCGAAGTCCTTGCTGGTATATGGCGGTGCGGGAGCGAGCCAGGTCACGTGCTTCGTCAAGTTGATCGACGATGTCTTGGCGGGCGGTCTCGTTAGCCGCCTCGACGTAGTTGGCGACTCGAGGGGAGTCGTGCTCCAAGTCTGTTGGCATTACGGCCTCGGCGCCATACACCATCAAGAAAGGTGTGAACCCGGTTGATCGGTTGACGGAGGTTTGGATCCCCCATATCACAGACGGGAGCTCGTCGACCCAACATCCTGGGGTGTGCTCGAGGGGCACCTGCAGCCGCGGCTTGAGACCGTGGAGGACGCTTTGGTTGGCGCGCTCTGCTTGGCCATTTGACTCCGGGTGAGCGACTGATGCGAGGTCGAGTCGTATGCCGTGCTCCTCACAGAATTCCACCATGGCCCCCTTGGCGAAGTTGGTGCCATTGTCTGTGATGATGTTGTGTGGGTAGCCGTACCGGTAGATGAGTTCGCGGAGGAACTTGGTAGCCGTCTTGCCATCGCACTTCTTGATCGGCTTGGCCTCCACCCATTTGGTGAACTTGTCGACTGCGACCAGGAGGTGAGTGAAGCCAGATGGGGCCTTCTTGAACGGGCCGACCATGTCCATGCCCCATACGGCGAATGGCCACGTGATGGGGATTGTCTTGAGTGCCGAACCAGGAAGGTGCATATGGTTGGCGTACTTTTGGCATCCGACGCATCTTTGGACGATGTCGGTGGCATCGGCGTGTGCGGTGAGCCAGTAGAAACCGTGCCACATGGCCTTGGCGACTAGCGACTTGGCGTCGGCGTGATAGCCGCAGTCGCCGGCGTGAATGTCCTGGAGGATCTTGCGGCCTTCCTCTGGCTGTACGAGGTGCTGGAACACGCCGGTCATGCTGAGCTTGTGGAGCTCGCCATTGATGATGACGAAGGATTTGCAGCGGTGCACGATCATTCGCGCCTCTGTCTCGTTGCTCGGTAGGAGTTTGTGTTCCAGGAAGGCGACATATGGCGTTGTCCAGTCGCTAGGTTCCACAACCATGGCGACTAAGGCCGGTTCTGGTTGTAGTGGGATCCCGACGTCGATCTCCTTCGGTGGGCTGACGGAGGGTTTGTGGATGATGTCGAGGAAGACCCCTACTGGTGGCGCCTGTCGAGCCGATCCGATGCGGGAAATGGCGTCTGCTTCCTCGTTTTTACGCCTGTCGATCCACTCGACGGAATAGCCGTCGAAGTGTCCTCCCAACTGGTCGACGGCTTGGCAGTACGCTATCATTGTTGGGGAAACAGCATCGCATGTCCCGGACACTTGGTCGGTGACTAGGTCGGAGTCGTCATAGCATCGTAGGCGATTGATGTTCATCTCCTTGGCGGCTCTCATGCCGTGGAGGAGGGCCTCGTATTCCGCCATGTTATTGGTGCAGGGTTTGAAGTTGAGGTGGAGTATGTAGCGGAGCTTGTCTCCTTTGGGGGAGGTCAGTATGACCCCAGCCCCCGCGCCATCGGCGTTCTTGGAGCCGTCGAAGTGGAGCGACCAGTAGTGGAGATATGGGAGCTTCTCTGGCTGCTGTGCTTCATCCCAGTCGGCGAGGAAATCAGCCAGGGCTTGCGACTTGATCGCTTTTCGGGGCTCGTACTTGATGTTGTGGACGCCGATCTCGACGGCCTACTTGGCGACTCGCCCAGTCGCATCGCGATTGCGTATGATGTCTTGCAGGGGCGCGGAGGATACCACCGTGATTGGGTGCTCCTGGAAGTAGTGCGGGAGTCGCCGCTGTCCTCGTAATACCGCGTACACCAGTTTTTGGTATTGCGGGTAGCGCTGTCGTGAGTCTGTTAAGACTTTGCTGATGTAGTATACTGGGCGCTGTATGGGGCGCTCCTTGCCCTCTTCCGGTCGTTCGACGACCATCACGGCGCTAACGACCCGATTGGAGGCCGCGACGTAAACGAGCATTGGCTCTTTGTCGAGTGGCGCGGCGAGTAGTGGTGCCGCGAGTAGAACTTCTTTGAGTGCTTTTAGTGCGTTGTCGGCCTCTGTGTCCCATTGGAACGTTGGGTTCTTGCGCATCAGGCGGTATAGGGGCATTGCCTTCTCGCCTAGTCGGGGGATGAAGCGACTGAGAGCCGCGACTCGCCCTGCCAACTTTTGGACGTCGCGTAGGCACTCGGGTTTCCCGAGTCGCACGATGGTGTCGATCTTGGTGGGGTTAGCCTCAATGCCTCGCTTGGAGACTACGTACCCCAGAAGTTGTCCGGTGGGTACGCCGAAGGTGCATTTTCCGGGGTTCAGCTTGATGTTGTACCTCCGCAGATTTGCGAAGGTTTCTGCTAGGTCGGCGAGCCGATCGTCCTGGCGGGTGGATTTTACCACCACATCGTCGATGTAGACATGGATGTTGCGGCCAATTTGGCTCGCTAGACACTCCTGCATGCACCTCTGGTATGTGGCGCCTGCATTCTTGAGGCCAAACATCATGGCCGTGTAGCAGAATGCGCCGAATGGCGTGATGAACACCGTCTTCTCCTCGTCTTCGACCGCCATCTTGATCTGGTTGTAACTAGAGTAGGCGTCGAGAAAACACAGCGACTCCGATCCCGCGGTCGAGTCGATGATCTGATCGATCTTGTGATGGTAGGACGAACTCCTCCTTGAGCGGCTTGTTGAGATTGGTGTAGTCGATACACATTCTCCAGGTGTTGTTCTTTTTGAGAACCAGGATTGGGTTTGCCAGCCACTTGGAGTACTTGATTGGCCGGATGAAGCTTGCGGCTAGCAGGCGCTGGACTTCCTCGACGATTGCTCGACGGCGCTCTTCATTGAAGGGCCATAGCGACTGCTTTACTGGTCGCACTTTGGGGTCTGCATTAAGTTTGTTCTTAGCAAGTTCCCTCGGGACACCTAGAATGTCAGATGGCTTCCATGCGAAGATGTTGCGGTTCTCATGGAGGAACCCGATGAGCGCACTTTCCTATGCGGGGCTCATGTGCGCCCCGATGGTGACCGTCTGGATGGAGTCGCCTGGGACGAGCTCGATGGTCCTGGTGTGCGTGGTCGCCTCGAACGTGGAGTTCGCAGCGATTGGTTTCTTCAGGATGATGGGATCATCCTTGTTGATGTTGCCCGCGTATTTCACGAGCTCCTCCGCGTGGTCAGTCTCCGCGGCGATGACGGTGTCGGCGAGCTCAGCGCCTTTTTCTTCGCATTCCACGGCCATATCAGGGTCGCCGTGGACGGTGATGATGCTGCTCGGCCCAGGGAGCTTCATCATGCTGTAGGCGTAGTGTGGGGTCGCCATGAACTTTGCGAATGCCTGACGGCCCAGGACGCAGTGGTAGGGGCTATGGAAGTTCACCAGCTCGAAGACAATTCTCTCCGTGCGGTAGTTTGCCGGGGTGCCGAAGGTGACTGGCAGCATCACCTTTCCGATCGGGTACGCCTTTCGACCGGGGACGATGCCGTGGAAGGTCATCAGTGTTGGCTCGATGGCTGTTTCTGGGAGCTGGAGCCTTTTGAAGGTGTCGAGGTACAGGATGTTGATGGAGCTCCCACCGTCCATCAGCGTCTTGGGCAGCCAGTAGTCGGCCACCTTTGGCCTGACCACCAGGGCGACTCGCCCTGGATATTTGATTCTTGGCGCGTGGTCCTGGCGACTCCAGGTGATGCTCTGCTCGGACCAGTTTAGGAAGTGGGGGATGTCTACTTGCGTCACCGCATTGACGGCGATCGCGCGGGCGAGTACCTTCTTCTCACGCTTGGTGCCGAGCCCAGTGAAGGTATGTAGCGACCGACGGCGGTTCCGAAGCCGCCGCCGTTCCCATTGTCCCGCGGTTGGTTATTGTTGGGGTCCTCCCTTGCACGTCTCGCCTTCTCGATCTCTTTGAGAGAGTGGCAGTCGGCGGTGGTGTGGGTGGCGGGTTTTCCCTCCATGCTGTGGTAGATGCAGGGCTGATTGAGCAGGGCGGCGGGGTCGAATTTCGGCCTCGTCGCGTTGTTGGCACGGTAGTTCCTGCTTACGCGGTAGTTTCCACCGTCGCGGCGGTAGTTCTTGGAGTCACGTTGGCCATAGCCGGCGTTGGCGACGCAGTCGACTCGCCCGTCGGTCCGACGCTTGCCGGTGATGCGGGTGTTGCTGTAGCGCATGTCGCGTAGGCGCCCACTGTCGTGGATGCTAGTGCGCCGTCTTCATCCCAACTCGTCGTCGGAGTCTTGGTTGGGGTCTTCCTCCGCGTAGCGCTTGGAGATCTCGAGGAGGTCGGGGATGTTATCAAGCATCCGGTAGACCCTCTTGATCTTGGCGACCAGAGGTTCGTACCGGCACGCGTTCTTGAAGCAGTGTATCGCCGTGTCTGGGTGGATGCCGGAGGCATTTATCCACAGTTCTTGTCACCTTTGGATCCACCTGCGGGTCGACTCGTGTTATCCCTGGATACATCGCTCTAGGTCCTCGATGGTGGTGGCGCGGGTGTAGGAGCCCTCGAAGTGCCTGACGAAGGCGTCCCGCATTTCTTCCCAGGAATCGATGTCGTCACCGGGTAGCGTGTTGATCCATTGCCGGGTCGCACCCTCCATCATCAGGGGGAGGTAGCGAGCGGCGAGCAGGTCGGTGTGGCCTGCGATCCCCATTGCCATGAGATATGTGTCCAGTCAAATGGAAGGGTCGTACGTTGGGTCGTACTTCTCGATCTCCTTGGGGGCCTTGAAGTTGGCGGGGTATTTTTTCCCGCGGATCATGGGTCCAAAGCATTGTGGCCTGACTCGGCTGAGCGAACCTCTTGGCTCCGGGTCGCCGCGGTTGGCGAGGGTGTGTCGCAGGTCGTAGGGCTGGCGCGACCGCCACGCCTGATTGTTGATGATGTGCGTTCGGGCGTCGAGGGGTTGCCCGTTTGCGGCGACGGTGTTGTTCGTAGGTCATGGCTCGTTGGTCGACAACGCGGGGTTGGCGGCCCGTGGTTGGTTCGCCAGGGGTTGGGGTGCTAGGCAAACTATTGCGTTAGCCACGGTGGGGTGGCCGCTTGATGCCGCCCTGCTTGCTGACGAGCAGGAATACATCCACCCCCGCGGGTCGTCTCCCGCGGCCTGTTGCTCGACGGCCCTGACGAGTAGTGCCTTGGCGTACTGGATCTGTAGCGCGCCATCGCCTTGGACATCAAGGTTGGCGATCGCGGCATCGGCCGCGATGATGTTGTCCATCAGGGTGGAGTATAGTGGTAACCCGTTGGTGTCTCGGGCTTGAGGCGAGATGATGATCCGAGGTTGGTCTGGTGGGGGCGCACGGCCCATGGGTGGTGGAGCGGCCCCAGTCGCCGATGCCCCGGGTGGTGGTCTCGCGGGGTTGCCTCCTCCTGGCGGCGTGTTCTCGCCGTGTTCGCGCTCGGTGGCGCGTGTGGGGTCGCCCTCGTCATTGAAGTTCAGGACGCGGCCCTGAACATCAGGGTTTAGGCGGGTCCTGATGCGGCATTGGTGATAGAGTGACAGCTCCTTCGCTGTCTCTCGTTCGAGGCGGTATTTCTCGCGCTCGGCGAGTTCATTGCGTTGCGCCTCCTAGAGCCGCAGGCGGTCTTGTTCCACCTTTGTGGCCGTCGCGGTCGGCGGGATCGGCGTGGAGAACGGATCTAGCGGGGCGGCTGTGCTACCCACCATGTAAATCGCGTTGAAGCGATTGGATCTGGCGCAAAAATCCTCGAGGGATTCCGAGCTGGAGTCAGAGTCGAAGATCCCCAGGATAGAGGGATCCTCGAAATCCTCGGGGTTGGTGACTCGCGTGATGGAGTCCTCCCGTGACGCGGCGGTGATGGATCCGTTGACCGATGCAGGGGTCGCGGAATCGGCGTCGTCATTCAGGGCGTCGTCGTTGGTGGCGGCGTTAGTCTCGGCCGCATTGCTAGCGGCCGAGTCGTACTCGGTGACGAAGCCCCTGATGGAGCGGACCTGCTCCTCTGAAAGCAGATCGCGGTGTGGAGGCGACCCGCCGACGATCATCATCGTTGCTGGATCGACCGCGCCGGTAAAGCCGACGAAGAGGTTGATGGAGCCGATCGGCATCACCGCGGCGTGCGTGACCGGGCGCGACGCGGGGATGTAGCTGCTGGGCAGGATCTGCAAGATCCCACCGATGGCGATCATGCGGCCGGTGGCGAGCGGCCGCTCGATCAGCGAATAGGGTCTCGCCACAGAACTCAGGCCAGTCCCGCTATGCCCCACGGTGGGCGCCACTGTCGTGGAAATGGCCACGGCAGTCGCTGCCATAGGCAGCGATTGAGTGTTTTGTGAGGAAGAGTTGGCGGCCATCTGTGGTGCGAGATGGGGGCGGATGCACATGGGTTTACCCAGGTTCGGCCCTCCGGAGGGTAAAGACCTACTCCTGCTAGATTAGATTATGAGAGAGCGAGTTACAAGGGTGGCGAGCTCGGCGGCTAGGCAGCGAGTCGCTTGAGGGGGTGTATGATGGAACATAAGTCTCCAGGGCCGATCGCCGCTACCTCGCCGCCAAATAAATCGACCAAATCATGGCTTCAGGCTTCCACGATCATTGGGCCTTTCCTTTCTTCATGGTCCAGTCGCTGTCTTTCAGATGCACTCGCAGGCCCTTCGGCCCAATCGGAACGTTCTGCTGAGCATACCCCCTTTGGCATATCCCCATCAAAAATGACCTGGCTAGTTTATATCTCTGAAATTCTAAGCCACATACACACATATTTTGATTGCTCGTTTCACGGTAGTCACACTTGTTTAATGCATGCTTGCTTGTCATGTTTGTTTGACGTGTTGGTCAAGAATTGAACCATTGACCAGTTGGTCATACTTGATTACTCCAGTTCATAGCTCCTGTCATATCGGTCGAATGAGTAGTTTGTCTTGTTTGATTTAGTATCTTGTTATTACTTAGTTTCAGACTTCAATTATTGCTAGCCCCACCAAAAAGGGTGCTCCAAGATCATGTCTCCTCCAATGTAGCTGTCACACTCAATGGAAGATGCAGGTGCTCGATTGAGAAAGAAAATTGAGGACTCTGCTATCAACTTGATTGTTAACTGAAATGCCGATTTTTCTTTCCCCTAAGTTGATAATATGTAATAATTTTAAGAAGTTTGCAGCAGATGTAATATCTAGATAACTCGCGTAGGTCATGTAGGCATTTAGTTGATGTTGTCCACACATTGCGGTAGTCGTTACGGTAACTACGCCAGGCAGGTCGATTAGGAAACAGTACCATGCTGTATTTGGCCGATAACAACAGTAAAAAAATGTAGGATTATTATACACGTTTTATGATATTGGCATGGGCTTCAGAATTGACGAAACTGTAAAAGGCCGTAAACGTAACGGGCCAATGCACATATGGTAACAGGCCGTAAATGTAATAGGCCTAACGGGCCGTAACAGAAACAGGTCGTTATTGAATTAGGCCGTAATAGTAGCTGGCCAGAAAAGAAACAGCCCATTACAGTAACAGGCAAGAAACTGCAGAAATCGCAAAACAGTAACATGCCAAAACAGTAGCGGGCCACAACAGTAAATGGCTAGAACAGTGATGAGCCTGAACAGTACGATCCGAGAAATTCTCGGACGAGGGTACTAACAGGCCAACAAATTTACCAGGCTAGAATAGTAAAGGGCCTTTTGTGGGCCTAAACAGCTAAAGACCAGAACAGTAAAAGGCCAGAACAGTAACACGCCAGAACAGTAACGGACCATCTCAGAAAAGGGCCTTCAGTAGGCGGTCGACTTTGGGCTGCGATAACAGTGATGGGCTGCCGCAGGCCTTATGTTTACAGGAGCGACTTGGCGCAGGCTGCTAATGGGCCGCACAGTGTTGGACAACCATGGGCCTTATGTAGGCCGAAACAGAATCAGGCCTGAAAGTTCGCGAGCCGCTGCTGGCTGCATTTTTGGGCCCATTTCAAATAGTACAGGGCAAAATATTAACGGGCCATCTTCTTATTGGGCTCCCCTTATGGGCCGGCCTAGTTAGTATTGAGCAGGCCTTGGCTAGGCATGGCTTCTGCCATGGTTTCTATGGCCGTTAACAGCGGTAACCGACTGCTAACGGCGGCTGCCACCTGGCAGTTCGCATGACGTCAGCAGTCAGCGCGGCTGGCGAACAGATCTACGATGGAACAAGGTTTCGTGGCTGAAGGGTGCAATCCGCCACGGTCGGAAAAAACCATGGTTAATTCATTTGTGACGGGGATTTTACCATGAAGGCCATCCGTCGCGGAAGAGTCTTTGGCCATGAAAAACGGGCCTTCAACCACGAAAATCATCCGTTGTAAAAACCAACTTTTCTTGTAGTGTTGGGTCGGGTGGTGGTGGAAGATGTCACTCGGGCATGGCGACACACCTCCTGGTGAAAACAGCACCTCCGGCTTCTATGGATATAGATGGGAAGGGCCTGGAAGTGAGCTATGGTGGGGGCGGTGTGGATATGTCGATGGCAATGGAGACCGCCCTATATATAGCAAGAAAGGGTGGGAAAGTTGGGCGGGAAGAGTTGGCAAGGGTGGGAACAAAAGGGCGTGCCGCTGTGTGGCCCGACGAAGGGACACATAGGCTCTAGAAACGAAGCGCCTGCTTTCCTGCCAGGGCTGCGTCGTGTTGTTTTCAGCTCCATATGGCACCGGATAACTAAACAGGTTGCACCAGTGCGAACAAACATTGGGGGTGGGCTGGGCATGATTTTCGGTGCCGACACCCCCTGATAGCCCTTTAGGGGGCCTTTAGGGCCCCTAAGTGGATATTCTCTAAGGAGAGGATAAAAGTTTATGCATGTCTAGTCCTAGTGCTAGATGACTAAGTATTAATGGGACCCATATACTGTAGTGAGCTAAACGACGGAGTTAACTTTTCTTTCTTAGATGTCGTGGTATCGACACGGTAGATGCTACATGGGTAACTTACGAAGAGGGGGAAAGGCGATATAGGAGAATTAGGGAGCGATATTGGCACACGATGTACCCAGGTTCATGTCACCTCGAGGGAGGATCACTACATCTTGCTATCAAGCCAGTATATGTTCATAGATTAGTTTACAATGGAGTCGCTTGAGGTGGTGGGAGAGACTATGTCTAATATGATGTAATATCATGCACACCGTTGGGGTACCCCTGGTGGCTTTATATATGCAACCAGTTAGGGTTTACAAGTGTGGTAATGGGCTTTGTATTGGAGTCGTTATCTTGGGCCTCCAATCGGTGAGTCATCCAGGTCTAGTATGTTCCAGTCGCTGTATTTGGTGAGCCAATCTGCCATGGCGACTCCGCTTTGTGCGTATACCCCAATTGGTATTCCCCCACCAGTAGTCCCTGAGCCTGGGGACTCGGCGATGACTTTAAGCCGCCGAATCGGTGCAGATGGTTCCAGGGTAGAGTCGATGACGAGCTCCTAAAACAGAGAAATAGCTCATGAAGTAGTTCATTCGCCTGGGTGAAATGGATTGTATGGGCACCTAGAGGGGGTGAATAGGTGCTACTTCTAATTTTAATGCTTTTTAATTTTAGGCTTGACACAAAAGGTAAATTCTCTAGATAAGCTATTATGAAGAATTTCCCTATATGCAAACCTAACTACTAGCGAGTAAAGGCGAGTGAGATAGAGGAATAAGTAAACCATGGTGAAGCACGTGGAGACACAGGATTTCTTTTACCGCAGTTCCTTCCTTGTTAAGGGAAGTACATTTGTGTTGGAGGGGTGGGCGGTACTAAGACCACCACGCCACAATAGGCCTCACCCTATTCTCCGATGGATCCCGCCACCAAAGGCCTGATCCACCTTTCCACTATAGGAACCCTTCGAGGCGGGAACCGGCACCTTTACACAACTAGAAGGGCACAAGTCCACAACCAAATTGGAGGCTCCCGTAATGACAACAAGCTGCCACAAGAACAAGTTATCATAAAAAACACAAGATCTAGATATTAACGAGAATACTAGATTGGGGATTTCTCCAAGTGAATGGAGAGGAGTTGATGCGCTTGATTCGTGATGACAATGTAGGTTGTCTCCTCCTTCAATTCCCCCAAATATCGAAGCCTTCGGGTGGTTGAAGTGGGAGACCTAGAGAGAGAGCACTTGCAACAGGTCTGGCCTTCTTGAATGAATCAAGAGTTCTGAATGGAGGGGATGAAGGGGCTTTTATACCCCTGCCCCAACTAAGCCGTTGGAGCCTTTGGGGGCCGGATTATCCGGCCCAAGTGAGGGCCGGATTATCCGGCCTAGGGAAAACTCCGTCCCAGACTCGGATTATCCGGCACAAAATCCGCCCCCAGTCAGAGCGACACGCCGAGTCTGCCCTTGTTTGTCTCCTAGGAGCCGGATTATCCAGCCCAAGGTGAGGGCCAGATTATCCGGTCAGGGGAAGAAAATCCGCCCATGTTCGGATTTTCCGGGAGAAAATCCACCCCCAATCAGAGCGTCACGCCTTGCCTGCCTTTGATCGTCTTCTGGGGGCTGGATTATGTGGCCCAAGGTGAGGGCCGGATTATTCGGTCAGGGGAAGAAAATCCGCCCTTGTTAGGATTTTCCAGGAGAAAATCCATCCCTAGACAAAGCGATGTGCCATGCCTGCCTTTGCCAAATGAGCTAGGCTGGATTATCCGGCCCTTGATGGGGGCAGATAATCCGGCCCCCCAAACACAGTATCATTCCCTGCACACTTAGCATACATGAGAAAACTCCACGGTATTGTTATCTAACACTCAAAACATAGGGAACCATGAAATGTTCTTTCAATCTCCTCCTTTTTGGTGTTAGATGACAATACTAGGATTTGTAAGATAGTTCTCAAGACAACAATATTTAATGAATGAAAAAGACTCCCCCTCAATGTGTGTGTGCTAAAATTTGCATTTGATTACAAATACACACAAGAGGGTATAAGTCTATTTCATTGAAACATATGCAAAAATCTCATACCACCGGTAGGGAGATAGATGCGTCCTCAAAACATTATAAGAATATCCAATGATAGCCATAGTGAGTGCCTCCCTCGAAATAGATATCCAATATAGCCAGAATGATAGATGATTCCATATGAATAGTCCACAAGATAAATCCAGAGCCACACAAACATAGTCTCATACGACACAAAACACACATAAAAGTTCGACGCTAAATGGCCACAAGCGAGAAAAAAGACCAAAAAACTAAAGTGCAAATACTTCTGTTCGACCAATGCAAATCCTTGGAGACCTAATAGAACTACTTCTCCCTCTTTGCCATCGAGACGCCAAAAAGGAAGAAGAGCGATCCTAATTCCCTAAGGGATCACTCGTAGTCCTCATCCTCATCCTCGTCCCCATCCTCGTCCTCATCCTCAAGACTCTGGGAGCGATGCTATATTTGGGCCAGATTATCCGGCCTAAATTCTGAATTTCTGTTGTACACAGAGTCAGGCCCATGCGTCCCCAAACAAAACCCCCACAAGGTGTACAAGGGACTTGTGTGCAAGAAAAGATGGCTTAGGGGTAGGGAAAGGCTTAGGATTAAGAGAACCAAACTGAGATGGTACTACACACTCAATATTGCAAGAATCAAAGCAACCAAAGGCCAATATTAAGTGTGATTCCCAAAAGAACATGAGATGAGCAAGAACAACCAAAAATATCCACATAAACTCAACTCTTCTCGTGGAAGATGGTGGTGGCCGAAGCCACCTTGTTGGAGTGTATGTATGACACCGCGAAGATATATCTTGGGTTCATGACCAATACTCATTAATAAGCTCACATATCACAAAATGATATTAAGAGAGATGATTTGACTTGCTTTCGGCATTATGGGGGGAGGGTTAGCCCAATCTATTAGGACCACACTCCCCTATATCCATGCCCACACCTAGACCAAATAATACTGAGATGTAAGAGTGAGTGCATGGGTAATCAAGACAAGCTCCTTGAATCAACGATATTTTTCTCATTCCTCAAGTAACAAAACCTTGCTTCATCAAGTGGCTTCGAGAAAATATCAGCAAGTTGGTTCTTCGTGCTCACAAAAGATAGATCAATATCGCCTCGAGCAACGTGGTCCCAAATAAAATGATTCCAAATCTCAATGTGCTTCATCCTTGTGTGATGTACCGGATTGTACGCAATTTTGATTGCACGTTCATTATCACATAAAAGAGGCACTTTGTCACAATTGACACCATATTCCTTTAAAGTTTGCCTCATCCATAATAATTGAGTGTAGGCACTAGCAGCAACAACATATTCAGCTTCGGCGGTGGAGAGAGATATACAATTCTGCTTTTTAGAAGACCAAAAGACTAGAGACCTTCCCAAGAACTGACAAGATCTAGAAGTTGATTTCCGATCATCCTTATCACCAGCCTAATCTGAATCAGTATAACCACATAGAGAGAAATTGGAGCCATTGGGATACCATAGACCAAAATTAGGGGAATGAACCAAATATCGGAAGATCCTCTTGACCGCCACTAAGTGGCTTTCTTTAGGAGCTGCTTGATACCTTGCACACACCCCTACACTCAACACAATATCGGGTCTAGATGCGCAGAGGTAAAGAAGAGAGCCGGTCATGGACCGGTATACCTTTTGGTCCACATATTTACTGTGGGGATTAAGTTCAAGATGACATTTTGTTTGCATCGGAGTGGCGATGCTATTAAGATCCGTCATCTTGAATCTCTTGAGCATGTCTTGGATGTATTTTGCTTGATTGATGAAGGTTCCTTCTCTAAGTTTCTTGATCTCAAATCCAAGAAAGAACCATAACTCCCTCATCATGGACATCTCAAACCTGCCAGTCATAACCTTTGAAAATTCATCATTAAAAGCTTTATTAGTAGAGCCAAAGATAATGTCGTCTACATATAGTTGGCATACGAAGAGCTCCCCCTTAACCTTCTTAGTAAAAAGAGTGGGATCGATTTTCCCAACTTTGAATCCACGGTCTAACAAAAGCTCTTTAAGGTGTTCATACCACGCACGTGGGGCTTGTTTAAGGCCATAGAGTGCCTTATCGAGTTTGTAGACATGGTTCGGGAAGTTAGGATCCTCAAATCCCGGGGGTTGCTTTCCATATACCAACTCATGTATAGGGCCATTAAGAAAATCACTCTTAACGTCCATTTGGCTTCTCTACTAATTTCCAAACCTTGTTGCGTTCAAAGTTATTCAACTCTTCATGCATAGCAACAACCCAGTCCGGATCTTCTAGCGCTTCAAACACTTTCTTGGGTTCCACCATAGAGATGTGAGCTTGCTGCTCACCGAAACTTGCCAACTCCCTTCTTGTGGAAACCCTTCATCAAAGATCACCTACAACTTTGTCAAGAGTGTGACCCCTTAACTCCAGTTTCCTATCTGCACAAGCTTTGCGACGAAGTTCAATTAGCTTGTTGTCTCTTGGAGGAAAATTTTCATCATTTGAGTCTTCATGGGAATCATTGGCTTGTCCTTGATCTTCAGCTTGATTAGCAGGAGTAGGATATGATCAACCTTGCCCTTGAAGTTGATCAATAGCCGTAACAGGAGGCTGCTGCTCTTCAGGAATTTCAGGGCCGGATAATCCGGCCTAGGGTGAGGCCGGATAATCTGGCCTGGGAAAACCTGAAGCATCTTCGCTAACTTGACTGGATCTTGCTCGAATTAGAGAGTGGCCGGATAATCCGAGGTCAGCCAGATAATCTGGCCTAGGAGTTGCAGTTGTTTCTTCGATATGTTGATCATTTTGGTCGGCAGTGGAGGGATGCCTGGATAATCCGGTGTCGATCGGATAATCCGGCCTGGAGCATTCAGGAGCATGTTGACCTTCAGCATTTGGTGGAGTTGGTGTAGAAGTTTTGTCAATGGTTGGAGCATGTTGAGCTTGTGTCAATGAGGGCTCTACTTGAGTAGAGCATTGTCCTTCCCGATCCGCCACAAGGGGTTCCTCAATGGGGTGAATAATCCCACGCCCATTCTTCTTATGGCATCTTGGGGTATTTCAACATCTGCATCACAAACATCAACTTGCCCCGCACGGGAGCCATCATTTTGCTCGAACACCACACTATAAGATTCTACAATAGTTCCGGAGAGCTTATTGTAGACTCTATAAGTGTGGGATTCACCATAACCAACAAAAATACCTTCTAAAGCCTTAGACTCAAATTTAGATAAACGAATGCCTTTAATGAGAAAGAAACACTTACAACCAAATACCCAGAAGTATGAGATGTTTGGCTTGTTACCGGTAAGTATTTCATATGGAGTCTTGCCCAAGATTTTCCGGAGGTATAGCCGGTTGGTTGAATGGCAAGCGGTAGAGATTGTTTCAGCCCATAAGTTATATGGAGACTTGAATTCAGCTAGCATAGACCTTGCCATATCCATTAGGGTCCAGTTCTTCCTCTCGGCAACACCATTTCATTGAGGGGTGTACGCAGCGGAATATTGATGCCTTATCCCCTCTTCACTCAGGAATTCATTTAAGCTGTATTTATTGAACTCAGAGCCGTTATCACTTCTTATTGACAATATAGGGACATTGTGTTGACATGGAACCATGTTGGCGAAGTTGATGACAGTTTGTTGAGTCTCGCTCTTCAACTTGAAGAAATAGACCCATGTGTATCTTGAGTAATCATCAACAATCACGAGGCAGTACTTCTTCCCACCAAGGCTTGCATGTGATGGAGGTCCAAAGAGATCCACATGAAGGAGCTCCAAAATCCTATTTGAAGAAATAACGGTCTTCCTTCGATGATGAGAGTCATGCATTTTCCCTTCAACACAAGCCCTGCAAACACGATCTTTGGCAAAGGAAACATTTTCTTTTAGTCCAAGGATGTGGCCACCCTTGTGGACGCTTTGCAAAGTTCTCATATTAACATGGGCTAGTCGGCGATGCCATAACCAACCCGTGTCAGCCTTTCCAAAAAGACACATCGGGCATGTAGTGGTTTTCCCGAAGAAGTCCACCACGTACAGGTCATTTTCGACATATCCCATGAAAGCGGCTTTTAGAAACTTGCTCCACAAGAGTACCACCAAATCAGCATCAATAAAAATTGCAAAGCCCATCTTACCAAGGGCGCAAACTGAAAGTAAATTGTAACCGAGGGTCTCAACAAGCATGACGTCCACGAGAGAGATATCATGAGCATTCACAACTTTGCCGAGACCCAATATCTCAGATTTTGACTTGTCACCATAGGAGACGGTTATGTGATCATGATTTGGCCGCATATCCATGATGATCTCCTTGCTTCCGGTCATGTGACGTGTGCACCCGCTATCGAGTACCCATTTAGACCCACCGGAAGCATAGCCCTGCAAGAAAGTTACTTCTTGGTTTTAGGTACCCATTTTTCAATGGGTCCTCTCATGTTAGTGACAAGGGTCTTGGGAACCCAAATAGACCAAGGAATGTAACTATCATAAGGACCTACATAACTAGCATAAACATCACCATAATAATCAAAATATAACTCATAGTTAGGATTATTAGCCCCTATAAAACCATCATAGTTAGACTTGTCATTAGTGGTGGTGCTAGTCTTTGGTTGAGCAGTTTTCCTCTTCTTCTTCTTATTGTTCTTCTTGTTCTTTGTCTTGGGAACATAACCAAGACCATCTTTTCCATTGTTTGTCCTTTGCTTGCTAAACACCTCATCTAGAACTTCTTTACCTTTGTGTTGAGATCCCTTTACAAGTTCTTCTTGTCCACAAGATGGAGTGGAGGTGTTGGGCATATCATACTTCTCCAATTGAGTTTGGAGCTGGTCACGAGACTCATTTAGAGTATAATGTTCACTCTCCAATGCCTTGTGAGCAATGTAAAGTTTCTCAAACTTCTCTGAGAGTCTAGCATGAGCAGCCCCAAATTCAATCTTTTCCTTCTTCAGTTTCTTTACCTTAGCAAGAGCGTTGTCACGTTCTTTGATGAGCTAAGAAACAACCTCTTCATGGGACTCCTCAATTGACTTGAGTCTCTCTTCCAAGGATACTCGAGCTTCCTCTTCTTCTTCCAAGGCATTCTTCAAGGAGGCTATCTCCAATGCATCTTCTCTTTCAATTTTGCCCTTTTCTTCGAGGAGATCTTCGGATTGGGCAAGTTGACTCATAAGAGCATCAAAATGAAGTTTGTGCTCATCTTGCAAGTTAGTGAAAAGTTGTCCAAATCAATAACTTCTTCTTTTATCTTAAGACTAGTATGATCATCCATATCCATATTTATGTTAGTCTTAGGAAATGAAGAAATAGAAGATGATACCTCGGACCCTCTCGCCATAAGGCAAGTGACGTTGTTGTTGATGGCGTTTTTGTTTGGAGAGTCGAAGAGTGATGATGGAGTAGATGTGGTGACTATAGCAGCCACCTCACAAGTACTATCTTCATCCTCTTCATCTTCACTTGCAGAGGAATATTCTTCTTGTGCCACCAAGACAATCTTTGTTGGGTCCGCAGCATAGAAAACAAAAAAATTCCTACAATGAGAACTATACGCCAAGATCTATCTACTAGATACAAAACAACGGGTGGATATACATCCATGGAGAACTTACCCTCGAAGACAACGAGTTTTGTTAACGAGTTGGAACTCATGGATGATGTAGTCGTACACTTGCCGATCTCAAGATTGTGATGAAGTCCAGCAGGTCCGGCTCCAGCATGTCCTTCAGATCCAGCTCCAGCAAGTCCAGCACCACCAAGTCCAGCACCGCAAAGCAGCGGTGCATCCGTGATTGCACACATGTCTGGTACCCCGACAACCTCCATCCCTCGCTCCAGCAAAGCAGCAGAAGAAGCAACTCCTTTCCAGATAAAGCCACCGGGAACATGTATCTCGCTAATCCGAGACCATGGGAAAATAATACTAGAGGGGGAGAGAGATCCTTCACGAGGAGGTGTGTGGAAGAAGGAGGAAGAGGGTGGCCTTTTATAGGAGGAGGGGGGTGCCCCTCCTTCATGGCCATTGCATGGGGGGTGAGTCCTCACCCCCGCCATTCATGTGGTGGTAACCCCTCCACATTAAAATGCCTCTTCACATTCCCCTTTAAAGTCCCTACTTTAAATGCATTAAAATTCTCCAAGTTTAATGCTCTCTCATTTAATAAAACTCTTTTATTAAATTTATTCAGAATTTTGTTAATTACTTTAATTAACAAACATTCACATAAACCCTCCTGCAACATTTCAATATTACATGCAGAACCAATTTCAGCAATTTCACCCGAAACAGTTTCGGTGTCTATTGAAATAATTCCAGCGCTTTCTTAAATCTTTATCTAAAACATATTTGCTCCAAATGGTGTCGGTATCCCTTAAGTGTGTCACACTACGGTTCGCGAATAATGCAGACATGATTGAGACTCCTCTCAGATCAATAATCAGAAGCAGGACCTGGAGATCCATACTGACTCCTGCATATTCAACGATGACTTCTGTGATCATGAGAACCTTTAACGCTTGTAACTAAATCCCTTTGTCTCGCGATATATTACATGTCTGAGATTTGATCATCGGTATCTCCATACCTAGTTTGATCTCGTTGCCGACATGCACTCTTTTCTCGTTCCCGTGATATAACATTCTAGTGATCACATCACTTGGTTGCAAGCTATCTTAATGTGATATCACCGACAGGGCCCAGAGTATATCTATCCGTCATCGGGATTGACAAATTCCACTCTTGATCCATGAGCCTCAACATAACACCTTCGTAGCACTGAACCCATCTTTATAGTCACCCTGTTACGGTGTGACGTTTGATGTTATCAAGATACTCTTCCGGTGTTAGCAATTAACATGATCTCATGGTCTAAGGATAAAGATTACTTCGTATGATGTTATAGCAATATAAACATAATGACTTGATCGTAATGCTATACTTCGGATGAATGTTCATCACATCATTCCACCAATGTCGTGACCTCATTATTAACAACATCCAATGTCCATGATCAGGAAACCTTGATCATCTTGTTAATCAACAAGCTAGTCTATAAGAGAGGCATAACTAGGAACCCTTTTTGTTTATTAAACACACATGTATTGATGTTTCCGATCAATACAATTATAGCATGCAAAATAAACATTTATCAATTACATGGAATAAGATAATAACCACTTTATTTTTGCCTCTCGGGCATATTCCCTTCAATCTTGGGTTGCTTCTTGTAAGAGCCATTCTTTTTGATAAATGGCTTCTTTCAAGGTGCCTTGGATTTTTCTTTAAGGATGAGCCTTCCACCATTGTCTTCTCTATTTTGTTATGGACACTCAGCCACAAAGTGTAGCTTATCTCCACAATTGTAGCATGTTCTTAGTTTTGGGCCATTCTCTCTTCTTCCACTTGACCCATTCTTGCGCTCCAGTTCTGACTTGGCCTTGGCTGGATCCTTCCAAAAGGTCCTTCCATAGAAGGCCATGTACTCACCATGAGCACGCTTGACTTCCTCGGGGCAGCCCATGGAGACACCCTCGAATCCTCTTTCATCCTCATCTTGCTTAACAACATTTTCCTTTAGAGCAACATTGACCCCTTTTTGCATTCCAATGGCTCGGTCACGGGCATCGTCCGCGTTCTTAGCTGCAACCTTGAATGATGCAATTTCTTGCATGACTTCATTGGAAGTAATTTGATGGTAGTTGTGTCTACCTTGCAATCTCTTCAAGTCTGTTGGCTCAAAAGGCATTAGAGCACTCGCATATTTTCTTTTTATCCAAGCATCATCAATGTGAGTGGCTCCATGCTTTCTAAATGTTGTTGCAATGCCCTTGAGTCTTCTATACATATCTTCATGGTCTTCACCATCCAACATGTAGAATCCGTTAGCTTCATTGGTAAGGGCATCATACCTATTCCTCCTCATGCTTTCATTTCCAATAAAGAGATCGGTGAGAGCATCCCAGGCTTCTTTAGCGGTGTTGAAATGCTCAATGTGGGGCATGTCCTTGGGACCCACTCCAAGGTGTATCATGTGGAGAGCCGTTGCATTTAATTGACTATCCACAACTTCTCTTCTTGTCAAGTTGGTGTGATCTCCAATATGAAGACCCTCTTCGATAATCCTCCAAAGTTCAATTGACGAACTGCATACATGAGACTTCATTAAGAATTGCCATTGATTAAATGAAGATGTAGTAAGCTTGGGTGGATCACCCCTATTGTTTATATGAGGATGAGGAATAGGTGGGTCGGGAGAATATAGGTGATGAAAATCACTATAGTCCTCCTTACCACTTCCCTTCTTGGAGGCGGAACCATTATGTTTTTCACCTACCACTTCATCTTCCTTAGATCTGGTGTTAGCCTTATCCTTAGATGAAGGAGTGGTAGCCTCAGAGGAGGATGGAGATGGGGCTGCAGATGATGTGAGGCGAGCAATCATTTGTTGCATCTCCACCATCTTGGTCTCAAAGGATTTCAACAAGGTTGTTTCCAACGTCTTGAGGTCATCCATTGTGACCTTTTCAGTGGCCTCATTCCCATTCTCCTTGGTAACCATACTTCTCTTAGGCGATTAAGCCCGAATAAAGAGTCAGGGCTCTGGTACCAATTGAACTGGATCGTATGGGCACCTAGAGGGGGCTGAATAGGTGCTACTTCAAATTTTAATGCTTTTTCAATTTTAGGCTTGACACAAAAGGTAAATTCTCTAGATAAGCTATTATGAAGAATTTCCCTATATGCAAACCTAACTACTAGTGAGTAAAGGCGAGTGAGATAGAGGAACGAGTAAACCATAGTGAAGCACGCGAAGACACATGATTTGTTTTACCGCGGTTCCTTCCTTGTTAAGGGAAGTACATCTGCGTTGGAGGGGTGGGCGGTACTAAGACCACCACGCCACAATAGGCCTCACCCTGTTCTCCGATGGATCCCGCCACCAAAGGCCTGATCCACCTTTCCACTATAGGAACCCTTCGAGGCGGGAACCAGCGCCTTTACACAACTAGCGGGGCACAACTCCACAACCAAATTGGAGGCTCCCGTAATGACAAAAGCTGCCACAAGAACAAGTTATCAGTAACAAAACACAAGATCTAGATATTAACAAGAATACTAGATCAGGGATTTCTCCAAGTGAATGGAGAGGAGTTGATGCGCTTGATTTGTGATGACGATGTAGGTTGTCTCCTCCTTCAATTCCCCCAAAGATCGAAGCCTTCGGGTGGTTGAAGTGGGAGATCTAGAGAGAGAGCACTTGCAACAGGTCTGGCCTTTTTCGAATGAATCAAGAGTTCTGAATGGAGGGGTGAAGGGGCTTTTATACCCCCTGCCCCAACTGAGTCGTTGGAGCCTTTGGGTGAGGGCCGGATAATCTGTCCTGGGGAAAACTCCGCCCTAGACTCGGATTATTCGGTACAAAATCCACCCCTAGTCAGATCGATTCACCGAGCCTGCCCTTGATCGTCTCCTGGGGGCCAGATTATCCGGCCCAAGGTGAGGGCCGGATTATCTGGTCAGGGGAAGAAAATTCGCCCTTGTTCGGATTTTCCGGGAGAAAAACCGCCCCTAGTAAGAGCGTCGCGCCTTGCCTACCTTTGATCGTCTTCTGGGGGGCGGATTATCCGGCCCAAGGTGAGGGCCAGATTATGCGGTCAGGGGAAGAAAATCCTCCCCTGTTTGGATTTTCTGGGAGAAAATCCATCCCCAGACAGAGCGACGCGCCATGCCTGCCTTTGCCAAATGAGTTAGGCCAAATTATCCGGCCCTTGATGGGGGCGGATAATCCGGCCCCCCAAACACAATATCATTCCCTGCACACTTAGCACACATGAGAAAACTCCACAGTATTGTTATCTAACACTCAAAACACAGGGAACCATGAAATGTTCTTTCACTGGGCGAGTCGACGTGTCAGGCGAGTCGCCATTGGACGGAGTCACCCCTCGGAGAAGTTTGACTAGCGCCTTGTTATCTTTCTGTTGTAGAGGCTAACGAATAGCAGACATGGAGTCCACCAAGTGTTGATGATGAAGTCATCGAGTCGGCGCAGACGATTCTGCAATGGGCAAGCCAGCGATGGGAGAGTCCTCGAGTGTGGCGACTCTACGATGGTGAGCCCCCGAGCGTGGCGAGTCCACAAGGGCAAATTCATGATGGAGAGTCGCCAAGACTAGCGAGTCTACAAGCATGGTGAGTCCACAAGGGCGAATTTGCGATGGCTAGTCCCCGAGCATGGAGAGTCCACGAGGGAGAATTCACGATGGAGAGTCGCCGAGAGTGGCGAGTCCGTGATGGAGAGTCCACGAGGGTGAAATCGTGATCGTGGTGAGTCCACGAGGGCGAGTCCGCAAGGGCGAGTCCCTGAGAGGGCGAGCCCGCGATGGAGAGTCCACAAGGGTGAGTCGATGAGGGCGAGCCTGCAACGGCGAGTCCCCGAGCATGGCGAGTCTGTGATGGCGAGTCCGTGAGGGCGAGTCCCCGAGCATGGAGAATCCACGAGGGAGATCCTGTGATGGAGAGTCCCCTAGCATGGCGAGTCTATGAGGGCGAGTCCGCGTGCACACCGTGGTAATCATGTGGGCACAATGACTCAGGAGCGATGTGGCATTAGAGGGGCAATGTTGTTGTTGAGCCCTGATCCAAACAACTGAAAACTTGACGAGTCGTCCGCTGATTGGAGTTGACTTGATTTATGCTTAGCTCAGCAATATGCCTAAGAGTAGTCCCCGAGGCTCGATTTGGCTTGTAGAGGCGACTTGAGGCTCTTTAGAGATGCAAATTCTGGAAATAGTAGTGGCAGTTCTCAAGCATGGAGAGCGGCGAGAGCTTGATGAGTCCTAGATTCTGGCGACTGACATATCACCGAATGTGGTGAGTCCACGAGGGTGGAGACACCGCGAGGGGGAGCCTGCAAAGGCGAGTCCTTGAGCATGGGGAGTCCGCGAGGGCGATTCCGTGAGGGGAGATTCCCCGAGCATAGCGAGTCCGCATTGGGAGAGTCCACGAGGGGAGAGTCCCCGAGCGTGGCGAGTCGCTCATGCGGTGTTGGTAGGAATTAATTGCGCGGTTGTCAGCGAGTCTCTCGTCTTGGCCCAGGGGGCCAGTCGCATGGCGACTCCAAAGATGGCTCTCGGCTTGGCGTTCTTCCAGGACGATACGAGGCTCGGTTTGCGAGTCCTTGTCCGTAGTACTTGACCATGCGAGTCGCACTATGTAAGGTTGAGGAGGACATGGTATTGTTTATGTAGCACTGCCATTTGTCTTGACCCGGAAGGACAATCGAGCAAGGCGACTCCAATAATTGCTCTCGGGTAGCGTTTTTCATGGATGATCCGAGGCTCAGTTTGCCAGTCTTTGTCCGTACTACTTGGCCATTGCGAGTCGCCCTTTCAAAGGTTGACAAAGGCGAATTGATTTTTCCCGGGGAAAGAGGCGCCCAGTGGTGAGTCCACGCAGCTTGGGATGTGACCCTCTCTGGCGACTCAGACGATGAGGGGCCCTTAGCAGGCGCAGCGTACACATTCGATGTAGCGGATGGGGTCACACGGTGTTTAGCCGGAAAAGAGTCGACACGGCAGAAGTATAGTCGTTCTTTGGCGGAGTCGACGCGGCGAACACGGGGTCAATGCGGCGGATGGAGGTTGCACTATGGAGAAATCAATGCGGTGTACACGGGGTCGACAAGCCGGGTGTATTTCGCAGTATGGCAAGCCAATGCGGCAAACACGGGGTTGATGCGGCAGACGGAGGTCGCGCTATGGCGAAGTCGGCGTGGCATACATGGGGTCGACGCAGAGTACGGAGGTCACGCTATGGCGAAGTCAACACGGCAGACACGGGGTTAACGTGGCAGACGGAGGTCGCGTTATGGCAAAGTGGACACAGCGGACGGTTGTCGCGCTATGGCGAAGTCGACGCGGCGAACACAGGGTCAATGCGGCAGACACAGGTCACGGTATGGCAAAGTCGACGCGGCAGACACTAGGTCAACGGGGCAGACAGAGGCCGCGCTATGGCGAAGTCGACGTGGCGGATACAGGGTCAACGCGGCGGACGGAGGTCGCGCTATGGCAAAGTCGAAGCGGCGGACACGGGGTCGACGCGGCGGATATACGCGTGTGATCAGAGCCATGTGGCATTTAGCTGGTAGCATGGCGAGTCTGTGACTGGCAAGTCGCCAAACATGGTGAATCCGTGGTAGGAGGATCCACGAGCGTGGCGAGTTTGCGAGGGCGAGTCCCCGAGCGCGATAGCGAGTCCCCGAGTGTGGAGAGTCTGTGAGGACGGTGAGTCCACAAATATGAGTTCACGGTTGCGAGGCGAGTCCCCGAGCGTGGAGAGTCCGCGAGGGCCACGAGTCCACGAGAGGCAAGTCACAAGTCTCTAAGTACGGTGTTTAGCCATAAGGAGTGGGCACAGTGGCGAGTAGTGGTAGCAAGCTCGATCGGACCATTGGTCGGACAGAGTCGCGTGGAGTAGTTGCTCTGGTGGAGACGCGCGGCGTTTAACCTGAAGAGTTGACGTGGATAGAGTCGCGGTAGCATGCTCGGTCAGACCATTGGTCGGACGGAGTCGTGTGGCGGAGAGGTTTGAACGGAGTTGATGATGTTTGCTCCGGACGGCTAGTCGCCGATGGGCCGACTGCCCCGAGTCCATATGGTCTCGGCGTCGCGGCAGTGGACTCACACCGCCGATAGTAAATCAATTTACACATAAAATAGAACAGGCTGCAGGTCCAAGGAGATTTCTCGTAGAGTTAAATTTATAACAAATAACTAGATGGATATCACATGGTATTATTTGCCTATAAACGCTAGATTTGGGATGTATGCAGTCGATTTGAATAGCTTGGACGAGATTTGGTTTGCTAAATTTGTTCCAGTCGTCTGTCGTACGCGTTGATCTGCATCTTCACTTGACTCATATGTTTTGCGTATAGCTCGATCACCGATTCAACGGGTCAGTGATCAGGTGATGGCGTCGGTGTAGCTTACAATCTCCATTACCCGATTCTTCAAAGAGTGTATGCTTGCACAAACAACATGTATGTGATTAGATTCAAATAAAATAATTGTTAAAGAGGATCTAGGACGACAAGGAATTGAACAAAAATATCCTATTGTCACGTGGAGTTGCGCGTACATATTTTTCTGTTGGAGATTTTCAGCTTTTGACTGCCTCATTCCTATCCTTGGAACTTGGATCCGGCTTGATGACCGCCGACCCGGCCGTGACAGATATCTAGACAACCACGATGGTACCAATTTGGTCACGCCGAATCAGTGGAAGACCCGATATGCGATCTGGAGGTTATTGAAGATGATGGAGGATCCCGCCTGGATTATCGAATCCAAGCGTCGCTTGTCTTACGGTGGGTGTCAACTGTCGTGAAATTGACATGACAGATGCTACAGGGGTAGCTTACGTAAAGGGAGCAAGTCGACGTAGGAGAATCCGGAAGCAAGCTTGGCACATGATGCACTCAGGTTCACATCTTCTCGAGGAAGGATCGCTACATCCTGCTATCAATCCAGCATATGTTCATAGATTGGTTTACAATGGAGTCGCCGGAGACGGTAGGAGAGACTATGTGTAATATGACGTAATATCACGTACCCCATTGGAGTGCCCCTGGTGGCTTTGTATATGCAGCTAGTTAGGGTTTAAAAGTGTGCTAATAGGCTTTGTATTAGAGTCGCTATCTTAGGCCTCTAGTCGACGAGTCGTTCAGGTCCAGTATGTTCAAGTCGCTATATTTGGTGAGCCGATCCGCCATGGCGACTCCGTTTCGTGGGTATACCTTGATTGGTATTCCCCTATTATTAGCTAAACGGTGCGCATGATATATGCATATGCCAACATATTGACCTAATTTCATCAGATAGTAGTGAAATTTAAGTGGGTTAATTTAGCTACGAACCTTGAAAACTCTTAGAATCTAGAAATCACAAGTAAAACATGCATGGTATGCTATGTCGAAACATGGCGCGTTTGTCACATTCCGAGCCAAGTTCTCCTGATTTTCTTTACTAGTACAAAACATCCCCGTAATCACTTGTAAAAGTGAAAAATGTTTTTTCCTAATTGTTCATAACTTCCACGGGCAATATTGCTTACTACGTCAAAACGCACCATCTACCCGATGTGAGAACCGTATCATAGAGTGTAGCTAGGGTATCGATATAAATAGCCATGACCTTATTGGTCGTTCGGACAAAAACCCAATAATGTTCATATATGGTAGGCTATAATGTGAATATGTTTTTTCTAAAATTGTCGAAACTCATGTATATCATTTTTCTTGGCAATTAATAATACTAGCAAAAGTACCACAAGCGTAATGAAGTATCACGTCATTATTTTATGGTTAATTTTATTATACACTATCAAATTTGTCGGTATGCAAATACTAATCAGTAATGACATTTTTCAAAACTATTGTTGGCCCGTGATATATTGGCTTCCTAGGTACCTTCAGAAGAATTTTGAAAATTTTCAAGAGTATTAGTCTATCGAGCTCAGATGTATTCAAGTTTGATCTAATTTTATTTTATCAACATAGAGTCGTGATTTAAGAGCGTAGAGCATTAGCTTGGAAGTTTCAAAAATCCATAAACTTGGGAACAGTAAGAAAGAATTGTCCGCTTTGTAGAAAATTTAGTGGGGACATTCTTTCTTATTTATTCTACCAGTAAAAATATTTGAAAAGCTCACTTCACGATATGGCCTACTATACAATATACTCTATGAACTTTCTTGGGTTTCAAGCCAAATGATCAAGGTCATGGATATACTCTGTCTTCATCAATATAATGACGGTGTGACCATATTTTTTGTATAAGTCGGTGCATGATAGCATGGTAAAGAAGTAAAAGTATTTTCAGAAGAAAGTACGATTTATTTACTAGTACATAAAGTGATTGGATAAATTACATGTTATATTTTTCAAGCTTAATTTTCTAGCTAATTTCACACTCACACGAATTTCCGTTGATTTGTCTAATTGGTCTAAATTAATAATCTAAAAGTGCATGAGAGAAAGTTCAATAGTATAACCGAGTCTTAGGTATAACAAAGTGACACATCATCTATTGTTAACCTTATACCAACATATACAATACCTAGCAAATGAAATATATAACAACTAGCATTACGATGCAACAACCTCATCAAAAATCAAGAAGATTAAATAGGAATAAAATAAAAAACATTTCTATGCCCGCTTGAAAAATCCTAAAACTTAAGAATTGCAATAAATCATGGTACACTTTGTATAAAAGTTGAGATGGTGGCATTCTTTATTTAATTTTTGGAACCGGGATATCATAGGTCCTGAAGGAGCTAGATGTTTCAATTATCGCGCTAGGGTCTGTAGTCGTTGCAAGGTGGTCTAAGGACCTTTTATAATTATTATTACTTTTGAGACTTTTTTAGTGGTGTTGAGATTATTAATAGATCGGTTGAATTTCGGAACAATGGTTGTTTGAAGTAGATCGGTGTGCCGTACCAAGGCACACGTGTCCATTGCCACGCTGTGGACGAGGGAGAGACAATCCGGATTGTGCGCCCGCGGCTGCAGAGAAGAGATAGATGGAGGATGGCTAGTGGAGTGTACCCGGTACCTCCTATTAGCAGCCCATCATTGCTTTGCTCTGACACCGCACCTTCTTTGACTCCTCTTCTTCGCTGCTCTCGCCCTGCCTCTCTTTTGGAGAAGTAGTACGGAATAAAACTATGCTTATTTCGGGAACTATTTTTCCTACGACGTAGTGGAGTACTCTATTTACAGAAAAAATATTTCCGTCAATTAGAAAATTGGAGTTGTTTCTTTTCCTCGTATTTAGAAACTCCCATCGGAAACACAGTTTACCAATGCCAAGATGTGCACATCTACTTTCTTGTAGTACTACTAAATATGTGAAAATTACCATAAACTATGATGTAAATATGTCCATGACCTTGCTTGGTCGCTCAGCCTAAAACATGTTCATACTTATATGGTACGCCAATTTTGTGAAGCGGGTATTTCCAAAAGTTGTGAAAACTCATGTTTATCTTTTTCATGGTAGGTAATACAAGCAAAAGGACGCCATGCATGAGTCCTATTTTTGCCTATTTCTCTTTTTTTCTTCAAAGAAGGGTCAACTTTGTTGGCATGTAAATTCTAGCAAGAGGTTGAATCTTTGAAAATTCTTAGTTGTTCTCGATATATTGGGTGTTTGGTGGGCCACATCAAAAGATTTTCATAAAATTTTTTAGAGCAATCAGTAGCTCACAAGGGGTTCGAATTAATTTGACCTAATTTCGATAAACTCCCTCCGATCCATATTAATGTTCTTAGATTCGTCTAGATTTAAATGTATCTAGTCATGTTTCTCTGCTAGATACATATACCTGAATCTAGATAAATCTGAGAATATTAATTTGAATCAGAGATAGTAGTGTAATTTAAGTGGGGTAATTTAGCTATGAACCTTGAAAACTCATAGAACCTAGGAATTGCAAGTAAAACATGCATGATCTGTTATGTCCAGAAATATGGCGCGCCTGTCACATTCTGGGCCACATTCTTCTGATTTTTTTCTACTAGTATAAAACATCCCCGTAATCACTTGGAAAAGTAAAAATGTTTTTCCTAATTGTTCGAAACTCTCACAGGCAACATTGTTTACTACGCCAAGACACACCCATCTACCCGGGTGTGAGAACCATATCTAAAAGTGTAGCTATGGTATCTATATATATGGCCATGACCTTATTGGTTGTTCGGGATAGAACCCAAGCATAATGTTCATACACGGTAGGCTATAATGTGAATCCGTTTTTCCTAAAGTTGTCGAAACTCATGTTTATCATTTTTCTTGGCAATTAATAATACTAGCAAAAGTACCCCAAGCGTAATGAAGTCTCATGTTTTTGTTTCACGCTTTATTTTGTTTGAACTTTTTCCATACGCGGTCAAATTTGTCGGTATGCAACTACTAATCAGTAGCGGTATTTTTCAAAACTATTGTTGGCCCATGATATATTGGTTGTCTGAGTATCTTCAAAAGAATTTTGGAAATTTTCAAGAGTAATAGTCTATCGTGCTCACATGTATTCAAGTTTGACCTAATTTAGTTTTATCGAAATAGATTCATGCATTTAAGTGCATGGACCTTTATCTTGGAAGTTTGAAAGTCCTTAAACTTGGGAACTGTCAGAAAGAATTGACCACTTTGTACGAAATTTTTGTTCGGGCATTCTTTGTTCTTTATTCTACCAGTAAAAATACTTGAAAAGCTCACTTCATGGTATGGCCTACTATACCATGTACTCTGTATGATCTTTCTTGGGTTTCAAGCCAAATGACCCAAGGTCATGGACATACACTGTCCTCATCAAGATAATGACGATGTGCCCATATTTTGGTATAGGTCGGTGCATGATAGCATGATAAAGAAGTAAAAGTATTTCCAGAAGGAAGTACGATTAATATGGCTTAGAGTTCATAGTATGTGCCATTTATTTACTATACTACATAAAATGGTTGGATAAATTACATGTTATATTTTTCAAGCTTAATTTTCTTGCTAATTTCACCCACTCATACGACTTTCCGTCAATTTTTCGAATTAGGTCTAAATTAATATTTTACAAGTGCGTGAGAGCAAGTTCAATAGTATAACCGAGTCTTAGGTATAACAAAGTAACACATCATGTATTATTGGCCTTATACAAGTATATACAATACCTAGCAATTGAACTATACAGCAACTAGCATTATGATACAGCAACCTCATCAAAAAGCAAGAAGATTAAACAGGAATAAAATGAAAAAACATTTCTATGGCCGCTTGAAAAATCCTATAATTTGGGATTGTAAGAAAGCATGGTACACTCTGTCTGAAAATTGCGATAGTGTCATTCTTTATTTTTTTCTTTTTGGAACTGGGGTATCGTAGGTCCTAAAGGAGCGAGACGCTCCAATTATCGTCCTAGGGTTTGTAGTCGTCGCAAGGTGGTCTGAGGACCTTTTTGTAATTATTATTATTACTTTTGAGCCTTTTGTACTGGTGTTGATGATTATTAATAGATCAGTTGAATTTTGGAATAAAAGTGCTTGCTAGAAGTATATCAGTATGACGTACTAAGGCACACATGCGCAGCTCCACGATGTGGATGAGGGAGAGACAAGCCATCCTGTGCGCCCGCGGTTGTAGAGAAGAGATCGATGGAGTATGGATGGTGAGAGACAGCGAAGGAGAAATAAAACACAATTTGTTTTGCATGTGTATATTAGTAGGTCCATACATTTACTACTAGTGGAGTGTACCCTGTACCTCGTGTCTGCAATCCTTTATAGCTTTGCTCTGACATCGCATCACATTCGACTCCTCCTCTTCACTGCTTTGCACTGCCTCTCTTTTGGAGTAGTAGTACAGAGTAAAACTATGCTCATTTTGAGCACTATTCTTCCTATGAAGTACTACTACTACTAGTGGAGTATTTTTCTTTATAGAAAAAACATTTCTGTCACTTAGAAAATTGGAGTTGTTACTTTCCTTAGTATTTGGAAACTTCCATTGGCAACATTGTTTACCAATGCCAAGATGCGCACATCTACTTTCTTATAGTACTACCAAATATGGGGAAATTACCATAAACTATGATGTGGATATGTCCATGTCCTTCCTTGGTCGCTCGGCCTAAAACCTGATCGTACTTACATGTTAGGCCAATTTTGTGAAGCGGTTTTTTAAAAGTTGTAAAAACTCATGTTTAGCATTTTTCATGGCAGGTAATACAAGCAAAAGGAATCCATGAGTGAGTTCTTTTTTGCCCATTTCTCTTTATTTTTCTTCCAAGCAGGGTCAACTTTGTCGGCATGCATATTCTATCAAGAAGTTGAATCACTCAAAACTCTCAGTCATTCTCGATATATTTGCTATTTGGTGGGCAACTTTAAATTTTTTTTGTAAAATTCTAAGAGCAATCAGCAGCTCACATGTGGTTAGAATTAATTTGACCTAATTTCAACAAACTCCCTCCGATCCATATTAATGTTCTTAGATTTGTCTAGATTCAAATGTATCTAGTCATGTTTCTGTACTAGATACATATACCCCGAATCTAGACAAATCTTAGAACATTAATTCGAATCGGAGACAGTAGTGTACTTTAAGTGGGTTAATTTAGCTACGAACCTTGAAAACTCATAGAACCAAGGAATCGCAAGTAAAATATGCATGGTCCACTATGTCCAGAAACATAGCGCGCATGTCGCATTCCGAGCCACATCTTTCTGATTTTCTTTACTGCTAGTACAAAACATCCCCGGAATCATGTGGAAAAGTGAAAATGTTTTTTCTAATTGTTAGAAACTTCCACGGGCAATATTGTTTACTATGCCAAGATTCACCCATCAACCCGGTGAGAACCGTGTCTAAGTGTAGCTAGGGTACTGATATATATGGCCATGACCTTATTGGTCACTCGAGCCGAAACCGAATAATAATGTTCATACATTGTAGGCTATAATGTGAATCCGTTGTTCCTAAAGTTGTCGAAACTCATGTTTATCATTTTTCTTGGAAATTAATAATACTAGCAAAATTACCCCAAGCGTAATAAACTTTCATGTTTTGTTTTACGCTTTATTTTGTTTGAATGTTTTCCATAAGCAGTAAAATTTGTTGGTATGCAAATACTAAACAGTAATGGCATTTTTCCAAACTATTGTTATACCATGATATATTGGTCGCTTGGGTACCTTCTAAAGAATTTTGGAAATTTTCAAGAATAATAGTCTATCGCGCTCACATGTATTCAAGTTTGACCTAAGTTTGTTTTTATCAACATAGAGTCATGCATTTAAGTGCATGGAGCTTTAACTTGGAAGTATGAACTATCTTGGGTTTCAAGACAAATGACCAAGGTCATGGACATACTCTATCTTCATGAAGATAATGACGGTGTGCCCATATTTTGGTATAGGTTGGTGCATGTTAGCATGGTAAAGAAGTAAAAGTATTTTCATAAGGAAGAACAATTAATATAGCTTAGATTTCATAGCATGTGCCATTTATTTACTATGGAACATAAAGTGGTTGGATAAATTACATGTTATATTTTCAAGCTTAATTTCATACCTAATTTCACCCAAAAGTGCATCATGCTTCAATCAACAAGGTCGGTGGAATTAAAGGTTACATCAAGGAAATCAAAACATAGAAAATTACATCCAAGCCTAGATAATTGGCACAAGGGTCCCTAAAATTTAGCTTGGAAAAGTAGTCGGGTTCAGCTCAATTTGAACCAAGCAGCTGAGCCATACTCTTCCTACTACTTCTTGCTTCACACACAAAACACAGCGTGCTCCTATGTGTTGGTGATGGTCGAATGGACAAGACTGCTCGGAAGGAGTTAACATGGGTATACCCTACAGGTACTCAAGATTAGCATATACTGTCCACCCCAAGGAGGTGTCCACAGTGCGAACGAAGCCCAATGAGTATTCAGGTGGCCTATAGGAGTTCGACTTCTTGAAGGACACAACAAAGTGTAGATACAAATTTAAATGGAAAACCCTAATTTGTAACCGACTCGACATGCTATCCCAAGACCTAGCCTCCCTATATAAAGTCTAGGAGGGGGTGGCGAGGAGGACAATCCACAACCCCCACATACATCTCGTCGGATTGCATCTGCGCACCCTTGTAACTTTTGACTCCCTCGTAATCAAGAGCAGACAAGCAGGAGTAGGGTCCTCTTCAAGGCCTGAACCTGGGTAAAACCTCGTGTCACCTATGTGCTTGTTTGCTAGTCGATCGATGCCTCCAGTGATCCCCACTTCTTGAACCTAAGTCCATCAACGATGGGCATTGATGAGTTAACCCCTCGTCATTTAGCGTTGACCGTGGGGAGCACTAAAAGCACAATCAGCGAAGATAAAATTAATGACAGTAGTGGACAATTGTTCAAAGTCCCCACTCGAGTCTGCGACTCGAGTATGCACTCAGGCGCTACTCCCATAAGGAGTGCTAGTCGTGCACCCTATGAAATGAAAAAATATATGTACATGGCAAAAGCGTTGACCATGTCCATGCTATAAGCATTTGAAGCATTCGGCGACTCTTCCTCACAATCACTGAACGTACCCTTCAAAGAGACAGCGTCTCCTGGGTCACCCAAATCACCTCCACAGTGAATAAACTTTTGTATGCCATGTTAACAATGTGAAGGTAAGACCTGCAAAAGGCCTGGCGTCATCGGATGGAGGACAAGTACGCCATGAGGGGGTCCATGGGGTGTCTGGAAGAGAGGGGTGTGAGTTGTACGGTGTTCCGGAATGGTGATCATGCAAGCTTACCCAGGTTCGAATCCGTCGGCGGTGGACGGATCCTACTCCTCCTGTCAATCCAGTAATATGGTAGAGCCAGAATATGGGTTACAAGGGTTTCGCCTGTGCAAGTTGAGGTTGTAGACTATTGTGTGGTGCCCTAAAGGCTGGTCCCTAGGACGGCTTATATAGATATTTGGCCTAGGGTTACAGGAGAGATCTATCCATCTATGATACAGAGTTGGTTACAAAGTACATCTTGGACTACAAGTAACTAAACATGCCTAAGTCGGTAAGTCTTCTGGGCCTTCCTATAGCCTGATGGGACTCCGTCTCTTCTCCCTGACTGGGCCAGCTATGAAGCATAGCTCTAACCCGAAGTGGGCCACCCTGGTCAACGAGGCATGGTGGGTATACCCGTAAAGTATATCCCCAACAGTAGCCCTCGGAAGCCTCCAAGATCTAAAATCGGTTTTCATCATCTACCTTGATATTTCTTCATCTTTCCGAATCTTGAAGGGTTCCTGAAACTTTCAAAACAAAGGAGAGGATCCGAGTCTCAAGTTGAGTCGGATTCGTCAATACATCACTTGTTCTTTTTCCTGCTTGATTTCAAACTAAGACGAAAGATAGCCTCTGACATCATATGACACCAGTCAAGGTCGGGTCACGTAACTAACATACATTCCTGCCAATGTGAAAGTTGGTGGGCCCAGTTTGCACGAAACTGAGGCGTCGTTTTAATGCATGTGCGGAGATCGAGGAGGCATAATTTTCTCGAGGAAGTTACCCTAGCTCCTTTCATGATGTGTGGCTATCACCACAGTGTTCATACACGAATCTTAATGCAGGTCAGGTACATAAGGGGTTGAAATTTCCTCTTTCTCCTCTAGCTATTCTTGCCTTCTCCTTCCTCCAGCGACACGGCGCTTCCTAGCCTCCTTTTACTTCCCCAAACTCCACAACACCGCCCATCCTAGGTCACCGCACTAGACCAAATGGCTGAGGCATCCTCCTCCGGCATGGCGGCCCCGGTGGCGGCAGCAGTAGAGAAGGAGAACTTCTGCGGCCTCTGGATCCCCTGCATGCTTGATGGCGAGAAGTTGCACTTCATCAAGAAGGAAGGTCTTCTCTATGCTGGCGAGTGGCGGAGCGGATTTGGAGAAACCATTCCTGCCCCTCATGACGATGAGAGAGTCCAGTTCGATTCGCATCTTGACCGATGTCTAAGTTTTCCTCGTTCGGAGTTTTTCTCCGAAGTGATCCAGCATTATGGAGTTCAACTCCATAACTTCCCCCCAAATTTGATACTAGAACTTAGTGCACACATTTCTCTTTGTGAAGGTTATCTCGGAATAAAACCGAGTCTCACTCTTTTTGGGTACTACTTTGGTACCCGGAGAAATTCTATCACTACCGGTAATCCTTATATTACCGAAACGCTTTGCTTGTCCCTTAGGAGAGAATGAACCTATCCTAAAGTTATATCTAGTGATTCAGTGAAGAAATGGCCATCCGCGTTCTTTTATCATAAGTACAAACCGGCTCCCGGCAAGCAAGAAGCATTGTCGGCTTTCATCGACGGAGCTGCAACTCCCCAAGAGTCCTGGGACGCTAATCTGCCGACTCACAGTGTTGACTTGATCCTTGTCAAGAGGCAGATCGAATACTTTATGAAACACAAGGGTTTGAAAGGATCCTACCTTTTCCATTGCTGGCTCGCACGCCGGATTCAGCCCCTCCAACACCACGGTGATCGTCTCATGCATACAATTACCAATAGTAAGAAAGATAACCTGAGAATCAGCCCAAAGTCAATCCCGGATAAGGAGTACGAATCCTGGATCAAGTGGCTGATTAAGAAGTGGGTTAAGAGGAAAATTCCGGAGGTCTCTCTAGATATGTATAAAGCTGAAAACCCTCTTACTCCATTAAGTTTTCTGACTTGCTCTTTCCTACTGTTGAATTAGTTATCTGTTTGCAATACTGAGATATTTCTTTGCCTTTCAGCTTGCTGACCTCCCCGAGTTAGATCTTTCTCCTCTTGAGGGATATCCACCTGAGGATCCGGTTCCTCAGGAGGATGAAGAACTTGAATTACTGTCGGATGCATTTACCCAGAAACACAAAACTCTGATTGTTTTTGTTGGTACAAAAGAAGTGCCTATTGTGAAGAGGTAACTTTGCTCACAAGGTCTCATATTTTATTTTACGTTCTTTCTGAATTGTGACGATCTTATTATGTCTTCAGAGCTAAACAACTTGCCAAGGGTAAAGGGAAAGGAAATACGAAAAATGTCATGCGCCAGTAAAAGTTAGTTTTGACTTCGCCTTCTCCCCCGCCTCTGACTCCTAGCCTGATGCCCTCTACAGCACCGGAGGTTACCTCATCTCATCGTGCTACAGATGATCCGGCTCAGCACCCAGAGCTAGCAATCCTTGGCTCGCAAACTGACATCAACATGGGTGATTCGGCAACTGATAAGGGTGAACCCTCAAAGGGTAATGATCCCTCAGCAGAGACTTTTGCGGATAACCTCCTGAACAATCCGGGTATCGCCAAACTTGGCCTTACTCAGAAAAGCACAGAAGAGATCCAGAAGTTGGCTCTCCACTGTTTGGAGAGTCGAAATATCATTGCCAAGGAGGAGTCACAAGAAGCCGAGGATATCAAACTCGTTGAGCTTCTTGACCAAGTTCGTCTTTGCGACGACAAGCTGAAGGCTAGCGTGGCTCCTCCACCGCCAGTAATCCCTCTGACTCTCACCGAGAAGGTTTCTTCTGAGGTGAATATGAGTCTCAACAAGTTAACCCACGAACACCATGTAAGTCGAATTTGACTCTCTTTTTACTTTATTTCATATCATATCCCCTAGCCCCCAAGCATGAAGTTGCATAGGAAATCCAAATTTGTGCTTTCATAGGATGTTAAAGAACGAACTAGTATAGCTCCCAAGGCTCGCGCTGATATTTAGTTAAAATATTAGCTCGAGTCTTTAGTAGACTTCTGACTCTTGGTATTATTCTGACTTGCAGAAAGTTAATGCTTATAACCAGGAATTGATGAAGAATATCTGCAATAAATGGAGAGACATCAGAGATCTCCGTCTAGAAAATGCTAAACTAAAAATTGCCAAGGATGAAGCTAAAGGTAATCATTTCAGTCCTCATTCTTGTTTGATTTTATGACTCATAGCCGAATTTTTATTCGACTTCTGTCTTGCTTTTACAGAACTGGTCAAACAGTCCTGCAAAATGATTGAAGAGGCTGAGAATTTCAAAACCTTGGAGGTGGAAAATACCAATTTAAGAAAAGAGCTGAATAAGCTTAAGGAAGATCATGAGCACAGTATCAGCAACGTTCTTGAATCATCCAACATGGCCACCGAAGAACATGATCGCAAGATTGCTATCCAGGATAAGAAAAATTCGGATTTGAAAGATGATCTGGATGGAGAGAGGGACTCCACCAACGCTCTCTAGGATGAACTCCAGAGTCTTCGAGTGGAGAAAGCAAAAGTTGACAATGCCATCTTTGGTTAGTTTTCCTATCTCTAGCCTTTCTTTTTTCCGACTCTAGGAGTTCGGATATATTTCTGACTTTATTTTATGTATGTTGGTACTTTGAATATGCTGGATTATTCCTCTTCCGAATCTCACACCAACTGGCTTACTTCAGTCTAAGACCTGCTTCACGATTTCCATCAGTCACTGGAGGACATTGGTGAAGCCGTAAATGTTCCCGACATGAACAAAATGTCTGCCTTTGAGGTGCAGGACAAGGCAAAGGAAATGGCTCAGCTCATCCAAGATTGGAACATGTCTTATGCGCGAACCGCTACACAGAATGCCCTGACAATGGTTATGACCCACCATGGTAGCATGGAAATATGGCAAGTAATCAAAGGTTATTCAACTGTTGATGAAGACGGGAAGGAGCACAACATCAAGGACATCATGGATGCTTCTGCCGGATATGGATGTCGTGTGCCTGAGCTGACCAGTTACGACATGCCATTCTTCACTCCCGTGGAAGCGCCAACTCTGCCTCAAGAAGAAATTGCTGAAGCTTATGATGATGAGTAGACCGAGTCTAAGATCCTCGTCAAAGAAAGATATCAAGGTGGAGGAGATGTTACTAGTGAGCCGGCTGATCCTTCGTCTTCACCTGTGGCATAAGAAGTGCCAAAAAAATAGTGTGTTATCCTGATAAACAAATCTTGATGTAATAACTAGAATATTTATTTTGATGTGCTATCTAGTAAGATCGTAATGCTTTTACTCCTTTAGCACTCTAATTTTTTGATTTTTCATGCTTGAAAATTACGTAAGCACTTTTTTGTTTGTACTTATCGTTCATCTGGCTTTCTGCCTCGTTTCTTTTGTGATACAACAAACTTTCAGCACAAAATCTTTGCCAAGCAACGGAGCTCAATTGTTAAACCAGTTTAAACTCAGAAACAAAGCTGGCTTCTAGTACCGACAATTCACTACTTGGAAACTACATGCGTCCGGCAATCAGACAAAAACCAAAGTATAAACAAGAACTTGATTTATACCCGATGGTAGCATTTTTTAGAATCAGAAATCTAACTAGAACAAACATGAGCATAAAGTACTTTAAAGTATTCTGGGATTTTTGACCTATGTCATGATCATTCAAAAATAAGACGGTACTATAAAACTTTTCAGAAAAATATTGAGGCAACCAATACTTTATTTCTCATTGAACTTGTACATATATATGATTACAAAGAAAGATAATTTTAAGAATAAAAGGGACGTAGCTGAGCAATATTCTACGGTTTGTCTAATTCTTTTGGGTTTGTACTGCCTCCAGCTCTCTTTATCTTCTTAGTAGCAGGTCTTTCTTTGACTGGTCTCATATCAGTTAGGTAGTAAGAACCATTGTGCAATACTTGACTAACCAAAATGGCCCTTCCCAAACTAGCTAAAGTTTGTGCTTCCTTTTTTGCACAAGCCAGAGAACCAAGTCGTCTTTGTTGAAAGATCGATTCTTGACTCTCTGACTATGATACTTGCGTAACTTCTGCTGATAGGTTGTAGATCTCAACTCAGCAACGACGTGAACTTCTTCAATTATATCGAGGTCATCTTGTCAAGAAACTTCAGAATCCTCTTCAATATACGCAGCAACTCGAGGAGAAGTATGGATTAAATCACTAGGAAGAACTGCTTCTGCACCATAGACCAAGAAGAAAGGTGTGTACCCTGTTGACCTGTTCAGAGTTGTTCTCAAGCTCCATATTACAGATGGCAATTCGTCCGCCCAAGCCCCCACAGCACGGTGAAGTGGTGATTCGAGTCTTGGTTTGAGGCCTTGAAGGATTAAACTATTTGCTCTTTCGACATGTCCATTGGCTTGTGGATGTGCGATTGATGCAATATCAAGCCGGATTTTTTGATCATTGCAGAATTCGACAAGCTCTCCCATAGAAAAATTTCTCCCGTTGTCCGTAATAATACTGTGCAGATAATCGTATCGGATTATGACATCCTCGACGAATCTTTTGGACCCCGCTCCATCACAACTTGTGACGAGTTTACCCTCAATCCATTCTTTGAACTTATCCACCATCACTAAGAGGTGAGTAAATCCACTTGGAGCCCGTTTAAATGGTCCTACCATGTCAAGCCCCCAGACCACGAGGGTCCATGTTATCAGAATCATTCGTAGTTGATCAGCCAGAACATGGGCTTGTTTAGTGTATTTTTGTCAGCCTTTGCACGTCTTGACAAGTTGTTCGGTATCTGCCTTGGCTGAAAGCCAGAAAAATCCATGTGTAAAAGCCTTTGCCACTAAAGGTCTGGCTGCGGCGTGATGTCCGCATTCACCTTTGTGGATCTCCCATAGGATTTCCACTCCTTCTTCCAGATAAACACAACAGTGAAAGACCCTAGACACACTCTACACATAGATCTCACCATTTATTATCGTATAGGTTTTTTGCTCGTCGGACAATCTGCCGGCTCAGAACCTCGTCTTTGGGTAATTTTCCATCTACCAAGAAATCAAGGTAGGGTTTTGTCCAGCTGGGAATCACAGCTAGAACTATTTATTAATGGTGAGTCGGATTTGGTCAGAGACTCCTCATCAACTCGTGTGATAGAGGGAACTTTAAAGTGTTCTAGAAAAGCACCATCCGGGACCTTTTTCTGTGTAGAGCCTATTCGAGATAATATATCTGCTTCCTCATTTTCTGTTCGAGGGATGTGTTGAACCTCAAACCCTTCGAACGATTTAGATAGTTCGTCCACGACAGCCCTGTACGCTGTCATGTGTGTGTTTGCATTATAGTGATCCGACACTTGTTGAGCAACAAGATCTGAGTCTCCATAACAAATGAGTCGTTGGATGCTAATATCCTTTGCAATCCGGATTCCATGCAGCAGTGCTTCATATTCGGCAATATTGTTTGTTACCGTGAAGTGGATCTGCACATAGAAAAACTTATCTCCTTGGGGTGATTTGAGCACCATGCCAGCCCCTGAGCCCCCGAGCACCTTAGACCCGTCAAAGTGCAAGGTTAAGTATTCCGACTCTGGTAAGGTCATATTCTCCGTTGTCTCTGTCCAATCAACAACAAAGTCAGCAAGGATTTGGGATTTGATTGCTATGCGAGGTTTATACTCAATGTCAAAAGCTGAGAGCTCCATTCCCCATTTTACGACATGTCCTATGGCGTCGTTGTTGTTGATGATGTTTCTCATGGGAGATGTGCTCACCATAGTAATCTGGTGCTCCTGAAAATAATGTCGTAGCTTTCTAGATGTAAAGAACACACCATAGGCTAGCTTTTGATAGTGCGAATACCGCTATTTGGATTCAGTCAAGACCTCGCTGAGGTAGTAGGTCGGACGATGCACCAGGTGTTCCTGCCTTTCCTCTAGCCGTTCCACCACCATGATGACACTGACAACTCTATTTGTTGCAGCTAGATAGAGCAACATCGGTTCCTAAGGTTCTGGCGCTGCAAGGATGGGAGCGGATGAGAGTACTGTTTTCAGGTCTTGTAGTGTAGCTTCAGCTTCTTCAGTCCAGACGAATTTTTTGGTATTTTTCAGGAGCTTGTAAAGTGCTGCGGTTCTCTTATCGAGACGGCTTACAAACCGATTGACTGCAGCAATGCAACCAATTAGTGTGTGTACGTCTTTCAGGCGAGTTGGCCTGGAAATGTTGAGTATAGCCTTTATCTTGTCTCGGTTCACCTCTATGCCTCTTTGAGACACGATGAAACCTAACAATTTTCCGGCTGGTATTCCAAAGAAATATTTCTTCAGGTTAAGCATTATGTTGTATTTGCGTAGATTGGTGAATGTTTCCTCCAAGTCAGAAATTAGTGTTTCCTTCTTTTTGGACATTACCGCTATATCATCCACATATGCATGTACGTTGCGTCCGATTTGGTCGTGGAGGCAACGCTGCATACTGCGCTGGTATGTAGCTCCTGCGTTCTTGAGCCCAAAAGGCATCGTAACGTAGCAGAAGGTTCTGAAAGGTGCGATGACCAAAGACTTTATTTTGTCTGACTCCTTCATCTGAATTTGGTGATATCCGGAATATGCGTCGAGAAAACATAGGAGTTCCGAACCTGATGTCGAATCAATCACTTGATCAATTCTAGGCAGAGCGAACGGATCTTTGGGACAAGCCTTGTTCAAGGTAGTATAATTAACACACATCCTTAAATCAGTGGTGTCCTTTTTAGGGACCATTACAGGATTGACCAACCACTCAGTGCACATGACCTCTTCTATGAATCCGACTAACTTGAGTCGGGCTAGTTCTTTAGCTATCTCTTTTTGCTTTTCATCGCTGAACCGTTGTAGATACCGTTTGACGGGTTTAGTGTTTGGGTGTACATTTAGAGAGTGCTCGGCAAGTTCCCTAGGTACTCCGGTCATGTCAGAAGGTTGCCATGTGAAGATATCTTTATTAGCTTTGAGGAACTCGGCGAGCATGCCTTCCTATGCATGATCTAAACCTACACATATCCGTGTCACCTTGGAGGGATCTTCTTCCCAAAACAGCGTTGTCTTCATCTCTTTTGATGCCTTGAACTCCATAGTCGGCTTTGTCACCTCCTTCTTTGTTGCGGGCATCTCAGACGGGGCGCTGTTCTTCTTGATCTCCTGGTACTCCTGGGCGTGCAGTACGGCTTTAGCAAAGGCAACATTTTCGTCTTCGCATTCGCGTGCCTTCTTCGGGTCTCCTGATGGTGATCACACCCTTCGAACCTGGAATTTTCATCATGTTGTAAATGTAACACGGGAGATGAAGGAAATATGCCCTGAGAGGCAATAGTAAAGTTGTTATTATGTATTCCTTATATATGATAGATGTTTATTTTGCATGCTAGAATTGTATTGATCGGAAACATCAATACATGTGTGTTTAATAAACAAAAAGGGTTCCTAGTTATGCCTCTCTTATAGACTAGCTTGTTGATTAACAAGATGATCAAGGTTTTCTGATCATGGACATTGGATGTTGTTAATAACAAGGTAACACCATTGGTGGAATGATGTGATAAACATTCATCCAAAGTATAGCATTACGATCAAGTCATTATGTTTATATTGCTATAACATCATAGGAAGTAATCTTTATCCTTAGACCATGAGATCATGTTAATTGCTAACACCAAAAGAGTATCTTGATAACATCAAATGTCACACCGTCACAGGGTGAATATAAAGATGGGTTCAGTACTACGAAGCTGTTATGTTGAGGCTCATGGATCAAGAGTGGAATTTGTCAATCCCGATGACGCATAGATATACTCTAGGCCCTCTCGGTGATATCACATTGAGATAGCTTGCAAGCAAGTGATGTGATCACTAGAATGTTATATCACGGGAACGAGAAAAGAGTGCATGTCGGTAACGAGATCAAACTAGGTATGGGGATACCGATGATCGAATCTCGAACATGTAATATATCGCGAGAAAAGGGATTTAGTTACAAGTGTTAAAGGTTCTCACGATCACAGAAGTCATCGTTGAATGTGTAGGAGTCAGTACGGATCTCCAGGTCCCGCTGCTGATTATTGATCGGAGAAGGGTCTTGATCATGTCTGCATTATTCGCGAACCATAGGGTGACACACTTAAGAGTTATCGTACAACATTCTGGAGCACATATGTTTCAGACGAGGAGGTGGAGGTTGTCCGGTGGCTTGAACGTGTGTGCGAGTACGGATGCGCTGCTGAGTTGCAGCGCTCGGACTTCCTCACGATCTTGAGATCGGCAAGTGTACGACTACATCAACCACGAGTTCCTACTCGTTAACAAAACTCGTTGTCTTCGAGGGTACGTTCTCGTTGGATGTATGTCCACCCTTTGCTTTGTACCTAGTAGATAGATCTTGGCGTGTAGTTTACACCGTAGGAAATTTTTTGTTTTCTATGCTGGGGACCCAACAGGAGAGCCATAAAAGCCTAGTAAGCCGGACGCCCAAATATAGCGTGGTATGCGCTCTTGAACGGGGCCACTTCGAAAGAAAAGTGCTTCCATCTGATAGTTCTTTGGAGTTCCAAAGGTAACATCCAAAGTGATGTCTCCTCGAGAATTTGCTTGTCTTCCAGGGACAACTCCGTGAAAAACCACAGAGTTGTGCTTCAGCCGCGTCTCCGAGATCCTTATCCGACGCAACATTTCGATGTAGAGGATGTTGATGTTGCTGCCACCGTCCATGAGGGTCTTGGAGAACCCATAGCTGTCAATAAGTGGATTGACGACCAGAGCATACTTTCCTTGCCTGTGCAATTTAGACGGATGATCGTCGCGGTCAAAGGTGATTGTTACTTCCGACCAGTCCAGAAACTGAGGGACGGCCAGAACAATCGCGTTAAGCTCATGCAATACTGCCTTCTTGACCTTGGATGGTTGATGTAACACCCTCGAATCGACCCTATGCAAGTTTCAGCGGTTCCGCCAAACCAGCATAGAAACGATTGAAATATGCCCACCAGGCACTTGCGTGTGGGTGGAAAACGAAGTAATATTATTACACAATAGTTCATGATACAACCCACATAACATACATATACAACAATGACTCAATGAGTCAAGAATACAGATATACAGTATAAAGATCCAAATCACCTTGAAAATGATACAACATCTGAGTACGGACAAGATGTAAACGGGGCTAAGAGCCCTGAAGAATAACCAATGGCGTCATAACCCTTCCCAGGCCAAGCCGGAAGGGTAACACTGCTAACGACGTCGAATTTATACCTGTTAAACAAAAAGGGGTGCCGACAAAGGGCAAAAAAAAAGGGAGCGGTTAGTACTGAGGCCAGTACATGGCGAGTCTAGAATTCGGCGGCTCTCGCCTACATAGATATGGTCGACTAAAGCGACAGGGAAGCATGCACTAAACAACCTATAGAGACTCGATACAACTGTCAGCTATCAGCAAGGGATAAGAAAGACCTATTCGAAACCAACCTATTACTAAAACCAAACATACTCATCCTGGTATTTCCCCCTCGAGACCAAACAAGGAAGTCCTTCCGAGGAAACTCTCACAGTTGGCAGTTTTATTCATTCGCTCTATGGTGGTTATCCAACTTACTAGTCATATCAGATACAAGTCATATTACAATAGCAATCATTTAGTTATAATTGTCTATGATCGAGAAACTGTGCTCCAAGTCGTCCATAATCGTAGACACGACTTTTCAAAAAGATTTAACCCTGCAGGGGTGCACCAAAGTATCCACACGTACTTCAACCCTTATTGTTAGATCCGATATGAGCAAGATCCTGAACATACACCCAACGGTATGCGACGGGGCTTCGAACACAACGTTTCCGAGACCCAAATCAAGTACGTGGGGGCCACCCCACTAAGCTACCCGTAACAAAGTCTGTCGGTCTCCAAGACGGAACCAGAGTCTATGTCGACGGCTGTAAACGACTGTGAACCCGAAAGTGTGATTGGGCTTGTCGATACATCGAAAACGTGTCAACAGTCCTAAATAATATAGGCGCTCCACGCGCAATCGTAAATAAAAGCAGTAAAGCATGACATATGTATATGATAGTAATAAAGCCCCAAACTAGTTTGTGGCCCCCATCACAGAACTTTGAAATTAGGTAGTAAGTCGATGGGGTGCCCACACACCCACCTGTGGTTAGCACGCTCGATCTCAGAACAGGTGTCAAGAACTCGGGTCCTAGGTGGACAGAAGTGGGCGGTTAAAAATCAAATATTGACTATTACCACCGGTGCCTCTGTATTATATCTATTTTTATTTTTATCGACAAGTTATATTGAAAGTCATGATCATCTCCACTATTAAGCATGTGTCAACCTTCCAACAATGGTGGAACATCGACGACGTGAAGCAGCACCTAAGCAAGCAACTACAACTTGCAAGGCCGGCTGTTTATTAAACAACAGGTAATATGAGGTGTCCAAGGCAATATCGGCTACAAGGGAAATAACTAGTACAGAAAACTAAAGCATCGACAACATAGATAGCAATAGATCAACAGGAGGAAGTAAAGACTATAAATGCAAAATAGGTAGAAAGGGAGAGAATGCTCGCCTGGAAAACACTGCTTGAGATACATTAGCCAAAGAGCTTGTCGATACTCACATCAACTCAACGGCCTAATCCGCGAAGAACCAAAACACTAAAAGAAACACCGGATGCACTATTTAATACTATGGCAGAAGATCGAGCATGTTCACGATATGATGCATGATATGGGAAAGATGCGATGCAATTAGGCAATATTTAAGTGGAACCGGGGTCCCGACAATTAATTATAAGGTTCAACTTTTTAGATACCCGCAATTTAAATGTTGACTTAACAAGGCAAAACATGATACCGGTTCGGTACACAAATTTAAATGGAGACAATATAAAACTAGAATAGTACGCATATGACCTCTGTATTTAATTATGAGGTGAATCGATATAATACCCCCAAATGACAAAATATGGATGCAAGCATGAATAATTTGATATGCACGAGTGATAATGTCATATTATAAAAATAGGATCTCGGATAGGGGTCAAACATCGGGGACTCGGAGATCTTAGGGTTCCGAGGATTCGACGGGGTTCAAGCTCGGCGGGATAGGTCTTCGGATCAGGGCTTCGAGGTTTCGGCGTCTCCGGGTCCAGGGTCGGAGAACTTGGCGTCCGTGAAGGAGGTCTCCAGGTTCGGGGCCTCGGCCATCTTATACGTGTCGGAGATCTTGTCGCTCGGTGGAGGCGATCTTCCGGTATGGTCTTCCGGTTCCAGGAACGATCTTGCGGTCCGTGGAGTACTTGTCATTCCGTGACGTGGAACTTGTGTCGGTGGCCTGCGGGGGTTCCGAAAGGTCTTGAGGTGGTACGAGAGGACGGTCTTGGCGAAACTTGGCATCGATTTGTCCTCGGGAGATCTTGGCGACATCGCGATAGGGTTTTTCCGCGGCAGATGCTTCAGAGGACCGGACCCTCACACGCAGGACAAGGAAGAGATGGTGTCAAGATGCTGGCCACGAGACACAAATGACCTGTTAGCGTCCACTTGGCCCAGCCCATCACTCAACCTACGTTCTGGACGTTCATGCGCTCACAGCTCAACTATAAGAAGAAAGCCCACGCTATCCTAAAAGCCCGGACTGAAAGAAGGAAGGAATCTCTCCCTTATAAGGTGGGTGTGGCCTCCTTTCGTAGGCGAGGTGGGACTAAACTAGTGTAGCCTCCACCGGTCATCAGCAGCCTAACATGACCTGCAACTACTGCAGCTACAGGGCTGTTCATGCGGCCTCCACGCGACGCTGGCCATGGGAAAGCATGCGAGTTGGCCCGGCCTGGAGCAGAGCGCGCGGAGCCAGGCGGCCGGCTTGAGCTGGCGGCGGAACCAGATCTCGGCGACGCGGCGGGCTAGCGCAGCGGGGAAACGGTCGAAGGAGAGGCTCTCGGCGGTGGAGGCACGGGGAGGTGGCGTCGGCGCTGCTGCTCGGGGGAAGCAGAGACGAGCGATGCGCCATGGCGGGGAGGCAGTGGTGCGAGGTTGACCCGGGGCGGCGAGGCCGGGGATCTGCTCGGGGGAGGCGTCTCTGGCGGCGGAGCAGAGGGAGGCCGACGAGCGGAGGCGATGATGTAGGGCACCGGCGGCGGTCTCCGAAACGCCAGAGACGCGGCAGGAGAGGCTGCAGTCGGCGGGGAAACGGAGCGGTGCGGCGGCCGACACGGGGAGGCGAGGGCGCGATGCGTGGCGCTGCAGAGGCAACGACTGTAGGGGAGTACCATGCGGCGGCGGCATGGACGGGAGGTCGGGCATGAGCCCGCAGAGGCACAAGGCGGCGAGGGCGCGAGCTCGTCGGGGCTCTGGATCGCTGGAGGAGAGGACGAGGACGCTGCAGCACTGAAGAGGGCCGCGGCGAGGTCTCCGGCGGCGCGGGATTGGGGATCGAGGGGAGCCAGGCTCGGGGTTGGTGGGGGAGCGGTTCCCGACCGAGAGAGAGGGCAGGATCGCGGGGTCGGAGCAGGAACGCAGCAAGGACGTGGTGTGCGGGCGGCTCCCGTGTACCGCGTGAAAGGGTGGGGAGCGGTTCGTGTCGAGGTGGAGGGGGCGGGTGCGTGCATGTTCCGCGTCGCACGCGAGTGGGGTCGAGGTGAGGGCGGTAGGTGAGGAGCGGGTGGGTGTGACCGCGTCGCGTCGCGTCGCTCGCGCGGGTGAGTGCGGCGCGCTGAGGCGTGCGGGTGGTTTGCGAAAACGAGGCTGGGATCGGGTCGATGCCGCGCGGCATGTCGGTCGATGGGTCTAAGTCAGATCTGGCCGGCTAACCTTTTGGGCCTGGCAGACCGCCTTCCAAAAATAATACTCTCTCTGTTCTAAAATATATGACTTGAATTTGTATAGATTTACATGTATCTATATACTAAATCATGTCTAGATACATTCGAATCTAAACTCATATCAGTTATTTTGGGAGAGAAGGAATATAAATTTTTAGATTATTATTTTAACAGACTTTCGTAATTGTTTTTAGACAAATAAAATATCCAGGAAAACCTGAAGTTTATACTTTGAAATAAGAAAGGGGATAATGTAGAAAACAAAATACAGTTTTTGAAAAATAGTTTTAGGCAAACCATGCATGATGACATGATGATGTTCAAATGCAATGTGGCATGATGATGCATAAAACATAAACACCAAGTGATTTTCTAGTAGTGGTTTTCTTGGGGTGCTAGGTCTTCTTTCCATTCGACTTGGGATTTGAAGCTTCTGCTTCCTCCATGTCGGAATCTTTTTTGATCTCTTTTTCTTTGTCGGAATTTTTCTTTCCTTTTCGTCACTTGGCCATGTATCCAGTGGATTCGTCTTTTTTGATGTCATCATTGAAACGACACTCGGCATTTCTGTGGGACGAGCCCCCGTTACCGTCCGGGTGATGCACACACGGATTGTTGGCAATGTCGGTCCAAGAGTAGGTTTTTCCAGGTTGCTGGTCTCCTCTACCTTGGACTCTGGATGTCCCACGACAGCGCCCGTGGCCGCCTCCGTGCCCTCCTCGTCCTCCATACCTAAAAGTAGCAGTAACTACCGATGTTTTCGTGGTGGGCTTTTCATCCGAGGTGTTCTTGTGCTTCTAGGCCTGCTGCTTCGGCTGTTTTGCCGACTGTGGCAAAACTAGCATGTTCAACAGTCCTCTGAATCATTGTTGGCATCTACATACTTGCGTGCGGTTTCTATCATCTCCCCCAAATCGGTAACTTTGTCGCACTTCAAGCGATGGCGTAGCAAACCAATTGGGAGTCCTGCAATCAAGGCTTCAATCATGGTCTGATTGTTTACTCCCTCACAGGAGTTATTGGTGTTGATCCATCGTCCGAGATAATCCCGACAAGTTTCTCTGGCCTTCTGGGTGCAACGATGTAGTTCTCCTACCATACAGGGCCCCCGATATGTGCCTTTGAAATTCAAAAAGAACGTGCTTTGCATGTCATACCAGTTGTGGATGGTGTTTTCGGAAGTTCATTGAGTCATGATCGATCCGTCTTGCTCAGCATTAGCGGGAGATACCGGGTCACGACCAAGCTGTTTCCTCCTTTGGCGATGCAGCAAGCCTGAAAAAAATCTTGGAGCTAGGTGTCTGGCTGAGCTACACCGTCGTAGGACTGGATGTGCCTTGAGATGGAAAATCCTTCCAGGAAGTTTGTTTGTTGAATGCGTGGTTCGAAGCACTTTGGACCCACATAGATGTTGTCCGACTCGTAGCGCCGCGCCTCTATGTTAGAGTTGATCTAGTGCCTCACATCACTTGGTGACAGAGAATGCCGCCATGGTTGTTCGCTGTGGCTGCGATGCCTTGGAGCCAGACTTCTGCTTCCGCCACCACGTCCTCCGCCACGACACCCTCCATGGCTCCCTCGAGAGCCGCTATGATGGCTGCTTGGTGGAGAGGGTGGCGTAGGTGGATTGTTCCCGGCTGTTCGCCGGCCCTTGTCCGGAGCATCATTATTCTGGTTCCGGGAAGGGTCTTGATTATGACGAGCCCCCTGCCGGCTTGACTCGGCATGGTGTCCGTCGTTGCCGTCATGGTGACGGTGTTCAGCCGAACGACTTGTGTGTCTAGGAGGTGGCATCCTTTGTTAGTCCTCCTCCCGATGTCACTCTTCTTCACCTTCCCTGCGATTGTTTGACTGTCACCGGGGAGGCTGTCTCGGAATCAGTGCTGCAACTGCGTTTCGCTCTCCGCCTAGAGCAATGTTACTCCAGTCACGTGTGGCTCTATGCCATTATCCTGAAGATTCGGTTCTTGAGTAATTTTGTTTCCGACAGTCAGGATGGTAATGTTGTTCTAGATCCCGTCGGGGCCTTATGTCCTGCCAAGCCGGATCCGTGCGACATTGGTCGGATTTAGAGACCAGTTTTCCTCTTCTAGATTTGGCGGCTTTCTGCTGCTTCGGGCCCTTGGTAAGTAGTTTTACTCCTAATCGGATTTGGTCTGGGTTTGGATTGTTCGCCAGGATATCTCGGGCTGCAGCAGTCTTTTCCACTAGTGTGCCATACACTAGATCTCCCTTGCTGTCGAGCCGAGGTTCTCCTTTGACGGCATCATCTCCCTCAAAGAGGGTCTTGTGGACTTCCGGATTTTTGTTAGCCCGCACAGGGCTGTTTCGGGTCTCCTGGTGCTGCAGGGAGTTGAACTGCCACGCAGATGCGATGCGCTCTCCTCAAGGATATTGTTAGCTTCATATATGAGTACTTGGCGATGTGCTTCTAGGGCTTGAGCCCTGTCTTCTAACTCCGTAGGTGTAAAATCTGCAGCAGTAGGGATTGGCGTAGTGAGCGCGTCTTGGAGGATTTTACGGGCACCAGGGGTAACCACGTGTCCATCCACCGCAGTGGTTTTAGGCTTGTATAGGATTAAAGCTCCATCCAAGTCTTCTTCGTATTCTTAGGCGATTGCCTCCTCTGCTGGAGGGTCTTTCGCCGGTGTCTTCTTCTTCTTCTTTGCCTATTGGCAGTGCCGGTAGCTAAGAAGGATTTGGGTACGTTTCCTAGAGTCAAGCTCTGATCAGTACTTTCGGACATCTGGACGTCGGGATTTTCTCTGAGATCCATGTCATCCTGCGGTTTGGGAGAGTTTTCTCCGGATCCTTCATCCATAGCTTCTCCTTCTTCTATAGCCTTGGAGTTGAATTCCTCTTCATATTCCATAGAAAACTTCTGAAAATCTGCCGACATCATGGAATCACCGAAGATGCCGGTAAGTCGACGTTTGTTCCGATTTCCTCTAGCACCGAGTCATTGTCATCCTCAGCATCGGCAGAGCCGGATCCAGATCTAAAGTGTCTGACAAAGTGTGATGTGTGTATTCTAAGGTAGTTGTGACTTTCTTCGTTTGCTTCCTCGAAACACTTGATGGTCTCAAGGATCTCCTCCATGCTGGCATCATGCAGCATCATACGCCTGAACATGTGCCTCAGGAAAGATTGTCCTGCTCCAGCATCAACAGAGCCAGATCCATAGTTGTTGTTGCTCCTCCTGAGATTCGACCTTGCTGAGGAGATCGTCTTGAGATTCGACCTTGTTAGGGAGATCCACTTCAATTTTGACATCCACCAGAACTTCTGCTTCAGGATCGGCTTTCTCCACTATCTCCGCTTAAGGTGTGGGCTGGGTGGGATTGGGGTTTTCCAGGATCCGAAACTCTGTCGCCTCCACAAACAAAGTGGACCCAGAAACTTCTTCTGCCTCTATCATCACCGCTAGTGTGGGTGGGGCCGGTTCAGCGAAGCCGAGGTAAACGTTGATCTCGCTGAAAGATATGATGGTGTAGCTAGTCACGACCTTCCTAGCCTGAATCCATGTCTCGTCGAGAAGAACGAGAGGACATCACTGGCGTAGAGGATGCAACCGACGGTGATTGTCTCGCCGATTCCGATTCTTGCAGATTCCGCTTGGAACGTAGATCCGAAGCTCACTTGCCCCACGGTGGGCGCCAACTGTCATCGGATTAAGGACAAATACGCCATGAGGGGGTCCTCGGGGCATGTGGAAGAGAGGGGCGTGAGTCGTACGGTGTTTATGTATGGTGAGCACACAAGCTTACCCAAGTTAGAATCCACCGATAGTGGACGGATCCTACACCTTCTACCAATCTAGTAATATGGCAGAGCCGGAATATGGGTTACAAGGGTTTCACCTGTGCGAGTTGAGGTTGTATACTATTGTGTGTTGCCCTAAAGGTTGGTCCCTATGACGGCTTATATAGATATCCAGGCTAGGGTTACATGAGAGATCTATCCGACAACAATACAGAGTTGGTTACAAAGTACATCTTGCACTACAAGTAACTTAACATGCGTCAGTCGGTAAGTCTTCTGGGCCTTCCAGTAGCCGGATGGGACTTCGTCTGTTCTCCTTGACTGGGTCACCCGTGAAGCATAACTCTAACCCGAAGTGGGCCACCCTGGTCAGCAAGGCACAATGGGTATACCCGAAAAGTATATCCCCAACACGCACCTGATGTGCTCTACCAGAAATAATCCATGCTGACGGGCACGATGAAAAGGCCTCAACGGACGCGTTGAGTGCTCAGACCCAAACACTAGAATTCGACTCTATAAGACCTCCACTCCTGGAGTCGAATTACGCCAGCATTATTTCGAATTCAAGTCTGGGGACTTGAGTTTGAGTAGATAGCGTTGTTTTGCTCTAAAGCAGTTAACCGATCCTGATCCGTCAGATGAATCAGGCACGCATATCGATAATCACTATGATGCAAACTGCAGCACCCGAAAGTATTTCGAATGGACCCATATCCCATGCACTCGAAGACTTATAGTCTCCACCCGAGTATATGATTCGAATGGACACTCGGGGGCTACTAACATGGTTATACCCTACAGGTACTCGAGATTAGCCTATAGGTCCAGGCCAAGGAGGAGTCCATGGTGCGAATGAAGCCCAATAAGGATTCGGGTGGCCCACATGAGTTCGAATTCCTAAAGTACATGATAAAGTGTAGATATAAATTTAAAGGGAAAACCCTAATCTGTAACCGAATCGACCTGCTATCCCGAGACCTAGCCTCCCTATATAAAGGCTAGGAGGGGGCAGCGAGGAGGACAATCCACAACCCCCGCATAAACCTCACCAGATTGCATCTATGCACCCTTATAACTTTCGAATCCCTTGTAATCAAGAGCAGCCAAGCACGAGTAGGGTCCTCCTCAAGGTTTGAACCTAGGTAAAACATCATGTCACCTATGTGCTTGTTTGCTAGCCGATCGATGCCTCCAGCGCTCCCCACTTCCTCAAACCTAAGTCCATCAACGATGGGCATTGGTGAGTTAACCCCTCATCAAGAGTAGAGGAGCACACCCAAGGATATGGTAACCAATTCCAGGACCGAAGTCACTGATGTACGTGGTTAACATCAGGCAAAGGTTCGAAGAGGTCAACCTACCCCCTACTGAGTCGATTCCCCCAAATGCACCTTCACCGGTCGTAGGTTCCTCGCGCTCGAGATCGAACTCAAGCATGTCCTGATCGTAAAAAAGGGCTAGCATAGGATCCATAGGCTCGAGGGGACCCATGCCGGCATCGTCTGCCATGGCCACGGTGACCTGGCGCCCACCCGAGTTGTCTACCCTGGTCGCACGCTCACTGGCCGCAGGTTCCCGCGGAAGGATTGGCCGCTGTCTCGCACGGGCTTAACTTGGCCATGGTTGATGTCTAGCTAGATCCCCCTAGACGCAGCTCCATCACAGTCGAAGTGGAGGCACACCGACGCTTTGTTGTAGAGGTCCACTTTTCTTCACTTATCGTGTTGACGCCTCCGTGATGCGGCCATCATAGGATTGGTAGCCTCAAGGGGGGCCAAAATCGCATTGCCGACTGGCAAGGCCAACACACGTTTACCGCGGGCGACCAGGCGCCCTACAGAGGTGGATCCAATGGCGGCATGTTCCCGGCGGATGAACTATTCCCGGGCCTGGCCTCGAGCCGAAGCAGACCTCTGGGGACGATCTAGCCAATCCACTGGGATTCCTTCAAGTCTCTGTGAGGGGAACATGCCTTCCATGGAATAAAGAAATTGCGCTGGAGAGTAGTGATACGTCCATTTTGCGTCACTGTTCTATATCATAATTCACTGTTATTCATTGATATATTTCATATTAAGAGATGATACTTATGTTATTTCATCTATTTTTGCATGGTTGATGACTTTTGGAGCATGGACCGCAATGTGGATTCGATGGAAAAGGTGCTATTTGGAGGCAAAATTCACGAAGATCAAAAAATCCGGGAAAATATACGGAAAATCCTATTTTTCTAGAAGACGAAGGAAGCCAGAAGGAGGAGTGGAGATGGGCCACAGGGGGCCCACACCACCCCCGGCGTGGGCCACCCTAGGCTGTGCCACCAGGTGGTGTGGCTGCCCTGGCCCACCTCTGGCTCTTCCCTCTGGCGTATATATTCCTCCCAAAACCCTAAGACTCGGGGAGGGACCTCAGAAAGATTCCGCCTCCTCTGCGAGGCAGAAAACATCGAGAGAGAAAGATCTCTCCGGCAAACAGATTTCTGCCGGGGGAATTCCTTCCCAAAGAGAGGAGATCGTCGCCATCAACACCACCATCAAGCTGGACTTCATCGGGATCATCATCATCGTCATCACCACCATCACCACCATCATCACCATCATCACCATCATCACCATCTCCATATTGCTGTAACAATTGGGTTGAATCTTGCATACTTCTTAGGGGAAACTTTCCCGATGTTGATTACTCTTTGTAGTTGATGCTATTGAGTGAACCATTGAATTATTGTTTATGTTTAGATTGTTATACATCATTATTCCTTCTCTGATCATGATCCATATGATGTCGTGTGAGTAGTTCGTTTTGTTCTTGAGGACATGGGAGAAGTCATGTTGTTAGTAGTGGAGTTGTGTTGAGAAATATTCAATAGTTTGATATTTAAGTTGTGGTGTACTTCTTCTAGTGGTGTCATGTGAACGTCGACTACATGACACTTCACCTATATGGGCCTAGGGGAATGCATTGTGTATTTGGCTACTAATCGTAGGGGTTACCAGAGTGACAAAAACCTAAACCCCCGTTAGGAAACCATTGCACAAGGGACGTAAGGGTCTTAGAGTTTAAAGCTGTGGTTAGGTTTCTACCTTAATTACCTTCCTATACTTACGGATGTTTGCAAGGGGTATAATCACAAATATGTATTAGTCCTAGGAAAGTCGGTACATTAGCACAGGTTCACCCACACAACACTTAGCAAGCTAAAGAAGATTAATCAACTATATGAAGCGAAAGCACTTGACAGTCTTCCCATGTGTCCTCGAGAATGTTTGGTCATCTTAAGTAATACAACCGTCTTGTCCTTTGCTGCATAAAGGATTGGGCCACTTGCTGCATTTATTCTTATTATCTTTTGTTTACTCGTACTTTATTTACTTGCTTTATCAAAAACCCCTAAAAATCCGTTTGCTAAGTATTTGTAGAGAATTCCTGATCCTTACCACTATCCATCACCTTCTGCTCCTCGTTGGGTTCGACACACTTACTTATCAAAAATACTGCGATACACCCCCTATACTTGTGGGTCATCAAGACTATTTTCTGGCACCGTTGCCGGGGAGTGAAGCGCTATTGGAGAGTGGAACTGGTAAAGGAAACTTCTACTGTGAGTATTGTTTATACATTAGTTGCTTTATTTTCGTTATGGATAATTCGCTGAGTTTCTTATTTGGTAATGCTACTACCACTGCTAAGGTAGTAGATGAACCACCACCTGCTGAGAATGATGCTTTTAAAATACCTACAAGAATTATTGATTGTGTTATGGATAACTACTATGTTGGGGATGGAACTGTCCATCCCTGTGATCATTTACTCTTTATACACAAATTATGCGGGTTGTTCAAGTGTGCAGGTATTACTACAGATCAAGTTAAGAAGAAGTTATTCTCATTATCACTAAAAGGAAGAGCTGAGGAATGGTATAAGCTGCTGAAGAATGGTCAAGCTCTTGAATGGGAGGAAATAGTACCTCTCTTTTATTCAAAGTTTTATCCTCCTAGTGAGATTCATAAAGATCGGAATCAAATATACAACTTTTGGCCTCTCGATGGAGAGACTACAGCTCAAGCTTGGGGGAGATTGAAGTTAGTAATGCTCAAATGTCCCATTCATGAGCTACCCAACAATATTATTATCAATAACTTTTATGCAAGGCTTTCTCTTCATGATAAGGATTTATTGGATGCTTCTTGTGTTGGATCATTCACTCGCATGGAAGAAGAAGCTAAATGGGATCTTCTGGACCGTATTCAAGATAATGCTGAAGCATGGGAGAATGACAAAGGAAGAAAGTCAGGTATAAATTATGATTATGAATGCATTGAATCTTTTATGGGAACTGATGACTTTCAAAATATTAGTAATGCTTATGGTCTAGACTCTCAAGCTATTGCTTCTTATTTTAAGGCTTTTGCTTCCTATATTGAAGTGCCTAAAAAGAAGTGGAATAAGTATCAAAAACCTTATAAAGATGTTGCTAAAAGTGTTCCTGCAAGAAATACTGAAATTTATACTGCTAATCATGTTTTACCCGAACCTTACATTGAGAAAATGCCTTTCCCAGTTAAGATAAAGGAACATTCTATGATAGCTAGTATGGTTAATGAAAGTATAAGCAAAGCTATTGAACCTGATAAACAAATGGTTGATGAACCTATAATAGCAAATGTGAAAGACTTTGTTACTAAATATGAAGAAGAGGGACACACTATCCTTTGTAAGGATACCTCTAATATTGTTTCACAAAGTAGTGTTATGAGAGCTAGTATTCCTGTGCTTTCTGTTAGAATAAGTGATCATTGCTATGATGGTTCTTGTGATAGTTATATTGTTAAGTTTATGCATGATACTGAAAGTTACTACGAGTGAGGGAAAAGTGTTCTTATGCATCTCAATAATATCAAGTTTCCTCGTTTTATGTTGAAAGTTTTTATGTTGCACTTCTTTTGCTTTCCTATGCTAGTAGTTTCTGGTTTCATTCACTTGTTTGCTTACAAAATTCCCTTGCATAGGAAGTGGGTTAGACTTAAATGTGTGTATTTTTGCTTCTTAATGCTCTCTTTCACCTCAATTCATATTCTTATGTGAGCATTTTCAAAATTATCGTGCCCATCTTAATGGCTATAAAGAAAGAGCTTTTTGGGAGATAACCCAGTTTATTTTTGCTTTCAGTTTGTTTTTGTTTCTTTGAGTCTTGGAAGTTATTACTTCAGTAATAACCTCTCCTTATCCGTTTTGTTTGGTTTTTGTGTCAAGATCAACCTCTAATGAGAGAGAAGTAATATTTGGGGAAGTTGCTGTCCCGAAACAGATTTTTGTGCTTCACCGTAAAAATTCGTGAGAGATGTCTGTATGTCGGATTGAGCTGTATGTTTTTGTGCTTCTGCCCCAGGTTGTTATTTAACTTTCATTAGTTTTGCACTTTTTGATATGAGCAACAGAAGATTTTCGAAAAAATTGATCTTTACCTGCTGGTCTGTTTTGATAGATTTTGCCACTCTTGCATTTGCTTCTTTATTCGATTTCCCTTTTGATTCTTTTTGGGTTTTCGGAAGGAGTTGCTACAGTAGCTTATGTTCTGATGGTTTTCAGTTGAAGCTGGGTTCAAAAGGTTTTATCATTTCACTTATACTAATGTTGCTGATGAGAACTGTGTGAAGTTTTGTGTGAAAGAAATTTCCAGGTAATGGAGATAATGGTGTAATAAGGAAGTGAAAGGTTTTACGACTCAAGTAATAAGTGTATGAAGATCAAGATATTGATGTTATTCAAGTGGTAACTCCGGAAGAATCTACTAGATACCAAATTCAGAGACTGCGAGTCCGTTTCAAATAGGTAACGTTAGGTAAGAAAAATTCATGAAAATACTATCCAACTATATTTTGCAGTTTTAGCCAATAAGGAAAGCTACGGCGAAGAGGGATGGAAGCGGGCAGTGGTGGCTCACACCACCAGTGGCGCGGCCCACCCCTGGCCGCGCCACCAGGTGGTGTGGCCACCTCGAACTCGCCTCGACCGCTTTCTCCCAGTACCTTCCTTTTGTTGTAAAACTTCGTAATATATAATCTCTCGGATCCCCCGAGGTTCGTATATTTTGTTTTCGTCGTGTTTTCGTTTCGATCTGTTTCTGCCAGGAACTATTTTTTTAAAGCTTAGAAGCACAATGGCGTCCGCCAAGGGTAAGGGAAAGGAGCCTATGGAGGAAGATCTCCAAGTCCCCAAGCAGGGGCTGGCACCTTTAGTCACTTGCCTTGCATCAACGGAAGCCCTACGAGTCACTAAGGAGTTCTGCGATAAGTACCGAGACTTGAGGAGGAAGGTGGACATGCTTCAATGGGAGAATAATAGGCTTCACAAGATGCTAGAAGATTTCCTCATGTCAACTAAGAAAATAATGCCACCACCACTGAAGGAGTAATTCATCATCAGGTTTGGCATCCCCTTGGTTTGTTCCAAGCTTGGGGGAGTGCCGCGGTATCACATCACTATCTTCTATCTTTTTACCTTTTTAGTAGAGTCATATCATGAATAGAGAAGTTATCATGTAGGATGGTTTGCATTATGGAAGTGTCCCCTCTCTCGTTAGATATGTATCCCTTGGTGTGAGTTGCCGTTATGGAGTATTAATGAGAAGTTCTATCATTTACTCTTTTGCACAGCTTATATTAGTTTTCAATTCACGGTTATATGATTCATCTTGTTGTTAGTATTGGTATCACTTTGGGATCATTGAGTTAATTTAGTTGGTTTTGGCAAACCTGGCTCGGTCAGTAGCAACACTATTTTTGAGAGTTGAATGAAAAAGGTAAAAGTGCTCTAAAGAAAAATAATTTCATCATCTTTCTTTCTTGATTTTCTCATAAGTCTAGTATTCTCTAGTTAAGATCTTTTGCGCTTCCAAGGAAGATTGCATGTTTGTCTTTATCACTTGTATGTTTGTTTGTTTCCTTCAACTCTTATACTTGCTACCCAGCCTTGCTAGCCAAAAACCTGTACTGAGAGGGAATTCTTCTCGTGCATCCAATCCTTAAACAAATACTCTGCCATTTGTGTCCACCATACCTACCTATTAGCATTATTTCTATTCCAAGTAAATTCTTGTTTTTATCTACCTTCCAAATTAAACTTGTTATGTGAAAATTAGTGATTAAAGCTCTCACGAACTTGATGGCACACTTTATTTTCTTGCACTTAATAAACTTGAACCATTGGGTCCTTCTTTGTTGCGTATATGCTTGTGCTTTATGAGTTGAAGTTAGCAGAACCATGTATCATGGGGAACACTTTCAACACTGCCATGGTACTTTGTACCTAGTTGATATCATGATTGTTTTGCCTATGGATCCCGGCGGTGTGAAATAAAAGGGGAACTTGTAAGATCATGGAGTTTATATGTGTGTTAGAGAAACGCCTGGGCCGCTAGCCTAAGCCATGCCTAATCATGGTGGAAACTTGCAGCATAACTATATTGAGCATTCTATGAAGCATCCTCAATAAAAACCTATGTAAATAGCAAATAAAAAGATCGCTGAGATGCTCATTGTCTGCTTGCCTTGTCATTTTGATTATGGGATAGCTCCTGTATCATGTGCAAGGGGTACCCCGTTGGCGGTTCTCAATGATACACATGTATTTACAATGACAAGAGCTTACTTGTGACTGAAGTTGAGTAGCATGAGGTTCGGTACTCGTAAGTAAGGGGCATGAGATTTCAACTTATAACTTGTCAAGCATATCCTCTTAGTTGTGTCAATTTAACCTTAATCACCTAAAGATGCCTGTGATAGGGGCAATGAGAGCTGGAAGCTAATAAGTATCACAATTTTTTTTGAGCTCTTTATGAAACTTGAAATCCCTGCTTCCCTCTGCGAAGGGCCTTTCTTTTACCTTTTTGAGTTAGTAAACCTATTCCTTTCTATCTCAGCAAGTATTTTGAGTTGTTGTGTTTCATTCATTCATATGATGATTTATTCATTCATGTTTCTTATGTTCCTTGTTTTGCACATTGCTCTTATCTTGGTGATTGCTACTTTGAAAGCTATCATTGAAAATCAGTTATTTGTGAACTCCAACAAATTATCAACTATTCTTCGACCAAGAGCTAAGTTTGCCATTACCAATTACGATTTACTTTATGTATCTTTATTGTGTTTCCTTTACTCATTACAAGTTGAGTTATATAATAGTGAGTTGTCTTCTATTATGATCTATGTATTGATGAATGTGATGCTTCTTGTCCGTATTATTTTATCGACTCTTCACTACATAAACCTGAGATCATGTTTATTGAGCTCAGTTTCGCTTGGGGACAAGCAAGGTCGAAGCTTGGGGGGAGTTGATGCGTCCATTTTGCATCACTGTTCACATTGTTCTATATCATAATTCACTGTTATTCATTGATATATTTCATATTAAGAGATGATACTTATGTTATTTCATCTGTTTTTGCATGGTTGATGAATTTTGGAGCATGGACCGCTGCAGTCAAGATTCTGATGGAAAAGGTGCTGTTTGGAGGCAAAATTCGCGAAGATCAGAAAATCCAGGAAAATATACGGAAAATCCTATTTTTCTAGAAGACGAAGGAAGCCAGAAGGAGGAGTGGAGATGGGCCACAGGGGGCCCACACCACCCCCTGGCGCGGGCCACCCTAGGCCGCGCCACCAGGTGGTGTGGCCGCCCTGGCCCACCTCTGGCTCTCCCCTCTAGCGTATATATTCCTCCCGAAACCCTAAGACTCGGGGAGGGACCTCAGAAAGATTTCGCCGCCTCTGCGGGGTGGAAAACATCGAGAGAGAAAGATCTCTCCGGCAGACAGATTTCTACTGGGGGAATTCCTTCCCGGAGAGGGGAGATCATCGCCATCAACACCACCATCAAGCTAGACTTCATCGGGATCATCATCATCATCACCATCAGCACCAGCATCACCATCTCCATATTGCTGTAACAATTGGGTTGAATTTTGCATAGTTCTTAGGGGAAACTTTCCCGGTATTGATTACTCTTTGTAGTTGATGCTATTGAGTGAACCATTGAATTATTTTTTATGTTCAGATTGTTATACATCATTATTCCATCTCTGATCATGATCCATATGATGTCTTGTGAGTAGTTCATTTTGTTCTTGAGGACATGGGAGAAGTCATGTTGTTAGTAGTGGAGTTGTGTTGAGAAATATTCAATAGTTTGATATTTAAGTTGTGGTGTACTTCTTCTAGTGGTGTCATGTGAAATTCGACTACATGACACTTCACCTATATGGGCCTAGGGGAATGCATTGTGTATTTGGCTACTAATCGTAGGGGTTGCCGGAGTGACAGAAACCTGAACCCCCATTAGGAAACCATTGCACAAGGGACGTAAGGGTCTTAGAGTTTAAAGCTGTGGTTAGGTTTCTACCTTAATTACTTTCTTGTACTTACAGATGTTTGCAAGGGGTATAATCACAAGTATGTATTAGTCCTAGGAAGGTCGGTACATTAGCACAGGTTCACCCACACAACACTTAGCAAGCTAAAGAAGATTAATCAACTATATGAACCGAAAGCACTTGACAGTCTTCCCATGTGTCCTCGAGAACGTTTGGTCATCTTAAGTAATACAACCGGCCTGTTCTTTGCTGCATAAAGGATTGGGCCACTTGCTGCATTTATTCTTATTATCTTTTGTTTACTCGTACTTTATTTACTTGCTTTACTAAAAACCCCTAAAAATCCGTTTGCTAAGTATTTCCAGAGAATTCCTGATCCTTACCACTAGCCAGCACCTTTTGCTCCTCGTTGGGTTCGACATTCTTACTTATCGAAGATACTGCGATACACCCCCTATACTTGTGGGTCATCAAGTAGCATGAAGGATAAGTTGAATTGCTTTTTGCGAAGGAAATGTAGTATACTACTATACTAGCGGTGCTACTCAGTTTCTCCCACCGCTACAATGAATAAATAAGGGGACCTCTTTTTGGTGTTTTTTCTTTGACCAAGCATTTCTCCAAGTAGTAGTACAACAACATGCAGAGCGACCGCTCGGCGGCGCGTGAGTTTTTTGGCAGTTGGTGGTGGTCCACGACATTAACAGTCAGAATATAGAAGTCATATCGGTACTTGTAGTGGCCATACTTTCTCCTAGCCACAGTCTTATCGGATAGTACTATACTTTTGAAACAGAGGTGGTGAGAAGCTGGAAGCTCGTGCAACACGTCTGGTAATTCTTGGAGTAGTAGTAATAAGTTGCACATTCCTTGCACGTGAGACTCAGATAATAGAAGTATGCCATATTATCACTATATAAGATTGTAATAGAGAAATCCAAAATGAGGTCAAAGCCTCCAAATCCCTATCTTGGTCGGTTGTAAAATGTAAACCCTAGGGAGGTGCCTCATATATAAACCTCCCTAGGGTATCCTAAGGACTTACGTTCCATCATACACCCCTTCAAGCAACTCGCTGCTTAGACGCCGAGCTCGCCGCCATTGTAACTTGCTCTCTACTAATCCAATCTATCAGGAGTAGGTCTTTATCCTCCGAGGGGCCGAACCTGGATAAATCCATGTGCATCCGCCCTTATCTCGCACCGCAGATGGCCGCCAGCTCTCGCCCCCGATTCAATCAATTGCTGCCTACTGCAGCGACTGCCGTGGCCATTTCCACGACAGTGGCGCCCATCGTGGGGCCCAGCTGGACTAGCCTGAGTTCTACGGCGAGACCCTACTCACCGATCGATCGGCCGATCGCCACCGGCCGCATGATCGCCATCAGCAGGATCTTATAGTTCCTTCCCAGGACCTACATCCCGGCGTCGCGCCCGATCACCCATAGTGCGATAATGCCGGTTGGCTCCATCAACCTCTTCGTCGGCTTCAACGGCGCGGTCGACCCAGCAGCGACGATGATCGTTGGCGGATCGCCACCGCACCGCGATCTGCTCTCGGTGGAGCAGGTCTGCTCCATCACGAGCCTCATCACCGAGTACGACTCGGCGGCAGCAACGTGGCCGAGACCAACACTGCCACGGACGATGCGGCCCTAAACGACGATGCTAACTCCATGACCCCTGCCTCAGTCGATGGATCTATCACCGCGGCATCACAGGAGGACTCCATCATGCGGCTCTCCAACACTGAGGACTTCGAGGACTCCTCCATCTTTGGGATCTTCGATTCCAATTCTGGCTTGGAGTCCCCCGAGGACTTCCGCGCCAGATCCAATCGCTTCAACGCGATCTACGTGGCGGGCATCACGGCCACCCTACCAGATCCATTATCCACACCGATCCCGCCAACCGCCATGGCCACGGAGGTGGAGGAAGCCCGCCAGCGACTGGAGGAGGCGACGCGCAAGGAGATAGCCGAGCGCAAGAAATTCCGCCTCGAGCGGGCAACGGCGCAGGAGCTGTCGCTCTACCACCAGTGTCGCATCAGGACCCGCCTGAACTCCAACGTCCAAGTCTGCGTCCTAAACTTGAATGACGATAGCAACCTCGCACGTGCGGCGGAGCGCAAATACCGCGAGCACGCACCACCAGGCGGCATCAATCGACCACCACCCGGCGCACCGGCGACTTGGGCCCCGCCACCACCCATCGGTCGTGCACCCCTGCCGGACAAGCCGCGAATCATAGTTTCGCCACATGCCTACGACGCTAACGGACTCCCACTTTACTCCACCCCGATGGACAATGTCGTCGCGGCCGATGCGGTAGTCGCCAACCTCAACATCCAGGGAGAGGGCGCGCTGCAGATCCAATACGCCAATGCCCTACTCGCTAGGGCCGTCGAGCAGCAAGCCGTGGGAGTCGTCCCGCGGGGGCGGATGTATTCCCACTCCTTGGCAAGCAGGGTGGCCTCAAGTGGTCACCCCACCGTCGCCAACGCCGTGACCTTCCCACCACCGCAGCCCCTGGCGACACGGCCACGGGCTGCCAACCCCGCGCTCTCCACCAACGAGCCGCGACCGGTGAACAACACGGTTGCTGCCAACGGGCAGCCCATCGACGCCCGCATGCACATCGTCAACAACCAGGCTTGGCAGGCGCGCCAGTCCAACGAATTGACGCACACCCTCAGCAACAGTGGTGACCCCGAACCTAGGGGCTCGCTCAGCCGAGTCAGTCCCCAATGCTTCGGACGTATGATCCGAGGGGAAAAGTACCCCGCCAACTTCAATGCACCCAAGGAGATCGAAAAGTACGACCCGACGTACGATCCAGCGGTCTAGCTAGACACATACCTCATGGCGATGGGAATCGCCGGCCACACCGACCTGCTAGCCGCTCGCTACCTCCCCTTGATGATGGAGGGTGTGACTCGGCAATGGATCAACACTCTCCTCGCCGATAGCATCGACTCTTGGGAGGAAATGTGGGATGCCTTCATCAGGCACTTCAAGGGTTCCTACACCTACGCCATCACTATCAAGGACCTGGAGCGATGCATCCAGGGACAACGCGAGTCGACCCGCCACTGGATTCAAAGGTGGCAGGAACTATGGATCAACGCCTCCGGCATCCACCCGGACACGGCGATTAATTGCTTCAAGAATGCGTGCCGGTATGAACCCCTAGTCACTAAGATCAAGAGGGTCTATCAGACGCTCGATAACATCCCCGACCTCCTCGAGATCACCAAGTGCTACGCGGAGGAAGACCCCAACCAGGACTCCGATGACGAGTCGGGAGGAAGACGCCGCACCAATGGCCACGACATCGAACGCCAGCGCGACATGCGCTACAGCAACACTCGCATCACCGGCAAGCGCCACACAGATGGGCGAGTCGACTTCGTCGCTAACGCCGGCTACGGCCAACGCGACTCCAAGAACTACCGCCGTGACGGAGGTAACTACCGCGACAATGGAAATTACCGCGCCAACAATGCAGTGAGGCCGAAATTCGACCCTGCTGCCCTGCTCAACCAGCCCTGCATCTACCACAGCTGGGAGGGGAAACCCGACACCCACACCACTATGGACTGCCACACTCTCAAAGATATGAAAAGGAAAGGCGAGCAAGGGAGGACCCCAACAATAACCCGCCTCAGGACAATGGAAATGCCGGCGGCTTCAACAATACCGTCGGCTCGCTACACATCTTCACCGGGCTCAACACCAAACGCGAGAAGAAGGTCCTTTCCCGTGTAGTCGCCATCAACGCGGTGACCCAAGTTAACATCCCTCGCTTCCTCAACTGGTCCGAACAAAGCATCACCTGGAGTTGCCAGGATCATGCGCCCAGGATCGAATACCCAGGGCGAGTCGCTCTGGTGGTCAGGCCCAAGGTGGCCAACTACTGGCTGCCCAAGACACTGATGGATGGCGGGAGCTCCATCAACATCATGTACCTGGACACGTTCAAGAGGCTCCAGCTCCCAGAAGCAGCAATCAAGCCAACCCTCACAACCTTCCACAACATTGTCCCCGGTCGGAAGGCATATTTGATTGGAAAAGTGACGCTGCCAGTCACCTCGGCACACCGGCAAATTACCGCACAGAGAGGATCGTGTTCGAGCTGGTGAACTTTTGCAGCCCCTACCACTGTGTCCTGGGACGCCAAACATTCGCCAAATTCATGGCGACCCCCCACTACGCATACAACATGATGAAGCTTCCAGGGCCGAGTGGCATCATCACCGTCCACGGCGACCCTAATATGGCCGTGGAATGCGAGGAAAAAGGCGCTGAGCTCGCCGACACCATCATCACCGCGGAGACCGATCATGCGGAGGAGATCGCAAAATACGTGGGCAACATCAACAAGGACGACCCCACCATCCTGAAGAAACCAACCGCCGCGACCTCCACATTCGAGGCGACCACGCACACCCGCACCGCCGAGTTCGTCCCAGGCGACTCCAGCCAGACAATCACCATTGGGTCGCACATGAGCCCCGCATAGGAAAGCGCGCTCATCGAGTTCCTCTGTGAGAACCGCGACATCTTCGCATGGAAACCTTCTGACATGCTAGGTGTCCCGAGGGAACTCGCTGAGCACAAACTAAACGCCGACCCCAAAGTGCGACCAGTAAAACAGTCGCTACGGCCCTTCAATGATGAGCGCCGCCAAGAAATCTTCGAAGAAGTGCAACGCCTGTTAGCCACCGGCTTCATTCGGCCAATAAAATACTCCAAGTGGCTGGCAAACCTAGTCCTGGTTCTGAAAAAGAACAACATGTGGAGAATGTGTATCGACTACACCAACCTCAATAGCGCCTGCCCGAAGGAGGAATTTGTCCTACCGCGCATCGACCAGATCATCGACTCGACCGCGGGATCAGAGTCGCTGTGCTTCCTCGACGCGTACTCCGGGTACAACCAGATCAAAATGGCAGTCGAGGATGAGGAGAAGACGATGCTCATCACGCCATTCGGCGCCTTCTGCTACACGGCCACGACGTTCGGCCTCAAGAACACCGGCGCCACGTACCAAAGGTGCATGCAGGAGTGCCTTGCGAGCCAAATTGGCCGCAACATTCACGTCTACATCGATGACGTGGTGGTAAAGTCCACCCGCCAGGATGACCTGCTCGCCGACCTAGCCGAAACCTTCGCAAACCTGCGAAGGTACAACATTAGCTAAACCCAGGAAAATGCACCTTTGGCGTCCCCACCGGACAGCTCCTGGGATTCGTGGTCTCCAAGCGAGGCATCGAGGCCAACCCCACCAAGATCGACACCATCACGTGACTTGGGAAACCCGAGTGCCTGCGCGACGTCCAGAAGTTGGCCAGGCGAGTCGCGGATCTCAGCCGCTTCATTCCCCGGCTCGGCGAGAAGGCAATGCCCCTCTACCGCCTAATGCGGAAGAACCCCATGTTCCAATGGGACCCAGAGGCGGACGACGCACTCAAAGCGCTCAAAGAAGTGCTACTCGCGGCACCATTCCTCGCCGCCCCAGTCGACAAAGAGCCAATGATATGTGGCGGCCTCCACTCAAGTCATCAGCACCGTGATGGTCATTGAACGACCATAAGAAGGGAAGGAACGCCCCATACATCGCCCCGTCTGCTACATCAGCGAAGTCCTGATGGACTCAAGACAGCGCTACCCGCAGTACCAGAAACTGGTATATGCGGTATTCCGAGCTCAACGGTGACTCCCACATTACTTCCAGGAGCACCCTATCACGGTCGTCTCCTTCGCACCACTGCAAGACATAATATGCAACCGTGAGGTGACTGGGCGAGTCGCCAAGTGGGCCGTCGAAATTGGTGACCATAACATCAAATACGAGCCCCGCAAAGCGATCAAGTCGCAAGCCCTGGCTGACTTCCTCGCACACTGGGAAGAAGCACAGCAGCCAGAGAAGCTACCATACCTCCACTACTGGTCGCTCCATTTCGACGGGTCAAAGAACGCCGACGGCGCAGGGACCAGGGTCATCCTGACCTCCCCTAAGGGAGACAAGCTTCGCTACGTGCTCCACCTCAACTTCAAGCCCTGCACCAACAACATGGCAGAATACGAGGCCCTCCTTCACGGCATGCGGGTCGCCAAGGAGATGAACATAAATCGCCTATGGTGCTACGACGACTCCGACCTAGTCGCTGGAACCTGCGACGCCGTTTCTCCGATGATGATAGCATATCGCCAAGCGGTAGACCAGCTGGGAGGACACTTCGACGGCTATTCAGTCGAGTGGATCGACAAACGCAAGAATGAGGAGGCAGATGCCCTTTCCCGCATCGGGCCAGCTCGACAAACGCCACCCGCAGGCGTCTTCCTCGACATCATCCACAAACCTTCGGTCTGCCCACCAAAGCAGATCGACATCGAGATACCACTACAACCCGAGCCGGCCCTAGTCGCCATGATCGTGGAGCCCAGCGACTGGATGGAACCATATGTTGCCTTCCTTGAGCACAAGATCCTCCCAAGCAACGAGACGGAGGCACGAATGATCGTGCGCTGCTGCAAATCCTTCATCATCATCCATGGTGAGCTCCACAAACGCAGCGTGACTGGCGTGTTCCAGCGCTGCGTACAACCAGACTAAGGCCGCAAGATCCTCCAGGACATCCACGCCGGCAACTACGACCATCACGCCGACGCCAAGCCGCTGGTCGCCACGGCCATGCGGCACGGTTTCTACTGGCTCACCGCGCACGCCGACGCCACCGACATCGTCCAACGATGCCTCGGATGTCAGAAATACGCCAACCAGATGCACCTTCCTGGTTCGGCACTGAAGACCATCCCCATCACATGGCCATTCACTGTATGGAGCATGGACATGGTAGGCCCGTTCAAGAAGGCCCCATCCGGTTTCACCCATCTGCTGGTCGCGGTCGACAAGTTCACCAAATGGGTCGAGGCCAAGCCGATCAAAAAGTGCGACGGCAAGACTGCCACCAAGTTCTTACGCGAGCTCATCTACCGGTACGGCTACCCACACAGCATCATAACGGACAATGACACCAACTTCACCAAAGGCGCCATGGTAGAGTTCTGCGAGGAGCACGGCGTACGACTCGACCTCGCCTCAGTCGCCCACCCGGAGTCGAACGGACAAGCAGAACGCACCAACCAAAGTGTCCTCCACGGGCTCAAGCCGCGACTTCAAGTGCCCCTCGAGTGCACCCTAGGATGCTGGGTCGAAGCCCCTCTGTAATATGGGGAATCCGCACCTCCATCAACCGCTCCATGGGGTTCACACCCTTCTTCATGGTGTACGGTGCCGAAGCCGTAATGCCAACCGACCTGGAGCACGACTCACCTTGAGTCGCCAACTACGTCGAGGCGACAAATGAGATCGCCCGCCAAGACAGCATCAACCAGATCGACGAGGCACGCGACCTGGCTTGCTCCCGCACCGCCATCTACCAGCAGGGGCTCTGCCGCTACCACAGTCGCCGAGTCCAGACCCACACCTTCCATGAGGGCGATCTGGTCCTACGACTGGCCTAGGACAAGAAGGGCATGCACAAACTCTCCCCCTCATGGGAGGGGCCATTCGCCATAAGGCGAGTCCTTGGCAACAATGCCTACTACCTCATCGACATACGGGGCAATGGCCAGATCGAGCTCAGGAGGCCATGGAATGTAAAACTTCTCCCAAAGTTATATACAAAGAACTCAAACTTGTACCCAGATGATATATAATGAAATTTATTCGGATCACACAAATTGTGTCTACTCGCCATAATCTTGTGCCACTCGCACTCGTACAATTAGCAATATTCTACCAACAGAAGTCAACCCTTGGTCGAGCGACCATCACGGCTAAGTAGTGCGTCCCAAGGGCACCAAAAACATTCAGGCCTTGTGTCGTCCATGAATATGCCAACCCGGAGCCACCATTGGAGTCGCCTAGCTCGACTGGCCCACCGGGCCAAGACGACCGGTATACGCTTCTCACAGCGACCTGTCCTTTCCATCCTCGCGCAAAGCGACTCGAATGGTTAAGTACCACACACGGGGACTCCGTGAAATGGAAACCCTCACGTGGCTCGGGAACACACCAAGTAAGAGAGCTGCCTTGGACTCGCCCAGCGACTGGCTCTCTGAGCCAGGGGAGGAGACACGTTACAAACAACGCACCAGTAACTCGCAACAGGCACGCACCCAAAACCATGCTCGGGGACTCGCCTACAAACAGTCCCACTCGCAATAGGGGACTCGCCCCCTCAGAAAACACAAGGGACAAACAACAAAAACCAAATCAAACAAAAAAATGTATACAAACGAGTTATACCCCAAAAAGGGCGGACACACTCGGGGACGCTCACACAAAAGTTAAATACAACACAAAAAAGGCTTACATTGCGAGTCAATTGACTCCTCTTACTCTCATACAAAATGTTGTTCATATTACAAGCAGTCGCCACTTGGCATATCTTACAAATCGTCTAGAAAAACTATCTATTTCGTAGGCCCTGATGAAGAAGTGTCCACCCCACCCTTGACACAAATGAATGGCTGCCACGGGTTCGTCGGGTAGGTCGACAGCGACTTCGACAACGCCGATCGGAAGGGCTTCTCCGACTTCAGATCGCGATGCTCTGGCTCGGGGTCGCCTGATGGCACCATCGTTTCTTGGTACAGCAGAAGGTCCCCCATCACCAACACCCGATCGGCGAAGGGGGCAGCCTTGGCGGTCAGCTTCAATACCTCCGACATCTCCACCGTACTAGTCGCCGAAGGGTAGCCGCTGGTGACGTCGTCGAGGTCGAAGTCGTCGGGGAAGTGAGCAAGCCCCAGACTCAACGCCGTGGTGGCACCGCACCTAAAAGCTGAGCACGCCATCCACTCCATGACGCTGGGTACCTCCTCCACATAGCGCCACACTTCAGTCAGCCCCCAGGAATAACCTCAGTGGGGGACATCCCTTGGAGAACTTCCTAGACGCACAACGCTGAGGCAGTGCCCGCGTTCACCACGGGAGTCACACACTGCGAGGCGTTGAAGGTCCGCACCACTGGGTCGCTTTGCCCTATCACTGCTGCAACTTCAGACGTTAGTGACACTACGGACTCCACCACTTGAGGACTCGCCACACATGTTAAGCAAAAGAACAGAAACTCACCAAGGAGCTTCCCACAGTTCTCGGTGACGTGCTTCTCCAGGGCGGTGTGATCGCTCTGCAGCCCCAGGATGACAAAGGCCGTGTCCTTCCGCTCCTCCTCAGCCACAGCGACCGCATCCTTCGCTCTATCCTTAGAAGAAATCGAGGCCGCCTTTGCCTCCTCCAACTCCTTGACCAGCGAGTCGATACGCCCATTCGCCACATCCAACTCGGAAATTCGGACATACCCTTCTCGGGCCTTGGCAATCGCAGCCGGAAGACCATCTGAACAGAAAAGAAACAAACCATCAACACGCCGGAACACCAACTGTTCGCAGCTGAAAAATGAATCAAGTACTCACCAACAGTCTCTTGGAGTCGCCGGTTTGCCTCCTGCGCCACACGCAGGTCACGCTCTAGACGCTCCCTTGGAGTGGCGAAATTCAGCGACTAGACACTCGTGGACTGGATGTACCTGAATGGCGGCGCCAAGCATCTTGTGAAGTTCTCCGGCGTCCATCGAAGGCACCACGAAGGAGGTATGCCTGCGACGGGACCCAATGTCCTTGTCAACGATCTCTGGGCTCTGCGGAGACTGGTTATCCGCCACGCCCGGAAACCCCTTCGCCATGAGCTCTAGAAAGGGCACTAGTCATCGGAGCTGATGTTTCCGTCATCGGAGCTCCCGTGGCTGGCTTCGATCGGGTAACTGCCACCTCTTCAGCACCCGCTACAAGATCACTCCCCTTGGCACTATCTCCTGCCGTAGTATCGTCGGCACTGCCCCTCCGCTTCTTCATGCCCTCCGCAGGTGCGGTGTCTTCAGCAGGCTTCCTCTTCTTGGGAAGGTCGTCTTCCCCTGCGGTAGCGACTGGCAGAATTTCGCCACTAAAGGGCGACCAATCTTCTTGGCGCCGGACCTGCCAAACCTCCAAAGTCAGTTCAGAAGTCACGAGAAAAAGAGGATCAAGAATAGAAAGGGAGAACCTGAATCTTACTTGGGGACCAGAAGATAACGCAACCCCGTACTGATATGGGCATGTTTATCCAACTCTAGGCCTAGCTTGCGTGTCAGACCCCTTTCGAAGACATCCGAAGATCACGACACCGTGGGCCTCTTCGATGATGAAGCCGCAGTCGCAGGAACCTCCGGTTCAGAAGACGCCGCCGTTCCTGAAGGTCGTGGTGACTTTGACGCAGCGGCCTCAGCTGCTTCCTTCCCTGGCGCCGTCGAAGCTGGTGGTGCCATCACCGTGAGAGAAACCTCCACCACCGCCTCGGCGCCTTCAGCTTCCGACCGCATCATTGAAACCATGCCCTCATGGATCTTGCGCGAGGTCTCAGCCGTGTCGTCCTCGGACTCGTCGTCCGACTCGAACACCATCACTGACCTGGGTGGTGACGCCGCTTTCTTTGCTGGCGACTTTGGCTTGCGCGAGGGTTTCGCCGGCGTGGCTGTTCATCGAGAAGTGTGCTCTTGCAAGATTTCGTCGCCTTCTTCATGTTCTTCGAGAATACGGCTCGCCTCGAGCTCGCGTTGCTTCTGCATGCGAGTCTTGCGAGCCGCAGGTGCTGGTGGAGGAGCCTCCACCTCCTCCTCTTCCTCTTCAGAAGATTCTCCAGAGGCCCCCTCCTCGAACTTGTGGGGAACCTCTTCGTCGAGTGGGGGGAGCCAGCCTTCCAAAACCTGAAATAGCTGAGAGCGGGCACGAACAAATTTCAGACGTACTGGTTGCAAATCGTTCCACGAGAATTACGGCTGAAGACAAAATTCAGAGAGAAGAACTTACTGTGGGGGCTTCATTCATCACAGGCACATACGGAGCGAGTCCGGCTGATGTGGTTGTGAATTCCGCGTCAGTGATCTTCTTCAGGGCGGCCTTGTAATCTTCGGCGTCCCATGACTCCTTGCTGGTCTGGGAAGAATCATTCTTCCTGCTGTACTCGTACATCTAGTGGGACCGAGCTGCCAATGGGACCAATCGCCGCTCGAGCCAGCAATTGTACATGTTGATCAAGGACAAACCTTGGTCCTTCAGCTTCTGGATCTGGTCCATCATCTCTGCGATAGCCATCCTCTGATCATCGGGGAGTCTGTCCATCGCCAGCCGGCGGGGTTCGCTTCTCTCCGCGACAAACTCCGGCAGTGCTACCTCACCGGAGGGAGTGGATTCCTTCACATAGAACCAGCTCCTCTTCCACTCGCTCGTGGCCTTCTTCGGCAGCATGAGCTTGACGAAGTTGGCCTTCGGCTTCAGCTGGAAGGTGACGCCTCCGGCCACCAAGATCTGGCAGCTGGACCCTTCCCATCCGATGCGGTCGTGGAAAAGCTCCAGCCACAATGGGAAGTATGGCCTGCAGCCAAGATAGCACTCACAGAAGGCGACGAAGATCTCTAGCTGCTTGATGCTGTGCGGGCCAAGATCTGACGGCTTAATCGCATAGTATGCACAGAATCGTCGGAAGAACGGCGAGGTGGGAAATCCCAAGCCCCTCTCCAGATGGCTTGGGATGCAGATGAATTCGCCGGCGCGTGGCTTCGGCTCGATCTTGGAAGACGCAGGGATCCTCCAATTCCCCTTACGGAGGACCCCGGCGTCCTCGAAGGACCTGAGTTGCGCCACGGTGCACTTTGACTTCCCCCACGAACCTTTCAGAGGTGCCATCGAGAAGGGAAGCAGAGTCGCTTGGTCCGGAAAGGTGTGAATCGAGGAAGACAGGAGAAATGGATGCACGAGAATGAAAACTATGGAGAAGGATCTGCAAGATTAATCTTTCACTTCCCTTATAAGGGGATGCTACCCGCTAATCTCGGGTAGCCGTTACCCGCGGTAATTGTGTCGAAGTTACCATTGGAATATCCAACGGATAGTTTGACCAAGTTGACGGTCCAACTCCTCCATTCGACTCACTTGCAACTAAAGCCCCATCCACTCACTGAAACATCGACTTGACGGCGGTTGTATTCGCCAAAGCAGCGACTGAGGACCTGGGAAAATTTCCTTGGTCTCGGTGAAGTCCACCACCGATTCGACTAGGCGTCCAAATTGGACTCGCCTACTCCGACTACCAAATGACCACCTGCGTCTGAATCAACGATGGCCTCGGGGACTACTGATGGGGATATGCCAAATGGGGTATGCCCAACAGTATGTTCCGATTGGGCCAAAGGTCTCACGAGTGGGTCTGCGGGATGGCGACTGGAATGCGACTTAGGAGAAGGCCTGGCGACTGGATACTGGAGGCCCAGAAGCGTACTTGAAGCCCAGTCGAATTAGGTCAAAGCCTCCGAATCCCTATCTTATTCGGTTGTAAACTGTAAACCCTAGCGAGGTGCCTCATATATAAACCTCCCTAGGGTATCCTAAGGACTTACGTTCCTTCATACACCCCTTCAAGCGACTCGCTGCTTAGACGCCGAGCTCGCCGCCATGGTAACTCGCTCTCTACTAATCTAATCTAGCAGGAGTAGGTCTTTACCCTCCGGGGTGCCGAACCTGGATAAATCCATGTGCATCCGCCCCCATCTCGCACCACAGATGGCCGCCAGCTCTCGCCCCCGATTCAATCAATCGTTGCCTACTACAGCGACGGCCGTGGCCATTTCCATGACATTGTGCATGGCACTCATTGTGCCAAAGATTATCAATACATCTTCAATATGTTGAAATGGAAAAGAAGATCTAACGGTTAGCAATGTTGGGATTTGCCGTTCTTGATCCAACGGTTAATGTTAAAATTTATTCATATACTATATAGTGGTAATATAAGATAGGATATAACATATCCAATCTTGATAATTGTTAAGTGGTCTGAACAGTGGCTCACGACGAATCACTGAGCCGCTTGCACTAGGTTCTAGAACCATCATATCTCCCATATTAAAAAAAAACATGTCAGCCTTATGTATATAATTGCAGATGGCCTTCAAATGTTAATACATGCATTGCCCGTATATACATACTAGTCATAACACTATAGTGTGTGATAACCTTTGAACATTGACCGCTAGATTAAGACTGGTAAATCCTAACATTGTTAACCATTGGATCTTCTTTAGCATTATAGCATGTAGAAGATTCTATTGGTAGTCTTAGCAAAATGAACGTTATGCACAAAACTCAAAACACACTTCTCTATAATTTTTATAGAGCATGTTACCAAAAAACAGAGTATTAGGTAGCTAGTAAAGATTGATTTCTACATGATATAAAGTATAAGAACCAAATATACACTCGACACTTCATGGATCTATTATAATTACTTTTCGAGCATTATCTATTACATGTTTATGATATGTCATACTTCTATTATCTTAGTCTCACAAGCAAGGCACGTGCAACTTACTAGTACTACTAGCATTTAACGTGGATGAAAAACATGGAAAACCATCTCACGTGTCTCCTTCTGGAAAAATTCAAGAGAAAACACATGCTTAAAAGTATGGCATGCCATTCAACCTCTTACTAAGAATATCCATGCCAAAAAAATTGATCACCTTTGAAAAAATCAAGAAAAAATAATTTCCACAAAAAATGCTAAATGTTAATTTGGAAAACATTTAAAAAACTAGTTTAGTAGTTTTCCTTCGTATGCGCAAACATTCTTGTGTTTCAAGAAAAATGATCATGGGTATGCCCATATCCACATCATAGTTTGCAGATTTACAAGTAATCCCACCAAACCAGGGACAACATCTTATTATATGTGGTGACTAGGCTAAATTCTAGAGTAGATAACTCATTTCTAGTGGAGTAACATATAGGTAGAAATTTTATTCATGATAGGTGTAGACCCGCTGATGTCGTTTCCATATCTAGCTAGTAGACGATGGCGCATCATGTCATGTTAATTAAACAATGTTGGTTCTGGTAGTTTCCAACTTTTATGAACATAACATTTTTTTTAATTTCATCCTCTTAACGACTTTATGTCAATTTAACAAATTCTTGATCTACAAGTGTGTCATAGCTTTCTTTTAGATTTTTCGAAAACCATTTTTATTTACCCGTGAAGACACTCTATATAGAACATCTAAAGTTTTATAGATTTCAACTTCTTGCTAGGAATTTTTATGAGGGCAAATTTATCGTTGTTTTGGAAAAATAAATAAAACTAATTAACCAAAATATTTTTGGGGAAAACTAGCACATGTCGCTATCTTACATGTACAGGTTCCATGAAAAATTCTAGACATGAATTTTTATTATTTTTGAAAAAACATGGTTCAATGTATGGCCCCATTCAACTTCTTGCTAGAAATATACATGACGAGAAATTCGACACCCTCTTAAAAAATTTAAGGAAAATATTATCTTACCACTATATAGTGTACGGATAACTTTGAATACTGACCGTTGGACCAAGACTCACGAATCCCAACATCGCCAGCCATTGGATCTTCTTTCCTATTCTAGAATCTAGAAGATACTATTGATATTCTTTAGCACAATGTACACTATGCACAAACCTCAAACACACTTCTCCATCATTCTAGAATCTCTTTTCCGTCATTTTGCTAGACCATGTTACCAAAGAATTCAAGTATTAGGTATAGCTAATAAACATTAACTTATGCATGATATAAAGTACAAGAACCAAATATACACCCATAATTTGTGTATTTCGATCAAATTTATAATTTTTTTGAGCTTTACCTATTATATAATCTTACCACACTATATAGTGTATGTGTAACTTTGATCTTTGACCATTTGATCAAGACTGGCAAATCCCAACACTTCAAACCATTGGATCTTCTATCCATGCTAGCATCTAGAATATTTTATTGATAGTCTTTAGCACAATGAACGCTATGCACAAACCTCAAAACACACTTCTCAATAATTATAGAATCTTCTTCGTCATTTCTCTAGAGAATATTGAGTAATAGGTAGCTAATGGTAGTAGGTTGATTTCTACAAGAACTAAATATACACCTGATACTTTATGGACGTGCATCAAAATTATAATTATTGTTTCAACTACACCTATTATAATTTTATATATATAAAATAGCACGTGTAACTTACTATAGTCGTAGTACTCCATGCAAGATACGTACTACTCCATCTCGGAGTACTCACTCTATTTTTGATTATAAACCTAGAGACCTTTTTAAAATTGTTTGAGATTATAAGCCATATCTCATTAATTGTTCTCTCTTCACCAATGCATTTTTTATTTTTCTCTCTCTTCTCTGATGTAAGTGAATCTATTAGTGCACGAGGAAATAATGAGATAGAATAATTAAGTTTCTTGGTTTTATCAACTTGGCTCTCTATCCTATAAGGCTGCTCATAGTGGGGAGTAACTTAGAGTGGTAACATGCATATGTTATTAATCTAAGTTACTGCCTTCATATTGGGTAGTGTGATAAGTGTAGTAACATAAGTAGCAAACCTTATTTATTATTTTGTAGAAACATTTTGCATTGAAAAGTGTGATGTGATGGTAACATATTATGTCACTCTATTTTCTTTTCTCTTCATTAATTGCTTATTACATCATCATTTTTCCTCATAGGCATCAATGTTACCACTAATGTTACTCCCACTATGACTAGCCTAAGACTAGTCACAATAGAGAGTATCATATAGTAGTATCATGTATATAATACTAGTATGTGATACCATCTCCATAATGCGCAGTACTACTATCATGTAGTAGTATCATAGTCTTAGTGCATTTATTATTTCGTACTCCCTCCGTTTTAAAATATAAGATGTTTTAGCTTTGTGAAAGAGTATATCTAGACCCCTTTTAGTGTGTAGGTTCACTCCAAGACTAAATGAACCTACACACTAAAAGAGGGTTGGATACACTCCTTTAACAAAGCTAACACATCTCAGTTTTGAAACGGAGGGAGTAGAATCTCAAGTAACATTGTGTACAAGATTTATTTGAGATTATTTTTCTATGATACAGTATCTACCTATGATACCAATACAATCTCTTTCATCATTAATTGCCATGACACATAAGCATTTTCCATGCATGTAAGGCATGATACGTACCACATATGATACCCCCATTAGGGCTAGTCTCATCCCAAATAGAGGTAGAGTAGTACTAGTACCTCCATCCCAGAGTACTAGTACTTAGCCTTGCACGTAGCCCTAGATCGTTAAAGCGACATGTACACTGGGTCAGAGGGAGATAATTAAAAACTAATCCACACCTATTCCTTACTAGGGGAACACAAAGCTTCCCTAGTTTTCTCTATGCCAGTCTCTTCCCAAAGAAGGTATCTGCTCATGCCCGTTGAATTTGGATGGACGGACGATATTGCCTAGAGTGAGACGAGGAGTCTAGTACTCCTAGTATTTAACTAGTACAAGTATCTCTCGCTCCCTCTCATCAACCCTCTCAGATCTGCGCTCCCTCACTGCTCTCTCGCTCGGTCTCAAAATTCCTCTCAGATCCGCCGCAGTTGAAGAAGGCGGCTCTATGGAAGATGAGTGGTTTGAAGCTACAATCGATATGAGTGAAGTGAGGAAGGTCTTCAACCATAGGATGTGTTCTAAAATTGTTCGTCGTCCCACATACATGGTTATTACTTCTTTCTTCAGGATGTTTTCCATACGGGTTCGATACAACTCTTGTTTTTGGGCTAAATCTCTTTTCCTTGCACGAGCAGTGCTTTGGCAAGGCCATGGCGCACATTGCATGTGCACAATGTGTTGGAAAATTGTCCGATGGCCAGTGCTCGATATGTGAGTACGGAGGCATCTTCAAACTAACCACTATTGTGGATCGAATGTCCTCAAGAATGTGGCTCAAGTGCAGCAACAAAGGGTGCAACATGACTGGCAGCTTCTTCGAGTTCATCGAACACCAAACAGCGTTCCCGCATGGGCAAAAGCCGACATAGGTTCTTGACAAAAAATAACCGTATGATATTTGGGTCTCGATGTGTGTGTTGATTTCGTCTAGAGTATGGTTAGTTTTTGCCGTGGTTGTGGAGTACCTATACTAGTTATGTTATATAAATAAATTGAATCATCATCGCATCCACATAGTTTCTCTCTTTTACCGATAATAAGGGGAAGTACCACCAGCCTGTGCATCCACATAGTTGCTCTCTTTTAGCGAAAAAGCTTGAAAATTCATATAACTTGGGTGGCTGCCACAACGTATGCAAAAATCGGTGCCCAAACCACTTTTCATCCATCCGGCACCGATGACTTACGCTGCACAGCCGATGCCACAAAACAAATTCAAGGAACCGGAGCAGCTACCTACTCCGATGTTCAAACTTAGCGTATGTTAAAATATTGGTCTTCCATGTCTATCTCAACAACCCTTCCTCTATTTAACGCAGAGCCAACAACCATCCCTTTGGTTAGGTTAAGTTAAATGATTTTTTTATCAATGTGGGGTCTCTTTATTTTCTGCAAAGCAATGCCCTCCATTGTGGAGATTGTGCCACAAAAACATTATTCGGCATCGGTTCAGAATAGACCAAGATTTATAAGTTTGGAGAACCAATTTCAAGGATTTGGTGTTGTAGTTCGATTTACCTTTTCCCAACAAATTCAAGGTTTATTTTAGACTTCCCCTAAATAGAACCATGAAGAGAGGACGAGTCAGGGCTCACGTTGGGGAGTGACGAGCTAGAGAGGGCTTGCCTTCAAGCAGTCCACTCTCACCATTTCCCCTGGCCTCTTCCCCCTCATACAGGCCAGTGGCAAAGAACCCAAATTAAAACCAAGTCCCCACCATCGACTAGCCCCCGCCCCCACCCCCACCCCCAAAAAAATTCCCAAATGGCGGCGGCACCGCAACTGGAGCGCTCCTCATAGGAGCACATCATCGAGTATGCCCTCATGCCTTTCATGCCTGCTGCGTCTCCATAGCCTCAACCGACTTCTCCATCATCAAGCAACAATTAGTTGACGAGGCAATGCCGTACACATTGACACTGGAGATTTTCTTCTCGAGGATGTACGAGCGTAGGAGGATGGCTGGCTCCATCCTAGACCCTCTAGAGGAGGACGATGTCGCGACCACACCATGCGAAGAGGAGGTGTTGAATCTTAGCCTTCCTCCTAGCAAGCTACGAAGAGCGAGCAAGGTCATGGGAACTATGCGCAAGGTTCTTGGCCGTGTATGGCTGCTGAAGAACCTGCAACTCATGGCGGAGGAGTGGGACATCATCATACCGTACGACATTCTCCACTAGCTCTGGCATGAGGCGTGTATGTGGGTCAACGGGTTCCACTTCGACCTAACCCTCAGCGTGGATCTCCGGCTCATCGTCAACCTGTCGGTGCTTCAAGACAGTTGGTACCTAGTTGAGAAGGAGGATGGCCACTACAACATATGCATGTAGGCGTTGTCGAAGTGTACAACAGTGCATCTCGGGGGATGCAACCATCCGTACCACCGCAAGTGCATCTTCACTTGGTTTGAGACAAATGCTAGCTGCCCTATCTACCAAGACAATGTTCTTGCCCATCTCAACTGACACCAGGTGCATATGCCCCCTTCTGTATGAAACCTGGTCCTATGGTTGCTAATTAATTAATGTACTAAACCAATATATCCGCTATATGCCAAGTGAACCTATTCTACATATGTTTGCACTTGTCGAATTAAGCTTAATCCAATTTAGATAGGGAAAACAATTAGTCTAGGATTACAATGCAATAGGAAATTATCATCATGTCTCATACATTTTACAAAGAGAAAACCATAACGAATCACTGTTCATCGTCTCACTGCATAATATGAAACAACAGTCTAATCATCATCACCATCATCGCTTTCAGCACCACCGCCTTCTGGATCCACATATTCTGACTGGGTTGGATCTTTTCCCCCTTGCCATTCATCATACATGTCCTGGGATTCATCTGGTAGAACCAGTTTATTCCTATCTTTGTTGACTACACTAACCTTGATAGTGAAATCTACTTGTCAATCATGCACAGAGCCACCTCTGGTAATCAAATTTTCATCGACGTCAGCCAGTTCAGTTACCATACAACCACTGGGATCATCTTGGTGGGCAACATCTATGGTGACTGGATCGTCATCCTCCTTTACATCATAGGTGCTCATTTCCTCAAACTTTTGCACATATTGCCATTCGTTATTATCTCTGTCATCTAAGAATATTACCTTGGAAGCTTGAGTTACCAAACTATAAGGTTCCTCCTTGTACCACTCAGCAGTAGTATTGATTGATATGAAATTTCCATCATTTCTGGGGCCTCTTTTCTTGTTTGGATCTTGGTCATACCAATAACACTTGAATAGAACCACAGATCAACCACCAGTCTTGTCGTTATAGTTTGAATCAATAACCTCCTTTCTACGATCATAATGATCATAGTCCTCTGACTTCTTCATTTTGGCTATCAAGTTCTCTCCACTGGTCGTGATGCCACTCTTTTGTGTCTTCAAATGTTTCTCATGCGCATAAGTGATGTAGTTGATACCATCGTCATTGCAAGCTGAAGTTGTCTGCACCCGCTTTGATGGACCACGTGATAGGGCATAGAGACCCTCACTAACATCGCCCGGATTCTCTTCACACAACTTTGTGATCTACGGTTATACAAAATAATCAAGAGGTTATCTCATGTGCACAATTCATATGCAATTCAAAGTTCAATTGAACATCTTACATGATTCCTAAACCATTCCTGAAACCCACCCCCACATACTGGTGCAACATAATCTTTTCCTCTAGTTCCTTTAAATAACCTACAAAAATGATACTCAAGTAAGACATCTGAACATATCTTGCTACAAGTTTCATTTCATATATGTGAGAATATGTATGAATAGTACTCGCAACAAAGTTTTCAGATTCATCAGCATTATTCAGCACATACCAAGTAAGTTGGTCATATTCGTGCTGCATTAATGTTCTATGTTCCTTCTTTCCTACTAGGCGAACACCATGGTTAAAAACAGATTTTTCAACTTCTTCAATTCTACCACCCAGATTGGATCTTGTTTTACGATCCGGAATGTATCTTGAGCGAAATGCAAATGCTTCAGCAGCAATATATGCCTCTGCAATACAAGCCTCTGCTCTAGCCTTGTTCCTAACAGTACCCTTGAAAGTACAAAGTCGACATTCTATAGGGTACATCCATCCATACTGTACAAGACCTCTATAAAGTGCATCTTCAGTCAGATGAATAGCCAAATGCACGATCACATCAAAGAAGGCTAGTGGATCTATCAGCTCAATCTTGCACATGATTTCTGCTATGTCTGTCTAAAGATGTGCTACAACTCTTCTGTCTAGAGTTTTGCTACAGATTTTCCTAAAGAACTTTCCTAACTCTGCAAGCACGCTGTACAAATCCTTGTTCACTAAACCTTTAATGCCAAGAGCTAAAATACTTTGTAGTAGGATGTGGCAATCATGAGTTTCAACCCTTGGAGCTTGTTCCCTTCTACAATGACAGAATTTGCAATGTTGGAAGCAAATCCAGATGGGAACTTCCCACCTCACACGAAGTCACAAAATAGTACACTTTTATTCATCGGCAAGGTAAATTCCGCACCTCGAAATTTGTAATGTTTTTAATGCCCTTATCAACCGTATCTTTAGGATGCAGCTTCAAGTTGTTGTTAACGTTGAGTTTTTCGCAGTCAAGCGTAGCATTATAGCTATCTTTTGTCCTAGATGGAATGTTGAGTAATGTGCGTATAATGCTGTCACATATATTTTTCTCCATGTGCATGACATCAATATTATGTTGAAGCTTCTTACCAGCCCAATACGGCAAGTCCCATAGTGTGGATATGCGCTTATAAAATATTCTTGGTTCCTTTTCCTTCCCTTGGGCATCTGTTCCTACTTCTTCCGCTCTCTTCCTTTTGGATGTTTCTCCTACTATCGGTGCATCTTATGTATTCTTTCTTCTACCTCATTTGGCAGCTGGTTGTTTTCTTGATATGACATTTCTAACCTTTTGTAGATGCGCCTATAACTCAGTTGTAGTGAACTTTTGTGGTGCAGTGCCATATTCAGTCCTCTTCGCATAGAACTACAATTTTTGAAGTTTTTCAGAATTTGTGGCCTTTAGAAAGAAAAACGTGGCGGCCAAGGAAGCCATTCTTATTTTGTAGCCTCATTGTGACCTATTTTGTCTCACAATGAACATCTGTGTGATATAACCTGTTGTCACTCTGCCTGAAATAGTGCCAAGAGCTAGAAAATCATGGGTGCATAATAGCACAACATCACACATAGGGAACTTGGCATCTTCAGGTTTGCTGATAAGGATATCAGGAGTCATGACACCCTTCCATAGTTCCTGCAAGTATCATATAAGAGGCTGCAAGAATAGATCAAAATCCTTCCCAAGTGATTTGGGACCCGGGATGAGTAAAGCTAGCAAGCAGTTCGACTGATCAGTGCATGCCTAGGGAGACAGGTTGTAAATTGTAACAAGTACTGGTCACATGCTATATGAGTTAATCATGTTGCCAAATGGGTTAAATCCATCTGTAGCTAGGCCAAGTATTAGGTTCCTTAGATCCGCAGCAAATCCTGGATGAGCCTTCTTAATGTTCTTCCATTCATCACCATCAGCTGGATGTCTCAGTAAGTAATCGTCTGGCTTGAGAATCTCTTTGTGCCATCTTGTTTCCTTAGATGTTTGTTTTGACTAAAACAACCTTTGTTCTAACTGAAACAACCTCTTCAATCTATTTATAATTGAAAAATATCTTAGAACCTTACGAGGATCTTTATTATTTTTATCACCATTTTCCATCCTTATTCGTTATATACGGGGCATTCATTGAGGTTTTCATAATCCTCCCAAAATATTGCATAGTTATTTGGAAAAAATAGATCTTCTCATATGATATCCCAAGTACCTTGATGTACTGTTTCATCTCATAAAAGGATTTTGGCAGTTCTTCCCTAGGTATTGACTCGCTATGCCCTTAATCACTAAATCGAAAGCTTTATTGATAATCTTTTTGCACAACTTTTCCTTAATAATTTCATTACGAGTTCAAATCTTGAGATACCAGAATCAGGGTCCACTGAACACTTGGCATATTCTATTAGGTTGGAGAAATGTGATCTTTTAAGAGAAGGAGCAACTTTTTGCTTGTAATGGGGTACATGTCCCTTAATATACCAGAAAGGTCCTCATCCTTGATCTGATGAGCTTTAGGCGGATTAGCATCAGGTAGAGGATCAAGAACAAGATGATCATATGGTTCACTATGTTTAGTCCACCAAATATATGTGCATTGCATCCAATTAATGAATATATGGTCTGCGATTATGCTCTGACTCGACTTTTCATAATTAAGATATTGTTGGCATGGGCAAAACACATCCGAGTCACTGTTATGCTATCTAACAAACTTCATGAAGTCATCAACACCTTCCCAATATATAGGTGTTGCTTTTTCCCTTTAGTATCCAATATTTGTCCATCTATTGAGGACAGAGATGCTTAGAAGCTTTCAAGATATTTCATCAAATATGTTGATTACAAATCTAATTAAGCAAATATATCTGAGCAACCTGATCGAATATAGAACTATAAATTCCACATAAATTTAGCCTATTTCATAAATTGAGTGCAGAACTATGTTACATATTGGAGACAATAGATCGACCGAGCTCAAAATGCCAACCAATTCGAACAAACTGATCAAGTGCAGAACAATGTCAAACGAACAGATTGAGTACGAGACGAATTCTAGGGAATGATTCAAGCAAACTAAGGAAATTATAGGCATACCGTGGGGATCGAGCAGCTGACCGTCGGCCTGTGTGCATCTAGAGAAGAACGACACCGCTAGCAATGTTGTCAGGCTACCCCGACTGATAGACAAAGTGTGAATGTTTTGGTGGGCGGCATGTGGTTTTGACCACCTATGCATCTCTAGAAGAATGGCGCAAAGAGACAGTATATGGATGTTGTAGTGATGGCATGAGTAGGAAAGTTTTGGCGCACGCGGGGTATGTGTCCTGGTTGTCAACAATTTTCACGCAAAATATCTACCAAAATTTTCTCCCTTGTTTTTTCTCCTTGTTGAGGTCTGTAGTTTTTATTACTAAACCCATGAAATTAGCCTATCAGGCCCAAGCATAGCCCAAAACCTTCCAATTCAGTCTTTTCATTGTCTTGTGACCACTGACCATAGACCATTCAATTTCGGAGTGAGCCATGGAATATAGCCCATGAGAATAGGGCATCTGCCCCCAGTTAGCCCAAAATATTTTTAATTCGGCCTTTATGGGCATTAGCCCCTTCGCCAACCCCCCAAATAAGCTCTACCTGCCTATGTTTTTGTGTAGAAACTACTGCATTATGTAGTAGTTTTTAATTGAGCTGCTAGGGGAGCCGCCTCAATATTTGAAGGGATATAAACATGGACAAAGAAAGTCTTTTTAAGGAGAGAAATTCGTAAGTTATAGTAATACTAACATCTCTAGGGCATGAAGTGTTTCTTGCAAAGTAGCAAGGCATGCAGTTGACCGCTTCTGAGGTCTCGACTTTGAATCCTAGGCACGCTCTTTGTGTTATTATAGATAAACATTTTTTGTATGTTGAGGCTGACATCTGGGACCCAGGTAAATGCATGCTCCATCTAGCAATGTTGACAATGTCAAAACGGCTGACTCGACCTGAAAAAACAGTCCAACATACACATACCTCTTTCAAATTGAGGCTAATATCTGGGACCCATCATACACACTTTCCTGCATAGTGGAGGCTGAGATCTGGGAACTAGCAATGGACTAATGTCAAAACAGTGAACGCGGCCAAAAAAAGTCCACCATACACATGTTTCATTTACAGGGAGGCTAACATGTGAGACCCAATAGCACAATCTTATAGAGATGCTCCATCAAGCAATGTTGCCAAGTTTGAAACAGGGAGACGCGAGCGAGAAAAAAGTCCAGCGTGCACACATTTTTTATGATGAGAGGCTGACATGGAGGGCCTAGCAGCCTGAATAAACAGCTGATGTAGTGAGCAACGTTATCAATTTCGACCCAAAAAAACAGTCCAACATACACACGCATTTTCATGGTTAGGGAACTGCTTTTTTTAGCGGAGGGTCAAGAAACTGCTGAGCACAGCCTAGTGAAATTTGAGAAAGGAGCCGATGGAGCATAGGCTAGAACATTTTAATTCAGCCTTTTCAGGGTCAAGGGACTTCTTAGCACAACCTAGTGAAATTTAAGAAAGGAGCCCATGGAGTATAGAGCATGTAGATGGACCATGTAGCATAGCCCAAAATCGTTTTAATTCGGCCTTTTGAGCATTGCACCCACCTCTTAAAAAAACTCTACCTCCACCTCTTAAAAAACTACGCCTACCCTTATTTTTAAGAAACTAGTCCATTATGTGGCATTTTATAAATTAAAATACCAGGAGCACTGCTTTTCATTTAAAAAATATTAACATACACACACAAAATCTTTTTAAAAATATTAATACTCCCTTCGTCCCAAAGCTTAAGGCCTATATTGTTTTTTGAAAAGTCAAGCTACGGAAATATTGACCAATTTTTTTGGAAAAACTATCAAAAACTATAATATTTTATAGATACCATGTGAAAGTATATTGCATGATGTATCAAAGGGTATATATTTCATATTGTAAATATTAATATTTTTTTCTAAAAACTTAGTCAAACTTTAGATTGTTTGACTTTTTCAAAGAAAATAGGCCTTAAGCTTTGGGACGGAGGTAGTACATAACTTGAAGGTACTAAGGAAAGAAAATAGGCCTTAAGCTTTGGGACGAGGTAGTACATAACTTAAAGGTACTAAGGAATGTTTAATAATATATTTTTTATAAATATCTCTGGTATAGGGGCACATACACAATTTAAATCTATTGGAAGTCTTGAGTTCAAATCCCTTGTGCGTACATATATATATATCTTGGGTTTACATTTTTTCTTCTAGTAATATTGCATTACGGAGAGGCTCACATTGCGAACCCACCAGTCTGCAGCATCCCTCGAGTTTAATGGTCGAGTTTGAAAAAAAAGTTAAATACTTGTATAGAGAGGCTAACATCAAGAACCCAGCCGCTAGAACATACAAGGCTGCATTAGGGACCCACAAGTCAGAACATACCAGAGAGGCTGATATGGGGGCTCCAGCAGCAACACCATACACGGCTGCCGCATCGAGCAACATTGCAAAGGTCAAAACAGCGGACGCGGCTGAAAAAAATGTCCATCATAGACATGTTTCATTTATAAATAGAGCTCCTTGTGGGATCCACCAGCGTGACCTTATACAGGTGCTGCATTAAGCAACGTTTCCAAGTTCAAAACAGGGAGGTGCAAGCAAGAAAAAATTCTAATACACACACATTTCTTCTAATGAGAGGCTGATATGTGGGGACCCAGCAGCCTGAAAAATGGCTGATGCAGTTAGAAATGTTATCAAGTTCGAAACACGGAGACACAAGCAAAGAAAAAAAGTCAATCATACAACCGATGCTTATATTGAGAGGCTATCATGTGGGACCCAGCTGCGTGACCAAACGGCAAATTCGTTGAGCAACGCTATCCTAGTTTGGAACAGGATAACACTGGAGAAGAAAAAAATTACATCAAACCCACGATTCTTCTAATGTGAGGATGACATAAGGAACCCACCAGCCTGAATAGACGACTGATGCAACGAACAACGCTATCAATTTTGCAACACAGAGGGGCGACCAAGGGAAAAAATTCTATCATACACACATTTCTTATAATGAGAGGATGACATGTGTAGCCCAACAGCGTGATTAAATAGTAGATGCATCGAGAAGCGCTATCAAGTTTGGAACATGGTAGCATTAGTGAAGGAAAAAATTCTATCATACATACAATTCTTCTAATGAGAGGCTGACATGTGAGACTGAGCAGCCTGACTAAATGGCAGACGCATCGAGCAATGTTATCGAGTTCAAATCAGGAAGACGCGACTGAAAAGTATGGTCCGCTAGAGACACTGACGTTCAGGACCCACACGTCTCAAAATACTTCAGCGAGTCCACATCGTGCGAGGAACCGAAAATCTTGTTTCTGCCACGCGCTGGCTAAGCTTCCTCCATGTTTTTAGAGGTTTCGTCATAGTAGAGGGCCACGAAACCAGAAAAAAAGTTTTCCATCAGCCATATTCGAGCCGAGAAATTCTTCGCGGAAGACGCGCCTTCTATGATGACCGACGGGCCAAGTCGTTACGGACGGAAACTTTCTTGTAGTGACATCCTTGTGGCTGGGAGGAAGCAAACAAAACACCCCATCTATCGCAAAATCATCAGTCAGCCAGTTTCCCATGGCATCCACTAGATGAACATGGATATCTTCCATGGTGTCTAAGTGGCTTTCTAAGATGGAGTTTTCTTCCATTTTGGTGGAAGTAAACTCTTCCATGTACTCATATCGCATGCCCCTGATCTAAGCTGGGAACATGCACTTTAATCCATCGAGCAAATCAATTGTGTCGATTTCATGGAAGTGCACCCTCAAGACAAATTTCATGGCATGGATGATGGTGTACTTGACGGTCATGAAGGTGTCACGACAGGCACGAAAAATCACATCTTCTCCATCATAGGAGTCATTAGGGAAGTATTCTAGTGGTTCACGAAGGACTTAGAGAAGATGATTTTCTATGAGGATCTCTTGATACATTGGTACCAATCTATAAAATTTGACCATCTAGCTTAAGTTTCTCCCCGTTCATAAATGGACCAAAGGTGTCCTAAACTCGGGTAATGGCCATGATCTATAAAACATTTGCAAAGACTTAGACTATGTCCATAATACAAGTTCAAATTTGTAATCATATTAACAATTGAGCCCCCACTTAAACTATCATCCCTGATCATCACGGCCTTTGATACAGCTACCAGGGTGGACTATATCCGTCAATCACACCATTCATGTGACTCGTGCTTGATCTTTCGATCTATTGTGTTTCAAGTCCATGTATGTACATGTTAGGCTTGCCAACTCAAACTTAGTGTATTCGAAGTGCATACATGGCTTGCACTCACCATATGTGAATGTAGAGATGTCTATCACCCGATCATCACAACCTGCTTCATAACGACATACTTTTTGGTGGTCCACACTAATGGGAGAACACTATGTTGATATTAATTAGGAATCATCTTATTTGATGCTACTGTTGTGTATCTAATACTAGCAAATGAACAAGATGCACACAAAGAATTAACATCACATGTAATCTATATGTGATATGGCATGGTTGTCTTCGTGCTCCTTGATATCCGTCAGGTTCTCTGACATGACCTCCATCTTGCGACCAATTTGACGCCAAGTCCATGATGCCACCAGCCTTGTCGTTCATCATCGTGATGACTACTACTATACAACTTAGTAATAGGAAAGTAAACTACTTTACCTTGTTCACGACTATAACCATATCACATCTGAGCCCTTCCCTACAACATTAAGTTAAACACCAGTACTTTACCTATTGATAGTTTTACGTGGCTATTAGGATTTTTCAATACAATCGTATCTACCTACGAACCTCCAACCACAACATGGGTCCAATATTTGTCTATACTACACCTCTTTCAGGGCCTTCCATTGTAGATTCTATATCAACTACTATGAGAATGACATACACCCGCATAGCCACTTATACAGTACAAGCCGTATGTTGAGCGTGGAACCAGTCTCATGGAAGATTACGTGTAAGGTCGGTCCGGGCCTCTTCATCACACAACACCTTGATATAAATAAATACACATGGGAGGGTAACAACTAGAGGATCATTGCCCACAATCAACATGTGTCTATCCGTACTAGCATACTATTCATAGATCAACTCTGATACCACTCAAGGGGTTCTGTGGCAGAAAACAAAAAAATTCCTACGGACAGAACACACCTAGCTAGCATCTATCTAGGAGTAATGCAGTAACGAAGAGAATACAACGATAACATACCCTGGTAGACCATAAGTGTATAATGCTCTCGCAAGAACGTGCATGATGTATTCGTACTCATCCGACCTCAAGTTCACGAAGCTCCTCTCAAGTCACGGTCCTTGTACAATGATCCAGTTCCACAAGTGGCAACACCCTTAAGGTATCGCACATGTACAGTGCAAGATGACGAATCCCATATCTCTATTACCTACCAAGATTGCAGAAGTAGATCTCCTAGCCATAATCACTGCAGCACAATGGCATGCCACATCGTTGTTATCTCTTTGATGTATAGTCCTTCCAGGGACCGTGCCACCACAAAAGGCAACGAGAGAGAGAGAGATATTTATATTCTAAGGAAAATTGCCTTAGAGAATTATTGGATGATTATTCCCACCCTATGCCCCTTTATATAGGAAAAAGTTGGGCACACAGTCCCCTAAAGTCCTGGGGTGGGACTAAAGAAGAGGTGAAACACCTTTCGGTTCACTCCGAACAACTTCAGATCCTCCCAGAACGATTTCCGATCTCTCTTGGAACACTTTCGGTTTCTCTCTTCTATTTCTTCTATGATTCCATCAATTCCAGAACGATCTCTTAAGTGTGTTACCGTACTATTCGGGAATGGCATAGCCATGATCGAGATGATCTCGGATCAATGATCAAAACTAGGACCAGGATGCCCATAATGAACCCTGTGCATTCCAGAATGTCAACATCATTTTAAACCATAAACATCGAATCCAATTCCCTTGTTACATCGATATCTGACTTGTCCGAGATCTAATCATTGGTATCATAATACCTCATGCAATCTCGTTTCCAACAAGTCCTGCTTTACTCGTTCTCGTGATATTCCATCCCCATGACCTCATATGATGGTCGAACTTATGGATGTAATTCATCGAGTGGGCCTAGTGTATCTTCCCATCACATAGGAGAACAAATCCCGATCTCGATACATACGCCTCAACATGCCCCTCTGGAATACCTAACATACACCTTTATATTCACCCAGTTACGGTCATGATGGTTGATGCAGTCAAAGCAGCGACCGGTGACAGTGATTAAATATGATCTCATGGTCTAAGGATTAGGACACATTGTTTCTGACAATTGCAACTATGAATTTTGTTACTTGATTGTATTGCCACAATAATAGGTCCATAATATCCTTCACATCATTTCTAGATGATATGACTTCATTGTCAGTTGGCATAAATGCACCATGATCAGGAAACCTTGATAACCAGCTGCCCAATGAACTAGTTGAACTGAGGCTACTAGGAACTCCTGGTTTGTTTACATATCACACATGTATCAATGTTTCCGCTTGATACAGTTATAGCATGATATAAAACTATTATGATCTGTTGAGATATGATAATAAACCCCTTTATTTTTTGCTTGTAGGGCATATCACCTTCACCTTATGCTTGCTTATTTTGTGTATTCAAGTATGTCTAAGTGTTTGGCACATCATTTACTTGTGTGTTTTGTTTAGAGCCTCTAATACATCTAGATGCTATCTTATTTGGATCTTTTCGAGTGCTTAATGGAACATCCCATATTGGGGGTGTGATATTCCTTGCGCATCTCTCAAAACTTAAAATATGTGTACATGGGTACTACTAGTTGGTATTGATATTGAAAGATTATCTTGTCACTATGCGGCATGTCATACTCATGAGAAATTCAAATTCTAAATGTCCATTAATTATCTCTAGTTGAGATTGGTTTGCCCCATGTTGAGAAGAATTGAATATCACACCATATGGGAGTAATATTCTTCTTGTTTCATATCATAACCTAGGAAATGTGAACATATGAGGTAGTGCCACTTAGAGTTGATATTGTTAAATTATCTTTTTCCTAGGTGGCATCGTAGCTCAAACAAAATTCCATTTTGTTAAAATCTTTTTTTGCTCATCTTTTTGGTCTTTGTGTGAGTAAGAAATTCTTGGTCCGACTTTCCTCAAAAGCATATATTTATATTGTATTTGGTAGACCATTTGCTTCAAGTTATTCTAATCATTGCTTTGCATGATTGCGTGACTAGTTGAGGCTATTGAGAATCTCTCTTTATGTATAGTGCTTAATCTTTATATTCTATCCTATGATATTTACTGTGAAGTTGATTTTTATTATCCTTGCAACATACCCACAAAAATTTATTCCAATACATTCATTGTCTTTGACAATTGATATACTTGTGCGTGGTAGCATTTGTGGATCATCTTATCCTTGGATTTCGCCTCTTATTGCCTTATTTTCATTCCAAGAAATTTGTTGTGGCTCCCATTATCTTCCTTGCCTTTTGAAAATCTCTTTGATTATGTTTCTGATTATTATGAAATGTGTTTTAGTGGAAGATAAACCTTTTCTTCTCGGTACTTTGTGCCATTGTGGAAAGTTTTAAGGGATTTGGTTTATTTGTTGAAACCCTGCTCTTTTAGGAGTATATTATCTCATTCCTCTGTACTTTTTTATTTGCTTGAATGAGATAAATATTTGAGCATATGTGTTTTTATTTCATATTCTATGCTAAATAGTTTTTGCTTAGTTTATTTCTTGAACTTTGCTGAAAAATCTTGTGTTGAATTGATTCTTTGATATAGTTTGAAAGACAAATGTGTTTTGTCACACCTCGTATACCTTCTTGAATATTTTGGTGTTTTGTCCAAATTATATATTCTTTGGATCCTGAAAGCCTTATACATGCATGTTTACTAAATGTATATCTTATATCTTGTTTTGATTTATTTGATGCAATATATAGGGTATACTCCATCAAATCCTTAATGGCTAAGATGTGCATGAAATTCAAATTTCATCTCTAAAATATGCACATATTTATATGGAGTGTGTCCTATGTATTGTGGTTAGTCTAACCACTTTGGACCAATAAGTTTGGGTACCAAGATGTATTTGAATGTGTTTAGGTACATTGGAGATGCAATGGGTGCTTGTCTCATCTATAAGTAATGTGTTGTCACCACATGATAATTGGAGATAAGCTAGGATGATGAAACAATTCTTGATGGGGATATGCCAATGGGAGTATGCGTAGAAGGAAGATTCGACTGGTCAGGACTAGAACGAGTGGGCCTGCTAGCACGGCGGCTGGAAGGAGGCTTCGGATGAAACCCGACAACTGAAGATGGAGGCCCAAGACTCTAGCTAGGCCTAGTTGGATTAGGTCAAATCCTCTAAAACCTAAACTGATTCGGTTGTAATCCTGTAAACCCTAGTGAGGTCACTCTATATAAACCTCCCTAGGGATTTCATTGTACTTACATCCTATTAGCTACCCCATCCAAGCTACTCACTGCCTAGCCACCGAGCTCGCCGATCTTGTAATCCACTCGCCGATAATACAATCTAGTAGGAAGTAGGTCTTTACCCTACGGGGGGCCGAACCTAGGTAAACCATTGTGTTTTATCCTAATCTCGTTCCGTGGATGGTGACTCGCTCATGCCCCCAATCATATCAATTGCTACCCCTTGTAGCAACTACCGTGGCCATTCCCATGATAGTGGCGCCTACCGTGGGGCTTGGCTAGTCAAGCCTGAGATCTGCGGTGAGAACCTACACTCCAATCGACTGTCCGATCGCCACCGGCCACATGGTTGCTAGCAGTGGATTCCTCTAGATCCCGCCGAGCAACAACATACCAGTGTCACGCCCGGTCACCCATATTGCGGTGATGCCATTCGGCACCATCAACCACTTCGACGAGTTCGCGGGCATTGTCAACCCGGTGGAAATGGCGGGATTCATCGCCACCAATGGATCGCCTCCACGTGATCTTCTCTTGGAGGAGTAGGTCCGCTCCATCACCTACCTCGCCTCCGAATACGACTCGGCCGCAAGCGATGCAGACGGGAGCGACACGGCTCTCCGTGACGACACCAACTCGGTGGCCCCTACTTCGGCTGCCAGATCCATCACTGCCACGTCGCACGAGGACTCCATCACGCGAGTCCCCAACGCTGAGGATTTCGAGGATCCCTCCATCCTCGGGATCTTCGACTCAGATTCCGGATTGGAGTCCCCCGACGAGGCGTGAGCCAGATCGAACCGCTACAACACCATCTACATGGCAGATAGAAGAGCGCATATGGATCCCTTCTCCACACACCTCACACCAACAACAACGATGGTAGAGATCGAGGAATACCACCAACAGCTGGAGGTGTCAAATATCAGGGAGCAGGGCGAGCATGAAAAATTTCACCTCGAGCAAAAAATGGCGTGGGATCTATCTCTCTACCACCAGCGCCGCATCAGGATCCGCCTGAACCCCACCGTTCAAGGATGCTCCCTGAATTTCGATGATGAGCGCGACCCCATACATGTGGCTGAGCTCGAGCACTGATGCAACCCTCCACCAGGCGGCAGTCGCCCAACAGCTGGGACACCCACAAATGGAGCTCCACCACCACCCCAGTGCTCGCCTCCTCCAGAGAAGCCGCGGATCCTGATCGCACCTTAGGATCTCGACGCCAACGGTCTCCCACTTTACTCCACCCTGATGGACAATGTCATCGCGGGGTAGGCTGCAGTCACCAACCTCAACCTTATGGGTGAGGGCAAGCTGCAGGTTAAATACGCTCATGCCCTACTCGCCAGAGCAGTCGAGCAACAATCTGCGAGAGTAGACCAGCCGGGACGGATGTACTCTCGCTCGACTGGCAGTCGCGTGGCTTAGAGAGGCCCAAGGACGGTCGCCAATGTTGCCAACTGCCCGCCACCCAAGCCCTAGTAGCTCCAACCACGGATAACAAATCCCACCGACTCCACCAGCGAGCCAAACCCGGTGCACAACACGGTCGCCGCCAATGGTCAGCTAATCGACGCGCGGACCCACATGGTCAACAATCAAGCCTAGCAAGCTCGCCAGCAACATGACACGAGGAACACCCTCTCTAATTGCAGCAACCGCGAGCCCGAGCCTAGAGGCTCCCTCAGCAGAATCGGGCCACAGTGTTTCAGACCAATGATCCGGGGCGAGAAATACCCCTCCACCTTCAAAGCACCAAAGCATATCGAGAAGTACGACCCCACATATGATCCAGCGGTGTGGATCGACACATACATCAAGGCGATGGGGATCGCCAGCCATACAGATCTACTCGCTGATCGCTACCTCCTCCTGGTGATGGAGGGAGCGACTCATCAACGGATCAACACTCTGCTAGAGAACAACATCAACTCGTGGGAATATATGTGAGACGCCTTCATCAGGCACTTCGAGGGATTCTACATCTGCACCATCACCCTCGAGGACCTCAAACGCTACATCCAGGGACCGCACGAGTTGACTCTCCACTGGGTCCAACGATGGCAGGACCTGTGGATCAATGCTTTCAGCATCCACCCGGACACGATGATCCACTGCTTCAAGAACGTGTGCCGACATGAACCCCTAGTTGCAAGATCAAGAGGGTCTATCGAACGCTCGACAACATCCTTGACCTCCTCGAGATCGCCAAGCGCTACGCGGAGGAAGATAACAACCAAGAGTCAGACGACGAGTCAGGTGGGAGACACCGCTCAGGCGTCCACGACAACGGCAGACACCGCAAACTATGTTATATCAACACCCGCCTCACCGGCAAAAGTCACGGTGACAAAAGAGTCGACTTTGTCGCCAACACCAACTACGGGCAGCGCGACGCAGAGAACTTCCGCCATGACGGAGGAAACGACTGCAACAGAGGCAACTTCCACACCAACAACACCGTGAGGCTGAAATTAGACCCCGCATCTCTGCGTAACCAACCCTGTGTCTATCACAGTAGGGAGGGGAAACCCGCCAGTCACACCACCACTGACTGCCACTTCCTCTAAGAGATCGAGAAGTCAAGGCAAGCAAGGGAAGGCCCCAATAACACCCCCAAGGGACAATGGAAATGCCAGCTGGTTTGGGAACGAAGTCAGCCCGCTACATACATTCACCGGGTTCGGCACCAAGCGTGAGAAGAAGGTGATTGCCCACGCCTTTTCCATCAACATAGTGACACAAGTGGACGTTCCGTGATGGCTCAATTAGCCGAGCAAAGCATCACCTAGTGACGTGGGCATACCTTATAGGTACCCGAGTTTGGTATATATGACCCAGATATGACAGGAGCCCACGGCGTAACCGGGGCCCAATAAAAGATTTGGGTGACCTACGGAGACTCCGATTGCTTGCGACGTAAGATGAAGCTTAAGATAGAAAGTTCAAAGGGACAAACCCTAACTTGTAACCAACTCGACCTGCTAACCGAGACCTAGCCTATCTATATAAAGGCTCGGAGGGGGCGGCGAGGAGGACAATCACAACCCTAGTTTTCCACAACCATCACCAGATTGCATCTATGCACCCCGTGTAACTTTCGACTCCCTCGATAATTCCAAGAGCAGACAAGCAGGAGTAGGGACCTCTACGAGGCCTGAACCTAGGTAAACCTTGCGTCCCTGTGTGCTTGTTTTCTAGCCGATTGATGCCTCCAGTGCTCCCTCCTTCTCCAAAACCCAAGTCCATAACAATGGGCATTGATGAGTTAAATCCTCGTCAATTGGCGCCGTCTGTGGGAAATGGGAGTGCTGATGTCGCGGCTTCTTCGGCCCTGACGACCGTGATCTACAACTCTACAACAACAGAGATTCGCCAGTTCTTCGGCGCCTTCGACTTCACCGTCCACACGTCGGCCACTCGCCCGGCTTTCGAATCCGTGGGCGATGGGATCGGCCTGGCGATCGGGAGATTACGCTTCCAAGTTGGTTAGCTGGGCACACTTCGCCTCCCTGACCAGCCGACGGTCCTCGCGATTGCTCCATCATCGTGGTTTCCACCACCAATCGGAACCCTGAGCGAGCTCAATGCCCCGACAAATAGTTGGAGGCACGGGCAGTGACAACAGTCGCGGATCCGATCTGGGGGACCTGGCCACAGAGGATGGAGCCTACGGCTTCGGATCTGAAAGTTGTGGGAGCAACAGCTTCCCCAATCACGTCATGTGCGCCTTCATCAACGCAGGAGATACTGGTGTCAATCGCGACAACACCGGTACTGAGCTAACCAACGGCAAAAATGGTGGCCCCACCAACAGGACGCCCACCAACAATGGGACAGAAGGGGATCCAAACCTCATGGCGAATGAGCGCACTGGAGAGCATGTGCTGATCAAGCTCAACGACAACGAGTGGGCCCACTGTTGAGAGGCTCTGCGGGGCAATCCCCTCCCCTTGAACTCATCGTAACAGATGCTGATGGGTTACCACTTGCTGCTCAAAGAAGAGTACAAGCGCCAGCAGCAAGTAATCACGCAACTCGAAACGCGTATAAAGGTGGTGGGCGAGTCAAGCCTTCGACGGGCTCAACTCTCCATGGGAGGATCCTCCTCCAAGGGTAACAACTACGTGGCCGCCAAACAGCGATCACGACTGGCCCACCTCACCGACAAGGAGCACGAAGAAGCCGCGAAAGTCCTCAACTTCGGCTCTATGATGGTGGATACACGGGGCAATGTGCTCCCAAAGACATCGCAAGCAGCGGTGGTAGCAGCCACCATGTACCTCCTCAACAACCAGCCACCAGCTGGGGATCCACGAGCTACCATGCACCGATCCATGATCGCAGGCTTGGGGCTAGTCGAAGCTGCACTCGTCAAGGAGCCAACACTAGATCCGAAGAAAACTAAAGCTCTGGACAAGTACTACTATTCATACTCCTCCAGCAACAACAGCCACGATCTGTCATGACGCGTCGCTCATGGTGGCATGACCGCGACTACGACGTGTGTGATGACATCACACAGCGCAAGGTCGACAAGATGCGCGTAAGGTGTGCTTGTTCGACTGACTCGGAAGATGATGAGGTAGGGCTCTGCGGCACCAGATGCTTCAGAAGACCCATCAGGAAGAAGCGAATGCCTAAAGGGTTCAAGCTCCCATCGGAGAACCCGAAATTCGACGGCCTACAGGACCTGAAGATTTGGCTAGAAGATCACATCTCCTCCGTCAGGCTACAAGCACGGCCATGCAATGCCTACAACTACAACTGCAAGGCGCCGCCCGTGCATGGCTCAACAATCTCCTGCCCGGATCAATTCGCAGCTAGGAAGAGCTGGTCTACAGCTTCATGCGCAACTTCAAGGGAACTTACAAAAGGCCCGCATCAATCGAGGAGCTAAGAGGCTACCACCAGAGGTCTGGCGAGTCGCTGCGCTCGTACATCTAGAGATGGTCCATAATCAAGAACTCCACGGAAGATATCTCCGAGGATCGTGCAATCGACGCGTTTAGTGGTAGCATTCGTCATAGAGAACTCAGGGAGGAGCTGGGATACTCGAAGCCCAAAAAATTCGACCACTAGATGGAAATCGCGAATCGGTGGGCCGACGGAGAGGACTCGGTGAAAAATCGTGTCTACTCCGACGATGACGACGACCTTGGGCACATACGCGATCGCCGAGGGAAATGTCGAATGCGCGTCTACGAGGACGGTGAAGAGGTCGACATGGTCGTAGACGGCTACGCCGACAAATGCGACAACAACCGCAACAATGGATACCGCAGCGGTGGATACCGCGACAGCGGGAAAAACACGCAAGTGTGGCAGCACCGCACTCGCGACGAAGCACCTGGACTATCCATCCAGGAAAAATTTTCTGGACCGTGCAACGCACATTTCTACATCGACAATCACGACAACAAGAAAAAGTCCAGCCACCTTCTCAAGGACTACCGCGAGTTCCTCAAGCTCCACGAAGGCCTGGCCCAGATGAATCGCGACACGACCAACCAGGGATACGGAGCTGCCCCGGGCGTCGTGGCTCACGGAGCACCACCACCACCCGCGGCTGCGCCAGTCCAGAATCATGGAGGTGAACCATACCCGCGAGTGCTGGGCAATATGGGGATGATCCAAAAAGGGCATCCCTCAAATCGAGTGCAGAAGGCAATCGCTCGCCAAGTCAACTTGGCGATAAACTCTCCGCCGTCCACCACTGAGTACCTCAGTGGAAGCGAGTCCTGCATCACCTTCGAAAAGCGCGACCATCCACGCCAAGTACCTTACCCAGGCCACTGTCCCCTCGTACTCGAGGCACATATTGGGGGCTTCGATATGAGTCGCGCCTTCATGGACGGCAGAAGCGGCATCAACCTCATGTTCGCAAGTACCTTGCATGCAATGAGGATCCCTGTGACATCTCTAGAAGTTTTATACACGATGTTCCACAACATCGTCCTAGGGAAGGGCGTATACCCCTTGGGCAAGATCAACCTTGACGTCATCTTCGGCACGCCACAAAACTTTCGGAGAGAATGCATCGACTTTGAAGTTGTCGACTGGCCCTCACAGTACCACTGCATCCTCAGACATGTCGTGTTCGCGAGGTTCATGGCGGTACCACAATACGCCTATCTGCAGATGAAGATGCCAGGCCCAAACGACATCATCACAATCTACGGAAGCTTCAAAAGGTCTAACAGCTGCGACAGGGAATTCAACAGAATCTCCTAGTCCTTTGGCATGCAAGAGGAACTCGCAAAGTTGAAGGAGATGACAGACAACAGTGTGCCTCCCCTGAGCAAGCCAAGCTCACTTGACCTATCCTTCGACTCATCGGTGCATACCAAGAAAGTCCAGGTCCACCCAACTGACCCGACCAAGACGGCCCTCATCGCCAACAACTTGAGTTCAGTATAGGAACTCACGCTCGTCGAATTCCTATGAGAGCGCTGGGAAATCTTTGTCTGGTATCCAGCGGACATGTCAGGAGTTCCCAGGGAATTCACCGAGCACTCACTCAACGTGAATCCAGACGCAGGGCTAGTCAAGCAGACAAGACGACGACTATCTGAAACAAGAGCAAAAGCGGTCGGTATGGAGATCAACAAACTCCTCGACGCAAATTTCATACGCGAGATCAAGGAAATCACCTGGCTCGCAAATCTAGTGCTTGTGCCTAAAAAGGACATGGATATCCCGCGGATGTGCGTGGACTTCACCTCCTTGAACAAGCACTGCCCAAAGGATCACTTCCGGTTGCCACGGATCGATCAAATAATCGACTCCACTACAGGATGCAAGCGCCTCTGCTTCCTCGACGCCTATTCAGGCTTCAATCAGATTCGAATGAAGGAGGAAGACCAAGAGAAAACAACATTCACAACACCCTTTGGTGTGTTCTGCTACAACACGATGCCCTTCGAGCTAAAAAAACGTAGGAGCCACCTATCAGCAGTGTATGCAGGCCTGCCTCAAGAACCAACTTGGTCGTAATATCCAAGTCTATGTTGATGACATCATCAACAAAACCAAAGAAGAAGCCGCGTTACTCGAAGATCTCCGCGAGATCTTCAATAACCTCGATCACTACCTGATCAAGCTCAATCGGGACAAATGCTCCTTCAGCGTACCATCTAGGCAACTGCTCGGGTACCTCATCTCTGCGAGGGGGATCGAGGCAAACCCAAAGAAGATAAAGGCCATACTATGCATGGAGAAGCCGAAGAACGTAAAAGGCATCCAGTAGCTGGCTGGGCGAATCACGGCGCTCAGTTGATTCATCAGTCGAATGGGAGAAAAGGCACTGCCCTTCTACCAACTTCTCCATAAAGCTGACAAATTCGAGTGGACAGACGAAGCACAAGAAGCATTCGAAGACCTCAAGCGTCTCCTGTCCACGTCGCCAATATTGGTCACGCCTCGCGAAAAGGAGCCGCTATTGCTATTCATCTTCGCCACCAACCAGGTGGTCAGCACTGTGCTCGTGGTGGAGCGAGCCGAAGAAAATAATGTCCACGGGGTTTAGCGCTCAGTATACTACCTCAGCGAGGTGCTCACACCAACAAAGCAGCGGTACCCGCACTACCAGAAGCTGGCGTATGGCATCTTTATGACAGCCAGGCTTCTACGCCACTACTTCCAAGAGCAGCCAATCGTGGTGGTAAACGACACCCCGCTCGGGCACATACTCAATAATCCCGATGCCACTGGACGAGTCACGCTGTGGTGAATCAAACTATCTCCACGAGACATCACATAGGAGAAGCGCGACGCGATCAAATCGCAAGTTTTCCTGGACTTCCTCGTGCACCTTTGGACAATGCACCTCGACGGGTCCAAGCGAAAGGACGGCGCTGGCGCAGGTGTCATACTGACATCGCCCCAAGGAGACAAGATGAAGTACGTTCTGCGAATGCAGTTCATACCCTCCAACAACAAAGCTAAATACGAAGCCTTGATCGATGGAATGCGGATGTCGAAAGCCTGTGGCGCCAAGAGACTCGTCATCTACGGCGACTACAAACTGGTGGTCAACCAAACAATGCACGAGTGCGATGCCCTGAGCGACAACAGATCACCTACCATGACCTATATGACACACTCGAGGGAGACTTTGACGGCTGCGAGCTATGGCACGTTGGTCACGAAAGGAATGAGGAGGCAGACATACTCGCCAACATCGGCTCCACATGTGCCCCAATACCACCTGGAGTATTTCTAGAGCGCATCCGCGCGCGCTTAGAGGCTTCAGTGAAGAAGACAAGCGCGCCAACGGACTCGGGGGCTACACCACCCAACGAGCCAATGCCACTCGATGACACGGAGCCAGACACAGGACTCGAAGGTCCTATGGAGGTCATGATGATCGAGCCATCCTGGACACAACCATATGTTACATACCTGCTCAGCAAAAGGTTGCCAGATGACCTGACTGATGCGCGTCATATAGCGCTACGATCCAAGGTATTCACCCTTATCAATGGCGAACTATTCAAGCGCAGCATCACATGAGTTCTTCAGTGGTGCGTCTCCAACGGGGACGGAAGAGCCATCCTCCTCGACATACACGAAGGCACTTGCGGGCACCACGGTGGCAGTCACGCTCTCATCGCCAAAGCTCTACGAGCTGGATTCTACTGGCCAACGGCCATGCGTGACACCAAGGATATCGTTCAGCGCTGCAATGCTTGCCATCGGTTCGTGGACAAACCGCACGCACCTGGCGTGGAGCTCAGACCAATACCACTGGCTTGGCCCTTTGCACAATGGGGACTCGACATAGTCGGCAAGCTCCCGAGGTCCTCACGAGGAGGATACATCTACCTACTAGTCACGGTCAACAAATTCACCAAGTGGATCGAGGCCATGCCGGTGACAAATCAATCAGGAGCCAGCACCGTCAAGTTCTTCGAGTCCATCGTCTACCGTTTCGGGGTGCCACATAGCATCATCACAGACAACAGAACAAACTTCACTTCCAAGGAGTTCCAGGAATTCTGCGAAAACCTGGGAATAAACATTAACTACGCCCCGGTGGCCCACCTTCAGACCAACAGTAAAGTCGAAAAAGCCAACGGCCTCGTCTGCGGTGGAAGCAAGTAAAGGCTCCTCCGGCCAGTCGAACAAGCTACTGGGTGCTGGCCAGATGAGCTACAATCGGTACTTTGGAGCCTGCACACAACTCAAAACAGCACCACAAGCTACACTCCGTTCTTCATGGTGGACGGTGCTGAAGAGGTACTACCCACAGAGGTACGTTACAAAGCCCCGCGGGTGGTGGCATACAGCGAGAAAGAGTCAACTCTCGCACTCGAAGACTCCGTCTACCTCCTCCATGAGGCACGCGAGATTGCAGCGAAGAGATCCACGATCTACCAGCAGAGTCTCCGCAACTACCACAGCAGAAGGCTACGCCCCAGATCCTTCATCGAAGGAGACCTGGTCCTGCGACTGAAGCAACAAGGGTACCTCAAGTTCGAGTCCCCTTGGGAAGGAGCTTATGTGATTACTGAAGTAATCCCAGGTGGCGCCATCGCCTTAAAGATTTCAAGAGCGGAGTCGCATACTCCAACCCCTGGAACATCGCACAACTGCGCCGTTTCTACCCTTAGATGTTTTTTACTTTACAAAATAAGGCTATTCAGCTAGGCTACTTAGCCACACATTGTACCTCGTGATATTCTGCGAATAAATAAAGCTAAGTGCCCCAAAATTGTAGGGGTTCCACATATGAAAACAATAAATTTTTATCCTATGCCCCTGAATCCCTGATGCTGCCAGGACCTATCTATTAGTAATACAATAACGGGAGGGGCTTTTCGCGAACTTACCCTTGAAGACCGAAAAGCATTGTCAACGCTTAGGAGAGCGTGGTTGATGTAGACGAGCCGAAGCCGACCTCAAGGTCGTGATGAAGTCCTTGCGCTCCTTTGGCTCCAACGACTTGAGTGCCTCAAGTGCGACACCTCACAGGGAGTTACACACGTCCGGTGCCTGACGATGACTCCCGCTTCCCCGATCCAGCAGCAGTTGCGGAAGTAGAGCTCCTGGATCCGAATCCCGTAGCGCGACGACGCTCCACGGTGAAGATGTCTTTCGTTCACGCAGTTCGAACTTGGGACCACGGTCACGAGAGAGAGAGAGAAAATATCAATTGGAGGTCCTCCCAAAAGTGAGAAGACCTTTATTGAATATTGTGTGTATTTATCTGGCCAAATAACCCCACTATATATAGGGGGAGGGGAGGTACTACCTCCCTCAAAGTCCCGGGGTGGGACTAAAGGAGAGGAGGGGGAGGGGCAGCCGTCGTCCGGCCCTAGTGGGCCCCACGGGGCTAGGCCAGCCACCCCCCACCCCTTCTCCCTTCTCCCTCTCTCCTTTCCCTAATGGGTCCTCTCCCCTCCGGGAATTAGCCCATTAAGCCTTTTGACCTTTTAAATTGATTTTCTCTTTATTAAATAATTTTGAATAAATGATTAAATCAATATTTAACATTCATTCACATATTATTCAATCTCCGTGGTTATGTAACACCTTCCACCTCCACTCCGGACATCCTCCGGACTTACCAAAACCCTTCCGGTTTTCTCTCTACTACTCTCCGACGATTCTACCGATTCTATAAACACTCTCTAAGCATCATCAAGCCCTTAAGCGTGATACCCCACGGTTCGGGAATACTCCAGACATGGTCGGGACACTCCTGCACCAATGATCGACAGAGGGACCTGGATGGCCATGTGACCCCTATGCGTTCCACGAAGATCTTTCGTCATTTGAACCGGGACAGTCGTGTCTTATTCCCTTTGTCTCTTGATACTTGCATTGCCTGAGATCTGATCAATGACATCGCCATGTCGTGTTCAATCTCGTTACCGAAAAATGCTACTTGACTCGTTCCGACAAGTGATATCCCTGTGATCAAATCACACGCTGCGCAGCTATTGGATATAACTTCTCCAAGTGGGCCCTTCAGTATCTTTCCGTCACATGGACGGACAAATCCCGCTCTTGACATATATTGCCTCTATGATTTCCTCCGAGTACCTGGACACACCTTTATAACCACTGTATTACCAAGTGGCGCTTGATGCTATCAAAGCACTCTCGGGAGACAGTGATTGATATAGCCTCACGGTCCAAGGAATAGTCTACGAGGATCCATTTCTAATCATCATAACTTGAAATTCGTGACATGATCGGGTCATGATTTTTAGGTTGGGTATTGTTTCATCATCTCATTCTTAGAATGAGTTGACTCCATTTCCAACTGGCATAAATGCCACATGATCAGGAAACATGATCATCTGTTTACCAATGGACCAGTGACTAGAGTCTCATTGGGAACCCTTGGTTGTTTGTATATCACACGTGTATTGATGTTTCCACTCAATACAGTTATAGTATGATATAAAACTTAATCATAAACTATATGAAATATGATAGTAGTCCTTATTACTATTTGTCTCTAGGGCATATTTCCAACAGTCTCCCACTTGCACTAGAGTACCAATACACTAGCTGCATTTGTTCTTAATCATAGGCACCATATCCGGTACCCTGAACATGCTTGCTCATGGAAGAGGTTGAGTCTTGGGTCTGTACTTTACAATCCCAAATCCTTTGCAACTTAGTAATGTCACCTTGATTGACATTAATACTTTATCATCACATGATAACATCTGTGTGTATGCATCATCGCTATGGCAGCAGAACAAGGCCTGATTCCAAGAGCCTACAATGACTTTAGAGCAACCCCGAGCGCTTTCTCATGGGCACTGTGCCCTGGGACACATCATTCTACGTTAAAAGTGAACTAGCCCCGCCATAACATTATTCAACACTTTAGATGGTACCCTTATCTATTATTATAAATGTAACCATCGAAACACTAGTGCACTCTATGCAAATTTCGATGTTTTGTTCACCTCGCTTCCTACTTGACTTTAATCGGTATTTATAGGAGTTTCCAACATATTCCCTTATAACATAACCCTTTATGTTTTAATATATGTCATCCTTTATGGATTTTGAAAATATATCCACAGTTATCTATTAGACATTGCAGACAAACTTAGCTCAACGTTCCGTGATTCAAACTTAATCACTTTTAAACGTTTATTGGATCACATATTATGTTAAGTTATCATCATGGTTTTCTAAGATAGAACCTATGTCTCAACATAGTGGATGATGATCATCCTTTTCTTTCTTTCAACCATTGATGTTAAACTTAATGCTATTCCTAACTTGAGTTATTAAGGATTAGTTCCTTAATTAACTTCTATTCCAAAACCCTTTTCAGAATCCTTTAAGGAATACTACATAATATCATAATACACTTATTATCAACTTCTACCCCATATAAATCATTATATATCGGTACTTGCACTTTTATTCTTAACCTCCTTAAGAATCACACCTATAAGCTCCCACTCAAAATATGTTTCCAACATATTTGGGTATGAGTCACTACTCTTACTCAAACTACGTTCCTACATTTTGAATTTGAGACTTATATTGCTCCCACTCAAAAATATGTCATTCACATATTGTTTTAGGAGGACTTTCATAGCTCCCACTCAATTTCATGCAAATTGCATATCTACTCATTATTTTGAACAACTTAAGAATCCTTTGATCAAATATCAAACCTGGAGATTTACTATGAGGTACTAGTACTTTTAGTAGTTTGAAATGCACTGGATATTAAGCACACATGAATCAAATTTATTTGAATTCGTCCAATACTTGAAAAATTGTGCTTTTGTCATTCACCCCCTTTTCCACTATGGCTTTGCAGTCATTTGGGAAAATTCAAGTAACCCCTTTTACTTGCGAGATTCAGCAATGAATTGCTTTCTAATCTCAAGTGAATTTTGCTTTTAGGATTTCTCATAATTCTAGTGTACCATTATTTCCTTAGTAGTTCGTAGGTATGTCATTTTCCAAGAATCATGATAAATGATTCACAAATGTCTCCATACAAGATATGGGTTACATTTTGAATCCTACTTAATGTAGTGAAAACACCAGTGGGAAAACACAATGATCATTTATCATTGATTCTTTCCTTCTGTGAAGAGAATCGTTCAGGAACGTTGTCCGTTGCACTTCTCAACACTCTGATGCAGGGATTTGAATCCTCATCGTGTTTTTCAGTATCTTCCAATTGCTCCATAATCAAGAAATATCACTAAAAGTGAGCTTTCTCAAGAATGTACCAAAAACCAAACAAAACAGGTTTTGCTTCTCTTTTGGTTTAGCTATGGATTTTGTATTCAAAGTTTCCAATGAATACTCTACAAGGACTTATTCGCTATTGTTTTGGTTATATCGAATAACCCCAAAACTTTTACGACGATCCATACTGGATATGGAGTCGCTTTCATGAATTCAAATGGTTCACTACATATTCTAATTGAGTGCTAACTATTTCTAACTAATGGTCTCTACATCTACACTACAACGATTTATTTGGTGCCATCTATTTACCCACTTTGATATCTAATATCACATTGCGATGCTTTGCATTTTGACATTTCAAACGCATTGCATTCCACAATTTCTTTATGCCATTCTTATAAAGTCGAATTTCATTACTATTGATCAAATCATAGTAATTAGATTTTATTTTATATTTATACCCTTTGTTGATGAAACACTTTTGTCAAATCAAATAGTTTCATATTCATGTTTCCTTTGGTAAACTTTTTTTTACACATTTAAACAATCATATAATGATAATTACCATTTCGTTAAAACATAATACATCGAATATGTATTTACTTTTAACAATTCATTAAAACACTTTGTATTCAAGTAATACACGATGTTCAAGTTATTTTGCCGAATGTAGGCATGATATATATGTGATAAGAAATAGAATGACTTTCACATATTATCAACATAACTTTGAATTAAAACAATGGTTTTCATTTAGTAATGAATATCATTTAAGTTGGGTATTTTAAGGCATTTCAATATTTTACAAATGTTCATGCATTATCAATTAGTTTCGAACAGCAAGGATAATTCACATATAATCAAAGAAGGTATGAACACAAATAGAAATCATTCATAAAATCAGAACAACTGTTTATTACAAATTGATATGAATAACCATCTCACAAAGTGTGAGACACAATAAAGAAGTTCATAATATTTTGATTACAATAACTATCCAAAAACATAAACTAAATGATGAATGTCGTCGTCCATCATCATCATGCTCGCCATCAACACGCAACATCACCTCCTCTCCACTAAGCACCTCTCATGTAGAAGGACCTGTTTTCAGCAAAACAGAACAAGTATCAAATATACTTAACACTTCAAATGTGTTTGCAAGATTATAATATTTATAAAATTGTATATCAAATATATACCTTTGTCATTGATGACCTCAATGACATTTGGTTCAACCAACACATTCCTGAGACGTGTTACGAACCGGTGGAACTCCATTGATTCTGCGTCGCCTCTCATGATGCAAGTCCTGACCTTTGCTTGGTAGCAGCGACTGCACCACAACACCATTTGCAAAAGAGCCTGTCATTTAGCTATCTAGGAAGTATGCATGCCTCATGTACACATCATGCATGCGCTCCAAGTGGTCGTCGAGTGATGAGTTCTCCTCCATCTTAATGGAGAGGAAGTCTCCCATCAGCTCATGCTCCCATATGCGTGCTTGTTCCACGAAATGTGTCCTAAGCTGTAGAATTACCGTACGAGGCTTGACATCACCCACGAAAGGCCACAGCTCGTTCACCATTCCAAAACGCATTGTAACTGAAATGAAGGAGGCCATCTCCCGATGGAGATAGCGGTCTTCCCGCTGCTCTGGGGTCTCTAGGTGAATTGGCTGATCCAAATCCATCCCGTCGAGTATGTAGTCGACCACGTCATTCTCGCTAAGGAGAACGTGGAGACGCGCAACCCATATAGAGAAGTCTGATCCATCTAATCTAAGCTTCTCTCCTTCTAACCAATCAATCGTCAACACGAAAGGTGGCATCGGGGAGAACTTTTCTACATTTACAATTGCAAAAAGGAATTTAGACTAATTTTATAATTAAATGAGTTAATAATAACTCCACTCAGAAACACCTATCCCCATAATGGTTCCTAGTGATAACGCGACCTCTATCAACCACATCTCCCCCGATCGTAATGGCCATCAATGTGGGTTCAAGGGTGGACGCTAAACATCGGTCACATCATTCATGCGACTCGTGCTCGATCTTTCGACCATCCACATTCCGAGGCCATGTCTGCACATGCTAGGCTCGCCAACTCAACCTTAGTGTATTCGCTGTGCAACATGGCTTACACCCACTGTATGCGAACATAGATATGTCTGACACCCATGCCTGTACCATGGATCGCCTCATACCGAAGAACTTTCTTGGTGGTGCACACTAAGGGGGAACACAATTGTTGGTAATTTTAACAGGGACCATCTTATTAGGCTACCGTCGAGTATCTAATACTAGCATACAATAAGATATACAAACAATAACATTGAATGTAAATGCGATGTGATATGATCCTTCACGTCGTGATCTCCATCCGTCGTCACCAGATTCCGGCGCCAGGGTTCCGGCGCCGTAGACACCAGGGTACCGGTGTCTTTCTGGCGTGGTAGTCCATCACCTCCATGACTATCTACTACTACGTAACAGTACCTTTGCCACAACCACATCACAAAGCAATGCCCCCCCTGCAAAACAAATTTAGACGCCTCTACTTTATCTTTGCATGTTTTACGTGGCTGAATGGGCTTTCGCACAAGAACCGTTCTTACCTACGAACTTTTAGCACAACGCGGATCAAGTAGTTGTCTCTACTACACCCCTTTCGAGGCCCTCCGTTGTAAATGGCATACCAACTAATGCGAGAGAGACAGAAACCCCCTAAGCCACTTTATATGGTACAAGCCGTATGTCAAGCGTGGACCAGTCTCGCGAATGAACGCATAAAGTCAGTTGGGGGCCGCTTCATCAAGCAATACTGCGGTATACACAAGTACACGTGGGAGGGTAAAACTAAAAGATCAACACCCACACGCTACATATCGTGTGTTCTACCTGTACTAGCATTACTATGGATAGATCTAGCTCTCATACCACTGTAGGGGTTCCACGTATGAAAACAATAAATTTTTACCCTACGCCCCTGAACCCCTGATGCTGGCAGGACCTATCTATTAGTAATATAGTAACACGACGGGATTTTCGTGAACTTACCCTTGAAGACCGAATAGCGTTGTCAACGCTCAGGAGAGCGTGGTTGATGTAGACGAGCCGAAGCCGACCTCAAGGTCGTGATAAAGTCCTTGCGCTCCTTTGGATCCAACGACTTGAGTGCCTCAAGTGCGACACCTCGCGGGGAGTTACACACGTCCAATGCTTGACGATGACTCCTGCTTCCCGATCCAACAGCAGTTGCGGAAGTAGAGCTCCTGGATCCGAATCCCACAGCACGACGGTGCTTTGCGGTGAAGATGTCTCTCGTCCGTGCAGTCTGAACTTGGGACTACGGTCACGAGAGAGACAGAGAGAGAAAATATCAATTGGAGGTCCTCCCAAAAGTGAGAAGACCTTTATTGAATATTGTGTGTATTTATTTGGCCAAATACCCCGACTATATATAGGGGGAGGGGAGGTACTACCTCCCTCAAAGTCCTAGGGTGGGACTAAAGGAGAGGAGGGGGAGGGGAACCCGCCGGATGACCCTAGTGGGACCCGCATATGGGGGGGGGCTAGGTCCAGCCGGCCACCCCCTTGTCCCTTCTCCCTCCCTCCTTTCCTTAATGGGCCCTCTCCCCTCCGGGAATTGGCCCATTAAGCCTTTTGACCTTTTAAATTGATTTTCTGTTTATTAAATAATTATGAATAAATGATTAAATAAATATTTAACATTCATTCACATATTATTCAATCTTCGTGGTTATGGAACACCTTCCACCTCCACTCTGGACATCCTCCGGACTTACCGAAACCCTTCCAGTTTTCTCTCTACTACTCTTTGGTGATTCTACTGTTCCTATAAACACTCTCTAAGCATCATCAAGCCCTTAAGCGTGACACCCCATGGTTCGGGAACACTCCAGACATGGTCGGGACACTCCCGCACCAATGATCGATAGAGGGACCTGGATGGCAATGTGACCCCTGTGTGTTCCACGAAGATCTTTCGTCGTTTGAACCGGGACAATCGTGTCTTATCCCTTTGTCTCTCGATACTTGCATTGCCCGAGATCTAATCAATGACATCTCCATGTCGTGTTCAATCTCGTTACCGAACAATGCTACTTGACTCGTTCCGACAAGTGATATCCCTGTGATCAATTCACATGCTACGCAGCTATTGAATATAACTTCTCCGAGTGAGCCCTTGAGTATCTTTCTGTCACATGGACGAACAAATCCCGCTCTTGACATATATTTCCTATATGGTTTCCTCCGAGTACCTGAACACACCTTTATAACCACTGTATTACCAAGTGGCGCTTGATGCTATCAAAGCACTCTCGGGAGACATTGATTGATATAGCCTCACGGTCTAAGGAATAGTCTACAAGGATCCATTTCTAATCATCATAACTTGAACTTCATGACATGATCGGATCATGATGTTTAGGTTGGGTATTGGTTCATCATCTCATTCACAGAATGAGTCGACTCCATTTCCAACTGGCATAAATGCCACATGATCAGGAAACATGATCATCTATTGACCAATGGACCAGTGACTAGAGTCTCACTGGGAACCCCTAGTTGTTTGTATATCACACGTGTATTGATGTTTCCACTCAATACAGTTATAGCATGATATAAAACTTAATCATAAACTATATGAAATATGATAGTAGTCCTTATTACTATTTGTCTCTAGCTCATATTTCCAACAAAAACCTGTGTTTTTCTGCTTTCCTTGCAATTATTTTACTCGGGGGCTATGCCACCCTTTACAATTTGTTCCACGAACAACACAATATCCTGAGTAGCTGATGCACTAAGAATTGAACCCTTGATAAACACCAACCCAGCGGCAACGTACCTGACAGGTTGGCAAGGTGCTGAGATGTATACATGTCAGGCTAACGAAAAAGGACCTTATCTTACAATACACTCGAAAAATATACAAGCTAGCAAGCTCTGTGCACAACAATGGGTATCAAACATACCCAACACAATCTTGTGAATTTTACAACACTTATACATCTATGTGCAGGATACAAATTACACTACTGACGCAGAAGGAGAACATTTGTTTGCTCTTCGAAGAAATCTACAATATCCTCAGCTAGCTGGTCAACCGCCTGATAGTGCGGCACCATATCCCAAGTCATCCCTTCAGGCGGAAGCGGTGGTCCAGCGGCAACAGACCCAATGTGCACGTCTGGCCGATGCAGTTGAATCAGTGACAATGCAACCTTGGCACCTGCAACCAGCTGCTGGCACACGCACTCGTGAACCGTGATGATATCCTGAAACTTTGCTAGAAGAGCCAATAGGCTTGAGGGCACAATGTCCAGCGGAAACATCGTCTGATAAATACACTTCAAGCATGACTGCGCTTTCTTCAAACACTAAAGCACTCGCAACGCACGATCCTGCAACGTCGCCAACGCGAATGCACGATCGTGGTCCACCTAGAAGTACCCACTAGCCTGCAGCTGCTCCTGGGTGAAGTCATTCATTCGAATGGAAACCCGGTCCTTTTCATCCTACGGATGATGAGCGCTAACAACTACAAAAGCAAGAACAAAGAATAAAGACAAGGCATCACCGCGAATGGCTAAAGAAAAGATAAGAAGATAGAGAGCGAACATTTAAATTGCTCGTACAACTGTGCAACCTCTTCCAAGAGATACTTCTCGCGAGCGGTGGCCTTTTTAGCCTTCGACTTCCACACATCTGCGTTACCACGGATCATGGAGAACACACGCTCTAACTGCTTTATACGGTCACGCAGTCGCGAGAGCAATGACATGTCCTCCACCTTTGAACGCGGTTGCGCTACGGTTTCATCGGTGGGAGGAGAGTCATGAGGATCACTCGAAGGACCACTCGAAGGACCCTATTACAACCAAGCAAGAGGCAAATGAGACCAATCATACATTGATAAAAAGGAGGAGCGCATTCAAAATCGATAAAAGTATCAAGGGGGCACCCCCCCACAAAATGCGGACCAACAAAAGGAAGCTACAACTATTACAAATGCCAGCTAAGGAGCAATATGCTTCTTCAACTTGGACTTCGACTTCGGGGGCTTCCTCGAATCCATGGTAGTCTCCGACGCTGCAGACTTTTTGGTAGTAACCCCAGACACCGCAGCCTTCGCCGCTTTCACCCGCCGCAGCTCCTCAGAATATTTGGCGACTATCTCAACGAGACGAGGCCCATATTTACTACATCTAGTGGCAAAAGGCTCGAATACTACCTGTGTACCATCTGCGTCGATAGGCATCGCCTCGGAGATCACGCTCGGGTCCAACTCCACACCATGCGCTTGCACCATCGCAAGTGCCATAGTGGCGCTGACAGACCGCTGCGCATTCTTGAAGTCCATTGGGACGCCTTCTGCGCAGGACTCCACCAGGCCATCAGGAGTTTCGATTAAACTGGCCTTAGGAACCATATCCTCATGAAGGTGGCTCAGCATGCATTTGGCCTTCCCGAGCGTATCTTGGAGGGAGACACTGCGGTACTCGACTGGGGCCACGGCGCCAGCAAGGGCATCCGCACGGCGCAAGGCCTAGGCGTCGAAGCTTACGCCGGTGGCATCTGCATACACAGAGTATCAGCACAACGACATGAAATCAGATAGGGAAAAATACAAGTGAAGATGAACAATACCTAAGAGAGCATTTGCAATCGAGAAAAGTTTTTCTTCGCACAACTTCTCCCTTTCGGCAGTAGAAGCACGCAGGTCTTCCTCACGCTTCTGCGACTCTTCCAGAGTCGCGACTGCCTCATCGCGCTTCTTCTCCGCTGCGACAAGTCCCTTCTCGAGGGAAGTGACATGATGGAGAAGCTCATTATGCTCACCTACAAAGGATAGAGCATGACAAAAATTGAGTTTACAAATTTCTACATAAGCAGAGCGAAGAGTAAAGATTAGTACGAACCTTCGACTACACGGTGGCAATTGTCCAGCAAGAGCGTCTTTAATCTACAAACGAGATCTGATCTCACCAGGTGAGTGGAATCCTTCATGATAGGCTACACCAAAAGAAACGAAGATTCAGCATTGACAAAAGGCACAAAATCACAAATTCTGCTGCCAGCGGCAAAAAGATACTTACATGTTCCTCCAGGGACTCCGAAGATTCCTGTCGAGTGGGTGTCTGTGCAACTATCTGGTGCCCCCCAGTATGAGGGGAACTCGAAGAGTTGGCACCATAGTGGGCCCCACGGGAGGAGAAGGCGACCGTACAGCCACCTCCTTGTTTTTGGAGTCTGTGACTCCGCATTCTTTCACAAATTGGTAGTCGTCAGAAGATGATGACGCCATTTGACTGGAAATGTGACCAGTATCACTTGAGAAGATAAACTTCAAGGAGAACAAGATGAACTCGCAAATATAACTTACCCATCAAACTTGTCAAGGTCGAAGGAATCATTTGACGACTCCTTCAGCAACCTCAGCTTCTTCCGTGCGGGAGGAGACATGGCGCGTACAAGCATGGTGGGGATCGGCTCCTCTACAGCAGTAGGAGGACCCTTCGGTGTCGTCAGCGAGGAAGCATCAGAATCCTTGCTACGGGAGTGCTTGCGAGTCCCGTGGCCACTAGACTCGGGGGGCTTCCTCCTCTTCCTCAATTGGAATGGTGGAGCCCGACTCGTCCTTTCCCTCCGCTTCGCGCGGGATAACTCCTTCAGGCTGAGGAGGCAAGATGGCAGCCACTTTCCAGTCCTACAATCAGAAGAATGAATATATATCAAGCACCTGACAAGCAATCGAAAATCTAGAACACTTCATAGGAAAACTCTACCTCAGGTGCAGGATTGTTGGCGTCGAAGGGAGGCACGACTGACTCGCCTGGGATATCCTCCTTGGTGGTGTACTTGGTCACCAGTCGCAACCTCCTGTCCACCTCACCCGAAGAAATGCCCTCCGCAGAAATGCGAGTGACATCGCCAGTACCAATCCAGCGGTACATCGGATGGGCTCTGGCCTGCAGAGGCTGAACACGGCGGTGCAACCACGTGCGAATGAGTTCAGTGCCACCTTCCTCTTTGCCAATACGGCTTTCGACGTCGCAGCATCTCCGTTTCCTCGGACTCCCGGGCATCACGACATTTTTCTAGGAAAGCCTCCTCGTGCAAACCGCCACGGGATCGAAGGGCGCGAGTCTGTAGTGCTCTCCGTCAGCCTTCTGGTCACGGATGTAGAACCATTTATCTCTCCATCCTTGGACAAACGCGGTGAGTTTGATGTCGAAATAAGTGACAGAGGAGTCGACATGGATTCTGCAGCCTCCTACATCGTAGACTATAGAACCCGACCCCGACTGACATTTGAAATTGAAGAGTTTCTTGAAGAGACCAAAGTGTGGCTCGATTCTGAGCCAGCACTCGCAGAGAGTGATGCAACTTGCGATGTGGAGAATAGAGTTTGGGGACAGCTGGTGCAGCTGGAGCCCGTAGAAGCAAAGAAGACCCCTAACAAATGGATGCAGGGGAAGAGAAAGACCGCAAATGATGAACGCAAGGAACATCACTCGAAAACCCATAGGAGGACTTGGGATTACCTTATCGCCGGGAACGTGCGAATCGTCCTCCGCGGCGGATAGCGCCTCGTCCTAGAGCTAGGTGAATAGCTCCGAAACCTTAATGATGGATTGGCACCACGACCCGTTGGTGACGCGAGTCCCCGTGCCCTTCTTCTTCCCAGCGCCAACGGCGCTGGTGCCCGCGGTGGCGGCGCCCTTCTTCTTTGATGCCACAATGGGGGCCGCATATCCTGCGGTGGAACCTCCCTTCTTCTTGCCCATCTTGCACTGGTGATGTTAGCATAGGAAGTATCTGGGGAAGACACAGAGTTGGTCCAGTGACACGGAGGAGATGCATGCAAAGGAACAGCAAGAACAGCAATGGCGGAGATGTGCGAGCAAGAAGAAGAGGTGGGGAAATTACCGCACGACATGCCCCGTATTTAACCTCCTAGCAGATGCCATCCAACGGCCAGAACAAAATCTACCAGACGTGTGGCGTACATCAGCACTGACGCGTGGCAAGGGAAAACCATGAACCGTCCCCCACTACTCCCATTACGCGCGGAAATCGAGGAGACGCAGTTAAAACAGAACATTACACATGCCCAGTCAAATCCAAGTCAGAAAGTGGGACCCACTGCTCATCATGTCCCGTCAAAGCCGCTAACACGGACAACTGAGGTCATCAACTCTAGAAGGAGACCACTTTGACTACTTTAGTCCTTACTTGAGTCTTCGACTCAACCAAGCACTCGGGGGCTACTCCTAACAGGAGCGTTGGCCGCGCACCAGAAGAAAATAATAAATATATCCAAGCATCATGAAAACCCTTCACTTGAATCAACGATTCGATTGTGGACTTCATGTTTCTCCCATAGGGAGCGCTGAAAGCACATTCGACTGAAACAAGCAAAATATGACAGCAGTCGCAACGAGTCTATGACTCGAATAGGCACTCGGGGGCTACTCCCATAGGGAGCGCTGGCCGCGCATCCTATGATTATTTCTTTTTATTATACGTTACACCGTGTGTTGATAACATCCACACTCGAATGCTATGGTGACTCCGCCTCATATTTTCCCTGCAAAGAGATTGCGTCTCCTGGGTCACCCGAATCATCTCCGCGATGACAAAAATTCGGATGCCGCGCTTACAGCGTGAAGATAAGACCTGAATAAGGCCTGGCAACACAATTGCTGTGCTCTACCAGCAATAAATCTGTACCTACAGTTATGATGAATATGCCTTGATGGACGCGTCGAGTGCTCACACTTACACACTAGGATTCGACTCTTGTAAGACCTCCGTGGCCTGAGTCGAATTACACGAGTAATTTTCCGAATTCGAGTCCGGGGACTCGAGTTTGAGTAGATTGCGTTAACTGATCCCGATGCATGGGATCAATCAGGCATGTATATCAACAATCCCTATGACATCAATCAAAGCACTCGAAAATATGCTCAGCTATGCACTCAAAAAGACTTCATGAAGTTTCCACTCGAGTCTACGATTCCACTAGACACTCGGGGGCTACTGACGTGGGCATACCTTACAGGTAGTCGAGTTTGGTATATACGGTCCAGATATGACAGGAGCCCACAACGTTACTAGGGTCCAATACAAGATTCAGGTGACCTACGGAGACTCTGATTGCTTGTGACGCAAGATGAAGCTTAAGATAAAGTTTAAAGGGACAAACCCTAACTTGTAACCGACTCGACCTGCTACCCGAGACCGAGCCTATCTATATAAAGGCTAGGAGGGGCAGCGAGGAGGATAATTCACAACCCTAGTTTTCCACAACCATCGCTAGATTGCATCTGTGCACCCCTATAACTTTCGACTCCCTCGATAATTCCAAGAGCAGACAAGCAGGAGTAGGGACCTCTACAAGGCCTGAACCTGAGTAAACCTTGTGTCCCTGTATGCTTGTTTGCTAGCCGATTGATGCCTCTAGCGCTCCCTCCTTCTCCAAAACACAAGTCCATAACAATGGGCATTGATGAGTTAAATCCTCGTCACCTGGAGTCACGAAGATCATGCGCCCAGGATCGAGTACCCAGGGCGAGTCGCCCTGGTCGTCATGCCCAAAGTGGCTGATTACTGGCTCCCCAAAACATTGATGGACGGTGGGAGCTCCATCAACATACTGTACCTGGACACCTTCTATGACATCATCCCTGGTCGGAAGGCATATCCAATCAGGAAGGTGATGCTGCCAGTCACCTTCAGCACACCAGCCAATTTCTGGACCAAGCGTCCTAGGGAAACATGCATTTGCCAAATTCATGGCGGCCCCCACTACCCGTACAACATGATGAAGCTCCTAGGGCCACACATCATCATCACCTTCCACAGTGACCCTGATATGGCCGTGGAGTGTGAGGACAACAACACCAAGCTAGCTGACACCATCATTGCCGAGGAAACAAACCACGCGGAATAACTCGCGAGAAACGCGTCCACCATCGACAAGGACGACCCGAAGATCCTGAAGAAGCCCTCCTCGGCTAGTGCCGCGCAAGCAACCTTCAAGGCCACCATGCACACCCGCACTGTCAAGCTCGTTCCAGGCGACTCGAGCCAGAAGGTCACCGTTGGAACCAACATGATCCACACATAGGAAAGCACGCTCATCGAGTTCCTAGATGACAATCGTGACATATTTGCATGGAAGCCATATGACATCCTTGGTGTCTCAAGGGAACTCGCTGAGCACAAGTTAAATGCTGACCTGAAGGCGGGACCTATCAAGAAGTCATTACGGCCCTCCAGTGAAGAGCACCACCGAACAATCACCGAAGAGGTGCAACGGCTACTCGCCACAGGGTTCATTCGGCCCATCAAGTACTCCAAATGGTTGGCAAACCCAGTCCTAGTTCTGAAGAAGAACAACACCTAGAGGATTTGTATCGACTACACCAACCTCAATAGAGCCTGCCGAAAGTAGGAGTTCGTGCTCACGCACATTGACTAGAATATCGTCTCGACCGTGGGGTCTGAGTTGCTGTTCTTCCTCGATGCATACTCCGGCTATAATCAGATCAAAATTGCCGTCGAGGATGAGGAGAAAACGGCCTTCATCATGCTGTTCGGAGCATTCTGCTACACCACGATGATGTTTGGCCTCAAGAACGATAGATCGACCTACGAACGGTTCCTGTAGGAGTGCTTAGTGAGCCAAATTAGCCGCAACATCCACGTCTACATTGATGATGTGGTAGTGAAGTTGACATGGCTCAACGACCTACTCGCTGACCTGGCCGAAAATTTAGTGAACCTGCGGAAGTACCAAATCAAGCTCAACCCAGAAAAGTGCACATTCGGCGTGCCCATTGGCTAGCTGATGGGGTACATGGTCTCCAAGCGAGGAACCAAAGCAAAACCCTCCAAGATCAACACCATCGAGCGACTCGGGAAACCCGAGTGCCTGTGCAATGTCCAGAAGCTGGCACGGCCAGTCACAGCCCTTAGTTGCTTCATCCCTCGAATCGGTGAGAAGGCAACGCCTCTCTAACGATTAATGCAGAAGAACCCCACATTCGCATGGGACAATGATACATTGCAAATGTATCTATAATTTTTGATGTTCCATGCTTGGTTTTATCCACTTTCTTGTGTTTTGTTCCAACTTTGGAGTACTTTTCATATAATTTCTTGGACTAACCTATTAACAAGATGCCACGATGTCGGTTACTTTTTCTGCTGTTTTTGGTTCCAGGAAGTCATAAAATGAATATTCTCGGAATTGGACGGGACAAAAGCCAAAGTTACTATTTTCCCGGAAGGCTCACAGAGCCAGAAGGAGAGACGGAGGGGGGCCACAGGGTGGCCACACCACCCTTAGGCGCGGGTCCACCTAGGCCGCGCTAGGTCATGGTGTGGGCCCCCTGGTGCCCACTGACCTTGCCCTCTGGCCTATAAGAAGCCTCCCGATGCGTAAACCCTAAATCATCAAGCTTCCAGCCACGAAAAGTTCCGCAACGCCGCCGCAACCGAAGGGGAGATTCGGGGGACAGAAAGTCTCTGTTCTGGCACCCTGCCGGGACGGGGAAGTGCCCCCGGAGCCATCTCCATCTATCTCCACCACCATCTCCATCACCATTGCTGATTCCCATGATAAGGAGGGAGTAGTTATCTCTCGAGGCTAAGGGTTCTACTGGTAGCTATGTGTTCATCTCTCTCTCTATGCGTGATCTTATTGAGATCATGAGCTTGTATTCTATAGATCTACCTTGCTACTCAAGTGCTTTAATAGATCTCTGCTCTCCCCATGTGTGTGAAAGTGACAGCATGCACACCATGGTGGCACTTACGCTAGAGATTACAAATACTTGTTATGAGTTATATTTGGGGTTGGATGTCTTTATGAAATTGTGGTGTTTGTTGGACTCATCTAGTGCTCAAGGTGACAGTGTGGGGTTTTCTAGATGGGAAAGGCTTAGTTTGAGGAGTGTTGTTATAGCCCTACCGTTGATTAGAGTGTTCAACTGGAGAGTAGTTAAGAGTAGTATCATAAAGAGAATATATTTATATGAGAGTGTTCACTAGTGAAAGTATGATCCCTAGGCCTTGTTTATTAGCATTGAAACACCGTTTGCAATTAGATCTATTACATGTTTGCTTGCTTCCTTCTTTATTTCAGTTTGCCTTTAGTCTCTTCCACGCCATCAATCTATTTTCTATCACCGTTACCACTTGTATTTCACTATCTCTTCGCTGAACTAGTGCACCTATACACCTGACAAGTGTATTGGGTGTGTTGGGGACACAAGAGACTTCTTGTATCTTGATTGCAGGGTTGCTTGAGAGGGGATACCTTTGACCACTTCCTCCCTGAGTTCGATAAACCTTGGGTGATCCACTTAAGGGAAAACTTGCTGCTGTTCTACAAACCTCTGCACTTGGAGGCCCAACAACTGTCTACAAGAATAGAAGTGCGTAGACATCAAGCCGTTTTCTAGCGCTGTTGCCAGGGAGGTAAGGTAAAAGGTATTCACACCGGAGGATTAAAGAAGAAGAACCTCCCACGTCAAACGCCTATTTTCTGGCGCCGTTGCCGAGGAGGTAAGGTAAAAGGTACTCACATCCTCCGGTGTGAGTGCTCGAAGTTATTTCCTTTAGATTCTGCAATTTTGTCTTTTTGTTTCTTATTTTCACTAGTTAGGCTTAATGCAAAACAACAAAAAAATTAGAGAGCTTTATAGTATTTATCTTGAGTTAGGACATGAAGTGTTTGAAGAGAAAATTAAAAAACCTATGGAACTTTATTTGCATGCTAATAGCAATGTTATTAGTATGAATTCTTTGAACACCATTATTGCTAATGCTATGGAAAAGTCTAAGCTCGGGGAAGCTAGTTTTGATGAGCATGATATGTTTAGTCCGCCAAAAACGGAGGAGAAAATTTACTTTGATGATACTATGCCTTCAATATATGATGATTACAATGATGAATATGATATTTTAAGTCCACCTACTATTGAGGAGAAAATTCATTATGATTACAATATTCCTCCTATATTTGATGATTATGGTGCTGAGAATAATAATGATAGCTATTTTGTTGAATTTGCTCCCACTATAATTAATAAGAATGACTACGTTTATGTGGAGAGTAATAATTATTTTATGCATGTGGCTCATGATAAGAATGTTTTATGTGATATTTATATTGTTAATTTTATTCATGATGCTACTGAAAGTTATTATGAGAGAGGGAAACATGGTTTTATGCATCTCAGTAATATTAGGTTTCCCCTCTTTATGTTGAAAGTCTTGAAGTTGCACTTGTTTTGCTTTCCTATGCTTGTTGCTTTGTGCTTTCATGAATTGTTTCTATAAAAGATTCCTATGCATAGGAAGTGGGTTAGACTTAAATTTGTTTTGAATTTTCTTCTTGATGCTCTCTTTTACTTCAATTCTTATTTCTTATGTGAGCATCTCCTCAAGCTTTCTATGCCTAACTTATAGGCCTTAAAGAAAAGTACTTATTGGGATATAACCCAAAAGTTTTAGATGAGTATTAGAAGTTATTACCTCTGTAATAACTGCTCCTTATCCTTTTTATTTGCTTTTTGTGCCAAGAGTAACCTCTAATGAGAGAGAAGTAATGATTGGGAAAGTTGCTGTCCCGAAACAGATTTTTGTACTTCACCATAAAAATTCGAGAGAGAGCTATGTATGTCGGATTGATCTGTAATTGTTTGTGCTTCTGCCCCAGGTTCTTATCTAACTTTCGTTAGTTCAACACTTTTTGATTTGAGCAACAGAAGGTCTTCGAAAAAATTCGTCTTTACCTGCTGGTCTGTTTCGACAGATTTCTGCCATTTTCTGCATTTGCTTCTTGTTGGTTCCTTTTTGAGCTTTTTGAGGGAAGTGCTAAAGTAGCTAGTGTTCTAATGGAAGTTTATTTTGTGTTATAAATGAACCTTAAGACCTATTATCTTGAGTGCACTAATGTTGCTAATAAAGATTGTGTGGAGTTTTGTATGAAGGAAAAATTTCAGGTGTATGAAAGGAATGAGTAATGAGATGAAGGATGGACTAAAGCTCAAGCTTGGGCATGCCATGCGTGTCACCCCAAGAAATATCTAAGAATTACAAGCGTCAAATCTTGGTGATGCCCAAGGCATCCCCTTCTTCATCAATAAAAATTCCAGGTTTCTTCCAAACGCTTCATTTTTATTGTTTCATGCACAGTTGCGTTTTTCTTGGAGCGTCTTATTTTTCGTTTTCGTTTTGGTTTTTCGTTTGCTTGGTTTGCTTAGTTTGCTGAATAAATTGGTTGGACCCCCCTCTTTCATACATTGGTTTGCAAATAGTTTGGTTTGGTTTGGTTTGGAAAAGAGTAGGAAAGTTCATGCTTATGTGGTAAAAAGAGCTCATTTTTTACTGTGGCCTATGCTTTGTCATGCCATGCTTGATATTGTTTTGGCTTTATGCTTAGTATTCTTTGTTGTAGCATGACTTGTTATAAACAATTGAGATTTCTTAATGTGCCTTGGAAGAATCATGCGTTGTTTTAACATATTGAAGCATAGTATTGTGGTATTCTCCTTTGATGCTTTATTTGGGTTGACTTGGCGCATGCTCACACCATGTTATGACTATCTCAAGTTACCATAGCCTTTATGATCCTTTAGTTTTCAACTTGTACTATCACTTTATGCTTTGATCAATGATGTTTTATCGCTCTGCATGATTATGGCCGTTATTGCTCTCTTAGTTTGTCGCTCCCAGTCTTTTGCTAGCCTCCACAACAAAGTATGAGTTCCACTCATGCATCCAACTCCCTAAACCAAGTTATTCCAAAGAGTCCACCATACCTACCTACTAGCTTATGCTATTCCAAGTATATTCATGCTTTTGTTTACCTTCCACTTGTTATGAGAAAAGTAGTGATTAAAGCTCTCACGAATTTGATGGCACACTTTACTTTACTTGCCCTTAATAAAATTGAACCATTGTGTTGTTTATGTTGTATATGCTTGCACTTATTTGTTGGGAATTAGCAGAACCATGCTTTCATGGGGAACGCTTTCAACATTGCACTTGGTACTTGTACCTAGTTGATATCATGCTATGTTGTATATGGATGTCGTCGGTGTGAAATGAAAGGGGAGCTTGTAAGTCCATGGAGTTATGTATATGTGTTGGAGAAACGCCTGGGCCGCTGGTCTAATCCATGCTGACATGGTGGAAACCTGCAGCGTAACCATAATGAGTTGTCTATGAAGCATTCTTCTTATAAAAAAGAGTCCTATATTGAGAAAAAAAGAGAAAAGAAAAAAAAGATACTATGAAAAGAGGAAAGAGAGAAAAAAGCACCATATTCCCATGGTAAATAAGAAGAATGCTGAGATGCTCGTTATGCCTTGCCTTGTCATTTTGATATGGGGATTCTTCCGTATCATCGGGCAAGGGGTACCCCATTGGCGGTTCTCAATGATACACATGTACTTACAATGACAAGAACTTACCGGTGACTAAACTTGAGTAGCATGAGGAGCGGCCCTCGTATACAAGGGACATGAGATTTCTGACCAATACTTCGTCAAGCATGTACACCATAGTTTGTTCAGTTTAACCTTAATCACTTCAAGATGCTTATGATAGGGGCAATGAGAGCTAAAAGCTATAAGTACCATAATTTTTGGAAGCTCTTTATGATACTTTAATCCCTACTTCCTTTTTACAAAAGGCCTTTCTTCCACCATTATATTAAGTCTCCACCTTCTATCTTTATCCACCTACTTTGAGAGCATAGTGGCCATTCTTAGTTCTATGTGCATTGTGCCAAGACTAGTTGATTGATGCATACTTTGATATTGATTGTTTTAAACTATTGTATCTAGTCACTCTTATGAACTTTGAAGGTGTCCTATGCATTTATATTTGCTACTCTATTGAGGGTCAAGCTGAATACTATTATGCTATGTTTTCCTTATGTGAAACAAACAAACGTCTTGCAAAGCATTGTCATTCATGAATCTTTTGTTTGTGCCTTTTCATGTTGCATGATAGTTTCTTTGCTTATTGCTAGAACTTTGTCTTTCGTTATGATTGAAGTAATATGATCCCAGCTTTGAATGATTTGCAAATACTTTGATCAAGTCTCTGATGGTGCATGTCACCTCAAAAATTATTCTTTCTTTTTATCACTTACCTACTCGAGGACGAGCAGGAGTTAAGCTTGGGGTCTCTGATACAATGCAAATGTATCTATAATTTTTGATGTTCCATGCTTGGTTTTATCCACTTTCTTGTGTTTTGTCCACACTTTAGAGTACTTTTCATATGATTTCTTGGACTAACCTATTAACAAGAGCCACGATTGCCAATTTGCTTTTTCTGTTTTTGGTTCTAGGAAAGTCAGGAAATGAATATTCTCGGAATTGGATGGGACAAAAGCCAAAGTGCCTATTTTTCGGGAAGTCATCAGATGCCAGAATACGAGACGCAGAGGAGCCAGGGGGCCACCACACCACCTGGCCGCGCGGGACAGGCCTGGCCGCGCCAGGGGGTGGTGTGGCCAGCCCAGGCACCCCCTTGGCCTCTCCTTCCGCCTATAAGATGCCCTCGGGACGAAAACCCTAAGTACCCGATCAAAAATCCACGAAAGAGTCTGTAGCCGCCGTCATCTCCATACCTAGATCGGGAGGGATCTGAAGCTCTTCCCGGCACCCTGTCAGAGAGGGGGATTCACCCTGAAGGCCTTCTTCATCATCATGCAAGCCTCCGGTGTGATGCGTGAGTAGTTAATCCTTGGACTACGGATCTATGTAGTAGCTAGATGGCTGGTTCTCCTCCTTAGTGCTTTCATGTCTACATCTTGTGAGCTCCGTTCATGATCAAGATCATCTATTTGTAATTCTGCATGTTGTGTTTGCGGGGATCCGATGGATATTGAGATGCTATCTCAGATTGATTATTGATTCTATCATGTCTTTGTTATTTGTGCTCTTGCATGCTTTCCGTTGTTAGTAGCTATCTTGGCCAAGTAGATGCTAGCAACTCCAAGAGTTAGTATTTATGCTCGATAGTGGGTTCATGCCTCTAGTAACTGGGAACCCATGAAATCTCTAAGGTACTAGATGTGTTGTTGCTACTAGGGAGAAAACAACAATCCTTTGTTCATAGAACAATCGTATTGTTTACATTACACGCAATTGTAAAGCAATAATCTGTTGCAACTTATCTTGGAGGGGGTTCGGATGATAACAAGGTGGATTATTAGTCATAGATGCAGTTGGATGGCAGTCTATGTATAATGTTGTAATGCCCAATCAAGTCTCAAAGGAGTCAAGATGATTAATATATGCTTGTATGCTTTCTCGATGTTTGTCAATTGCCCCACTGTAATTTGTTCACCCAGCATGTTATCTATCTAAGGAGAGCCACCTCTAGTGAACTATGGATCCCGGTTCTTTTATTTTACATACAATCTACAAACTGTTTATTGCTTTGTGTTTACTTTCTACAAACTATTACTTCTTTCCATTCGATACGTTTAATCCTTTGTTTTCAACAAAACACGGTGAGATTGACAACCTCATCGCAAGTTGGGGATAAAGTTCTGTGGTTGTGTTGTGCAGGTCTCCACGTTGCTACTAGCACCGGTAGTGCGCCCTGCCAAGGCTCAGCTAGCAAAACCTTTGGGGTGTTTCCTTGCTCCTACTGGTTCGATTAAACCTTGGTTTCAAAACTGAGGGAAACTTGCTGCTGTGCTCATCATACCTTCCTCTTGGGGTTCCCAACAAGCTCTACATCAACACCGAGCCATCAAGCATTTTTTGCGCTGCTGTGAGTCAAGGACATCTCCACAAGGGGAGTCCCTCATAACCAATCTCTTTACTTTGTTATTTTTGTTTTGCTTAGTTTCTTTTTGCTTTGTTTGCTTGTTTTGTTATCAAAAACACAAAAAAATTAGTTTTTCTAGTTTGCTTTCTTTATCAAAAACACAAAAAAATTAAGTCTCCTTTAGTTGTCACCTCTTCCTTAGCTCACCATGTTGATCCCCAAATTCACCCTGAAAGACCTTTCAATTGGTAGTGGTTCTATAATTGGAAAAGATAATATTGAAGAATTCTTTAATCATGTTAGTAAGCATGAAGATACTGAGGATAGATCCCTTGCAGAACTTGCTCCAAACTCTTAGATTACTGCAGCTTCTTTAATTCACATGTTAGAAGCTAGGTTTGTTAACCTCAACCCCTCAATGCATGTGATGTTTCTTAAGCTTAAAGAAATCGAGGACCCTGAAAAGAGGGATTTTATTCTAGAAACTTTGTTTAAGGAGTTCTATGATGTTGCCAAGGAAGCTAGGAAAGTCTTTGAACGTTTCAATATGCTAGGCTCATGTGTATATGTTGTTGGTACACGAGAAAAGATGAACAAAACCGAACCTAATGGGGAGGAACTGTCAACACCCGGATTTTTAATCCCAGATGCCCGTTATGCCATACCTCGCAATCCCAGGATTACCATTTTTGCGAGACATAACGGATTGGATATCATAGTACATCATCCATTACAAACCATACATAAGGTTTTACACAAATAAGGATCTCATGATCCAGTCTTTAATACAACAAGCAGCGGAAATAAACGATAGCGTAGTGGTGGGGTCCATCTTCAGGGCACATGCAATGCTGACGAAGGCATATAGTCCTAGTTATCATAGCCATCCTGCTGACCATCATCTTGATAATCTCCTTCATAGTCTGGCCATGATAATAGCCAGGGACAAAAGCCATGAGTACTCTTTAAGTACTCGCAAACTACTACTAGCAAGGGTTATAATCTTAAGTTAAAGTATGGAATTTAAAGAATAACTATCAAGTTAAGTTTGAAACCTAAGCTGAGTTCTGAAACAAGAAAAGATAAAATAAAAGTCTAGAATCACTTAAGTTGGGAAGCTATTTTCATCTACACAACCCTGTTGTGGTCAAGTCAAGGTTCATCATTCAATGCAAGTTATTTAGAAAACAACTGACAACGAAACAGTATGGCCATTCCAACTATCCATAACGGCGGACGCGGCTATTCGAATAGTTTGACACTTTGCAGAGGTGGTACACTTTCACCACAAGATTCGATACATCTGTCAGGGGTAACCCTGAATCATCATACTTAGTATGCAGATAGTCAAACATAACCTTCCCTTTAAACACCCTAGTACAAGAACCTCTCCTATGAGCATGGCCTCCCAACCATGACCATCAGTCATCTTGGGCACTGCATAGGTGAACATCATTGAGAGGTAGCCTCAGCCCAAACCACTCCCGTGAGGGAACTAATACTAATGCATATAAATTTCCAGCTAAGCCTTACCCAATTTAGGTAATGTGGTTGTACGGTAAATTTGGAATGGTATCGCATCCGAATCCAACCATCAGTTTTATAAAAAGGGTTAAGGCTCATGCCTCATCATTTTCATCATCATAAACCAATTGTGTTTCTCAACACATGTCAAAACATCTCAATAGAATGACTCATCATTCCAAGGTTTTCATAACTCATTTTCACCAAGTGTTCCCATCTAAAATGACTCAAGTTTGATCTATTCTAAAACACTAGGTTAAGAGTGTTCACTAAGGTAGAAAGGTGGGATCAATCTCATGCCATAGAATGACATCTAAGGGTTTCCAATTAGGTCAAGTTTTATACTCTTTATGCTACCTTCAAAATTAATTAAAGAACTTGGTGTACACTAAGGGGGTGTGATCAAAATATGCTTAAGGCATCTTTACTAAACTATCTAGTTTTGTTCTAGCTTGCTACAATAGCTTACTAAAGCATGTTTGCAAGGGTTAGCTTGCCACTAATAGCTTGCTACAATAGCTTGCCTTGGTTGGTGCAGTGGTTGAAGTTTTCTTCTTCTTCTTCTTCTTGGTAGAACTCCTCCTCCTCGAAGGCTTGGTCGGTACTATCGTCTATAAATACATAGGGAGTGCACAATCACCAAACAATACTTAACTTAGGCTAAGAAGTATTCTAATCCACACAATTTATGATCCATTATCATCACAAGCATAATAGTTTCAACCTTTTTATTTTGGAAAAGTAATTTCTACTCATTGAAAAATTAACTACAATTTAATATTCACCACTAAAACATGGGATCATGTGGACACATGTCCTCACCACATATCCTAACAAGAGGGAATGAGATTTAAAGGTTGGATCAATATTACTTTGGTTTAAGTTTATTATTTAATGATTTAAAGTGACTAGAAATGCCTATATAGGATTATTTTGGTACTAGTCCAAAGTCACTGCCTGTAAACCTTAATATTATTACATATTTGGATAGATATGATGAAATGTGATTTTTGAGAGTTGGAATCAACTCAAAATCTAACTTGGTTGATTTTATAAAAATGTTTCAAGTTGCAAAAGCTTCTGTCTTCTTATTTTTATTAGGAGAAATCTATAACTCTAAATGAATTAAATCCAACGGGCTTGGATAGATCTTTTCAATACCTTTCAAACAAAATTGGTTTCCGGATATTTGGATTTGTCAAACTCACAGAATTGAATTTTGAAACACTAGACAAACACTATATTCTAACTAAAAAGAAAAATCCTAATTTGAATCTACGGGCTTGCGCGGGAAAGGAAATGGGCCCGGTGGCGCCTGCACGGGGCTCTGACAGGGGGTCCCACTGGTCAGGCACTTAAAACGCAGCGATCTGCGCTATGGGCCGTGCGATTAGAGGCTAGATCTACGGCTGAGGGTCGTCGTCGACGACGGACGGGTCACCGGCGAGCTCGAACCCTAGCGGCTCGGTGGGGGTCTACTGGGGGCGTACCAGGGCTCCAGCGGGGTCGGCGATGCGGGCGAACGAAGTGGAAGACGATGGCGAGGCGTGGCGTGGTCGCGGCGGAGCTTGGGGTGGCCGGAATCAACGGCACCCTTCTTCTCCAGAGGCAGCGGCTCCGGCTCCAATTCCGGCGAGCTGCTGCTCCACTTGCTCCGGCAAGGGGTGGTTGAGGTTCAAAGAGGTGAGGGGAGTGGAATGGTGTGATTCTTTGGTGCTAGGGAGTTCTCCTTTTATAGGCTCGACGGTGAGACCGAGCGGGATGGGCGGTCGACGGTGGCGACATGGCTACGGCAAGCTAGCGGAATGGCTAGGGATGGAGATCGATGGGCGGTCCCCTGGCGGTGCTCTAGCGCTTCAATGCGGCCGTAGGGGCAGTGGTATGCAGTCTGGGTGAGGTGGCGCTCTGAGAGGCAGAGGCGGCGGTGTCCACGGCGAGCGGTGGCTATGGGGCTTTGGGCGGCGAACGGGGGTGTCTGTGGTGTTCTCTGTGTCGGCGGAGGCGGTGGCTGGGCTGGTGTCGAGCGGTGGCTTGTGCACGCGGGGACAGTGCGCGCTCTACGGGCGGCGTCGGCATGGTCTGGTGGCACTGGGCGCGGCTTCTCCTCGGTGGTCCACGGCTGCTCTTTGCTCGGGCAAGGGACAGAGAGGGGCAGTGCGGCGTTGGCTACCTCCTAGACATGGCGAGGGAAGGTGGCGGCTGCTGTGGCACGATGTCGCCGGTGGGGGTGCCCAAGGTGCTCGGCCTTAATGCCCAAGGTGCTCATGTGCACAGGGTGTGGTCGGGCTAGCAAAAGGTAGGGCTGGTACTGAGGGAACAAGGGGACAAGGTTAGGCCCAAATGGTGACCAAGATCACTGCTCAAAACAGTGTTTTAAATTTGGCCAGATTTGTGCACACAAGCTGTTTGATGAAATGGCCGCAAGAGAAAAAGTTTTGAATTGTGAGTTCAAATTTTTTGGGTGATCTCCACTATTGCTAGGTAGTCTCTGGTTGCAAGGGTTTTGAAAATGGAGCTCAATTACATGGTTTTTGAAATAGGGGTGATCTATGCATATGCATTAGATTCAATTTTTAACTGTCATTTAAAATAGTTTCCAGAATGTTTTTAGAAGATCAAAAGGTGGGCCTTGGTACCTCATTATGTGTACTAGCAAGGGGTGTAAAGATCCATAATTGTTTCTGTTAAGAATTAAGCACTAGGAATAGCCAAAGTAGGCATGAGAGTTAATTTTGTCAAAATGACCATTCCTTTATTTTATTTCTTTTTGATTTGATTTCTTTTAGGAAAAGTTTGGGAATGATGTAGATGATGTTTAAATCCCCTAAGAAACATTTTAGAAGCAAAGGATCACACAATCATGGCAATTCCAAACAACTCCTATTTTAAATGCACACATATATGAATGCTTTCATTTTAATTATGGAAAAGTTTTTGTTAATCCTAAATTTGGATTATTTGATCTTTGATAAGGTTGGATTGAAGTTTTGGGATGTTACAAACCTCCCCCCCTTAAATAAAATCTCGTCCCGAGATTTACAAAAAAACTAGGAACTAAAGAGATCTGGGAACTCTGTCCTAATGTAATCCTCGCGCTCCCAAGTGGCTTCCTCCTCGGTATGGTTGCTCCACTGAATCTTGAGAAACTTGATACTCCTGGTCCTGGTGGTTCGGTTGGCTTCTTCTAAGATATGAATGGGCATTTCCCGATAGGTCAGGTCATTGTTGATTTCCACTGCTCTGTGATCGATATTTTTGAAAACTTCAGTCTTGTCAGGCACTTCCAAGCATTTGCGAAGTAACGAGATATGGAACACATTGTGGATGGCTGACATCTCTTCAGGCAGTTCCAGTTGATACGATACTTCTCCTCGACGGTTCAGAATCTTGAAAGGTCCGATATATCTGGGAGCTAACTTTCCCTTCAGACTAAAGCGTTGAGTTCCCTTCAATGGTGAAACCTTGAGATATACGAAATCTTCGACATTGAAAGTTAGGTCTCTCCTTCTCTTGTCAGCATAGCTCTTCTATCTGGATTGGGCGGTCCTTAGGTGCTCACGAACTTTGTGAACTTTCTCTTCTGCTTCTCGGAGAATGTCGGGTCCAAAGATCTGACTCTCTCCTACTTGCGACCAATTCAAAGGGGTACAGCACTTTCTTCCGTATAGGAATTCAAAGGGTGCCATCTGCAAACTAGCTTGATAACTGTTGTTATATGAGAATTCTATGAAGGGCAAGCAGTCTTCCCATTTTGATCCGTATTCCAACACACAAGCTCTAAGCATATCCTCCAATATCTGGTTGACTCTCTCTGTTTGTCCATCGGTTTGTGGGTGATACGCGGTACTGAAATTCAACTTGGTTCCTAAACCTTCCTGAACTTTCTGCCAAAATCTTGAAGTAAACTGAGTTCCTCGATCTGATACGATGGTCTTGGGGGTTCCATGCAGACTAACAATTCTCGCAATGTACAACTCTGCTAGCTTTGCACTCTGGTAGGTTGTCTTGACTGGTATGAAGTGGGCTACCTTGGATAGTCTATCAACTATGACCCAGATTGAGTCATTTCCCCTACTAGAAGTAGGTAACCCGGTGATAAAGTCCATTCCGACGGAATCCCATTTCCATTCCGGAATCTGCAATGGTTGCAACAATCCTGCAGGTCTCTGATGCTCTGCCTTGACTCTTTGACAAATGTCACATTTGGCGATGTAGCTTCCGATCTCTCTCTTCATCTTGTGCCACCAAAATTGCTCTTTCAAATCCTGATACATCTTTGTTCCTCCGGGGTGGATAGAATAAAGAGTATCATGAGCTTCCTTCATGATAATTTCCTTCAGCTCCGAATCTGCTGGTACACAGATACGTCCTTTGTACCACAGTGCACCTTCTTCATCTTCAGTGAATCCAGGTACTTTGCCTGTACCAATACGACGTTTGATTTTGTCGATACTTTCATTACCCTTCTGGGCTTCCTTGATTTGGCTAATCAAAGTGGGTTGAAGTTCGATGCTAGCTAGGAATCCTTGGCTAACTAACTCAGTCTTGAACTGCTCCAACTCCTCATACAAACTTGGTTGCTTCTCTTGGATCATGGTGTTAAGCCTACACGACAATCTGCTAAGAGCATCCGCTACCACGTTGGCTTTGCCGAGGTGATAGTGAATGTTAAGGTCATAATCCTTGATTAACTCTATCCATCTTCTTTGCCTCATATTCAACTCCTTCTGGGTGAAGATATACTTCAAGCTCTTATAATCGGAGTAAATCTCATAGCGATTACCCATCAAATAATGACGCCATGTCTTCAACGCTAGAACCACCGCTGCTAGCTCAAGATCATGGGTCGGATAGTTCTGCTCATCTTTGCTTGATTATGAGACGAATCTGCGATGACTTTGCCTTCTTGCATCAATACACATCCTAGACCAATCTTGGATGCATCACAATATACATCAAACGGCTTCTTGATGTCTGGCATGATCAAAATTGGGGCTGATATCAATCTCTTCTTCAGCTCCTGGAAACTGGCTTCACAGTTGTCTGTCCATTCAAACTTCTTGTCCCTCTTCAACAATTGGGTCATTGGTCGGGCTATGCTCGAGAATCCTTCTATGAATTTGCGGTAATATCCCGCTAATCCGAGAAATGAACGAACTTGGGTTTGATTGGTTGGGGCTTCCCATTCTTCAACATCTTTGATCTTGCTGGGATCAATAGAGACTCCTCCGGCAGACACAATATGTCCTAGGAATCCTACTTCTTTCAGCCAAAACTCACACTTACTGAACTTGGCATATAACTGATGCTCTCTCAGGGTTTCTAGGATGATTCTCAGATGTTGCTCATGCTCTTCTTCTGACTTGGAGTAGATAAGGATGTCGTCGATAGACACGACTACAAACTTATTTAAGAAATTCATAAAGATCTTATTCATGAGATTCATGAAATAAGCAGGGGCATTGGTTAATCCAAAAGACATAACCGTATACTCGTATAAACCATAGCGAGTAGTAAAGGCGGTCTTCGGAATATCCGTTGCACGAATCTTAAGTTGGTGATAACCAGTCCTAAGATCAATCTTTGAGAATACCTGAGCTCCAGTCAACTGATCAAATAGATCCTCTATCTTTGGTAAGGGGTACTTATTCTTGATGGTGACATCATTCAACTTTCTGTAGTCTGTACACAGACGGTTGCCTCCATCTTTCTTGTCGATGAATAACACCGGTGATCTCCATGGCGATGCACTTGGTTGAATCAAGTCGGTTGCTAACATGGCATCCAACTGCTTCTTCAGTTCTACTAACTCTGAGGGGTTCATGGTATAGGGTCTCTGGGCTATAGGTCCAGTTCCGGGGATTAGTTCGATAATGAACTCTATATCCCTATCCGGGGGCATACCTGGCAATTCATCTGGGAATACGTCGGGGTATTCACAGACTACTCTGACTTGGTCAATGGTAGGCAGGGCTACACTTTTGTTGCATTTGAATTGACGGGGTAAGGTTTCAGAGATATGTTCTACTGTTACTCCAGAACTACTGGTCATGGTGATGGCTTTCTTAGCACAGTCTATCAGTCCTTTATGCCTTGACATCCAGTCCATACCTAGTACTACTTCCAAACCTTTGGTTCCAAGAACAATTAGGTTGGCATAAAAATCTATCCCATGAATTCTTATAGGTACAACTTTGCAAATTTTTCTAGCTTTTGTAGTTGAACCGGGGATTTGAACTATCATGACATGCTTCAGGTTGGTTGGGCGAATCTTACTAGTGCATACAAATTCTTCAGTGACAAATGAATGCGATGCTCCAGAATCAAACAATACTCTTGCTAAAACTGAGTTGACAGAAAACATACCCAGCACTACATCTGGTGCTTCCTGGGCTTCTTCTGCGTTCATGTGGAAGAGACGACCGTTGCGGTTGTGCGGGTTTCCTGGGGCAAATCTCCTGCCTGGTTGAACACGACGCTGCTGCTGAGCTAGGGTATTCACAGGGGCATTGGCGGCAGTCTTCTTGGGACACTCATTGGAATAGTGACCCCTCACTCCACACTCGAAGCAAGTGATCTGGGACTTGTCCTTGACTGCAACAGGTACAGCATTGCTGCCAGTTCTGGGGGCAGTGTTGTTGTTGTTGCTCTTGGGAGGGGCACGGTTGAAGTTGTTGGCATTGCCGGAGTTGTGATTGTTTCCTCCGGACTTCACATTGCCTCCGCTACGGTTGGGGTAGCTTGGGCGAGAATTTGGGGGTCGGTTGTTCCTTGGTGCATATCTGGTGAGGGTTGGGGTACTTCCGGTGACTCATGGATCCAGACTGCTGCATCATACGACGCTTGCGGTTGTCGTTTGCCTGGTTAATCTTCCCTTCCATCTGAATGGCAGAGTCGACTAGCTCTTCAAGATCCTGGAAACGGATGTTGACGAGGACAGTCTGCATCTCATCATGTAGTCCGTTTAAGAATCTCTCCTTCTTCTTGGCCTCCGTGTTGATTTCATCCGGTGCATATCTGGCAAGTGACAAGAATTTGTCACGGTACTCTACTACAGTCAATCTTCCTTGCTTCAGTTCACGAAATTCATCTCTCATCCTGTTGACAAGAACTTGCGGCACGTGGGTGCAGCTGAACTTGACCTTGAATGCTTCCCAGGTCATCACCTGGCCATGGTTCATGTTGCGGACGCTATTCCACCAAGCTCTTGCATCTCCTGCCAGATAGTGAGTGGCGAAGAGAACTTTCTCATTCTCATCAACTCCTGCAACTTCTAGGTTGTTTTCCATCGTTTGTAACCAGTCATCAGCATCTAATGGGTTTTCAGATTGGTTAAAGATTAGGGGATTGGTATTCTGGAAGTTTTTGAGTTTAGATCCATGGTGATCCTGATTTCCATGTCCTTGGTTGTTGAGAGCCATTTGGGCGATCTGCTGCAATGTTGCTAAGTTGGCTTGGCCTTTCGTACTGCTTGCTTCACGGTCCGCGATGAGATTCTGCAAGATCTGCAGCATTGGGTCCTGCGATGAGCTGCTCCCTCCTTGGTTTCCACGAGTCATCTGAAGATTGAGATAGGTATAGGGGTAAGAGGGAAATTCTAAGGTTCCTGGTTTTGGGTTTTCAAAGTTACAACTTTGAGTTAGACTCTGGTTTTTCAACTAACTTCATTCTCATTCATGCAAGCAAGCACACAATACAACACACACCACAACAATCAAAGGGGAAAACAGATGGTTTGAAGAACCATTCTGCAAACTACGATACAATGAGATGATACATCTCATGCTACGACAGTGCTCTAGTGCATCTACTCATCGTCAATGAAGTCGGAGTCTTCATCATCAGTGTAGAAGTCCACAGCATCCTCTACCAGAAAATCATCATCGTTGCTGAGGTAGGAATCCATATCTCCCTGGATGTCTTCTCCTTCATCATCTTCTTCCTTGGCGGCAAGCTGAGCTTCCTACTCCTTGACGGTCTTCTCGAGGTCGGCCACCTTCTTGCGAAGACGGGCAATGGTGCGATCCTTCTTTGCACGCTGGCGACAAAGAGACTGGCGATCTTGGACGAGCAGTGTGAAAGTCTGGGCCTTCTGGTCGGGAATTGCACGGTTCTGGTTGGCTAACTCTCTGGCATTGTCTAGTTCCTGCTGTCGGTCATGAAGCAAGAAGTCAAGGTTCTCCACTTGACGCTTCAACTCTGGGTGACTTGGCATCTCCATCGACATTCCCATGAAGTCACGTCTTGCATAGTGGGCAAAACGGGTTCCTTGAATCTTGTTGACGCTGAGGGCACATAGACGTGCGAGAGCTTCATGCATTGCCCTGGCTAATCCATCTAGCCAGTTGTTCTCTCTCACAGAGAACTGAATTCTCCCGGAAGTTGGTGCTTCAATGCTCCCTCGAAGATCTGCGGTGACTAGCCATTGTAGGTCTCCTCTTGGGGGTCCTGGAAGTTGGGCTCCAAGAAACTCCGGATGTGGGCGTCCCAGAAATTCTGACAGTGAATCCAGATCCCTCTCGGAGATCAGCTGACCTCCGTTTCCCAACTGGTAAAACTTGCTAAACTGAGTCTGCATCTACAAGAATTTAGGATGAGGAGATTAGTGAAGTGATCAAGTGTGTCAAATTTTAAGTAGTAATGTAAGAATTTTGAGGAACATGTATTTTTTTTTGAGAAAGAATGAGTTCACAAGGGTAAGTGAGGAATTAGTTTTTCATAAATACTCACTTTGGTTTTGAAGCTAAGTTTTTGGTTTGGACGTCCATTCTAACTAGGGTCTCCTATGGTCAGGATGGCTCTGATACCAACTTGTCAACACCCGGATTTTTAATCTCAGATGCCCGTTATGCCATACCTCGCAACCCCAAGATTACCATTTTTGCGAGACATAACGGATTGGATATCATAGTACATCATCCATTACAAACCATGCATAAGGTTTTACACAAATAAGGATCTCATGATCCAGTCTTTAATACAACAAGCAACGGAAATAAACGATAGCGTAGCGGTGGGGTCCATCTTCAGGGCACAGGCAATGCTAACGAAGGCAGATAGTCCTAGTTATCATAGACGTCCTGCTGACCATCATCTTGATAATCTCCTTCATAGTCTGGCCATGATAATAGCCAGGGACAAAAGCCATGAGTACTCTGTAAGTACTCGCAAACTAGTACTAGCAAGGGTTATAATCTTAAGTTAAAGTACGGAATTTAAAGAATAACTATCAAGTTAAGTTTGAAACCTAAGCTGAGTTCTGAAACAAGAAAAGATAAAATAAAAGTCTAGAATCACTTAAGTTGGGAAGCTATTTTCATCTACACAACCCTGTTGTGGTCAAGTCAAGGTTCATCATTCAATTCAAGTTATTTAGAAAACATCTGACAACGAAACAGTATGGCCATTCCAACTGTCCATAACCGCGGACGCGGCTATTCGAATAGTTTGACACTCTGCAGAGGTGGTACACTTTCACCACAAGATTCGATACATCCGCTGGGGTAACCCTGAATCATCATACTTAGTATGCAGATAATCAAACATAACCTTCCTTTACACCCTAGTACAAGCACCTCTCCTATGAGCATGGCCTCCCAACCATGACCATCAGTCATCTTGGGCACTGCATAGGTGGACATCATTGAGAGGTAGCCTCAGCTCAAACCTCTCCCGTGAGGGAACTAATACTAATGCATATAAATTTCCAGCTAAGCCTTAGCCAATTCAGGTAATGTGGTTGTACGGTAAATTTGGAATGTTATCGCATCCGAATCCAACCATCAGTTTTATAAAAAGGGTTAAGGCTCATGCCTCATCATTTTCATCATCATAAACCAATTGTGTTTCTCAACACATGTCAAAACATCTCAATAGAATGACTCATCATTCCAAGGTTTTCATAACTCATTTTCACCAAGTGTTCCCATCTAAAATGACTCAAGTTTGATCTATTCTAAAACACTAGGTTAAGAGTGTTCACTAAGGTAGAAAGCTGGGATCAATCTCATGCCATAGAATGACATCTAAGGGTTTCCAATTAGGTCAAGTTTTATACTCTTTATGCTACCTTCAAAATTAATTAAAGAACTTGGTGTACACTGAGGGGGTGTGATCAAAGTATGCTTAAGGCATCTTTACTAAACTATCTAGTTTTATTCTAGCTTGCTACAATAGCTTACTAAAGCATGTTTGCAAGGGTTAGCTTGCCACTAATATCTTGCTACAATAGCTTGCCTTGGTTGGTGCAGTGGTTGAAGTTTTCTTCTTCTTCTTGGTAGAACTCCTCCTCCTCGAAGGCTTGGTCGGTACTATCGTCTATAAATACATAGGGAGTGCACAATCACCAAACAATACTTAACTTAGGCTAAGTAGTATTCTAATCCACACAATTGATGATCCATTATCATCACAAGCATAATAGTTTCAACCTTTTTATTTTGGAAAAGTAATTTCTACTCATTGAAAAATTAACTACAATTTAATATTCACCACTAAAACATGGGATCATGTGGACACATGTCCTCACCACATATCCTAACATGTGGGAATGAGATTTAAAGGTTGGATCAATATTACTTTGGTTTAAGTTTATTATTTAATGATTTAAAGTGACTAGAAATGCCTATATAGCATTATTTTGGTACTAGTCCAAAGTCACTGCCTGTAAACTTAATATTATTACATATTTGGATAGATATGATGAAATGAGAGTTTTGAGAGTTGGAATCAACTCAAAAGCTAACTTGGTTGATTTTCTAAAAATGTTTCAAGTTGCAAAATCTTCTGTCTTCTTATTTTTATTAGGAGAAATCTATAATTCGAAATGAATTAAATCCAACGGGCTTGGATAGATCTTTTCAATACCTTTCAGACAAAATTGGTTTCATGCAATTTGGATTTGTCAAACTCACAGAATTGAATTTTGAAACACTGGATAGAAACTATATTCTAACTAAAAAGAAAAATCCTAATTTGAATCTACGGGCTTGCGCGGGAAAGGAAATGGGCCGGCCTAGTGGCGCTGCGCTTCACGGGGCTCTGCTGACAGGGGGGTCCCACTGGTCAGCGGCACTTAAAACGCGAAGCGGTACGCACGCTGTGGGCCGTGCGATTAGAGGCTAGATGTACGGCTGAGGGTCATCGTCGACGACGGACGGGTCGCCGGCGAGCTCGAACCCTAGCGGCTCGGTGGGGGTCTACTAGGGGCGTACCAGGGCTCCAGCAGGGTCGGTGATGCGGGCGAACGAAGTGGAAGACGACGGCGAGGCGAGGCGTGGTCGCGGCGGAGCTTGGGGTGGCCGGAATCAACGGCACCCTTCTTCTCCAGAGGCGGCGGCTCTGGCTCCAATTCCGGCGAGCTGCTGCTCCACTTGCTCCGGCGAGGGGTGGTTGAGGTTTAGAGAGGTGAGGGGAGTGGAATGGTGTGAGTCTTTGGTGCTGGGGAGTGCTCCTTTTATAGGCTCGACGGTGAGACCGAGCGGGATGGGCGGTCGACAGTGGCGACATGGCTACGGCAAGCTAGCGGCATGGCTGGGGATGGCGATCAATGGGCGGTCCCCTGGCGGTGCTCTAGCGCTTCAATGCGGCCGTAGGGGCGGTGGTATGCGGTCCAGGTGAGGTGGCGCTCTGAGAGGCAGAGGCGGCGGTGTCCACGGCGAGCGGTGGCTGTGGGGCTTTGGGTGGCGAACAGGAGTGTCTGGGGTGTTCTCCGGTCGGCGGAGGTGCGCTGGCTGGTGTCGAGCGGTGGCTTGTGCACGCTGGGACAGCTGTGGCGCGTCGGCGCTTGCAGTATGGTCTGCACCGGTGCGGCTTCTCCTTGGTGGTCCACGGCTGCTCTTGGCTCGGGCAAGGGACAGAGAGGGGCGGTGCGGCGTGGGGTACCTCCTAGACATGGCGAGGGAAGGTGGCGGCTACTGTGGCGCGATGTCGCCGGTGGGGGTGCCCAAGGTGCTCGGCCTTAATAGCCATGACCATTTGGTCGTGTGCACAGGGTGTGGCCGGGCTAGCAAAAGGTAGGGCTGGTACTGAGGGAACAAGGGGACAAGGTTAGGCCCAAATAGTGACCAAGATCACTGCTCAAAACAGTGTTTTAAATTTGGCCAGATTTGTGCACACAAGCTGTTTGATGAAATGGCCGCAAGAGAAAAAGTTTTGAATTTTGAGTTCAAATTTTTTGGGTGATCTCCACTATTGCTAGGTAGTCTCTGGTTGCAAGGGTTTTGAAAATGGAGCTCAATTACATGGTTTTTAAAATAGGGGTGATCTATGCATATGCATTAGATTCAATTTGTAACTGTCATTTAAAATAGTTTCTAGAATGTTTTTAGAAGATCAAAAGGTGGGCCTTGGTACCTCATTATGTGTACTAGCAAGGGGTGTAAAGATCCATAATTGTTTCTGTTAAGAATTGAGTACTAGGAATAGCCAAAGTAGGCATGAGAGTTAATTTTGTCAAAATGACCATTCCTTTATTTTAATTCTTTTTGATTTGATTTCTTTTAGGAAAAGTTTGGGAATGATGTAGATGATGTTTAAATCCCCTAAGAAACATTTTAGAAGCAAAGGATCACACAATCATGGCAATTCAAAACAACTCCTATTTTAAATGCACACATATATGAATGCTTTCATTTTAATTATGGAAAAGTTTTTGTTAATCCTAAATTTGGATTATTTGATCTTTGATAAGCTTGGATTGAAGTTTTGGGATGTTACAGGAACCTAAGATACCAATACCCTTTAAACTAGTAGCAATACATGAAGCCATAGAAAAGAATCTTGATTGGATTGTTCCTAAAAACCCTTTTGATGAAAATAGTGAACCTAAAAGCATTGAGAGAGGATCCTCTAGAACTTATTTGGATGATATACCTTGCCTTTTTGAAAATATTTCTGGTATTGATCTTAATGCTTCTTCATTCGAGAACACTTGATTCTTTTTCTTGCTTCTTATGCCTAACTTAAATGCGTTAAAGAAAAGTACTTATTGGGAGATAACCCAAAAGTTTTAGATGAGTCTTGGAAATTATTACTTCAGTAATAACCGCTCCTTATCCTTTTTATTTGCTTTTTGTCCCAAGATTAACCTCTAATTAGAGAGAAGTAATGATTGGGAAAGTTGCTGTCCCAAACCAGATTTCTGTGCTTCACCATAAAAATTCGTGTAAAATCTCTGAATGTATTTCTGAGACGCGAATTTTTGTGCTTCTGCCCCAGGTTGTTATCTAACTTTCGTTAGATCAACACGTTTTGATTTGAGCAACATAAGGTCTTCGAAAAAATTCGTCTTTACCTGCTGGTCTGTTTTGACAGATTTCTGCCATTTTCTGCATTTGCTTCTTGTTGGTTCCTTTTTGAGTTCTTTTGGAGAATTAAGCTTTTTGAGGGAAGTGCTAAAGTAGCTAGTGTTCTAATGGAAGTTTATTTTGTGTTAGAACTGAACCTTAAGACCTATTATCTTGAGTGCACTAATGTTGCTAATAAAGATTGTGTGAAGTTCTGTATGAAGGAAAAATTTCAGGTGTATGAAAGGAATGAGTAATGAGATGAAGGATGGACTAAATCTCAAGCTTGGGGATGCCACGCGTGTCACCCCAAGAAATATCCAAGAAGTACAAGCGTCAAATCTTGGGGATGCCCAAGGCATCCCCTTCTTCATCAATAAAAATTCCAGGTTTCTTCCAAACGCTTCATTTTTATTGTTTCATGCACAGTTGTGTTATTCTTGGAGCGTCTTCTTCTTCGTTTTTGTTTTGGTTTTTCGTTTGATTTTGTTTGCTTAGTTTTCTGAATAAATTGGTTGGACCCCCTCTTTCATACATTGGTTTGCAAATAGTTTGGTTTGGTTTGGAAAAGAGTAGGAAAGTTCATCCTTATGTGGTAAAAAGAGCTTGTTTTTGACTGTGGCCTATGCTTTGTCATGCCATGCTTGATATTGTTTTGTCTTTATCCTTAGTATTATTTGCTGTAGCATGACTTGTTATAAACAATTGAGATTGCTTAATGTGCCTTGGATGAATCATGCGTTGTTTTAGCATATTAAAGTATAGTATAGTGGTATTCTCCTTTGATGCTTTATTTGGGTTAACTTGGCGCATGCTCACACCATGTTATGACTATCTCAAGTCACCATAGCCTTTATGATCCTTTAGTTTTCAACTTGTAGTATCACTTTATGCTTTGATCAATGATGTTTTGTCACTCTGCATGATTATGGCCATTTTCTGTTTTAGTTTATCGCTCCCAGTCTTTTGCTAGCCTCCACAACCAAGTATGAGTTCCACTCATGCATCCAACTCCCTAAACCAAGTTATTCCAAAGAGTCCACCATACCTACCTACTAGCTTATGCTATTCCAAGTATATTCATGCTTTTGTTTACCTTCCAAATTAAACTTGTTATGAGAAAACTAGTGATTAAAGCTCCCACGAACTTGATGGCACACTTTACTTTTCTTGCCCTTAATAAACTTGAACCATTGTGTCGTCTATGTTGTATATGCTTGTACTTATTTGTTGGGGATTAGCAGAACCATGCCGTCATGGGGACCGCTTTCAACATTGCACTTGGTACTTTGTACCTAGTTGATATCATGCTCTTTTGTATGTGGATGTCGTCGGTGTGAAATGAAAGGGGAGCTTCTAAGTCCATGGAGTTATGTATATGTGTTAGAGAAACGCCTGGGCCGCTGGTCTAATCCATGATGACATGGTGGAAACCTGCAGCGTAACCATAATGAGCTGTCTATGAAGCATTCTTCTTATAAAAAAAGTGTCCTATATTGAGAAAAAAGAGGAAAAGAAAAAAAAGAGATTATGAAAATAGGAAAGAGAGAAAAAAGCACAATATTCCCATGGTAAATAAGAAGATTGCTGAGATGCTCATTGTCTGCTTGCCTTGTCATTTTGATATGGGGATTCTTCTGTATCATCGGGCAAGGGGTACCCTGTTGGCGGTTCTCTATGATACACATGTACTTACGATGACAAGAACTTACCGGTGACTAAACTTGAGTAGCATGAGGAGCGACCCTGGTATACAAGGGACATGAGATTCCTAACTTATACTTCGTCAAGCATGTACACAATAGTTTGTTCACCTTAACCTTAATCACTTCAAGATGCTTATGATAGGGGCAATGAGAGCTGAAAGCTATTAAGTACCATAATTTTTGGAAGCTCTTTATGAAACTTCAATCTCTACGTCCTTTTAAGAAGGCCTTTCTTCCACCATTATATTGAGTCTCCACCTTCTACCTTTATGCACCTACTTTGAGAGCATAGTGGCCATTCTTAGTTCTATGTGCATTGTCCCAAGACTAGTTGATTGATGCATAACTTGATATTGCTTGTTTTAAACTATTTGTATCCAGTCACTCTTATGAACTTTGAAGGTGTCCTATGCATTTATATTTGCTACTCTATGAGGGACAAGCTGAATACTATTATGTTATGTTTTCTTTATGTGAAACAAACAAACGTCTTGCTAAGCATTGTTATTCATGAATCTTTTGTTTGTGCCTTTTCATGTTGCATCATAGTTTCTTTGTCTTATTGCTAGAACTTTGTCTTTCATGTTATGATTGAAGTACTATGATCCCAGCTTTGAATGTTTTGCAAATACTTTGATCAAGTCTTTGATGGTGCATGTCACCTCAAAATTTTTTCTTTCTTTTTATCACTTATCTACTCGAGGGCGAGCAGGAGTTAAGCTTGGGGATGTTGATACATTGCAAATGTATCTATAATTTTTGATGTTCCATGCTTGGTTTTATCCACTTTCTTGTGTTTTGTCCACACTTTGGAGTACTTTTCATATGATTTCTTGGACTAACCTATTAACAAGAGCCACAGTGCTAGCTGCCTGTTTTCTGCTGTTTTTGGTTCCAGGAAAGTTAGAAAATGAATATTCTCGGAATTGGACGGGACAAAAGCCAAAGTGCCTAATTTTCCGGAAGAAATCAGATGCCAGAATACGAGACGGAGAGGAGCCAGGGGGCACCACACCACCTGGCCGCGTGGGCCAAGCCTGGCCGCGCCAGGGGGTGGTGTGGCCAGCCCAGGCACCCCCTCGGCCTCTCCTTCCTCCTATAAGATGCCGTTGGGACGAAAACCCTAAGTACCTGATCAAAAATCCACGAAAGAGTCTGTAGCCGTCGTCATCTCCATCCCTAGATCGGGAGGGACCTGAAGCTCTTCCCAGCACCCTGCCGGAGAGGGGAATTCACCCTAGAGGCCTTCTTCATCATCATGCAAGCCTCCGGTGTGATGCGTGAGTAGTTCATCCTTGGACTACGGATCCATGTAGTAGCTAGATGGATGGTTCTCCTCCTTTGTGCTTTCATGTCTAGATCTTGTGAGCTCCGTTCATGATCAAGACCATCTATTTGTAATTCTGCATGTTGTGTTTGCAGGGATCCGATGGATATTGAGATGCTATTTCAGATTGATTATTGATTCTATCATGTTTTTTCTATTTGTGATCTTGCATGCTTTCCATTGTTAGTAGCTATCTTGGCCAAGTAGATGCTAGCAACTCCAAGAGTTAGTATTTATGCTCGATAGTGGGTTCATGCCTCTGGTAATCTGGGGAAGTGACAGAAATCTCTAAGATACTAGATGTGCTGTTGCTACTAGGGAGAAAACAACAATCCTTTGTTCATAGAACAATCATATTGTTTACATTACACGCAATTCGTAAAGCAATAATCTCTTGCTTGCAACTTAATACTGGAGGGGGTTCGGATGATAACCTGAAGGTGGATTAATAGTCATAGATGCAGTTGGATGGCGGTCTATGTATAATGTTGTAATGCTCAATCAAGTCTCAAAGGAGTCAAGATGATTAGTATATGCTTGTATGCTTTCTCGATGTTTGTCAATTGCCCCGCTGTAATTTGTTCACCCAGCATGTTACCTCTCTAAGGAGAGCCACATCTAGTGAACTATGGATCCCGGTTCTTTTCTTTTACATACAATCTACAAACTATTTACTGCTTTGTGTTTACTTTCTTTCCATTCGATACGTTTAATCCTTTGTTTCCATTCGATACGTTTAATCCTTTGTTTTTAGCAAAACACGGTAAGATTGATAACCTCATCGCAAGTTGGGGACAAAGTTCTGTGGTTGTGTTGTGCAGGTCTCCACGTTGCTACTAGCACCGGTAGTGCACCCTACCAAGGCTTAGCTAGCAACACCTTTGGGGTGTTTCCTTGCTCCTACTAGTTCGATTAAACCTTGGTTTCATAACTGAGGGAAACTTGTTGTTGTGCTCATCATACCTTCCTCTTGGGGTTCCCAACAAGCTCTACATCAACACCGAGCCATCAGTCTCCCCTCCAAAGGAGATCGACATCACGATCCCACTATAGCTCGAATATGCTCAGGTTGCCATGGTCACAGAACCCAGGGACTGGACCAAGCCCTACACCGCCTACCTCGAGTAGAAGATCCTGCCCAAGGACGAGACTGAGGCATGAATGATTGTGCGGTGCTGCAAGTAATTCGTCATTATCAATAGCGAGATCCACAAACGCAGCATTACAGGCGTGTACCAATTTTGCATCCAACCATAAGAAGGTTGCAAGATCCTATAGGATATCCATCCTGGTGACTGCGGCCACCACGCTAGCGCCAGGTTGCTAGTCGCCAAAGTCATGCGCCACAGCTTCTACTGGCTCACCGCCCACGTCGATGCCGTTGACATTGTCCAACGCTGCGTCAGGTGCCAAAAATACGCCAACCAGACGCACATCCTCGGTGCGGCTCTCAAGACCATCCCCATTACATGGCCATTCACCATTTGTGGCATCAAGATGGTCGGGTGGTTCAAGACTGCACCATCGGGCTACACCCACCTCTTGGTCGTAGTCGACAAGTTCACAAAGTGGGTCGAGGCAAAGCCCATCAAGAAGTGCGATGGCAATACCTCCACCAAATTCCTCTGTGAGATGATCTATCGGTACAAATACCCGCACAACATCATCACCGACAACAACACCAACTTCGCCAAGGGCCCCATGGCTGATTTCTACGAGGAGACAACATCCGACTCAATGTCGCCTCAGTCGCCCACCCAGAGTCGAATGACCAAGACGAGCGTGCCAATCAGAGCATCCTCCACGGCCTCAAGCCGAGGCTGCGTGCCCCCCTTGAGCGGACACTAGGATGCTGGGTAGAAGAGCTCCCCTCTGTGCTATGGGGCATTCACACCTCCATTAACTGATCTACAGGGTTCACCCCCTTCTTCATGGTGTACAGCGCTGAGGCCGTCATGCCGACTAACCTCAAGCATGACTCACCTTGGGTCATTCACTACTCGGAGGAGGACAATGAAGTCGCCCGTCATAACGGGGTCAACCTGCTCGACGAAGTACGTGACCTGGCTCGCTCTTGTACCACCATCTATCAGCAAGGCCTTCGCTGCTACCATAACCACTAAGTTTGTACTCCCACCTTCCTGGAGGACGACCTCATCCTATAACTCATCCAGGATAAGAAGGGCATGCACAAGCTCTCCCCTCCGTGGGAGGGACCATTTGTCATTGGGCGAGCCCTAGGAAACGATGCCTACTACCTCATCAACATCAGAGGCGATGGCCAGCTCGACGTTGAGCGGCCATTGAACATCAACCTGCTCAACAAGTTCTACACCTAGAACTGAAATTTGTACTCCCCTATACCACTGATGGATAAAAATACTGTCTGCACAAATTGTGTCCACTCGCCATTTCTTGTGCCAATCCACTCGTACATTCAGCAAATACACTAACTACGGTAGTCAACCCTTGGTTGAGCAACCGACATGGCTAAGTAGAGTGGTTCAAGGGCACCGAAAATCACTCGGGCCTTGCACCGTCCATGAAAAAGTTAACCCGGAGCCACATCAGAGTCGCCTATCTCGACTGGCTCCCTGAGCCAAGACGACCAACCGTGCTGCCCACATCACCTTGTCCTCCTCACCCTTGTGTATAGTGACTCAAATAGTTAAGTACCACGCTCGGGGACTCGTTCCCAAACGAACCCATATGCGACTCGGGAACACACCAAGTATGAGAGTATGCCTTGGACTTGCCAAGCGGTTGGATTTCCGAGCTAGGAGGAGAGACACGCTACACGATAAACAGCGGACCACTTCCTTACCTACCTTGGGATTATGACTCGAACGGTTAAGTACGATGCTCAGGGACTTGCCAACTCGAGCCCGCACGCGTTCCGGGAAAACACCGAGTATAGAGTACCCCTTGGAGTTGCCACACGACTGACTCCACGAGTCACGCGAAGTCGACCTAAGTTACTTAGAAAACTTCAAAATAAACCACTCATATCTTCCCCGCCACTACTAGAGAAAAGCTTATAGCAACACTCATTACCGTCGGCAAAGTGGGCACGTGCTCGCTGGTGGTAAGGGCTTCCAGACCTGCGTACTGTTACCACCGGCGACACAAACTTGTCATGTCGGGGCTATGACAAGTACCACCGGCGAACCAGGCCCATGCTCGCCAGGGATAGGGTGGGCCGCGTGCCCACCCAGATGGGGCAGCACTTACCACCGTCGAATCTGTGATTGCACGCCGGGGGTAGCAAACGGAGTGCCGGCGAATCAGGCCCATGCTCGCCAGGGATACAGTGGGGCCGCGTGCCCCCGGATGGGCCGACACTTACCGCTGGCGAAACGGCCCGCGCGCGGTGGGGATAGATGCACGTACCATCGGCGAATGCTTGTACGCTCGCCAGGGATGCATGTGGGACCGGGTGGGCCGCTAGGCCGTGCTATTACCGCTGGTGCTTTTGCTGTTTCTGCCGGTGGTAACCTGGGATTTATTACAAGCTCGAACCAGCCACCTACCAACACCTCCTCACTCACCACTAGCTCACTTTTCATGGAAACTCAACCCCAATCTTTGCTAGCTCATTCCCCCACTTCTCCCCACCCATTTTAGCTAATTCAACCAACCAAGTTTGATATATTTGAGGAGATGTCGCTCCCCTTGCATGCATTACTAGATCTACCTAGCAAGATCTAGATCTAGATCTCTATCGCCCACCACCTTTCCCACTTCTCTCTATTGGTAGATCTAGATCTCGAGCATAAGGTCCCGACAACACACACACACGCTCTCTTCGGTCGACGTTTGGTGTCTCTCTGGTGCTCTTGACCTCGCGTCAACTAATAGGTATAATGTGGTGGAATGTGTGCATGAGTTGGCTACAAGTCACCGGTGATGTCACTTGTGATGGTAAAAAGTGGTTGCACGCATATGTGGACCTTTTTTGTGTTGTTTTGCCAGTGGAATGTGCATGTACAATGAGTTGCCAATGTTTTGCCGGAATGTCGATTAACTTCCATTCCGGCGAATTTCTGGCACTCTGGCTAGATTATTTTTTAGCAAAGGTCATGCCGAATTTTTCCGTGAAAGCCGAGTCGACAGTTCTAATCTATTCTCTTCTCGTGTAGGTGATGATGGTCATCGAGATGAAGGAAAGCAATGTGGATAGATACGTGGAACATGCGACTGCTGACATGTATCAAAATAACCGTATGGAAATAAGATGTCCGTGTCAAAAATGCAAACTATCATCATTGTTTCACCCCTTGTCACGCACGGTGAATGAGCACCTGCTCAGGTATAGTTTCATGGAGGGCTACACTCAGTGGATGGATGATGAAGATGAGGAAGAGGATGACATTCAACACGAAAATGAAGAGGATGAGGAGGGAGAAGAACAGGATGTCGCACACGACGACGATAGTGATGAACAAGGTCGGGAAGAAGAAGAACATGCGGACAACGAGGACATGAGTAGTAATACCCCGCTAATCGCGGCCGTGCATGACCCTCATCTTCAGGAAATTCTTCTTGGCAACGCATAGACCGACCCTAGATTCACCGGTAGACGGAAGTCTAAGCTATATCAACTGGAGATAGACTCGAGAACTCCGTTGTACGACATAGGTCACGGGCCGGAGGAGACCCGTTGAGAGTAACTCTCGATCTTCTAGAGATGAAGGCAAAATACGGATGGAAGGACGCAAGTGCAGACGATCTCTTCCGATACTTGAAGAAGCAATTACCTAAAGATAACACGTTGGCAGGTAGCCTATAGGAGGCCAAGAAAGTGGTGTGCCCTCTCGATTTACCGCACGAAAAATACCATGCCTGCATCAGTGACTGCGTGATGTATTGGAACAAGCACAAGGACTTGACCGTGTGCCCAAGGTGTGGCGAGCCTCGGTACAAGAGAGGGACGAGAAAAGCTCCTCGAAAAGTTGTGTGGTACTTCCCTCTCAGGCCCCGTCTCCAGCGGTACTTCGCGGACCCCAAGGAAGCAAAGCTCATGCGCTGGCACGCGGAAAGGAAGGAGGCGGTGATGAAGGGTCTAGTGCGGGTTGAAAACCCAGTGCTAACGCACCCTTCGTATGCAAGCCAGTGGAAAGAATTAGACGATGAGTATGAAGATTTCTAGAAAGTACCAAGGAACATCAGACTGGGTGCAAGCACCGACGGACTCAATCCGTTCGGGAACCAGAGTAGCAAGCACAACACCTGGCCCATGTTTGTGTGGATGTACAACCTCTCCCCGTGGCTATGCCTGAAGAAGAAGTACATACACATGAGCATGCTAATACAAGGGCCGACGCAGCCAGGGAGCGATATCAACCTGTATCTTGAGCTATTGAAGGAGGAGCTAGCCATCTTGTGGGACGAAGGGGTAGAAACATGTGACGCTCACCTCTAACAACCTTTCCGACTAAAAGCAGCATTGATCACGACGGTGCAGGACTATCTCAGATATGGATATATCATGTGCCAGGTGTGCCACGGACACAAGGCTTGTGTGAGGTGAATGGAAAGGACATCGTTTATTCAGCTGGGTAAGGATCCCGAGTCTTTGAAAACCGTCTGCATGAGGACTCGGATGTGGCTACCCGAGAATGACCCGTGGAGGAAGCGTGGAGATCTGTGCAAAGACCAGATTAATGCCAATCCCCCGCCAATGACAAGCGTCGCGGACAGAATCACAGTGGCCTTGTCTTACGGGCCCGCGCCAAACCTCATGACTTATCAAGCATACGACATCAGCGGTTACACATTCTACATGGAGGAGAGAGACAAAAGAAGCAACTATCAGAACTCGGGTGTGATGATGGAATCTTACACGGGTGAAGAGAAGAAAAGATACTACGGAAGGATCGAGGAAATTTGGGAGCTCGACTACGTCAGGGAGAAGCTACCTATGTTCCATGTCACATGGGCTACAGATGTCAGAAAAGAAGATGAGTATTTCACCACCATGCGTATGCCCAGCAAATCCAAGACCAAGAAACCCACCATGCAAAATGAGCCATGGGTACTGGCTAAGCACGTCGAGCAATGATTCTTCATTACCGACCCATCAAGGCCTAGTTGTGTCATCGTGAGGAGAGGCAAAAGGGCCCTCATCGGAATGTATGGAGTCACTGACGAGAAAGACTTTGACGGACTCGTTGGTGACCCGATGATGGAAGAACTCGATGAAGATGATGCAACATACACAAAAAGAAGAAGAAGGACCACGCTACCTTGGTCGTCAGCTACAACAACTCCTCCGTACACAAGGAGTCACGATGATGAGACTAGTAGGGTCAAGTAAAAAAAGACCAAGCAGAAGGGCAAGAAGAAGAATCAGAGTGCGAAGAAGAAATAGTAAGATTGGTGTGGTCGAGAAATTAACACTCAACATTTTATGTGTATCTCTTATTACTGATTTTATGTATAAGTGTGTACTGTACTATTAAACTCCTACGGAGGTGACGGATCATTTGCAACTAACTTAGCCATCATTTTATGTGTGTTTGTTGCCTCCGACGGAATTGTGCTATCATTTTATGTGTGTTTGTTGCCTCCGACGGAATTGCGCTGTCATTTTATGTGTGTTTGTTTGCCTCCAATAGAATTGCGCTATCATTTTATGTGTGTTTGTTCCCTCCGACAGAATTACGCTATCATTTTATGTGTGTTTGCCTCCGACGGAATTGTGCTATCATTTTATGTGTGTTTGCCTCCGACGGAATCGCGCTATCATTTTAAAATGCAGCAGCCCTCAGACAGAAGCATACCAATAATGCGCTGGCCCCACCTGGCAGTAACCCTAACAATACCACCGGCAAATTCGGACCAAACTCCAGGGGTAGCACGGGCTGGCCCCACCCGCCAGTGAATACCACCGGCAAATTCGGACAAAACGCCGGGGGTAGCACGGTCTGCCCCACCTGCCAGTGAATACTACCGGAAAATTCAGACAAAATGCCGGGGGTAGCACGTGTTGGCCCCGCCAACAAGTGACCCTACTTTTACCACTGGCGTATTTGTGAAAACGCCGAGGGTAAGGTGCCTGTGGGTCCCACCCGCGAGATAAGGTGTTGTCCTCCCTCTCAGATCAGATTGATCCCCACCCGTCTCGAGCACCGATCCGTCGCCGTCCGCCATCTCGAGCGCGCGCCCGTCATCGTCCCCGTCGACACGCCGCCATCCGCCATCAGCAAGGTGAGTCCCTTCTCGCCCCCTCTCCCCTCCCTTCCTCTCACCCCTCGCCCTCCACTACCTAACCATCTCCACCTCGCAGGAGCCCATGGACGGAGCCGCGCCCCCTCGTCGACCGCTTGGAGGAGGAGGAGGCCCCCGTGGAGAAGGAGACCACTGTGGAGGAGGCCCGGAGGAGGAGACCGCCCAGAGGAGGAGACCATCGCTTCGCCGTTCCCGTCCCGTCCGCCAGCCGCCCGCAGGTACCACCTTCCCCCTCTCCCGTCCACGGCTCCAATTTGGTGCCGGTGCGCTTGAGGAGGCCGTTGTCGTCGAAGCACTTGGAGGCGACCGTTTGGCCCTGCTCCGGCAACTGCTGCTATTTTGGCAGTTCGCTCGAGATTATCTATTGTTTTTACTAGTACTGCTACTACTATATTAGAGACGCGTTTGTGATGAGGAATTGATGTTTGTTTCACGAATCTAGTACCTTGCTGCAATATATGTCAACCTATCAGGTGCTCATCTTAGCCCTTCAGATATGCATGAATGATTCATCAGCCCATCTATACTGTCTATAGTAGATTGCAAAGGGATTTCACCTAAGGAGCCTTGTTATTTCCGTCTTAAATTTCTTCTTGTTTGGCTGGTGTGTGCTTTTGCCCATTTAAACCTACTGCACTTGGACTTCATTATTTCATAGGTAGGTTTTATTGATGAGCTTATTAAGTAAATACCATACATTTTGAATTAAAAACAGGACACACATGGTTTATAAGTTTTATTGTGGTTCTCATATAACTTTTAAATACATGTTTGCTGTATGTATACAATTGATATATTTGGAGTAATAGTCAACTATTTGACGACTGAATCGAGATGATAACATTCCAATGAAGACCACCAGATCGCAATGCTTGGTGGGCACTATACAGTTACATTTGCAATTGATATTAAGTTGGTTCAAATTGAATGTGCATTCCAGTTAGTCATGTGTTGCTAGATGATAAGTACACTTTACTAGATACCCAATCTTGATGCTTCAGTTTCTTCCACCTATGCTTTATGCTAGTTGTGAGAACTCAATATGGGGTCTTATTTCAAAATGCCCGAGGATGCATTGAGAAAAACTAACATGTAGTTTATGTGAATGAAGAACCAGCTGTGCTTCAAAATATCTTAGACATCATAGTTTATTAGATTGGAAATAGTAAGTACTAAATTCTGCATACTGGTGTAATACTGTACTTATTTTTATGACAACATACAAAGGTTGACTAATACTATCTTCATTTCATAAGATTGTCAATTTTGTCTTCTTTTTTGTGAACTTTCTGATATCATTTCACGCAACACAATGATTGAAATTTGAAAATAGCTGTTTGTTCCCATGGCATTCAAGGTAAACTAACCAGCCATGGGTATTGGTGTTGTTTGTTGGCTCGTAGCCGTCCATGACAGTGAAGCTAGCCATAGAGTACTTAGTTTCCCTTGTCTGTAGATCATATAGTTCTTTCATGGTGGATCGTTTTCCGACCTGGTACTGTGTCATGTTCATGCATAATGGTGAGTGATAAGATTTCGTAGGGTGCTAAAATAACATAAACGCACAGGTTGTTCCAATTTTTTTCTTCATAGAGCTAATGGTTGGATTCTTATATTTTTCTTTATATGATGTTTGAATCCTGCTAGTAGATTAAAACTATGTTTCAATGTGGACTAAATGTTGGGCCCCTGACCAAGCTCTTTCCATTTGTCTTCTGGTGTTGGCTCGAGTGGTTGTAACTGATACAACATTGTAAAGTCTGCATCTTATATAATCTGCATCTTATATGAATCTGCATCTTATATAAAGTCTATTTTGGGTATTGTCATTGCATTTTAGATATTGTACAGGTCTGTACAGATCTGTTTCCCTTAGGATTTTAGATATTGTATAGGTCTATTTTTGTGCCAAATATGGTGGCTGTAGCTAAATGTTGTGCAGGTACATTGAGTGCCAATGTTTCACTGGAATATCGATTAATTTCTGTTCCGGCAAATTTCTGGCACTCAGACATGACCATTTTAGCAAAGGTCATGCCGGATTTTTGCCGTGAATTTGTGTATCTAAAATCCTTTCTTTTTGCTTGTGTAGTGCTCGGTATAGCCATGTCGTCTTCTGGAAACCATAGCAAAGACGATCAGGGCCAGCGAGAATTAGAGGAGCACTATAGGCTCATGTCCTAGGAGATAGAGCTGGAGGAGGTAGGGGGCGAAGAAGACGATGAGACCACCGATGATGGCGGTGAGGAGATGGGCGTCGATGACCGCATTGATGGAGGTCATGAGAGGGGTGACGAGACCACTGACAGTGGTGTCGTCGGGGGTGGCTCGGAGACAACGACGTCGGCTAAGAGGGAACAGAAGAAGCGGCGACCAAACAAGGTCGGCACCAGGAAGGAGACATTCACAGCGGTGGACCCCAAGACCTGTATCCCTACAAAGCCGAAGCATCTCGCGAGGGGGTACAGCCTCCAGCTGGGAGCTATCCTTCGGGACATCGTCAATATCAACTAGACGAAACTCTGAACAAAGAAGAAGAAGCATCTGCAGGACCAACTCCTCTTGCGGCTGCACACGTGGTACCTGTTCCCCGAGGGCTACACGAGCCTGGATCCCAAGGAGAACATCATGAACAAGTTCGCCCTCGGCAAGTTCACCAGGAACCTCAATGGATATAAAACCATGCTAAGGGGAATGATTGCTGATGACGAGCCATGGGAAGAGATCAGTGCCACTTCCCGCGGCTTACGCCCGAGGAATACACGCGCTTCCTGGAAAACGAGGACCTAGACTACACCAAGGATCAGTTGGCCTGGGAAAGGAGCTAGCAGAGAAGAACATCGATCGCCACCGTCTCGGTTGCCGTGGCTATGACGGCAAGGCGAACAAGTGGCAGAAGGAGGACCAAACCTGCGTAGAGAAGGGCATCGAGAACCCTTGGGCCAAGTACAAGGACCCGCTTTTCAGGGCATTTGTCAGGTCCCGGTACCGTAAAGAGATGGATGGGAAACTTGTCACAAGCCCTAAAATGGTGGAGGGTGTTGTCTTGGTCACCAACCCAAAGGTGGTGCAAGTTGAGAACGCAGTGGTAAGCAATTTTACCGGCTTACTAGTTTCATACTTCTCACCACAACTCCATCTCTAAAATTCTTCATGCTACTTCTTGCAGTTCGCAGAAGAAGCTAACGAGTCTGCCTCCTCGTCCCAGACGTCGACGAGCAAAGTCCCGTGGGACAACCCTTTCATCAGGGGATTGAACATCGTGAAGGAGCAGCCGCTGTTGAAGAGGCCGGCAAGAGGCTGTGTCCCCGGTGCCAGAGGAGGTTGCCTGCATGTCGATTATGGCTTGGACGTGCCCACCACCAAGGACTTGCTGCAGGCGAAGAAGGACCGGGAGCACGCGGATCTATTGGAGAAGGTGGCCAACTTGGAAGCAACCGTTGACCAACGTGTCCAAGCCGTGGTCCATGCCGAGGTAGAAACCAGGGTCCAGGCAGAGCTGGCCAGCAAGGTCGATGGCATAGTGGCCAACCGGTTCAATGAGATCATTCCTCGAATGATGGCGTCGATCTCCACTTACTTCGCCAGCGGCCAAACGGGACCACTCCCAGTAATCAGCCTAGATGGCAGCAACTCGGGCAACATGCCGCCGCCTGCTACACGGGCTCAAGACGCGCCTATATTGGTGACTCCACCCGCCGGCGCCAATGCATGTGCTAGGGAGGATTCGCCGGCCATGGGGGCAGCCAGCAGCCCCTCGGTCACTTGCACGCCCTGCCCCGGTCCCTCGACATGAGCCGAGCTCGACACTCTCACAGTAATTAATTGAGCCTCTAAGCAAGTTAATTACTTTTTCGCCGCCCCTCTCTGACCTACACATGCATGTTTCTTCACAGGAGCAAAGTGTTCCTTGCACCATGCTCATGTATGTGGACAACAAGCTCAAGGATGTTGCGAGGGGACTGATACGTCCAAAACGTATCTACTTTCCCGATCACTTTTGCTATTGTTTTTCCTCTAAACTTGTGTGATTTGGATACAACTAACATGGATTGACGCTGTTTTCAGCAGAATTACCTTCGTGTCTAGTTTTTGTGCAGAAAATCAACTATCAGGAAAAATCCCGGAAAATATGCCAAAAATCCTATTTCACCAGAAGACTCACGGAGCCAAAATATGAGACAGAGGAGGACCACGAGGGGCCCACACCACCTGGCCTCGCGGGCCAGGCCAGGCCGCGCCTTGGGGTGGTGTGGCCGCCTTGGTCACCCCCTCGGCCTCCCTCTTCGCCTATAAGATGCCTCCTGACCTAAAAACCCAGGGGGTTTGACATTTTTATAGAAAGAGTTCCGCTGCGCCGCCACCACCAGATTCCGTGATTTAGAACCAGAAACTCCGTTCTGGCACCCTGCCGGGATGGGGAATTGGAGGAGATCATCGCCATCATCATCACCATCGCTTCTCCATCAACCATCCATGATTCCCCCATCCATGAGTGAGTAATCCCCCGTTGTAGGCCATGGTGATGGTAGGGATTGGATGAGATCATTAATGTAATGGCATCAGATTGTTAGGGCATGGTGCCTACTATCTATTATTAGTGCTTTTTGACTTTGTCGCAACTTGTTATGCTTAATGCTTGTCACTAGGGCCCGAGTGCCATGATTTTAGATCTGAACATGTTATTGATTCATTATGATAGTATTGTTTATGGTCTTACCTGCAAGTTGTATACACATATTGTTGTCCGGAACCAAAGGCCCCGAAGTGACAATAATCGGGATAACCGGAGGGGATGGCTTTGATGTGAGGATCACATGTGTTCACAGAGTGTTAATGCTTTGCTCTAGTGCTCTATTAAAAGGAGCACCTTAATTGCGAGTAGTTCCCTCGAGGCCCCACTGCAAATGGGCTGGCAGGACAAAAGATGTTGTGCAAGTTCTCATTGCGAGCACGTATGACTATATATGGAACACATGCCTATCATTATTTAGTACTTGGATGCTTTATCTTATTTATCTGCAAATGCCCTATGTCTTGATTGTCATATGAATTGTCTTGTGCATGCAATGCCCGTCCATCCATCCCTATGCCTACGACGCTTTAATCCTACTGTTTACCGCAATTGTTACTACTGTCTTTACTTTTACTACTGCTATTACTTTGCTATTGCTATTATAAAACTATTGCTACTGATAAACTGTTGTGAGCAAGATTGTTTCCAGGTGCAGCTGAATTGACAACTCAGTTGTCAAGGCTTATAAATATTATTTGGCTCCCCTTGTGTCGAATCAATAAATTGGGTTTCACTTCCCTCGAAAATACTGCGATACACCCCCTATACTTGTGGGTCATCCAGGACGCATCATGAACCCAACACACCGGACGTTCCACTGCAAGCCTATGGACGATAACGTGCACCAGGTTGAGGTGGATCGGTCGTTCCCATGATGCACACACTTGGTTCCTCCTCATCAACCCTCGGGTGCCGAAGACGAGCTGAAGGTCGGGCAACTGAAGAATCATGTCCTTCTATGGCCGAAAGCCCTACTTAGGCTGAAGACCGCCGAAGAAAGGGTCACTCCAACATCTGTGCCTGTGGCGGCAAGCCAAGAAAGGGTCACTACAGTGTCTTAGCCTGCGGCGACAAGCCAAGAAAGGGTCACTCCAATTTCTGTGCCTGTGGTGGCAAGCCAAAGGGTCACTCCTTCACCTGCTGATGATCCTCCTGAGCCCGAGACACATGATCAAGACAACACAGTGGACATCGATAAGGCTCCCATCGATTCGTTCATCGCTGATTTGGAGGCTCCCATCGATGTTGCTCCTTCCGAGGCACCCGCCCGTGATACCATCAAGAAGAAGAAGTTCTTCTCTTCTCAAGAAACACCTGAGCCGGAAGACGCTACCGCCTTCACCGCTCCGCCGCATGCTAAGGTTACCTCGAGGACACTACATGAAACGGCCATGGAGGTGATAAGACAAACCGACACCCCTCCGTTCCATAAGAAGGGCAGGAAGCGGAAGCTGAAGCATGAGAAAGATGCTGCAACAAGCAAGAAAGTGGTTCTCGACAAGCTGCCGACCAAGTGGAGGAGGATGCATTTCCTTGGTGAACCGATCTTGCCAGACCACATTGACAAGGCGCTGTCGCTGGACCTGTGTAGCCTGCATGAGACTATTCGGTATCTAGAGCAGCAACTTCTCAATGATAAAAATCCCTCGTACCCGCTCTTCACAGTCAGGGTGCCCACTAACTGTGGCTTCGTCACCACCACCCCCGACGAGTTGTTCTTCATCACATATGAAGACATCTTCAAGCTCTTCCACATGTTACGGCTCGATCAAAACATGGTCTACCTAGTATCACTAAAAATGGCGCATGATATCATCTTTGAGAAGTCCCCGCACCTCGCTATCATGGACCACTTCTACATGACTATAGGCACCGTCGACAAGGAACAAGAGTTTTTCGCGAAGTATATCATGGATTTCTTGGTGGCGAATAAAGACAAGTCTTGATTTTTTCCTTCCATACTTTCCCGAGTAAGTAGTTGGTCGCTAAACTTCCTGCTATTAAATTCTTTCGCGAATTTCCTTAATAGCCGAGGATGATGGTTTATTCCAACTGTTTTGTGCTGAGAGAATGGGTGCATCCTCAGCGCCTTTCAACCGTATTATTCCCATGTTATCTATCTCGACTCCGGGAGAGACGTGTAGAAGGACTACACTGACGTCAAATCTACTCTTGATAAAGCCCTCAACGGTTTCAGAGCCGCGGTTGGCCCACTCAAGTATGAGAAAAGATCCAAAGGCATCTATGTGAACTCCCACGTAACCAATTTCCCCTGCCTTAAGAAATCGTCGACTGGGATGGAGCCCTGGTTCGCCATCCTACAGACGTGGGAGTACGCAAAGCATGAGGAGCAACTCTTGATGCCATCCAGTCTCGAGAAAAAGGGCAGAGACATTACGGAAACGACCGACGCAAACATCAGAGCAGAGTTCCGTGCCATCCAGCGGGAGATTGGCACAATACTCAAGAGGGATGTTTTGACTAGAGGTGCCACATTCAACTACATCGGTATCCCGCTAACTAATGCAGAGATTGAGGACCTCTTAGCTGCGGTCACTGATGGGAGGACATTCACCATGCTAGGTGGCATCCATCCCTTCCCGATGAAGCCGAAGAAAACCTGATCGAGTCACAAACTTGTCTCCTGCAAATGTTAGTCATAGAATTATGATTAGTTTATTTTATTCTTTTCTTTTGCATACCTAACTTTCCATGCAAATGTTAGTCATAGAATTACTTAGCTATATCCGATGCTTTTTCTTGTTTGCATACCTATATGTTATATCTCTATTATGAATGTGTGCTGACAACACTAACATTTCTTTCTTGTGTGTGTGTGCGCAGATGTCGTGGTATGTCGTGTACGAGGGCAGGGTTCCCGGAGTCTACGACGACTGTGAGGATTGTAGGAGGCAGGTCCACCATTTCTATGGGAATAGTTACAAGGGATATGCCACTTTGGAGGAGGCGGAAAATTGCTACGTGAGGTTTCTAGCGCGGCGGAGGACGGAGATGTGGAGGAGCCAGTTGACCCCCTTCGTCGTGATGATGCTCGCAGACACCACCGCCTCTCTAGTGATTATGCCCTTGTTGTCTAGCTAGGTCATGCAACTCTGGAGACTTTGTGATGATGTGTTTGTGTAATATTTGCTAGTTGGAGTCCAAGTTTGAACCATATGGTCACTTTCTACACTTGTGTGAACTGTTTGAATGTTATTGATGCATGGTTTGAACATTTGTGTATTCCCTGTATCTATTGTGTGTATTCTGTCATTATCCTATGTATTCTGTCAATATTATAGTGTATTCTATGCATGTCGATCTTCATTTTTTACTCTTGGTAATATTATCGCTGGCGAAATCATGGTGCTATCACTGGCGAACCTGTATTCGCCTGTGCTATGTTGTACCACCCCCAGCGTACACAGTTGTTCGGCGGCGTACACAGTTGTTCGGCGGCGGTGATCAGCCCTTACCCCTGGAGTTTGTAGACGCTCGCCGGCAGTAGTGGCATATTACCACCGACGAGTTATGAAGGCGCCGGTGATGTGGACTTACCGCCGGCGAGGTGGTCGCCGGCGAGCTCCAGTGCACCGACGATGACACTTTCTTGCTTGCCGGCCGTAGGGTTTTCTCTAGTAGTGCGCTAACCAACGCGCCCGCGACTGACTTTCACAGGCAAACTGGCTCGGGGACTCACATAGTACCCACGACTATGTAACACACAAACAAACTAACCAATGACCAACTCATCAAGTTAATACGCGTCGAGTAGAATTCTAGCAAAACACTTGCATTTCGATTAGCCACCAAATTTTTTTACAAGTACCCCGTTCTTGGCCACACCGACCCATTACACATTTTTTTACATGATGTAGTCCTAGATATCTAATCTACTGCCGATGAAGAATAGGACCCCTCTGCGCCCTTGGCCTTGACGAAGAGCTTCCACTGATTGACGGGGTAGGTCATCAACGACTTACCGATCGCCGACTGGAACGGACGTTCAGACGCCAAGTCACGGTGCTCTGGCGGCTTGTCTCCAAGGGCGACATGACTCACCTGGTAGGGGAGAAGATCGCTCATCGCCATGACACGCTCCGTGTATGGGGCGGCCTTCGCATTCAGCGCCAGCACATACGCAATCTGGACGACCCCAGTCGATGAGGCATGCCCGCTGCTAACGTCATTGAGCTCGATATCCTCTGAGAAGTGCGTCAGCCCAAGGCTCAATGCTTCAGTCGCCCCGTAGCAAAACACAGAGCGCATCATCCACCCGACGATGGTGGGAACCTTCTCCAAGTACTTCCACACCTCGGCGAATCCTTCATGGATCACCTCGGTGGGCGAGATATCCTGGAGGATGGCGCGCACGCACATTGCTGACGCCGACGCGTTCTCAAGAACCGCCATGATGCAGTCCTTAGCCCTGTACTAGTGCATTTCTGGATCCCTTGCACCTATCGTGTATGCAAAGCATTAGTGCACATGATCGATTCAGAGATTAAGCCACTTGGGTTCTCATACAATCAAAGAATTAGTCAAAACAAAGGAAGAGAAGGAACTCACAAAGAAGTCGGCGGTAGGTGTCAATGACATACTTCTACAAGTTGGAGAACTTCAATTGCAAATCTATGATGATGGAGTCGGAGGTCTTGTGGTCCTTCTCTGACTCTACCAACACAGACTTGGCCTTATCCGCCTCGGCTAGTGCCACCTTGGCCTTCTCCTCCGCTACGGCAACAGTCGCATTTGCGGCCTCTAGTTCAGACACCGGCACATAACCCTCACGGGCCTTGGCTAGCATGGAGGCGTGATTACCTGCACACCAGAGATAGTTAATTCGATGCCCAATTCAAACACGCAAACCAATACTTCACAATTGAAAAGTGACTTACTTGAAGAAGCTCACAGCTGGTTAATCGCCTAGGTCGCCAGCTGGTATTCATGCTAGAGCCGCTCAAATTCCACTCGCCAGCAGTCTTACTCCTGCTGCAATGCAAAGAATAGGGTAAACAAAATGTACAAGTGCCGATTCGCTGCTAACAAGCGACCCGACCCTCGTGGACTAGGGACTCGTGAATGTTGCAAGTGCTGAGTCACCGCTATTCGGCAGCCTGACCCTCGGGGACTAGGCATTCAAGAAAAAGAGACGAAAAAGCCTCTGGTCACTACTACTTAGCAACCAGAGCCTTGAGGACTAGGCATGATGGGGTTCATTGCATAGAAACAAAAAATTTCCTACGGTTGCAACCACCAAGATCATTTATAACAGATACATGTAACGGTTTCAGATGGACTCACCCTCGAAGGCTGTAATGTGGGATAACGTTCCTGCAAACAAACGTGGTTGTTGTAAAGTGTACATGAACGTCCTCAAGGACGTGCAGACGATCATCACCACAAGAGGGCAGCGCCTCCATAATTGGTCACACATACGGTGTGCCGACGACTCCCGGACCCTTGCTCTAGCCGGGTAGCGGAAGTAGTGGATCCCCAGGAACTCCGCCAATACTATGACATGGTGGTGGATAATATCTTGAGAAGGGCTTCACCTAAGCTCCTCGCTCGTGGCAATACACAAGGCTAGATGGAGAGGAAGATGCCAACCAAAGGTCATATGAGAGGAAGGGTGAATGTGTGTGGGAGAGAGGATAGGGGGGGGGGACTTTTATAGGTGAGGGGTGCAGGCCAAGGGGAATGGCGCACAGCCATGTGGCTTCCCCCACCTCTTCCCCAATTATGTGGGTGGACTCTCCACTCACATAAAAACACTCTTCACTTTCTCCCATGTATTCTCCACTCAAAAATCAAGAGTCTCTTCATTAAAACCACTTTTAATACACTTGATTTAATGTGACTCATTTAATGAACACTTAATTTTATGAGTACTTCATTTAATGAAAATTTCATTTAATGAACACATTAACAATTAAATCCCCGATGATATTCCGATACACAGAAACCATTCCGACAGATTTATTAGAATAAATTCCTGTGATGTCCATTATCTTCTCCCGTGTTCCCTATGCACTCAATTGCGTCGACTAACCTTAACTATGTCTCCCTATGAGTTAGAGAACTATGTAGACATGATCGAGACTTTCTCCGATCAATAATCATTAGCGATATCTAGAGATCCATAATGACTCCTACTAATTCCACAAAAATACAATGATCGTCTGAACCTTTTTTGCTATAATCAAATTCCTTTTGTCTCGTGATATTTTACTTGTCCGAGATCTGATCACTTGGTTTCAAGCATACATTATTCAATCTCGTTACCAACAAGTACTCTTTTTCTCGTTCCCGTGATATAACATTCTAGTGATCAAATCACTTGCTTGCAAGCTATGTCAATGTGGTATCACCGAGAGGGTCCTGAGTATATCTTTCCGTCATCTGGATGGACAAATCCCACTCTTGGTCCACGAGACTCAACTAACACTTTCCAAGTACCTGACGACACCTTTATAATCACCCTGTTACGGTGTGCCATTTGATGGAATCAAAGTACTTTTCTGATGGAAGTGATTGATGTGATCTGAGGGTCTAAGGACACTGAGTTACTACGAATGTGATAGAAATATAAACTTGAGGACAGGATCGTATTTCTACATCTACTTTGGGTGGCTGTTCATCATATCATTCTCCAATGATATGACCATGTTATTAACAACATCCAATGTTCATGATCAGGAAACCTTGATCATCTGTTAATCAATAAGCTAGTACTAAGAGAGGCATTACTAGGAACCTCTTCTGTTTATAAATCACACATGTATTCATGTTTCCTTTTAACACAATTATAGCATGAAAAATAAACATTTATCATAAACATGGAATAAGATAATAAGCACTTTATTATTGCCTCTCTAGGGCATATTCCTTTCAGTCTCCCACTTGCACTAGAGTCAATAATCTAGTTTGAAAAAACTCACGCATTCAACACCTATGGAACTTTGGTGTTGTATATACGCGTTTTCTAGTGGTAAACATAATCCCCATATCTGACACTTTCAGGTATGTGTGTTTGCATCTCTTTGCGTCTCCACGCATCACTCATTCTCAAATGAGGTGGATTTGTATAAATTTGGTGAGACCTAAGTTCCTCGGGGTTTAAAACATGTTGATATAATTGTCATACAATATATCTTCATAGTACTAGCCCATCGAACCACACAAAGTTCCTTTCCTGCTACCATAGCAGTCTTATAGTTAGCTTTTCGTTGTAGTATTTGTCACAATGTCCATAACTTTGGAACTGATCCAAATCCATCATGGGACATTCTTACATTACATTGTGCTACCTTAACCTATAGCCTAAATTGAGCTAAACTTAGTTTGTACCTTGTGACAAACCTAGTACCAATGTAACTCTTTATAATGAACTATTTGTATAGTTCCAATGTAATAGTTTACAATGAACTATCTTTCTAGCATTATTGTAACACTTTACAATGAACTATTTGTCACTTATACATACAGAATAAATTCTTAGTTCTTCCAAAGATCATAAGATTATCCTTACTATCATCCAATGATCATCTTATGAGTTACCCTCATATATTCTCATAACCTTTAGAGCATAGGACATATCTGGATATATACATATCATGGAATTATTGATTAAGATATTCATGTGATTTCACTCACCAAGTGTTAAAACACTTGATTCTCGTTTATCAAGATGTACGTGTGATTTTACTCACCAAGTGTCAAAACACTTGAATCTTGATTCAACATTTTTCCATGTGGCAAGAACTTTTCTCGTCGTTTACACATTAAACTCATTCAATATTTCATCTATGTACATTTGGCATAACCATATTAGGGTCTCAATCTATCCAAATAGACATTGATGCCTAATATTCGGGTTTTGCCTAAGTCTTTCATCCAAATCTAATTTCGATGAAATTCTTAACCTGTGTCAATAAAAGATACATCATTTCCAATCAACAATATGTCTTATACACAATGTATTAGAAATATGTCTTAGTGCTCCCACTTAATTTCTTGCGAGTGCAAGCATCTTCATCATCTCCCCTGATATTAAACCTTTTAACCATTTCATCATGGTGAAGATTCCAACTCTGCTATGCTTACTTCAACCATTGAAGTTTGCATGCCTTTTTAGCATCCTTTGATTTAAAAAAACCCTTCATAATGTGTCACGTACACGTCTTAGGTAACCATTCTATTAGAAGAATCTTGTTTTGTTTGTTCAACTAGCATATACAACAATTGACATATGTAGTGGTTGCAACATTAATTCGTCCAGACTAAATATCCTATGAAAGATCGAATCTTATCATATTCAACTCTTTAAACATTGTCGTAAACTCTTTACCTACATCTCTAGTATTTCATAGATGTGGAACATCCATGTCTATTTCTTTATAGATCCAAATACAGCCGATAGGCTTCACGCCTTTCCGGAGGGTCTTCCAAGTTCAGTAACTAGGTTTCTCGTGTATGGAACTATCACATATTTTATGGCTTCTAGACATTTGATAGAGTCAGGGTCCATCATTGCTTCTTTGCATATAGTCGGTTCATCATTGTCAAACAATAACAATTTAATCTCAAATCTTCATATTTGATTGTTTATCTGACCTACGCGGTTCAATAGGAACATAGATCTCCGTGACCACACCTTTTGAGCACGTGACCTATGAGCATTATGGCTGCCTCCGGGACACTTTCCGGTGTTGCGCAACTCAGCACAGATAGCTTAGGTTCAATAACCTTATCAAAGTTCTATTGTCCTCCCACTTATCTTTTGACGAAAAATTCCTTCTCAAGAAACTTGACGTTCTAAGTGACAAACATTTTTGACTTTGTTGTTATGGAGGAACACCCATCGGTTATTTGGGATAACCTACAAAGAAATGATCATCCGAATTTGGTTGTAAACATTTTACTTATGCCTAACATACAAAAATTTAAGAAAAGAGAACTTGGGTTTTATCCAAATCCATAAATCATATGGTGCCATTTCAATGGATCATGATAGAGCTCTTTTTAGTGTAAAAGAGGTAGTCACTAAAGCTTAATCTTTAAAATATAATGGCAAATAAATAACATCGTTGATCCTAACATGTCAAACACGATTTGATCATATTTCCCGAACACTCCATACTCCTATGATTTATGGAGAAAACATAAATCAATGAAATGATTCCACAAACCCTATGTGTTTTGCTAAACTTGTAACTCAAATATCTTCATTTATGATCCAATCACAAATTCTTTATATTCCTGTTACAATGATTTTCCACTTCATCCTAAAATCATTTCAACATTTTCAAATGTTTCATACTTCTCCCTTATTAAGTAAATATACATATGTATTTACTCAAATTACGGAGAAAGCATATGAAGTTTAAATCCATCGCTCACGACTACACATAATGGACAATATACATCAACATGCACTATGTCCAATAGGTTAGTCGTTCGTTCTTCTTTGGCCCATGAACGAGGTTTTAATTATCTCGAGGAAAGTTTCAAAAGCGTCAATTGATCAAAATCAAAAGGCTCAAAAAATCCATTAACATGGAGTTTTCTTAATGTTTTATTTACAATATAATTTAAACGGCGATGTCACTAAAAAGTGATATTCCAATCATTCGTCTTGCAACTTTTTAGCATCAGTGTTCATGGACGTGATTTATCCACCTAGATTAGTAGAAGTTCATCCATCTTATATGGAATATGGTAATTATTTAATAACTATTATTCTCATAATACTAGAACAAACTAATAATTATTAATACAAATCTTGAAGGCAAGCTTTGATGTGAACGAAAAAAGACAATAACACCTTATTTGTTTTCGATAAACATCATCACATATTCTCTTGCTAGTTACTTAGGCCATTGTAGTTCATGAATTGTGTTGTTCTGTATGACACTTCTGATGGGGTTTGTTGCATAGAAAATAAAAAAAATCCTACGGTTACAACCACCAAGATCATATCTAGGAGATACATGTAACGGTTTCAGATGGACTCACCTTCGAAGACCGTAACACGGGATAACGTTCCCACAAACAAACGTGGATGATGTAGAGTGTACACGACTGTCCTCAAGGACATGCAGACGATCAATGCCACAAGATGTCAGTGCCTCTGTAATAGGTCACACGTACGGTGTGCCGACAACTCCCCAACTCTCGCTCCAACCGGGCAGCAGAAGTAGTGCATCCCTGGGAATTCCGCCAACACTACGACATGGTAGAGGTGGTGGAGGGGAAGATATAGATCAGGGCTTCGCCTAAGCACCTTTCTATTGGCAATGGACAAGGCTTCCTGGAGGGATAAGATGCCAACAAAAGAGCATATGAGAGAGGGGTGAATGTGTGTGAGAGAGAGAGGAGAGGAGGGGGCTATATATAGGTGAGGGGGAAGCCAAGGGGGCTAGGTGCACATCCATATGGCTTCCCCCACCACTTCTCTAATTATGTGGTGGACTCTCCACTCACATAAAAATCCTCTCCACTTTCTCTCATTCATTTTCCACTCGAAAAAATCAAGAGTCTTTTCATTAAAACCACTTTTAATTCACTTGATTTAATGTCACTCATATAATGAACACTTTATTTAGTGAGTACTTCATTAATGAACACTTCATTTAATGAACACATTAACAATTCATTCCCTTGCTTTGTTTTGATACCCCGAAACCATTTCAGTAGATTCGACAGAATAAATTCCTACAATGTCCATTGTCTTCCCTTGTGTTCCCTATCCGCTCAATTGCATCGACTAACCTTAAGTGTGTCTGCCTACGAGTTCAAGAACTATGTAGACATGATTGAGACTCTCTCCGATCAATAATCATTAGCGGGACCTGGAGACCATAATGACTCCCACTAGTTCCAAGAAAATCTAATTGATCGTCTGAACCTTTTTCATTGTAATCAAATTCCCTTTGTCTCGCGATATTTTACTTGTCTGAGATTTGATCACTCGATATCATCCATAACTTGTTTAATTTCTTCCCGATAAGTACTCTTTTCTCATTCCTATGATATAACATTCTAGTGATCAAATCACTTGCTTGCAAGCTATGTCAATGTGATATCACCGAGAGGGCCCTGAGTATATCTCTCCGTCATTTGGATTGAAAAATCTCTCTCTTGATCCACGAGTCTCAACTAAATCTTTCCAAGTAACCGATGACTCCTTTATAATCACCCTGTTACGGTGTGACGTTTGATGGAATCAAAGTACCTTCCCGGTGAAAGCGATTGACGTGATCTCATGGTCTAAGGAGATTGAGTTACTACAAATGTGATAACAATATAAACTTCAGGACATGATCGTATTGTTACATGTACTTCAGGTGACTGTTCATCATATCATTCTCCAATGATATGACCATGTTATTAACAACATCCAATGTTCATGATCGGGAAACCTGTGATCATCAGTTAATCAACAAGCTAGTATTAAGAGAGGCTTTACTAGGAACCTTTTATGTTTTTAAATCACAAATGTATTAATGTTTCCTATTAACACAATTATAGCATGAAAATAAACATTTATCATAAACATGGAATAAGATAATAACCACGTTATTATTGCCTCTCGGGCATATTCCTTTCAACTTCATACCAACAAATTCGGTATCCAATACCCAAGAACCACATTGTTTAACAAGCAAACAATACACCCATAACGTGTATATCATCTATATACCTAAGATGGACTTTTCCAGTCTTTTTCCTTTTTGCCAAATATTTACCAGATTCTCTTTCAACATTATGTTTCCTTCTTAAAAGAATCTATCAACATCAATAGTGGTGCCATACATATGACACATAGTCCAAAGTGTGTATAGTCTAATACTAATACCTTTAGACTTTCCCTTTGAAGTAGATCACCATCATCAAATGTTTGACGTTCTTTCAAATTTCATTCCTTTTAGTAATCCTTTTAATGTAGTAAATATTTTACCTACATCTTCTAACCATCCTTATCAGGACAACTTTTAATTACCAAGATACTATAGATCATAAGGACGAATCGCGAATATAATGTTAATTCCCAAAACCTTTTGGGTGATCAGGACGCCTAGCATCTCCAACCTTTACAAATTCTCATACAATACAAGAATATGTATTTTATTAAATTATACTCCATCATATTACAATCTAGACATTGTTTCAGATATCACAATATCTTCTACACATGATGGTTTCCGAAAACAAAATTCATCTCCTAGATAACGTTGATATTTAAAACAATTTTCAATACCAAGAATCATGGAGGCAAGCATGATACTTAGATACCAACGCTGGAATTTGTTAATCTTCATTCAATACTATTTATTGAATTTCACTGAGTATTTGAGGTTTTGCTGAAGGTTTGCAATAGTACTTTAAAACTTTAGATTGACAATCATAAAACAATACGATACCAGCTCGTAAACTAAAAATTCCGGAATCCTATAGTTATATTATATCAATCATAGCTAAACACAAGGTAATCCAACGAATGACAGTAAGTACAACAAACTATGCAAATTCACTTCAATTAAGTTTATGATAAATTGAGTTGAACTTTAATCTTATTACTATGTGAACACCCACTCAAAAATGACATCCCTCTAGTAATTTTTAGTGATTACACAAACCAAATTCACTACGCCATGACCGATCATCATGAGTGGTGGTGCAGATCCAATGGCGAGCATCGTATGGGCATCATATCATCCATATCACTCGTTCTTTACCTTTCAGTTCATGTTCTGAGGGCATGCGCTAAACACAACAAACCAAGAAGATGAGTACCCTAGGTCCAAGGGTGCAATGTCAATGATTCAAAAAGGGCGACCATCTAACATAACACAGAAGTTGATTACAAGACAAGTAAATATGGCATTAACAACACTACCTCCTACACCCGAGTATCTCCACTAGACATAGCAAGAAATCACGTCCAGTAGAGCTGATCATCCGCTTCGGGTGCCGCAACCGGGTCAATCAGCCTTAATAGTGGAAGCGCAAATTGACGGGTTCGACATGAGCAAAGTTTTCTTGGATGTAGGGAGCAACATCAATCTCATCTACGCAAAAACCCTACGGGCAATGAATTGGTCCCTAACAAATCTAGTGCCTACAGACACAACTTTCCACGGGATAGTTCCAGATAAAGCCAAGATTCCTTAGGCAAAGTCTATCTTGACGTACTCTTCGGATCAAGGAACAACTTCAGGCGCGAAAAACATGAGTTTGAAGTCATGGACTAGACATCACAATACCATGCGATCCTGGGGCGACCAGCTTTCACTAGGTTCATGGAAGTACCCCACTACGCATATCTGGTACTAAAATGCCAGCCCCCAATGGGATCATGACTGTAAGAGGAAGCTTCACTCGTTCAGATAGCTACGACCGAGAGTCCAACAAAATATCAAAATCTTTCGAGATGGATGCAGAATTTGGCCAGATGAAAATTGCGGATCTAGAAAAATTACACGAAGGACATGTCCCTAGTGAACAGGCTACAGAAAATCAGGTGCACCATGCAACCGCAAAAACGACCTATCCGGCTTCCAACATTAGTCCCACATAGGAAGGCGCGCTTGTCGATTTCCCCGTGAGAATTGAATCAATGCACAAGAAACCCCCAAGGAACCCGACAAGCACTCAACCAAATTAAACACAGCAGACAGTGAATGGTCCACCCGACGAATCAGGGCCATTGAATAGCAAGCTCCTCGCCTCACCAACACATGGCACATCATAGGGATAACAAAAGCAACATGGGTGGATAACCCAATACTCTTCCCAAAGAGAGGCGATAAACTTCATGTGTGCATTTACTTTCTAACCGAAAGCGATCTAGCAAACTATGCCCCTTTCTCTGTGGTCCGCTGTGCAAAGGTTGCGCCTCTAGTCGAAAGGATGAAACACCCTTGAGCCCACAGGGAGCACAACAAGATAACAATGGAGTATCTCAAGACAGAAGCCGCAAAATTTTAGGAAGTTCTTTTAATTTTATGCATTTTATATTCAATAAGGCCAACGGCCAGGCAAGTACGCCAAAAATGTAACATGTACTATTCGATGAGAAGTAAAGAAAATTTCCCAAAACTGGTCTCGAGATTTCTACTGTTCTAGTCATCAACTTGATACATGGGGGCTTCGACAGGAACACCATATAAAAAATTGTCGGCTCCCATACAACGTTCCTTTGACCCAAATAGAAGCTGACTCAGCCTATAAGCATCAGATAAATAAAACAGTCTCGTGCGACAAAAACAAAATCTCGTATAAATTTATGACCTTTGTGGTAAAAACAATGGCATTACACAATATTTCTCTAAAATACAAAGATATATAATATAGGCAACAATTAGACGGTGAAAATTATAAAGAAATCTTCATCTTCCTCCAGGCATCTCCGAACAATACTGATGGCAGGTCTACGGGCAGCCACGTAATGAGGTGTCATGTTAACCAATCCACCGACAGGAGGGAGAGGAAGCCCCAAAGACATATCATCCAAATCCAGCATTGGGTGGTGCACATGCACCTAAGAAAGTGCAAGCTTTGCACCTGCCACAAGTTGGAGCTTCACAAAGTGATGAATCCTTTCACCCTGCCAAAATTCTTCCATCAAATTAGCTAGACTCTAGGGCTGAGGATCTCGCGGAAACATGGTATTATACACAATAGCTAAGGATCTACGACAACACTCGAAGAACTGCTCCACCACTGATAGGCGATCTTGAAGCAATGCCCCCGTATAGGCATGACGATGATCAATCCAAAAAATCAGCCACCGTACCTTGGGAAGCAGTCACTAGAGCATGGATTCGATTGCGTAGACATTGGGTCTCTTCCCTCTCGCACAATCGAATGCCTAAAATAAAAAAAGGGGGAAAGTCAACTTCTACAACCAAGAAGAAAATACCAAGAAATATTGCGGAAGACTTACATAACATCTTCTCGCTCGCCCTAGACATTTACTCCAAAAAATACACTTCACGATCCAGGGCTTTGTGCATCTTTGATTGCGATACGTGCACCATCGCCTAGATGAACCGAAGATTACCCTCAAGTTTCTTCACCTGCTCAATCTTTTTGTCCATATAGTGGCAAATCAATCACACGAACAATGGTAGTTTCAGATGCACCTAACCCAAATGAAGATGTGTGCGCATCCGAAGCCTGAGTGGGTGTACATGGAACCGCCCTATCACAAAGTATCTGGCAGAGCAGACGAAAAATACAGGACCTTCACTATTCGAAGGAAAATTGATACACACAACAAACATATGCAACAATTTCTTCTCAGCTAAAGGGGGACTTAAACAAAAGGAGCCAAGTTCATTATAGCAGCAGAATAAAAGACACCTATGACTACAAACTAAACTATGCAGTGGTTTTCTCCACAGACACAGTGGTTCTAGGAGATGGAGTGTCAGCCGAAGGAGGAATAATCGGGATAACACTCGTCGAAGGGGCATCGGCCGATGATTGGGCAGCAGATTTTGCTGAACCTGCGCCTATACTCAGCAGCAGCCGAGAGTACTTCTTGGCCTTCTTAACCAAAGGTTTCAAATCGACCGCCTGGACATTGGGGGTGACTAGGATAGAGGAGCCAACCTTCTACCAGTCGAATTTCTCGCCGTGCACCATCGCCAGGGCCATAGAAGTTTCGGCGCCACTTTTCGACTGCGTCATGTTGTAGCCAACAAGTGGGCTCGAGTCCGCACCAAAGACATCAACAAGGTCATCAAATCAGCTGGCACCTCCTTCATCGGAAAAACCTCTGCATGCAAGCTCTTGAAGGCACTGTGTGAGTGGATAAGAAGATTGCGCCCACGAACACTTTTGGCTTCTAAAGTACCAATAGAATCCGATAAAGGGTCAACCCTCTTATCCTCGTCCAGCACCAAATTCTGATTAGTAAGCTCTATGAATACAAACACTCATAGAGTCAAGAATCAAAAGAAAGTAGCGGAAGCAAAACAAAAATCTTCTTTCAAAGATAGTAAACTCACGAGTCAATGAAGTATTGAGGGTCTCCAAGCGCTTTCGAAGATTTTCATCTCGGGCAACAATCTGTTTCTTCCTCTCTTCAGCGTCAGCTTCGTGTTGGGAATATGCTCTAGAGGCAATCATGTATGATGTAATTCCCAATGTATTCACGTAGTAATAAAGTTGTCCTTGTATGAACATCAGATATACATATCACTAAATACGTAATTCAGTTGTGGAACAATATATTCATGTTTGTTCATACTAGATGTCCTTGGTCATTGAAGTTGTGCTGGACACACAACTGAGACCAATATGCAAGTAGGATGATGACATGGTTCCACTTTTCATGGGCATGGTGATGCTATTCCGACTTACATGGACTCAGCTAAAGAGTTTAGCGAGTCAGACTGACCCATAGTTGAGATGCAACGAGCATGTTGTCATTTGCAGTCTCAAGCAATGGAATCCTTAGATCTGAGGTGATCGCATGATCCGTGTTGTGGATCACTAGCTTAGGTTCTATCAAACGATGTTCCGTAAATGGGCAGTTATAAAGGTTGGTTGTGAAGCAAGATATGTGACGTGGATTACCAAGATGGGATTTTCCCCTCTATAATGGAGAGATATTCTCTGGGCCCTCTCGTGTGGTATGATTCGGAAGCATGGCCATGCGCGACTTAGTTAAGTGTTAACCAATGATTCGTACTAAGTGTTAGTCCAGCGAATCGTATATCACAGAATGAGAAGAGAGAGTCGAGCTATTAAAGGGATGACACCTACTCGCCTATAGCTTGACAAGGTGTATCGTGAGGCAAAGGGATTTGGACGAAATTCACATTGAGAAAGGTTCATATTCTGACTTTACAATGCTTGGGAGTTGGCACGTCTCGCTAGAGGCCGCTACCAACTATCGACTCGGAGTGGTGACTCGCATCGTGTCCAGGTGTACATGAACCTACAGGGTCACACACTTAAGGGAAAGGAGCCCATATGGATTCAATCCATGTGGATATTGGGGTAAAGCCTTAATGGGCCTCAAGTGTTGAGCCCAGCTAGGGGTGTATATAAGTGGAGTGACAAGGGATAGTCCTTGACCTAGCTGTCACTTTCTCCACTCCCATTTCGGGTTAGACAGGATCTAGCAGTCCTTTGCCTGGAGCTCCTGCCTCTACGTGTGGATAGCAGTAGAGGCTTTGCACATGCAGCGCTGGGGACAAGGATGTTCATGGGGATCTGGACGTGTTGTACATGGGATCATTCGGCACGGCATCAACTGACATGCTTTATCAATAATCCACACCTGCGCGTCTAGTGGTAAATTTTGTGGCCTATCACCTGAGCTCGATCTTGGGAGTACCGTGTAGGGGAAATGTTTTTGTTTATCTCTGCAGGGCCCAGTATTTTGTCCTTCTGTTTGGCCTCCTCTAGAGCTTTCTCGGCAACGCGCAATTTTTCCTCCAAATCGTTGGCGACCCTTTAATGCCTCGTCCCGGATAACCCCGAAGTCTTTGGCAGCGGCTGGACAATTGAAAAGGGGCAGATAGTTAGTATAATAATACAAATTTTTCAGGGACACAGGAAACAAACCTTTCAATTCTTCTGCTTCATTGCAAATCTTGATAAAATGAGAGGCCATATCAACCGTCTCATGCATTTGGGGCTGTCAAATGCAAATAGCAGAATATCAGGGAAATAAAAGGAAAGGTATCCAAAATATAATACTTACCCTTGCATGTCAACCTCGACGGGACTCTCGGATATCACCACACCCTTGCTTGCAAATTTTTTGTGGCGGTAGTTTCGGCAAAGTGGCAACATCTGTGAGGATCATCTTTTCGGCAGGAGACGCATGTACCAAGAGGAGATGCAGCAGGATCTTCCCCCTTATCGCCACTACAGAAGCAACATGAAAACTCTGTAAATTTACCACCCGCAAGAATTAAAAAAGGGGGAGACAACAACACTTATGATGAAACATCCCGTGTAAAGCGGAATAGATTCACCGGTGGCAGAACCGACGAAATAGGAGCAGCACGCAACGGTTTTGATCCCGTTGAATCATCAGAGTGTTCAATAGTTGCCACGGCATCAGTGCGCTTCCTTTTTTCACCGGGTGGCACCACTCAAAAATCTCCAGGCCAAGACGAAGACACGGACTAGGAACACGATGATGATTCAGCAAAAACGCCTCTATTTCTTCATCGGCAGCAGTTCCAGCCCCAGTGAAATCTTCGGATAAAGAGGGGCTGGCGAGAAGCTCTCCACTTTCGGGGAGAGGAGGAAGCAAAGACAAATGGTCAGAATCCTACACCGTGAAAGAACAAAAAAACAAAGGGGAGAGAAATCGTAAGAGATAAAGTACATCAGTATGAAGAACAAAAAAGGAAGCCAATGGAAACTTACATCTGGGAGGCCCTTCTTTTTGCTAAAAGGCTCAACACGGCAACCCGAGGGAACCGAGCTCTTCTTGGTCAGCATGGTGAAGTTTTGAACTCTTTTCTCATAGACCTTGAGGGTAAGATCATCCGGTGAAATCCTCATCGGGTCCTTCTTGTCGGTATAGGCCCACATACCTGATAGACTTACCTGGAGAGGATGAATACGTACCCGAAGAAAATATGCCAGGATCTGTAGTCCCGACAATTCCTTGCCAACCTCGTGGCACATCTTCTCTATATGGGTGAGCAAGGGTTTAATCTCCGTCATTTCTTCGGGAGTTGGGCGCTGATCCCACAAATCAAGCTTCAGACATGTCTTCTTAGGTTCAAAAGGGGATAACCCGAAAGATTGACCATCAATTTTTTAGTCCTAGATGTAAAACCATTTGGTTTTCCATCCTTGAATGGAGTCTATGATTTTGAAATCAAAATAGTCGAAATCAGAGTGGTCAGAGAAAATGGCGCCACCGGCATCATGGACAATAGTATAAGTGGCATTGCGACGGACATAGAAGAGGTACTTCCATAGGCCCCAATGGGGATGGATCCCGAGGAAGCATTCGCAAAGAGTGACAAAGCAGGCAACATGAATAATAGAATTAGGCGTGAGCTGATAGAGTTGCACGCCGTAGACAAAGAGAAGGCTGCGAAGGAATTCATGAATAGGAAGGGAGAGGCCGTGATACATGAAGGAGAGAAATATTACCTACCAGCCAGATTCTGGGGCTAGGGCAGCCTCCTCCCTTGGGGGCTTGAAGTAGCCCTCTTCACAGAGACCAAAGTTCTGCGCATCGCGCAGATCCCGTGCGGAACACTTCGTCGGAGCCCGCCCAAGATCCCTTTTCTTCGTGGTCTTGGCGGCTGCGGTAGAAGTTCCAACTCTACTTTCTAGATTGTGGCTGGAGAATGATTCAGGTGCATCCCAAGCAGAATGGAGTAAGCAAAAGTGGCAAACGCAGGAGTAGCACAATGAAGAAGAAGCAGGTAGTGAAAGGAAGTAATAAAAACAGTAAAAAGCTTCCCCCGGTTTATAAAGAGAAGAAAAGGAAAGCTTGACCATTGGATAAAACCAGTGAACCATCAAAATTCACAAGATGACGATGCATGTCTAGGGAACACAGAAGGTTAAAAATCATTGGCAGTTATTGCCACGGTAAAAACAGAGAAAATCTCCACAACGCCTCGATCTTTGCGTGTAAATGGGGAGGTGTGGTTAAAAGATCTTCACTAACACGCCGCTAGCGTCATATTTAATGTAGAATGGGCCCCCAATTGAAACATCCCATCGGGTTTTGTTTCTCGGAAGCCGCACCGTACAACTTCGTCAGCAATGACGTCATCGCAGAGGCAATGACCAAACTTCGGCTCTATTTTAGAAAGACCAGAGAAAATAAGTACAAACACGTGAGTCGAAGTAAATTCCTCAGCTAAAAAACCTTTAGCCTACAATCGAATACAAATATTCGATTGTAGCCTTGGGGGATACTACCATCGAGAGCGCTGGTTGCACCCGATAAAAAGGACATAATAAGTCCTAGGTAAACCATTGAAAGTGAAGACTTCCTGAGAAGAGTAAAAGCTTCGAGCCTATGTCCCGATACAGGCATCCGAACATAGACTTGGTGGCTACTCCCATCGGGAGCCTATGTCCTGATAAGAACATTGACATTTAAGTGTGCCAAAGAAACATTATCCTTGTTTGTAAAACACACCCGATAAAATTTAAACCTATGAGTACTACATTAGTGTATCCTCCAAAGGTTACTACCATTGAGAGTATTGTTTATATCATCCACAAACTTTAGTAACTCCAATAGCCAAACAAGGCAGTAGACGAAAATACTACAAAAACCTCGGATCACGCCTGACATGATAAAACTCCCAATGCCATGTCCACAACATGAAGATAAGACCCCAGGATCCGTCCTGTGTGGCTTGGTAATCGCATAAGAATGCGCTCTGCTCGTAAAATATCCGTATCGATGATGCGATGAAAAATCCCAATAGACGTGTTGGGTACCCGATAAAATAGAACTGGAATTCAGTATTCAATAATACCTCAATGGACCAAATAGGATTATACCTATAAAATTCCGAGATCAAGCCTGGGGACTTGAACTTGATGTAGGTCTACCGTGTTTTTTCATAGGAGCATTTAACTGATTCCCGATCCATCATATGCATCAGGCCTGTTGTATCAAATCCCTACAAAACCAAAAGTGAATATCTCATGAAAATATCTTTGAGACTCAACCCGAATCTAGGATTCAGGTAGATTCTGGGGGGCTACTGACATAGGTATGATTACTCAGGTACTTGAAGATCCAAGGATAAGGACTAGGAAGCATCCAATGGAAGTCTTAGTTTAGTTAGATAAGGATATAGGAACCGACATTGTGTTGGTGTTGTAATCACGAATATGTAACCTATCCATATATAGCCTGCAGAGCCAAAAAGCCTATTATATATTATTATCGATAATCAGACGATTTCATCTCCCTTGTTTGTCGGACATCCGATGAAATCCCCAACTTTCTCTTTTCCAAAAAACCCTAAGTCCATAACCATGGAAATTGCTGAGGTTACCCCTCTTCAGGAGGAGAAGGAGAAGGAGGGAAGGAGAAGGGGAGGAGAAGGGAGGAGAGGAGAAGGAGGGAGGATAAAAGGAGAAGGAGGGAAGGAGATGAGGATAAGAGGAGAAGGATAAGTCAAGGTTAGCTAGGGCCAGGTTCGAATTTCAAATCCCGCCCTAGGTTATCCGTGGCGCATCACTATGGATGCGCCACAGATAAAGTGTGATACATCCATTTTGCATCACTATTCAATATCATAATTTACTGTTATTCATTGATATATTTCATATTAAGAGATGATACTTATGTTATTTCATCTATTTATGCATGGCTGATGACTTTTGGAGGATGAACCACTAAAGTCAGGATTCTGATGGAAAAGGCACTGTCTGGGTGCAAAATTGTCGAAGATCAGAAAATCCTAGAAAATATAAGGAAACTCCTATTTTTCCAGAAGACGAAGGAACCTAGAAGGAGGAGTGGAGATGGGCCACAAGGGGCCCACACCACCCCCTGGCGCGGGCCAGCCCTGGCCTTGCCACCATGTGGTGTGGCTACCCTGGCCCACCTCTGGCCTCGCCCTTTGGCGTATATAATCCCCTTGAAACCCTAAGACTCGGGGGTGACCACGGAAAGGTTCCCCCGCCTCTGTGGGGTGAAAACCACAGAGAGAGAAAGAGCTCTCCGGTAGGAAGAAATCTGCCGGGGAAATTCCTTCCCGGAGAGGGGAGATCGTCGCCATCAACACCGTCATCAAGCTAGACTTCATCGGGATCATCTCCACCAGTACCATCATCACCACTCCGTACCGCTGTAACAATTGGGTTGAATCTTGCATAGTTTTTAGGGCAAACTTTCTCGGTGTTGATTACTTGTTGTAGTTGATGCTATTGAGTGGAACCATTTAATTATTGATCATGTTCAGATTGTTACTTATCATTATTTCATCTCTGATCTTGATTCATATGATGTCTCGTGAGTAGTTCGTTTAGTTCTTGAGGACATGGGAGAAGTCATGTTGTTAGTAGTGGAGTTGTGTTGAGAAAGATTTAATGGTTTAATATTTAAGTTGTGGTGTTATTCTTCTAGTGGTGTCATGTGAACGTCGACTACATGATACTTCGCTGTTATGGGCCTAGGGGAATGCATTGTGTATTTGGCTACTAATCGTGGGGTCACCGGATTGACAGAAACCTGAACCCCTATTAGGAAACCTTTGCATAAGGGAGTGTAGGATCTCAGAGTTTAAGGCCGTGGTTAGGTTTTTATCTTAATTACTTTCTTGTAGTTGCGGATGCTTGCAAGGGGTATAATCACAAGTATGTATTAGTCCTAGGAAGTTCAGTACATTAGCACAGGTTCACCCACACAACACTTATCAAACTAGAGAAGATTAATCAACTATATGAAGCGAAAGCACTTGACAATATTCCCATGTGTCCTCGAGAACGTTTGGTCAACTTAAGTAATAAAACTAGCTTGTCCTTTGCTAAAGAAAGGATTGGGCCACTTACTGCAATCATTATTATTGTCTATTATTTACTCGCACTTTATTTATCTACATTATCAAAAACCCCTAAAAATCCGTTTGCTAAGTATTTACAGAGAATTCCTGATCCAAACCACTTGTCAACACCTTCTGCTCCTCGTTGGGTTCGACACTCTTACTTATCAAAAATACTACGATACACCCCTATACTTGTGGGTCATCAAGACTATTTTTTGGCACCATCGTTGGGGAGTGAAGCGCTATTGAAGAGTGGAACTGGTAAAGTAAACTTCTACTGTGAGTATTGTTTACTTCTGTTTGTTACTTTAAATTCAATATGGATAGTTCACTTAGTTTCTTATTTCGTAATGCTACTACCACTGCTAAGGTAGTAGATGAACCACCACCTACTGAAAATGATACTTTTAAAATACCTACAAAAATTGTTGATCGTTTTATGGATAACTACTATTTTGGAGATGGAACTGTCCATCCCGATGATCATTTGCTCTTTATACATGAATTATGCATATTGTTGAAGAGTGCAGGTATTACAACATATCAAGTTAAGAAGAAGTTATTCTCGTTATCATTGAAAGGAAGAGTTGAGGAATGGTATAAGCTGCTAAAGAATGGCCAATCTCTTGATTGGGAGGAAATAGTACCTCTCTTTTATTCCAAATTTTATCCTCCTAATGAGATTCATAAAGATCGGAATCAAATATATAACTTTTGGCCTCATGATGGAGAGAGTACAGCTCAAGCTTGGGGGAGATTAAAGTTACTAATGCTAAAATGTCCTATTCATGAGCTCCCTAACAATATTATTATCAATAACTTTTATGCAATGCTTTCTCTTCATGATAAGGATCTATTGCATGCTTCTTGTGCTAGATCATTTACATGTATGGAAGAAGAAGCTAAATGGGATCTTCTAGACCATATTCAAGACAATGCTGAAGCATGGGAGAATGACAAAGGAAGAAAGTCAGATATAAACTATGATTATGAATGCATTAAATCTTTTATGGGAACTAATGACTTTCATAATATTAGTGTTTCTTATGGTCTTGATTCTCAAGTTATTGCAAACTATTTTAAGGCTTTTGTCTATTATATTGAAATTCCCAAAAAGGAATGGAATAAGTATCATGCACCATATAAAGATATTGTTGATTGTGTTTCTACTAGAAGTACTGAAGTTTGTACCATTGATCATATTTTACCTAAACCTTATATCGAGAAAATACCTTTCCTGGATAAGGTAAAGGAGAATTCTATGATAACTAGTGTGGTTAACAAAAGTACAAAGAGATCTGTAAAACACGATGAACAAATAAACGTTGAACCTGCAGTAGCAATTATGAAAGACCTTGTCACTAAAAGTGTAGAAGATGGACACATTATCTTTTGTGAGGATGCTTCTAATATTGTTTCACATCCTAGTAGAAGTATAAAAGCTAGTGTCCTTATGCTTTCTGTTAGAATTGGTGATCATTGCTATTATGGTTTATGTGATATTGGTGCAAGTTCAAGTACTATTCCTTATGAGGTTTACAAACAAATTATGCATGGAATTGGCCCCTGCAAACTAGAAGAAATTGATGTGGTTATTCACCTTGCCAATAGAGAGACCATCTCTCCAATTGGTATTGTAAGAGATGTGGAAGTTCTTTGTGGTAAGATTAAATATCATGCTGATTTTCTAGTACTTGGTTCAACTGCTAATAAAACCTATCCTATCATTTTTGGTAGATCTTTCTTGAACACTTGTGGAGCCATTATAGACTGTAAGAGGGATAAAAGTTTAACTAAATTTGATGGAGAATCTTATGAGTTTAATTTTTAGAAATTTGCTAAAGTTCCTTCTGAAAATGAATTTCCCAATGAGGATTTTAGAGTTGAACAACTTGCTTCTATTTATCTTGCTCCTAACAATGCTTTGCAGCAATTTATGGAAGACCACGAAAGTGAGATCTTCATGGAAGAAAGAAATGAGATTGACGAGATTCTCCGTCGTCAACCCAAGATGCTTAAGCATAACTTACATATGGAAGATTTGGGTACCACATTACTACCTAAAAAGGATCCGGTTTTAGATCTGAAACCTTTACCTGGCGATCTTAAATATGCTTACATCGATGATAAGAAAATATATCCTGTTATTATTAGTTCTAAACTTCCAGGAAAGGAAGAGGAAAGATTATTATAAGTATTGAAGAAACACCGAGGATCTATGGGCTATACCCTTCATGATTTAAAGCGGATTTCTCCTACTATATGTCAGCATGCTATCAATATAGAACCCGATGAAAACCAGTGGTAGAACATCAACATCGTTTAAATCCTAAGATGAAGGAAGTGGTAAGAAATGAGGTATTAAAACTCCTTGATACTGGGATTATTTATCCTATTGCTGATAGTCAATGGGTTAGTCCTGTTCATTGCGTCCCTAAGAAAGCAAGAATTAGTGTTGTGCCTAATGAGAATAATGAGCTTATCCCCCAAAGAGTAGTAGTTAGTTATAGGATGTGCATTGACTTCAGAAAGGTTAACAAAGTTACTAAGAAAGATCATTAACCACTTCCTTTTATTGATCAAATGTTAGAAAGGTTGTCTCAAAAGACGCATTTTTGCTTTCTTGATGGATACTCCGGGTTCTCTCAAATTGCTGTTAAACAACAAGATCAAGAAAAAAACTACTTTTAGACCTTATGGAACCTATGCTTATAGGCGTATGCCTTTTGGTTTGTGTAATGCTCCTGCTACTTTTCAAAGATGCATGTCTGCTATCTTTCATGGTTTTTGTGAGGAAATTGTGGAAGTATTCATGGATGATTTTTCCGTCTATGGAACTTCTTTTGATAATTGTCTGCACAACCTTGATAAAGTTTTGCAGATATGTGAAGAAACTAATCTTGTTCTTAATTGGAAGAAATGTGACTTCATGGTTAATGAAGGAATTGTCCTTGTACATAAAATTTCCGAAAGAGGCATTGAAGTTGAGAGAGCGAAAGTTGAAGCAATTGAGAAAATGCCATGTCCTAGAGACGTCAAAGGTATTCATAGTATCCTTGGTCATGCTGGTTTCTATAGAAGGTTTATTAAGGATTTCTCCAAGATATCAAAACCTGTTACTAATCTTCTCCAAAAAGATGTAACTTTTGTTTATGATGATGATTGTAAGGAAGCTTTTGAAACTCTAAAGAAATCTTTAACTACTGCTCCTATTGTCCAACCACCTGATTGGAATTTACCCTATGAAATTATGTGCGATGCTAGTGATTTTGTTGTAGGTGCTGTTCTTGGGCAACAAATAGATAAAAAGTTGAATGTTATCCATTATGCTAGTAAGACTCTTGACGCTGCTCAAAAGAATTATGCTACTACTGAAAAAGAGTTCTTAGTTGTTGTCTTTGCTTGCGATAAGTTTAGACCTTACATTGTTGATTCAAAAGTTACCATTCATACTGATCATGCTGCTATTAAGTACCTTATGACAAATAAAGATGCTAAGCCTAGTCTTATTAGATGGGTGTTGCTTTTACAAGAGTTTGATCTACATATTGTAGATAGGAAAGGTGCTGCAAATCTTGTTGCTGATAATTTATCTCGATTGGAAAACATTTCTTTTGATCCTATGCCTGTTAATGATAGTTTTCCAAATGAATAGTTAGCTGCAATAGGGGTAAGCTCGCGAGAGAGTCCTTGGTATGCTGATGTCATCACCCGTATTTTTTAATCCCAAATGCCTGTCATGCCATACATCACAATCCCAGGATTACCATTTCTGTGAGGCATAAGAGAATTGGTACCACAGTACATCATCCATTACAAACCATAATAAAGGTCTTAAAAATAAAGGATCTCATGATCCAGTCTTAATCCAATCAAAGAAGCGGAAAGTAAACGTAGTAGGGGCTCCATCTTCTTGGTAGTCCTCCTCATAGTCTGGCCACATGAATAGCCAGGGACAAAGCCATGAGTACTCTTTAAGTACTCGCAAACTAGCACTAACAAGTAAGGTAGTTCTAGTAGGAATCTTAAGCTCTAGGTTTATTTGCAAAAAGCCAAGTTTACTTCATAAGAGTTCAAAAGTAAAGAATCTAATTTAATCACTTAAGTGGGAACCTAGTTTTTGTATCCACAACCCTGTTGTGGTCAAGTCAAGGTCATAGTTCAATTCACAAGTAATTTTGAAAACATCTGACAACGGAATAATATGGCCACTCCAACTGTCCATGACCATGGACGTGGCTATTCAGATAGTTTGACACTCTGCAAAGGTGGTACACTTTCACCACAAAATTCGATACATCCATCAGGGATAACCTGAATCATCATCCTTAGTATGCGGATAATCAATCATAACCTTTCAATTACACACTCTACTATAGGCACCTCCCCTATAAGCTTGGCCTCCCAGCCATGGCCATCTGCCATCCTAGGCACTGCAAAGGTGGACATTCACATTCACGAGGTAGCCTCAGCTCAACCTCTTTCCACGGGGGAACCCATACTAAGGCATATAAACTTCCAATTAAGCCCTAACCAATTTGGATATTGTGGTTGTATGGTAAAAGTGGAATGGTATCGCATCCGAACCCAACCATCAGTTTTTATAAAGGGCCAAGGCTCATGCCTCATCATTTTCATCATCAACCATTGTGTTTCTCAACACATGTCAAAACATTTCCATAGAATGAATCATCATTCCAAGGTTTTCATAATCATTTTCACCAAGTATTCCCATCTAAAGTGATCAACTTTATGCTTAGAACTAGACACTAAAGTTGAGGGTATTCACTAATGAGGGTTCTAATCAAGTGCAACTATCCAAATCTAGTTTTATACCTTTTGATGACATCTAAGAATAACTACTTAGGCCTAGTTTTATACACTTTATGGTATCTATCCTATTTTTCCAATACTCACAAATCACTAACTAAAGGTAAAGAACTTTTTTTTAAAGTAAAAGAATAAAGCTTGCAAGTAAAACTTGGGATTGGTATAATCAAGGTTGCATAACCAAAGCATGCCTAATGCATCTTCCATAGGTTTTGCAAGGATGGCTTGCATAGTTAACTTGTAGTGTTAGGCTTTCATAGTTCTAGCTTACCTTGAGTAGTGCAGTGGTTGAAGTTCTCTTCTTCTTCTTATTGGTAGTACTCCTCCTCCTCGTATCCCAGGTTGGTACTATCGTCTATAAATGAATACGAGGTACACTATCACCAAACAATACTTAACTACTTCTATTTAGCATACTAAGGCTCACACTTGATATCTAGCATCGTCACAATCATCACATGAAATAAATACCTAGTCTTATTTATCTTATTTTAGAAAAGTAATTTCTACTCATTGAAAATTACTTAAGATTTAAAATTCTCCAACTAAAATATGGGATTAGGTTGACACATGTCATCACCACATATTCTCATACTTGGGAATGTGATTTAAAGTGGTGGTCATATTTTATAAAGTTTAAGATTACTATTTAATATAATTAAAGTGACTAGAAATGCCTATATAGCATTCTTTTGGTACTAGTCCAAGATCCCTGCATGTAAACCTACATATTTTTACATATTCAGATAGATCTTGTCAAATGTGATTTTTGAGAGTTGGAATCAACTCAAAAGCAGTTATGGTTGATTTTTGAAAAAATTTTGAAGTTGGAAAGTATCTGTCTTGTTATTTTTACTATAGGTGATCTATAATTTCAAATGCTTTGAATCCAATGGGCTTGGATAGATATTTTGAATACCTTTCTAAAAAAATTGGAATCATGCAATTTGGTTTTGTGAATATCTTTGAATTGATTTTTGAATCTACTAACATAATCTAGTTTTAACTAAAATGGAAAAAATCTATTTGAATCGACGGGCTCTACGCGGGAAACTAACTGGGCCAACCCAGCTACGTGGAGCGCGTGCAGCAGGCTGCTGACAGGAGGGTACTACTAGTTAGTGTCTCATCTAAACCAAAATGGTATCTTTCAATCTAGGCCGTGCGATTAGAGCACGATCGACGGCTGAGCATCGTCGTCTCCGTCACACAACTCCGGCAAGACTGAACCCTAACACGAAAGGTGGGGTACGTGGGGGCTCACCTAGGCTCTAGCTAAGGTCGGCGATGGGGGCAAATGAGGTTGTCATCGACGGCGAGTCGAATGGTGGTCGCGGCGGCTCCTGGGGCGGCTCCTAGCTCCATTTCCTCTTCTCCTCTGCAGCGGCGGGCTCTGGTGAAATTCTGGCAGTGTGGTGCTCGCCTTGCTTCGGGGAAATGTGTGAGAGGTTTCTGAGAGAGAGGGGAGTGGGATGGGGTGGCGAATGAGGGCTGGGGCGGCCTCTATTTATACACCGGTGAGAGGGACAAAGCGGCATGGCTCAGGCTTGCCGACGATGTCGTTATAGGGGGTTATTGGCATGGATGTGGGTAGGGGTCGACGCGGTGCTTCAGGGCGGTTTTCATGCGAGTGATGGCGCGACAAGGGGCGGTCGGGAGTGGTCCGTGCTCTGTGCGGGAACGACGGCGTTTAAGACGGCGCATAGTGGCTATGGTCCACGCGGCGGCGAACAGGCATGTCTGGGGGGCGCGGCGATCACGGCTGGTCCATGGCGTGTCTCTGGTCTAGGGGTGGACAGAGGGTGGCGGTGGTGTGGCGCCTGTGTCCTGGACATAGTGGGAGAGGGCGGCGCTGTCTGTGGCGAGTGGGGCGTGGTCGACCGGCACGGCAAGCTCGGGCGGCGCAGCACTGGTGCAAACGGCAAAGGGGGAGTGTGTCCAATGCGCTGCTAGGTGCTGGGGGAGACTAGTGGAGAGAATTATGGCACTAGTGGCGATTGATCACTGCTCAGAACAGTAGAAGTTAGGCAGTGTTGAATTGTGTCTGCCAGGTGCTCGACCAAATGGCCGCATGAATTTAAGTTTTGAATTTCTGGATGAATTTTGGTGAGTGTTCTGAGTACTTTCTTGATGGCCTATGGTTGCTTGGACAAGTCAAGGTGAATTGATTTGAGTGGTTTTTGAAAAGTGGTGATCTATGCATATGAACTTGATTCAATTTTGAATTGTCCTTTGAAATTATTTGGAAATTGTTTCTGTTTGTTTGTAAAGTGGGCTTGGGTTCACTTTTACTTGGTCTAGCAAGAGATGAAAATAATTGAGAAAGTTTATATTAGAAATCTTTTACTAGAAACACCCAAAGTGGTCTAGTGGCTAGTTTTGGTCAAAATGACCATTTGATCATATGATTCATATTTGATTTTCCCTTCTTTTGATTTTTTTGTAATTGGCCTAAATTATGTAGTATTCATCTTTAAAACATTTCTTATCATTTTTAGCAATCAAACATGGCAATTGCACTCATTCATAAACTAATGCAATTTACACATACACTTATATTAAATTTAAAAATAAAAGTTTTTGTTAACCCTAACTTAGGTGATTTGAACTTGATAATCTTGATTAATATTTTTGGGGTGTTAAATTTGATTATGCTAACTTTATTGTTTCCAAGTATTTGCCTCCAACTTTTACAACCCAGCAAAGAAGGAAATTGTTTTATGATTTGAGGCATCATTTTTGGGATGACCCACATTTATATAAAGAGGGAGTGGATGGTATTATGCGAAGATGTGTTCTAGAATATGAACAAAAGGAGATATTCCGGAAATGTCATCGTAGTGCCTATGGAGGATATCATGCTGGAGATAGAACCGCACAAAAGGTTCTACAATCAGGTTTTTACTGGCCTACCCTTTTTAAAGATGCCACCAAGTTTATCTTATCATGTGATGAATGTCAACGAGTTGGTAATATTTCTAGACTATGAATGTCAACGAGTTGTCAATGAAATGCCTATGAATTACTCTCTTGTTATTGAACCATTTGACTATTGGGGATTTGACTTTATGAGTCCTTTTCCTCCTTCAAAAGGTTATTCTCATATTCTTGTTGCCATTGATTATGTTACTAAGTGGGTAGAAGCCATACCTACAAAAAGTGGTGATGGTGAGACCTCTTAAAAAAATCCTTAAGGATGTTATCTTTCCTAGGGTTGGAGTGCCTAGGTATCTTATGACTGATGGAGGTTCACATTTCATTCATGGTGGCTTTAGAAAGACCCTTGCTAAATATGATGTTAATCATAGAATTGCTTCATCTTATCATCCCCAAACCAGTGGGCAAGTAGAACTATCAAATAGAGAAATTAAATCCATCTTGCAAAAGACTGCTAATAGATCTAGAAAAAATTGGGCTAAAAAGTTGAATGATGCTTTATGGGCTTATAGAACTGCTTATAAAAATCCTATGGGAATGTCTCCTTACAAAATGGTTTATGGAAAAGCTTGTCACCTGCCTTTAGATTTAGAACACAAAGCTTATTGGGAAGTGAAAGAACTTAATAGAGATTTCAAACTTGCTGGTAAGAAAAGATTGTTTGACTTGAGTTCTTTAGATGAGTGGAGAAGTGAATTATATGAAAATGCTAGACTCTTTAAAGAAAAAGTTAAAAGATGGCATGACAGGAGAATTCTTAAGAGAGAGTTCCATGTTGGTGAGAAGGTTCTATTGTATAGGTCTTGTCTCAGATTTTTTGCAGGAAAACTACTTTCAAAATGGGAAGGACCTTTTGTTATTGAAGAGGTGTATCGTTCAGGTGCAATAAAAATTTCGTCCTTAAAAGAAAACACTACACAAGTTGTGAATGGTCAAAGACTCAAGCACTATATTTCTAGAGATTCTTCCAATGAAGATATTGATGTTATTCAAATGGTGACTCCACAAAAAATCATTAAAGACCAAATTCAGAAACCTACAGGGTCCATTTTCGAATAGGTAACAGTTCTGGTAAGAAAAGGTCCGCGAAAAACCTTTCAATTTATATTTTTGCAGTTTTCTAACATGGAAGAAAATGAGTCGAAAGGGGGATGGAAATGGAGCTCGAGGGCTCACACCACCCCGTGGCGCAGGCCCACCTGGCCATGCCACCAGGGGGTGTGGCCACCTCGGAGCCCGTCTCCGACCCGTTTTCTCCTAGTACCTTCCTTTTGTTGTTTAACTTTGTAATATATAATCCCCCGGATCCCCTGAGGTCCGTATAAAGTGTTATCGTCGTGTTTTCGTTTCAATCTATTTCTGATAGGCAGATTCTCAGTTTTGGGGCCATAATGTCTTCCTCTAGATCACCCAAGGAGGATACCTCCGCGGACATCATCAACCCGTACTTGTATGAGTTGAAGATTCACCCTAAGGACTTGTTGCTCAAAGATGGGAAGATATAGATGAAAGAGGCTCAGGGCCCTAAAGGAGAAGGTAGTTTGGAGGACAGGATGGAAGCAGGGGAGCAAGAAGTCTTTAGGTACAAGAAGACGGCGGAATGCGAAGTTGATATCATCCATAAGATTAGTTCAGAACTCATCGCTGAGCACAAGAAGGAGACTGCTGAGCTGAAGGATGAAATTCGCTCACTCCATCGAACAACCAACCAACTACAAGCACAACTCTATGACGTGCAAAATCAAAACTGTGAGTATGAAGCTAGGTTTAAACACATAAGTGTTGCTGCTAGTTTTAGGATGTTGGAAACCAAGATGTCCTTTGTTGATGGGGAGCCCTTACCTTGGAAGTCGGACGATGACAAGAGGACACCACCATCACCGAAGGAGTAATTCATCATCAGGTTTTGGCATCCCCTTGGATTGTTCCAAGCTTGGGGGAGTGCCAAGGTATCACATCATTATCTTTCATCTTTTTACCTGTTTAGTAGAGTCATATCATGAATAGAGAAGTTATCATATAGGATGGTTTGCATTGTGGAAGTGTCTCTCCTCTAGTTAGATATCTATGTATCCCTTGGTGTGAGTTGTCGTTATGGAATATTACTGAGAAGTTCTATCATTTAATTTTTGCACATCTTATTTTAGTTTGCAATTTATGTTATATGATTGATATTGTTGATTAGTATTGGTATCACTTTTGGATCATTAAGTAAAATTTAGTTGGTTTTGGCAAACCTGGCTCATGTCGGTAGCAACACTATTTGAGAATTGAATGGAAAAGAGAAAAGTACTTTTAGAAATATAATTTCATTATCTTTCTTTCTTTTTTGGCTCATAAGTTTAGTATTTCTCTAGTTAAGATCTTTTGGGCTTCCAAGGAATATTGCATGATTGTTTCTATCACTTGTATGTTTGTTTGTTTCCTTATTGCTTGCTACCCAGCCTTGCTAGCCAAAAACCTGTACTGAGAGGGAATGCTTCTCGTGCATCCAATCCTTAAACCAAAACCTATGCCATTTGTGTCCACCATACCTACTTATTAGCATTATTGCTATTCCAAGTATATTCATGTTTTTATCTACCTTCCAAATTAAACTTGTTATGTTAAAACTAGTCATTAAAGCTGTCACAAACTTGATGGCACACTTTACTTTCTTGCACTTAATAAACTTGAACCATTGTGTCCATCTATGTTGCGTATATGCTTGCACTTTATAAGTTGTGAATTAGTAGAACCATGTTACCATGGGGGATGCTTTCAACATTGCACTTATTATTTAGTTGATATCATGTTCTTTTGTCTATGGATGCCTGCGATGTGAAATAAAGGGGGAGCTTGTAAGCTCATGGAGTTTGTATATGTGTTAGAGAAACGCCTAGAAAGCTACCCTAAGACATGCCTAATCATGGTGGAAACTTGCAGCATAACCATAGTGAGCATTATGTGAAGAATCCTTAATAAAAACCTGCAAATAAGAAATAAAAAGATCGCTGGGATGCTCATTGTCTGTTGCCTTGTCATTTTAATATGGGATAGCTCCTGTATCATGGGGCAAGCGGTACCCCGTTGGCGGTTCTCCATGATACACATGTATTTACAATGACAAGAACTTACTTGTGACTAAAGTTGAGTAGCATGAGGTTCGGTACTCGTAAGACAGGGGCATGATATTTTCAACTTATAACTTGTCAAGCATATCCTCATATTTGTGTCACTTTAACATTAATCACCTCAATATGCTTATGATAGGGGCAATGAGAGCTGAAAGCTAGGAAGTACCATGATTTTTGGAAGCTCTTTATGAAACTTGAAATCTCTGCTTCCCTCTACGAAGGGCCTATCTTTTACTTTTCAGTTGAGTCAGTAAACCTATTCCTTTCTATCTTAAGCAAGTATTTGACTTATTGTGATTCAATCATCCTTATGATGATTTATTCAATCATGTTTCTTATGTTCCTTGTTTTGCACACTCCTCTTATCTTAGTGAATATTACTTTGAAAACTATCATTGAAAACCCCAATATGTTTGAATTCCTGCAAATTGTTAACCGTTCTTTGACCAAGAACAAAGTTTTCCATTACCAATTATAATTTACTTTGTGTATCTTTATTGTGTTTCCTTTACTCATTGCAAGTTAACTTATATAATAGTGAGTTGTTTTCTATTAGGATTTGTGTATTGATGAATGTGATGCTTCTTGTCTGTATTCTCTTTATTGACACTTCACTCCATAAACCTATGGCCATGTTTATTGAGCTCAGTTTTAGGGAAGCTTGGAGGTCTAAGCTTGGGGGGAGTTGATACGTCCATTTTGCATCACTATTCTATATCATAATTTATTGTTATTCATTGATATATTTCATATTAAGATATGATACTTATGTTATTTCATCTATTTATGTATGGTCGATGACTTTTGGAGGATGAACCACTGAAGTCAGGATTCGGATGGAAAAGGCACTGTCCGGGTGCAAAATTGGCGAAGATCATAAAATCCCAGAAAATATACGGAAACTCCTATTTTTCAGAAAACGAAGGAAGCCAGAAGGAGGAGTGGAGATGGGCCACAGCGGTCCCACACCACTCAACATAAAAGTAAAAGAAAGGCCTTCATACAAGGAAGTAGGGATTCGAGTCTCATAAAGAGCTTCCAAAAATTATGGTACTTTTTAGCTTTCAGCTCTCATTGCCCCTATCATAAGCATCTTGAAGTTACTAAGGTTAAAGTGAATAGACTATGGAGTATATGCTTGACAAAGTATAAGTTGGAATTCTCATATCCCTTGAATACAAGGGACACTCCTTATGCTACTCAAGTTTAGTTACCGGTAAGTTCTTGTCATAGTAAGTACATGTGTATCATAGAGAACCGCCAACAGGGTACCCCTTGCCCGATGATACGGAAGAATCCCCATATCAAAATGACAAGGCAAGAAGACAACGAGCATCTCAGCAATCTTCTTATTTACCATGGGAAAATGGTGCCTTTTTTCTCTCTTTCCTCTTTTCTCAAATCTCTTTTTTTTTTCTTTTTTCTCTTTTTTGCTCAATATCTGACTCTTTTTTTATAAGAAGAATGCTTCATAGATAACTCATTATGGTTATGCTGCAGGTTTCCAGCATGACAACCTGGATTAGACCAGCGACCCATGCGTTTATCTAACACACATACATAACTACATGGACTTACAAGCTCCCCTTTCATTTTACACCGACGACATCCATAGACAAAAGAGCATGATATCAACCAGGTACAAAGTACAAGTGCAATGTTGAAAGCGTTCCCCATGACAGCATGGTTCTACTAATCCCCAACATATAAGTGCAAGCATATACAACATAGATGACACAATGGTTCAAGTTTATTAAGGGCAAGAAAAGTAAAGTGTGCCATCAAGTTTATGAGAGCTTTAATCACTAGTTTTCTCATAACAAGTTTAATTCGGAAGGTAGATAAAAACATGAATATACTTGGAATAGCAAATGCTAATAGGTAGGTATGGTGGACTCTTTGGAATAACTTGGTTTTAGGAGTTGGATGCATGAGTGGAACTCATATTTGGTTATGGAGGCTAGCAAAAGACTGGGAGCGACCAACTAAGAGAGCAATAATGGACATAATCATGCAAAGCGACAAAACATCATTAATTAAAGCATAAAGTGATATTACAAGTTGAAACCTAAAGGATCATAAAGGCTATGGTGACTTGGGATAGTCATAACATGGTGTGAGCATGTGCCAAGTCAACCCAAATAAAACATCAAAGGAGAATACCGCAATACTATGCTTTAATATGCTAAAACAACGCATGATTCTTCAAAGGCACATTAAGCAATCTCAATTTTTATAACAAGTCATGCTACATCAAATATCACTAAGCCTAAAGCCAAAACAATATCAAGCATGGCATGACAAAGCATAGGTCACAGTCAAAAACAAGCTCTCTTTACCACTTAAGCATGAACTTTCCTACTCTTTCCAATCCAAACCAAACTATTTGAAAACCAATGTATGAAAGAGGGGGTCCAACCAATTTATTCAAGCAAACTAAGAAAACCAAGCAAACGAAAACCAAAAACGAAAACAAAGATGCTCCAAGAACAACACAACTGTGCATGAAACAGTAAAAATGAAGTGTTTAGAAGAAACCTGGGATTTTTATTGATGAAGAAGGGGATGCCTTGGGCATCCCCAAGCTTTGACGCTTGTACTTCTTGGATATTTCCTGGGGTGACATGCATGGCATCCCCAAGCTTGATCTTTAGTCCATTCTTCATCTTATTACATCATTCTCTCCATACACCTAAAAATTTTCCTTCATACAAAACTTCACACAATCTTTATTAGCAACATTAGTGCACTCAAGATAATAAGTATTTGGGTTCAGTTTCAACACGAATAAAACTTCCATTAAAACACAAGCTACTATAGCACTTCCCTCAAAAATCTCAATTCCCCAAAGAGAACTCAAAAAGGAACCAACAAGAAGCAAATGCAAATAATGGCAGAAATCTGTGAAAACAGACCAGCAGGTAAAAACCAATTTTTTCGAAGACCTTTTGTTGCTCAAATAAAAAAGTGTTGAACTAACGAAAGTTAGATAACAACCTGCGGTAGAAGCAAAAAAATTCACGCCTCAAAACGACATACAGAGATTTTACACGAAGTTTTATGGTGAAGCACAAAAATCTGTTTCGGGACAGCAACTTTCCCAAGCATTACTTCTCTCTCATTAGAGGTTACTCTTGGCACAAAAAGCAAATAAAAAGCATAAGGAGCGGTTATTACTGAAGTAATAACTTCCAAGACTCATCTAAATTTTTTGGGTTATCTCCCAATAAGTAATTTTCTTTAACGCCATTAAGTTAGGCATAAGAAGCAAGAAAAATAATCAAGTGTTCTCAAATGAAGAAGCATTAAAACCAAATTTCTTGCCCTTACCTCTCTTACTTTTATTCTTAACCTTGGTGAACATATGATTTTTTGGTGGAGAAGCAAAGTGCATGGTGACCTTTTCCACATCTATTATGAGTTTCAATAGGGATCTTCCAAGTGTAATTTGTCCTTTCCCTACACATTCAATAACAAGATAATCAGTAGAAACCATTTTCCCTAGGATCTTTGTAGACACTCCTTCAGCTATTCCAATTGGTGATATTGAGGCATTATTAGCAAGAAATATTTCTTCTCCTCCTTCAGAAAGTCCCCAAAGATTCAAAGATTCATAGATATATTTAGGCATAAGACAAAATTCAGACATGATATCACAGCGAGCATGAAAAGTTTCATTATTTATAGCAATCTTTACTGTGGAAGACATTTTGAGGGTTCAGAATTTATTGGAACATAGTCATGATGCTTTCTAAGTGTATTATAGCAATCTTTTAAACTAGCAGTGCTGGTCTCAAGAGTATTCAATCTAGCAAATATGTTTATGAAGGAAGAATCAGATTTGCTAGGCAAGTTGTAAGTAGACCAACTTCTTTATGGCATTAAAGGCATCATCCTCGTTGCATTGAAGGAAATCTCCTCCCACTACAGCATCCAAAGCATATCTATAGCAAAGAGCAATTCCAAGGTAAAATCTGCCAAGGAACAAGCTTTGAGTCATTTTAGGTTCAGTTTTTTCAAGTAGATCAGAGATTCTAGACCAAGCTTCTTTGGAACTCTCTTCAATTCCTTGTTTAAAAGTGAAAATCATTTCCTCATTTAACATAGTGATTGGAGCAATGCTAGACATAATGGAAACTTAAGATAGGAACTAATTTTTTGTGTGTTTTTAATAAAGAAAGCAAAGTAGTAAAACTATTTTTTTTTGTGTTTTTGATAAAGAAACAAGCAAACAAAGCAAAAATAAACTAAGCAAAACAAAAATAACAAAGTAAAGAGATTGGTTATGAGGGACTCCCCTTGTGAAGAAATCCTTGACTCCCCTACAATGGCGCCAGAAAAGAGCTTGATGGCCCAAGATATCTCGAGCTTGTTGGGGAACCCCAAGAGAAAGGTATGATGAGCACAGCAACAAGTTTCCCTTAGTTATGAAACCAAGGTTATCGAACCAGTAGGATCAAGGAAACACCTCCAAGGTATTGTTGCCAAATTGGAATCCTGCACAACACAACCACAGAACTTTGCCCCCAACTTACAGTGAGGTTGTCAATCTCACCGGTTTTGCTGAAAACAAAGGATTAAATGTATTGTGTGGAAGAAAGTAAAAGCTTGCAGAAAGTAAACAGAAAGAAGTACACAGTTATAGATTTATGGTAAAAGAAAGGACCCGGGGTCCATAGTTCACTAGTGGTGGTTCTCCTTAAGATAGATGACATGTTGGGTGAACAAATTATAGCGAGGAAATTGACAAACATCGAGAAAGAATACATGCATATACTAATCATCTTGACTCCTATGAGATTTGATTGGGAATTACAACATTATACATAAACCGTAATCCAACTGCATCTATGACTAATAATCCACCTTCAGATTATCATCCGAACCCCCTCCAGTATTAAGTTGCATTGCATGTAAAGTAAACAATACGATTGTTCTATGAACAAAGGATTATTGTTTTCTCCCTAGTAGCAACAACACATCTAGTACCTTAGAGATTTCTGTCACTTCCCCAGATTACTAGAGGCATGAACTCACTATCGAGCATAAATACTCCCTCTTGGAGTTGCTAGCATCTACTTGGCCAAGATATCTACTAACAACAGAGAGCATGCAAGATCACAAATAACAAAGACATGATAGAATCAATAATCAATCTGAAATAGCATTTCAATATCCATCGGATCCCCGCAAACACAACATGTAGGATTACAAATAGATGATCTTGATCATGCACAGAGCTCACAAGGTCTAAACATGGTAGCACAAAAGAGAAGAACCAACCATCTAGCTACTACATGGACCCGAACTCCAAGGATGAACTACTCACGCATCACACTGGAGGCTTGCATGGTGATGAAGAAGGCCTCCAGGGTGAATTCTCCCCTCCAGCAGGGTGCAGACTCTTTCGTGGAATTTTGATCAGGTACTTAGGGTTTCTGTATCGGAGGCATCTTATAGGCGAAAGGGGAGGCCGAGGGGGTGCCCTAGGCGGTCACACCAGCCCCTGGCGTGGGCCAGGCCTAGCTGCGCGGTCAGGTGGTGTGGCGGACCTCTGGCCCCTCTCCGTCTCGTATTCTGGCTCCGTGTCCCCCTCGGTGAAAAACAGACTTTGGCTTTTGTCCCGTCCAATTCCGAGAATATTCATTTTCTGACTTTCCTGGAACCAAAAACAGCAGAAAACAGGCAGCTGGCATTGTGGCATCTTGTTAATAGGTTAGTCCAAGAAAGTGTATAAAAATACTCCAAAGTGTGGGCAAAACATAAGAAAGTAGATAAAAACCAAGCATGGAACATAAAAAATTATAGATACGTTTGCAACGTATCAATGGTGTATGACTTATCTGTGGCGCATGTGTTGTGGTGCGCCACTGGTAACACAAATATCCATGGAGCACGACCACCACATGCACCACTGATATGTTAGGGGTCATCCATAAGGGGCAGATCTGGGTGCCCAGACTTATCTGTGGCGCACCCTTTGGCCATGCGCCACATATATTTCCGTTATCTGTGGCGCATGTTTTGCACATGCGCCACATGTAATTTACCTATGTCGCACCACCCTTTCCATGCACCACTAGGTATCAATCCATGGATAGGCAAATATGTAGTAGTGATGCGAGCATAGAGTCTATCACACCCGATCATCAGGTGGTGCTTCGAAATGATGAACCTTTTTGACGATGATACTAAGAAAGAACATATTATTATCTTGATATTTAGTAGGAGGGATCATCTTATAGTGCTACTGCCAATTTCTAAGCTAGACATAAGCATAAATAAGATGCATCAAAGGATAGAAATCACATGCATATATAATGTGATATGAATGGTCCTTCTCACATTCGATCTCCATTGTGTGCGTCTTGGTATGATCTCCATAACTCCAACGGCATTCCACCAAGGTCCATTGCGCCACCATCATGGTTGTTCTCCACTAATCTAATTACATGGATTTCCATTTTCTGACACATAGGCCATAAAATAAAATAACAACCAAACGGCTCCTGTCGATTGTTCTACAATAAAACACATTGCATACAACAATCTTTGTATCATCGACCATATCACATCACATGCCCTGCAAAAACAAGTTAGATGCCTCTAATTTATTTTTGCATATTTTACGTGGCTTTGGGCTTTCTAGGAGAGAACCCCTCTACCTACGAATTTCAGCCACAACATTGATAATCAAGTTATTTTCAAACTATTGTAAATTAGATCACGATTATGTTGGGAGAGACAGATACTCGCTGAGCCACTTATGTAATACGAGTTGCATGACAAGCATGGGACAGGTCTCATGTGCGAGGGCATGTAATGTTAGTCCGGGCCACTTCGTCCCAACATGCTACCATGATCAAAATTTATGCAAGTACGAAACATCAAGACTATCAACACCCACATCTTTATGTTTTATAACCGTACAAAGCATGTACACATAGACACATCTCTGATACCAATGATGGGGTTCATTGCATAGAAAACAAAAATTTCCTACGGTTGCAACCACCAATATCATATCTAGGAAATACATATAACAGTTTCAGATGGACTAACCCTCGAAGACCGTAATGTAGGATAACATTCCTGCAAACAAACATGGATGATGTAGAGTGTACACGACCATCCTCAAGGACGTTCAGACAATCAACCCCACAAGAGGCAGCACCTCCGTAATAGGTCACACATACAATATGTCGACGACTCCTGATCCCTTACTCCAACAACGCTACACCATGGTGGAGGTGGTGGAGGGGAAGATCTCGAGCAGGGCTTCTCCTAAGCACCTTTCTAGTGGCAATGGACAAGGCTAGTAAGAGGGAGAAGATGCCAACCAAAGGGCATATGAGAGAGGGGTGAATGTGTGTGAGAGAGAGGAAATGAGGGGGGCTATATATAAGAGAGGGGGTAAACCCAGGGGGCTAGGTGCAAAGCCATATGGATGCCCCCACCTCTTCCCAAATTATACTATGGACTCTCCACTCACATCAAAACTCTCTCCACTTTCTCTCATTCATTTTCCACTCAAAAAATCAAGAGTCTTTTCATTAAAACCACTTTTAATTCACTTGATTTAATGTCACTCATTTAATGAACACTTCATTTAATGAGTACTTCATTTAATGAACACTAAATTTAATGAACACATTAACTATTCAATCCCTTGCTTTTGTTTCGATACCCCAAAACCATTTTGGCAGATTTGATAGAATAAATTCCTACGATGTCCATTATCTTCCCCTATGTTCCCTATCCGCTCAATTGCGTTAACTAACCTTAAGTGTGTCTCCCTACGGGTTTGAGAACTATGTCGACATGATCAAGACTCTCTCTGATCAATAATCATTAGCGGGACCTGGAGATCCATAATGACTCCCACTAGTTCCATGAAAATCCAAGTGATCGTCTTGACCTTTTTCGCTCTAATCGAATTCCTTTTGTCTCGTGATATTTTACTTGTTTGAGATTCGATCACTCAGTATCATCCATACCTTGTTTAATCTCGTTCCCGAGAGGTACTCTTTTTCTCGTTCCTATGATATAACATTCTAGTGATCAAATCACTTGCTTGCAAGCTATGTCAGTGTGATATCACCGAGAGGGCCTTGAGTATATCTCTCTGTCATATGGATGGAAAAATCCCACTCTTGATCCACGAGCCTCAACTAACACTTTCCATGTACCCGACGACACCTTTATGATCACCGTGTTATGGTGTGATGTTTGATGGAATCAATATGCCTTTCTGGTGAAAGTGATTGACGTGATCTCATGGTTTAAGGACATTGAGTTACTATGAATGTGATAACAATATAAACGTGCGGACATGATCGTATTGTTACATCTACTTCGGGTGACTGTTCATCATATCATTCTCCAATGATATGACCCTATTATTAACAACATCCAATGTTCATGATCAGGAAACCTGTGATCATCAGTTAAACAATAAGCTATTATTAAGAGATGACTTACTATGAACCTTTTTTGTTTATAAATCACACATGTATTAATGTTTCCTATTAAAACAATTATAGCATGAGAATAAACATTTATCATAAACATGGAATAAGATAATAACCACTTTATTATTGCCTCTCGGGCATATTCCTTTCAACTTCATACCAACAAATTCGGTATCTAATACCGGTATTCAATACCCAATAACCACATTTTTAACAAGCAAAGAATACACCCATAACGTGTATATCATCTATATACCTAAGCAGGACTTTTCCAGTCTTTTTCCTTTCTGCCAAATATTTACCAGATTCTCTTTCAGCATTAGCTTTGCTTCTTAAAAGAATCTATCAACATCAATAGTGGTGCCATACATATGACACATAGTCCAAAGCCTGTATAGTCAAATATAATACCTTTGTACTTGCCATTTGAAGTAAATCAGAATCATCAAATGTTTGATGTTCTTTCAAATTTCATTCCTTTTAGAAATCCTTTTAATGTAGTAAACATTTTACCTACATCTTCTATCCATCCTTATCAGGACAACTTTCATGATCAAGCTATTATAGCTTATAAGGACAAATCGTGAATATAATGTTAATTCCCAAAACTTGTTGAGTGATCAAGACACCTAGTGTCTCCGACCTTTACAAATTCTCATACAATACGAGAATATGTATTTTATTAAATTATACTCCATCATATTACAACCAAGAAATTATTTTAGATCTCACAATATCTTCTACACATGACGATTTCCAAAACAAATTTTCAGCTCCTAGAAAACATTGATATTAAAACAATTTTCAATATCAAGAATCATGGAGGCAAGCATGATACTTAGATACTAATGTTGGAATTTGTTACTCTTGATTCAACACTATTTATTCAATTTAATGAAGTATTTGAGGTTTTGTTGAAAGTTTGCAACAGTACTTTAAAACTTTAGATTGACACTCATAAAACAATATGATACCTGTTTGTAAAGTAAAAATTCCAGAATCCTATAGTTATATTATCTCAATCATAGCTAAACACAAATAGTTTAATGAATCATATTACTATGTGAACTCCCACTCAAAAACGACATCCCTCTAGTCCTTTTTAGTGATTACACGAACCAAATTCATGACGCCACGACCGATCATCATGAGAGATGCCGCAGCTCCAATGGCGAGCATCATATGGACATCACATCATCCATATGACTCGTGATTTACCTTTCAGTTCATGTTCCAAGGCCATGTCTGTACATGCTAGGCTCGCCAATTAAGAACCTTGGTACTCGCGTGTATAAAACTATCTTACACCTGTTGTATGCAAACGTAGAGTCTATCACATCCGATCATCATGTGGTGCTTCAAAACGACGAACTTTCTTAATTATGCATACTAAGGAAGAACATATTATTTTCTTGATATTTAGTGGGAGGGATCATCCTCTAATGCTACTGAGGCAATCAAATACTACCGAGGCGATCAAATCAACGTAAAATAAGATGCATCAAAGGATAAACATCACATGCATATATAATGTGATATGATATGGTCTGTGAGGATCGGAACTTAACTTCTAGACCCCCTTGTGTTTATTCATCAATTCCAAGATAAATGTTGATGACACATCAAAATTTTATGTCATTGCAAACGTACAAAAGTAATTTATTACAAAGTCTGTATAACATCATAGTGAAATGTCTAGTGACATTTGTTACATCCAGAAAACACAGCGGAAATATAAAACGCGTAGCGACTCCATCTCAGCCAGAGGCAGTCGATAATCCACGAGGCCTCACTCATCAACATCATCATAATAGTCATACTCTGAAGTATCAACAAAAGCATTGCCATGAGTACATGACGTACTCAACATATCCCTTAGGCAAAACCTATAATTTCTACATGTGGCTTCAAGGAAGGTTGTATGGTTCTTTTCCATAAAGCCAATTTTATTTGCAATATGGTAATAGTTTTGATAAAAGAAGTTTTAGATGAAAACATGTTTATCATCAATGTGGTATTTCTCAATAGTGTGATTGTCTACGACAACTCACATAGTTTATAGAATCCAGGATAAGGATAGGGGCAAAGAGGGAAGTAGCAAGACAGGTTTCTGTATGTCAAGAAAGATTTATGTGTTGTCCATGACCGTGGAGATGGCTATTCGAATAGTTTAAACTCTGCAGAGGTTGTACACTTTTCCCACATGACACAATCTCGTCTTTACGCCCACCAGTCTTCGCTGGTTTAATACACACCAATTGGTGCACCGATAGAGTGATTGCAACGAGGTCTTTTAGCAAGAACCTCCAAATATGTGACATGCCCACCGGGTATGGCGCACAGAACTAAGAGTATGTCCCCAAACCGGTCCCCCCATCTGTGCGGAAGGCTCCCCCACATGAAGACACCTCATCCCCGGTATGGCGACATCGACACCTAAGGCTGACTAACTACCTTGACCAAGCCAAAGCCCATTATAGCATATGGTTGTACGTTGGTCATAATCTTCAAATCCAAGACTTATTAGGCCCTCATGCGACACGAAGACAGATTGCCCCCTTCAACTAGAGAAGGGTAGCCAATCGCTCCTTGATTTGATCCAATTGTCGCCCGCGCCAGTGTTTAGATGGTAAGTTTCACCTAGAGTGAATAGAGTAAAGGAAGCAACAACGACTAGCTCAGCGAGCTCATCAAGCTTCAAAAAGGGTTATATGGAGCTCTAATTCATCCGAAGAGGAAAGATCGGGATCCTAAATTTTATTGAGCATGACTAAGAAATTCTACTCTAATAGGATTACTATATAGTATCTACTCAGGGTATTGTATGGTGACAGGTAGATCAAAATATGTGTGTAACAAAATTTGTAAACCAATAAAATAGAATGCACTTTATAAAACTAGGATAAGATATGACAAGGGGCATGCATTTGTTGTCGTGAAAGTGTTCTTCCTCGTAATCTTGATTCTGCTCGAACTCATCACTCTCTAGTCGTCATAATGATGGACCACACATAAATACAAATTCTAATAACCACAAACAAAAATCCGAATAGAAAGATCCAAAGAGGCTTGTGAAGTTTGAATGGTTCAGTATAAGGGTTGGTCTACCGTCACGACTAATATAATATATTAGAAAAAATAATATAGTTTAATATATCCCATATAGATGCCATATATATAATATGCAATGAAAAACATACAAGATGCTAGCTAGATATACTACTAGGCACACAAATGAAATAACAGTAGCATGCAGAAACTACACAATGCAATAGAAGCATACGTGAACAACTAACTAGCACTAGTAGAAAAACAGCCTTTGGTTCATAGCGGCCAAGAGCATTAGTCCCGGTTCCTCCTCGAACTGGGACTAACGCACGCATTTGTCTCGGTTCGAGGAGACCGGGCGACGCATGGGTGCCAGGGGTATTCGTCCCGGTTCTTATGGGGCATTCGTCCCGGTTCGTAATACGAACCGGGACTAAAGGTCCGGCCCCAGACACGTGGCATGCGGCCATTTTAGTCCGGTTCAGACATTAACCGGGATGAATAAATTCCCTATTAATGTCTTGTCCGCCCAGCCCTCCTTCTGTTTTTTCTCTTGGTTGAAGGAGTGAGGTGTAGTGTACTAGTTTTTTTTCCTATGCACATTAGGTGTTCGAAGAAATGTCTGAGAGAATGATACGCTTCATTTCACACAAAATAAAAATGATATGAGGTTCCCGAGCCACACTTAAGTCTCTGCCTTCCTCTTTCTTTCCTTCTTGATCGAGGTTAGCAACCTTATCCTTCATCTGTCATTGATATAAAAATGCATGCGTCGACGTAAAGTGGTCATCTCACGATTCATGATGTTCTGTAATGATGTAGATGAACCGGCGGGGATGGATGTACGGTGACCGACGTGAATCCGTGTTCATTCAAGGCGTGGATAAATTTATCGATGTGGCTAAGGCAAACAAAGAGAATGGATTTATGTGCTGTCCATGTGTTCAATGTCAGAACATCAAGGAGTACTCTTCCTCGAAAATCATTCGCAGCCACCTGGTTCGGAGAGGTTTCATGCCCAGCTATAATTGCTGGACCAAGCACGGAGAAGGAGGGGTTATGATGGAAGACAATGAAAAAGAAGAGGATGATGACACCTATTGTCATATGTTCCCTGAATACGATGATACTGCAATAGAAGAGAATGAAGAAGGAGGTGAGGAACGAGCATCAGATGAGCCCCTTGATGATCTTGGTCGGGTCATTTCTGATGCAAAGCGAGACTGTGAAACAGAGAAGGAGAAGTTGAAGTTGGAGGACATGTTAGAGGATCACAAAAGATTATTGTACCCAAATTACAAAGATGGCAGCACAAAGCTCGGTACCACACTTGAATTGCTGAAATGGAAGGCAGAGACTGGTTTATCTGACAAGGGATTTGAGAATCTACTGAAAATAATGAAGCCGAAGCTTCCAAAGGTTAATGAATTGCCCGAGAGTACTTAAGAAGCAAAGAAGATTCTCTGCCCTCTAGGATTAGATATGTAGAAGATACATGCAAGCATAAATGACTGCATCCTCTACCACGGTGAGGAGTATGAGAATTTAGATAAATGTCCGGTATGCACTGCACTGCGGTATAAGATCAGAATAGATGACCCTAGTGATGTTGATGGCGATGACGAACCCCCTAGGAAGAGGGTTCCTGCTAAGGTTATGTGGTATGCTCCACTACTAGGAAACAACTTATAGGTAGACAAGTTACTCTGTGGCGCATATGTAAATCCATGCGCCACAGAGACTTGTCAGTGTCACATTAGGAAATATGCACCATAGAAACTAAGAACTTCCGTGGCGCATTTCGTACAACATGCGCCATAGATGTTTGGTGGGACCCGCCAGCCAGGGTGGGGCGATCCAAGTTCTGTGGCACATAACGAGATATGCGCCACAGAAGTTATCTCTTTTGTGGCGCATATTTCACTATGCGCCACAGAACTTGGAGGTGGGCCCCACCACGGATGCTTTTTCACCCACGACCTGTGGCGCATGTGTGGATATGCGCCACAGATATGTTTCACTTCTGTGGCGCATATCCGCACATGCGCCACAGAAACCTAACCCTGGGTCCCACCACTTTAACCTGCACCATATGTTATGTGGCGCAGATGGCCATATGCGCCAAAGAAGTTTGAGCATATGTGGCTCATTTCTTCCATATGCGCCACATATGAGGGCGTCCAGATCTATGTGAAAAAGGTGACAAGCTCCCACCCTATCTATCCACCACCACCCATTTCACATCTCTTCTTCCTTTCTACCTCCTCCCTCACACCCCATTTTGCCCATAGTTTCTCCATTTTCTTGTAACTAAACCTACTTTAGTCCATAGATTGGTAAGCAGAAGCTTCCCTCCAACTTGTAGATCTAAAAGTTCCTTACTTTTCTCTCTCACATCTCTATTTCTTTACTAATTTCCTCTCCACCAACTTGTAGATCTATTTGTCCACACTCTCTCATCGCGCGGTCTCGTCTTGCTATGATTGTGTCTACTAGGTGAGTACTTGGCCATGAACATGTAGGTGAAGCTTATCGCGCGGGTGGTGTGTGTGCGATGCATGGCGAGATGATGCTTGTGTGGTGCATGAATGTTTGCATTGGGAGGAAGTTTTTTGTTGCTTGCTTGTTGTTGTCCCGGCCGGTGTGGTGCATGGATGTTTTCCGAAATATTGATTCATTTCCATTTCGGCAAATTTTTGCACTACCCATATGTTCTAATTTTAGGAAAGGTCATGCCGAATTTTTCCAGCTAGCATTCATGCATGTGTGTGTGCATATGGTGTGGTTCTCACCTATACTATCTGTTTTGACCTCTCAGGCAACCATGGTCCTATGTCGAACATGCAAGAAAGACACGAAGGAGGACATGATTCTGAACAAAAAGACCATGATAAGATGTTCATGTCGAACATGCAAACTCCAGCACTAGATCGACCCTGATTCTAGACAATTGGAGTGTCACCTGCTCAGGCGCAATTTCATGGGAGACCTCAATGAGGCGCCGTCAGGACATGGTGGTCACGAAGACGTGGGCGGGCGAGAAAACAAAGAGTCTACCGGGCATGATCATCATGACGAAGGAGATGCCGGCGGGCATGATCATCATGACGAAGGAAGTGCCGACGGGCATAATCAGCATGGAGAAGGAGATGGCGATGGGCATGATCATCATGAAGAACATGAACACACAGACGCTACTAACCTTGGTCTTGTAGGACCCTCATGTTCAAGAACTGCTCCTCAAGGAGACGAGCAACGACAAAGCTGCAGCCAGAGAGAATGCCAAGCTGGCCCAAATGGAGGTAGACGGGATGACTCCATTGTATCATGGGTGTCGCCCCAAGGATACACGTTTGAATGTAACGTTCAAGGCTCTGGAGATGAAGGCCGAACACAAATGGACCAATGTGAGCTTCAACACGAACATGGAATACTGGCACGACCGACTTCCTAAGGGGAACACATTGCCAACAAGTATCGAGGAGGCCAAGAAAATCGTGTGCCCTCTCGACCTACCACACATTAAATACCACGCATGTATCAATGATTGCGCACTTTATCGGAACGAGTACGCGGATAGAACCACATGTCCGGTGTGCGACCAAGGACAGTACAAGAGACGGAACAAGAAAGTTCCTTGAAAAGTGGTATGGTACTTTCCTATCACCCCCCATTTGTAGTGATATTTTGTAGATCCTAAGGAAGCAAAGCTCATGCAATGGCACGCGGAAAGAGAGAAACCTGAAGATGATCCAGAGAAGGGCAAGATCCTAACACACCCTTCAGACGCTAGCCAGTGGAATGCATGAGACATCGAGTTTGAAGAGTTCAGGGGCGATGCAAGGAACATCAAGCTAGGTATGGGCACCGATGGACAAATCCTTTTGGAAACCAGAGTAGCACGCATAGCACCTGGCCCATGTTTGTATGGTCGTACAACCTTCCCCCGTGGCTATGCACGAAGCAAAGGTACATACACATGAGCATTCTTATTTAGGGGCCTAAACAACCAGGTATCGATATGCATCTGTATCTCGGGCTATTGAGAGAGGAGTTAGCCAGCTTGTGGGAGACGACCGCCCGTACTTGGGGCACCTACATTAATGAATATTTCCATCTGAGAGCCACGTTGCTCATGATGGTGCAGGACTATCCTGATTATGCATATGTATCAGCCCAGGTGAACCACGGACACAATGCATGCGTCAAGTGCATGGATGAGACACCGCATCTCCAGCTACCAAGGGATCCCGGGTCTTCGAAAACCGTGTTCCAAGGTACTCGAAAGTGGCTCCGCATGGATCACCCATGGAGAAAACGTGGTGACCTGTTCAATGGTAAGGATGAGCTCGAAAGAGCCTCGCGTCCGAGGAGCAGCGAAGAAATCGAGGAGCTTTTGAATAATTGGGTAGATTGCCCTGCGCCGGGAAAAAAACGACCGAGGACAAAGCCGCTGCTGGGTGTATGGAAAGCAAGGTCTGTTTTCTGTGACCTGCCGTATTGGAAGGTCCTTCACACTCCCCATAGCCTCGATGTAATGCACATCACGAAGAACGTTACCGAGAGTCTGCTTGGCACTCTACTGAACATGCCGGAGAGGACAAAGGATGGGCCGAAAGCAAGAAAGGACCTTAAATTTCTTGGCATCAAGAAATATCCTCAGTACCCTGATAGTGATGATGATGATGATGATCAGACGGAAGGAACTCAAGGTCGCCGCAAAATAGTTAAGAAGAATGAGGTGGCGCTTCGCGCTTCCTGCTTCACTCTGAGTCTGGAGGAGCTCGAGCAGTTTTCAGGTGCCTCCTAGGAGTGAAAGTTCCTCACGGTTACTCGAGGAAGATAAGCAGATATCTGGACGTGGCGAAGAAGAGGTTCAGCGGTATGAAGTCTCACTACTGTCACCTGCTGATGACGTAGATACTCCCCGTTGCGATCTGCGGGATAATGGACGAGCATGTCCATGAGACGTTGTTTGGCCTATGTAACTTTTTCACGTCATATCTAGGAAGTCAATCGGTGTGAAGCAGCTCGACAGGCTACAGGAAGAGATTGTGATGATACTATGCGATCTTGAGATTTACTTCCCGCCCGCATTCTTCGACATCATGGTGCATCTGCTTGTACATGTCATGGACAACATCATCCAGCTCGGGCCGACATTCCTGCACAACATGATGCTGTTTGAAAGGCTAAACGATGTCATCAAAGGATTTGTTCGGAATAGGTCTCGTCTAGATGGAAGCATACCCAAGGGCTTTCTGATCTACGAGTGCATCTCCTTCTGCCAGAATTATCTAACTGTCGAGAACAAGGATGTTGGAATACCCACCAAGAAGCACCTCGGCAAGCTCGGTGAATATGGTCACCGCGAGGGCTGCCGCTCACTGCATGTCGGCATTGATGGTCAACGCACCGATTTTGATAGGGCACACCGAGTCATGCTACAACACATTGAAGTGGTCGGCCCTTGGGTGGAAGAGCACATAAGCTTAATCAAGCAGGAGTACGTCGACCAGGGCTGGTCGAGGAAGAAGGGAGACGTAACGAGAGAGCACAACTCCAGCTTTAGGGGTTGGTTCAAGAAAAGGCAACTGGACAATCCCCCATAGACGCCTTCTATGGAAGATCAAAAACTCATATTCTCCTTGTCGTAGGGCCCATGGCACAACCTAAGGACCTATCAGTCATACGACATAAACGGTTATAGATTCTACACTGAGGAAAAGGACAGGAATAGCGAATATCAAAACTCAGGAGTAACTATGTTATCCTTTATTGATGACGAGACTACTATCGTGGAAAGATTCTACAGGAGGATCGAGGAGATATGGGAGCTCGAATACTGTGGAGAGATCGTACCGATGTTCCATGTTAGATGGGCCAAGAACGTGGAAAAAGAAGGCCGGTTTTTCACCACAATGGTTATACCAGATGCCAAATCGATGAAGAACTCCTCCGCAAAAAATAAGCCTTGGGTACTCGCTAGCCAAGCTGATGAATGCTTTTTTATTACCGACCCGTCAAAGCCCAACCGTGTTGTAGTTAGGAGGGGCAAGAGGAGCATCATCGGAATGGAAGGAGCCGCCAACAAGCAAAACTTCGACAAAAACGGCGACCCAAAGATCGAAGAGGAATTTGACAAGTACTTCGACATGCCTACTACTACTAAAGTAAGAAGGAAGACCACACAACCTACTAAAGGTTGTCCATTCACAAGAAGAAATCTCAAAGTGTACGGGCTAAAGTATTCAACCACGACGAAAAGGGCAAGAAGATTGTGAAGAGACACTAGCAATTGTGTGACTTTTTGGTGTATTAATTCGTGTGGATATAATGTGATATTAGTGTAGGTATTAGTTAGATACTAAAACATATAATGTGATATTCATGTGGCTATACAAATTCACATTTGTGTGTGACAAGCACACACACACATATATATATATATATATGATTCAGCAGGTTTTTTTGAATAAATATGCATATGTGTTCTTGCTTTTTTTAATAAATATGCATATATATGTTCTTGCTTTTTTTAAATAATTATGCATATGTTAATAAATATGCATATATGTATATGTTCTTGCTTTTTTTTGAATAAATATGCATATGTGCGTAATTAAAAATATTTAAAAAAAAGAAAAAAAAAGTGTGAGACAGCCAGGATTCGAACCTAGCTGCCCCAGGTGAGAGCGAGCGAGCAAGACCACTAGGACAAGTATCGGATCTTGTCAAACTACGATGCCACGCTTTTTTGTACTATGTCCAAAAGTTCTGTGGCGCATTCCCACAGAATGCGCCACAGAAGTTCCAACTTTTGTGGCGCATTCACTTAGACAAATATACGGTTCGGCCTCTCCCTATAATCCACCTTTATCTCTCAATCCAACACTTAACCATAATTCGAGCAACCTCTCTGTCGTCGCCCGCGCGCACCCTAGCACCGCCCTCGTCGCCAGAGCCCTAGGCACCGCCGTGCCGGAGCCCTAGCAACCCGTGGAGGAGGAGCCGCCCGACGAACCCGTGGAGGAGGAGCCGCCCTGCAGCCCGTGGAGGAGGAGCCGCGACGGAGCCTGCCACCCTCGTCTTCGTCGACCACCGCAGCAGCAGCATGCATGGTTCGTCCCCCTACCCCCACCCCTCCTCTAAACCCTAGTTGCTTATTTTCTTGGTCCTATATAAAGAACTGTCAAGCACCCTTCTGAGATCAAGCTACCTTGCCTCCTGGGCAAGATCCCTCTCAACCTCTCCCACAAACACTAGTACAGAAGCTAGAATTGGACTCCAAGTTGCTTAATATCAGACTTCCAGTTCTCATTGACAGACACTATATTTTCTTGGGCTTGAAATCTGAACCTGAGCCATGGCCTGTGGTAGGCAGGGTTCACTGAGGCGATGCCGGTGCTCACCCTTGCCTGAACTGCTACATTTACTTCAGTTCCGTATATAGTCAATCAGTCTAGTCTAGTCACAAAAACTCCAATTGGTCTGCTTGTAGATAGCCACAAACACTAGTACAGAACATGTGCATGTACACACCATGTCCCTATCATTTGTAACAACAACAACTCTAAGCACCATATAAGCTATGACTTCCCAATTTTTGGGTGTGACTTTGATGTCTCACCTTTTTAGTATGTTACGTAGAAGCTATGAGAATGTTAGTATGTTACACAGGAATGAAAATCATGGGTACCACCTTAGTCCAGTGGTGGATGGTTTCTTAATTCTATTTTTGATTTCCCGTACCCCTTGAAGAAGCGCCAATATGACAGAATACAGAGTTTAGAGTCATATTGATTATTGTAATGTTTGAGAACCCATATGTTTAGTAGTACCAAATATATTACATTAAAACTATAAGAATGCTACAAAGGGATGAAAATGACCCTTGTTCTGCCTTTCTGTGCAACGCCGTATTTGTGTATCATCGTAATTTTTGCCATATTTTGGATGGCAGTGCAGCACTTGTTTCAGTACTTACAAATTGAACTTGAAATTGATGCTGAGTGATCTATTAGGGGTGATTGATTGTTGATTTTACCATTTATAAATCCTACAACTGAAAGTGATTCTGCTACATATGGCCAAGTGCACTCATTTCCTATTGTAACTGTAGGAGCTAAAGTAATGTTTGCTGATCTGGGTCATTTCACTGTCAAATCAATACCTGAAAAAAATTTACATGTAAATCTATTTTCGCTCTGAATATGTCCCAGGTTTTTTATTTACATGTAAATCTGTTTTGCCTCTGGATGTATAAATATTATGGATCCATGATCTGGACTAGATCTACTTTGATTACAGGTTGAGGTAAGTTTATGGTTCTTCTTTGTGTCCTGGCCATCAAGTTGATGACCCTTATTTGGACTATGGTGATGATGTACATGTGGTCCTATTATTTCTATTTACAAAATATGGTGTTGTCTGATTCAATGGGGCTGTGGATGGGGGCTGTGAATGGGGATGTTTTCTTGTGTGTGAATGTTGTAGGGATTTCATTTGAGTTGCCCATTTCTCTCGAAGTGTCGATTCACTTCCATTTCGGTTGAGAAATGGGCACTCCTAGGTCAAAAAATTAGCAAAGGCCATGCCGAATTTTTTGGCCGAGATTTGTGCTAACTTTTTGCCTCTTTTTAATAGAGTAGTGCAAATATGTCGGACAACAACGAGGCCATCCCTTCTAAGCACATGATCAGCATCGAAGAACAAGCTAGATAGGCCAACGAGTCATTCTGGTGGGGGTCCTAACAGGACGAGGAGGAGGAGGCGATGAGGATGACACCACCACCGGAGGAGGAGGCGTCCGTCGCTAGAGCTGCTGGGCCAATGAGGGAGGAGATCCTGATTACGAGGGGGACGAAGACGACTACGATGGAACTAGTTAAGGCGGCAGCGAAGAGGATGACACCACCGATGGCAGCGAGCGCACGAATGGCGGTAGCGGCAACCCGGCTGCTTCTCAGAAGAAGGAGAAGGAAAAGAAGGATCAGAAGGTGCTAGTGCTCGCCACGATCTGTGATGAGTTCACTGAGGTCACAGAAAGTGGCCAACCCATTGCGCCAGAGGCGATTGCTAAAGGGTATGGCCTGCAACTCGGGTGCATCGTCTAGGAAAGCATGTCGATCAACATGAAGTACATCAGACATGCTGACAATGCAGATTTGGTCGATAACCTCCTTAAGAAGCTTCAAAAGCGATACAGATTCCCAGAGCGGTTTAGAAACCTTGAGAGAAAGAACCCGTTGAACAAACTAGCCCTCACGGAGATGAGCAACGCCTTGAGCAGCTGGAAAACCCGGGTGAAGAATAGCATTGACAAAGGTGAAAGCTAGGAGGTTATTAGTAAGAAAAATCTGATGCTCGACATAGAGGAGTTTAAGATATTCAAGGCGGATATAGCTACCGCTGATGCTATACATTGGACTAACTAGGGCAAGACTATGCGGGAACAGAATATAGGTAACCACTGCCTTGGAAGCGGCGGTTACAGGGGGAAACATGCCATTTGGGACAAGGAGGACACCGAGATTGAACGCCTTGGTAAAGACAACCCTTGGCTTAAAATCATGGACTTGCAGCTTAAGCAATTTGTTCGGGCCCGCTACTACCTGGACAAGGAAACAAGGGAGTTCATCACCGACGATCCGGAGGTGAAGGAATTCGAGAAGCTGGTAAGGAATTTATCACCGATCTCAAGTCTATTGTGTTCTAATTAAAATAATGAAGCCAAGAATCTAAATGGGTTCACCTTTCCTTGTCTCTGCAGGAGGACGAACTGAACGCTCCTGCCACAGAGTCGTCCCAGGATTCGACGGAGCCGTGGGACACGGTTTTCAATAGGGCGACGAATTCTTACAAGAAGAGGGACAAGGGGTTTCCGCCATCCTCAGCTGGCCGTGTGTCCGGCTTCGGTACGAGCATGAAGTTCAAGGAGTACTACAAAGAGGACGCCAAGAAAAGAAGGGACAGGAACGACCAGTCAGTGGCTAAGGATAAAGCCACTGTTGAAGAGCTGAAGATGAAGGTGTAGACACCAGAGGAGAAGGCGGTGGATGAGAAAACGGTGGACAAGTTAGTGGAAGAGAAGCTCCACGTGATGATCCCCCCTGAGTTTTTCGAGGGGCTTACTGCTTGGAATGCGGGAGGTCGACAGGTGCCGATACATCTGCCCAGCTTAAGCGGCAGCAACTCGGGCATCAATGTTAATGTCTCTCCGGACCTAGTGACCTCGCCGGCCGTCAATGTCGGGACGCAGCCACTCGTTTTGGTCACATCGATGCCCCTTCCCGCCATAGATACCAATAAGGCGCAGCCGACGGCGGTGGTGCTTCGTGAGGCACCCGAGCGGGAGAATGCAGATGATGATAGGCCAGCCGCCGGCATCGGCTGTGTCTCTACATTAGCCGAGCTCCACGCCATCACCAAGGTAACTAATTAGGTAGTGCACGTCATCTCCTTTATGCCTTTGATGCATGACTGCTGCCATCTCATGATGCCCAACAACATGTTTTGCCTCTGGACACTTCTTGCGTACTCCTGCTTAAAGATGCTGGTGGTGAGTTGAAGGATGTTGCCAAGGGCACTCTCATATAACCGACGAGCCGCACGATGCACAACAATCCAATGGATGATAACGTGATGAGGGTCAGGTTGGCTCCGGTGTTGCCAGGGTGCGATGACATGGACCCCCCTTTCAACCTCAGGGAGCCAACGAACACAAGACCCTTGGAGAATGCTACAACTGGCCCTTGACATGGCCGAAGACCCAGATTCGACTTGCAGGGGAGCACCACCTCGGAAGCCAGCACCCGCTGTTGTCGCCACCACCAGCCGTCACCAGCAACTCTTGGCAACGTGTGTACCGCCACATGGCAAAGACGTTGTGCCGCAACCGCGTGTCCCCCGCTACCACCACCACATGATGGAACCCATGATGATGATGATGAATTGGTCAACATTGACGACTTCATCAACACCGGTTCTAACAAAGGATTGTATATGCCTTCTATGGATGAAGATCCCTTCACAGCTCGCGACCATCAAGCTGGTTGGCCCAATACATGCACACAGCGCCTGGTCTTCCATGGTCTTTCTCAAGGGACGCCTCCGGCCGCCGATCCACCACAAGAGAAACCGGGATTGGTTTTCAGCCCCAACACACTCTGAAAGGCGGCTGATGAGCAGATGACAATGGCTGACACTATTGTGAAGAAGAAGGACTACAGGAAGAGAGGCAATAATAATAATAAGAAGGGTGCGAGCCAGCCTCTTCCGAAGAGGATCCGGGCTCAGGACGCCGTCGTCGTACCATCCACATAATATGGCTTGCCCCGAGTGCATGTAGCTGGTGATCCGATATTGACTCCGGATATGCTCCACATCGTGGTTGGAGCCATGTTAACTTTGCACGAGGGTGTCAAGACACTAGAGGGCCTCCTTCTTAAAGACAAAGATCCAAATTACCCGGTTTTCACGGCCAAGGTGCCATTGGACATGGGCTTCATCGATGAACCCCCCGCGGATATATTCTTCATAGCATACGAGGACATATTCAAGCTGTTTCTCACGAAACGGCTGGACTATAACTTGGTCCGCCTATACGCGCTCAATCTGGCGATCAAGATCAAGAGAGAGAGTACCCGGAAATCATGATAGTGGATCCCTACTACATGCGGGACAGCCAGTTGGTCGAAGGACCAGAGACACGGACCAATGCGATGGCGTACCTCGAGAAGTTCATAGTGGACAACAAGAGGAAGGACACACTTCTTTTGCCTTTCTTTCCCGAGTAAGTACCCACACTCGCTCATCGCCGCCGTAACTTATGCATTTCTTATAGATTTCTTCCTTTGCTCTTTTTCCAACATTCCATTGCAGTTGTGTTGCATAGAGACAATACTGCACACTCATCGTCCTTGCCTCGAGGTATTCGCTAGCCACATATTTCGACTTGGGGAGTTTGACGAAGAAGAAAGACTACACCAGAATAAGGGGTGTTCTGAATGAGGCTCTCGAGGGCTACGTAGAGAAGGGATGCACCTTCGTAGATAAGGGGAAATGTATCAAGGATGGCAAACACGTGTTCAAGCACGTGCTCGAGTTCCCCTGCGTCAAGCAGCCAGCTAGTGGTGGTGCCAAGGAGGCCTTCTACGTCCTGCATCACCTTAAAGGCTATGTTCGGTAATGCCAGCACCTAACGCTGCCATCTAGTCTCCGAGGATGGGCCGAAACTTTGGCGCGAAGCGACGATGATGATCTTAGAGAAGACTTCCATCGCATTCAGCAGAAGTTGCCGCAAATCATCATTGAAGATGTCAACACAAGGGGGCCTACAACAAGCAAGAGGGTTGAGTAAGAGGGAGATCGAAGAACGCTCCGTAAGCAGGGTGACACAAGGACGTGGATGATGAAAGAGGGCTATCTACCATTCTCGAAGCCGAGCGAGAAGAAGAAGTGTTCATGATTGATATGTGCCTCTAGCATGATCCAGTGTGTGTATATTCTTGATGGACACCTGTTGTAGTGTGTGTGTCATAAACTTTACTATCTTGTGGTCGAAATGGTCATTGTTGTTAGACTTAAACTACCTTGTGTGGTCGTGTTGTCGTTAAACTTATTGCTTCTATGATGATCACGAGATGCTATCTTTTAGGTTTATGGATCCTTTGTTTTATATTTTGTGAACATATATATATATGGATGTGAACCCTTTATTAATTATTTTCATTGTATTTTTACTAATATGCCTTGTCGTCTATAGAGATGGCGACGAGGTGGTAGTGGTGTACAGGGGTAGGGTTCCAGGAATCTACGAGGAGTGGGAGGATTGTCACAAACAAGTGAACAAGTTCAGCGGCAACATCTACAAAGGATACGCGACTAGAGAGGAGGCGGTAGCCAAGTCGAGGAACCACCTGTGGAAGAAGAACCGGATGAAGATTTTGGTCGGGCTCATGCTCTTGGTCACCATCATCACAACTGTATTCTATTTGATCCTAGTATAGGCGGCGGTGACCACTTCATATTTGTAATGTGAGATGATATGAACTTTGTATTCGGCACTTGTGTAAAAATTCGGCACTTGACACTATATATGTATCTCGATCGGGCTCTAAGTGTTTGTATTATATATGTCGGTTTTCGTGCATCTGCTACTTGTGCAATGTACTTTATACTCATCTGGATAAATACTGTATAAATCATGTATAAATACCTGATTATACACCAGGAACGTATATTACTTTGAATACGTGTTACATAATCAGTGGCGCATATAATTATATAGTCAGTGGCGCATAGGATTTCTGTGGCGCATATATGTAAATGCGCCACTCAACTACTTCATGTGGCGCATATGAAGAAATGCGCCACAGAAGTGACGCATATCTATATGCGCCACAGGAAGCAGTTATCAGTGGCGAGGTAACAGTGGCGACTGGCATATGCGCCACAGAAGTACCATTTTCATGCGCCACAGATAAGCTGTTTCCTAGTAGTGCTCCTATATACCAAGGTTGAAACGTCTGTTTAGAAACAAAGAGCATGCCAGGTTGTTGCGATAGCACAATGAAGGAGAATATCATTTTGCGGCCTGAAAGTTGGGGTGTCCAGGCAACGCGGTCCCCAAGTTCCCTGAAATCAGCCGGGATGACTACAGTTGGTGTGCCAAATACTCAGAGGGTCTTTTTCGGCACGAATTCAACTTTACATTTCAATACAAAATATCAGGCTAACGGCCATCAAGTTGGGCCCCCCTATCAGTTCTTGCCGTTATGTCGCTTCCGTCGCTTAGGCGGGGTGGCTGTCACGTAGGGTTGCAGCGTTGATACAGTGGATAGGAAAACACCCCCTGCCCAGTGTATTGACGTGATAAAATAGGGCACATGTATCGACATTATAATTATTTTTTGTTTACTCAGAAGCTGGAACGACCACCACCTCGCGTCTCTCCTTGGACTTCCATCCCCATCGTTAACCACTACCTTAAAAGTGCATTGACGGTTCCACTGTTCCCCTGCCTAAGAAACCACTCTTCTTCTTCCGTCATCTGTCTTCTTCCCGTCTTCTCCTTGCCGCCATGGAAGGTCGTCGCACTCTAGAGACAAGCTTCACTACTCATGACAATAAGAAGATAGACGTTGTCTACACCAACGAGGAGGAGACAGTGGTGCGTGTCCTGAGGATGTACGAGGGTTGGCTTGGGATAGACGAGGACAAGTTTGTGGGATTGGACCACGAGTACACCCTGGAGCACCCATATGAAGGGAGTGAAGTCGCCGTCGTTCAACTGGCCATGCGGAAACACGTCCTCGTCTACCACCTCTCCCGGTTTGTAGATCTGCTCTCTGTAGCTAACCGCTTTTAGGGTTTTCTCCTCTTGTTCTTTATCCACTTGCTCATCTTGCAACGAATGGATTTTATTTAGGACCAAATAAATTATGACAAGACAATGTTGAGAGTCTTGATCTTGCATTTACTAAACTTTTCAAAATTATATTCAGATGATGATCTTGCATTGACAAAATATTTGTAGTTACAAATTTTGGTGATGGCAAACTACATACTTTCAGGACTGACAGGAATTGTCCGACGCTGCGCCAGTTCCTTGTAGAAAATGTAATTGTTTTCTGCACTGTCGACAAAATAACTGATTTTTCAAAATTTTATCAAGAGGGAATTATAATTCCTGCGCACAACTGGATCGATATTCAGAGTCTTGTCAAGATCCTAGGGGGCTTGAGGAAGGATGGAATGGCATCACTCGCAATTAGAATCCTCGATGAGTCGTACGACAAAATGAAGGGAGATTTCCCTACGGATAGGCACGATTTATGGGACGAGTGGACGTTGTCTGATATAAACCTGAAGTATGCAGCCATAGATGCTTACGTGACCTACCAGCTGTACAAGAAGATCCATTTTTTCTATGTTACCTCGTGTCTTGCCCTATTTGCAAGAGGGAAGACGAGCTTAGGGGAGCCCTTTGTAGAAAATGCAGAATAACTGAGTTTGAAGCTGCATATGCAATGGAAATGGCTGCATCTGAAGCAGCTAACAGAGAGGCTGCAGAAGCAGCTGAAAGAGAGCTTGCAGCTAAAGCAGAAGCAGCTGACAGAGAAGCTGTAGCTGAAGTAGCAAACAGAGAGGCAGCATCTTCTAGCGGCAACAATCTGGCATGTGATGCACCGCTAATTGTGCCACAGGATGCTAAAGATAGGGAAGCCAAGTCAGATCACAGGTGGGACAAAGCATTTCGTGAGCTGTGGAGTACCTGGAATGGTCACAATTGGTCGCCTAGGAATGATGGCAAGCGCCTCAAGTGGTTTGATGAGAAGTGAATTAAATTTTACTTCTCAGTGTTATGTTTCTATTTTGTGGAACTCAGTTAGCTTATCAAGATGTCTAGCGCCTCAAGTGATAGTAGTAAAATAAATTTAACCCTCTTTGTGTTATGTTTATGTATGTGTCTTGTAGCTCGTCAAGATGGTAGCTCGTTAACTGGCAGTTTGAAAGAGTGCCCTTTTCCTCGCTCGCTAAACAAATATGTTTCATTTTGCCCAAATTGGTAGCAAATCTAGAGAAGATTCTCACTTTGATAATTCGTTCCCTTTTGGACATCTTTTTGCCTCCGATCAGGTAGCAAATCAAGAGCAGCAAATCACACCAGGCAGAATACATTCATTCAGAAAACAAAACAAATGTTGATATAGCTGTACGCAGCTAAATAGGATATAGCGATAGAAAGTAGGTTGCTTAACGAGGTTCGATGCATTCAGCCAGAAATAGGATGCAAGAAAAATATAGAAAATCAAAATAAGCTGCTTAGCAGCAACAGCTGCCGCAGATGCAGATACATTCAAGGACACATCCAACCCGTCCTTCATGCGCCCGCGCCTCCGCCTCCTCCCTCCGGTGCTTCCTCCACTTCTTGCTACTCAGTCCCTTGATCTTGGGGGCCTTGGGCCTGATTGGAGGCATGTGACCCTCTTTGATGGCCACCCGCTGGAGGTTTCGGAGGTGAATGGCGAGAGCCCGGTGTTCAACAATGTAGGCATTGATGTTCACGGTCTCGTGCTCGTCGCCTTCGTGGATGCCGAGGACCAGGGCCTATGCATGCTTCAGTAAGGAGTTGAAGTCAGTGCCGGGGAGACTCACCCAGCCAAAGGCGATCCCCTTGCAGAAGGGGCAGCGTTGGGAGCTGGCCCTGAAGAAGGCATCGTCCTGGCTGGCCCGCAGCCTCCTCAGCACCTGACGAGTCTTGGTGTGGATGGACTCGTCATCGCTGTAGACGTTGTTGCCGGAAACCTATTGGAACAAAAGGAAAATGGGGGAGTAGATGATGTAAGAAGACCGAGCAATCGAAATGTGAACAAGCGAATCCTAATAAACCAAGATCTAGCATCCAACAATGGGAACATTAGAAGAACCAGGGGAGGGGAGCAAACTCTAGTTACCTCCGACCATGCGTCAACGATGCCGGTGTCGTAGGGGTTCAGCGGAGCGATGTACTTATCTGGATCATAGGTGCCCAATAAGTGCTTGATATGCTTGTGACCTGTGCAGGCCTCCTCGCCAGCGGGGGCTCCTCTTCGAGGGCCCTGTCAGTAGCGGGGACGGGGGCCTGGACGGGAACGGCGGCTGCCATCAATGGCTCGACTGGGGCCTAGACAGGGACAACGGCTTCTTTCAACGAGTCAGGGACCGGCGAGGAGACGGGGGCCTCCTCACCGGCGGCCTCGAAGGCGACGATGGCCACCTTATCCTCCTCCACCATTGCCGGCGTGGACGGGGTATTCTCGGGAGTTTGCGGGTGCTGGTGGGATAGTGGAGAGGGTTGTGTGGGGAGAGTGAGCGAGAGTGAGAGTGTGTGCGCGGAGAGGGGCTCTATAGTTAAGGTGGATGGATATAAAGCACGTTTCGTTGCACCACCATGCAACGTGCCGCGGAGTCTACTGCACCGTGCGACACGCGCACGGTACGTCACGTTTTTTTCTCGGGCCATGCATGGCAGTTCTATATTGAGCCACATGGAAAGGGCGTATACACAATTACTATGTACGAAGTTTGACACAGCTCTAAAATTGGCGATAGTTAAAAGTGGAAATGTAGAGGGGAAGGTAGGTGGCTGTACGGCGCGATTTGTGGGGTTGTGCTAGATGGTTGCGAGGGACTCGATGAAGTCGGAGACGTTAGGTCTCGTCGATCTCATCTCTTCGGCCTCCGGCTAGCGCGTGCAAGCTTCTTACGGTGGGGCCCAGTTGGAAGTGAGATTGAGAGCCGCTGCGTAAAAATGGGATATGTCTTATTAAAATCAAGTGGCAATAAATTACAACTGTCCATCGACGACCGTGCACTCGATGACGCATGTGTTGTGGCGTAGTAGTAGCAGCAGTAGGCTTTTCATAATTGATTAAACATGACATGACCGCTCGATGACTTTTTCAATGGACGGCTTCGTGTTCCTTCTTGTAGAAGTCTCGCTGAGGGAGACGTCCGTGATGTCTCACGCTGTACTATGAAGGGCACGACGTGTGCAACGATCATCATTGGATCGCATAGAATCAACGGTTGGTGCGCACGATCCGCGTGACAACTGTGATAACCAATCAGGGAGTAGCAGACAGAGTGAGCTCAGGTTTGGGCTTCTACGAAAGATAGAGGGGGCAAAACTGAGTAGTGTCAAAAAACCAAGGGCAAAACCGAGTAGTATAAAAATGGAAAGTGAGTGTCGTGTACAATGAAATACATGGATCAACCAATGGCATTGCATGTCAGTTCTTCTCACAAACCAGATAAGGATACACCAATGTCATTGCATGTGTGTTCTTTTCATGAACCACACCCAGTGTGATTGCATGTCTGTGCCTTCCACAAACCACATATGGATACACCAGTGTCATTGGATGTATGTTCTTTTCATGAACCACTCCCAGTGTCATTGCATGTGTGTTCTTCTAAATAAACCACACATGGATCCACCTAGTGTGATTGCATGTCTGTTCTTTTCATGAACCACACATGGATCCACCAGTGTCATTGCATGTGTGTTCTTCTCGTGAACCACACATGGACCCACCCAGTGTCATTGCATGTCTGTTCTTTTCATGAACCACAGGTAGAGTCATTGCATGTCTGTTCTTTCCACAAACCACACATGGATCCACCTAGTGTGATTGCATGTCTGTTCTTTTCATGAACCACACCCAGTGTCATTGCATGTCTATTCCTCTAAACAAACCACACATGGATCCACCTAGTGTGATTGCATGTCTGTTCTTTTCACAAACCACACATGGATCCACCAGTGTCATTGCATGTGTGTTCTTCTCATGAACCACAGCCAGTGTCATTGCATGTATGTTCTTCTCACAAACCACATAAGGATCCACCAGTGTCATTGGATGTGTGTTCTTCTCATGAACCACACATGGATCCACCCAGTGTCATTGCATGTCTGTTCTTGTCATGAACCACAACTAGAGTCATTGCATGTATGTGCTTTCCACAAACCACATATGGATCCACCAATGTCATTGCATGTTTGTTCTTTTCATGAACCACACCCAGTGTCATTGCATGTATGTTCCTCTAAACAAACCACACATGGATCCACCTAGTGTCATTGCATGTCTGTTCTTTTCACAAACCACACTAGTGTCATTGCATGTGTGTTCTTCTCATGAACCACACATGGACCCACCCAGTGTCATTGCATGTCTGTTCTTTTCATGAACCACAGGTAGAGTCATTGCATGTCTGTGCTTTCCACAAACCACACATGGATCCACCTAGTATCATTACACGTCTGTTCGTTTCATGAACCACACCCAGTGTCATTGCATGTCTGTTCCTCTAAACAAACCACACATGGATCCACCTAGTGTGATTGCATGTCTATGCTTTCCAAAAACCACACATGGATCCACCCAGTGTCATTGCATGTCTGTTCTTTTCATTAACCACACCTAGTGTCATTGCATGTATATTACTCTAAACAAACTACACATGGATCCACCTAGTGCGATTGCATGTATGTGCTTTCCACAAACCACATAAGTATCCACCAGTGTCACTGCATGTCAGTTCTTTTCATGAACACGCAAGGATCCATCAGTGTCATTGCATGTGTGTTCCTCTAAACAAACCACACATGGATCCACCTAGTGTGATTGCATGTCTGTTCTTTTCATGAACCACAACTAGAGTCATTGCATGTCTGTTCTTTCCACAAACCACACATGGATCCACCTAGTGTGATTACATGTCTGTTCTTTTCATGAACTATACCCACTGTCATTGCATGTCTGTTCCTCTATACAAACCACACATGGATCCACCTAGTGTGATTGCATGTCTGTTCTTTTCACACCACACATGGTCCCACTTAAGTGTCATTGCATGTGTGTTCTTCTCATGAACCACAACTAGTGTAGTTGCATGTATGTTCTTCTCACAAACCTCATAAGGATCCACCAGTGTCATTGGATGTGTGTTCTTCTCATGAACCACACATGGATCCACCCAGTGTCATTGCATGTCTGTTCTTTTCATGAATCACAGCTAGAGTCAGTGCATGTCTGTGCTTTCCACAAACCACATATGGATCCACCAGTGTCATTGCATGTCTGTTCTTTTCATGAACCACAGCTAGAGTCATTGCATGTCTGTTCCTCTAAACAAACCACACATGGATCCACCTAGTGTGATTGCATGTCTGTTCTTTTCACAAACTACACATAGATCCACCAGTGTCATTGCATGCGTGTTCTTTTTATGAACCACAACTAGAGTCATTGCATGTGTGTTCTTCTAAACAAACCACACATGGATCCACCTAGTATGATTGCATGTATGTTCTTTTCACAAACCACACATGGATCCACCTAGTGTGATTGCATGTCTGTTCTTTTCACAAACCACACATGGATCCACCAGTGTCATTGCATGTGTGTTCTTTTCATGAACCACACATGGATACACCAGTGTCATTACATGTGTGTTCTTTTCATGAACCATAGCTAGAGTCATTGCATGTCTGTTCTTTCCACAAACCACACATGGATCCGCCTAGTGTGATTGCATGTCTGTTCTTTCACAAACCACACATGCATCCACCAGTGTGATTGCATGTGTGTTCTTCCCATGAACCACAGCCAGTGTCATTGCATGTATGTTCTTCTCACAAACCACACAAGGATCCACCAGTGTCATTGCATGTGTGTTATTCTCATGAACCACAACCAGTGTCATTGCATGTATGTTATTATCGCAAACCACATAAGGATCCACCAGTGTCATTACATGTGTGTTCTTCTCATGAACTACACATGGATCCACCCAGTGTCATTGCATGTCTATTCTTTTCATGAACCACACCTAGAGTCATTTCATGTCTGTTCCTTCCACAAACCACACATGGATCGACTAGTGTCATTGCATGTCTGTTCTTCTCATGAACCACATAAGTATCCACCAGTGTCATTGCATGTCAGTTCTTCTCGCAAACCACACAAGGATCCCCTAGTGTCATTGCATGTGTGTTCCTCTAAACAAACCACACATGGATCCACCTAGTGTGATTGCATGTCTGTTCCTTTCATGAACCACAACTAGAGTCATTGCATGTCTGTTCTTTCCACAAACCACACATGGATCCACCTAGTGTGATTGCATGTCTGTTCTTTTCATGAACCACACATGGATTCACTAGGGTCATTGCATGTGTGTTCTTCTCATGAAGCACACATGGATCCACCCAGTGTCATTGCATGTCTGTTCTTTTCATGAACGACATCTAGAGTCATTGCATGTCTGTTCTTTCCACAAACCACACATGGATCCACCTAGTGTGATTGCATGTCTGTTCTTTTCATGAACCACACCCAGTGTCATTGCATGTCTGTTCCTCTAAACAAACCACACATGGATCCACCAAGTGTGATTGCATGTCTGTTCTCTTCACAAACCACACATGGATCCACCAGTGTGATTGCATGTGTGTTCTTCTCATGAACCACAGCCAGTGTCATTGCATGTATGTTCTTCTCACAAACCACACAAGGATCCACCAGTGTCATTGCATGTGTGTTCTTCTCATGAACCACAACCAGTGTCATTGCATGTGTGTTCTTCTCATGAACCACAACTAGTGTCATTGCATGTATGTTCTTCTCGCAAACCACATAAGGATCCACCAGTGTCATTACATGTGTGTTCTTCTCATGAACTACACATGGATCCACCCTGTGTCATTGCATGTCTATTCTTTTCATGCACCACAGCTAGAGTCATTGCACGTATGTTCCTTCCACAAACCACACATGGACCCACTAGTGTCATTGCATGTCTGTTCTTCTCATGAACCACATAAGTATCCACCAGTGTCATTGCATGTCAGTTCTTCTCGCAAACCACACAAGGATCCCCCAGTGTCATTGCATGTGTGTTCCTCTAAACAAACCACACATGGATCCACCTAGTGGGATTGCATGTCTGTTCTTTTCATGAACCACAACTAGAGTCATTGCATGTCTGTTCTTTCCACAAACCACACATGGATCCACCTAGTGTGAATGCATGTCTGTTCTTTTCATGAACTAGACCCACTGTCATTGCATGTCTGTTCCTCTATACAAACCACCCATGGATCCACCTAGTGTGATTGCATGTCTGTTCTTTTCACACCACACATGGTCCCACTTAAGTGTCATTGCATGTGTGTCCTTCTCATGAACCACAACTAGTGTCATTGCATGTATGTTCTTCTCACAAACCTCATAAGGATCCACCAGTGTCATTGGATGTGTGTTCTTCTTATGAACCACACATGGATCCACCTAGTGTCATTGCATGTCTGTTCTTTTCATGAACCACAGCTAGAGTCAGTGCATGTCTGTGCTTTCCACAAACCACATATGGATCCACCAGTGTCATTGCATGTCTGTTTTTTCATGAACCACAGCTAGAGTCATTGCATGTCTGTTCCTCTAAACAAACCACACATGGATCCACCTAGTGTGATTGCATGTCTGTTCTTTTCACAAACCACACATGGATCCACCAGTGTCATTGCATGCGTGTTCTTTTCATGAACCACAACTAGAGTCATTGCATGTGTGTTCTTCTAAACAAACCACACATGGATCCACCTAGTGTGATTGCATGTATGTTCTTTTCACAAACCACACATGGATCCACCTAGTGTGATTGCATGTCTGTTCTTTTCACAAACCACACATGGATCCACCAGTGTCATTGCATGTGTGTTCTTTTCATGAACCACACATGGATACACCAGTGTCATTACATGTGTGTTCTTTTCATGAACCACAACTAGAGTCATTGCATGTCTGTTCTTTCCACAAACCACACATGGATCCGCCAAGTGTGATTGCATGTCTGTTCTTTCACAAACCACACATGGATCCACCAGTGTGATTGCATGTGTGTTCTTCCCATGAACCACAGCCAGTGTCATTGGATGTATGTTCTTCTCACAAACCACACAAGGATCCACCAGTGTCATTGCATGTGTGTTCTTCTCATGAACCACAGCCAGTGTCATTGCATGTATGTTCTTCTCGCAAACCACATAAGGATCCACCAGTGTCATTACATGTGTGTTCTTCTCATGAACTACACATGGATCCACCCAGTGTCATTGCATGTCTATTCTTTTCATGAACCATAGCTAGAGTCATTTCATGTCTGTTCCTTCCACAAACCACACATGGATCCACTAGTGTCGTTGCATGTCTGTTCTTCTCATGAACCACATAAGTATCCACCAGTGTCATTGCATGTCAGTTCTTCTCGCAAACCACACAAGGATCCCCTAGTGTCAATGCATGTGTGTTCCTCTAAACAAACCACACATGGATCCACCTAGTGTGATTGCATGTCTGTTCTTTTCATGAACCACAACTAGAGTCATTGCATGTCTGTTCTTTCCACAAACCACACATGGATCCACCTAGTGTGATTGCATGTCTGTTCTTTTCATGAACCACACCCAGTGTCATTGCATGTTTGTTCCTCTAAACAAACCACACATGGATCCACCTAGTGTGCTTGCATGTCTGTTCTCTTCACAAACCACACATGGATCCACCAGTGTCATCGCATGTGTGTTCTTCTCATTAACCACAACCAGTGTCAATGCATGTCTGTTCTTTTCACAAACCACGCATGGATCCACTAGGGTCATTGCATGTGTGTTCTTCTCATGAACCACACATGGATCCACCCAGTGTCATTGCATGTCTGTTCTTTTCCTGAACCACATCTAGAGTCATTGCATGTATGTTCTTTCCACAAACCACACATGGATCCACCTAGTGTGATTGCATGTCTGTTCTTTTCATGAACCACACCCAGTGTCATTGCATGTCTGTTCCTCTAAACAAACCACACATGGATCCACCTAGTGTGATTGCATGTCTGTTCTCTTCACAAACCACACATGGATCCACCAGTGTGATTGCATGTGTGTTCTTCTCATGACCCACAGCCAGTGTCATTGCATGTATGTTCTTCTCACAAACCACACAAGGATCCACCAGTGTCATTGCATGTGTGTTCTTCTCATGAACCACAACCCGTGTCATTGCATGTATGTTCTTCTCAAAACCATAAGGATCCACCAGTGTCATTACATGTGTGTTCTTCTCATGAACTACACATGGATCCACCCTGTGTCATTGCATGTCTATTCTTTTCATGAACCACAGCTAGAGTCATTGCACGTCTGTTCCTTCCATAAACCACACATGGACCCACTAGTTACATTGCTTGTCTGTTCTTCTCATGAACCACATAAGTATCCACCAGTGTCATTGCATGTCAGTTCTTCTCGCAAACCACACAAGGATCCCCCAGTTTCATTGCATGTGTGTTCCTCTAAACAAACCACACATGGATCCACCTAGTGTGATTGCATGTCTGTTCTTTTCAAGAACCACAACTAGAGTCATTGCATGTCTGTTCTTTCCACAAACCACACATGGATCCACCTAGTGTGATTGCATGTCTGTTCTTTTCATGAACCACACCCAGTGTCATTGCATGTTTGTTCCTCTAAACAAACCACACATGGATCAACCTAGTGTGATTGCATGTATGTTCTCTTCACAAACCACACATGGAACCACCAGTGTCATTGCATGTGTGTTCTTCTCATTAACCAGAGCCAGTGTCATTGCATGTCTGTTCGTTTCACAAACCACACATGGATCCTCTAGGGTCATTGCATGTGTGTTCTTCTCATGAACCACACATGGATCCACCCAGTGTCATTGCATGTCTGTTCTTTTCATGAACCACATCTAGAGTCATTGCATGTCTGTTCTTTCCACAAACCACACATGGATCCACCTAGTGTGATTGCATGTCTGTTCTTTTCATGAACCACACCAAGTGTCATTGCATGTTTGTTCCTCTAAACAAACCACACATGGATCCACCTAGTGAGATTGCATGTCTCTTCTCTTCACAAACCACACATGGATCCACCAGTGTCACTGCATGTGTGTTCTTCTCATTAACCACAACCAATGTCATTGCATGTCTGTTCTTTTCACAAACCACACATGGATCCACCAGGGTCATTGCATGTGTGTTCTTCTCATGAACCACACATGGGTCCACCTAGTGTCATTGCATGTCTGTTCTTTTCATGAACCACATCTAGAGTCATTGCATGTCTGTTCTTTCCACAAACCACACATGGATCCACCTAGTGTGATTGCATGTCTGTTCTTTTCATGAACCACACCCAGTGTCATTGCATGTTTGTTCCTCTAAACAAACCACACATGGATCCACCTAGTGTGATTGCATGTCTGTTCTCTTCACAAACCACACATGGATCCACCAGTGTGATTGCATGTGTGTTCTTCTCTTGATCCACATCCTGTGTCAGTGCATGTTTGTTCTTCTCACAAACCACACAAGGATCCACCAGTGTCATTGCATGTCTGTTCTTCTCATTAACCACAACCAGTGTCATTGCATGTATGTTCTTATCGCAAACCACATAAGGATCCACCAGTGTCATTACATGTGTGTTCTTCTCATGAACTACACATGGATCCACCCAGTGTCATTGCATGTCTATTCTTTTCATGAACCACAGCTAGAGTCATTTCATGTCTGTTCCTTCCACAAACCACACATGGATCCACTAGTGTCATTGCATGTCTGTTCTTCTCATGAACCACATAAGTATCCACCAGTGTCATTGCATGTCAGTTCTTCTCGCAAACCACACAAGGATCCCCTAGTGTCAATGCATGTGTGTTCCTCTAAACAAACCACACATGGATCCACCTAGTGTGATTGCATGTCTGTTCCTTTCATGAACCACAACTAGAGTCATTGCATGTCTGTTCTTTCCACAAACCACACATGGATCCACCTAGTGTGATTGCATGTCTGTTCTTTTCATGAACCACACCCAGTGTCATTGCATGTTTGTTCCTCTAAACAAACCACACATGGATCCACCTAGTGTGATTGCATGTATGTTCTCTTCACAAACCACACATGGATCCACCAGTGTCATCGCATGTGTGTTCTTCTCATTAACCACAACCAGTGTCAATGCATGTCTGTTCTTTTCACAAACCACACATGGATTCACTAGGGTCATTGCATGTGTGTTCTTCTCATGAACCACACATGGATCCACCCAGTGTCATTGCATGTCTGTTCTTTTCATGAACCACATCTAGAGTCATTGCATGTCTGTTCTTTCCACAAACCACACATGGATCCACCTAGTGTGATTGCATGTCTGTTCTTTTCATGAACCACACCCAGTGTCATTGCATGTCTGTTCCTCTAAACAAACCACACATGGATCCACCAAGTGTGATTGCATGTCTGTTCTTTTCATGAACCACACCCAGTGTCATTGCATGTTTGTTCCTCTAAACAAACCACACATGGATCCACATAGTGTGCTTGCATGTATGTTCTCTTCACAAACCACACATGGATCCACCAGTGTCATCGCATGTTTGTTCTTCTCATTAACCACAACCAGTGTCAATGCATGTCTGTTCTTTTCACAAACCACACATGGATTCACTAGGGTCATTACATGTGTGTTCTTCTCATGAACTACACATGGATCCACCCAGTGTCATTGCATGTCTATTCTTTTCATGAACCACAGCTAGAGTCATTTCATGTCTGTTCCTTCCACAAACCACACTTGGATCCACTAGTGTCATTGCATGTCTGTTCTTCTCATGAACCACATAAGTATCCACCAGTGTCATTGCATGTCAGTTCTTCTCGCAAACCACACAAGGATCCCCTAGTGTCATTGCATGTGTGTTCCTCTAAACAAACCACACATGGATCCACCTAGTGTGATTGCATGTCTGTTCCTTTCATGAACCACAACTAGAGTCATTGCATGTCTGTTCTTTCCACAAACCACACATGGATCCACCTAGTGTGATTGCATGTCTGTTCTTTTCATGAACCACACCCAGTGTCATTGCATGTTTGTTCCTCTAAACAAACCACACATGGATCCACCTAGTGTGATTGCATGTATGTTCTCTTCACAAACCACACATGGATCCACCAGTGTCATCGCATGTGTGTTCTTCTCATTAACCACAACCAGTGTCAATGCATGTCTGTTCTTTTCACAAACCACACATGGATTCACTAGGGTCATTGCATGTGTGTTCTTCTCATGAACCACACATGGATCCACCCAGTGTCATTGCATGTCTGTTCTTTTCATGAACCACATCTAGAGTCATTGCATGTCTGTTCTTTCCACAAACCACACATGGATCCACCTAGTGTGATTGCATGTCTGTTCTTTTCATGAACCACACCCAGTGTCATTGCATGTTTGTTCCTCTAAACAAACCACACATGGATCCACCTAGTGTGATTGCATGTCTCTTCTCTTCACAAACCACACATGGATCCACCAGTGTCACTGCATGTGTGTTCTTCTCATTAACCACAACCAATGTCATTGCATGTCTGTTCTTTTCACAAACCACACATGGATCCACCAGGGTCATTGCATGTGTGTTCTTCTCATGAACCACACATGGGTCCACCTAGTGTCATTGCATGTCTGTTCTTTTCATGAACCACATCTAGAGTCATTGCATGTCTGTTCTTTCCACAAACCACACATGGATCCACCTAGTGTGATTGCATGTCTGTTCTTTTCATGAACCACACCCAGTGTCATTGCATGTTTGTTCCTCTAAACAAACCACACATGGATCCACCTAGTGTGATTGCATGTCTGTTCTCTTCACAAACCACACATGGATCCACCAGTGTGATTGCATGTGTGTTCTTCTCATGAACCACAGCCAGTGTCATTGCATGTTTGTTCTTCTCACAAACCACACAAGGATCCACCAGTGTCATTGCATGTCTGTTCTTCTCATTAACCACAACCAGTGTCATTGCATGTATGTTCTTATCGCAAACCACATAAGGATCCACCAGTGTCATTACATGTGTGTTCTTCTCATGAACTACACATGGATCCACCCAGTGTCATTGCATGTCTATTCTTTTCATGAACCACAGCTAGAGTCATTTCATGTCTGTTCCTTCCACAAACCACACTTGGATCCACTAGTGTCATTGCATGTCTGTTCTTCTCATGAACCACATAAGTATCCACCAGTGTCATTGCATGTCAGTTCTTCTCGCAAACCACACAAGGATCCCCTAGTGTCATTGCATGTGTGTTCCTCTAAACAAACCACACATGGATCCACCTAGTGTGATTGCATGTCTGTTCCTTTCATGAACCACAACTAGAGTCATTGCATGTCTGTTCTTTCCACAAAACACATGGATCCACCTAGTGTGATTGCATGTCTGTTCTTTTCATGAACCACACCCAGTGTCATTGCATGTTTGTTCCTCTAAACAAACCACACATGGATCCACCTAGTGTGATTGCATGTATGTTCTCTTCACAAACCACACATGGATCCACCAGTGTCATCGCATGTGTGTTCTTCTCATTAACCACAACCAGTGTCAATGCATGTCATTCTTTTCACAAACCACACATGGATTCACGAGTGTCATTGCATGTGTGTTCTTCTCATGAACCACACATGGATCCACCCAGTGTCATTGCATGTCTGTTCTTTTCATGAACCACATCTAGAGTCATTGCATGTCTGTTCTTTCCACAAACCACACATGGATCCACCTAGTGTGATTGCATGTCTGTTCTTTTCATGAACCACACCCAGTGTCATTGCATGTCTGTTCCTCTAAACAAACCACACATGGATCCACCAAGTGTGATTGCATGTCTGTTCTTTTCATGAACCACACCCAGTGTCATTGCATGTTTGTTCCTCTAAACAAACCACACATGGATCCACATAGTGTGCTTGCATGTATGTTCTCTTCACAAACCACACATGGATCCACCAGTGTCATCGCATGTTTGTTCTTCTCATTAACCACAACCAGTGTCAATGCATGTCTGTTCTTTTCACAAACCACACATGGATTCACTAGGGTCATTACATGTGTGTTCTTCTCATGAACTACACATGGATCCACCAGTGTCATTGCATGTCTATTCTTTTCATGAACCACAGCTAGAGTCATTTCATATACTGTTCCTTCCACAAACCACACTTGGATCCACTAGTGTCATTGCATGTCATTCTTCTCATGAACCACATAAGTATCCACCAGTGTCATTGCATGTCAGTTCTTCTCGCAAACCACACAAGGATCCCCTAGTGTCATTGCATGTGTGTTCCTCTAAACAAACCACACATGGATCCACCTAGTGTGATTGCATGTCTGTTCCTTTCATGAACCACAACTAGAGTCATTGCATGTCTGTTCTTTCCACAAACCACACATGGATCCACCTAGTGTGATTGCATGTCTGTTCTTTTCATGAACCACACCCAGTGTCATTGCATGTTTGTTCCTCTAAAAAAACCACACATGGATCCACCTAGTGTGATTGCATGTATGTTCTCTTCACAAACCACACATGGATCCACCAGTGTCATCGCATGTGTGTTCTTCTCATTAACCACAACCAGTGTCAATGCATGTCTGTTCTTTTCACAAACCACACATGGATTCACTAGGGTCATTGCATGTGTGTTCTTCTCATGAACCACACATGGATCCACCCAGTGTCATTGCATGTCTGTTCTTTTCATGAACCACATCTAGAGTCATTGCATGTCTGTTCTTTCCACAAACCACACATGGATCCACCTAGTGTGATTGCATGTCTGTTCTTTTCATGAACCACACCCAGTGTCATTGCATGTCTGTTCCTCTAAACAAACCACACATGGATCCACCAAGTGTGATTGCATGTCTGTTCTTTTCATGAACCACACCCAGTGTCATTGCATGTTTGTTCCTCTAAACAAACCACACATGGATCCACATAGTGTGCTTGCATGTATGTTCTCTTCACAAACCACACATGGATCCACCAGTGTCATCGCATGTTTGTTCTTCTCATTAACCACAACCAGTGTCAATGCATGTCTGTTCTTTTCACAAACCACACATGGATTCACTAGGGTCATTACATGTGTGTTCTTCTCATGAACTACACATGGATCCACCCTGTGTCATTGCATGTCTATTCTTTTCATGCACCACAGCTAGAGTCATTGCACGTATGTTCCTTCCACAAACCACACATGGACCCACTAGTGTCATTGCATGTCTGTTCTTCTCATGAACCACATAAGTATCCACCAGTGTCATTGCATGTCAGTTCTTCTCGCAAACCACACAAGGATCCCCCAGTGTCATTGCATGTGTGTTCCTCTAAACAAACCACACATGGATCCACCTAGTGGGATTGCATGTCTGTTCTTTTCATGAACCACAACTAGAGTCATTGCATGTCTGTTCTTTCCACAAACCACACATGGATCCACCTAGTGTGATTGCATGTCTGTTCTTTTCATGAACTAGACCCACTGTCATTGCATGTCTGTTCCTCTATACAAACCACCCATGGATCCACCTAGTGTGATTGCATGTCTGTTCTTTTCACACCACACATGGTCCCACTTAAGTGTCATTGCATGTGTGTTCTTCTCATGAACCACAACTAGTGTCATTGCATGTATGTTCTTCTCACAAACCTCATAAGGATCCACCAGTGTCATTGGATGTGTGTTCTTCTCATGAACCACACATGGATCCACCTAGTGTCATTGCATGTCTGTTCTTTTCATGAACCACAGCTAGAGTCAGTGCATGTCTGTGCTTTCCACAAACCACATATGGATCCACCAGTGTCATTGCATGTCTGTTTTTTCATGAACCACAGCTAGAGTCATTGCATGTCTGTTCCTCTAAACAAACCACACATGGATCCACCTAGTGTGATTGCATGTCTGTTCTTTTCACAAACCACACATGGATCCACCAGTGTCATTGCATGCGTGTTCTTTTCATGAACCACAACTAGAGTCATTGCATGTGTGTTCTTCTAAACAAACCACACATGGATCCACCTAGTGTGATTGCATGTATGTTCTTTTCACAAACCACACATGGATCCACCTAGTGTGATTGCATGTCTGTTCTTTTCACAAACCACACATGGATCCACCAGTGTCATTGCATGTGTGTTCTTTTCATGAACCACACATGGATACACCAGTGTCATTACATGTGTGTTCTTTTCATGAACCACAACTAGAGTCATTGCATGTCTGTTCTTTCCACAAACCACACATGGATCCGCCAAGTGTGATTGCATGTCTGTTCTTTCACAAACCACACATGGATCCACCAGTGTGATTGCATGTGTGTTCTTCCCATGAACCACAGCCAGTGTATTTGGATGTATGTTCTTCTCACAAACCACACAAGGATCCACCAGTGTCATTGCATGTGTGTTCTTCTCATGAACCACAGCCAGTGTCATTGCATGTATGTTCTTCTCGCAAACCACATAAGGATCCACCAGTGTCATTACATGTGTGTTCTTCTCATGAACTACACATGGATCCACCCAGTGTCATTGCATGTCTATTCTTTTCATGAACCATAGCTAGAGTCATTTCATGTCTGTTCCTTCCACAAACCACACATGGATCCACTAGTGTCGTTGCATGCATTCTTCTCATGAACCACATAAGTATCCACCAGTGTCATTGCATGTCAGTTCTTCTCGCAAACCACACAAGGATCCCCCAGTGTCAATGCATGTGTGTTCCTCTAAACAAACCACACATGGATCCACCTAGTGTGATTGCATGTCTGTTCTTTTCATGAACCACAACTAGAGTCATTGCATGTCTGTTCTTTCCACAAACCACACATGGATCCACCTAGTGTGATTGCATGTCTGTTCTTTTCATGAACCACACCCAGTGTCATTGCATGTTTGTTCCTCTAAACAAACCACACATGGATCCACCTAGTGTGCTTGCATGTCTGTTCTCTTCACAAACCACACATGGATCCACCAGTGTCATCGCATGTGTGTTCTTCTCATTAACCACAACCAGTGTCAATGCATGTCTGTTCTTTTCACAAACCACGCATGGATCCACTAGGGTCATTGCATGTGTGTTCTTCTCATGAACCACACATGGATCCACCCAGTGTCATTGCATGTCTGTTCTTTTCCTGCACCACATCTAGAGTCATTGCATGTATGTTCTTTCCACAAACCACACATGGATCCACCTAGTGTGATTGCATGTCTGTTCTTTTCATGAACCACACCCAGTGTCATTGCATGTCTGTTCCTCTAAACAAACCACACATGGATCCACCTAGTGTGATTGCATGTCTGTTCTCTTCACAAACCACACATGGATCCACCAGTGTGATTGCATGTGTGTTCTTCTCATGACCCACAGCCAGTGTCATTGCATGTATGTTCTTCTCACAAACCACACAAGGATCCACCAGTGTCATTGCATGTGTGTTCTTCTCCTGAACCACAACCCGTGTCATTGCATGTATGTTCTTCTATAAACCACATAAGGATCCACCAGTGTCATTACATGTGTGTTCTTCTCATGAACTACACATGGATCCACCCTGTGTCATTGCATGTCTATTCTTTTCATGAACCACAGCTAGAGTCATTGCACGTCTGTTCCTTCCATAAACCACACATGGACCCACTAGTTACATTGCTTGTCATTCTTCTCATGAACCACATAAGTATCCACCAAGTGTCATTGCATGTCGTTCTTCATAAACCACACAAGGATCCCCAGTTTCATTGCATGTGTGTTCCTCTAAACAAACCACACATGGATCCACCTAGTGTGATTGCATGTACTTCTTTTCAAGAACCACAACTAGAGTCATTGCATGTCCATTCTTCCACAAACCACACATGGATCCACCTAGTGTGATTGCATGTCTGTTCTTTTCATGAACCACACCCAGTGTCATTGCATGTTTGTTCCTATAAACAAACCACACATGGATAAACCTAGTGTGATTGCATGTATGTTCTCTTCACAAACCACACATGGAACCACAGTGTCATTGCATGTGTGTTCTTCTCATTAACGAGCAGTGTCATTGCATGTCCATTCTTTCACAAACCACACATGGATCCTCTAGGGTCATTGCATGTGTGTTCTTCTCATGAACCACACATGGATCCACCCAGTGTCATTGCATGTCTGTTCTTTTCATGAACCACACCAAGAGTCATTGCATGTATTTTTCCACAAACCACACATGGATCCACCTAGTGTGATTGCATGTCTGTTCTTTTCATGAACCACACCAAGTGTCATTGCATGTTTGTTCCTCTAAACAAACCACACATGGATCCACCTAGTGAGATTGCATGTCTCTTCTCTTCACAAACCACACATGGATCCACCAGTGTCACTGCATGTGTGTTCTTCTCATTAACCACAACCAATGTCATTGCATGTATGTTCTTATCGCAAACCACACATGGATCCACCAGGGTCATTGCATGTGTGTTCTTCTCATGAACCACACATGGGTCCACCTAGTGTCATTGCATGTCTGTTCTTTTCATGAACCACATCTAGAGTCATTGCATGTCTGTTCTTTCCACAAACCACACATGGATCCACCTAGTGTGATTGCATGTCAATTCTTTTCATGAACCACCAGTGTCATTGCATGTTTGTTCCTCTAAACAAACCACACATGGATCCACCTAGTGTGATTGCATGTCTGTTCTCTTCACAAACCACACATGGATCCACCAGTGTGATTGCATGTGTGTTCTTCTCATGAACCACAGCCAGTGTCATTGCATGTTTGTTCTTCTCACAAACCACACAAGGATCCACCAGTGTCATTGCATGTCTGTTCTTCTCATTAACCACAACCAGTGTCATTGCATGTATGTTCTTATCGCAAACCACATAAGGATCCACCAGTGTCATTACATGTGTGTTCTTCTCATGAACTACACATGGATCCACCCAGTGTCATTGCATGTCTATTCTTTTCATGAACCACAGCTAGAGTCATTTCATGTCTGTTCCTTCCACAAACCACACTTGGATCCACTAGTGTCATTGCATGTCTGTTCTTCTCATGAACCACATAAGTATCCACCAGTGTCATTGCATGTCAGTTCTTCTACAAACCACACAAGGATCCCCTAGTGTCATTGCATGTGTGTTCCTCTAAACAAACCACACATGGATCCACCTAGTGTGATTGCATGTCTGTTCCTTTCATGAACCACAACTAGAGTCATTGCATGTCTGTTCTTTCCACAAACCACACATGGATCCACCTAGTGTGATTGCATGTCTGTTCTTTTCATGAACCACACCCAGTGTCATTGCATGTTTGTTCCTCTAAACAAACCACACATGGATCCACCTAGTGTGATTGCATGTATGTTCTCTTCACAAACCACACATGGATCCACGAGTGTCATCGCATGTGTGTTCTTCTCATTAACCACAACCAGTGTCAATGCATGTCTGTTCTTTTCACAAACCACACATGGATTCACTACGGTCATTGCATGTGTGTTCTTCTCATGAACCACACATGGATCCACCCAGTGTCATTGCATGTCTGTTCTTTTCATGAACCACATCTAGAGTCATTGCATGTCTGTTCTTTCCACAAACCACACATGGATCCACCTAGTGTGATTGCATGTCTGTTCTTTTCATGAACCACACCCAGTGTCATTGCATGTCTGTTCCTCTAAACAAACCACACATGGATCCACCAAGTGTGATTGCATGTCTGTTCTTTTCATGAACCACACCCAGTGTCATTGCATGTTTGTTCCTCTAAACAAACCACACATGGATCCACATAGTGTGCTTGCATGTATGTTCTCTTCACAAACCACACATGGATCCACCAGTGTCATCGCATGTTTGTTCTTCTCATTAACCACAACCAGTGTCAATGCATGTCTGTTCTTTTCACAAACCACACATGGATTCACTAGGGTCATTGCATGTGTGTTCTTCTCATGAACCACACATGGATCCACCCAGTGTCATTGCATGTCTGTTCTTTTCATGAACCACATATAGAGTCATTGCATGTCTGTTCTTTCCACAAACCACACATGGATCCACCTAGTGTGATTGCATGTCTGTTCTTTTCATGAACCACACCCAGTGTCATTGCATGTCTGTTCCTCTAAACAAACCACACATGGATCCACCAAGTGTGATTGCATGTCTGTTCTCTTCACAAACCACACATGGATCCACCAGTGTGATTGCATGTGTGTTCTTCTCATGAACCACAGCCAGTGTCATTGCATGTATGTTCTTCTCACAAACCACACAAGGATCCACCAGTGTCATTGCATGTGTGTTCTTCTCATGAACCACAACCAGTGTCATTGCATGTGTGTTCTTCTCATGAACCACAACCAGTGTCATTGCATGTATGTTCTTCTCGCAAACCACATAAGGATCCACCAGTGTCATTACATGTGTGTTCTTCTCATGAACTACACATGGATCCACCCTGTGTCATTGCATGTCTATTCTTTTCATGCACCACAGCTAGAGTCATTGCACGTCTGTTCCTTCCACAAACCACACATGGACCCACTAGTGTCATTGCATGTCTGTTCTTCTCATGAACCACATAAGTATCCACCAGTGTCATTGCATGTCAGTTCTTCTCGCAAACCACACAAGGATCCCCCAGTGTCATTGCATGTGTGTTCCTCTAAACAAACCACACATGGATCCACCTAGTGGGATTGCATGTCTGTTCTTTTCATGAACCACAACTAGAGTCATTGCATGTCTGTTCTTTCCACAAACCACTGTCATTGCATGTCTGTTCCTCTATACAAACCACCCATGGATCCACCTAGTGTGATTGCATGTCTGTTCTTTTCACACCACACATGGTCCCACTTAAGTGTCATTGCATGTGTGTTCTTCTCATGAACCACAACTAGTGTCATTGCATGTATGTTCTTCTCACAAACCTCATAAGGATCCACCAGTGTCATTGGATGTGTGTTCTTCTCATGAACCACACATGGATCCACCCAGTGTCATTGCATGTCTGTTCTTTTCATGAACCACAGCTAGAGTCAGTGCATGTCTGTGCTTTCCACAAACCACATATGGATCCACCAGTGTCATTGCATGTCTGTTCTTTTCATGAACCACAGCTAGAGTCATTGCATGTCTGTTCCTCTAAACAAACCACACATGGATCCACCTAGTGTGATTGCATGTCTGTTCTTTTCACAAACCACACATGGATCCACCAGTGTTATTGCATGCATGTTCTTTTCATGAACCACAACTAGAGTCATTGCATGTGTGTTCTTCTAAACAAACCACACATGGATCCACCTAGTGTGATTGCATGTATGTTCTTTTCACAAACCACACATGGATCCACCTAGTGTGATTGCATGTCTGTTCTTTTCACAAACCACACATGGATCCACCAGTGTCATTGCATGTGTGTTCTTTTCATGAACCACACATGGATACACCAGTGTCATTACATGTGTGTTCTTTTCATGAACCACAACTAGAGTCATTGCATGTCTGTTCTTTCCACAAACCACACATGGATCCGCCAAGTGTGATTGCATGTCTGTTCTTTCACAAACCACACATGGATCCACCAGTGTGATTGCATGTGTGTTCTTCCCATGAACCACAGCCAGTGTCATTGCATGTATGTTCTTCTCCCAAACCACACAAGGTCCACCAGTGTCATTGCATGTGTGTTCTTCTCATGAACCACAGCCAGTGTCATTGCATGTATGTTCTTCTCGCAAACCACATAAGGATCCACCAGTGTCATTACATGTGTGTTCTTCTCATGAACTACACATGGATCCACCCAGTGTCATTGCATGTCTATTCTTTTCATGAACCATAGCTAGAGTCATTTCATGTCTGTTCCTTCCACAAACCACACATGGATCCACTAGTGTCGTTGCATGTCTGTTCTTCTCATGAACCACATAAGTATCCACCAGTGTCATTGCATGTCAGTTCTTCTCGCAAACCACACAAGGATCCCCAGTGTCAATGCATGTGTGTTCCTCTAAACAAACCACACATGGATCCACCTAGTGTGATTGCATGTCTGTTCTTTTCATGAACCACAACTAGAGTCATTGCATGTCTGTTCTTTCCACAAACCACACATGGATCCACCTAGTGTGATTGCATGTCTGTTCTTTTCATGAACCACACCCAGTGTCATTGCATGTTTGTTCCTCTAAACAGACCACACATGGATCCACCTAGTGTGCTTGCATGTCTGTTCTCTTCACAAACCACACATGGATCCACCAGTGTCATCGCATGTGTGTTCTTCTCATTAACCACAACAAGTGTCAATGCATGTCTGTTCTTTTCACAAACCACGCATGGATCCACTAGGGTCATTGCATGTGTGTTCTTCTCATGAACCACACATGGATCCACCCAGTGTCATTGCATGTCTGTTCTTTTCCTGAACCACATCTAGAGTCATTGCATGTATATTCTTTCCACAAACCACACATGGATCCACCTAGTGTGATTGCATGTCTATTCTTTTCATGAACCACACCCAGTGTCATTGCATGTCTGTTCCTCTAAACAAACCACACATGGATCCACCTAGTGTGATTGCATGTCTGTTCTCTTCACAACCCACACATGGATCCACCAGTGTGATTGCATGTGTGTTCTTCTCATGAACCACAGCCAGTGTCATTGCATGTATGTTCTTCTCACAAACCACACAAGGATCCACCAGTGTCATTGCATGTGTGTTCTTCTCATGAACCACAACCCGTGTCATTGCATGTATGTTCTTCTCGCAAACCACATAAGGATCCACCAGTGTCATTACATGTGTGTTCTTCTCATGAACTACACATGGATCCACCCTGTGTCATTGCATGTCTATTCTTTTCATGAACCACAGCTAGAGTCATTGCACGTCTGTTCCTTCCACAAACCACACATGGACCCACTAGTTACATTGCATGTCTGTTCTTCTCATGAACAACATAAGTATCCACCAGTGTCATTGCATGTCAGTTCTTCTCGCAAACCACACAAGGATCCCCCAGTGTCATTGCATGTGTGTTCCTCTAAACAAACCACACATGGATCCACCTAGTGTGATTGCATGTCTGTTCTTTTCAAGAACCACAACTAGAGTCATTGCATGTATGTTCTTTCCACAAACCACACATGGATCCACCTAGTGTGATTGCATGTCTGTTCTTTTCATGAACCACACCCAGTGTCATTGCATGTTTGTTCCTCTAAACAAACCACACATGGATCAACCTAGTGTGATTGCATGTCTGTTCTCTTCACAAACCACACATGGAACCACCAGTGTCATTGCATGTGTGTTCTTCTCATTAACCAGAGCCAGTGTCATTGCATGTCTGTTCTTTTCACAAACCACACATGGATCCTCTAGGGTCATTGCATGTGTGTTCTTCTCATGAACCACACATGGATCCACCCAGTGTCATTGCATATCTGTTCTTTTCATGAACCACATCTAGAGTCATTGCATGTCTGTTCTTTCCACAAACCACACATGGATCCACCTAGTGTGATTGCATGTCTGTTCTTTTCATGAACCACACCCAGTGTCATTGCATGTTTGTTCCTCTAAACAAACCACACATGGATCCACCTAGTGTGATTGCATGTCTCTTCTCTTCACAAACCACACATGGATCCACCAGTGTCACTGCATGTGTGTTCTTCTCATTAACCACAACCAATGTCATTGCATGTCTGTTCTTTTCACAAACCACACATGGATCCACCAGGGTCATTGCATGTGTGTTCTTCTCATGAACCACACATGGATCCACCCAGTGTCATTGCATGTCTGTTCTTTTCATGAACCACATCTAGAGTCATTGCATGTCTGTTCTTTCCACAAACCACACATGGATCCACCTAGTGTGATTGCATGTCTGTTCTTTTAATGAACCACACCCAGTGTCATTGCATGTTTGTTCCTCTAAACAAACCACACATGGATCCACCTAGTGTGATTGCATGTCTGTTCTCTTCACAAACCACACATGGATCCACCAGTGTGATTGCATGTGTGTTCTTCTCATGAACCACAGCCAGTGTCATTGCATGTTTGTTCTTCTCACAAACCACACAAGGATCCACCAGTGTCATTGCATGTGTGTTCTTCTCATTAACCACAACCAGTGTCATTGCATGTATGTTCTTATCGCAAACCACATAAGGATCCACCAGTGTCATTACATGTGTGTTCTTCTCATGAACTACACATGGATCCACCCTGTGCCATTGCATGTCTATTCTTTTCATGAACCACAGCTAGAGTCATTGCACGTCTGTTCCATCCACAAACCACACATGGACCCACTAGTGTCATTGCATGTCTGTTCTTCTCATGAACCACATAAGTATCCACTAGTGTCATTGCATGTCAGTTCTTCTCGCAAACCACACAAGGATCCCTAGTGTCATTGCATGTGTGTTCCTCTAAACAAACCACACATGGATCCACCTAGTGTGATTGCATGTCTGTTCTTTTCATGAACCACAACTAGAGTCATTGCATGTCTGTTCTTTCCACAAACCACACATGCATCCACCTATTGTGATTGCATGTTTGTTATTTTCATGAACCACACCAAGTGTCATTGCATGTTTGTTCCTCTAAACAAACCACACATGGATCCACCTAGTGTGATTGCATGTCTGTTCTCTTCACAAACCACACATGGATCCACCAGTGTCATTTCATGTGTGTTCTTGTCATTAACTGCAGCAGTGTCATTGCATGTCCGTTTCTTTTCACAAAACACACATGGATCCTCTAGGGTCATTGCATGTGTGTTCTTCTCATGAACCACACATGGATCCACCCAGTCTCATTGCATGTCTGTTCTTTTCATGAACCACATCTAGAGTCATTGCATGTCTGTTCTTTCCACAAACCACACATGGATCCACCTAGTGTGATTGCATGTCTGTTCTTTTCATGAACCACACCCAGTGTCATTGCATGTTTGTTCCTCTAAACAAACCACACATGGATCCACCTAGTGTGATTGCATGTCTGTTCTCTTCACAAACCACACATGTATCCACCAGTGTCACTGCATGTGTGTTCTTCTCATTAACCACAACCAGTGTCATTGCATGTCTGTTCTTTTCATGAACCACACCCAGTGTCATTGCATGTATGTTCATCAAAACAAACCACACATGGATCCACCTAGTGTGATTGCATGCTTGTTCTTTTCACAAACCACACATTGATCCACCAGTGTCATTGCATGTGTGTTATTCTCATGAACCACACATGGATCCACCCAGTGTCATTGCATGTCTGTTCTTTTCATGAACCACAACTAGAGTCATTGCATGCCTGTGCTTTCCACAAACCACACATGGATCCACCTAGTGTCATTCCATGTCTGTTCTTTCATGAACCACACCCAGTGTCATTGCATGTCTGTTCCTCTAAACAAACCACACATGGATCCACCTAGTGTGATTGCATGTCTGTGCTTTCCACAAACCACATATGGATCCACCAGTGTCATTGCATGTCTGTTCTTTTCATGAACCACACCCAGTGTCATTGCATGTCTGTTCCTCTAAACAAACCACACATGGATCCACCTAGTGTGATTGCATGCCTGTTCTTTTCACAAACCACACATGGATCCACCAGTGTCATTGCATGTGTGTTCCTCTAAACAAACCACACATGGATCCACCTAGTGTGATTGCATGTCTGTTCTTTTCAAGAACCACAACTAGAGTCATTGCATGTATGTTCTTTCCACAAACCACACATGGATCCACCTAGTGTGATTGCATGTCTGTTCTTTTCATGAACCACACCCAGTGTCATTGCATGTTTGTTCCTCTAAACAAACCACACATGGATCAACCTAGTGTGATTGCATGTCTGTTCTCTTCACAAACCACACATGGAACCACCAGTGTCATTGCATGTGTGTTCTTCTCATTAACCAGAGCCAGTGTCATTGCATGTCTGTTCTTTTCACAAACCACACATGGATCCTCTAGGGTCATTGCATGTGTGTTCTTCTCATGAACCACACATGGATCCACCCAGTGTCATTGCATATCTGTTCTTTTCATGAACCACATCTAGAGTCATTGCATGTCTGTTCTTTCCACAAACCACACATGGATCCACCTAGTGTGATTGCATGTCTGTTCTTTTCATGAACCACACCCAGTGTCATTGCATGTTTGTTCCTCTAAACAAACCACACATGGATCCACCTAGTGTGATTGCATGTCTCTTCTCTTCACAAACCACACATGGATCCACCAGTGTCACTGCATGTGTGTTCTTCTCATTAACCACAACCAATGTCATTGCATGTCCATTCTTTTCACAAACCACATGGATCCACTGGTCATTGCATGTGTGTTCTTCTCATGAACCACACATGGATCCACCCAAAGGTCATTGCATGTCTGTTCTTTTCATGAACCACATCTAGAGTCATTGCATGTCTGTTCTTTCCACAAACCACACATGGATCCACCTAGTGTGATTGCATGTCTGTTCTTTTAATGAACCACACCCAGTGTCATTGCATGTTTGTTCCTCTAAACAAACCACACATGGATCCACCTAGTGTGATTGCATGTCTGTTCTCTTCACAAACCACACATGGATCCACCAGTGTGATTGCATGTGTGTTCTTCTCATGAACCACAGCCAGTGTCATTGCATGTTTGTTCTTCTCACAAACCACACAAGGATCCACCAGTGTCATTGCATGTGTGTTCTTCTCATTAACCACAACCAGTGTCATTGCATGTATGTTCTTATCGCAAACCACATAAGGATCCACCAGTGTCATTACATGTGTGTTCTTCTCATGAACTACACATGGATCCACCCTGTGCCATTGCATGTCTATTCTTTTCATGAACCACAGCTAGAGTCATTGCACGTCTGTTCCATCCACAAACCACACATGGACCCACTAGTGTCATTGCATGTCTGTTCTTCTCATGAACCACATAAGTATCCACTAGTGTCATTGCATGTCAGTTCTTCTCGCAAACCACACAAGGATCCCTAGTGTCATTGCATGTGTGTTCCTCTAAACAAACCACACATGGATCCACCTAGTGTGATTGCATGTCTGTTCTTTTCATGAACCACAACTAGAGTCATTGCATGTCTGTTCTTTCCACAAACCACACATGCATCCACCTATTGTGATTGCATGTTTGTTATTTTCATGAACCACACCAAGTGTCATTGCATGTTTGTTCCTCTAAACAAACCACACATGGATCCACCTAGTGTGATTGCATGTCTGTTCTCTTCACAAACCACACATGGATCCACCAGTGTCATTGCATGTGTGTTCTTCTCATTAACCAGAGCCAGTGTCATTGCATGTCTGTTCTTTTCACAAACCACACATGGATCCTCTAGGGTCATTGCATGTGTGTTCTTCTCATGAACCACACATGGATCCACCCAGTCTCATTGCATGTCTGTTCTTTTCATGAACCACATCTAGAGTCATTGCATGTCTGTTCTTTCCACAAACCACACATGGATCCACCTAGTGTGATTGCATGTCTGTTCTTTTCATGAACCACACCCAGTGTCATTGCATGTTTGTTCCTCTAAACAAACCACACATGGATCCACCTAGTGTGATTGCATGTCTGTTCTCTTCACAAACCACACATGTATCCACCAGTGTCACTGCATGTGTGTTCTTCTCATTAACCACAACCAGTGTCATTGCATGTCTGTTCTTTTCATGAACCACACCCAGTGTCATTGCATGTATGTTCATCAAAACAAACCACACATGGATCCACCTAGTGTGATTGCATGCTTGTTCTTTTCACAAACCACACATTGATCCACCAGTGTCATTGCATGTGTGTTATTCTCATGAACCACACATGGATCCACCCAGTGTCATTGCATGTCTGTTCTTTTCATGAACCACAACTAGAGTCATTGCATGCCTGTGCTTTCCACAAACCACACATGGATCCACCTAGTGTCATTCCATGTCTGTTCTTTCATGAACCACACCCAGTGTCATTGCATGTCTGTTCCTCTAAACAAACCACACATGGATCCACCTAGTGTGATTGCATGTCTGTGCTTTCCACAAACCACATATGGATCCACCAGTGTCATTGCATGTCTGTTCTTTTCATGAACCACACCCAGTGTCATTGCATGTCTGTTCCTCTAAACAAACCACACATGGATCCACCTAGTGTGATTGCATGCCTGTTCTTTTCACAAACCACACATGGATCCACCAGTGTCATTGCATGTGTGTTATTCTCAAGAACCACACATGGATCCACCCAGTGTCATTGCATGTCTGTTCTTTTCATGAACCACAGCTAGAGTCATTGCATGTCTGTGCTTTCCACAAACCACACATGGATCCACCTAGTGTCATTGCATGTCTATTCTTTTCATGAACCACACCCAGTGTCATTGAATGTCTGTTCCTCTAAACAAACCACACATGGATCCACCTAGTGTGATTGCATGTCTATGCTTTCCAAAAACCACATATGGATCCACCAGTGTCATTGCATGTCTATTCTTTTCATGAACCACACCCAGTGCCATTGCAAGTCTGTTCCTCTAAAGAAACCACACATGGATCCACCTGCTGTGATTGCATGTCTGTTATTTTCACAAACCACACATGGATCCACCAGTGTCATTGCATGTGTGTTCTTTTCATGAACCACAACTAGAGTCATTGGATGTGTGTTCTTCTAAACAAACCACACATGGATCCACCTAGTGTGATTGCATGTCTATTCTTTTCACAAACCACACATGGATCCACCTAGTGTGATTGCATGTATGTTCTTTTCACAAACCACACATGGATCCACCAGTGTCATTGCACGTGTGTGCTTTCCACAAACCACATATGGATCCACCAGTGTCATTGCATGTCTGTTATTTTCATGAACCACACCTAGTGTCATTGCATGTCTGTTTCTCTAAACAAACCACACATTGATCCACCTAGTGTGATTGCATGTCTGCTCTTTTCACAAACCACACATGGATCCACCAGTGTCATTGCATGTGTGTTCTTTTCATGAACCACAACTAGAGTCATTGCATGTGTGTTCTTCTAAACAAACCACACATGGATCCACCTAGTGTGGTTGCATGTCTGTTCTTTTCACAAACCACACATGGATCCACCTAGTGTGATTGCATGTCTGTTCTTTTTACAAACCACACATGGATCCAGCAGTGTCATTGCATGCGTGTTCTTTTCATGAACCACATGGATACACCAGTGTCGTTGCATGTGTGTTCTTTTCATGAACCACATTTAGAGTCATTGCATGTCTGTTCTTTCCACAAACCACACATGGATCCACCTAGTGTGATTGCATGTCTGTTCTTCCCATGAACCACAGCCAGTGTCATTGCATGTATGTTCTTCTCACAAACCACATAAGGATCCAACAATGTCATTGTATGTGTGTTCTTCTCATGAACCACACATGGATCCACCCAGTGTCATTGCATGTCTGTTCTTTTCATGAACCACACCCAGTGTTATTGCATGTGTGTTCTTTTAATGAACCACACCCAGTGTCATTGCATGTGTGTTCTTTTCATGAACCACACCCAGTGTTATTGCATGTGTGTTCTTCTAAACAAACCACATAAAGATCCACCAGTGTCATTGCATGTCTGTTCTTTTCATGAACCACATAAGGATCCACCAGTGTCATTGGATGTGTGTTCTTCTCATGGACCACACATGGATCCACCAGTGTCATTGCATGTATGTTCCTTCTACAAACCACATATGGATCCACCAGTGTCATTGCATGTCTGTTCTTTTCATGAACCACACCTAGTGTCATTGCATGTCTATTCCTCTAAACAAACCACACATGGATCCACCTAGTGTCATTGCATGTCAGTTCTTCTCACAAGCCACACAAGGATCCACCAGTGTCATTGCATGTGTGTTCTTCTCATGAACCACAGCTAGTGTCATTGCATGTCTGTTCTTCTCACAAACCACATAAGTAGCCACCAGTGTCATTGCATGTCTGTTCTTCTCACAAACCACACATGGATCCACCACTGTCATTGGATGTGTGTTCTTCTCATGAACTACAGATGGATCCACCAGTGTCATTGCATGTCTGTTCTTTTCATGAACCACAGCTAGAGTCATTGCATGTACGTTCCTTCCACAAACCACATATGGATCCACCAGTGTCATTTTATGTATGTTCTTTTCATGAACCACACCGAGTGTCATTGCATGTATGTTCCTCTAAACAAACCACACATGGATCCACCTAGTGTGATTGCATGTCTGTTCTTTTCACAAACCACACATGGATCCACTAGTGTCATTGCATGTGTGTTCTTCTCATGAACCATAGCCAGTGTCTTTGCATGTATGTTCTTCTCACAAACCACACATGGATCCACCAGTGTCATTGCATGTGTGTTCTTCTCATAAACCACACATGGATCCACCAGTTTCATTGCATGTCTATTCTTTTAATGAACCTCAGCTAGAGTCATTGCATGCCCGTTCTTTCCACAAACCACATATGGACCCACCGGTGTCATTGCATGTCTGTTCTTTTCATGAACCACATATATTGTCATTGGATGTGTGTTCTTTTCATGAACCACACCCAGTGCCATTGGATGTGTGTTCTTTTCATGAACCACACCCAGTGTCATTGGATGTGTGTTCTTCTCACAAACCGCACATGGTTCCACCAGTGTCATTGCATGTGTGTTCTTCTCATGAACCACACATGGATCCACCCAGTGTCATTGCATGCTTGTTCTTTTCACAAACCACATATGGATCCACCAGTGTCATTGCAGGTCTGCTCTTTTCACAAACCACATATGGATCCTAATTAACCTTAGGAGAGCCCTAACCTTAGCCCCCAATGGGTGGCCGTTAGACCGAGTCTTCTAGAAGGCACGCCCTAACACAGGTGTTCTGCTTGACGATTGTTACATACCGTTCGATCGGGGCGCTTGGACGATTGGGATGGTCTTCGTGAGAGCGATCCGCGAGTAGGCTGTTCTGCTGTTGCGAGTGTCACGACTCACGAGTTCAGTGGGCCACATCCTAGTGTCAGGTCCCCATTACTTCTCTTCCTCCCCGTACTTCTCTTCCTTCCCCTCGAAGCCACTTTCCCCACTTCACTCCCATCCTGCCGTAGCCGCAAGCCGATGAAGCCTCCATCCCAATCCCCTCTTCGGCAGCCACCCCCCTCCCCTCTCGCCATGGGTTCAAGGGGAGACGACGAGCAAACGCGTCGTGACGACAGGGATGGTGATTTCGATGTCAGTCGTCTCATCTCTATCTCTATCATCGGTGGCCAGTTATATATTTTTTGAGCTAGATCTACTCTATTTACACATGTGCGTATGATGTGTTAGGCCAACTAGACAATGTATGACTCCGACTATCACGGTTTAGTGGATGTAGACAGTCCTCTACTATGTAAACATGGACATGTGCCAGCTAAATTTGTAGCATTCGACGGACGAAACGCAGGCAGGAGGTTTCTACGGTGTCAAGGACATCGTGCAATGATGCAAGGCAAAAGTTCGGTGTTGTCAAATGGGTAGACCCAGAGTGGCCCAAATCGATGCAGAAAACGTTGGACAAACTATGGGATATGACTGTTGAGTTGAAAGAATCCGTAGTCAGCTCACTTCTTGACAGTGTTGAGATGAAGCTATGGGACCTAGTTGACACGACCAAGCTTAACCAAGATCTCAGGAGGGTGCAAGACAAGGTTAGCAAAGTCGAGAAGGAGAGGGACGTGGCATTGGCTCTGAAGGCTAAAGCAGACCAAGAACTGACTCAAGCAAGGAATGATCTTCACCAGGACAAAGTCCTACAGTTCACAACTACGAGTATTGACAAGTGCATGAGGAAAAATACAGAGAAACAATTGAAGATGTGCAAGGAAGATGCTAAAAGAAAGGAGTAGACGAATCGATCCTTGCTCTCGCAGGAAGATGCGCATCGGGCTAAGATTAGGAAGATCAAGGAGATGTGTGATAACTAGTTCTATTTAGCTTGAGCTCTATGCATTTTTCAGTTGTAATAGTAGTACTTGTTGACCTAGCGGTCTGAACTATTGGTCCTGGAGTCCTGGGAGGAAAAAAATTGCTCTCCCGTTAGTATGTCTTAACCCTGCATCACTTCCTTTTGTCTGATCATGGTGGTATTCTGAAATTGGTGGTTTGTTTAAACGTAATCTACGTGGATTGTGCCGCATGCAAATGGCACAACCACAATTTATAAAGTGGAAGCATGTACACCCGGTTAATGGAGATCCGGGAGCTTCGCCAGACGTAGGGGGTGCAGGAGTAGGGAGGCGGTGAGATAGACAAGCTCAAGCGTCTAGGCATTATCGGTTGCCATTGCTGTTTATGTTGCCACGTCGTTGTGCATCATCTGAAATAAGTTGATGCTTCGTGGAGTGTGGCAGCTTAAATAATTTATTTCTGTGCCACTTATATTCAGTCTGATTTGGAGACCTCCTGCCCCTCAGCAATCGTGGAACTGGTGCTGCGTGTTTTCAGATAGCAGTGTCACAATAACAATTTTGGATTCAACTACTGACTCGGGCATTTCCAAACTCTAAGTCGCGGTACATTTTACCCAGAGAACGTGGGTAGATTGTTTCGCCCAGCAACATGCCACACATAGAGCTCCAGAATTTAACAGAATTACTTATATAGGTTCAAGTTCAACACATTACTATGCATCTTCATTGCCAGCAGCCTTCTTCTATAGCCTGGGTGCCAAGCCTTCATGTCCACTGGCTTCTTCATTTCCTGCCTTCTTCCTCTTCCTTGGTGCCAATTTTCTTAGCTTCACGTACTCTGCATCACCGGGACAATGGGCACCAGAATCGTGTCCAGCATCATCTTTCCACTCGTTTTTACCTTCTTCGGGCAACAAAATGACTAACCCGGCAATCATGTTTCTAACCTTGCGGCGCTTCCTATCAAAGAAACATGACTGTTGCATAACCGCCCAATATCTATAGAGTAAATAAAACAAAATTACAATTCAGCACAAACATGCGAACCCCAAGAGACTTTGCTCCCTAGGAGCTAATTGGGTTCGAGAAACCACCTTGTCCAAGAATAGAAGGGCGACTCCCAGTTGCAGCAGCTTCCACATCCAGTACATCACATTTCATCTCAAACATGCAAGCCGAAGCATACCTTTTCATCAACCCAATTAGCTGACTGTCACACGTTACAGGAACCATGATGCCACGTTCATCCATGAAGCTGAACTTTGCAGTCTGCTTCTTCCATAATTCATCATGATTACGTAGAGCAGCAACCATACCAGATATAGTGCAGATCTGCGCAGGCGCTTCTTCCATCGTGATACAATGGTGTCCATACCACTTGCCCTTAGAGTCGTACCTGAAGAGGACTACCGTAATCAGGTAAGGGTGGTCCACGGAGATCCCACTTGACAGAAAACTATGGACAAAATATGTTTGTCAGCTTTGGGCTCACAAACAGTTTTAGGTTCAGTAGCTAGCTAGCAGTTTATAATTAGTGCGAATAGCAAAGAGAAGGGTCGCTCACCCGCTTGTAGCCAGAACTTCTTCTTCCTTGGTAGTAGGATCTGCCATCCTCCGAGCTGCTCGGCTCGTCGTCGGCGGAGGCGGGCTAGAGCCTCACAGCGGCGGCTACGGCATGCGCCATTGGAGCTCGGGATCAGCGACTGGGCACAGCACCTGGGCGCAGCAACTTGGTGCCGTAAGTCAAATGTCCAAAGGGATCGTCCTGCCTGGAGGGTGGATTCCAACGCCGCCGGTGCTCGGGGAAAGGTGGGAATGGATTTGGGAAATTGGTCAACGCATCCAATCCACTTAGCTACTCGATTTGCCTATGATCTTGCCGTGTTGGCGCTCGCGTCATGGACAGATGACTGACATGAGGGTCCCGACCGTCTACTTCATGGGGCAGTTTAACGGAATGTTTGAATTTGGCAGGGGTGAGATGAGTTTGCCTCGAAATGGCCCCTCTCAGTAGTTGGCATCCCAACATTTCAAAACGCAGCAATTTCAGGCAACTTAGGTACCGCCATGCGCTGACCTATGAACTTTGGTACCGCAGAAGAACATGCCCACAATGAAGACCGTAAGAAAGACGGGAAGTTGAGAAACCCCGCTAATGGGTCACAGTGGAGAAAAATCGAGAGAGAGTTCCTAGACTTTGCAGGTGACACGAGGAACTTATGGTTTGGTCAAAGTACAGATGGCATGAATCGTTTTGGGGAGCAGAGTTGCAGTCACAGCAGCTGGCCTGTGACTCTATGTATCTACAACCTTCCTCCTTGGTTGTGCATGAAGCATAAGTTTATTATGATGCCAGTGCTTATCCAAGGCCTGAAGCAACCCGGCAACGACATTGATTGTGTACCTAAGGCCAATAGTTGAAGAAATCTTACAGTTATGGGGAAAACGAGGTGTACGTGTGTGGGATGAGCACAAACATGAGCCATTTGACCTACGAGCGCTGCTTTTTGTAACCATCAATGATTGGCCTGCTCTTAGTAACCTTTCAGGACAGACAAACAAGGGATACAAGGCATGCCCACACTGTTTAGATGATACTGAACCTACATATTTGCATAAATGTAAGAAGGTTGTGTACCTGGGGAATCGTTGATTTCTTCCGATCAATCATCAAGTCAGAAAGAAAGGCAAACATTTCAAAGGTGAGGTAGATTATCGGAAGAAGCCTGACTTCCCTACTGGTGATGATGTATTTGGTATGGTCAAGGACATATAAGTAATCTTTGGAAAGGGTCCTGGCGGTCAACCTGTTCCGAACGACCCCACTACCGGACATGCTCCCATGTGGAAGAAGAAATCTATATTTGGGGAGCTACCCTATTGGAAAGTCCTACGTGTCCGCTCTTCAATCGACGTGATGCATGTGACAAAGAATCTTGTGTGAACCTGCTAGGCTTCCTGGGCGTGTATGGGAAGACAAAAGATACACCAGAAGCACGGGAGGACCAACAACGTACGAAAGACACACAAAACATGCATCCATAGAACAAGATGGATAAAGGGCGTCACTTAAGTCCTGCTAGCTATGCTCTCACGAAAGCAGAGAAGGAAATCTTTTTTGAAGTCCTTTACAGTATCAAGGTGCCGTCTGGATTCTCGTCTAACATAAAGGGGATAATAAATATGGCAGAGAAAAATTCCAAAACCTGAAGTCTCATGACTGTCACGTGATTATGACGCAGTTGCTTCCGATTGCATTGAGGAGGCTTCTACCAGAAAATGTTTGAGTACCCATTATGAAGCTGTGTGCATTCCTCAATGCAATATCTCAGAAGGTGATCAATCAAGATATTCTGACAAGGTTACAAAAGGACGTGGTCCAATGTCTTGTTAGTTTTGAGTTGGTGTTCCCACCATCCTTCTTCAATATTATGATGCATCTCCTGGTTCCCCTAGTCAAAGAGATTTCCATTCTCGGTCCTGTATTTCTACACAATATGTTCCCCTTTGAGAGGTTCATGGGAGTGTCAAACAGATATGTTCATAACCGTGCTAGGCCAGAAGGAAGCATCTCCAAGGGCTATGGAACAGAGGAGGTCATTGAGTTCTGTGTTGACTTTATTCCTAACCTTAAGCCGATTGGTGTTCCTAAATCACGGCATGAGGGGAGACTGAGTGGAAAAGGCACGCTGGGAAAGAAAGCAATGATATGTAGGAATGGGCAATCTTTCACTCAAGCACACTACACGGTTCTACAGAATTCCACCTTGGTAGCTCCGTATATCGTGGAACACAAGAATATTGTACGCTCCAACAACCCGGGAAAGCCAGACTCCTGGATTGGAGATGAACACATGAAGACTTTCGGCAGTTGGTTGTGAACACATCTAATGAATGACACCACTATTGGAGATCAGCTCTACTTGTTGTCTGGGTCACTATGTTCTACTATATTGAATTATGAAGGGTACGAGATAAATGAGAATACATTTCACATGATCGCCCAAGATGAAAAGAGCACCAACCAGAACAGTGGTGTCCGATTTGATGCAACCGACAATAATGGCAAAAAGGACACATACTATGGTTACATAGAGGAGATATGGGAACTTGACTATGGAGTTTCTTTTAAGGTCCCTTTGTTTCGGTGCAAATCGATCAACCTGAATGGAGAAGGGGTAAAGATAGACCAGTTGTACGGAATGACAATAGTAGATCTCAAAAATCTTGGTTACAGAGATGAACCATTTGTGCTAGCCAATGATGTGGCACAGGTTTTCTATGTGAAGGACATGTCCTCCATACCGAAAAAAGAAAAAATAAGCAAACAAATACATCACACAATGAGCCAAAGCATCACATAGTTCTTTCAGGGAAAAGAAATATAGTGGGAGTCGAGGACAAGACAGACATGTCAGAAGATTATAATAAGTCTGATGAAATTGCGCCCTTCACAGTGAAAACTAACCCAAGCATCCCGTTAAGCAAAGAAGATGCTCCATGGTTATGGCCGAAGCGACCATAAATTGGCATAAGAATTTCAAAAACGGTCCGAAAAATGTAAATCCTTCGTGTGGTGTCATATTATATGACATAGTTGCAATGAAAAATACCAAACTTGGTATATTGATTATGTCTCGAAAAAACCTTCACAAAATGACCTATCATGTTCGAGGTTTTATGGCTTTCGATCCAAATGACCAATGTTATGTGCATAATCGAGGCATAGTTTGTGATAATGTGCCCATATTGTGCATGCATGTGCATCTTTGGATGGCTAACAATGTTGCAGGAGGAAGTTTTATTTTTCTTCTCATGGAAAAGCCATTTTCTATTTTCCATGTGCCAAAATCGGGGCGTTTTGTGAAGCAACAACAAATGTTAAATAAAAAAATGGTACTACCCCATTTTTAAAAATACTAGACCACCTTACATGAACAATATCCTAACTAGGGATTTAAAAACCTTTTCGTCCACCCCTGGAGAAAAAGACAAATGTCTACCAAATCGGCAGGAAGTGGGTCCGGTTTGACCTATAGGTACTTGATCTAATGCTCGTGATTTTTTGAAAAAATCACTTTTAGACTCATAATGTGATGTTTCTTTAGAAATCCAATGCAAGTTTTAACGAGGCTCATCCCCTATGTTCATGCCCTCCGTTATGACCATAGTTGGAAACAGGTAAATTTTGAAACGGGCATAAGAAATTCAAAACGGTCCAAAAAATGTAAATCCTTTGCGCGGTGTCATATTATATGAGATAGTTGCAATCAAAAATACCAGACTTGGTATATTGATTATGTCTCGAAAAAACCTTCACAAAATGACCTATCATGTTCGAGGTTTCATGGCTTTCAGTCCAAATGACCAATGTTATGTGCATAATCGAGGCATAGTTTGTGATACTGTGCCCATATTGTGCATGTATGTGCATCTTTGGATGGCTAACAATGTTGTAGGAGGAAGTTTTATTTTTCGTCGCATGGAAAAGCCATTTTCTACTTTCTGAGTGCCAAAATCGGGGCGTTTTGTGAAGCAACACCAAACGTTAAATAAAAAATGGTACCACCCCATTTTTCAAAAATACTAGACCACCTTACATGAACAAAATCCTAACTATGGATTTTAAAACCTTTCCGTCTACCTCTAGAGAAAAAGACAAATGTCTACCAAATCGGTAGGAAGTGGGTCTGGTTTGAGCTATAGGTACATGATCCAATGCTCGTGATTTTTTGAAAAAATCATTTTTAGACTCATAATGTGATGTTTCTTCAGAGATCCAATAAGGTTTGGACGCACTAACCGGTTCACACTGGTTGGAGGCACTAACCGGGACTAAAGATATTTTCTGCCATTTCACACCGCTTACCGCTATGCTTTCCCGCCCTTTTCACCTAACCGGGTCTTTTAGTCCTAGTTGGAGCCACTAACCAGGACTAAAGATATTTCCCGCCATTTCCCATCGCTTCCCGCTTTGTTTTCCCGCCATTTCCCATCGCTTCCCGCTTTGTTTTCCCGCCCTTTACCTCTATATCTAGGCCGACCGTGCCATGGCTATCCACACATCCACACCTTCTTCTCTCAATAATGGACAAAGCATACTGGGCCATTCTCACACTCGAAGAGATCGAGGCATTGTGCGCCTTCAGCTACCCATGCCCGCCGGGCTACCGGGTGCCCACTGATGGGATGTTGAGCGTTGGAGGAGTTCCTGTCCCTCCTGTGCCTCAAGGTTTTGCCCACCAAGCGGCCATCACAAACCACTTCTACCTAGAGGTCACGCTGGAGCAGTGGATGGATCCCCATTGGGATCCCGACAACTACGACACCTGGATTGCCTTTTTCGCTGACCGACACGAAATGGAGCTCGCTAGGTACGTGGGTGACGGCCCGCCCCCGATGAACCACAATGAAACCGGTCATCGCCTTTGGTGGGTGAACCGGACTATCACCAGTGTGATGCGCTACATCGCTGAGGGAGATCATCATCGCCTGCGGTACCCACACTTGCACCCGCCGCAAAGCCACAATAAGGGTGGTTGTGGTGAAGGCCGCGGGCGTAGCGGCATCGTCATACGGGATCCCCCTCCCCCCGCGTCGTGCATCTAAGCCCGGAGTGGCAGGTGCCCCCGGAGTATGTCATGGTTCACGATCCCTAGTCCCCCCTACACAAGTAGGGGAAGGGCTGAGGACCCCCGAAATATGCCATAGCGACAACGACGAAGATGATTTGGATGATGACCCTAAAGCTGTGTACTATAGGGCTAGATATGATTATGACTAAATCCATTGGCTAGGACGAATGGTTCATTTGTGTACCTAAGATTGTCGAGAGATCCACTGTTTTCATTCTGTAATGCATTTTTATTTAAAATGGCTAAATGGAAAATAGTTCAAATAATTATTTTAGGAGATAGAAGATGGTTCTGCATTAGTTATTCAAATTCAAACAGTTTTCATGTTGAAACTATTTTAAAATTCAAACACTTTTCATGTGGAAAGTGTTTTCAAATTCAAATTTAAACCATTTCAAATTTAATAGTTCGAATAATTATTTTATAAGACAGAAAGTTTTTTCAAATTTAAATCATTTCAAATGTGAACACCTAAATAAGAAATAAGAAATTAGGCGGGAACCAAAATGGTTCTGAAAAACTTTTGAAAAAAGGACTTTTAGTCCCGGTTGGAGCCACCAACTGGGACTAAAGGTCCTCTGCGCACCCCTATAGTGGACCTCATACGTCCGGGTTGGTGTCTCCAACCGGGGCGTATGCTCTGGCCTTTCGTCCCCATTGCAGCCACCAACCGAGATGTATGACCTTTTCGTCCCGGTTGGTAGCTCCAAGCAGGACGAATGGTCCTCCCATATATAACGCGTGTCGTTCCTCTCCTTTCCCATCACGCATTCTACTAAGTTCTGGCCCCGACGACGCGCGCCACCCCGATCCCCGACGCACGCCGGCAGGCTGCCCGAGCTCACCATCCGCCGCGGTTGCCCCGGTTGCCACCGCCTTCGTCCGTAGCCACCGCCCGCCACCACAAGACCGCACGCCACCATCGGACCGCCGCCTCCGCGTCCCCTCATCCTCAGCCTCTCCACACAGGTCATAGGTGCTCCGCCGCCACAGACAGCCACTGCCTCCAGCTCTCTCTGTTTATTAATTAGTTTACGGTAATTAGTTATTACTTAGGGTTGGTTGTTCATTAGTAATTAGCTAGGGTTAGTTTTTAATTAGTTATTAGCTAGGGTTAGTTATTAATTAGTTATTTGCTAGGGTTAATTGTTAATTAGTTATTAGCTAGGGTTAGTTGTTAATTAGCTAGGGGTGTGGGATGTGGGCGAGGGCGCTCGCAGAGCTCGCAGGGACGTCAAGGCCATGGCGAGCGGCTCAGGGGAGCCGGCCGGCTCGAGCAGGGGATTTTTTTTGTCTTTATTATTATGTGTTGATTAGTATTTTTAGTATTTGTATTTATTATTATGTCTTTTTAGTATTTGTATTAGTATTAATAGTAGTATTTGTAGTAGTAGAGTATTACTACTAGTATTATATTACTAGTACTATAATATTATTAATATTTGTAGTAGTAGTAATAAGTAGTAGTAGTATAGTGGTAGTTGTAGAGTATCATTATTAGTATTAGTAGCAATATAGTGATAGTAGTAGTGGTATTGGTAGTGGTAGTATTAGTATAGTGGTCGTGGTAGTGGCTCGCGACGATGATGCGGAGTCAGAGACGAAGGTTCACGATGACACTTCTTCCTAGCGTCGGTTGGCTCCGGGACAGGATTATGTTGCATTATTATTACTCCTGAAATGTTTTCTATGTTTAAATGAGTTTGTACATGGTCGTTATTGCTAATGAGCATTGGAGTTACACGATCCCGCTGGCGTTTGAGGTTAGGGACGGGCGCGGCAACGCGCGCCATATATTAGGGTTTCTTCGAATTATGGTTTACATCCCTAGCCCGTAAACCACACCTACCTAACCTCCTCGCTTGGCCGCTTCGACTCATCCGCTTTTCCCCTTTTGCAGAAATATGGAACCCAGAGACGAAGAAAAGGAATGGTGCTTGAGGATATGATCAACGAGGGAGGACATATTGATAACGATGTCACCTCGCTATATCTGAACAACTCCGGTTTGGGAGATTCGGGTTTCGACCGAACAGACGGCTCCGGTGTGGGAGAAGCCGGCAAGGGAGAAGCCGGCAAGAGAGAAGTCGTCGAGGGAGAAGCTGGCGAGGTGCATATATATATTAATTAATTAAGCCTTTGTTGTCTATATACATATATATTAATGCTCTTTCTTCTTTTAACCCTCCGGATCAAGCAAATCTTCTGCAAAGAATAAACGAGGCCCAACCAAAAAGTTGGGAGACCTTGAAAAGTACAGGATCGACGAAATCGCTCTAGACGGCGAACCGAAGGCTCCCACTTATGCTGCAAATAAATTTATAAGGCAATGCGGAGTTATTGTTAGGGACTACGTCCCGATCACCGTCAAAGAATGGAATAGGTCGTCAAAGAATCCAGAGGCTCTATATGTCAGTGACTTAGTCAAAGACACTATTTGGAAAAAGCTTATGGTTAATTTCACCCTACCGACGTTAAAGGTGTATCCAGATGACTACGCTCCAGATGAGGAGATTCCAACTCAGGAGGAACTACAGAAACACATGGAGCAAGCCATCAAGGAGTACGCTCTTAAGAAGATGGCCCAGCAATTCAACAACTGGAAGAAAAGATTGCACCTTGACTTTGTCGTGAAAGAGAAGACTCCGGATTTCACTACTGGAGCGTACGAGAAGATAAAAGACCACTAGGCTGATTTTGTGGCGTACAAGACATCGGCGCTAGCTAAGAAAAGGTCTGAAATGAATAAGCAAATGCTGCTAAAAAGCAGTATCACCATACTATGGGGCAAGGTGGCTACAAGGCTAACAAGCCTAAGTGGGAGAAACTTAGTCCGACCTAATGTCTAAAGGGATCACCCCAGAGCCATACAATTGGATCGAACGGGTAAAGAATTGGTTTTACGGGCACGGGGGCACGTTGGACTCAGAAGGGAGTCCATATATAACATAAGACATAAAGAAACTCCCATACCCATCGAAGACATTAGAAATGCAGTAAAGGATGTTGAAGATGGGGAGTTCATTCCCGATTGAGAGAATGACGAGCTCGCACTCGCCCTTGGGAACAAGGAACACGAGGGACGAACATGAGGCACAGAAGGCTCCAAACCATGCAACCTTGGTTTTGCTGACCATAGGAAGAAATATCTCGATAGAAGTCGTCAAAGGAGAAAGGATAGGGAGGAACTTGAAGTAATAAAGCAGAAAGACCGGATGCGCGAAATAGAATAACAATTAAAGCAGCATCAGAATCAACTTGACAAACCTAGCCAGCAAGCTACCGGCCCATCTCAGGGGCACATGGTAGACGAAGTTGCCTTTGATGCTACTGGCCCATCCACTAATCAAAAAAGCAGCATGGCTTCCACGGAGCTCCCTGGTGATGATGCACCAGCGATGGCTCCTCTTCGCTACCTAGTGGATGATATCATGGAGATGACACATTGTGAGCTGCATGTGAAAGTTGCCAACATAACCATGAAGGTGTTGGTCGGCTATGCCTTACCATTAGTTGGACCGGTACCAACTTACCATTGTTGTCCGGTTCCACAGGGCTACGCTATTGCCGAGGTGGATGAAGTTATGGATGGATTCGTGCAACTCAAGCTTGACTACCCTTCAGGTGAAGGGGATGTTTCTAAGCTGGGAGAAGAAAAAACATGACCATTCTATGGCGAAAGGAACACATCGTGCTTTCAAATCGGACGCCAAGGCCATCCACTCCTCAGAGCACAACTCCATCTTCATCACAACCTCACCCGTCTCCAGCGCATCATCCGTCTTTGCAGTCGCCGCGACAGGCACCGTCTCCACCACCGTGTCAGCCGTCTCCAGCACGGCCGTCTTCGCCGCCGCGTCAGCCGTCTCAGCCCCTCCCAAAAGTACAAAAGGGTCAGGGCCAAAAGCGAAAGAGTAACCGATCACCGAAGCGTTAACTAGAGCCCCTCCCAAAACTACCAAAGGTTGCTCCCAAGAGAGCTTACGACTATACTTAAGAGTAGAATGTGGTGATCGCAAAGGCCCAAATGTAACAGTGGTTTGATAGCCTCAAGTGGACAAAAGAGCCATAGTTCCCCAGCACTAAAGAAGAAAAAGCCAAAGTGCAAAAAATGTTGAAGACCCTTCATCAATCCGAGCCAATGCTCTCATCAGACTATGACCGCTCTATTGTCAAGTCACATCAGTCAATGGTGCGGTCGAAGAGCACTAGTGCAAGCAGGAATTCAGTTCCCCAGCTTGGTTTACAGAAAAACAAGGAATGCCCCCCGCTCAAAGTGATTTCCGATACCATGGTGGAGTCGAGCAAAGCTACGAACGAGCAATATGATCCAGAAATGGTTGCACTGTATGGAGAAGTGGCCGTTGCTCAAGGTATGACTATTGTTCAGTACTTAGACTAGTTAGATTTCCCCGTGGCTGAGGAAGCATACAAATACGAGTACGGGAAACCTCTCGTCATACCTGACGACGTCAAGTATCTACCAACAAAAACATGAAGATTGCATAATTGGTACATTAAATCCACAAAGGAAGGGGCAAACTCGATAGTGATCGGAGTTCGAAACGAGTATTACGGGTATGGAGATGCCCAACTACTGATTGAATTTCCTGAACCAGATTAGTTTTTCAATCAAGACACCCTCGACAAATTGATCATCGGTGCCTACTGTCTATAAGTATTATTTCTCTAATAATTAAGTCTCTAGTTATCTCACCTCATTTATATCGCATGTATAATCATACTCGTTATATTATGCAAACTGAAGATTCTCGAATGCAGAAGAGGACAGATCTATGGCATTGGGTTCATTGACCCATATTGGGTTCATGAAATTACTATGAAACTTTATCCCAAGGACACAGAGGATAAAATCGTAATTGCTCTAAGGTTTCAAGAAACTAAAAGGGAAATATTATTACCTTACAACTTCTAGTGAGTGTTATTGTCTTGTACACATTCTATTTCGCTTACTCGATGTTAAGTGTATAATTGATGAGTTATGCATGTGCAGCTTCCATTATATTCTGCTAATCATTCAACCTGACAATGGAGTAGTACAAGTCATGGACTCTAAACGTAAACCCCTTAAGAAGTGGGCCCCCATGCAGGACATGCTTCAGCGGTAATTTCAGTCATTATGAAACTATATCAGCAACTTTCGTTCATTTACTTATATCAAGTAATTAATAACTCATTTCATTCATTTTCTTTGCCGGGCAGCACTTGGAAACGGTTGACCAACAAGGCTAAGGGTGCCTGGAAAGAGAACCTTACATTTAAACCACTAAATGTAAGTACTACTAGCTAGATATGCGCATCTCTTTGATTCTAGTTTCGATACCATTATCATGCTTAGTTATTATTATTTTGATTGAACATTGTTCTCGTAAAGTGTCTAGGGCATCCAGACGGAAATAACTTATGTGGATACTATGTCTGCGAGTTCATTCGTCAGACGACCTATGAGAAGGGCAGAAACTTAGAACAACTTCAAGTATGTAAACAATATTCAGAAATTTGTTTTATTACCATCATTTTTGTTTAGTTTCATTCATATATGTTCACTCATTCTTTTAAATTAGATCGAACGGTTGTAGGACAATCTACTACCAAAGGATCGCATACAAGCAATCTAAGAGCAAATTGCCGGATTCTTAGATGCAGAGGTCCTAGATCCAAAAGGAGAATACTATCGGTAGATGATGATAATGTAATAGGGATCATAAATGCATGTATATAATATATTCGATACTTGTTGTGTAATATAATCGAGAGATTTTTGTAATATAATGGTTCCCTTAAGGTAATATAATCGAGGGCTCAAATCCGCACCATGCCTCCGTGCGAATCCACTTTCGGTAACATCAACCTCGCACCATCTACTATATATGAGGACGAGCATTCCTCACAACATAGTGCTAGGGTAAGTGTCACAAAATAAATGCTGCCCAAAACACAAATAGGAAATAGATAATGGGGAAACAAAATAAATGAAAAATATACAAAAAAAATCTCTGCCCAAGACGCTGTCGCGGCAGAGACGCATAGATCCCGGTTCATATTACGAACCGAGACAAATGCCCCTCCCCCTAGCGACAACGATAGGCCACGTGGACCGCCGTTTTGTCCAGGTTCGTAGCCCAACCAGGACAAAAGATTTGGGGCTTTAGTCCCAATTGCCCCATCCCGGTGGGCAATCGGGACTAAAGCCCCTTAAAAACCAGGACAAAAGGCCATGTTTCTACTAGTGTAGAGTTAGGCTATTAGCACATGCAAAGTACACATACACATACACATACACATTCATGGAAAATTTAGGATGAACACATCTGGTGTATGCGATAATGAGCAGCATCTAGTTCCAGGGTCATGCATTTCACTGGTGGAAAAATGGCCTCTAGTCCCGGTTCATAAGGGCCATTAGTCCCGGTTCCCAAACCAGGACCAATCACTCGGGACTAATGTTGGTCCCGGTTCGCGCATGAACCGGGACCAATGGGTCTCCACGTGGGCGGGCACGCGACGAGGGGGGGTTGGATCATTGGTCCCGGTTCGTGGAACAAACCGGGACCAATGGGTCTCCACGTGCCAGCGCGAGAGACAGGCGGGGGTGGATCATTGGTCCCGGTTCTTGGTACGGTAGGGTTTTGTGCCACAGCAGGGTTTTGTGCCGCGACAGGATTTTCGGGCTATTTTTCTGCCACGGCAGGATTTTTTATCAGTTTAATGGTACTACATATATACAGCAATAATGAAACCACGATATATATATTACACATCATGCATGATCACAAATATATTATACACCGTCTCATCCGTCTTCTTGGTCGAAACATATTATAATTACAAACGATACTCTCACACGAATTTGATCTAATTTACATCTTCTTTTTTACACTTCACCCTTCCAAATGAAGCGGGTAATAGTATTCTCCTTTCAGATCTATGACTTGTTCTAACAAGAATCTGGCAATTTCCTCTTGAATTGCTTGAACGCATTCTTGTGATAGAAGACCGTCCCGCATCCGTTTGATCTAATATAAAAAAGGGGATCAATATATATGAATGAAACTAAACACAATTGGTGGCAATAAAATAAAGTTGTGATTATTGTTTATCGTACTTCTATTTTTTTGATGTTCCAGTCTGCGCCCTTCTCTTTGGTCGTCTAGCGAATGAACTCGCAGACATAGTATCCACATAAGTTATTCCCTGCTTCCTGCCTCAAGAACTTTACGAGAACGGAGTTCAATCAAAATAATAATCAAGCATGATAATGGTGGTATTGAAACTAGAATCAAAGAGATGTGTGGATCTAGCAAGTAGTACTTACAGTAAATGGTTGAAATGTAAGCGCTGGCTTCCAAACACCCATAGTTTTGGCGGTGAACCGTTTCCAAGCCTTCTGGAGGCATTCCTGCATGTCCGCCCACTTTTATAATGGTGTGCGTTTCGAGTCCAGGACTTTTACTACTCCGATGTCAACAACAATGATTAACAGAATATAGTGGAAGTTGGACACACTAACAAAATATAACACGAGTCAATTATAGGCTTAACATCGAGTAAGCGAAAATAGAATATGTACAAGACAGTAACACTCACCCAACATTGTAAGGAAATAGTATTTCCCTTCTGTTGGTGAAATGCTTCAACGCTTGGAACAAGTTATCCTCTGTCTCTTTGGGTTTTGTTTTTAGAGTAACATCATGAACAAAATTACAGTCAACAAACCCATGGTCATAGATTTGTCCTTTGTTGCATTCGAGAATCTTCATTCTGCATATATAATTAGTATAGTGATGAGTAAGATTATACAAGCAACGAATGAGCTGAGCTAGAAAGACTTAATTACAGAAATTAATAATACTTACAAACAATAGGCACTAACGGTAGTTTTGTCGAGGGCGTCTTGATGGTAAAACTGAAATAATTCTGGAAATTCGATCAGTAGGAAGCCATCTCCATGACCGTAATGGTGGTGTTTATATGCAGCATAGATCCAGTTTTTGGAATCAACACAGGCTTGGATGTACTAGTTATGCAATCTTTGCATTTTTGTTGGTAGATCTTTGACTAACTTGGGTTTGATGAGAGGAGCCCCGTACTGGTACACGTATGCTGTTTCTTGGTACCCCTCGAACTCATCCATACGGCTCATGTACTCAGTAGTAGATAGTCTATATAATTGGTCCTTTTCTCCGCACAGTCGAACAAACTCCGGATCAATGTTCAAATCATGCCGCTCCTGGGCTCTCCACTCATTGGTATTATACACTTTGAGCGGTTCGATCGATTGATTTTTCTATTGTCCGAGCTGGGCAACTTCTTTCCCGACTCTCCAATCTTTTGCCTCAGCCGACTTGGTAATAGAGCGATTATAGTCTGATGTGAGTGCTATGGGTTGGTGATGCTGAATCTTAAGTGCGGCTGCTTTGGCTTTATCTTCTGCGGTGACCAGGAAATATGCCTCTATCAGCTATTTCTTGTTAGCCTTGTCAATCTTCCAGTTTTCATAATGGGCAGCTGTGGCCGCATCAGTTTCCTCATCTGTCTTCTCGCAAGGTAGCTTCATCATATTCTGATGAGGTACTTTTGGGAGGGGCGATAGCTTATGTTTCGGTGATCGGAACGTGCTCTTGGTGTTGCTGGTGGTGTTTCCCCCCTTAGTATACTTCTGCTTTTCTCTCTAAGGCTCAGGGAGAGACGGACGGGCGGTGAGACGAGGCAGGCGAGGCAGCGATGGAGACAGTTAGCTGAGTGGTGAGGCGGTGAAAGGCGGCCGTGTCTTTGGAGAATGGTGAGGTGGCAGCGAAGGTGGATTGCTACTCTGAGGAGTGGGTGGCCTTGGCGGCACATAATTTGGAAGCATGATACGCTCCTTTGGCCATAGAATAGTCCCCCATTTGGCTTCTCCTAGTTGAGTCAGCTCCATATCTTCCCCTGCAGGGTGGTCTGGCTTCAGCTCCTCAAAACCTTCCTTCACCTCATCCACCATGACGATAGCGTACCCTTTTGGAACCGGTCTGCAATGCCAAGTTGGGTTAGGCGCAATTGGTACCGCCATGCCGACCGCCGCCGTCACCCTTAAGTTCATAACCTGCACCTTTAGCTCACAAGCTGTGGTCTCCATGATATCATCCACTGGGTAGCGTTTAGCAGGAGATGTCGTCGGTGCATCATCATCAACATCATGGAGCTGCGTGGAAGCGACGGTGCTTTTCTTATTCGATAGGGCGCTAGTACCCTGGAATGCAGCTTCTACCATGTGCCGCTGAGATTGGCCGCTAGTACCATGCTGGCTAAGTCTGTCGAGTTGATCCTGGTGCCGCTTTAATGCTTCTTCTACATTACGCAGTCGGTCTGCAGCGGCCGCTTTCTTAGTTGCCTCCCTTTCCTTTCTCCTCTGATGTCTTTTATCGGGATATATCTTCATTTCCGGGGGGAAGGCAACCTTCCACGGCTTGGATCCTGGTGTGCCTCGTGCTCGTCCGTCGTGTTCAGGATTTTTAAGGGCGCGTGTGAGCTCGTCGTTCTCTCTATCAGGGACGAACCGTCCCGCTGCAACATCATCTACTGCATTTCTAATATCGTCGATGGGCAGTAGGGGATCATCTTTGTGTTTCTGATTATATATTGCCCTCCCTTCTTTGTCCAACGTGCCCCCATGGACGTAAAACCAGTTTCTCGCCCGTGGTGTCCATGTTGTGGGCTCTGGTTTGATCCCGGTAGCTATGTAATTGACCTCAAGTGCATCCTACTTAGGCATGCAACCGGCGTAGCCAGCAGGCCCCAAGTTATGATGGTATAGTTTTTTAGCTGCGTTCTCCGTATTTATTCTAGACCTTTCCTTAGCTTTCTCCGATGTCTTGTACTTCACAAAATCCTCCCACTAGTGTCTTAACTTAGCATAGCCTCCTTGAGTGAAATCCGGAGTCTTCTCTACATTGACAAAGTTATTGTACAGTTTCTTCTTCCAGTTCTTGAATGCATCGGCCATCTTGCTAAGAGCAAACTTCTTGACTCTTTGCACAAGCTCCATTCTTGCTCTCTCCTCCTCATCTGGATTCACATCTGGCATCGGCAGGAGGAAATTAATCATGAGCTTGTCAAAAGGCTTATCTTTGGCGGCGTCACCGACATACAGGACTCCACCGCCGCTTGGCCGATTCCATTCTTAAACGGTGATCGGGATGTAGTCCCTCGCAAGAACTCTGCATTGCTTGACAAATTTTCTTGCGACATCGACGGGAGCTTGCGGTTCGCCATCTACACTGACCACGTCGATCCTATACCTCATAGTGTCATCCAACTTTTTTGTTGGGCCTCATTTCATTATTATAGAAGAAGTTCTCGATCCGGAGGGCTAAAAGAAGAAAGAGTGTGAATATATGCATGTATATATATAGACAACAACATTTTAATTATAAAAATACATATATACACCTCGCCGGTGTTTGCGAGATTTAAGGTTCCGCCGGAGCCGTCGCCTTCTTCCTCATTGGCTTCTCCCCTATCCCAGGCTTCGGCTTCTACCTCACCGGAGTTGTCTCCTCGGTTGAGAGACTCATCTCCCTGACCGGAATCGTTCAGAAACTCACTGGTGACATCGATATCGATATCTTCATTTTCGTAGATCATTCCTTGGAGGATGTTTTCCTGATGTGTTGGATCCATAGTATCTGCAAAGATGACGTTCTGGAATTACATATTAAGTTTATGACAAGAAAGGGGAAACAACAATCAACACATGGCATCGATGATGATATGACAAGTTAAACAGAGTTGAAATTTAACCCTAAGGCATGCTTGGCAATTTAAGTGGGATCCGAAGGGTCCAAACCCTAGTACAGGAGAGACCCCGAAATCAACTACGAGGGGTTGATTTCATTCTCTTATTAAACTTGTTATTAAAGTTGTTAAACAATGCATGATTATGAGTCTATTGTGTAGATCTCATTTCTCTGAATATTTTGATATATTATACATATTTTTTGACTTAGAAATAATTAGTTATTGAATTTATAAGATTAAACTCTTTTCTGAAATTATTTAAACAATTATTAAACTTTTACCGCGTCATTATGATGTCAGCTCGGGATGGGTTTTTTTTTCTCCATGGCTAAACTAGCCACAGAGACTGACGCGAGGGGCCCAAGCCACCTCAGATGCCACGCTGGCGGGGCTTGGTCAGCGCCCACGTCAGGCACACGCGACGCCACGTCAATTCCACAATGGCGCCACGTAGCCTCGCCGGCGAACTGCCAGGCGGTGGTGGAAGACGGCGGAGAGAAGCCCGCAGGGTGACGCGACTAGGACGGTTTGAACCAGCACGATGCATGCTACCTAAAACGGGTGGCGCCGCTATGGGAGGTGCGCCGGAGCAAGGTGTTTGACGGTGGCCGGCGGACGGCAGCAGCAGGTGCTTGTGGGAAGGACGATACAGTGAGCGAGGGAGATGTAGGAGTGGTGCTGGAGCACCAGTGGCTCACCAGGAGGCCGATGGAGGCTGTGGCGAGGCCGGAGGAGGCCGGGCGCTTCCGGAATCAGTGGAGAACGCGGCAGCTGGAGTCAGGGATGGTGGGGTCGATTGTAGTGAGGCGGAGCTTCCTTGCCTGCTCGTGGCGGCGGACAGTGGTGCTCGGTGATGGGCGTCGACAACATGAAGCGGCCACTCTGGATTTGGGCAGCCTGACGGCGTGATTTTGCTCCGCCACAAATTTTCCTTAGCCACGCGTCGATGTGCTCTGTGAATTGGGGGAGTTGGGGAGGAGGAAGGGCCGGGGCTGTTAACTGTACAGACCATTGGTCCCGGGTCGTCCCAATAACCGGGACCAAAGGACCAACGGTCCCGGTTGGTGGGACGAACCGGGACCAATGGTCTGTCCTTTGGTCCCGGTTCGTCCCACCAACCGGGACCAAAGGCCTGTTGATCAGCGCGCGCACCCAGGGATCATTGGTCCCGGTTGGTGGGACGAACCGGGATCGTTGACCCTTTTTTCAGATTTTGGCAAACCTTTTGGTCTTCTCGCCATTTTCAAATTTGTTTTCTTCTTTAATTAATAAGGTGTTTCAATTTAAGATGATTATTTATTTGGACTTTCAAAAAACTTTTAACACGAAAAGTGCTTCAATTTAAATAACTAATGAAAAACCATTTTTTGTTTTCAAATATTTTTATTTGAACTATACAATTTTACTATTTTCAATTAAAATTGCATTAACAAATATTTATTACATAATTTGGAATTTCAAAAAACTTTTAACAGGAAAAGTGCTTCAATTTAAATAACTAATCAAAATCCATTTTTTGTTTTCAAATATTTTTATTTGAACTATACAATTTTACTATTTTCAAATAAATTGCATTACAAAATATTTGTTGCATAATTTGGAATTTCAAAAAACTTTCAACAGGAAAAGTGCTTCAATTTAAATAACTAATCAAAAACCATTTTCTGTTTTTGAAATATTTTTATTTGAACTATACAATTTTACTATTTTCAATTAAAATTGCATTAACAAATATTTATTACATAATTTGAAATTTCAAAAAACTTTTATCAGGAAAAGTGCTTCAATTTAAATAACTAATCAAAACCATTTTCTGTTTTCAAATATGTTTATTTGAACTATACAATTTTACTATTTTCAATTAAAATTGCATTACAAATATTTATTGCATAATTTGGAATTTCAAAAAACTTTCAACAGGAAAAGTGCTTCAATTTCAATAACTAATAAAAAACCATTTTCTGTTTTCAAATATTTTTATTTGAACTATACAATTTTACTATTTTCAATTAAAATTGCATTATCAAATATTTATTACATAATTTGGAATTTCAAAAAACTTTTAACAGGAAAAGTGCTTCAATTTAAATAACTAATCAAAAACCATTTTGTGTTTTCAAATATTTTTATTTGAACTATACAATTTTGAACAGGAAAAGTGCTTCATGCCCGCCGTTTTGAATATAGTTTGAAACGGGCATAAGAAATTCAAAAATGATCGAAACAATGTGAAACCTTCGCGTGGTGTCATATTATGTGTCATAGTTGCAAGGAAAAAAATTGAACTTGAAAAATTGCAAACATCATAAAAAAATCCTTCACAAAATGACCTATCATGTTCGAGGTTGCATGGCATTTAGGTCAAACCACCAATGTTATGGCTAGAATCAGGGCATAGTTTGTGATAATGTGCCCATATTGTGCACAGATGTGCATCTTGGGATGGCTTACAATGTTGCAGGAGGAAGTTTTCCTTTTCGACGCACGAAAAAGCCAATTTCCATTTTTGACGTGCCGAGATCGCGGTGTTCTGTGAAGCAACCACCAAATTAATGTTTGGCATTGGTACCAACCCATTTTTCAAAAATACTAGACCACCTTATATGGACAATTTCCCAACCGGTGTATCTGGAACCTTTATGTCCATCCCTCATGAAAAAGACAAATTCTTGCCGAATCGGTAGGAGGTTGCCAAGATTTGAACTACAAGTACATGATATAATGCTTGTGAATTTTTAAAAAATCATTTATAGGTTCACAACATGCTATTTCATCAGATATCCACTTCAAGTTCAGCGAGGCTCAGCCCCGGACTAAGAAACTTCATGCCCGCTGTTTTGAATATAGTTTGAAACGGGCATAAGAAATTCGAAAATGATCGAAACAATGTGAAACCTTTGCGTGGTGTCATATTATGTGTCACAGTTGCAAGGAAAAATATTGAACTTGAAAAATTGCAAACATCATAAAAAATCCTTCATAAAATGACCTATCATGTTCGAGGTTTCATGGCATTTAGGTCAAACCACCAATGTTATGGCTAGAATCAGGGCATAGTTTGTGATAATGTGCCCATATTGTGCACACATGTGCATCTTGGGATGGCTTACGATGTTGCAGGAGGAAGTTTTCCCTTTTGATGCATGAAAAAACCAATTTCCATTTTTCGTGCGTGGGTGCAACCGAGACTAACGCTTTAGTCCCGACTGGTGGGTGCAACCAAGACTAAAGCTATCAGTGGGATAAGGACGTGTGGGTAACCTTTAGTCCTGGCTGGTGGGTGCAACCGAGACTAAAGCTGTCGGTGGGATAAGGACGCATGGGTAACCTTTAGTCTCGGCTGGTGGGTGCAACCGAGACTAAAGATGTCGGCGGGATAAGGATGTGTGGGTGGACGCACTGCTCGATGAGATAAAGCATGTAGCGCCGGCATACGGAGGAACAAGACAAAGTAGAAGCGGCGCCGTGCCTATAATAGGACCATCGATACGCCATGGCAAGCAGCTCAACAAGCCAACATAGGTAGAGAGAGTTTCATCCCCATGGATGGAGGGTTGGGAAATCTCCCGTGGCGGAGCTTCTCGAAGATGTCATTGGTGCACACGCCCTACGGCATCTTCGGAAGCTCCGCCAAATTTTTCCCGAAGCCCGTGAAAGACTCCATCTCCTCTAACAGTGTTGGGGAAAGGGTTGGGAAATCTCCCGTGGCGGAGCTTCTCGAAGATGACGTTGGTGCACACGCCCTATGGCATCTTCGGAAGCTACGCCTCGGAAAAATTTCCGTACAAGCCCGTGAAAGACTCCATCTCCTATAACAGTGTTGGGGAAAGGGTTGGGAAATCTCCCGTGGCGGAGCTTCTCGAAGATGTCGTTGGTGCACACGCCCAACGACATCTTGAACGCCCCGTAAAAAACCGCAAGCCCATGAAAGTCTCCATCTCCTCTAACAGTGTTGGGGAAAGGGTTGGGAAATCTCCCGTGGCGGAGCTTCACAAAATGACCTATCATCTTCGAGGTTCTCATATAAAGTTTTCATACATCACATAAAGTTTCCATACACTACATAGATTTACATAGGGTTTAGGGTTTAGGGTATGAATCCTTTGTCGCATATGTCGATCACTTGCCTATGATCGCTTCTTAGGCCGTAATCATGGAGCATCTTCTTTGCTTAACGGGATGCTTGGGTCAGTTTTCACGTGAAGGGCAGAATTTCATCAAACTTATCATAATCTGCTGACATGTCTGTCTTGTCCTCGACTCCCGTGATGTTTCTTTTCCCTGAAAGAACTATGTGACGCCTAGGCTCATCGTCTGATGTATTCGTATCCTTATTTTTTCTTTTTTGGTCTAGAGGACATGTTCTTCACATAAGAAACCTGAGCCACATCATTGGCTACGACGAATGGTTCGTCTCTGTAACCAAGATTCTTGAGATCCACTGTTGTCATTCCGTACACCTGGTCTACCTTTACCCCTGCTCCATTCATGTTGACCCAACTACACCAAAACAAAGGGACCTTAAAAGTAGGTCCATAGTCAAGTTCCCATATCTCTTCTATGTAACCATAGTATGTGTCCTTTTTCCCATTCTCGCATGTTGCATTAAATCGGACACCACTGTTTTGGTTGGTGCTCTTTTTATCTTGGGCAATCGTGTAAAATGTATTTCCATTTGTCTCGTACCCTTGGAAAGTCAATACAGCCGCAGATGGTGTCGCGACCAACAAGTAGAGCTGATCTCCAATAGTGGCGTCATTCATGAGATGTAATTGCAACCAAGTGCCGAAAGTCTCCATGTGATTTTCCTTAATCCAGTAGTCATCTTTCCCCAAGAACTTGGAGCGTACAACATTCATGTGTTACTCGATATACGGAGCCACGAAGGTAGAACTTTGGAGAACTATGTAGTGTGCTTGATTCAAGGAATGTCTGTCCCTAAATATCATTGCTTTCTTTCCTAGCGTGCCTTTTCCACTCAGTCTCCCCTCATACCGTGATTCAGGAACACCAATCGGCTTAAGGTCAGGAAGAAAGTCTACACATAACCCAATGACCTCCTCTGTTCCATAGCCCTTGGAGATGCTTCCTTCTAGCCTAGCATGGTTATGAACATATTTCTTTAAGACTCCCATGAACCTCTCGAAGGGGAACATATTGTGCAGAAATACAGGACCGAGAATGGATATCTCTTCGACTAGGTGAACTAAGAGATGCGTCATAATATTGAAGAAGGGCGGGGGGAACACCAACTCAAAACTGACAAGACATTGGACCACATCCTTCTGTAGCCTTTCCAGACATTCTCGATTGATTACCTTCTGAGATATTGCATTGAGGAATGCACATAGCTTCACAAGGGCTAATCGAACATTTTCCGGTAGAAGCCCCCTCAATGCAACCGGAAGCAACTATGTCATAATCACGTGGCAATCATGAGACTTCAGGTTCTGAAATTTTTTCTCTGCCATATTTATTATTCCCTTTATATTTGACGAGAAGCCAGCCGGGACCTTGATACTATAAAGGACTTCAAAAAAGATTTCCTTCTCTGCTTTGGTAAGAGCGTAGCTGCTTAAGTATTCACGTCCTTTATCAGTATGCTTGTTGTATGGGTCTTTGATACGTTGTTGGTCCTCCCGTGCTTCTGGTGTATCTTTTGTCTTCCCATACACGCCCAGGAATCCTAGCATGTTCACGCAAAGATTCTTTGTCACGTGCATCACGTCGATTGAAGAACGGACCTCTAGGTCTTTCCAATACTCAAGCTCCCAAAATATAGATTTCTTTTTCCACATGGCCGTGTGTCCGGTAATGGGGTCTTTTAGAACAGATTGACCGCCAGGACCCTTTCCAAAGATTACTTCTAGGTCCTTCACCATACCAAATACATCAGCACCTTTAGGGAGCTTAGGCTTCTTCTGGTAATCTGCCTCACCACTGAAATACTTGCCTTTCTTTCTTACTTGATGATTGGTCGGAAGAAATTTACGACACCCCAGGTACACAACCTTCTTACATTTATCCAAATATGTACCTTTAGTCTTATGTAAACAATGCGTGCATGCATTGTATCCCTTGTTTGACTGTCCTGAAATGTTACTAAGAGCAGGCCAATCATTGATGGTTACGAACAACAACACTCGTAGGTCAAATGGCTCCTGTTTGTGCTCATCCCACACCTTTACACCTGGTTACGCCCCTGGCGCTAAAGTTCATCGACTAATGGCCTTAGGTACACATCAATGTTGTTGCCGGGTTGCTTCGGTCCTTGAATGAGCACTGGCATCATAATGAACTTCCGCTTCATGCACAACCAAGGAGGAAGGTTGTAGATACATAGAGTCACTGGCCAGGTGTTGTGACTACAACTCTGCTCCCCAAAATGATTCATGCCGTCTGTACTTAGACCAAACCATAAGTTCCTCGCGTCACCTGCAAAGTTCGAGTACTTTCTCTTGATGTTTCTCCACTGCGACCCATCGGCGGGGTGTCTCAGTTTCCCGTCTTTCTTACGCTCTTCTTTGTGCCATCACAACAACTTGGCATGCTCTTTATTTCTGAATAGACGTTTCAACCGTGGTATTATCGGAGCATACCACATAACCTTAGCAGGAACCCTCTTCCTAGAGGGCTCGTCATCGCCCTCAACATCACCGGGGTCATCTTGTCTGATCTTGTATCGACATGCAGTGCTTACCGGGCATTTATCCATATTCTCGTACTTCTCACCGCGGTATAGGATACAGTCATTAATGCATGCATGTATCTTCTCCACATCTAATCCTAGAGGGCAGATAGTCTTCTTTGCTTCGTACGTTGTCTCGGGCAGCTCGTTATCCTTTGGAAACTCCGGCTTCATTATTTTCAGTAACTTCTCAAATCCCTTGTCAGATAAGCCAGTCTCTGCCTTCCATTTCAGCAGTTCAAGTGTGGTACCGAGCTTTGTGCTGCCATCTTCGCAATTTGGGTACAACAACTTTTTGTGATCCTTTTGCATGGCCTCCAACTTAAGCTTCTCCCTTTCTGTATCACATTGTTGCTTTGCATCAGAAATGACCCGACCAAGACCATCAGCGGGTCATCCGATGCCCGTTGTTCTTCTTCCTTGCCGCCTCCCTCTTCTTCATTGTCTTCCATTGCAGTATCACCGTATTCTTCAGGGGATATAGGATAGTTGTCATCATCCTCCTCTTCTTCATTTTCTTCTAGCCTAACCCCTCTTTCTCCGTGCATGGCCCAACAATAATATCCGGGCAGGAAACCTCTCCGAAGCAGATGGCTTTGAAGGATTCTCGGGGCAGAGTGCTCCGCCACGTTCCGACAGTCGACGCAGGGACAAGGCATAAAATTATCCACTTTGTTTGCCTGAGCCAAATCGATAAATTTATGAAGGCCTGTAATAAAATCGGAATCACGTCGCTCGCCATACATCCATCGCATCCGTGCATCGATCTGCGTCATAATAATTAACCATTACAATAACATCGTGAATAGTAAAATGACCACCCTACATGGACACATGCAATATTTTTGTATCAGTTACAGATAAAGAAGATAAGGTTGCTAACCTCAGCCGAGGATATCGTGTTGTGCGAACTAAAGTGTGGCTTGGACATTATGTCGAACACCTTGTGTGCAATCAAAGAAAAAAAAGCTAGCACCCACACCTCACACACAATCCAGCAAAATTTGGTGGGCAAAGGGCTGGGCTTATATATAGCCAGAGGAGGGTTTTTAGTCTCAGTTAAAGCCACGAACCGGGACCAAAGCACCTCCCGTGCAACACGTGGCGGCTCAGCAGCTCGCCCCCCACCCAAGTCATTGGTCCCGGTTAATGGCACGACCCGGGACCAAAGACCTTGGTGGAGGGCGCGCTGCTAGGCCGCCACGTGTCGCGTGGGAGGGGCTTTGGTCCCGGTTCGTGGCAATAACCGGGACCAATGCCCACCGTCGCTTCGTCGTCCCCGTTTATAAATATGAGGCCACAGCGCTCGCTTTTGCCATCGCCTCGGCCTCTCTGTAGTCGATCTCCACCCCACCCCTTTAGCCATCGCCTCTCCACCGTGTCGTCGTCTCGCCTCCCCTCCTCTCCAATCTCCACCGCGCCGCCATGGAGGTGCCCATGCTCAACCACTACGAGGTAGTGATGTTTGCGTACTACGGCATCCTCGCGCCGCCGCGCGCGACCGTGCCCGCCGAATTTCATATCAGCGAGGCAGGTGTGCCGGTGGCTCCGCTCCTCAACCCCCGCGGATACGAGATGGAGTGCGTCATTCCGGAGCATCGCCGCCAGCTGCCCGCGTGGATCAGGGCATTACCCCGGTACGCAACGGCCAGCGAGTACTGCCCCCGGCTGTTCAAGAAGGAGCAGAAGGCCAAGCTTGGCAACCGCATCGTGGACGGGCGCGTGGTGCACCCGGATCTCCGCAACCGAGAAGGGAGGGAGATGTTCTGGTCCGTCCCTGGACGGACCATCTACACCGCCATCGACGCGGCTAGCCACGCATAGGAGCTCCGTCTCCCAAACAATACCGAAATCGTGGAGAGTTCGTCCGACGATGACGAGGAAGCCGGCGGCTCGGAGGACAGCGGCAGTGGAAGTGTTGTCGACTAGGAAAATTTGTAAAGTCGCATCTTTGTTTGCAAAAATTAGTGGTCGAATAATAAAATGTCTCAGTTTAGATCTTTGTCTCAATTAATTTGTGGAAGATTTTTTCAAAAATACTGATCAATTCAATTTCTACCTCGAATTAATTTCTGCGTCGAATTAATTTACATTAATTGTCCCGGATTGCGGACGGTCGCGGGGTTTTTGGTCCCGGTTCGTGGCATGAACCGGGACCAATGCCCCGTAGAGCGCCACGTGTGCGTCGCGGGGGCATTGGTCCTGGTTCATGCCACGAACCGAGACCAATGCTTAGAGATGAACCGGGACCAATGCCCAGGCGGCATGAACCGGAACCGGTGCCTAGCATTGGTCTCGATTATGGAAATGAACTGGGACCAATGGAATTTGGGCGCTGGACCAAAGGCCCTCTTTCTACCAGTGCTTACCATGTAATATTGAGGGTAGCATGGCAAAGATGAACTGATATTAATTATTACTCTTAACAAGATTGTCCAAAGAAAAAATAATTACAGTCTAATGGAGTATCCAACAAGATGACCAACAACCACAAAGTAAATTCTACAATTATTTTAGTCTACAAGCAACGATCAACAAACAGTACAAAAAAATGATTTGCAAAAAACTTGTCATGTTATACTAATGGTAACCCAACTAAGTATGATGATCAAATGCTCCTAAATATAAGCAACATGAGCAGTATATTGTAATGGTAAACAAACTATTCTAGAAAAAACCAAACCTACTCAATAACTAACACATGCATCAGTACAACAGGGATACGCAACTACAACTACTCTCGGCTCTAATTTCAAAATCTGAATATCAAGCAACATATACTAGGCATATAAAAGTTAGTAGATGACATTAGGATGGCTTACCAAGATGCACCGTTCAGGCAAATATGAATTCCTAACTAGCTAGCAGTAGTACCCTAGGTACCGACAACATGTACACAACGATGCACCAATTCCAATCTCCTTTTTTCCAAATAGTTTGATAAACAACAATATACTCGCATCTAACGGTACTGGTGGATTCCTAAGGTTCTTTGGCAAGTATTTCATGTTGGGCTCGACTGGATTTGAGATGGGTAAGTCAACCTATGCTGCCAATGCCACCGAGCGGCATTCGGTTCAATTGCACCACTATCAACTAGAAAGATATGATGTAGGAGGTTGTCTAGGAGGTAGGCATACGTGTGTATACTATACGGATGCTAGGATTTGACTGGTAGCACACCGAGCGATGTAATCGTTCGACGAAGACGATGAACTAAGATGAACTTGTGGCGTGGTATGTCGTGGATGATCTGCAACTCGAGCATTAGTTCCGTGGATCAGCTCACCTCCTCCTCGTGGTTCTGGTGGTGGCCGCCGTGGAGTCCCTCGTGGCCGGAGCTGCTGGGTATGCGAGCAGTGTCTAGGCGGCGGCCTGGCGGAGTTAGATCGATGTTTGAGGAATAGGTTCAGGTGGTAGCGCGAGATCAAAACGAGATGCAAGGCTTCGTTTTGGGATTATATATGAGAAAGGATGTGCTCACTAATTGATGAGATTAAAGGATGAACGAATGGACGGAGCAGTTTCTATGAGCTACTGCAGTTTCTATGCAAGACATTTCTTAACTGGCTCACCCTTGTGGAAGAAGAACTGAAGACGTGTGATGCTTGGGATTTTTGCGAGAAGAATCAGGCAACGCTTCGGCTTGATTGCATGTGGAAAGTGGACCGATGGTCTCACTCGGTCCAGACCAGGTGTGACCGTGTGTGGCATGCTAGCCTAAGAAACTTGAGCATGTACTTAAAAGCTGATCGATCCTAGTGTTGCTAGAAAAGAAATAAATAGGAAGAGAGAGAGTGCTACTCCATGCATGCACATCGTACATGAGAAAAAAAAGTAGGACACAGACTAGCTAATGACTCGTGCTCGTGCACCTACATGGACGTTCATGGCTATAGGAAAAAGATCAACTCCAGTTAGGAATTTTAGGAGAGCCAACTCAAAAGGGAAATTGGCAATTTAAAAGCAGACTAAAAATAAAGCACAAGAAGAGAAATTTATATCCTTTTATTATACGTAAAATTAAATCTAAATTATTAGGAATTGATTTAAATAACGCCAAACAAGAAGTTTATTTTTATTTGACGATCTTGCAACATCTCTTGGAAGTTTTTTTTTAAATTCAGCCCATAAAAATCAGAATGTTACAATTCTATCCTCCCTTAAAAGGAATCTCGACCTCGAGATTCGGCCTAAGGGAACAGATTGAGAAATTCCCCCGGAAGAAAAAACATGGTGCTGCTTAGCCACTATAACATCTAACACTACCATCTCCTTCAAGTTGTTCAACAGGTAGTCTACTGCAGTTTGGGGTGCTAACTCGGATCTATAGTGGAAGCTCTAAAAATCAATAAGTACTCAACCATAACATGAGTTTATTGGGACATACCAAGAACATCATGATGCTTCATTAGCTTGTCTGGCAGTGACATGATTGACTTGACCACACCTTGGTTGTCCTGAGACATGAGGTGTGCCTCCTGGTGTAGGAAGCAAGCCTCGCCCATGTCCCACTGTTAGTGTCTTGGTAGGAGACCCCAAGTTGAACTTCACCGGTGTTGGCCCCGTGTTCTTCTTGTTTGTGTATGCAGCAGAAAAGTGTCCCTCTATGCCACAATTGTAGCATGCCTTTCCAGCAGTGTTGGCATGGTTTCATCTAACTTCAACTCTTGGTCTACGGTAAGGTTGTGCAGGAAGTTGTGACTAGTCTTCGCTGACTTGGCAGTTACTCCACAATAACTCGGTGGTTATTGTTCTTATGACATGAGCTTCCTTCTTCATGACGACCCTGTTGTTCTTTGCACTTGCGGTGTTCCTCTAGCTCTCTCTTTGAGTTCTCTTGCAGAATAACCTTGTATACTAGGCTCTGGAAATTTGGAAACTCATGGGATACCAACCTATCCTTTAGACCTGGGTTCAATCCCCTCAGGAACCTGGTCGTCGTGTCTTCCTTAGTAGGGATATCTTCTTTCCCATAGCGTGACAACGGAGTCAAACGGTCCCAATATTCCTAGACTAACATCTTTCCTTGGACTAGAGCTAAAAATCCATCCCTCTTCAGCTCCATGAGACTAGTAGGAATGTGTGTAGTGCGAAAAGCTTCAGAAAACTCATTCCAGGTGATTGCCTCAGCATCATCATGTGCATCATAAAAGCTCTCCCACCAATCTGCAACTACACCCTTGAGTTGGTGCGCCGCAAACTTCACACGATCTTGTGCATCTACATTGACCAAATTGAGCTTCCTACGAATGTCCTTGACTCAATCATCAGTTTCTATAGGGTCAGCTGATCCTGCGAAAGTAGGTGGATTTGTCCTCATGCACTGTGCTAACTTGTACTATGGTGGAGGATGATGACACTAATTCTGATTTTGGTTTTGGTTTTGGTGCCGATTCGCCATGTTGGTGGCCATCTGCTACAGTAACTTTGTTTGCATCATTATTACTTGCGCCATAGTAGGTGGTGGCGGCGGTGGTGGATGTTGTCCCTCATCCTTAGTATCGGTATCTGTGTCATGGACTTCACCTTACCGAAGTTCTCTTTGAACGTGGATCCATGATCGTGTCCACGTCCGCGTTCGCGTCCTCCGTGAACACGACCTCAGTTGGCGTTCATCCTGTTGTCTCTCAAGATTAGAATAGATGAGAGGGAAATACCTACGCCAAAACCAAACTTGCATGTACAAACAATTGAAACATCAAAGAAGCCCAAACAAGAGAACCAAATTTGTCTTAAAATCTCACACACAAAAGGTTCAAGGTAGAGTAGTAGATATACCACATATAGATTGGTATAGTATAATCACACACATGCAATTATTTAAAATAGCTAATGTCTCACGTATTATTAAATAAAGTATCTCTCATGGTTCAGTGTAGTCTACTCTTGTAGGTACCCATGCGATCCTGCATTCGGCTATTCAAAGCGGTTAGACTCTTTGTCCGAGCTTGCAAATCCTTTCCAGCCCCGCTTTTCTCCTCAGGAATGATCAGCGAGCTCTCAGTCTTGATGGTGGCACCGAAAGTGCGAGCATCGGTGCAATGTCCTAGAGAGAAAGACGATGCCTCGCTGCACGGTAACACTTCTTCTTCCTTGTGACCGCACACATGGTACCGATGCCGCTGCCAAGACCGTCAGAAATGTCCTGCGAAGACGTGCATCAGGTGCATGTTACGGTAGTTCTAGTCCCTGTCCTTCACTGCCGTCATTGACTATGAGCATGGTCTCCGAAGCGGCCTCGGCCACATGCACCGCGGTGATGGCATCTTCATCAGTAGCTTCAGCAGCTTCACGTGCATCATTGATGGCAGCTAAGGTTGTATATGCATATGCAGCTTCTTTGCATATGCAGCTTCAAACTCAGCTATTCTGCATTTTCTACAAAGGGCTCCCCTAAGCTCGTCTTCTCTCTTGCAAATAGGACAAAACACGAGGTAACATAGAAAAAATGGATCTTCTTGTACAGCTGGTAGGTCACATAAGCATGTATGGATGCATACTTCAGGTTTATATCAGACAACGTCCACTCCTCCCAGAAATCGTTCCTATCCGTAGGGAGATCTGCCTTCATTCTGTCGTACGACTCATCGAGGATTCTAGTTGCGAGTGATGTCATTCCATCCTTCCTCAAGCCCCTAGGATCTTGACAAGACTCTGAATATCGATCCAGTTGTGCGCAGGAATTGTAATTCCCTCTTGATGAAATTTCAAAAAATCAGTTGTATTGTCGACAATGCAGAAAACAGTTCATTTTTCTACAAGGAACTGGCCCAGCGCCGGACAATTCCTGTTAGTCCTGAAAGTATGTAGTTTGTCATCACCAAAATTTGTAACTACATATCTTTTGTCAATGCAAGATCATCATCTGAATATAATTTTAAAAAGTTTAGTAAATGCAAGATTAAGACTCTCAACATTGTATTGTCATAATTAATTTGGTCCTAAATAAAATCCAATAGTTGCAAGATGAGCAAATGGATAAAGAACAAGAGGAGAAAACCCTAAAAGCGGTTAACTACAGAGAGCAGATCTACAAACCGGGAGAAGTGGTAGACGATGACGTGTTTCCTCATGGCTAGTTGAATGACGGCGACTTCACTCCCTTCATATGGGTCCTCCGGGGTGTACTCGAGGTCCAATCCCACAAACTTGTCCTCGTCTTTCTCAAGCCAAACCTCGTACATCCTCATGACTCGCACCACTATCTCCTCCTTGTTGGTGTAGACGACGTCTATCTTCTTATTGTCATGGGTAGTGAAGCTTGTCTGTAGAGTGCGACGACCTTCCATGGTGGCAAGGAGAAGACAGGAAGAAGACAGATAACAGGAAGAAGAAGAGTGGTTTCTGTGAGATAGGGGAATGATGGAACCGTCAATGCGCTTTTAAGGTAGTGGTTGACAATGGGGACAGAAGTCCAAAGGAGATACGCGTGGCGGTGGCCGTTCCAGCTTTTGAGTAAACAAAAAATAGTTATAACGATGATATATGTGCCCTGTTTTGTCATGTCAATACACTGGGCTGGTCGTGTTGTCCTATCCACTGTGCCAACGCTGCAAGCCTACGTGACAGCCACCAGGCCTAAGCGACGGGAGCGACATAACGACGAGAACTGACTAGGGGGCCCAATTTGATGGCCGTTAGCCTAATATTTTCTATTGAAACGTAAAGTTGAATTCGTGCCAAAAAAGACCCTCTGAGTATTTGGCACACCAACTGTAGTCATCGCGGCTGATTATAGGCAACTTGGGTACCACGTTGCCTAGGCGCCCCAACTTTCGGGTCGCAAAATGATATTCTCCGTAGTCTGGCCATGGGAATAGCCAGGGACAAATCCATGAGTACTCTTTAAGTACTCGCAAACTAACACTAGTATAAGTAGCTAGTAGGAATCATAAGCTCTAAGTTTGTTTGCAAAAAGCTAGGTTTATTTCATAAAGCTTTAAGAGTAAAGACCTAACTTTAGTTCTCTATATCACTTAAGTGGGAACTTAGATCTCATGTCCACAACTCTGTTGTGGTCAATTCAAAGTCATATTTCAAGTCATAAGTCATTTTTGGACAGTATGGCCACTCCAACTGTCCATAACCGCGGATGCGGCTATTCGAACAGTTTGACACTCTGCAGAGGTGGTACACTTTCACCACAAAATTCGATACATCCGTCAGGAATAACCCTGAATCATCATACTTGGTATGCGCATAATCAATCTTAACCTTTCAATTAAACACCCTAGTATAGGCACCTCCCATGTGAGTTTGGCCTCCCAACCATGGCCATCTGCCATCCTAGGCACTACAAAGGTGGACATTCATCACGAGGTAGCCGCAGCTCAACCTCTTCCGCAAGGGAACCCATACTAAGACATATAAACTTCCAATCAAGCCCTACCCAACTCAGGTATTGTGGTTATACGGTAAAATTGGAATGGTATCGCATCCGAACCCAACCATTAGTTTTTATTAAAGTCAAGGCTCATGCCTCATCAGTTTCATCATCAAACCATTGTGTTTCACAACACATGTAAAAATATTTCAATGGAATGAGTCTTCATTCGAAGGTTTTCATAATTTTTTTCACCAAGTATTCCCATCTAAAGTGATCCAGTTTTATGATTAACACTAGCCACTAGTATTGAGGGTATCTCTATTGGGGGTTCTAATCATGTATAAGTATCCAAGACTAATCCTATAATCTTGATAGGATCCAATCTAGTTTCCACTAATCACAATTCATTAACTAGGTAAGAAAACTGTAGTAAAGGGAAAAGTAAAACTTGGAGTAAAATTGGGAATTGGTCAAGTTGCATAACCAGGTATGCCTAGTGCATCTCGTATAAAGGGCTTGCATATATAGCATGCATAGCTCTAGCTTGCACTAGTGATGGCTTGCCTTGAGCAGTGTAGTTGTTGCAGTCGTTGAAGTTCTCCTCCTCCTCCTCGAAGTACTCCTCCTTGTTGTATCTCAGGTCGGTACGAGCGTCTATAAATACATTCAATGTACACAATAACCAAACAACACTTTATTACTTCTATTTAGCACATAAGGGCTCATATTAGGTGCTCTAGTATCATCTCAATCATCATGTGGCATATTCACATTTTCTTATTCTTCTTATTTTAGAAAAGTAATTTCTACACATTTTAAATCCTTAAGATTTAATATTCTCCAATTACAATAGTGGATCATGTTGACACATGTCATCACCATATATTCTAATACATGGGAATGTGATTTAAAATGGTGATCATATATTACAAGATTTAATATTACTATTTAAGAATATTAAAGTGACTAGAAATGCCTATATAGCACTCTTTTAATACTAAACCATGTTTCATATTTGTAAAACCAAATCTTTTTAAATATTCATGTAGAGCATGGGAAATGTGATTTTTGAGAGGTGGAATTATCTCAAAAGCATTTATAGTTTATTTTACAAAAATGTTTGAAGTGTCAAAAGTCTCTATCCTGTTATTTTTGGTATAGGTGATCTAAATTTCTAAATGGTTTGAATCCAATGGGAGTGGTTAGATAATTTCACTATCATTCCAACAAAATTGGAATCATGCATTTTGGTTCAGCGAATCTATTTGAATTGAATTTTGAATCTACTGATAGAATCTGGTTTTAACTAAAATGGAAAAAATCTTATTTGAATTAACTGGCTCTGCGCGGGAAACAACATGGGCCGGCCCAACTGCACTACGCTGGCGCAGTGGGCTACCGACAAAACGGTCCCACACGTCAGTGACTTAACTAACCTAAAACCGTATCTAGCAATCCTAGCCCTACGATTAGAACAGGATCCTAGGACTGAGGTTCGTCATCTCCGTCGAACTACTCCGGCGAGATACGAACCCTAACACGGTGGTGGGGGTCGCTGGGGACTTACAAGGGCTCCATCTATGGCCGACGGTGGGGGCGAATGGAGTTGTCGACGATGGTGGTTCGATTGGCAGTCACGGCGCCTCCTGGGGTGGCCGAAATCAACGGCTTCCTTCCTCGACTGCAGTGGCGGACTCCGGCCAAATTCCGACGTCGTGGTGCTCGCCTTGCTCCGAGGAGAGGTCTGGGATATTTCAGAGAGAGAGAGGAGTGGAATGGTGTGGAGAATGAGGGTTGGGGTGGCCTCTATTTATACACCAAGGGTGGAGGCGGTGCGGCATGGTCTGGCTTCTCCAGCGACATTGCTATAGGTCGCGTTCGTCACGGCGAAGGGCATGGGTCGGTGTAGTGGACTATGGCGATCGTCACGTGAGTGTACGGCTAGGGGCGGTTGATACGTTGCTAACGTATCTATAATTTTTGATCTTCGATGCTTATTTATATCTACTTTCTTATGTTTTGTCCACACTTTGGAGTATTTTCATACACTTTCTTGGACTAACCTATTAACAAGATGCCACAGTGCTAGCTGCATGTTTTCTACTGTTTTTGGTTCTAGGAAAGTCAGAAAATGAATATTCTCGGAATTGGACAGGACAAAAGCCAAAGTTAATATTTCACCGAGGGGGACATGGAGCCAGAAGACGAGACGGAGAGGGGCCAGAGGCCGGCCACACCACCTGGCCCGTGCCAGGGGGTGGTGTGGCCGCCTAGGGCACCCCCTCAACCTCCGCATGCCAATATGATTAGTATATGCATGTATGCTTTCTCGATGTTTGTCAATTGCCCCACTGTAATTTGTTCACCCAACATGCAATCTATCTTAAGGAGAATCACCACTAGTGAACTATCGACCCTGGTCCTTTCTTTTACCATCAATCTACAACTATTTAATATTTTCTGTTTACTTTCTTCAAGCAATTACTATCTTCCACACAATACGTTTAATCCTTTGTTTTCAGCAAAACTGGTGAGATTGACAACCTCATTGTAAGTTGGGGGCAAAGTTATGTGGTTGTGTTGTGCATGATTCCAAGTTGGAAACAACACCTTGGAGGTGTTTCCTTGCTCCTACTGGTTCGATAACCTTGGTTTCATAACTGAGGGAAAACTTGTTGCTGTGCTCATCGTACCTTCCTCTTGGGGTTCCCCAATAAGCTCAAATATATTTTGAGCCATCAAGCTATTTTTCTGGCGCTGTTGCCGGGGAGTTAAGGACATCTTCAAGGGGAGTCCCTCATAATCAATCTCTTTACTTTGTTTTATTTGTTTTGCTTAGTTTATCTTTGCTTTGTTTGCTTGTTTGTTTATCAAAAACACAAAAAATTAGTTGTACTAGTTTGCTTTCTATATTAAAAACACAAAAAAATGACTACTCTTGAGAATACTAAGTTTTGTGACTTCACTAGCACCAACAACAATGATTTCATGTGCACACCTATTGCTCCACCTGTTTCCTGAAGCTACTTTCTTTGAAATTAAACCTGCTTTACTCAATCTTGTTATGAGAGAACAATTTTCGGGAATTGGTACTGAAGATGCTGCTGCTCATCTAAATAACTTTGTTGAACTTTGTGAGATGCAAAAGCATAGGGATATAGATGGAGATATTATTAAGCTTAAATTCTTTCCTTTCTCTTTGAGAGGAAAAGCTAAAGAATGGTTGCAATCCCTAACTAGAAACAATATTGATTATTGGACTAAATGCAAAGATGCTTTCATTGGAAAATACTATCCTCCTGCTAAGATTATATCTATGAGAAGTGAAATAATGAAATTTAAACAATCTGATAATGAACATGTTGCTCAGGCTTGGGAGAGAATGAAATATTTGGTAAAGAATTGTCCTACTCATGGACTGACTGCTTGGATGATTATCCAAACCTTTTATGCAGTATTGAATTATTCTTCAAGAAATCTTCTGGATTCTGCCTATGGAGGTACCTTTATGACCATTACTTTGGGTGCTGCAACAAAGGTTCTGGATAATATGATGGTTAACTATTCTGAATGGCATACTGAGAGAGCTCCACAAGGTAAGAAGGTAAATTCTGTTGAAGAAACCTCCTCCTTGAGTGATAAAATTGATGTTTTTATGTCTATGCTTGTTAATGGGAAAGCTCATATTGATCCATACCATATTTCCTTAGCCTCTTTGGTTGCTCAAAAAGAGCAAGTTGATGTGAACTTTATAAGAATTAATAATTTTAGCAACAATGCCTACAGGAATAATTTTGGTAATAATAATTATAGGCCATATCCTCCCAATAATGGTAATGCTTATGGAAATTCCTACAACAATAATAGGAGTGCACCCTCTGAACTTAAGTTATGCTTAAAGATTTTATTAGTAAACAAACTGCTTTCAATAAAACTATTGAGGAAAAACTCTCTAATGCTGAAAGAAATATAACATCATTGGCTGGAGCACAATCTTCTTTTAATAAAACGGCTACTAAAACTGAAACTATTGAGAATCCTTTTGCTGCTACTAATGCCATACAAGTTAGAATTGATGAAAATGTTAGACTATTAGCTGAATTGCATGCTAAGTGGGAAAGAGAAGATGAAATTGCTAGAAATATTAGTATTTCTACTATCACTACCACTAATGTTGAAGCTAGTAAATCCAATGGAACCTTTTCTAATAAAATGCTGAAATTCTTCGAAACATGGGAAACAATAGCTCTACTACTTTATATGATAATTATGATTTTGATCTTGATGGTTGCAACATCTCTGAAGTTATTATGTTCATACAAAAGCTTGTTAAAAGTCCTAATGCTAGTGCTATGAATATGGCTTTTACAAAACACATTACCGATGCTCTCATTAAAATTAAAGAAGAAAAGATGAAACATAAAGCTTCTATTCCTATGAAATTAGAAGATGGTTGGGAACCCATCATTAATATTAAAGTAAATGATTTTGATTTCAAAGCTTTATGTGATCTTGATAGTAGTGTTTCTATTATGCCTAGAAAGATTTATGAAATGCTTGATTTGCCACCATTGGAAGATTGCTATTTAAATGTCCCACTTGATGATAATGCTAAAAAGAAGCTCATGGGGAGTATTAATGATGTTCTTATTATGGTTAACAATGCCTATGTCCCCGTTGATTTCTATGTTTTGGATGTTGAATGCAATGCTTCTTGTCCTATTACTTTGGGAAGACCTTTTCTTAGAACTGTTGGTGCCATTATTGATATGAAAGAAGGCACCATTAAATATCAACTCCCACTCAAGAAAGGTATAGAACACTTCCCTAAGAAGAGAGAAGATTCCTTTTGCCTCTCCTATTAAAACAAAATTTTCTCTTAATGCTTCTTCATTTGAGAATACTTGATCCTCTTTCTTGCTTCTTATGCCTAACTTAAAGGTGTTAAAGAAAAGTACTTATTGGAAGATAACCCAAAAGTTATAAATGAGTCTTGGAAGTTATTGCTTCAGTAATAACCTCGCCTTATCCTTTTTATTTGCTTTTTGTGCCAAGAGTAACCTCTAATGAGAGAGAAGTAATGCTTGGGAAAGTTGCTATCCCGAAACAGATTTTTGTGCTTCGCTGTAAAAATTCGTGTAAAATCTTTGTACGTCGGTTTGAGCTGTGATTTTTTGTTCTTCTGCCCCAGGTTGTTATCCAACTTTCGTTAGTTCAACACCTTTCGATTTGAGCGACAGAAGGTCTTCGAAAAAATTGGTTTTTACCTGCTGGTCTGTTTTGACAGATTTCTGCCATTATTTGCATTTGCTTCTTGTTGATTCCTTTTTGGGTTCTTTTTGGGGAAATGAGCTTTTTGAGGGAAGTGCTACAGTAGCTTGTGTTTTAGTGGAAGTTTTATTGGTGTTGAAACTGAACCCAAAGACTTATTATCTTGAGTACACTAATGTTGCTAATAAAGATTGTGTGATGTTTTGTATGAAGGAAAAATTTCAGGTGTAGGGAAAGAATGATGTAATGAGATGAAGAATGGACTAAAGCTCAAGATTGGGGATGCCACCAGTGTCACCCCAAGAAACATCCAAGAAGTACAAGCGTCAACGCTTGGGGATGCCTTGGGCATCCCCTTCTTCGTTACTAAAAATCTCAGGTTTCTTCCAAACACTTCATATTTATTGTTTCATGCATAGTTGTGTTGTTCTTGGAGCGTTTTTGTTTTTTGTTTTTGGTTTTTGTTTTCTTGGTTTTCTTAGTTTGCTTGAATAAATTGGTTGGACCCCCTCTTTCATACATTAGTTTTCAAATAAGGTTGGTTTGGATTGGAAAAGAGTAGGAAAAGTTCATGCTTAAGTGGTAAAAGGAGCTTGTTTTTTACTATGGCCTATGGTTTGTCATGTTGTTATTGATATTGTTTTGGCTTCATGCTTAGTGATTTTTCCTGTAGCATGAAATGTTATAAACAATTGAGATTGCTTAATGTTCCTTGAAAGAATCATGCGTTGTTTTAGCATATTAAAGCATAGTATTGTGGTATTCTCCTTTGATGCTTTATTTGGGTTGACTTGGCGCATGCTCACACCATGTTATGACTATCCCAAGTCACCATAGCCTCTATGATCCTTTAGTTTTCAACTTGTAATATCACTTTATGCTTTAATTAATGATGTTTTGTCGCTTTGCATGATTATGGCCATTATTGCTCTCTTAGTTGGTCCCTCCCAGTCTTTTGCTAGCCTCCATAACCAAGTATGAGTTCCACTCATGCATCCAACTCCAAATAAAACCAAGTTATACCAAAGAGTCCACCATACCTACCTATTAGCATTTGCTATTCCAAGTATATTCATGCTTTTATCTACCTTCCGAATTAAACTTGTTATGTGAAAATTAGTGATTAAAGCTCTCACGAACTTGATGGCACACTTTATTTTCTTGCACTTAATAAACTTGAACCATTGTGTCCATATTTGTTGCGTATATGCTTGCGCTTTATAAGTTGAAGTTAGCAGAACCATGTATCATGGGGAACGCTTTCAACATTGCACTTATATTCCGTTGATATCATGATTCTTTTGCTTATGGATCCCGGTGGTGTGAAATAAAAGGGGAACTTGTAAGATCATGAAGTTTGTATGTGTGTTAGATAAATGCCTGGGCCACTAGCCTAAGCCATGCCTAATCATGGTGGAAACTTGCAGCATAACCATAATGAGCATTCTATGAAGCATCCTCAATAAAACCTATGCAAATAGCAAATAAAAAGATCGCGGAGATGCTCATTGTCTGCTTGCCTTGTCATTTTGATTATGGGATAGCTCATGTATCATGTGCAAGGGGTACCCCGTTGGCGGTTATCTACGATATATATGTACTTACAATGACAAGAGCTTACTTGTGACTGAAGTTGAGTAGCATGAGGTTCGGTACTCGTAAGTAAGGGACATGAGATTTCAACTTATAACTTGTCAAGCATATCCTCTTCGTTGTGTCACTTTAACCTTAACCACCTCAAGATGCTTATGATAGGGGAAATGAGAGCTGAAAGCTAATAAGTACCATAATTTTTGGAAGCTCTTTATGAGACTTAAATCCCTGCTTCCTTCTATGAAGGCCTTTCTTTTACTTTTATGTTGAGACTCCATCTTCCTTATTTATGCACCTATTGAGAGAGCATAGTGGCCATTCTTAGTTCTATGTGCATTGTCCCAAGACTTGTTGATTGATGCATAACTTTTATATTGCTTATTCTTAAACTATTTGTATCTAGTCGCCCTTATGAACTTTGAAGGTGTCCTATGCATTTATGTTTTGCTACTCCATGAGGGACAAGATGAATACCATTCTCATTATGCTTTCTTTATGTGAAACAAACAAACGTCTTGCAAAGAATTATTATTCATGAATCTTTTGTTTGTGCCTTTTCATGTTACAACATAGTTGCTATGTCTTATTGTTAGAACTATATCTTTCATGCTATGTTAAATTACTATGATCCCAGCTATCAATGTTTTACAAATACTTTGATCAGGTTTATGATGGTGCATGTCACCTCAAAAATTATTATTTCTTTCTATCACTTACCTACTCGAGGACGAGCATGAGTTAAGCTTGGGGATGTTGATACGTTGCTAACGTATCTATAATTTTTTATGTTCCATGCTTGTTTTATATCTACTTTCTTATGTTTTGTCCACACTTTGGAGTATATTTATACACTTTCTTGGACTAACCTATTAACAAGATGCCACAGTGCTAGCTACCTGTTTTCTGCTGTTTTTGGTTCTAGGAAAGTCAGAAAATGAATATTATCGGAATTGGACGAGACAAAAGCCAAAGTTAATATTTCACCGAGGGGGACACGGAGCCAGAAGACGAGACGGAGAGGGGCCAGAGGCCGGCCACACCACCTGGCCGTGCGGCCTGGCCTGGCCCGCGCTAGGGGGTGGTGTGGCCGCCTAGGGCACCCCCTCGGCCTCTCCTTCTGCCTATAAGATGCTTCTAATACAGAAACCCTAAGTACCTGATCAAAATTCCACAAAAGAGTATGTAGCCTCCATCATCACCATCCCTAGATCGGGAGGGATCTAAAGCTCTTGCCGGCACCCTACCGAAGGGGAGAATTCACCCTGGAGGCATTCTTCATCACCATGCAAGCCTCCGGTGTGATGCGTGAGTAGTTCATCCTTGGACTACGGGTCCATGTAGTAGCTAGATGGTTGGTTCTTCTCCTTTGTGCTATAATGTTTAGATCTTCTGAGCTCCGTTCATGATCAAGATCATTTATTTGTAATCATACATGTTGTGTTTGCGGGGATCCGATGGATATTGAGATGTTATTTAAGATTGATTATTGATTCTATCATGTCTTTGTTATTTGTGATCTTGCATGCTCTCCGTTGTTAGTAGCTTTCTTGGCCAAGTAGATGCTAGCAACTCCAAGAGGGAGTATTTATGCTCGATAGTGGGTTCATGCCTCTAGTAATCTGGGGAAGTGACAGAAATCTCTAAGGTACTAGATGTGTTGTTTCTACTAGGGAGAAAACAACAATCCTTTGTTCATAGAACAATCATATTGTTTACTTTACACGCAATGCTTAATGCAATTATCTGTTGCTTGCAACTTAATCTTTGGAGGGTTCGGATGATAACCTGAAGGTGGATTATTAGTCATAGATGCAGTTGGATGACGGTCTATGTATAATGTTGTAATGCCCAATCAAATCTCATAGGAGTCAAGATGATTAGTATATGCATGTATGCTTTCTCGATGTTTGTCAATTTCCCCGCTGTAATTTGTTCACCCAACATGCAATCTATCTTAAGGAGAATCACCACTAGTGAACTATGGACCCTGGTCCTTTCTTTTACCATCAATCTACAACTACTTATTGTTTTTTGTTTACTTTCTACAAGCAATTACTATCTTCCACACAATACATTTAATCCTTTGTTTTCAGCAAAACCGGTGAGATTGACAACCTCACTGTAAGTTGGGGGCAATGTTCTGTGGTTGTGTTGTGCAGGATTCCAAGTTGGAAACAACACCTTGGAGGTGTTTCCTTGCTCCTACTGGTTCGATAACCTTGGTTTCATAACTAAGGGAAAACTTGTTATTGTGCTCATCATATCTCCCTCTTGGGGTTCCCCAACGAGCTCGAATATATTTTGAGCCATCAGCGGTCTCCATTGGCCAGGCGATGTCGGTGCTCTGTTCGGGTACGCGGGCATTTGTCACTCGGTACGGTGGTCACGGGGCGCGAGGCGGCGAACGGTCATGTCTGGGAGGTCACTGGTGCTATGGCGATCGCGGGTACGGGGGCAGAGAGAGGGAGGTCTGGCGTGTGCGTGTGAGGAAGATGCGGCGCACCGTCGTGCGCTCGGCATGGCAGAGGCTTAAATGGGCGCGGCTGGTCTGGCTCCTTTTCGCCTCACCGTTGGTCAAGGGGTGGACAGGGGGTGGTGGGGAGGTCATGGCTACTGGCTGGACATCATGGGAGAGGGTGGCGCGGCGTGCAGCGAGTGGTTCATGCCCGACCGGCATGGCCGGCTCGGTACGATCATGCCACTGGTGCAACGGTGGGAATGAGGCTCTCCATTGCACGGCTATGGACTATGAATGATCATGGGCTAGATATGGAGTTGACTGCAGTACATTTTGTGAGCAATTGATAGATCAAAACAGTGTATAGTAGTTGAGATTGTACCTTCCTGCTAAGTGTTCGACTTAATGGCCGCATGAATTCATCTTTGGAATTTTTGAATGATTTTTGGTGAGTGATCTGATCATATGCTTGGTAGTCTATGGTTGCCGGGATATGTCAAGGGGAATTGATTTGAGTAGTTTTTGAAAAGAGGTGATCTATACATATGAACTTGATTCAATTTTTAAATGTCTCTCAAAGGGGTTTAAAAATAGTTTCTATCCTTTTGTAAAGTTTGCCTGGATTCACTTTTACTTGGTGTAGCAAGGGGTGAAAAGATTGGGAATTGATTCCGTTAGAAATCCTTTACTCGAAACACTCAAAGTGGTCTAGTGGATAAGTTTGGCCAAAATGACCATTTGATCATATGACTTATATTTGATTTTCTTTTCATTTGATTCTGCTTGGAAATGATCTAGATGATGTTGTAAACCTTTTTAAACTAATCCTTATCATTTGTAGCAATCAATCATGGCAATTTCAAACATTTATACACTAATGCAAATCACACATGTACTCTCATTAAGTTTAATCATAAAAGTTTTTGTTAACCCTAAACTTGGGTGATTAGAGCTTGATAATCTTGATTAATATTTTTGGGATGTTACAATATGTGTGTAACAAAATTTGTAAAACAATAAAATAGAATGCACTTTATAAAACTAGGATAAGATATGAAAAGGGGCATGCCTTTGTTGTCGTGAAAATGTTCTTCCTCGTAATCTTGATTCTGCTCGAACTCATCACTCCCTACTCGTCATAACGATGAACCACACATAAATACAAATTCTAATAACCACAAACAAAAATCCAAATAAAAAGATCCAAATAGGCTTGCGAAGTTTTAATGGTTCAGTAAAAGGGTTGGTCTACCGTCTCGACTAATATAATATATTAGGAAAAATAATATAGTTTTAATATAGCCCATATAAATGGCATAGATATAATATGCAATTAACAAACATAAAGGATGCTAACTAGACATACAACTAGGCACACACATCAAATAACAGTAGCATGCAGAAACTACACACATGCAATAGAAGTATACGTGAATTAACTAGAGTTAGGCTATTAGCACATGCAAACTACGCATACACATACACATATACATGCATGCATGCAGAATTTAGGATGAACAAATATGGTGTATGCGATAATGAGCATCATCTAATTATAGGGTCATGCACTTAGCATGTAATATTGACGGTAGCATGGCAAAGATGAAACGATACTAATTATTACTCTTAACAAGATTGTCCACAGAAAATATTAATTATAGGCTAAAGGAATTTCTAACAAGAGGACCAACAACCACAAAGTAAATTCTACAATTATTTTAGTCTACAGGCAACGATGAATAAACATGTTAAAATAAGATTTGCAAAAAACTTACCATGTCATACTGATTGTAACCCAACTAAGTATGATGATCAAATGTTCCTAAATATAAGCAACATGAGCAATATATTTTAATGGTAAACAAAACATTCTAGAAAAAAATCAAACCTACTCAATAACTAGCACATGCATCAGTACAATAGGGATACATAGCTACAACTACTCCCGACTCTAAGTTGAAAATCTGAATATCAAGCAACGTATACTAGACATATGCAAGTTAGTAGATGGCATTAGGATGGCTTACCAGGATGCACCGTTCAGGCAAATATGAATTCCTAACTAGCTAGCAGTAGTACCCTAGGTACCGACAACATGTACACAACGATGCACCAATTCCAATCTCCTTTTTTCCAAATAGTTTGATAAACAATAGTATACTCGCATCTAATGGTACGGGTGGATTCCTAAGGTTCTTTGGCAAGTATTTCATGTTGGGCTCGACTAGATTTGACATGGGTAAGTCAGCCTATGCTGCCAATGCCACCGAGCGGCATTCGGTTCACTTGCACCACTATCAACTAGAACGATATGATGTAGGAGGTTGTCTAGGAAGTAGGCATACGTGTGTATACTATACGGATGCTAGGATTTGACAGGTAGCTCACCGAGCGATGTAATCGTTCAACGAAGACGATGAACTGAGATGAACTTGTGGCGTGGTATGTCGTGGACGATCTACAACTCGAGTGTCAGTTCCGTGGATCAGCTCACCTACTCCTCGTGGTTCTGGTGGTGGCCTCTATGGAGTCCCTCGTGGCCGGAGCTGCTAGGTATGCGAGCAGTGTCTAGGCGGCGGCCTAGCGGAGTTAGATCGATGTTTGAGGAATATGCTTAGGTGGTAACGCGAGATGAAAACGAGATACAGGGCTTCGTTTTGGGACTATATGTGAGAAAGGATGTGCTCGCTAATTGATGGGATTAAAGGAAGAATGAATGGACGGAGCAGTTTCTATGAGCTGCTGCAGTTTCTATGCAAGAGATTTCTTAGCTGGCTCACCCTTGTGGGAGAAGAACTGAAGACGTGTGATGCTTGGGATTTCTGCGAGAAGAATCAGGCAACGCTTCAGCTTGATTGCGTGTGGAAAGTGGACCGATGGTCTCAGTCGGTCCAGACCAGGTGTGACCGTGTGTGGCATCCTAGCCTAAGAAAGTTGAGCATGTACTTAAAAGCTGATCGATCCTAGTGTTGCTAGAAAAGAAATGAATAGGAAGAGAGAGAGTGGTACTCCATGCATGCACATCGTACATGAGAAAAAAAAGTAGGACACAGACTAGCTAATGACTCGTGCTCGTGCACCTACATGGACATTCATGGCTATAGGAAAAAGATCAACTCCATTTAGGAATTTTAGGAGAGCCCAATCAAAAGGGAAATTGGCAATTTAAAAGCAGAATAAAAATAAAGCATAAGAAGAGAAATTTATATCCTTTTATTATACGTAAAATTAAATCCAAATTATTAGAAATTGATTTAAACAACGCCAAACAAGAAGTTTATTTTTATTTGACGATCTTGCAACATCTCTTGGCAAATTTGTTTTTTTAAATTCGGCCCGTAAAAATCATAATGTTACAATTCTACCCCCCTTAAAAGGAATCTCGACCCCGAGATTCGGCCTAAGGGAACAGATTGAGAAATTCCCCCGGAAGAAAAAACATGGTGCTCCTTAGCCACTATAACATCTAACACTACAATCTCCTTCAAGTTGTTCAGCAGGTAGTCTACTGCAGTTTGGGGTGCTAACTCGGATCTATAGTGGAAGATCCAAAAATCAATAAGTACTCAACCATCACATGAGTTTATTCGGACATACCAAAAACATCATGACGCTTCATTAGCTTGTCTGGCAGTGACATGATTGACTTGACCACACCCTGGTTGTCCTGAGACATGAGGTGTGCCTCCTGGTGTAGGAAGCAGGCCTCGCCCATGTCCCACTGTTAGTGTCTGGGTAGGAGACCCCAAGTTGAACTTCACCGGTGTTGGCCCCGTGTTCTTCTTGTTTGGGTATGCAGCAGAAAAGTGTCCCTCTATGCCACAATTGTAGGATGCCTTTCCAGCAGTGTTGGCATGGTTTCATCTAACTTCAACTCTTGGTCTACGGTAAGGTTGTGCAGGAAGTTGTGACTAGTCTTCGCTGACTTGGTAGTTACTCCACGATAACTCGGGTGGTTATTGTTCTTATGACATGAGCTTCCTTCTCCATGACGACCATGTTGTTCTTTGCACTTGCGGTGTTCCTCTAGCTCTCTCTTTGAGTTCTCTTGCAGAATAACCTTGTATACTAGGCTCTGGAAATTTGGAAACTCATGGGATACCAACCTATCCTTTAGACCTGGGTTCAATCCCCTCAGGAACCTGGTCGTCGTGTCTGCCTTAGTAGGGATATCTTCTTTCCCATAGCGTGACAACTGAGTGAAGTGGTCCCAATATTCCTAGACTAACATCTTTCCTTGGACTAGAGCTAAAAATTCATCCCTCTTCAGCTCCATGAGACCAGTAGGAATGTGTGTAGTGCGAAAAGCTTCAGAAAACTCATTCCAGGTTATTGCCTCAGCATCATCATGTGCATCATAAAATCTCTCCCACCAATCTGCAACTACACCCTTGAGTTGGTGCGCCACAAAATTCACACGATCTTATGCATCTACATTGACCAAATTGAGCTTCCTACGAATGTCCTTGAGTCAATCATCAGGTTCTATAGGGTCAGCTGATCCTACGAAAGTAGGTGGATTTGTCCTCATGAACTGTGCTAACTTGTACTGTGGTGGAGGATGATGACTCTGATTCTGATTTTGGTTTTGGTTCCGATTCGCCATGTTGGTGGCCATCTGCTGCAGTAACTTTGTTTGCATCATTATTACTTGCGCCATAGTAGGTGGCGGCGGTGGTGGTGGATGTTGTCCCTCATCCTTAGTATCGGTATCAGTGTCATGGACTTCACCTTAGCGAAGTTCTCTTTGAACGTGGATCCACGATCGTGTCCACGTCCGCGTTCGCGTCCTCCGTGACCACGACCTCAGTTGGCGTTCATCCTGTTGTCTCTCAAGATTAGAATAGATGAGAGGGAAATAACTACCCCAAAACCAAACTTGCATGTACAAACAATTGAAACATCAAAGTAGCCCAAACGAGAGAACCAAATTTGTCTTAAAATCTCACACACAAAAGGTTCAAGGTAGAATAGTAGATATACCACATATAGATCGGTATAGTATACTCACACACATGCAAGTATTTAAAATAGCTAATGTCTCACATATTATTAAATAAAGTATCTCTCATGGTTCAGTGTAGTCTACTCTTGTAGGTACCCATGCGATCCTGCATTCGGCTATTCAGGTGCGAAGCTAGACTCTGGTTTGTCTGAGCTTGCCGAAATCCTTTCCAGGCCCCGTTTCTTCTCCCTGGGAATGATCAGCAGGCTCCTGCTGTACTGATGGTGGCACCGAAAGTGCGAGCATCGGTGCAATGTCCTAGAGAGAAAGACGATGCCTCGCTGCACGGTAACACTTCTTCTTCCTTGTGACCCGCACACACATGGTACCTGATGCCGCGCGCACTATCGTAAAATGTCCTGCGACGACGTGCATCAGGTGCATGTTACGGTAGTTCTAGTCCCTGTCCTTCACTGCCGTCATTGACTATGAGCATGGTCTCCGAAGCGGCCTCGGCCACATGCACCGCGGTGATGGCATCTTCATCAGTAGCTTCAGCACTTCACGTGCATCATTGATGGCAGCTAAGGTTGTATTAGCTTCCACCAATATCTTCTCCAAAGTCTGAGATCGATCCTGATAGTGATGGATAAGGTGACGTGCATCCTCCAACATACCGGGGACTGTAATCAAGCGATGCTCTAGTCCGAAGTTGAGCGATGCCATGCGAGTGATTGTGGGATCCTCCTCCTTCTCGAACCTCAAGTTTTGACGGATCGCACCTCCCTCATCTCGGCAGGCAAAGTACTGGAACTGTGTGTTGCGTAACTCATCTTGGTAGATACCGGCCATCCTCTGCATTGCCTGGTGAATGGTATGGATGGTGGCATCCACAAAGTCCTCTCCATCACAGGGAATTGGTGTCCTCTTGCTCCTGCGCGACTTCCGTAGAGTGATAGATTCGGGAACACCACCAAGGTAACTCTCACTAACTCCTACCCCCAAACATTTCGAAAGGTGTGTCCAATCACTTTAGGGTCACGGTCGTAACCCAACCTCGTCAGCATGTCACGAAACTCCTGGCCAAGGTTTCCAAAATCCTCAATCCGGCGTATCGCAGGTACATCCATCTACACACATTTGAATAAAAGAAGAATATCAGTAACAACTTTTTGTTAAAGCTAAATGAATAGACGAGCAACAATAAGGAATCCTATGATTTTTTTGTAACATATGTTTTTATCAATATACGCGTACTAAAGGTTTTCCCTTCTATCTAAGGCCACGTGACTAGGTTGACATCGGCTCTGATAGCACTTCCGTGAGGACTGGAACTTAAATTCCAGACCACCATGTGTTTATTCATCAATCCGAAGATCAATATTCACGACACAACGAAATGTATATCATTGCAGTTGTACAAAAGTGATTTATTACAAAGTCTGGATAACATCATAGTGAAATATATAGTGACATTTATTATATCTAGAAAACATAGCTAGAATATAAAATGCGTAGCGACTCCATCTTAGCCACAGGCAGTCGACGTTGTCCACGAGGCCTCACTCATCAATGTTATCATAATAGTCATAGTAATCTCCTTCTCCATAGTACTCTGCAGTATCAACAAAAGCATTGCCATGAGTACATGACATACTCAAAATACCCCTTATTCAAAACCTACAATATCTATATGTGGCTTCAATGAAGGTTGTATTGTTCTTTTGCATAAAGCCAATTTTATTAGCAATATGGTAATAGTTTTGATAAAAGTGGTTTTAGACGAAAACATGTTTGTCATCAATGTGGTATTTCTCAATAGTGTCATTTTTCACGACAACTCACACAGTTCATAGAATCCAGGATAATGATAGGGGCAAAGAGGGAAGTAGCAAGAGAGGTTACCGTATGACAAGAAAGATTCATGTGTCGTCCATGACCGTGGACACGGATATTTGAATAGTTTAATCTCTACAGAGGTTGTACACTTTCCCACATGACACAATCCAGTCTTGACGCCCACAAGCCGCCACTGGTTTAATACACACCAATTGGTGCACCGGTAGAGGGATTGTGACGAGGTCTTTCAGCTAGATCCCCCAAAGATGTGGCATGCCCATCATGTATGGCGCACAAAACTAAGAGTATGTCCCCAAACCGGTCCCACCATCTGTGTTGAAGGCTCCCCCGCAGGCAGACACCTCATCTACTGTACGGCGACATCGACACCCAAGGCTGACTAACTTACTTGACCAAGCCAATGCCCATTATATCATGTGGTTGTACGTTGGTCACAATCTTAAAATCCAAGACTTATTAGGCCCTCATGCGGCACGGACGACAGATTGCCCCCTTCAACTACTGAAAGGCAGCCAATCGTTCCTTCCTTTGATCCAGCTATCACCCACACCAGTATTTAGATTGTAAGTTTCACCCAGAGTAGAATAGAGTAGAGGAAGCAACAACGACTAGCTCAGCGAGCTTGTCTAGTTTCAAAAAGGGGTGTATGTGACTTGAGGGTCATCTAATTCCTCCGAAGAGGAAAGATCGGGGATCCTAAATATTATTGAGCATGGCTAAGCAATTCTACTCTAATAGGATTACTATATAGTACTTACTCAGGGTATTGTATGGTGACAAGTAGATCAAGATATGTGTCAACACCCGGATTTTTAAGTCTAGATGCATGTTATGTCGTACATCGCAATCCTAGGATTACCATTTTCGCGAGACATAACAGAAGTGGTACCACAGTACATCATCCATTACAAACCATAATAAGGTCTTACAAATAAAGGATCTCATGATCCAGTCTTAATACAATCAAAGCAGCGGAAAGTAAACATAGTAGGCTCCATCTTCATTGTCACAGGCAATGATGACGATGGGAGATGATCCTAGTTGTCATAGACCTCCTGTTGTCCATCTTCTGGGTAATCCTCCTCATAGTTTGGGGATTGTTTGTTTGCGGCCCGAAAGTTCATGGGCGAGTGCATGGCGGTACCCAAGTTCCCTGTAATTGCCGCGTTTCTTAAAGTTTGGCTGCCAACTACTGGGAGGGGCCATTTCGAGGCAAACTCATCTCACCCCTGCCAAATTCAAACATTTTGTTAAACTGCCCCGTGAAGTAGACGGTCGGGACCCACATGTCGGTCATCTGTCCGTGACGGGAGCGCCAATGCGGCAACCTCTTAGGAAAATCGAGGAACTAAGTGGATTGGATGTGTTGACCAATTTCACAAATCCATTCCCTTCTTTCCCCTAGCAACGGCGGCGTCGAAATCGACCCTCCAGGCAGGACGATCCCTTCGGACATTTGACTTCCGGCGCCAAGTTATTGTGCCCAGTCGCTGATCCCGGGCTCCAATGTCGCATGTCGTAGCCGCCGTTGCGGGGCTCTAGCCCGCCTCCGCCGCCGACGAGCCGAGCAGCTCGGAGGATGGCAGATCCTACTACCAAGGAAGAAGAAGTTCTGGCTACATGCGGGTGAGCTACCCTTCTCTTTGCTATTCGCACTAATTATAACTGCTCGCTGGCTACTGAACCTAAAATTGTTTGTTAGCCCAATGCTGACAAACATATTTTGTCCATAGTTTTCTGTCAAGTGGGATCTCAGCGGACCACCCTTACCTAGTTACGGTAGTCCTATTCAAGTATGCCTCTAAATCAGCAAGGGTGAAGGGCAAGTGATATGAACACCATTGTATCACGATGGAAGAAGCGCCTGCGCAGATCTACACTATATCTGGTATGCTTGCTACTCTGCGTAATCATGATGAAATATGGCCGAAGTAGACTGCATAGTTTAGCTTCATGGATGAACATGGCATCATGGTTCCTCTAACGTGTGATACTTAGTTAATTGGGTTGATGAAAAGGTATGCTTAGGCTTGCATGTTTGAGATGAACTGTGATGTATTGGATGTGGAAGCTGCTACAACTAGGAGTCGCCCTTCTATTGTTGGACAGGGTGGTCGCTCGAACCCAATTAGCTCCTGGTAAGCAAAAAAAATTTGGGGTTCGCATGTTTGTGCTAAATTGTAATTTTTACAAGTATTTACTTTGTAGATATTGGGCATTTATGCAACAGTCCTATTTCTTTGACAGGAAGCGCCGCAAGGTTAGAAACATGACTGCCGGGTCAGTTATTTTACTGCCTGAAGAAGGAAAAAATGAGTGGAAAGATGATGCTAGACACGATTCTAGTGCTGATTGTCCCGGCGATGCAGAGTATGTGAAGCTATGAAAATTGGCACCGAGGAAGAGGAAGAAGGCAGGAAATAAAGAAGCCAGTGGACGTGAAGGCTTGGCACCCAGGCTACAGAAGAAGGCTGCTGGCAATGAAGATGCATAGTAATGTGTTGAACTTGAACCTATATATGTGATTCGGTTAAATTTTGGAGATCTGTGTGTGGAACTTTGCTGGGCGAAACAATCTAACCATGTTCTCTGAGTAAAATGTACCACGACTTAGGGTTTGGAAACACCCGAGTCAGTAGTTGAATCTAAAATTGTGATTGTGCCACTACTATTTGAAAACATGCAACACCGGTTCCACGATTGCTAAGGGGCATGATGTCTCCAAATTCGGAATGTAAGTGGCACAGAAATAAATTATTTAAGCTGTTACACTCCACGAATCAGCAACTTATTTCAGCTGCTGCATAACGACATGGCAACATAAACAGTAATGGCAACCGAGATGAGGAGGAAATCGGTGCCACTTTCTGGCCTAATCTTGAGCCCGTCTATCTCACTGCCTCCCTGCTCCTGCACCCCCTCTAGTAACCGGGTGTACGTGCTTCCACTTTATAAATTATGGTTGGGCCATTTGCATGCGGCACAATCCACAAACCACCAATCTCAGAATACCACCATGATCAGACAAAAGGAAGTAATGCAGGGTTAAGACAGATTAACGGGCGACCAATGTTTTTCCTCCTAGGACTCCATGACCAATTGTTCAGACCACTAGGTCAACAAGTACTACTATTACAACTTAAAAAAGCATGGAGCTCAAGCTAAATAGAACTAGTTATCACACATCTCCTTGATCTTCCTAATCTTAGCCCGATGCGCATCTTCCTGCGAGAGCAAGGATCGAATCGTCTGCTCCTTCCTTTTAGCATCTTCCTTGCACAACTTCAATTGTTTCTCTGCATTTTTCCTCATGCGCTTGTCAATACTCGTAGTTGTGAACTACAGGACTTTGGCCTAGTGAAGATCATTCCTTGCTTGAATGAGTTCTTGCTCTGCTTTAGCCTTCATGGCCAATGCCACGTCCCTCTCCTTCTCGACTTTGCTAACCTTGTCTTGCACCCTCCCGAGATCTCGGTTAAGCTTGGTCGTGTCATCTGGTTCCCATAGCTTCATCTCAACACTGTCAAGAAGTGATCTAAATACGGATTCTTTCAACTCAACAGTCATTTCCCATAGTTTGTCTAGCATTTTCTGCATCGATTTGGGCCACTTTGGATCTACCCATTTGCAAGACCACAACTTCCGCCTTACATCATTGCACGATGTCCTTGACAGCGTAAAAACCTCCTGCCTGCGTTTCGTCCTTCAAATGTGATGACCCACAAGTATAGGGGGTGTATCGCATTATTTTCGAGGGAAGTGAAACCCAATTTATTGATTCAACACAAGGGGAGCCACAGAATACTTATCATCCTTAACAACTGAGTTGTCAATTCAGCTGCACCTAGAAACAATCTTGCTCACAGCAGTTTATCAGTAGCAACAGTTTTGTAGTAGGAATAGTAAAGTAACAGCAGTAGCAAAGCAAAGACAGTAGTAACAAAAGCAGTAAATAGTGGGATTCGAGTGCGGTAGGCATAGTGGGATGGATGGACGGGCGTTGCATGGATACGACAATTCACATAGCAATCAGAACATAGGGCAATTGCAGATAAATAAGATAAAGCATCCAAGTACTAGACAATCCTAGGCATGTGTTCCATATATAGTCATACATGCTCGCAATGAGAACTTGCACAACATCTTTTTTCCTGCCAGCCCGTTTGCAGCGGGGCCTCTAGGGACCTACTGGCAATTAAGGTGCTCCTTTTAATAGAGCACCGGAGCAAAGCGTTAACACTCCTGAACACATGTGATCCTCACATCAAAGCCTTTCCCTTCTGGCTACCCTGATTTCTGTCACTTCGGGACCATAGGTTCCGGACAACGACGTATGTATACAACTTTTAGATAAGACCCAAAACAATACTATCATGATGAATAAATAACATGTTCAGATCTAAAATCATGGCACTCGGGCCCTAGTGACAAGCATTAAGCACAACAAGTCGCAACAAAGTCATAAAGCACTAATAAAAGATACTAGGCACCATGTCCTAACAATCTGATGCCATTACATGAATGATCTCATCCAATCCCTACCATCCCCATAGCCTATATCGGGGGATTACTCACTCATAGATGGGAGAAACATGGATGGTCGATGGAGAAGCGATGGTGATGATGATGGTGATGATCTCCTCCAATTCCCCGTCCCGGCAGGGTGCCAGAACGGAGTTTCTGGTGCTATTTCGTGGAATCTGGTGGTGGCGGCGGATCGGAACTCCTTCTAGAAAAACGTCGACCCCCCCGAAGTTTTTAGGTCAGAAGGCTCCTTATAGGCGAAGAGAGAGGCCGAGGGGCAGTCTGGGGCGGGCAGACCACCCCCTGGCGCGGCCTGGGCTTGCCCACGCGGCCAGGTGGTGTGGCCTGGGCCCAGGCCCCCTTTGTCTCGTATTCTGGCTCCGGGAGTCTTCTGGTGAAATAGGATTTTTAGCATATTTTCCAGGATTTTTCCTGATAGTTGGTTTTCTGCACAAAAAGTAGACACCAAGGAAATTCTGCTGAAAATAGCGTCAGTTCGCATTAGTTGCATCCAAATCATACAAGTATAGAGGAGAAACAAATAGCAAAATTGTTCGGGAAAGTAGATACGTTTTGGACGTATCAACTCCCCCCAAGCTTAGCTTATTTCTTGTCCTCAAGCAATTCAGTTGAAAACTGAGTGCGATAAAAGAACTTTCACGAACACATTTGCTTCATATGATGTAAATATTCTCAGCAATGTGATCAACTACTTAGACAATTCATAATAAAGAGTATGCAACTGGGTCTACTTAGTAGTCATTGCAAGCTATGAATATATTCCAACTCAAGAATAATAAGTAGCACAAAGCACAAACATAAGCAACATTACAATGCTCATAGAAAGGTATGATAGAGTGGTATCTCGCTTGCCTTTGATTATGAATGTCAAGGCACCTCTGAAGTTCAAGTGATGACTAGAAGTAAAGATATCAAGGATACAAGAATCAAAGTCATAACACAAATAATCAAGTAATGAAACAAACAGACAACTATGCTCTCAAGAAGGTGCTCAAATAATATGTGGAGACTCAACAAGTAGAAGAAAAAGGTTTTGAGAAATTTGAAAGGCTTCCAAATGCTGAAAGTATGGTACATGTTAGCTTTGAGCTCTCATTTCCCCTATCATAGGCATCTTTAATGTGGTTAGGGTGAAAGTGAGGTCCAATCTGAGTTATATGCTTGACAGACTATAAACTGGAAATCCCAAGTCCCTTGAGTACGAGGGCCGCTCCTCATGCTACTCAACTTTAGTTACCGGTAAGTTCTTGTCATCGTAAGTATGTGCGTATCATTGAGAACCTCCAACAGGGTACCCCTTGCCCGATGATACGGAAGAATCCCCATATCAAAATGACAAGGAAAGCAGACAATGAGTATCTCAGCAATCTTCTTATTTACCATGGGAAAATGGTGCTTTTTTTCTCTCTTTCCTCTTCTCATAAAACTCTTTTTTCTTTTTCTCAATAGCTATAACTCTCTTTTTTTATAAGAAGAATGCTTCATAGATATCATTATGGTTACGTTGTAGGTTTCCACCATGTCAGCATGGATTAGACCAGCGGCCCAGGAGTTTCTCTAACACACATACATAACTCCATGGACTTACAAGCTCCCCTTTTATTTCACACCGACGACATCCGCAAACAAAAGAGCAAGGTATCAACTGGGTATATATTTACAAGTGTTGAAAGCATTCCCTGTGACAGCACGGTTCTGCTAATCCCCAGCCTATAATTAGCAAGCATATAACTTTCATGGAGAGTTCACAATGGTTCAGGTTATTAAGTGCGGAAAATAAAGTGTGCCATCAAGTTCGTGAGAGCTTTACTAACTAACTTTCTCATAACAAGCAAACATTTTATTCGGAAGAAAACAAGGCATATTGAATATGCACGGAAGTAGCAAATGATGCTAATGGGTAGGTATGGTGGACACTTTGGAAATATTTGGTTTAGGGAATTGGAAACATGAGTAAGACACTCAGTGGAAGTGAAGGCTAGCAAAAGTAAGGGAGCGACAAACAAGAGAGCAATAGCTGTTATTATCATGCTTGCAACAAAACAAGACTACTCATGGCATGAAAATGATTCAAGATCCTCAAGGCAAAATAATTCGTCAAGGCTTAACTGATTATTACAGTCATGTGCATGCATGAGCATGTGCCAAGTCGATCAAATGAAACATTCAGAGGAGGATACCACATTGTCATACCAATTTATGAATAGAGTAATGCAAGCAAACATTAATGAGACATGCTACAAACTATTAGCGAGCTGGAGCTAATCACAAGAAAGCAAGAACTACTAAATATCCAAAGATAACATACACTCTACATGAATGGACTAAGCAAGCTCACAATGATGAGTATACGTACAAAAATGAAAACAAATAGAGTTTGTTACCAGCCTCTTACCACGCCTCAAGTTGTCATTAATCCTCATTATTCCTCTTCACTTGTGTGGCTTGAATAATAATATGAAACCAATAATCCACTGAGAAATGCCGAACCCTATAGCCAACTCAGAAAAACCAAAGAAGAACGACAAATATTTTTGGTGTTTTCAATTTTTAAACAAAAACCAAAAGAGAAAAACAAGCAAAGCAAAATCTTTTTGGGTTTTTTGAATAGTTCAAACAAAGCAAAAAGGAACAAGCAAACCAAAGCAAAAAGAAGAAGCAAACCAAAGAGAAACAACAAAAATATTTTTTGGTCTTTTTGTGTTTTAGAAAGCAAAAGCAAAGAAGAACAAAAACTAAAAAGAGAACGAAAGCATGAATATACAAAGAATCGATGCAACATGATATGGAGATGAGTGCGGTGTCGGCGTACCTCCCCCCAAGCTTAGGCTTTTGGCCTAAGTGGGTATCAGTCCCAGGCTGGCCAAGATGAAGTGTCACCGGGGTACGACGAGGAGGTACCCTCGTCCTGGTGCGAGCCAGAGTACATCCCTCCGTAATGTGCGGAATAATCATAGGAGGGCACATCCTCCTGGTGCTGCTCGTGGAAACCCAACAAGCAAAGCTGCTCGTCCACCTCCTCCTTGGAGCGCGACCACGGTCTCTTGTCAACACTAAACAAAGCAGGCTGGGGCAAAAGGATCTCCCTTTCATCCCCGTCAGTGAAAAGCATCCTATATAATAGATTGTTCAAATCAGAGGTAGTAGTGACAAAGTGATGAGTTTTCATGGCAACAAGGTCGAGCCTCTGTGGTGCTAGGATAACATCATTAGGAGCCACAGAAAGATCTAATGCATCAACTACACGCGAGGCAATGATGCCCCCATAGATAGGCCCCCTAGAAGCTAGGCGGCGAGCAATAAGAGAGCCAAGATTGTACCGAGTATCATTCTTGAGCGCAGCAGCAAGGAAAGCTAAGTGATAGTTGGAGATATTACTAGTGTTCTCCCTACCCAAAACACTAGTGGCAAGATAGTATGCAAAGTATCTAAGAGCAGGGAGTTGGATATTTCTTATCTTTCCGTCACGCCATGCCATCATCATCATTGGTCACCCCTCGGTAAAGCTCCAACAAATCAGCGGGCCGCCCTTGAATTTTCTTCACGGTCCCTGTCATATGCACACCTACAATACTGCAAAATCTCTCCAAAGGCATGGTGAAGGGCATATCATAGATTTTAAATGAGACAATAGAATGATAGGATGTGTTAGAAAATGAGAAGCTATCAACAAAAGTTTTGGTGAGCATAGCGTATTGTGCACTCTCATCTTGCATATAAGAGGTCAAGCCAACCCTCTCAATCAGTAGCAAGAAATCATCAAGAATACCTGCAGCTTGCAAGAAAGTAAAACAAGGGAAAGAGGATGGGTGAGCATCTCCATCATCTCTTTCACTGCCAATACGTGATGCAATGAGGTCTTCATTATATGATGGCCTAGCTTGAGAGGCTGTTCTTGAGGGCCTTGACCTCCTAGGTGCATCACTCTCAAATATCTCTCCAAAAGTGTGGTTGTTCATGCTTGTTGTTCTGAAATTTAAACACCTATTAAACAAGTGATTGCAAAGTAAATATAATGAAGGAATCTACTCATAGGGACTAGCAAGAGGCCTAAACATGCATCAAAACTATATCTCTAAGCATCAAACAAGCTTACAAGCTCTCATAACCAGTCACCTATAGTAGCAAAATACTTAACATTCAATCCACTAAACACAAATCACTTGGGCAAGGGGAGGAGTCACATACCAAGGAACAATTGCTCCAAATTTCAGCAAGAAAGATGGATTGAGCAAAATCGAAGAAATCAAGGGAAAGCACAGAGAGAACGCGATTTTGAGCTATGAACTGGAGCTTACTCGGGAGAGAGAAGAAAGTGGCAGGAGATAGAGGTAGTGGGGGGCCAGGGGTGGCCCACACCAAGGCATGGCGCCACCCAGGTCTGGCCACGCCACCATGTGGTGTGCCTGCCTGGTGGGCCCCCTGGTACCTACCAGGTACTCCTCTGCCCCTTTTTTCACGTAAAAATTTAATATGAATTTTCTAGAATTTTTCGAGACACTTTATTTTTGGGCATTTTCAGAAATAGAAGAATGATTTTTCTGACAGATAGATTTTTTTTCTTTTTGGAAACATGATGCAAAGACAAAACAAGGCTAGAACTACAGAAGTTCTAGCATGCAAGCAAACTAACAACACAAAGAAAACTAAACGAAAGCAAAAACTAAAATACAAAGGATAGAAATAAACGGAGATAATCATAATGAAAACATTGTTTTGTTCAATGGAATCCTTTTGTTAGCAAGGTTGATCAAGTCTTGCTACCAAAACAATTGCATATGAGACAAAACTTTGTATTCCACTAATGATTATGTTACCTCAACTTTGATAGCAATGGTCCCAATCATAATAGTTTCAAATTTTTCTTTTGGTATGGGAAAATATATTTCTCCAACTTGAATGCCTTCAACATGTTCAATTGAATTTAAACCATAAGTCCTTTCAATCTTCTTGGGGAAATAGATAGTATGGTCCTTGTCATTGACACTGAAGGTCACCTTTCCTTGATTATAATTAATAACAGCTCCTACAGTATTAAGAAAAGGTCTCCCAAGAATAATAGACATATTATCATCTTCAGGCATTTCAAGCACAACAAAATCAGTTAATATCAAGCAATTATGAGCCACCTGAACAGGTACATCCTCACATATACCCACAGGAATAGTGGTAGACTTATCAGCCATTTGCAAAGATATATCAGTTGGTATCAATTTTTCAAGTTGAAGCCTCTTATAGAGAGAGAAAGGCATAACACTAACTCCAGCTCCCAAATCACACAAATCAGTTCTAACATAACTGTTCTTAATAGAGCAAGGGATAGTTGGAATCCCTGGGTCTCCAAGTTTCTTAGGAACCTTACCATTGAAGGAATAATTAGCAAGCAAAGTAGATATTTCTTCATTAGGGATCTTCCTTTTATTCGAGACAATGTCCTTCATATACTTTGAGTAAGGAGGAAATTTAATAGCATCAGTCAAAGGAATTTGCAAGAATAAAGGTTTCATCCACTCACAAAACTTATTATAGTGTTCATCTTCCTTTGACTTGTGTTTCTTATCAGGGAAAGGCATAGGTTTTTGGACGCAAGGTTCTCTTTCACTACCATGTTTCTTAGCAACAAAATCTTCTTTGGTGTATTTAGTAGTCTTAGTGTGGTTTTCAGGTTCTTCTTCAACTTTTTCTTCATTAGGGACTTCATTTTCTTCATTACCACTTTCAGTTTCAGCATCAGAGATAGATATACTATTAGGATCTATAGCAGGTTCAGAGGGTTCTACAACAGTTTTATGTTTCTTTTTTCCTTTTCTTACGAGTAGAACCACTATTTTCAGCCTGTTGAGACTCCTGCTCAATTCTTTTGGAATGCCCCTCAGGATATAGAGGATCCTGGGTAGCAGCACCACTTCTAGTTCTAATTTCATAAGCATGTTTTTCTTTAGCAGCATTAACTAGCAAGTCGTTTTGCACTTTAACGAGTTGATCTATTTGAGTTTGAACCATTTGAAATTGTTTAACAATCATTTTAACATCATTAGAGGTTCTTTCCACAATTTCTTTCAACTCAACAATAGCTCTAGTGTTTTCCATAAGATGATTTTGCACCCTTTTATTAAAGTTATCTTGGTTAACAATAAAGATATCAAATTCTTCTAAGCATTGATCAGGAGGTTTCAAGTAAGGGATATCACCTTCATCAAAGTGTTGGAGAGAGTGTACCTCAACAGTGGGTGAGTAGGGAATAGGCTTACATAATTCTTCTATAGGAGGTAAATTCTTGACATCTGCATCTTTAATTCCCTTCTCCTTAAGACATTTCTTAGCTTCCTTCATCACTTCATCATTTAATTCAATAATTCCCCTCTTCTTTGATGTTGGAATAGGCATAGGAATAGATGGTTCAGGTACAATTACTTCAGGAATAACTTGTTTAGGATGAGTCCAATCTTCATAATTCTTACTTATTTTAGCAATTAATTCCTCATCTTTCTTGGGACTCCTATTCCTAAAAACACAATCATCACAACTATCTAGGTATGTCCTAGATTCTTCGGTTAGTCCATTATAAAATATATCAAGTAGTTCATTCTTAGGTAATGGACTTCTAGCCTGTGCATGAATCAAAGCACAAAACCTTGCCCAAGATTCGGGCAATACCTCTTTTTCTCCCTGTTTAAAATCAAAAAGTTCCTGCAAAACAGCATGTCTAGCACTAGGAGGAAAATATTTCTGTGGAAAGTATTAAACAAGCACTCAGGGCTATCAATAGATCCAGGAGGTAAATTACCAAACCAAGTTTTAGCCTCTCCTTTCAGTGAAAAAGGGAAAATCTTAGCAACAAAGTAAGTACGCATTTTAATATCATCAGAAAACAAGCCACTCATGGTAGAAAGTTCATTCATATGTGCTACCGCACTTTCATTCTTAGTCCCACAAAAAGGTTCTTTCTCGACAATAGCTATGTAGGATAGATCGAGAGAGAAATCATAATCTTCATCTATAATGTTTATGGGAGAAGCAGCAAACTTAGCAGCAGGAGATAATTTGGGTCTAATAGTATGCCTCTCAAGGAGATTCTTAGCAGCGCTCCTATCATGGGTGTTCCTACATTCTTCAATAAACTCATCAGTCATCTCAACATAATCTTCTTCAGCATCATAATTCTCAGGTGAGCTAACAGGTGTGGCATTGTCTTCATTAGGAGTTTCGGTATTTCCAACTATAGTTCTAGCAATCGTAGCATCTAGGAAAGGACCTAATGAACCACACTTATCAATCATAGTACAAGCAGCATCATAAGCATCAGAAGTTTCAGATTCAGCAATAGTAGCAGTGTGTGTAGCATGTGTATGTGGTGGTGTAAGGAACTTACTCAGAACAGACGGTGAATCAAGAGCAGTAGAGGTGTTCAGAACCGTACCTCTTGTAGTGGATGATAAAATAGGAACCTTGCCATCACGAGACTTACCCATGATGGATGGAAAGCAGCGAACAATAGAGAATCCAAGTGAACTTGATAAATAAAGATATTCTCCCCGGCAACGGCGCCAGAAAATAGTCTTGATGACCCACAAGTATAGGGGGTGTATCGCAGTATTTTCGAGGGAAGTGAAACCCAATTTATTGATTCGACACAAGGGGAGCCAAAGAATACTTATCAGCCTTAACAACTGAGTTGTCAATTCAGCTGCACATGGAAACAATCTTGCTCATAGCAGTTTATCAGTAGCAACAGTTTTGTAGTAGGAATAGTAAAGTAACAGCAGTAGGAAATCAAAGACAGTAGTAACAAAAGTAGTAAACAGTGGGATTCGAGTGCGGTAGCCATAGGGATGGATGGACGGGCGTTGCATGGATAAGACAATTCACATAGCAATCAGAACATAGAGCAATTGCAGATAATTAAGATAAAGCATCCAAGTACTAGACAATCCTAGGCATGTGTTCCATATATAGTCATACGTGCTCGCAATGAGAACTTGCACAACATCTTTTGTCCTGCCAGCCCGTTTACAGTGGGGCCTCTAGGGAACTACTAGCAATTAAGGTGCACCTTTTAATAGAGCACCGGAGCAAAGCGTTAACACTCCTGAACACATGTGATCCTCACATCAAAGCCTTTCCCTTCCGGCTACCCCGATTTCTGTCACTTCGGGACCATAGGTTCCGGACACGACGTGTGTATACAACGTGTAGATAAGACCCAAAACAATACTATCATGATGAATCAATAACATGTTCAGATCTGAAATCATGGCACTCGGGCCCTAGTGACAAGCATTAAGCACGACAAGTCGCAACAAAGTCATAAAGCACTAATAAAAGATACTAGGCACCATGTCCTAACAATCTGATGCCATTACATGAACGATCTCATCCAATCCCTACCATCCCCATAGCCTACAGCGGGGGTTTACTCACTCATAGATGGGAGAAACAAGGATGGTCGATGGAGAAGCGATGGTGATGATGATGGCGATGATCTCCTCCAATTCCCTGTCCCGGCAGGGTGCCAGAACGGAGTTTCTCATGCTGTTTCGTGGAATCTGGTGGTGGCGGAGGATCGGAACTCCTTCTGGAAAAACGTCGAACCCCCCGAAGTATTTAGGTCAGAAGGCTCCTTATAGGCGAAGAGAGAGGCCGAGGGGGAGTCTAGGGCGGCCAGACCACCCCCTGGCGTGTCCTGGGCTTGCCCGCGCGGCCAGGTGGTGTGGCCTGGGCCAAGGCCCCCTCCGTATCGTATTCTGGCTCCGGGAGTCTTCTGGTATAGAGGAGAAACACACATCCAAATCACACAAGTATAGAGGAGATACAAATAGGAAAAGTGTTCGGGAAAGTAGATACATTTTGGACGTATCAAAATGCTACAAATTTAGCAGGCACATATCCATGTTTACATAGCAGAGGACTGTCTTCATCCGCTAAACCGTGATAGACGGAGTCATACAGCGTCTAGTTGGCCTAACACATCATACGCGCATGAGTAAACAGAGTAGATCTAGCTCAAAATGGATAACTGGCCACACATGATAGAGATAGAGATGAGACGACTCACATCGAAATCACTTTCCGTGTCGTCATGGCGCATTTCCTCATTGTCTCCCCTTGAACCCATGGCGAGAGAGAGAGGGAGAAGGGGGTGGCTGCTGGAGAGATAGATGGAGGCGCCGTCGGCTTGCGACTATGGCAGGATGGGAGAGAAGTGGGGAAAGTGGCTTCGATGGGAAGGAAGAGAAGTACGGGGAGCAAGATAAGTAATGGGGATGTGACACTGGCATATGGCCCACTGAACTCTTGAGTCGTGACACTCACAAAAGGGGAGCGCCCGGTGTTGCCAGTTTGTCCAGAGCAAGCGGGCAGCAAGCATGGCCAATCATGCCGCATAACAGCCTACTCGCGGATCGCTCTCGCGAAGACCATCCCAGTCGTCCAAGTGCTCCGATCAAACGGTATGTAACAATCGTCATGCAGAACACCTGTTTTAGCCGTGCCTTCTAGAAGACTCGGTCTAATGGGCACCATTGGGGGGCTTAGCTTAGGGCTCTCCTAAGGTTAGGATCCATATGTGGTTTATGAGAAGAACACACATGCAATGACACTAGTGATATGTGGATTGTGAAAAGAACAGGCAATACAATTACTCTCGTGGATCCATGTGTGGTTTGTGAAAGAATAGAGATTCACTGACTCTAGTTGTGGTTCATAAAAGAACACACGTGCAATGACTCTATATGTGGGTTGTGAGAAGAACACACATGCAATGACTCTAGGTGTGGTTCATGAAAAGAACACACATCCAATGACACTGGTGTATCCTTATGTGGTTTGTGGAAAGAGCATACAAGCAATGACTCTAGCTGTGGTTTGTGAAAAGAAGAGACATGCAATGACACTGGTGGATCCATATGTGGTTTGTGAAATGAACAGACATGCAATGACACTAGTTGTGGTTTGTTAAAAGAACACACATGCAATGACACTAGTGGATCCATATGTGGTTTGTGGAAAGAAAAGACATGCAATGACTCTAGTTGTGGTTCATGAAAAGAATACACATGCAATCACACTGGTGGATCCATGTGTGGTTTGTGAGAAGAACAGACATGCAATGACATTGGGTGTGGTTCATGAAAATAACACACATCCGATGACACTGGTGGATCCACATGTGGTTTGTGAAAAGAACACACATGCAATGAAACTAGTGGATCAATGTGGTTTGTGAGAATAATAGACATGCAATGAACTCTGGTGGATCCATGTGTGGTTTGTGAGAAGAACACACATGCAATGACTCTAGATGTGGATTGTGAGAAGGACACACATGAATTGACTCTAGTTGTGGTTCATGAAAAGAAAACACATCCAATGACACTGGTGGATCCATATGTGGTTTGTGAGAAGAAGACACATGCAATGACTCTAGATGTGGTTTGTAAAAAGAACACACATGCAATGACACTGGTGCATCCATACGTGGTTTGTGAGAAGAACACACATCCAATGACACTAGTGGATCCATGTGTGGTTTGTGAGAACAACAAACATGCAAAACACACATGCAATGACACTGGTGGATCCATATGTGGACTGTGGAAAGAACATACATGCAATGACACTAGGTGTGGTTAATGAAATGAACAGACATGCAATGACTCTGATGGATCCATATGTGGTTTGTCAAAATAACATACATGCAATGACTCTAGTTATGGTTAATGAAAAGAACACACATGCAATGACTCTGGTGGATGCATGTGGTTTGTGATAACAACACACATGCAATGAATCTAGCTATGGTTAATGAAAAGAACACACATGCAATGACACTATTGGATCCATATGTGGTTTGTGAAAAGAACAGACATGCAATGAACTCTGGTGGATCCATATGTGGTTTGTGAGAAGAACACACATGCAATGACACTGGTTATGGTTCATGAAAAGAACACACATGCAATGACACTGGTGGATCCTTATGTGGTTTGTGAAAAGAACACACATGCAATGACTCTGGTGGATCCACATGTGGTTTGTGAAAAGAACACACATGCAATGACATTGGTGGATCAATGTGGTTTGTGAGAATAACATACATGCAATGAACTCTAGTGGATCCATGTGTGGTTTGTGAGAAGAACACATATGCAATGTTACTGGGTGTGGTTCATGAAAAGAACACACATCCAATGACACTGGTGGATCCTTATGTGGTTTGTGAAAAGAAAACACATGCAATGACTCTAGATGTGGTTTGTGAGAAGAACACACATGCAATGACATTGGTGGATCCATATGTGGTTTGTGAAAATAACACACATTTCAATGACTCTAGATGTGGTTTGTGAAAAGAACACACATGCAATGACACTAGTGGATCCACATGTGGTTTGTGAGAAGAACACACATCCAATGACACTAGTGGATCCATATGTGGTTTGTGAGAATAACACACGGGCAGTGACTCTAGCTGTGGTTCATGAAAAGAACACACATCCAATGACACTGGTGGATTCATATGTGGTTTGTGAGAAGAACACACATGCACTGACTCTAGATGTGATTTGTGAAAAGAGCACACATGCGATGACACTGGTGGATCCATATGTGGTTTATGAGAAGAACACACATCCAATGACACTGTTAGATCCATGTGTGGTTTGTGAGAAGAACACACATGCAATGACACTAGGTTTGGTTCATGAAAAGAACACACATCCAATGATACTGGTGGATCCTTATGTGGTTTGTGAAAAGAACAAACATGTAATGACTCTAGATGTGGTTTGTGAGAAAAACACACATGCAATGACACTAGTGGATCCATATGTGGTTTGTGAGAAGAACACACATCCAATGACACTGGTGGATCCATATGTGGTTTGTGAGAAGAACACACATGCAATGACACTGGGTGTGGTTCATGAAAAGAACACATATCCAATGACACTGGTGGATCCTTATGTGGTTTGTGAAAAGAACACACATGCAATGACTCTAGACGTGGTTTGTGAGAAGAACACACATGCAGTGACACTGGTGGATCCATATGTGGTTTGTGAAAATAACACACATTTCAATGACTCTAGATGTGGTTTCTGAAAAGAACACACATGCAATAAACTATGGTGGATCCATGTGTGGTTTGTGAGAAGAACACACATGCAATGACACTAGTGGATCCTTATGTGGTTTGTGAAAAGAACACACATGCAATCGCACTGGTGGATGCCTATGTGGTTTGTGAGAAGAACACACATTTAAATGACTCTCGATGTGGTTTGTGAAAAGAACACACGTGCAATGACACTGGTGGATCCATATGTGGTTTGTGAGAAGAACACACATCCAATGATACTGTTGGATCGATATGTGGTTTGTGAGAAGAACACACATGCAATGACACTAGGTGTGGTTCATGAAAAGAACACACATCCTATGATACTGGTTGATCCTTATGTGGTTTGTGAAAAGAACACACATGAAATGACTCTAGATGTGGTTTGTGAAAAGAACACACATGCAATGACGCTAGTGGATCAATGTGGTTTGTGAGAATAACAGACATGCAATGAACTATGGTGGATCCATATGTGGTTTGTGAGAAGAACACACATGCAATGACACTAGCTGTGGTTCATGAAAAGAAGACACATCCAATGAACTCTGGTGGATCCATATGTGGTTTGTGAGAAGAACACACATGCAATGACTCTAGCCATGGTTTGTGAGACGAACAGACATGCAATCACACTGGTGGATCCATATGTGGTTTGTGAGAAGAACACACATCCAATTACACTGGTGGATCCATGTGTGGTTTGTAAGAAGAACTCACATGCAAAACACACATGCAATGACACTGGTGTATCCATATGTGGTCTGTGGAAAGAACAGACATGCAATGACCCTAGCTGTGGTTAATAAAAAGAATAGACATGCAATGACTCTGATGGATCCATATGTGGTTTGTGAAAAGAACACACATTCAATGACTCTAGTTGTGGTTAATGAAAAGAACACACATGCAATGAATCTGGTCGATCCATGTGGTTTGTGAAAAGAACACACATGCAATGACTCTAGATATGGTTAATGAAAGAACACACATGCAATGACACTGGTGGATCTGTATGTGGTTTGTGAAAAAAACAGGCATGCAATGAACTCTGCTGGATCCATATGTGGTTTGTGATAAGAACACACATGCAATGACACTGGTTATGGTTCATGAAAAGAACACACATGCAATGACACTGGTGGATCCTTATGTGGTTTGTGAAAAGAACACACATGCAATGACTCTAGTGGATCCACATGTGGTTTGTGAAAAGAACACACATGCAATGACACTGGTGGATCAATGTGGTTTGTGAGAATAATAGACATGCAATGAACTCTGGTGGATCCATATGTGGTTTGTGAGAATAACATACATGCAATGAAACTTGGTGTGGTTCATGAAATGAACACACATCCAATGACACTGCTGAATTCTTATGTCGTTTGTGAAAAGAACACACATGCAATGACTCTAGATGTGGTTTGTGAGAAGAACACACATGCAATGACACTGGTGGATCCATATGTGGTTTGTGAGAATAACACACATTTCAAGGACACTAGTTGATCCATATGTGGTTGAAAAGAACACACATTTCAATGACTCTATTGGATCCATATGTGGTTTGTGAGAAGAACACACATGCACTGACTCTAGCCGTGGTTAATGAAAAGAATAGAGATGCAATGACTCTAGCGGTGGTTTATTGAAAGAACACACATGCAATGGCTCTGGTGGATCCATATCTGGTTTGTGAAAAGCACGCACATCCAATGACACTGGTGGATCCATATGTGGTTCATGAAAAGAACACACATACAATGACACTGTTGGATCAACATGTGGTTTATGAAAAGAACACACATGCAATGACACTGGTGGATCCATGTGGTTTATGACAATAACACACATGCAATGAACTCTAGTTGATCCATGTGGTTTATGAGAAGAACACACATCCAATGAACTCTAGTGGATCTATCTTCGCATAATTTGATGTATGCCACAATCTATTTCATTGTACAAGACACTCACTTTCCATTTTTGCCTTTGTTTTTTTGATACTACTCATTTTTGCCCCCTCTCTTCTCCCTCTCTCTTCCCTTCGTAGAAGCCCAAACCTGTGCTCACTTTATCTGCTACACCCTGATTGGTTGTCATAGTTGTCACGCGGATCGTGCGCACCAACCATTGATTCTGTGTGATTTAGCGAGCATCTTTGCACACGTCGTCCCCTTCACAGTATAGCGTGAGACAGCACAGACGTCTCCCTCACTGAAACTTCCACAAGAAGGAACATGAAGCCGTCCATGGAAAAAGTTGTTGACTGGTCATGTCATGTTTAATCAAGTCTGAAAAGCCTACTGCTACTACTACTATGCCACAACACATGCGTCATCGAGTGCACGACCGTCGACGGGCAGCTGCAATTTATTGCCACTTGATTTTAATAAGAAATATCACATTTTTTACGCAGCGGCTCTCAATCTCACTTCCAACTAGGCCCCACCATAAGAAACTTCCACGCGCTAGCCAGAGGCCGAAGAGCTGAGCTCGACGAGACCTAACGTCTCCGCCTTCATCGAGTCACTCGCACTCATCAACACATCCCTCTACCCGATCTAGCACAACCCCACAGATCTCGTTGTACATCCACCTACCTCCCCCTCTACATTTCACCTCTTAATTATCGCCAATTTTATGGCCGTGTCAAACTTCGTACATAGAAATTGTGTATGCGCCCTTTGCATGCGGCTCAATACATGACTGCCATGCATGGCCTTGGAAAAAACGTGACGTACCGTGCGCGTGTTGCGGTGCAGTAGCCTGCACGATGCATTGCATGGTGGTGCGATGAAACGTGCCCTGATTCCATTCACCTTAACTATAGATCCCCTCTCCGCACACCCACTCTCACTCTTGCTCATTCTTGCTCACTGTCCTCACGCAATCCTCTCCACTGTGCCACCAGCATCTACAAACTCACAAGAAAACCCCGTCCGTGCCGGTGATGGCGGAGGAGGATACGATGGCCATCGTTGCCTCCGAGGCCATCGGCAAGGAGGCCCCCATCTCCTCGCCGGTCCCCCTCGACGTGTTGAAAGGATCCGCCGTCCCCGTCCAGGCCCACATCCCGCTTCATCGTAAGCCGGCAAGAGCCCCGTGGCGAGGAGGCTCCTGCCGGTCAAGAGGAGATCCAGCTCTTCAGGGACCCCTACGATCTAGATGAGTACATCGCTCCGGTGAACCCCTACGACACCGGCATCGATGACCCATGGTCGGAGGTAACGAGGGTTTTCTCCCCTTCCCTGGTTCTTCTCTCCTTCCCATCGTTGGATGCTAGATATTGGTTTATTAGGATTCGCTTGTTCGCATTTCGATTACTCGATCTTCTTACATCATCTACTCCCCCATTTTCCTTTTCTTCCAATAGGTTTGCGACAGCAACGTCTGCAGCGATGATGAGTCCAGGCACATCAAGACTCGTCAGGTGCTGAGGAGGCTGCAGGCCGGCCAGTACAACGCCTTCTTCGCTGGCGGCATCTACAGTTGCCCCTTCTGCAAGGGCATCTCCTTCTGCAGGATGAGTCTCGCTGGCACAGACTTCAACTGCCTTCTGATGCATGGAGAGGGCCCGAGCACCGACACCGCCAATGGCGGCCAGACCGTGAATGTCAACGCTTACATCGCTGAACACTAGGCTCTCGGCAATCACCTCTGAAACCTCCAACGGGTGGCCATCGAAGAGGGTCGCATGCCTCCAATCAAGCCCAAGGCCCCCAAGGTCAAGGGACTGGGCAGCAAGGAGTGGAGGAAGCGCCAGAGGGAGGAGGCGGAGGCGCAGGCGCATGCAAGGAGGGGTTGAACGTGTCTGCTGCTGCTAAGCAACTTCTTTTGATTTTCTCTATTTTTCTTGCATCCTATTTCTGCATGCAAGGAAAGGGTTGAATGCATCGAACCTTGTTAAGCAACCTACTTTCTATCGCTATATCCTATTTAGCTGCGCATAACTATATCTACATTTGTTTTGTTTTCTGAATGAATGTATTCTTCCTGGTGTGATTTGCTGCTCTAGATTTGGTACTAGATCGGAAGCAAAAAGAGGTCCAAAAGGGAACGAATTACCGAAGAGCGAATCTTCTCTAGATTTTCTTAAATTTGGGCAAAATGAAACATATATGTTTAGCGAGAGAGGAAAAAGGTACTCTTTCAAACTGCCAGTTAACGAGCTACCATCTTGACAAGCAACAAGACACATACAGAAACATAACACAAAGATGTAAAATTTATTTTAGTACTCTCACTTGAGGCGCTAGCCATCTTGACAAGCTAACTTCTCTCCATCGTTCCTAGGCGACCAACTGTGATCATTCTAGGTGGATCTTACATTATTGGCACTCCATAGCTCACGAAATGCAATTTCGTCCCACCTGGGATTTGACTTGGCTTCCCTATCTTCAGCATCCTGCAGCATAATTAGCGGTGCATCACATGCCTGATTGTTGCCGCTAGAAGATGCTGCCTCTCTGTTTGTTGCAGCCTCTCTATCAGCTGCTTCAGCTTTAGCTACAAGCTCTCTTTCAGCTACTTCTGCAGCCTCTCTATTAGCTGCTTCAGATGCAGCTATTTTCTTTGCATATGCAGCTTCAAACTCAGCCATTCTGCATTTTCTACAAATGGCTCCCCTAAGCTAGTATTCTCTCTTGCAAATAGGGCAAAACACGAGGTAACGTAGAAAGAAATGGATCTTCTTGTACAGCTGGTAGGTCACATAAGCACGTATGGCTGCATACTTTAGGTTTATATCAGACAACGTCCACTCCTCCCAGAAATCGTTCCTATCCGAAGGGAGATCTGCCTTCATTCTGTCGTATGACTCATCAAGGATTCTAGTTGCGAGTGATGTCATTCCATCCTTCCTCGAGATCCCTAGGATCTTGACAAGACTCTGAATATCGATCCAGTTGTGCGTAGGAATTGTAATTCCCTCTTGATGAAATTTCAAAAAATCAGTTGTATTGTCGACAATGCAGAAAACAATTCCTTTTTCTACAAGGAAGGCGGCCCAGCCGGACAATTCTGATCCCGAAAGTATGTAGTTTTTCATCACCAAAATGTGTAACTACAAATCTTTTTTCAATGCAAGATCATCATCTGAATATAATTTTAAAAAGTTTAGTAAATGCAAGATCACGACTCTCAACATTGTTTTGTCATAATTAATTTGGTCCTAAATAAAATCCAATAGTTGCAAGATGAGCAAATGGATAAAGAACAAGAGGAGAAAACCCTAAAAGTGGTTAACTACAGAGAGTAGATCTACAAACCGGGAGAAGTGGTAGACGATGACGTGTTTCCTCATGGCTAGTTGAATGACGGCGACTTCACTCCCTTCATATGGGTCCTCTGGGGTGTACTCGAACTCCAATCCCACAAACTTGTCCTCGTCTTTCTCAAGCCAAACCTCGTACATCCTCATGACTAGCACCACTATCTCCTCCTTGTTGGTGTAGACGACGTCTATCTTCTTATTGTCATGGGTAGTGAAGCTTGTCTCTAGAGTGCGATGACCTTCCATGGTGGCAAGGAGAAGACGGGAAGAAGACAGACAACAGGAAGAAGAAGAGTGGTTTCTGTGAGATAGGGGAACGGTGGAACCGTCAATACGCTTTTAAGGTAGTGGTTAACAACGGGGACAGAAGTCCAAGGGAGATACGCGTGGTGGTGGCCATTCCAGCTTTTGAGTAAACAAAAAATAATTATAACGATGATATATGTGCCCTGTTTTGTCACGTCAATACATTGGGCCGGTCGTGTTGTCCTATCCACTGTGCCAACGCTACAAGCCTACGTGACAGCCACCAGGCCTAAGCGATGGGAGCGACATAACAGCGAGAACTGACTCCAACTTGATGGCCGTTAGCCTAATATTTTCTATTGAAACGTAAAGTTGAATTCGTGCCAAAAAGACCCTCTGAGTATTTGGCACACCAATTGTAGTCATCGCGACTGATTATAGGCAACTTGGGTACCGCGTTGCCTAGGCGCCCCAACTTTCGGGCCGCAAAATGATATTCTCCATAGTCTGGCCATGGTAATAGCCAGGGACAAAGCCATGAGTACTCTTTAAGTACTCGCAAACTAACACTAGTATCAGTAAAAAATAAAGCTAGTAGGAATCATAAGCTCTAAGTTTGTTTGCAAAAAGCTAGGTTTATTTCATAAAGCTTTAAGAGTAAAGACCTAACTTTAGTTCTCTATATCACTTAAGTGGGAACTTAGATCTCATGTCCACAACTCTTTTGTGGTTAATTCAAAGTCATATTTCAAGTCACAAGTCATTTTTAAAACATCTGACAACAGAATAGTATGGCTACTCCAACTGTCCATAACCGCGGACGCGGCTATTCGGATAGTTCGACACTCTGCAGAGGTGGTACACTTTCACCACAAAATTTGAAACATCCGTCAGGAATAACCCTGAATCATCATACTTGGTATGCGCATAATCAATCTTAACCTTTCAATTACACACCCTAGTATAGGCACCTCCCCTGTGAGTTTGGCCTCCCAGCCATGGCCATCTGCCATCCTAGGCACTACATAGGTGGACATTCATCACGAGGTAGCCTCAACTCAACCTCTTCCTCAAGGGAACCCATACTAAGACATATAAACTTCCAGTCAAGCCCTACCCAACTCAGGTATTGTGGTTATATGGTAAAATTGGAATGGTATCACATCCGAACCCAACCATCAGTTTTTATTAAAGTCAAGGCTCATGCCTCATCAGTTTCATCATCAAACCATTGTGTTTCACAACACATGTCAAAATATTTCAATGGAATGAGTCTTCATTCCAAGGTTTTCATAATTTTTTTCACCAAGTATTCCCATCTAAAGTGATCCAGTTTTATGCTTAGCACTAGCCACTAGTATTGAGGGTATCTCTATTGGGGGTTCTAATCAAGTATAAGTATCCAAGACTAATCCTATGATCTTGATAGGATCCAAACTAGTTTCCACTAATCACAATTCATTAACTAGGAAAGAAAACTGTAGTAAAGGGAAAAGTAAAACTTGGAGTAAAATTGGGAATTGGTCAAGTTGCATAACCAGGTATGCCTAGTGCATCTGGTATAAAGGGCTTGCATATATAGCATGCATAGCTCTAGCTTGCACTGATAGCTTGCATTAGTGATGGCTTGCCTTGAGCAGTGCAGTTGTTGCAATCGTTGAAGTTCTCCTCCTCCTCCTCCTCGAAGTACTCCTCCTCGTTGTAGCTTAGGTTGGTACTAGCGTCTATAAATACATTCAATGTACACAATAACCAAACAACACTTTAGTACTTCTATTTAGCACATAAGGGCTCATATTAGGTGCTCTAGTATCATCTCAATCATCATGTGGAATATTCACATTTTCTTATTCTTCTTATTTTAGAAAAGTAATTTCTACTCATTTTAAATCCTTAAGATTTAATATTCTCCAATTACAATAGTGGATCATGTTGACACATGTCATCACCATATATTCCAATACTTGGGAATGTGATTTAAAATGGTGATCATATATTACAAGATTTAATATTACTATTTAAGAATATTAAAGTGACTAGAAATGTCTATATAGCACTCTTTTAATACTAAACCATGTTTCATATTTGTAAAACCAAATCTTTTTAAATATTCATGTAGAGCATGGGAAATGTGATTTTTGGGAGGTGGAATTATCTCAAAATCATTTATAGTTTATTTTAGAAAAATGTTTGAAGTGTCAAAAGTCTCTGTCCTGTTATTTTTGGTATAGGTGATCTATAATTCTAAATGGTTTGAATCCAATGGGAGTGGTTAGATAATTTCACTATCATTCCAACAAAATTGGAATCATGCATTTTGGTTCAGGGAATCTATTTGAATTGAATTTTGAATCTACTGATAGAATCTCGTTTTAACTAAAATAGAAAAATCTTATTTGAATTAACTGGCTCTGCGCGGGAAACGACATGGGCCGCCAATCAAGACTATTTGGCGCAGCTGTCAGCTTGACAAAATGGTTCCACGCGTCAGTGACTTAACTAAGCCGAAACGGTATCTAGCAATCCTAGCCCTGCGATTAGAACAGGATCCTACGACTAAGGTTCGTCGTCTCCGTCGAACTGCTCCGGCGAGATACGAACCCTAATGCGGTGGTGGGGGTCGCTGGGGACTTACTAGGGCTCCATCTATGGCCGACGATGGGGGCGAATGGAGTTGTCGATGACGGTGGTTCGATTGGCGGTCACGGCGGCTCCTGGGGTGGCCAAAATCAACGGCTTCCTTCCTCGACTGCAGTGGCAGACTCCAGCCAAATTCTGACATCGTGGTGCTCGCCTTGCTCCGAGGAAAGGTCTGGGATGTTTCAGAGAGAGAGGAGTGGAATGGTGTGGAGAATGAGGGATGGGGTGGCCTCTATTTATACCAAAAGGGTGGAGGCAGTGCGGCATGGTCTGGCTTCTCCGGCGACACTGCTACAGGTCGCGTTCATCACGTGAGTGTACGGCTAGGGGTGGTTGATACGTTGCTAACGTATCTATAATTTTTGATGTTCGATACTTGTTTTATATCTACTTTCTTATGTTTTGTCCACACTTTGGAGTATTTTCATACACTTTCTTGGACTAACCTATTAACAAGATGCCACAGTGCCAGCTGCCTGTTTTCTACTTGACGAGGGTTTAACTCGTCAATGCCCATTGTTATGGACTTGGGTTTTGGAGAAGGAGGGAGCGCTAGAGACATCTATCGGCTAGCAAAAAAGCACACAGGGGACAAAGGATTTACCCAGGTTCAGGCCTCGTAGAGGTCCCTACTCCTTCTTGTCTGCTCGTGGAATTATCGAAGGAGTCGAAAGTTACAATGGTGCGCAGATGCAATCTGGCGAGGGTTGTGGAAACTAGGGTTGCGTGTGTCCTCCTCGCTGCCCCCTCCTAGCCTTTATATAGATAGGCTAGGTCTCAGGTAGCAGGTCGAGTCGGTTACAAGTTAGGGTTTTCCCCTTCAAACTTTCTATCTTTAGCTTCTTCTTGTCTTTGAAGCAATCGAGAGTCCGTAGGTTACTCGAGTCCCTCCATCCGGGCCTTGGCGACACCGTGGGCCTGTATGTATTTGGACCGTATATACCAAGCTCGAGTACGTGTAGGGTATACCCATGTCAGTAGCCCCCGAGTGTCTAGTGGAATCGTAGATTCGACTAGGGACTTTTTGAAGCCTTCGAGTGCCTAAATGAGTACATTTCGATTGCTTTTATTTGTGTCATAGGGATTGTTGATATACGTGCCTGATATAACCGAAGTATCGTTATCAGTTAACCACCTTAGGGTGAAACAACGCAATCTACTCAAATTCGAGTCCCCGGACTCGAATCCTGAAAAGTGCTGGTGTAATTCGACTCAGGCCACGGAGGTCTTACAGGAGTCAGCCTATAAGTACGGATATGTTTCTGGTAGTGCACAGTTAAATGCGTTGCCAGGCCTTATTCAGGTCTTACCTTCACGCCGTAGGCGTGGCATCCGAATTTTATCATCATGGAGACGATTCGGGTAACCCAGGAGACGCAGTCTATTTGTAGGGGGAAAATTATGAGGCGGTGTCGCCATGAGTTTCGAGTGTGGATGTTATCAACACACAGTTTTTTGTACAAATAATCATAGGGTGTGTGACTAGTGCTGCCTATGGGAGTAGCCCCTGAGTGCCTGGTTGAGTCGAAGACGCAGGCAGGGACTAAAGAACTTTTGCGACTGCTGTCGACTTTCGCTTGCTTGTTTCATTCGATGACTCGGGCAGGTACTAAAACAGTTTTGCGACTGCTGTCGTCTTTTGCCTGCTTGTTTCAGTCGATGACTCAGGCAAGTGCTAAAATACTTTTGCGACTGCTGTCGTCTTTTCCCTGCTTGTTTCCGATGCCCCCTATGGGAGTAACACATGTCCATAATCGAACTGTGTTTCGAGTGATTGGGTTTGCTTTTGTGATTTTCCATGTTCCTGCAACAAGAAAAAGAAAAGTCATAGGATCTTGTGACGGCGCTCCTATGGGAGTAGCCCAGTGCTTGGTGGAGTCGAAGACTCAACAAGGACTAAAATAGTCAAGTTTTCCACTACATAGCCTTGGTGACGTCGTCTTGGCTTGTATGACCTTAGTTGCCAGCGTGGCCATTTTGTGACGGGACGTGACGAGCGGTGGGTCCCACTTTCTGACTTTGATTTGACTGGGCGTGCGTAATCTTATTTTTAACTGTGCCTCCTCGATTTCCGCGTGTAATGGTAGAAGTGGGGGGACGGTTCATGCTTCCTCTTCTCCATGTGTCCTACGCAATGCGTGCCACGCGTCCAATAGGGTTTTTGTCAGCTGTTGGATTGCATCTCCCAGGGGTTAAGTAGCGATGCTGTGGCGGTAATTTCCCATCTATGCTCTTTCTTCCTTGCTGCCATCGCCATTGCCGTTTGCTTTTCTGCTTTCCTCTGCGCCCATCTTCTCCACGAGGTTGGACCAGCTCCGTTCGTTCCCAAGCTACTTTCTTCACTCTCATCGTCTCCGCGCAATGGGAAAGAAGAAGGGAGGCGCTGTCGCTGATTCCGCGGCCATCTTTGCTGCAGCGAAGAAGAAAAGTGGCTTCACTGCCGCGGGCACTAGTGCCGCCGCCGTCGGGAAGAAGAAGGTCGCGGGCACCCGCGTGACCAATGGCGCATGGCACCCCTCTATCATCAAGGCGTCGGATCTCCGTCTTCTTTGCCAAGACGGAGTGATTTTTGTAGCAGTCGCCGATTCGCGCGTCCCCAGCGGTGAGACCATTCCTGTGCCTCCCGCTGGTTATCGAGTGATGTTTCTTGCATTCATCATTCGTGGTCTTTCCTTGCCTCTTCACCCCTTTCTTCGGGGTCTTCTTTGTTTCTATGGGCTCGAGCTCCATCAGCTTTCCCCAAATTCTCTCCTCCACATTACTTGTTTCATCACTCTCTGCGAGTGCTGGCTCGGAATCGAGCCACACTTTGGTCTTTTCAAGCGCATCTTTAAATTGAAGCGTCAGTCCGCATCTGGCTCTTTAGTTTATGACGTAAGTGGTTGCGGAATCCATGTTGACCCATCCGCCACCTACTTCGATATCAAGCTTACCAAGTCCGTCCAGGGATGGAGGGACAAATGGTTCTATGTAAGAATTCCAAGGACGAGCACTTTGGACTCGCGCCTTTCGATCCCGCGACTCCCTGCAAGAAGATGCGTTCTTGGAAGAACGTGATCATGCCTTCCGAACTCGCGGAGACAGACGTGTTATATCAGCGCGTCTGCGACCTCGAGAGTCGCATAGGTGCAGAAGAGGGAGGCTGCGCCCTTATCAGGACTTGGCTGTGTTGCGCGTCCAACCTCTCCAGGCCAGGGTCCATCCCATGTTCCAATGGGGTGGCGCTGATGATCCCACTCGCGTGTCTGCTGATGCCATGTCCGCGAGTGAGGTAGATAAGAGGGTGCGACTGGTCACGAAGTACACCCTCAAGGATGTGCTTCCGAACGAGCCAGTCGTTCCTCCCTTCGATGCTTCGAATCCTCCTCCCGAGGTATAGTTGCGCTACATAGTAGCTTATTTTCTCGATTGCATTTCCTATTGTGTTTGCTGATCTTTACTTTTTGTATGCAGGAGTGGGCGGTGTCGCCTTGCATTCCTCCCCTCCCTGAGGGGATTATTCCTCGCGAATCTTTGGAAGAGGACGAGTCTGAGTCGACTGTCCCTTATGATGTGGAAGAGGAAGCCCCTGAGTCCGAGAGTCCGGATACTTGCAAGCGTTCATGTAGCGGGGATTCCGACGCATCGACTCCTTCATCTCCAGGAGGGACGGCTGTTGACGTGGAGTCGCCAATTCCAGCAGTTCCTGTGAGGGTTGTGGCACCATCTTCTCAAAAGAAGATGCGATTGCCCAAGAAGTCTTCGTCGGAGTCGACAGAGGCCACCTTTGATCTTGACAGATTTGACTGGTAAGCTTTCTAGTGCATTCATTCTTCTCTTGTTTTCTTCTTGTTGGCTTTTCCCTGGAGTTTGCCCTTTCTGAGTGCGGATTTTGTCTTGCAGTCAAGAGGCATCGTCATCTTCTGGCGACATCGAATTTTTGAAGGAATCAGGAGTCGCGACCTCAAAGGCCAAGATAGAGGTCGAGCACCCTCCTTCTCCTCCGGCGGCGGCCAACTCCAGGCACAATTCTTCAAGCTCTCCTCACGTAGGGGAGCATCGAGTAGTTGCTCGGATGACGGTTCAGCAATCTTCTTCGGAGTCGCTGGAGGACCATGTAAGTATATCTTTCTTTCTTCTGTAATTTGGCAGTCAACGCCTTTTGTTGCCCTCTGCTGACTCCTTGTTTTGTGCGACAGCTCCTTGTAAAGGAAGCCGCGCAGGTGGCGGAGCAAGTGATGGCGATGGGTCGCCAGCATGCGATGCTGGAGACGCGCCACCGCGTGGTTGAGAGTGAGTGTTCTATACTTATTCTTTTCGTCTTCTCCTGTATTTTGGTATAATCGACTGACAGCCAAAATTTTGACTGCCATGTAGCTGAGCATAATGCTTTACTGTGTGATGTCGCCATGTTGTAGAAGACGCTAGCCGCAGCTGTGAAGGGGCACGACGAGGCAATCGCGGCTCGTGATGAAGCCCAGAAGCGCGAAGAGGATCTGCGTGCCTCCTTTGCGGCCAGGGAGAAGTTGTTCGAACAACAACTGTTCTCAGTCGCCAAGGCCCTCTCAGGTACCTTTACTTGGTAGATATTTTATGGATGTTCTTCTCTTCCTCTGTAGTGCCGGTGGCATTAGAGGTTTGATCCATGTTTGTATTTTGGTGTAGATGCTGGCGGCTTGAATTTTGATCCTCAAGCCCTTGGTCGCGATGACGCTCTGGCGGGCGCGGTATCTGTGGTCGAAGATCGTAGCGCCGTTGTCCAAAATACGCTGTCCAAAGCCAAGGCCACCCTGAGTCGCCTCCGGGAGGAGCTGATGCCGAAGGCGGAGCTGGTCGACAATGTGGAAGAGCTGGTGGAGTCGCTCGCTGGGGGTGTGCCTGCCACGTACAAGAACTCCCTCCACGCAGCTGGCGCGACCATGTCGCTTGCCATGGTGTAAGCCCACGGAGTCGAAGTGGATCCCTCGGCGGTGTCGAAGACGATGCCTGTTGGCGCGGATGGTCAGCAGGTAGTATTCGCTCCCTTTGCGACTGCCTGTGCCAAATATGGCCATTCCTTGATAAACACTGTTGCCAAGTATTTGGAGGAGCTCAATCGCGCAAAGAAGGCGGCAAAAACTTTGGCCTCAGGGACCGGCGGAATGTCAGTGGCATCTGATACTGCCACGGACTTGATGAAGCCCCCGAGGTCATCGAAGTCGAAGAAGCCAGCTGCTCTGTAGTTAGTTTCTTGTAATAGCTGATGAACTTGCTCTTTTGATTAGAGAACATGCCTGTTGGCGAATGTGTTTGTAGATACTTTTATTGATCCGGAATGCATCTGTTACTTTTGACTTTTGAGTTGGTCGCCTTATTTTGCCTCTGGCTTGATTTTGGTAGGGTACATCAAGTGGTCCTGTGGGGGGAACCCCGTACTCGCCATCTCTTGAGGATGCAATGGCACCACCATGCTCCAGGGTAGAGGATCTGTCCTTGCTTTCGCGACTTCATGATCGCGTGAAGCAACTGGAGCGTGAATTACCCATGATCCGTGGTAGCGCGGACGTGTGGAAGTCAAAGGCTGAAAAAGCTGCCGCCCGTGAGCAATATCTGCTTGGCGAGGTGATGCAACTGGGCGACCAGTTTAAGTGTTAGTTTGCTCATCCTCGTCTTTTCCTTTGTAGTTAATCGCAATGGTACGTTGTACTCATGCTGTTGATGCTGCTTCGTGTATTTGTTAGCGCACGCCGTCCGCAGGAGGAGAGGGATAGGATTGCCATCCGCCTTCATGATCTCACCCAGGAGCAACTTCAGGAGAGTGGATACTTCTGGGTATATCATGATCGTGCGACTGCGTTAGCGACCCTGCAGGATCGCGCCTCGCGAGTGCTGCTCTTTCTGAAGAAGTCGCAGTCGTGTTTGAGGAAAATCTACCGGGCGATGTTCCCACTGGATGATACTCCATCAAGCCTGCTGGCCCTTCTGATGAAATTTCAAGATATATCCGTGGTTCGCGAGTGCGTGAGGCAGTAGTTGGTGGCTGGTGCCAAGGCTACCCTCTCCGTGGTGCGTTTGCACATGCCTGACGTGGATGTCGCCGCCATTGCCTCTGGGCCACCGGTGCCACCAGCAGGATCTTCCTGGAACATGGTGCCGCACTATCAGGCGGTGGATCGTCCAGCCGAGGAGATCGTCGACTTCTTCGAAGAACATACTAATGTTCTTCTGTTGCAAGGGTAGCCAAATATGTATCCTGCATATAGGTGTACTGGTGTTGTAAAGCTCATATATATTTGTAGTTAATTTATTGTTGAATGTATACAAATAGCTTTATAAGCATGGGGTGCGTTGCACTTATGCAAGTCCGTTTCGTTAGCCTGGCCATCTTTGTATCGTTCCCTTGTCAACCTGTCAGGTGCGTTGCAGCTAGGTTGAGTTTGTGTTTAGGGATTCGATTGATGTGCCAGCTACTCAGGATGTCGCGTTTTTGTTCGAAGAACATATGTGTATAGGGTGGCGTAGCCCCCGAGTATGAAAGTTGACAAAAGAAAGGAGAACACGGAGTTTTGGGGCACTTAGCTTTTATTTGTTCGAAAAACGGTACATAGTACAATGTGCGGCTAAGTAGCCTTGGCTGAATAGCCTTATTTGCGATGCAAAAGTAAAGAAGAAACGACTAAGGGTAGAAGCGTCCCAGTTGTGCGACGTTCTAAGGGTTGGAGTATGCGATAGGCGCCACCTGGGATTACTTCTATAATCTCGTACGGTCCTTGCCAGGGGGACTCGAGCTTGAGATGCCCCTGCTGTTTCAGTCGCAGGACCAGGTCACCTTCGATGAAGGATCTTGGGCGAAGCCTTCTGCTATGGTAGTTGCGCAGGTTCTGCTGGTAGATCGTAGATCTTTCTGCGGCGATTTCTCTTGCTTCATCAAGGAGGTTGATGGTACGTGGCTCCTGTGTTTTTTAGCCCGAAGGGCATTGTGTTGTAGCAGAACACGCTGAAGGGCGTTGTAAACTCGGTCTTCTCCTGGTCTTCCTCCTTCATTCGAATTTGGTTATAGCCTGAGTAGGCGTCAAGGAAGCAGAGGCGCTCGCATCCAGCAGTGGAGTCGATGATTTGATTGATCCGTGGTAGCGGGAAGTGATCTTTTGGGCAGTGCTTGTTTAGAGAAGTGAAGTCCACGCACATCCGGAGGATGTCCGTGTCTTTTTTTGGCACCAGCACCGTATTGGCGAGCCAAGTGCTTTCCTTGATCTCGCGTATGAATTTGGCCTCGAGGAGTCTGTTGATCTCCATTTCGACTGCCTGTGCCCGTGGCTCAGACAGTTGCCTGATTGTTTGCTTGACTGGCCTTGTGTCGGGGATAACGTTGAGTGCGTGCTCGGCGAATTCCCTGGGAACTCCTGGCATGTCCGCAGGACACCAGGCGAAAATTTCCCAGTGCTCACGGAGGAATTCGACGAGCGCGAGTTCCTATGCGGGACTCAAGTTGTTGGAGATGAGGGCCATTTTAGCGGGATCTGATGGATGGACCTGCACCTCTTTGTGTGCACAGATGAGTCGAAGGAGAGGTCAGGTGAGCTTGGCCTACTCAGGGGGGCATCGTTCGCCGTTTCCTTCAATCGCGCGAGCTCCTCCTGCATGCCGAAGCACTGTGAGATTCTGTTAAATTCCCTGTCGCAACTGTCAGATCGCTCGAAACTCCTGTTGATCGTGATGACGCTGTTTGGACCTGGCATTTTCATCTGCAGGTAGGCATAGTGAGGTACTGCCATGAACCTGGCGAACGCGATGCTCCCGAGGATGCAGTGGTATTGTGAGGGCCAGTCGACAACTTCAAAGTCGATGCGCTCACGCCGGAAGTTCTTCAGCGTGCCGAATATGACGTCGAGGTTGACTTTGCCCAGGGGGTATACGCCTTTTCCTGGGACGATGCCGTGGAACATTGTGTCCGATGCCTCCAAGCAGGTTAGAGGGATCCTCATTGCTCGCAAGGTACTCGCGAATATGAGGTTGATACCGCTTCCGCCATCCATGAAGACGCGACTCATGTCGAAGCCTCCAATTTGCGCCTCGATTACGAGGGGGCAATGACCTGGGCGAGGTACTTGAGGCGGGTGGTCGCGTTTGTCGAAGGTGATGCATGACTCACTACCACTTAGGTACTCAGTGGTGGATGGTGGCGAGTGCGTGGCCAAATTGACTTGGCGAGTGATGGCCTTCTGCACCCTAATGGAGGGGCGTCCCTTTTGGATCATCATGGTACCCATGGCCCGTGGGTATGGTTTGCCTCCGTGATGCTGGTGTGGTGCAGGTCCGTTCGGGGGTGGCCCAGGTGGTGGTGGTGGTGCGCCATGTGCCACTGCGCCTGGAGCGGTTCCGTAGCCTCTTTCGACTGCATTGCAGTTCATCCGAACCAACCCATCATGTATCTTGAGGAACTCGCGGCAGTCCTTGAGGAGGTGACTGGACTTTCTCTTGCCGTCATGCTTGTCGATGTAGAAGTGTACCGTGCATGGTCCGGACAGTTTGTCTTTGATGGAGGTCGCGGGTGCTTCATCGCGAGTGCGGCGTTGCCATACTTGCGTGGTTTTCCCGGAGTCGCGGTATCCGCTGCTGCGGTATCCGCTGTTGCGGTTATTGTCGCGTCTATCGGCGTAGCCGGCTGCGACCATGTTGACGTCATCGCGATCGTCGTAGATGCGCATACGACGTTTACTCCGATGGTCGCGTCTTCGTTTGAGTTCTACCTCCTCGTCAGAGTGAACGCGGTTCTTCAACGAATCTTCTCCGTCAGCCCACCGATTCGCGATCTCCATCAGGTGATCGATGGTCTTGGGCTTTGAGTGGCCTAGCTCCTCCCTGAGTTCCATGCGGCGGACACCACCGTTGAATGCATCAGTCGCGCGGTCTTCCGAGATGTTCTCCACGGAGTTCTTGATGATGGACCATCTTTGGATGTAAGAGCGCAGCGATTCGCCAGATTTTTGCTGGCAGCATCTCAGTTCTTCGATTGAAGTGGGGCATTTGTACGTGCCCTTAAAGTTGCGTACGAAGTTGTAGACCAACTCATCCCAGCTGCGAATGGATCCGCGTGGGAGGTTATTGAGCCATTCCCGGGCGGCGCCCTGCAGCTGTAGCTGCAAGCATTGCATGGCAGTACTTCGACTGCCTCCGTGCAGCCTGACGGAGGAGATGTGATCCTCCAGCCAGATCTTGGGGTCCTGCAGACCGTCAAATTTTGGGTTCTCTGATGGGAGTTTGAACCCTTTAGGCATTCGATTTTGCCTGATGGATTTGCTGAAGCATCTGGCGCCGCAGAGCTCCCCATCTTCTTCTCCGAATTAGTCGACCGAGCACGTCGTCCCTTGACTTGTCGATCTTGCGCTGCGTGAGCTCGTCGCGTGCATCGTAGTCACGATCGTGTCATCGTGAACGGCGGCGCCGAGACAGGTCGTGACTGTCATCGCTTGACGAGGACGAGGAGTAGCGTTTTGCTAACGCTTTGCCCTTTTTTGGGTCTGGTACTGGTTCTTTGTCGAGGGCGGCCTCGATTAGCCCCAGGCCCGCGATCATAGATCGGTGCATGGCCGTTCGGGGATCTCCAGCCGGTGGCTGGTTATTGAGAAGTTACATGGTGGCCGCTGTCACTGCGGCCTGTGGCATCCTGGGAACCACGTTGCCTCTCATGTCGACTGTCATAGAGCCGAAGTCGAGGACTTTCGCGGTGTCTATGCGTTCTTGTTCGGTGAGATGAGCCATCCACGATTGCCTCTTCCTGGCGAGATGCTCGTTGCCTCTTGAGGAGGATCCTCCGTAGGAGGAGAGCCCAGCGCGGCGAAGGCTTGACTCGTCCGCCGCCTTTTTACACGCCTCAAGTTGTGCGATTGCTTGTTTCTGGCACTTGAATTCCTCTTTTAGGAGCCAGTGGTAACCCATCAGTAATTCCTGAGGGGACCCGAAGGGTAGAGGTGCACCTCGTAGGGCTTCGCGGCAGCGTTCCCACTCTTGCTCATTGAGCCTGATCACGACGCCTTCGCCGGTTTGCTCGTTGATTATGCTAGGGGGTTCGACTGCTCCTCCATTGCCGCCGTTGCCGCCGTTGGTGGCGTTGGGCGGGTCGGTGTCGTTGCCAGTGTTACCACCGTTCCCGCGGTTGGCGGAGGTGTCGCCTGCGTTGATGACGGCGCACATGAAGTTATTTGGGAAGCTGTTGCTTCCACAACTTTCAGATCCGGAACCGTTGGTTCCATCTTCAGTGGCCAGATCGCTTAGATCGGAGTCACGACTGCTGTCGTTGACCATGTTCCCGACTGCCGCTGGAGCATTGAGCTCGCTGAGGGCGCCGATCGATGGAGGGAACCATGATGCTGGGGCAATCGCCGGTGCTATCGGCTGATCGGGCATGCGAAGCGTGCCCATCTGACCAACTTGGAAGCGGAAGCTCCCTATCGCCAGGCTGATTCCGTCGCCCACGGACTCGAAGGCCGGGCGAGTAGCCGGCGTGTGGACGGTGAAGTCGAAGGCGCCGAAAAGCTGGCGAATCTCTGCTGTTGCAGAGTTGTAGGTCACGTTTGATGGGGCCGAATAAGCCGCAACATCAGCACTCCTAGTTCCCACAGACGGCACCAATTGACGAGGGTTTAACTCGTCAATGCCCATTGTTATGGACTTGGGTTTTGGAGAAGGCGGGAGCGCCAGAGACATATATCGACTAGCAAACAAGCACAAAGGGGACAAAGGATTTACCCAGGTTCAGGCCTCGTAGAGGTCCCTACTCCTTCTTGTCTGCTCGTGGAATTATCGAAGGAGTCAAAAGTTACAATGGTGCGCAGATGCAATCTGGCGAGGGTTGTGGAAACTAGGGTTGCGTGTGTCCTCCTCGCCGCCCCCTCCTAGCCTTTATATAGATAGGCTAGGTCTCAAGTAGCAGGTCGAGTCAGTTACAAGTTAGGGTTTTCCCCTTCAAACTTTCTATCTTTAGCTTCATCTTGTCTTTCAATCGAGAGTCCATAGGTTACTCGAGTCCCTCCATCCAGGCCTTGGCGACACCGTGGGCCTGTATGTATTTGGACCGTATATACCAAGATCGAGTACCTGTAGGGTATACCCATGTCACTACTATTTTTGGTTCCAGGAAAGTCAGAAAATGAATATTCTCGGAATTGGACAGGACAAAAGCCAAAGTTAATATTTCACCGAGGGGGACATTGAGCCAGATGACGATACGGAGAGGGGCCAGAGGCCGTCCACAGCACGTGGCCCGTGCCAGGGGGTGGTGTGGCTGCCTAGGGCACCCCCTCAACCTCCCCGTGCCAATATGATTAGTATATGCATGTATGCTTTCTCGATGTTTGTCAATTGCCCCACTGTAATTTGTTCACCCAACATGCAATCTATCTTAAGGAGAATCACCACTAGTGAAGTATGGACCCCGGTCCTTTCTTTTACCATCAATCTACAACTATTTACTGTTTTCTGTTTACTTTCTACAAGTAATTACTATCTTCCACACAATACGTTTAATCCTTTGTTTTCAGCAAAACTGGTGAGATTGACAACCTCATTGTAAGTTGGGAGCTAAGTTATGTGGTTGTGTTGTGCATGATTCCATGTTGGAAACAACACCTTGGAGGTGTTTCCTTGCTCCTACTGGTTCGATAACCTTTGTTTCATAACTGAGGGAAAACCTGTTGCTGTGCTCATCGTACCTTCCTCTTGGGGTTCCCCAATGAGCTCAAATATATTTTGAGCCATCAAGCTATTTTTCTAGCGCCGTTGCCGGGGAGTTAAGGACATCTTCAAGGGGAGTCCCTCATAACCAATCTCTTTACTTTGTTTTTGTTTTGCTTAGTTTATCTTTGCTTTGTTTGCTTGTTTGTTTATCAAAAACACAAAAAAATAGTTGTACTAGTTTGCTTTCTATATTAAAAACACAAAAAATGATTACTCTTGAGAATACTAAGTTTTGTGACTTCACTAGCACCAACAACAATGATTTCATGTGCACACCTATTGCTCCACCTGTTTCCTGAAGCTACTTTCTTTGAAATTAAACCTGCTTTACTCAATCTTGTTATGAGAGAACAATTTTCTGGAATTGGTACTGAAGATGCTGCTGCTCATCTAAATAACTTTGTTGAACTTTGTGAGATGCAAAAGCATAGGGATATAGATGGAGATATTATTAAGCTTAAATTCTTTCGTTTCTCTTTGAGAGGAAAATCTAAAGAATGGTTGCAATCCCTAACTAGAAATAGTATTGATTATTGGACTAAATGCAAAGATGCTTCATTGGAAAATACTATCCTCCTGCTAAGATTATATCTATGAGAAGTGAAATAATGAAATTTAAACAATCTGATAATGAACATGTTGCTCAAGCTTGGGAGAGAATGAAATATTTGGTAAAGAATTGTCCTACTCATGGACTGACTGCTTGGATGATTATCCAAACCTTTTATGCAGGATTGAATTATTCTTCAAGAAATCTACTGGATTCTGCTGCTGGAGGTACCTTTATGACCATTACTTTGGGTGCTGCAACAAAGCTTCTGGATTATATGATGGTTAACTATTCTGAATGGCATACTGAGAGAGCTCCACAAGGTAATAAGGTAAATTCTGTTGAAGAAACCTCCTCCTTGAGTGATAAAATTGATGTTATTATGTCTATGCTTGTTAATGGGAAAGCTCGTATTGATCCAAACCATGTTTCCTTAGCCTCTTTGGTTGCTCAAAAAGAGCAAGTTGATGTGAACTTTATAAGAATTAATAATTTTAGCAACAATGCCTACAGGAATAATTTTGGTAATAATAGTTATAGGCCATATCCTCCCAATAATGGTAATGCTTATGGAAATTCCTACAACAATAATAGGAGTGCACCCTCTGAACTTAAGTTATGCTTAAAGATTTTATTAGTAAACAAACTGCTTTCAATAAAACTATTGAGGAAAAACTCTCTAATGCTGAAAGAAATATAGCATCATTAGCTGGAGCACAATCTTCTTTTAATAAAATGGCTGCTAAAACTGAAACTATTGAGAATCCTTTTGCTGCTACTAATGCCATACAAGTTAGAATTGATGAAAATGTTAGACTATTAGCTGAATTGCATGCTAAGTGGGAAAGAGAAGATGAAATTGCTAGAAATATTAGTATTTCTACTATCAGTACCACTAATGTTGAAGCTAGTAAACCCAATGGAACCTTTTCTAATAAGAATGCTGAAATTCTTCGAAACATGGGAAACAATAGCTCTACTACTTTATATGATAATTATGATTTTGATCTTGATGGTTGCAACATCTCTGAAGTTATTATGTTCGTACAAAAGCTTGTTAAAAGTCCTAATGCTAGTGCTATAAATATGGCTTTTACAAAACACATTACCGATGCTCTCATAAAAATTAAAGAAAAAAAGATGAAACATAAAGCTTCTATTCCTATGAAATTAGAAGATGGTTGGGAACCCATCATTAATATTAAAGTAAATGATTTCGATTTCAAAGCTTTATGTGATCTTGATAGTAGTGTTTCTATTATGCCTAGAAAGATTTATGAAATGCTTGATTTGCCACCATTGGAAGATTGCTATTTAAATGTCCCACTTGATGATAATCCTAAAAAGAAACTCATGGGGAGTATTAATGATGTTCTTATTATGGTTAACAATGCCTATGTACCCGTTGATTTCTATGTTTTGGATGTTGAATGCAATGCTTCTTGTCCTATTACTTTGGGAAGACCTTTTCTTAGAACTGTTGGTGCCATTATTGATAGGAAAGAAGGCACCATTAAATATCAACTCCCACTCAAGAAAGGTATAGAACACTTCCCTAAGAAGAGAGAGAAGATTCCTTTTGCCTCTCCTATTAAAACAAAATTTTCTCTTAATGCTTCTTCATTTGAGAATACTTGATCCTCTTTCTTGCTTCTTATGCCTAACTTAAAGGCGTTAAAGAAAAGTACTTACTGGAAGATAACCCAAAAGTTTTAGATGAGTCTTGGAAGTTATTGCTTCAGTAATAACCTCTCCTTATCCTTTTTATTTGCTTTTTGTGCCAAGAGTAACCTCTAATGAGAGAGAAGTAATGCTTGGGAAAGTTGCTACCCCGAAACAGATTTTTGTGCTTCGCTGTAAAAATTCGTGTAAAATCTTTGTGCGTCGGTTTGAGCTGTGATTTTTTGTTCCTCTGCCCCAGGTTGTTATCCAACTTTCGTTAGTTCAACACCTTTTGATTTGAGTGACAGAAGGTCTTCGAAAAAATTGGTTTTTACCTGCTGGTCTGTTTTTACAGATTTCTGCCATTATTTGCATTTGCTTCTTGTTGATTCCTTTTTGGGTTCCTTTTGGGGAATTGAGCTTTTTGAGGGAAGTGCTACAGTAGTTTGTGTTTTAATGGAAGTTTTATTGGTGTTGAAACTGAACCCAAAGACTTATTATCTTGAGTACACTAATGTTGCTAATAAAGATTGTGTGAAGTTTTGTATGAAGGAAAAATTTCAGGTGTAGGGAAAGAATGATGTAATGAGATGAAGAGTGGACTAAAGCTCAAGCTTCGGGATGCCACCAGTGTCACCCCAAGAAACATCCAAGAAGTACAAGCGTCAACGCTTTGGGATGCCCAAGGCATCCCCTTCTTCATCAATAAAAATCTCAGGTTTCTTCCAAACACTTCATTTTTATTGTTTCATGCACAGTTGTGTTGTTCTTGGAGCGTCTTTGTTTTTTGTTTTTGGTTTTCATTTGCTTGATTTTCTTAGTTTGCTTGAATAAATTGGTTGGACCCCCTCTTTCATACATTAGTTTTCAAATAAGGTTGGTTTGGATTGGAAAAGAGTAGGAAAAGTTCATGCTTAAGTGGTAAAAGGAGCTTGTTTTTGACTATGGCCTATGCTTTATCATGTTGTTCTTGATATTGTTTTGGTTTTATGCTTAGTGATTTTTTCTGTAGCATGAAATGTTGTAAACAATTGAGATTGCTTAATGTGCCTTGAAAGAATCATGCTTTGTTTTAGCATATTAAAGCATAGTATTGTGGTATTCTCCTTTGATGCTTTATTTGGGTTGACTTGCGCATGCTCACACCATGTTATGACTATCCCAAGTCACCATAGGCTCTATGATCCTTTAGTTTTCAACTTGTAATATCACTTTATGCTTTAATTAATGATGTTTTGTCGCTTTGCATGATTATGGCCATTATTGCTCTCTTAGTTGGTCGCTCCTAGTCTTTTGCTAGCCTCCATAACCAAGTATGAGTTCCACTCATGCATCCAACTCCAAATAAAACCAAGTTATCCCAAAGAGTCCACCATACCTACCTATTAGCATTTGCTATTCCAAGTATATTCATGCTTTTATCTACCTTCTGAATTAAACTTGTTATGTGAAAATTAGTGATTAAAGCTCTCACGATCTTGATGGCACACTTTATTTTCTTGCACTTAATAAACTTGAACCATTATGTCCATATTTGTTGCGTATATGCTTGCGCTTTATAAGTTGAAGTTAGCAGAACCATGTATCATGGGGAACCCTTTCAACATTGCACTTATATTCCGTTGATATCATGATTCTTTTGCTTGTGGATCCCGGTGGTGTGAAATAAAAGGGGAACTTGTAAGATCATGAAGTTTGTATGTGTGTTAGAGAAACGCCTGGGCCGCTAGCCTAAGCCATGCCTAATCATGGTGGAAACTTGCAGCATAACCATAATGAGCACTCTATGAAGCATCCTCAATAAAACCTATGCAAATAGCAAATAAAAAGATCGCTGAGATGCTCATTGTCTGCTTGCCTTGTCATTTTGATTATGGGATATCTCATGTATCATGTGCAAGGGGTACCCCGTTGGCGGTTCTCTATGATACATATGTACTTACAATGACAAGAGCTTACTTGTGACTGAAGTTGAGTAGCATGAGGTTCGGTACTCGTAAGTAAGGGGCATGAGATTTCAACTTATAACTTGTCAAGCATATCCTCTTCGTTGTGTCACTTTAACCTTAACCACCTCAAGATGCTTATGATAGGGGGAATGAGAGCTGAAAGCTAATAAGTACCATAATTCTTGGAAGCTCTTTATGAGACTTGAATCCCTGCTTCCTTTTATGAAGGCCTTTATTTTACTTTTATGTTGAGACTCCATCTTCTATATTTATGCACCTATTGAGAGAGCACAGTGGCCATTCTTAGTTCTATGTGCATTTTCCCAAGACTTGTTGATTGATGCATAACTTTTATATTGCTTATTCTTAAACTATTTCTATCTAGTCGCCCTTATGAACTTTGAAGGTGTCCTATGCATTTATGTTTTGCTACTCCACGAGGGACAAGATGAATACCATTCTCATTATGCTTTCGTTATGTGAAACAAACAAATGTCTTGCAAAGAATTGTTATTCATGAATCTTTTGTTTGTGCCTTTTCATGTTACAACATAGTTGCTATGTCTTATTGTTAGAACTATATCTTTCATGCTATGTTAAATTACTATGATCCCAGCTATCAATGTTTTACAATTACTTTGATCAGGTTTATGATGGTGCATGTCACCTCAAAAATTATTATTTCTTTTTATCACTTACCTACTCAAGGACGAGCATGAGTTAAGCTTGGGGATGTTGATATGTTGCTAACATATCTATAATTTTTGATGTTCCATGCTTGTTTTATATCTACTTTCTTATGTTTTGACCACACTTTGGAGTATTTTTATACACTTTCTTGGACTAACCTATTAACAAGATGCCACAGTGCTAGCTGCCTGTTTTCTGCTATTTTTGGTTCTAGGAAAGTCAGAAAATGAATATTCTCGGAATTGGACGAGACAAAAGCCAAAGTTAATATTTCACCGAGGGGGACACGGAGCCAAAAGACGAGACGGAAAGGGGCCAGAGGTCGGCCACACCACCTGGCTGTGCGGTCAGGCCTGGTCCGCGCCAGGGGGTGGTGTGGCCGCCTAGGGCACCCCCTCGGCCTCCCCTTCCGCCTATAAGATGCTTCTAATAGAGAAACCCTAAGTACCCGATCAAAATTCCACAAAAGAGTATGTAGCCGCCGTCATCACCATCCCTAGATCGGGAGGTATCTGAAGCTCTTCCCGGCACCCTGCCGGAGGGGAGAATTCACCCTGGAGGCATTCTTCATCACCATGCAAGCCTCCGGTGTGATGCGTGAGTAGTTCATCCTTGGACTACGGGTCCATGTAGTAGCTAGACGGTTGGTTCTTCTCCTTTGTGCTATAATGTTTAGATCTTGTGAGCTCCGTTCATGATCAAGATCATCTATTTGTAATCATACATGTTGTGTTTGCGGGGATCCAATGGATATTGAGATGTTATTTAAGATTGATTATTGATTCTATCATGTCTTTGTTATTTGTGATCTTGCATGCTCTCCATTGTTAGTAGCTTTCTTGGCCAAGTAGATGCTAGCAACTCCAAGAGGGAGTATTTATGCTCGATAGTGGGTTCATGCCTCTAGTAATCTGGGGAAGTGATAGAAATCTCTAAGGTACTAGATGTGTTGTTTCTACTAGGGAGAAAACAGCAATCCTTTGTGCATAGAACAATCATATTGTTTACTTTACACGAAATGCTTAATGCAATTATCTGTTGCTTGCAACTTAATACTGGAGGGGGTTCGGATGATAACCTGAAGGTGGATTATTAGTCATAGATGCAGTTGGATTATGGTCTATGTATAATGTTGTAATGCCCAATCAAATCTCATAAGAGTCGAGATGATTAGTATATGCATGTATGATTTCTCGATGTTTGTCAATTGCCCCGCTGTAATTTGTTCACCTAACATGCAATCTATCTTAAGGAGAATCACCACTAGTGAACTATGGACCCTAGTCCTTTCTTTTACCATCAATCTACAACTATTTATTGTTTTCTGTTTACTTTCTATAAGCAATTACTATCTTCCACACGATACGTTTAATCCTTTGTTTTTAGCAAAACTGGTGAGATTGACAACCTCACTGTAAGTTGGGGGCAAAGTTCTGTGGTTGTGTTGTGCAGGATTCCAAGTTGGAAATAACACCTTGGAGGTGTTTCCTTGCTCCTACTGGTTGGATAACCTTGGTTTCATAACTAAGGGAGAACTTGTTATTGTGCTCATCATATCTCCCTCTTGGGGTTCCCCAACGAGCTCGAATATATTTTGAGCCATCAGCGGTCTCTATCGGTCGGGCGATGTCGGCGCTCTGTTCGGGTACGCGGGCATTTATCACTTGGTACGGTGGTCACGGGGCGCGAGGCGGCGAACGGTCATGTCTAGGAGGTCACTGGTGCTATGGATATCGCGGGTATGGGGGCAGAGAGAGGGAGGTGTGGCGTGTTTGTGTGAGAAAGATGCGGCGCACCGTCGTGCACTCGGCATGGCAGAGGCTTAAATGGACGCGGCTGGTCTGGCACCTTCTCGCCTCGCTGTTGGTCAAGGGGTGGACAGGGGGTGGTGGTGAGGTCATGGCTAGTGGCTGGACATCATGGGAGAGGGTGGCGTGGCGTGCAGCGAGTGGTTCATGCCCGACCGGCATGGCCGGCTCGGTATGATCATGCCACTGGTGCAACGGTGGGAACGAGGCTCTCCATTGCACGGCTAAGGACTATGAATGATCATGGGCTAGATATGGAGTTGATTGCAGTACATTTTGTGAGCAATTGATAGATCAAAACAGTGTATAGTGGTTGAGATTGTACCTTCCGGCTAAGTGTTCGACTTAATGGCCGCATGAATTCATCTTTGGAATTTTTGAATGATTTTTGGTGAGTGATCTGATCATACGCTTGGTAGTCTATGGTTGCTGGGATATGTCAAGGGGAATTGATTTGAGTAGTTTTTGAAAAGAGGTGATCTATGCATATGAATTTGATTTAATTTTTAAATGTCTCTCAAAGGGGTTTAAAAATAGTTTCTGTCCTTTTGTAAAGTTTGCCTGAATTCACTTTTACTTGGTCTATCAAGGGGTGAAAATATTGGGAATTGATTCCATTAGAAATCCTTTACTTCAAATACTCAAAGTGGTCTAGTGGATAAGTTTGGCAAAAATGACCATTTGATCATATGACTTATATTTGATTTTCTTTTCATTTGATTCTGCTTGAAAATGATCTAGATGATGTTGTAAACCTTTTTCAACTAATCCTTATCATTTGTAGCAATCAATCATGGCAATTTCAAACATTCATACACTAATGCAAATCACACATGCGCTCTCATTACGTTTAATCATAAAAGTTTTTGTTAACCCTAAACTTGGGTAATTAGAGCTTGATAAGCTTGATTAATATTTTTGGGATGTTACAATATGTGTGTAACAAAATTTGTAAAACAATAAAATAGAATGCACTTTATAAAACTGGGATAAGATATGAAAAGGGGCATGCCTTTGTTGTCGTGAAAATGTTCTTCCTCGTAATCTTGATTCTGCTCGAACTCATCACTTCCTACTCGTCATAACGATGAACCACACATAAATACAAATTCTAATAACCACAAACAAAAATCCAAATAGAAAGATCCAAATAGGCTTGCGAAGTTTAATTGGTTCGGTAAAAGGGTTGGTCTACCGTCTCGACTAATATAATATATTAGGAAAACTAATATAGTTTTAATATAGCCCATATAAATGGCATAGATATAATATGCAATAAACAAACATATAGGATGCTAACTAAACATACAACTAGGCACACACATGAAATAACAGTAGCATGCACAAACTACACACATGCAATAGAAGTATACGTGAACTAACTAGAGTTAGGCTATTAGCACATGCAAACTACACATACACATACACATGCATGCATGCCGAATTTAGGATGAACAGATATGGTGTATGCGATAATGAGCAGCATCTAATTGTAGGGTCATGCACTTAGCATGTAATATTGACGGTAGCATGGCAAAGATGAAACGATACTAATTATTACTCTTAACAAGATTGTCCAAAGAAACAATTAATTATAGGCTAAAGGAATTTCCAAAAAGAGGACCAACAACCACAAAGTAAATTCTACAATTATTTAAGTCTACAGGCAACGATGAACAAACATGTTAAAATAAGATTTGCAAAAAACTTACCATGTTATACCGATGGTAACCCAACTAAGTGTGATAATCAAATGTTCCTAAATATAAGCAACATGAGCAATATATTGTAATGGTAAACAAAAGATTCTAGAAAAAAATCAAACCTACTCAATAACTAGCACATGCATCAGTACAACAGGGATACACAGCTACAACTACTCCCGGCTCTAAGTTGAAAATCTGAATATCAAGCAACGTATACTAGACATATACAAGTTAGTAGGTGGCATTGGGATGGCTTACCAGGATGCATTGTTCAGGCAAATATGAATTCCTAACTCGCTAGCAGTAGTACCCTAGGTACCGACAACATGTACACAACGATGCACCAATTCCAATCTCCATTTTTCCAAATAGGTTGATAAACAACAATATAATCGCATCTAACGGTACGGGTGGATTCCTAAGGTTCTTTGGCAAGTATTTCATGTTGGGCTCTATTGGATTTGAGATGGGTAAGTCAGCCTATGCTGCCAATGCCACCGAGCGGCATTTGGTTCACTTGCACCACTATCAACTAGAGCGATATGATGTAGGAGGTTGTCTAGGAGGTAGACATACGTGTGTATACTATACGGATGCTAGGATTTGACAGGTAGCTCACCGAGAGATGTAACCGTTCGACGAAGACGATGAACCGAGATGTACTTGTGGCGTGGTATGTCGTGGACGATCTGCAACTCGAGCGTCAGTTCCGTGGATCAGCTCACCTCCTCCTCGTGGTTCTGGTGGTGGCCTCCGTGGAGTCCCTCGTGGCCGGAGCTGCTAGGTATGCGAGCAGTGTCTAGGCGGCGGCCTAGCGGAGTTAGATCGATGTTTGAGGAATAGGCTCAGTGGTAGCGCGAGATGAAAACGAGATGCAGGTCTTCGTTTTGGGACTATATGTGAGAAAGGATGTGCTCGCTAATTGATGGGATTAAAGGAAGAACGAATGGACGGAGCAGTTTCTATGAGCTGCTGCAGTTTCTATGCAAGACATTTCTTAGATGGCTCACCCTTGTGGAACAAGAACTGAAGACGTGTGATGCTTGGGATTTCTGCGAGAAGAATCAGGCAACGCTTCGGCTTGATTGCGTGTGGAAAGTGGACCGATGGTCTTAGTCGGTCCAGACCAGGTGTGACCGTGTGTGGCATGCTAGCCTAAGAAACTTGAGCTTGTACTTAAAAGTTGATCGATCCTAGTGTTGCTAGAAAAGAAATGAATAGGAAGAGAGAGAGAGTGCTACTACATGCATGCACATCGTACATGAGAAAAAAAAGTAAGACACAGACTAGCTAATGACTCGTGCTCGTGCACCTACATGGACGTTCATGGCTATAGGAAAAAGATCAACTCCAGTTAGGAATTTTAGGAGAGCCAAATCAAAAGGGAAATTGGCAATTTGACTAAAAATAAAGCACAAGAAGAGAAATTTATATCCTTTTATTATACGTAAAATTAAATCCAAATTATTAGGAATTGATTTAAACAACGCCAAACAAGAAGTTTATTTTTATTTGACGATCTTGCAACATCTCTTGGCAAATTTGTTTTTTTAAATTCGGCCCATAAAATTCAGAATGTTACAATTCTACCCCCCCCCCCCCCCCCCTTAAAAGGAATCTCGACCCCGAGATTCGGCCTAAGGGAACAAATTGAGAAATTCCCCCGGAAGAAAAAACATGGTGATCCTTAGCCACTATAACATCTAACACTACAATCTCCTTCAAGTTGTTCAGCAGGTAGTCTACTGCAGTTTCGGGTGCTAACTCGGATCTATAGTGGAAGCTCCAAAAATCAATAAGTAATCAACCATAACATGAGTTTATTGGGACATACCAAGAACATCATGACGCTTCATTAGCTTGTCTGACAGTGACATGATTGACTTGACCACACCCTGGTTGTCCTGAGACATGAGGTGTGCCTCCTGGTGTAGGAAGCAGGCCTCGCCCATGTCCCACTGTTAGTGTCTTGGTAGGAGACCCCAAGTTGAACTTCACCGGTGTTGGCCCCGTGTTCTTCTTGTTTGGGTATGCAGCAGAAAAGTGTCCCTCTATGCCACAATTGTAGCATGCCTTTCCAGCAGTGTTGGCATGGTTTCATCTAACTTCAACTCTTGGTCTATGGTATGGTTGTGCAGGAAGTTGTGACTAGTCTTCACTGACTTGGCAGTTACTCCACGATAACTCGGCTGGTTATTGCTCTTATGACATGAGCTTCCTTCTCCATGACGACCCTGTTGTTCTTTGCACTTGCTGTGTTCCTCTAGCTCTCTCTTTGAGTTCTCTTGCAGAATAACCTTGTATACTAGGCTCTGGAAATTTGGAAACTCATGGGATACCAACCTATCCTTTAGACCTGGGTTCAATCCCCTCAGGAACCTGCTCATCGTGTCTGCCTTAGTAGGGATATCTTCTTTCCCATAGCGTGACAACTGAGTGAAACGGTCCCAATATTCCTAGACTAACATCTTTCCTTGGACTAGAGCTAAAAATTCATCCCTCTTCGGCTCCATGAGACCAGTAGGAATGTGTGTAGTGCGAAAAGCTTCAGAAAACTCATTCCAGGTGATTGCCTCAGCATCATCATGTGCATCATAAAAGCTCTCCCACCAATGTGCAACTACACCCTTGAGTTGGTGCGCCGCAAACTTCACACGATCTTATGCATCTACATTGACCGAATTGAGCTTCCTACGAATGTCCTTGACTCAATCATCAACTTCTATAGGGTCAGCTGATCCTGCGAAAGTAGGTGGATTTGTCCTCATGAACTGTGCTAACTTGTACTGTGGTGGAGGATGATGACTCTGATTCTGATTTTGGTTTTGGTTTTGGTTCCGATTCGCCATGTTGGTGGCCATCTACTGCAGTAGCTTTGTTTGCATCATTATTACTTGCGCCATAGTAGGTGGTGGCGGTAGTGGTGGATGTTTTCCCTCATCCTTAGTATCGGTATTAGTGTTATGGACTTCACGTTAGCGAAGTTCTCTTTGAACGCGGATCCACGATCGTGTCCATGTCCGCGTTCGCGTCCTCCGTGACCACGACCTCAGTTGGCGTTCATCCTGTTGTCTCTCAAGATTAGAATATATGAGAGGGAAATAACTACCCCAAAACCAAACTTGCATGTACAAACAATTGAAACATCAAAGAAGCCCAAACGAGAGAACCAAGTTTGTCTTAAAATCCCACACACAAAAGGTTCAAGGTAGAGTAGTAGATATACCACATATAGATCGGTATAGTATACTCACACACATGCAATTATTTAAAATAGCTAATGTCTCACGTATTATTAAATAAAGTATCTCTCATGGTTCAGTGTAGTCTACTCTTGTCGGTACCCATGCGATCCTGCATTCGGCTATTCAGGTGCGAAGCTAGACTCCGGTTTGTCCGAGCTTGCCGGAATCCTTTCCAGGCTCCGTTTCTTCTCCCTGGGAATGATCAGCAGGCTCCTGCTGTACTGATGGTGGCACCGAAAGTGCGAGCATCTGTGCAATGTCCTAGAGAGAAAGACGATGCCTGCTGCACGGTAACACTTCTTCTTCCTTGTGCCCGCACACACATGGTACCTGATGCCGCGCGCACTGTCATAAAATGTCCTGCGGCGATGTGCATCAGGTGCAGGTTATGGTGGTTCCAGTCCCTGTCCTTCACTGCCGTCATTGACTATGAGCATGGTCTCCGAAGAGGCCTCAGCCACATGCACCACGATGATGGCATCTTCATCAGTAGCTTCAGCAGCTTCACGTGCATCATTGATGGCAGCTAACGTTGTATTAGCTTCCACCAATATCTTCTCCAAAGTCTGAGCTCGATCCTGATAGTGATGGATAAGGTGACGTGCATCCTACAACATACTGGGGACTGTAATCAAGCGATGCTCTAGTCCGAAGTTGAGCGATGCCATGCAAGTGATTGTGGGATCCTCCTCCTTCTGGAACCTCAAGTTTTGATGGATCGCACCTCCCTCATCTCGGCAGGCAAAGTACCGGAACTGTGTGTTGCGTAACTCATCTTGGTAGATACCAGCCATCCTCTGCATTGCCTGGTGAATGGTATGGATGGTGGCATCCACAAAGTCCTCTCCATCATCAGGGAATTGGTATCCTCTTGCTCCTGCGCGGCTTCCACGGAGTGATAGATTCGGGAACACCACCAAGGTAACTCTCACTAACTCCTACCCCCAAACATTTCGAAAGGTGCGTCCAATCACTTCAGGGTCATGGTCGTAACCCAACCTCGTCAGCATGTCACGAAACTCCTGGCCAAGGTTTCCAAAATCCTCAATCCGGCGTATCGCAGGTACATCCATCTACGCACATTTGAATAAAAGAAGAATATCAGTAACAACTTTTTGTTAAAGCTAAATGAATAGACGAGCAACAATAAGGAATCCTGTGATTTTTTTTGTAACATATGTTTTTATCAATATACGCGTACTAAAGGTTTTCCATTCTATCTAAGGCCACGTGACTAGGTTGACATCGGCTCTGATAGCACTTCTGTGAGGACTGGAACTTAAATTCCAGACCACCATGTGTTTATTCATCAATCCGAAGATCAATGTTGACGACATAGCGAAATGTATATCATTGCAGATGTACAAAAGTGATTTATTACAAAGTCTGGATAACATCATAGTGAAATATACAGTGACATTTATTATATCTAGAAAACATAGCTGGAATATAAAATGCATAGCGACTCCATCTTAGCCACATGCAGTCCATGTAGTCCACGAGGCCTCATTCATCAACGTCATCATAATAGTCATAGTAATCTCCTTCTGCACAGTACTCTGAAGTATCAACAAAAGCATTGTCATGAGTACATGACATACTCAAAATACCCCTTATTCAAAATCTAAAATATCTGTATGTGGCTTCAATGAAGGTTGTATTGTTCTTTTGCATAAAGCCAATTTTATTAGCAATATGGTAATAGTTTTGATAAAAGTGGTTTTAGACGAAAACATGTGTATCATCAATGTGTTATTTCTCAATAGTGTGATTTTCCACGACAACTCACACAGTTCATAGAATCCAGGATAATGATAGTGGCAAAGAGGGAAGTAGCAAGACAGGTTACCGTATGACAAGAAAGATTCACGTGTCGTGCATGACCGTGGACACGGATATTTGAATAGTTTAATCTCTACAGAGGTTGTACACTTTCCCACACGACATAATCTAGTCTTGACACCCACAAGCCGCCACTGGTTTAATACACACTAATTGGTGCACCGACAGAGGGATTGTGATGAGGTCTTTCAGCTAGATCCCCCAAAGATGTGGCATGCCCATCAGGTATGGCGCACAAAACTAAGAGTATGTCCCCAAACCGGTCCCACCATCTGTGCTGAAGGCTCCCCCGCAGGCAGACACCTCATCTACTATATGGTGACATCGACACCCAAGGCTGACTAACTTACTGGACCAAGCCAATGCCCAATATAGCATGTGGTTGTATGTTGGTCACAATCTTCAAATCCAAGACTTATTAGGCCCTCATGCGGCACGGACGACAGATTGCCCCCACTACTAAAAGGCAGCCAATCGCTCCTTCCTTTGATCCAGCTATCGCCCGCGCCAGTGTTTAGATTGTAAGTTTCACCCAGAGTAGAATAGAGTAGAGGAAGCAACAACGACTAGCTCAGTGAGCTTGTATAGTTTCAAAAAGGGGTGTATGTGACCTGAGGGTCATCTAATTCCTCCGAAGAGGAAAGATCGGGGATCCTAAATATTATTGAGCATGGCTAAGCAATTCTACTCTAATAGGATTACTATATAGTACTTACTCAGGGTATTGTATGGCGAAAAGTAGATCAAGATATGTGTCAACACCCGGATTTTTAAGTCCAGATGCCTGTTATGTCGTACATCGCTATCCTAGGATCACCATTTTTGCGAGACATAACAGAAGTGGTACCACAGTACATCTTCCATTGCAAACCATAATAAGGTCTTACAAATAAAGGATCTCATGATCTAGTCTTAATACAATCAAAGCAGCGGAAGGTAAACATAGTAGGCTCCATCTTCATGGTCATAGGAAATGATGACGATGGGAGATGATCCTAGTTTTCATAGACCTCCTGTTGTCCATCTTCTAGGTAATCCTCCTCATAGTCTGGGGATTGTTTGTTTGCGGCCCGAAAGTTCATGGGTGAGTGCATGGAGGTACCCAAGTTCCCTGTAATTGCCGCGTTTCATAAAGTTGGGCTGCCAACTACTAAGAGGGGCCATTTCGAGGCAAACTCATCTCTTCCCTGGCAAATTCAAACATTCTGTTAAACTGCCCCGTGACGTAGACGGTCGGGACCCACATGTTGGTCATCTGTCCGTGACGCGAGAGCCAATGCGGCAACCTCTTAGGCAAATCGAGGAACTAAGTGGATTGGATGCGTTGACCAATTTCACAAATCCATTCCCTCCTTTCCCCTAGCACCCACGGTGTCGAAATCCACCCTCTAGGCAGGACGATCCCTTCGGACATTTGACTTTCGGCGCCAAGTTATTGTGCCTAGTCGGTAATCCCGAGCTCCAATGTCGCATGCCATAGCCGCTGTTGCGGGGCTCTAGCCCGCCTCCGCCGCCGACGAACCGAGCAGCTCAGAGGATGGCAGATCCTACTACCAAGGAAGAAGAAGTTCTGGCTACATGCGGGTGAGCTACCCTTCTCTTTGCTATTCGCACTAATTATAACTGCTAGCTGGCTACTGAACCTAAAATTGTTTGTTAGCCCAACGCTGACAAACATATTTTGTCCACATTTTTCTGTCAAGTGGGATCTCCGCGGACCACCCTTACCTGGTTACGGTAGTCCTATTCAGGTACGACTCTAAATCAGCAAGGGTGAAGGGCAAGTGGTACGGACCACCCTTACCTGTGCAGATGTGCACTATATCTGGTATACCTACTACTTTGCGTAATCATGATGAAATATGGCCAAAGTAGACTGCAAAGTTCAGCTTCATGGATGAACATGGCATCATGGTTCTTATAACGTGTGATAGTTAGGTAATTGGGTTGATGAAAAGGTATGCTTAGGCTTGCATGTTTGAGCTGAACTGTGATGTATTGGATGTGAAAGCTGCTACAACTGGGAGTCGCCCTTCTATTGTTGGACAGGGTCGTCGCTCGAACCCAATTAGCTCATGGTAAGCAAAAGTTTCTTAGGGTTCGCATGTTTGTGCTAAATTGTAATTTTTGCAAGTATTTACTCTGTAGATATTAGGAAGTTATGCAACAGTCCTGTTTCTTTGACAGGAAGCACCGCAAGGTTAGAAACATGACTGCCGGGTCAGTCATTTTACTGCCTGAAGAAGGAAAAATCTAGTGGAAAGATGATGCTGGACACGATTCTGGTGTTGATTGTCCCGGCGATGCATAGTATGTGAAGCTATGAAAATTGGCACCGAGGAAGAGGAAAAGGCAGGAAATGAAGAAGCCAGTGGACGTGTAGGCTTGGCACCCAGGCTACGGAAGAAGGTTGCTGGCAATGAAGATGCATAGTAATGTGTTGAACTTGAACCTATATATGTGATTCGGTTGAATTCTGGAGCTCTGTGTGTGGAACTTTGCTGGGCGAAACAATCTAACCATGTTCTCTGAGTAAAATGTACCGCGACTTAGGGTTTGGAAACGCCCAAGTTAGTAGTTGAATCCAAAATTGTGATTGTGCCACTACTATTTGAAAACTTGCAGCACCGGTTCCATGATTGCTAAGGGGCAGGATGTCTCCAAATTCGGAATGTAAGTGGCACAGAAATAAATTATTTAAGCTGCTACACTCCACGAATCAGCAACTTATTTCAGTTGTTGCACAACGACATGGCAACATAAACAGCAATGGCAACCGAGATGAGGAGGAAATCGGTGTCACTTTTTGGCCTAATCTTGAGCCCGTCTATCTCACCGCCTCCCTGCTTCTGCATCCCCTGCATCTACCGAAGCTCCCGGATCTCCAGTAACCGGGTGTACGTGCTTCCAATTTATAAATTGTGGATGTGCCATTTGCATGCGGCACAATCCACGTAGATTACGTTTAAACAAACCATCAATATCAGAATACCACCATGATCAGACAAAAGGAAGTAATGCAGGGTTAAGACAGATTAACGGGCGACCAATTTTTTTCCTCCTAGGACTCCGTGACCACTTGTTCAGACCGCTAGGTCAACAAGTACTACTATTACAACTTAAAAATGCATCGAGCTCAAGCTAAATAGAACTAGTTATCACACATCTCCTTGATCTTCCTTATCTTATCCCGATGCGCATCTTCCTGCGAGAGCAAGGATCGAATCGTCTGCTCCTTCCTTTTAGCATCTTCCTTGCACAACTTCAATTGTTTCTCTGCATTTTTCATCATGCACTTGTCAATACTCGTAGTTGTGAACTGCAGGAATTTGGCCTGGTGAAGATCATTCCTTGCTTGAGTCAGTTCTTGCTCTGCTTTAGCCTTCATGGTCAACGCCTCGTCCCTCTCCTTCTCGACTTTGCTAACTTTCTCTTGCACCCTCCTGAGATCTCGGTTAAGCTTGGTCATGTCATCTGGTTCCCATAGCTTCATCTCAACACTGTCAAGAAGTGATCTAAATATGGATTCTTTCAACTCAACAGTCATTTCCCATAGTTTGTCCAGCGTTTTCTGCATCGATTTGGGCCACTTTGGATCTACCCATTTGCAAGACCGCAACTTCTGCCTTAGATCATTACACGATGTCCTTAACAGCGTAAAAACCTCCTGTCTGCGTTTCGTCCTTCGAATGCTACAAATTTAGCAGGCACATATTCATGTTTACATAGCAGAGGACTGTCTTCATCCGCTAAACTGTGATAGACGGAGTCATACAGCGTCTGGTTGGCCTAACACATCATACGCACATGAGTAAACAGAGTAGATCTAGCTCAAAATGGATAACTGGCCACACATGATAGAGATAGAGATGAGACGACTCACATCGAAATCACCGTCCCTGTCGTCACGATGCGTTTCCTTATTGTCTCCCCTTGAACCCATGGCGAGAGAGAGAGGGAGAAGGGGGTGGCTGCTGGAGAGATAGATGGAGGCGCCGTCAGCTTGTGGCTATGGCAGGATGGGAGAGAAGTGGGGAAAGTGGCTTCGATGGGAAGGAAGAGAAGTACGGGGAGGAAGATAAGTAATGGGGATGTGACACTGGCATATGGCCCACTGAACTCTTGAGTCGTGACACTCACAAAAGGGGAGCGCCCGGTGTTGCCAGTTTGTCCAGAGCAAGCGGGCAGCAAGCATGGCCAATCATGCCGCAGAACAGCCTACTCGCGGATCTCTCTCGCGAAGACCATCCCAATTGTCCAAGCGCCTCGATCGAATGGTATGTAACAATCGTCATGCAGAACAACTGTTTTAGGCGCGCCTTCTAGAAGACTCGGTCTAACGGGCACCATTGGGGGGCTTAGGTTAGGGCTCTCCTAAGATTAGGATCCATATGTGGTTTACGAGAAGAACACACCTACAATGACACTGGTGATATGTGGTTTGTGAAAAGAACACACATTCAATGACTCTAACTGTGGATTGTGAAAAGAACATGCAATACAATTACTCTCGTGGATCCATGTGTGGTTTGTGAAAGAACAGACATTCACTGACTCTAGTTGTGGTTCATAAAAGAACACACGTGCAATGACTCTATATGTGGTTTGTGAGAAGAACACACATGCAATGACTCTAGGTGTCGTTCATTAAAAGAACACACATCCAATGACACTGGTGTATCCTTATGTTGTTTGTGGAAAGAACGGACATACAATGACTCTAGTTGTGGTTTGTGAAAAGAACAAACATGCAATGACACTGGTGGATCCATATGTGCTTTGTGAAAAGAACACACATGCAATGACACTGGTGGATCCATATGTGGTTTGTGGAAAGAAAAGACATGCAATGACTCTTGTTGTGGTTCATGAAAAGAACACACATGCAATCACACTGGTGGATCCATGTGTGGTTTGTGAGAAGAACATACATGCAATGACATTGGGTGTGGTTCATGAAAAGAACACACATCCAATGACACTGGTGGATCCACATGTGGTTTGTGAAAAGAACACACATGCAATGACATTAGTGGATCAATGTGGTTTGTGAGAATAATAGACATGCAATGAACACACATTTCAATGACTCTAGATGTGGTTTGTGAAAAGAACACACATGCAATGACACTAGTGGATCCACATGTGGTTTGTGAGAAGAACACACATCCAATGACACTGCTGGATCCATATGTGGTTTGTGAGAAGAACAGACGGGCAGTGACTCTAGCTGAAGAACACACATCCAATGACACTGGTGGATTCATATTTGGTTTGTGAGAAGAACACACATGCAATGACTCTAGATGTGGTTTGTGAAAAGAACACACATGCAATGACACTGGTGGATCCATACGTGGTTTATGAGAAGAACACACATCCAATGACACTGTTTGATCCATGTGTGGTTTGTGAGAAGAACACACATGCAATGAACTATGGTGGATCCATGTGTGGTTTGTGAGAAGCACACACATGCAATGACACTAGTTGTGGTTCATGAAAATAATACACATGCAATGACACTGGTGGATCCTGATGTGGTTTGTGAAAATAACACACATGCAATCACACTAGTGGATGCATATGTGGTTTGTGAGAAGAACACACATTTAAATGACTCTCGATGTGGTTTGTGAAAAGAACACACATGCAATGACACTGGTGGATCCATATGTGTTTTGTGAGAAGAACACACATCCAATGACACTGGTGGATCCATATGTGGTTTGTGAGAAGAACACGCATGCAATGACACTAGGTGTGGTTCATGAAAAGAACACACATCCTATGACACTGGTTGATCCTTATGTGGTTTGTGAAAAGAACACACATGAAATGACTCTAGATGTGGTTTGTGAAAAGAACACACATGCAATGACGCTAGTGGATCAATGTGGTTTGTGAGAATAACAGACATGCAATAAACTCTGGTGGATCCATATGTGGTTTGTGAGAAGAACACACATGCAATGACACTAGGTGTGGTTCATGAAAAGAAGACACATCCAATGAACTCTGGTGGATCCATGTGTGGTTTGTGAGAAGAACACACATGCAATGACTCTAGCTGTGGTTTGTCAGACGAACACACATGCAATCACACTGGTGGATCCATATGTGGTTTGTGAGAAGAACACACATCCAATGACACTAGTGGATCCATGTGTGGTTTGTAAGAAGAACTCACATGCACTGACACTGGTGGATCCATATGTGGTATGTGGAAAGAACAGACATGCAATGACTTTAGTTGTGGTTAATGAAAAGAATAGACATGCAATGACTCTGATGGATCCATATGTGGTTTGTGAAAAGAACACACATGCAATGACTCTAGTTGTGGTTAATGAAAAGAACACACATGCAATGAATCTGGTCGATCCATGTGGTTTCTAAAAAGAACACACATGCAATGACTCTAGCTATGGTTAATGAAAAGAACACACATGCAATAACACTGGTGGATCCGTATGTGGTTTGTCAAAACAACAGGCATGCAATGAACTCTGGTGGATCCATATGTGTTTTGTGATAAGAACACACATGCATTGACACTGGTTGTGGTTCATGAAAAGAACACACATGCAATGACACTGGTGGATCCTTATGTGGTTTGTCAAAAGAACACACATGCAATGACTCTGGTGGATCCACATGTGGTTTGTGAAAAGAACACACATGCAATGACACAGGTGGATCAATGTGGTTTGTGAGAATAACACACATGCAATGAACTCTGGTGGATCCATATGTGGTTTGTGAGAAGAACACACATGCAATGACACTTGGTGTGGTTCATGAAATGAACACACATCCAATGACACTGCTGGATCCTTATGTCGTTTGTGAAAAGAACACACATGCAATGACTCTAGATGTGGTTTGTGAGAAGAACACACATGCAATAACACTAGTGGATCCATATGTGGTTTGTGATAATAACACACATTTCAATGACACTAGTTGATCCATATGTGGTTGAAAAGAACACACATTTCAGTGACTCTGTTGGATCCATATGTGGTTTGTGAGAAGAACATACATGCAATGACTCTAGCTGTGGTTAATGAAAAGAACAGAGATGCAATGACTCTAGCGGTGGTTTATTGAAAGAACACACATTTAATGGCTCTGGTGGATCCATATATGGTTGTGAAAAGCACGCACATCCAATGACACTGGTGGATCCATATGTGGTTCATGAAAAGAACACACATACAATGACACTGTTGGATCAACATGTGGTTTATGAAAAGAACACACATGCAATGACACTGGTGGATCCATGTGGTTTAGGACAATAACACACATGCAATGACCTCTAGTGGATCCATGTGGTTTATGAGAAGAACACACATCCAATGAACACTAGTGGATCTACCTTGGCGTAATTGAAGGAAATATGCCCTGAGAGGCAATAATAAAGTTGTTATTATGTATTCCTTGTATATGATAGATGTTTATTTTGCATGCTATAATTGTATTGATAGGAAACATCAACACATGTATGTTTAATAAACAAAAAGGGTTGATAGTTATGCCTCTCTTATAGACTAGCTTGTTGATTAACAAGATGATCAAGGTTTCCTGATCATGGACATTGGATGTTGTTAATAACAAGGTCACGGCATTTGTGAAATGATGTGATGAACATTCATTTGAAGTATAGCATTACGATCAAGTCATTATGTTTATATTTCTATAACATCATACGAAGTAATCTTTATCCTTATACCATGAGATCATGTTAATTGCTAACATCGGAAGAGTATCTTGATAACATCAAACGTCACACCGTAACAGGGTGACTATAAAGATGGGTTCAGTACTACGAAGGTGTTATGTTGAGGCTCATGGATCAAGAGTGGAATTTGTCAATCCAGATGACGGATAGATATACTCTGGGCCTTCTCAATGATATCACATTAGGAACGAGAAAAGAGTGCATGTCGGTAACGAGATCAAACTAGGTATGGAGATACCGATGATCGAATCTCGGACATGTAATATATCGAGAGACAAAGGGATTTAGTTACAAGCGTTAAAGGTTCTCACGATCACAGGAGTCATCGTTGAATGTGTAGGAGTCAGTACAGATATCCAGGTCCCGCTGCTGATTATTGATCGGAGAAGTGTCTCGATCATGTCTGCATTATTCGAGAACCGTAGGGTGGCGCACTTAAGAGTTACCGGACACCATTTTGGAGCACATATGTTTCAGACGAAAGAATTGCAAAGCGCAGGAATTGTTTCAATAGAAACCGGAAATTGTTTCGAGTGAAATTGCAGAAGGTGGTTCTGCATGTGATATTGAAATATTGCAAGGGGCTATATGTGAATGTTTGTTAATTAAAGTAATTAACAAAATTCTGAATAATTTAACATAAAGAGTTTTATTAAATGAGAGAGCATTCAATTTGGAGAAATTTAATGCATTTAAAGTGGAGACTTTAAAAGGGAATGTGAAGAGGCATTTTAATGTGGAGGGGTTATCACCACATGAATGGGGGAGGTGAGGGGTCACCCCCCCATGCGCCGGCCATGGATAGAGGGGGCACCCCCCTCCTCCTATAAAAGGCCACCCATTCCCTACTTCATCCACACACCTCCTTGTGAAGGATCTCTCTCCCCCTCTAGAATTATTCCCCCATGGTCTCGGATTAGCGAGATACATGTTCCTGGTGGCATTTCGTCTGGAAGGAGTTGCTGCTCACTGGATCGCTGGAGCGAGGAGGTGGAGGTTGTCCGTGGCTTGTGCGTGCGAGTGCGGATGCGCTGCTGAGTTGCGGCGCTCGGACTTCCTCACGATCTTGAGATCAGCAAGTGTACGACTACATCAACCACGAGTTCCTACTCGTTAACAAAGCTCGTTGTCTTCGAGGGTAAGTTATCCATGGATGTATGTCCACCCGTTGCTCTGTATCTAGTAGATAGATCTTGGCGTATAGTTCTCATCGTACGGAATTTTTTGTTTTCTATGCTGCGGACCCAACAGTGGTATCAGAGCCTGATCTATGCGTAGGTGCTTTGCACGGGTAGTACACATATGTTTATATGTGGGCGATGATGATCATGTTATTGCATCTTCTATGTACTTTGGATATTGGTGGCATGGTGGGATGAAGCGGCCCAGACCAACCTTACATGTCATCGTACATGATACCGGTTCCACGACTGACATGTAACTAGTTTTGCATAAGTGGCTGGCTGGTGTCTGTCTCTCCTACTATAGTCAATATCTGATTTACAACGAGTTGCTAATAACTTGGTTATCCTCCTTGTGGTTCATGTTCGTAGGTTAGACCGGTTCTATCTCCGAAAGCCCTAAGCCACGTAAAACTTGCAATTGATAAATTAGAGGCGTCTAGTTTAGATCATTTCTGGGCTAGTGTTTTGATATGGTATTGTTGTAAGTAGATGTATGATAGATACTCTTACAACTCACTTAACATGTAAGTTCCATAGACCTTGGCCTTACACACAAAGGAATGATAGAGATCATACCACGATGCAAATGATAGAGATCAAATGCATGGACCATATCATCTCACTTCACACATTAGATGTTAGCATCTTATATCGCTAGTTTGGCGCTTTTGGTAGCATTATAAGATGATCCCTCATTTAGATATCAAGATAAAATGTGTTCTTCCTTAAGTATGCACCATTTTGTGGATCGTGTTTTGAGGCATCACGTGATGATCGGGTGTTCTCGACTCTACGCTTTCATACAACAGGTGTAAGACAGTTTTACACACGCAAATACTAAGGTTCTTACTTGACGAGCCTAGCATGTACAGACATGTCCTCGGAACACGGACCGAAAGGTTAAGCATGAGTCATATAGTTGATATGATGCCCATATAGATGCTCGCCTTTGAAGCTACAATGACTCACGTGATGATCGGACTTGGTGTAGTGGATTTGGTTCATGTAATCACCAAAAGGACACGAGGGATGCCGTTTTTGAGTGGGAGTTCATTAGTAATTTGGATTAGTTGAACTCAATCTATCATAAACTTAGTCTAAATATACTTTACAATTTCTGTTGTAGATGGAACCACCTGCTTTTAATTTCAATGTGTTCATGGAGAAAGAGAAACTTGCTGCGAATGGTAACAACTTCACCAACTGGGCTATGAATTTGAGGATTCTCCTCACTGCTGCACAAAAGCAATATGTGCTAGATGCACCGCTAGGCCCCCCACCAGCTCGCGATGCCCCTGACAAGGAAAAGAATGTCTATGTGACTCGTCAGGAGGACCACAACTTAGTTCATTGCGGCATACTGTATGGGCTAGAGCCATAACTTCGAAAGCGTTTCGAAAATGGCAATGCGTTTGATACCATGGGAGAATTGAAAATGATTTTCGATACCCATACTGCCGTAGAGAGTTATAATGCTACAGAAAAGTTCTTTAGTTGTATGATGGAGGAAAACAGCTCCGTTAGTGAGCACGCATCAAAATGTCCAGTACGCCGATAAGCTTGTGTCCTTGGGAATAACGATTCCCATTGACTTAGGCATACATCGTGTTCTCCAATCTCTGCCACCTTGCTACAAGAGCTTCGTGATGAACTATAATATGCAGGTCATGAAGAAGTCTCTTCCCGAACTTCTGTCAATGCTTAAGACTACAGAAGTGGAGATTGGGAAAGAACATCAAGTGTTGATGATCAATAAGACCACCGGTTTCAAGAAGGACAAGAAAGGCAAGCAGAAGGGAAAGAAGGGCGACAAATCTATTGCCGCGCCTAAAAAGAAACCCCGAGCTGGCCCTAAGTCTGACACCGAGTGCTACTATTGCAAGGATGGCCATTGAAGAATCGCCCCAAATATTTGGCAGACAAGAAGGCCGGCAAGGCAAACAAAGGTATATGTGATATACATGTTATTGATGTGTACTTGACTAGTACTCGCAGTAGCACCTGGGTATTTGATACGGGATTGGTTGCTAATATATGTAACTCGGTTCAGGGGTTGCGGAACAAGCGACAACTAGCAAGGGATGAGGTCACGATGCGGGTCGACAATGGATCAAGAGTTGATGTGATCGCCGTCGGAACGCTGCCTCTCCATATGCCATCGGGATTAGTTATAAACCTGAATAATTATTATTTGGTGCCTGCACTGAGCATGAACATTGTATCCGGATCGTGTTTGATGCAAAGTGGTTATTCGTTTAAGTCTGAAAACAATGGTTGTTCGATTTATATGAATAATATCTTTTATGGTCATGCACCTGTGTTGAATGGTTTATTTCTGTTGGATCTCGATAGTAGTATTACGCATATTCATAATGTTGATGCTAAAAAGATTAAACTTGATAATGATATATCTACATATATGTACCACTGCCGTCTAGGTCATATTGGCTTTAAACGCATGAAGAAACTCCATTCTGATGGACTTTTGGAATCACTTGATTTTGAATCATTTGAGACATGTGAGCCATGCCTCATGGGCAAGATGACTAGAACGCCGTTTTCCGGTTCAATGGAACGGGTGACAGATTTATTGGAAATCATACATACTGATGTGTGTGGACCAATGAGTGTGTCGGCGCGAGGTGGATATCGTTATTTTGTTACTTTCATGGATGATTTGAGTAGATATGGGTATATCTATTTGATGAAACACAAGTCTGAAACCTTTGAAAAGTTCAAAGCATTTCAGAATGAAGTGGAAAATCATCGTAACAGAAAGATCAAATTTCCGCGGTCCGACCGTGGAGGAGAGTATCTTAGTTACGAGTTTAGCACACATATGAAAGACAGTGGAATAGTTTCACAACTCACGCCTGTCGGAACACCACAACGTAATGGTGCGTCAGAACGTCGTAATCGTACGTTATTGGATATGGTTCGATCTATGATGTCTCTGACTGACTTGCCACTGTCATTTTGGGGTTATGCACTGGAAACCGCTGCATTCACTTTAAATAGGACACCATCTAAATCCGTTGAAAACACACCGTATGAATTATGGTTTGGAAACAAACCTAAGCTGTCATTTCTTAAAGTTTGGGGATGCGATGTTTATGTGAAGAAACTTCAACCGGATAAACTCGAACCCAAAGCGGAAAAATGCATCTTCATAGGATACCCTAAGGAAACGATTGGGTATACCTTCTATCACAGATCCGAGGGCAAGGTCTTTGTTGCCAAGAATGGATCCTTTCTTGAGAAGGAGTTTCTCGCGAAAGGTGTGAGTAGTCGGAAGGTAGAACTCGAAGAGGTTATTGAACCTTCTCTTCATGAAATGGCGAGTAGCGCAGCTCCAGAAGTTGTTTCGGAGTTGACTTCACCTAATGAAGAGAGAGCTAATGATATTGATCATGAAACTCCGAAAGAGGACACTACCGAACCTCGCAGTCAAAGCAGACATGTGCAGCTCTGAATCACGGCAATCCTGTTATGAATTTCATGATTGATGAAATAGATGCCCCTGCGACGTATGAAGAAGCGATGATGAGCCCTGATTCCAACAAATAGCTAGAAGCCATGAAATCCGAGATGGAATCCATGTACGAAAACCAGGTTTGGACCTTGGTGGACTTACCTCACGATCGAAAGGCCGTTGAGAATAAATGGATTTTCAAAAGAAAAACTGATGCTGATGGTAATGTAACCATCTATAAGGCTCTTGTCGCAAAGGGGTTTCGACAAATTCAAGGAGTTGACTACGATGAGACATTCTCTCCCGTAGCGATGCTTAAGTCAGTTAGGATTATGTTAGCAATTGATGCATATTTCGATTATGAAATATGGCAGATGGATGTCAAAACTGCGTTCCTCAATGGTAATATTGAAGAAGAGTGGTATATGATACAACCTAAGGGTTTTGTCGATCCTAAGGATGCTAATAAGGTGTGCAAACTTCAGCGATCCATCTATGGACTGAAGCAAGCATCCCGGAGTTGGAATCTCCGCTTTGATGAGGTGATCAAAGAGTTTGGATTTGTCCAAACTTATGGAGAGGCTTGTATTTACAAGAAAGTGAGTGGGATCAATGTGGCATTTCTGATATTATATGTGGATGACATATTATTGATTGGAAATGATATAGATCTTTTAAACAGTGTAAAAGTTATCTAAACAGCAAATTTTCGATGAAGGACCTTGGTGAAGCTTCATATATATTAGGCATTAAAATCTATAGAGATAGATCAAGACGCCTAATTGAGCTATCGCAGAGTACATACCTTGATAAGATATTAAAGAAGTTTAATATGGACGGAAGTAAGAAGGGGTACTTACCTATGTTGCAAGGCAAGACATTGAGTAAGACTCAAAGTCCGGCTACGGCGGAAGAAAGAGAGATAATGGATAAGATCCCCTATGCCTCAGCCATAGGCTCTATAATGTATGCCATGCTATGTACAAGACCCGATGTGGCACATGCTATTAGTTTGACTAGTAGGTACCAATCTGATCCAGGTTCGGAACACTGGATAGCGGTCAAGAATATCCTTAAGTACTTGAGAAGAACTAAGGATATGTTTCTTGTATACGGAGGTGAAGAAGAGCTAGTCGCTAAGTGTTATGTCGATGCTAGCTTTGACACTGATCCGGATGACTCTAAGTCTCAATCCGGATACGTATTTCTCTTGAACGGAGAAGCAGTTAGTTGGAGGAGCTCCAAACAACCTGTGGTGGCTGGATCAACGACGGAGGCGGAATATGTTGCTGCTTCAGAAGCAGCGCAGGATGCGGTTTGGATGAAGGAGTTCATAACAGAACTAGGTGTGGTTCCTAGTGCGTTGTACCCAATGGTGATCTATTGTGATAATAATGGAGCCATAGCCAACGCCAAGGAACCAAGGTCTCACAAGAATTCCAAGCATATAAAGCGTCGGTTTCACTCCATCCGCGAGCATGTTAAGGATGGAGATATAAAGATTTGTAAAGTACACACGGACCTGAATGTAGCAGATCCATTGACTAAAGTACTCCCTAGGGCAAAACATAATCAACACCAGAACTCCATGGGTGTTAGATTTATCACTATATAAACTAGATTATTATCTCTAGTGCAAGTGGGAGACTGAAGGAAATATGCCCTGAGAGGCAATAATAAAGTTGTTATTATGTATTCCTTTTATATGATAGATGTTTATTTTGCATGCTATAATTGTATTGATAGGAAACATCAATACATGTGTGTTTAATAAACAAAAAGGGTTCCTAGTTATGCCTCTCTTATAGACTAGCTTGTTGATTAATGAGATGATCAAGGTTTCCTGATCATGGACATTGGATGTTGTTAATAACAAGGTCATAGCATTTGTGAAATGATGTGATGAACATTGATTCGAAGTATAGCATTACGATCAAGTCATTATGTTTATATTTCTATAACATCATACGAAGTAATCTTTATCCTTAGACCATGAGATCATGTTAATTGCTAACACCGAAAGAGTATCTTGATAACATCAAACGTCACACCGTAACAGGGTGACTATAAAGATGGGTTCAGTACTATGAAGGTGTTATGTTGAGGCTCATGGCTCAAGAGTGGAATTTGTCAATCCATATGATGAATAGATATACTCTAGGCCCTCTCGGTGATATCACATTAGGATAGCTTGCAAGTAAGTGATGTGATCACTAGAATGTTATATCACGGGAACGAGAAAAGAGTGCATGTCGGTAACGAGATCAAACTAGGTATGGAGATACCGATGATCGAATCTCGGACATGTAATATATCGAGAGACAAAGGGATTTAGTTACAAGAGTTAAAGGTTCTCACGATCACAGGAGTCATCGTTGAATGTGTAGGAGTCAGTATGGATCTCCAGGTCCCGCTGCTGATTATTGATCGGAGAAGGGTCTCGATCATGTCTGCATTATTTGCGAACCATAGGGTGGCACACTTAAGAGTTATCGGACACCATTTTGGAGCACATATGTTTCAGACAAAAGAATTGCAAAGCGCAGGAATTGTTTCAATAGAAACCAGAAATTGTTTCGGGTGAAATTGCAGAAGGTGGTTCTGCATGTGATATTGAAATATTGCAAGGGGCTATATGTGAATGTTTGTTAATTAAAGTAATTAAAAAAATTCTGAATAAATTTAATATAAAGAGTTTTATTAAATGAGAGAGCATTAAATTTGGAGAAATTTAATGCATTTAAAGTGGAGACTTTAAAAGGGAATGTGAAGAGGCATTTTAATGTGGAGGGGTTACCACCACATGAATGGGGGAGGTGTGGGGTCACCCCCCATGCGCCGGCCATGGAGAGAGGGGGCACCCCCCTCCTCCTATAAAAGGCCACCCATTCCCTCCTTCATCCACACACCTCCTTGTGAAGGATCTCTCTCCCCCTCTAGAATTATTCTCCCATGGTCTCGGATTAGCGAGATACATGTTCCCGGTGGCATTTCGTCTGGAAGGAGTTCTTTGCTTCATTGGATTGCTGGAGCGAGGAGGTGGAGGTTGTCCGGTGGCTTGAACGTGTGTGCGAGTGCGGATGCGCTGCTGAGTTGCGGCGCTCGGACTTCCTCACGATCTTGAGATTGGCAAGTGTACGACTACATCAACCACGAGTTCCTACTCGTTAACAAATCTCGTTGTCTTCGAGGGTAAGTTCTCCATGGATGTATGTCCACCCGTTGCTCTGTATCTAGTAGATACATCTTGGCGTATAGTTCTTATCGTAGGAAATTTTTTGTTTTCTATGTTGTGGACCCAACAGTAATTTGATGTATGCCACAATCTATTTCATTGTACAAGACACTCACTTTCCATTTTTGCCCTTGTTTTTTTGATACTACTCAGTTTTGCCCCCTCTCTTCTCCCTCTCTCTTCCCTTCGTAGAAGCCCAAACATGTGCTCACTCTGTCTGCTACACCCTGATTGGTTGTCACAGTTGTCACGCGGATCGTGCGCACCAACCGTTGATTCTGTGTGATCCAACGAGCATCGTTGCACATGTCGTGCCCTTCACAGTACAGCATGAGACAGCACGGACGTCTCCCTCAGTGAGACTTCTACAAGAAGGAACATGAAGCCGTCCATGGAAAAAGTCGTCGACTGGTCATGTCATGTTTAATCAAGTCTGAAAAGCCTACTACTGCTACTACTATGCCACAACACATGTGTCATCGAGTGCACGGTCGTCGACGGGCAGTTGCAATTTATTGCCACTTGATTTTAATAAGACATATCCCATTTTTTACGCAGCGGCTCTCAATCTCACATCAACTGGGCCCCACCATAAGAAACTTCCAGGCGCTAGCTCGACGAGACCTAACGTCTCCGCCTTCATCGAGTCACTCGCAGTCATCAACACATCCCTCTACCCGATCTAGCACAACCCCACAAATCTCGCTGTACATCCACCTACCTCCCCCTCTACATTTCCCCTTTTAATTATCGCCAATTTTATGGCCATGTCAAACTTCGTACATAGAAATTGTGTATGCGACCTTTGCATGTGGCTCAATACATGACTGCCATGCATGGCCCTGGAAAAAACACGACTTAGCGTACCGTGCACGTGTCACGGTGCACGGTGTTGTAGCCAGCGCGGCGTGTTGCACGGTGGTGCCATGAAACGTGCCTTGATTCCATTCACCTTAACTATAGAGCCCCTCTCCGCACACCCACTCTCACTCTTGCTCACTCTCCTCACGCAATCCTCTCCACTATCCCACCAGCCTCTGCAAACTCCCAAGAAAACCCCGTCTGCGCCAGCGATGGCAAAGGAGGATACGGTGGCCATCATTGCCTCCGAGGCCGCCGATAAGGAGGCCCCCGTATCCTCGCCGGTCCCCCTCGACGCGTTGAAAGGATCCGCCGTCCCCGTCCAGGCCCCTATTGAGGCATCGATGGCAGCCGCTATTCCCGTCCAGGCCCCCGTCCCCGCTACCGATGTAGCTGCCGGCATGGAGCCCCCCGCTGGCAAGGAGGCTCCCGCCGGTCAAGAGGAGATCCAGATCTTCAGGGACACCTATGATCCAGATGAGTACATCGCTCCGGTGAACCCCTACGACACCGGCATCGACGACCCATGGTTGGAGGTAACTAGGGTTTGCTCCCCTTCCCTGGTTCTTCTCCCGTTCCCATCGTTGGATGCTAGATATTGGTTTATTAGGATTCACTTGTTCGCATTTCGATTACTCGATCTTCTTACATCATCTACTCCCCCATTATCCTTTTCTTCCAATAGGTTTACGACATCCACGTCTGCAGCGATGACGAGTCCAGGCACATCAAGACTCGTCAGGTGCTGAGGAGGCTGCAGGCCGGCCAGTACGACGCCTTCTTCGCTGGTGGCATCTACAGTTGCCCCTTCTGCAAGGGCATCTCCTTCTGCAGGATGAGTCTCGCCGGCACCAACTTCAACTACCTTCTGATGCATGCAGAGGGCCCAAGCACCGGCACCGCCAATGGCCGCCAAACCGTGAATGTCAACGCTTACATCGCTGAACACTAGGCTCTCGGCAATCACCTCTGAAACCTCCAGCGGGTGGCCATCGAAGAGGGTCGCATGCCTCCAATCAAGCCCAAGGCCCCCAAGATCAAGGGACTGGGCAGCAAGAAGTGGAGGAAGCGCCAGAGGGAGGAGGCGGAGGCGCAGGCGCATGCAAGGAGGGGTTGAACGTGTCTGCTACTGCTACTGCTAAGCAACTTATTTTGATTTTCTATATTTTTCTTGCATCCTATTTCTGCATGCAAGGAAGGGGTTGAATGCATCGAACCTTGTTAAGCACCCTACTTTCTATCGCTATATCCTATTTCTGCTTGCAAGGAAGGGGTTGAATGCCTGGTGTGATTTGCTACTCTAGATTTTCTACCAGATCGGAGGAAAAAAGAGGTCCAAAAGGGAACGAATTATCGAAGAGAGGATCTTCTCTAGATTTGCTACCAATTTGGGCAAAATGAAACATATCTGTTTAGCGAGATAGGAAAAAGGTACTCTTTCAAACTGCCAGTTAACGAGCTACCATCTTGACAAGCTACAAGGCACATACAGAAACATAACACAAAGAAGTAAAATTTATTTTACTACTCTCACTTAAGGCGCTAGCCATCTTGACAAGATAACTGAGTTCCACAAAATAGAAACATAACACAAAGGAGTAAAATTTAATTCACTTCTCATCAGACCACTTGAGGCGCTTGCCATCGTTCCCAGGCGACCAACTGCGATCATTCTAGGTGGATCTCACATTATTGGCACTCAACAGCTCATGAAATACAATTTCGTCCCACCTGGGATCTGACTTGGCTTCCCTATCTTCAGCATCCTGCAGCATAATTAGCGGTGCATCACATGCCTGATTGTTGCCGCTAGAAGATGCTGCCTCTCTGTTTGCTGCAGCCTCTCTGTCAGCTGCTTCAGCTGCAAGCTCTCTTTCAGCTACTTCTGCAGCCTCTCTATTAGCTGCTTCAGATGCAACTATTTTCTTTGCATATGCAGCTTCAAACTCAGCTATTCGGCATTTTCTACAAAGGGATCTCCTAAGCTCGTCTTCTCTCTTGCAAATAGGGAAAACACGAGGTAACGTAGAACGAAATGGATCTTCTTGTACAGCTGGTAGGTCACGTAAGCATGTATGGCTTCATACTTCAGGTTTATATCAGACAATGTCCACTCCTCCCAGAAATCCTTCCTATCCGTAGGGAAATCTGCCTTCATTTCGTCGTACGACTCATCGAGGATTCTAGTTGCGAGTGATGCCATTCCATCCTTCCTCGAGCCCCCTAGGATCTTGACAAGACTCTGAATATCAATCTAGTTGTGCACAGGAATTGTAATTCCCTCTTGATGAAATTTCATAAAATCAGTTGTATTGTCGACAATGCAGAAAACAATTCCTTTTTCTACAAGGAACTGGCCCAGCGCCGGACAATTCCTGTCAGTCCTGAAAGTATGTAGTTTGTCATCACCAAAATTTGTAACTACAAATCTTTTGTCAATGCAAGATCATCATCTAAATATAATTTTAAAAAGTTTAGTAAATGCAAGATCAAGACTCTCAACATTGTCTTGTCATAATTTATTTGGTCCTATATAAAATCCAGTAGTTGCAAGATGAGCAAATGGATAAAGAACAAGAGGAGAAAACCCTAAAAGCGGTTAACTACAAAGAGCAGATCTACAAACTGGGAGAAGTGGTAGACGATGACTTGTTTCCTCATGGCTAGTTGAATGACGGCGACTTCACTCCCTTCATATGGGTCCTCTGGGGTGTACTCGACGTCCAATTCCACAAACTTGTCCTCGTCTTTCTCAAGCCAACCCTCGTACATACTCAGGACTCGCACCACTATCTCCTCCTTGTTGGTGTAGACGACGTCTATCTTCTTATTGTCATGGGTAGTGAAGCTTGTCTCTAGAGTGCGACGACCTTCCATGGTGGCAAGGAGAAGATGGGAAGAAGACAGACAACAGGAAGAAGAAGAGTGGTTTCTGTGAGATAGGGGGGCGGTGGAACTGTCAATGCGCTTTTAAGGTAGTGGTTAACAACGGGGACGGGAGTCCAAAGGAGAGACATGTGGCGGTGGCCGTTCCAGCTTCTGAGTAAACAAAAAAATAATTATAACGATGATATATGTGCCCTGTTTTGTCACGTCAATACACTGGGCCGGTCATGTTGTCCTATCCACTCTGCCAATGCTGCAAGCCTACGTGACAACCACCAGGCCTAAGCGACGGGAGCGACATAACGGCGAGAACTGACTAGGGGCCCCGACTTGACGGTCGTTAGCCTAATATTTTGTATTGAAACATAAAGTTAAATTCATGCCAAAAAAGACCCTCTAAGTATTTGGCACACCAACTGTAGTCATCGCGGCTGATTATAGGCAACTTGGGTATCGTGTTGCCTAGGCACCCCAACTTTCGGGCTGCAAAATGATATTCTCCATAGTTTGGCCATGGGAATAGCCAGGGACAAAGCCATGAGTAATCTTTAAGTACTCGCAAACTAACACTAGTATAAGTAAAAAATAAAGCTAGTAGGAATCATAAGCTCTAAGTTTGTTTGCAAAAAGCTAGGTTTATTTCATAAAGCTTTAAGAGTAAAGACCTAACTTTAGTTCTCTATATCACTTAAGTGGGAACTTAGATCTCATGTCCACAACTCTGTTGTGGTCAATTCAAAGTCATATTTCAAGTCACAAGTAATTTTTAAAACATCTGACAATGGAATAGTATGGCCACTCCAACTGTCCATAACCGCGGACGTGGCTATTCGAATAGTTTAACACTCTGCAGAGGTGGTACACTTTCACCACAAAATTCGATACATCCGTCAAGAATAACCCTGAATCATCATACTTGTTATGCGCATAATCAATCTTAACCTTTCAATTACACACCCTAGTATAGGCACCTCCCTTATGAGTTTGGCCTCCCAGCCATGGCCATTTGCCATCATGGGCACTGCATAGGTGGACATTCATCACGAGGTAGCCTCAGCTCAACCTCTTCCGCAAGGGAACCCATACTAAGACATATAAACTTCTAGTCAAGCCCTACCCAACTCAGGTATTGTGGTTGTACGGTAAAATTGTAATGGTATCGCATCCGAACCCAACCATTAGTTTTTATTAAAGTCAAGGCTCATGCCTCATCAGTTTCATCATCAAACCATTGTGTTTCACAACACATGTCAAAATATTTCAATGGAATGAGTCTTCATTCCAAGGTTTTCATAATCATTTTCACCAAGTATTCCCATCTAAAGTGATCCAGTTTTATGCTTAGCACTAGCCACTAGTATTGAGGGTATCTCTATTGGGGGTTCTAATCAAGTATAAGTATCCAAGACTAATCCTATGATCTTGATAGGATCCAATCTAGTTTCCACTAATCACAATTCATTAACTAGGTAAGAAAACTGTAGTAAAGGGAAAAGTAAAACTTGGAGTAAAATTGGGAATTAGTCAAGTTGCATAACCAGGTATGCCTAGTGCATCTGGTATAAAGGGCTTGCATACATAGCATGCATAGCTCTAGCTTGCACTGATAGCTTGCATTAGTGATGGCTTGCCTTGAGCAATGCAGTTGTTGCAGTCGTTGAAGTTCTCCTCCTCCCCCTCAAAGTACTCCTCCTCGTTGTAGCTCAGGTCGGTACTAGCGTCTATAAATACATTCAATGTACACAATAACCAAACAACACTTTAGTACTTCTATTTAGCACATAAGGGCTCATATTAGGTGCTCTAGTATCATCTTAATCATCATGTGGCATATTCACATTTTCTTATTCTTCTTATTTTAGAAAAGTATTTTCTACTCATTTTAAATCCTTAAGATTTAATATTTTCCAATTACAATAGTGGATCATGTTGACACATGTCATCACCATATATTCCAATACTTGGGAATGTGATTTAAAATGGTGATCATATGTTACAAGATTTAATATTACTATTTAAGAATATTAAAGTGACTAGAAATGCCTATATAGCACTCTTTTAATACTAAACCATGTTTCATATTTGTAAAACCAAATCTTTTTAAATATTCATGTAGAGCATGGGAAATGTGATTTTTGAGAGGTGGAATTATCTCAAAAGCATTTATAGTTTATTTTAGAAAAATGTTTGAAGTGTCAAAAGTCTCTGTCCTGTTATTTTTGGTATAGGTGATCTATAATTCTAAATGGTTTGAATCCAATGGGAGTGGTTAGATAATTTCACTATCATTCCAACAAAATTGGAATCATGCATTTTGGTTTAGCGAATCTATTTGAATTGAATTTTTAATCTACTGATAGAATCTGGTTTTAACTAAAATAGAAAAAATCTTATTTGAATTAACTGGCTCTGCGCGGGAAACGACATGGGCCGGCCCAACTGCACTACGCTGGCGCAGCGGGCTGCTGACAAAACGGTCCCACGCGTCAGTGACTTAACTAAGCCGAAACGGTATCTAGCAATCCTAGCCCTACGATTAGAACATGATCCTACAACTGAGGTTCGACGTCTCCGTCGAACTGCTCCGGCGAGATACGAACCCTAACACGGTGGTAGGGGTCGCTGGGGACTTACTAGGGCTCCATCTATGGCCAATGATGGGGGCGAATGGAGTTGTCGACGATGGTGGTTCGATTGGCGGTCACGGCGGCTCCTGGGGTGGCCAAAATCAACGGCTTCCTCCCTCGACTGCAGCGGCGGTCCCCAGCCAAATTTCGACATCGTGGTGCTTGCCTTGCTTCGTGGAAAGGTCTGGGATGTTTCAGAGAGAGAGGAGTGGAATGGTGTGGAGAATGAGGGCTGGGGTGGCCTCTATTTATACCCCAAGGGTGGAGGCAGTGCGGCATGGTCTCGCTTCTCCGGCGACATTGCTGCAGGTCGCGTTGGTCACAGCGGAGGGCATGGGTCGTTGCAGTGGACTATGGCGATCGTCATGCGAGTGTACGGCTAGGGGCGGTTGATACGTTGCTAACGTATCTGTAATTTTTGATGTTTGATGCTTGTTTTATATCTACTTTCTTATGTTTTGTCCATACTTTGGAGTATTTTCATACAGTTTCTTGGACTAACCTATTAACAAGATGCCACAGTGCCAGCTGCCTGTTTTCTACTGTTTTTGGTTCCAGGAAAGTCAGAAAATGAATATTCTCGGAATTGGACAAGACAAAAGCCAAAGTTAATATTTCACCGAGGTGGACATGGAGCCAGAAGACGAGACAGAGAGGGGCCAGAGGTCGGCCACACCACCTGGCCCGTGCTAGGGGTGGTGTGGCCGCCTAGGGCACCCCCTCAACCTCCCCGTGCCAAGATGATTAGTATATGCATGTATGCTTTCTCGATGTTTGTCAATTGCCCCACTGTAATTTGCTCACCAAACATGCAATCTATCTTAAGGAGAATCACCACTAGTGAACTATGGACCCCAGTCCTTTCTTTTACCATCAATCTACAACTATTTACTGTTTCTATTTACTTTCTGCAAGCAATTACTATCTTCCACACAATATGTTTAATCCTTTGTTTTCAGCAAAACTGGTGAGATTGACAACATCATTGTAAGTTGGGGGCAAAGTTCTGTGGTTGTGTTGTGCAGGATTCCAAGTTGGAAACAACACCTTGGAGGTGTTTCCTTGCTCCTACTGGTTCGATAACCTTGGTTTCATAACTAAGGGAAAACTTGTTGTTGTGCTCATCATACCTTCCTCTTGGGGTTCCCCAACAAGCTCAAATATATTTTGATCCATCAGCGGTCTCCATCGGTCGGGCGATGTCAGTGCTCTGTTCGGGTACGCGGGCATTTGTCACTTGGTACGGTGGTCACGGGGCGCGAGGCGGCGAACGGTCATGTCTGGGAGGTCACTGGTGCTATGGCGATCGCGGGTACGCGTAGAGAGAGCGAGGTGCGGCGTGTGCGTGTGAGGAAGCTGCGGCACACCATCGTGCGCTCGGCATGGCAGAGGCTTAAATGGGCGCAGCTGGTCTGGCTCCTTCTCGCCTCACCGTTGGTCAAGGGGTGGACAGGGGGTGGCGGTGAGGTCATGGCTACTAGCTGGACATCATGGGAGAGGGTGGCGCGGCGTGCAGCGAGTGGTTCATGCCCGACCGGCATGGCCGGCTCGGTACGATCATGCCACTAGTGCAACGGTGGGAATGAGGCTCTCCATTGCACGGCTAAGGACTATGAATGATCATGGGCTAGATATGGAGTTGATTGCAGTACATTTTGTGAGCAATTGATAGATCAAAACAGTGTATAGTGGTTGAGATTGTACCTTCCTGCTAAGTGTTTGACTTAATAGCCGCATGAATTCATCTTTGGAATTTTTGAATGATTTTTGGTGAGTGATCTGATCATATGCTTGGTAGTCTATGGTTGCTGGGATATGTCAAGGGGAATTGATTTGACTAGTTTTTGAAAAGAGGTGATCTATGCATATGAACTTGATTCAATTTTTAAATGTCTCTCAAAGGGGTTTAAAAATAGTTTCTGTCCTTTTGTAAAGTTTGCTTGGATTCACTTTTACTTGGTCTAGCAAGGGGTGAAAAGATTGTGAATTGATTCCGTTAGAAATCCTTTACTGGAAACACTCAAAGTGGTCTAGTGGATAAGTTTGGCCAAAATGACCATTTGATCATATGACTTATATTTGATTTTCTTTTCATTTGATTCTGTTTGGAAATGATCTAGATGAGGTTGTAAACCTTTTTAAACTAATCCTTATCATTTGTAGCGATCAATCATGGCAATTTCAAACATTCATACACTAATGCAAATCACACATGCACTCTCATTAAGTTTAATCATAAAAGTTTTTGTTAACCCTAAACTTGAGTGATTAGAGCTTGATAAGCATGATTAATATTTTTGGGATGTTACAATATTTGTGTAACAAAATTTATAAAACAATAAAATAGAATGCACTTTATAAAACTGGGATAAGATATGAAAAGGGGCATACCTTTGTTGTCGTGAAAGTGTTCTTCCTCGTAATCTTGATTCTGCTCGAACTCATCACTCCCTACTCATCATAACGATGAACCACACATAAATGCAAATTCTAATAACCACAAACAAAAATCCAAATAGGCTTGTGAAGTTTGAATGGTTCGGTAAAAGGGTTGGTCTACCGTCTCGACTAATATAATATATTAGGAAAAATAATATAGTTTTAATATAGCCCATATAAATGGCATAGATATAATATGCAATGAACAAACATACATGATGCTAACTAGACATACAACTAGGCACACACATCAAATAATAGTAGCATGCAGAAACTATACACATACAATAGAAGTATACGTGAACTAACTAGAGTTAGGCTATTAGCACATGCAAACTACGCATACACATACACATGCATGCATGCAGAATTTAGGATGAGCACATATGGTGTATGCGATAATGAGCAGCATCTAATTGTAGGGTCATGCACTTAGCATGTAATATTGACGGTAGCATGGCAAATATGAAACGATACTAATTATTACTCTTAACAAGATTGTCCAAAGAAAAAATTAATTATAGGCTAAAGGAATTTCCAACAAGAGGACCAACAACCACAAAGTAAATTCTACAATTATTTTAGTCTACAGGCAACGATGAACAAACATGTTCAAATAAGATTTGCATAAAACTTACCATGTTATACTGATGGTAACCCAACTAAGTATGATGATCAAATGTTCCTAAATATAAGCAACATGAGCAATATATTGTAATGGTAAACAAAAGATTCTAGAAAAAAATCAAACCTACTCAATAACTAGCACATGCATCGGTACAACAGGGATACACAACTACAACTACTCCCGGCTCTAAGATGAAAATCTGAATATCAAGCAACATATACTAGACATATACAAGTTAGTAGATGGCATTAGGATGGCTTACCAGGATGCATTGTTCAGGCAAATATGAATTCCTACCTAGCTAGCAGTAGTACCCTAGGCAATGATAAAATGTAAATAACTATGCACCAATTCCAATCTCCTTTTCTTCAAAATAGTTTGATAAACAACAATATAGTCTCATCTAATGGTACTGGTGGATACCTAAGGTTGTTTGGCAAGTAATTTATGTTGGGCTCGACTGGATTTGAGATGGGTAAGTCAGCATATGCTTCCAATGCCACCGAGCGGCATTTGGTTCACTGGCACCACTGTGAACTAGAACGATATGATGTAGGAGGTTGTCTAGGAGGTAGGCATACATATGAATACTATACGGATGCGAGGATTTGACAGGTAGCTCACCGAGCGCGATGTAATCGTTTGACCAAGACGATAAACTAAGATGAACTTGTGGCGTGACGATCAACAACTTGAGCGTCAGTTCCGTGGATCAGCTCACCTCCTGCTCGTGGTTCTGGTGGTGGCCACCGTGGAGTCCCTCGTGGCCGGAGCTGCTGGGTATGCGAGCAGTGTCTAGGCGGCGGCCTGTCGGAGTTCGATCGATGTTTGAGCCATAGGCTCAGGTCGTAGCGCAAGATGAAAAACGAGATGGAGGTCTTCATTTGGGGACTATATATGAAAAGGCTGTGCTCGCTAATTGATGAGATTAAAGGAAGAACGAATGGACGAAGCAGTTTCTGTGCGAGGCATTTCTTAGTTGGCTCACCCTTGCGGGAGAAGAACTGAAGACATGTGATGCTTGGGATTTCTAGGAGCATAATCAGGCAACGCTTCGGCTTGATTGCGTGTGGAAAGTGGACTGATGGTCTCACTCGGTCCAGACCAGGTGTGACCGTGTGTGGCATGCTGGCCTAGGCAACTTGAGCATGTACTTAAAAGTGATCGATCTTAGCGTTGCTAACAAACAAATGAATAGGAAGAGAGAGAGAGTGCTACTCCATGCATACATATCGTACATGAGAAAAAAAGGAGGGAACAAAATAGTGAATGACTCATGCTCGTGCACCTACATGGACGTTCATGGCTATAGGAAAAAGATCAACTCGAATTAGGAATTTAAGGAGAGCCGAATCAAAATGGAAATTGGCAATTTAAAAGCAGACTAAAAATAAAGCACAAGAAGAAAATTTTATATCCTTTTATTATACGTAAAATTAAATCCAAATTATTAGGAATTGATTTAAACAGCGCCAAACAAGAAGTTTATTTTTATTTGAAGATCTTACAACATCTCTTGGCAAAGTTAAAAAAATCGACCCATAAAAATCTGTTACATGGTCCTTCTCGCATTCGACCTCCATCATGTGCATCTTGGTATGATCTCCATCACTCCAACAGCGTGCCATCAAGGTCCATGGCGCCACCATCATGGTTGTTCTCCACTAATATAATTACATGGATTTCTATTTTTTGACACGCATGCCATAAAATAAAATAACAACCATATGATCCCTTTCGGTTGTTTTACAATAAGACACATTGCATACGACAATCTTTGTATCATAGACCATATGACATCACATGCCATGCAAAAACAAGTTAGACACTTTTAATTTATTTTGCATATTGTACGTGGCGATTTCTAGGAGAGAACCGCTCTACCTATGATTCAGCCACAAAGTTGACAACCAAGTTATTTGGAAACCATTGTAAATTAGATCACGATTATGTTGGGAGAGAAAGACACCCGCTGATCCACTTATACAACACGAGTTGCATGTCAAACGTGGGACATGTCTCATGTGCATGGACATGTAAAGTTAGTCTGGGCCGCTTCTGTAACATCCCAAAACTTTAATCCAAGCTTATCAAGATCAAATCATCCAAAAGTGGGGTTAACAAAAACTTTTCCAAATTTAAAATGAAAGCATTCATATATGTGTGCCTTTAAAATAGGAGTTGTTTGAATTGCCATGATTGATTGATCCAATGCTTGTAAAATGTTTCCTAGGTGATTTAAACATCATCTACATCATTCTCAAACTTTTCCTAAAGAAAATCAAATAAAAAAGAATTAAAATGAAGAAATGGTCATTTTGACAAATTTAACTCTCATGCCTACTTTGGCTATTCCTAGTACTCATTTCTTAATAGAAACAATTCTTGATCTTTGCACCCCTTGCTAGTACACATAATGAGGTACCAAGGCCCACCTTTTGATCTACTAAAAACATTCTGTAAACTATTTTAAATGACAGTTTAAAATTGAATCTAATGCATGTGCATAGATCACCCCTATTTCAAAAACCATCTAATTGAGCACCATTTTCAAAACCCTTGCAACCAGAGACTACCTATCACTAGTGGAGATCACTCAAAAAATTTGAACTCAAAATTCAAAACTTTTTCTCTTGCGGCCATTTCATCAAACACTTGGCAGGCAGATTTCAAACTAAACAATTTTCACTATTTTAAATAGTGTTCTGGCCAAACTTGTTCCCCAACTTGCCACCAAAATCTCTCCACTACTCCCCCTAACCCCTCTCTAGCCCAGCCACCCACTGTGCCAAGACCAAATGGTCATGGCCATTAAGGCCGAGCCCCCACTTGGGCACCCCACCGGCGACAGCACGCCACAGCCGCCGCCAGCGCCATCCACCGTGTCCTGGAGATAGCCCGTGGTCCACCTCCACCGCCCAACCAGTCCCAGCCCAAGGACAGCGACCAGAACGACCAGGAACCGCCGCGCCCCGAGCCTGTCGACCATGCCGACGCCGCCCGCAGAGCGAGCACTGTCCCCGCTCGCACCGACCGCCCCTTGGCACCAGCCCGTGCCCACCGCTCCGCCTCGACCTGGAGAACACCCCAGACACCTCCGTTCGCCGCCCAAAGCCCCACAGCCACCGCTCGCCGTGGACACAGCCGCTTCGGCCGTGCAGAGCGCCACCTCGCCCCGACCGCATGCCACCGCCCCTACGGCCGCATTGAAGTCCTAGAGCACCGCCAGGGAACCGCCCACCGATCGCAATCCCCAGCCATGCCGCTAGCTCGCCGTAGCCATGTCGCCACCGTCGACCGCCCATCCCGCTCGGTCTCACCGTCGAGCCTATAAAAGGAGCCCTCCCCAGCACCAAAGACTCACACCATTCCACTCCCCTCACCTCTCTGAACCTCACCCACCTATGGCCGGAGCAAGTGGAGCAGCAGCTCGCCGGAATTGGAGCCGGAGCCGCCGCCTCGGGAGAAGAAGGGTGCCGTTGATTCCGGCCACCCCAAGATCCGCCGCGACCACGCCTCGCCTCGCCATCGTCTTCCACTTTGTTTGCCCGCCTCACCGACCCCGCTGGAGCCCTGGTACGCCCCCAGTAGACCCCCACCGAGCCGCTAGGGTTCGAGCTCATGACACCTGTTAATGGCTGACGACCCTCCGTGAGATCTAGCCTCTAATCGCACTACCACAGCTGCTGCGTTTCGTGTTTTAAGTGCGCTGACAAATGGGACCCCTGTCAGCTGAGCCTCCACAGTGGCGCCACTGGGCCGGCCCATTTCTTTTCCCGCGCGAGCCCGTAGATTCAAATCTGGATTTTTCTTTTTAGTTAAAATATAGTTTCTGTCCAGTGTTCAAAATTCAATTCTGTGAGGTTGACAAATCTAAATTACATGAAACTAATTTTGTCTGAAAGGTATAGAAATGCTCTATACAAGTCCGTTGGATTTAATTTATTTAGAGTTATAGATTTCTCCTAATAAAAATAAAAAGACAGAAGCTTTTGCAACTTGAAACATTTTTATAAAATCAACCAAGTTAGCTTTTGAGTTGATTCCAACTCTCAAAAATCACATTTCATCATATCTATCCAAATATGTAATAATATTAAGGTTTACAGGCAGTGACTTTGGACTAGTACCAAAATAATGCTATATAGGCATTTCTAGTCACTTTAAATCATTAAATAATGAACTTAAACCAAAGTAATATTGATCCAACCTTTAAATCTCATTCCCACATGTTAGAATATGTGGTGAGGACATGTGTCCACATGATCCCATGTTTTGGTGGTGAATATTAAATTTTAGTTATTTCTTTCAATGAGTAGAAATTACTTTTCCAAAATTAAAAGGTTGAAACTATTGAATTAAACTTGTGATGTTTGGGATGATAATACATCATCAATTGTGTGGTTTAGAATACTACTTAGCCTAGTAAGTATTGTTTGGTGATTGTGCACTCCCTATGTATTTCTAGACGATAGTACCGACCAAGCCTTCGAGGAGGAGGAGTTCTACCAAGAAGAAGAAGAAGAAGAAGAAAACTTCAACCACTGCACCAACCAAGGAAAGCTATTAGTGGCAAGCTAACCCTTGCAAAACATGCTTTAGTAAGCTACTGTTAGCAAGCTAGAATAAAACTAGATGGTTTAGTAAAGATGCCTTAAGCATGCTTTGATCACACCGCTTTAACTATTAGTACCCCAAGTCTTATTGACAAGTTTTACCTCCCTTAGTTTACACAAAGTTCTTTAATTAATTTTGAAGGTAGCATAAAGAGTATAAAACTTGACCTATTTAGAAACTTTTAGATGTCCTTCTATGGCATGAGATTGATCCCATCTTTCCCCCTTAGTGAACACTCTTAACTTAGTATTTTATAATAGCTCAAAAACTTGAGTCACTTTAGATGGGAACACTTGGTGAAAATGAGTTATGAAAACCTTGGAATGATGAGTCATTCTATTGAGATGTTTTGACATGTGTTGCAAAACACAACTGGTTTATGACGATGAAAATGATGAGGCATAAGCCTTAACCCTTTTATAAAACTGATGGTTGGATTCGGATGCGATACCATTCCAAATTTACCGTACAACCACATTACCTGAATTGCGTAAGGCTTAGCTGGAAATTTATATGCATTAGTATTAGTTCCCTCACGGGAGAGGTTTGAGCTGAGGCTACCTCTCTATGATGTCCACCTATGCAGTGCCCATGATGACTGATGGTCATGGTTTGGAGGCCATGCTCATCGGAGAGGTGCTTATACTAGGGTGTGTAAAGGGAAGGTTATGTTTGATTATCTGCATACTAAGTATGATGATTCAGGGTTATACCTAACAGATGTATCCAATCTTGTGGTGAAAGTGTACCACCTCTGCAGAGTGTCAAACTATTCGAATAGCCGCGTCCGCGGTTAGGGACAGTTGGAATGGCCATACTGTTTCGTTGTCAGATGTTTTCTAAGTAACTTGAAATGAATGATGAACTTTGACTTGACCACAATAGGGTTGTGTTAATGATAATAGCTTCCCAACTTAAGCGATTCTAGAACTTTACTTTATCTTTTCTTGCTTCAGAACTTAGCTTAGGTTTCAAACTTAACTTGATAGTTATTCTTTAAATTCAGCACTTTAACTTAGAATTATAACCCTTGTTAGTAGTAGTTTGCAAGTACTTAAAGAGTACTCATGGATTTTGTCCCTGGCTATTATCATGGCCAGACTATGAAGGAGATTATCAAGATGATGGTCAGCAGGACGGCTATGATAACTAGGACTATCGCCTTCAAGATTGCCTGTGCCCCTGAAGATGGACCCCACCGCTACGCTATCGTTTATTTCCGTTATTTGTTGTATTAAAGACTGGATCATGAGATCCTTATTTGTGTAAAACCTTATGTATGGTTTGTAATGGATGATGTACTATGATGTCCAATCCGTTATGTCTCGCAAAAATGGTAATCCTGGGATTGCGAGGTATGGCATAACGGGCATCTGGGATTAAAAATCCGGGTGTTGATAGCTTCATCCCAACATGCCACCATGATCAAAATTTACTCAAGTACAAAACAACAAGACTATCAACGCCCACATCTCTATGTGTTCTAACCATACAAAGCATCTACGTATAGACACAACTCTGATACCACTTATGGGGTTCGTTGCATAGAAAACAAAAAAATCCTACGGTTACAACCAACAAGATCATATCTAGGAGATACATGTAACGGTTTTAGATGGACTCACCCTCAGAGACCGTAACGCAGGATAATGTTCCCGTAAACAAGTGTGGCTTTTGTAGATTGTACACGACCATCATCAAGGATGTGCAGATGTTCAACACCACAAGAGGGCAGTGCCTCTGTAATCGGTCACACGTATGGTGTGCCGACGGCTCCCGAATCCTCGCTCCAGCCGGGCAGCAGAAGTAGTGGACCCCCGGAAACTCCGCCAACACTACGACATGGTGGTGATGGTGGTAGAGAATATCTTGAGCAGGGCTTCACCTAAGCACTTCGCTCGTGGCAATGGACAAGGCTAGAAGGGGAGGAAGATGCCAACCAAGGAGCATATGAGAGGAAGGGTGAATGTGTGTGAGAGAGAGGAGAGGAGGGGGGCCTTTTATAGGTGAGGGAAGCAGCCCAAGGGGTCATGGCGCACAGACATATGGCTGCCCCCACCTCTTCCCCAATTATGTTGGTTGACTCTCTACTCACATAAAAACACTCTCCACTTTCTCCCATTTATTCTCCACTCAAAATTCAAGAGTCTCTTCATTAAAACTACTATTAATTCACTTTATTTAATGTCACTCATTTAATGAACACTTCATTTAATGAACAGATTAACAATTCAATCCACGATGATATTCCGATACACCAAAACCATTCTGGCAGATTTATTAGAACAACTTCCTGCAATGTCCATTATCTTCTCATGTGTTCCCTATCCACTCAATTGCATCGACTAACCCTAAGTGTGTCTCCCAAAGAGGTTAGGGAACTATGTAGACATGATCGAGACTTTCTCCAATCATTAATCATTAGCGGGATGTGGAGATCCATAATGACTCCCACTAGTTCCACGAAAATAAAATGATCGTCTGAACCTTTTTGGCTATAATCAAATTCATTTTGTCTCGCGATATTTTACTTGTCCGAGATCCGATCACTTGGTATCAACCATACCTTTTTCAATCTCATTACTGACAAGTAATTTTTTTCTCGTTCTCGTGATATAGCATTCTAGTGATCAAATCACTTGCTTGCAAGCTATGTCAATATGATATCACCGAGAGGACCTTGAGTTTATCTTTCCGCCATATGGATGGACAAATCCCACTCTTGATCCAAGAGCCTCAACTAACACTTTCCAAGTATCTGATGGCACCTTTATAATCACCCTGTTACGGTGTGACATTTGATGGAATCAAAGTACTTTTCTGGTGGAAGTGATTGACGTGATCTCATGGTCTAAGGATGTTGAGTTACTACGAATGTGCTAGCAATATAAACTTGAGGACATGATCGTATTGCTACATCTACTGCGGGTGACTATTTATCATATCATTCTCCAATGATATGAGTCTGTTATTAGCAACATCCAATGTTCATGATCAGGAAACCTTGATTATCTATTAATCAACAAGCTAGTATTAAGAGAGGCATTACTAGGAACCTTTTTTATTTATAAATCACACATGTATTAATGTTTCCTCTTAACACAATTATAGCATGAAAATAAACATTTATCATAAACATGGAATAAGAAAATAACCAATATATTATTGACTCTCGGGCATATTCCTTTCAGGGCATACCTGGATTGCCTAGTCGAGTAAGCGGTGGAGCTCGATCGCTCCCATCGGGGCCGCTCCCTGGTTCCCCTACGCCATCAGGCCAATGTTACCATCGATGATTTCGGCCACCAACATAGACTGCGCCTAGGCAAATGTGAACACTCCCTGCGCAAGGAAGAGTAGAAATATCGCAGGTTCGGCTGTTGTAGACGGGGATGCCGTCACCATCTCCTTGGTCACGTCGAGACCTTCCGCTTCAACCTCTAGGGCCATGGACCTTTCTTCATGGACAACAATGTTGCCCCTAGTACCTTCTATGGGCACATCTCCTTCCGGGTCGGGGTTGACCGTCTTCTGCTTCTTGGTGGCGAGCTCCGATGCTTCACCGGTGTTGCCCTTCCTCTTCTTGGAAGGGTCTTCCACCTCCTCGATGTGACTGGAGGGAATCTTGAACACGATCACCCGAGTTATCCTCTTTGTTTTGCTCCCACGAGTTCAGAATAATTAATGAGTCAAAAATTACGATGAGTGAGATAATCAGTCAACCCAAGAAGATAAAGATGCTTACTTGGCGACTAGGATAACACGCAGACCAGTAGTGATGTGCGCTGGCTTCTCCAGCTCAGGGCCAATTGCGCATGTCAGTCCCGCCTCCAACAGGCTAGCTTGAAGACGCGGTTTGGACGGCCCCACTGGCTTCTTCGTCGACCTGGCGACCACTGTTTGGGCCTCCGATGCCTTAACTGCTGGTGCCGCTGACGTCTTCATTGCTGTCGAGGCCTCCGGCACCCTCGTTGTTGCCGGGCTTCTGACCCCTTCGCCACCGGCTGGGATTTTGCTCCAATCGCCGGCGTTGGGTCCTCTGACCCCTCTACCATGCTCAACACCGCCACTACCTTTTTGGTGCACTCCTCCGAATCGAGCACCACTGCCGGTTTGGTTGCTTCCTTCGCTAGCGGCTTCGTCTTCGGGACGGCCTTGACCGGATTAGCCACCCATTTGGAGCTATGCTTGTCGATGATCTCCATGTTGCTGTCAAGTTCCTCGAGGCTACGGTTGGCCTCGATCGCGCGACGCTTCTAGCCACGAGTTTTCCATGGCATGGAGGCAGGTTCTTCTTCCTCTGTGGCCTCCTCCGACCCATCGTACTTGTCCCCTTGTCTTCATCGATGAGCTCCTCTAGCGTCTCCTCGTCCAGCAGGGGAAGCCAGTGCTCTAGAACCTGGAAGGTCTGCGAACAAAGGCAATGTGCAAGATAGATAAGAGACTTGAAAACATGACTAGCAAAGGAAAACGAGTATAAATGAAAAGGGAAACTTACTGGAGGGGCCGGTTTGTTGCTCGGCCAGTATGGGGCGAGGCCCTCGTGGAGGTCGGTGAAGGTCTCCTCCGTGATTTTTTTCAGCGCCACGGAGTAATCCTCCATGATCCAAAAATCGGGGCTCGACCTGGAGGGATCAGATCGCCCACCATATTCGTACATCCAACTGGCTCGAGTGGCGAGAGACACCAGTCACCGCCCGAGCTAGCAAATGAAGGGGTTGATCGTCTTTAGCCCCTCCTCCTTGATCTCGCACTTGCGAGCCTCCATCTCATCCACAACTGACATGCTGGTGTCACGGCAGATGCCATGGGTAGGCTAAAGATGGGGCCAATGTGCACTAGTGGTATCTGGGGAGGCATAGTGTAGTGAATCTACACATGAAAGATAGAACAACACACACTCGATGAACTGCTCACAGATCTTATATTATAATCCAAAAGCTATTACAGATGCTCCTTGAGCGGTATCATAGAGAGGAAGGAGATGAAGTGCTCCTGCTCTCTATTCTCTCTAGGTTTCTTCCCTTAGGAAAAAAGATTGACCCCTCCCTTAGAGGCCCTGGATCACCTTATAAAGGGGTGGTTAGGTACATCTAGGGCTTACGTAGCCTGGTATATGCTTGTCCCAAAGAGGTAACTCGGCGCACTACTTTCCCTTGTCCATAGACTCTGTAAGGCAATGGCACAGAGCCCAGGCACTATGACCATTGCCGCTAATGACTGTCATGTCCGTGCCAGTCTCTTTTGTCACTGACCCTCTGACTCTTGTCGCTAGCGCTTGTCTCTCTCTAGATTCCCTTAGGAGAGAGAAAAGCACTAACGTTGAGCTCCTTCTTTAGCAAGCTAACTCTTGACTCGGCATAGGCATAGTTAACTCGACCAAGTTGGTTCCTGCAAAGGGGAAATGATTCATTCCTCGTGCCCACATACCGTATAAGTCGGCTGAGTCTTGCCAGTGCCTCCTGGCTTAGGGTAATCCGGCCATAACCCGGTCGGCTCTTCTATGATTCGGCCAGCTCATGCTTTGACCTGTCTCTACCTCGGTGGACCTTGTCCTTTTACCTCGGCTTTACCCTACCTAGGGTCATCCCCCAACATTAGTTACCAAAGTTGGTGCGGTCTCATCAACCCTTAGCTGGTAAGGCCACAGCAGGTTCAACTTTATTCGGAACTTTGTCCATCTAGCCGACATATGCATATGTTGGCCTGCACCGATCTTAACTCGGCATTTCCTCATGGTGATTCAATTCTCACCTTGACTTCCTTTGGCTCTTTCCGAGTTACTTCTCGTCGTCTGAGTCCTAGTTTTGCATCCGGGTCACCCCTCTTAAATGCCTATCTTCCCATGTACACTTCCCCCTATCCTACATGGAGGGAAATCAATACTTTTGCCTCATTTTAAGGGCCATGATGTCAGGTACTGCACACGCTGTGAGGGATTACTGCACCCCCATCACATCGTGGGGTGCCTTTTCGATAACCATAGAGCCATGTCACGTCGCTTGATCTTCTGTGCCATGTGACCCTCTGTGTGGCTCGCCGCTGATACGCTCATTCAGGAAATACACGCCCGCACCATGTGGTTTGCCGCAATTAGCGATCCCACAACCTATGATGTTTGTGTGGTTAAATAGGGGAGCGGGGGAGGTCCTTAGCCACTTCCCCATTCACCTCTCCTTCTTCTTCTTCCTAGCGCTGCCGCTACGGCTGCTATATACTTAGAGATAGCACCACCACTTCCATCTTTTGTGCTTCCTCTCTCCACCGCAGCACTACAGCTAGCTGCCGGTACGAGGCCACGCCAGTCTAGGCCCTTCTACCCCAATCCGTACTCCACATTCGAGGAAGAAGATCTGGAGATGCCGCAAGACGTCGTTGTTGTGGAAGAACATGAGGAGGGCGGCACCACCAACGAGCACGGTGCCAGGGCCAGTTCTTGGGTGATGCTGGATGACATCGATTGGCTCATCCGCACGCACCGCATCCCTGCAGGGGTCAGTTGGCACATCCCTAGCAATGAGCTTGTTCCCGCTCCCGAGGCTGGTGAGTTCGTGGTTTTCCTTTATCACTTTGCTCGTGGTTTCGGCATTACCATTAGCAACTTCTTCCATGATTTCCTTACCAGTTTTGAACTCCAACCTCACCATCTCCCCACGAATGCCACCGCCTCTCTTTCGGCTTATGCATGCGGTATCGAGGGGTATCTCGGCATGTGGCCCACTATCCAGATTTGGTCCAAATTCTTTGGATTCTGGGCTAACATCGTTTCGAATAAGGAGCTTCATCCCGGTGACAAGGCTTTGACCCATTGCAGGGCTGACTCAATTTCACCTTGGTGAGGTTGCATCTTTCCTTGGGTCACGGGCTTGGAGTCTTGCAAAGGGTGGGCAAAGACGTTCTTTTATGTAAAGAATGAAACGTCGGACGACAAGATTCGGTTGCCTCCCTTTTCTGTCGGTGTCTCCAATAAGAGGAACTGGGAATAGGTCCCCAAGAAGGATAGTGCCCTGGTTGATCTCGTGGAGAAGCGCATCCTTGAGCTGATCGCTGACGAGTTAACCGATGATGATTTGACACTTTCATCTGAAGCTGAATTTGCCCGCTCCAAAAGCGCTCCCACAAACTCTGCTATATGAGCGGTCATCTTGATCCCAACCGAGTTTCATCGATCGAGCTCTATGACGCTCAAATATTTCACCGGGTTAAGTCCATTTTCAAGACCTCCTTGACTGAGGATTGGGAGTGGCGGCTAGAGACCTTAAACGAGACAAGCCCATTCCCCTGGTACATCTTCTAAGTGTCCCTTTTCTAAGTTACACCTTATGTCGGCCTTTATCACTTATCTGACCCTTTTGCATTACTTTATTCAGAAATTCCTTTAGCCGACAATCAAAGACACTCAGACTCCGGCCTTACTTGGGGAAAGGATCGGATACCTCAGACCCGGAGGAGCCAAATTCCAAGGAATTCTTGCCTATTCTGGACTCTAGCTCCGGTCGATCCTCTAGTAAGACTTCTATCTTAATGGATTGGAAAAACGATGATGATGATGATGATTGGGAAGCTCTCGAGGTACTTCATTTGATGCCTATTTCTTACGCCTTTCCGACTTATCCCGCTCCAGCTAACCCGGCTAGTCAGGTGCATGATGTGCCTCCTGTGGTAGTGGGAGAGCAGGGCCCATGAAGAAGCGAGTCGCGACTTCAGCTCCTCCAGTTGAGTGAGTCAAACCCGACAAAAGGTTCAAGAAAGCCGAGAAGAAGCCCATGATCTAGAACGATCCTATACCTAAGCCTCCTTCCTCTGTATCCGGGTAAGCAACTTTCTCCGAGTTACTTCTGTCTTGTCCGTTCTTCTTCTTTTTCCCTGTATTTCTTGTTTTTCTTTTACTATTTAACTCATCTTTTTCAATATATGATTCGGCTGTGCCACCGCGGACATTTCCCAAAGTGGTTCCAACATCGCCTCTCCTATTCATGAGGCACCACCATCTCCCCATGGCGATGCTCCTGTTCTGAGCCTAATTTGGGAGACCTCTCCCGCTGCACCGAACAACAATCCACTTCGGCGGGAGGAGGGCGACGTCGGCATAGGTGGAGCGGGTGCCCTCGAGGACACGACTATGTCGGATCAATGGGGTTCTTCTTCCACAGCCCATCAAGAAGATCATGGCGCCAACAACATCGGTGGAACAAATGTTTCTAACGAGGTGCCAGAAACCCCGACACCATCTCAAACTCAACCTCCGCCTCAACCTTAGCAAATTCCAGATTCAAGTTATCACCAGCAAGCACCTCTAGCCTCGTCTGAGTCTCCCCAAAGTCGGCGAGAAGATCAACCTCGGCAGAACTTGCAGACCAAGTCTTCCGTGCCAGCTTCTGTGGGTGAAGATCAACCCTTAGCTTCACAGCAGTAGGACAAGGCAACAACTAAGGTCAAGAAAACTACTGAGGTGAGCAAGGTCAAGAAAACTGCCGAGGTGGCCAAGGCAAGGCCCAAAGGATCAACAGTTGGGTTTGGGCAACGCACCATCGCTTCCATGATGAAAAAGGGCAGCTCTGCCTTTGGCCCTACCTCGGATAAGCAAATCATGCTACACACCAGTCTAGCCGCTGCCAAGGTTGCTTGCCAAGATGCACACAAGAAAGGGTTAGTCCTGACTTAGACTCTTAGTGGTGGGATCCTCGGATCACTCGTTGGGTACATCGAGAATTGGAATAACACCGAATACATTGATGTCAGCTCTAGGAATCCCACGAACTTCTGCCCTGCGGAGATTAGTGCGCAGATGAACACGTCTAGCAAATCCATTGCTTATGCTAGAAAAATGATGGAGGTAAACCTTTCGGCCATCTTCTTTACATATGCACAAGTAATTGTACATATATCCTCTAGTCCCTGAGCCTCCGGGGGAGTAACATGTTACTCGGCCGGATGCTCTTAGAAACAAACTTGCGCATTTTTTCCTTTATCTTATTCTTAATTGGAAGTATCTTAGCTTAACTATTATAACTTATACCAATAGTTCCATTAGCAAGCCACCTAGATTCGAATTGAGTTTTACTCGGTTCAAATCTTTAGCAGCTTCAGATATCCAATCACCTAGAGTCGGGTTAAGTTCCCCTTGACTCAAATCTTGAATAACATCAAATATCCAATCACCTAGATCTGGGTTAAGTTCAACTTGACTTGGATCTTGAATAACTTCAAATATCCAATCACCTAGAGCCAGGTTAAGTTACACTTGACTCAGATCTTGAATAACTTCAAATATCCAATCACCTAGAGTCGGGTTAAGTTCCACTTGACTCGGATCTTGAATAACTTCAAATATCCAATCACCTAGAGCCGGGTTAAGTTCCACTTCACTCGGATCTTGAATAACTTCAAATATCACTTTACACGGATCTTGAATAACTTCAAATATCCAATCACCTAGAGCCGGGTTAAGTTACACTTGACTCAGATCTTGAATAACTTTTACTGTCCTTATTACTTATGAACTAACATTTTTATTTTCATATCACCACCAACCTTCGCACCGCTAAATTCTAGTGGATTCTAGATGCACATAAGGAGTTTTCTTCGAAGCATAAGGCCTTGCTGCTAGAGCTGAAGAAGAGAGGTAAAGTTCTCTTTGCTACTTTTAGTTTGACTTCTCTTGATCTTGTCCCGCCGAGTTAACTTGTGACTCCGATTTTTCTAGCCAATGTGGAGGCCCAGAATGAGGAGCTGAAGAAGAAGGTGGCCGAGCTGAAAGGTACTTTCCCTTTGCTCTTTATCATTTTACTTTCTTCCTTGTGGCTCGGCGGGTAATTATACCTCGACTTTGTCGGGTCAAAATTTTCTCAGTGTCTCTTCAGGATTGTGTTTCCATGCCTGAATTGATGCTTCACTTTCTCGAACAAGTAGGCCATCATCAAGTTTAGCTAAAGGAGAAGGATGAAGAACTCTCTCAGCTTCATGCCGAGATTGAAAAATTGAAGAACTCCTAGAAAGATGAACTTGACAAGGTCAAACCGACTTTTTCCGAAGAGAAGGACCGGCTTAAGGCCCTGCTTGAGAAGGAGCGGGATCTAGTCAAGGATGCCGAGGTCAAATTTGACTCGGTAAATCTTGACCTGGAAAACTTCCCAAAAAAGGCTGCTGCCTAGTTGATGGAGGTCACTGGATCAACAAAGTAGTTACTCGTAAGTTTTTTTCCGGGTTTTCTCTTATTCTTTCGACGTTCTTGTTATGTCATGTATCCTTTGCAATAACTTGTTTAATTTATTTGTTTTTCAGACAATTTCCCTAAATCCGATGCTCGCGCCATGGCTGCTATTCAGAAATCCTAGGCTAAGAAAGGCATTCCCGTTGATTCTACTGCTGCATTTGACATGGATAACTCATTGGTCATCCTCTTGGACCGAGTCAAAGTGATGAAGTCATTTGGGGTGGATCTTCTAGATGCAGCCATCCTAGTTTTCGACGTCCTTTGGCCGAATCAAACTACACCTAAGGGTCTCTCTCAGCTGGCCAATAAACTCATGGTGAGGGAGACCATGCTGAATCTATAGTGAGAATCTGCCGTGCAGGTTGGCGCCGACATAACCTTGGCCTTTGTGATGTCATGGTATGATGGTATCAACCTGTACACACTTCATAACATGCATGATGGCTCAAGGTGGACTACTGATCTGACCCTCATTGAGCAACACCATGCTCGAGCTGATCAACTGATCCGATATGGCCCTATCCATGTTTGGACTGATGGGTTAAGTTTCCTCGATGAGGTAGATGATGGGTACATTAAAGAGGGCGCTGTCAAATATCAAGAGCATCTGGATGATGACGAGGATGCTGAGGATCCGAGGCAAACCTGGACGAGGAAGTGGAGGCCGAGGTTACCAACCCCGAGGTTGTTGTTCCACCTCCTGCTACGGATGATCCGGCTGCTGCTGCTGCTCCTTGAGCGAAAAAACATTAAACTGTGTTAAATCCTCGGTATGCTGGGTGCATATGTATTAAACCATGGTTCATTTTGCTACCACTATGTTTTGTATGTTTAATCTATCTAGGCGAAGTCCCCGGGTTTCATTTTCTTGTTCTCTCTATTTGATGAAACAGCTCGCGTCTACCATTATTTGGCGTTCGACTTACAAGCCTGAGGTCAACAAACTAAATTAACAATACTTTTGAAACTTTGAGGATTAGCTCAAAATAATTTGGCATAACAGTAAGTAAAAGAAAGTAAATACAGGGGTTAGTCCAAAAAACAAACATCGGCTCGATTATGTCCCTTTCCTTAGTCATTTTTCATGTGTAGGAATTCCAAACATGTTCTCTTGCTTGCCATGAAGCCAATTCTTTTTGGACAATAGCAAGTCGAAGATTTAGCTTTTGGTGCCGACAAATTACTAACTCGTCTAAGGGGTAAGAAATTTAAGCCAGCCGACATAAAAAAAGTAAATATAGAAAAGAGAATTACTAGTAAGGCAGTCCCCGAGTTTCTTCTCGGGGTGCCGAGATTTCATTAATAAGCTCATTGTCGACATACATGCCGACATACATGCCGACATATGAGAGTTTGAGACACATACACTTTTAGCTAAGTGTATAACAGATGAAGTAGTGGTACGTTCCATGGCCTTTTTCATTCTTCTCCTTCCATGTTCTCCTTGTGCTTCTCCTGTGGTTGAGCATCTCTAAGATAATATGCATCATTGTGTAAATCTTTGCTCACGATGAACGGTCCTTCCTAGGGAGGTGAGAGCTAAAGCATGCCGGCAGTGTGTTGCATCAGCCAAAGTACTAAATCACCTTCCCGGAAAACTCAGGGGTTCACTTTCCGGCTATGATAGCATCGGAGATTTTGCTGATATATGGCGGATCTGGATAGTACTAACTCTCTTGCCTCTTATAGCAGATCAACATCATTTTGTCGGGCTTCTTACACTTCGGCTTCTGTGTATTGGGTGACTCTACGCGATTCATGCTCTATGTCGGCTGGTAATATAGCTTTGGCCCCATACACCAGAAAGAATGGCATATAGCATGTTGGTCGATTCGGAGTTGTTATGAGGATCTATAATACTGCTGGGAGTTCATCAATCCAACGTTGCGTTGATCTTTGCAGCGACTCAATGAGCTGGGGTTTTATCCCAGACAGCACCAGTCCGTTGGATCTTTCCGCTTGCTCGTTCAATGCAGGGTGTGCCATGCATGCGACATCTAGCCATATTCTTTTGTCTTGGTAGAACCGAGCAAATGATCCCTCGACAAAGTTTGTGCCATTGTCTGTTATTATACTGTGTGGGTAACCGTATCTCTAGATAATGTCCTTGAGGAATGATACAGCGGTATCTCCATCACATTTTATGATTGGATTTACCTCGATCCACTTTTTAAACTTGTCCACCATGACTAGGATATGAGTCATGTTTCCCCGGGCCGACCTAAATGGTCCAACCATATCCAAGAACCACACAACAAATGGCAAGTGATAAGTATAGTCTTGAGTTCAGATGCCGGCATATGTATCTTACTAGCGTAGCTTTGACACCCATTGCATTGCTTCACAAGGTCTTCAGCCTGTTGCAAAGCATTGGGCCAGTAAAATCCATGCTGAAAAGCTTTGGCTACTAGGGCCCCGTATGAGGCATGATGCCCACATTCGCCCTGATGTATATCTCGGAGGATTTCCTGCCCTTCTGCCATATCAACACAGCGCTGCAAGACACTTGTGACACTTATTTTGTATCACTCAACATTGATTATGGTATATGCCTTTGCTCTTCTCTGCACTTGCCTGGAGAGTACCTCGTCACTTGGCAAAACTCCATCCTTTAAGAATTCAAATATTGGTTGCACCCATGCTGGTACACCACGGGCCGTGAAAAGCACTTCGTCAATCTCCATTGGATCAACCGACATAACCTTTGCTGGATTAAGCTAAATCGTCCCTGGGTTCTGCGGAGAAGTCCCTGGGTTTGCCGAGGTGTTCCCCCAGTCAAAATGTCCATTGGGGCATCTTCTGATCCTAGATTGGCTGGGATATAGATTGATTTGGACTCTGGTGAGGGGTTAATCGATGGTTTTCAGAGGTGATCCAAAGCAACACCTAGAGGGATAGCCTGCCGAGATGAACCCAGTTTATACAATACGTCAGCTGCATTATTTTCAGCATGTGGTACATGATGGAATTCACATCCTTCAAAGTACCCATATATCTTTTGGACATGAAATATATAAAGGGCCATGTTTGTGTCAGTGCATCCCAATGACCAGAAACTTGTTTTACCACCAAATCCGAGTCACCAAAGCACTATATCGAACGTATTCCAATTTCTTTTGCTACTTTTAACCCATGCATGAGCGCCTCATACTCAACCACATTGTTTGATATCTCAATTGATCTTTCTTGGGCGGGGTAAGGACTACCCTGGCCCCTAATTCATCCTTCGACTTTGATCTATCAAAATGCATTCTCCATTAGTTTGCCTTCGGCAAGGGTGACTCATATTGCATTTCACCCAATCTACAAAAAAGTCGGACACTGCCTGAGACTTGATTGTGTCTCTTCTATCATATTGTGGAGCATATGGTGCTACTCAATTGCCCATTTGGCAATCTGACCACTTGCATCCTTGTTACTCATTAGCTCGGATATAGGTGCTTCACATATCACCTTTATAGGGTGTTCTTCAAAATAGTGCTTAAGCTTCTTGGCCGCCATATAGATGCCGTATACCATTTTCTGATAATGAGGATAGTTCTGCTTTGAAGTGGATAACACTTCACTTAGGTAATATACTGGCCTCTGTATCGACTTACCATCCTCGTTATGCTCCACCACTATCACAGCACTTACGACTCGGTTGGTTGCTGCTATGTAGAGAAACATCGACTCTTTGGATAATGGTGAAGCTAACACTGATCCGGAGGCTAGCATCTTTTTTAGTTCATGGAAAGCACTATCTGCTAGCGGTGTCCATATGAACTTATCGGAATTTTTCATTAGCTAATAAAGAGGCAATGCCTTTTCTCCCAACCGACATACAAACCAACTTAATGATGCCAGGCAACCAGTAAACTTCTGAATATCATTAAGGAACTTCGGCAATTCCATTCGCTCGATAGCTCAGATTTTAGTTGGGTTTGCTTCAATACCTTGGCTCGCATAAGGAAATTGAGTAACTTTCCGACCGAGACTCCAAAGCCACATTTTTCAGGATTAAGCTTCATTCAGAACCTTCTTAAGTTCGTGAATGTTTGTCAGATATCATCTAAGAGAGTGTGACTCTCTTTGGTTTTTATCACCACATAATCGACATATACTTGGACATTTTTGTCAATTTGATCATGTAATTTTTTTTGCATGCATCTTTGATATGTTGCCCCTGCATTATGTAAGCAAAATGGCATGGTGCGATAGAAATAAGCCCCGTACGGGGTAATAAAAAAAGTCTTTATTTGATCATCCTAGTTCAAGGGTATCTGGTGGAAACCAGAATATGCATCTACGAATGACAATAGCTCACACCCAGCGGTTGAGTCAATCACCTGACCTATTCTCAGCAGTGGGAATGGATCTTTTGGACACGCCTTATTCATGTTCGTGCAATTGATACACATATGCCACACCACTGCCATGTTTGGGTCATCTTTCTTCTTTTCCATCAACACCGGATTAGATAGCCAATCCGGGTAAAGTACTTCCATGATAAACCTGGTTGCAACGAGTCGAGATATCTCGTCAACAATGAATTTTCTCCTGTCTTCGGCGAAGTGGCAGAGAGGGTGCTTCACCGGCTTTGCACCGGGTCTGATGTGCAAAGATTGCTCAGCCAGCTCCCTCGGCACACCTTGCAGATCCAGTTGGACCAAGCAAAGATATCCCGATTCTCACGGAGGAACCTGATGAGCTCGCTTTCCTATTTATCTCCAAGGCCCGCACCAATAGTCACGATGCGCTCTAGGAACTAATCATCAGTTGGCACCTTCTTGGTATATTTTGTCGGCTGAAATGACACACTCCCATGCAGGTTACTCAAAGCCGGCATATTCAGCTGCGCAAACTGAGCCAGCGACACAGCCTCTTGGATCCTTTTCTCTTCTTGCGCAATCACCAAGGACTCGACCAGGTTTGACCCGGCTAAGGCACAGTCCCATGCTATGGTGATGACCCCATTTGGCCCTGGCATCTTCATCTTCAAGTAACTAATGTGATCACTTGGCATAAACTTCGAAAGAGTTGGTCTACCGAGTAATGCATGGTAGTAGCTATCCAAATCCACAACTTCAAGCTCCAGATTCTCTATCCGACAATTATCTCTCATGCTGAATAAGACATCAATTCGGAGTTTGCCTATAGGCTCACAGGATAAACTCGTCACGATACCATGGAAAATGGTCTTTCTCGCCTGGATCATATTCTCCAAGACTCCCAACTTGTGCATGGTGTCCTTATATAGTATTTTGATATTGCTGTCGTTGTCAATCAACACCTTGGAGAACTTCACGTTGATGCTTGGCCCGATGAAAGTTGGGTCAAGCACCAAAGCATATGATGCAGGACTTGGCATGAGCCTAGGATGATTCGTCATACTCCATGCAATTTGTTGATCAGACCAATGCATGTAGCTCAGTACAGCCGGCATAACCGCATTGACCTCCATATGTTGTCACCGCACACTCTGTCTCTTAGTTTCTCCTGTGGTAAACACACAATAAGCTTGATGGTGTTCCATGTACTCATTTCTCCCGTCACTGCTGGGGTTCTCTCGGTTCCCCTGATTCTAGTTCTCCACCTAATGCACTACATCCCTTCTATCGTGATTCTCGTACCTCGGCGGGGGTGGAGGCAACATCATTCGCTATGCATTTGCTCCCATAAGCTGCTGCTGCCGAGGTTGCTGAGGGGGTCCCATGTTACCTTGCTCCAAGTTACCTTGTACTACACACTGAAACCACTCGCACTGCCGGGTTGTATGATTTGCTGGCTTACTCAGATTCGGTGTGTGGAACTTGCATGGTTGATCTAGCATAGCCTCATACGTATACCCCGGCCTATATTTCCTGTCTTGCCATTGCTTTTTCTGTTCACTGGTCCAAGGCTTCTTGCCATCATTTTTCTGTGCCACTTTTTTGTCGCTAGCTACTCCCAGCTTTGGGTTGATCTTGGTCCACAGAAGCAACCTGATGCAAACCATATCTGTAATACGACCTTTCATCTCTCCCCTTACCCCAGAAATCATTTCGCCGGGATGACCCGGCTCCATCACGGGTGTAATCTTCATTTGACTCGTTTGACACAATCCGAGGTTATGTTGGATCACCCAATGCATATGAGTCAGCGATTCTGATTGTGTCAAACAATGTAGTTGGCATATCCCTTTGCAACTATCGCTATAACACACTTCCATACTGAAGGAAATATGCCCTGAGAGGCAATAATAAAGTTGTTATTATGTATTCCTTGTATATGATAGATGTTTATTTTGCATGCTATAATTGTATTGATAGGAAACATCAATACATGTGTGTTTAATAAACAAAAAGGGTTCCTAGTTATGCCTCTCTTATAGACTAGCTTGTTGATTAACAAGATGATCAAGGTTTCCTGATCATGGACATTGGATGTTGTTAATAACAAGGTCACAACATTTGTGAAATGATGTGATGAACATTCATCTGAAGTATAGCATTACGATCAAGTCATTATGTTTATATTTCTATAACATCATACGAAGTAATCTTTATCCTTAGACCATGAGATCATGTTAATTGCTAACACCAGAAGAGTATCTTTGTAACATCAAACGTCACACCGTAACAGGGTGACTATAAAGATGGTTTCAGTACTACGAAGGTGTTATGTTGAGGCTCATGGATCAAGAGTGGAATTTGTCAATCCAGATGACGGATAGATATACTCTGGGCCCTCTCGGTGATATCACATTAGGATAGCTTGCAAGCAAGTGATGTGATCACTAGAATGTTATATCACGGGAACGAGAAAAGAGTGCATGTCGGTAACAAGATCAAACTAGGTATGGAGATACCGATGATCGAATCTTGGACATGTAATATATCGAGAGACAAAGGGATTTAGTTACAAGCGTTAAAGGTTCTCACGATCACAGGAGTCATCGTTGAATGTGTAGGAGTCAGTACGGATTTCCAGGTCCCCTTACTGATTATTGATCGGAGAAGGGTCTCGATCATGTCTGCATTATTCGCGAACCGTAGGGTGGCACACTTAAGAGTTACCGGACACCATTTTGGAGCACATATGTTTCAGACGAAAGAATTGCAAAGCGCGGGAATTGTTTCAATAGAAACCGGAAATTGTTTCGGGTGAAATTGCAGAAGGTGGTTCTGCATGTGATATTGAAATATTGGAAGGGGCTATATGTGAATGTTTGTTAATTAAAGTAATTAAAAAAATTCTGAATAAATTTAATAAAAAGAGTTTTATTAAATGAGAGAGCATTAAATTTGGAGAAATTTAATGCATTTAAAGTGGAGACTTTAAAAGGGAATGTGAAGAGGCATTTTAATATGGAGGGGTTACCACCACATGAATGGGGGAGGTGAGGGGTCACCCCCCATGCGCCAGCCATGGAGAGAGGGGCACCCCCTCCTCCTATAAAAGGCCACCCATTCCCTCCTTCATCCTCACACCTCCTTCTGAAGGATCTCTCTCCCCCTCTAGAATTATTCCCCATGGTCTCGGATTAGCGAGATACATGTTCCCAATGGCATTTCGTCTGGAAGGAGTTGCTGCTTCCGCTGGATCACTGGAGCGAGGAGGTGGAGGTTATCCCGTGGCTTGAACGTAAAAGCGAAAAGGATGCGCTGCTGAGTTGCGGCGCTCGGACTTCCTCACGATCTTGAGATCGGTAAGTGTACGACTACATCAACCACGAGTTCCTACTCGTTAACAAAACTCGTTGTCTTCGAGGGTAAGTTCTCCATGGATGTATGTCCACCCGTTGCTCTGTATCTAGTAGATAGATCTTGGCGTATAGTTCTCATCGTAGGAAATTTTTTGTTTTCTATGCTGCGGACCCAACACATACCTGCACCCTTGTGCAAACTATGCAATAGCCTGCGACTCAATTACTCCTTCGCATGAATTGCGCATATTGCACCACCGAGTTAGAAACTCACAGTCTGTCTCATTCGGCCTCTTACTACACATCGCCAATTGCTGCGGCCTATTTGGCCTCTTGTACATGCTTGTGAAATTGCTCACAAACATCTCCTCGAAATCTAACCAACAGTTCATACTCAATGGCGGCAGATTATTTAGCCAAACTCCTGCTGGTCCCTCCAGCATCTGCGGTACATATCTCATTGCCCATCTCAAATTGCTTGTCGCAATGTTCACTGCGGTGGCATAATCAATCAACCAGTATTCTGGCTTGGTACTGCCGTCATATGTCCTTGTCCCTCTATCCAACTAGAAGTTCGGCACGGTGGCTTCTCCCATAATCCAAGGTTCAAAACATGCAGGGCCCGGAGGACCTTGTCCCTCCATCATTTCCGACCTATAAATCCGGTTTAACTTCAATCTTGCATCATGTGGTTGTAAGTTCATGTTTCCCAGCGTTGATCCTATCAGATGATGATCTGGCTTAGGAAAATAGGCATTAGCCATCGCCGAATAACCATCATCATATATATTTTGACCCGGATGAACGTATTGCTATTGCATTGTTGGGCCCGCACTTTGCTCCTGCCAAGGAATGTATAGTTGCTGATGTTGCTGAAGTGGATTCTGTCTAGCTCCTGCCGAGTTACATTGTCTGGCATTACTGTACCCAGCGTTTCCCTATGATGCATGGCCTTGGCCGTGGTTAGCTTGTCCACCTTCACCTCGGCTAGCACTATGATGGTCCTCATCACACTGTATTACTTTTCCTTTCCGTGCCCTTGTCGGGTCATATGGGACCATCTCCTTGTTTTTTCTCCCAGAGGTGTCTACCTCTTCTCTTCTTGGGCCTGTATGAGGGGATGATGCTGCCCCGACTGATTTTGCCAGAGCGCCCCTGCCAAATGAACAACTTGAGAACCCCCTGCTCTAATTGGGTTTGCTTTGAGCAGCTCCTCATTCTGCTTGTTAGCTATTTTCACTAACTCAATAACTCTTTCCTACTGTCTCTGTCGGGCTTCACCGGTCAGACCCTCTAACTCAGATGCTGCTGCATCTATAGCCCTGAGGTTCTTTGCCGGGGTGCTATATCTCGGCAAACATGTTGACATGGGGTTATCTGATTCCCCCGGCCTAGGAACATGTTCCTTATCTATCTCCCTGAGGAGGTTTGTACTCCTATTCTTCATTCCACTCAAACGGGTAGGACTAGTACTAATTTTGTTTGCCTTGGCGTACACACGCAGCGTGATGTTCAACGACTACTGAGCCGCAACTACCTTTTTTGCACCCTCTAGTATTTTATGTCGAGTTTCCTCCAACTTGGCCTGTGCCTGAGCCGGATCAACTATGGGAGCTACAGGTGTAGTTAGGATCTCTATTGCTTGTTGTAGTATATTCTATGGCCTCTCTAGTGGAGGACCTCAGGTCCTAGGTACCTTTGGAGTTGTCTCCGGTTCTTTTGCCGGATCCTTGCTCGTTCTTGCGTCAGGTGCGGTCATCATCACCTCGGCGCGGCTAGCGGGGGTGAGCAATACGCGGACCGCGAGCCGCGCTGAGGGGAGGTTCTCCTCCCTCGACGATGTGCTACAGGTTCATGCAAGACTCATCAACGCCGACATAGATCTTGTGGGCACCAAAGTTGAGAAAGAGCCTATTGTGCGAAGGAGGGCGTTGTTGATGCTGTGGGCATTGTCGCTAACAAAGTCCAGCTCGGTGAACCGCTGCACCAGCCCGGAGACAATGCGCTTCCCGGTTTCGATGAAGTTTCCCATCCAGATCTTGACACAAGCTAGCACCACTGCTGGCCCCGCGGTGGGTGCCAACTGTCCTGGTGGTGTTACGAAAGATGCCATGGGTATGCTAAAGATGGGGCCAATGTGCACTAGTGGTATCTGGGGAGGGATAGTGTAGTGAATCTACACACGAAAGATAGAACAACGCACACTCGATGAACTGCTCATAGATTCTATATTATGATCCAAAAGCTATTATAGATGCTCCTTGAGTGGTATCGTAGAGAGGAAGGAGATGAAGTGCTCCTGCTCTATACTCCCTCTAGGGTTTTTCCCTTAGGAAAAAAGTTCGATGCCTCCCTTGGAGGTCCTGGATCACCTTATAAATTGGTGGCCAGGGTACATCTTGGGCTTACGTGGCCTGGTATATGCTTGGAATATGCTTGTCCCAAATAGGTAACTCGGCGCGCTCCTTTCCCCTGTCCATAGCCTCTGTAAGGCAATGGCACAGACCCCATGCGCTATGACCGTTGCCGCTACTGACTATCATGTCCGTGAAGATCTCTTCTCTTGCTGACTGTTGGGGGATACCCTCGGGTAGGGTAACTCCGGGGTATAAAGGTTGAGTTAGTCGAGGTACGACACGGTCAAAGCAAGTGCTGGCCAGGTCAGCTCAAGAAAGGCCGACCTACGGAGTAACCCGGCCCGTGGAGCATCTCCCTAGCCTTAGCCCGGCCGGCATATGATATATGTCGGCCATGTTTGTCTGTCTATTATACAGGTACCCTCGTAGCTAGGTTAGCCACGTGCTAGCCGGACTATCGTATGGCTTCCAAGAGAAGGAAGGAATCTCCCGCTGGTCAAAGGTGGCTTTGTTAGATGTAGCGTGAGCGAAGCAAAGCAGGGAGGAGGACCAGCCGGGGCGATCAAGATGACGCGGGCAATGTCGGCTAACGTATCCCATGCCTGGTGACACTTAAAGGCAAGGATTATGCTGTGGGTTACGTCCAAAGTCTGGACGAGCTGTTAAAGGGAATAAAGAAGCATCTAGCTTTAACCAAGGGGCATATTCGGGGAATATGTTGCCACATGTGCCCTAACTTTGTAACCCGGGCTCCCCTCTATAAGGAGCATCGGGGCCTCCATAGAGAGGGATCGGTCCTTTTCTCTGTCTAAGTTAGAACTCTGGAGATAGGTTGTGGGGAGTAAGAGACATAATCTCCTTCTCACGAACAGCTCGAGGAGCACTTGTGTTCACCATTGATAGAGGAAATACAAGAACATCTGTGCATGGAATCACCATAGTTTCCCTCCCTGGATTCTCCTAGCACTCATTGTCCCCATCTTTAGCCTATCCATGGCATCTGCCATGCCACCACCACGACAGTTGGCACCCACCGTGGGGCTAGCGGTGCTAGTAGGGGTGAAAATCCGGATAGGAAGCATCTGCCGTTCCAACACCGGCGAGCGCGTCGTCTCCGGCCTAGTTCAATGCTTTGGTGCGCCAGACTACGTCAGCGACAACGATGTCTCATCAAAGTTGGCGCGCACAAGATCTACATCGGCGTGGACGAGTCCTGCGTTCATCCACGGCACGTCGTCAAGGGAGGCGAACCACCTCTCAGCGCAACTCGCGGTGTGTGTATCACTCGCCCTGCTAGCAGCGTTGAAGTCCTGACGACCACGCCAGACGCAGGAGCAAGCAAGGACCCGGCACCAGAGCCGGAAGTCACGCCAAAACAGGAAAGATCTAGGTTTCCCCCACTAGAGTGGCCAGAGAATGTACTCTAGCAAGCAATAGATAGCCTAGCAACACCAATAGCTCCTTTGGTAGATCCGGCTCAGGCGTAAGCTGAGTTGGAGGAAACAAGGCAGAAAATTAGCCGGCACCGAGAAAGTAGCAGAGTTGCAGCAGTCCTTGAACATTACTTTGAGGGAATATGCAAAGGCAAACCGCATAGATGGGGTGAAAATCCGAGGTAGAAACCTGATTACTGAGATTGACAAGGAATATGAGCCTAGGTCGGGTCAGACAGCCACGATAGTAACAGGAGGGCTGGAGAGATACAGTACCCTGGCAAAGAACCTCAGAGAAGCAAATGCGGCGGCGTCCGAATTATAAGGCCTAACTGGAGAGGCCCGGGAAAGGCAACAAGAGAGGGTGAACCACTTGCTGAGGGTCACTTTCTAGCAAAATGAAGAAATGAACAAAGCAAACCTGACACCACCAGGAGCATGGCACGTGGTTTATTCGGCTAGAGATAACCCGGCAAAATCCGGCGGAGCCGCGTCTTCTTTAGGTCACAATCCCAGGAGAGAAGAGGTGGTAAACTCCGGGAGAAGAGACAAACAGATGGTCCCCTACGACCCGGTAAGAGCTGGAAAAGGCAAGGCAGTGCAAGTGGACGAAGATCGTCACAGTACCAGTCGAGGTGAAGCTGGTCGAGCTAACCGCGACCAAGGCAATGCCGGTCAAAGGAACACTACCAACGGCAATGCCAGATAGCGTGATCCGGTGGGAACAGGACAAAACGTACCTCGGCAGCAGTAGCAGCTGCGCGCACCTCCACAGGAGAGAAGTGCAGGACAAGCAGCGCAACAGCAGAATGCTTGTCCTGATCAAGAAAGGTACAATGATGGTTATTTGGCAATGGTAAACGGCGGAAGCAGAAACTTGCAGCCAAATGATGCAAGGCTTAAACTGGACAGAATTTATAGGTCGGAGCTGATCAAGGTACAAGGTCCTCCTGGTCCGGCATGCTTTGGGCCCCAGATCATGAAGGAGCCACCAGTGCCGAACTTTCAGTTGGCTAGAGGGACAAGGACCTACGATGGTAGTACCAGACCGGAGGATTGGCTTATTGATTATGCAACGACAGTCAAGATTGCAACTAGAAATTTGAGATGGGGTAGTGAGGTATGTACCTCAAATGTTGGAAGGACCAGTGAGAGTTTGGCTAAACAACTTGCCACCATGGAGTGTTAACTACTGGCTGGATTTGGAGGAGTTATTCGTTAGCAACTTCTCCAGCACTTACAAGAGGCCCAACTAGCCACAGACTCTGGCGGTATGCCAGCAGAGACCGAATGAGCCAGACCAAGATTTCTTGACTCAGTGGTGCAACATGCGCAATTCATGCGAGGGGGTAATTGAATCACAAGCGATTGCATGGTTTGCCCAGGGCTGCAGATATGGAAGTATGTTGTGGCAAAGGCTGTAATGAGATATGCCAACCACTTTGGCTGAGACGATCCTGATCGCAGATTCGTACGCTTTGGGAGATCCAACGCAGCCCCGGCTAATGTCGTGCGAGGAAACAAGGAGTATTACAACCGAGGTGGCTCCGGGTCATCAAGGAGAAATGATTTCCAAGGAAATAGACAGGACGAACGTCCGGATTACAGATATAACTCGCAGCAGGTGGCGGCGGTGGACCAAGATCAACCCAATGCCAGCTCTAACCCGTGCTAGAAGACTAGGGGCAGAACGGGCAATAGAAAAACGAAGGGAAGAAGCCTTGGACCCCGGAGCAGAAAAATCAATGGTAAGAGCGAAAAGATCGACCGAGGTATACATTCGAGTCTATGCTGGATCAACCTTGCAAGTTTCATACGTCAAGTCCGAATAGTCCGGCGAACCATACAACCCGGCAGTGTGAATGGAAGAGGAAATTAGAACAGGGCAGTTCAGGGAATGCTCAGGCACCTCGGAACGAAGCACCTCGGTTTGAGGCACCACGACAGCCATTACTAACAGGGGAATGGACAGCAACTAATGTTGCCTCCACCTCCGCCGAGATTTGAAAATCAGGAAAGGAGGGATGTTGTGCATCAAGTGAATAACAACCAGTAGCAAGACCAAGGTTATCACGCAAATGAAGGATGAAATGAATACAGGGAGCATCATCAGAGCTACTGTGTGTTTACCATGGAAGAAACTGACCGGAAAAGCTTGTAGCGCCGGCATATGGAGGTAAACGCGGTAATGCCAGCAGTGGTAAGATATATGCCTTGGTCAGACCATGAGATTACATGGAGTATCAAGGATCACCCAAAGATCATGCCTTGTTGTCAACACCCGGATTTTTAATCCCAGATGCCTGTTATGCCATACCTCTCAATCCCAGGATTACCATTTTTGCGAGACATAATAGAATTGGTACCACAGTAAATCATCCATTACAAACCATAATAAGGTCTTACACAATAAAGGATCTCATGATCCAGTCTTAATACAAATCAAAGCAGTGGAAAATAAATGTAGTAGGGGCTCCATCTTCAGGGTCACAGGCAATGCTGACGATGGGAGATGATCCTAGTTGTCGTAGACCTCCTGCTGTCCATCATCCTGGTAGTCCTCCTCGTAGTCTGGCCACGGGAATAGCCAGGGACAAAGCCATGAGTACTCTCTAAGTACTCGCAAACTATTAGTAACAAGTAATGTAGTTCTAGTAGGAATCTTAAGCTCTAGGTTTATTTGCAAAAAGCTAGATTTATCTACATCTGAGTTTAGAAGTAAAGAAAACTAAGTTAAGTTTCTTAATCACTTAAGTGGGAACCTAGTTTTCATGTTCACAACCCTGTTGTGGTCCAGTCAAAGTCATAGCTCAATACACAAGTCATTTTGAAAACATCTGACGACGGAACAGTATGACCACTGCAACTATCCATGACCACGGATGTGGCTATTCGAATAGTTTGACACTCTGCAGAGGTGGTACACTTTCACCAAAAAATTCGATACATCCGTCAAGGATAACCCTGAATCATCATACTTAGTATGCGGATAATCAATGATAACCTTTCAATTACACACTCTAGTATAGGCACCTCCCCTATGAGCTTGGCCTCCCAGCCATGGCCATCTGCCATCCTGGGCACTGCATAGGTGGACATTCACACTCAAGAGGTAGCCTCAGCTCAACCTCTTTCCACGAGGGAACCCATACTAATGCATATCAACTTCCAGTTAAGCCCTATCCTAGCATGCCATGGCCATCTGCCATCAACCTCCCAGCCATGGCCATCTGCCATCCTGCTAAGGCTCATGCCTCAACAAGTTTCATAATCAAATCATTTCGTGTCCATAACACATGTCAAAACATTTCAATAGAATGAATCCTCATTCCAAGGTTTTCATAATCATTTTCACCGAGTATTCCCATCTAAAGTGATCAACTTTTATGCTTAGCACTATCCACTAAAATTGAGGGTATTCACTAATGAGGGGTGCTAATCAAGTGTAACTATCCAACTCTAATCTCATGCCTTGGAATGACATCCAAGTACAACTAGTTAGGCCTAGTTTTATACTCTTTATGCTATATATAATATTTTTCCAATGCTCAGAAAGCACTAACTAAAAGTAAAGAACTTTGGTAAAAGTAAAAGAATAAAGCTTGCAAGTAAAACTTGGGATTGGTATAATCAAAGTTGTATAACCAAAGCATGCCTAATGCATCTTGCTTAAGTTATCAAGTTTGCAAGTATTAGCTTGCATAGTTCTAGCTTGCAGTTAGTGATGGCTTGCATAGGTATAACACTTGGAAGTGTTAGCTTGCACATATATGAGGTTTGCAAGTGCTAGCTTGCCTTGAGTAGTGAAGTGGTAGAAGTTTTCTTCTTCTTCTTGGTATTACTCCTCCTCCTCGTATCCCGGGTCGATACTATCATCTATAAATGAATACGGGGTACACAATCACCAAACAATACTTAACTATTTCTATTTGGCACACTAAGGTTCACACTATATGATCTGGCATCATCACAATGATCACATGAAATAAAGACTTAATCTTGTTTATCTTATTTTAGAAAAGTAATTTCTTCTCATTGAACATACTTAAGATTTCATATTCTCCAATTAAAATATGGGATCTTCATGAAACATGTCATCACCACATATTCTAATACTTGGGAATGTGATTTAAAGTGGGGGTCATATTTTATAAAGTTTAAGATTATCCTTTAATAGAATTAAAGTGACTAGAAATGCCTAAATAGCATTCTTTTGGTACTAGTCCAATGTCACTGCATGCAAACCTAAATACTTTTTACATATTCATATAGATCTTATCAAATGTGATTTTTGAGAGTTGGAATCAACTCAAAAGCATTTATGGTTGATTTTTGAAAAATGTTTGAAGTTGAAAAGTCTTTGTCTTGTTATTTTTACTATAGGTGATCTCTAACTCCAAATGATTTGAATCCAATAGGATTGGATAGATAATTTAAATACCTTTCTAACAAAATTGGAATCATGCAATTTGGTGTAGTGAATGTCTTTGAACTGATTTTTAAATCTACTGACAGAATCTGGTTTTAACTAAATTGGAAAATAACTATTTGAATTCACAGGCCTGCGCGGGAAACTAACTGGGCCGGCCTAATTAGCACAACATGGCGCAGAGGGCTACTGATAGTAGGGTCCCACTAGTCAACGACTCAGTCTAACCGAAACGGTATCTTTGAATCTAGGCCCTACGATTAGAAAGTGATCCAACGACGGAGGTTCATTATCGATGATGAATAGCTCCGGCGAGGTTCTAAACCCTAATGCGGTGGTGGGGGTCGTCTGAGGCTCACCTGGCCTCCAGCTAGGGTCGGCGATGGGGGCGAACGACATGGTCGACGACGGCGGTTCGAACGGTGGTCGCGGTAGCTCCTCGGGCGGCTCCAATCGACGTCGCCCTTCCTTCACTGCAGCGGCGGGCTCCAGCTAAATTCCGGCGATGCGGCGCTCGCCTTGCTCCGGGGAAGGGTGTGGGAGGTGTAGTGAGGAGTGGGGAGTGCGATGGTGTGGAGAATTGAGGTGGATAGGGCCTCTATTTATACACCGGCGAGGGGACTAAGCGGGATGGGCTGGCGTCTCCGGCGAGGGCGATACAGCGTGCTATCAGCGCGGCTGTGGGTAGGGGCCGGTGTGGTGCTCCCTGGCGGTCATCACTGGCTTAAAGGCGCGGCACGGGACGGTCTAGGTTGGTCGGCCGCATGCGACGCTCTGTGCGGAACCGGCGGTGTTCGAGTAGGCGCACGGGAGGTACGGGTCACACAGCGGCGAACGGGGGTGTCTGGAAGCTAGCTGTGATCATGGCGAGTTGGTGCATGCGAGGTGAGGGCGAGGCGAGGCGCGTGCGAGCTGTTCGGCTGCGGTGCTCTGGCGTGCTCTCGGCACGGTGCAAAGACACTGGGCGCGGCGTTGCTGGGGTGGTCCAGGGCCTGGCGATGATCGAGGGCTGGATAGGGGGTGGCGGTGGACTGTCGCCTGTCTGCTGGTCATTGTGGGAGAGGGCGGCGTGGTCCGTGGCGCTCTGTCCATGGTTAGCCGGCGAGGCTGGCTTCAGGCGGCGCTCCACTGGTGCAACAGAAAAGGGGGGTTGCGTGTCTGGTGCTACTAGAGACTGAGGGAGACAGGGGGAGTGCAATAGGGGCAATTGGTTGAATGATCACTGCTCAAAACAGTGAAGTTAGGCAGTAATTTAAATTGTGTCTGCAAGGTGTTTGATTAAATGGCCGAAAGAATTTGAATTTGAAATTTTTGAATGAATTTGGGTGAGTGATCTAAACTTATGCTTAAGTGTCTATGGTTGCTTGGAGAAGTCAAGTGGAATTGGTTTGAGTGGTTTTTGCAAAATGGAGATCTTACCATATGAACTTGATTCAAATTTGAACTGTCCATTAAATATATTTGAAAATAGTTTCTATGGGTTTGTAAAGTGGGCTTGGGTTCACTTTTTACTTGGTCTAGAAAGGGGTGAAAAGAAGTGGGAATATTTCTGTTAGAAATTCTTTTCTACGAACACTCAAAGTGACCTAGTGGTTAACTTTGGTCAAAATGACCATTAGCTTATTTAATTCATATTTGATTTCTTTTTATTTTGATTTTTTTTGTAATTGGCCAAGATGATGTAGTATTCACCTTTAAACCATTTCTCATCATTTGTAGCAATCAAACATGGAAAATTTACTCAATCATACACTAATGCAAATTACACATACATTCATATAGATTTTTGGAAAAAAAGTTTTTGTTAACCCTAAATTTGGGTGATTAGAACTTGATAAACTTGATTAATGATTTTGGGGTGTTAAACTTGTCCAGGGACATACACACTGGTCTTGGATCCGACATTCATCGGGCAGAATCTCAATGTGAGGTTTTCCAAAGTGTTGAGTGACAATGGCAGTAGAATCAACATCATGTACAAGGATACCATGCACATTTTGGGGATATCAGAGAACATGCTTCAAGCAACAAGGACCACCTTTCATGGCATCATGCCAGGTATCTCCTTTGAGCCAATTGGCAAGGTCCGGGTTGATGTGTTGTTTGGTACGAGGGATAATTGCCAGACTGAAAATTTGGAGTTTGAAGTGGTGAATCTGGAGAGCGCCTACCACGCGTTGCTTGACAGGCCCGCGCTGAACAAGTTCATGGCAAGTACTCACATCAGCTACTTAAAGATGAAGTTGCCCGGACCTAGAGGAGTGATAACCGTTTTAGGGTACTTCAGGCGTTCGATCGAGTGCGCCTCAGCCGGATCTAACTTAGCCGAGTCAGTCGTGATAGCTCAGGAAAAAGGAGGATACAAGAAGTGGTGGCATTGGCTCAATCCGCGCAGCAACATATGCTAGCTCTGACCAACCCGCACGGAAGCGTGTCATTCCAAGCAATCAAGGATACAAAGAAAGTGCCTATCGATGATCAGTTCCGAGAATGCATCGTAACCATTGGTGCCGGGTTAAGCAGCAAATAGGAAAGCGAGCTCGTCAACTTCCTCCGTGAGAATCGGGATATCTTTGCTTGGTCCACAGAGGATCTGCAAGGTGTGCCGAGGGAGTTGGTCGAGCACTGTTTAAACGTAAGACCCGGTGCTAAGCCAGTGAAGCAACCTCTCTAGCATTTCACCGAGGATAGAAGAAAAGTCATTGGGGATGAGATAGCTAGGATCCTTGCAGCCGGGTTTATCATGGAAGTACACTATCCGGATTGGCTCTCTAATCTCGTGCTTATGTAAAATAAGAAGGATGATCCAAACATGGCCGTGGTATGGCGCATGTGCATTGATTACACAAACCTGAATAAGGCGTGTCCTAAAGACCCATTCCCACTCCCTAGAATAGATCAAGTCATAGACTCAACTGTCGGATATGAACTGTTATCATTCATTGATGCGTATTCTAGTTTCCATCAAATACCCCTAAACCTGGATGATCAAATAAATACAGCATTTATTACCCCATACGGGGCTTATTGCTATCGCACTATGCTGTTTGGATAATGTAATATTGGAGCAACATACCAGCGATGCATGCAAAAATGTTTACATGACCAAATAGGTCGATACGTGCAAGTTTATGTGGACGATGTGGTGATAAAAACCAAGGAAAGCAATATGCTCCTTGATGACATCCGGCAGACATTCTCAAACTTGAGACGGTTCCGAATGAAGCTTAACTCGGAAAAATGCACTTTTGGGGTGCCCGCAGGAAAATAACTCGGTTTTCTAGTGTCCAGCCGAGGTATCAAAGCTAACCCGACATAAATTCGCGCTATAGAGAGAATGGAACTGCCAAAATGCCTTAACAATGTGCAGAAGTTCACTAGTTGCCTGGCATCTTTAAGTCGGTTTGTATGCCGGTTGGGAGTGAAGGCATTGCCCCTCTACCAGTTAATGAAAAAGGCAGACAAATTCACATTGACTCCACAAGTGGATAGCGCATTTCGAGAATTAAAAAAGATGTTGTCTACTACGCAAATCCTAGCCGCACCACTACCCAACGAGCCAATGTTGCTCTATGTAGCTGCAACCAACCGAGTCGTAAGTGCAGTAATTGTAGTGGAGCGCGAAGAAGAAGGAAAGTCGGTGCAAAGGCCAGTGTATTATCTGAGCGAAGTATTATCTCCTTCAAAACAGAATTACCCTCACTATCAAAAGATGGCATATGGCGTGTATATGTCGGCCAAAAAACTCAAACACTACTTTGAGGAACACCCCATGAAGGTGATATGTAAGGCACCTATATACGAGATTATGAGTAACAAAGATGCAAGTGGCCGGATAGCAAAATGGGCAATTGAGCTAGCCCCGTATGCACCACAGTTTGACAGAAGAGATGCGATCAAATTTCAAGCTATGGCGGATTTCTTTGTGGAATGGGCTGAGATGCAATACGAGCCACCACTGTCGGACTCCAATTATTGGCGAATGCACTTTGACAGATCAAAATTGAAAGAAGGGCTGGGGGTCGGGGTAGTGCTTACCTCGCCCAAAAAGGATCAATTGAAATATGTCCTCCAAATCCACTTCAGTGCCTTAAATAATGTCGCGGAATATTAAGCACTGGTACATGGTCTAAAAGTAGCAAAAGAAGTGGGGATATGTGGGATATAATGCTTTGGAGACTTGGATTTGTTGGTGCAGCAAGTATCTGGCAACTGGGACACCTTGGATGCAAATATGGCCCTTTACAGATTTCATGTGCAAAAGATAAGCGGATTCTTCGAGGGATGTGAATTCCACCACATACCTCGGATTGAAAACGAGGCAGCCAACATACTGTCTAAGTTGGGCTCATCCCGGCAACCAATCCCGCCAAATGTTGCCTTTGAACACTTAAGAAAACCATTTGTTACTCCATCGATCGAATCCGAATCAATTTATATCTCAGCATTCTTCGGGTTAGAAGCTAGACCAATGGAAATAGATTGGGGAGGCACCTCAGCAAACCCGGGGACTACTTCGGCAAACCCGGGGACTACCTCAGCAAACCCGGGGACTGGTCAGCCAAACCCGGCGGGACTTATGTCGGTGGATGCAATGGAAATTGACAAGGAACCTTTCTCAATCCGAGCTATACCCACTTGGGCCAAGCTTATATTTGACTTCCTGAAAGAGGGAATCTTGCCAGGTGATGAGATACTCTCAAGGCAGATCCAGAGAAGGGCAAAGTCCTATACCATTATCAATGCCGAACTATACAAGGTAAGTGTAACCATAGTACTACAGCGATGCATTGACCCGGAGGAAGGACTTGACATACTTCGGGATATCCACCAAGGAGAATGTGGTCACCATGCATCTTTAAGAGCATTAGTGGCAAAAGCTTTCCGGCACGGATTTTATTGGCCAAGTGCTTTGGAGAAATCAAAAGATTTGGTGAGAAAATGCAATGGTTGTCAGAGATACGCCATGAAAAATCATCTGCCAACGTTGGAACTCAAAACTATCCCCATTACTTAGCCATTTGTTGTATGATGCCTATCCTAGTTATGGTGGACAAATTCACTAAATGGATTGAAGTGAAGCCAATAAGGAAATGTGATGGGGCAACAACGGTGAAGTTTCTCAAGGGTATAATCCTGAGATATGGCTACCCCCACAATATCATAACTGATAATGGCACAAATTTCACTGAAGGGGCATTCGCGAGGTTCTGCCGAGAAAAGAAAATTCGGCTAGATCTAGCCCCAGTGGCCCACCCCGCATCGAACGGGCAAGTGGAAAGATCCAACGGACTGGTATTGTCTGGGATAAAACCCCGGCTCATAGAGCCGCTGCAAAGATCAGCGGAGTGCTGGATAGAAGAACTACCAGCAGTACTGTGGAGTTTAAGAACAACTCCGAATAGATCAACAGGCTATACGCCATTTTTTCTGGTATATGGGGCAGAAGATGTATTACCAGCCGACATAGAGCATGATTTGCCAATAGTCACCCAATACACAGAAGCTAAAGTGCATGAAGCCCGGCAAAATGATGTTGATTTGCTGGAAGAAGCGAGAGACCTAGCCTTGTCCATATCCGCCATATATCAGCAAAATCTCCGACGCTACCATAGCCGGAAGTAAACCCCCGAGTTTTCCGAGTAGGTGATCTGGTATTCCGGTTGGTGCAATGGACTGCTAGCATGCATAAGTTATCCCCTGCATGGGAAGGACCTTTCGTTGTAAGCAAAGCTTTGCACAATGATTCCTACTATCTTATTGATGCACAACCACAGGAAAAGAATAAGGCGGACAGGTCCGGAGAGGAATCTAAGCGACCGTGGAATGTAGCACTACTTCATCCTTTTTACACCTGACAAAGAGGTGAATGTAACTGAGCTACTCATATGTCGGTATGTATGTCGGCAATGAGGTTATTAATGAAACTTTGTCACCCCAAGCAGAAACTCGGGGACTGCAATAATAATTGTTCTTCTTGCTTTCTTACTTTTATATGTCACCTTGGTTAAGTCGCTTATATCTTAGCCGGATCAGTAATGTGTGAGCACCAAAAACCCAACTCTTCAACTTTGCTATTGTCCAACAAGAATTGGCTTCATGGCAAGCAAGAGAACAAGTTTGGAATGGCAAAGCACATGAAAAATGACTAAGGAAAGGAACTTAAGCGAGCCGACATTTGTTATTCGGACTAACCCTATGTTTACGTCATTCATCTAATGCCGGATTATTTTGAGCTAATCTCAAAGTTTCAAGTATTGTTAAGTCAATTTTTTGAACCTCGGACTCGTAAGTCAAAAAAACAGAATCAAGGTAGACGCGAGCCGAGTCAAAAATTGGGAGAACAAGAAAAGGAAACTCGGGGACTTCGCCCACGATAATACGACATTGAAAACTTAGTTGCAAACAACACAATTTGTACTAAAACCAAACCAAAGTACTTAAATACATTTTCACCCGGCATTCTAGGGATCTGACGATTGCGGTTAAGTGTTTTCAAGGAGCAGGGGCACAAGCCGAATCATCGGCTGAAGGAGGAGGTACTTCGGAATTTGTGGGCGGGGCGCTAGCCTCGGCCTCATCCTCAGGGTTGGCCTCTCCATCCTCCGGATCTTCAGCTTCGTCGCCAAGTTCAGAGGCCTCGCCCTAACTTCCCTCATCTTCTTCACCCTCAGAAGCAACTTCATCGTCAAATACGTCAAGATAGCTCGGCCCCTTGTTCCAAGCATGGCAGAAGGAGTACTAGATAAGCTTGTTAGCGCAGGCTTTGCGACGCGTAACGCACTCTAGATCTTCAGACCACTTAGATCCGGTGCGCATGCGGGAGAGCAGCCCCAAGTCTATTCCTTCATACCATGAAAGGACGAACTACAGTGCAATATTAGCCCCGGCTCATGCAGCAGATTCTCACCACAGGTGCACCTTAGTATCACACTCCATCAATTTGGCTATGAAAGCCGCATTTCCTTTGGGAGTGGGATCAGTGGGCCAGCGGGAGTTGAACATCCACATTGCCGCCAGCATTATGTCTGCGCCGTAGTTCTTCACTAGGTCCATGCGAGTGAAGAGGCTCACCAGCAGGTCCTCAGTATCATAGGGGATTGGCTTGGCATCAGGGCCTATGGGGATACCATGTTGCTCGCAGGACCGGGCTACAGCAGCAACAAGAGTATCACCTTCTGGAAATTTGCCTGAGAATAGAACAGAGGAAACAGTGAACAAAAGCACTAAGTCCGGAGAAATGAAAATTGAGCAAGGGAAAGGAACTCACGGGAAATCTGGAAGAGGAGACGCTGAAGCACGACATGGACATTTGTGCTGTGGGCCTGGAGTTTCTCATATTTTGAGGTCACCGACGTAAGTTTGATGTCGGCTTCGTGCAATAAATTCTGGTCTTTGGAAATTTGCATGGTTAGACGCTCTTTTTCCTCAGCAAACTCCTGGTCAGCCTTCTCCAATTCGGACTTATGGAGGTCTTTAAGACTCTGGGTTTCGGTATTGAGCCGACTAATTTCCGAGTCCTGGAGACACAGTCGAGCTACCTCGTCGTCCTTCTTCTTCAGTTCAGCCTAATGCTTCCCTGCTTGTTCGAGAAAATGTGTCATCATATCAGGTATAGGTACGCTGTCTTCAAGAGCAACTGCAACAGTGGGTTAATCCGGTGGAGCCGAAGTATAAATATCTACCGAGTCAAGAAAAGAGCGCGCAATGATGGTGTGAACGAGATAAGTTACCTTGGATTTCAGCCAGGTTTTTCCGCATGATGATATTCTCAGCCTCAACCTCGGCTGCATGGTTCGGATAACAAGTTAATACGGATCATAGATAGCTCGAAGGTACGAATGTGGAAAAAGGAAAAGTCTTAAGTAAGAAAAATTACCCTTCTTCTGTTGCTTCTTCAGCAGTTCGGTGATTAGTGGTAATCTGAAAAAAGCAAGATGTGTTAAGTTCACAGGCAAAGCGAAAATAATTCGAAGTTCACAAGATCCAGGCCAAGTGGAACTTAACTCGACTCTAGGTGTGTGGATATTCGAAATCTACAAGATCCGGACCAAGTGGAACTTAACCCGGCTCTAGGTGTGTGGATATTCGAATTCTAGAAGATCCCAGCCAAGTGGAACTTAACCTGGCTCTAGGTCTGTGGATATTTAAAGTCTACAAGATCAGGGCCAATTAGAACTTAACCCGGCTCTAGGTGTGTGGATATTCAAATTCTATAAGATCCGGGCCAAGTGAACTTAACCCGGCACTTGGTGTGTGGATATTCGAATTCTAGAAGATCCGAGCCATGTGGAACTTAACCCGGCTCTAGGTATGTGGATATTCGAGGTCTACAAGATCCGGGACAAATAGAACTTAACCCGGCTCTAGGTGTGTGGATATTCGAATTCTACAAGATCCAGGCCAAGTGGAACTTAACCCGGCTCTAGGTGTGTGGATATTCGAATTCTACAAGATCCGTACCAAGTGGAACTTAACCTGGCTCTAGGTGTGTGGATATTCGAAGTCTACAAGATCCGGGCCAAGTGGAACTTAACGCGGCTCTAGGTGTGTGGATATTCGAAGTTTACAAGATCTGGGCCAAGTGGAACTTAACCCGGCTCTAACTTTATCACTATTTGAAATTACTAAGGACGAAAACTGAGATCTCAAGGAGCATCCGACCGAGTAACAAGTTACTCCCTCGGAGGCTCGGGGACTAGGGGATATATCTATAAGTGCTCATGCATATAAAGGACCGCAGCACAAGAAAACGGTTACCTCCATCATCCGACCAGCCAAAGAGATGGCCTTGGTGGCGGAGTTCATCTGGGCGCTGAACTTTGCTGGGCCAAACTTCTCTGCAAATCATCCTTTGGATCGATAAATGCGGCATTCTTCCAGTTATTCACGTACTCCAGGAGCAGTGTACTGTAACTTTCGCCGCTCGGAGAGTGTCTCGCCACCAAGACTTTGACATGGGCTTCTCGCCTTGCATATTGAGCTGCAGCAGGGATGGTGTGTAGGACCAGCTTCCTACTACCCTCTGATCCCGCAGCGGGAGACCCAAACGTGATGCCCTTGGCTGGTCCGGTAGCTTTATTGAGCTTGCCGGATAATGAAGGATGCGGCGGAAGATCAGAGGCTGCTGATTCGGACGTAGCCTGGGAAGCTGGCTGGAAAATATCCGCAATGGACATTGTTGATTCGGAGGCAGCTGACGGAGCCTTCCTCTTTGGAGGCTTAGTGGAGGCTGCTGGAGCTCCAACTGATGTTGTTGGTGCTAGTGCTGGTGCTGGTATGTGGCTGATGCTATTGGTGCTGGTGCTGGTGCTGGTGCTGGTGGTGCTGGTGCTGGTGCTGGTGGTGCTGGTGCTGGTGGTCCTGCTAGAAATGTTGTTGCTGCTGGTGCTGGTGCTACTAGTGCTGTTGGTGCTGGTGCTGCTGCTTCAGAGGAAACGGGAGCCAAAGAAAAACTTGTTTGGGGTGGTGCCGATGAGACTGGCACCTCAGAGCTGGGCGCTAGCACCGTAGAATAGGAGCTAGGAGGATCCGACATAGCCGTATCTTGAGCTGCCCCACTAACCCTGCGCCTACATTGCCCTTCTCATGACGATAAGGGCTCTGATCAGGCGCAGCCGCAGAGCCCTCTTGGATAGGGCTGAGCGGGCGAGTGTCGTCGCGGGGGGAGAGGGACTGCTCCGGATCGGAGAGGCAATGCTAGAGCCACTCTGGGGGAATGACCCTAGGAGCTCTGCAAAATAAAAGTGTAGCAAGTTACGAAGAGAGACAGAACAAATAAAAGGGAAAGACAGAAAAGGAAAGACCCAAGAGCAAACGGAGAGAGACTTACTCATCCGTGGTTGGGGGTGCCCGAGGTTTGGGTGCCCTCTAGACCGTGCTCTTGGCCGCTGGCTTGGTCGAGGCTTTCACCCCGGACTTCTTCTACCTCTTCTTGGGCGGCGGCGCCTCCGAAGCTGCGGCCGAGGTAGCCGCGCGCTTTTGGGAGGGAGTAGGGACCAAACCACACATGGCGAGGGGGGGAACCTCATGGACCTGACCAGCCAGGTTAGCTGAAGATTCGAACATAACCAGATATGCGTAAGAGATGGGAACTGGGTCAAGTACCTCCAGAACCTTAACATCCGAGTCATCGTCATCCGGCCAATACCTTAAAAGAGAGGCCTTACCAGAGGTGCGTTTGATGATGTCTGGAGTGGGCAGAAAGGTCTTCGGATCAGGTTCCACCTCGTCCTCCTCGGCGTGGTCCGGTACCCACTTGCTCACCAGCACCTGGCCATCTTCTAGTGGCTGCTAGAGAAATCGCTGAGAATAAAACATCAGCGATTAAGTTAAGAAAGTTGTCCGGCATATCGAGAAGACCCAGGAAAGTTGTAAGTAAGAAGTTTACCTTTGGAGGAGGGTTGTCCCAGGTGTAGGGCGCAAGCCCCCATTCCCAAGCCTCAGAGAATTCCTTCTCCATGTTGAAAATTGCCTTAACCCGGCGGTAAACCACCGAGTTATCGAGCTTAAAGGAGGAAGTGTGGTGGGGATCGAGGGGGCCGCTCAAGTAGCAGATCCTATGGGCACGTTTCTACAGGGGGAGACCGGGCTGCGGACGAAGGTGATCATAATATCCTCCCCCACAGCTTCTCCTTGAGCAGCTCCTTGATCCGGCGGCCAACCAGATTCACCAGAGTCGTGGGCCGCTTCGGGATACTCTCCCAAAGAGAGGTGTTCGGGGGTCCAAGCTTGAAGGGGAAGAGCCAGATCAGGTCCTCGTCCATAGTTTTCCGGACATAAAAGAAAGTTCGAGCCCAGCCTTTGCAGGACTCAAGCCCGGTAACACGTGGAAATGCGGACCTCTTACAGGGAGATATGGAGGCCCCACCGCATTGGGTCAGATGCTTCTCAGCCAGAGTAAGCCCTTTATCCGGAACGAGATTCTTGCGGAGACCGAAGAACTTAATCCACATCTCTTTGGAGGGCCACAGGCCGAGGTATCCCTCTATGCTGGAGGCAAAAGAGGAGAGAGAGGTAATGGCGTTGGCGGGGAGATGATACGGTTGCAACTGATAAGTGGAAATGAAATCATGGAAGAAATCGGAAATAGGAAGGCCGAAGATGTGCTGGAAGTGGGAAAGAAAAACAACGTACTCCCCTGGATTTGAAGAGGGAGAAATTTCGTCGGCAGCGAGGCGGCAAGCAACACTGGCAGCGATGCGGCACGTGGCACGGAGCCAATCCAAATCGTCTTCACAGACGACGGAGCCGTCCCAGCCACCACGTTCACGCGCCTCTTCCTCGACCTGTTGCGCGACCATGGCGGCCTCTTCCTCAGTCATGGTGAGGTCGAGGTCTTCGAGGGCAAGATCAGAGTAGAAGTAACCGGTGGCGGGGAACCTAGAAGCGCAGGGCCCCGTGGTGAAGACCTTGAATGGAAGTGGCAGCGCAGGCGCGGGGAGCTGCTGAGCACAGTCGTGGCGGCGCAGCAATGGCAAAGAAGCAGTGGTGGCAGTGGAGTTGCAGTAAAGGAGAAAGGAGGCAGGGGAGCGCGCGATATGTGGGGAACTTCCCCAAAGATTGCCCCCAGCCCCCTATAACCGCGCGAGAGGGCGTGTAGTGGGATCCTTTGTGGTTGCCCTACCACACGCAATAGATGTGTGCGCAACCAAACTAACCAATCAGAGCCTGGCCACAGCAAGGGCCACAGGGAGCAGAAAATCCCATGACGTGACGTGAAGTAACGGTTAACGAGGCACTGCAGTGAAGGGACGCGCGAATTAGTTATTCCTGACATTGCAACAATAACTGGCGCAGTAAATGGGCGTGACCCTTAAAATGAGGAAAAATGATGATTACCCTCCATGTAGGACATGGGGAAGCGTACGAGAGAAGGAAAGGTAACCCGGATATGCGAGCAAAAGACCCGGCCAGCGAGGAATAACTTGGAATGAGCCAAGGGATCGCAAGAGAAAAAACTCTGGATTATGGGGTAACTCGGCCAAAGAGGCAAGGATCCGGAAATGGGAACCAAAGCTGCGACCAAAGACACACGAAAAGATCATCCCTTCATTGGAGGAGTTCTCCACCGATTCGACTGGGTGTCCACTCGGACTTGCCTACTCCGACTGCCAAGTCAACACCATCGTCGAACCCCTGACGCACTCGGGGACTACTAATGGGGATATGCCAATCGGGATATTGATACGTCCATTTTGCATCACTATTCTATATCATAATTTACTGTTATCCATTGATATATTTCATATTAAGAGATGATAGTTATGTTATTTCATCTATTTTTGCATGGTTGATGACTTTTGGAGCATGGACCGCTGCAGTCAGGATTTTGATGGAAAATGTGTTGTTTGGAGGCAAAATTCGTGAAGATCAGAAAATTCGGGAAAATACATGGAAAATTCTATTTTTCCAGAAGACGAAGATTGCCAGAAGGGGGAGTGGATATGGGCCATAGGGGGCCCACACCACCAGCACGGCAACCTAGGTCGCCATGAAATGGTGTGACCACCCTGTCCCACTCCAGGCTCTCCCCTCTGGCGTATATTATCCCCTCAAAACCCTAATACCAGGGGGAGCGACCATAGAAAGATTTCGCCACCTCTACGGGGCGGAAAACACCAAGAGAGAAAGATCTCTCCAGCAGTTAGAATTCTACCGGGGGAATTCCTTCCCGGAGAGGGAAGATCGTCGCCATCAACACCACCATCAAGCTGGACTTCATCGGGATCATCATCATCATCACCACCATCATCTCCACCCGCACCATCATCACCACTTCATACCGCTGTAACAATTGGGTTGAATCTTGCATAGTTCTTAGGGGAAACTTTCCCGGTGTTGATTACTCCTTGTAGTTAATGCTATTGAGTGAACCATTGAATTATCGTTTATGTTCAGATTGTTACTTATCATTATATCATCTCTGATCTTGATCCATATGAAGTCTTATGAGTAGTTCGTTTAGTTCTTTAGGACATGGGAGAAGTCATGTTGTTAGTAGTGGAGTTGTGTTGAGAAAGATTCAATGGTTTGATATTTAAGTTGTGGTGTATTTCTTCTAGTGGTGTCATGTGAACGTCGACTACATGACACTTCACCTTTATGGGCCTAGGGGAATGCATTGTGTATTTGGCTACTAATCGTAGGGGTTCCCGGAGTGACAGAAACTTGAACCCCTATTAGGAAACCTTTTCACAAGGGACGTCAGGGTCTTAGAGTTTAAAGTTGTGGTTAGGTTTCTACCTTAATTACTTTCTTGTACTTGCGGATGCTTGCAAGGGGTATAATCACAAGTATGTATTAGTCCTAGGAAGGTTGGTACATTAGCACAGGTTCACCCACACAACACTTAGCAAACTAAAGAAGATTAATCAACTATATGAAGCGGAAGCACTTGACGATATTCCCGTGTGTCCTCGAGAACGTTTGGTCATCTTATGTAATACAACTATCTTGTCCTTTGCTAAAGAAAGGATTGGGCCACTTGCTGGATTTATTATTATTGTCTTTTATTTACTCATACTTTATTTATCTGCATTCTCAAAAAACCCTAAAAATCCGTTTGCTAAGTATTTACAGAGAATTCCTGCTCCAAGCCATTCGCCAACACCTTCTGCTCCTTGTTGGGTTCGACACTCTTACTTATCGAAAATACTGCGATACACCCCCTATACTTGTGGGTCATCAGGTATGCCTAGAAGGAAGATTCAACTGGCCTGCTAGCATGGCGACTGGAAGGAGTCTTTGGATGAAACCCATCGACTAGAGATGGAGGCCCAAGACTCTAGTTAGGCCTAGTTGGATTAGGACAAATCCTCCGAAACATAAACTGGTTCGGTTGTAATCCTACAAACCCTAGTAAGGTGACTCTATATAAACCTCCCTAGGGATTTCATTATACTTATGTCCTATTAGCTACCCCATCCAAGCGTCTTGCTGCCTAGCCACCATGCTTGCCACTCTTGTAATCCACTCCCCGATAATACAATCTAGCAGGAAGTATGTCTTTACCCTACGGGGGACCAAACCTACGTAAACACTTGTGTTTGCTCCCAATCTCGTTCCGTAGATGGCAACCCGTTCTTGCCCCCAATTATACCAATCTCTACCCTTGGAAGGGACAGTCGTGGCCATTCCCACGATAATTCTTATCTACATAATACCATTGCTATCTTGGTAACAAGTATCTTATTCATGCATACTATTCTTCCATCCAATCTCTTGTAGGTTGCATCTTGGCATGAATTTCTTTGTTTGTAAATGTTGTGGTTCTTGCAAGGATCTTTGAAATACATCTCTATCCTTATTGCTTACATGAGTAATTTGAGATGATGCATATAATGGGGAGTATATAAAATCATATATGTTCATGATTCACCAATCCCAAATATGTGTTCTAGCAATTTATTGCATACAAATTTCTCAATGTGCTATCATGTGCAATATTATTGAAATTGCAATGAATCCTTCCTTTTGATGCTTGTTGCCTTTCTGAAAATATCCCAACTAGCATTAGTTCCCTTAGTGTTTGTTGTGATAATTTTGAAGTTTTTCCTTGTTTAAGTTTAGTGATATACCATAAGAGAGAAAATGGAGCCATGGGCTATATATTCTTTCAAGCAAAATATCCTTTTGGTATATCTTTTGACTTTCTCTTGGATATCATGTATTTTTGCCTCTTGTGTGTGGATGTTTCTTTGTGGATTATTCTTCATGTTTTTTCACTTAGAAACACCTTGATATCCTTGTTCTTCACCGACCATATTTTTTATACTCTTGGTTTTTAATGGTATTGGTAAGGACTTGATTTATGAGTGGTCGGTTTATTTTCATTACATCTTCATGAACTTATATCTCATAACTGGTTTCTTTTGTACTTAAGCTTGTCTTGACAAGTGCATTTATTTATATCTATACTCTTTGTATCTTGGGTGTGTTCTAAATGATATAGACGGGGTGAGGATCCCATGTTTGTGATTGTCATCAATTACCAAAATGGGGGAGATTGTAAGGGTAATTATACCTGTGTGTGGTTATGGTAATTAATTACAATCCCTATGGTGACACAAGTGAGGAGAGGAGAGCGAATGAGGAGAGCACGACACCCACCGCCGCACGCCACTCTGGCGGCGGCATACAGATCCCCACGCCGGCCGCCACTCCAGTGCCGTCGGCACCCCTGACCATAATGGCTTCTACTCCTAAGCCCCCTCCCCCACTCCTCCCTCTCCACCCACCTCTTTCTAGGGATGGCGGTGGGCCAACTACTCCGATGATGAGGACACCAAGCACTCCTCCTATTCATACTACGAGGTTCTTTGTAGCGATACGCCCTCGCCGGTGACGTGCCCCTCCTCAGCGAAGTCGCCCACCCTGCTCCTAGCTTACCGAGCAGATCCTCAACGGGCATCCCGGTGGAGTATGTGGGCCGTGGTGCTGAAGAAAGAGGCGAGCAGGGCAAGTGGCAGTGAGTGGACAGGAAGAAGAAGTGGCATAGTGGAGGTGCCAAGCTCTTAGCGCTAGCCATCTGCGACGATCTATCACCAGACTTGGTAGGGTGCTGCTTCAACTATTTGAGGACGTGCCACATCTCGAAGGACTATACCTTTGAGACAGTGTGCCTCCAAAGCAAGGAGAAGTGACACCATGCCCGTGCTTTCTTGGAGAAGCATGGAAGGCGGCAGCAGCACCGGCCGTGTGGAGATGGCGAGCAACAGTAGCGGCGGGTGCGGGAGCGTGGCCCAGGTATGGAGGAGCCACCGAAGAGGAGCAGCAGCCCACGCGTGGGCATGAGCGCGAGGTGGATTGCCACCAGGAAAATTTTCAGGACAGGTTGGGAAACCACATCCAACCAGTGCCCATGCCGGTGGCACTATCGACGCCGCCTAAGTCGGCCTCACCGCCAGATGGTGCCTACCATGTCCTAGCAAGGCGGTTCTTGGGGGTGCGGCAGCCCTCCCCCTCCCTAGCCCAGTTCCATCGGCTATAGGTGGGCGGGGCATGAGGAAGGTTCTATTGGCTATCTTGGTGGGAATGGCGTGCGTGGTGCCCAGAGCGCACGTGGTGGCCACAGGGACAGCTAGCGCAATGAGTTCGTCGTGCACGAAGGTCATGGTGAGCGTGGCGACTGTGAGGAGCGTGGTGCCCGAGATGGGCATGGTGCGCACGGCCAGGGCCTTGAGCTTCGCGGGCGCAGGGACACGTGTGGTGGCTGTCGGGACCAAGGTTCCCCAGGCAGACATGGTGAGCACGACTGTCGCAATGGGCGGCAGGGAGGTGTCAGGCATGGAGTGCATGATGGTAGGCGCGGGAAGAGCCCTTCCTCTCACCAGCGAGGGGACAGCGGTAGTTTAGGCTGGGACGGACGTCCCTCCTCCCGCAACTTGCCATCTTCTTCCCGACGCGAGGAGCCCCATGTTCCTGCCATGGAAACGGTCATCATCCCAGGATCAGCAGAGATAGCCGCGGCAGAGGATGCACTTTAGTGGGTGCTGGTGGACTTCATCTCTAGGAAAAGGTCTAATGTCTCTCTGATCGAGGATAGGGCAGTGGTGGCGGCGCAGGTGATGCTGGCGGCAGACAACTTCTCGGTGCACCAGTCATGGCCAGCTGATTTCTTGGTGGTTTGTAGCAGCCAGCATGTGCAGGACAATGTGATGGCCGCTAGAGGGGTTAATAGGATAGGGTTCTCCCTCCATTTCTCACCCTGGAACTGGCAACTAGGTAACAGCCTAGTTTAGTTAATCTTAATTAGGGTTTGGCTTGTGCATTCATGAGAATAATTATCTTTGTTAAGACCAAATCCAAAAAAGAAAGAAAACAAAACCCAAAACCCTAACCCTAACCCTGCCCCTCTTTTTGAAATCATTCCAAATGGTTTTGATATTTTGAAAATTATCAAAAGTGTGGAGGCCAAATGGACTACAAGGGCCCCTACAATATTTTCCATAGTTTCATAAACATTGTGGTATATTTGGAATAATTCAAAATAGAATTGAAATGAATTTACAAAAGAGAGAAAAGGTTTTAGAAAAAGAAAAAGATTTTGTAAAGGAAAAATAGGTTCCTCCTGAACCAGGCCAGCCCAGACCCTCTCCTCGATCTAACCGCCACTCGTGCTCAGTTCCCATAGCTCAGCGTGACATAGTTAGCAGCCCACCAAGGCCTAGGCCCAGATACCCTTTTGGCGCTTCTATTCGTCGCCTTCCTAACCGAGAGGAAGCAACTGGGTTTCGCCGGCGCCGCTGTCAATTGCTGCAGCGCCAAAATCCCCGTCCCACCGCCCTGGAGGAGAGGATAAGACCCACATTGACGCCCCTACTCCTTCCTATCCTCCTACGCTCTGTCTCTCTCCCCGACCTCCCTGTATTGTTCCCTCCCTGGCCGGAACCCTAGCACCGTAGATGCCCCAGCCGCCGCTGTTCTGCACCACCCCGAGGCCAGCTGAGCATGCCAACGCCTCTGCCTTGTCTCCTCGTCCATCTCTGCCAACCAGGTGGAGCTAGGGCGCCGCAAGTTGAGAGGATCAAGCTTGTCTCTCCAAGGTCCAGCCGCCACCATCATCGTCAATCGCCATCATTCCGAAGATCCTCCGGCCTCACCACCACCATCAACGCACTCAGGGTGAGAATGCGGTGCTCCAGCCCCAACTCGCGCTTCTCCTCTCTCTAGTTCGCTCTACCACCACCGGCCACCGCAGTTGCTTGTCGTGGAGGTCACTCCGGTAACCATTTCTAGGTGGCACCACCATAGTTAGGCTCCTCGTGTCGCGCTGCTTCGATCCGTCGCAACCACGGGTCCCTGCTCGCCCCCAAATGCTACCACCATTGTCGATCTAGGGAGATCCACAAAGGCCAATGTCGCCCTAATGTCAGCGAGCACATGTCAGACCCGGTCAACCGGCGGCTGGTCCCACCTGCCCTCATTGCAGGTGAGGTGGCCTAGGGGCCCTCTGTTATGGGTAACCTCTGCCCCGGTGAAAAATGACCCTCGCTCTATGATGACGCCATCCTGATTTCATAAATGCTTTTAATATTTCCAGATATTTTCGTAAATTGGTTAAATGTTGCAAAATCAATAACTAATTTTTAAGTCATAAAAATATGAATAATATATCAAAATATTCAGAAAAATGAGATCTACACTTTAGCATGAAAATCATGCATTGTTCAACAACTTTAAATGGAGAACAAAGTGAACCCTCGCAGGTGACTCAGAGGTTCCCCCTGTTCTAGGGTTTGCACCCCTCGGATCCGATTTAAAATGGCCAAGCATGCCTTTGTGATGAGGGGTAACCTCGGCAATGCCCATGGTAATGGACTTGGGGTTTCGTGGAAAAGAGAACACTAGGGATTTCGTCAGATGTTTAGGGAAACAATGGAATCAAAGTCGCCTGAATATTGAGTAATCGCACTATTACAAGTTGTCCTCTAGATTTCGGTACCATCTCTTGGCCTTCTCCCGTCCTATATATAATAGGCCGGGTCTCAAAGTTTATACGGATAGGTTTCATACACGGATAATTACAATACCAACACAATGTTGGTTCATAGTCTCTTTCCAAATACAATCAAAGTCTTTGTCGATTGCTTCCTTGAGCTATCATCTGAAACCTTCATGGGCCATGAGCCTTTTACCCAATATAGGGTATCAAATCATAGAAATCTGAGTAATCATACCCATGTCAGTAGCCCCCGAGACTCTACTTGAACCGCAGTTTTAGGTTGAGTCTCAAAGTTTTCTTTTTTCCTTCTTTGCTTTTCATTTTTGCTCCTTGATTTTATTTTTTGTAGGGATTTTGGTACAACGAGTCTGATGCTTCCGACGGATCGGGAATCAGTTAATTGCTCCTGGGCAAAAACAAGGTTGTCCTACATCAAATTCAAGTCCCCAGGCTTGAATCCGGAATTTTCCACTGGCGTAATTCAGTTCGAGCCGCTCAGGTCTTAACGAATACTGAATTCCAGTTTTCTATTTTTATCGGGTACCCAACGCGTCCGTCGGGATTTTTCATCGTATCGTTGATATGGATATTTTACTGGCAGAGCGCATTCTTGTGTGATTAGGAGGCCACACAGAACGAATCCTAGGGTCTTACCTTCATGTTTCTGAACATGGCATTCGGATTTTTATCGCGTCGGGTGCGATCCGAGAGTTTTTTGACTTGTAGCAGCTAAATATATTTTTGTTTTTTGCAATTACTCCCGATAGGAGTATCTGTCGATGAATGTTTCCTTTGTCTTTCTTTATCAGGTACGCGCCAGTGCTCGTGATAGGAGTAGCCCCCGAGGCTATGTTTGGATATATGTATCAAAACATAGGCTCGAAAACTTAAGTTTATGGCGCCAGTACTTCTCTAATTTTTATCGGGTGCACGACCAGTGCTCTGGATAGGAGTAGCCCCCGAGGCTACAGTCGTAATATTGTATATTCGATTGTAGTCTCAGATCTTTTCCTTGGAGGAATTTACTTCGACTCCGATATTTTTTTCGGGTCATATTTTTTATGGTAAGCCACAATTTCTGCAACGCCTCCGCTGTGACGTCAGTGATGACGTATCATATGCCGTTGATTTTCAGAAGAACACGCCTTGATGGGACGTGTCGAACGTGGGGCCATGTAGAAGTAATGATGACGCGTGGAGATTTTTGACTGCATGTCCCCTCTCCGCGTGAAAATCGAGACGTCACGCGCTGTCCTGCGTTTTTACTGCAGCCATAACTTCCTTAACTTTTTTCCTTTACGGAATCCTTGTAACACGTGTCACCATCGTGCGATCTTCTGTCAGTTTGATTTTGCAACAAATGGTTCGGACCTCACGTCTTTGCTCTTTATAAGGGAGAGGAGATGTGTTTTACTTTTTTAACTCACCTCCCTCTGCTTCATCTTCTTCCTTGCGCCTTTGCCCCCTTGTGATCTCCTATTCTACGCTCGTGTTCCTCTTTCGCCGCCATGGGCAAAAGCAAAGCTGGAACTTCTGTTACCGCTATGAAGGACACCAGGAAGGGGGCCATCGGATGGACTCCCACCATGTGCACGATGCGGGAACTCTGTGAGGCACGAAACTCTGGCCATCTAACGGAGGGTTCCTTCAAGCTTCCTGGAGACGAGGCTGCTCCCATCCCCGAGCCTGGTTGGAGGGTAATGTTCCTCTCTTTCCTCTTCTATGGTCTTTCTCTTCCTGTCCACAAATTTCTTCGTGGCCTTTTGTTTGTTTATGTCATGCAGCTGTATCAGCTCACGCCCAACTCCATTCTCCACGTCGCTTGTTTCATCACTCTCTGTGAGTGTTTCCTTGGTATTGATCCCCATTGGGGCCTTTGGAAGCATTTCTTCTATGTTCGTCGTAACGCCACTGACACTATTGTCCATGACGATGGTGGCGCCATTTTCTCTGTCCGGTCCGATGTTGATTACTTGGACTTCAAAATCACTGATTCTATCCAAGGTTGGAAGTCCAAGTGGTTTTATGTCAAGGATCAACCAATTGAAGGCCAATCTTTTGGGTTAGCCCCATTTGATCCTAAGATAACCTGCCGCAAACTTGACTCCTGGGATCAGCATCCTTCTGCCAAAGAAATGGCGGAAATCTAGCCCTATGTCGATTGTATTTCAAAGCTGTGGCATGAGGTTGGCAAGGAATTATTGGGTCTCCAGGTCCTGGCATACTTTTTGCAGATTCGCGTCCAGCCGCTTCAAGCCCGGCTTTCTGGCATGTGGGTATACATCGGGAGGAAAGACCCGATGAGGATTTTCTCGGAAGACCTTACCCTCAAGGTGTATGAGAAAAGGGTTTGTAGCTTCACCACTTTGACAAAGAAAAGCCCGGTTCCTTCAACCTCTCTTGTGGAGCCTTTTGGCAAGAAAAACCGGCTCCCCGAGGTAAATTTCCTTTGCCTTCACCTTTTCCTTTCTTCTATTTCTAGATGCACTTTTACTCTTTCAATGACTAGCTTTTTTTCCATGTCTTCTTCTTTTGTAGGAATTTGATCATTTGAGATCACTTCCTCCACCTAGAAGTTATGAGCCCCCTGTCCATCCTCCCGCATCTGACGATCTCCCTATGACTAGGACTCCCGCGGATGAGGATGTGGAGTTCTCTGCATCTGTATCTTCTTCGAAGAAGCAATCTCTTCCTTCGGCTGGTTCTGGAGATTTTCACGTGGAGCATGCTGGCGAAAAGAGGAAGCGCCCTTAAGTTGTGGAAAGGGTCGAAGACTCGGATGACTCGACTGCTTCCAAGACTTTCGATGTTGCTCCAATCGCGGCTGCTCCCGCCCAGATGAATTTGTTCCGCCTTGCACAGGATGTGTCTTCGTAAGTATTTGACTGCTTCTTTTACTGTTTTACCAGGTAGTTCCACTGCTGATGCTTATTCCAATTGTGTTCTTCTTTTGAAGTGATGATGAAGATCCTCCCGCATCTCCTCTTCGCACATTTGTGGGCTGCTCTGCAAAGAAATCTCCTCCACCATCGGCGGAGCCGAAGGAAAAGCTCCTGTCTTCTGTGGAGAAGATCATACAAAAATATGCTGCCACTTCATTCAAGACGCCGCCACAAAAAAGGAAGAAAATAGCGGGTACAGGGGTGGTGATATCAGAGAAGCCTATTGATGTGGATATGAAAGATGTAAGTCACTTTAGAATTTTTCTGTTGATAGCCTTCTTTATTTTGTCCTAATATCCTTTGTTGTGATGTTCTTATTCAGCCTTTGATGTGCGAGATGGTCGACATGTCCTCTCAATTTATAAAAATTCGCAACGAAGCAGAAGAAATGAAGGGTATGTCTTGTTCATCTGCAGGATTTCTTTGTGAATGTTTCTTTCTGAGTTTTCATGATCCCTTTATGCAGCGATAGCCAAAGAATCCAAAGTTATTCGGGACCAGGCGATGAAGCGTGCCGAAGATCTGGAGGCCAAGTTGGGGGTCGCTGAGGAGGCTTTGGAGGAGGCCAGGCAGAAAGTGAAAGGTGATGCCGAAGAATTGGCCAAACAAACCACTATTCGAGATGAGAATCTTGGACAGCGCCTGGAGGCCCTGAATGAATCTTTGACCCGTAAGTTTTTGTCTTGTGTGGCTTTACTGTATTTCCTTCCTTCTGTCATCAATATTTTCCCATGTTTTCCTTTTCTACAGAGTTGACTGGCTAGAACTTGGCGCTGCACGAGGGCAAGAGGGTTGACCCCTTGTCAGATTATGTTAGCACCTTGGAGGTTAACAGCGTTCGTGGGCGGAACCTTCTTGTTCGCTCCCGCGTGCCTTCAAAAGCCTTCATGCCAAAGTATTCCCAACCAAGGAGGTGTCGAACAACTTGAACAATCTCATCACCATCTTTGGCGCCAATCCCAGCCCCCTTGTTGGTTATAGCTTGACGCAGTCGAAGAGTGGTGTCGAAACTTCGATGGCACTGGCGATGGCGCATGACGAGAAGGTCGACTGGGAGAAGGTTAGCTCCTCTGACCCAGTAACCTCCATTGGCCAATAAATTGACTTGAAGCCTCATATTAAGAGGGTCAGGAAATACTCTCGGTTGCTTTTCGGCCTAATCTCTGGCTCGGAGAAACCAACTGCCCCTTCTTCGACGGTCGATCCTTCTTCGGCTACTCCTGCCGCCCCCGTAGCTAATGTCCCTTCTGCTAGTGCTACTCTGTCGTTGAAAAAGAAGGCTTCGTAGGATTTGTTTTGTAATCTTTATCGTGTCCCCCTTGCTGTTATTGTAATGAACCTTGAATTTATCTAGCTTCCCCTTGCTTCTTTATACAAGAAGGCAACTTTTGAATATATGTGTATGAGCTTACTTTTGTATGCTGAACGTTTCATATATTTTTGTCTTGCCAGATTTTGAAGGATTCTTCGGCTCATCTGGATCCGCGCAACTGTCGGATGTTGTTCCGTCTTCCTCTATAGTAGGTGCGACCAGTACCGCCATCGTGCGTACGGTGGACCCACCGTTGTATGCTAAAAAAATAGAACATGTGAAAAAATTTAAAGAAAACATCAGGTTGTTCAATCGATGGTAGATGTTTTCGAATGGAAAACACGCCAGGCCCTCAACCGCGAGGCTTTTTTCTTGGAAGAAATCTCCAGGGCAAGCGAAAATCTGCTGTGTAAGTATTTTTCCTTTTTCCTCGGTTGCTTTTTCTGGTTTGCAGGAAATTGATATTGGCTTCCCGTCTTGTAGGCATTTGATTGTGAGAGAGGAAGGAAACCCAACATCTGCACAACCGAATGCATGCTCTTGTGTCTTCCCCCCGAAATTCTGAAATGGATTTTTCGACTGATCATCGTCGTGCCCATACTGTGGTGTTGCTTCAGGATCACCTTTCGGAGTTGGAGCAATTTGTCGAGTTCTACTGCAGATCTTTGGCCATTGTATACAATGCCATGTTTCCTCAGCCTCAGACCTTGGTGGAGTGGGTTGTGAAGTTTTGACAAGGTGAAAGGATTCATCATTTCGTGAAGCTTCAGCTTGTGGCAGGTGCCAAGCTTGCACTCTCGTGGGTGCATGCTCATCACCCGACATTAGATCTGGATGTTATATCTTCGGTCTGCCTCCCCCTTTTGATGGCGACCTTGTTTGTATGGCGCCTCATTATGCCGCCTCTCGTAGACATACCATTAGGATTGTGCGGAGATGCTTAGAAGCAGACGAAGAATTTATTGTTAATTTTGAGATCTGACTACTTGCTTGTGCAGCCTTGTACGTCATGGACTAAATATTGTATAGATATTTATCAAAAAGGTCGTATGTTTTGTACGAGATTTTGATTGTATGTTATCTTGTTTGAGGACCCGATGAACTAATGTTCATTCGTCATAGAAGTTTGTATATCGTGGAATACTTTCTTTAATTATTGATAAGCATGGATGGAAGTACATTGCGAGGGCGTGATCGCCTGGCCGTTGGCCTTTTATAAAGTACATCTAAGCGAAGATTTTCTTTAGGAACTTCGGCTTCTGTTCTTGGGGTTCTTCATCATGCTCCACGTCATGGTGCTCTCGTCTTGTCAGTCAGTGGTTTTTCCTATGTGGGACCTTTATTGGAGGCCGCATAGGTTACTTTTGCGAGACCGTTGCGTGATTGCTCTTTCGATGTTTTCTTTTTCCGGGTGTGCCCTTCGTGTATTGACTCCTCATATGCTATTTTCAGCTGTCCAAGTCCTTCCTCCATACCGAAAGATTCCAAGATTTTGTTGAATTCCTTATCGCAGGTGTCCACGCGACTGAAGCTTCCTTTGACTATTATGACCCCATTGGGGGCTGACATTTTTTGCACTAGATATACATAGTGAGGTACTGCCATGAACCTAGCAAAAGCTGGTTGTCCCAGGATCGCGTGGTATTGAGATGGCCAATCCATGACTTCAAATTCTAGCTTTTCACATTTGAAGTTATTCTTTGACCCGAAGAGTACGTCGAGATGGACTTTACACAATGGAATTTTGGCTTTTCCTGGAACTATCCTGTGGAAAGTCATGTCTGTAGATACTAGATTTGTCGTCAACAAATTCATGGCCCGTAGAGTTTTGGCGTAAATCAAGTTTATGCTTCTTCCTGCATCCAAGAAAACCTTGCTCATATCGAACCCCGCCGATTTGCGCTTCAACTATTAGTGCCGACTGGCCTGGTTGGGGAATCCGCAATGGATGATCAGCTCCGCTGAAGGTAATTTCTTGTTCTGACCAATGGAGATACTCCGGTGTAGGAGGTGGCTTTGTTACTGCCATGTTTACTTGCCTAGTAATCAGCTTCTGTGTTCTGTTAGAGGGTGGTCCCATCTGGATCATTGACATTGCTCCTTTTGACCTGCAATATTCATTGTCTTGGTGCGTTGTACTTTGCGGCTGCCCTGCTGGCAGATGCCCCTATGGTGGTGGTGGCGCGCCGATGTCCAAAGCGCCAGGTGCGGTAGCGTAGCCTCGGTTTGCTGCTTCCGCTGCCCTTGCGTTGCATAGTTCTTGCATTTTCAAGAATGTCCGGCGGTCCTTTAAGAGATGATTTGATAAACTTTTCCCTGTTGAGTCGACATAGTAGTGCATATTGTAGGGTCCTTCCAACATTTGTCCTGCTGACATAGGTGGGTCTCGATTCGTCGGCTGGTATCGTTGCTACGAATGGCTTCCATCGATGTTGTCCCTATTGTCGTGGTACCTGCTGTTGTAATCGTCACTTCGTCAGTTGTCCCCTCCAGAGAAACTTGCTGCAGCGTAACTTGGTGTACGGTATACATCATTGGTTCGTCGTCTCCGGTCATTATTGCACCTGTCTCTGTCGTCTTCGGGTGAGCGGGCTCTTTTGTTGTGTACTGCATCCTCTCCATCAGCCGATCGATTGGCTATGTCCATCAGCTGCACAATTGTCTTTGTCTTGATCCATCCTAGTTCTTCAATGAACTCCTGCCGACAAAGTCCATTGTTGAAGGCGTCGATTGGCCTTTCGTCGGATATGGCTTTAGCTGAATTTATTATGATGTTCCACCGTTAGACGAAAACCCGTATTGATTCTCCCAGTTTTTTCTTGCAGGCCCACAATTGTTCCAAAGACGTGGGTCACTTGAATGTGGACTAGAAATTCCTGAAAAACTTGTCCTGAAGATCGTTCCAGCCGCGGACAGAATCTTTGGGTAGTGGTTTTAGCCAGAATCATGCCGCACCAGTTAGGTACAGCTGCAAGCTTTTCATTCTTGTAGCTTTGGATCCTCCTTGTAGTCTGAAGGTTGCCAGATAATCTGTCAGCCATGGTTCAGGTTGTTGGAGGCCATCGTACTTTTGGCGATCTTGAGGTAACTTAAAATCTTTTGGTACCGGAGTCTTGCGAACCCGTCGGGTAAAGCAACTAGCTCCGCATAGTTCTTGCTCTTCCTCGCTTTCACTGTCATGGTATCTTTGGGTGTTGTGTTCTTCTCTGGATTGGTCTATCCGTTGCTGGGTGATGTCGTTTCTTGCATCGTTTTGCTGTTATGATTCTGAAAAGTGAACCCGATGTGGCAATCGTGATCGTCGGGTATGACCTCCGTGCCGAGGGCTACTGCGAGAACGTGGGGATCTGTCGGGTTGCCACATGATTCCATTATCTACTTGCACGAGAGATTCTCCTAACATGTCGAGATTCATTAGGGAGGAGTGGTGAAGATCCGCGCGAGGATCATCGGGTGCAGGCTGTGTTGTAATTAGATATGTTTGTGCGGCCCCAATGGCTGCCTGAGCTATTTTTTCCTTGATATTTCTAGCTTGGTTTATGGACATGAATGACAGATCAAGGTCTCGGATTATTCTGCTCCTTTCTTCTTCGGGGATGTCCGGCAACCTAGATGCTCCTCTCCTTGGCGATGCTCCTCCTATTATGCTCATTGATCGTCGGGTGGAGCTTAACTGCGCTCGTCATAGGGTAGATTCATCGGCTACCTTTTTCCTTTCGTCGAGTTGCCTCTGCATCCTGAGTAGGTCTCTCTTTTTCCGATGAAGCAGATACTAGTATGCTAATAGATCTTCGTGAGTAGCATCCGTTGTCATTGGAACCGCACCTGAAATTGCTGCTCTTGCTTTCTCCCATGCACTGACTGGTAAGCTGAGAGTTTGCCTCTCGCCTCCGCGCGATTGTTCTTCTCCTGATTTACACGGTTGACTATTGGGTCTCCCATGTTTCCTTGGCTTCCTTCATTGTCATGACTTCCTGCATTAGGATTGAAAGAATATCATCGGGATTAAAAATTGGGTTACCGTTGGAGTCTTGCTAGATCGTGGCATCTCAGATGATCATGCATACTTGGTGTTGAGTGACATATGGACTGGTGACATCATTGTTTGCGTCGATGGAGACACTGTCGGATCAGCCGGTGAGGTCCATCAGTTTTTGTTCTGGATATATTTCTGCTATCCGAATTCCAAAGTCAATGTTTTCGCTGCTTTCTTCGGGTCCCAAATTTACTGGGCTTGCTTCACGTGGTGGGGTGGACTGTGGATCTGATCCGAAGGAGAGATTGTCGTAAAGACCATCAAGGTCCTCCAGATCCATCTCGATTTGCTCGCTTTTGTCGCCTGCTTCAATCTACGCTGTGACTTTCATGGAGGATCTGACGGAAGATAATGGTACCTCCATAGGCATAGATTTTTCCGCCGATGGCTCTGATGCGATCAGGGCCGAAGGGTGTGATTCTTGCGGGTCATCTACTTGCAAGTCGAAACCTCCGATGATCAGATCGGATCTGCTGTTGAAATCGGTGGGTACCAATACAGGGGTGGGCAGGTGTGGATCTGCTTTCTTCGAGTTGATGCTTGGTGGAGAGCGGTCTGCCGAATCCGTGGTTCCAGCGTTCAGGTTTACCACAAACGGCGCCAATTGATGAGGGGAAACCTCGGCAATGCCCATGGTAATGGACTTGGGGTTTCACGGAAAAGAGAATGCTGGGGATTTTGTCAGATGTTCAGGGAAACAATGGAATCAAAGTCGCCTGAATATTGAGTAATCGCACTATTACAAGTTGTCCTCTATATTTCGGTACCCTCGCTTGGGCTTCTCCCATCCTATATATAATAGGCCGGGCCTCAAAGCTGTATGCGGATAGGTTTCATACACGCATAATTACAATACCAACACAATGTCGGTTCATAGTCTCTTTCCTAATACGCTGCTTCCTTGGGATATGATTTGAAACCTTCATGGGTCGTGAGCCTTTTACCCAATATAGGGTATTGAATCATAGTCGTCCGAGTAATCATACCCATGTCACTTAGGGTTTCATTTCAATACAATTTAACTTGTCATATCATCATCCTTGCTTTATCATTGCATCGAGGCCATGTGTGGATTGTTTCCCTTGCTTTCCGGTATTTGGTTCTTCCTGGTAGAATATGATATCGAGATAAAGATTGAAGACCGAGATCAACACCATCGAAGATAGAAGAATAATACTGGACCAACTATAACAAAGTCAAGTACCAGATGCCCAAAGCTCTGCTTATTAGTTATCAACAGGGAAAGGAAATCATAATGATGGCCCAAAATATATCGAGCTCGTTGGGGAACCCCAAGAGGAAGGTATGATGAGCACAGCAGCAAGTTTTCCCTCAGTAAGAAACCAAGGTTTAATCGAACCAGTAGGAGCAAGGAAACACCCCAAAGGTGTAGCTAACTGAATGTTGGTAGGGCGCACTACCGATGCTAGTAGCAACATGGAGACCTGCAAAACACAACCACAGAACTTTTCCCCCAACATGCGATGAGGTTGTCAATCTCACCGGTTTTGCTGAAAACAAAGGATTAAACATATCGAATGGAAGGAAGTAATAGTTTGTAGAAAGTAAACACAAAGCAGTAAACAGTTTGTAGATTGTATGTAAAAGAATGGACCGGGGTCCATAGTTCACTAGAGGTGGCTCTCCTTAAGAAAGATAACAGGTTGGGTGAACAAATTACAGTGGGACAATTGACAAACATCCAGAAAGCATAAAAGCATATACTAATCATCTTGACTCCTTTGGAACTTGATTGGGCATTACAAAATTATACATAGACCGCCATCCAACTACATATATGACTAATAATCCACCTTCAGGTTATCATCCGAACCCCCTCCAGTATTAAGTTGCAAGCAATAGATTATTACTTTATGAATTGCGTGTAATGTAAACAATATGATTGTTCTATGAACAAAGGATTGTTGTTTTCTCCCTAGTAGCAACAGCACATCTAGTACCTTAGAGATTTCTATCACTTCCCCAGATTACCAGAGGCATGAACCCACTATCGAGCATAAATACTAACTCTTGGAGTTGCTAGCATCTACTTGGCCAAGATAGCTACTAACAACAGAAAGCATGCAAGATCACAAATAACAAAGACATGATAGAATCAATAATCAATCTGAAATAGCATCTCAATATCCATCGGATCCCCGCAAACACATCATGCAGAATTACAAATAGATGATCTTGATCATGAACGGAGCTCACAAGATCTAAACATGAAAGCACAAAGGAGGAGAACCAGCCATCTAGCTACTACATGGACCCGTAGTCCAGAGATGAACTACTCACGCATCACACCGGAGGCTTGCATGATGATGAAGAAGGCCTCCAGGGTGAATTCCCCTCTCCGGAAGGTGCCGGGAAGAGCTTCAGATCCCTCCCGATCTAGGGATGGAGATGGCGGCGGCTAAAGAATCTTTCGTGGATTTTTGATCCGGTATTTAGGGTTTTGGTCCCGAGGGTAATATATAGGCGGAAGGAGAGGTCGAGGGGGTGCTGGGGTCGGCCAGACCACCCCCTGGCGCGGGCTAGGCCTGGTCGTGCGGCCAGGTAGTGTGGCCGCCCCCAGCCCTTCTCCGTCTCATATTTTGGCTTTAGATGTCTTCCGGAAAAATAGGCACTTTGGCTCTTGTCCCGTCCAATTCCGAGAATATTCATTTTCTGACTTTCCTGGAACCAAAAACAGCAGAAAACAGGCAGCTGGCACTATGGCTCTTGTTAATAGGTTAGTCCAATAAATCATATGAAAAGTACTCCAAAGTGTGGACAAAACACAAGAAAGTAGATAAAACCAAACATGGAACATCAAAATTATAGATACATTTACAATGTATCAACATCCCCAAGCTTAACTCCTGCTCGTCCTCGAGTAGGTAAGTGATAAAAAGAAAGAATAATTTTTGAGGTGACATGCACCATCAAAGACTTGATCAAAGTATTTGTAAAAAATTTAAAGTTGGGATCAAAGTACTTTAATCATAACATGAAAGACAAGGTTCTAGCAATAAGACAAAGAAACTATGATGCAACATGAAAAGACACAAACAAAAGATTCATGAATAACAATGCTTTGCAAGACGTTTGTTTGTTTCACATAAAGAAAACATAGCATAATAGTATTCAGCTTGTCCCTCATAGAGTAGCAAATATAAATGCATAGGACACCTTCAAAGTTTACAAGAGTGACTAGATACAAATAGTTTAAAACAAGCAATGTCAAGTTATGCATCAATCAACAAGTCTTGGGACAATGGACATAGAACTAAGAATGGCCACTGTGCTCTCAAAGTAGGTGCATAAAGGTAGAAGGTGGAGACTCAATATATAAGTGGAAGAAAGGCCTTCATAGAAGGAAGCAGAGATTCAAGTCTCATAAAGAGCTTCCAAAAATTATGGTACTTATAGCTTTCAGCTCTCATTGCCCCTATCATAAGCATCTTGAAGGTGATTAAGGTTAAAGTGACACAACTAAGAGGATATGCTTGACAAGTTATAAACCGAAATCTCATGCCCCTTACTTACGAAGACCGAACCTCGTGCTACTCAACTTTAGTCACAAGTAAGATCTTGTCATTGTAAATACATATGTGTCATAAAGAACCGCCAACAGGGTACCCCTTGCACATGATACATGATGGGGATATGCCGAAGGGGGTATGCCCAGCAGATGGACAAGGGCGTTCATTGGTGAAAAGGCCCAAAAGATGGTGACTGGACTACGAAGGAAGGAAAGGCCCAGCGACTGGCGACTAGAAGACCAGGAGCGTAACAGAAGCCCAGTCGGACTAGGTCAAAGCCTCCGGATCCTTATCTTGTTCGGTGATAACTTGTAAACCCTAGCGAGGTGCCTCGTATATAAACCTCCCTAGGGTATCCTAGAGACTTATCCATCATACACCCCCTCAAGCGACTCGCTTCCTAGCCGCCAAGCTCGCCACCCTTGTAACTCGCTCTCCAATAATCTAATCTAGCAGGACTAGGTCTTTACCCTCCGGGGGGCCGAACCTGGGTAAACCCATGTGCATTCGCCCCCATCTCGCACTGCAGATGGCCGCCAACTCTTCCTCACGAAACACTCAATCGCTGCCAATGGTAGCGACTGCCGTGGCCATCTCCATGACAGTGGCGCCCACCGTGGGGCATAGAGGGACTGGCCTGAGTTCTGCGGTGAGACCCTACTCGCCGATCGATCGACCGCTTGCCACCGGTCGCATGATCGCCATCGGCGGGATCTTACAGATCCTGCCCAACAGCTACATCCCAGCGTCACGTCCGGTCACTCACGGCGCGGTGATGCTGTCGGCTCCATCAACCTCTTCGTCGGCTTCACCGACGCGATCGACCTAGCTGCAATGGTGATCATCGGCAGGTCACCGCCACACCACGATCTACTTTCGAAGGAGCGGGTCCGGTCCATTAGGAGCCTCGTCACCGAGTACGACTCGGCCGCCAGCGACGCGGTCGAGACTAACGCCGCCACCAACGACGACGCTGACTCCACGACCCCTGCATCGGTCGACGGATCCATCACCGCCGCATCACGGGAGGACTTCATCACGCGAGTCTCCAACCCCAAGGACTTCGAGGACCCCTCCATCCTGGGGATCTTCGAGTCCGATTCCGGCTCGGAGTCCCTCGCGGATTTTCGTGCCAGATCCAATCGCTTCAATGCGATCTACATGGCGGGCAACACAGCCGCCCCGCCAGATCTGTTCACCACGCTGATCCTATCGACTGCGACGGCCACGGAGGTGGAGCAAGCCCGCCTGTGGCTCGCAGAGGCGCAACGCAACAAACTCGCGAAGCGTGAGAAATACTGCCTCGAACGAGAGACGGCGCGGGAGCTGTCGCTCTATCACCAGCGCCGCATCAGGACCCGCCTGAACTCCGACTTCTAGGGCTGCGTCCTGAACTTCAACGACGAAAGCGACCCCGCGTGCACCGCCGAGCACGAATACTACGAGAACGCGCCACCAGGCGGGAGCAACCCCGCGTGACCACCTCCTGGCGCACCGGCGACCGGGGCCCCTCCACCACACATGGGCCGCACGCCCCCACCGAACCAACCGTGGATCATCATCTCGCCTCAAGCCCGTGACGCCAACAGGGTACCATTATACACCACCCCGATGGACAACGTCATCGTGGTTGACGCCGTGATCGCCAACCTTGACATCCAAGGCGATGGCGCGCTACAGATCCAGTACGCCAAGGCCCTACTCGTCAGGGCCGTCGAGCAATAAGCCGCGGGAATCGACCCGTGGGGGCGGATGTACTCCCGCTCATCAGCAAGGAGTGCGGCATCAAGCGGCCACCCCATCATGGCCAACGCATTAGTTTGCCCACCACCCCAGCCCCTGGCGAACCAACCACGGGCCGCCAATCCCGTGCTGTCAACCAACGAGCCGTGACCGGCGAACAACACGAGTGTTGCCAACGGGCAGCCCCTCGAAGCCCGAACGAACATCATCAACAACTACGTGTGGCGGTCGTGCAAGCCCAACGACCTGCAGCACACCCTTACCAACCGCGGCGACCCAGAACCAAGAGGCTCGCTCAGTCGAGTCGTGCTGCAATGCTTCGGACCCATGATTCGTGGGGAAAAATATCCCGCCAACTTCAAGGCCCCCAAGGAGATCGAGAAGTATGACCCGACGTATGACCCTGCTGTTTGGCTGGACACATACCTCATGGCAATGGTAATCGCAGGCCACAGTGACCTGCTCGCCGCTCGCTACCTCCCCCTGATGATGGAGGGTGCGACCCAGCAGTGGATTAATACGCTCCCTGCCGACAGCATCGACTCCTGGGAAGAAATGCGGGACGCCTTCGTCAGGCACTTCGAGGGCTCCTACACCCACGCCACCACCATAGAGGACCTGGAGCGATGCATCCAGGGACAACGCGAGTCGACTCGCCGCTGGATCCAAAGATGGCAAGAACTATGGATAAACGCCTCCGGCATCCACCTAGACACGACGATACACTGCTTCAAGAACGTGTGCCGGTACGAACCCCTGGTCGCCAAGATCAAGAGGGTCTACCGGATGCTCGACAACATCCCCGACCTCCTCGAGAACGCCAAGCGCTATGTGGAGGAGGACCCCAACCAAGACTCCGACGGCGAGTCGGGAGGAAGACGCCGCACTAGCATCCACGACAGCGGGCGCCTACGCGACATGCGCGACAGCAACACCCGCATCACTGGCAAGCGCCGCACGGACGGGCAAGTCGACTTCGTCGCCAATGCCGGCTACGGCCAGCGCGACTCCAAGAACTACCGCCGCAATGGAGGAAACTACCGTGATAGCGGGAACTACCGCGCCAACATCACGAGGAGGCCGAAATTCGACCCCGCCGCCCTGCTCAATCATCCCTGCATCTACCACAGCAGGGAGGGAAAACCCGCCACCCACACCACCGCGATTGCCACTCTCTCAAAGAGATTGAGAAGGCGAGACGAGCAAGGGAGGACCCCAACAACAACCAACCTCGGGACAATGGGAATGGCGGCGGCTTCGGCACCGCCGTTGGCTCGCTACATAACTTCACCGGACTCGGCACCAAGCGCGAGAAGAAGGTGATCGCCCGCGCGGTCGCCTGACACAAGTCGACATCCCTCGCTTCCTAAACTGGTCCGAGCAGAGCATCACCTGGAGTTGCCAGGACCATGCGCCATGGATCGAATACCCAGGGAGAGTCGCCCTGGTAGTCAGGCCCAAGGTGGCCGACTACTGGCTGCCCAAGACGCTAATGGATAGCGGGAGCTCCATCAACATCTTGTACCTCGCAAAAGGCTCCAACTCCCAGAAGAAGCCATTGAGCCAACACTGACGACCTTCCATGGCATCGTCCCTGGTCAGAAGGCATACCCGATCGGAAAAGTGACGCTGCCAGTCACCTTCGGCACTCCAGCAAACTACCGCACGGAGAGGATCGTGTTCGAGCTGGTGAACTTCTGCAGCCCCTACCACTGCGTCCTGGGCCGCCAGGCATTCGCAAAGTTTATGGCGACCCCACACTACGCCTACAACATGATGAAGCTCCCCGGGCCAAGCGGCATCATCACCATCCATGGCGACCCCGATATGGCCGTGGAATGCAAGGACAAGGGCGCCGAGCTCGTTGACGCCGTCATCGCCATGGATACCGACCACACGGAGGAGCTCGTGAAATACGCGGGCAACATCAACAAGAACGACCCCACCATCCTAAAGAAACCAACCGCCGCGAACTCCACGTTCGAGGCAACCACGCAAACCCGCACCGTCGAGCTCGTCCCAAGCGACTTCAGCCAGACGGTTACTATTGGGGCGCACATGAGCCCCGCATAGGAAAGAACCCTCATCGGGTTCCTCCGTGAGAACCGCGACATCTTCACATGGAAGCCATCTGACATGCCAGGTGTCCCGAGGGAACTCGCTGAGCACAAACTCAATGCCGACCCCAAAGTGCGACCAGTAAAGCAGTCTCTATGGCCCTTCAATGTAGAGCGCCGGCGAGCAATCGCCGAAGAAGTTCAGCGCCTGCTAGCCGCAGGCTTCATCCGTCCAATCAAGTACTCCAAGTGGCTGGCAAACCCAGTCCTGGTTCTCAAAAAGAACAACACCTGGAGAATGTGCATCGACTACACCAACCTCAACAGCGCCTGCCCAAAGGAGGAGTTCGTCCTACCGCGTATCGATCAGATCATCGACTCGACCGCGGGATCGGAGTCGCTGTGCTTTCTTGATGCTTACTCTGGTTATAACCAGATCAAGATGGCAGTCGAGGACGAGGGGAAGACGGCGTTCATTACGCCATTCGGCACATTCTGCAAACATAGTCGGCCTCAAGAACGCAGGCGCCACATACCAGAGGTGCATGCAGGAGTGTCTAGCGAGCCAAATTGGCTGCAACATCCACGTCTACATGGACGACATGGTGGTAAAATCTACCCGCCAGGACGACCTGCTCGCCGACCTAGCCGAAACCTTCGCAAACTTGCGGAGGTACAACATCAAGCTGAACCCCGGAAAATGCACCTTCGGCGTCCCCACCGGACAACTCTTGGGTTATGTAGTCTCCAAGCGAGGCATCGAAGCCAGCCCCACCAAGATCGACACCATCGCACGACTCGGGAAACCCGAGTGCCTGCGCGACGTCTAGAAGTTGGCAGGGCGAGTCGCGGCCCTCAATCGCTTCATCCCCCGACTAGGAGAGAAGGCAATGCCCCTCTACCGCCTGATGCGCAAGAACCCCACGTTCCAATGGGACGCGGAGGCCGACGACACACTCAAAGTGCTCAAAGAAGTGCTACTCGTGGCACCACTACTCGCTGCACCACTCGACAAAGACCCAATGCTCGTTTACGTCGCGGCCTCTACTCGAGTCGTCAGCGCCATGATGGTCGTCAAACGACCAGAAGAGGGCAAGGAGCACCCCATACAACACCCCGTCTACTACATCAGCGAAGTCCTAATGGACTCATGACAGCGCTACCCGTAATACCAGAAACTGGTGTACGCGGTATTCAGAGCACAGCGGCGACTCCCACACTACTTCCAGGAGCACCCAATCACGGTGGTCTCCTCCGCGCCCCTGCAGGACATCATATGCAATCGCGAGGCGACCGAGCGAGTCGCCAAGTGGGCCGTCGAAATCGGCGTCCACAAACTCAAATACGAGCCTCGCAAAGCGATCAAGTCACAAGCCCTGGCTGATTTCCTTGCAGACTGGGAAGAAGCACAGCAGCCGGAGAAGCTCCCGTACCTCCACTACTGGTCGCTCCATTTTGACGGCTCCAAGAACGCCGACGGCGTAGGGGCTGGGGTCATCCTGACCTCTCCCAAAGAGACAAGCTCTGCTACGTGCTCCACTTCAACTTCAAGCCCTGCACCAACAACATAGCAGAATATGAGGCCCTCCTTCACGGCATGAGAGCCGCTAAGGAGATGAACGTCAACCGCCTATGATGCTATGGCGACTCTGATCTAGTCGTCGGCCAAGTCGCGGGGACGTGCAACGCCGTCGCCCCAACAATGATCGCATACCGCCAAGCCGTCGACCAGTTGGGGGGCCACTTCGACGGCTACTCCGTCGAGTGGATCGACAGGCGCAAAAATGAGGAGGCAGACGCCCTCTCCCGCATCGGATCGACCCGACAAGCGCCACCAGTAGGCGTCTTCCTCAACATCATTCACAAACCATCGGTCAGCCCACCAAAAGAGATTGACGTCGGGATCCCACTGCAACCAGAACCGGCCTTAGTTGCCATGGTTGTGGAACCTAGCGACTGGACAGCACCATATGTCGCCTTCCTGGAACACAAACTCCTACCGAGCAATGAGACAGATGCGCGAATGATCGTGCGCCGCTGCAAATCCTTCGTCATCATCAACGGCGAGCTCCACAAGCGCAGCGTGACCGGCGTGTTCCAACGCTGCGTACAGCCAGAAGAAGGCCGCAAGATCCTGCAGGACATTCAAGCCAGCGACTGCGGCCATCACGCCGGCGCCAAGTCGCTAGTCGCCAAGGCCATGCGGCACGGTTTCTACTGGCTCACCGCACACGCCGATGCCACCAACATCGTCCAACGATGCGTCGGGTTCCAGAAGTACGCCAACCAGATGCACGTCCCTGGCTTGGCACTCAAGACCATCCCTATCACGTGGCCATTCGTCGTATGGGGCATGGACATGGTAGGCCCGTTCAAGAAGGCCCCGTCTGGCTTCACTCACCTCCTGGTCGCCGTCGACAAGTTCACCAAATGGGTCGAGGCCAGGCCGGTAAAAAAGTGCGATGGCTAGACGGCCACCAAGTTCCTACGCGAACTCATCTACCGGTATGGCTACCCGCACAACATCATAACAGACAACGGCACCAACTTTGCCAAGGGGGCCATGGAGGAATTTTGTGAAGAACACGGCATCCGACTCGACCTCACATCAGTCGCTCACCCGGAGTCAAATGGCCAAACAGCATGCGCCAACCAGAGCGTCCTCCATGGGCTCAAGCCGCAACTCTAGGTGCCCCTAGAGCGCACCCCAGGATGCTGGGTCGACGAGCTCCCCTCTGTGATATGGGGGACTCACACCTCCATCAACCGCTCAACCGGGTTCACGCCCTTCTTCATGGTGTATGGCGCCGAGGCCGTGATGCCAACCGACCTGGAGCATGACTCACCTCGAGTTGCCAACTACATCGAGGCGGCCAACGAGGTTGCCCGCCAAGACAGGATCGATCAACTCGATGAGGCACACGACCTAGCTCGCTCCCAAACCACAATATACCAGCAAGGACTCCGCCGCTACCACAGCCGCCGAGTGCGAACTCGCACCTTCCAGGAAGGCGACCTGGTCCTACGAATGGCCCAAGAAAAGAAGGGCATGCACAAACTCTCCCCCCATGGGAGGGGCCGTTCGCCATAGGCCGAGTCCTTGGCAATGATGCCTACTACCTCATCGACATACGGGGTGACGGCCAACTGGAGGTCGGGAGGCCATGGAATGTAAACCTCCTCAGAAAGTTCTACACTTAGAACCTCACATTGTACTCCATCGGAATATATAATGAAATTCATCCGAATCGCACAAATTGTGTCCACTCGCCATATTCTTGTGCCACTCGCACTCGTACATACTAGCAATACGCTACTCACGGAAGTCAACCTCTGGTCGAGTGACCGGCATGGCTAAGTAGTGCGGCACAAGGGCACTGGAAATATTCGGGCCTTGGGTCGTCCATGAAAAACGCCAACCCGGAGCCGCCATTGGAGTCGCCTAGCCCGACTGGCCCACTGGGCCAAGACAACCGGTACACGCTTCTCACAGTGACATGTCCCTCCCACCCTCGTGCAAAGCGACTCAAACGGTTAAGTACCACGCACGGGGACTCCGCAAAACGGGAACCCCCACGCGGCTCGGAAACACACCAAGTAAGAGAGCTGCCTAGGGCTCGACAAGCGACTGGCTCTCCGGGCCAAGGGAGGAGACCGTTACAAACAACGAACTCACAACCTGCAACAGGAGCATGACCAATATGGTCGGGCACCACGCTCAGGGACTAGCTTATAAATCAGTCCTACTCGCGCTCGGGGACTCACCACTCAGAAGACGCGAGGGACAAAAACAATGCATAAACAAAAGAATACACAAAGTCTAAAATCGAGTTAAAACCCCATCAAAAGGGCAGACGTGCTCGGGGACTCGCTCAATCAAAACGATGCATAAACAAAACACAGCACACATTCCTAGTCGCAATACGAGTCGATCGACTCCCCTGGGCATACATTGCAAAAATATCTTGCAGCATTCGCCACTTGGCATACATCACAACTTGGACAATTACATTGTTTACTCCACAGGCCCTGATGAAGAAGCAGCGCCACCCCCTTGACGCGAACAAAAGGCTGCCACGGGTTCGTCAGGTACGTCGTCAGCGACTTCGACAACAACGACCGGAAGGGCTGCTCTGACTTCATGTCGCGATGCTCAGGCTCGAGGTCGCCAGGCGCCAACACCGTTTCCTGGTACGACAACAGATCCCCCATCGCCAAAACACGATCGGCATAAGGGGCGGCCTTCGCGGTCAGCTTCAGCACCTCTGACATCTCCACCGTGTCGGTCGCTGATGGATAGCCACTCGTCACATCGTCAAGGTCAAAGTCGTCGGGGAAATGGGCGAGACCCAAGCTCAACGCTGTGGTGGCCACACGCCTGAACGCTGAGCGCGTCATCCACTCCACAACGGCGGGCACCTCTTCCAGATAGCACCACACCTCCGTAAGCCCCCCAGGAATAACTTTGGTGGGGGACATGCCCTGAAGAGCCGCTTGGACGCACAACGCCGAGGCCGTGGCCGCATTCACCACGGCAGTCACGCACTACGAGGTGTTGTAAGTTTGCACCACCGGGTCGCTTTGGCCTACCACAGCTGCAAAGTCAGGTGTTAGTGAAACTACGAAACCCCCAAAGCGGGGACTCGACAAACGGGTCAGGCAAAGATAGAGACTCACCAAGGAGTTTGCGGCAGTTCTCCTTGACGTGCTTCTCCAAGGCAGTTTGCTCGGTGTGCAGCCCCACGATGATGGAATCCGTGGCTTTGCGTTCTTCCTCAGCAGCAGCGACGGCAGCCTTCGCTCGCTCCTCCGAAGAAATTAAGGCCGTTTTTGCCTCCTCCAAGTCCTTGACCAGGGAGGCTATTCGTCCATTCGCCGCGTCCAGCTCTGCGACCGGAACATACCCCTCACGGGCCTTGGAGATCACAGCCGGGAAACCATCTGCAAGAAGCAATCAGCATACTGTACACGACTAGCTCACACCCGAAATAGGAGAATAAAGACAAACAGATACTCACCAATAGTTTCCTGAAGCCGCTGGTTCACCTCTTGCGCTTGGCGCAAGTCACGCTCCAAGCGCTCTCTCGCGGCCTGCCGATCGATCGACTCCCTTTGCAATCCCTGCAAACAAACAACTCGCCTCGGCATTTGGCAAAACAACACCCAGTTCCCAGCCGCTCAAATTCAGCGACCAGGAACTCGGGGACTGGAGAAGGAGAAAGAAAATCAATTCCTAGCCGCCGAAATTCAGCGACTAGGAATTCGCGGACTGGAGAAGGAGAAAGAAACCAAATTCCTAGCCTCCGAAATTCAGCGACTAGGAATTCGGGGACTGGAGAGGAGCAAGAGGTTCAGTTCCCGGACGCTGAAATTCAGCGACCAGGAACTTGGGGACTAGACATACCTGAATAGTAGCACCGAGCATCTTGTGAAGTTCTCCGGCGTTAGTCGATGGGATCGTGAAGGAAGTGCGCCCGCGATGGGACCCAATGTCCACATCCACGATTTTGGGACTCTGCGGAGACTGCGTGTCCGCCACACCTGGAAACCCCCTCGCCATGAAATGCGGGAACGTCACCGACGCTCTGGCGAGGGCACTGGTTGTCAGGACCGGTGCTTCCGGCTCGGACGCATCCAAGGCAGGTTCCGATCGCGTCGCCACCACCTCTTCGGCGACTGGCGCAGCAGCTGACTCCGCGGTGCTGCCCTTGGTCGCAGCATCGTCAGCGCCCCCCTTCTGCTTATTCAGGACTTCGGCGGTCGCCACATCTCCGGTAGCCTTTCTCTTCTTGGGGAGGCCGCCCTCTCCCATGTCGGTGGCCAGTGTAATCTTAGCTACTGAAGGACGGCCAAGCTTCTTGGCCCCCGACATGCACGAGTCCCCACAATCAATATAACGACAACACAAAAGAGCAAGGTGAATCGGGATGAAGGAGAAGTACTTACATAGCGACTGGGAGGACGCGAAGCCCGGTGCTGATGTGGGTGGGCTTGTCCAACTCGGGACCCAACTTACGGGTGAGCCCCTACTCGAAGATGTCTGAAGCCCACGAAACCGCGGGCTTCCTTGACGATGAAGCTGCAGTCACCGGGATCTCCGGCTCCGACGCGGCCGCCCTCGACGGCTGCGGCAACTTGGACGTCATCGCCTCAGCCGCTTCTTTACTTGGAACCCCCGAGGTCGTCGGCGCAATCGCCGCCAGGGGAACCTCTACCACTACCTCCGTGTCCTCGCCCTCCAACCCCTTTGTTGGGACTGCATCCTTTGGGGCCTTGTGCGAGACCTCGGGAGAACCTTCATCATCGGAGTCGTCATCCGACTCGAACACCACCGCCGACTTGGACAGCGACGTGGGACTTTTCACTGGCGACTTGGGCCTGTGTGCGGGCTTCAACAGCGTGGCAGTACGCCGGGACATGTGCTCCTGTGTGACCTTGTCGCCTCCGTCGTGCTCGTCGAGGCTGCGGCTCGCCTCAACTTCACGTTGTTTCTGCATGCGGGTCTTGCGAGCCACGGGCGCCAGGGGAGGAACCTCCTCCTCCTCCTCATCGATGTCGGAAGGGTCCCCCTCGGAGTCTTCCTCCAGTTCCTGGGGAACCTCTTCATCAAGCGGAGGGAGCCAGCCCTCCAACACCTAAAAAAGCTGAGAACCACCACGAGTAAAACACCAAACGAGGAGACTGAAAACGGAAACACGGACGTAGCGATTGGAAAGATAACTTACTGTGGGGGCTTCATTCTTCATAGGAGTGTACGGGGCGACCCTGACCGCCACATTGGTGAACTCTGCGTCGGTGATCTTCTTTAGGGCGGCCTTGTAGTCCTCGGCCTCCCATGACTCCTTGCTGGTTCGGGATGGGTCATGCTTCCCGCTGTACTCATACATCCAGTGCGGCCGAGCCGCCAGCGGAACCAGGCGCCGCCCGAGCCAGCAGTTGTAGAGGTTGATCGGAATCAACCCCTGGACCTTCAGCTTCTGGATCTGGTCCATCATCTCCGCGATGGCCATCCACTGGTCTTCGGGAAGCTTCTTCGGCGCCAACCGACGGGGCTCGCTCCTCTCGGCGACGAACTCGGGAAGAGCCACCTCACCGGAGGGAGTGGCTTCTTTGACATAGAACCAGCTATTCTTCCACACGCTGGTGGCCTTCTTTGGCAGGAGGAGCTTGACAAAATTGGCATTCGGCTTCAGTTGAAACGTGACTCCACCTGCGGCTAGCATCATGCCGCCGGACGGCTCGCGCCCGATGCGGCCGTGGAAGAGCTCCAGCCATAGCGGGAAATACGGCCTGCAGCCGAGGTAACATTCGCAGAAGGCGACGAAGATCGCCAGCTGCTCGATGCTATGCAGGCCAAGATCCGATGGCTTGATCGCGTAATACATGGAGAAGCGGCAGAAAAAGAGTGAGGTGGGGAATCCCAGACCCCTCTCAAGATGACTAGGGAAGCAGATGAACTCGCCGGGTCGCGGCTTCGGCTCGGTCTCGGAGGAAGGGGGAACCCACCAATTCCCCTTGCGAAGCACTCCGGCGTCCTCGAAAGATCTAAGCTAGGCCGTGGTACACTTGGATTTCCCCCATGAGCCTTTGGGAGGCGCCATCGGGTAGGATGTGGAATCACACAATGCGGGAAGGACTGGTCGGAAGGACGTAGGCAGGAAGATTGGAGGCAGGAAGAACGAATGAGGAGGAATGAAGAATACAAAGAAGGTCTGTGGATCTGAACCATCACTCCCCTTATATGGGAAACGCCACCCGCCAAAATTGGGGTAGCCGTTACTCGCGGTAATTGCGCCAAAGTTACCGTTGGAAATTCCAACGGATAGTTTGACCAGATTTGACGGTCCAACTCCTTTATTTCACCCGCCAGTCTTTCCATTCGCCAAGACGACGAATTGGTGGCAGTAACATTCATTGAGACGACGAGCGGAAACATGGGGAAATTCTCCTTGGTTCTTAGGGAGTCCATAGCCAACTCGACCGGATGCCCAACTTGGGCTCGCCTACTCCGAACGCCAAAAGGACGCCTGCGCCTGCATCAACGATGGCCTCGGGGACTACTGATGGGGATATGCCGAATGGGGTATGCCCAGAAGGACGTTCCAATTGGGCCGAAGGGCCAGCGAGTGCGTCCAAAAGACGGCGACTGGACTACGAAGGAAGGAAAGGCCCAACGACTGGCGACTGGAAGCCCAGGAGCGTAACAGAAGCCCAGTCGGACTAGGTCAAAGCCTCCGGATCCTTATCTTGTTCGGTGATAACTTGTAAACCCTAGCAAGGTGCCTCGTATATAAACCTCCCTAGGGTATCCTAGAGACTTACGTTCCATCATACACCCCCTCAAGCGACTCGCTGCCTAGCCGCCGAGCTCGCCACCCTTGTAACTTGCTCTCCAATAATCTAATCTAGCAGGAGTAGGTCTTTACCCTCCGGGGGGGAGAACCTAGGTAAACCCATGTGCATCCGCCCCCATCTCGCACCGCAGATGGCCGCCAACTCTTCCTCAAGAAACAGTCAATCACTGCCAATGGTAGCGACTGCCGTGGCCATTTCCACGACACTACAAGAGCTATCCCATAATCAAAATGACAAGGCAAGCAGACAATGAGCATCTCAGCGATCTTTTTATTTGCTATTTGCATAGGTTTTTATTGAGGATGCTTCATAGAGTGCTCCTTATGGTGATGCTGCAAGTCTCCACCATGATTATGCATGGCTTAGGCTAGCGGCCCAGGAGTTTATCTAACACACATACAAACTCCATGATCTTACAAGTTCCACTTTTATTTCACACCGCCGGGATCCATAAGCAAAAGAACATGATATCAACGGGTACAAAGTACAAGTGCAATGTTGAAAGCGTTCCCCATGATACATGGTTCTGCTAACTTCAACTTATAAAGTTCAAGCATATACGCAACAAAGAAGAACCCAATGGTTCAAGTTTATTAGATGCAAAAAAGTAAAGTGTGCCATCAAGTTCGTGAGAGCTTTAATCACTAGTTTTCACACAACAAGTTTAATTTGGAAGATAAACAAAAGCATGAATATACTTGGAATAGCATATGCTTATAGGTAGGTATGGTGGACTCTTTGAAATAACTTGGTTTAGGGAGTTGGATGCATGAGTGGAACTCATACTTGGTTGTGGAGGCTAGCAAAAGACTGGGAGCGACAAACTAAGAGAGCAATAATGGTCATAATCATGCAGAGCGACAAAACATCATTGGTCAAAGCATGAAGCGATACTACAAGTTGAAAACTAAAGGATCATAAAGGCTTATGGTGACTTGGGATAGTCATAACATAGTGTGAGCATGCGCCAAGTCAACCCAAATAAAGCATCAAAGGAGAATACCACTATACTATGTTTTAATATGCAAAAACAATGCATGATTCATCCAAGGCACATTAAGCAATCTCAATTGTTTATAACAAGTCATGCTACAGCAAAGAATACTAAGCATAAAGCCAAAACAATATCAAGCATGGCATGACAAAGCATAGGCCATAGTCAAAAACAAGCTCTCTTTACCACTTAAGCATGAACTTTCCTACTCTTTTCCAAACCAAACCAAACTATTTGAAAACCAATGTATGAAAGAGGGGGTCCAACCAATTTATTCAGCAAACTAAGCAAACCAAGCAAACGAAAAACCAAAACGAAAACAAAAAAGAAGACGCTCCAAGAACAACACAACTATGCATGAAACAATAAAAATGAAGCGTTTGGAAGAAACCTGGGATTTTTATTGATGAAGAGGGGGATGCCTTGGGCATCCCCAAGCTTTGACGCTTGTACTTCTTGGATATTTCTTGGGGTGACATGCGTGGCATCCCCAATCTTGAGCTTTAGTCCATCCTTCATCTCATTACTCATTCCTTCCATACACCTGAAATTTTTCCTTCACACAATCTTTATTAACAACACAAGCTTGAGCAACATTAATGCACTCAAGGTAATAACTTCCAAGACTCATCTAAAAATTTTGGGTTATCTCCCAATAAGTACTTTTCTTTAACGCTTTTAAGTTAGGCATAAGAAGCAAAAAGAAGAATCAAGTGTTCTCAAATGAAGAAACATTAAGATTAATACCAGAAATATCTTCAACAAGGTAATGTATATTATCCAAATATGTCCTAGAGGATCCTCTCTCAATGCTCTTAGGTTCACTATTTTCATCAAAAGGGTTTTCAGGAACAATCCAATCAAGATTCTTTTCTATGGCTTCATGTATTGCTACCAGTTGAAAGGGTATTGGTATCTTAGTTTCCTCCCCATTAGTTTCAGTTTTGTTCATCTTTTCTCATGTACCAACAACATCTACACATGAGCCTAGCATATTGAAATGTTCAAAAACTTTTCTAGATTCCTTGGCAACATCATAGAATTCCTTAAGCAAAGTTTCTAGAATAAAATCCCTTTTTTCGGGGTCCTAAATTTCTTTAAGTTTAAGAAACATTACTTGCATTAAGGGGTTGAGGTTAACAAACCTTGCTTCTAACATGTGAACTAAAGAAGCTGCAGCAATCTCATAGTTTGGAGCAAGTTATGCAAGGGATCTATCCTCGGTATCCTCATGTTTACTAACATGATTAAAGAATTCTTCAATATTATCTTTTCCAATTATTGAACCACTACCTATTGAAATCTCTTTCAGGGTGAATTTAGGGATCAACAAGGTGAGCTAAGGAAGAGGTGACAACTAAAGGAGACTTAAATTTTTTTGTGTTTTTGAGTAAAGGAAGCAAACTTGTAAGACTATTTTTTTTTTGCGTTTTTGATAAAGAAAGCAAACTTGTAACACTAATTTTTTTTGTGTTTTTGATAAAGAAACAAGCAAGCAAAACAAAAGTAAACAAAACAAAACAAAAATAACAAAGTAAATAGATTGGTTATGAGGGACTCCCCTTGTGAAGATGTCCTTGACTCCCCGGCAACGGCGCCAGAAAAATATCTTTGATGGCGCGTGGTTGACGTGGGAGCTTCTTCTTCTTCAGTCCCCGACAATGGCGCCAGGAAAATAGCTTGATGGCCCAAAATATATCAAGCTCGTTGGGGAACCCCAAGAGGAAGGTATGATGAGAACAACAACAAGTTTTCCCTCAGTAAGAAACCAAGGTTTAATCGAACCAGTAGGAGTAAGGAAACACCCCAAAGGTGTAACTAGCTGAACATTGGCAGGGCGCACTACCGGTGCCAGCAGCAACGTGGAGACCTACACAACACAACCACAGAACTTTGCCCCCAACTTGCGATGAGGTTGTCAATCTCACCGGTTTTGCTGAAAACAAAGGATTAAACGTATCGAATGGAAGGAAGTAATAGATTGCAGAAAGTAAACACAAAGTAGTAAACAGTTTGTAGATTGTATGTAAAAGAAAGGACCGGGGTCCATAGTTCACTAGAGGTGGCTCTCCTTAAGAAAGATAACATGTTGGGTGAACAAATTACAGCGGGGCAATTGACAAACATCGAGAAAGAATACAAGCATATACTAATCATATTGACTCCTTTGGAACTTGATTGGGCATTACAACATTCTACATAGACCGCCATCCAACTGCATCTATGACTAATAATCCACCTTCAGGTTATCATCCGAACCCCCTCCAGTATTAAGTTTCAAGCAACAGATTATTTCTTTACGAGTTGGGTGTAATGTAAACAATACGATTATTCTATGAACAAAGGATTGTTGTTTTCTCCCTAGTAGGAACAACACATCTAGTACCTTAGAGATTTCTGTCACTTCCCCAGATTACTCGAGGCACGAACCCACTATAGAGCATAAATACTAACTCTTGGAGTTGCTAGCATCTACTTGGCCAAGATAGCTACTAACAACGGAAAGCATGCAAGATCACAAATAACAAAGACATGATAGAATCAATAATCAATCTAAAATTGCATCTCAATATCCATCTGATCCCCGCAAACACAACATGCAGAATTACAAATAGATGATCTTGATCATGCACGGAGTTCACAACATCTAAACATGAAAGCACAAAGGAGGAGAACCAGCCATCTAGCTACTACATGGACCCGTAGTCCAGAGATGAACTACTCACGTATCACATCGGAGGCTTGCATGATGATGAAGATGTCCTCAAGGGTGAATTCCCCTCTCCGGCAGGTGCCGGGAAGAGCTTCAGATCCCTCCCGATCTAGGGATGGAGATGATGGTGGCTACAGACTCTTTCGTGGATTTTTGATCGGGTATTTAGGGTTTTGGTCCCGAGGGGAATATATAGGCACAAGGAGAGGCCGAGGGGGTGCTGGGGTCGGCCAGACCACCCATGGCGCGGTCCAGGCCTAGCCGTGCGGCCATGTGATGTGGCTGGCCCCCAGCCCTTCTCCGTCTCGTATTCTGGTTTCAGATGTCTCCCGGAAAATAGGCACTTTGGCTTTTGTCCCGTCCAATTCCGAGAATATTCATTTTCTGACTTTCCTGGAACCAAAAACAGCAGAAAATAGGCAGCTGGCACTGTGGCTCTTGTTAATATGTTAGTCCAAGAAATCATATGAAAAGTACTCCAAAGTGTGGACAAAACACAAGAAAGTAGATAAAACTAGGCATGGAACATCAAAAATTATAGATACATTTACAATGTATCACATAACCCCACCATTATACAATCCTATGATTTCAAAAGCATTTCAATTCCTGCCATGATGCATACCATTATACTATGGTTTTTTATCGACCGATAGAGTATCATATCTATTATATTACTCCCTTTGAGCTTATTTTACCTGATCCATTACTCCTAGCATAACTAGGTTTGGCTTGTGTGCACTGCAAGAGATTTTATCTATGTCTTGATTAGCTATCAGTGCTAGTTCATCTAGATGATGTATCTTTGCAGATAATCTACTATGACAGGATATCGAGACATATTGATGAAGCGAGATCAGTGGCAAAAGGTAAACATGCTACGGCTTGTATAGGAGGCCACAGAGGGATGTGGTTTTTGTAGTCCCATGCTCTCCACTAATAGGACCTGAGTTCTTGCCTATGGAACCGAGACGAGCGTGCAACCACACGATGCCTAGAAAACCCCACGAGTAACTAACTTGCCTAGTAGATTCCATGAGTCACATAGTTCGGGCTTTCCATTCGACATATGCATTGAAAATGTTTTCGAAAGAGGAGGAGAAGGAGGTGCATCATAACAGGTAGGGAAGCATGGACCAGGTTGCTTGGGGTTGATAGTGCCCCTGGTAAACCAACCTCGCCTCACATTTGTAGGGATCGGCTTTGGGACTTGACCTGTTTCAGTGGAACCCTCCTTAGGGAATGACTCATGGTCTTGGCGAAAGCAAGGTAAATGTCGTGTCCAACTGCCCTCTCTCGTCCTTCTAATGAAGAAGGCTAATCTTAAGTGACATTAAGAGAAGGTTGGTACGTGTGGGTAAAGTTTTACACCCCTGTAGGGTTAAATCTTTTCGAAATCCGTGTTCATGGTTATGAACTCTTGGTGACCGAATTCTAAGATCATACAGAACATTAACCTAATCATAAAACTTGGAGGTTTCAATGTGTGCTTAAGGATGCTTCCTCATGGGTATTAGGGGGTGATCCTGGTTTATAGGTGACGATGATTTGGTGCATATCAAAGATGAAGATCAATACTTTGGAGATGTCACTCTCTTATCCCTTTTAAAATATTCTAATTATACGAGTTTCTTCTCCCTCTTGTTTTACAAACAAAAATGGCTTTACGCAAAATAACCCCACCAGCCATAAGTCTTGCGGAGTACACCCTGTACTCACCCTTGCTTTTTTGATACTTATGTAGCAGAGTAAGTTTTCCCATTAAGACGAGTTTGGTACGACATCGACACTGACAAGTAGCTTGGGGTTCTCGGTCGGCATCCTAGAATCTATAGGTTGGGACGTTGATACCTTTGATCTGGTTTCATGGATGTAGTATAATAGCTTTTTCCCTAGAAGACCTAGGTTTAATCAAACCTCGGAAAGCATTGCTAAAAAGTAATAAAAAGGACACATCTACAAGACTTTGTTTTTTTGGTTTACCTTAGTTGACCGGACCAATGTAGTTTACTTTATAACATGTTTGAATCAATGGATGGAGATAGGCCAGGGTTGAATATCCACATGCAGCTACACATCAAATGGGATAAAAGATAATAATAAGTGTAGTCATGTATAATGTTTATATCAAGATAATCTCTTGTGGGCAACACATCCTAATATTCTAGAGCCCCCGTGATGCAGCGGGCATAGCAATATACTTTTAATCCAACCGAGAGTACACCAAAGCCACGGGTTACAAACGATTATTAAGTGCAAAACAAAGATCAAAGCTTTAAGTGGTGATGTTGTTGTTGATCCTGAATGGGGCGCTAAGCAAAGACCGTACTACTCTTTATGTTACCGAGGCTCCTATAAGATCGTCGCTAGCCAAGTATCTCACCTCAAGCCTTTATCTATCTATGGGATCTTGGTTACCTACAAGTCCACAGATTGAGACAAGAGACGAAGTGACAAAAGATACAAATCACAATTCCAAACAAAATAGAATTCTCCCATGATCTAGATGCACATAATTGCTGCGAGGTTTCTCCCCAACCCGCAGCCCGTGAGGACTACTCACTCTTAACAAATATATTGGAGATAGAAAACATCATACAAATACATAGATTGAAATCAAATATTCTTACAATGGTCGCCAAATCACAAGGAGATCTATAGTACAAAGCAATGGCTATGGCTAGTGGATTGATGGATGGGGAAGTGATGAACAATGGTGTGGATCTCCTTTGGTTGTGTTGTGATGCAACTAAGAATGGCGGCTCTTTGGCTGGTAGCTGGAGCCTCGAAATATATAGGCATCTTCATGAAAGTTGTAGGGTTTGATGAGACGAAGCCATCGCCACTTGGTACGGGCGGGCGATACGGGTGGACCGCGCCTGTACCAGTGGTCGTTAAGCTTGCAAAAGCCCTAGAACGCTTCTCCAATTACTTGGTCATGTGTACTTCCTCAAAATCCTTCATTATGACTCCTTATTTCGCTTTAAAATCCTTGATTTCCTGCACAACATAAATCAAAGAAGGGATTTGCATATATTTGCAATTATTAGTCATTAGTGGCAAGAGTTGAGAGTTTCTTTGGAAATTGCTTGACCAAAAACAACGTTTAAATGCAGTGGAAGATGGCAAAAAATCGGAGCCATCAACTTCCCCAAAGCTCAAACCTTGATCGTCCTCGAGCAAGAGGAACCAAAAGAACTATAAGGAAATCAGTTAAACTTGAAACAACGAGAATAAGAGTTCACTTACAATCGGTAGTCGTATGTGCTCAACACTTGATTCATTTGCGAAGCTTGTCAAAGTTAGAGAGATGACAAGAATACTATACAAGCTTCGGTAAGTCAAGATAATCGAAGTAAAGTTTAATATAAGTATAAGTAACTAGAAGTGTACAATCAATCCAATTCCTCTAATTAACTCTCAGCTTGCCAACGAACACTAGGATGTTTAAAATAGCATAATTGAGTAAGAGAGTTTCATGTCCCAAGTAGTATAACAATGAAGTGTCTTATTTACACCCTCATTAATAAATCAAGTCTATCTAAAACACTTCTAATCCAATCATTGTATTTCAAGAAAAATTCTAAAGTAGTAATGAGACCATGCCAAGGACTTGTTATGTGGATCCTCATAGATATGTTTTTTCTCAAGGAATACTGATTGTTTCTTTTGCAAGTGTTTGCACAACCTTTGAGAGTACCGATAATTTTTCCCATACATTGACATAGATGTGACTCATGTCATCAACTCACAGCCGAAATCCGGGGTTATACCATAGATCATTCAAAAGCTAGCGAAGTTATTGGCATCCCAAAGGTGTACATTAGAGACATATAACAAAGTTGTCTCACTTGTTTCTCTTTCTCTTTTTTGAGCTAGTAACAAGGTTTAATCCACAAGGTTAGCTTTGGCATGCATCACAATTACCACTAGACTTATTTCAATCAAACAACTCCTTTCATGAGTGTCGTCGAGAATATCAAAATATCTATGGGGTTATGTATCATCAAGGGTATACTATCAAGACAATCATTCATCAAACAAGTCATAAATTTCAGAATTTTTCTTATTGTACTTGTTTGGCATTATTATTTCCAAGGAATGACTCGGTTAACTAAAAGAACTAGAGCAAGAGCTTCAACAACTAATCATCATACCAATAAAAAGCCTTGCTATAACCATATTAAATTACTTCCCACTAGCATCACATCTTAGGAAATCAACCAACTAAGATAAACAATTCAAACTTCATAAGTGGGAGACATAGGACATACCTCTCATAAGTAACTTCATGATCCTGTTCCTTATAGGGATGTGTTCCTTCAAAACTCAAACACGATTACTCTTCAAATGATATTAAAGCAAAGAGGCAAAGTATGAATACATGTTTATGAAAAAGGATAAACGGAAATATATTTTTGTATTTTTGAGAATAGGGGTTAAAGAATAGAAAAGAACTTGCGACCAAGCAAGTGTTTAAGAAAAGAAAAAAACGAAAATTAAAAATAAACTAAAATGAAAGCAAATTAAAAAGAAAAGGAAAAAAGCAAAGTGTTGAACAAGCCAACACAAGTGTTTCAAAGCTTCCAAGGCTATGGAGTACAAATTCGTTATTACACAAATAAATTTTCTGGGGGAACACATCCCCAAGCTCAAGCTTTTTCAAGCCCTTTTGTTGCTCAATGTGGTGGCAGTGGATAATCTCCCATGTTCCATTGGCTACTCCAATCATGGAACTGGGAGGCGAGGCTTGCAGTGGCATCTGGAAGGTTGATGGATAGGTTGTTCATGTTTTGAATATTTCCTTCGAGTGCATAAATGTCTTCAAAGGTGGTGTAGTAGTTTGGTGGCTGCACCTCTTGTTCGGGTCCTCCTTGTTCTACTTCTTCATGTTCTCCTCCTCCCATGTGTATTTCTTGTTAGGGTAGATTAGCTCGAACCTGCGTGTCATAACGCAAACGGCCATCCTCGATAGAGAATAAACCGTTATGCAAAGGAGCTGGGATCAAGTGATCCGCTCCAGGTGTATTGAAGAAATATCTACCATGATTTTTAGAAATCATTCCACATTCTCTTAGAGTAGAAAGACCAAGACGGTTACCCCCAGTCAACGGTTGGATGTTACCTAGGTTGATGCGAAGTGCGCGTGCAAGAACGGTCACAACTCCTCCTCCACATATGGGTCCTCGAGATTGAAGAACCTGATACTTAAAGGTAAAACAAAAGAAGAGCGCCCAAATTTGGCGTTAAGTTACAATTGATAAGGGCAGCTTTTTCAAGGATAAACATGTTCTCCTCATTAACTCTAGTAAACTCACCACGCGCCTGCAACGTGTTAGCAATCACATAGAATAAATATCAAATAGCAGGATGATCAATTTGGTTCCCCTTTGGTGTGTTTCCATGAATTCTCATCAAATTAAAATATTGTGAAGGGGAAGGATCTAAAACAAAGGTAGTTGTGTGTACATCAGTGGTGTTGTTGGCAAACTTAAAGCATTGAGCGCATTGGCTGAGTGTCAAAGTAAACTCACAGTTCATAAGGCGGAATTTAATTCGATCAACTCTGGGCCTTTGTTCCTCGGAACAACCATAAGGATCCACCGTGTGTGTCAAGGTGCAGAAGAACTCAAGCGTCAAGCAGCGATATGTCGCAACATCCTGAAAGACAAAATTGTACAAACCAACATTGTTGCAAAAAAATCGAAATCAACACGAATGCCAAGTTGGTTCAGGATATAAGGACACGCCCACTTGGTGGACTTGATCTCTCAAATCTTGAGAATATCGAAATGGGTCAGATGGAACTCCTCGGTGAACTCGATGCCAAGTGACTCGGGGGTTAACCTATCAATGAGTGGTGCGGAGGATTCCACAGCCATCTCACGTGTACGGCTCGTGTTCATCTAATAAATAAAAACAAGAAAAGTAAATAAAGATTGCTAATATTTTTTTGGTCCAATAGAATCATAGAATAGGTGATTCTCTACACTAACTATAAAGAAACTCCTCTAAAAGCAATGCTAGGCATACTTAATATCAAGATTGAATCAAGAACAAGACCTATGTCTAGATTGACAATGATGAATGATTGAGTGAAGCTTTTGCACATATAAGTTGGGGATCGGAGGAGAATCATACCTTAGATCGAGTGAGTCTGAAGAATCGAAGAAATATTGAGTAAATTTTAAGATCCAATGGAGGTGGTTTGAAGTTTGGAGGAAGAACAAAGAGAAAAATGATTTGGGAATTTTTAGGTTACCTCCTAGGGGTGCTTATGGCAGCCACGTACATGGTACGGGCGGGCGGTATGGCCTGAGCCCGCTCGTACCGGGTGACTTACCTTGGGGCGACGACTACTCCTAGGCGGTGTAGTAGGTATGGGCGTGCGGTATGGTACCACGCGTCCATACTACTGGTCATTAACGTTGCGGTAACTTCTGCTTAAAATCTGGTATTTGCTCGGGGGTATGGTACGTGCACGCGGTATGGGCACATCCGGCCGTACGAGTGGTTGTTATCAACACTGTTCCTTTCGGCAAACATTAAAAAAATTATCTTCATTTGCCTTGAGGTGGTACGGACGCACGGTACGGTCCACTCCGGCCGTACCAGTAGCCGTTAAGAACACTGTGAACTACAACGCTCAAGGAATTTGATTAGTAGCCCCGTGTACCTTTGCACATCTTATCAAAGGGTTAGATAACAGCGAAAACACTAAGTAATGATCCAGCAATACTTCTTAGGCCACGTGTTAGTAAAATAAAATATAGAGGATTACCTTATTTTTTCTCCTCTCTCCATAGGTCTTCTTGAACACTCTTTATTTAGAAAAACAAAAAAAAACTAACATAATAAATATATAATCGGAAATATAATTTTTTTCACATGGGTTGCCTCCCATGAAGCGCTTCTAGTTAAGGTCAATTATCTTGACCTCGATGGCACTCACTTAGGTTTGTGAAGTGGAACACCCACTCCAAAGTAATTACACCATCATCATCATTAGGCTTGGCCTTCTTTTTCCTAGGGAAGTGGACTACAAAAGGATCTCTATATGGTAGCCCTATTCTCACATTCCCTTCATGTAAATTAATCAAAACTTTAATAGTTCTTAGGAATTGCCTACCTAGAATTATATGTGCTATGAGATCTTCAGGCATGTCCACAATAACAAGATCAATAAGAGCGGGACTACCTTTAATTTCAACTACTATATTTTCTTTTATCCCAACAGGTTGTTTATAAGTTGGATCAGCTAGATGGAGTCAGAATTCAGTTGTAACAAATGGCCCCAAGTTTCACTTATCGAATAGGCTTTTGGAAATCGTTGAGACACTTGCACCAAGATCACAAAGTGTGGATATCTCATTAAATCCAAACTTAATTTTAACAGTGGGCTCAAATATATCATCTAGCTTAGCTGGAAGCTTATCAGCTAGTCTTTTATATTCCATCTCTAAATCACGAACCTTAGATGCTACGTGTTGTATAAATTATTGGTACATAGCATCATTACCTTGTTCTATACCTGGATACTTAGCGGTGATCATCTTCAATAGATGATCCATGGTATATTCTGGTGTTGGCGCGTTGCTATAATCCAGGTCTTCAGGTTTTTCATCATTGGTTACCATCCTCATCATTTTGAGGTCTTCTATCAGATTTGGCTCGGGTTTTCAGGAAAACTTTGCTAGTATGAGAGATTGGCTCTCGGCTACCTTACCCAACTGAGCCTCCATGGTCTTTGTTCTTTCCTGTAGAGCCTGCACATCATTTCTAATTGGAATGGCGTGGTTACATAATCTTCCTATACTACTTTCATGGTTCTCCATAATCTTAATAAGCATATTATTTTTCTTGGTTTAAGCTTGTATAAATGTTATAACGTTTTGCTCAAACAGGAGATTTCCATGATTTTCTCCATTAGTATTATCATAATTATTATAAGGAGCTCATGCAGGATTAACATGATATTTTTGAACATTAGAAGCATAATTATTTTTCCATGCAGGATTAAAAGGTGTGCGAGCTATAAAATTAACATCATTAACATCGGTAGTGATGTAATTAACTTGGGTATCTTCCTCACCCTTTACTAAGCTAAGCAACTTATCTGCCTTAGATGTAAGCTCCTCATTGTTTACCTTGGTAATTTAACTTACTCTCTTCAAGGTTCTTTGCACATGCCATTTGGCATGGTTATTTTGCATACCATCAAGTAACTTCTTTGCAACACTCACATGCTTTCCCATGATCATTCCTCCTGCTGCAGTATCTAGCATAGACTTAGACATTGGGTTAAGACCATTATAAAATAAATCTAATATAAGCCACTCTTCCATCCCATGATTAGGAAAGTTCATTACGGCTTCTTTCATCCTTTCCCACGCAAGAACTAGTGGCTCACAGTCTTCTTGTCTAAAACTTGTAATATTGGAACTTAGTTCTATAGTCTTAGCTAGGGGGAAATTTAGTCATAACAAATTAGTACATTCCTCCCAAGATTTAATAGTACGCTCTGGTAGAGCTAGGAACCAATCCTTAGGCTTTCCTCTGAGAGAGAAAGGAAACAATCTTAGCTTAACAACATTTGGATCTACATCCTTAATACACATCATGTCACAAATTTCAGTAAAAGTATGTAACATCCCAATTTTAGAAGCCCTGATGAGTTGTCCAAAATGAAAAAATCAGGGGGAACAAAAAAATTCTTATTAAGTGATGAAGTGTTTGCTTTCTTGCTTGTTAGTGTTTATGCATTTGACTATGTATTAGATGATATACTCCTTCCCTAAACCCTAGTTGACAAAAGCTATTTAACAAAACTATCCTAGCTCAATTTTACATATTCTCTAATGTTCTGGCATTTCAAAACTTGAGACGAGATCCCTTTGCAGCAACAACTATTTCTTAGCTTCCATTTAACAAAACTATGGAGATAAATATGATATAATCTCCCTATGTTTTCAAGACAGAACCCTCAACTACTCTTACCTCTAGATTTTTCCAAAACCTTTTATAAAGCTTTCAAATTCTATTCTTGGTAGAGGTACCAAGGACCTTACATTATTCAAAACTCCAACCTTTCAAAATATACATCCTTACCTCAAGCTAGGCTTGATGGTAACCTTAGTAGGAGTTGAGTGGCTTGCTAAGATGAATTGCATGGATCTGCTGTTTGACTTGTCTTCTTAGGAAGATGTATGAGCTACTCTAGGAGGTCCTCCTCTAGGAATCAACCAAGTTAATAAATACCAAACCCTAAGCAAATTATCAAAGCTTGATCTAATCTCTAGTCACTAATGTGATTATCTAATCCCTTAAATAGATCACCTTAGAGTGAATCTCCTTCTAAAAGCTTCCAATGCCATGAAGACCAACTCCAAGAATGGATCCCTCCAACTCAACCTGTACTTTGTCATCATCCAATTGATGATGATTTGTAACCCCACATCATCTCAACACCATCATCTCTTCCATTATAGTCAAAAACTACAAATCGGCCAAAATGGCTAAGTCTGGAAATATCTTATCAATATCACATATTTGAGTCTCCCTCGTTTCCAACCCTTGTGCATTTTTTGGCAATGAACTTGAACCATCTTGTAGACCATCATAATTAATACCAAGACCCATTTTTTCCCTTGTCTATATCATCCCCCAAGACACTTGTTCTTGATGGTTTTGCAGGCAATAAAATAACTTTTTCTGCAAATCTTACCAACTAGCACACTTTGTTAGAAGCTCACATCTTCATACTACATCCTTCTGAGCAACTCCTTGCATGAATGTGTTCTAATCATGAAGTTCTATCAATCCCTACATCACTTGTTTCAATTGGATCCTCGTGCTTCCAAAACCCACAAGGTTTTGAAGGCCATTTGATAATCTGCTTTGGCAGGCTTATTTTATCCAAAGTTTGGAATAAATTCTTGTAGATATCAACCTCAAAACTTTGTACCATGGTGATATACATAACTTGGTATATCTATACATATAGCCCATGACCCAAGGGGAGCTCTGAGCTCCAAGATCCAACAATGTTTTGATGGTATGATTTAACTTTGCCCAAGATCCTTTTATCCTTGTTTTCTACAAAAATCAAGTTGGATTCTCAAAACCCAAGGTTTCAAATGATTGTTATAGATTGTGTAAATCATCTAACTTTTTTATAAAGATTTATCAAATATTATCCATAATTATTATGGACTAGAACCTATTTAATTTCTTTAATGGACAAAACCTCCAAAACTCCCTCTATAAAGGCAAGTTTGTTTTTCTCCATCACACATCCAACTTTAGGATCATTTGAGTCCTATATATCCTACCCTATCTTCCCATCTAAAAAATAAATATTTTTTAAGAACTTTATTATTTCTTTTTGCCCATTTTCTTAAATGGCAAAAATGGGATAATAATTGTTTTAAATAATTTTAATCCCCCATTAATCATGGGAAAAATTCTCAAAGTATGGATTTATATTTAGGACCCTATCACATAAAAAACCCATCATGTCCCACTCAAAAATTTCAAAAGATTTCAAATAAAAAGTTTCAGCACTATTTGAATAATTGCTACAAAGTGGACCAAACATCACTAGAAAAATCCCAAATAATTCTTGTACATGTATCTTGATCATACCCATCCACTAGTAGCAATGACCTATATTGCCAAGTTTATAAATAAAGAGATGCTTCATGGTCATCATTTTGGGCAATATTTGGAACTATTCAAAACTATGCCCTAAACCCCACCCAATTGGCCAAGCAAGCTTGCATAGCAACCACCATCACCTTTGGTCGTGCACTGTAGCTCCACCTACTGTAGCACACCACCCTCTCCTTGTCCTCTAAATCTTGGAGTAAGTAAGAGAGAGAGAGAGAGACCATCTCTAGGCCAATCTTGAGAAATAAGTGCAGTAGCACCACCACCCTCCCTCCCCCTATCTAGTCAATCACCGACCCCACTAACCTCTCCTCTGCACCACTGAGAGCCACCCTAGCTCTCCCTAGCCCTTTCCCCCTCCCCTCTTTTCTTTCACACAAGGTAAAAATGGTGGAGCACCCAAGGCTCCTAGGGTAGAGACACCGCTCCTCCTCTGGTCACTGACCCAGAACCACACCCTCCACCGCCCCTGTGACCCAACCCTCGAGCCCTACACCTCCATGCCCTCTCCCTTGGACCTAGTCCACGCTACATGATGACCCACAAGTATAGGGGGTGTATCGCAGTATTTTCGATAAGTAAGAGTGTCGAACCCAACGAGGAGCAGAAGGTGTTGGCGAATGGCTCGGAGCAGGAATTCTCTGTAAATACTTAGCAAACGGATTTTTAGGGGGTTTTGATAATGCGGATAAATAAAGTACGCGTAAATAAAAGACAATAATAATAAATGCAGCAAGTGGCCCAATCCTTTCTTTAGCAAAGGACAAGCCGGTTGTATTACTTAAGATGACCAAACGTTCTCGAGGACACATGGGAATATCGTCAAGTGCTTTCGCTTCATATAGTTGATTAATCTTCTTTAGTTTGCTAAGTGTTGTGTGGGTGAACCTGTGCTAATGTACCGACCTTCCTACGACTAATACATACTTGTGATTATACCCCTTGCAAGCATCCGCAAGTACAAGAAAGTAATTAAGATAAAAACCTAACAACAGCTTTAAACTCTAAGACCTTGACGTCCCTTGTGCAAAGGTTTCCTAATGGGGGTTCAGGTTTCTGTCACTCTGCCAACCCCTACAATTAGTAGCCAAATACACAATGCATTCCCCTGGGCCCATATAGGTGAAGTGTCATGTAGTCTATGTTCACATGACACCACTAGAAGAATAACACCACAACTTAAATAACAAACTATTGAATCTTTCTCAACACAGTTCCACTACTAACAACATGACTTCTCCCATGTCCTCAAGAACTAAACGAACTACTCACAAGACATCATACGGATCAAGATCAGAGATGATATAATGATAAGCAACAATCTGAACATAACAATAATTCAATGGTTCACTCAATAGCATCAACTACAAGGATTAATCAACACCGGGAAAGTTTCCCCTAAGAACTTTGCAAGATTCAACCCAGTTGTTATAATGGTATGGAGAGGTGATGATGGTGCTGGTGGAGATGATGATGGAGATGATGATGATGATCCGATGAAGTCCATCTTGATGGTGGTGTTGATGGTGACGATCTCCCCTCTCCGGGAAGGAATTCCTCGGCAGAATTCTGTCTACCGGAGAGATCTTTCTCTCTCTGTATTTTTCGCCCTATAGAGGCGGAGGAATCTTTCTGTGGTCGCTCCCCCTATATTAGGGTTCCATGGGATTAATATACGCCAAAGGGGAGAGCCTGGAGTAGGCCAGGGTGTCCACACCACCTGCTGGCGTGGCCTAGGGCTAATCGCCCCAGGGGGTGGTGTGGGCCCGCTGTGGCCCATCTCCACTCCCCCTTCTGGCATCCTTCGTCTTTTGGAAAAATAGAATTTTCCATGTATTTTCCCGGATTTTCTGATCTTCGTGAATTTCGCCTCCAAAAAGCACTTTTTCCATCAGAATCCTGACTGCAGCGGTCCATGCTCCAAAAGTCATCAACCATGCAAAAACAGATGAAATAACATAAGTATCATCTCTTAATATGAAATATATCAATGAATAACAGTAAATTATAATATAGAATAGTGATGCAAGATGGACGTATCACTACACTATCACAACTTGGTAAAAAGGGCCAAAGGCCACCCCAGCCGCCCCTCTCGCCACCATTTCCACTCCTACCCACCTCCACTCACTCCTTACAGAGCCCTCATCGAGTCCATGTCCCTGTAGTGCCCTAGAGAAGAGGAGAAAGTCCTTTCAGGCTGCAAGAAAGGGAGGACCGTGGCGACGTTCCCCTCCTCTGTTTCTACCCCTTTCTCTTGTATCCGGATGCCCTAATCCATACCTAACTCCCTCTATGCTTATTTTTCTCTAGGAATACCTCTGCCAAAGATTGCAGCAAGCTCTTGAACCTGTGAGGTCCACACTGATGCGGGAACCATCTCTTGGCACCGAATACCTTGCTCCCGCCCCTCGTCTGGCTCGCCCTGAAGCATTATCACTAGTAGAAAATGGGCCTTTGGTTCGGGCCACTAGTCCCGGCCGTGGCTGGGGCCGGGACTAATGGTCCAAACCAGACGGCCCGAGGAGGCCGAGGCACTTTGTCTCGGTCCATACGGAAGCATTAATCCTGGTTTGAGATACAAACCGGGACAAATGGGTCTGGGCCGGCACGCGTGCTCCTGGTAGAACCTTTAGTCCCGGTTTGTATCTCAAACCGGGACTAATGGCCTGGCCCTATATATATGCACCCAGCCCTCCACTCTCTCCTGTTTTTTTCCTATGTGAGAGGTGGGTATAACTTTGTGCTAACTTTTTTTCTTCATATGCACTAGAGGTGTTCGGTGAAATGCCTGTTAGAGCGATGCCACTTGAGTTCACACAAGACAAAATATGATATGAGGTGCTAGAGCGACACTTAAGGTTTCTCCTCTTTGTTTTGAAGTGTCCTAAAAGGTTAGCAACTATTTTCACGTTTTGACTGCGCGATTTAAGCATCGTGATTGCGTTTGATATATATGCATGGTTGTATGATGCAGATGAGCCACCCATGGATGTACGGTGACCGACGCTCTGACGCTTACAGAGAAGGCGTGCGTTCTTTTCGCCTTGTGGCCGAGGCGAACAAGCGGCGGGATGGTTTTATGTGTTGTCCATGTGTTGAATGTCGGAATGAGCAGGCTCACACTTCCTCAAGAGTCATTCAGAGCCACCTGCTTCGGTCCAGTTTCATGTCCGGCTATAATGTTTGGACCAAGCACGGAGAAAGAGGGGTTATGATGGAAGACGATGATGAAGAAGAGAACGATGATGACAACTAACGATCTATGTTCCCTGAATATGATGATACCGTAGTTGAAGATAATGAAGAAGAAGGGGATGAAGAACGGGAACCAGATGAGCCCGTTGATGATTTTGGTCGGGTCATTAGTGATGCAAGGCGATACTGCGACACAGAAAAGGAGAGGTTGCAGTTCGAGCAGATGTTACAGGACCACAACACATTGCTGTATCCAACTTGTGAAGATGGCCAGAAGAAGCTGGGTAGCACACTGGAATTGTTGAAGTGGAAGGCAGAGACCGGTATGACTGACTCGGGATTTGAAAAGTTGCTGGTAATAATGAAGAAGCTGCTTCCAAGAAATAACCAATTTCCCTCCAGTACGTACGATGCATAGAAACTTGTCTGCCCTCTAGGATTAGACGTGCAGAAGATACATGCATGCCCTAATGACTGCATCCTCTACCGCGGTGAGAAGTACGAGAATATGGATAAATGCCTGGTATGCACTACATTGCGATAATATCAGAAAAGATGACCCTGGTGATGTTGAGGGCGAGCAACCCAGGAAGAGGGTTCCTGCCAAGGTGATGTGGTATGCTCCTATAATACCACGGTTGAAACGTTTGTTCAGAAATAAAGAGCATGCCAAGTTGTTGTGATGGCACATAGAAGACTGTAAGAAAGACGGGATGTTGAGGCACCCTGCTGATGGTCGGCAGTGGAGAAAAATCGAGAGACTTCCCGGACTTTGCTGGTGACGCAAGGAACTTATGGTTTGGTCTAAGTACCGACGGCATGAATCCTTTTGGGGAGCAGAACTGCAGTCACAGCACTTGGCCCGTGACTCTATGTATCTACAACCTTCCTCCTTCGTTGTGCATGAAGCGGAAGTTCATTATGATGCGAGTGCTCATCCAAGGCCCGAAGCAACCCGGCAATGACATTGATGTGTACCTAAGGCCATTAGTTGAAGAACTTCTACAGTTGTGGGCCAAACCAGGTGTACGTGTGTGGGATGAGCACAAACAGCAGGAATTTGACCTACAAGCGCTGTTGTCAGAACCATCAATGATTAGCCTGCTCTTAGTAACATTTCGTGACGAACAAAGGATACAATGAATGCACGCATTGTTTAGATGAGACTAAAAGTATATATCTGGATAAATGTAGAAAGAATGTGTAGACAATCGCTGCTTTCTTCGCCTACCATCCCTTAAAGAAGAAAGGCAAGCATTTCAATGGCAAGGCAGAAACCCGAACGAAGCCTGTCCCCCGTAGTGGTGCTGATGTATTTGGTATGGTCAAGATTTTGGATGTAATCTTTGGAAAGGGTACTAGAGGACAACCTGTTCCGAAAGACCCCATTACCGGACACGCACCCATGTGGAAGAAGAAATCTATATTTTGGGAGCTACCCTATTGGAAAGTGCATGAGGTCCGCTCTGCAATCGACATGATGCACCTGACGAAGAATCTTTGCGTGAATATTCTAGGCTTCCTGGGCTTGTATGGGAAGTCAAAAGATACCCCGGCAGCACGGGAGGACCAGCAACATCATAAAGGACGAGACGGCAAGCATCCAGGGCAGTTTCAAGGGCTTGCTAGCTACGCTCTTACCAAAGAAGAGAAGGAAATCTTTTTTGAAATCCTTTTCAGTATCAAGGTCCCGTCTGGCTTCTCGTCGAATATAAAGGGAATAGTAAATATGAAAGAGAAAAAATTCAAAACCTAAAGTCTCATGACTGCCATGTGCTTATGACGCAATTGCTTCTGGTTGCATTGAGGGGAATTCTACCAGAAAATGTTCGACTAGCCATTGTGAAGGTATGTGCATTCCTCAATACAATTTCTCAGAAGGTAATAGATCGAGAAAGTCTATCAGGGTTACAGATTGATGTGGTCCAATGTCTGGTCAGCTTTGAGTTGTTGTTCCTGCCATCCTTCTTCAATATTATGACGCACCTCCTAGTTCACCTAGTCGAAGAGATTAGAATTCTCGGTCCTGTGTTTCTACACAATATGTTCCCCTTCGAGAGGTTCATGGGAGTCTTAACGAAATATGTTCATAACCGTGCTAGGCAAGAAGGAAGCATCTCCAAGGGCTATGGAACAGAGGAGGTCATTGAGTTTTGTGTTGACTTTCTTCCTGACCTTAAGCCGATTGGTGTTCCTGAATCTCGGTATGAGGGGAGGATGACTGGAAAAGGCACACTAGGAAGGAAATCAATGGTATGTAGGGACGGGCATTCTTTCACTCAAGCACACTACACAGTTCTACACAATTCCACCGTGGTGGCTCCGTATATCGAGAAACACAAGAATATTCTACGCTCCGAAAACCTGGGGAAGCCTGAAACCTTAATTAAAGGGGAACACGAGAAGAATTTTGGCAATTGGTTGCAAACACATCTCATGAATAACACCACTGTTGGAGATGAGTTGTACTCGTTGGCCAGGTTACCATCTTCGACTATATGTACTTTCCAAGGGTACGAGATAAATGGGAATACATTTTACACGATCGCCCAAGATAAAAAGAGCATCAACCAAAACAGTGGTGTCCGCTTTGATGCAATAGATGACAATGGGCAGAAGGACACATATTATGGGTACATAGAGGAGATATGGGAACTTGACTATGGACCTACTTTTAAGGTCCCTTTGTTTCGGTGCAAATGGGTCAAGCTGACAGGAGGCAGGGTACATGTAGACCAAAAGTACGGCATGACAACAGTGGATCCCAACAATCTTGCGTACATGGATGAACCATTCGTCCTAGCCAACGATGTGGCTCAGGTTTTCTATGTGAAGGACATGTCTACCAAACCGAGAAAAAGGAAAGATAAGCAAAATAGTACAGAATACGATGAGCCAAAGCGCCACATAGTTGTTTCAGGGAAAAGAAACATCATGGGAGTGGATGACAAGACAGACATGTCAGAAGATTACAATAAGTTTCATAAAATTCCGCCTTTCAAAGTGAAAATTGACCCAAGCATCCTGTTAAATGATGAAGATTCTCCATGGCTACGGTGCAGAAGGAAACCACAACACTAGATGTTGGTGATGTGTAATAATGTATTAAACCTTTTATTTGAGATATAAATCTATGTAATTTATTAAACCTTTTATTTGAGATATAAAGATCCCCTTTCATGTAATACATCTTGCTCAGTCAAACTAGACGTTGACGACCGGGTTCTAAGCCGCGGGAGGTGATCACACAAAGAGAAGGAACCATCACAAGAGAAGGAACCCACAAACACTAAGGATACATAACACAACTGAAAATTAAGATACATAGCACAACTAAAAATTAAGAAACATGCCTAATGGTTGGAGTGATTCAGTCATGCTCCTGCCTAGCCTTGTAATACGCGCCACTGTAGTCGTCGTAGTTGCCGGAGCCATCGTCGTTGTCGTCGTCGGGGTCGCCGTAGTCGAACTTGAAGGTTGGGCACGCGTGGCCTGGATTTGAGGGTACCGCAGGCGGGGGTTATTGCCGGTCGTGTTGTAGGCCATGACACTCTAGAGAGTCCGGCCGTGCCACCACAGCCGACGGCCGGCCTCGTTGAAGTTCGAAGGAGGTGGGCCATCCTCCTCGTGCCTGGCGAGCGCCCTCTCACGCCGATTGATGAAGAAGGCCCTCTCATGCCGATTGATGAAGAAGGCCCCCAAGTCGGGAAATAGTCAGGATGCCAGTTGGGATTCCTCCGCTGCCCTGGCGTGAGCTCGAGGTAGTAGTTGTTCATGATGGCCATCCGGCGCTCCACACCTAGAGGGACAGGAGGGACCGGCACGCCTCCGGTGCTCAGCACCCAGCCGATGGGGACGCGGTAGCCCGGTGGGCAGGGGTAGTTCGAGGCGCAAAGCGCCTCCGCCTCCCGGGTGGTTAGATATACGATGGAAGCCATGGGAAGAGAATGATGAGTCTAGATGTGATATGTAAATGGAGTCCAAGCGTACATATATATACTAAAAAATGGCGGGAAGACAGAGGTGGGAACCGGTGGAAAGCGCGGGAACGCAGTGGCGCGGGAAACTTTCCTCCCGGGTGGGGTCTCAAACCAGGACAAAAGATGAGGGGGCCTTATCATGGGGAGGCTTATCTGGGAGGGCCTTATCTGGGGGATGGCTAACCTTTAGTACTGGCTGGTGGGTGCAACCGGGACTAAAGGTGGTTTTTGTGTCATCTAACAAAACTGTCGGTGGGATAAGGACGCGTGGGTAACCTTTAGTACCGGGTGGGGGCTCAAACCGGGACTAAAGCTGTCGGTAGGATAAGGACGCGTGGGTGGACGCACTGCTCGATGAGATAAAGCATGTTGCGCACGACGCCCTGTCAGAGGAAGAAGACAAAGTAGAAGCAGCGCCGTGCCTATAAAAGGAGCATCGATACGCCATGGCAAGCAACTCAACAAGCCAACATGGATGGAGAGTTTCATCCCCATGGATGGAGGAAAGGGTTGGGAAATCTCCTGTGGCGGAACTTCTCGAAGATGCCCTTGGTGCACACGTCCTATGGCATCTTCAAAAGTTCCGCCTCAGAAAATATTTTCTTGCTAGCCTGTGAAAGACTCCATCTCCGCCTCCCTGGGGTTAGAGGTATGGTGGAAGCCATGGGATAGAGTGGAGAGAGGCGGCAGATATGAGTCTAGATGTGCTATGGCAACGACCAAGCCTACATATATATAGTGAGAAATGGTGGGAAGTCAGAGGAGAGAACCCTAAACCCTAAACCAAAAACCCTAAACCCTAAACCCTAAAGGCGCTACGATCCGGAGGAGAACGGGCGGGAAGAAAACGGGCGGGAAAAATAAGGTGGGGTAGACGATCCGGGACCCCCGGTCTAGGGTTTCGCCGGAGGAAGACCACCGGAGCATCGGAATCACACGAAAATGGCAAAATGGTTAATAGTTTGACTAGTTAGAATAATTATTTTATAAAACAGAAAATTGATTTGAATCACTTATTCAAAAATATGCACAATATAATAGTTAATGCATTTTTAAATTGAAAATGGCAAAATAGTTATTAGTTTCACTAGTTAGAATAATTATTTTATAAAATAGAAAATAGATTTGGATTACTTATTCAAATTCAAGAACTTTTCATGTTGAAAATTTTCTCAAATTCATAAGTATGCAAAAACTGTAAAATTCAAATGTTTAAAAAATATGCTAATTGAATTTTTTTTAAACAGGCGCGCCCCTGGGGTGAAATTTTTGAAAAAAGGACCTTTAGTCCCGATCAGATAACGACCGGACTAATGACCCTTTAGTCCCGGTTCGTTATACAGGCCGGGACTAAAGGTCCCCCACCTATATATCTTCTCCCCACGCGCCCCTTCTTCTCCCCACGGAGAGAACACCCACGCGCGCGAGGACGACGAATCGATGCCGCCAGGCTACCCGACTCGCTCTCTGGCCGCCACCACCCCAACCACCGCCGCCGCCACTCACTCCGCCGCCACCGCCGCCACAGCCGCTGTGGCCCTAGCAAGAGGTACACTGCCGTCTCCCTTGCTCCCCGTCAGTGCTGCTGTGCCACAATGGCGAGCAGGCCGGACAGGACACAACAGATGGCGGCAGCTTGGTGATCTGGCAAGGAAGTGACCGGCCAAAGTTCTCTGTTTTCCATTTTTTATTTTGTAGTAGTTAATTGTAATAGTATTTTGTAATATTTAGTAGTTAATTGTAGTAGTTGTTTGTAGTAATTGTAATACTATTTTGTAGTAGTTAATTGTAGTAGTTGTAATAGTATTTTGTAGTATATAGTTAATTTTATTTTGTAGTGTAATATTATTTAATTTTGTGTGTAATATTATTTAGTAGTGTAATAGTAGTGTATAATTGTAATATTATTTAGTAGTGTAATAGTAGTGTATAATTGTAATATTATTTAGTAGTGTAATAGTAGTGTATAATTGTAATATTATTCAGTAGTTGTAATATTATTTAGTAGCTAGTGTAATAGTAGTGTATATAGTTGTAATTTTATTTAGTAGTGTAATAGTAGTGTATACTTGTAATATTATTTAGTAGTGTAATATTATTTTGTAGTGTATTTTTTTAGTAGTATATTGTATTATAGTAGTATTTTGTAGTGCTCGCGGGCCCCCGCACTTAGGGTTAGGGTGGTAGTGGTCGCGGGGCCCCGCATTTAGGGTTAGGGTGGTGGTGCTCGCGGGCCCCCGGAGATAGGGTTAGGGTGGTGGTGCTCGCGGGCCCCCGGACTTAGGGTTAGAGTTGTGGTGCTCGCGGGCCCCCGGACTTAGGGTTAGGGTGGTAGTGGTCGCGGGGCCCCAGACTTAGGGTTAGGGTGGTGGTGCTCGCGGACCCCCGAAGATAGGGTTAGGGTGGTGGTGCTCGCGGGCCCCCGGACTTAGGGTTAGAGTGGTGGTGCTCGCGGGCCCCCGGACTTAGGGTTAGGGTGGTAGTGCTCGCGGGCCCCCAGACTTAGGGTTATGGTGATAGTGCTCGCGGGCAGCCGGACTTAGGGTTAGGGTGGTGGTGCTCGCGGGCCACCGGACTTAGGGTTAGGGTGGTAGTGCTCGCGGGCCCCCGGACTTAGGGTTAGGGTTAGGGCATCACTAGAATTTTTCTATTGTTTAGTATTATTGTAGCAAATTGCATGTTCATATTATTGTTTAGTATTATTTTATGCAGCAATATTGAATGAAAAATGTTATTGTGTGCATTTTGTAGAAAACTATGGATCCAATCCAGAGAGACCTAGCACAGGAAGAAATTCTCGAGGATATGATCAACGACACCCCTCATGTTGATCCACCCGAATCTCCGTCGATTTATCTGAACCCCTCCGGTAAGGGAGAGGAGGTCGACCGAAATGATCAAGGAGAAGCCGACGGCTCCGATGGTGGAGAAGCCGACGGCTCTGGTGGTGGAGAAGCCGACGGCGAGGTATATATATGAAGTCTAGTGATCAGTAGATGCATTAACTGAGTTGTATATATATATATAAATTGACGAATGTTTCTTCTCTTAGGCCTCCACATCGAGCAAAAAATATTCCAAACGAGGCCCGGCCAAAAAGTTGGACGCATCTACGCGTTATACAATTGCGCGGGTATCACCACGGGGTGAACCGGTGGAACCCGAAAAGGCTAAAACTGTATTTAAACAACAATGCGGAGTTATGGTTAGGGATCGCATCCCGATCACCATTCGAGAGTGGAATAAGACCAAAGGGGCGAAAGAGGGTGAGTATGTCGCCGACAGGTGCAAAGAGGGTCTTTGGAATGACCTCATGACACATTTCACCCTGCCAGAATGTGAGGATAATGCCGACACAGCTGCATTGAGGAAGAAAGTCAAGCAATGGACTCTTACGAAGATGGCCGAACTATTCAAGAACTGGAAGAAAGCATTATGGCAAAAGTATCATAAGATGAAGAAGACTCCTAAATTTGAATGCTATCTAACGAAACAGCATGCTAACTGGGATGCATTTGTGAAGTACAAGAAGTCACAACCTGCTATGGAAATGTCGGAAAAAAAAAAGAAAAATGCCGTGATGAAGAAATATCACCATCACCTGGGGCCAGGGGCTACGCGGTTGCCATGCCAAAGTGGGATGCTAAAGAGAATGAGTTGCTTGCTAAAGGGATCACTCCAGAACCAATACGCGAAGAATGGGATCTGAGGGCAAGGAATTGGTTCCTTGGGCATGGGAGTGAGTATGACGAAATCTGAGGGACCTTATTTGCAGTGACGGGATTAGGATACCCCGGGATACATGGCAGAAAGTGGTGAAGGAGATTAAAGCGGGGACAACAAAGTTCCGTCCCGATAGAGAGAAAGACTTGCTGACAAAGGTCCTCAGGAATGACGAACGCGGAGGACGTGTACGAGGCCTTGGCCCTAGTTATACGTGGGAAATGGGGTTTCCCAAAGACAGAGATACTTATAGGAGCCGAGAGAGAGCAATGAGGCGACGGCAGAAGGAGGAGGGAGACAGGTTTACTGAGTTGCTAGGAACACTTCGAATGCATCAGCAACGGATTGACGAACTTCAAGGAGCAGCGCGCCTGCAAGATCCTGTACTCGATATTACCGTCGTCCCATCTCAGCGGAGAAGCAGCGTGGCTGAATCAGAGGTCCCTTCTAACGACGCACGTATGGTAGATGGCGGTCCCGGCTACCCCGTGGATGGGATCAAGGAGCAGGCATCTTGTGAGCTCCATTAGAAGGTGAAGAACCTATCCATCAAGGTGGCGGTCGGATGTGCTTTACCTTGTCCACCTGGCGCACGCTGGCATGGCCGTGAGATTCCAGCTGGCTATGCTAAAGTTGATGTGGATGAAATCGCAATGGGGTGGGACTCAATGGAGCTTGACATCCCTGGACCTGAAGGTGAGAGGACACTCGGAGAAGTACTGGGTGGTATCATTCTATGGGATAAGAACAACATCAAGCTTCCAGGCTGGATGCCAAAGCCAACACTGCCTCCGAGTGGTCGCATGTCACCTTCACCTCCATCACCTCCAAGAAGCCCACCCCATGACTACGACCACCACAGCCCGAGTCCATCTCGATTTCCGCATGACCTCCGATTAGTACTAAACGACGAGGAGCCCAAAAGCGACAAATGTCGCCTCCCAAGAGTACCTCATAAGAATCTTCCTATCGGACCTTACGATCGTCTTGACGAGGAAACCGACATGATCGTAAAGGCGAATGTGTTTGCAGCTTCAAAAGAAGAAACCCGAGCCCGCCCTGGTATACACCGAGAAGCAAAAAGCGTATGCACTTTCTTTTCTGAACACAAAATCGCAATATGACTTGCACCATAAGCCAGATGACTATCGACGCACACTTCAGAAGGAAGTGAGGAAGAGCAAATCAAATAGAAGTGCAAGCGGGAGCAAATCATCAAGTCAAAGTGCAACCGGGAAAAGAAAGGACATCCCCCAACTCGGGGAACAGGCCAAAAAATCGATCCCACCCCTCAAGGTGGTATCCCATGACATTCCCCAGGAGAATATGGAAGAAGATGCGAAGCTTGCGGCCTCTATGAATGTGACTGTTGAGGAATTGCTAGGTTCCCAGGACGACAAGTTACCCAAGGCTCGTGTAGTCCCTACATATGTCCCGGGGAAGCCTCTCGACTTTGAGTAGTTCCAACAACTGCCAACACAAATGCGGAGTTTACATAAATGGTACTTGAAAGCCGTAAAGGAGGAGAGAATAATGATCGTGGCGAAAGTTCCACATGACTACTACTTCCGAGAAGAAGAGGTCCATGTTGAGTTTCCAGAACACTTCCAGTTATACATTTTCGACGCCCTCGACAAAAGTCTCATGAGTTGCTATTGTCTGTAAGTTGTTGAATTCATTGTCTATATATAAGTTGTTCATTTTTTTCAGTTGTTCAGTTCATTGCATGTAATTATCCTAATTATATCCTTTTGTACTCTATTATTATGCAGAATGAAGATCATGGAATGTAAAAGAAGGTCAATCTTCAGTGTTGGGTTCATTGACCCAGATAAAATACATTGTCAGACGCTAAAGGATAAACCCGAGGACACACAGGAAAACCTTCTAAGGTTTCTAATGGAGCAAAATTGTTGTGACCACATACTGTTTCCTTACAATTTCGCGTGAGTGTCTTACTCTATTATACACATTCTCTTTTGCTTACTCGACGTTAAGTGTAATTGATGAGTTACTGATGTATATATAAACGTGTACAGTTTCCACTGGATTCTCATGGACATTCAACTTGATAAGGGAAGAGTTGAAGTCATGGACCCATTAAAGAGACCCCTAGAATAGTTCAGTGACATGCAGGACATGCTCCAGAGGTAATTTCCGCGCTACATCGGTCTCTTTCGTTGATTTCCTGAGATATCACGTAATAAATAACTCATTCATTTTCTTTACCGGGTAGGGTTTGGAACCAGTTCAAGAGTGCGGTTACGGGTGACTTTAGTGAGAAGCTGACGTTTAAGCCGGTCTCGGTAAGTAGTACGCGCATCTCTTTACTTCTAGTTTCAATATAATTATGATGCTGGATTATTATTTTGATTGAATTCTATTCTCGTAAAGTGCGCGAGGCAGCCACCAAAGACGAATCTATGTGGATTCTACATTTGCGAGTTCATTCGCACGTTTACCAGTGAGCTGAATGAATATAGAGTCGGTGTAAGCAATACATTCATAATATTATTTTTATTACCGTCACTTTTTGTTATCATGATTGATATTCATATTGATCTCCTTTTCTTATATAGTTCGAGAAAATGCGGGATTAGATCCTACCACAGCAACGCGTAGTAGCAATTGCTGAAGAACTGATAGGATTCTTGATGAACGAGATGATAGATGGCGCCGGAGAATTCAGTGTGAATAGGCGTCGATGATCCCCGACCGTGTAATTGAACAGACAGGCTCTAGTCCCGATAATTGTGATCTCCATGTGTAACTATCATGTATATATTTGTATGCTCGATCTTAAGAGAAGTTATCTTATGTATGCATGAACATGTACGGTATGTGGTAGCGTAGAAAAATATTTTAAAATGAAAAAAAAGGATACAAATTGAATTCTCTGCCGCGGCACAGAAAGTGCCTAAAATTCTGCATGCGGCGAAGAACCATTGTCCCGGTTAAATGTCTGATGGGACTAATGGGGGGCACCCAGCGCCCGCAGAGAGAGCCACGTGGATGCCCATTGGTCCCGGCTGGTAAGTGGGCCGGGACTAGTGGGTGGGCCTTTAGTCCCGCCCCTCCAGTGCCGGTTACCAGGACCGGGACTAAAGGTCCTTACGGGCCGGGACTGGAGGTCCGTTTTCCACTAGTGTATGTTATCTCGCCTCCTTCATGACGCCTCCTGAGGCCTTCCGATCACCCCCCCCCCACCCCCCGCCCCCCCAAGCCTCGGTATGCCCCAACTAGGGTTTCCCCTCCATCTGCCATGACGGGAGGTGGAAGATGACTCCCCACCATCGGTGTCGTTTTAGATCTACGACCCAGATTACCCCATACCACTTTGGTAGGCCTGAGTCGCTAACTGTGGGCCCCAGCTATCAGCGGTTTGAACCATGGCATCTAGCGCATGCCCCCTGCGAGCTGGGCTGGCTAGCCTCTGTGTGGCCCATCCTCCGCAGGAAACCAGCTCGCCACCACCTTGTTTTAATCAATTAACACTAGATCTACAAATAACCTTTTGGTTTAAATCCTTTTGAAAATGCAAAATACATCCAGATGCCCATATCTAAATTTTCCTATGCACCTACATGCTTTCCTCAACATGCCGTACCAAAACCTGGGAAAAATATTGTTTGTACAAATTCTGTAAAATTATCTACCATAACTTAACCTTTTCAGTAAATAATTTTTCTAGTGAGTTCCACAAATCCATTTAGGGTAAATCCAACTTCCCCTGGTATATACTTAAGATGCATATCATCGTACATTTGTCTCAAGGCAAGTGGAGCTATGAATCAGAACACTTAAAAATAACAAAATCAATATAGGTATGACTGCTAAAACTTCTCCAGGTTAACCTATACTGGATTTTGGGCTGATTCCAACTCTTGTTGAAGTGGTACTGCAATTCCTAATATTACCTAGGAGATCAAGATTTATTGATCCCTTAATAAATTTTGGTGAATTAAACATCTCTATCTAGGGTTATTTCAGTAGATAAATCACTACAGGAGTTTCACAACTCTAAAAATAATGAATACAATTTCCATAGAAAGGTATTGGAAATACCTACCATGTGTCCTTTGATTCATGTCAAAAGCTTATGTAGATTAGATATCGTTAAAAAGACAAATTGCTTACATAACTGACTTTGGGAATTTCTCAAGGGCATTCTGGTAATTATTTTGATGTGATTCCAACTCTCGAAAATCACAAACTCGAATATATAAAAACCCTCTGAGGAAATATTTATTTGTCCCACTGATATTTTTTGGTGAATTATTCACCTAAACTAGGGTTTTTCCACTAGAATAATCATAACTAATTAAGGAAAATTGATAAAATCATGAAACTACTTTTGTTGGCCTTGTTATTTCAATACCTATCTGTTGATATCATTTTTGCACACTGATATCATACAGACCCAAGCCTTAGTCAAAACCCCCTTCATTAGGTGGTATTTGACAATTTAAATCATAAAGGAAATCCCACAAAGGAAATTATAGTATTTCCATTTGCAACAAACTCAATCTATCAAAACCTACTGAATTGAATGATGTGTTGTACGTTTTTTTGCTGTGTTATATTGGTGATTCTATGCATTGTTGATTGTGTCCTTTGCTTGCTTTCATGTGATCCATATCGACGATAGATGCGATTAAATCGGAGACCAGAAGAAGATGGTTATTATTATTATTGTTATTATCGGTATTCCAAGAAGAAATCCAGGGACATATTGCCATTTTGCTGATCACAGGAAAGCCACCTTCTTGCTCATAAGCTTTGTCCTACTTTTTTACTTATGCATGTTTTACCTACTTTTATGAAACTACATTGTTTTAATATATGATGAGCTATATCTGGTAGTGGCTTGGCCCCTCCAAACCATTACCCACTGGTACTACTAAGTACACCCCCTTTATGACACCTACTTGTCCATTGTATGGTAGTTGGTGTATAACACCATACCCCTTTGGAGACCTGTGGCATCCCGCTAAAACCACTACTAGAAAATCGCTGTGTTTTGTGCATTGCATCATCATGATCGCATGCTCATGTCATCATGCCACAGTGCATTTGAGCATCATCATCATCATGCATGGCTTGTTTGAAAAATATTTTCGAAAAGTCTGGTTTTGATTTCTAAACGCCCCGTCTTTATTTCAAATTTTAAAACCGGGCTTCTCCAGATATTTTTGTTTTGTCTAAAAACGGTTTACAAAAGACTTTTATAAAATAAATAAAAAGTTAGATTATTTTTAGGAGGCAGCCCGCCAGGCACGAAAACCCGGCCGGCCACCTCCAAACCCTAAAAACTAATCCTATCCTATCCTACCTACCCTCTCTCTCTATCTCTCTCTCACCCGCCTGTCCACCTCACCACCCAGCCGCCACCTGCCTCCACCCTCCACATCACCCCAACCAACCCCGGTCTGCCACCTCAGTCGCCTGGCCCCACTCCCTCTCGAACTCCCGCCTAGTCTCCCTTCCCTGCATGCCTCCCCACCAGCCCTGCCCGGCCGCACATGCGCGCAGCGAAATTCCCACCAACCACCGCTCACCTGGTCCCTCCTCGAACCCCACCCCGCGTATGCCATCGCCCCGCCTAGCCCCACCTCACGACCAAAGCCGGTCTGTCCCGCGTGGATGCGGCCGCCTCGGTCCTATCGCCCCGACGCGGTCTTCCCCGTGATCCCCTCTCGTCTCTCCATTTCCCCACCTACCGCCGCCTCCCTCGCTCCGACGCCTCTCCAAGCTTGCCTTCTTGCCACCGCCGCTCGCGTCACCGAGCCTCGCCTCTCTCGTGAGCCCAGCAACCACGCCCTACGAGCTCGGCACGCGCATCGCCGCCGCTCTCGCCACCAACCCCTGCTCTCCCACGCCCCTCGCGGTGGCCGCCCCCCCCCGGCGTTCTCCGTCGTCCTCGCAGGCGCCCTCCACCGCCGCGCGGACCCGTCCTCACCGGAACCTGCGGCCTCGCCCTCGACTTGCTTCTGCGTTGCCGCCGTCCGCCGGTCCGGGCTCGCCCGAGCTTCCCCGGCTCTGCCCCTTTTCCTCCTGCGGCCGCCGACCTCCCTCTCGGCCGCCTCCGCCCCGGTCGACTCCGTCCAGGACCGTCGTCCTCGACCCGGACTGCGCCCCCTCCTCTCCATCCCCGACACCTTCTCCCGGACTGCGCCGCCGCTTCATCCTTCTGCAGCATCGCCACGCCCGCGTCCCGTCTCCATCGTCGGTCTCGCTGCGCCCCGGACCTGCAGCGCGGCCTCCCGTCGAGCTGTCGGTCCCATGCGGAAGCGGACGCTGCCGCGTCCTCTGCCGCAAGCTCTGCCGCCACAGCCGCCTCGCGGGACCCCAAGTGTCGGCCTCGTCGCCCTTGTGTGAGCATGCGAGCCTGCCTCCAGGCCCTGCCGCACCGTCCGTCGACTGTGGTGGAAGAAACAGGTTGTCTCTATGAGCCCTGTAGCCACCGAAGTGTTGTTGAGACTTGACCCAATATTTTGCCCTTTGGTGTCGAAGTTAATATGAAGATGTACCTGAATCGGTGGCAGATGTTGATGTGGTGGTGATATCGGTCCTTTTACGATGCCTCGGCAGGATGGACAGATGAACACGAGGGATCGTGAAGTGGTACAAGAAGATCATCGACGCAAGAGCTCCTTCACGGACCGCAAGTGCCTCAGACCCCGGACCCGAGAACGTCGATACCCCGAGTGTGTCGACAAGAATTCGAAAACAGAACCCCCGGCGTGACAAGTTCTTCTTCATTTGATCCCAAGATCTGCGTACCAGATTCCAAGGCCGTGACATGGACTTCAAGATTCCCTTCACGGACCCGAAGACCGTACCCGGCGTTCTCCTTCGATCCCACCGAGACCGCTCCCCGTCGAACCCTGAGACCGAACCCGGACCCCCGGAACCCAAGACCTGCCGAATCCAGATGTGTGACCCTAAGCCCCTTTTTTTATAATATGATATATAAACTGTCGCATATTAAATTGTTCATGCTTGCATACATATTTGTGGGTATGGGGGCATTATGTAGATTCATCTAATAATTAAATATGGAGATATATGCGGGGTTTTCTAGTCTTATACCGCCTCCATTTAATTTTGCGTAGTGAACCGATGCCATGTTTTGCCCTGTTAAGACAACATTTAAATGCGGGGTAGCTAAATCACATGAAACCTCTAATTAATTATCGGGACCCCGGTTCCACTTAATACTGCCTAATTGCACCGCAACTGCATCATATCATAATCATGCCGATTCTTCTGCCGTAGTATTAAATATTGCATCCGGTGTTTCTTCTAGTGTTTGCTTCTTCACGGATTAGGCCGATGAGTTGATGCGAGTATCAACAAGTTCTCCGGATATGATCCGTCGGTAGTGTTTTCCCAGGCGAGCATCTCTCCCCCTTCTACCTATTTTGCATGTATAGTCTTTACATCCTCCTGTTGATCTATTGCTATCCGTATTGTGATGCTTTAGTTACGTACCAGATATATTCCGTGCAGCCGATTTATTGCCTTGGACACCTCCTATTACCTGTTGTTTGGTAGATAGCTGGCCTTGTGAGTTGTAGTTGCTTGCTCAGGTGCGATCTCATGTTGTCGAGTACCACAGTTGTTGGAATGCTGGCAGATGTTTATGGTGGAGATGATCATGACTTTAAATACAACTATTAAATTGCTAGATATAACTAATGCAGAGGCATCGGTGGGCAATAGATGTTATTTAGTTCTTCCACGCTCACATGTGTTCCGTTGGACCCCGAGTACTTGATACATGTTCCTTGATTTTTCGCACTAACCACATCCGGGAGGCCTTATGGACCCCCCTGAGTTAGAGCTTGATTCATTTCTATTTCTTGGGGCCACAAAGTAGTTTGGGGCTTTATTACTATCATGTACTTATGCCATGCTTTACTGCTTTATTTACGATTGTGCGTGGAGCACCTGTACTGTTTAGGATCGCGGAGTGTTTTCGCGGTATCGACAAGCCCAGTCACACTTTTGGGTTCCCAGCTGTTTACAGCCATTGGCGCAAACCTTGGGTCCGTCTCGGAGCCGGCCAACTTCGTTGCGGGTAGCTTAATGGGGTGGCCCCCTGAAATATTTATGAATCCTGTGATCGCTTTGTCGTGAAACCCTCGTTGGGTTTTGAGTTGGTTTTTCCGAGGTTGATCGAGTGTGTGTTTCTATTTGTGCACCCCTGCAGGGTAAAACTTTCTGAAAGCCGTGTCCGCGGTTATGGACGACTTGGAGCACAGTATCTCGATCATAGACAAGCATAACTAAAGTAGTCCTATAAATTTGACTTAATATGTGACTAGTAAGCAGATGCAACTATAATGGAAGATGCAACTATAATGGAATGGATAATAAAAATGCCAACAACTGGTGGATCTGTGGTGATCTGTGTCATACTATACCTGCCTAGTAAGTATTACAACTCCAACGGAATGTGATAAAAGTGCCAACCACTGTTGGGTTTTGGGATTCCTCAGGACAATTATATCTGACTAGTAAATGTTCCAACTACAACGGAATGGTGATTAAATCTGCCCACTACTTATGCTATCAGGATGACTCATGCTACCTATATCTGATTAGTAATTGCTGCAACTATAACGGAATGAGTAAAATTGCCAACTGTGTGAGTTCCTTGGCCCGACTTCCTCGTTTGGTCTTGAGGGGGAAATACCAGGATGGGTTTGTTTGGTGTTAGCTTCGGGTTGGATCCGAATAGGTCTTTCTTACCCCTCTCTGATAACCGCCAGTTGTATCGAGTCTCTATAGGTTGTTTAGTGCCGTTGTGCTACCGCTTCAGCCCACCATACCTATGTAGGCGAGAGCCGCCAAATTCTAGCCTCGCCGTGTACTGGCCTCAGTACTGACGCTCCTCTTTTTCCTTTGCCCTTTGTCGGCACCCCTTTTGTTTTAGTAGGTTTGAGATCGACGTCATTAGCAGGGTTACCCTTCCGGCTTGGCCTGGGCACGGTTATGGACGCCATTGGTTATTCTTCGGGGCTCTTAGCCCATTTGCATCTTGTCCGTACCCGGACGCTGTATCGTTTTCAAGGTGATTTGGATCTTTGTAGTGTATATCTGTATTCTTGACTCTTGGAGTCGGCTGTATATATATATCTGTTATGTGGGTCCCATCAAGGACTGTTGTGTAATGGTATTACTTCGTTTTTCCACCCGCACGAAAGTGCCTGGTGGGCGTCCTTGAATCGTTTCTATGCGGGTTTGGCGGAAAGTGCTAAAACTTGCATAGGGCCGATTTGAGGGTGTTACAAGACCCGATTTAGCTGAAGCAAAGCTATAAGGTGGGAAGACCCCGGAAAATTCTTACAAAATGTTTTATGATAATATCTTGGTGAGGTTTGACCTACCAAGAGAAGTTTTAGAAAGGAAAAAGGTTTTGTTTTACAAAATGCTGAAGGAGGGATGGAGGAAAAAGGTTTATGAAAACACACCCAGTTCTTTGAAGTTTTGCCAGAACAATTAACCCGTGGAACCACATTACTCCTAGATGGGAAGGGGCTAGACTAGAAGTTTGTTTACTCTGGTATGAGTTGCCTCGCAACTACTACAAGATATTTTGATCTGTAGAGGATGGGTCTTCTCCTATAAGGGTTCATGTGAAGCATCGATCCGGAGAAGAAATGAACGGTCAGTGGGACGCCATGTGTTACTATGAGCCTCTCTTTGAAAGCCAACACTTTGTGCAGTGAAAAAGGCGCTCCGGTTGGTCCACGGTACCCGACGTCCCAGTGTTGAGGGGAATGACTCATAGGGTAGCCGCTTATACTAGAGTGGGCATTTCGAAGGTCTTGACCGGTTAGTCGACCCACGATCCATAGGAGATCAGGGTACTCGGATGGTGTGAGCAAAGTGTACAACCTCTGCAGAGTGTAAATCTATTCGAATAGTCATGTTCGTGGTCATGGACGGTTAGGAAGGTTGCTGTAGAGTGGTGCTGCTTTTAAATTTCAAAAAGGACTTCGGAAAAGCAACGGCTATGGAAATGTTTGACCATGGGATGGTCGGAAAAGAAGGAGAAATGTTGGTCATGGGATGATCGAAAGGAAGAAATGAATGGGTTACCCAATCCTAGTGTTTTCCAAATAATTTGAAAAGGGATTCCAAAATGTTTTACAAAAGTTTTGAACAAAGATATGTAGATGTTATATCTACAAGAGAAACTATTTTAGAAAAGAACCTCTCTTGGAGCACTCCTACTACCACAGTCATATTGCATATCCTCTTGATATTATTATTCTCTGAATGTGGTTTGCGAGTACATTCAATGTACTCACTAGCATTGTCGCTGGCTATTAACTTGGTCATATTCGAGAAGTACATGGAGGAGAAGGTGACGTTGATGTCTATGCGAGCTAGGACGTTCTCCTAGTCATCTGCCTATAGGTTAAGGCATGGCTCGGGCTCTACGCTTGATGACGTTTTGTTGATGATGATTGATGTAGCCATAACGGCAAATAAGGTATGACATGTATCCTCCTAAGTATGGATGTTTACTTTGATACTTGTCGGTTATGTGCCATGACTAACTGATCATGGGATCGTGGTGTATGCATAACAGGGATTCTCGGATGATTAATCTGGGGGGCACAAAGTATTTATGTGCAATCCCGAATCTTCAGCGGATGAACCCCCAAATTGGTTATGTTGAACCAAACTTAAAAGTTTAGGATTTATCTCATATGTTTCCACATCAACTACGGGCTGACTGATGGGCACACGAATAAAATCATCAGGGCGAGTAGCATACTCCCCTAATCTCTTTTGATCCATGGCTCTTATGTTTTTGGTAATTTTTTATGTAATGAAAACGAATAACAAGTAACTAATTATTTTGGGTTTTAAATAGATAACAAGAATTAAACTACAGCTAATAATAAAACTAAAAACAAGGTCTCTAATGACCTCATCCGGATAGCGAAATTGCTTCCCTTGTAAAGGTGCCAGAAAAAGGGTTGATACCTTCGATCTGGATTGACGGATGTACTATAATAACTTTTCCCTAGAAGAAATAGGTTTAATCAAACCTCGGAAAGCACTGCTAAAAGGTAATAAAAAAGGACACATCTACAATACTTTGTTTGTTAATTTTACCTTAGTTGACCGGACCAATCTAGTTTACTTTATAACGGGTTTGAATCAATGGATGGAGATAGGCCAGGGTTGAAGATCCACCTGCAGTTGCCCATCAAATGGGATAAAAGATAATAATAAGCATAGTCATTTATGGGATCTTGGGATCTTGGGTACCTACTAGTCCATAGATCGAGACAAGAGACGAAGAAAAAAGATACAGATCACAATTCCAAACAAAATACAATTCTCCCATGATCTAGATGCACATAATTGCTACGAGGTTTCTCCCCAACCCGCAACCCGTGAGGACTACTCACTCATAACAAATAGATCAGAGATAGAAAATATCATAGAAATACTTAGACTAAAATCAAATATTCTTACAATGGTCGCCAAATCACAAGGATATCTAAAGTACAAAGCAATGGCTATGGCTAGTGGATGGATGGACGGGGGAAGTGATGAACAGTGGATGAACAATGGTGTGGATCTTCTTTGGTGGTGTTGTGATGCAATCTGAGAATGGCGGCTCTCTGGCTGGTGGCTGGAGCCTCGAAATATATAGACGTATTCACGAAAGTTGTAAGGTTTAATGAGACGAAGTCGTCGCCACCTGGTATGGGCAGGCGGTACGGGTGGACCGCGTCTGTACCAGTGGTCGTTAAGATTGCAGGCGCCTTGGAATGCTTCTCCAATTACTTGGCCATGTGTACTTCCTCAAAATCCTTCATTATGACTCCTTATTTCGCTTAAAAGGCCGTGATTTCCTGCACAACATAAATCAAAGAAGGGATTTGCATATCTTTGCAATTATTAGTCATTAGTGGCAAGATTTGGGAGTTTCTTTGGCAATTGCTTGACCAAAAACAACGTTTAAACGCAGTGGAAGATGGCAAAAAATGGAGCCATCAGACGTCATTGTTATTCTTCAAACCTCTTAAGCCATTTGTTAAGTTTGCTATACTTAATAGCATAATTTTCCTTACGTTGTTTGATCCTTGTTGTTAATGACCACTACTTGTAATATTTTGGTTCTTTGCTCAGTTATAAGCTTGCTGTAGTAACTTTCGTGTCACAGGGTCACTGTTGTGTTACCAATTCTTCACTAGATATCCTCGAGCTCTAGGTTAAACTTATGTCAGGCAAACTTCTGGGATTTTTTTAACCCTGATCCTCATGGTGACACAAACTTCAAGGGATGTGACGACCACTCCAGTACCATGTGCATATTGAGCTTATCGGTATTACGACACATGCCTAGAACCGCTCTATGGTCATGGTGATACTCGGCTCCGTGATGTACGTGGAGCGGTTGGGCACGGCGATAGCCAGCCAGGAGGACCTTGGCTGCTTCCAGGTTGTGGCATGGATCAACGACCCTAATCAGCTGCCACGTGAGAAGGAGCTGCTCATAGAGGAGCCAGACGACCTGATGGAGGAAGACGAGGGGATGGTGCTCCCCGGTGACACCTTGATCCCGCTAGAAAATCTGATGCTACAATACATCATCAAGCTCCGGCTCGTTCAGGCTGAGGATATGGCGGTGAGCGGTAGCAGGCCAGCACCTAGGGGAGGGGGAGGAGGATGAGATGATGATGATAGTGATGGTGACGACCGTGGTAGGGGAGATGTCTGTGGTTTCCAGGAGAACCATGGTGGCAGGGATGTGCAAGGTCGATAGGGCCAGCCTAGGTCACATGGACCGTGAGGTGTGGGCGAGGTAGTTGGGAAGCATCGGCAAACGTCAAGGGAGGATTGGAGCGACAGCCACCGCAACACCATTTGTTCGCCGCAGGAAGTTGAGCCATAGCCGGAGGTGGAAGGGGAGAACCCAAAAGAATAAGCTAAGGAGGAAGGCGATGGGGCCCACCAGGCACCCTTGTCGGGGAAAAGCAAGGAGCAACGAGTGGCGACTCGCGTCACTACAATAGCTTTTGACAAAGACGCGTCACCAGCTTCTATGGAAAAGAAGTTGGAGCCCACCACATTTGTTGTCCTCGCTAGGTGGAAAACGTGTTATCCATCGCGCACGTGGGAGTGGAGGCAGATGTGCCCGCCTTTTCCTTGTCGCCTAGGAATCGGTCAAACATGGATGGTGACAATGGGCGAATTTTTGAATCAGAGGCGCGTGCATCCATGATCTCCACCCCATGCCAAAGTGGATCTTGTCATTTGGGATCGCTAGGGTTACTATCGTCGTAGTTGGACACTTCAAGTGGTGCCTGCTAGTCGCTAGCCTCTGGTCAGATGGAGTCCCCGATATCCGTTCTTGACATGTTAGACGTCTTCTCGGTACACCTCTCACAGGGCTCGGTTTCTTTCCTTGGAGCATGTAAGATGCCGATCAACTCTATCTTGAGCAGGCTGGTAGCCATGCAATGTCAAAACAAGAAGTACGCAGGGCCAGTCAGGAGGAGTGGACAAATCCGTGGGTGGTTTTCCCCCGGTACATCGATGTGCCAGCAACAGCGTACCCTCATCACCAGCCTCGGGATCGCTAGGGAGGTCAAGGTGATTGGTTATGAGGCCTTGGATGCCTACCTGGACCTATTTGTGAGACCCCTACATCAGCAGCACATCGATATGGTCCTTCGTCTGTTCAGCTGGATGCCTGAGGCCTTACCCTTGTGCGATGACACATTGGTGGAGTATCTAGTCTGATTAGTGGATTTTCTAGTTTTGTTCCGCTCTCCCCTTTTTGGCATTTGTGTAATAATGGATGACCCAGACTTTTGCATCGGTATTTGGAATGTGCATGGTTTGAACTCCCCGGCTCATAGTCTTGCAGTCTCGCAGATGTTGTCGCCCACCAGGGAGGTGGTGGTTTGTCTGCAGGAAACCAAGATGGAGGTCATCACGAATCGCGTGGTGCGGGAGTGTCTTGGCCCTTCCTTCGACAAATTTTTCTTCCTGCCAGCAGATGGGACCCGTGGTGGGATTCTGATGGCCTGGCAATCTAGCTTGGTCTCCGTCACCCACCCACACCATTCCAACAACGCAATTACAACACGTATCTCGATAGGCGTGGTTCATAGATGGTGGTTCACGGGAGTTTAAGGGCCCTAGAGTGACGACTATAAGAAGGCCTTCCTCTAGAAACTCTAGGATATTTGGGACCTTCGTGCTGGTTTGTGGATCATTGCTGGTGATTTCAACCTCATCATCAACCTAGAGGACAAGAACCAGGGGCCTCTCCATTTCTGCATGATGGCCAGATTCAAGCGTACTCTCGCTATCTTGGATCTTAAGGAGCTCTACCTCAACGGGTGTAGATTCACCTCGTCAAACGAGCAGGCGCAACCGACCATGGAGAAGCTTGACAGGGTCTTCACAATGGTGGATTGGGAAGCTCGCTACCCATACGCCTTCCTATTAGAACTGTCATAAGACCCCTCTGACCACTGCCCGTTGTTGCTTAGCCTTGCGCAGGACTTGCAACTCGGGCGTAGATTCTAGTTTCAATCCTTCTAGCCCAAAGTGGACGGCTTCATGGAAGTAGTCCAAGAGGCATGGACCTTGTAGCCATGGGAGCCCAACCCATTCAAAAGGCTCGATGCAAAGCTGAGATCCGTGACCAAGAAGTTGTCAGGATGCAGCTCCAAATTCATCGGGGGCATCAAAACACAGATTCTCTTGGGTACAGAGTTGATCCTTCGCTTCGACGTGGCTATGAAGAGTAGGCAACTCTCACCTGCGGTGGCTGCTCAATAAGAAACGGCTGGGACATGACTACCTTGAGAGGACATTGGCACGGAAGAGATCGAGGATCCTCCCACTCTGGGAGGGACATGCATCCATGCATTTTTTTCCACAAGCATGCTAGCCATCGGAGGCGGAAAAACTTCATTAGCAACCTTCTTGCAGATAATGTATGTATCTCAGATCATGATTACATGGCTGAGGTCATGGATAGTTTCTTCAAGGACATACTGGGAGTGGCAGGAGATTGAACGTTCTCACTTGACCTAGACTTCCTAGGTCTGCAGTCGAACCTACAACACATTGATGGTGAGTTCATGGAATAGGAAGTTCTGGCGGCCATCAGAGGCATGCCATTTGATAAGTGTCCTACACCGGATGGGTTCTCTACCCTTTTTTGTGACCTGCTGGAACATTATCAAGGATGATGTCATGGACGCTTTTAACTCACTCTCTAGGCGAGACTGTCGGGGATTCGAGCGGTGAACAACGCCCTGATCATGCTCTTGCCCAAGAAGCCGAGCACGTAGGAGGTAGGAGACTACCAACCTATAAGCCTAATCCATGGGATCGCCAAGTGGCTAGCCAAGGTGATCACGAACAAGGTGGCACCTAAGCTCCCTAAAATGGTGGGGATGCACCAGAGTGCATTCGTGCATCGAAGGTTCCTACATGAGAACTTCATGATGGTACAAGGGACGGCTTGCAAACTTCACCCCAGCAAGACCCCAGGTGTTCTCCGCAAGCTAGACATCTCCAAGGATTTTGACATAGTGGACTGGGCTTTCCTTTTGGAAGTCCTGAGAAAGCTGGGCTTCGGGGAGCGGATCCTCTCGTGCATATGTGCTCTTCTGTCCATGACCACCACACGCATCTTGATGAATGGCTACTTAGGTGCTAAGGTGGCAAATAGGCAAGGTCTTCGACAAGGGGAACCCCTCTCCCTGCAACTGTTCATCCTCACCATGGAGGTGTTTCACCTAATGATTGTCAAAGTAGAGAGTCAGGGCCTTCTCACTAGGCTCGCAGCAACAAGCCTCAAGCACTGCACCTCAATCTAAGCAGATGATGTGGTCACCTTCCTGAGACCTTCACTAGTGGATTTTCAGGTGATCTCAGAGATCATCAAGGACTTCGGAGTGGCATAGGGCCTACAGACCAACTTTAACAAGTGCTCAGCTAACATGATCAGATGTTCGGCCGAGGATAGAGACCTGGTCTCCTAGGAGCTGTGGTGCCCAATTAAGAAATTGAAGGAGAAATGCCCTAGAGAAAAATAATAAATGGGTTTTATTATCATATCTCAATTAGTTCGTAACTAGTCATTAACCCGTGCACCTGCACGAGCTAGATATGTTGATGAGTTCATAGTTATCAAAGTACATAACAATCCTTACATGTGGTTTTCATTTTCGCATTGGAAGGTAAGAAAAACTGTGAATATACTTTCAACATATTATAATTTAGAACATTCGGTACTTCAGCACATAATTCAGAGAGTTGATGTACATTATTAGTTCTTAAATAGAATATTTAATTGTCTGCTCTCTAACGGTTACTAACCGATTTTGTGGGTATTTCAGTCTTGTTAGTGCACACCTTCTGATTTGTGAGCGTCGTTACATATTTACATATGTCTCACACATTAGATGCTTAAAAGAATCACTTTAACCGGGGCCAAAAAATGTTTGTGTAAAGTATCATATGAAGCTAAACATTGCAGCGAAAAAAGAAAGATGAAGTCTCAAGCTTGTGTTCACATCATCCACGTCGCCATAATATTTCATGGTCATGGTATGTCATGGAAAGAGGAAACCCTGCAAGAAACACATTTTTTCATCTAAATTGCCACACTGAGGGTAAAAATTGAGAAAGAGAACTATAGATGAAGTGTAAAGACTGTGATCGGATAAGCCACGCCATAAGGAGCTAAGTGCAAGATATAAAATCATGCTAGACTTGATTCTTTTGAGAGCTTCCATGAAGAATTTCCTTAGAACTCATAAAATCCTATGAGTAGATGGCAGAATTAAGATCCTAGGGTGCATATTAGAAATTAGAAGCACATGACCTTGTTTTCCAAATACGATACCACAATTGTTCATAGCATATGTTAGATTGGGGAAAATACTTAAATTCAATTCATACAAAATAGAAGCAGAAAAATAGAGTAAATGTTTGAGTAAAACAAAGATAATATAACATGTACTTCTAGCATCTCTGGCCGCTGTGAAATTTTTATTGTGGTAATGCTCAACACTGGGCTGGTGCAAAGAGGCAAGGAGGGTGTACATTAGAAAATTGCTCCGTAGTTCCTTAACTTCAACAACCATCATATTTTCTTTCAAACAACCATCAGTAATGACATGTAGCATGAGAAAGCCATTCAATTATATAATGGTATATCGAGACAGTAAAATCAGATAAAAGACATACTATTCTGTCAGGTGTTTAGAAGGAATCAAGTTCTTTCAAATATCAACATGGACAACTTAAATTCTACCAACTAACTGCGAAACATAGAAATATCATTGGATTCAATCTTTGGAGTATTTAGCCAAACCAAAAACTATTTATTTCCGCGAGACTATCATGCTATTCTAGCGAAAGTATTGAAATTCTACCATATAAGCTAATTTGCATTGGATAGGGAAAAATCAATGAACATAGCTTATAGCTCCATCTCTCTGGTTCTATAATCTGGAGGACAGAGACACCATACCATGGCCAAAACCTTGTATAATGGAGGGTGCCAAGTATGAAATGCAAATAGTACTATTCTAGGATCAAGAATTTTCTAAGGGATAAAATTGTACATAGAGGAGGGTAGTGTCAAGGGAACTGACCATATAACACGACATGGGAACCATCAACAATAGCATGAAGATATTCGCCGCCGATGATCATTGAGTTAAATGACATCCACTATAGTAAAAGAAAGATGAATCAAAGATAATTTTTGTATGTTAATAAATTATATGTAGATGTAGATAGATTGGTAGACTGGTTTGAACATATCTACACACTATAAAAAAAGATGCATGCATATTTTTTTGTGAATTATAAGAATGGAAAAAACATCACCTCCCTTGATGATCTTCCCTTGGTTTCATGTGGATTACATGCAAACTCCAGTAGAAAACCGATTTTAATTTCAACAAATCTAAAATCTGGAGGTACATGCAAATCAGAATCCTTGTGAAGTTCTTTTATTGTTCTTCTAACAAATCAAGAACTAAATCTCTACATATTCTGTTGAACAACTACCCTGCATATTCTGTGAAACATCATGAGTTTTTGGTCCACATATCTTTGTCACCTCTGCCTTGGGTTCTCTATGCAAAGAAAAAAATTGATTCCATGGGAATTATACCGAGGACATACTGAACAAATCAACATAAAACCCAAGACAAACCTCCAAATAACGTTTTGTGGGGACAACATGAAAGCTGCAAGGAGGAAACCGTGAGTAGCAGACCAATAGTAAGAAAGGGAATAAGAGGTTACCATGTTGCAACCACAACATGAATTAATCAGGAGTTAGCATGCATGCCTGCTGAATCAACCTTGTTATCCCTGCCTGCTCCCTAGACCAGGAAACACCATTAATAAGAATTGCAGGCACAAATCGAGGGGATGAACGTGGCGCTGCTGGACCTGATGCAGCGCTCCCACCATTGAACCACTCGAGCTGCGGGAGACTAAGAGGAGGCGAGAAGAGTGGTGGCGGGCACACGATTCCTGATTAAACTTTGGGAATTGCTACGACGTCTCCCGGGGATGGAAACTTTAAATCTCCTGGGTTTCCAGCCATCCGATCTGGTTCGATCGATAGTCAGATCTTCGTTCTTTCCCTCCATTTCGCTTTTGCTACAGATAGGCACGCTTTTGTTATAATTAGACCCGCTTTTGCTACATGTAGCAGAAAACGGTTCGGTCCAGAAAAAGAAGAGACAGACTAGATCTCGCCGGAGAGTTCGCCGGAGACCTCGCGGAGACCGTGTAGAAAAAAAAAGTACTAATATAGCAAAAATCGACTTCGCCAGAGACTCGCCGGAGGCTTTCGCCGGTACACATCACCGGAGACCGTGTAGCAAAAACTTTATGCTATTGTAGCAAAACCGCAAAACGGTGATAGCAAAGAAAGTGTGTTAATGTAGCAAAAAGAACAACCTCGTCGGAGACATTGTCGGTGGCTGCCGTAGCAAAACCAACTTTGCTGAGGACTTTCGTCGAAAATATCGTAGCAAATATTTTGTGCTATTGTAGCAAAAACATAGAAAAGTAATAGCAAAAACTTGCTACTATTATAGCATCGCCTTGTAGAAAAATATCAAAACGCATCCGTTTGTCGGTAGCATCGCGACCCTTCGTCTGTAGCAACGATGACCACCTCCAGTAGCATCGTCGTCCTGCCTGTATAGAACCACCGTCGCCCGTAGCAGAGCACGTCGTCACTGCCTATACCAGCAGCCACAACCGCCATGTGTAGCAGATGACACCGCAACCAGTAGCAGTCGTCGTCTCCACGTGTAGTAGCCGCTCATGCCGTGGTGGGGGATAAGCATGGGCGGCGCATCGGGGAGAGCAGGGGAGGCTCGCCGGAGAGGGCAGGGGGCGGCGCACCCGGGATGAGCAGGGCGCAGGGGATGTATCCCCGGAGAGGAGCGGGGTGCGACAACCGGGAGGAGCAGGTGCGGAGCGCGGGCACGGCAGCGCGGCGGGACGGCACACTCGGGAGGAGCAGGGCGCGGGGGACGTATGCGCCGAGAGGAGCGGGGGCAGCAACCGGGAGGAGCATGTGCGGAGCGCGGCGGCGCGAGGGCGCAGCAGGACGGCAGGGCAGTCGCGGCTGGCGGCGCAGTCGTGGACGGAGGCGTGTGGGAGTACGCGAGGAAAACGATGGGCCCCACCACGAACGCACGTTACGGTGTTGACCCATCGACCCGGGGGATAAAATCACGGGATCCCCCGGGGGAGGGGTATCATTTTCCTTAAACTTTCGCCATTGTTGGAGGCGCGATGAATTCGTGCAGGTAGCCATCAGGAGGAGGCGACAGAGCATATAGGAAGAGAGAACGTCGATCTATTTTTAGAATATGACCGTACGCTTGCGGGACTTCTAGAGCCCGCAAAAAAGCAACCTACACGTATCCTATCCGTACAATTTTTATGTTATGGCTATTTTTGATGTTTTCTTCAGGGTTAAAGTGGTGTCTCGTATGGTACCTCCAATTAGTAAATATAAGATAGTTTCATATTGTGTTATAACTGTATCAAGCGGAAATATTGTTACATATATGGTATGAAATAGACCAAGTTCCTACTAGCCTCTATTTATACTAGTTCCTTGGGCAACCGATGATTAAGGTTTCCTGATTATGGCGTATTTATGCCAGTTGACAACAGAGTCATATAATGATATGATGTACATTACCCAAGGATAGTTATTGTACCATGATTAAGTCACATGGTTCATCTTTGCAATAGTTAGAAGCATACTATCCTTCTCCTTATACCATAAGATCATATTAATCAGTATCTCCCGAGGCTGCTTTGATTGCATCAACCATCATGTGCATAACTGGGAGGCCATAAAATTGTGTTTCAGGTATTCCAATGGAATAGTTGAGACCTATGTATCAAGATAGGGATGTGTTCACCTTGCTTGACATGTGACTAGGTCACGAGAATGGAATATCACGGGAACAAGTAAAATAGAACTTTTTGGTAACGATATTGAACAAGTTATATGATACTGATGATCAGATATCGGACAAGTCGTATTGATGATACAAAGGAAATTGGACTTCATGTTTACTGTTGAAACGACATTATATCGTGGAATGCACAGGGGTCATTATGAGAATCCCGATCCCGCTAAAGAGCATTGATATGAGAGGAGTCTCGACCATGTCGGTGACATTTCCGAGTCATTGGGGTAACACACTTAAGGGTACAATGATGCTAGGATATTATTCTATAAGATGTAATCATAGATGAGAGAGAAACCGGAATCGTTTCGAAGAGAATCCAAAGTTGTTCGAAGGAAGAGAAAGGAAAAATGCCGAAAGGTGTTTCGGATAAATGGCAATTTATAATATGCATTTATTATATGTTAATTGTGAATTAATATATACTAAATAAATAATTATAGGACAACTTTCTCAAAGGACCAAAACCCCCGAGGGGATCAACCTAGGAGAAAGCTACTCGAAAAAGGCAACAAAACAGCAGCCACAGGCAAGATGGGCCATTTTGACCGGCCTAGGTGGACAAGAGGGAAGGCGGACGATTTGTGCCGTGCAGGCGGTATCCAGCCGGGCCCTTCACGCAGGCCATGGCCAGATGGCCCATCTGGTCAAGCGTCGCTGCCACCGCCTCACCCTGCTACTGGGTCACGCACGCAAGTAGAGGCTGGCCCACCCAGGCTTAGCGTTGGATGCTGCCACCACTGCCACGCTGGTGTGCTGGCGAGCGGGGTGGCTGGCCCACCCATCCACTGTTGTCGCTGCTGCCAGCTGCTACCGTTGTGCTAGGTTGGCGCGGGCAGGTGGCCCACCCGGCCACCACCATAGGACCAGCCGGCCAGCTCCTACCTATATTTTTCTTTACTTTTTATTTAGTCCCACATGGGAAACCTTTGGTGGGGAGTACCCCTCCTCCACCTATATAAAGGGTGCACAAGGGTGGGATTAAACAGACAATAATCCAATATTCCCTGAGACACTTTCCTCAGGGAATCTCTCTCTCTCTCTCGTTGTTCTCTCGATGGCGCAGTCCCTGGAAGGATGGCACACGCAAGAGACGACACACCTACATCACGCCATTGCACTGCAGGGATTCTAGCCAGAGGATCTAATTCCACAACCTCGGCAGGGATCAGAGCATGGGAGTCATGGGTGTACACGGTATGTGTGCAAAGCCAAGAGGGTGCTGCCACTTGTGGCACCTTGGATGTCGTGAGCCAGAGTTGCTGCACGATTAAGCAAGGGGTGACTTGCGAGGAGCTTCGCGACCTTTAGGGTGGCTTCGAGTATGACTACATCATCCACGTTCCCCTTGGAATGTTAAACTCTTTTGAACTACAAGGTTATCAGAGCAGATCAAGGCGTAGTAATCACTACTAGGGAAAAGCCTACTCGAGTCGCATATGAAAATCCATTAGAGGCGCATTTCGCATGCGCCTTGTATAGGTTACATATGTGAGCTCCTATAAATATATATAGGAGGCGCATATTGATATGCGCCTCACATATGTAGCTTATACAAGGCTCATATGTAATGCGACTCTAGTATGTCTACGAGATGCTCCTTGCCTATGTCGGACATATGCGCCTCCAATAAGTTACAGATGCGCCTCAAATAGCAATTTCGAATTTTAAATTTTACAAAACCACAATACGGTCTAGAATACACAATACACAGGTCTTATACAGTCCAGAGTACAGTATAAACAACACAGAATTTCTAGAAAGTTGCAATTGGCCAAAACATAGTATAACCAACACTAATACAATTACATCACACATCAACTTGAATTAATCCGTGACATACGAGAGTTCACACATGAACCAACTAGAGTACATCACAAATAACATCAAGTTCACATCTCTTGCGGGACCGATCGAGTACAAGTTCACAATCACATTACAACTACATGCAGGACGGAGCTCTCTAGGTGAAGTGGATCACACATCCTACCATGAAGAGTAAGGTGGTGATCACGACGAAGTTCCTCCACTTCTTTATCCCGTGCTTCCTCCACTTCTCTTCCGCCACCTCTCTACTCTTGTATCCTTTGTAGATATTGCCCGAGTATTCGTTCACTTGTTTCTGGCTATCTTTTCACTCCTCGTACACACCTGGAACCCTACCGACGTACATGACATAGCACTTCTTTGCCATCTCCTATACACAAGATAGATGATATTAGCTATGTCAGTGGAAATTAATAGTAGTTCACAAGATAATATCATGCATATATATATGGGTGTCATGCTATACGAATCACGAACTTATTTGTTCCCTCTCAACTTTGGGCTACATAGTTTATCATTTCATTGTATCGCCAAAGATGAAAGGAAAGAAATCATTCCATGATTTATATAACAATGTCGCCAATGTTATACAAATAATGAAGTAATGTCTTTTCTTTTGACTTTGGGGCTACAATGAGATATTTGAAACTACATAATTCACTATTTAATTTAATTCATGCTATCTAATATATTTGTATCGACAAAGACAAAATAAGACAAATACTTCCACGATTCATATTGCATGGGCATGATATGTCCAGTGGTAAAGCAAGGAAAGGATTCAGTCTCCACGGCAACGACTCATTTCGAGTTTGGTGTGTTGAAGGAGTCGTTGTCATGAACCCAGAATCCTTTCTTTGGCTTACCACTGAACATATTTTGTCTTATGTATATGAATCTCTAAAATATTTGTCTTCTTTCGACTTTGGGGCTACGAGATGAAATAGTATTAACTAGCACAATGTCGCCATGCTATATATATACGAATCATGAACTTATTTGTCCCTCCTCTCAAGTTTGGGGCTACATAGTTTACCATTTCGTTGTATCACCAAATATGAAAGGAAAAAATCATTCCATGATTCATATAACAATGTCACCAATGTTATACAAATAATGAAGTAATGTCTTTCCTTTCGACTTTGGGACTACAATGAGATGTCTGAAACTACATAATTCACCATTTCATTTAATTCATGCTATCTAATATATTTGTATCGACAAAGACAAAATAAGACAAATACTTCCACGATTCATATTGCATGGGCATGATATGTCCAGTGGTAAAGCAAGGAAAGGATTCGGTCTCCATGGCAACGACTCATTTCGAGTTTGGTGTGTTGAAAGGAGTCATTACCGTGGACCCACCTTGGCTTACCACTGAACATATTATGTCTTATGTATATGAATCTCTAAAATATTTGTCTTCTTTCGACTTTGGGGCTACGAGATGAAATAGTATTAACTAACACAATGTCACCATGCTATATATATATGAATCGAGAACTTATTTGTCCCTCCTCTCGACTTTGGGGCTACATAGTTTATCATTTCATTGTATCGCCAAAGACAAAAGGAAAGAAATCATTCCACGATTCATATAACAATATCGCCAATGTTATATGAATAGTGAAGTAATGTCATTCCTTTCGACTTTGGGGATACAATGAGATATTTGAAACTACATAATTCACTGTTTCATTTAGTTCACGCTATCTAATCTATTCGTATATCCAAAGATAAAAGAATAGAAATACTTCCACGATTCATATAGCATGGGCATGATATGTCTAGTGGTAAACCAAAGAAAGGATTCGGTCTCCATGACAATGACTCATTTCGAGTTTAGTGTGTCGAAAGGAGTCGTTGCCGTGGTCCCAGAATTCTTTCCTTGGCTTACCACTAAACATATTGTGTCTTATGTATATGAATCTCAAAAATATTTGTCCTCTTTCGACTTTGGGGCTACGAGATAAAATAGTATTAACTAACACAATGTCGCCATGCTATATATATATATATATTAATCGCGAACTTATTTGTCCCCTCTCTCGACTTTGGGTCTACATAGTTTACCATTTCATTGTATCGCCAAAGACAAAAGGAAAGAAATCATTCCATGATTCATATATCAATGTCACCAATGCTATACGAATAGTGAAGTATTCCAGAGGAATATTAATCACTATCTCGCGAGGCTGCTTTGATCGCATCAACCATCATGTCCGTAATTGGGTGTCTATAAAGGTGTGTTTTAGGTATTCTAGAGGAATATTTGAGGACTATGTATCAAGACCAGGATTTGTTCACCCGCGTGAAGGGAAGATACACATGCCTAACTTGGTGAGATTACATCCATAATGTTGCAACATGTGACTAGGTCATGGGGATGGAATTTCACGGGAATAAGTAAAATAAAACTTGTTGTTAGCAAGATTGAACAAGGTATATGATACCGATGATCAGATCTCGGAAAATTCGTATCGATGAAACAAAGGGAATTGGACTCGACGTTTATGGTTCAAACGATATTACATCGTCGAATGTAGAGGGGTCATTATGGGCATCCTGGTCCCGCTAATGATCATTGATGTGAGAGGAGTCACGATCATGTCTGGGACGTTCCTGAGACATTGGGCTAACACACTTAAGGGTACGATGATGCTAGGAGATTGTTCTGTAAGATAGAATCATAGATGAGAGAAAACCCAGAATCGTTCTGAAGAGACCAGAGTTATTCAGAGGAAGAGAGAGGAAAAAAAGGCCGAAAGTGTTTCAGTAAATGGCAATTTATAATATGCACTTATTGTAATCCCTCCAATATATATTAATGTTCTCAACTTTGTCTAGATTCGTATGTATCTAGTTGAACATTTAGACTAGGTGCATCTGTATCTAGACAAAGTTGAGAACAATAATATGGGCTGGAGGAAGTATGTTAATTGTGAATTAATATATACTAAATAAAATATTTAAATTAATATTTATAGGGAAACTTCATTGAAGGGCCAAAACCCTAGAGGGAATCGGCCTAGGAAAAAGCTACCCGGAAAAGGTAGAAAAACAGCATCCATAGGCAACATGGGCCCTTTTGACCGGCCTAGGCAGACAAGAGGGAAGGCGGGTGTTGTGTGCTACGCAGGAGGTAGCCAGCCAGGCGCCGCACGCATACCACGGCCAGCAGGCCCACCCGGCCGAGCGCTGATGCCGCCGCCTCACCCCACTGCGAGGCCACGCGCGTGTAAGTCAACCCACCAGGGCCTGGCACTAGCGGCTGCCACCGCTACCGTGTTGGCGAGTGGGGTGGTCGGTCCACCCAGCCACTAATGCCACCGTCGCCAGCTGTTGTTGCTGCTATGCTAGGGCAACGCAGCAGGTGGTCCACCCGGCCACCACCATAGGCCTAGTCAGCTAGCTCCTCCCTCTATTTTCCTTTACCTTTTATTTAGTCCTACACAGGAAACCTTTGGTGGGGAGTACCCCTCCTCCACCTATATAAAGGGGTGCCCATGGGTGGAATTAAACACACAATAATCTAATATTCTATGAGACACATTCCTTAGGGAATCTCTCTCTCTCATTGTTCTCTCGATGACGTGGTCCCTGGAAGGATGGCACATGCAAGAGACGACACACCTACATCACACCGTTGCGCTGTAGGGACTCCATCCAGAGGATCTACTTCCGCAACCTCAACAGGGATTAGAGCCCAGGAGTCGTCGTGATACACCGTATTTGTGAATATCCACAAGGGTTCTTCCACTTGTGTCACCTTCGATGTCGTGAGCCGGAGCTACTGCATGATGGAGCAAGGGGTGACTTGCGAGGAGCTTTGCGACCTTGAGGTCAGCTTTGGGTACGACTACATCATCCACATTCCCCTCGGAATGTTAACTGCTTTCGGACTACAAGGGTATGTATCCGCAACCTCGGTCATTACTACATTACTCCTAGATACTTATTGGGATTTCGGGGGTGCTCCAACGTAGTAATTTTTTTGTTTTCCGCCATGGAATCCGTTCAACAATTTCTACTCCGCTATATAGGGATGCCACTGTCCTTGAGGAAACCATCCGCATCGCAGATCCAGTCGCTAGTTGATCAGGTGGATGCCAAGTTGCCATCGTGGAAAGCCTCAATGCTCAACTGAGGAGGGCGGCTCAATCTTGTAAATACAATGCTTTTGGCCATCCTAGTTTTTGCCATGATGTCCGTGGATATTCCTATTGAGACTATCATCGCCATCGAGAATATAATCCATGGATTCCTATGGAAGGGGGAAATACATCCACGATGGTCACTGCCTGGTGGCGTGGGATAAGGTGTGCATGCCCAAGAAGTTAGGGGCTTGGCATCCCCATCTGCACCTCATGAACGTCACGCTAAGGCCTAGATGGTTGTGGTTAAAGAGGGTGGAGGTGGCTAGGCCATGCCACGATCTTGGCATCCGAGTACCAGTACTCGCAGGACAACTTTTCAACGCAGCTACGACCTTGGTGCTTGGGGATGGAGCCACCACCTTCTTCTGGTCAGACAAGTGGCTGCCATGTGGAAGGATCAGAGACTCTGCACCGAACCTATTTCTGACAGTCTCAGTGAACGCAGTCATGACTCGCAGAGTACACAAGGGTCTAGCTGGGGCCTGGTTACATGATGTCCCACCAGCCTAAATGCGGTGGCCATTAGAGAGCTTCTTGAAGTTGTGGATCATCTATAGGAAGTCACCCTGAAAAAGGGGATGCAGGATATCTTCAAGTGGAACTAGAACCTGACCAAGTGCTACATCGTGAAGTCTTTCTACCAGGTTCTGTTCTCAAGTCGGACCTCGATGGAGGGGTCCCTACAGATCTAGCTCTCTCAATCTCCCACCAGCTGCAAGGTCGCTCTTTGGTTGGCTGTGAGGAACATATGCTGGACCGCTAATAGGTTGAGCAGGCGTGGGTTGCAGCATCCAGCAGCATGTCCATTATGCGACCAATGTGGAGAGTTTATCTACCATCTCCTCATGGGGTGTGTCTTAGCTCGAGAAGTGTGGAGAACCTGCCTTGGATGGTGGGGTAAAAGCTAGTGGATGCCGGATCATGATACGAAATTCATCACTTGGTTCAGGGACAGGTGTGTCAGGAAAGGCCGAGAGCGTGACCTCTAGACGGGGGTCTCCTTGGTCTGCTAGACGCTTTGGTGTCACTGGAACAACTACATTTTGGAAGGAGCCCCCCTTCTGCTGCAGTGGTCATCCAAAAGATTTCCCACGAGGCAAACCAATATAGAGCTATGCGACTCTCTCGGGACTGCTTGAGCCAGGTAGATAGGTGGAGATGCCGTAATTAGTTGGTTATAGAGTGAGTGTTGCCATCGAGGCAGTGTGGGGTTGTACTTGGGGCACCTGTGCTGCGGCGTGTTGTAAATCTTGGCCTCATGGGCCTGCTTCTATGAAAAAGATACATCTCCAAGGACGTATCCTTTAAAATAAATCCCTGTGGTCTAACGTTTTCATTTAGTTCTATACGTAGGAATACTCCATAGGTCATTCTTGTAGTCCATGTGTTGGATTCGAGTATGGATGACATGAATATAAAGATAACATTGGCATCAAGATCATTGAGTTGAAGAGAAGAATATGATATGTTCAATATCTTGAGAGTTTTATCAAGAGAAGAATACAATATATGGCTCTAGTCGGTGTCATGATAGCCTCATGAGTTGAGCTATGTTTGACTAAGATTTAGAGCATGCAATCAAATTAAGAATTATTTATGTACCTCAAGATATTGAGATAGATCATGAGAAGATACATGGTCGACCAATACAAAGAGTGAAGAGTGATTTCAAGTTTTTCAACACATGAAGCATAAAGAATGTACCACATGGATCTTGTGCTATGGTAAGCGTTTTCAATTATGCTTCATGAACTAACTCATTATATATGTGCCTTTGCGTTTTCTATATGGGCTAGGTATCTTTCCATGGGTATGCATCAAACGTGAAGATTTCATATAACCCATGCGAGGATGACATCAAGTGGTGATCGTCATCAAGGTTGAGAAGTGCAAGTTTAATATAAGAATTTCACGAAGATCATATGGTTGAATCTTGCTATCCATATTGGTGATAATGGACATGTGAAGATGTGCCTTAATGAAGCTATCCCGTAGTCATGTATGAGGGAGCCAATTATGAGTCTTCAAGAAGCAACAATGATCCAGTGAAGCATTCTGGCTTTAATGAAGCTTGAAGTGTTGTCATCAAAGTGGGATGCGCAAGGAAAATGTATGGCCTTGCTAGATTTTCCTTTTACCTGTCTCAAGGTGGTTGTTGGGAGATAGGTTATATGATAGATAACCGCCCTATCAAGAGGATCTTTCAGTTGGGTAACTTGATCACATCGTCTTAGGGAGCTCAATCCTTTGCATACTTTGCATATCCCTACTATTTTTCTTCTTGGTGTTTCTCTATATGAGGTTCTTAATCTTGTTGCGAGCTCTTCAACAAGCCCAAGGTTATCAAAAATGTAATTTGTTTACAACTTCTATCGGATAGCTGGTACAGGTGGTACCCTCGATCCGTCCACGTCTGGCTGGCGTGGCAAGACTCGGGTGGACCTTGTGAGGGAAGTGCCGCTTTCCTCATGAGGGGCGCCTCGCCAAACCCTCTAGAAGGCTTCCGGAGGAGGGAACTGTGAGAGGCGTAACCATCCCTCGAAGGGGAAATGACAAGCGCAATGGTGGCATTGGATGCCACCGCCTCGTGGTCCATGAGACGGGGTCCTGGTCAAAAGTAGGACCGACAAGGCTCGAACTGACGGGTTGGGCGGCCTTAACAAGAGCAGGACAGGTCTGAGATACTTTGGTGCAAGAGAGGCTGTGGACAGCGCCGAACAAGGACAAACGGCAAAAAGGAAAGCTACTTTCTCCACGGATGGAGAGGTGCCCAGTGTCCAAGACCCGGTCCATCAAAAAGTAGCCCTATAAACCAGGACCTCGGGGAACGGAACTTTGGAGACCCTTCTCGCCCATAGACCGTGGGAAGAGGCTCGACGCCGCCCTATATAAGGCGCCCTTCTCCTACCTTGGAGGGGATCGATCCTTGAGATCAAAAACCCTAGACTTTCATCCTCAACTGTACCCTCGCGAGGCACACGAGCAATACCACAAAGGAGGAGTAGGGGCTTTACCTCCCCATGAGGGTCCCGGACCTGGGTAAAAAACCCTGGTGTCACCTCTCTGTCGTTGATACGTCCAAAACGTATCTACTTTCCTGAACACTTTTGCTATTGTTTTTACTCTAAACTTGTGTGATTTGGATACAACTAACACGAACTGACGCTGTTTTCAGCAGAATTACCTTGGTGTCTAGTTTTTATGCAGAAAATCAAATATCAGGAAAAATCCCGGAAAATATGCCAAAAATCCTATTTCACCAGAAGATTCACGGAGCCAGAAGACGAGACGGAGGAGGGACACGAGGGGCCCACACCACCTGGCCGCGCGGGTCATGCTAGGCCATGCCTAGGGGTGGTGTGGCCGCCTCGGTCACCCCCTCGGCCTCCCTCTTCGCCTATAAGTTGCCTCTTGACCTAAAAACCAAGGGGGGTTTGACGTTTTTCTAGAAAGAGTTCCGCTGCGCCGCCACCACCAGATTCCGCGATTCGGAGCCAGAAACTCCGTTCTGGCACCCTGCCGAGACGGGGAATTGGAGGAGATCATCGCCATCATCATCACCATCGCTTCTCCGTCAACCATCCATGTTTCTCCCATCCATGAGTGAGTAATCCCCCGCTGTAGGCTATGGGGATGGTAGGGATTGGATGAGATCGTTCATGTAATGGCATCAGATTGTTAGGGCATGGTGCCTAGTATCTATTATTAGTGCTTTTTGACTTTGTTACACCTTGTTATGCTTAATGCTTGTCACTAGGGCCCAAGTGCCATGATTTCAGATCTGAACTTGTTATTGATTCATTATGATAGTATTGTTTATGGTCTTACCTGCAAGTTGTATACACATATTGTTGTCCAGAACCAAAGGCCCCGAAGTGACAGCAATCGGGATAACCGGAGGGAATGGCTTTGATGTGAGGATCACATGTGTTTACGAAGTGTTAATGCTTTGCTCCGATGCTCTATTACAAGGAGCACCTTAATTGCCAGTAGTTCCCTTGAGGCCCCGTGGCAACCGGGCTGGCAGGACAAAAGATGTTGTGCAAGTTCTCATTGTGAGCACGTATGACAATATATGGAACACCTGCCTATGATTATTTAGTACTTGGATGCTTTATCTTATTTATCTGCAAATCCCCTATATCTTGATTGCTATATGAATTGTCTTGTCCATGCAACACCCGTCCATCCATCCCTATGCCTACCGCATTTTAATCCTACTGTTTACTGCAATTGTTACTACTGTCTTTACTTTTACTACTGCTATTACTTTGCTATTCCTATTACAAAACTGTTGCTACTGATAAACTGATGTGAGCAAGATTGTTTCCAGGTGCAGCTGAATTGACAACTCAGTTGTTAAGGCTTATAAATATTCTTTGGCTCCCCTTATGTCGAATCAATAAATTGGGTTTCACTTTCCTCGAAAATACTATGATGCACCCCCTATACTTGTGGGTCATCAGTCATGCGCTTGCTCCATCGCCGCTATCGTCGCCGAATTCCTTTAGAAGTGGGTGTTCACCCCCCTCACGAACCAAGGGATCATTGGAGCCTAGTTCCTACTCGGGACAAATCTCTGACATCTTCTATTGCGTTTTCAGGTTTGGAGATTTTACCGGTTTGTCTCTAATGGAGGTTTCATACCTCTACTTATTTCGTACTATACCTCTTGATATTTCTTGGGTTTTATAGTCTAATAGATAAAGCTTGTTCTTAGCTTTTCAAAAAGCCCAAGTTTGCTAAAATCAGAGTCCAGACGCAAAAGTTATCACCATTTTTGTAAGCTATGTTTTTCATCTAAAAAATCGTTAGGCAAACCAGCGCCCCCGACTTTGTCCCTGAACCAAACCGTGGGATGCCGTTTTAAACTAGTTCCTAATGAACAACTATACCGAGCTGTAATTCGGCGGGGCATCAATTCAATCGGCATAGTGTCGGATCATTCCGACGGGCAGTCCGGCGCCACCAGACTCCTCGCCAATCGTTCCGGCGTACAACACGGTGGTGCCGGAATTTTTGCCAATCTAGACTAGATTGCATGTTTTTAGCCTCAACAGGTAGATTTTCTTTCCCCTATAAAAGGGGCTTCTTCCCCAAGTTTTTCTAAGGTTCTTAAGCACGAAATTGACCATCATTGTTGAACCTCTTGAGCTTGCTTCCTCTCCCATCCCTCCTATGATTGTTGCATCTTTTTGAGGGCTTTAGAAGAGAAGATCTAGATCTACAATTTCCACCAATCAATTCCTCCTTTAAGTGATGGAAACCATTAGATCTAGATCTTGCAGTCTTTTGTTGATTTCCACCATTGTTCTTCCTCTCTAATTCCTCCCTAGAACTTGTTGGGTGACCTCCTAGTTGCCTTGGCGGTTGGTGTCGTGGTGCCCTCTTCGTGGAATATTGTGAAGAGGCCCAGGATTTCCCCTTCATGGGATTTGTGAAGTGGTTGTGGAGCTTGCCATCTCCGGAGTGGAGGAAAAGCTAGCCATAAGGAAAGTGGCTATTCCCTCATCGGTATAGCCTCAGAGATAAGGTGCCCTGCGTGGCTTGCGGAAATCCTTTGTGGTATCTCACACCTCTCCAAACGTGACATACCTTACTTCTAAGGGAACACGGAAATACATCTTCATCTCCGCGTGCCTCGGTTATCTCTATACCCGAGTTTACTTTTCTTGTGATAGCCATCGAGGTTGAAGTAATTATATCTTGCTTATCATTTTTGGTATATATATCTTTTGCTATCTTGATTTGCTTAACTTGGTGTTGATGCACTTAGTTGAGCCTAGTGTATTTAGGTTTTGTGCTTTTAAAATAAATGTTAGTTTAATTCCGCATTCTTTCAAGCCAAAATTTTAATAGTTTGTAAATTTCCTATTCACCCTCTCTAGGCAACATCTCTATCCTTTCAGCATCAACGAATTGTTTCTATGCGGGTTTGAAGGGAATCGCTGAAATCTACACAAGTACGATTCGAACGCGTTACATAAAATAACCAAACCAATGCATTATACATCATAATATATCTCCAGAGTACGCGCAACATAACAGTAAATGCATAACATGTATCAACTCATACCACAATATCCACGATAGGAATTACATAGATAGTTCCCTAATCATGTAAGGCAACTCATACACACTATAACAATGATCTAGAGATATTGGATCAAGTTACCACCACAAACCTATAGTACAGGGAGTGGACTACTCCCCTCTCTTGGTGGAGAGTGTCATAGAGGCATTGGAGAAGGAGGAGAGGCGTTTTCGGCAGTGGTCCCCCTCCAATCATCCTCTGGCGACGGACTACTAGCTCTCTATTATTTGGTTTCTTATCTCCCCCTCCACATGCCCTGAGAAGAAACCACCTAGGGTATATATATAGGTGGGCTTAGGTCAAAATGACTGCGGTAGCATGAAAAATAAGACAGGCGGATGTTCGAGGCTCCATATCCTGCTAGTAGCGCGGGTCACCTTGTTGGGACTTCCATTTTCAGCTCGTTGGGTCCCTAGGGTCCTTAGCTTGTTTTGTTCGTATGGAAATTTTCTAACAATCCATGTTTACTTAGACATTTTTCGAGTTCCATAGCTCCCTGGAAGTGAAAATACTAACAAAAGATTTCTCTGCCTTCTAGGGTTAAAACCAAGATAACTGGGATCTTTTGCAAAGTCTCTAGAATCAATGTAATTCTAGGTATTAACAATGGATATGATGCAAATATATTGGAATATAACACAATAAACTATAAAGTTAATGTATGCCTTTTACATGCATCAGTACCAAACCAACTAAAGCCAGTTCTGTGTGCAATTTCAAAGCAAAACTTGTAGGCAGTTCAACTTCATAGAAGTACTCCTTTGTTTTTTTAACAAAGGAAAATACTGCCATTTTCATTAATTAATACGAAGTTTGGAATATGTGCGTGGGAAAAGTTCCAGGGCTTTACAAAAAGCCCACTCTCTCAGAATTATATTACTCAAGTTTAGCCCCAGCTATGCTCCATGTTTGAGCCCACATCGTTGATCTTCATGATGATTGTCGTTCCATGGAAGCATGGTAGCGGAATTCCCTAGCATTTCTCTCTTTACAAACCTCCCACGGCACCAACCTTAGCATGGAGCTCATCGCTTTCTTAGAGTTCTTTGTTCCCAAAGTCATTTTAGATCACCAATCCACGACGCTCTCGAATTTGGCCAAAGGGATGTAGCAATATCATCATGAAGGATAGCGTCCAAATGTGGGTAGCGAAGCGACACATGAAGAAGAGTGAAGACGTTGATTCTTGAACTTGGTTACACAGGGAGAAAATTCCATAATTTGTCCATCCTCATCGACTCAAACGGTGGGCCGTCCAAATCCTATTTTGCAAGACTAACCAAGCAAAAACTTGCATTTTGGTGGAGCTAAGTCTTACAAACCATTGTTTGAAGGGGTGAAGGCGAGGTGCCTTCCAATTGCATTTTATAGGCCTAAGAAGCGGTGTGGATGTCACCATTGGTACACTTCCAAGCAACATTCTTTTTGATTCGAATGGTGAGATGGACATTTGCAAGCAATTCACAAAGATAGACAAATTGTTGGATATGGTCAACGTCAAAGCCTTGTGTCAAATCAACTTGGTTGACCCAAAAATTATTGTGCAAAGCATTCTTGACCATGCGATATTTTTTTTGAGAGCTCGAAAAATTTGGGAGCAATGTCTTTTGGCCAAAGCCGGGAGAGCCAAGGAGAGGACTAAATTTTGCTTTCTCTCCATCCCCAACGATGAAAATAGTGGCGGCATGAAAATAGCTTTATCTGGGCATTGTATGGGTCCCCCAAACCAATACAGGTTTTTGGACTTGTCAGTCCGTTCATGCCAAAAACAACGGAGGCTAAGAGCGGTAGTAAATTATCAGTGTTGAGAATGCCGAAACCTCCAAGTTTTGTAGGGGCGAGAAACTATTTCCCAATTTACTTTGCATTTTTAACCGGAGACCTTATCACAATCGGTCCACAAATATGCACAAAGGAGGGCTTTGATCTTTTTTATGCCTTCTTTGAGTAGATCCAGGGAAGTGAGGTGGTAAATAGCTTGCAATGTAAGGACGAAGCTAACAAAAAAAATTCTAGTGCAAGCAAACAACCTATATTCTGCGAGTTAACGAGGACCACCGCAACAATTGGCATACCAAGTTGGATGGCTCTCTCGACTGATCTGATTTTCTGTTGCGGTTAACTTTTCCCGTTTGTTTTACCGTCCGAGCTCCGTTACAAAATCAATCGTGTTACCAAAGAGGTGTACATGCTGAGGAGCTTTATATTCCAGGAGCATTCATGTCAGTATCAAAGCTAAGTTCTGAATTAATGACGGGTAGTGGTGCTCCATGTTATGTCCGACTGGAAGCAGAATGGATATTTGAGGGAAATAGTTGAGCATGGAGCGCGCGAGACGTACGCAACAGTGTTTGTGCGGCGAACACGTCTTGATAGCCTTCTCGCATCGCCTCGCGAATGATCCAAAGAGTTAGTTAGGAGATACGTAGGAAGGAAGGGCATTAACATCTCTGATCCTGGTCCTGGGGATGGACACTCTACGAAATGGTGCGCAACCATCTAAACCAACACATATAATTTCTCTCATTTGGATCACAGAGAGCTGAAGAGCAAAATCTGAATCGTGGCTTGGTACCCACTCGCTACTGAATCGTGTGGCTTGGTAGGATGAAAGGGGCCTTCAGTAAAGCAATAGTACATATCTGGAAATGTTATACCCTGAAATCAGCAGGAAACAAGTTGAGACACAAGAGAACCTGGGGTCGGCACCTGCTCCTTTGGCCTTTGTACAGAAGAAGGCGTTAGGACGACGGACAAAGTCTAAATCGCACAAGTTGTTTGTTTGTACTGCTGCTGGCAAGAGCATTGCAAAGCCGCGAACGTACGTGACCGTGTCTAGCTCCGTGTTGTAGGCGTTGCAGTTGCAGCCTTGCAATCTTTCCAGGAGTGGCCACAGGAGGACCCCATTCATTGACCTTTCACAATGAGGGTTTCTTAGCGCTGTATCCTAGGCACTTTGCATATGTGGTACTATAGTTAATGAGAAAAAAGATTGAGGTTGTATCTTAGCTAAGAAACACCCCTTGCACGGAACATAGGCAAAAAACTTTGTTAGTCCAATCACATGCATGCATGTCTTTTAAATCATTAAATGTAGAGACACCATTTAAGAAACATTGCATTAGAGGGGTTGTCTCTTAACCATTTATTTCTCCTATGATGTCGTGCTAAGAGACACTCCATTGTGAAAGACCTACTGTACTACTCTTTGCTTGGATCAATATGCCTCCAAATCTAAGCTCCACCACACACGTGGGAAGGATAGTACAAAAGTGCAGGATTCCTGTCCTTTGTAGTAGTACATTATACATACAGCATCTTGCTTGCATCTTTACTCTACCACGGTGTAGTCGAATTTCCGGTGATCGCCGGAATCCAGCGGTTGATCAGTCCGGTGCTCCCATCCGAAACGCCCTAACTTAATTCCCTCCGGTAGAGCATCACACTCACACAGCGCTCAGGACAAGCTCCCCTTACTGACTGCCAGTCCGCCACATTAAGCCCTATAAATATAATCCGCGACCTCATTTATGCAAGTCCCCACCATCACTTGCTCTACTATCTCGAGATAGTGACACAGGAAAGAAGAATCATTTTCCTGTGCTAGCCTAGCTGCTGCTTTGAGAGATGGCTGCTAACGGCATACTGCAGCTTCTGACAAGAGCGCCGGCAGCACTAACGGTGGCCTTCTTGCTGCTTCTCGGCGTCTCGCACGGCCAGCTCCAGTTCGGGTTCTACTCCGACTCCTGCCCCGACGCCGAGGACATTGTCACCGCCGTGGTCCAGAACGCGGCCGCCTCCGACGCCACCATCCTTCCCGCTCTCGTCCGACTCCAGTTCCACGACTGCTTCGTCAGAGTAAGTAGCCGAGTGAGTGACAGCATTGATACGTGCTCCTGCGTGTCAAAGTCAGGGTAGCAGCGAGTGACTAGTGAAAGTAGTGATTGATGTGGTGCGTGCGTGTGCAGGGCTGCGACGCGTCGGTGCTGATTACCAGCACGGGCAGCGCCGCGGAGGTGAACAACATCAAGCACCAGGGCCTCCGCGGCCAGAATGTCGTCGACGACGCCAAGGCGGAGCTCGAGGACCAGTGTCCCGGCGTCGTCTCCTGCGCCGACATCATCGCCCTCGCCTCCCGAGACGCCATCGCCATGGTACGTCGTAATGTGTTCGAGTTCAGTGCCATGAACTGCGCGGTGCCACCGACGATCGAGAGATCCTGTTTGTCTGACACGCGCCATGTATATGTATGTCTGGGTCTCGCAGACGAACGGGCCGCCGTTCCAGGTTCCGACGGGGCGGCGGGACGGGATTTTCTCGAACGTCCGCGACGCCGACGTGCTGCCGGACGTGAGCGACTCCATCCAGGTGCTCCGCTCCAAGTTCGCCGCCAGCGGCCTCAACGACCGCGACCTCGTCCTCCTCACAGGTACGTACCGTACGTCGTAACCCCCAGTGAACATCGTACGCTATGAACACACGTCACACGCTGACATGCGACGGGTGTCCTCCGCAACATACATCCATATGCAGCGGCCCACACCATCGGCACGACGGCGTGTTTCTTCGTCAAGGACCGGCTGTACAACTACCGCGGCGGCACGGGGTCGGACCCGTCGATCCCGCCGGCCTTCCTCTCGGAGCTCAAGGCCCGGTGCGCGCCCGGCGACTTCAACACGCGCCTGCCGCTCGACCGCGGCAGCGAGGGCCGCTTCGACGACTCCATCTACCGCAACATACGCGCGGGCCTCGTCCCCATCGCCTCCGACGCCGCGCTCGACGCCAGCAACGCCACGGCTGCGCTCGTCGCCGCCTACCTCGGCGCCGCGTCCTCAAGCTTCGCGCAGGACTTTGTGGGCGCCATGCTGAAGATGGGCACCATCGGCGCCATCACCGGCGAGTTCGGCGAGGTCAGGGACGTGTGCTCGTCCTTCAACTTCAACTGATCGGTCCACCAAAGCTATAGGTGCTCGCATCAGAATTCTGACTACTGTACATTTCTTGGGGAAACGTGAATTCATTCCACTGAATTGGCAATTGCATTTTTCCTCTACAAAGATAAATATATACACATATATATACTTCCGATATCGATATGATCGAAAATACTAGTCTGGGATTAAGGGATTGCATTTTTGATGTCTGAGTTGTTATCAACTTTGTTGGATCTCTAGTGGCAAGAACATGCAGCAATTAATGGGCGATGTGATAAGAAAAAGGAACTACTACTAGTAGCAGAAAAGAAGAGAACTGGTAGTACACGTACGTAATCTGGATTAAGTTGTACTAATAATGTGCTGGTATGAGCTGTCTACGTGCGGTGCGATTTAATATTCCCAAGGAAAATATGGCGCCCATGCGATTGCACGACCTGTATGTTTCGGCTGCTACGCACTCTGCACCTTTTTGTGATAGCTACGCCGTGCACTCTGTACGCCGTGTACCTCTTGTGTCCATAATTTTGGATCAAGAGATATAGTCTAGTACTACTGCTGCTGCTGTGTCATCTTTCCTGTAACATCCCAATTTTAACAACCCTAATTAGATGTTTAGAATACAAAAATCAGAGGGAGGAAAACTTTTTTTTCGTTGTAGTGTTTACCTGCTTGCTTGTTGGTGTTGATGCATCTGTGTATTAGATGATATACTCCTTACTTCAAGGTTAGGTGGCATAAAAATATCAAAGCCCTAGATCTTCCAAATCTAGTTCCTTTGCAATCTCAAGGTTGATTTTCAAAACTCAAGATTTCAAATGATGGATACTTCAATATGACATCATCCACCTTGGAAATATAAATTTGTCCACTATTCCCCATAATTAAATTGGCTCTAAAACTATTTAATCCTTCTCCTTGACCAACTCCCCAAAACTTATCCTATAAAGAAAAGTTTGTTTGTCCCCATAGTACTTTGCCAAACCAAGGTACCCTTGATGCCTATATCTCATATTCTATCTTACCATCTCAAAAATAAATATTTTTGGAAGCTTTATTATTTCTTTTTGCCTTTTTTCTTTAATGGCAGAAACAAGAAATAATTACTTATAAATACTTTTCCCTCTCAATAATTTCTAGGAAAATTCTACAAAGTGTATATTGGTATTTATTACCTTCTCTCACCAAAAACCAACCTTGTCCAATTCAAAAATATCAAATGAGCTTCTGAAAACCACTTCAACACATTTTGAATATATGATAATAACTAGACTTTTAAACCCTGGAAAAATCTCAAACAATTCATAGGGTTATGTCTCGACCTCATCTACATTCCAGTACCTTTGCCCCACCTTGTCAAGACTAAATTTCTTGACTTGCTTCATAAACATCTATCTAGCCAAAATTTGTCAAGATTCAAACTTATGCTTCAAACCCCCACCAAACCTCCACCAAACTGGTCAAACAAGTTTGCACATCACTCTACTCACCTCTGGTCGAGCTCCACTCTAGCACTTGCACTGTAGCAAACCTTAGCTTTTTCTTTTTGCACATGGAAGAGAGGAGACAAGTGGTGTGCCTTGTCATGTCCATTAAAAGGCCTTGCAACACCTACCACTCACCCTCTCTGGCCTAATGATGCGCTCGACTTTCAACGTAGAGCTCGTTGGGAACCCCAAGAGGAAGGTACGATGAGCACAGCAGTAAGTTTTCCCTCAGTTATGAAACCAAGGTTTAATCGAACCAGTAGGAGCAAGGAAACACCCCAAAGGTGTTACTAGCTGAGCTTTGGCAGGGCGCACTACCGGTTCTAGTAGCAACGTGGAGACCTGCACAACACAACCACAGAACTTTGTCCCCAACTTGCGATGAGGTTGTCAATCTCACCGTGTTTTGCGGAAAACAAATGATTAAACGTATCGAATGGAAAGAAGTAAAAGTTGGCAGAAAGTAAACACAAAGCAGAAACAGTTTATAGATTGTATGTAAAGAAAAGGACCAAGATCCATAGTTTCACTAGAGGTGGCTCTTCTTAAGATAGATAACATGCTGGGTGAACAAATTACAGCGGGGCAATTGACAAACACCGAGAAAGCAATACATGCATATACTAATCATCTTGACTCCTTTGAGACTTGATTGGGCATTACAACATAATACATAAACCGCCATCTAACTGCATCTATGACTAATAATCCACCTTCAAGTTATCATCCGAACCCCCTCCAGTATTAAGTTGCAAGCAACAGATTATTGCTTTACGAACTGCGTGTAAAGTAAACAATACGATTGTTCTATGAACAAAGGATTGTTGTTTTCTCCCTAGTAGCAACAGCACATCTAGTACCTTAGAGATTTCTGTCACTTCCCAGTTACGGAGGCATGAACCCACTATCGAGCATAAATACTAACTCTTGGAGTTGCTAGCATCTACTTGGCCAAGATAGCTACTAACAACAGAAAGCATGCAAGATCTCAAATAACAAAGACATGATAGAATCAATAATCAATCTGAAATAGCATCTCAATATCCATCGGATCCCGCAAACACAACATGTATGATTTACAAATAGATGATCTTGATCATGAACGAAGCTCACAAGATCTAAACATGAAAGCACAAAGGAGGAGAAACCAGCCATCTAGCTACTACATGGATCCGTAGTCCAAGGATGAACTACTCATGCATCACACCGGAGGCTTGGATGGTGATGAAGAAAGCCTCTGGTGAATTCCCTCTCCAGAGGTGCCGGAAGAGCTTCGATCCCTCCCGATCTAGGGATGGAGATGACGGCAGCTCTGCACTCTTTCGCGGATTTTGATCGGTACTTAGGGTTTTCGTCCGAGGGCAACTTATAGGCGGAAGGAGGCCGAGGGGTGCGGGAGCCACCACACCACCCTGGCGCGGCCCTGCCCCCATGACCAAGTGGTGTCACTGGTCCCTGGCCCTTCTCCGTCTCGTATTCTGGCACTTGATCCCTTCCGAAAAAATAGGCACTTTGGCTTTTGTCCCGTCCAATTCTGAGAATATTAATTTTCTGACTTTCCTGGAACCAAAAACAGTAGAAAACAGGCAGCTGACACTATGGCTCTTGTTAATAGGTTAGTCCAAGAAATCATATGAAAAGTACTCCAAAGTTGGAACAAAACACAAGAAAGTGGATAAAACCAAGCATGGAACATCAAAAATTATAGATACATTTGCAATGTATCAACATCCCCAAGCTTAACTCCTGCTCGTCCTCAAGTAGGTAAGTGATAAAAATAAAGAATAATTTTTGAGGTGACATGCACCATCAAAGACTTGAGCAAAGTATTTGCAAAACAATCAAAGCTGGGATCATAGTACTTCAATCATAATATGAAAGACAAAGTTCTAGCAATAAGCAAAGAAACTATGATGCAACATGAAAAGGCACAAACAAAAGAATCATGAATAACAATGCTTTGCAAGACGTTTGTTTGTTTCACATAAAGTAAACATAGCATAATAGTATTCAGCTTGTCCCTCATAGAGTAGCAAATATAAATGCATAGGACACCTTCAAAGTTCATAAGAGTGACTAGATACAATAGTTTCAAACAAGCAATAACAAGTTATGCATCAATCAACTAGTCTTGGGACAATGCACATAGAACTAAGAATGGCCACTATGCTCTCAAGGTAAGTGCATAAAGATATAAGGTAGATACTCAATATAATGGTGGAAGAAAGGCCTTTTGTAAAAGGAAGTAGGGATTCAATTCTCATAAAGAGCTTCCAAAAATTATGGTACTTATAGCTTTCAGCTCTCATTGCCCCTATCATAAGAATCTTTAAGGTAATTAAGGTTAAAGTGACACAACTAAGAGGATATGCTTGACAAGTTATAAACTGAAATCTCATGCCCCTTACTTACGAAGACCGATCCTCATGCTACTCAACTTTAGTCACGAGTAAGCTCTTGTCATTGTAAGTATATGTGTATCATTAAGAACCGCCAACGGGGTACCCCTTACACATGATACGGGAGCTTTCCCATAATCAAAATGACAAGGCAAGCAGACAATGAGCATCTCAGCGATCTTTTTATTTGCTATTTGCATAGGTTTTTATTGAGGATGCTTCATAGAGTGCTCATTATGGTGATGCTGCAAGTTTCCACCATGATTAGGCATGGCTTAGGTTAGCGGCCCAGGTGTTTCTCTAACACACATACAAACTCCATGATCTTACAAGTTCCACTTTTATTTCACACCGTCGGGATCCGTAAGCAAAAGAACATGATATCAACGGGGTACAAAGTACAAGTGCAATGTTGAAAGCGTTCCCCATGAAACATGGTTCTGCTTATTTCAACTTATAAAGCGCAAGCATATACGCAACAAAGAAGGACCCAATGGTTCAAGTTTATTAGAGGCAATAAAGTAAAGTGTGCCATCAAGTTCATGAAAGCTTTAATCACTAGTTTTCTCATAACAAGTGGAAGGTAAACAAAAGCATGAATATACTTGAATAGCATAAGCTAGTAGGTAGGTATGGTGGACTCTTTGGAATAACTTGGTTTATGGAGTTGGATGCATGAGTGGAACTCATACTTGGTTGTGGAGGCTAGCAAAAGACTGGGAGCAACAAACTAAGAGAGCAATAATGGCCATAATCATGCAGAGCGACAAAACATCATTGATCAAAGCATAAAGTGATACTACAAGTTGAAAACGAAAGGATCATAAAGGCTATGTGACTTGAGATAGTCATAACATGGTGTGGGCATGTGCCAAGTCAACCCAAATAAAGCATCAAAGGAGAATACCACTATAATATGCTTTAATATGCTAAAACAACGCATGATTCATCCAAGGCACATTAAGCAATCTCAATTGTTTATAACAAGTCATGCTAAAACAAATAATACTAAGCATAAGGCCAAAACAATATCAAGCACGGCATGACAAAGCATAGCCACAGTCAAAAACGAGCTCTTTTTACCACATAAGCATGAACTTTCCTACTCTTTTCCAAACCAAACCAAACTAATTGCAAACCAATGTATGAAAGAGGGGGTCCAACCAACTTATTCAGAAAACTAAGAAAACCAAGCAAACTAAAAACGAAAATGAAAACGAAAAGGAAGACGCTCCAAGAAAAACACAACTGTGCATGAAACGATAAAAATGAAGCGTTTGGAAGAAACCTGGAATTTTTATTGATGAAGAAGGGGATGCCTTGGGCATCCCCAAGCTTTGACGCTTGTACTTCTTGGATATTTCTTGGGGTGACACGCGTGGCATCCCCAAGCTTGAGCTTTAGTCCATCCTTCATATTATTACTCATTCCTTCCATACACCTGAAATTTTTCCTTCATACAGAACTTCACACAATCTCATTAGCAACATTAGTGCACTTAAGATAAATAAGTCTCAAGGTTCAGTTCTAACACCAAATAAACTTCCATTAGAACACTAGATACTGTAGAACTTCCCTCAAAAAGCTCAATTCCCCAAAGGAACTCAAGAAGGAACTAACAAGAAGCAAATGCAGAAAATGGCAGAAATCTGTCAAAACAGACCAGCAGGTAAAGACGAATTTTTTTAAAGACCTTCTGTTGCTCAAATAAAAAAGTGTTGAACTAGCGAAAGTTAGATAACAACCTGGGTCAGAAGCACAAAAATTACAGCTCAATCCGACGTACAGATCTCTCTCAGGAATTTTTACGGTGAAGCACAAAAATCTGTTTCGGGACAACAACTTTCCCAATCATTACTTCACTCTCATTAGAGGTTACCCTTGGCACAAAAGGCAAATAAAAAGGATAAGGAGCGATTATTACTTAAGTAATAAATTCCAAGACTCAACTAAAACTCTTGGGTTATCTCCCAACAAGTACTTTTTTTTAACGCCTTTAAGTTAGGCACCAGAAGCAAAGAAAGAATCAAGTGTTCTCAAATGAAGAAGCATTAAGATCAATACCAGAAATATTTTCAACAAGGTAAGGTATATCATCCAAGTAAGTTCTAGAGGATCCTTTCTCAATGCTCTTGGGTTCACTATTCTCATCAAAAGGGTTTGTAGGAACAATCCAATCAAGATTCTTTTCTATGGCATCATGTATTGCTACTAGTTTAAAGGGTATTGGTATCTTAGGTTCCTCCCCATTAGGTTCGGTTTTGTTCATCTTTTCTCGTGTACCAACAACATCTACACATGAGCCTAGCATATTGAAACATTCAAAAACTTTTCTAGATTCCTTGGCAACATCAAAGAACTCCTTAAACAAAGTTTATAGAATAAAATCCCTCTTTTCAGGGTCCTCAATTTCTTTAAGCTTAAGAAACATTACTTGCATTAAGGGGTTAAGGTTAACAAACCTAGCTTCTAACATGTGAATTAAAGAAGCTGCAGCAATCTCAAAATTTGGAGCAAGTTCTACAAGGGATCTATCCTCAGTATCTTCATGTTTGCTAACATGATTAAAGAATTCTTCAATATTATCTTTCCCAATTATAGAACCACTACCAATTGAAAGGTCTTTCAAGGTGAAAGTAGGGATCAACATGGTGAGCTAAGGAAGGGGTGACAACTAAAGGAGACTTAATTTTTTTGGGTTTTCAAATAAGAAAGCAAACTAGTAAAACTATTTTTTTGTGTTTTTGAAGAACAAAATAAGCAAACAAAGCAAAAAGAAACTAAGCAAAACAAAAACAACAAAGTAAAGAGATTGGTTATGAGGGACTCCCCTTGTGAAGATGTCCTTGACTCCCCGGCAACGGCTCCAGAAAAATCTTTGGTGCGGTGTTGACGTGGGAGTTTCTTCTTCTTTGTTCCCCGACAATGGCGCCAGAAAAATCTTGATGCGCTCGACTTTCAACGTAGAGCTCGTTGGGAACCCCAAGAGGAAGGTACGATGAGCACAGCAGTAAGTTTTCCCTCAGTTATGAAACCAAGGTTTAATCGAACCAGTAGGAGGAAGGAAACACCCCAAAGGTGTTACTAGCTGAGCTTTGGCAGGGCGCACTACCGGTGCTAGTAGCAACGTGGAGACCTGCACAACACAACCACATAACTTTGTCCCCAACTTGCGATGAGGTTGTCAATCTCACCATGTTTTGCGGAAAACAAAGGATTAAACGTATCGAATGGAAAGAAGTAAAAGTTGGCAGAAAGTAAACACAAAGCAGAAACAGGTTATAGATTGTATGTAAAGAAAAGGACCGGGATCCATAGTTCACTAGAGGTGGCTCTCCTTAAGATAGATAACATGCTGGGTGAACAAATTACAGCGGGGCAATTGACAAACACCGAGAAAGCAATACATGCATATACTAATCATCTTGACTCCTTTGAGACTTGATTGGGCATTACAACATAATACATAAACCGCCATCTAATTGCATCTATGACTAATAATCCACCTTCAAGTTATCATCCGAACCCCCTCCAGTATTAAGTTGCAAGCAACAGATTATTGCTTTACGAACTGCGTGTAAAGTAAACAATACGATTGTTCTATGAACAAAGGATTGATGTTGTCTCCCTAGTAGCAACAGCACATCTAGTACCTTAGAGATTTCTGTCACTTCCCTAGATCACCAGAGGCATGAACCCACTATCGAGCATAAATACTAACTCTTGGAGTTGCTAGCATCTACTTGGCCAAGATAGCTACTAACAACGGAAAGCATGCAAGATCTCAAATAACAAAGACATGATAGAATCAATAATCAATCTGAAATAGCATCTCAATATCCATCGGATCCCCGCAAACACAACATGTATGATTTACAAATAGATGATCTTGATCATGAATGGAGCTCACAAGATCTAAACATGAAAGCACAAAGGAGGAGAAACCAGCCATCTAGCTACTACATGGATCCGTAGTCCAAGGATGAACTACTCACACATCACACCGGAGGCTTGCATGGTGATGAAGAAAGCCTCCAGGGTGAATTCCCCTCTCCGGTGGTGTTGGGAAGAGCTTGATCCTCCCGATCTAGGGATGGAGATGACGGCGCTCTGAACTCTTTTCGTGGATTTTGATCGGTACTTAGGGTTTTTTCATGAAGGCAACTTATAGGCGAAAGGAGAGGCCGAGGGGGTGCCGGGAGCCACCACACCACCCCTGGCATGGGCCCAGCCTGGCCGCGCGGCCAGGTGGTGTGGCCGGCCCCTGGCCCTTCTCCGTCTCGTATTCTGGCACTTGATCCCTTCCGGAAAAATAGGCACTTTGGCTTTTGTCCCGTCCAATTCCGAGAATATTCATTTTCTGACTTTCCTGGAACCAAAAACAGCAGAAAACAGTCAACTGGCGCTGTGGCTCTTGTTAATAGGTTAGTCCAAGAAATCATATGAAAAGTACTCCAAAGTTGGAACAAAACATAAGAAAGTGGATAAAACCAAGCATGGAACATAAAAAATTATAGATACATTTGCAATGTATCACCTAACCCGACAAGAAACCACTCACCTCACCCCTCCCCACGCCCACAGCAAGGCCAGCCATGGTTTCAGCTCTCCCCTTTGCTCCCCATGGACTTGTTCCACCATGATCCTCCCCTCTTCTATTTATAAACCCACAGGCCATCCTAGCCCCCACCCTTTGGCTCATTTACATCCTCTCCTCTCCACTCACCTCCCCCAGGCACCCCTCTCCTTCCCTTGCCTTGTCGTGCCCGAGAGAAGAGAAGGAGGGCATTTATGCCATTGTTGAACTAGAGCCTGAGGTCACCTTTTCCTTGCTCCCCTTTGCTTTCATGTGGTATATTCGAGGTTTGCTACCTCTAATCTACCTCCCGCTCTTACTCTTCTGCTGTTACAAGAACCCTGGAGCCTGCCACCTCGAGCACGACCGAGAGGAACCTCCCCGATGAAGCCCACCTTCTCGAGCCCCTACAGCGGTAACCACCTCTCTCATGTGTTCCCTAGAACCCTAGTATCTTCCCTAACACCTCTCAGTTGACATGTAGGAGCCTTGGAGGTCTTCCACCCTGAACCTGAGCTTGGTCGTCCATACCAATGCCGCGCCCCATCACGACAAGGAAACCCTTGATGCCGCCCTCTTTGAGATTGGCTAGGACTTTCGTGTCTCCGCCGCCAGCCCTCCGTCACCGGCGAGCTTCCGGTGAGCCTCCCCGTGCCCTCCTCTACTAGAGCTAGGGTTCACCCTCACCACGCAAGTCACGATCTAGAAGAAAGTGTTCTGGCCGTAGATCCTTTTCTAATCGGAAGCGCGAGAAACCCCTTTGCTTCTCCCCTCCGACTAACCAGCGAGCCCTACCCGTCAGCGGTTTGAACGTCCCTTCTCGTGCACGCCGTGATCGGCTGGGCCAAATCCGTCTCTGTGGCCCATGTTCGGTGTGAACCTGGCCTGCACGAATACCAGTCCCTTTTCCTGTAGACTAAAAATTCTAGATCTATTTTTAGTAATTTGGTTTAAATCTTTTTGAAAATAAAAATGCTTGCAGATGACCAGATCTAAATTTCTCAAGATTCCTACATGTTTGCTTTAACATGCAACACCTTTTCCTAGCCTAGATTAATTCTAATCATTTTCTGGTGTTAAATTTACAGAAATGTGTTCCTTTCAGTAATAAATTCATTCAGAGAGTTTAATATCTCTAAATAAATTGCAACCTTTTTGTACTGCAAGGTATAAGTGATACCCTGCATGTTCACTTGACCCCACCACAAAAAGCCCTAGGGTTTTCCTGTAGTAAAATTTACAAGATCACCTAATATCTACATTATATTCCCTAGGACAAGGTAAGAATTTTATTGACAAATTTACAACTCTTAGAACACATGCAATGCAAGATCAATCTAAAACCAGAATATCAATAATTACTGAGTCTTTTATGAATTTTGGTGATTTAAACACCTCTTCAAGGGGTATTTGCACTAGATAACTCATTTCAGGAGTTCTGTAACTCCTAAATTGGTGAATCCAATTTCTACATAAGGTATTTGGAATACCTAATCTGTGTCCTTGGATCCATATCAATAGCCTCTGTAGATTTAATCAGGTGAAAAAGACAAAACAACTACAAAATTGAGTTTGGGATTTTCCCAAGGGCATTCTGGTAATTATTTTAGAGTGATTCCAACTCTCAATGAACCAGCACTCAGAATAATTTTTAATCAACCAAGTAAATAATTTATGGACATTCAGGTCTTTTCTGGTGAATTATTCCCAAAAACTAGAGTTTATTTCACTATAAAATCAATAACTAAATAAACAAAAGTGCTAAATTAATGAAACCACTTTTGATAGCCTTGTTTTATCAAAACCTATCTGATGATATAAGTTTTTTCATAATGATATCATACAATACCAAACCTTAGTTAGAAACTGTAACATCCCAGCATTAGAGCTTAGAAATAAGCTGAACACAGGTGTGTGCATTGCATTCATGCATAGAAAATCTAGATAATTTTCGTGCTTTTAAAATAAATCTTGTCAAAGTGATTGAATCTTATCTTAACTTGGTGAAATTGAAGTAGATCATCAAGTTGACTGCGATAAGTTTCAATATGACCTTTGCTAAAACCTTATCTTTGGGTAATATAATTTGATCTAAGGGTAGATCAAATGTAATAAAATTAAGTCCCAACACACTACTTAATAAGGAGTACTAGATCTTCTAGAGATCATTACATGGTATTCCATACAACAACTCAAGGAGGGATACTTAATATCCCAAAGATGATATGAAGGTATTATCTACCACAAACCCCGAATACCAAGTTAAGTATATAACTAAAGTAAAGAAACTTAATAACTAAATCTTGAAACACTTGTTTTCTATAGTTATCCTACCATGAGAATCATGGTAGTTTTTCTTAAACATTAACTGTTACCACAAATAAAGTAGAATGGAAGACAAGCTAAGACCATTCATCTCCTATATTTAGTTGCCTTGTTAGTAGGTGACATATTTATTTAACCAGGTCCTAGTGTCAATTGATCATCAAGGTTGAGTGATCAATTCTTGACCTAGCACTTATTGACTCTTAACTTTGACTTATTATATTGACTTTTGGAAAGACCTTAAGTAAATTAATAAAAATGAACTAGTTATGGTAGAGTGTGCCATCATCAATGGAATGAGATCCTTAGTGGAGATCAAACCATCTGATGTTGGAGGAGATAGCTCACTCATAAGTTAACTAGAAGAAGCATCCACACCCCAAGAAGTAACTAGTGATCATGGAGCTATGAGGAAGCTAGTAGTATTAGAGTATCCAGTGATAATCTTGTTAAGCCAAGTGGGCATAAACTTAAAGTAAGTTTTCTTAACAAGATGAGCCTATAGAGAGACTAGTACAAATCTAGTACTTAGTGTTAATAGATTTTGATCAGACAATTAGAAGACTAAGCTTTGTTTGATCAAAGGATGGTGGTCATTATTCTCAAGTCACTTGAGAATAGATGAATAGGTGTTGAAGAGGAGTTGTGAGTATACCAAATTAGGTAAAGCCTAGTAAAATGAATCATCTAGCTTGATTATGATAAGTCAATCTAGAGTTGGAGGAAGTATGTAATATGAATATATGGAGTAGTTGGAGGCATAGTAGGTTAACCAAGCTAATACAAGAACAAACTTGTATTACGGCAGTAGTACCATACCCATCACAGAGAATTGATATCACATGTGATATATAGAGAGAGCTATAATCTTGCAAGCCTTAGAAGTAGATGCAAGGTAAATATTAAGGACTTAATGGATGGAGTTAGAAGTAGCTACATTAATGGATTCATCATGGGTAGTTTAGCAATGGAAGTTATATAGATACTAGGAGAAGTCTGGAGAATGAGTATTGTTGAAGTGACATGACCATGTCATCATATGATGATGGATATGGTGGAGTCAGATGATTGACTTATTCAAGAAGATGTGATCTTTGTGAATAAGATAAGAGGGATTCATAGAGTATATTTAGGAAAGAAATTCCTTATCTAAAGATAAGCTTAGTGAGGTCTTAAGGCAGGAGTGCTTGAGAAACCTTTAACCAACAGTATATCAAGCCATGACAAGATTCATGTCTACCTCTTTTTCCAAAAACCCAGAATTAAGTTAGTAGTTAAACCAATGCCCATTTTTAGGGAGCCAATGGATAATATCTCTTAGTCAAATGAAATGTCTAAGAGATAAGTAGAATACCATATAAGTGTTTATGGATGGAAGCCTTGTCCACCTTATTGTCTTAAACCTTAATAGAAACTTAGACCCATGAACCATCAAGATCACTTTAGTAAAGCAATCTCAATAGCTCACTCTAAGTTGAGTTATTATCCATGGCCACAAGACATGAAGGAAAATTATACTATCTCTTAATCTTCATCCATAGCCACAATAGAATGTGAGTCTATTCAATATTCTCCAAACTTAGGATAACCACTTGTTAAAAGAGTATCTTCCTTTCTACACCAGTAATTATTGTTTGTGCATAAATACTCAACCAAGATTGTTTTATGCTAGTTATGAACCCCTCAAACTAAGTAGAGTTTGAATAAGAGAAATAACCAAATATTGAGAATCATGAAATTCAAATCACCACATTATTAACCCCAAGGTTTAATGTATTAGAATGGATATATATATTTGAATTCTAATATAATGCTAACTATGCATGGGATTTTATATATATCCTAAACCATTTCAAGTCATTACCATTAAAATTATCAAGTGAGAACAAAATCATCTTAAAGGGATCTTTAGGTAAGAAGTAATTCCTAAAACCTTAATTTCTATTAATATTTCCTAATAAAGAGGACCCTTCATATAATTATGAATATTTTTATACATAATTAAAAAAATAAGAAGAAGAGGGTCATACTTGCTTTAGACAATGATATTCTTGACCTACAATTTCTATGGATATTTAAATCCTTGAGTAAATCTATATTTGAAATGGTTTTGTAAAACATAGAAATAGAAACAGTATAAAGAAAGGGAAAAAAGAGCTGCCAGCAGAACCGGCCCACGACCCACTTCATTGCACACCTATCTGACGTCGCGAGCATCCTCAGTCTCATTCCGCTCGCTTTGCCACAACCCAATACCGACCCAAGACCAAATACCCCTTTGTCGTCGTCTTCCTCGCATCATAAGCAGCTGGTGGAACTCGCATTCCGCCCGATGCCGTCGCCGTCGTCAGCCTGCTTTGCGATGCTCGCCGCCGTCACCCGAGGGGATAAGAAGGCCACACAGACGTTCTTGCTCATCCTCACCTCCATTCCCTTCCTCTCGACCTCCCTCTCCTCCATTCTCTCTCGGTGCCGAAACCAGCGTCATAGTCGCCGTCTCGCACCGCTGTTAGGGGCCGCCCCAAGGCCAACCGAAGATGTCATGAGCTCCACCGTGGTGAGCTTCATGTCCACGATGAAGGAATCGAGTGGAGGAGGTCTTAATCAGCCTCATCAACTTGATCTTCTTCAAGCCCGACGAGTACTGCCGCCCGTTTCATCGTCGATTCCATCTTCCTCAGCTCCATCTGAGGTCAGCCGTGCGTCAAGGGTAAGCCGCTGATGCCCGTGCGCCTTTTCTCCACCTTCCTCTTGCTGAGTAGCGTCGTCGTGTCATGCGCTGCTGCTCACCATCGTCGGGCGCCATTGCAACCGTTGCTCCGGTGCCTGTTTCTTAGCAACGTGACCATCAGTAGCATCACCTCGGTCTCCTCGTTCGAGCATGCGTCTTAGCGTATCCGCTAGGCACAGTAACGCCGCCGTCGTGTGGTCGCCGGCATCGATTGATCACCATAGTGTGAGCAGCTGGTCAAACTATGGCGGGTGCTGCCTCGCTGAGGTGCTATGTGACATGGCCATAGGGCCCAACAGTTAGTGACCGTGGCTAGAACCACCCACGGTATAAAAAAATTTAAAATGCATGCGTCAGCGTGATGTCATGCCTGCGTCACTCCTCGCCGCGTCAGCACCTTTGACCGCTCAGTGCCCCGGTGGCATCTTACGTGGTCCTGACCCCACTGGTCAGTGACCTAGGCTAGCTGTTGGCTGGGTGTAAAAAGTATTCCCTATTAAATAAAATTTTAGAAAATGATTAAATCTTAGAAATTGAATATCTTTCATTTTATAATTCAGAAAAATATATATTATATATCAAAATGTTCAGAAAATTAAACTCTATAATATAAACCTATTATCATATTTTATTTTCCAACTTAAATGAAATAATAATTATTATTACTAAATATTCTATTAAGGATAAATTTTTAAAAAAGCATATACTATTATTTAAAATTCATAAAAAATATATATATGAAAATTCTTAAAAACAAAATATAAAAACTTGTTATATATATTTATGAGATACTTAACTAAATATTTATTATTTAGTCAGTATTTATAAAGTGTTACTCCCTCCATTCCTTAATATAAAGTGTATAGTTTTCTTGCACGAATATTAGCGTACAAGCTTTATGACGTGAATACCCCAGGTGATTGACGTGATATAGAGGAATAAATCTCAAAATTCTCTATGCACCTTATATTATGGAATTTTTTATAAAAAACTATACACCTTATATTATGGAAAGGAGGGAGTAAAACTTATAAAAATCATATCTTATTATTTATAAATCATAAAAATATTTATAATATACAAAATAATCACAAAAATACAACCTATACTTCAAAAATATCATCTTCCATAACTGAAGTCAAATAAAAGGTAAGGTCTAATAAATTTTATTTAAATCCTTTTCTTTTATTTTAACCTATTAAAAATATGAAATCCATTAGTATTGCCTTTATTCTCATTTTTTTAAAGTCTAAAAGTGTAATAACAAGTTTAGTTGGTGTTTATAAGAAGTCAAAATAAATCCAACCCCTTTAAAATGTAATTCCTAAAGACACCATTCAAAGTAGTTATATTTTTTCCTTGAAAAGATTTTATCCACTATAAAATCAAAAAAGAGTGTATTGCTTGTCTTGAGGATTCTCCTCATCCATAAAATCACCAAGGTATTATCCACTAATTATTTTACCAGTTTAGGAATCCACCTAAATAATTAAACCAAGTTTTTAAGTAATTTTAGCAATACCCTATCTATGCTTATAAAACACAAGCATTAATAAGAAAGTAATTCTACTCACCTATAACTTTAATAAAACACCACCTCATTCAAGTGAAAATACTTAAATTCTAACTTTGTGGAATGTTTAGAAGTCAACCATCTACAATATGGTGCCTTATTCAAAACATGTAAATCTCCACCACTTGTGGTATGATTGTTTATTGTAGTAATGTTTTCCTCTTTAATAATCTTAGCTAATAAGAAACCTTAAAGGTGTAAATTCATGATTGAAATGCTTTCACTTCTGAGGTAACCTTTTCATCAAAAGTAATTCTTTTAAAACTAAATATAAATGAACTCTACATTTGTCTTTAATTCTCTAAGGTTATAATAGAAAGCTTCACTACAATAAAGTTTGAATCAATTGTCAACATCTTGGATGCTGTGTCATTGAATTTTACTTGTTGCTTTCGCCTATTCTATCTCACACATGCTCGCAAGCCTTAATAAGAAGCACAAGTGTGAATCTAGCATAAAAGTACAACACATTCCAAAGAACTCATCACAAGTTTCAAATCCTAGATCAGATACGATTAGTCCAAGGATTCGCGTTTATAAAACCGCATTACATTACTTATGCATAATTGCATCTTACTTCTTTAAACATTCGTCCTTACTAGACCAATGCTGCTATTTACAGAATTTGGATCTTCTATTGTCTTGAAGACCGTGAGTGCATAATCCTGCAGTCACAAAAGCAAAGTTCACAACTTGCTCATGTCCTTCGATTATTTTCTATCAAATGCTTCTAACTCAAATATTGTCATCACCTGCATTTCAAAAAGGTCAGAAAATACTACTCCCTCCATCCCAAAATAAGTGACTTGTATTTGTCTAGATTCGGATGTGTCTTACACTAAAACAAGACTAGATACATCCGAATCTAGACAAACCCACGTCACTTATTTTGGGACGGAGGGAGTATTTTCATAATAATATGATTATGGATTATTTATCAAGTGTTAATAATCTATTGATACAGTTCCAGTGGTAAATGATCATAATATCTAGGACTTAACAACCAATGTCTCCAGTGATTCCAGCGCTGTATATTACGTGTTAACCATGAGATTTGGAATGGGACGGAGAAGTCAGCTGTATCTTCTTCCTCTGGCATGCATCCGGATGGCCAGGTCGTGGCTGTTATCCTCGTAGCATGCATTTATTGGTAATTCGTAGAGGATATGCAACATATGAGTGGGAACCTTCAACGTCCCATGATAGTTTTGGCATCTGACGGTCTATACCAACCATTGCCGTAATTCAAGATGTGGGCATGGCGTACACCAAGGGGACATGCAGGGTCGCGAAGAGGGCAGTGATTGGCTTGGATCTTAGACTGGGCCCCATATCAAGGAAGTATGGACGAGCCTATAGCTCGGATGTGCAACAAAGCTAAGGTCTCTCATGGGTAAATAAACGCACCTCTGCAGAGTGTAAGAACTATGACATGTTACTTCCTGTTCTGGGAAGGAGCTACGAACTCGGTAGGAAAGGAACCCCATGAAGGTTCTGGTCAACCTGTGAAGGCTGTCAGACATAGTTTTCAGAATAAAAGCAACCTTTTAAGAGATGTTTATGAAAACCTACATTGCCTACGACCTCTGGTCTGTGGCTGTAGAGATAGTGCATCATACACTCCTTTTTAGTGAACTTTCTGAGTACACTCATACTCAACCGTACCTTCTTAAACCTTGCTAGGTTTTAAGCCATTGAAGACGACGTCAACACCAACTTATGCTCAAGAAACCATCATCGATAGCTCAAGTCCTTCAATAAAATCAACAGATACATCGAGTGAAGTGAACAGGAAGTCCGTGATTAGATAGGAGTAGATACTCTAGCCATAAAACCTACTTCTGTAGAGCATTGCATTAGCAACAATTGCAAACCAAATAGTTTAGATGCTAGTCTTAGTTACTAGATAGTTCTGAGTTATTATTTCTGGTTCTTCTTTGTAAGAAGTTTCTTTATCTCTCTTTCACCTAGAGTGTTCTCTGAATCTTTTTTAAAGAGTCGAGTTGTAACCTATAGTCATGTCTTGAACCTGCTGTGTTTTTGTTGTACCACTTTGAGGGATGTAATACTAGTCAACGTTGTTTCATTGGTGTTATGTCAGCGACTATAGTGTACTAATTCATGTAGTGGTATGCTGGGTCACCGCAGCTGGTACCAGAGCATATGCTTTGACCTTAGGATTAAAACCCTTTTAGGAAGATCTGTAGGTTGGATAGTGACTATAGGAGCCATCTTATCTAAACCAAGACTTGTGATGGATATCCACTTGAGGATAAACCTTGTCACACTTAAGTTGGATGTTTTTATCATCTTTCTTAAGGATGAGTTATATGTCTCCTCTAAAGAAATGTCATTTTAGTGTAGCTCTAAATAGGTATAACACCACTAAGGCATCTTAAGTAAGTTAAAATATCAAAGAAGATTACTACTAGGATTACAACATCATGTGGAGTAGTATTAGTGATGTAGTTTATATATAGAATCTCTGTAAATTAGAAGGATCTTACCACTAGTTGATATCACTATACCACATAGGGTAGATCATTAGAGTATGCATAGATACAATTGGAAGTAGATCATGTGGCCTTCACTTGAGAATTCCATGTGATGGAGTAGCATTCTGTTAAGAATCATTAATAGTAAGCTAAGAAGAAGAGTTGTCATGGTGAGAATAGTTCCCAATCATGATGACTAGGTAAATTTTAACAAGTTCGTGGTGACAATAGCTCCGAGACCATGATAAGTTTGTAATTAGGATAAATACTTTGTAACAAATCTGGTAATAATAGTAAATAAAGAATAGTGTAGGTCTATGATAGAAGTCATAGGTATTATAATATTAAGATAATTTTTGGATTAGGTCGTAATTACAATTTTGTTAGTGATTTATGAGATCATGTGAGGATATACTAGCAACTTGGTAGCCTTTAGTAGTGTAACATCCCAAAACTCTAATCCAAGGTTATTAAGATCCAAATCATCAAATTTAGGGTTAACAAAAAACTTTTGCATTTAAAATAATTAAGCATTCATATGTGTGTGCATTTAAATTAGGAGTTGTTTTGAATTGCCATGTTTGAGTGATCCATTGGTTGTAAAATGATTCTAAGGTGAAATAAACATCATCTAGATCATCCCCAAACAAATCCCAAAGAAAAACAAATCAACATGAATAAAATAAGGAAATGGTCACTTTTGCCATTTTAATCACCTAGCCTAATTTGGCTATTCCTAGAGCTCAAATCTTAACAGAAATAATTGTGGTTCTTTGCACCCCTTGCTAGTACAAGTAGTGATGTACCAAGGCCCACTTTGTTTCATCCCAAAAACTTTCAAACACTAAATTTAAATGACATTTAAAAATTGAATGTAGTTCATATGTATAGATCACACTTATTCAAAAACCACTCAAATGAACTCCACTTTTAAAACCCAAGCACACCTAGAAGCTCAAGCATAAGATACATCACTCCACCAAAAATCAGCCCAAAATTCAAATAGTTTGTTCATGCGGCGATTATATCGAACACCTGGCAGGCAGAATCAAATTAGCCTAACTATTACTGTTTTTGATCAAATCTTGTCGAGCCATTTGGTGTGCATTGATCATCCTTGTCGAGCCCAAGTCCAACTAGACCAAAACCAACCCTATCTCTAGCCCCTGGCGCTAGTGCCATGCCGCCCCGACGCCATGCTCGCCGGCCAAGTGTGCACAAGGCGCATCCGACCACCCCTCTCTCTCTCTCGCCATGTCTAGGAGCTAGACCAAACCACACCGTGACTCACTGCCCCTTCCCCAAGCCCAGCCAGGCACTAGACCACTCCCCAGCCTCGCCGCCCATTCTCTGCGCGCAGCCAGAGCGTGCCAGAGCACCCTCACCGCCAGCACGCCACAGACCGTGCCTCGACCGCAGACCGCGCACGCTGCTCCGCCTCGTCCCCAGCACCCGCTGAACAGTCGTGCACACGCGCGACCACGATCGCCCACAGCGTCGCCATCGTCTCCCAGAGCGCGCACCTCTCCCGACCACATGCCACCGCCCCTAGCTGCGCCATTAAGCCGTAGAGAACCGCCAGGAGGCAAGCCACCGTCCGCCTACCCCTCCCATGCCGATAGCACCCTCTATCATCATCACCGACGAGCTCGCCGTCGCCCCCTCCGTCCCGTCGTCGAGCCTATATAAGGAGCCCTCGCCAGCACCATTTCTTCACACCAGTCAACTCCCCTCTCACCACTGATCCTTCCCCACCTCTCGCCGGAGCTGCTCGAGCCTTAGTTCGCTGGAATTGCACCGGAGGAGCCAGCTGCAGAGGAGGAGACGCTGCCGTTGATTCCGTCCACCGCAGCCCCTGCCGTGACCTCGCATGAGTCCGCCGTCGCCGTCCAATTCGATCGCCAGCCTCGCCGCACCAGCTGGAGCCCTGGTACGTCCCCAGTAGACCCCCACTGGCTGTTTAGGGTTCGGTCTCGCCGGTGACGAGTCCGTCATCGACGATGACTGTGAGCCGTCGATCTCTGTTGTAATCGTGTGGCCCAGATTGATAGATACCATTTCGGGTTTGAATTCTCGCTGACAAGCAGGACCAACCTATCAGCTGCCCTCTGCGCTGTTGAGCGTCACTAGGCCGGCCCATTTCCTTTCCCGCGTGACCCAGTTAATTCAAATATAGATTTTTCTATTTAGGTTTAAACTGAATTCTGTCCCTTAGTTTAAAAATCAATTCAGGAAGATTTACTGAACCAAATCGAGTGATTCCAATTTTGTTGGAAAGCTTCTGAAAAGATCTATCCAAGCCCGTTGGATTTAATTCATTTAGAGTTAGAGATATCTCCTAGTAAAAATAACAAGACACAAGCTTTTGCACATTCAAACATTTTTATAAAATCAACCCTAATAGCTTTTGAGTTGATTCCAACTCTCAAAAATCACATTTAACCATACCTATCTGAATATGTAATAATATTAAGGTTTACATGCAGTGACTTTGGACTAGTACCAAAATAATGCTATATAGGCATTTCTAGTCACTTTAAATCATTAAATATTAAACTTAAACTTATTAAAATGTGATCTAACATTTAAATCACATTCCCATATGTTAGAATGTGTGGTGATGACATGTGTCCACATGATCCCATATTTTAATTGGAGAATATTAAATCTTAGTTAATTTCAATGAGTAGAAATTACTTTTCTCAAATAAAAAGAATGAAGCTAGTTAATTAAACCTTGTGATGTTGGAGATGATACTAGATCATCAAATGTGTGCCTTATTGTGCTAAGTAGACTAGTTAAGTATTGTTTGATGATTGTGTATCCCGTATGGATTTATAGACGATAGTACCGACCAAGCTTACGAGGGGGAGGAGTTCTACCAAGAGGAGGAGGAAGAAAACTTCAACCACTACACTGCATAAGGCAAGCTATTGTTATCAAGCTAGCACTAGGCCAGCCATCATTAATAATGCAAGCTAACCCTTGCAATCTAGATAACCTAAGTGAAATGCATTAGGCATGCTTTGGTTATACCATTTTGGACTTATACCTATTCCAAGATTTAATTCCAAGCTTTACTTTTCTTTACTTTACCAAGACCCTTTACTTGTTTTGAAGGTAGCATAAAGAGTATAAAACTTTACCTATCTAGATAACCTTAGATGTCATTCTATGGCATGAGATGGATCTTAGCATCCCACTTTAGTGAACACTCTTAACTTAGTAGCTTAGAGCTAAATCAAAACTTGAGTCACTTCAGATGGGAACACTTGGTGAAAATGAATTGTGAAAACCTTGGAATGATGAGTCATTACATTGAGATGTTTTGACATGTGTTGAGAAACACAAATGGTTTATGATGATGAAAATGTTGAGGCATGAGCCTTAGCCCTTTTACAAAAACTAATGGTTGGATTCGGATGCGATACCATTCCAATTTTACCGTACAACCACAATACCTAAATTGGGTAAGGCTTAGGCGGAAGTTTATATGCATTAGTATTAGTTCCCTCGCGGGAGAGGTTTGAGCTGAGGCTACCTCTCAATGTTGTCCACATATGCAGTTCCCAAGACGACAGATGGTCATGGTTGGGAGGCCATGCTCATAGGAGAGGTTCTTATACTAGGGTGTGTAAAGGAAAGGTTATGTTTGATTATCTGCATACGAAGTATGATGATTCAGGGTTATCCCTGACAGATGTATCGAATCTTGTGGTGAAAGTGTACCACCTCTGCAGGGTGTCAAACTATTCGAATAGCCGTGTCCGCGGTTATGGACAGTTGGAGTGGCCATACTGTTTTGTTCTCAAATATTTTCAAAATGACTTATGAAACGAATGATGAATCTTGACTTGACCACAACAGGGTTGTGACTATGACACTAGCTTCCCAACTTAAGTGATTCTAGAACTTTATTTTATCTTTCTTTGTGTCAGAACTCAGCTTAGGTTTCAAACTTAACTTTATAGTTAAACTTAGAGTTAGCATTTTACACTAGAACTATACTACTTGTTAGTGGTAGTTTGCGAGTACTTAAAGAGTACTCATGGCTTTTGTCCCTGGCTATTCCTATGGCCAGACTATGAAGGAGACTACCAACATGAAGGGCAGCGGGAGGGCTATGATAACTAGGACTATCTTCCATCGTCAGCATTGCCTGTGCCTCTGAAGATGGACCCCACCGCTATGCTTATTATTTATTCTACTACTTGTTGTATTAAGAATGGATCATGAGATCCTTATTTGTGTAAGACCTTATTTATGGTTTGTGATGGATGATGTACTGTGATATCCAATCTGTTATGTCTTGCAAAAATGGTAATCCTGGGATTGCGAGGTATGGCATAACATGCATCTGGGATTAAAAATCCGGGTGTTGACAAGTTGGTATCGGAGCCATCCTGACCATAGGAGACCCTAGTTAGAATGGACGTCTGAACAAAAACTTAATTTCAAAACCAAAGTGAGTATTTATGAAAAACTATTTCCTCTGTTACCCTTGGGAATTCATTCTTTCTCAAAAGTTCATGTTCCTCCAATTCTTACATTACTACCTAAAATTTGACACACTTGATCACTTCACTAACTTCCTCATCCTTAATTCTTGTAGATGGAGACTTAGTTCAGCAAGTTCTACCAGTTGGGCAATGGAGGCCAACTGATCTTCGAGAGGGATCTAGATTCACTATCTGAGTTATTGGAACGCCCACATCCGGAGTTTCTTGGAGCTCAACTTCTTGGACCCCTAGGAGGAGATTTACAATGGCTAGTCACCCCTGATCTTCGAGGAAGCATAGAAGCACCAACGTCCGGGAGAATTCAGTTCTCCGTAAGAGAGAACAACTGGCTAGATGGATTAGCCAGGGCAATGCATGAAGCTCTCGCACGTCTATGTGCCCTTAGTGTCAACCAAATCCAAGGAACCCGCTTTGCGCACTATGCAAGGCGTGACTTCATGGGAATGCCAATGGAGATGCCAAGTCACCCAGAGTTGAAGCGTCAAGTGGAGAACCTTGACTTCCTGCTGTACGATCGCCAGAAGGAATTGGAGAATGCTAGGGAGTTTGCCAACCACAACCGTGCCATTGCCACCCAGAAGGCCCAGACTTTCTCACTGCTTGTCAAGGACCATCAGTCTCTTCGCCTCCAGCTCGAAAAGAAGGATCGCACCATCGCCTGTCTTCGCAAGAAGGTGGCTGACCTCGAGAAGACCATCAAGGATCAAGAAGGTCAGCTTGCAGCAAAGGAAGAAGAAGAGGAAGGTGAAGTCATCTAGGGAGATATGGATTCTTACCTCAGCAATGATGATGACTTTCTGGAGGAAGATGTCGTGGACTTCTACACCGACGATGAGGACTCCGACTTCATCGATGATGAGTAGATGCACTAGAGCACTGTTGTAGCATGAGGAGTATCGGTTCCATTGTATCGTAGCTTGCAGAATGGTTCTTAAAACCATCTATTTTCCTTTGATGTTGTGGTGTGTGTTTGTATCGTGTGTTTTGCTTGAATGAATGAAAAGAAGTTAGTTGCAAAAATCCGAGTCAAACTCAAAGTTTTAGCTTGAAGTCAAAAACCATGAACCTTTGAACTTTCCCTCTTACCCCTTTATCTACCTCAATCTTCAGATGACTCGTGGAAACCAAGGAGGGAGTAGCTCATCACAAGACCCAATGCTGCAGAATCTCATCACATATAGAGAAGCAAGCAGGGAAGAGCGCCAAGCTAATCTAGCAACACTGCAACAGATCGCCTAGATGGCTCTCAACAACCAGAACCATGGAAATCAGGATCATCAAGGATCCAAGCTGAAAAATTTCCAGAATACCAATCCCCTGATCTTTAGCACTTCGGAGAACCCATTAGATGCTGATGACTGGTTGCAGACAATGGAGAACAATTTGGAAGTAGCCAGAGTTGATGACAACGAGAAAGTTCTCTTTGCCACCCACTATTTGGTAGGAGATGCAAGAGCATGGTGGAACAGTATCCGCACAATGAACCATGGTCAAGTGATGACATGGGAAGCCTTCAAAATCAAGTTCAGCTGCACCCACGTGCCGCATGGTCTAGTCACCTGAATGAGGGATGAATCCAGAGAGTTGAAGCAAGGCAGAATGACTGTAGTGGAATACCGTGACAGATTCCTGTCCCTTGCCAGGTACGCACCTGATGAGATCAACACGGAGGCCAAGAATAAGGAGAGATTCTTAAACGGACTGCATGATGAGATGCAAACGGTCCTCGTCAACATCCGTTTCCAGGATCTCGAAGAGCTAGTCGACTCCACAATTCAGATGGAAGGGAAGATCAACCAGGCAAACGACAACCGCAAACATCATATGATGCAACAATCTAGATCCAACAGTCACCAGAAGTATCGTCCCAACCCCTCACCAGGATATGCACCAAGGAACAACCAACCCCCAATGTCTCTCCCAAGCTACCCCAACCGTAGCGGAGGAAATGTGAAGTCCGGAGGAAACAACAACCACCCCGGCAACACCAGCAATTTCAACCGTGCCCCTCCCAAGAGCAACAACAAGAACAACAACACTGCACCCAGAACTGGAAGCAATGCCGTGCCCGTCGTAGCTAAAGACAAGTCCTAGATAACTTGTTTTGAGTGTGGAGTGAAGGGTCACTATTCAAATGAGTGCACCAAGAAGATTGCCGCTACTGCCAATGTGAATGCCCCCGCTCAACAGCAGCGTCGTGTTCAACCAGGGAGAAAATTCACCCCAAGGAACCCTCACAACCGCAATGGTCGTCTCTTCCACATGAACGCCGAAGAAGCCCAAGAAGCACCAGATGTAGTGCTGGGTATGTTTTCTGTCAACTCAATTTTAGCAAGAGTGTTGTTTGATTCTGGAGCATCGCACTCATTTGTCACCGAAGAATTTGCATGCACTAGTAAGATTCACCCAACCAACAAGCATGTCATGATAGTTCAAATTCCCGGTTCAACTACAAAAGCTAGAAAAATTTGCAAAGCAGTGCCTATCAGAATACATGGGATAGATTTTTATGCTAATCTAATAGTACTTGGAACCAAAGGTTTGGAAGTAGTACTAGGAATAGACTGGATGTCAAGGCATAAAAGACTGATAGACTGTGCTAAGAAAGCCATCACCATGACCAGTAGCTCTGGAGTAACAGTAGAGCATGTATCTAAAACCTTACCTCATCAATTCAAGTGCAACAAGAGTCTAGCCCTACCCACCATTGACCAAGTCAGAGTAGTCTGTAAATACCCTGACGTATTCCCAGATGAATTACACGGTATGCCCCCGGATAGGGATATTGAGTTCATTATCGAACTAATCCCTGGAACCGGACCCATAGCCTAGAGACCCTATAGCATGAACCCCTCAGAGTTAGTGGAATTCAAGAAGCAGTTGGATGCCATGTTAGCAACAGGCTTGATTCAACCAAGCGCATCGCCATGGAGATCACCAGTGTTATTCGTCGACAAGAAAGATGGAGGCAACCATCTGTGCACCGATTACAGAAAGCTGAATGATGTCACCATCAAAAACAAGTACCCTTTTCCAAAGATAGAGGATCTATTTGATCAATTGACTGGTGCCGAGGTATTCTAAAAGATTGATCTTAGGACTGGTTATCACCAACTTAAGATTCGTGCAAGATATCCCGAAGACCGCCTTTACTACTCGTTATGGTTTATACGCGTATACGGTCATGTCTTTCGGATTAACCAATGCCCCTACTTATTTCATGAATCTCATGAATAAGATCTTTATGAATTTCCTAGACAAGTTTGTCGTTGTGTTTATCAATGATATCCTTATCTACTCCAAGTCAGAAGAAGAGCATGAGCAACATCTACGAATCATCCTAGAAACCCTGAGAGAGAGCATCGGTTATATGCCAGGTTTAGCAAATGTGAGTTTTGGCTGAAAGAAGTAGGATTCCTAGGACATATTGTGTCTGCCGGAGGAGTCTCTGTTGATCCCACCAAGATCAGAGATGTCGAAGCATGGGAAGCCCCAACCACTCAAACCCAAGTCCATGCATTTCTTGGATTAGCGGGATATTACCGCAAGTTCGTGGAAGGGTTTTCTAGCATAGCCAGACCCATGACCCAATTGTTGAAGAAGGACAAGAAGTTTGAATGGACCGACAAATGTGAAGCCAGTTTCCAAGAGCTGAAGAAGAGATTGAATTTAGCCCCAATATTGATCATGCCAGATATGAAGAAGCCGTTTGATGTGTATTGTCATGCATCCAAGATTGGTCTCGGATGTGTGTTGATGCAAGAAGGCAAAGTTATCGCTTATCTGTCTCGACAACTGAAGCAGCATGAGCAGAACTATCCAACCCATGATCTTGAGTTAGCAGCCATAGTTTTGGCCTTGAAGACATGGCGTCATTATCCGATGGGTAATCGCTGTGAGATTTACTCGGATCACAAAAGCTTGAAGTATGTTTTCAATCAGAAGGAGCTGAATATGAGGCGAAGGAGATGGATAGAGTTAATCAAGGATTATGACCTTGACATTCACTATCACCTGGGCAAAGCCAATGTGGTAGCGGATGCTCTTAGTAGATTGTCGTGTAGGCTAAACACTATGATCAAGGAGAAGCAACCAAGTTTGTATGAGGAGTTGGAGTAGTTCATAACTGAGCTAGTTAGCAAAGGATTTTTAGCTAGCATTGAACTTCAACCCACTTTGATTAGCCAAATCAAGGAAGCCCAGAAGGTAAATGAAAGTATCGATGGAATCAAACGTCGTATTGGTACAGGAAAAGTACCTAGATTCACCGAAGACGAAGAAGGAGTTCTGTGGTACAAAGGCCGTATCTGTGTGCCAGCAGATTCGGAGCTGAAGCAAGTTATCATGCAGGAAGCTCATGATACTCTTTATTCTATCCACCCTGGAGGAACGAAGATGTATCAAGATTTGAAGGAGCAATTTTGGTGGCACAAGATGAAGAGAGAAATTGGAAGGTACATCGCCAAGTGTGACATGTGTCAAAGAGTCAAAGCAGAGCATCAGAGACCCGCAGGACTGTTGCAACCATTGCAGATTCTGGAATGGAAATGGGATTCCGTCGGAATGGACTTTATCATAGGATTGCCTACTTTGAGTAGGGGAAATGACTCAATCTGGGTCGGATTGCCTACTTCGAGTAGGGGAAATGACTCAATCTGGGTCATCGTTGATAGACTGTCCAAGGTAGCTCACTTTATACCGGTTAAGACAACTTATCAGAGTTCGAAGCTAGCAGAGTTGTATATTGCTAGAATTGTTAGTCTGCATGGAACCCCCAAGACCATAGTATTAGATCGAGGAACCCAGTTTACCTCGAGATTTTGGCAGAAAGTCCAAGAAGGATTAGGAACCAAGTTGAATTTCAGCGTATCACCCGCAAACTGATGGACAGACTGAAAGAGTCAACCAAATCTTAGAAGATATGTTGAGAGCTTGTGTGTTAGAGTACGGATCAAAATGGGAAGACTGCCTGCCTTTCGCAGAATTCTCATATAACAACAGTTATCAAGCTAGTTTGCAAATGGCCCCATTTGAGTTCCTATACGGAAGAAAGTGCCGCACCCCTTTCAATTGGTCGCAAGTAGGAGAGAGTCAGATCTTTGGACCCGACATTCTCCGAGAAGCTGAGGAGAAGGTTCACAAAGTCCGTGAGCACCTCAAGACCGCCCAATCCAGACAGAAGAGTTATGCTGACAAGAGAAGGAGAGACCTGACTTTCAATGTCGGAGATTTTGTATATCTCAAGGTTTCACCATTGAAGGGAACCCAGCATTTTAGTCTGAAAGGAAAGCTAGCCCCCAGATATATCGGGCCCTTCAAGATTCTGAACCGTCGAGGAGAAGTATCTTATCAACTGGAACTACCAGAGGAGATGTCAGCCATCCACAATGTGTTCCATATCTCGTTACTTCACAAATGCCTAGAAGTGCCGGAGAAGACCGAAGTTTTCAAGAACATCGATCACCGAGATGTTGATATCAACAAAGACCTAACGTATCGTGAAGTGCCCATCTGTATCCTAGAGGAAGCCTATAGAACCACCAGGACCAGGAGTATCAAGTTTCTCAAGATTCAATGGAGCAACCATCCCGAAGAGGAAGCCACTTGGGAGCGATAAGATTACATTAGGACAGAGTTCCCAGATCTCTTTAGTTCCTAGTTTTCTTTCGTAAATCTCGGGATGAGATTTTTGTTTAAGGGGGGAAGGTTTGTAACATCCCACAACTCTAATCCAAGGTTATTAAGATCCAAATCATCAAATTTAGGGTTAACAAAAAACTTTTCCATTTAAAATAATTAAGCATTCATATGTGTGTGCATTTAAATTAGGAGTTGTTTTGAATTGCCATGTTTGAGTGATCCATTGGTTGTAAAATGATTCTAAGGTGAAATAAACATCATCTAGATCATCCCCAAACAAATCCCAAAGAAAAACAAATCAAAATGAATAAAATAAGGAAATGGTCACTTTTGCCATTTTAATCACCTAGCCTACTTTGGCTATTCCTAGAACTCAAATCTTAAAAGAAACAATTGTGGTTCTTTGCACCCCTTGCTAGTACAAGTAGTGATGTACCAAGGCCCACTTTGTTTCATCCCAAAAACTTTCAAACACTAAATTTAAATGACATTTAAAAATTGAATGTAGTTCATATGTATAGATCACACTACTCAAAAACCACTCAAATGAACTCCACTGTTAAAACCCAAGCACACTAGAAGCTCAAGCATAAGATACATCACTCCACCAAAAATCAGCCCAAAATTCAAATAGTTTGTTCATGCAGCCATTGTGTCGAACACCTGGCAGGCAGAATCAAATTAGCCTAACTATTATTGTTTTTGATCAAATCTTGTCGAGCCATTTGGTGTGCATTGATCATCCTTGTCTCCCCCAAGTCCAACCAGACCAAAACCAACCCTATCTCTAGCCCCTGGTGTCAGTGCTATGCCGCCCCAACGCCATGCTCGCCGGCCAAGTGTGCACAAGGAGTATCCGACCACCCCTCTCTCTCTCTCGCCATGTCTAGAAGCTAGACCAGACCACAGCGCGACTCACTGCCACTTCCCAAGCCCAGCCAGGCATTGGACCACTCCCCAGCCTCGCCGCCCTTTCTCTCTGTGCACAGCCAAAGCGCGCCAGAGCACCCTCACCGCCAGCACGCCACAGACCGTGCCTCAACCGCAGACCACGCACGCTGCTCCGCCTCGACCCTAGCACCCCGCCAGACACGGCCGTGCACCGCCGCGCGACCCACAGTCGCCGAGCGCCGCGTCGAGCACCGCCTCTGTCTCCCAGAGCGCGCAACGGTCCCGACCACATGCCACCGCCCCTAGCCGCGTCATTAAGCCGTAGAGCACCGCCAAGAGGCAAGCCACCGTCCGCCTACGCTGCCCATGCCGATAGCGCCCTGTATCATCGTCACCGACGAGCTCGCCGTTGCCCCCTCGGTCCCCTCGTCGAGCCTATATAAGGAGCCCTCCCTAGAACCATTTCTTCACACCACTCAACTCCCCTCTCACCATCGATCCTTCCCCACCTCTCACCGGAGCCACTCGAGCCTTAGTTCGCCAGAATTACACCAAAGGAGCCCACTGCAGAGGAGGAGACGCTGCCGTTGATTCCGTCCACCGCAGCCCCTGCCCTGACCTCGCCTGAGTCCGCCGTCGCTGTCCAGTTCGATCGCCCGCCTTGCCGCACCAGCTGGATCCCTGGTACATCCCCAGTAGACCCCCACTGGCCGTTTAGGGTTCAGTCCCGCCGGCGACGAGTCCGTCGTCGACGACGACTGTGAGCTGTCGATCTCTTTTCTAATCATGTGGCCCAGATTGATAGATACCATTTCGGGTTTTAAGTCTCGCTGACAAGCAGGACAAACCTGTCAGCCGCCCTCTGTGCCGCTGAGCGTCACTGGGTCGGCCCATTTCCTTTCCTGCGCGACCCAGTTAATTCAAATATAGAATTTTCTATTTAGGTTTAAACTCAATTCTATCCCTTAGTTTAAAAACCAATTCGGGAAGATTTACTGAACCAAATCGAGTGATTCCAATTTTGTTGGAAAGCTTCGGAAAAGATCTATCCAAGACCGTTGGATTTAATTCATTTAGAGTTAGAGATCTCTCCTAGTAAAAATAACAAGACAGAAGCTTTTGCACATTCAAACATTTTTATAAAATCAACCCTAATAGATTTTGAGTTGATTCCAACTCTCAAAAATCACATTTAACCATACCTATCTGAATATGTAATAATATTAAGGTTTACATGCAGTGATTTTGGACTAGTACCAAAATAATGCTATATAGGCATTTCTAGTCACTTTAAATCATTAAATATCAAACTTAAACTTATTAAAATGTGATCCAACATTTAAATCACATTCCCATATGTTAGAATATGTGGTGATGACATGTGTCCACATGATCCCATATTTTAATTAGAGAATATTAAATCTTAGTTAATTTCAATGAGTAGAAATTACTTTTCTCAAATAAAAAGAATGAAGCTAGTTAATTAAACCTTGTGATGTTGGAGATGATACTAGATCATCAAATGTGTGCCTTAGTGTGCTAAGTAGACTAGTTAAGTATTGTTTGATGATTGTGTATCCCGTATGTATTTATGGACGATAGTACCGACCAAGCTTACGGAGAGGAGGAGTTCTACCAAGAGGAGGAGGAAGAAAACTTCAACCACTGCACTCCACAAGGCAAGCTATTGTTATCAATCTAGTGAAGGGTTTCGCAGCATAGTAAATCAAAATTTTCTATGGAAGCGAACAGAGGGAAAGCCAAGATCTAATCGAGGAGATGCAAACAACGAGAGAGATTGGATTAGATCTTCATACCCTTGAAGATTACGCTGCGGAACGTTAAATCGGAACGTGGGTGATGTAGTCGTACTCGCTTCTCCTCCTCGCGATCCGATCCGATCTAGCACCACAAGTGGCGGTGCCTCCGTGAGATGCACACGTGCGGCACCTCGACGTCTCCTCCTTCCTCGGACCAGCAAGTATGGTGGAGAGATAGATTGGATCTACAGCACGACGGCGTGGTGTATATGGTGGAGAATTTCTGCCGCAGGGCTTCGCCTACAAACAGTCGGGAGGGAGAGAGGAAGGGCAGCAGGGCAACTGGGTTTGGAGGAAGGTGTAAGGGTGTGTGAGAGGGGGCGCACCAGCCCTCTATATATAGAGGGGGGGGTTCGGCCATCCCTAGCCTCTCCTCCAAGCCTATCTCTAGTTTAAACAATTTAAACTCTCCCTTATCTAGAAATCCTATCTTATCTTATCTCTAGTTTAAACTATTTAAACTCTCTAGGATCGGCTGGGCCCTATGGGGCCTTGTGCCCCTGGCCCAATGCGGCCAGGACACTCCCTCATAGGCCCATGCCCCCTCCCGGAAGGTGGGACCACGTTGGCCCCCTTCCGGAAGGTTCTAGAAGCTTCCGGTACAATACCGATTAACCCGGAACAATTCCGAACTCCAAAAACTGCACTGCCTTATATGAATCTTATTCTCCGGACCAGTCCGGAACCTCTCGTGATATCCCGGATCCCATCCGAGACTCCGAACAAAAATTCATAAACCAAGTATCCAATCTATCCTAGCGTCGAGACACGTTAAGTGTGTGACCTGGTTCGAGAATATGCGACATGATCTTCTATCAATAATCAACAATAAGTGCAGGCACCCATATTGACTCCCACACATTCATCGATGATCATATCGGATGAACCACGATGCCGTGATTCAATCAATCCCATATATATATTCCCTTCGTCTCGTGATATTTTACTTGCCGAGATTCGATCGCTTTATCGTCATACCTAGTTCAATCTCGTTCACGCAGCAAGTACTTTACTCGCTCCATAATCCGATATTACTTTGTGATCAACTCCTTAACCACATGCTTTGCGGTGTTGATATCGATTACCGAGTGGGCCCAGTATATCTCTCCGACTTGGGAGGACAAATCCCATCTCGATACATACAACCCAGACACTTTCCGATCACGAGAGACACCTTTATGATCACCCTCTCATAGGATGACGTTTGATGACCTCAAAGCTTTCTTCCGATATGCAGGAGTTGCATTATCTCATGGTCTAAGGAATACAATATTTGACATAAGAAAAGCTTCAAAGATGAACACGATGACACGATCTAATTGCTTCGCTTAGTTTGGGTCTATCCACCACATCATTCTCCAATGATATGATCTCATTATCAATTGACAACTCATGTCTATGGTTAGAAACCTTAACCATCATTGATCAATGAGCTAGTCCATAGAGGCGTACTAGGGACACGGTGTTGTTCACAAACCACACAAGTATTAATGTTTCTGCTTAATACCATTCTAGCATGGAATATAAACTTTATCATGAACAAGAATTATAATAATAACATCTTTATTATTGCCTCTAGGTCATATTTCAAGTCTCCCACTTGCACTAGAGTCAATAATCTAGTTTACATTTGGCAACAATCTCACACCCATGGCATCGAGGTGCTGATCATGTTTTACACGTGGAAGAGGTTTAGTCAATGGATCTGCGACATTCAGATCTGTATGTACTTTGCTGATCTTGATCTCCATCGCTATATAATCTCGGATTATATGAAACTTTGCGATTGATATGCTTGGTCTTTGGATGATATCTTGGTTCCTTAGCGAGTGCTATGGCGCCGGTGTTGTCACACAATATCTCCAGTGGGTCCAATGCACTTGGAACCACGCCAAGCTTCGATGATGAAGTTTACGATACAAACTCCTTCACTTGACGCCTGCAGCAGCCATGTATTCGCTTCTCTGTAGATCCAGCGACCACGCTTTGCTTGCAGCTTCTCGACTCACGGCTCCTCCATTAAAAATATACATGTATCCGTCTGAGATTTAGAATCATCCTTGTCGGTGTCGAAACTAGCATCGACGTAACCTTTTCTGACAGTGTTCATCACCCCCATAGACTAAGAACATTTCTTTAGTCCTATTTAGGTACCTTAGGATGTTCTTCACGGCTGTCCGATGTTCCAATCTGGATCACTTTGATATCTGCTCGTCAAACTAAGAGCATTGGACACATCCGGTCTAGTACACGGCATGGCATACATGATGGAACCTATGGCGAGGCATAAGGCACTTTGCTCATAGCTTCCCTATCATTTACCGTAGAATGGACAGGCCTTGCTCAATATCTTACGACAACATAGGCCTTGAACCTTTCAATGCCTTATCCATTCTGAACCTTTTGAACTTTGTCTAGGTATGTACTCGCTTAAAGCTATCGAGCGTCTTTGTCTATCTCTATAGATCTTGATGCCCAATATATAAGCAGCTTCACCTAGGTCTTTCATTGAAAAACACTTGTTCAAATAACTCTTCACATCGTTAAGCATGTTGATGTCATTTCCAATAATCAATATGTCATCCACATATAGTACCGTAAACGTCACCGAAGCTCCCTCACTTTCTTGTAGATGCAAGCTTCGTAGCAATTTGGAACAAATCCAAAGCTCTTGATCACTTGATCAAAGCGAAGGTTCCAACTCGAGATGCTTTCTTCATCCATAAATGGAACGCTGAAGTTTGCATACTTTATCGACATCCTTAGGATCGACAAAACCTTGTTGCATCATATACAACTCTTCATCAATGTTGCCATTGAGGAAAGCGATCTTGACATCCATTTGCCATATTTCATAATCATGAAACGCAACAATTGCTAATAAAATCCGAATGGACTTAAACATCACTACGGGAGAGAAAGTCTCATCGTAGTCAACACCTTGAACTTGTCGAAAACCTTTCGCAACATGCCGTGCTTTATAGACGGTAACATTACCATCCGCGTCCGTTTTCTTCTTGAAGATCCATTTGTACTCAACAGCCTTTCGGTCGCTAGGAGGGTCCACCAAAATCCATACTTGGTTTTCGCTCATGGATCCCAATTCGGATTTCATGGCTTCTAGCCATTTCTCAGAGTCTGGGCTCATCATCGCTTCCTCATAGTTCGTGGGTTCGCTGTCTTCTACTAACAAGGAGTCAAGACAGGTTGCCGTACCACTCGGGAGGGGCCGCGCGACCTTGTCGACCTCGACTCAAGAGCATCGTCCAAGCTTCATGATCCTTGTCATTAGCTTCCTCTATTGTTGGTGCGGTGACCTTTGGAACAATTTCAGGTGCTGCGCTACTCTCCAATTCAAGAGAAGGTTCAATAACCTCGTCGACTCTACTTTCCTCCCACTCACTTCTTTCGAGAAACTCCTTCTCAAGAAAGGAACCGTTCTTGTGACAAACACTTTGCCTTCGGTTGCGTGATAGAAGGTATACCCAATAGTTTCCTTAGGGTATCCTATGAAGACGCATTTCTACGCTTTGGGTTCGAGCTTGTCGGCATCAATTTCTTGACGTAAGTCAGCATCCCCAAACTTTAAGCGACAACTTAGGTTTAGCACCAAACCACAGTTCATACGGTGTCGTCTCAACGGATTTAGATGGAGCCCTATTTAAAGTGAATGCAGCGGTTTCTAATGCATAACCCCAAAATGATAACGGCAAATCAATAGGAGATATCATCGATCGGACCATATCTAATAGGGTTCGATTCCGGCGTTCAGACACACCATTGCGATGTGGTGTTCCGGGTGGCGTGAGTTGTGAAACGATTCCACTTGCTTTGAGATGCGTGAGAAAATCATAACTCAAATATTCGCCCCCACGATCGGATCGTAGAAACTTAATCTTTCTCTTACGATGGTTCTCCACTTTATTCTGAAATTCTTTGAACTTTTCAAACGTTTCAGATTTATGTTTCATTAAATAGATATACCCATATCTACTTAAGTCATCGGTAAAAGTGAGAAAATAGCGATATCCACCGCGCGTCGAAACACTCATCGGTCCGCATACATCGGTATGTATGATTTCCAACAAGTCCGTTGCTCGCTCCATCATACCGGAGAACGGGGTTTTGATCATCTTGCCCATGAGGCATGGTTCGCATGTGTCAAATGATTCAAAATCAAGAGACTCCAAAGTCCATCGAATGGAGTTTCTTCATCGCTTTACACCAATATGACCTGAGCAGCGATTGCCACAAATAAGTAGTATTATCACTATCTACTTTGCATCTCTTAGCCTCAATGTTATGGATGTGTGTTTCATCCCTTTCGAGATTTAGAAGAAATAAACCATTCACAAGAGGTGCATGACCATAAAAGATGTTACTCATATAAATAGAACAAGCATTATTCTCCGATTTAAATGAATAACCGTCTTGCAATAAACACGATCCAGAAATAATGTTCATGCTCAACGCAGGCACATAATAACATTTATTAAGGTTTAAAACTAATCCCGAAGGTAAAACTAAGGAGAGCGTGCCGACGGCCATCACATCAACTCTTGATCCGTTGCCAGCATCGTCACATCATCCCTCGCAAGTCAGCCGTCATTCCGTAGCTCCTGTTTGAGTTACAAATATTAGCAACTGAACCGTATCAAATACCCGGGCACTACAACGAGGGCTAGTAAGGAAAACATCAATAACATGTATATCAAATATACCTTTGATGGTGCCACCTTCTTGTCCGCTAAGTACTTGGACAGATTATGCTTCCAAAGGACCCTTGTCCTTGCAATAGAAGCACTTAGTTTCTGGCTTGGGTCCAGACTTGAGCTTCTTCTCAGCAGGGGCAACGCGTTTGCCGCCTCCTTTCTTGAAGGGCTTCTTTGCACCCTTGCCTTTCTTGAAGGTGGGGGGCTTGTTGACCATCAACACATGATTTTTGATGTTCATCTCCGCTACTTTCATCTTAGCAAAGAGCTCAGTGATCATATCAGTGGAACCAATCTGATTGTGATCAACTACAAAACTTTTGTAGCTAGGAGTGTCAATCTTGAGCTCCTCTGGAATCTTGCAGTCCAGTTGCTCAAGGCATTGAGTGTAGCCCGTCATCTCAATGGCGTGCTCACTAACGGAACTCCCTTCATCCATCTTGTAGTTAAAAAATTTCTTAGAGATCTCATATCTCTCAGAACGGGCTTGAGTCTGAAACATGTTTTTCAGCTCCTCGAGAATCTCAAAGGGCCCGGCGAACTCCACAAAACGATTTTGAAGATCCGATTCCATAGCATACAACATGACGATCTTAATCAAATCATAATCATCCTTTGCGGATCGATAAACAGCTTTTTCATCAGGCGATTCTATAGGTGGACGTCACCTAGCGCTTTCTTAAGGACATAGTCCTTTTGTCCGCCAGACAAAATGATTCTTAGATTGCGGAACCAGTTGGTGAAGTTAGACCCATTGTTTCTAAGCTTTTCTTTCTCAGCAAAAACGTTGAAGTTGAAGTTGGACTTGGCCATTGGATCTACAGTATTTGCAAGTACAATTTAGACTATGTTCATGATAAATAGTTCAACTTAATCAAATTACTAGATGAACTCCCACTAAATTCAACATCCCTCAAGTTGTTTAGTGAACACGATCCAAATTCACCACACCTAATCCGATCATCACGAGAAGAGATGTGGTTTCAATGGTGGACAACGAAGTGTAGATCATATCATTCATATGACTCATGCTTAACCTTTCGGTTCTTGTGTTCCGAGGCCATAATCTGTACATGCTAGGCTCGTCAAGTTAGACCCAAGTATTTCCGCGTGTGCAAAACTGGCTTGCACCCGTTGTATGTGAGCGTAGAGTCTATAGCACCCGATCATCACGTGATGCTTGGACACGACGAACTTTCGCAGGTGCATACTTGGGGAGAACACAGTTTTTATCTTGATCTTTAAGTGAGGAATCATCTTATAATGCTACCGTCTGATCTAAGCATAATAAGATACATAAAAGGATAAACATCACATGCATATAACTTTATGTGACATGGTATAGCCAATCTTCGCAATGATCTCCATCTTGTGCGTTCGGCATGATCTCCATCACTCCACCATGATTGCCTCCACCACGAATAGCAACTACAACTATTGCTAACTACTTAGCGATAAAGTAAAGCTATTACATGGCGTATAGAAGTTGACTCATGGTCATACACAATTATAAAGACAGCCATATGGCTCCTGCCGGTTGTGTACTCATCGACATGCAAGTCGTGAAACATTACAAAACATGATCATCGCATACAATATACACATCACATCTTGGGCCATACCATATCACAGAAAACACTCCCTGCAAAAACAAGTTAGACGCCTCTACTTTGTTGTTGCATGTTTTACGTGGCTCATGGGAGTAGATGCTAAGAACGATTCTTACCTACGGAAAGCCAACGGTGATATTATGGTTGCCAAACTCGTGTTAATCCCATGACAACTATAGTGAGAGAACGGCATCCACCAGCCGCATGTGTGGTACAAGCCACACGTCAAGTGCGGGTCTCATGACGGCGTCGCGTAAGGTTGGCCTGGACCGCTTCAATCTCACTATCCGCGTCATAAGAAGAACACGAACAAGAGGCTTGCAGCAGAAAACATCAACGCCGCAACAACCATGTTGCGTTCTACTCAGAATCACATCTACGCATAGATCTAGCTCGATACCCTTTGAAGGGTTTCGCAGCATAGTAAATCAAAATTTTCTGAGCGAGCAGAGGAAAGCCAAGATCTAATCTAGGAGATGCAAACAACGAGAGAGATTGGATTAGATCTTCATACCCTTGAAGATTACGCGCTGAACGTTAAATCGGAACGTGGGTGATGTAGCGTACTCGCTTCTCCTCCTCGCGATCCGATCCTATCTAGCACCACAAGTGGCGGTGCCTCCGTGAGATGCACACGTGCGGCACCTCGACATCTCCTCCTTCCTCGGACCAGCAAGTATGGTGGAGAGATAGATTGGATCTACAGCACGACGGCGTGGTGTATATGGTGGAGAATTTCTGCCGCAGGGCTTCGCCTACAAACAGTCGGGAGGGAGAGAGGAAGGCAGCCAGGGCAACCGGGTTTGGAGGAAGGTGTAAGGGTGTGTGGAGGGCGCAGCCCTCTATATATAGAGGGGTCTGCCATCCCTAGCCTCTCCTCCAAGCCTATCTCTAGTTTAAACAATTTAAACTCTCCCTTATCTAGAAATCCTATCTTATCTTATCTCTAGTTTAAACTATTTAAACTCTCTAGGATCGGCTGGGCCCTATGGGGCCTTGTGCCCCTGGCCCAATGCGGCCAGGACACTCCCTCATAGGCCCATTCCCCCTCCCGGAAGGTGGGACCACGTTGGCCCCCTTCCGGAAGGTTCTAGAAGCTTCCGGTACAATACCGATTAACCCGGAACAATTCAACTCCAAAACTGCACTGCCTTATATGAATCTTATTCTCGGACCATTCCGAACCTCTCGTGATATCCCGGATCCCATCCGAGACTCCGAACAAAAATTCATAAACCAAGTATCCAATCTATCCTAGCGTCGAGACACGTTAAGTGTGTGACCCTGCGGGTTCGAGAATATGCAGACATGATCTTCTATCAATAATCAACAGCGGGGTCTGGGCACCCATATTGACTCTCACACATTCATCGATGATCATATCGGATGAACCATGATGCCAGGATTCAATCAATCCCATATATATATTCCCTTCGTCTCGCGATATTTTACTTGCCCGAGATTCGATCGTCGGTATCGTCATACCTAGTTCAATCTCGTTCACAGCAAGTACTTTACTCGTTCCGTAATCCGATATAACTTTGTGATCAACTCCTTAACCACATGCTTGCAAGCGGTGTTGATATCGATTACCGAGTGGGCCCGAAGTATATCTCTCCGACTTGGGAGGGACAAATCCCATCTCGATACATACAACCCAACAGACACTTTCCGATCACCTGAGAGACACCTTTATGATCACCCTCTCATAGGATGACGTTTGATGACCTCAAAGCTTTCTTCCGATACCAGGGAGTTGCATTATCTCATGGTCTAAGGAATACAATATTTGACATAAGAAAAAGCTTCGCAAAGATGAACACGATGATACGATCTAATTGCTTCGCTTAGTTTGGGTCTATCCACCACATCATTCTCCAATGATATGATATCATTATCAATTGACAACTCATGTCTATGGTTAGGAAACCTTAACCATTATTGATCAATGAGCTAGTCCATAGAGGCGTACTAGGGACACGGTGTTGTTCACAAACCACACAAGTATTAATGTTTCCGCTTAATACAATTCTAGCATGGAATATAAACTTTATCATGAACAAGAATTATAATAATAACATCTTTATTATTGCCTCTAGGGCATAATTCCAACATCTAGCACTAGGCCAGCCATCATTAATAATGCAAGATAACCCTTGCAATCTAGATAACCTAAGTGAAATGCATTAGGCATGCTTTGGTTATACCATTTTGGACTTATAGCTATTCCAAGATTTAATTCCAAGCTTTACTTTTCTTTACTTTACCAAGACCCTTTACTTGTTTTGAAGGTAGCATAAAGATTATAAAACTTGACCTATCTAGATAACCTTAGATGTCATTCTATGGCATGAGATTGATCATAGCATCCCACTTTAGTGAACACTCTTAACTTAGTAGCTTAGAGCTAAATCGAAACTTGAGTCACTTTAGATGGGAACACTTGGTGAAAATGAATTGTGAAAACCTTGGAATGATGAGTCATTCCATTTAGATGTTTTGACATGTGTTGAGAAACACAAATGGTTTATGATGATGAAAATGTTGAGGCATGAGCCTTAGCCCTTTTACAAAAACTGATGGTTGGATTCAGATGCGATACCATTCCAATTTTACTGTACAACCACAATACCTAAATTGGGTAAGGCTTAGGCGGAAGTTTATATGCATTAGTATTAGTTCCCTTGTGGGAGAGGTTTGAGCTGAGGCTACCTCTCAATGTTGTCCACCTATGCAGTGCCCAAGATGACAGATGGTCATGGTTGGGAGGCCATGCTCATAGGAGAGGTGCTTATACTAGGGTGTGTAAAGGAAAGGTTATGTTTGATTATCTCCATACTAAGTATGATGAATCAGGGTTATCCCTGACAGATGTATCGAATCTTGTGGTGAAAGTGTACCACCTCTGCAGAGTGTCAAACTATTCGAATAGCCACGTCCGTGGTTATGGACAGTTGGAGTGACCATACTGTTTTGTTGTCAGATATTTTCAAAATGACTTATGAAACGAATGATGAATCTTGACTTGACCACAACAGGGTTGTGACTATGACACTAGCTTCCCAACTTAAGTGATTCTAGAACTTTATTTTATCTTTCTTTGTTTCAGAACTCAGCTTAGGTTTCAAACTTAACTTTATAGTTAAACTTAGAGTTAGCATTTTACACTAGAACTATACTACTTGTTAGTGGTTGTTTGCGAGTACTTAAAGAGTACTCATGGCTTTTGTCCCTGGCTATTCCTATGGCCAGACTATGAAGGAGACTACCAAGATGAAGGACAGTAGGATGGCTATGATAACTAGGACTATCTTCCATCGTTAACATTGCATGTGCCTCTGAAGATGGACCCCACCACTAAGCTTATTATTTATTTCGCTGCTTGTTGTATTAAGACTAGATCATGAGATCCTTATTTGTGTAAGACCTTATTTATGGTTTGTAATGGATGATGTACTGTGATATCCAATCTGTTATGTCTCGCAAAAATGGTAATCCTGGGATTGCAGGGTATGGCATAATAGGCATCTGAGATTAAAAATCCGGGTGTTGACAAGTAGTCCCGAAAGAAAGGTAAGAAGCTAGTCAGAAGCCAAGTGAGACCACTTTTCTCCAAACTATCCAATTGCAATTGAGCAATTTGGGTAGATATTGAGACAAAGAGTAGTTAAACCCTTAAGTGGTAAGTATCACGAAGTAAACCTATACTAGGAGGTGTCATATACTACACATCTAAGCCTAAATTCTAGAGATGTTTTACTCAACTACTATATTATAGGCTTAGAGTGATGTGAGTTATATGTACCACATTTGGATTTCTTGGTTTTTTCTTGCATCTTCTTGATTGACTAGATATGTGCATGATGTTTGACTTGATGTGCAAATGCATGTTGCATTATCAAGTTATTACTTGATGTTATAGACCTAGATAGATAAGGGAATTCGTGTAAGGGAGTGATGAGATCCGAGGATCAAGATGAAGACTTGCAGGAACAAAGAAGCCAAATGTAAGGAGTATCAACACTATTTTGAAGGATGGATCAATCCCAACTTATTTTTAGCTGGTAATAGGGAGGATTATTAGGGCAGAAAAGGTGTGAGGCAACCTAAAGGAATGAACTTAAGTTCACTCAAGATAGGTGATGATGCTAAGAAGCTAATGAACTAGTCGTCCCAAGTTCATGGAAGGGTGCAAAGAATAAGCCTTTGAACAAAAGTGGTATTAAAGCTCTGACAACTCAGAGAGAATACCAGTAAGAAGTTAAATACCCGTAGGGTAATCCATACACCTAGGAGGATCCGCAGCTGGTATCCATAGCTAGTATCCTTGCGGTTTAGCTAATTAGGTCATCTTTGTATGATTTAAAGAGTATAAATCTTGTCCTAAGTTAAGAAAGACATAAAGAAGTATGAAATTAAGGCAATCGTTTTTCGAGATGTTTCATGAAATCAGGGTTATCAGTGAGAAACAATGTCTAAGAAGATAAAAGTAAGACAAGTAATGTTGGAAGATTCATTTCGGAGATCCACAATTGTGTGGATATACCATAGATTCTTTCATGAGACCTTATATAGGTAAGGTATAAGCTAGATAGAGACCAATATCCTTACTATTGAGTTAATGGATATTATACGTACCGATTAGACACCATTAGGAAACCCCAAGGGGAAGAGTAAACAATAAACCCTGAAGTGTTGTTGTCTAGCTTTCTGACTAAAGGTTGGAGAAGAAGTACTGAGTCATGATGAGATTAAGACTTATTCTCATAAGATTATAAGAAGTCATATGTCTAAAGAGTACTCTCAAGAGTATGTCCGGATGAAAGATCGAAGGAGATACAACTGCTTAACCCTAGTGGACTAGTTATAAAGGGGAAACAACTCATAAGTTGGCCTTAAGAAGGAGTAGAGCCTACTAAAATAGTTTAGTGTATAGTAGTAGGAAAACCTTATAGGAAGGGACAAAATGTGTCCACAACCAATTCTAAATAGGACTATAAAGTCATAATCCAAGAGATTATAGTAAGAGAAAACCTAGGATAAATTAGAAATGATAGTGGATATTGTCAAGTATGAAGAGAATTCTAGGAAAAAGATTTGGAGATGGGATACTACAATTATCCCCACTTGTGATCACAATGGAATTTGAGAAATGTCGTGATCAATACAAGTGAATACCTCATTTCGAAACATAAGAGAGTATGAACTTCGGGGACGAAGTTTATTTTAAGGGGGAGAGTCTGTAACATCCTAGCATTAGAGCTTAGAAATAAGCTGAACACAGGTGTGTATATTGCATTCATGAATAGAAAATCTGGATAATTTTCGCGCTTTTAAAATAAATCTTGTCAAAGTGATTGAAGCTTCTCTTAACTAGGTGGAACTGAAGTAGATCATCAAGTTTACTACGATAAGTTTCAATATGACCTCTGCTAAAACCTTATCTTTGGGTAATATAATTTGATCTAAGGGTAGATCAAATGTAATAAAATTAAGTCCCAACACACTATTTAATAAGGGGTACTAGATCTTCTAGAGATCATTACATGGTATTCCATACAATAACTCCAGGAGGGATACTTAATATCCCAAAGATGATATCAAGGTATTATCTACCACAAACCCCGAATACCAAGTTAAGTATATAACTAAAGGAAAGAAACTTAATAACTAAATCTTGAAACACTTGTTTGCCATAGTTATCCCTACCATGAGAATCATGGCGGTTTTTCTTAAACATTAACTCTTACCACAAATAAAGTAGAATGGAAGACAAGCCAAGACCATTCATCTCATATATTTAGTTGCCTTGTTAGTAGGTGACATATTTATTTAACCAAGTCCTAGTGTCAATTGATCATCAAGGTTGAGTGATCAATTCTTGACCTAACACTTATTGACTCTTAACTTTTACTTATTATATTGACTTTCCCAAAGACCATAAGTAAATTAATAAGAAGGAACTAGTTATGGTAGAGTGTGCCATCATCAATGGAATGATATCCTTAGTGGAGATCAAACCATCTGATGTTGGAGGAGATAGCTCACTCATAAGTTAACTAGAAGAAGCATCAACACCCCAAGAAGTAACTAGTGATCATGGAGCTATAAGGAAGCTAGTAGTATTAGAGTATCCAATGATAATCTTGTGAAGCCAAGTGAGCATAAACTTAAAGTAAGTTTTCTTAAAAAGATGAGCCTATAGAGAGACTAGTACAAATCTAGTACTTAGTGTTAATAGATTTTGATCAGACAATTAGAAGCCTAAGCTTTGTTTTATCAAAGCATGGTGGTCATTATTCTCAAGTCACTTGAGAATAGATGACTAGGTGTTGAAGAGGAGTTGTGAGTATACCAAATTAGGTAAAGCCTAGTAAAATGAATCATCTAGCTTGATTATGAGAAGTCAAGCTAGAGTTGGAGGAAGTATGTAATATGAATACATGGAGTAGTTGGAGGCATAGTAGGTTAACCAAGCTAATACAAGAAAAAACTTGCATTATGGGAGTAGTACCATACCCATCCCAGAGGATTGATATCACATGTGATATATATAGAGAGTTATAATCTTGCAAGCCTTAGAAGTAGATGCGAGGTAACTACTAAGGAGTTAATGGATGGAGTTAGAAGTAGCTACATTGATGGATTCATCAAGGGTAGTTTAGCAATGGAAGTTATATAGATACTAGGAGAAGACTGGAGAATGAGTATTGCTGAAGTGACATGACCATGTCATCACATGATGATGGATATGGTGGAGTCAGATGATTGACTTATTTAGGAAGATGTGATCTTTGTGAATAAGATAAGAGGGACTCATAGAGTATATTGAGGAAAGGGATTCCTTATCTAAAGATAAGCTTAGTGGGGTCTTAAGGCAGGAGTGCTTGAGAAACCTTTAACCAACAGTATATCAAGCTATGACAAGACTCATGTCTACCTCTTTGTCCAAAAACCCAGAATTAAGTTAGTAGTTAAACCAATTCCCATTTTTAGGCAGCCAATGGATAATATCTATTAGTCAAATGAAATTTCTAAGAGATAAATATAATACCAGATGAGTGTTTATGGATGGAAGCCTTGTCCACCTTATTGTCTTAAACCTTAATAGAAACTTAGACCCATGAACCATCAAGATCACTTTAGTAAAAGCAATCTCAATAGCTCACTTTAATTTGAGTTATTATCCATGGCCACAAGACATAAAGGCAAATTATACTATCTCTTAATCTTCATCCATAGCCATAATAGAATGTGAGTCTATTCAATATGCTCGAAACTTAGGATAACCACTTGTTAAAAGAGTATCTTCCTTTCTCCGCTAGTGATTGTTGTCTGTGCATAAATACTCAACCAAGATTGTTTTATGCTAGTTATAAACCCCACAAACTAAGTACAGTTTGAATAAGAGAAATAACCAAATATTGAGAATCATGAAATTCAAATCACCACATTATTAACCCCAAGGTTTAATGTATTAGAATGAATATATATATTTGAATTCTAATATAATGCTAACTATGCATGTGATTTTATATATATCCTAAACCATTTCAAGTCATTACCATTAAAACTATCAAGTGAAAACAAAATCATCTTAAAGGGATCTTTAGGTAAGAAGTAATTCCTAAAACCCTAATTTCTATTTAAAGAGGACCCTTCATATAATTATGAATATTTTTATACATAATAAAAAATAAGGAGAAGAGGGTCATACTTGCTTTAGACAATGATATTCTTGACCTACAATTTCTTTGGATACTTTAATCCTTGAGGAAATCTATATTTGAAATGGTTTTGTAAAACATAGAAATAGAAATAGAATAAAGAAAAGGAAAAAAGAGCTACCAGCGGAACTGGCCCACGACCCACTTCTTTGCACACCTATCTGACGCCGCGAGCAGCCTCAGTCACATTCCGCTCGCTTTGCCACAGCCCAATACCGGCCCAAGCCCCAAAACCCCTTTGTCGTCATAGTCTTCTTCGCGTCACAAGCAGCTGGGTGGAACTCGCGTTGCCGCCCGATGTCGTCGCCGTCGTCAGCCTGTCTTGCGATGCTCGCCTCCATCACCCGAGGGGATAAGAAGGCCACGGAGACATTCTTGCTCATCCTCATCCCGCATTCCCTTCCTCTCGACCTCCCTCTCCCCCATTCTCTCTCGGTGCCGAAACCTAGCGTCATAGTCGCCGTCTCGCACCGCCGTTACGGGCCGCCCCAAGGCCAACCGAAGATGCCACGAGCTCCGCCGTGGTGAGCTTCATGTCCACGGTGAAGGAATCGAGCGGAGGAGGTCTTAATCGGCCGCATCGACTCGATCTTCTTCAAGCCCGATGAGTACCTCCGCCCACTTCGTCGTCGATTCCATCTGCCTCAGCTCCATCTGAGGTCAGCCGCGCGTCAAGGGTAAGCCGCTAATGCCTGGGCGCCTTTTCTCCACCTTCCTCTTGCTGAGTAGCACCGTCGTGTCATGCGCTGCCGCTCACCATCGTCGGGCGCCATTACAACCGGTGCCCTCGTGCCCGTTTCTTAGCAACGTGACCATCAACAGCATCACCTCGGTCTCCTTGTTCGCACAGTAGAACCAACGTCGTGTGGTCGCCGGTTTTGATTGACCACCACCGTGTGAGCAGCTGGTCAAACTATGGCTGGTCCCGCCTCCCTGAGGTGCTATGTGATGTGGCCATAGGGCCCAATAGTCAGTGATCGTGGCTACAACCAGCCACGATATAACAAAAATTTAAAATACAATGCCTGTGTCAGCGTGATGTCTTGCCCGCGTCACCCCTCGCCGCGCCAGCACCTTTGACTGGTTAGTGCCCCGGTGGCATGTTATGTGGTCATGACCCCACTAGTCAGAGACCTAGGCTAGGTGTTGGCTGGGTGTGAAAAGTATTTCATGTTAAATAAAATTTCAGAAAATGATTAAATCTTAGAAATTGAATATCTTTTGTTTTATAATTCAGATATATATATATTATATATCAAAATGTTCAAAAAAATAAACTCTATAATATAAACCTATTATCATATTTTATTTTCCACTATAAAAAGATTTTATCCACTATAAAAATCAACAAAAATAGTGTATTTCTTGTCTTGAGGATTCTCCTCATCCATAAAATCACCAAACTATTATCCACTAATTCTTTTACCAGTTTAGGAATCCACCTAAAGAATTAAACCAAGTTTTTAAGTAATTTTAGAAATACCCTATCTATGTTTATAAAATATAAGCATTAATAAGAAAGTAATTCTACTCACCTATAACTTTAATAAAACACCACCTCATTCAAGTGATAATACTTGAATTCTAACTTTGTGGAATCTTTAGAAGTCAACCATCTACAATATGGTGCCTTATTCAAAACATGTAAATCTCCACCACTTGTGGTATGATTTTCTAATGTAGTAATATTTTCCTCTTTAATAATCTTAGCTAATAAGAAACCTTAAAAGTGTAAATTCATGATTGAAATGCTTTCACTTCTGAGGTAACCTTTTTGTCAAAATTAATTCTTTTAAAAGTAAATATAAATGAACTCTACATTTGTCTTTAATTCTCTAAGGTTTTAATAGAAAGCTTGACTAGAATAAAGTTTGAATCAATTGTCAACATCTTGGATGCTGTGTCATTGAATGTTACTTGTTTCTTTCACCTATTGTATCTCACACATGCTCACAAGCCTTAATAAGAAGCACAATTGTGAAGCTAGTATAAAAGTACAACACATTCCAAAGAACTCATCACAAGATTCAAATCCTAGATTAGATACGATTAGTCCGGGGATTCACGTTTATCAAACTGCATTACATTACTTATGCATAATTGCATCTTGCATCTTTAAACATTCGTCCTTACTGGACCGATGATCCTATATACAGAATTTGGATCTTCTATTGTCTTGAAGACCGTGAGTGCATAATCTTGCAATAACAAAAGTCAAGTTCACAACTTGCTCATGTCCTTTGATTATTTTCTATCAAATGCTTGTAACTCAAATGTTGTCATCATCTGCATTTCAAAAAGGTCAGACAATACTATTTTCATAATAATATGATTATGGATTATTTACCAAGTGGTAATAATCTATTGATACAGTTCCAGTGGTAAAGGAACATAATATCTAGGAATTAACAACCAATGTCGCCAGTGATTCTAGCGCCGTATATTACGCGTCAACCATGAGATTTGGAATGGGACGGAGAAGTCAGTTGGATCTTCTTCCTCTCGCATGCATCTAGATGGCCAGGTCGTGGCTGTTATCCTCGTAGTGTGCATTTATTAGTAATTCATAGAGGATATGCAACATATGGGTGGGAACTCTCAACGTCCCACGATAGTTCTGGCATCTGACGGTCTGTACCAACCATTGCCGTAATTCAAGATGTTGGCCCAGCGCACACCAAGGGGACATGCGAGTCCGTGAAGGGGTAGTGATTGGCTTGGATCTTAGACTGGGCCCCATACCAAGGAAGTATGGACGAGCCTATAACTCGGATGTGCAATAAAGCTAAGGTATCTCATGGGTAAAGCAACGCACCTCTGCAGAGTGTAAGAACTGTGACATGTTACTCCCTGTTCCGGGAAGGAGCTATGAATGTGGCACAAAAGGAACCCCATGAAGGTTCTGGTCAACCTATGAAGGCTGTCAGACATAGTTTTCAGAATAAAAGCAACCTTTGAAGAAATGTTTACGAAAACCTGCATTACCTACAACCTCTGGTCTGTGGCTGTAGAGATAGTGCATCATACACTCCTTTTTAGTGAACTTGCTGAGTACGCTCATACTCAACCGTACCTTCTTAACCCTTCCTAGGTTCTAAGCCATTGAAGACAACGTCAACACCAACTTATGCTCAAGAAACCTTCATCGACAGCTCAAGTCCTTCAATAAAATCAATGAAGTCAACAGATACATCGACTGAAGTGAAGAGGAAGTCCCTGATTAGATAGGAGTAGATACTCTAGCCATAAATCCTACTTCTATAGAGCATTGCATTAGTAGCAATTGCAAACCAAATAGTTCAGGTGCTAGTCTCAGTTACTAGATAATTCTGAGTTATTATTTTTGTTTCTTCTTTGTAACAAGTTTCTTTATATCTCTTTCACCTAGAGTGTTCTCTGGGTCTTTTGTAAAGAGTCAAGTTGTAACCTATAGTCATGTCTTGGACCTGTTGTGTTTCTGTTGTACCACTCTGAGGGATGTAATACTAGTGAACGGTGTTTCATTGTTGTTATGTCAATGACTATAGTGTACTACATCATGAAGTGGTATGCTGGGTCACCATAGAAACCCCTTATTATAGTAGTTCTTGGACTCACAAATCATAATAGAAATGCCTCTAAATTACTTAAGGTATTTCCACTTTCTTTGATCTCAACTTAACCAAACCTATTGAAGCTATTAGTGTATTCTTTGTGTGTATGTTGTATTGCATTGGTGCTTGACTGCCATGTATTGATTGTGGTATTGTTGTTTTCATGTATGCTCTACGGCGACAATAGTTGCAATTGTGGTGACATCGAGAAAGAGGGATCATATATTTGTTACTACCTTTATTATTTGGTTATCTACAAATAAGAAGTCCAGGGAATTATTGCTGATCACAGGCAAGCCACCATTCCTGAATTCTGATACTTGTCCTACTCCTTTTATTACTTATTTTATATCTCCTATATAAACCGCATTACTACCCACATGTTTTGTTTTATTATTACTACGATAATAACTTGGCTCCTCCAAGTTATGACTTGGTGTCCCATATGACACCCACCCTGATGTTACCTACCATTTATCCCTTTAGACCGAGAGTACGATGGTTAGCATCCTACCTCATTGGAAACCCCAGATTTGATAAACCAAACTGTTTTGGGGATTTACCCCACTACAAATGTCTTGAAAATGTTTTGGTAAAACCCTTGGGAAGAGGCATCACTTCCAAGTGGATGTTTTAAAGAAAGAAAGGTGATGAGGAAGGATGAGAAAGAGGAACTTGATGTGGAGAAGGGATGCTCTAGTCTTTTACCAGAACAACTTATCCGTGCAACCACATTACCCCAGGAGCTAGGGCATAGCTCGTAATTTGTTTTCCTTAGTATGGGCTATTCCATAATGCTTAGAAAGGGGTTAGAGTCCCCGGAAGCCGCTTCCTATCCACTTAGGGGGTCATCGTACCCGGAAGGTTCTATTGTCTCTATGGAGGTCGGCTGAAACTATGGAGCTCCAGTGGATGGTATGGTCTATGGGAGTATGGAAGGGGAAATGATTTTGCAAGGTAGGGAGATTCTGACTCGAGGAGTTGGGTACTTGTCTCAAGGGAACTAAGAAAACCATAGGGACAGTACCCATACTAGGGACGACAAATGAAAGGTTATTTTTGATTATATGGACCCCCCGTACACGTGGTGTAGTGGGCCGTGGTGTGATCCCGGAGGATCTATTGATTCTTGTGGGTTAAGTGCACAAACTCTGCAGAGTATAATCTATTCGAATAGCTGTGTTCACGGTCAAGGACGATTTGAAAGGTGATTTCTAGGAATATCCATGTGATGGTTTAAGGAGGATAAAAAGGATGTGACTTGGTCACGAGAGCACATGAGGATGATATTTTGTTTTGATCATGGTTGGTCGAAGATGTTTAAAAAGGGGTTTTCTCTAAAACTGTTTCCAAAAAGGTTTTCAACAAGGATAGGGAGATATCCAGATTTTTAAAACGGAGACATGTTTTCAAAAACTCTTTTTCAACAAAGATGTATAGAAGCCATATTTACAAGAGAAAGCTAGGATTTTCAAAAACAACCTTAGATAGAGCTACCTCTCCACAGCCAAAATTGCATTATCTGGTTTACTTTATCTTGGTGGTTTGCGCGTACATTCAAAAGTACACACTGACATTGTCCCTGGCTATTTACTTGGCCAGACTTTCAGAAGCTGGAAGATTGAAGGATGTGGTGACGTCTATGCAAACTAGGCCATCTTCCTAGTCAGTTGCTTATACGTTAAGGCATGATTGGGCTCTATGTTTTATGAAGATCCACTTCTTAAGATTTTGTAGCCGTAACAATGTAAGTCTTGTATTCGTTAAGCATTGGATGTTATAATGATACTTGTCGGTTATACTCCATGGCTCACTGATCATGGGAACATGGATATGTGCATAACAGGCTTTTCTTGGATGATAAATCCGAGGGACCCCACAGACATGGTATCAGAGCCATCCTGATTGTAGGAGACCTTAGTTAGCATGGATGTTAGAAAAGGAAACAAACACTCTCAGAAACATCGGGCTTTGAAAACTATTTTTCTCAAAAGATTTTCAAAAAGTTCTGCTTCTTATCGCTTCCTAGTTTAACTATGTTGAAAATTGTTCCTTCTATACCTCGTTCAAAATTTCAAAAATACGGATTTCAAACAAATAGGACCTAGAACCCAGTGAAGACAATGGTAATGATATGATGAGAAGAAACTACTCGTAAATACAAGGAGACTACAAGATCGCTCTACCAACGGAATCCTCGTACTATGAAGAAAGCGAGTGCTGCAATACCAAGAAGCGTCGAAGGATATGATGCTTCATATGCAAGATAGTGACCTAGACCCCAACAACGTGATATATAGGATCAATAGTCCTTGGAATGGGATTCCCTTATATCATGAGTAGTTAACTCCTTGGTATCTATAGTAGACCGTGTTTGTTTGCCTAAATGCATGATGTGCTGCTTGATGTGTGTTGTTGCCTTACTAGGTTAGGAAGAACCCTGTGACCCTATCACTTGGTTCACCTTGTATGTATGCTCTGTGCTTGGTCTGACCTTAGTCAAATGTGCCTCCAGGATCAATACCCCACCTAGTAACTCAGGCACCCCCTAGTTTGTTGCTGCTAACAAGAACCCCTACCAACCTCTGGAAAATGAGCGGAAAAGCATCACAAGAACCAGCAGTTCGACAACGCCAAGCTGGAGACAATTGAAGACTACTCCTCAGCAGGATGACATACTTCCTCAAACTCACCCCTCAAGACTAGCCACCAACACTGCGCGCCATCATTGACCTGCCGACAATAGCCAAAATTTAGTTGAGGCCAGAAGTATACCATTGAAGGATCCCCACCATCCACAAGAAGCCACAAGACCTGCTAACCAAGATCATAAGTGAAAACCTGACTCGACTAACCTTCGGCATATTAGACTTCCGACCACCCTATATGACTAACTATTCTAGTCGACCCTACCCAGACCAACGAGAAGTTCCTCACCAGAATGCCAGAACACTCCAAATCCTAAAGACATCGAGTCTACTCTGCCAACAAGCAGAATAAACGCCAATATTTCAAGTGAAGACCACTTCTATAAAGCGGAATGCTTCCACCCTGACTAAAGACTACCAAGACGAGTAGTAAACCGCTAACATTTCTAGAGCTAACTCCAAAAGACTACGTTAGGAAACCACCCCGATAAGGTTTATGCAAGAGAACGTTACTTCAGGACCTGCCCTAGGGAAATACAACCTTCCTCTAGCATTATGTCAAGCACTCCAAGATAGAAGATCTACACCCTTCCCGAAGAACCTTAGTGAAGCTCTAAGGTGGAAACACTGCGTCTTTCCACACAATTCTAGGAAATCGCCTACCGGAAGCTACTTCAGGAAGATTTCTAGACCCGACGTCTCTTCACCAAGCATCAAATCGCGAGTCATTAGATGAGAAATTAACTCAAGATTTTACGAAGCCTCTCTGTTAATTCAGCTACAGACCGACCTCACGGACCACAATTTCACTAAGCCCATCAGTTCTAACCCATCTGGAAGTCTAAAAATTTCAACTACCCCGATAGGCTAAGTACGAATAACAGTAGTATATGAGCCTTGTAGGATATAGTTTGCAGACATCAACTGAAGACCTCAACTCCAGACGAAAGGTTGGCGATAGTCTTCCAGCATCATCCAACGACTCCGCGAAGGAAGGACTATGTCATCCTTGAGCTAAACTAGTTTAACCTCAAGGGGGAAAGACTGCATCTTTCCAACAAAATAGATTAATTATCAGCCAGAAACAACCCCAGGAGTCTTGACCCTAAAACTGTTAAATAGGATACAATAAGCCCTAAGGAAATGCCATGCACTCTTACAGAAAAGCATCAAGATATAGAGTCCACCCAGAGGAGTACGTCACAGAGTCCCAATTAGAGGTAGTTTGTCTAACTTAATCCTCTAAGATATTGAGGCCAAAAGGAAAATAAGATCATCCATCGTCGCCAAGACTGAAGCCTTCTCCACTCTCCGTGCATCCAAGAAGACTGAAGTTCAACTTCACTGACAAAGTAACCAAGATCAAAGACAAAGCCCGTAAGTTAATACACTTAAGACATATAGTACTAACCCTGACTTATAACCCCCTAACCCTACTCTCCCGAATCTCGAGACAAGATTCTTTTAAGGGGGAAAGGTCTATAACATCACAATTTTAGCAACCCTGATTAGATGTCTAGAATGCAAAAATCTGGGGGAAGAAAAACATTTTCTTGTTTAGCGTTGTTGTGTTTTCTTGCTTGCTTGTTGGTGTTGATGCATCTGACTGTGTATTAGATGATATACTCCTTACCTCACCCTTAGTTCACAAAAACTAATTAACAAAACTGTCTTGGCTTAACTTACATATTCTCAAATGTTCTGGCATTTCAAAACTGGCACCAAGATGCCTATGCAGCAACAACTATTTTCTTACCTTCTATTTACAAAACTATGGAGATCTATATGATAAAATCTCCCTATATATTCAACACAAAACTTTCAACTACTCTTACCCCTAGTTTTTTCCAAAACCTCTTATAAAGATTTAAATTCCATTCTTGGTAGAAGTACCAAGGATCCTCACCTTATTCAAACCTAAACCTTTTCAAAATACCCGTCCCTACCTCAAGCTAGGCTTGATGTTAACACTAGCAGTAGTTTGTTCTGCTAGTAAGATGAATTGCTTTGATCTGCTGATTGACTTGTTTGCTAGAGAATTACAGTGAGCTAGCCTAGGAGCTCATCCTCTAGGATCAAAATAAATTAAGATTACAAAACCTTAAGCAAGATTCCAAAGCTGGATCTGATCTCTAGCCACTAAGTGGTCATCTAAAACCCTTAACGAGATCACTTCTGAAATTATCCCTTCTAGAATCTTCCAAGTCAATGAAGACCGAATCCAAGAATGGATCTCTTATAATCAACCTACACTTCAACATAATCCACTTGATGACGATTTGGAACCTTGCATCCTCTCAAAACCATCCCGTCTTATATTCTAGTCTAAAACCCTCAAACTGCTAAAAATGGCTAAGTCTAATTTTTTTTTATCAATATCACATCTTTGGGACTCCCTCTTTTCCAACCCTTGCGCATTTATGGAAATTCACTCAAACCATATTTTAGACCATCATCATGAATCCCAAGGCCCGCTCATTACCTCGGTTAAATCATCCTCCAACCCACTTGTTCTAGTTGGTTTTGTAGGCAAGAAAATAATATTTTCTGCAAATCTTATCAACTAGCCTACTTTGGCAGAAGCTCACATCTCGATGTCATGTTCTTTTGACCAAATCTTAGCATGGTTGTTTTCTACTCATGAAGTTCTATCCATCCCTAACTCACTTGTTTCGATTGGAGCTTTGTTCCTCAAAAATCCACATGGTTTTTAAGGCTACTTGATAATCTGCTATGGCACCCTTAATTCATTCAAAGTTTGGCATCAATCCTAGGAAAGCTCAATCCTAATCAACCTCAACCTCAAGTACCATGGTGATCTAAATAACTTGGCCTATCCATCCATCTACCCCATGCCTCAAGGTGAGCTCTGAGCTACTCATCCTCACCAAGTTTAGGTGGATGAAAGCCCTAGGTCTCCCAAATCTAGTTCCTTTCCAATCTCAAAGTCGATTTTAAAAACTCAAGATTTCAAATGATGGATACTTCAATATGACATAATCCACCTGGAAAATATAAATTTGTCCAATATTCCCCATAATTAAATTGTCTCTAAAACTATTTAATCCCTCTCCTTGACCAACTCCCCAAACCTTATCCTATAAAGAAAAGTTTGTTTTTCCTTAGAGTACTTTGCCAAACCAAGGTACCCTTGATGCCTATATCTTATATCCTATCTTACCATCTTAAAAATAAATATTTCAGAGAGCTTTATTATTTCTTTTTTCCTTTTTTCTTAAATGGTAGAAACAGGAAATAATTACTTATAAATACTTTTCCCTCTCAATAAATTCTAGGAAAATTCTAAAAAGTGTATATTGGTATTTATTACCTTATCTCACCAAAAACCAACCTTGTCCAATTCAAAAATATAAAATGAGCTTCTGAAGACCACTTCAACACATTTTGAATATACGATAATAAGTGGACTTTTAAACCTTGGAAAAATTCTCAAACAATTCCTAGGGTTATGTCTCAACCTCATCTACATACCAGTACCTTTGCACCACCTTGTAAAGACTAAATTCCTTGACTTGCTTCATAAACATCTATCTAGCCAAAAAAATTCAAGACTCAAACTTATGCTTCAAACCCCCACCAAACCACCACCAAACCAGTCAAACAAGTTTACACAACACTCTACCTCACCTCTGGTCGAGCTCCACTGTAGCACTTGCACTGTACCAAATCCTAGATTTGTCTTTTTGCACTTGGAAGGGAGGAGACAAGTGGTGTGCCTTGTCCTATCCATTAAAAGGCCATGCAGCTGCTACCACTCACCCTCTCTGCCCTAACCCGACCACAAACCACTCACCTCACCCCTCCCCACACCCACAACAAGGCCAGCCCTGGTTTCATCGCTCCCCATTGCTCCCCATGGACATATTCCACCATGAGCCTCCCCTCTTTGGTTTATAAACCCACAGGCCACCCCAAAACCCACCTCTTGGCTCATTTGCTTCCTCTCCTCTCCACTTACCTCCCCTAGGAACCCCTACCCTTTCTGTGCCTTGTCTTGCCCGAGAGGAGAGAAGGAAGGCATTTCAGCCATTGTTGAAGTCGAGCCCGAGGTCGCCTTTTCCCTGCTCCCCTTCACTTGCTTGTGGTATATTCGAGGTTTTCTACCTCTGATCTACCTCCCCCTCTACCTCTTCTGCTGTTACAGGAACCCTAGACCCTGCCACCATCGAGAACGGCCGAGAGGAACCTCCCTGATGAAGCCCACCTTCCTGAGCCCCTACAACAGTAACCACCTCTCTCCTGCGTTTCCCAGAACCCTAGTATCCTCCCTAACACATCCTAGTTGACATGTAGGAGCCTTGGAGGTCTTCCACCCCGAACCCGAGATTGGTCATCCGCACCGACGACACGCCCCATCACGACAAGGAAACCCTCGATGGCGTCCTCTTTGAGATCGTCTATGACTTTCGCATCTCCGCTGCTACCCCTCTATTACCGACGAGGTTCCGGTGTGCCTCCTTGTGCTATCCTCTACTAGAGCTAGGGTTCACCCTCACCGTGCAGGTCGCGGGCTAGAAGACAATGTTACAGCCGTAGATCCTTTTCTTATCGGACAAACCACGGCGCGAGATACCCCTTCGCTTCTCCTCTTCGACTAACCAATGGGCCCCGCACGTAAGCAGTTCGAACTGCCCTTCACGCACACGTCGCGACTGGCTGGGCCGAATCTGTCTCTATGGCCCATGTTCGATGTGAACCTGGCCCGCTCGAACTCTAGTTCCTTTTTCCTTTATATTAAAAATTCCAGATCTGTTTTCAGTAATTTGGTTTAAATCTTTTTGAAAATAAAATGCTTGCAGATGACCAAATCTAAATTTTCAAGATTTCTACATGTTTGCTTTAACAAGCAACACCTTTTCCTAGCCTAGATTAATTCTAATCATTTTCTGGTGTTAAATTTACAAAAATGTGTTCCTTTCAGTAATAAATTCCTTCAGAGAGTTTAATAATGCTAAATAAATTGCAATATTTTTGTACTACAAGGTGTGATACCCTGCATGTTCCCTTGACCCCACCACAAAAAGCCCTAGGGTTTTCCTGTAGTAAAATTTACAAGATCAACTAATATCTACCTTATATAAATTCCCTAGGACAAGGTAAGACTTGTTTTGAGGCGTAGGCAATACAAGATCTATCTAAAACATAGGCAATACAAGATCTATCTAAAACCGGAATATCAATAATTATTGAGGCTTTAATGTATTTTTGTGATTTAAACACCTCTACAAGGGGTATTTGCACTAGATAATTCATTTCAGGAGGTATGTAACTCATAAATTGGTGAATCCAATTTCTACATAAAGGTATTTCCAATACCTAACCTTTGTCATTGGATCTATTTCAATAGCTTATATAGATTTAATCTAGTGAAAAAGACAAAACAGCTACAAAATTGAGTTTGAGATTTTTCCAAGGGAATTCTAGTAATTATTTTGGAGTGATTCCAACTCTCAGTGAACTAGCACTCAGAATACTTTTTAATCATCCAATTAAATAATTTGTGGACATTCAGGTCTTTTCTAGTGAATTATTCCTAAAAACTAGAAAATCAATAATTAAATATACAATAGTGCTAAAGTAATGAAACCACTTTTAGTAGCCTTTATTTATCAAAACATATATGATGATATCATTTTTTGCATAATGATATCATACATGACCAAGCCTTAGTTAGAAAGCCCTTATTATAGTAGTTCTTGGACTCATAAATCATAATAGAAATCCCTCTAAATCACTTAAGGTATTTCCACTTGCTTTGATCTCAACTTAATCAAACCTACTAAAGCTATTAGTGTATTATTTGTATTTATGTTGTATTGCATTGGTGGTTGATGATATGTTGCAAACGTATCTATAATTTTTGATGTTCCATGCTTGTTTTATATATACTTTCTTATGTTTTGTCCACACTTTGAAGTATTTTTATACACTTTCTTGGACTAACCTATTAACAAGATGCCACAGTGCCAGCTGCCTGTTTTTTGCTGTTTTAGGTTCCAGGAAAGCCAGAAAATGAATATTCTCACAATTGGACGGGATAAAAGCCAAAGTCAATATTTCACCGAGGGGAACACGGAGCCAGAAGAAGAGACGGAGAGGGGCCAGAAGCCGGCCACACCACCTGGCCGCGCGGCCAAGGGGTGGTGTTGCTGCCTAAGGTACCCCCTAGGCCTCCACTTTCGCCTATATATCGCCTCCGATACAGAAACCGTAAGTACCCGATCAAAATTCCACGAAATAGTCTGTAGCCGCCGTCATCTCCATCCCTAGATTGGGAGGGATCTGAAGCTCTTCCCGGCAACCTGTCGGAGGGGAGAATTCACCCTGGAGGCTTTCTTCATCACCATGACTGCCTCCGGTGTGATGTGTGAGTAGTTCATCTCTGGACTACGGGTCCATGTAGTAGTTAGATGGTTGGTTCTTCTCCTTTGTGCTACCATGTTTAGATCTTGTGACCTCCGTTCATGATCAAGATCATCTATTTGTAATCATACATGTTGTGTTTGCGGGGATCCGATGGATATTGAGATTCTATTTCAGATTGATTATTGATTCTATCATGTCTTTGTTATTTGTAATCTTGCATGCTCTCCGTTGTTAGTAGCTATCTTGGCCGAGTAGATGCTAGCAACTCCAAGAGGGAGTATTTATGCTCGATAGTGGGTTCATGCCTCTAGTAATCTGGGGGAAGTGACAGAAATCTCTAAGGTACTAGATGTGTTGTTGCTAATAGGGAGAAAATAGCAATCCTTTGTTCATAGAACAATCATATTGTTTACTTTCATGCAATGCTTAATGCAATTATCTGTTGCTTGCAACTTAATACTGGAGGGGGTTCGGACGATAATCTGAAGGTGGATTATTAATCATAGATGTAGTTGGATTACGGTTTATGTATAATGTTCTAATGCCCAATCAAATCTCATAGGAGTCAAGATGATTAGTATATGCATGTATGCTTTCTCGATGTTTGCCAATTTCCCTGCTATAATTTGTTCACCCAACATATCTATCTTAAGGAGAATCACCACTAGTGAACTATGGACCCCGGTCCTTTCTTTTACTATCAATCTACAATCTACTATTTACTGTTTACTTTCTGCAAGATATTACTATCTTTCACACAATACGTTTAATCATTTGTTTTCAGCAAAACTGGTGAGATTGACAACCTCACTGTAAGTTGGGGGCAAAGTTATGTGGTTGTGTTGTGCAGGATTCCATGTTGGAAACAACACCTTGGAGGTGTTTCCTTGCTCCTACTGGTTCGATAACCTTGGTTTCATAACTAAGGGAAAACTTGCTGTTGTGCTCATCATACCTTCCTCTTGGGGTTCCCCAACGAGCTTGATATATTTTGGGCCATCACTTGACTGCTCTGTATTGATTGTGGTATTGTTGTTTGCATGTATGCTCTATGGTGATGATAGTTGCGATTGTGGTGATATCGAGAAGGAGGGATCATATATTTGTTACTACCTTTATTATTTGGTTATCTAAGAAGAAGAAGTCTAGGGGCTTATTGCGGATCACAGGCAATCCACCATTTCTGCATTCCGATACTTGTCCTACTCATTTTATTACATGTTTTATATCTCCTTTATAAACTGCATTACAAACCGCATGTTTTGTTTTATTATTACTGCGATAATAACTTGGATCCTCCAAGTTATGACTTGGTGTCCCATATGACACCCACCCTTATGTTACCTACAATTTATAGACCGAGAGTATGATGGTTAGCATCCTACCTCATTGGAAACCCAGAATTTGATAAACCAAACTATTTTGGGGATTTACCCCGCTACAAATGTCTTGAAAATGTTTTGGAAAAACCCTTGGGAAGAGGAATCTCTTCCAAGTGGATGTTTTAAAGAAAGAAAGGTGATGAGAAAGGATGAGAAAGAGGAACTTAATGTTGAGAAGGGATGCTCTAGTCTTTTACCGGAACAACTTATCTGTGCAACCACATTACCCCGTGAGCTGGGGCATAGGTCGTAGTTTGTTTTCCTTAGTATGGGCTATGCCATAACGCGTAGAAAGGGGTTCGAGTCCCCCGAAGCTGGCTCCTAGCCACTTAGGGGATCGTCGTACCCGGAAGGTTCTATTGTCTCTATGGAGGTCGGCTGAAACTATGGAGCTCCCGTGGATGGTATGGTTTATGGGAGTGGAAGGGGAAATGATTCAGCAAGTGAGGTAGGGAGATTCGGACTCGAGGACTTGGGTACTTGTCCCAGGGGAACTAAGCGACCATAGGGAAAGTACCCATACTAGGGATGACAAATGAAAGGTTATGTTCGATTATCCGGACCCCTGTACATGTGGTGTAACGGGCCGTGGTGTCATCCCGGTGGATGTATTGATTCTTGTGGGTAAAGTGCACAAACTCTGTTGAGTATAATCTATTCAAATAGTCGTGTCCATGGTCAAGGATGATTGGAAAGGTGATTGTTAGGAGTATCCATGTGATGGTTTGAGGAGGATAAAAAGGATGTGACTTGGTCACGAGAAAACATGAGGGTGATGTTTTGTTTTGACCATGGATGGTCGAAGATGTTTAAAAAAGGGGTTTTCTCTAGAACAGTTTCCAAAAAGGTTTTCAACAAGGATAGGGAGATATCTAGATTTTTAAAATAGAGACATGTTTTCAAAAACTCTTTTTCAACAAAGATGTAGAGATTCCATATTTACAAGAGAAATCTAGGATTTTCAAAAACAACCATAGATATAGCTATTTCTCGACATCCAAAATTCCATTATCCTGTTTACCTTATCTTGGTGGTTTGCGACTACATTCAAAATTACTCACTAGCATTGTCCTTGGCTATTTACTTGGCCAGACTTTTGGAAGCTAGGAGATTGAAGGATGTGGTGACGTCTATCTGAACTAGGTCGTCTTCCCAGTTAGTTGCCTTTAGGATAAGGCATGATTGGGCTCTACCTTTGATGAAGATCCGCTGCTGAAGATTTTGTAGCCATAATGGCCATCAATGTAAGTCTTGTATTCGTTAAGTATTGGATGTTGTAATGATACTTGTTGGTTATGTTCCACGGCTCACTAATCATGGGAACGTGGATATGTGCAGAACATGGTTTTCTCAGATGATAAAGCCGAGGAACCCCACACTTCCCTTTTTGCAGGAGGTAGTACTACCATACTAGTATTGTCCACTCATATTGTATAGTGCTACAAACTGATTATAGGAACAGTGGAATGAATCTCACAAAATAGAAAAAGAAGTGGAACGAACCCCACACGACGAGTATGTTGGATATATAAGTGAAATGTAGGTTTTTGTATTCAAATAAGTTAAGTTAATGTCAATGAAGAGACTGTTAATTAATATCCACTGGATGCCTAATCAGGGGCATATTGACCATCCATTTTGGGGTGTTGATTTCCCTAGTGCAAGTGGCTATATAAGGGGCTCTAGGTTTGACATGATAACAGTGACACACATGGTCGTGCTCTCTCTTTCTCTATTCCCCTGCTCATTGATCAAGGAAGCACCTAAAGCACTAGGAAGATTCACTTACATCTACATCAACTCGATTCAGGTGAAGTGGAGTTGAAGGAGGCCATAACTAGACATCCAAATCAAGGTACACACCTTTGATCCTCTTCTATGTGGCACTAATCTTGAGCTAGTTGATCCTAAGGGATCTAATGGTGGTATCAGAGAAACTAGCTCTAATCTTGAGCCCTCTTTATCAAGTTACCATGTTCCAGTGAGCTTGTTCTACTTGTTTTGATCAACTTTTTGGTGTTGAGATCAGGTTTCAAGCTCAAGATCAAGGTTATGTTGCTGGAGCTATGCTTTTGATCAAGTTCTTCTTCAGAACTAAGTAAAGATAATGTTTTTAGCCCAGTTCTCTCTAAGTTTAAGTCCTAACAAATCAGTGGGCCTACGGTTTTGATTATGCTTATCTATGTGGGGATTGATATTTTTGTGCAAACCTTAACCCTAAATCCACAATTCCTGAGGAACCCTAACCCTAGTTCATCGAATCAAAGAACCCTAACCCTAATTCACCAATTTCCTAAGAACCCTAATTCCTAAATTGAGGAACCCTAACCCTAAATTTGTAAGATTAAGAGGCAGTTGGACCTAAGGATCCTGTCGTCGTTGTTGGCAACAGTATGGCGTGCAGGTTGCTACTGAAGTCGGTAGACTGCCTTGCTCGCACCAGCGCTCTTGCCATCCATCGACCTTGGTAGGCGGCCTAGCCTCCATGTGTGCTTGTCGCCATTGGAAGCTCATCGCTGTGATGGGTCTGGCGTCACACCCTCTCTATCGTTGCTAGGACGCCCGGGCTCGGTTGTGGCGCAAAGAATGTCGGCAAGCATCGCTCGACGAAGTCGCACGCTGGCCAAAGCTGCATGCGGATCCTGCGAGAGGTGCTCACCAGCGCCGTCGGCCTCCTTCTCTGGCGCTTGTTACCGCCATTGCTCCTCACTCGCACTCGTCGCGTCAGGAGGTAGAGGAAAGGGGTGGGGAAAATGGTGTCTAGGGCCTGGGGGGCGTCGCTATGGGTTGGCTTCGGTCCTGACCGAGTGTGTCCTCTGCCGTTGGATGCGATCCAATGGCCTGCAGCATCAGCTGTTTAATAGGCCAGGTGGGCCGTAGAAAGGGGGCGAGGAGGTGACAAGCTGGGCTATTTTCGGCCTAGTCTGGAAGCTTTTCTATTTATATAAAAATAGAAAGGGGGAGAGGGTTTAGGGTTTTTGGGCCAAAATTATTTTTGGTCCTAGATAATGAATACAATTTAAGAACTAATGTTTATAAGTTAGGTCTAATATAAATAAGTTTTGGGGCTAAACTTTTGCATATTTCATCATCCCAATTATATGACATGGTTGTGTGACATTTTATTCTTTTATCATGCAATTATATTTCATACTTAAGCAAATTTAATGTGTTTTATTATGTTTAGTTGATTCTTTTGTGTTGTTTTTCAAATGAATTATGATGATATTGTTTTGGTGCAAAATTAATTTTGTAAATCCTCAAATTAAGCATAGCTTATGTCTATCATTCTGGCCAAAGATAATTGATGGGCATTTTGACCATGAAATTTTATTGGTCTGGTTCACTTCTGGCCAAAGCTGATGTGTTCCAGATTGATGAAAGAATTCTATATATGAGAGGATTTAATTAAGTGTGGCATATAATTGTTATTATGGCCAAAGCTGATTGGCAGATGTTTTGATCACAAATTTTTATTGATCATGTCTATTTCTGGCCAAAGCTGATGTGGACTAGATTAATAAAGAAAGTTTAAAATGATGATGCTTACTGCTGGGGATATGCCGAATGGGGTATGCCCAGCAGAATGTTCTGGGTGGGCCGAAGGCCTGGCGAGTGGGCCTACAAGACGGCGACTGGAACACGACTGAGAAGAAGGCCTGGCGACTGGAGACTGAAGTCCCAGGAGCATAACTGAAGCCCAGTCAGACTAGGTCAAAGGCCTCTGAATCCATAACTAATTCGGTTGTATACTGTAAACCCTAGCGAGACACCCCCTATATAAGCCTCCCTAGTATAGCTTGAGTACTTATGTTCTATCATACACCCCTTTGAGCGACTCGCTGCTTAGACGCCGAGCTCGTCACCCCTGTAACTCGCTCTCCATCAATCTAATCTAGCAGGAGTGGGTATTTACCCTCCGGGGGCCAAAACTGGGTAAATCCATGTGCATCCGCCCCCATCTCGCACCGCAGATGGCCGCTAGCTCTCGCCCCTGATACTATCAATCGCTACCCATGGCAGCGACTGCCATGGCCATTCCCACGACAGTGGCACCCACCGTGGGGCCTGGCTGGTCTAGCCTGAGTTCTGCGGCGAGATCCTACACACCAATCGATCGGCCGATCGCCACCGGCTGCATGATCGCCACCGGCGGGATCTTACCGATCCTGCCCCGTAGCTACATCCTGGCGTCCCGCCCGATCACGCATGACACAGTGATGCTGATCGGCACCATCAGCATGTTCGTTGGCTTCACCGATGCGGTCGACCCAGCGGGAACGATGATCGACGGCGGATTGCTGCCACACCGCGATCTGCTCTCGGAGGAGCATGTCCGCTCCATCAGCTGCCTCGCCATCGAGTACGACTCGACCGCTATCAACGCAGTCGGGGCTGACGCTGCCACGGATGACGCGACTCTCCATGACGATGCCGACTCCGCGACCCCTACTTCGGTCGATGGATCCATCACCGTCGCATCACGAGAGGACTCCATCATGCGGGTCTCCAACCCTGAGGACTTCGAGGATCGTTCCATCCTCGGGATCTTCGACTCCGAGTCCGGATCGGAGTCGCCCAAGGACTTCCACGCCAGATCCAATCGCTTCAACACGATCTACATGGCGGGTAGCACGGCCGCCCCGCCAGATCCATTCTCCATGTTGATTCCAACAACTGTCACGACCATGGAGGTGGAGGAAGGCCGCCTGTGACTGGAGGAGGCGCAGCGCAGGGAGCTAGACGAGCGCGAGAAATTCCGTCTCGAGCGGGCAATGGTGCAGGAGCTGTCGCTCTACCACCAACGCCGCATCAGGACCCGCCTGAACTCCAATGTCCAGGGCCGTGTCCTGCACTTCAACGACGAAGGCGACCCTGCACGCGTGATGACCCACAAGTATAGGTGGTGTATCGCAGTATTTTCGAGGGAAGTGAAACCCAATTTATTGATTCGACAGAAGGGGAGCCAAAGAATATTTATAAGCCTTAACAACTAAGTTGTCAATTCAGCTGCACCTGGAAACAATCTTGCTCACAGCAGTTTATCAGTAGCAATAGTTTTGTAGTAGGAATAGCAAAGTAACAATAGTAGTAAAGCAAATACAATAGTAACAAAAGCAGTAAACAGTGGGATTCGAGTGCGGTAGGCATAGAGATGGATGGACGGGCGTTCATGGACAAGACAATTCACATAAGGCAATTGCAGATAAATAAGATAAAGCATCCAAGTACTAGACAATCCTAGGCATGTGTTCCATATATAGTCATACATGCTCGCAATGAGAACTTGCACAACATCTTTTGTCCTGCCGGCCCGTTTGCAGCGGGGCCTCTAGGGAACTACTGGCAATTAAGGTGCTCCTTTTAATAGAGCACCGGAGCAAAGCATTAACACTCCACGAACACATGTGATCCTCACATCAAAGCCTTTCCCTTCCGGTTATCCCGATTTCTGTCACTTCGGGGCCATAGGTTCCGGACAACAACGTGTGTATACAACTTGTAGATAAGACCAAGAACAATACTATCATAATGAATCAATAACATGTTCAGATCTGAAATCATGGCACTCGGGCCCGAGAGACAAGCATTAAGCACAACAAGTCGCAACAAAGTCATAAAGCACTAATAAAAGATACTAGGCACTATGCCCTAACAATCTGATGCCATTACATGAACGATCTCATCCAATCCCTACCATCCCCATAGCCTGCAACGGGGGATTACTCACTCATAGATGGGGGAAACATGGATGGTCGATGAAGATGATGGTCGAGATTGATGGAGATGGCTCCGGGGGCACTTCCCCATCTCGGCAGGGTGCCGGAACAGAGACTTTCTGTCCCCCGAATCTCCCCTTCGGTGGCGGCGACGCAGCGGAACTTTTCGTGGAAAAACGTCGAACCCCCCGGAGTTTTTAGGTCAGAAGGCTTCTTATAGGCGAAGAGGGAGACCGAGGGGGTGCCTGGGGCCACCACACCTTGCCCTGGCACGGCCAGGCCCAGCCCGCGCCTGGGAGGGGTGTGGCCATCCCCTGGCCCTCCTCCGTCTCGTATTCTGGCTCCTGGAGTCTTCTGGAAAAACCAATTCCGAGAATATTCATTTTCTGACTTTCCTGGAACCAAAAACAGCAGAAAACAGGCAGCTGGCACTGTGGCTCTTGTTAATAGTTTAGTCCAAGAAATCATATGAAAAGTACTCCAAAGTGTGGACAAAACACAAGAAAGTGGATAAAACCAAGCATGGAGCATCAAAAATTATAGATACATTTGCAATGTATCAACGCGCGGCCGAGTGCGAATACTGCGATAATGCGCCACCAGGTGGCAGCAAACAACCACCACCCGAAGCACCAGCAACTGGGGCCCCACCGCCACCCATTGGTCGTGCGCCCCCACTGGACCAGCCGCGGATCATAATCTCGCCGCAGGCCCATGACGTCAACGGGCTCCCACTATACTCCACTCCAATGGACAACGTCATCGCGGCCGACGTTGTAGTCACCCACCTCTACATCCAAGGAGAGGGCACGCTCCACATCAAGTATGCTAAGTCCCTACTTGCCAGGGCCGTTGAGCATCAAGCCGCGGGAGTCGACCCGCGGGGGCGGATGTATTCCCGCTCATCAGTAAGCAGGGTAGCCTCAAGCGGCCCTCCAACCATCGCTAACGCCGTCAGCTACCCACCACCCTAGGCCCTGGCACATCAGCCACAGGCCACCAACCCTGCGCTCTCCACCAACGAGCCGCGACCGGTGAACAACACGGTCGCCGCCAACGGGAAACCCATCGACGCCCGATCGCACATCGTCAACAACTAGGCTTGGTGGGCGCGCCAGCCCACCGACTTGAGGCACACCCTCACCAACCGCGGTGACTCCGGTCCCAGGGGATCACTTAGCCGAGTCGGCCCTCAGTGCTTCGGGCCTATGATCCGAGGTGAGAAGTATCCCGCCAACTTTAAGGTGCCCAAGGAGATCAAAAAGTACAACCCCACGTATGACCCAGCGGTGTGGCTGCACACGTACGTCATGGTGATGGGAATCGCCGGCCACACCGACCTGCTAGCTGCTCACTACGTCCCCCTGATGATGGAGGGTGCGACCCGACAATGGATCAACACCCTCCCCGCCGACAGCATCGACTCGTGGGAAGATGGGCGGGACGCCTTCTTCAGGCACTTCGAGGGCTCCTACACCCGCGCCACCACCATTGAGCCCCTGGAGCGATGTATCTAGGGGCAGCACGAATCAACTTTCCACTGGATCCAGAGGTGGGAGGAACTATGGATCAACGCCTCCGGCATTCACCCGAACACGGCGATTCACTGCGTAAAGAACGCATGCCGGTACGAACCCCTGGTCGCTAAGATCAAGAGGGTCTACCGGACGCTCGAAAACATCCCCGACCTCCTCTAGATCACCAAGCGTACGCGGAGGAGGACCCCAACCAGGACTCTGATGACGAGTCGGGAGGAAGACGCCGCATTAGCGAACACGACAACGGGCGACAACACGACATGCGCTACAGCAACCCCGGCCTCACCGGCAAGCGCCACAATGATGCGCGAGTCGACTTCATTGCTAACGCCAGTTATGGCCAACGTGACCCGAAGAACTTTCTTAGCAACGGGGGAAACTACCACACCAACAACGTGATGGGCCCGAAATTCGACACTGCGGCCCTGCTCAACCAGCCCTGCGTCTACCACAACAGGGAGGGGAAACCTGCCACCCACACAACCGCGGACTGCCATTCCCTAAAGGAGATCGAAAAGGCAAGGCGAGCAAGGGAGGACCCCAACTACAACCCACCAAGGGACAACGACAATGCCGGTGGGTTCGGAAACGCTGTCGGCTCACTACACACCTTCACCGGGCTCGACACCAAACGCGAGAACAAGGTGCTCGCCCGCGCAGTCACCGTCAATGTGGTGACCCAAGTTGACATCCCCCGCTTCCTCCAGTGGTCCGAGCAAAGCATCACCTGGAGTCGCCAGGATCACGTGCCCAGGATTGAGTATCCAGGGCGAGTTGCCCTGGTGGTCAGGCCCAAAGTGGCCGACTACTGGCTGGCCAAGACGCTGATGGACGGCGGAAACTCCATCAACATCGTGTATTTGGACACATTCAAGAGGTTGCACCTCCCGGAGTCAGCGATAGAGTCGACACTCACTACCTTCCACGACATCGTCCCCGGTCGAAAGGCGTATCAGATTGGCAAGGTGAGGCTACTAGTCACCTTCGGCACACCAGCGAATTTCCGCACCGAGCAGATCGTCTTCGAGCTGGTGAATTTCAGCAGCACTTACCACTTCGTCCTAGGCCGCCAGTCGTTCGCAAAGTTCATGGTGACCCTCCATTATGCCTACAACATGATGAAGCTCCCAGGGCCAAGCGGCATCATCAACGTCCATGGCAACACCGACAGGGCCGTGGAGTGCGAAGACAAAGTTGTCGAGCTCACCGACACCATCATCGCCGCGGAAACAAACCACGCGGACGAGCTCGCGAAATACGCGAGCAACATCGACAAGAACGACCCCACCATTCTGAACAAGCCAACCGCCACGAGTTCCACCTTCGAGGCGACCACGCACACCCGCACCGTCGAGCCCGTCCTAGGCGACTCCAGCCAGACGGTCACAATCGGGGCGCACAGGAGCCCCACATAGGAAAGCATGCTCATCGGGTTCCTACGTGAGAATCGAGACATCTTTGCATGGAAACCATCTGACATGCCTGGTGTCTCGAGGGAACTCGCTGAGCACAAACTCAACGCTGACCCCAAAGTGCGACCAATAAAGCAGTCGTTGTGGCCCTTCAATGAAGAGTGCCGCCCAGGAATCACCGAAGAAGTACAGCACCTGCTAGATGCAAGCTTCATTTGGACTATAAAGTACTCCAAGTGGCTGTCAAACCCAGTCCTAGTCCCGAAAAAGAATAACACATGGAGAATGTGTATCGACTACACCAACCTCAATAGCGCGTGCCCGAAGGAGGAGTTCGTCCTACCGCGCATCGACCAGATCATCGATTCGACCGCGGGATCAGAGTCACTGTACTTCCTCCATGCGTACTCTGGCTACAACCAGATAAAAATGGCGGTCGAGGATGAGGAGAAGACGGCGTTCATCATACCATTCAGCGCCTTCTGCTACATGGCCATGACGTTTGGCCTCAAGAATACTGACACCACCTACCAAAGGTGCATGCAGGAATGCCTCGTGGACCAAATTGGCCACAACATCCATGTCTACATCGACAACGTGGTGGTTAAATCCACCCGCAAGGACGACCTACTCGCCGACCTGGCCGAAACCTTTGCAAATCTACAGAGATACAACATCAAGCTCAACCCAGGAAAGTGCACCTTTAGCGTCCCCACCGGACAGCTCCTAGGATACGTGGTCTCCAAGCGGGGTATCGAGGCAAACCTCACCAAGATCGACACCATCGCGTGGCTCGGAAAACCTGAGTGCCTGCGCGATGTCCAGAAGTTGGCCGGGCGAGGCGCGGCTCTTAGTCGCTTCATCCCCTGGCTCGGCAAGAAGGCAATGCCCCTCTACCGCCTGATGCGCAAGAATCCCACGTTCCAATGGGACGTGGAGGCAGACAACGCACTCAAGGCACTCATAGAAGTGCTACTCGTGGCTCCACTACTCGCCGCCCAATCGACAAAGAGCCAATGCTCGTCTACATGGCAGCCTCCACTCGAGTCGTCAGCGCTGTGATGGTCGTCGAACAACTAGAAGAGGGCAAGGAGCGCCCTATTCAGTGCCCTGTCTACTACATCAGCGAGGTCCTGACGGACTCAAGGTAGCGCTACCCGTAGTACTATAAATTGGTATATGCGGTATTCTGAGCCCAGACAAGAATTCCCCACTACTTCCAGGAGCACCCAATCACGGTTGTCTCCACTGCGCCTTTGCAGGACATCATCCGCAACCGCGAGGCGACTGGGCAAGTCACTAAGTGGGTCGTCGACATCGGCGTCCACAACATCAAGTATGAGCCACGCAAAACGATCAAATCGCAGGCCCTGACCGATTTCCTCGCCGACTGGGAAGAAGCATAGCAGTCGGAGAAGCTCCCTTACCTCCATTACTGGTCGCTCCACTTCGAAGGCTCCAAGAACGCCAACGGTGCCGGGGTCGAGGTCATACTGATCTCCCCCAAGGGAGACAAGTTCCGCTACGTGCTCCACCTTGATTTCAAGCCCTGCACCAACAACATGGCCTAATATGAGGCCCTCCTTCATGGCATGCGGGCCGCCAAGGAAATGAAGGTCAATCGGCTACGATGCTACGGAGACTCTGACCTAGTCGCCAGCCAAGTCGCGGGGACCTGCGACGCTGTCTCCCCAACAATGATAGTGTACCGCCAAGCGGTAGACCAGCTAGGAGGGCATTTCACTGGCTACTCGGTCGAGTGGATCGATAGACGCAAAAACGAGGAGGCAGACACCCTCTCCCGCATCAGGTCAGCCTGGCAGACGCCACCCACAGGAGTCTTCCTCGACATCATTCACAAGCCTTCGGTCTCCCCGCCAAAGGAAATCGACATCGGGATACCATTGCAGCCAAAGCCCGCCCTAGTCGCCATGGTCATGGAGCCTAGCGACTGGACTGCAACATACGTCGCCTTCCTCGAGCACAAGGTCCTCCCAAGCAATGAAACGGAAGCACGAATGATAGTGCACCGTTGCAAATCCCTTCATCATTATCAACGGCGAGCTCCACAAATGTAGCGTGACAGGCGTGTTCCAACGCTGCATACAGCCAGAAGAATGACAAACAATCCTCCAAGACATCCATACCAGCGACTGTGGCCATCACGCCGGCGCCAGATCGCTAGTCGCCAAAGCCATGCGACATGGCTTCTATTGGCTCACCACGCATGCCGACGCAACCGACATCGTCCAACGGTGCGTCGGGTGCAAGAAGTACGCCAACTAGACGCATCTCCCTGGTTCGTCACTCATGACCATCCCCATCACCTGGCCATTCGCCGTATGGGGCATGGACATGGTCGGCCTGTTCAAGAAGGCCCCATCTGGCTTCACCCACCTCCTAGTCGCGGTCGACAAGATCAACAAGTGGGTCGAAGCCAAACCGATCAAGAAGTATGACGGCAAGACCACCACCAAGTTCCTCCGCGAGCTCATCTACCGGTATGGCTACCCGCACAACATCATAACAGACAACAACACCAACTTCGCCTAGGGCGCCATGGCAGAATTCTGCAAAGAGCACAACATACGACTCGACCTCGCCTCAGTCACCCACCCAGAGTCGAACGGCCAAGCAGAACGAGCTAATCAGACTGTCCTCCATGGGCTGAAGCCGCGACTTCAGGTGCCCCTCGATCGAACCCCGGGATGTTGGGTCGAAGAGCTCCCCTCAGTAATATGGGGCATCCGGACCTCCGTCAACCACTCCACGGGTTCACGCCCTTCTTCATGGTGTACAGCGCTGAGGCCATAATGGCAACCGACCTGGAGCACGACTCACCTTGAGTCACCAACTATGTCGAGGCAGCCAACGAGGCCGCCCGCCAAGACGGAGTCGACCAGCTCAACGAGGCACGCAACCTAGCTTACTCCCGCGTCGCCATCTACCAACATGGACTCTGCCGATACCACAGCCGCCGAGTCTGGACCCGCACCTTCCAGGAAGGCGACTTGGTCCTATGGCTGGTCCAGGAAAAGAAGGGCATGCACAAGCTTTCCCCCCATGGGAGGGGCCATTCGCCATAGGGCGCGTCCTCGGCAACGATGCCTACTTCCTCATCGACATACGAGGCAATGGCTAGCTTGAGGTCGGAAGGCCATGGAATGTAAACCTCCTCCGAAAGTGCTATACATAGAACTCAAACTTGTACTCGGCTGCTATATAATGAAATACATCCGGATCGCACAAATTGTGTCTACTCGCCATCTTCTAGTGCCACTCGCACTCGTACATTCAGCAATATGCTACCTACGGAAGTCAACCCTTGGTCGAGCGACCGACACGGCTAAGTAGTGCGACCCAAGGGCATCGAAGATATTTGGGCTTTGTGTCATCCACAAACACACCAACTTGGAGCCACCATCAGAGTCGCCCCGCTCGACCGGTCTACCGGGCCAAGACGACTGATAAACGCTTCCCACAACGACCTGTCCTTCCCATCCTCGCGCAAAGCGACTCGAACGGTTAAGTACCATGCACGGGGCCTTCACAACAAGAAAACCTCATGCGGCTCAGGAACACACCAAGTAAGAGAGCTTCCTTGGACTCGCCACGCAACTGGCTTTCCAAGCCAAGGGAAGCGACGTGTTACAAACAACGCATCAGATCCTACAATATGCACATAGCTAAAACGGCTAAGTACCATGCTCGGGGACTCGCCTAAACCGACCTTACTCGCGCTCGGGGACTTGGCTAAGAACAGAGCCCCTAGGAGTCGCAAGGCGACTGGCCCCACACGCCACAGCAAATCAGTCTCAACCAAAAGAAAAATCCAAAGCAAACGCACATGCACATAAATGAGTTATACCCCATTAAAGGGCGGACGCGCTCGGGGACTCACTCAAACAAAAGTCAACATATCACATAACTGACCATGCATTGCGAGTCGATTGACTCCCCTTTACTTTCATACATATGTATTGTTCATATCACAAAATGGCCATCTGGCATAATTTACAAAAGCCCCCAGGGCAGCTATCTATTTTGCATGCTCCGATGAAGAAGCGCCACCACCGCCCTTGACCCGGACGAATGGCTCCCATGGATTCATCGGGTACGTCATCAGCAACTTCGATAGCACCGACCGGAAGGGCTGCTCCGACTTCAGGTCGCGATGCTCCAGCTCGGGGTCGCCCGGTTCCACCACCGTCTCCTAGTACGGCAGCAAGGCCCCCATCGCCAGCACCCGATCCGCGAAGGGAGCAGCCTTAGCGGTCAGCCTCAACACCTCTGACATTTCCACCGAGCCAGTCGCTGAAGGGTAGCCACTATTGACGTCGTCGAGGTCGAAGTCGTCAGGGAAGTCTGCAAGCCCTAGGCTCAACGCCATGGTGGCCCCGTGCCTGAAGGCTGAACGCGCCATTGATACGTCCAAAACGTATCTACTTTCCCGAACGTGCCTGAAGGGTAGCTATTGTTTCTCCTCTATACTTGTGTGATTTGGATGCAACTAATGCGAACTGACGTTGTTTTCAGCAGAATTGCCTTGGTGTCTACTTTTTGTGCAGAAAATCAACTATCAGGAAAAATCCCGAAAAATATGCCAAAAATCCTATTTCACCCGAAGACTCCAGGAGCCAGAATACGATACGGAGAAGAGCCCTGGGGTGGCCACACCACCTGGTGGCGCGGGCCAGGCCAGGCCGCGCCCAGGCACCTCCTCGGCCTCTCTCTTCGCCTATAAGGATCCTTCTGACCTAAAAACTTTGGGGGTTTCGACGTTTTTCCAGAAGGAGTTTCGCTCCGCCACCACCACCAGATTCCACGAAACAGCACCAGAAACTCCGTTCTGGCACCCTGCCGGGACGGGGAATTGGAGGAGATCATTGCCATCATCATCATCATCGCTTCTCCATCGACCATCCATGTTTCCCCCATCTATGAGTGAGTAATCCCCCGCTGTAGGCTATGGTGATGGTAGGGATTGGATGAGATCGTTCATGTAATGGCATCAGATTGTTAGGGCATAGTGCCTAGTATCTCTTATTAGTGCTTTATGACTTTGTTGCGACTTGTTGTGCTTAATGCTTGTCACTAGGGCCCGAGTGCCATGATCTCAGATCTGAACATGTTATTGATTCATTATGATAGTATTGTTCTTGGTCTTATCTGCAAGTTGTATACACACGTTGTTGTCCGGAACCTATGGCCCCGGCGATGTAAATCGGGATAACGGAAGGAAAGGCTTTGATGTGAGGATCACATGTGTTCACGGAGTGTTAATGCTTTGCTCCGGTGCTCTATTAAAAGGAGCACCTTAATTGCCAGTAGTTCCCTAGAGGCCCCGCTGCAAACGGGCTGGCAGGACAAAAGATGTTGTGCAAGTTCTTATTGCGAGCACGTATGACTATATATGGAACACATGCCTAGGATTGTCTAGTACTTGGATGCTTTATCTTATTTATCTGCAATTGCCCTATGTTCTGATTGCTATGTGAATTGTCTTGTCCATGCAACGCCCGTCCATCCATCCCTATGCCTACCGCACTCGAATCCTACTGTTTACTGCTATTGTTATTGCTGTCTTTACTTTACTACTGCTGCTACTTTGTTATTCCTACTACAAAACTGTTGCTACTGATAAACTGCTGTGAGCAAGATTGTTTCCAGGTGCAGCTGAATTGACAACTCAGTTGTTAAGGCTGATAAATATTCTTTGGCTCCCCTTGTGTCGAATCAATAAATTGGATTTCACTTCCCTCGAATATACTGCGATACACCCCCTATACTTGTGGGTCATCAGCCAATCTCTCTACAACAGCGGGCGCCTCCTCCAGGTAGCGCCATACTTCAGTCCGTCCCCCAGGTATAACCTCGGTGGTGGACATCCCTTGAAGTACGTCCTGGACGCACAACGCCGAGGCGGTGGCCGCGTTCAACACCACGGTCACGCATTATGAGGCGTCGAAGGTCTGCACCACCGGATCGCCTTGTCCTATCAAAGCTGCAATACTATCTCCTGGGAGAGTTTAGCCTCTTCGTTCCTAGTTGATTTCTTTCCTAGGAAGAAAACTCTTGGAGCAAGATGCATGATCACCAATTTTAAGGGAAAACTTGAAAAAAGATTGCATGAAGGATACACAAGGTTTAGGAGACTGCTCGATCACTACCCACACCATAACTTCCCACCTTGGTTGCTAATACACACCTTCTACGCAGGTTTGAGAACTAATAATAGAAATGAGCTAGACTCCCTTACCAATGGGTCATTTACTGAATTCAGTGTGGAAAGATCCTGGAATTTTCTAGACACGGTGCATAGGATAGAGAAAGATTATGGTGGAGCCAACTTAACAAAGAAAATCCTATAGAATATAATTTTTTAAGAAGATTTCTAGCTTCGAGCAAAGTAGATAAAATGCTAGGGAATTTCAACCTTGACTCCCGTATGATTGTCCAAAATGTTAAAACCTATGCTGAATATTTGCAGATCCCAAAAGAATGGGAACGTTACACGCCACCTAGTAAGGAGAAGCCCCCTAAAGCTAGCCATAAAGACAAATACTCACAAATGCAGAAGAAAATGCTAGACGAGGAGGAAACTATCCTCAAAAAAATAGTAGAGAGTAAATGTGAAAGAAATAAAAGGATAGGAGGATTAGCTAAAAATTTGGGAACCATCATAAAGAACATTGACATAGTAAATGAACTTCTGGAACCTGAGGTGTTTGAGGATAAAATATAAATGGTAAGCAAAGAATCTTATGATATGATAAGAGGCAAGTTTAATGGTAAAAATAGAAGCCAACAGAAAGTCCCTTTTTGTTTAGAGGGAACTACTTATGTAGGGTTTTGTTACTTAAACTCTTCCATTAACATTATGCCTTATACAATCTATGAAGAATTGCGATGCCATCTTGATGACCCAGACCTTGATCCATCCAAAGTTAAATTTATTGTCTCCAATCGCACCTTGAAGTGGACTCATGGGATTCTTCACAATGCCTGCGTTTCTGTAGGAGCTTTTGTGTACCCAGTTGATTTTCATATCATTGAAATGCCTTTAAACTCCTTTTGTCCTGTCATTTTTGGTAACAATTTTACAGCTCTACAAATTTTGATATTGATAGCAAGAAACAAGTTTTGTCTCTACAGTTCGAGGAACAAGTTAATTGCAGCCAATTCACAAAGTTTCCTTATGGGAAGAAAATTGAAGTTAAACAGGAGAGAACTATTGAAGAATTGGCGGCAATTTATTTTTGTACTCCACAATCTGACTTGGTGAGGAGTTTGATAGATAATGATTCACTTCCAAACAGCTTTGCAAAAGAATATTTGGACAAAATCCTTAACTTTGTACCAGAAATTGAGAATCTCCTTAGAGATGAATTCGAAGAACTTGAAATAAAAGGAGACGAGGATCCACCACCTCTTGTTTTGAAACCTCTCCCTCTAGGGATGAGGTATGAATTCTTAGATAAGGATGGTAAGTGCCCTATAATTATAGATGATAAGCTCTCTCCTGAAAAAAATAAGAAATTGTTAGAAGTACTTGTCAAACAACGTGAAGCATTTGGATACACTCTTAGTGACATTAAACGGGTAGATCCTTCCATGGTGACTCACAAAATACCTATGGTTGAGGATGCTAAACCATGTGTTTATAATAAAAAAGGTTGAACCCCAGAATTGAAAGAGGTAGTAAGAAAAGAAGTCATATGTATGTTAGACAATGCTATTATCTATCCAATCTCCGATAGTAAATGGGCAAGCCCAACTCATTGTATACCTAGGTAAGGCTTTATAACCATAATTAATAATGATAAGGATGAATTGATCCTTGCTAGAACTATAGCGGGTTATAAAATGTGTATAGACATTAGGAAATTAAGCAAGGAAACCATAAAAAATCAAATACCTTTGATGAATAGCATCTTGGAAAGGATGTCTGGTAACTCTCACTTCTGTATTCTTGACGGCTATTCAGGTTATTCTCAAATTTCTGTTCAACCCGAAGACTAAGAAGAAACCACTTTCACTTGTCCTTACGGAACCTATGCTTATCGAATAATGCCTTTTGGTTTGTGTAACATAGCTGCTACTTTTCAAGAGTGTGTTTTGAAACTATTTGACAGTTTTGTAGAAAGCTCTATGAAAGTTCTCATGGACAACTTTGTCGTGTACGGAACCGCTTTTGAGCAGTGTCTCTATAATCTTAATAGAGTCTTACTACAATGTATACAAACCATCCTGGTTCTCAATTGGGAGCACTGTTGATTTATGGTAAGAGAAGGTATAGTTTTTGTTCATAGAATTTCTAAAAAAGGGATTGAGGTTGATGGTTCAAACCCTTGTTACTTTAGAAAAGTTGCGAACCCCACAAGACATGAAAGGGGTAAAGAACTTTCTTGGGCACACCGGTTTCTATAAGCATTTTATTAAGGATTTTGCTGAAATGGCTGCTCCTTTAACTCGTCTCCTAGATAAAGATACCTTGTTTGATTTTGATAGAAGTTGCATTGATTCTTTTGAGCAATTTAAAAAGGCGCTAGTTTCTGCACCCGTTATTCAACCACCAAATTGGGATGAACCATTTGAAATTATGTGCGATGCTAGTGATTATGCTATTAGGGTTGCTTTTGGACAAAGAGATGGATCAAACCTAAACATCATGCAATATGCTAGTCGAGTTTTCAATAAAGATCAAAGAAATTATGCAACAACTGAAAAAGAGTTTTTAGCTATGGTTTTCGCTTGTGATAAATTTAGACACTACATTATCAATTCAAACGTAATAGTTCATATGATCATCAGGCTTTAGGACATATTCTAGCTAAGAAAGATGCTAAACCCCGTATAATTAAATGGGTCTTATTACTCCAGGAATATGACTTGCAAATAGTGGATAAAAGAGGTAAGGACAATCCCATTGCTGATAATATCTGACGTGTGGTGGGTATTATAGAAGATCCCATTCCCATTAACCAATCCTTGCCAGGAGAATATAACGCTACTATAGAGTCACGCGATCCTTGGTTTGCAGACTATGCTAATTTTCTTGTAGGTAAGTTTTTACCAAAAGGAATGGATTACAATCAAAGAAAGAAATTCTTTAATGATTTAAAACATTAGTTTTGAGACGATCCTCATTTATATAGGCATGGTATTGATAGGATAATTAGGAAATGTGTACCTGGCCATGAGGTTAGAACTATTCTTAGAGCTTGTCATGATAGTACTTATGGGGGATTCCATGCTGGTGACCGTACAACAGCCAAGGTCTTAAAGTTAGGATTTTGCTGGCCAACCTTGGTTATGGATGCTCATGCTTATGTTCGGAGCTGCGATGCGTGTCAACGTTGTTTGAGGAATGGATTTTATGGGACCTTTCTTCCCCTCTAATAGTTATACTCATATTCTTGTTGCTATTGACTATGTTACCAAGTGGGTAGAAGCTATACCCACTTCCCATGCAGATGCAGCCACATCCATCAAGATGATTAAAGACATCATTTTTCCCAGGTTCGGAGTACCTCGATTTTTAATTACTGATTGTGGAACTCATTTTATGAAGGGTACTTTGGGCAAGATACTTCAGAAGTATGGTGTCAACCATCAAGTAGCCTCGCCTTATCACCCACAAACTAGTGGGAAAGTGGAAACTGTCTAACAGGGAGATTAAAGTCATACGCTAGAAGATGGTGAATAAATCAAGAAAGGATTGGGCCATGAAGCTTAACGATGCATTCTAGGCGTATCGCATAGAATTCAAAAATACAATAGGAATGACACCATATAAGATGGTTTACGGTAAAACTTGTCATCTCCCATTAGAATTAGAGAGTAAATCTCGTTGGGCTATTAAAACTATTGACTTTGACTTTAAAACTACGTGAGAGAAACGCCTATTGGATATTCATGCTTTAGATGAACTCGGGATGAGGCCTATGAGAATGCAAGGATATTTAAGGAAAAAGTAAAGAAATGACATGATAGAAAATTAGAGAATAAAGAGTTTAAATCTAGAGATAAAGTTTTGCTCTATAACTCTAGACTTAACATTTTTGCAGGTAAGCTAAAATCCAAGTGGGAAGGACCTTATGAGGTTGAGGAGGCGTACCCCTCGGGAGCAGTAAAGTTGAAAAATACTACTCCATCTTCTTTGTCCTGGATATTAATCGGTAGCGCTTACAACACTATAGAGTTGGGGAAGTCAGCATGGTGGAGCTAATCTCCTTAATCTCGGCCGAGGAATATATCATACAAAGTGAGGTAACAAGGTCCTAGCTGCTTAATTTTGCTATTCCAGAAGCTTGTTACTTTGTCTTATCATGTTGTTTACATTTCCTTCAATTTTCTGATTATTCTGATCTATTTTTTGACCTGGTACAGGCGGGCTATACGGGCACACGCGCCCGTACCAGTGGACGTTTAGCAGATAGAATCCGACATTCATTTTCTTGAGATTCGGTACCACCGAACCGTACGGGCAGATGCACCCGTACCGAAGATCGTTAACTTGTTAGTACATCTTCTAGTTTTCTCGCATTTTCAGTATGATCGGACCTCACGGGAAGACACGCCCGTACTGATGGTCATTACCAGCTCTGTTTCTTCCTTGTTTATTTGTTGTGTTGAAAAAAAAAGAAAAGAAGGGGATTTATGAAGTTGGCAAGAAACTAGTATGGGCACATGGTACGGATGGGACCTGCCCGTACCCTTATCCGTGACCGACTCGAGCCCCTTCATCTAAAAGATATTTTTCCCTTTTTGATTTGCACCTTTTTCTCCTTTTTGTCTTTTACCATCATATTTTAGATTTAGGGTTTGTCTTCTTTGTCCTCTATTATGACACCTCAGATCTCACTTGATTATTCAAGAACTATGCAGCCTTTTCATATCAAGCAGATCTAGACCAAGAAGGAAGATGTTGCTGTAGCACATGCCAAGAAAAGAGAATTCAATAGGGATTCTTCATATTCCTCAACTAAAGAGTCTACTCATGTAGTTCCAGTCCCAAACTAGGAGGATATGTTTCCACGCAAATTGGAGATGCTCAGGCATGCCGAACAGAGGAAGGACAAAGGGGAATCCCAATTCAACCCCTACAGGTACAACCTTCGTGGATCTTCTCTCAAATCTCCTCCTGGATCCTCTTCTCGAAAAGAAGAAAGAAGGGATGAGATTAGGGAAAAGATCAAGAACCTTGAAAATATTTCCAAAGCTTGTATTGAAACTATTTGGGAAGGAGTTGACTCTTACTGGATGATGGGTAATGACCTTGAAAAGAGAGTCGATGACATCGATGGTAGAGTTCAACTCCTAACCAAGATTATCATGGAGATGGCTGATGACAGAAATACATTAAGAACAATAATTAAGGAAATAGCTAAATACCCGTGCGTTGCTACGGGATGACCCGTTCTATCACTGCTCTCCACCTTCCACAGCACTCCCTCTCGTCGGCATCACTCTTCTCTCCCTTTTCTTGTTCTCTCGGTGTCGGCCTGTTCAGCGCTTTCTTAAGTTTCCCCACGCGTTGGGGTAGATTAACCATCACCTTTACCCATCCAAATTAATAAGAAAGATGATATAACAAATGCAAAATACGAGGTAATTGGATAAAACAAAAAAATATGAGCCTATTGTAGGTGTCTTCGTACAAGGAAAAAGATAAAGTACTTGTATAATATTGCAAATTAAGCAAAGGAAGCAACGGAAAATCTGAAATGATGTGCATTTGACGCTTTGCATATGACTTTTGTACGACACGGGATTGGACGCATGCGAGGCGGCGTCGGACCTTGGAGCGGTTGCGTCCTATGCAAAGATCGTACGTATAATATGAAACGTCGTGACCTACAAATGTTTATGGCTTCGGATAGCATCTAATACTATCATTTACAACGAATACCAGGTTTATAGTTAGTTATGTTACTTCACTAAAAAATAGTTGAACGCGTGCCTTGGTTGAACGCATGTTTTGGATCGAGGCGCGTAGAGGCGCGCGTGCCTTGGTTGAGCGCGTGCACGGCCGCGGTGATCTGAGGTCCGTCGCCTCGGCGACATGCATGGAAGAAGTTCTGGTGGCAGGAAGCATCTTGGTGCACAAAGGTGCGTGTGCCTTGGTTGAGTGCGTTCATGGTCGCGGCTAGCTGTGCCCGGAGTTCCGACGCCTCGGCGACATCCATGGAAGAAGTTCCGGTGGCAGGATGGTGGGTGCGTTCTTTGGGTAGGTGGATTTGGGTGGAAGAAGAGAGTAGTGTAGGGGATTAGGATTGATTAGGTGTGTCCGAGCACAGGCGGCCATGCCATTGTCGGTCCAGTCGTATAGGCCCAAGGACCGTGGGTTGACTTTCTAATTCTAAAAAGATACAGAACCGGTATGTTTTATTTGGGAGTGGCAACAGGTGTAATTTTTTATAACTCAGCCTAAAACTCCAGGGGTAGAATCGGAAACTAAAATTGACGTACCATTAAGACCGCAAGCCTTTTAATAGTAAAGATAACATGTTAGCATCACATAGTTGTCCACTCGATTTGCATGTATTGCTCAAGCATGCAGCCTCTAGGAGGAAGAATCAGAAGAAGATGATGACTTCTTCACCCCTAAGAAGGAGTAGGTACTCGTAAGGATTTTTGGGATCCTCCCCGCCTTTATTAAAAGCTTGGCGGATCTGTGAAGACATTGTAATCTATCTTATAATTTTAGCATGTTTACTTTACTGCACGCATGTTAGGCTCCAATTCTAGAGTTTGCATTAGATGCATCATCTTCAAGCTCCCTTTTGTTTGAGAAAAGAATTATATCCATTGAATTTTGAGACTTTATGATATTTGAAGTTATCTTTTGATTCATGATTATTATATTAGATGACTGAATTAGGTTGAGTGTTATGATACTTGTAGAGCTGTCATGATTTTAGGAACTTCCACACCAATACAAGTATTGATTAAACAATGAGAAGAAGAATTTTGGTAGCATATTATAGTCACGGGTTTTAAAATCCATTAAAAGTAGTGAGCATGATCAAGTGGCTGTACTAAAAAGAAGAGATAAAAGGGCAGCTATCAAAAGATATACAAGGCAAAAGAAAAGAGAAAGAAAAAAATAATGATCATGGATCTTCATTACTGGAATTAAGTGCTCAACTAATTTAAGTTTATGATTATATAATATGTTGAATCACAAAAATCTTCTTATAACTTCATTGATACCGAAAAAGGTGTGGAAGCCTCTAAGTCATGTGATGTGTAAAGATGTGATAATACCCCCCGAAGTAACTTTATATCTGATATTGTAATCCTGCGTCAATTTTTGCCTCATTTATTATAACGAATCGTGTCTCATAAACATAATGATCTTCTTCATAAGCCACCATCTTGCTCGGGGACGAGCAAGAGTCTAGCTTGGGTGAGTTGACGAGTACAAAATTGAAACATTTTTACCTTTCATTTTTCATAAGAAGAATAGGGATTTTTGTATTTTACTACGTTTGCGCGCACCTTTTGTCCTTGTTTCAAAAGGATCCTGAATTACTAAGTATCTTATGAACATATCAATTGGAATTGTCATATTGTGTTATAATATGATATTTTTAAGTGATAAAAGTCATTTAATTGATTTACCTTCGCACCAGGGAAAATAGCAAATGTGAGGAAGGCTTCTGCAGCATAATGACCAGCGGTATGGGCGGAGCTCGACCGTACTGTCCACATGTACCATGCGGCAACGCATCCACCTTGTCAAATACTTTCTCTTAGCGAAGATGGATCACAAATCCGACATTCACAACAACCTTGAACCATGAAAAATGACACTAGAAAGGGATCTGAAGGAGGAACTTAAAGAAGGGAAAATCTCTTCTACTTCACGGATCAGTGGAGGACATCGCATCATCCCCTTCATCATCAACCGCTGCATCACCATCACCCCTATTGTCCCCATCTTTCATTCATTAGATCTTGTTGTAATTCCAGATTCAATTATGGTTTGCACTAGATTTATCCCCATACTTTTAACCATCCATTTGATTATGATGATGTCTGCTATGTTGCAAACGTATCTATAATTTTTGATGTTCCATGCTTGTTTTATATCTACTTTCTTATCTTTTGTCCACACTTTGGAGTATTTTTATACACTTTTTAGGACTAACCTATTAACAAGATGCCACAGTGCTAGTTGCCTGTTTTCTTCTGTTTTTGGTTCCAGAAAAGCCAGAAAATGAATATTCTCGGAATTGGATCGGACAAAAGCCAAAGTCGATATTTTACCGGAAGACAGATGGAGTCCGAAGGAGAGACGAAGGGGGGACACAGGGCGGCCACACACCCCTTTGCGCGGGCAGCCCTAGGCCACGCCAGTGCATGGTGTGGGCACCTGTCCGGCCACCGACCTTGCCCCTTCGCCTATAAGAAGCCTCCGATGCAAAAACCCTAGAGAATCGAGCCTCTAGCCATGAAAATATCCGCATTGCCGCCGCCACCAACGGGGAGATTCGGGGGACAGAAAGTCTTTGTTCCGGCACCCTGCCGGGACGGGGAAGTGCCCCCGGAGCCATCTCCATCGATCTCCACCACCATCTCCATCGCCGTTGCTGATTCCCATGATGAGGAGGGAGTAGTTCTGTCTCGAGTCTAAGGCTTCTACTGGTAGCTATGTGTTCATCTCTCTATCTATGCATGATCATATTGTGATCATGAGCTTTGTAATCAAGTGGATCTACTTTTTTATTCAAGTGCTTTAATAGATCTCTGCTCTCCCCATGTGTGTGAAAGTGATAGCATGCACACCATGGTGGCACTTAGGCTAGAGATTACAAATACTTGTTATGAGTTATATTTGGAGTTGGATGTTTCTATGAAATTGTGGTGTCTGTTGGAACCATCTAGAGCTCAAGGTGACAGTGTGGGGTTATCTAGATGGGGAAAGCGGACTTTGAGGAGTGTTGTTATAGCCCTACCATGGATTAGAGTGTCCAACCATAGAGTAGTTCAGAGTAGTATCATGAAGAGAAGATATTTATATGAGATTGTTCACTAGCAAAAGTATGATCCCTAGGCCTTGTTTCTAAGCATTAAAACACCGTTTGCAACTAGATCTGTTACATGTTTGCTTGCTGCTATCTTTATTTCAGTTTGTCTTTAGTCTTTTCCACGCCATCAAACTATTTTCTGGCACCGTTGTCTTATATCCATACCACTTGTATTTCATTTTCTCTTCGCTGAAGTAGTGCACCTATACACCTGAGAAGTGTATCGGGTGTGTTGGGGACACAAGAGACTTCTTGTATCTTGATTGCATGGTTGCTTGAGAGGGGTACCTTTGAGAACTTCCTCCCTGAGCTCGATAAACCTTGGGTAATCCACTTAAGGGAAACTTGCTGCTGTTTTACAAACCTTTGCACTTGGAGGCCCAACAACTGTCTACAAGAATAGAAGTGCGTAGACATCAAGCTATTTTCTAGCACCGTTGCCGAGGAGGTAAGGTAAAAGGTACTGACATCCTCCGGTATGAGTGCTCGAAGTTATTTCCTTTAAATTCTACAATTATATCTTTTTGTTTCTTGTTTTTTTCACTAGTTAGGCTTAATGGAAAACAACAACAAAATTAGCGAGCTTTATAGTATTTATCTTGAGTTAGGACATGAAGTGTTTGAAGAGAAAATTAAAAAACCTATGGAACTTTATTTGCATGCTAATATCAATGTTGCTAGTATGAATTCTTTGGACACCCTTATTTTGCTAATTCTATGGAAAAGTCTAAGCTTGGGGAAGCTAGTTTTTATGAAAATGATCTTTTCAGTTCCCCGGCTTTGGAAGATAGCTATTCTATTGCTTATGATGATACCAAACCTCCAATATATGATGATTACAATGATGAATATGATATTTTAAGTCCACCTACTATTGAGGAGGAAATTAATTATGACTACAATATGCCTCCTATATTTGATGATTATGGTGATGAGAATAATAATGATATCTATTTTATTGAATTTGCTCCCACTACAATTAATAAGAATGACTATGTTTATGTGGGGAGTATTAATTCTTTTATGCATGTGGCTCATGATAAGAATGTTTTATGTGATAGTTATATTGTTAATTTTATTCATGATTCTACTGAAAGTTATTATGAGAGAGGGAAACATGGTCTTATGTATCTCAACATTATTAAGTTTCCCCTCTTTAAGTTGAAAGTCTTGAAGTTGCACTTGTTTTGCTTTCCTATGCTTGTTGCTTTGTGCTTTCATGACTTGTTTCTTTACAAGATTTCTATGCATAGGAAGTGGGTTATACTTAAATGTGCTTTGAATTTGTTTCTTGATGCTCTCTTTTACTTCAATTCATATTTCTTATGTGAGCATCTTCTCAAACTATCATGCCTAACTTACAGGCGTTAAAGAAAAGTACTTATTGGGAGATAACCCAAAAGTTTTACTTGAGACTTGGAAGGTATTGCTTCAGTAATAACCTCTCCTTATGCTTTTTTATTTGCTTTTTGTGCAAAGAGTAACCTCTAATGAGAGAGAAGTAAGACATGGGAAAGTTGCTGTCCCGAAACAGATTTTTATGCTTCGCCGTAAAAATTCGTGTAAAATATCTGTATGTCGGTTTGAGCTGTAATTTTTTGTGCTTCTGCCCCAGGTTGTTATCCAACTTTCGTTAGTTCAACACTTGTCGTTTTGAGCAACATAATGTCTTCGAAAAAATTGATTTTTACCTGCTGATCTATTTTGACAGATTTCTGCCATTACTTGCATTTGCCTCTTAATCTCTTTCTCTTTGAGTTCTCTTTGATCATTTGAACTTTTTAAAGGACGTGCTATAGTAGATTTTGTTTTAATGGAAGTTTTATTTGTGTTGTAACTGAACCAAAGGTTTATTATCTTTTGAATGCACTAATGTTGCTAATGAAGATTGTGTGAAGTTTTGTATGAAGGAAATTTTCAGGTGTAGGGAAAGAATGATGTAATGAGATGAAGAATGGACAAATGCTCAAGATTGGGGATGCCACCCCATGTCACCCCAATAAATATTCAAGAGGTACAAGCATCAAAGCTTGGGGATGCCCAAGGCATCCCCTTCTTCATCAATAAAAACCTCAGGTCTTTCTAGACACTTCGTTTTTATTGTTTCATGCACTGTTGTATTGTTCTTGGAGCGTCTTTGTTTTTGTTTTTAGTTTTCTTTTGCTTTGTTTGCTGCAATAAGTTGGTTGGATCCCAGCACTTCTTTTGGAGAGAGACACACTCCATTTTCATTGTTTAGAACACTCTAGTTTTCATTCTTATTGTTTTGTGAATGTTCTCTTTTGCTAGCACTATGTTTAGCCTTAGTTTTCTTGTGATTTCAGCTTAGAACTTTTTAGTTCTTCTTTATGGATTTGTCAGACAAGCTCACTGATATTTATTTATTATTATCTTTGTGAGTTGTTTCAAATAAGTCGATTGGTGTTGGAAAAGAGTAGGAAAGTTCATGCTTAAGTGGTATAAAAGGAGCTTGTTTTTTTTGACTGTGACTTAGACTTTATCATGTCATGCTTGATATTTTTTTGGCTTTATGCTTAGTTATTATTGCTATCACATGACTTGTTATAAAAAATTGAGATTTCTTAATGTGCCTTGAAAGAATCATTCGTTGTTTCAGCATATAAAAGCATAATATTGTGGTATTCTCCTTTGATGCTTTATTTGGGTTGACTTGGCGCATGCTCACACCATGTTAAGACTATCCCAAGTCACAATAGCCTCTGTGATCCTTTAGTTTTCGACTCATAATATCACTTTATGCTTTAATTAACGATGTTTTGTCGCTTTGCATGATTATGGCCATTATTTCTCTCTTAGTTGGTCACTCCCAGTCTTTTGCTAGCCTCCATACCAAGTATGAGTTCCACTCATGCATCCAACTCCAAATAAAACCAAGTTATTCCAAAGAGTCCACCATACCTACCTATTAGCATTTTCTATTTCAAGTATATTCATGTTTTTATCTACCTTCCAAATTAAACTTTTTATGTGAAAATTAGTGATTAAAGCTCTCACGAACTTGATGGCACACTTTACTTTTCTTGCCCCTAATAAACTTGAACCATTGTGTCATCTATGTTGTATATGCTTGCACTTATACGTTGGGAATTAGCAGAACCATGCTGTCATAGGGAACGCTTTCAACATTGCACTTGTACATTGTACCCAGTTGATATCATGCTCTTTTGTTTATGTATGTCGTCGGTGTGAAATTAAAGGGGATCTTGTAAGTCCATGGAGTTATGTATGTGTTTTAGAGAAACACCTGGGCGGCTGGTCTAATCCATGACTAATCATGGTGGAAACCTGCAGCGTAACCATAATGAGTAATCTATGAAGCATCCTTCTAATAAAAAAAGAGATAGAGATTAAAAAAAGAAATAAAAAGATGAGAAAAGAGGAAAGAGAGAAAAAAGCACCATTTTCCCATGGTAAATAAGAAGATGCTGAGATGCTTATGAAGGGGTTTCGCAGCATAGTAAATCAAAATTTTCTACGGATGCGAACAGAGGGAAAGCCAAGATCTAATCTAGGAGATGCAAACAACGAGAGAGATTGGATTAGATCTTCATACCCTTGAAGATTCGCACAGCGGAACGTTCGTCGGAACGTGGGTGATGTAGTCGTACTCGCTTCTCCTCCTCGCGATCCGATCCGATCTAGCACCACAAGTGGCGGTGCCTCCGTGAGATGCACACGTGCAGCACCTCGACGTCTCCTCCTTCCTCGGACCAGCAAGTATGGTGGAGAGATAGATTGGATCTACAACACGACGGCGTGGTGTATATGGTGGAGAATTTCTGCAGCAGGGCTTCGCCTACAAACAGTCGGGAGGGAGAGAGGAAGGGCAGCAGGGCAACTAGGGTTTGGAGGAAGGTGTGTGTGTGTGGGGAGGGGGCGCACCAGCCCTCTATATATAGAGGGGGGGTGCGGCCAGCCCTTGCCCATCCTCCAAGCCTATCTCTAGTTTAAACGATTTAAACTTTCCCTTATCTAGAAACCCTATCTCTAGTTTAAACGAGTTTAAACTTATCTAGGATCGGCTGGGCCCTATGGGGCCTTGTGCCCCTGGCCCAATGCGTCCAGGACACTCCCTCATAGGCCCATGCCCCCTCCCGGAAGGTGGGGCCACGTTGGTCCCCTTCCGGAAGGTTCTAGAAGCTTCCGGTACAATACCGATTAATCCGGAACAATTCCGAACTCCAAAACCTGCCTTTGCCTTATATGAATCTTATTCTCCGGACCATTCCGGAACCTCTCGTGATGTCCCGGATCCCATCCAAGACTCCGAACAAAAATTCATAAACCAATTATCCAATCTATCCTAGCGTCGAGACACGTTAAGTGTGTGACCCTGCGGGTTCGAGAATATGCAGACATGATCTTCTATCAATAATCAACAGCGGGTCCATGCACCCATATTGACTCCCACACATTCATCGATGATCATATCGGATGAACCACGATGCCAGGATTCAATCAATCCCATATATATATTCCCTTCGTCTCGCGATATTTTACTTGCCCGAGATTCGATCGTCGGTATCGTCATACCTAGTTCAATCTCGCTCACAGCAGTACTTTACTCATTCCGTAATCCGATATCACTTTGTGATTAACTCATAACCACATGCTTGCAAGCGGTGTTGATATCGATACCGAGTGGGCCTGAAGTATATCTCTCCGACTTGGGAGGGACAAATCCCATCTCGATACATACAACCCAATGATACTTTCCGATCACACGAGAGACACCTTTATGATCACCCTCTCATAGGATGACGTTTGATGACCTCAAAGCTTTCTTCCGATACCGAGGAGTTGTATTATCTCATGGTCTAAGGAATACAATATTTGACATGAGAAAAGCTTCAAAGGCGAACACGATGAAACGATCTAATAGCTTTGCTTAGTTTGGTCTCCACCATATCATTCTCCCAATGATATGATCTCATTATCAATTGACAACTCATGTCTATGGTTAGGAAACCTTAACCATCATTGATCAAGGAGCTAGTCCATAGAGGCGTACTAGGGACACGGTGTTGTTCACAAACCACACAAGTATTAAAGTTTCCGCTTAATACAATTCTAGCATGGAATATAAACTTTATCATGAACAAGAATTATAATAATAACATCTTTATTATTGCCTCTAGGGCATAATTCCAGTCTCCCACTTGCACTAGAGTCAATAATCTAGTTTACATTTGGCAACAATCTCACACCCATGGCGAGGTCTGATCATATTTTACGTGGAAGAGGTTTAGTCAATGGATCTGCGACATTCAGATCTGTATGTACTTTGCTGATCTTGATCTCCATCTATATAATCTCGGATTATATGAAACTTAGATTGATATGCTTGGTCTTTGGATGATATCTTGGTTCCTTAGCGAGTGCTATGGCGCGGTGTTGTCACACAATATCTCCGTGGGTCCAATGCACTTGGAACCACGCCAAGCTCGATGATGAAGTTCTGATCCAAACTCCTTCACTTGGCGCCTGCGCAGCCATGTATTCGCTTCTCAGTAGATCCATGATCACGCTTTGCTTGTAGCTTCTCCACTCATAGCTCCTCCATTCAAAATATACACGTATCCCGTAAAGATTTACAATCATCCTTGTCGATTGTCGAAACTAGCATCGACGTAACCTTTACGATGAGCTGTTCATCACCCCATAGACTAAGAACATTTCTTTAGTCCTATTTAGGTACCTTAGGATGTTCTTCACGGCTGTCCGAGGTTCCACTCTGGATCACTTTGATATCTTTCGTCAAACTAAGAGCATTGGACACATCCGGTCTAGTACACGACATGGCATACATGATGGAACCTATGGCGAGGCATAAGGCACTTTGCTCATAGCTTCCCTATCATTTCATCAGTGGTGGACAGGCCTTGCTCAATATCTTACGACAACATAGGCCTTTGAACCTTTCAATGCTTTATCCATTCTGAACCTTTTAGAACTTTGTCTAGGTATGTACTCGGCTTAAAGCTATCAGGCGTCTTTGTCTATCTCTATAGATTTTGATGCCCAATATATAAGCAGCTTCACCTAGGTCTTTCATTGAAAAACACTTGTTCAAATAACTCTTCACATCGTTAAGCATGTTGATGTCATTTCCAATAATCAATATGTCATCCACATATAGTACCAGAAACGTCACCGAGCTCCCACTCACTTTCTTGTAGATGCAAGCTTCGTAGCAATTTGGAACAAATCCAAAGCTCTTGATCACTTGATCAAAACGAAGGTTCCAACTCCGAGATGCTTGATCCATAAATGGAACGCTGAAGTTTGCACACTTTATCAGCATCTTTAGGATCGACAAAACCTTCGGGTTGCATCATATACAACTCTTCATCAATGTTGCCATTGAGGAAAGCAGTCTTGACATCCATTTGCCATATTTCATAATCATGAAACACAGCAATTGCTAATAAAATTCGAATGGACTTAAACATCGCTACGGGAGAGAAAGTCTCATCGTAGTCAACACCTTGAACTTGTCGAAAACCTTTCGCAACAAGCCGTGCTTTATAGACGGTAACATTACCATCCGCGTCCGTTTTCTTCTTGAAGATCCATTTGCACTCAACGGCCTTTCGGTCGCTAGGAGGGTCTACCAAAGTCCATACTTGGTTTTCGCTCATGGATCCCAATTCGGATTTCATGGCTTCTAGCCATTTCTCAGAGTCTGGGCTCATCATCGCTTCCTCATAGTTTGTAGGTTCGCTGTCTTCTACTAACAAGACAGTCAAGACAGGGTTGCCGTACCACTCAGGAGGGGCACGCGACCTTGTCGACCTGCGACGTTCAGTAGCAGCATCGTCCAAAGCTTCATGATCCTTATCATTAGCTTCCTCTATTGTTGGTGCAGGCGACCTTTGGAACAATTTCAGGTGCTGCGCTACTCTCCAATTCAAGAGAAGGTTCAATAACCTCGTCTAGCTCTACTTTCCTCCACTCACTTCTTTGAGAGAAACTCCTTCGAAGAAAGGAACCGTTCTTTGCGACAAACACTTTGCCTTGGTTACGTGATAGAAGGTATACCCAATAGTTTCCTTAGGGTATCCTATGAAGACGCATTTCTCGCTTTGGGTTCGAGCTTGTCGGCATCAACTTCTTGACGTAAGCTTCACATCCCCAAACTTTAAGAAACGACAACTTAGGTTTAGCACCAAACCACAGTTCATACGGTGTCGTCTCAACGGATTTAGATGGAGCCCTATTTAAAGTGAATGCAGCGGTTTCTAATGCATAACCCCAAAATGATAACGGCAAATCAGTAAGACATCATCGATCGGACCATATCTAATAGGGTTCGATTCCGGCGTTCAGACACACCATTGCGCTGTGGTGTTCTGGGTGGCGTGAGTTGTGAAACGATTCCACTTGCTTTGAGATGCGTGAGAAAATCATAACTCAAATATTTGCCCCCACGATCGGATCGTAGAAACTTAATCTTTCTGTTACGATGGTTCTCCACTTCATTCTGAAATTCTTTGAACTTTTCAAACGTTTCAGATTTATGTTTCATTAAATAGATATACCCATATCTACTTAAGTCATCGGTAAAAGTGAGAAAATAGCGATATCCACCGCGCGTCGAAACACTCATCGGTCCGCATACATCGGTATGTATGATTTCCAACAAGTCCGTTGCTCGCTCCATCATACCGGAGAACGGGGTTTTGATCATCTTGCCCATGAGGCATGGTTCGCATGTGTCAAATGATTCAAAATCAAGAGACTCCAAAAGTCCATCAGAATGGAGTTTCTTCATGCGCTTTACACCAATATGACCTGAGCAACGATTGCCACAAATAAGTAGTATTATCACTATCTACTTTGCATCTCTTAGCCTCAATGTTATGGATGTGTGTTTCATCCCTTTCGAGATTTAGAAGAAATAAACCATTCACAAGAGGTGCATGACCATAAAAGATGTTACTCATATAAATAGAACAACCATTATTCTCCGATTTAAATGAATAACCGTCTTGCAATAAACACGATCCAGAAATAATGTTCATGCTCAACGCAGGCACATAATAACATTTATTAAGGTTTAAAACTAATCCCGAAGGTAAAACTAAGGAGAGCGTCTTACGGCCATCACATCAACTCTTTATCCGTTGCCAGCGCGCCGTCACCTCATCCCTCGCAAGTCGCCGTCTATTCCGTAGCTCTGTTTGAGTTACAAATATTAGCAACCTAACGGTATCAAATACCCAGGCACTACAACGAGGGCTAGTAAGGAAAACATCAATAACATGTATATCAAATATACCTTTGATGGTGCCAGCCTTCTTGTCCGCTAAGTACTTGAGACGATTCTTCCGATGACCCTTGTCCTTGCAATAGAAGCACTCGATGTCGGCTTAGGACCAGACTTGAGCTTCTTCTCAGCAAGGGCAACGCTTAGCCGCCTTTCTTGAAGGGCTTCTTTGCACCTTTACCTTTCTTAAAGGAGGGCTTGTTGACCATCAACACATGATTATCTTTCTTGATGTCCACCTTCATAGCCTTCAGCTTTGCGAAGAGCTCGGTGATCGTATCAGTGGAACCAATCTGATTATGAGTCACTACAAAACTTTTGTAGCTGGGAGGGAGTGATTGCGAACCACATCAATCTTGAGCTCCTCGGAATCTTTGGATCCGAGTTGCTCAAAGGCGTTGAGTGTAGCACATCTTAATGGCGTGCTCACTAACGGAACTCCCTTCCTCCATCTTGCGCTTAAAGAACTTCTCGTAGATCTCATATCTCTCGAGCGGGCCTGAGTCTGAAACATGGTTTTCAACTCTTGAGAATCTCAAAGGGCCGGGATAGTTTTCAAAACGATTTTGAAGTTCGGTTCCATAGAAAACAACATGGTGCTCTTAATCACACCATAATCATCTTTCTTGTTGATAGACAGCTTTCTCATCAGCGGCGATTGCGTAGGGGGTTACCTAACGCTTTCAAGGACATAGTCCTTTGTCCGCTGCATGAATGATTCTTAGATTGCGGAACCATTGGTGAAGTTAGACCCATTGTTTCTAAGCTTTTCTTTCTCAGCAAAAACGTTGAAGTTGAAGTTGGACTTGGCCATGTGATCTACAATATTTGCAAGTACAATTTAGACTGTGTTCATGATAAATAGTTCAACTTAATCAAATTACTAGATGAACTCCCACTAAATTCAACATCCCTCAAGTTGTTTAGTGAACACGATCCAAATTCACCACACCTAATCCGATCATCCCGAGACGAGATGGGGTTTCGATGGTGGACAAGCGTGTGTCGATCAGATCGTTCATCTGACTCATGCGTAACCTTCGGTTCTTGTGTTCCGAGGCCATGTCTAGACATGCTAGGCTCGACAAGTTAGACCCAAGTATTTCCGCTGCAGTAAAACTGGCTTGCACCGTTGTATGTGAGCGAGAGTCTATAGCACCCAATCATCACGTGATGCTTGGACACGATTTAACTTTCGCAACGGTGCATACTTGGGGAGAACACAGTTTTATCTTGATCTTTATGAGGAATCATCTTATAATGCTACCGTCGCGATCTAAGCATAATAAGATACATAAAAGGATAAACATCACATGCATATAACTTTATGTGACATGGTATAGCCAATCTTCGCGCAATGATCTCCATCTTGTGCGTTCCGGCATGATCTCCATCACTCCACCATGATTGCCTCCACCACGAATAGCAACTACAACTATTGCTAACTACTTAGCGATAAAGTAAAGCTATTACATGGCGTATAAGAAGTTGACTCGCAGGTCATACACAATTATAAAGACAACCATATGGCTCTCACCGTTGTGTACTCATCGACATGCAAGTCGTGAAACATTACAAAACATGATCATCGCATACAATATACACATCACATCTTGGGCCATACCATATCACAGAAAACACTCCCTGCAAAAACAAGTTAGACGCCTCTACTTTGTTGTTGCATGTTTTACGTGGCTTATGGGAGTAGATGCTAAGATTGATTCTTACCTACGGAAAGCCACAACGGTGATATTATGGTTGCCAAAGTCCGGTGTTAATCCCATGACAACTATAGTGAGAGAAACTGACATCCACCAGCCGCATGTGTGGTACAAGCCACACGTCAAGTGCGGAGCCGGTCTCGCGAACGACGTCGCGTAAGGTTGGCCTGGACCGCTTCAATCTCACTATCCCGCGTCATAAGAAGAACACAAACAAGAGGCTTGCAACAGAAAACATCAACGCCCGCAACAACCATGTTGTGTTCTACTCGTGAATCACATCTACGCATAGATCTAGCTCGATACCATCAAGGGTTTCAAAGCATAGTAAATCAAAATTTTCTCTGAGCGAACAGAGGGAAAGCCAAGATCTAATCTAGGATATGCAAACAACGAGAGAGATTGGATTAGATCTTCATACCCTTGAAGATTCGCAGCGGAGCGTTAAATCGGAACGTGGGTGATGTAGTCGTACTCGCTTCTCCTCCTCGCGATCCGATCCGATCTAGCACCACAAGTGGCGGTGCCTCCATGAGATGCACACGTGCAGCACCTCGACGTCTCCTCCTTCCTCGGACCAGCAAGTATGGTGGAGAGATAGATTGGATCTACAACACGACGGTGTGGTGTATATGGTGGAGAATTTCTGCAGCAGGGCTTCGCCTACAAACAGTCGGGAGGGAGAGAGGAAGGGCAGCAGGGCAACTAGGGTTTGGAGGAAGGTGTGTGTGTGGGGGGAAGAGGAGGCGCACCAGCCCTCTATATATAGAGGGGGGGTGCGTCCAGCCCTTGCCCATCCTCCAAGCCTATCTCTAGTTTAAACGATTTAAACTTTCCCTTATCTAGAAACCCTATCTCTAGTTTAAACGAGTTTAAACTTATCTAGGATCGGCTGGGCCCTATGGGGCCTTGTGCCCCTGGCCCAATGCGGCCAGGACACTCCCTCATAGGCCCATGCCCCCTCCCGGAAGGTGGGGCCATGTTGGTCCCCTTCCGGAAGGTTCTAGAAGCTTCCGGTACAATACCGATTAATCCAGAACAATTCCGAACTCCAAAAACTGCACTGTCTTATATGAATCTTATTCTACGGACCATTCCGGAACCTCTCGTGATGTCCCGGATCCCATCCGAGACTCCGAACAAAAATTCATAAACCAATTATCCAATCTATCCTAGCGTCGAGACACGTTAAGTGTGTGACCCTGCGGGTTCGAGAATATGCAGACATGATCTTCTATCAATAATCAACAGCGGGGTCTGGGCACCCATATTGACTCCCACACATTCATCGATGATAATATCGGATGAACCACGATGCCAGGATTCAATCAATCCCATATATATATTCCCTTCGTCTCGCGATATTTTACTTGCCCGAGATTCGATCGTCGGTATCGGCATACCTAGTTCAATCTCTCACAGAAGTACTTTACTCGTAATCCGATATCACTTTGTGATTAACTCCTTAACCACATGCTTGCAAGCGGTGTTGATATCGATTACCGAGTGGGCCCGAAGTATATCTCTCCGACTTGGGAGGGACAAATCCCATCTCGATACATACAACCCAACAGATACTTTCCGATCACCTGAGAGACACCTTTATGATCACCCTCTCATAGGATGACGTTTGATGACCTCAAAGCTTTCTTCCGATACCAGGGAGTTGTATTATCTCATGGTCTAATGAATACAATATTTGACATGAGAAAAGCTTCGCAAAGACGAACACGATGAAACGATCTAATAGCTTTGCTTAGTTTGGGTCTGTCCACCATATCATTCTCCCAATGATATGATCTCATTATCAATTGACAACTCATGTCTATGGTTAGGAAACCTTAACCATCATTGATCAATGAGCTAGTCCATAGAGGCGTACTAGGGACACGGTGTTGTTCACAAACCACACAAGTATTAAAGTTTCCGCTTAATACAATTCTAGCATGGAATATAAACTTTATCATGAACAAGAATTATAATAATAACATCTTTATTATTGCCTCTAGGGCATAATTCCAACAGCTTATTGTCTGCTTGCCTTGTCATTTTGATATGGGGATTCTTCTGTATCATCGGGCATGGGGTACCCCGTTGGCGGTTCTCTATGATACACATGTACTTACTATGACAAGAACTTACCGGTAACTAAATTCAAGTAGCATGAGGAGCGGCCCTCATATTCAAGGGACATGAGATTGCCAACTTATACTTTGTCAAGCATATACTCCATAGTTTGTTCACTTTAACTTTAATCACTTCAAGATGCTTATGATAGGGGCAATGAGAGCTGAAAGCTAATAAGTACTGTAATTTTTGGAAGCTATTTATGAGACTTGAAATCCCTGCTTCCCTTTATGAAGGGCCTTTCTTCCACTTTTATATTGAGTCTCCACCTTCTATGTTTATGCACCTATTGAGAGAGCATAGTGGTCATTCTTAGTTTAATGTGCATTGTCCCAAGACTTATTTATTGATGCATAACTTTGATATTGCTTGATTGAACTATTTGTATCTAGTCACCCTTATGAACTTTGAAGGCGTCCTATGCATTTATGTTTCGCTACACTATGAGGGACATGCTGAATACCATTCTCATTATGCTTTCTTTATGTGAAACAAACAAACGTCTTGCAAAGCATTGTTATTCATGAATCTTTTGTTTGTACCTTTTCATGTTACAACATAGTTGCTATGTCTTATTGTTAGAACTATATCTTTCATGCTATGTTAAAGTATTATTAACCCAGCTATCAATGTTCTACAAATACTTTGATCAAGATTATGATGGTGCATGTCACCTCAAAAATTATTCTTTCTTTTTATCACTTACCTACTCGAGGACGAGCAGGAGTTAAGCTTGGGGATGCTGATATGTTGCAAACGTATCTATAATTTTTGATGTTCCATGCTTGTTTTATATCTACTTTCTTATGTTTTGTCCACACTTTGGAGTATTTTTATACACTTTGTAGGACTAACCTATTAACAAGATGCCATAGTGCCAGTTGCTTGTTTTCTTCTGTTTTTGGTTCCAGAAAAGCCAGAAAATGAATATTCTCGGAATTGGACCGGACAAAAGCCAAAGTCGGTATTTTATCGGAAGACACATGGAGTCCGAAGGAGATACGAAGGGGGGCCACAAGGCCGCCACACCCCCCTTGGCACGGGCAGCCCTAGGCCGCGCCAGGGCATGGTGTGGCCCCCCTGGACGACCACCGACCTTGCCCCTTCGCCTATACGAAGCCTCTGATGCAAAAACCCTAGAGAATCGAGCCTCCAGCCAAAGTTCTGCAGCGCTGCCGCTAGCGAAGGGGAGAATCGAGGGACAGAAAGTCTCTGTTCCGGGATGGGGAAGTGCCCCCGGAGCCATCTCCATCGATCTCCACCACCATATCCATCGACGTTGCTGATTCCCATGATGAGGAGGGAGTAGTTCTCTCTCGAGGCTAAGGGTTCTAGTGGTAGCTATGTGTTCATCTCTCTCTCTATGCATGATTATATTGTGATCATGAGCTTTGTAATCAAGTAGATCTACCTTGCTATTCAAGTGCTTTAATAGATCTCTGCTCTCCCCATGTGTGTGAAAGTGACAGCATGCACACCATGGTGGCACTTAGCTAGAGATTACAAATACTTGTTATGAATTATATTTGGACTTAGATGTTTCTATGAAATTGTGGTGTTTGTTGGAACCATCTAGAGATCAAGGTGATAGTGTGGGTTATCCAGATGGGGAAAGCGGACTTTGAGGAGTGTTGTAAGAAGGATTCGGTGCGTTTGACGCAGCGCAACAAGGCAAAGCTCACGGTGTGCATGGCTAGGCATGGGGTGTGCTACATCGACGACACCCTTGCGGGGTCGCGACGAGAGGCGGTATAGGAAAGCTGCTTGACGAAATGCGCTCATGTTCCAAGAAGCAAAGCAGCACGAGGACATGTCTGGGAGACTCGGGTGCTCACCGCGGATCTGTTGGTGTAGCTGGAACAGCTTGGGTGACAGTGATATGGCGCGGGACTCGCGGCATGCACAAGTAGGGTTTCCTCGGGCTTGCTCGCGGTCGCTAGTTCTAGTGTATCTCCTCCTCGCCTCCGTGTTCAGGGGTGTCCCAGTGATGCTCCATGTCTTCCTCGACACCTCAGATCCTCTCCTCCTTCTCCCCAACACCGACAGTAGGGTGCCGGCCGAACTAGGTGGAAGATGGCACAGAGGTGGCCATGGCCATTTCTAGGAGGAGGGAGTAGCAAGAGGGTTGGATCTCGATCTGGGAAGGGCGCCTAGGTAGCTATATAAAAGGGGTAGGCTTGACATGGGGTGCTCACTAGTTTGCAAAAAGGTGGGGTGAGGGTAGCTCGGGTAAGGGTTTTTCTTTCTCTTCTGTTTCTTGCCGAGAGAGGAAAGGGAGGGGGTCCAGGGCGTGGTGATGAGATGGTCGTCACATTGATCAGCAAGAGAGGCAGAGGGGTGACATGGGCTGCTCTTGGCCAAGCTTGCCATGGCCAGATGGGTTAGATAGAGGGAAGCTCGGTTAGGGCATGGTTTAGGGCTGAGGTAGTAGCTAGGTGGGGTCCTGGTGTGGCCTGGCTCGACTAGACCCAAGGGCAAGGCATCAGCCCGGTTGGTTGGGGGTATAGGCTAGATAGGTGGGGTAGTTAGCTAGTTTATGATTTTATCTTCTTTTGTTTATTTTTCTTTATATGCAAACCTTGTTTAAATCCAAACCATTCAAAAACCTAGAGGGATACCAAGTAGAGATGTATAGGGATAGGGGATGGCAAACCTTGTATGTGACACATATGCATGCATCAAATAAATGCTCTGTGGTGGTGAAACCGCCATAGATGGTATATGCCATGACAACCTCAATTCCTTCATTATTTGGATAAAAACCAAATAAAGAATATTTATGGAAGATTTTAAAATCATATGTATCATTTGGATCATGACCATGCATGAATAAAAATGCGGCCTTATGCTAGTGTGTATGTTCCACTATTAAATCATATGGCCACAATATATTCAAAACATGACCTTGATTCAAATAAGACCATATGGAAGGTTATGGAGGAATTCTACTCACATGACATGCAAAGGTGGTCATGTGGCTTCCATAATTCATCTTATGAAAAGTATATGGAACATATATATGGGAGAATGTAGAATAGGATGGAACCATACCACTATACATGAGCTAGAGATAAATTCCAAAGAAATGCAAGTGCTCATATATATTTAGTATGGTAGTGATGATGGATGGAACCAAAGGAAGGTGGCAAAGGTGGTGTAATTATAATAGATATGCCCCCAACTCAGCTTGGGCATGAAGCAATATATCAAGAAGCAACTATAATTAATAAGGAAAAATGCAATATGAGGTGAAGAACCAAATGAAATAGATTTTAATATGATGCTCAAATGCATGTGGCATGATGACATGAGCATGATATTATGATGATGCAATTATTATTATTTAGGGATATCCTTATATTGACTGAAACTATGTAGCATTACAATGTTATACATTTTGAATGCTACAACCCTCCCCCACTTAACAAGAATCTCGCCCCGAGATTCCTTCGAGAAAGAATAAGACACAAAGAGTGGTGGGTGCTCGGAATGAAGATGATCCTCACATTCCCAAGTGGTTCTACAATGGAATGGTGCTATCCCTGCAGCTTGCAAAACTTGATAGACTCGTTGTGATTCTTTCGTTCTGCTTCTTGAAATAAAGGACTTTAAGAAAGGGAGGGTTGTCGGGAAACAAGGTAGGTAGGAAGAACATAGCTCAGGTGCCCTGACGAACACGATAAAGGAATAGAACCACTTCTTGAAAGAATTATGAAAGATGATGTACGAGGAGAAAGAAAAGACACATCGTTAGGAATCAAGATCAAAAGCTGCAAGTGATGATGACTCTTTGTTTTTCCAGATCAAAAGAGTGACTTTGGAGAAGTTATCAACCACTATAAAAATAGCATTGTTTCTTTCCATAGATTTAAGAAACGAAGTTCGAAAATCATATTGCCGTCAAACAAAAGAGTTCCTTGATGTCAACGAAAGATTTGAATTGAGGAATTATCGGATTAGATTCTTCTTGCACCGGTAAGAATCCAAGGATCACGCAGTTGAGGTACGCGAATCATCTTAGAGAGAAAGAGTGACACGAGTTTATGGTGGAATCCTAAGAATGGAGTGGAATGTTGAATATCTGGAGTTTATTGTAGAGATGGTATTGCTTTCCTTAACCATGAGGTTATTGCAATAGATTTTTGCGATTGATGGCATCAACCATAATTGTCTTTACTAAGAGGAAAAGGAATTGACAAATTGCAGTTAGAGATATCCTCCATTCATCTTGTATGACGATGTCGAACTCCAGTAGAATGAAGAGGAATAGAGAAGATTTTGCATTTGTTTCCACCAGATCGTTGAAGTTTCTTATCCATCTTGAAATAGACGAGACCACCAACAAGAGGTTATGGATTACATTCTTTGAGATAACTCTCTGGAAAAACAAGGACAGAAGTAAAAATATCAAGAGATAAAGGCTACTTCTAACTTCTGTGGAATGAGTGAAATCACATTAATCCACCAATTCATTGTACAAGAACAAATGATAAGAGTAGTGGTATGGTAGCTACTCCATCCCGCACCCAATGCATTACTCCACACATGAGTAGGAAAAATGTGCAACCCAACTCTCAGAAATTTAGACTGAAGATCTTGACTAGCAGAATTCATGAAGCTCCATAGGAAGTCGAGGATGTCATGCAAACACTTCGTCAGATCCAAGCAGATAAAGATGATGATTTTTTTTGTCATGTCAGAAGTACCAAGCCATCGGAAAAGATATGAATAAAGATCACGGAGAGAGATGAAAGATTCGACAAATAGATTAATGATAACAACAAAAACTTTGAATAGAGGGATTACAAAAGATCTAGAAATTCTTCGTGGCATCCGGAAGATTGAGGATAGAAGATACAGAGAGGGTTTAGAAAGTTTTTTGATGTGTGGAAGACCAACAAAATTTATCGTCCTTCTTGAGAATATCTGAGATAGATTTTGTAGTCTTGAGGAAATCTCCAGCAGAACGACGATGATAACTTGCCAACACAAGGAAAAGGCTACGGAGTTGGTTGGAATCTGATGATGGATGAGAATTAACAATTGATTTTATGATTCCAAAATTGTAGCGATGTCTTTAGCAGAAGGACGTGGCCGAGATAGATGACTTCAAAAAGGCGTAATTCACTTTTTGAGAACTTTGCACATAGGCAGCGTTCATGAACCCAGAAATAAAGAGAAGAAGATGGTATTCCATTGATATAGAATAGGCAAGCACATCGTAAAGATATACCACCATGAATTTAATGAGATATTGCAAGCATACCATGTTCTTGAGGCGGGAGAAACAAACAAATGCTCGAAACACCTTTTGAGCTCAATGCTCTTATAGATACTAACATTAAAATAAAATATTTGTGTTGGAAGAGATGCATTTAAAGAATACATTATCTGGCCCTTTGGATGTGAAAAGAGATGCCGACTTGTTCACATAGTCGATCGGATCACCGGTTGCAAAGATAAGAGATCTTAGATAAAGAAGCGATGATAGCTCATACATTTAGCAAAGATATCAGAGATGAAAGGATGAGATTCTCCCATATCAAAGAGAACCTTTGCGTATATGGAATTCAAATGAAGCACAGAAATCGGATGATGATCCATCATAGTGCATTCATAAATCTTCAGCTTGCCAAAGATACTTAAATATGCCATAGATATGATCGTGGTACAACTCAAATTCACTTATATAACCACAATCATTGGGAGAATTAGGATGATAGCATTGACCATATTCCACTCATGATAAGTGTCATATAGCTATATTGAGAACCAAATTACAGTCGCAAGCATCAGATAAGTGTAAGCTATGCATGAAGATGAAGTAAAAACTTTGGATTATGCGTCGGTGACAAACGAATGAGTTAGCATGAACATGCCAACAAAAGAAGATAGATAGTGTATCGCACACGACTGAAAAGAAGTGTGGAAAAACAGATATATCAAAGAAAATTTTCTGCATTTCTCGGCATTAAAATACCAATAGATGTGAAAAACAACTTAATAGATAGAGATTAGCAACTAAACATTATGTGAAAGCATACTAAAGAACGGACACCCCTAACAAGATCGTGTCAGTTAACAAAGAGTTGGATCGATCACATCAGTTTAAACAAAAGGTTGTTGGTAAAGAATGTACCAGCAGTTGATAACCAAAGGCAAATTATGAAGCAAAGTTGGATGTAATAGCTCAACAAAGGATTAACACATACTATGGTGATATAGATACCCCAAACACGTGGATCCTAGTTTTAGAAGAGAATAGACAAACGTTACACTTCCTTACCAGAATAGGGTGGGTGGGTGGGTATGAAGAAATATGGAGAAGTCCTACACTCACGTTTAGTTTTTGCTAGTATATAGCTACCAAAATATTTCTAGACTTACAACGATCACCTTGGTTGTGACCCTGAAGGGTGGAATGGCTCTGATACCACATGTAATCCCCAGACCTAACGTTTCTATATCACAAGCCGGTATAATCCGAATCTGGGGAGGACATACTACCGTGGAGGCCACGAGGCCACCCACAAGCAGGCCGTAATGGCAGGGCACGGTAACGGCCAACCATCCACCCCAAAATTCATGGTTATAGCTTCGAGTGTGAGAAACGTGACCAGATGGTTGTGAGTCTAACATACACAAGTGACTATGTACGCTAGCAACATACAAGAGTACATTAGAGCTATTCCATCAAAAAGAAATAGAAATTTATTACAACACCATTATGACAAGAACCAAATTATATACATAGTAGTAATAATATTTTAGGATTATATCCTCATACATCACTCAACAAATCATCAAGTAGATGTGGAAAAACATAGATCCGATTATGGATTAAGAGTCAAATCTGTATAAGATGCCATGGGAATAAGCACATTCTCGTCCACATCTCAGAGATCTCCATCCCCAGAATCTCTACGCAAGAGGGTCGTTGCCTCCATCATCGGCCTCATTGACGTATTAGCCTCCATAGGGGTATACCTGACAATTTGATCAATATTATGGTGTGAGACCCTAGGGGAACTCAACAAGTCTTTACGCAACAAAAGGGATTACCTTGGGTGACACAATTGCAGTGAAAGATAAACATCTAAATAGTTCTATAGAGACACGTTACAGCATCCGCATAGCCAGATATAGATGGATGTTCGTTAATTGAAACCAATATTTAAATAAACAACATAAGTAAATATAGGCAGAAGAATAACCCATTTGTAGGCAATTTTTATTAACCATTCCATGAATCTTGCACCAATTACTAGTCATGTTTAGTCAAGTTAAACATGATACTTTAGTGGAGAAACTGTGCTCCAAGTCGTCCATAACCGCGGACATAGCTTTTAGAAAGATTTACCCTGCAGGGTGCACAAATAAAAAACACGCATGATCAAACACGGGAAGAACCAAATAAAAGCAACGCGGCATCAAGACAAAGAATTCACAAGATTCAAAAATTATTTCAAGGGGACAACCCACTAAGCTACCCACTACAAAGTTGGTCAGCTCCACGATGGACCTAGGATGTGTGGCAACGGTTGTAAACGACTAGGAACCCAAAAGTGTGACTGAGCTTGTATATATAGCGGAAACGTGGCATGAGTCCTAAAGAGTACGATAGTAAATGCTACTCGAGCAATAGTAGTAAATAAAGCAGTAAACATGGCATAAGTACAGGATAGTAGTAAAGCCCCAAACTAATTATGGCCCCAAGAAATAAGATATGACTCAAGCTCAAGCGAAGGGGATTCATGGTCCCACATGCGGATAGTGCGATAGTCAAGGAACAAGAATCTAGTACTCGGGTCCTACGGGACACAAAAGTGAGCGTATAAAAAACCAGATCTCAACTATTGCACACCGGTGCCTCTTTCTTTAGTTATCCCGTTACTACACAATTCAGTTGATTAGGTACATAGTTATCCACAACAGACTCACACAAACCCTACACATGTAGTTCTATGACTCCCATGGCTCAAACAATTCATGTAGTAAAGTTTGATAGGATTGAGCGTGCAACCTTTAGTGGGGTTTAATAGTAAAGGTTGGGAAGTACTTGGGATTTCAGTTTAATTCAAATCGTGACACAATGATGGAAGAATAAAGATAGAGGCATAGGTGATATATGTAATGCAAGCATGGGGAAATGCTTTCCTGTAAGCTTGGTAGTAGGATAACCGGGATCCGGGTAGTACTCTTGGGTCTCCTGATAACTCCCTTACTCGGCGTCTACCCGGAATAAAAACCAAACACACAAAAGGCCATAATAAATTCACAATTATATGAAACATATGCAACAAGCAAAACATGGTATTCCATGATGAAATGATGCACAATTGCATGGTATAACATAGCATGGAATGGGTGAGGTGTAGGAACAAGAATAAAGTATTTTATTATTTATTTAGTCATGTTTTACTCCCATAAACCTTGTTGTGTACTTAATATTTATATGATTCATGCCTTAATTGATATCATGGAATGCATAGTTGGAAAGGGCTTATCACGGTGATCGATTTAGACATATAATTTTTCGAATGTGGGATTACGTCTAAAAGATATATATTTATTAAGAAATAGGCATTTAACAACATTTAAATATTTCGAAAATTTTAAATTCCCAAACATTATTATAGATATCATATCGAGAATCCTAGCATTTTCCTGATTAGAAAACATAGATTATTTGTATTATTTGAAAAGATATATTAAATGTTATGAATAAATATAATTTAAATGGAAAAGGGAAAAATTGTCACTAGTTGTAATAGTGAGGTGCAAAACTAGGATTAAGTGAATATGGATTTGAATTTGTATTTGAAAAATATTCACTTTTCGTTTTAAAATTTTCTTCAAATTCAAACTATTTAAATAGTTATGAATTAATTTAGTTATATTCAATTTTCTAGAATTTTATTGATTAAGAAAAATACTAGGGACTTTTTGTACCGGGTCAAATCTACCCACAGCGCATGAGAGGTGGGGGCCCGATGCTGGCGGGGCCACTATGCACATGTTCAACTAGGCGCTGACATGTGGGCAATGGGGACTGCGGGTTGATAAAAACAAAACTGCAGGGGATTTATTACAAAAGCTTCTGGAGAGTGTTTTGGTTAGGCTGATAGGTGGGGCTACGAGGGGACCTCGGGTTCAAGACTAAAAATGTAGGAGGTATAAGCAAAAACAACCTCGATGTTAACTGAACGCTATGTATCTCCCTATATATTCTCTGACGGAACAAAACAACGCAAGCGATAGACAAGTTCAGATCTGCGCATGGCTCGAACCTGGGGCATGTGGCTCGTTCCGGAGGGCATGAACCACTTCGGTAGTTGGAGGCTATGATTAGGATAGGTGGCAGACGCGAGGTGAACACTAGTGGCTCCACTCCGACAACGTCAAACGAGCGGCGCCAGAAACAGCAAGCACGAACATGGCGGTGCAGGCATCTAGCGTTCTAGGAAGAAAGGTTGGGTGCGTTCGACAGATCGTAGCGAGGTAAATCTCATGGTGTGCACGGCCAGGAGCGAGGTGCGCTACTGTGATGACACACTTGTGGGGTGGTGATGAGCCGCGGTGCAGGCAAGCTTCTCGACGAAACGTGCTCACGTTCTAGGAAGCAAAACAACACGGGGACATATCTGGGAGGCTCGGGTGCTCACCACGGGTCTGTTGGTGTAGCTGGAACATCTTGGGGCGACAACGATCTAGCGCGGGACTCGTGGCATGCACATCTAGGGTTTCCTCGGTCTTACTCGCAGTGACTGGTTCCGGTGCATCTCATCCTCGCCTCCGTGTTCAGGGTGTCCTGGTGATGCTCTAGGTATTCCTCGAGACCTCAGACCCTCTCCTCCTTCTCCCAAACGCCGATAGTAGGGTGGTGGCCTAATTAGGTGGAAGATGGCATGGAGGAGGCCATGGCCATTTCTAGGAGGAAGGGAGTAGGAAGAGGGCTGGATCTCGACCTAGGAAGGGTGCCTACGCAGCTATATATAAGGGGAAAGCTTCACATGGGTGGTCGGTGGTTTCCAAAAAGGTGGGGTTAGGGTAGCTCGGGTTAGGGGTTTTCTTCTTCTTCTATTTCTTCCCGAGAGAGGAAAGGGAGGGGTCCAGGGAGTGGTGATGAGCTGGGTCGGGACCTTGGGCAGCAAGAGAGGTAGAGGGGGCAATGAGGGCTTCTCATGTCCAAGCTTGCCATTGTCAGATGGGTTAGATAGAGGGGAGCTTGGTTAGGGCATGGTTTAGGGTTGGGGTGGTAGCTAGGTGGGACCTTGGTGTGGCCTGGCTCGACCAGACCCAAGAGCAAGGCATGAGCCCGGCTGGTTGGGGGTTTAGGCGAGATAGGTGGGGTAGTTAGCTAGGTTTTGATTTTATCTTCTTTTGTTTGTTTTTCTTTATATGCAAACCCTGTTTGAATCCAAACCATTCAAAAACCAAGAGGGATATCAAGTAGAGATGGATAGGGATAGAGGATAGCAAACCTTGTATGGGACACACATGCATGCATCAAATACATGCTCTGTGGTGGTCAAAACTACCATAGATGGTATATGCCATGAGTACCTCAATTCCACCAATATTTGGATTCAAACCAAAGAAAGAATGTTTATGGAAGATTTTGAATTTATATGTCTCATTTGGATCATGTCCATGTATGAACAAGAATGTGGCCTTATGCTAGTGTGTATGTTCCACTATTAAATCATATGGCCACAATATATTGAAAACATGACCTTGATTCAAATAAGACCATATGGAAGGTTATGGAGAAATTCTACTCACATGACATGCAAAGGTGGTCATGTGGCTCCCATAATTCTTCTTGTGAGAACAATATGGAACATATATATGGGAGCATGTAGAATAGGATGGAACCATACCCACTATACATTATCTAGAGATAAATTCCTAAAAACTGCAAGTGCTCATATATATTTAGTATGGTAGAGATGATGGATCGAACCAAAGGAAGGTGGCAAAGGTGGTGGAATTATAATAGATTTGCCCTCAACTCAAGTTGGGCATGAAGTAATATATCAAGAAGCAAATACAATATATCAAGAAGCAACTATAATTAATAGGGATTTCTTTTTTCGTGCCCTCGGTTCGTTAGTTGTACTTACTTTTCCCCAGCCGGTTAAATTTTCATCATGTTTGCCCATCTCCTTCTATAAAACTCTCACACGGTCTAAAACTCGCTATTCGTCAGCTTTGCCATTACGTGCTGACAAGTGGGGCCGTGTTCAGTCAGGTCCCATAGTGGACCCTCGCCGTTACGTGCTGACAAGTGGGGCCGTGTTCTGTCAGTTCCCGTAGTGGACCCTTGCCGTTACATGCTGACAAGTGGGCCCATGTTCAGTCGGTTCCCGTATTGGAAACCTCTCTCCACTTATCCAGATCAGCATAGGACCCACAACTTATCCACGTGAGCGCCGGACCCATAACTTACACAGGTTGGCGTTGCAAGATGGGACCCCGAGCCAGCCCCGCGCCCGTGTCGTTGCCTCCCCTTTCTTCTTCTTCTCCAGCGATGGCGGCCCTTTATCTAGCTTCACTTTGGCCTCTCGTTTGTCCTGGCCGTAGTATGGTGCCGTCCCGTTGAACTGTATGAAGGATGACAATGGCAGCATGCGCAGGAAAGGTTAGATCTCACATCAAAATGTTCCAATTAGACGTGGGCGCTTGTTGTGGACTATCAATTGGTGCAACTCGGGATCACAATTGGGTGCACGCTTGCTGTGGAGAATGAGTGCGGCGAGCCGCTACAATGATTTAATTGGTTTATCTAGTTAATATCTCGGTTGTAATCAAGTGAATCTATGAGGTGAAAGTCAAACTCTTGAACATTTTCAAATTAAAAAATTATACAACTGTTAATGTAAAAGAGTGTTTATAACTGACACAACTCTTGAACACTTTCAAATTACAATTTGGACATGATAATGTTGTCCTACAAAAATCTTGAGAGTTTACCATTTTTAGAGCATGATCTCTAAACTAAAATCTTTCTGCCTCGTGCATATACGAGAATTATACACCTTCGGACCCTGTGAAATAGCACTTAGGACATGATAATGTTGTGCTGAGAAAATCTTGAGAGTTTATCATTTTCATGGAGTGAAATATTATGCATAAACTTTGATATACGAAAATTATACCCCTCGTGCATATACGAAAATTATACACCTTTGAACTCTTTGAAATCGCACTTAGGACATGATAATTTTGTGCTAATAAAATCCTGATCATTTATCATTTCCATGGAGTGAAATATAATGCATAAACTTTCGTACACAAAAATTACAAACCTTTGAACACTATGACATTGCACTTAATACATGATCATGATGTGCTAACAAAATTTTGAGAGATTATCATTTTCTCCCCCCATTTTCATAGAGTGGTATGTAATGGATAAACTTGCATATACGAAAATTATACACATTTGGACTCTTTGAAATCGCACTTAATATGTGATAATGGTGTGCTAAGAAAATCTTGAGAGATTCATAGAGTGGAATGTAATGCACAAACTTGCATATACAAAAATAATACGCCTTTGAACAATTTCCCTTCAAATTATATTCAAAATCATTTGTTTATGGAGTTAAAGTACCAGTGACAAACTCGTTATTTTGCATGGATAGAGGGGTGCCCCGTGACAGATATATTGGTTATCCTGTCTGCTAGATCACAGAGGATCAACGGTTACTAGGCACGATCCGCGTAACAACCATCTCAACCAATCAGAGCGTAGCAGCCAAGATGAGCACATGTGTAAAAGTTTGTGACTAAGAGAGAGGGGAAAACTGAGTAGAACTTAAAAACCAAGGGAAAAACTGAGTAGAACTTAAAAACCTAGGGCAAAACTGACAAAGGGATTCAAATAGAAAATAGAAAGAGATTTAAAAAATGGAAAATGCGTCTTTTATACAATAAAATACAGCTTGGCATATATCAAACTATTTGCAATTCAAATATACATCAGTTTGACAATTATTGCCTCATTCAGATAAACTATGTTTTTGGGACAGATGTTTTGGGAAGAGGCTTGAGTAGAAAGCCATGAACCTTCATAGATAGTAGGTGATTTGAGAAGTCGGGATTTAGGTCAAAACTTAATTTCTATACATTTCTTATGGTGGCAAGTCACATAATAAGTCTCCCTGGGTAGATGCCACTATGTTTTGATCTTTTTGAATTTGTTGTGCATAAAATGACTCAATTAGCTATCTAAAACCCATTCGTTGACTCTCTGTTGACCAGCCACCGGAGGGTAAAACTGAGTAAATTGCACACGGCAGTTTTAGTAATGGAGGGAAAAACTGAGTAAAACCAAACTGTCAGTGTTACACTCAAGGGTATAATTGAGCATAACTAAGCCGCCAGGGTTAGACACGAGCCAAAAAAATGTGATGCACGGTACGCGTTCACGGTGCAGTGCCTAGTGCAGTAGCGTATGCGGTTATGCAGTGCATGATGGTGCAACGAAACATCCCTTCCCTTCACATTTATAGAGGCCTTCTCACTCTCACTCATCACTCACTCGCTCACCTTCTACAAACCCCCAAGAAAACCCCAAGCACACTGGAGATGGCGAAGAATGGCGTGGTGGCCATCGTCGCCTCCAAGGCAGCCAGCAAGGAGGCCTCCGTCCCCATATAGGTAACTGTTGAGGCATCGAAGGTGTCCTCGCTTCCGCCGTAGCCATCGGCGAGGAGGCCCCTGCCAGTATCGGGCAGATCCCGCTCGGTTGGGATCCCTACGAGGAGGAGGATTACATCAGGCAGGAGAACCCCTATGACACTAGCATTGCCGACCCATGGTCGAAGGTAACTAGGGTTTTCTCCCCTTCCCTTGTTCTTCCCTATTCCCATCATTGGATGCTAGATCGTATGTTATTAGGGTTCGACTGTTCGTATTTTCAATCATTGGATGCTAGGTATTTTTACAGTAGCTAATCCTCTTGTGTTAGATTTCGTATTTCGATGAATCCCCCTATTCGTATTTCAATCCTATTTTATTTGTCCTCCGATTTGTAGCTAAGGGATTCCCTAGTTAGTACTAGCGCCGATCTGTAGTGGGGATTAGTATTCGATTTGTTTGAGATATGGGGATTGGGGAATAATCAAGGGATCTAAATTGGTTAATTTATGCAAATAATCAATCCTGATAATCAAGGTATCTCAATCATGTCCTGATTGCACTCTACTGTTTTTTCAACAGGAGGATAGAAGAAACGTCTGCAGCGACGACGAGTCCAAGGACACCAAGACTCGTCAGGTGCTGAGGAGATTGAAGTCCGGCCAGTACGACAACTTCTTCACAGACGAAGTCTACAGGTGCCCCTTCTGCAATAGCAGGCTCCATGCCACCAACTTCAACTCCCTCGTGAAGCATGCTGAGGATGTGAGGACCTACGGAGAGTCCGTGAACGTCCATGGCTTCCGATCCAAGCACCAGGCGCTCGGTTTTCACCTCCACAACCTCTAGAAGGTGGCCATCGAGGAGGGTCGCATGCCCCCGATCATGCCCAAGGCGCCGAAGGTCAAGGGACTGGGTATCAACAAGTGGAGGAGGCGCCAGAGGGAGGAGGCGGAGGCCCTGCTAGTAGAGGCCATGAGGGCTCACTAACCTTGGGATGTTGTTGCTGCTGTAAAGCAGCTTCTTTTGTATTATCTGTGTTGAACTTGTCCGCTGCTGCTGAGCAGGATAATTGTCAAACCTTGTTAAGTGATGTACTATATATCATATATTAGCTGCTTTATCTACATCTGTTATATATCCTATCACTACAAGAAAAGTTGGCTTTTACAACGGACAATTTTCGTGGTTGATGTCCCGTTTTTCGTGGCTAAAAAGTCTTCTACGACGGATGCCCTTCGTGGTAAAGGCCCCATCACAAAAGAATCTACCACGATTTTTTTGACCGTGGAGGATCGCACCCTTCAGCCATGAAAACTTGTTCCATACAAGATTTGTCCGCCAGTCGTGTTGACTATTGACGTCATGCTAAATGCCATGTGGCACCGGCCATTAACAGCCGGTTACCACCGTTAACGGTCATAGAAACCATGGCAGAAGCCTGGCCTAGACAAGGCCTGCTAATTGTTAAGTGGGCCGGCCCACGAGGAGAGCCTAATAATATTATGGCCCTTTACTCTCACGTCATGTACTATTTGACGTGGCCCATTAATGAATCCATCCAAGGCCCATACGATTTCAGGCCTGTTACAGTTTCGGCCTAAAGAAGACCCACTTTGGTAGAATAATATGCGGCCCATTAGGGGCCTGCGCCAGAAGGTCAGGCACTATTAAGGCCTGCAGGCGGCCCGTTACTATTCCTACAACCCGTGGGGTCCGCTCCTGTTCTACCCATTTACTGTTATGGCCTTTTATATTTCTTGGTTGCCAGTGTTAGGATCCTTTACTGTTCAGGCCTTCTACTATTCCAGGCGTTCACTGTTTAGGCCTTTTGCTCTTATGGCCTTCTACTGTTCCGGCCATTTACATTTCAGGCTTTTTTACTCTTCTATCCATTTTGCTCTGCGGGCGCTCTACTGCGCGGGCTTTTTACTGTTCAGGCCTTTTACTGTTTCAGCTCTTTACTGTTCAGGTATATCAATATTCAGTCCCATTACAGTTCGGGCCTTTTACTATTCTGGCCTGTTGCTGTTCATCCATGTACGTTTTCAGGGCCTTGGCCGCTTATGAGGCCCACAAATATTCTGACCTGCCACTTATGGTCTTTTACTATTTATTTGGCCCATCTGCTGGCTAGCATATTTGTGTATTCTATAACTATGGCGCAATTCTGGTTTTAAACAGTCTGTTATTATTTTGGCCTGCTAATGGCCGTGCTAGGATCACCCTATTACATCAACATATATTTTTTGAAATTTATTATAGACTAGAATTTCAACAAAAACAAGATGAAGCATTATAGAGACATCGCCAGACATGTGTTGGAACAGGGTTTCTGCTACAGAGCTTACATCCCCATACAAGTAACAACCGGCATACCATGACAGCTAAAGAAGAGATTTTCAAGTAGACGGCCCGTCAAATCTTGTCAATCTTTCAGTTCTTGTATCTGTTCACGTGTAATCATGATTATTCCATCTATTTGCTCTATTTCTGGTTCAATTAAATCAATTGTTTGGAGTGCAGCTATAACACCTTTTTCTGCTGGAAAAACTGAAACTGTGGGCCGATGCAAGCAATATTCACTGTCACTGCTGCTTTGTGAAATGACTTCAATACTTAACGTAGGATTCCTCCCTTCGGCCCCCATAGCTTCATGTGCATCCTGAAACAAAGAAAACAAGTCAGCATAGCGTACTAGTGTCAACACCCAGATTTTTAATCCCAAATGCCTGTTATGCCATACCTCGCAATCCCAGGATTACCATTTTTGCAAGACATAACAGATTGATATCACAGTACATAATCCATTACAAACCATAATAAGGTCATACAAATAAAGGATCTCATGATCCAGTCTTAATACAAATCAAGTAGTGGAAAATAAACGTAGTAGGGGCTCCATATTTAGGGTCATAGGCAATGCTGAAGATGGGAGATGATCCTAGTTGTCGTAGACCTACTGATGTCCATCATCCTGGTAGTCCTCCTCATAGTCTGGCCACGGGAATAGCCAGGGACAATTCTATGAGTACTCTTTAAGTACTCGCAAACTATCACTAATAAGTAAGGTAGTTCTAATAGGAATCTTAAGCTCTAGGTTTATTTGCAAAAAGACAGATTTATCTAAAGCTAAGTTTAGAAGTAAAGAAAACTATGTTAATGTTCTAAACCACTTAAGTGGGAACCTAGTTTTCATGTTCACAACCCTGTTATGGTCAAGTCAAAGTTATAGTTCAATTCACAAGTAATTTTGAAAACATCTGACGACGGAACAGTATGGCCACTCCAACTGTCCATGACTGTGGACGTGGCTATTCAAATAGTTTGACACCCTACAGAGGTGGTACACTTTCACCACAAAATTCTATACATCCATCAGGGATAACCCTGAATCATCATACTTAGTATGCGGATAATCAATCATAACCTTTCAATTACACACTCTAGTATAGGCACCTCCCCTATGAGCTTGGCCTCCCAGCCATGGTCATCTGCCATCCTAGGCGCTGCATAGGTGGACATTCGCACTCACGAGGTAGCCTTACCTCAACCTCTTTCCGCGAGGGAACCCATACTAAGTGTAGCATCCCAATTGTCTAACAATTGCAATGCTACTAGCCTAGTCTATATAATGGCTACTTCAAATATATAATTGTTGCATCATCATTATATCATGCTCATGTCATCATGCCACCTTGCATTTGAGCATCATATAAAACCCTTTTGATTTGGTTCTTCTCTCATATGCATTGTTAATTGTATTTGCCTCTTGATATTGTATTTGGTTCTTGATATATTGTTTAAATGCCCAAGTTGAGTTGGGGGCATATCTTTTAGTTAACTCCACCACCCTTTCTTTTCACCACCTTATATTCCACCATCCAACTAAATATGAGCTTTGCACTTTATTGGGTTTTACCTCTAGCTCATGTGGGTTGGGATGGATCCAATTCTTTTCCGCATGCTCCCATATATGCACCATGTTGTTTTCACATAATGGATATATGAGAGCCACATGGCCACCTTTGCATGCCTTGTGAGTGGAACCCTTTTTCCCTAGCTTCCATATGGATTATTATGGATTTATGCTCATGTTGGGATAATTTGGGGACTATTAAGCAGCTAGTGGCATATACACACTAGCAAGTCCCAATTTTACCCAAACATGGCCATCTCCAACTACTCCACATGGGGCATCCTTTCATTTCTTTTGCTTGGCTTTATTCCACCTTTGGAAATGCAAATGAACAATGCCATGTTTAATATTATTGTTTTCACAAGAATCAACATGGCAATAAATATTTTGCATGGGCCATGCAAGTGCCACCTTTTCTAGTATTTGGTTTTTATTTGTTTTTGAGTGAATCTTTTCCCCTCATCTCTCTCTTCCTCCTTTTAGCTTGATCTTATTTGATCATGCTTAAACCACATCACCTCATCCCTCCCTTTCTTGTCTTGTTCTTGATGAAGCTTGGCATGTGCTTGCTTGACTTTGTCAAAAGAGGACACTCCACCTAATCACCCCTTTAAAACCCTAAACCATACCACTCCTCTCTACCCCCTCTCTAAACCATACCCCCTCTCTAAGCTAAACCCTAAACCTACCTCCCTCTCTCTCGGCCTCTCTCTCTCTCACCTAGCTTGGCCCCACCGGCCACCCTCTCTCCCTGGCCACCTCACCCCTGCCCTAGCTACCCTCATACAAAACCCTAACCAAGCCTAGCTCACCCGAGGCTCCCCCAAAACCCTAGCCCGAGCCTACCCTCTCTCCCTCTCTTCTCTCCCTGCCTTGTGGCCCCTAGCCCGAGCCTGCCCCTGCCTCCTTGGCCTCGCCCTCTGGTCCCACCTGGAAGCCCCCATGCACCTGTCCTGGCCGACCCAAGCACGTGAGGAGGGGAGGAGAGAAAGGTGGCACCGAGGCCACCTTTTCCCATCTACCCCATCTCCCCACGACACCCCTCTCCCCCTCTGCTTTACCACCACCTCACGGTCCTCCTGCATCTCCAGATCTGGCCGAGGCGCCCTGCCCGCTCCCCTCTCTTCTCCATCGCCGCCAGCTAACCATCGCCGGCCACCGTCGGCTTCGGCGTCCACCTGCAGTACGAGGAGGCGGGCGTGGTGTTGTGGTCGTCGAGGAAGGACAGGAGATCCCCGGCGTCGCCTCTGTACACAGCAGCGAGGAGGAGGAGCCCCAGGCCGCTGAACACCGACGCACTCCGACGTGAAACCCTAGCTTCGGTCCGTCTGCGTCGACGCCGATCCCCTGCGCCTCGAGCCGAACCGACCATGTCAACCAACTCTCGGTGAGCTACCCAACCCCCAGACATCCTCGTCGTCGCAGCCTTGCCCTGGTCGCACCGGACAATCCGACGAACGGCCTCTGTGCGCCGGCGTCGCGTACGTCTCTCCTCGCCATAGCGTCGCGTAAGCCCCATCTAGTCCTCGCCCACCTCCCAGACATCAACCCCCACCTAGCCCAGTGGCTGCCGCCTCCGCGCGCGCACGCCAGGTCCGAGGATCGATTCCCCGCGCCGCGCCTGCGTCGGACGCGCACCGATCTGTCCACGCGACGCGGAGAAGATCCACAGTACGGTGCCCTTTTTGCTGATAACCCCCTGCAGCTTCTTTCGGCTAAACCCGCGCTCCTTTTGGCCCACTAGTCAGCCGCCGTGGTATTCTCCCAGAAAACCCCCTGGCTTTTCGTAAACCTTGACCCGCGCTCCAGCCCGGACCCACACCTGCTTTTTCCGCTCGCTGTCAAGTGGACCGCGTGTGCTCTGGCCCCACCTGTCTCTTAGGTCAAGTTATGGTGAAAAACCTTTTCTGCTGTGTAGTGTGTGAGCATACTGCAGTAAAATTTCAGCATATGGCCCCACTCGTCTGTGGCTGTGGCTGGGCCTGTCTGTGTATAAAAAGATTTTTTTTGGTTATCTGTTTAAATTCAAACTTATTCAAAATTAATTCAAATTCAAATTTATTTCTGTTTTTAAATAACTTTTAAAATATAAATCCAAATAATACAAATAATATATGTTTTCAAATCAGAAAAATGTGAGGAATTCAAATATGCCCTTCAAAATCTATTTTGAACACTTAAAATTTCAAGTTGATTAAAATTACAATAAAATGCCCTTTTGTCTTAATTAATTAATAACTTTTGTTTCATAAGTCCAAATTTAACAAATGATATGTATAAAATGATTAGCTCGACGAGATCTTTCTGTTTATGCACTCCATGTTTTGAATTGCAGCATGCATCATATAAATATATTGTATACAGCAACTAATATGAGGATAAAATGGGGCCAAAACTCAATAAAATGATTTATTCTTGTATTCCACACCTCGCCCATGCCATGCTACTTTATTGCCATGCAAATTGTGCATCATTCATCATGGCATGATTGTTTGCTTGTCGCATCTGATTCATATGCTTGTGCACTTTATTTATGTTGGCCCTTGTTTGTTTGGTTCTTCTTCGAATAGACGCTGAGCAGGGGATATATCAAGAGAACCAGGAGCACTACCCAGATCCATCCCTTGCTTCAACTGAGCTACCAGGCAAGCACTACCACATGCTTGCATACATATAGTACCTATTGCCTCTATCTTATTCTTGCATCATTGAGTCGCGATTGTATTAAACTGAATCCCAAGTATTGCATAGCCTTTACTTTTAAACCCACCGAAGCTTGTTCCTCCATCCCATGAGCCATTACTACAGGAGTTGTTTGAGCCATGCGAGTCGTAGAACAGCATGTGTAGGGTATGTGAGTGTCTGATGGATAACGAGGTACCTAAACAACTTAACCTGAGTAGTAATGGGATAACTAATGAAAGTGGCATCGGTGAGCAATATCTGTTATTTGGTTTTTATGCTCACTTGTGTCACGTAGGACCCCGAGTACTTGATTCTTGTTCCTTGAATATTTGCGCTATCCACATCCGGGAGGCTTATGAACCCCCTGAGCCAGAGCTTGATTCATTCTTATTTCTTGGGGCCACAAACTAGTTTGAGGTTTTATTTACTATCCTGTACTTATGCCATGCTTTACTGCTTTAATTTAAATTGTGCGAGGTACTGCACACTGTACTGGTTAGGGCCGTGACCGTTTTACAGACGACAAGCCCGGTCACACTTCGGGTTCCCGATTCATATGCTCCACCAACCTTGAGGGCGTCTTGGGGTCAGCTAACTTCGTTGGGGGTAGCTCAATAGGGTGGGCCCCGGAAATATTTCTGAATACTGTGATAGCTTTGTCGTGGCCTCGTTGGGTTTTGATTTGGTTTTCGAGGTTGATCGAGTGTGTGTTGCTATTTGTGCACCCTGCGGTAAAACTTTCTGGCCGTGTCATGATTATGGACGACTTGGAGCACAGTTTCTCGATCATAGACAAGAATAACTAAAGTACCGCTTCTAATTTGACTAAGTACCTGACTAGTAAATAGTGCAACACTCATGGAATGGATGGGGGGGTTGTTCGTCCGCTTCCTCGTCGGTAAGCGGGGAGGAGGATGGATCTGTTAAGATTACCGTCATAACTGTTGTTATTAATTCACGGACATCCGTCTATCTCTGGTTAGGCGGATGGTTAGCGAGTATCTATAGAATTGTTAGGGTTTATCTTTTGCTGCAATTGCGTCACCCCAGGTTGTGTCCCCTTTAGAGGCATAAAGACTTCTTGAAAACCCTAGGGTCTCACGATAAATTATTGGTTCAGATGAACAGTACACTCGCAAGATGGATACCGGGTGGAAGAGACAGACGATGTGGGCAACGATCATTCGTGTAGAGATTCGGAACGGGATCCGTGAGATCCTGTATGGATCTGCTTATTTATGGGGCATCTTATGCCGATTTGCTTCTTATCCGTACTCGGATTTTGTCTTCCGCTTCCGCCTGATACTCTGTTGATTGATGTATGAGGAGATATCCTAAACTATTATATCTATCTAGGATATTTGGATCTTGCCGTATGGCGTTGCTATATTTCCTTTCTTTTTAGATGGAATGGCTCTGATGTACTGTTGTATGGTGGCTTGCATACATACTCATTTGTGTATGTAGTTGATCCTTCGCCGCCGATTCGCCCGCCTTCTTGTCCCGATGTTTGGAAATGGTTGGGACGGCCGAAAGGTCTACCTGTGAGTGGCATTTGGGCCCCACCGTACTATTTCAACCATTTCCATTCATCCAGGCTTGAAACTAGGAGCGTAATTCACCGAGGTAGTTACACTAAGGCAGATAAACTTTTAGTTAAGCCCTACCCAATTCGGGTATTGTGGTTGTATAGTAAAATTGGAATAGTATCGCATCCGAACCCAACCATCAATTTTTATAAAAGGGCTAAGGCTCATCCCTCAACATTTTCATCATCAAATCCTATTGTGTTTCTCAACGCATGTCAAAACATTTCAACAGAATGAATCATCGTTCCAAGGTTTTCATAATCATTTTCAACAAGTATTCTCATCTAGATTTCAACTTTATGCTTAGCACTAGCCACTAAAGTGCAGGGTATTCACTAATGAGGGGTGTTAATCAGGTGTAACTATCCAACTCTAATATCATGCCTTGGGATGACATCCAAGTATAACTAGTTAGGCCTAGTTTTATACTCTTTATGCTATCTATCCTATTTTTCCAATACTCACAAAGCACTAACTAAAAGTAAAGAACTTTAGTAAAGGTAAAAGAATAAAGCTTGCAAGTAAAACTTGGGATTGGTATAATCAAAGTTGTATAACAAAAGCATGCCTCATGCATCTTGCTTAAGTTATCAAGTTTGCAAGGGTTAACTTGCATAGTCAACTTGTAGTGTTAGGATTGCCTTGAGTAGTGCAGTGGTTGAAGTTTTCTTCTTCTTCTTCTTGGTAGTACTCCTCCTCCTCGTATCCCGGGTCGGTACTATCGTATATAAATGAATACGAGGTACACAATCACAAAACAGTACTTAACTATTTCTATTTAGCACACTAAGGCTCACACTTGATGATCTAGCATCATCACAATCATCACATGAAATAAAGACTTAATCTTGTTTATCTTATTTTAGAAAAGTAATTTCTACTCATTGAAAATACTTAATATTTAATATTCTCCAATTAAAATATGGGATCATGTTGACACATGTCATCACCACATATTCTAATACATGGTAATGTGATTTAAAGTGGTGATTTAAAGTGACTAGAAATGCCTATATAGCATTATTTTGGTACTAGTCCAATGTCACTGCATGCAAACCTAAATGTTTTTACATCTTCAGATAGATCTGATCAAATGTGATTTTTGAGAGTTGGAATCAACTCAAAAGCAGTTATGGTTGATTTTTGAAAAATGTTTGAATGTGGAAAAGTCTCTGTCTTATTATTTTTGGTATAGGTGATCTCTAATTCCAAATGACTTGAATCCAATGGTTTTGGATAGATAATTTAAATACCTTTCTAACAAAATTGGAATCATGCAATTTGGTTCAGTGAATCTCTTTGAATTGATTTTTCAATCTACTGACAGAAACTGGATTTAACTAAAATGGAAAATACTTATTTGAATTTACAGGCCTGCGCGGGAAACTAACTGGCCTGGCCCAATCTGCATAGTGTAGCGTAGTGGGCTACTGACAGGAGGGTACCACTAATCAGCGACTCTATCTAACTGAAACGGCATCTTTAAATCTAGGCCCTACGATTAGAACCTAATGGCTGAGGATCATCATCGACGACGAACAGCTCCGGCGAGGTCTGAAACCTAATGCGGCGGTGGGGGTCGTGTGAGGCTCACCAGGGCTCCAGCTAGGGTCGGCGGTGGGGGGAACGACGTGGTCAACGAGGCGGTTCGAACGGTGGTCACGGCGGCTCCTGGGGCGGCTCCAATCGACGGCTCCCTTCTTCCGCAACGACGGGCTCCGGCCAAATTCTGGCGATGCGGCGCTCGCCTTGCACAGTGAAAGGGTGTGGGAGGTGTTGTGAAGAGTAGGGAGTGAGGTGGTGTGGAGAATTGAGGCGGAGAGGGCCTCTATTTATACACTGGCTAGGGGACCGAGCGGGATGGGCTGGCTTCTTCGGCGACGGCGGTACAGCGAACTAGCGGCATGGCTGAGGGTAGGGGCGACGCGGTGCTCCCTAGCGGTCATCACAGGCTTAAAGGTGCGGCACAGGGCGTTCAAGGATGGTCGGGCGTGTGTGACGCTCTACGTGGAACCGACAGTGTTCGAGACGGCGCATGGGGGCTACAGGTCGCGCGGCGGCGACCGGGGGTGTCTGGGAGCTAGCTGTGATCATGGTGAGTCTATGCACGCGAGGTGAGGGCGAGGCACGGCGTGTGCGAGCTAGTCGGCTACGGTGTTCTGGCGCGCTCTCGGCACGGCGCAAAGAAAGTGGGTGCGGCGATGCTGGAGTGGTACATGGCCTGGCTGCGGTCAAGGGCTGGACAGGGGTGGCGATGGACGGTCGCCTGTCTGGTGGTCGTCATGGGAGATGGCGGCATGGTCCGTGGCTCACTGTCCATGGTCGGCCGGTGAGACTGGCTTCGGGCGGCGCTTCACTGGCGCAACGGCAAAGAGGGGATGCATGTCTAGTGCTGCTAGAGGCTGGGGGAGACAGGGGAGTGCAATGAGGGCAAGTGGTCGAGTGATCACTGCTCCAAATAGTGAAGTTAGGCAGTAATTGATCTGTGTCTGCCAGGTGTTCAACTAAATGGCCGAAAGAAATATAATTTGAAATTTTTAAATGAAATTTGGTGAGTGTTTGGATCTTATGCTTGGGTGTCTATGGTTGCTTGGAAAAGTCAAGTGGAATTGACTTGGATGTTTTTTGCAAAATGGTGATCTTACCATATGAACTTGATTCAATTTTGAACTATCCTTTAAATAGATTTGAAAATAGTTTCTGTGAGTTTGTAAAGTAGGCTTGGGTTCACTTTTACTTGGTCTAGCAAGGGGTGAAAAGAAGTGGAAATGTTTCTATTAGAATTTCTTTATTAGGAACACTCAAAGTGGCCTAGTGGTTAACTTTGGTCAAAATGACCATTTGCTTATTTAATTCACATTTGATTTCTTATTCTTTTGATTTAGTTTGTAATTGGCCTAGATGATGTAGTATTCATCTTTAAACCATTTCTTATCATTTGTAGCAATCAAACATGGCAAATTCACTCAATCAAACACTAATGCAATTCACACATACACTCCTATTCAATTTAGTAATAAAAGTTTTTGTCAACCCTAAATTTGTGTGATTAGAACTTGATAATCTTGATTTGTATTTTTGGGGTGTTACAAACCTTCCCTCCTTAAGCAAAATCTCGTCCCGAGATTTAAGAAAAATGAGGAACTAAAGAGATTTGGAAACTCGGTCCTAATATAATCTTCTCGCTCCCAAGTAGCTTCTTCTTCAGTATGGTTGCTCCACTGGATCTTGAGAAACTTGATACTCTGGGTCCTGGTGGTTCTAAAGGCTTCTTCCAAAATATGAATGGGCACTTCACGATACGTCAGATCCTTGTTGATATCTATGGCTCGATGATCGATGTTCTTGAATACTTTTGTCTTTTCCGAAACTTCTAAGCATTTGCGAAGTAACGAGATATGGACCACATTATGTATGGATGACATCTCCTCCGGCAGTTCCAGTTGATATGATAGTTCTCCTCGGCGATTCAAAATCTTGAAGGGTCCAATATATCTGGGGGCTAACTTCCCCTTCAGTTGAAAACACTGCATTCCCTTCAAGGGCGATACTTTGAGATACACAAAATCTTCGACATTGAAGGTCAAGTCTCGATGTCTCTTGTCAGCATAACTCTTCTATCTGGATTGGGAGGTCTTGAGGTGTTCATAGACTTTGTGAACCTTCTCTTAGGCTTCTCGTAGGATGTCGGTTCCGAAAATCTGACTCTCCTACTTGTGACCAATTTAGGAGGGTACGACACTTTCTTCCATACAGAAATTCAAATGGGGCCATTTGCAAACTGGCTTGATAACTGTTGTTGTATGAGAATTCTACGAAAGGTAGACAATCTTCCCATTTTGATCCATATTCTAACACACAAGCTCTCAACATATTTTCTAAGATTTGGTTGACTCTTTCAGTTTGTCCATCGGTCTGCGGGTGATAAGTTGTTCTAAAATTCAGCTTGGTTCCTAATCCTTCTTGGACTTTCTGCCAAAATCTTGAGGTAAACTGGGTTCCTCGATCCGACACTATGGTCTTAGGGGTTCCATGCAAACTGACAATTCTAGCAATGTACAGCTCTGCTAGATTCGAACTCTGGTAGGTGGTCTTGACAGGTATAAAATGGGCTACCTTGGACAGTCTATCCACTGTGACTCAAATAGAGTCATTTCCCCTACTAGAAGTAGGCAAACCGGTGATAAAATCCATTCCGACAGAATCCCATTTCCATTCCGGAATCTGCAATGGTTGCAACACTCCCGCATGTTTCTGATGTTCCGCTTTGAATCTCTGACACATATCACACTTGGCTATGTAGCTTCCGATTTCTCTCTTCATCTTGTGCCACCAAAATTGCTCCTTCAAATCCTGATACATCTTTGTTCCTCCAGGATGGATAGAATAAAGAGTATCATGAGCTTCCTGCATGATAACTTGCTTCAGCTCCGAATCTGCTGGCACATAGATACGTCCTTTGTACCACAAAACTCCTTCTTCATCTTCGGTGAATCCGGGTACCTTCCCTATACCGATACGACGCTTGATTCCGTTGATACTTGCATTTCCTTTCTGCGCCTCCTTGATCTGACTGATCAAAGTGTGTTGAAGTTCAATGCTAGCTAAAAATCCTTCGCTAACTAGCTCCGTTCTGAACTTCTCCAACTCTTCATGCAAACTTGGATGGGCTTCTTTTATCATGGTGTTTAATCTACACGGCAATCTTCTAACAGCATCCGCTACCACATTGGCCTTACCGGGGTGATAGTGAATGTCAAGGTCATAATCCTTGATTAACTCTATCCATCTCCTTTGCCTCATATTCAGCTCCTTCTGGGTGACTTCAAGCTCTTGTGATCCAAATAAATCTCACAGCGGTTACCCATCAGGTAGTGACGCCATGTCTTCAAGGCTAAAACTACGGCTGCTAGTTCAAGGTCATGGGTAGGGTAGTTTTGCTCATGTTGCTTCAGTTGCCTGGGCAGATATGCTATGACTTTGCCTTCCTGCATCAACACACATCCGAGACCAATCTTGGATACATCACAATACACATCAAAAGGCTTCTTAATATCCGGCATAATCAAAATTGGGGCTGAAATCAATCTCTTCTTGAGCTCTTGAAAACTTGCTTCACATTTATCCGTCCATTCAAACTTCTTATCTTTCTTCCACAATTGGGTCACCAGTCTTGCGATGCTCAAAAATCCTTCAACGAACTTGCGGTGATATCTAGCTAATCCGAGAAATGCACGAACTTGGGTTTGAGTGGTTGGGGCTTCCCATTCTTCAACATCTTTGATCTTGGCAGGATCGACAGCGACTCCTCCTGCCGACACAATATGTCCTAGGAATCATACTTCTTTTAACCAGAACTCACTTGCTAAACTTGGCATACAGCTGATGTTATCTAAGGGTTTCAAGGTTGGTCCGCAGGTGTAGCTCATGGTCTTCTTCTGACTTGGAATAGATTAGAATATCGTTGATAAAAACAACGACAAACTGGAAGTTCATAAAAATCTTATTCATGAGATTCATGAAATCAGCGGGGGAATTGGTTAATCCAAAAGACATGACCGTATACTCATACAATCCATATCTGGTGGTAAAGGTGGTCTTTGGAATATCCGTTGCACGAATCTTGAGTTGATGATAACCAGTTCTAAGATCAATCTTAGAAAACACTCTGGCACCAGTCAACTGGTCAAACATATCCTCGATCTTCGGCAGTGGGTACTTGTTCTTGATGATGACATCATTCAGCTTCCTATAATCCGTGCACAAACGGTTACCTCCATGTTTCTTATCCACAAACAAAATAGGTGATCTCCATGGCGATGCGCTTGGTTGAATCCGACCTTTCTCCAGCATAGCATCAAGTTGCTTCTTCAGCTCCACTAATTCAGATGGGTTCATACTATAAGGTCTCTGAGGTATGGGTCCAGTTCAAGGAATTAGTTCAATGATAAACTCGATATCCTGATCTGGGGGCATACCAGGCAATTCATCTAGGAATACGTCGGGGTATTCACAGACTACTCTGACTTGGTCTAGGGTTGGTTGGGTTAGACTCTTATTGCATTTGAATTGACGGGGCAAGGTCTCAGATACATGCTCTACTGATACTCCAGAGCTACTGGTCATGGTTATGGATTTCTTGGCACAGTCGATCAATCCTTTATGTTTCGACATCCAATCTATTCCTAGTACTACTTCCAAACCTTTAGTTCCAAGTACTATTATATTAGCATAAAAATCTATTCCATGGATTCTTATAGGTACAGCCTTGCAAATTTTTCTAGCTTTTGTGGTTAAACAAGGTATTTGAACTATCATAACATTCTTCAATTTTGTTGGTTGAATCTTACTAGTGCATGCAAATTCTTCTATAACAAACAAGTGTGATGCTCCAAAATCAAACAACACTCTTGCAAGTACCGAGTTAACAGAAAACATACCCAGCACGTCATCGGGCGCTTCCTGAGCTTCTTCAGCATTCATGTGGAATAGACGGCCGTTGCGGTTGAGCGAGTTCCCTAGGGAAAATCTCCTTCCAGGCTGAACACGGCGTTGCTGCTGAGTGGGTTCATTCACACTGGTGGCTGCTGCAAGCTTCTTGGGGCACTCATTGGAGTAGTGACCCTTGACCCCACATTCAAAGCAAGTAATCTGGGACTTGTCTTTTCCTGCAGCAGGCACAGCATTGCTTCCAGTCCTTGGGGAAGTATTGTTATTGTTGTTGTTGTTGTTGTTGTTGTTGGACTAGGGTGGTACACGGTTGAAGTTATTGGAGTTGCCAGGGTTGTTGTTGTGGTTTCCTCCAGGCTTCAGGTTTCCTCCGCTACGATTGGGATAGTTTGGACGGGACATAGGGGGTCTGTTGTTTCTTGGGGCATATCCTGCAAACGGGTTGAGGCGATACTTCTAAGTATGGTGGGATCCAGTCTGGTGCATCATCTTGCACTTGCAATTGTCATTGGCTTGGTTTATCTTCCCTTCCATCTGAATGGTAGAATCTACTAGCTCTTCTAAATCTCTAAAACGGATGTTGACTAACATAGTGTGCATCTCATCATGCAATCCATTCAGGAACCTTTCCTTCTTGTTTTCTTCGGTGTTAATCTCATCAGGGGCATATCTAGCTAGGGATAAAAATTTGTCATGGTACTCAACTACCGTCATCCTTCCTTGCTTCAGTTCCCTGAACTCATCCCTCGTCCTGGTGACCAAACCTTGGGGCACATGGATCCGGTTGAACTTGATCTTGAATGCTTCCCAAGTCATCATCTGACCGTCGTTCATGGTATGGGTGTTATTCCACCAAGCTCTTGCATCTCCTGCCAGATAAATGGTGGCAAACAATACTTTCTCATTGGCTTCAACTCCTGCGACCTCCAGATTGTTCTCCATGGTTTGCAGCCAGCCATCAGCATCTAAGGGATTCTCAGACTTATTAAACATAGGTGGGTTGGTATTCTGAAAGTTCTTGAGCTTGGATCCATGGTGATCCTGGTTTCCGTGACCTTGGTTATTGTGGGCCATCTGAGCTATCTTTTGAAGAGTGGCTAGGTTGGCTTGGTGTTCGGCTCTACTAGCTTCACGATCAGAAACTAGCATTTGTAGAATCTGCAACATTGGGTCCTAAGTTGAGCTACTTCCTCCGGGGTTTGCACGAGTCATCTGAAGATTGAGATAGATAATGAGATAAGAGGGAAATCTCTAGGGTTCATGGTTTTGTTTCAAAAGCTTTAAACTTTGAGTTTGACTCAGGTTTTGCAAACTAACTTGTTCCTCTCATTCATTCATTCATTCATTCAAAGCACACAATACAAACACACACCATAACACAAATAGAAAACAGATGGTTTTAGGAACCATTATGTGAAACTATGATACAGTGGGACCGGTACAACTCATTCCTACGATAGTGATCAAGTGCATCTAATCATCATCAATGAAGTCGGAATCATCATCATCAGTGTGGAACTCCATGGCATCATCCTCCAGGTAGTCATTGTCATCACTAAGGTAAGAGTAAATATCTCCCTGGATATCTTCACCTTCCTCCTCCTTCGCTTCAAGCTGGATTTCATGCTCACGGATGGTCTTCTCGAGAGTGGCCACCTTCTTGCGAAGACGATCGATGGTGTGATCCTTCTTGTCGCGCTGACGACGAAGTGATTGGCGCTCCTTGGCAAGAATGGTGAGGGTCTGGTCCTTCTTAACTGCAATGGCCTGGTTGTGGTTGGCGTAGGCACGGGCGTTGTCCAACTCCTTCTGCCTATCATACAGCATGAAGTCAAGATTGTCCACCTGATGCTTCAGCTCCGGGTGTCCTGGCATCTCCAAGGGTATTCCCATAGAATCACGCCTTGCAAAGTGTGCAAAGCGAGTTCCCTGGATCAGGTTGATGTTTTGCCCACACAGACGGGCAAGAGTTCATGCATAGCCATGGCTAATCCATCTAGCCAGGTGTTCTCCCATAAGGTGAATTGGATCTTCTCTGAAGTGGGTGCTTCCATCTTGCCTCTGAGATCTGCAACTATCAGCCATTGTAGATCTCCCCCTATGTGATCGTTGAGTTAGGCCCCGAAGAATTCCGGGTGCGGGCGCTCAAGATACTCTGACAGCGCATCTAGATCCCTCTCAAAGATCAGTTGGCCTCCGTTGCCCAGCTGGTAGAACTTGCAATACTGGACTTCCATCTATAAGAATTTACGGTGAGTAAGTTAGTGAGGTGATCAAGTGTGTCAAAGTTTATGTAGGAATGTAAGAATTTTTGAGGAACATGAATTTTTTTTAAAGAATCAAGGATAAGAGTGGGAATAGGTTTTCATAAATACTCACTTCTTTTGTATTGAAACTAAGTTTTTGGTTCGGATGTCCATTCCAACTAGGGTCTCCTATGGTCAAGATGGCTCTGATACCAACTTGTCAACACCCAGATTTTTAATCCCAGATGCCTGTTATGCCATACCTCGCAATACCAGGATTACCATTTTTGCGAGACATAACAAATTGATATCACAGTACATCATCCATTACAAACCATAATAAGGTTTTACAAATAAAGGATCTCATGATCCAGTCTTAATACAAATCAAGCAGCGGAAAATAAACGTAGTAGGGGCTCCATCTTCAGGGTCACAGGCAATGCTGTCGATGGGAGATGATCCTAGTTGTCGTAGACCTCCTGATGTCCATCATCCTGGTAGTCCTCCTTATAGTCTGGCCACGGGAATAGCCAGGGAGAAAGCCATGAGTACTCTTTAAGTACCCGCAAACTACCACTAACAAGTGAGATAGTTCTAGTAGGAATCTTAAGCTCTAGGTTTATTTGCAAAAAGGCAGATTTATCTAAAGCTGAGTTTAGAAGTAAAGAAAACTAAGTTAATGTTCTAATTCACTTAAGTGGGAACTTAGTTTTCATGTTCACAACCCTGTTGTGGTCAAGTCAAAGTCATAGTTCAATTCACAAGTCATTTTGAAAACATCTGACAACAGAATAGTATGGCCACTCCAACTGTCCATGATCGCGGACGCGGCTATTCAAATAGTTTGACACTCTGTAGAGGTGGTACACTTTCATTACAAAATTCAATACATCTGTCAGGGATAACCCTGAATCATCATACTTAGTATGCGGATAATCAATCATAACCTTTCAATTACACACTCTAGTATAGGCACCTCCCCTATGATCTTGGCCTCCCAGCCATGGCCATCTGCCATCCTAGGCACTGCATAGGTGGACATTCACACTCACGAGGTAGCCTTAGCTCAACCTCTTTCCACAAGGGAACCCATACTAAGGCATATAAACTTCTAATTAAGCCCTACCCAATTCGGGTATTGTGGTTGTACGGTAAAATTGGAATGGTATCGCATCCGAACCCAACCATCAGTTTTTATAAAAAGGGCTAAGGCTCATGCCTCAACGTTTTCATCATCTAATCCTATTGTGTTTCTCAACACATGTCAAAACATTTCAATAGAATGAATCATCATTCCAAGGTTTTCATAATCATTTTCACCACGTATTCCTATCTAGATTGATCAACTTTATGCTTAGCACTAGCCACTAAAGTGGAGGGTATTCACTAATGAGGGGTGCTAATCAGGTGTAACTATCCAACTCTAATCTCATGCCTTGGGATGACATCCAAGTATAACTAGTTAGGCCTAGTTTTATACTCTTTATGCTATCTAACCTATTTTTCCAATACTCACAAAGCACTAACTAAAAGTAAAGAAGTTTAGTAAAGGTAAAAGAATAAAGCTTGCAAGTAAAACTTGGGATTGGTATAATCAAAGTTGTATAACCAAAGCATGCCTCATGCATCTTGCTTAAGTTATCAAGTTTGCAAGGATTAACTTTCATAGTCAAATTGTAGTGTTAGGCTTGCCTTGAGTAGTGCAGTGGTTGAAGTTTTCTTCTTCTTCTTGGTAGTACTCCTCCTCCTCGTATCCTGGGTCGGTACTATCGTCTATAAATGAATACGAGGTAAAAAATCACCAAACAATACTTAACTATTTCTATTTAGCACACTAAGGCTCACACTTGATGATCTAGCATCATCACAATCATCACATGAAATAAAGACTTAATCTTGTTTATCTTATTTTAGAAAAGTAATTTCTACTCATTGAAAATACTTAATATTTAATATTCTCCAATTAAAATATGGGATCATGTTGACACATGTAATCACCACACGTTATAATACATGGGAATGTGATTTCAAGTGGTGGTCATATTTTATACAACTTAATATTATCATTTAATAGAATTAAAGTGACTAGAAATGCCTATATAGCATTATTTTGGTACTAGTCCAATGTCACTGCATGCAAACCTAAATGTTTTACATATTCAGATAGATCTGATAATGTGATTTTTGAGAGTTGGAATCAACTCAAAAGCAGTTATGGTTGAATTTTGAAAAATGTTTGAATGTGGAAAGGTCTTTGTCTTATTATTTTTGGTATAGGTGATATCTAATTCCAAGTGACTTGAATCCAACGGTGTTGGATATATAATTTAAATACCTTTCTAACAAAATTGGAATCATGCAATTTTGTTTAGTGAATCTTTTTGAATTGATTTTTGAATCTACTGACAGAAACTGGTTTAAACTAAAATGCAAAATACTTATTTGAATTTACAGGCATGCGCAGGATACTAACTGGGCCGGCCCAATCTGCACAACACGGCGCAGCGGGCTACTGACATGGGGGTCCCACTAGTCGGTGACTCTATCTAACCGAAACGGTATCTTTCAATCTAGGCCCTATGATTAGAACCTGATCTAATGGCTGAGGTTCATTGTCGATGACGAACATCTCGGGTGAGGTCTGAACCCTAACGCGGTGGTGGGGGTTGTGTGAGGCTCACTAGGGCTCTAGCTAGGGTCAGCGATGGGGGCGAACGACGTGGTCGATGATGGCGGTTCGAATAATGGTCGCGGCGGCTCCCGGGCAGCTCCAATCAACGGCTCCCTTCTCTTTCTACATCGGCAGGCTCCGACCAAATTCTGGTGATGCAGCGATCGCCTTGCTCCAGGGAAGGGTGTGGGAGGTGTTGTGAAGAGTGGGTAGTGAGGTGGTGTGGAGAATTGAGGCGGAGAGGGCCTCTATTTGTACACCGGCTAGGGGACTGAGCGGAATGGGCTGGCTTCTCCAGCGACGGCTGTACAGCAAGCTAGCGGCATGGCTGAGGGTAGGGCGCGACGCGGTGCTCCCTAGCGGTCATCACGGGCTTAAAGGCGCGGAACGGGGCGGTCGAGTATGGTCGGGCGCGTGCAACGCTCTGCGCGGAACCGGCGGTGTTCGAGACGGCGCATGGGGGCTACGGGTCGCGCGGCGGCGAACGGGGGGTCTGGGAGCTAGTTGTGATCCTGGCGAGTTTGTGAACGCGAGGTGAGGGAGAGGCACGACGTGTGCGAGCTGGTCGGCTGCGGCGCTCTGGCACGCTCTTGGCACGGTGCAGAGAAAGTGGACGCGGAGATGCTGGGGTGGTCCATGGCCTGGCTATGGTCGAGGGCTGGATAGGAGGTGGCGGTGGACGGTATCCTGTCTGGTGGTCGTCGTGGGAGAGGGCGGCGTGGTCCGTGGCACTCTGTCCATGGTCGGCCGGCGAGGATGGCTTTGGGCGGCGCTTCACTGGCGCAACGACAAAGGGGGATGCGCGTCTGGTGCTGCTAGAGGCTGGGGGAGACAGGGGGAGTGCAATGAGGGAAAGTGGTCGAGTGATCACTGCTCCAAATAGTGAAGTTAGGCAGTAAATGATCTGTGTCTGCCAGGTGTTCGACTAAATGGGCGAAAGAAATTAAATTTGAAATTCTTAAATGAAATTTGGTGAGTGTTTGGATCTTATGCTTGGGTGTCTATGGTTGCTTGGAAAAATCAAGTGGAATTGATTTGGATGGTTTTTGCAAAATGGTGATCTTACCATATGAACTTGATTCAATTTTGAATTGTCCTTTAAATAGATTTTAAAATAGTTTCTATGAGTTTGTAAAGTGGGATTGGGTTCACTTTTAGTTGGTCTAGCAAGGGGTGAAAAGAAGTGGAAATGTTTCTATTAGAATTTCTTTTCTAGGAACACTCAATGTGGCCTAGTGGTTAACTTTGGTCAAAATGACCATTTGCTTATTTAATTCATATTTGATTTCTTTTTCTTTTGATTTAGTTTGTAATTGGCCTAGATGATGTAGCATTCATCTTTAAACCATTTCTTATCATTTATAGCAATCAAACATGGCAAATTCACTCAATCAAACACTAATGCAATTCACACATACACTCCTATTCAATTTAGTAATAAAAGTTTTTATCAACCCTAAATTTGGGTGATTAGAACTTGATAATCTTGATTATTATTTTTGGGGTGTTACAACCAGCTAACTGGCAGCCATCTTATATGTAAAATAATTCCAATTCATCATTAGCCAGGAACAATCAATGATGTGCCTCGTACATCTCTTTCCGGAATAACAGGAATTGTCGATGTCCTGGACCGATGCGTACATGTGCCAGTATCATAGCCACTTTGGAACAAACACTACAAGTTATTTGCATGCTGAAACTAAGACATATTAAGTTAGAGCAGCAAAGCAGGCGAAAAAACACCATGTTCGTTGTCAAAGAATTTCAAAATTGGCATTGTCCTAATATAACAAATCAAGCCATCAACATGTGTGTCTCATGCAGACTAACTGAACTAGTGTGGCAATGAATGTAGGGAATCAAGCAACTCAACTCTTTCCCTCATAAACTAATCATATCACTACATAACAAACATATAGAAATATAACAAAAAGAGGTGCATCAGATTCCTTCAGCTGCTTAGAACTGGTAGGGACAACAAAGCATTAACCTAAAATAGTGTTTAAAAATGGTTTATAGTATGAACTAGCCAAAAAAGTGACCTCCAACCACAGGTGGCATTGCTTTAATCATCAGGGAAGTATGATAGTACCTTGGAAAAACAAGCAATAAATCAAGTGTCTTAAATAGACTACCAGAATCATTTCAGACAAACAAGATATCAACCATTCCTTTTTAGTAGCCGGATCATTCAAATATTTTGATTGTCAGGCTAGTAAATACAAAAAGAAGAGAAATAAAGAGATGGGTCATTTGCTACCAAAACAATAGTTGGATGCATCCAAAAAGTAGCACAAACTTTCTTTGTAATGCCTACAGCTATTGTATTTCCAACTACTGATAGTACATTGTACATATAACCAGGCAAGAAAATCCAGTAGACAAACAAGAAAATGATACATTGTGCACCTCGCAAGGTCAATGAAGTATTTAAACAATGTATGTCTGGGAACCACGTTAGAATATAGCATTGATGCAATCACAAATCAACTATAAATTCACAAGAACCATAACCAATTGAACCATATGGTGGCTAATATTAAACGGGCAAGATCATATGATCATTTATAGATGAAAATCTCTTGTTTATTATTAATCAAACATTGTATTTCTCATAGAAATTGCCATCCCTAGTTTGGGACTGATGGGGCTCAAACCTGCAGCTTCCTCCTTGACAGGGCGGTGCTCCGACCATTTAAGTTAAGAAAATCATTACATTGCTTTAATCATGAGCAAACTAAAGAATCAAATTGGCAATAGACTCTATATGTGCATCATGTAGAGTAGCTATCGAGGTAATGAATTAAGAAATCAAACATCAGGTGCACGATAGACTTCTAGATCATATTAACATGGTTATAGTACATATATATAGTAACTGGGGATCATATTAGATGATAATAGCTATGATAATCTCACTATGAGTAGTCTAGATAGAACTCCCTCCGTTTCAAAATATAAGATGTTATGGCTTTTGTGAAACGAATGTATCTAGAAACCCTTTAGTGTCGGTAGAGTAACTTGGACTAGTATTGTATGCATTTTTACTAGTCCAAGTTACTCCCCACCAAGACCACGTAATTTATACTAGTCTCGTACATATAACACTAGACTATGTTACTACCTCCAGAGTGCATATAAGCTCAAACATGGTGGTGATCTCTAATATTATAATAGAATATAGATTAGCATAAAAGTGGATATACTTCAATCACCACCACCTAATCATGGTCTAGTTAAAGTATATATAGATAGAAGATCATCAATCAAATATAGAAAAAAAAGATCTCCACCATGATTGAGTGAGCAAATTGAATTATAAATCAAGGTATTTATGTTTGGTCTTTGTGTAGTACCGTTAAAATGTCATCTTATTCTAATCATTGTCCAACTCATGTGGTGCTAACACTAGACAATGTGACTACCTCTAGAGTGCATAAAACTCTTAATTATAGCAGAAAAATACAATAATAGACTATAAATTAGCATAAAAGTGGATAAATACAATAATAGACCACCACATAATCATAGTCTAGTTGACGCATATGTAGATAGATAGATAGATAGATAGATAGATAGATAGATAGATAGATAGATAGATAGATAGATAGATAGATAGATAGATAGATAGATAGATAGATAGATAGATGGATGGATGGATGGATAGATAGATAGATAGATAGATAGATATGATGATGAGTGAAATATAGCAAAGAATAGATCATCGCAATGATTGTGTGAGAAAAATGAATTATAAGTCGAGAGATTTACAATTGGTCTTTGTTACATAGCAGAAAAATATAGCATAAAAGTGGATATACTTAAATCATCACCACATATAAATAGATCGACAGATAGATAGATAGATAGATAGATAGATAGATAGATAGATAGATAGATAGATAGATAGATAGATAGATAGATAGATAGATAGATAGATAAATAGATAGATAGATGAACACAAGTCAAATATAGAAAGAATAGATCATCACCAAAATCAAGTGAGCATATTGAATTATAAATTGAGGTATTTACGTGTGTTTTTGTCCAGTCTTGTTTAAGGTCAACCTTGTTCTAATCGTTAGCCGAATCATGTGGTACCTCGTACAAACAAGCATCTGACACTAAGCACATGTCAGTAAAAATAAGAGACTTACTATTTCTTTTTGTGCAGTCCCGTTGGAGGACATCCTGTTGTCAGTTTATTCTTTGAAGACATCTACTTTATTGTTGCTTCTCTAAATATAAGTTCAGGCCACTCATTCACCTAAAACAGGTTTGCATTCAGCAATACAAAGCAACAGGTACTTATAAGATTGTAGGGGCGATTCACTCTACGATTCTCTATGTTCCCTGTGAGAGGAAATAATATCAGAGTGGTTGTTGCTATTTACAAATAACTAGATAGACATTATAGTATAATCACTTGTGAACACGTAGAGAAGGGAATGACAGAATATAAACAAACATTTAAATGACATAAAGATTGCCATGGCGACAAAATAGAATGCAGTTATAGTCACTCCTTAGCACGAACAAGAGAGACATTACAATGATTTAACTTGTGAAATAGGATTGCAAACAAATATGAGAAGTGCCATAAAAAGTGTCACCATCTACAGAGCAGGCAGTTACTGTACTAACATTTGGACGAACAAGATAGATATTACAATGGTATATCTCGTGAACTTATAGAGCAAGGAATTCTAACCCATATGTGAAGTGAATTAAAATGCCATGAACTACATAATATAAGGTAGATACTGCTGCTACATAAATTATAATTGAGAAACTTGAATTTATAGAGCAGGACATGCAGATAACCATGTTAAGTGCCTTAAAACATGCCATATAATACTACATCCAATCCAAAGTAAATAAGGCGTATAATTTTTTCACAAGTTAATCAACGCAAAATTGGACCAAGTTTGTAGAACATACCAGGAACATCTACCATGCCAAACAAACATCATTCGATACATCGGGGCATATATTTTCATAGACACAAATGCCACAAATTAACCCTTAATATATTTTTCTATGAGCTTGGTAAAAGTCATCATTATTAGACTTTAAAAAAGTATAGGCCTTCTTTTATGAAATGGATGTACTCCCTCCGTTTCAAAAAGTATAAGTCATCATCTAGACCACTTTTAGTGTGTAGGTTCATGTAGGTTTGGAGTAAACCTACTCACTAAATGGTGTCTAAATACCCTCCTATCAAAAAGCTAAAAACATCTTATATTTTGAAACGGAGGGAGTAGTACACAATAGGAGGCAACTACTGTTGGAGCTTAATTAAAACAAATAATAATGGCATAACTTACAGAGCGAATGCAAAACCAACAAGTTCAATGACATAAAATTTGCGATGAATTACATAAGAGAAGGCAGTTACTGTGTTTGCTTAGAACAACCAAATTGAAATTAAAGTAGCATAAATTCTGAACTTGTAGAGCAGGAAATTTTAACCTACATGTTCAGTGGCTTAAAACTACCAATGAACTCCAAAATTACATGCAGTCAGTATTGTAGCAACAGACAAAGCAAGTGCACATTATGATGACATAACTTGTGAACTTTTTGAACAGGTAGGTAGTTTCAGATGTTCCGTGAATTAACATTTTCCATGAACTGCATAATACCAATGAACTCTAATGATGTCTGTTTTTTAGTACCAAAAGTGTTTATGTATATTAAGAGTAATTGTTGGTCAAAGAAAAAAGACGCATAACAAGGACACCTTATACCTCGAAACAGAAGGAGTAGTTTAACGCATGGATTTAACATAAACTACACTGAATTTATCAAGGGAGAGTGGGATATCAATTAACCTAGTATTGAGGTAGGAATTTACCACCAATACAGAAATGCAGTTCACTGTAGTAGGCTCATACCTGCTATATTGAAACAAACAAACAAACAAACAAGCAGATCTGGTTTACCTAGGCCACATCGTCGTTTACGTATAAACGGCATCTTTGCAGGTGACGTCAAGGACGCCGAGGGTGCCAGGTAGTGGTGAGTTGGGCTGGAGTAGATAGATCTCGGCGGCGTCTGTGAAGCAGATATGTGGAGGTTGTTGATGGGTCTGGCTTGCTTGACAAGATGGCCGGTGAAGGAGATCCGATGTAGTGCACGACGTCGTCGGTGAAGCAGATCTGTTAAGACCTATTATGGATTTGAGGCGCTGCACAAGAGCGTCGGTGAAGCATATCTGGTGTAGAGGACTGTTGAGTCCCTGAAGCAGATCTAATGCAGCGCACACCAGCGTAGGTGAAGCAGGTCAGGTGCTGTGGACTAGGGAGTCGGTAAAACTAACACGGTTGTATGGAAGAGGGTCTCAGCGAACTAGGTTCGGTAAGGTGGACGTCGGCTGATCCCGTAGACTGGTCAGGAGTATATGGTATCGAGGTATGGCGTGTAGGCCGGCGAAGTGCGGTGGTGCATGAGCCAGAGGTGGGATAGGGGGTTTGGGGTGGCGTGTCGGCCGGTGAAGTGCGGCGGTGATATTCTGGTGCGGTGGTGCAGGAGCTAGAGGTGAGATAGGGGGTTGGGTGGCGTGTAGGCAGGCGAAGTGCGGCGGAGATGATTACGGTGCGGTGGTGTAGGTGCTGGAGGTGAGAGGGGGTTGGGTGGCATGTAGGCTGGCGAAGCACTGCGGGGATGGGCTGGTGCGGTGGTGCAGGAGTCGGAGGTGAGAAAGGGGTTAGGGTTTTTCGGAGTGCTATGGGGGAAATGGCGTCGGTGCAGGTGGACTACCTAGCTTCAGAGTTGTGGGGACCCCTGGCCCCCCGGGGGAAAGGGGATTACGAACCATACCCACGCCCCAACATTAGTGGATAGGCCATTGTCAAGGGTAGAAAAGGAATTTCATACGGCTATAGCTTGGGGCGTGTGACCACTCGAAATATTTCGGTGGAGGTGAGGCGGAGAATTTGCCGCTCTGGGATTTTGAATTTGGCTATACATTTCAAAACATATAGAATAATAATATCATATCATATCCTATGAGTATCTATAGTCCAATGACTAGAAATAATAGTTTACTATAATGTCCTAGCCTTTCTAGGTACGGAATATTTCCGGAGCCATTTCTGCAAAAATAAGGTCTCTACCTTCGGCTCAATTACGTACACACATGAAGGTACGTAGTAACATGCACTAGAGTAGTATGTTTTCCACTATGACCAGCCTAATAGCATCTCTAGTGGCTAGTGTATTCGGTAGTCTAAGCCAAATATAGACCACCATGGACCAAAAAAATGCCTCCAGTGGCTTGTGTATCCGGTGGTCTAAAATTTAGACATCCTCCAAAGAGGCTACTTGTTGTCCATATTTGGACAATCGAGCCACCATGTCTAAAGTAAAGGTTGTCGCTCACGAGCTCGCTCCCACGCCAGATCAGAGCATTTGTTATACTGATTTGCTATGTATATTGACTATTTGTGTGCAGATGGACATATAGACTATCAAATTTAGACTACCCACTAAAAAACTAAAGTCGTGTAAAAAGGAATCTTTTTACACCATTATCTATAAAGTGAAGCTGTAGACTACCAAATTTAGAAAAGCCACTAGAGATTCTCTAAGAGACTACCAAATTTAGACAAGCCACTAGAGATCAAGGCAAAAAATACTAGCGTGCTATTTAATTTAGCGTGGCTTTTCTCCAGACGATATGAAAGTTATAGTGTGCTAATAACGCGCTATTTTACAAAATATCTTTTTGTAAAAATTAAAAAATATAACAGGTATATCATGAATATAAACGATTTCAGCATGTAATGAATTGTCTAGAGTGATACTTGTACATGCATAATCGATTCCGGCACTATCTAAGTTGGAGGATAACCGGCAGGGCTGAATCTAGGTACACCGCCAGGTGCTACAGGAGGAGGCGGCAGCTTGACACGATCACTTAAGTTTAACAATCAAATTTTTATTCTATGTTTGCTTACTCGACACATTCATCATATGTTATCTTACTCCACACCTGCCAACAAAACAATAACGTCCTATGCTTGAACTAGCGCTAATGCTATGATGTTTTAGCGCGATATAGCATGCTATTTAAAAAATAGCACCATAGCGAATAAAATCTTTAAAAAATATCGTGGACTCTCCAAATACGCTATATCATGCTACATAGCGTGAAATAGCGCACTATTTTTTTCCATACTAGATATGCTCTAAGACTGGTCTGAGTGGTAAGTAACTTGGAGTAGTAATATGCATACATGATGCTAAAGACTATCAAAAGTACTCCCTTCGTCCAGAAATAACTAGGTTGGTTTTGTCTAGATTCGAATATATTTAGCCGCATTTTAGTGTATAGATACATTCAAATCTAGACAAACCCAAGTAAGTTATTTATGGACGGAGGGAGTAATATTTTTTAAATGCTAAAATGGAAAATAAGATCCAACTGTTGGCAATGTTGGGATTCAAGAGTCTTGATCCAACGCTAGAAATGTGTACGAATAACTTTGAATATTAACCGTTGGATCAAGACTCGCGAATCCCAACATTTCTAGCCGTTGGATCTTCTTTTCCATTCTAGCATCTAGAAGATTTTATTGATAGTCTTCATCATAATGAATGGTATGCACAAAACTCAAAACACACTTCTCCATCATTCTAGAATCTTCTCCCTCATTTCTCTAGACCATGTTACCAGAATTTTCAAGTTTTAGATAGCTAATAATCGTTGACTTCTAAATGATATACAAAGTACAAGAACCAAATATACACCCATAATTTATAGATGTTTATCAAATTTATATTTTTTTATGCTTTACCTATTAAAATTTTATATAGTGGTGATATGTCAGACGTCTATTATCTGAGTCTCACGTGTTTATCAAAAGGGACGTGCCACACGCGTATATCCTGTATGAAATGTGATTTAACTAATTTTTTTTTGAAACTTTTGTACTGTAGGGGAGCCCCCCACAGCCCTTTATTTAAATTGAAATCAGAAACACCAGTTCAGAGAATATTTACATACAAGAGGCATGGAAAGAGGAAAATGAAAAAGGCTATTTGCAATGCTATTATGGTAAGTTGTCAAGCCATGATGACACCAAAGCCTTAGCATCTCCTTTCAACCTATGCTTCAGCAAGGTCAAATCATAGAAAAATCCAGATCTCCATCCTCTGAAAGAGGGTCTCTCATGTCTAAAAACCATCGCATTCCTTTGTTTCCAAATATTCCAACATGCTAAAATGGTTACTTCTGTAAAGCATGGGCCAATGAAAGTTTGTTTAGACATTTTAAAAGCCTTAGGGAAGCTGGAGTCCCTCCATTCTATCTGCAAATAATTCCACACACGGGTGCTAAACAAGCACTGGAAAAAAGATGTTTCTAGTCTTCTTGTATTTGCCCACTACACAAAACACAATCATTATCCTCTATAACCTTCCAATGTCGTCTGATCAACATGTCTTTTGTGTTTAATCTATCATGCAGGAGTAACCAGGCAAAAAACCTATGCTTTGACATACGTTTGCTTTTCCAAATCTGAGCCGAGACAATATCATTGTTCTCCTCATTGAAATTTCTTTCATAATGCGCCTTAGCCATGAATCTGTTATTATTGGACTAGCAAATCCATTTTGTCGTCAAGAGTTGACAGGTTGGTGTCAGAAAGTAGGTTCTGAAGCTGTTCATATTCCAGAAAAGCCTTAGCAGACAGAGGCAGTATGACTGCTTCATGGAGATTGCTTAAAGAGAATATATCATGAATAGAGGCCAACTTATCTATGGCATAGGAATATAGCCTTGGGAATTTATCAGACAACATAGCATCAACCCAGTAATCATTCCAAAACAGAACTGAAAATCCAGTACCCACTTGGCATTTAGTTACAGCTCTCCACTCATCAGCAAGGTTGATAATGCTCTTCCACCAGAAGGACCCACACCTGGTCACAACATGTGGGAAAACCTCATGATAATATGTATTCCTAACATGTTTGACCCATGGCAAGTTTGCATTGTTCTAAAATTTGTCAAGGTGTTTCAACAATAAAGCTATGTTTTGCTTTTAAAGATCCAGAACACCAAGGCCTCCTTTTTTCTTTGGCTTGCAGATCATTTCCAATGAAGCAAGGGAATTTACTTTCTCATCATGCTTGTATTTTCTCCAAAGACACCTCCTTCTCCCCTTATCAATAATCTCTATCACTCCCAAAGGAATTGAAAGAGTGCACATATAATAAGTTGGTAAGGATGAAAGGACAGAGTTGACTAAAACCAGTCTATCACCATATGAAAGAAAAGAAGCTGTTGCAGACAATCTTGTCTCAAGCCTATCAATTAGAGGTGAAAAATCCTTAATCTGAGGTTTAGTGGTACCCATTGGCAATTCTAAATAGGTGAAGGGCATAGCTCCAACTTGACAATCAAACACTGAAGCCAGATGAGTTGTCTCTTCCTTAGAAAGATTAATTGGGATGAGAGAAAATTTATTGTAATTTACTTTTAACCTAGTAAAACTAGCATATTGATTCAATAGCTCTTTGAACAGAAGTAATTGATCCTCATCAGCAGGTAGAATAATGATAGTATCATCTGTATACTGAACAATAGGGAAAGAACCTTCTTTGAGAATTGGTAACTGTAGTCTCTATTGATTCAGAGCCAGATTCACAAAACTCTGTAGTAGATCTCCACCTAGCACATATAGAAGTGGTGACAGAGGATCCCCTTGTCGGACCCCTCTTCTACAAGCAAACTTGTTTACTGGCACACCATTTAGAAGCATAGAGGAGGAACTAGAGCAAAGAATCTCCTCAACCATTCTTACAAAATTTTGTGGGAACCCTTTATACCTCAGAATTTGTAGGATGGCATTGTGCTCAATAGTGTCAAAAGCCTTTTCAAAATCAATTTTAATGACCATAGATTTCCTTTTAGATTGCTTACACTGATGCAGATATTCAAAATACCAAGCTAAGCAATCCTAAATAGTTCTTGCCTTAATAAACCCATACTGGTTATCATGAATGCATCTAGTAATCTCTGCCTGCAGTTTATTTGCATAAATCTTTGTAATGAATTTGAGGCAGGTATTTGTCAAAGAAATGGGCCTGAAATCATTAACAGATTCAGGAGAATGTTTCTTTGGGACCAGAGTTATAAAGGAGCCATTTATGCTTTCTAGAGAGGTAATTCCATTATGAAAATCCTTAGCCATACTAATAAATCTTCCTTCATAATGTGCCAACATTTTTTAACAAAATATCCATTAAAGTCATCAGGGCCGGGTGCTTTGTCAACTTTTAGATCTTTGAAAATACCATCTATTTCCTCTAGTGTGATGGGATTAGATAGACTGTCGAGAGAATCCACCTCATAGAGCATGGTGTTTAGCCCAACAATATCAGTAGTTGGATAAGTAACCCCCATCCTACTTCTATAGCATTTCCAAAAAGTGTTGCCTTCTGATTATGTTCAGTCATTCTCAATCCATCCTCATCCTATATTTTAGTGATGTATTATGCCTGTATCTTTCAATAGCTTTTGCATGAAAAAAAAGTGTTTTCTCCACTTAACTGAACCCATCTAATGGTACATCTCTGTTTCCAATAGTCAGATTGCCTGTCCATTAATTTCATAACATGACACTTGACAATATTTCTGAAATTAAATTCTAGGAATGAAAGTGGCCTTTGATCCTCTATTTGATCCAATTTGAAGATTACAAAATTGGATTTATCAATGAGAGATTTAAGATGAGATATGTTTTCCCCCACTTCTTCAACTCATATCTCAACTTCTTGAATTTAGCTTCCAGAATGGATGTGCTAGAATTTCCTCTGGTTGGTTGATTCCATAATCTTTCAACTAACTCATAAAACCCAGGTTGATGCACCCAGAAATTTTCAAATCTGATAATGTGAGCTTTGGGAATATTTGTGGAGATTTGCACCACACAAGGTACATTGTCTGATGTTGTCTTGGCTAATGGCAATACCATAGTATTTGGGTATTTCAAAGTCCACTCACATGAGGTAAAGAACCAATCTAACTGAACCAGTAAAGGCTGACTCTGCATGTTGGACCAGGTATAATTTCTTCCTTTCAAGGGTAATTCAATTAACCCAAAATGACTGATGATACATTGCAAATGTATCTATAATTTTTGATGTTCCATGCTTGGTTTTATCCACTTTCTTGTGTTTTGTCCACATTTTGGAGTAATTTTCATATGATTTCTTGGACTAACCTATCAACCAGAGCCACAGTGCCAGCTGCCTGTTTTCTGCTGTTTTTGGTTCCAGGAAAGTCAGAAAATGAATATTCTCGGAATTGGACGGGACAAAAGCCAAAGTGCCTATTTTTCCAGAAGACTCCAGGAGCCAGAATACAAGACGGAGGAGGGCCAGGGGATGGCCACACCCCCTGTGCGCTGGCCGCGCCAGGGCATGGTGTGGTGGCCCTAGGCACCCCCTCGGTCTCCCTCTTCGCCTATAAGAAGCCTTCTGACCTAAAAACTCCGGGGGGGTTCGACATTTTTCTAGAAAAAGTTCCACAGTGCTGCCACCACCGAAGGGGAGATTCGGGGGACAGAAAGTCTCTATTCCAGCACCCTGCCGGGACGGGGAAGTGCCCCCGGAGCCATCTCCATCGATCTCCACCATCATCTCCATCGACCATCCATGTTTCCCCCATCTATGAGTGAGTAATCCCCCGCTGTAGGCTATGGGGATGGTAGGGATTGGATGAGATCGTTCATGTAATGGCATCAGATTGTTAGGGCATGGTGCCTAGTATCTTTTATTAGTGCTTTATGACTTTGTTGCGACTTGTTGTGCTTAATGCTTGTCACTAGGGCCCGAGTGCCATGATTTTAGATCTGAACTTGTTATTGATTCATTATGATAGTATTGTTTATGGTCTTATCTACAAGTTGTATACACACATTGTTGTCCGGAACCTATGGCCCTGAAGTGACAGAAATTGGGATAACCGGAAGGGAATTGCTTTGATGTGAGGATCACATGTGTTCACGGAGTGTTAATGCTTTTCTCCGGTGCTCTATTAAAAAGGAGCACCTTAATTGCCAGTAGTTCCCTAGAGGCCCCGCTGCAAACGGGCTGGCAGGACAAAAGATGTTGTGCAAGTTCTCATTGCGAGCACGTATGACTATATATGGAACACATGCCTAGGATTATCTAGTACTTGGATGCTTTATATTATTTATCTGCAATTGCCCTATGTTCTGATTGCTATGTGAATTGTCTTGTCCATGCAACGCCCGTCCATCCATCCCTATGCCTACCGCACTCGAATCCCACTGTTTACTGCTATTGTTACTATTGTCTTTGCTTTACTACTGATGCTACTTTACTATTCCTACTACAAAACTGTTGCTACTGATAAACTGCTGTGAGCAAGATTGTTTCCCGGTGCAGCTGAATTGACAACTCAGTTGTTAAGGCTTATAAATATTCTTTGGCTCCCCTTGTGTCGAATCAATAAATTGGGTTTCACTTCCCTCGAAAATACTGCGATACAACCCCTATACTTGTGGGTCATCAACTGATAATATCATTAAAAGTAAAAATGTCATTCAAGTCTGCCCCTGGTCTATTTTTGTTATCTTGAGACCTCATAAAATTGAAATCTCCCAATAAAATCCAGAGTTCATGGGAAGGGATTTGAGTGTTCTATAACCAAGAAACAAAATTATCTCTCTCCACACCTTGACAAGGACCATAAACTGCTACCATCTTCCAACTTTCCCTATTGTGCAAAGAGGTGAAATTGACAATAATACCAGATCTATGAATCTCAATTACAGTACCAGAGAAGACAGAACTGTTCTAGAGAACAATGATACCCCAGAAGCCCCCACAGACGAAGAAAAAGCATATTTATCAAATCTTTTAGGGAAGAATCCCCTTATGAAAGAGTGGTCAAACTGTTCACATTTGGTTTCTTGCAAACAAATGACTGCAGCTCTACTCTATTCAATTTTGTTATATACTGCAATTTGCTTATTTTTATCATTTAAACCTCTAACATTCCAGTCAAGGATCAGCTAGTCCCAGCTATTAATATTTGTGCTAGCCATTGGAACCACCAACAACCATAATGATTACATCTCCTATTTTAAATAAGCAGATGGAATCAAGAACTAGTGACTTAACAATGCCACTGAGAAACCACACATCAAAATACTTAGGGAGTTCATCACACAGAGTATAGCAAGGTGCAAACACAATATCATAAGATTGCAGATAAAATAAAGGGCCCAGAACAAGGCCATAAAAAGGACAAAGCCCACTAATCATCAGAAGATTCAGTATCCTTGCTGGGCTTAGGAGAAGCCATAAGAATCTCCTGAGTCATATCTTCATCAGGGATTTCAAGGATTCTTCTAGCCTGCTACAGAATCTCCACAAGGGTAGTGCTAGTTGTCTGATCTTCCCTATCTTCCTGCAAGAAAGGTTTTGCTGACTTGGCTTTTTTCCTTGGTTGGCGCTGGTTAACACATGGGAGTAACTTATATCCATTGTTCCTGGTGGTACTTCTAGTTGCACGCCTCTCTGATGTGTTAACAACCACAACCTATTTTGTCTTTCTTCCCCTCTTTTTTGGAGTGACAGATGGCAGCATGACATTCTCACATGGGGAAAGGTTGAGACTCACAGAATTGTCAGGAGAGCTTTCCATGTAGACATCATCCATCCCATTAGTCAGAAGCAGTGGAGAAGGGGGTAACCAGTATGATTTCATTGCAGCTAAATATTGTAAATTACGTGGCAGGCATTCCACAGATGAAAAGTGTAGAGAAAATAAGTTTTCATTACCAGGACCATTCCATCCCATGGCCATGTCAGGGAGAAGCACAGTAAAGATTTGCAGGTTATTGTTACAACCTAGTTATCAGCAGGAACAATGGCCAAGAGATTTTCTTGCTGCACTTGCTCTATCACAGGTTCCCCAACGATAGGTCCTTCAGCTATTTGAGTTGCACCCCCACCTTGTACAAAGTGGATAGAGGACCCAGAAGCTCTTGAGATAGAAAAGGTGATGGATGATTGATTATGTGCTGGCTGAATATCCTGAATCACATTCTCAGCAGCATGCTCCTGCTCCCAAGCATCCCATCCAGGCACTTCAGGTTGAATGTTGTCAGGAATCCAATGATTATCCTCATCATCAGCCTCATGATCCCCTGGAAACTGTCCAGGCAGAGGGTGTGGAATCCCATTTTGTGGCTCAGGGGATTCATCTCTAGGCAAAACATCCTCTTGCTCACTCAGAAGAATGAAACAGGGGACAGTCCAAGACACTAAAGTGCCACCATAGCGCTGAGGCTCTTTAACAATGATTGATTTGGGGATGTCCCTAGCTCCAGTATAACTAAATTTAATCAAAGTTTTTGTTGGAGAAGGGTCCTCTCTATACCAGTCTCTCATCTTCCCAAACTTAGCTACAGTTTCCCTAAGAAAATCTTCATTACGATAATCCATAGGGAGGTTCAGTAGCATTATCCACCGAGTAACCGTATAGATTGTAGCTCTAAAGTTTGGTCCAGCATCATGTCGAGTAAAATTTAACACACGACCATTACCCAGGTTGAACTTAGGCTGTGAAACTAGAAGATCACGCCTAACTGAATCCGCCATCCGAAATAGGCCAATGCCAATAGCACTTTCAGCAAAAGATAGTACCTCAAGGTGCAGATCATCATGGACATGATGGGCAATCTGATCAAGAACCTGGTCAATCTCATCTCCCTCTTGTCTTGGCAGCACCACCACCATGGCCCAGTTCTCATGATACTTTGGAAGAGTAATCGAGGAGGTGACATAAATCCTAGCAGGTCTCTCATCATCACCCCAAGGCTGAAGAACTTGCATCCCCGTCGGAGTGAACCGATTGGGATCGACAGGGAAGTTCGCCATTGCTAGGTTAGGATTTCTCAGCGGAGAGGTTGAGATATGCGAAGAGCAGGGCGGTTAAACGCAAATGGCAAAGCCCTAGATAAATCTGACTTAACCCACGGTGCAGAGTCCTTGACCGGTTGAGTAGGGTGGTGGGCCGATTGATTTGACGCTTTGGCGATCCAATGAAAAGACGAATTTGCCCCTGGATTACCTGGACAAAACCTTTTAACGTGTCCACTTCGGTAGCATGCAACACAATGTACATCATTAGGACATTTAACAGTTACGTGATCAAAACTTAGGCACTTGGAGCATAGCAAAACTTTAAAAGCCATGTCATCAACCATTTGCATAAAAACTTTGTCTAAATCTTCTAAATAAGGGCTAGAAGAGTGCAAAGAAAATTTGCCATGCAGATCAACAACATCAGAGGATTTTTCCTTCAAAGAGTACAATCTGACTATAGATGTACCATTTCCCTTCAAGATAAAATCCCCCACAGCTAAATCAGGTAAAGATGTGTTGTCAGCAACCTAACCATCAGCAACAGCTAGACTTTTATCAAAAAACCTCTGTGGTAATATCTATTGTGTGAGCGGATTCAGAGGGCCTAACACTTGCATGTTGCCTAGCAACAGTAATCCATTGTGCATTCTTCTCTTTGAAACACCTTTTTGCTTCAAGGTGCCAATTTGGTCCACCACGTCCCCAAAGGTGGAAAAAACATTTGAATTGAAAACATTCAAAAAATCTCAGACCTAAAATAAAGAAACCCACTCTTTTAGAAGAGACTGTAAATGAGAAAACTCTGTCCCTTAGTAGTGACACATTCAGCTCACCACAAAACCCCCCAATTGCCACTTCAAGTGCTAAGCCCATGATGGCTCAATGCACGGCGCCCAGAAAAATGCTTGATGGCGGTGTTGATGTAGACCTCGTTGGGAACCCCAAGTGGAAGGTATGATGAGCACAGCAGCAAGTTTCCCTCAGTTATGAAACCAAGGTTTAATCGAACCAGTAGGAGCAAGGAAACACCCCAAAGGTGTTACTAGCTGAGCTTTGGCAGGGCGCACTACCGGTGCTAGTAGCAACGTGGAGACCTGCACAACACAACCACAAAACTTTGTCCCCAACTTGCGATGAGGTTGTCAATCTCACCGTGTTTTGCGGAAAACAAAGGATTAAACGTATCAAATGGAAAGAAGTAAAAGTTTGCAGAAAGTAAACACAAATCAGAAACAGTTTATAGATTGTATGTAAAGAAAAAGGACCGGGATCCATAGTTCACTAGAGGTGGCTTTCCTTAAGATAGATAACATGCTGGGTGAACAAATTACAGCGGGGCAATTGACAAACACCGAGAAAGCAATACATGCATATACTAATCATCTTGACTCCTTTGAGACTTGATTGGGCATTACAACATAATACATAGACCGCCATCCAACTGCATCTATGACTAATAATCCACCTTCAGATTATCATCCGAACCCCCTCTAGTATTAAGTTGCAAGCAACATATTATTGCTTTACGAACTGCATGTAAAGTAAACAATACGATTGTTCTATGAACAAAGGATTGTTGTTTTCTCCCTAGTAGCAACAGCACATCTAGTACCTTAGAGATTTCTGTCACTTCCCAAGATTACCAGAGGCGTGAACCCACTATCGAGCATAAATGCTAACTCTTGGAGTTGCTAGCATCTACTTGGCCAAGATAGCTACTAACAATGGAAAGCATGCAAGATCACAAATAACAAAGACATGATAGAATCAATAATCAATCTGAAATAGCATCTCAATATCCATCGGATCCCCGCAAACACAACATGCAGAATTACAAATAGATGATCTTGATCATGAACGGAGCTCACAAGATCTAAACATGAAATCACAAAGGAGGAGAACCAGCCATCTAGCTACTACATGGATCCGTAGTCCAAGGATGAACGACTCACGCATCACACCGAAGGCTTGCATGATGATGAATAAGGCCTCCAGGGTGAATTCCCCTCTCCGGCAGGGTGCCGGGAAGAGCTTCAAATCCCTCCGATCTAGGGATGGAGATGACGGAGGCTACAGACTCTTTCATGGATTTTTGATCGGGTACTTAGGGTTTACGTCCCGAGGGCAATATATAGTCGGAAGGGGAGGCCGAGGGGGTGCCGGGAGCGGCCACACCACCCCCTGGCGCGGGCCAGGCCTGGCCGCGTGGCCAGGTGGTGTGGTGGCCCCCTGGCCCCTCTCCGTCTCGTATTCTGGCACTTGATGACATCCGGAAAAATAGGCACTTTGGCTTTTGTCCCGTCCAATTCCGAGAATATTCATTTTCTGACTTTCCTGGAACCAAAAACAGCAGAAAACAGGCAGCTGGCACTATGGCTCTTGTTAATAGGTTAGTCCAAAAAATCATAAGAAAAGTACTCCAAAGTTGGAACAAAACACAAGAAAGTGGGTAAAACTAAGCATGGAACATCAAAAATTATAGATACATTTGCAATGTATCAACATCCCCAAGCTTAACTCCTGCTCGTCCTTGAGTAGGTAAGTGATAAAAAGAAAGAATAATTTTTGAGGTGACATGCACCATCAAAGACTTGATCAAAGTATTTGTAAAACATTCAAAGCTGGGATCATAGTACTTCAATCATAACATGAAAGACAAAGTTCTAGCAATAAGCAAAGAAACTATGATGCAACATGAAAAGGTACAAACAAAAGATTCATGAATAACAATGCTTTGCAAGACGTTTGTTTGTTTCACATAAAGAAAACATAGCATAAAAGTATTCAGCTTGTCCCTCGTAGAGTAGCAAATATAAATGCATAGGACACCTTCAAAGTTCATAAGAGTGACTAGATACAATAGTTTAAACAAGCAATATCAAAGTATGCATCGATCAACTAGTCTTGGGACAATGCACATAGAACTAAGAATGGCCACTATGCTCTCAAAGTAAGTGCATAAAGATAGAAGGTGGAGACTCAATATAATGGTGGAAGAAAGGCCTTTATAGAAGGAACTAGGGATTCAAGTTTCATAAAGAGCTTCCAAAAATTATGGTACTTATAGCTTTCAGCTCTCATTGCCCCTATCATAAGCATCTTGAAGTGATTAAGGTTAAAGTGAACAAACTATGGTGTACATGCTTGACGAAGTATAAGTTAGGAATCTCATGTCCCTTGTATATGAGGGCCGCTCCTCATGCTACTCAAGTTTAGTCACCGGTAAGTTATTGTCATTGTAAGTACATGTGTATCATAGAGAACCGCCAACGGGGTACCCCTTGCCCGATGATACGGAAGAATCCCCATATCAAAATGACAAGGCAAGCAGACAACAAGCATCTCAGCATTCTTCTTATTTACCATGGGAATATGGTGCTTTTTTCTCTCTTTCCTCTTTTCATAGTATCTCTTTTTTCTCTTTTCTATTTTTTTCTCAATATAGAACTCTTTTTTATAAGAAGAATGCTTCATAGACAACTCATTATGGTTACGCTGAAGGTTTCCACCATGTCAGCATGGATTAGACCAATGGCCCAGGCATTTCTCTAACACATATACATAACTCCATGGACTTACAAGCTCCCCTTTCATTTCACACCGATGACATCCATATACAAGCATGATATCAACTAGGTACAAGTACCAAGTGCAATGTTGAAAGCGTTCCCCATGAAAGCATGGTTCTTCTAATTCCCAACAAATAAGTGCAAGCATATACAACATAGACGACACAATGGTTCAAGTTTATTAGAGGTAATAAAGTAAAGTGTGCCGTCAAGTTCGTGAGAGCTTTAATAACTAGTTTTCTCATAACAAGTTTAATTTGGAAGGTAAACAAAAGCATGAATATACTTGGAATAGCATAAGCTAGTAGGTAGGTATGGTGGACTCTTTGGAATAACTTGGTTTAGGTAGTTGGATGCATGAGTGGAACTCATACTTTGTTGTGGAGGCTAGCAAAAGACTGGGAGCGACAAACTAAGAGAGCAATAATGGCCATAATCATGCAGAGCGACAAAACATCATTGATCAAAGCATAAAGTGATACAACAAGTTGAAAACTAAAGGATCATAAAGGCTATGGTGACTTGAGATAGTCATAACATGGTGTGAGCATGTGCCAAGTCAACCCAAATAAAGCATCAAAGGAGAATACCACTATACTATGCTTTAATATGCTAAAACAACGCATGATTCATCCAAGGCACATTAAGCAATCTCAATTGTTTATAACAAATCATGATACAACAAAGAATACTAATCATAAAGCCAAAACAATATCAAGCATGGCATGACAAAGCATAGGCCATAGTCAAAAACGAGCTCTTCCACATAAGCAATGAACTTTCCTACTCTTTTCCAAATCAAACCAAACTATTTGCAAACCAATGTATGAAAGAGGGGGTCCAACCAATTTCTTCAGGAAACTAAGAAAACCAAGAAAATTAAAAACCAAAAGAAAAACGAAAAAGAAGACGCTCCAAGAGCAACACAACTGTGCATGAAATAATAAAAATGAAGCGTTTGGAAGAAACCTGGAATTTTTATTGATGAAGAAGGGGATGCCTTGGGCATCCCCAAGCTTTAACGCTTGTACTTCTTGGATATTTTTTGGGTGACACGCATGGCATCCCCAAGCTTGAGCTTTAGTCCATCCTTCATCTCATTACTCATTCCTTCCATACACCTGAAAATTTTCCTTCATACAAAACTTCACAATCTTTATTAGCAACATTAGTGCACTCAAGATAAATAAGTCTTAAGGTTCAGTTCTAACACCAAATAAATTTCCATTAGAACACTAGCTACTGAAGCACTTCCCTCAAAAAGATCAATTCCCCAAAAGAACTCAAAAAGGAACCAACAAGAAGAAAATGCAGAAAATGGCAGAAATCTATCAAAACAGACCAGCAGGTAAAGATGAATTTTTTCGAAGACCTTATGTTGCTCAAATAAAAAAGTGTTGAACTAACGAAAGTTAGGCAACAACCTAGGTCAGAAGCAAAAATTATTACAGCTTAATCCTACATACAGATCTCTCTCACGAATTTTTACGGTGAAGCACAAAAATCTGTTTCGGGACAGCAACTTTCCCAATCATTACTTCTCTCTCATTAGAGGTTACTCTTGGCAGAAAAAGCAAATAAAAAGGATAAGGAGCAGTTATTACTGAAGTAATAACTTCCAAGACTCATCTAAGACTTTTGGGTCATCTCCCAATAAGTACTTTTCTTTAATGCCTTTAAGTTAGGCATAAGAAGCAAAGAAAGAATCAAGTGTTCTCAAATGAACAAGCATTAAGACCAAATTTTGTTTTCATAGGAGAAGCAAAAGAAATCTTTTATCTCTTTTTAGGGAAGTGTTATATACCTTTCTTGAGTGGGAGTTGATATTTAATGGTGCCTTCTTTCATATCAATAATGGCACCAACAGTTATAAGAAAAGGTCTTCCCAAAGTAATAGGACAAGAAGCATTGTATTCAATATCCAAAACATAGAAATCAACGGGGACATAGGAATTGTTAACCATAATAAGAACATCATTAAGACTCCCCATGAGTTTCTTTGTAGCATTATCATCAAGTGGGACATTCAAATAACAATCTTCAAGTGGAGGCAAATCAAGCATATCATAAATCCTTCTAGGCATAATAGAAACACTACTATCAAGATCACATAAAGCTTTGAAATCAAAGTCATTTACTTTCATATTAATGATGGGTTCCCAACCATCTTCTTGTTTTATAGGAATAGAAGCTTTATGTTTCATCTTTTCTTCTTTAATCTTTATGAGAGCATCAGTAATGTGTTTTGTAAAAGCCATGTTCATAGCACTAGCATTAGGACTTTTAGCAAGCTTTTGTAGGAACTTAATAACTTCAGAGATATTGCAACCATCAAGATCAAAATCAAATTTATCATCTAAAGTAGTAGAACTATTACTAGCCTCAACACTAGTGGTGGTAATAGTAGAAACACTAATGTTTCTAGCAATTTCATCTTCTCTTTCCCACTTAGCATGTAGTTCAGCTAATAGTCTAACATTTTCATCAATTCTTACTTGTATAGCATTAGTAGTTGCAAAGGGATTATCATTAGTTTCGGGTTTAGCAGCCATTTTATTAATCAATGAAGATTGAGCTTCAGAAAAAGATGATATATTTCTTTCGGCATTAGATAGTTTCAATTGTAAACTAGGAAATTCCCTATTTAGACTCTCAAGTTGATGGCTAATGTTCTTCAAAATGGTAGATTGTTCCTCCATAGTTTTAGTGAATAGTTTATTTTGCTCATATTGCATTTGCATGAAGTTTTTAGTGGCTCTTTCAACTTCTAAAATTCTTCCTTCACTAGGTAATCCAGGTTTACCATTATAGCCATAAGTATTATTAGGAGGGTAGGGCCTATAATTGTTATTACCATAAGCATTATTGCCAAAGTTGTTATTTCTTATGAAGTTCACATCAACTTGCTCTTCTTGAGCAACCAAAGAAGCCAAAGTAACATTATTTGGGTCAATATGGGCTTTCCAATTAACAAGCATAGACATAATAATATCAATCTCATCACTCAAGGAGGAGGTTTCCTCAATAGAATTTACCGTCCTACCTTGTGGAGCTCTCTCAGTATGCCATTCAGAATAATTGACCATCATATTGTCCAGAAGTTTTGTTGCAGCACCCAAAGTGATGGTCATAAAGGTACCTCCAGCAACAGAATCCAATAGGTTCCTTGAAGAATAGTTCAATCCTGCATAAAAAGTTTGGATGATCATCCAAGCAAATCCATGAGTGGGACAATTCTTTACCAAAGATTTCATTCTTTCCCAAGCTTGAGCAACATGCTCATTATCAAGTTGTTTAAACTTCATTATTTCACTTCTCATAGATATAATCTTAGCAGGAGGATAATACTTTCCAATGAAAGCATCTTTGCATTTAGTCCAAGAATCAATACTATTCCTAGTTAAGGAATTCAACCATTCCTTAGCTTTTCCTCTCAAAGAGAAAGGAAACAATTTCAGCTTAATAATATCACCATCTATATCCCTATGCTTTTGCATCTCACAAAGTTCAACAAAGTTATTTAGATGGGAAGCGGCATCTTCATTACCAATACCAGAAAATTGTTCTCTCATAACAAGATTGAGCAAAGCAGGTTTTATCTCAAAGAAAGTATTTTCAGCCACAGGTGGAGCAATAGGTGTGCTCATAAAATCATTGTTGTTGGTGCTAGTGAAGTCACACAACTTAGTGTTTTCAAGAGTAGTCATTTTTTGGGTTTTCAAATAAGAAAGAAAACTAGTGAAACTAATTTTTTTGTGTTTTTGAATAACAAAACAAGCAAACAAAGCAAAAAGAAACTAAGCAAAACAAAAACAACAAAGTAAAGAGATTGGTTATGAGGGACTCCCCTTGTGAAGATGTCCTTATCTCCCCGGCAATGGCGCCAGAAAAATGTCTTTTAATGGCGTGAAGTTGACGTGGGAGTTTCTTCTTCTTCGATCCCCAGCAACGGCGCCAGAAAAATGCTTGATGGCTCAATGCACGGCGCCCAGAAAAATGCTTGATGGCGGTGTTGATGTAGAGCTCGTTGGGAACCCCAAGAGGAAGGTATGATGAGCACAGCAGTAAGTTTCCCTCAGTTATGAGACCAAGGTTTAATCGAACCAGTAGGAGCAAGGAAACACCCCAAAGGTGTTACTAGCTGAGCTTCATGGCGCAGACCGTGCTAGTAGCAACGTGGAGACCTGCACAACACAACCATAGAACTTTCTCCCCAACTTGCGATGAGGTTGTCAATCTCACCGTGTTTTGCGGAAAACAAAGGATTAAACGTATCAAATGAAAAGAAGTAAAAGTTTGCAGAAAGTAAACACAAAGAAGAAACAGTTTATAGATTGTATGTAAAGAAAAAGGACCAGGATCCATAGTTCACTAGAGGTGGCTCTCCTTCAGATAGATAACATGCTGGGTGAACAAATTACAGCGGGGCAATTGACAAACACCGAGAAAGCAATACATGCATATACTAATCATCTTGACTCCTTTGAGACTTGATTGGGCATTACAACATAATACATAGACCGCCATCCAACTGCATCTATGACTAATAATCCACCTTCAGGTTATCATCCGAACCCTCCAAGATTAAGTTGCAAGCAACAGATTATTGCTTTACGAATGCGTGTAAAGTAAACAATACGATTGTTCTATGAACAAAGGATTGTTGTTTTCCCTAGTAGCAAAGACATCTAGTACCTTAGAGATTTCTGTCACTTCCCCAGATTACCAGAGGCATGAACCCACTATCGAGCATAAATACTAACTCTTGGAGTTGCTAGCATCTACTTGGCCAAGATAGCTACTAACAACGGAAAGCATGCAAGATCACAAATAACAAAGACATGATAGAATCAATAATCAATCTGAAATAGCATCTCAATATCCATCGGATCCCCGCAAACACAACATGCAGAATTACAAATAGATGATCTTGATCATGAACGGAGCTCACAAGATCTAAACATGAAAGCACAAAGGAGGAGAACCAGCCATCTAGCTACTACATGGATCCATAGTCAAAGGATGAACTACTCATGCATCACACCGAAGGCTTGCATGATGATGAATAAGGCCTCCAGGGTGAATTCCCCTCTCCGGCAGGGTGCCGGGAAGAGCTTCAGATCCCTCCCGATCTAGGGATGGAGATGACGGCGGCTACAGACTCTTTCATGGATTTTTGATCGGGTACTTAGGGTTTACGTCCCGAGGGCAATATATAGTCGGAAGGGGAGGTCGAGAGGGTGCCGGGAGCGGCCACACCACCCCCTGGCGCGGGCCAGGCCTGACCGCATGGCCAGGTGGTGTGGTGGCCCCCTGGCCCCTCTCCGTCTCGTATTCTGGCACTTGATGACATCCGGAAAAATAGGCACTTTGGCTTTTGTCCCGTCCAATTCCGAGAATATTCATTTTCTGACTTTCCTGGAACCAAAAACAGCAGAAAATGTGTACCGCATCGTGGCTCTTTTTAATAGGTTAGTCCAAGAAATCATAAGAAAAGTACTCCAAAGTTGGAACAAAACACAAGAAAGTGGGTAAAACTAAGCATGGAACATCAAAAATTATAGATACATTTGCAATGTATCAGCCCACTGTGTCTTCATCAAGTTTAAAGGAGGCACAACCAAAAGAAAAAACCATTGTAAAGTGATCAGACCCAATGAAAGGATGAAGTGATAACTGGAAAAGAGTTCTGACCCTCTTAGCAATATAAATACCTAGAGAGAAATCCAAGTCCAAGGTTTTTACAGCATGCATGGCCATGGTTGAGGGATCAATGGGGTTAGTGTCAAGAATTCTAATGGGTGTCCAATCCAGGTTGAAAGAAATAGGGGCACCATTGTCCAACAATCTCCCTTTACTCAGAACCAATCGAGATTGCACCTTGACACGACGACATTTAAGAGAAATGACTGAGCTAGATGAGATAAATTCTCGTATAAGTTGTTATTAACCAATATTCTTGTTAGAAAAAATGCATACATTAAGTCTATTAGTAATAACTATCTACCCATATTGAGAATACATCCTACTATGCTATGAAATTTTGGGGGCGGTGACATGATGGTTCTAGAACATGTTGGGGTCTTCTATAGGTACTATTCAATACAAATCCAGCTGCTCTGAACCATTGGATCTAACAGCCCAATAGTCAGGATTGGTGTTATGGATCCAATTCAAAACTGCTCCATTGTAGTAGTAGAGAGAATACAGCCTACTATGCTATGACATTTTTGGGGTGGTGACATGATGGTTCTAGAAAATGGTGGAGTTTTCTCTAGGTACTATTCAACACGAATCCAGGTGCTCTGAACCATTAGATCTAACAGCCCAACGGTCAGGATTGGTGCTAAGGATCCAATTCAAAACTGCTCCATTATAATAGTAGACATATAGTGGTAAGATAAGATAAGATAATTAATAACTAGTGAGTTGCAAGTGCCTTGCACATGAGAATCAGATAATATAAGTATGACATATCATTTTTTATATAAAATTATAGTAGTAGGTGAAACTCAAAAAATATTTATACTTTCGAGCCACGTTCATAAAGTATCCTGTGTTTGGTTCTTGTACTTTTTGTATAATCTAGAAATCAGCCTATAGCCATAAATAATCTGCGTCCATAAAACTGATCCGTAAATAAATTCTATTTTATAGGAGTACGTGGGAGGGGCCGGGGGGAAACTGCATACCCTTTCATCTCCAGAACCGCTCATGCATGCATCTCTGGATCTTCCTAGCGGTTCCTTTCTTCTCTATCCCATTCCTTTTCTGTCACCCGGCCGGACCTCTGCAAAACAAAAGAAGGCGCCAATCACAGCCCATGGCGGCGCCGTTGGACAAGATGTACTACTTCATTGACCCTGGCAATACCACACTAGAGGTGGCGTATACCAACAGAGCGTCGGTGATGAATGATTAGATCGACAAAATCCAAAAGCTCCTGGAGGAAACGGACGACAAGATTGTTGGCCTTGGCATGGAGTACACCAACAAGCAATCATCGATGTAGAAGGATGTTGTCGTCCAGCTATGTGTGGGCATGGTTTTCCTGGTCTACTAGATCTGTCAGGCCGACCAGCCATGCTCCAAGCTAGCAGAGTTCCTCGCCAACCCTAACATTTACTTTGCAGGCATCGACATCGGCAATGATCGTATCAGGCTTAGGCGTTCCCTAGTAACTTCATGGACATCCAGAAGAGGTGGAAGCCTGCCGGCTCCATGAATGAGAAGGATTCTTTGGCTGACTACACGGTGGCCCTCATAGACATCCATTACAAACTAATGAAGAAGAAGGATGTGGACCACAAGCAGTGGTGGAACATGTTCCTGACCGAAGTGTAGATCAAGTATGCAAGCCTCGACACCTACGCGACCTACAAGGTATACGGGCACATAGTGAACTTCGAGAGGGGTCAAAAACTCTCGAAATGTTCAACCAAAAAAAGAACTAAGGAACAAGGGAAAGGGCAAGGGAAAGCAGACCAAAGAAGAAGAAGAAAACAAAGACTCAAAATGGTACACCATGTGACCTACGAGTATATCTTTGCGTTTCGGTATATCCTTGCTTGATACTACTCCTACTTGTACTATACTACTCGCAGAAGTTAATGCATGTATATACTGCAGGCATGCAAGGGGCGGAGGCAAGAATTAATGCAAGGAATCACATCTGTTTCTTTTATTTTGACTGTAGAGTGATAGTAGGAGTAGGCATCGTAGTACACCAATAGCCCACCCCACCTCAATGAATTTTCTTGTCAATCAACAGCTATGGCAGATTATAATTTTATAGTGATAGAGACTTTCTTTGAGTAATTCCATTTATACTGCTTAAGGACGGATGTGGCATCCCGCAAAACCACTACTAGAAAATCGCGTTGTTTTTATGCATTGCATCATCATGACCGCATTCTCATGTCATCATGCCACATTGCATTTGAGCATCGTCATCATCTTGCATTTGCTTGCATAAAACTATTTTCGGAAAAACCTAATTTATTTTCTAAACGCCCCGTCTTAATTCAAACGCAAAACCCGGGCCTCCGGATTAATTTTGTTTTTGTAGTTTGCAAAAGCCCTGTTTGAAATAAATAAAATATTTAATTATTTTTAGTGGGGCAGTCGAACGGGCCGAATCGACCCGAACGACCACCCCCAGTACAAACAATCGGTCCACCTTAGACCCCACCCCAAATCTTTTCTCACCCTAGTCCTAGTCTACCCACCCCTCCAGCCACCTCACCCCCACCAATCCCTGGCTGCCACCTCACCCTCTCCCTCCCCTCTACCCAATCCCGGGCCGCCACCTGCCCACTCCCTCTCTCTCTCACCTCACCCTCCCCCTCTCTTCACCCAGCCGGCCCACACACCACACACACCCACCTCACACCGCACCCACCCAGCCACCTCTCCCTGTCCCTGGGCCCCACCCGACCGACCCGCTACCCTGCCCCGCCTGCCAGTCCCACCTCCTGGACCCCACCGCCACCAACCCACTCCCACCCTGGACCCGGTCCACCCCCACCCCGCGACTCCTCCCTCTGCCCCACTAACCTGCCAAGGCTCCGTCCCCCTTTCCTCCCGCTCATGAGCCCTGCTTCCCCACCCGTCCTCTTCCTCCCTCTGCCTCCACTGGCGACCCCCCTCGCCACCGCCTCCCCCGCTCGGCCTCCCTCTTTCCCCGGCCTGCCGCCATCACCTGCCTCTCCACCTGTGCCTGCAACAACCTCGCGACCTGCCGCCGCCCGGACCCCCCCTCTGCTTCCGTCGCTTCCGCCGCCCGCTGCTCCCCAGCCGCCTCACGAGCACCTTGGCTGCCACGCGCCCTTCTTCTCGCCTTCGCCAGCCTTCTCCCTCGTCGCCGAGCCGCAGCTCATGTCCGCCCTGGCGCCCCTCACAAGACCTCCCGGCCTCGGCCTCGCCCGCTCCGGCCGACCCCTCCTCCGGCGCCCTTCCTCCGCGGAGCCCGCCTCCAGCCCGGTGTCCCTGTCCTCGTCGCCTGCGTCGACGCCTGCGAGCCCGTCGCCGTCCATCACACGCAGGTCTTCGACGTCGTCTGCAAGCCGCGCTACTACGGACGCCATCACCTCTGCCTCTAGCCAGTGCCAACTCCGGCCGTAGTACCGCTCATGCGACCCCGATGTGACCTACCGAAGCCAAGTAGGCCAAGTACACAAGGGTCAAGTACGGCCGGATATGCTCCCAAAGTCTCCCTGTATCTGTGTATTAGAGATGTTGCTGTTCGTCGTGTTGTCCGTGTCATTGGACACGAGTGGTTATCCAAGATTTCATCGTTGGTGTACTGCTGTGTATCGACACTAGGATCGCGTAAAGCACGACAAGATCTTCTGCCCGGAACTCGTGGAACCGACTCCGTTTCATGTCCTTCACCAACCGTCAAAGTTGGAACCTGGTACTCCGACACGGAACCCCCGGAAGACCCCGGTGTCGAGCCCCAAGTTCGCCTCTGATGATCAAGATGGTACCCCAAGATCTCCATCGTATGTGTCGTGTCCAAGACCAGGGCGATGGCAAGATCTACCGATGACCGAGAACCCGGACGCCAAGATCGCCACCGGATACGCCAAGCACTTCGCCGCGGAACGCCAAGGTCTTCATCCCGAACGCCAAGACCGATCTGATTCGACGACCCGACAAGACCTTCGTGACGACAAGATCGGCACCGACCAGGGTGAATCCGATGCGCCCTGACGCCGAACCAAGTCATTCTACCCGGATACGACAAGTACCCCCTCGAGGATGCCAAGTTCTACTTCCGAACGACAAGACCGGCCGATCCGTGGACCCGACAAGATCGACCGCTTGGAACCAAGATCTCCGGCACGTCGCGACAAGTTCTCCGTCTCGTATCCGATTCCGCTGATCCCGCCAAGACCGAACCCCAGATCCGAACCCTGAGACCGAACCCGGAACCCCGCAACCCCAAGATCGTCGAACCCTAATGTGTGACCCTTATCCGAGAACCCTATTTTATAAATTGCCAACTATATAAATTGTTGCATATTAATTGTTCATGCATGCATATTTGTCATGTGGTTCGGGGGCCTTATGCCGATTCACCTTATAATTAAATATGGGCCCATATGCGGACAAATCTAGCCTTATATTGGCCTCATTTAAATTTGTGTAGCGAACCGGTGATATATTTTGCCTTGCTCAAACAACATTTAATTTGCGGGGTATCTAAACAACTTGAACCATTCAATTAATTGTCGGGACCCCGGTTCCGCTTAATCTGGCCTAATTGCATCGCATCTTGCCATGTCATACATCATACATGCATCATGCCCGATCTTTTGCCATAGTATTAAATAGTGCATCCGGTGTTCCTTCTAGTGTTTTGCTTCTTCGCGGATAAGGCCGTTGAGTTGATGCAGTGTCGACCCGATCTACGGATGAACCTTCGCAATGTTTTTCAAAGCAGCATCTCCCCTTTCTACCTATCTTACTTTTATAGTATTTATTTCCTCCTGTTGATCTATTGCTATCTGTTGCGTTGTTTCTAGTTTTCGCATCGTGAAAACCCTTGCAGCCCTATATTGCCTTGGACACCTCCTATTACCTGTTGTTTGGTAGATAGTTGGACCTGTAGCGTCGTAGTCGCTGTCAAGTGTCGTCAAGGACCACAGTTGTTGGAGTATTGCCGCCTGTTCGATGTTGGAGATGATTTTGGCTTTATTTATCGTTAACTTTAATTACTGTTTAATAACTAAAATTGAAGTAGGTAAGCAGAGGCACAGGTGGGCAATAGATGTTATTTGGTTGTTAACCGTCCACTTGTGTTCCGTAGGACCCCGAGTACTTGATACCTGTTCCTTGAATATTCGCTATCCACATCCGGAGGCTTATGGACCCCGAGCGAGCTTGATTCATTCTTATTTCTTGGGGCCACAAACTAGTTTGAGGTTTTATTTACTATCCTGTACTTATGCCATGCTTTACTGCTTTATTTAAATTGTGCGATGGATAGCACACTGTACTGTTTAGGTAAGCGGAGTGTTTTCGCGGTGTCGACAAGCCCAGTTTTGGGTTCCCAGTCGTTCACAGCCATTGACGCAAACCTTGAGTCCGCCTCGGAGTCAGCTAGCTTCGTTGCGGGTCTACTCAATGGGGTGGACCCCTGAAATATTTCTGAATCCTGTGATCGCTTTGTCGTGACTGCCTCGTTGGGTTTTGATTTGGTTTTTCCGAGGCATATCGAGTGTGTGTTGCTATTTGTGCACCCCGGCCGGGTTAAAACTTTCTGAAAGCCGTGTCCGCGGTTATGGACGACTTGGAGCACAGTATCTCGATCATAGACAACTATAACTAAAGTAGTGCTATAAATTTGACTTAATCATGACTAGTAATCAGCTTCAACTATAATGGAATGGCTCAATAAAACTACCAACAATTGCTTGCTTGGGTCGTCGCCAGCGACCATTGTATCTGACTAGTAAGTATTGCAACTACAACGGAATGGCTGAATAAAATTACCAACAACTGCTGGGTTTTGGGGTTATCTCATGCTAATTGTATCTGACTAGTAAGTGTTGCCACTATAACGGAATGGTTAACTAAAAGTGCCCACTGCTTACTTTACCAGGATGATTATCTAAACCTGACTAGTAAAGTGCCGCAACTATAACTGGATAATTAAAACTGCCAACTGTGTGAGTTCCTCGGTTGACTTCCTCGATTGGTCTCGAGGGGGAAACACCAGGATGGGTTTGTTTGATGGTAGAATCAGGTTGGATCCGAATAGGTCTTTCTTACCTCTCGATTGCCGCCATTGTATCGAGTCTCTATAGGTTGATTAGTGCATGCCGCCGCTCAGATCCACCATACCTATGTAGGCGAGACCGCCAATTCTAGTCTCGCTGCATCGCCTCGATCGACGCTCCTCTTTTCCTTTGCCCTTTGTCGGCACCCCTTTGTTTAAGCAGGTTTTGAGATCGACGTCGTTAGCAGGGTTACCCTTCCGGCTTGGCCTGGGCAGGGTTATGGACGCCATTGGTTATTCTTCAGGGCTCTTAGCCCCATTTGCATCTTGTCCGTAGCTGGACGCTCTATCATTTTCAAGGTGATTTGGATCTTTGTATATTATATCTGTATTCTTGGCTCTTTGAGTCGCTGTTGTATATATCTGTTCTGTGGGTCCCATCGAGGACTGTTGTGTAATGTTATTACTTCGTTTTCCACCCGCACGAAAGTGCCTGGTGGGCACCTTTGAATCGTTTCTATGCGGGTTTGGCGGGTTTCGCTAAAACTTGCATAGGGTCGATTCTGAGGGTGTTACAACGGAGTACTGCTGAAAGACAGCGGGTGAATGGGCACCTAAAAAACTATTAATAGCATTGTAGCAGCAGAACCGCAAGATGAACTTTTGTCGATTGCCCGAATGTATGTTGAGTTAGTACAATATAAACATATATATTACTACTACCTGCTATGTACTAGTACTACTACTAGCAAAAAACCACCATCCCTATTGCGGAAAAAAATGATTTCTTCCAATCAAACTAGTACTAGTCCAAAAATGGCTATATTTACTTGTCACGAAAATGGATGTATCTAGACATGTTTTAGTGGTAGATACGAGTACATCCAATCCAGTGACAATTAATATGAATCGGAGGGGAGTAATACTGCTACCGTACTCCACTATTATACTACTACGGAGTAGTACATACTAGTACTCCCGAATGTATGTTGACCAGTACTCCTACCTCTGTTTGGGATTATTAGGCCAGAGAGATTTTTAATTTTTTTTAGAAATTATAAGACCTATGTTCTTTATTGTCTTAATTCCCGTGACTCATTAATTTAGATATCTCTATTTTCTCTCAGTCTCCCAATGCATGTTATTTCATCTCTCATCATGTCCCCTTTGTTTTATCTAGCGTCTCATGCATATAAAACTAGTGGTGCATGCATAAATTAATTAGAGTGAATAATTCATCTACTTGGTAGTATTGCGAATTATCCCTCTGACCTTCCTAAACAGAGAGCCTTAATCCTATTCAGCTTATTACTCAGCAGAGTACATCCACCTAACCCATCAGAAGTTAAGACTTCATGAAAAATACTCAGGAGAGTACATCCACCGAACTCATCTACCTCCGTTTCAAGGAATAATGCGCACGCGCGCTCCAAAGTAAAGTTTAACCAAATAAATGGAGCAACTAAAATTTACTTATATTGTGTAAAATTTGTTTCGTTGAATTCGTATTGAAACACACTTTCCAATGATGCTAAATTTTTATAATACCAACATTCTTTATATATATTTGGAGTAAATCTTGGTCAAACAAAAAAAAGAAAAATAAGGAGGATCCTTATTTCTGGGGACGGAGATAGACTACTACTACAAAATCCACCATTCCTGGTATGCAAACGATCTTTCTGCAATTAAACTAACTAACAGCAGCTTACATCACCACTAAAACTCGACACAAAAGAAGAAATGCAGCTCCTTCGACGTAGTAGGACCGGCCAGGTAATGAGGCGGCACCGCCAAGTAAGACGTAAGGTCCTCAAACGCGACGTCGCCCGGCTTAGCGGAGCTCGGCACGTCAAGCTCCACCATCACGGTGTTGGTCCTCCCCCTGCCGCCCGTCCAGGAGAGCAGCGGCGGGCATTCCGCCCACATCCTCACCCTATACACCGGCAAGTCACACATCGTGGCCCTAACACAAACCGTAGACACGAGGGGGACAATGCTTACTGTGCCAACTGTCAGGACGAACACGGTGTCGTCCTGCTCCCCAACGAGGATGAGTCGGCAGGACGCCTCGCCCGGCAGCGGCACCAGCTCCTAGAAAGCTTTGGTGGTGGCATACTGGATCTTGTGCACTTGGATCGAGTGGACCACTTCGAGGTGGGCGACGAGCGCTGGCGGCGGGGCAGCAAAGTCGCAGCCAGTCTCCGTGCAAGTGCAAGGAGCGTACCAGCACATGATTTCGTGCTCGTGGAGTTCGTAGTAGGGCAGCAAATTATTGCAGCCTTTGTGGACACACTCAACGCTAGCCACTGATAGGACGGCATCCATGGCGGGCTCGTGGGTGAATCCACCGCTAGGGTGCTCGCACTTCTGGTAGGAGGTGATCTTGCGGATGCAGCGGTGGCAGACTAGATGAATATCCACGCACTGTAAAAATGGAAGTTCAAAAAATAAAATAGTTGCACGGACAAACCGACAAAAGAAAAATCAATGGATTGTGAGGGAGAAATGGAAAGACCTTGTAGACCCGCCGAGGCTCGAGGGGCTGGGAGCAGGAGGAACAGTTGAGAACGGTGGCTTCCATCTTTAGAGTGACCATCCCAAGCATTGCGATTTGGGTGGGGGAAATGAGGACTCTCTGATCTGGCCTCGAGCTGTGCCCTTCTTTTATATACCACCACTGATAATCAATGAAGCTCTACATGATTGCGCCTTTCCTTTATGTACTGGGGTCCTTTTTGTATATTCTGAGGCCTTATTATCTATAAATTCCTGGTTTAGTTGGACAAGATTAGCGGCCTCTTTTTATTTGTGCACCACCCTTTTATTAGTAAGTTGGCACGTGAGACCCACATAATAATAAAGTATGACATATCATCACTATATAAAATTATGCTCTGTAATAGGTAAAGCTCAAATAAATATGAAAGAGCCACATCTATAAAAAGTAACGGTGTATATTTGTTTTCACCCAGTACACTTTGAAGGTACTATAGTAACATGTGAAAGTTTTACTAGCCTAAGTTATTTAGCACTATAAAGAGCAGCCTAATATGGAAGAGAAAGAAAACATCTAGCCAAAGATCATTTTTGGGTGGAAGCACGAGGTAAACAGTAGGAAAGTTGGGCTGGACCACCACGGGCCCCAACTTTCTCTGCACTATTGCTCGTACACAGTTGTACTCCATTGCACGGAAAATTACATGGGAAGGAAGAGGTGACTGTCGTGATGCTTCCCACCTGAACAAGTGCCAGGCATAGATGCATGAGTAGAGCATAGCAGCCAATGCCGCATTGAGGAGGAGAGAGGGAGGATGATTCTCCTTCATCTAGGAGCCTTTTCTCTCACGAAAGGCAGCGATGAGACAGAATTTTGGGTGGAGGAGCATTTTTTTAAAAACAAGGCAAATATTTTTGGTGGAAGGATCCCTTGCTCGCCTTGACAGGATTACAGCATTTGTTAAATTAGCCGTACTATTCGTGTATTATTCGTGAAAATTGTTAAATAAATAGTATTATTTAAAAAAATTGCAGCAGTATGAGATCGACTAGGCACTAAAAGCTGAGTACTAATAATACAAACAGGATTAATACTTGAGTACTACTACTAGTACTTCTAGTTGCTACTCCTATAAAAGTTTCATAGTTTCATCCAGGAGCAATAGTGGTTAGTAGTACTAAGTACAGTAGCTTGTCAGGGTCCTTGTTGCTTCCTTGAATGCCTTGATGAATACAAGTTCGATGGTATTCATATCAACTTCCAATGAAGCGGGATTTATTGAGTAATAAAGTAAAAAAATAGGACCAAAGGGAGTAGGAAAGAGCTCACTTTATCAATTTGTTTTCACCCATCAATTCAATCATCTACGTAGGACCCACAGATTGGGGAGGTTGCGGTCGCCTTGGATGCACCACAAAATTATGACTGGGCCATCGAGTGAGGCAAGCAAAGTCACCGTTACGTACAATCGCTTACCCTAGTCATTGTCATCGATATTTGCGACATGCATCGGCTTCATTGTAACATCCCAAATTTTACAATTACAGATGTTACTAGAAGCATGCATCATATCCTTACATCATGGCATCAACTGCATCAGATACTTTTTCTAAGTCACATAGTTATATAAAGACTAAAAGGGTTAATCAATATCAATCCTTCTAAACCTTTGCAAAAAAATTATAACCTCAATCTAATCCTCTTCTTTTTACAAACTTTTAGAGACAAATTTCACTTTATTCGGAGTCTGTTTGCAAAAGTTATACGACTTTTGGTGAAACAAAAATAAATAAAAAGAATACAAAAAAGTCTAACCAGCCAATCAGCCCGCCCTACCTACCGCTGGCCGGCAGAGCCAGCCTTAGCGTGGCCGCCCAATAGCCGCCGGTACGCCAAATGATCGCCATGATCACGACAAAGTAGTCCCATCAGATCGTTGCCTCCGACGAGATCGGAACGGACTCCGCTCGCTGCACCGCGTCTGGAACGAACTCTCGGCCGTTTCGGAGAGGATCTCCGCGACCCCCGCCCCAAGTCTCGCCTTTACTTAACCTCGCTGGCCGCCCTAAAAACCGTAGCCTTGTTTCGCCAAGGCCACACCATGACCACGCCACGACCTCCGGAGAAGCACCGCCGCTGGCCGACAGTAATTTTTCCGGAGACCTCCTCTCCCTTTCTCTTCCCCTTGCAGTACCACTCCCTCTCACGTATTTTTCCCACTCCGTCGTGCACCACAGCCACCTCAATTCCTCGCCGGAGTCTCGCCGGAGTTTGAGAAGCTCGGCCGCTGTCTGGAGCTGCTCAAGGAGGGATTAAGCGACGCCGACTGCGGGAACGGAACCGGGAGGAGATTCCCCACGCCGTCGTCTACTTCGCCACCCCGGGAAGTCACTGGACCGCCGCCAAGCACCACCGCCGACACGCCACCACCGACCACTGTCGCCATCGAGCATGCCACCGTCGTTGCCCCAGGTAAGCCTCTGCGCCCCCCCTCCGTCCGTTAGATCGCGAAAGAACGGCCCAGATTAGTTAGGCCTACCGAACCGGTACCGACGAACCGCATCGTGCCACGTGGCACTTGCCTTGTCACCGCGCCTTGTCAGCCCGTGCGCCCCGCTGGACCATCCCCTGGTCGCCACTTGTCGCCTGCGTAGCTGCCGGTCTGCTATGTTTTCTTTTTAATAGACAGATTTTGTTTTAATCTTGTAAAATTCGTAGTAAATCAAATACTTGTCCAAATTTAGCAAATAAGATACCGTTGGATTCGTAAATTTGATTAGAACACAGATCTACAATAATATTGGTGTTTTACTACAGAAATATTGCAGTGGGATTTAAAGTTTAGATTAGAGTATTTTAATTCTAGAAAAATATCCGTAGATCCGTTTTAGTTGATTCTTGTTGCGGTGGATTTGTACCTACGGAACCTTCTGTAGAAAATTGTTATATCATGCTTAGGGTGTTCAGATCTGTCTCGAGGTAGATTGGAGTTGTAGATCTAGTTTTGAGCTTGGTTATTTATGGTTTAATCCAAAATACTTAAAACCTGTGGGGAATCGATTCCAATGACATCCCCAACTCAACAACACCCCCGAATAAAACCATTGGTCAAATTTGAATCCATGCTTGCATATTACCATGTTGCATACATGCATATTCGACTTCGTGACTTTGTTTTGTGCAAATTGTGATGGGATCCATGTTTTGTTTCGTTAGATTGCTCGGAGTGCGCTGAGAAGTAATGTTGTGTAGAGTGCTGCTCGGATCAAGGCAAGTTACACCACCTGTACATATTATGTCCCAGTTTTTGACTATGCATGTTTTACTCTTCAAATCCTGTAGTGTGCATGTGGTGCATGTGTAGGTCTTTAGTAGATTTACTTATTACTATTTTGCAAGTGCGGTTTTGTAGTATGCCATGAGTAGCTTTATACTTAGGAATTTCCATCCTATTAGGTTCCCCTGTTTTTGCTAAGTATTGCTTGCTAAGCTATATATGCACTAAGTACCGTTGGGGGGGTTCGAAAGACTCAAAAAAATTCTAAGTATGAAAGCTCTCTCGAGCGAACTTTTCTTCTCAAAACCCCCTTCAAAATAAAACTAAGTTTTCTTCTGGGCGGAATGGTTGTCGGGACAACGAGTGGAATATTTGGTGGAGGACGGCCACCCAGGAATCAAAGAAGTCTGCAATGTTTCAGAATTCAGAAGCTTCTCGTGCAACCACAATACATATGGGCTATGTCTTGGCTTAGTACTTAGTGGGAAACCTCACCGGGGTACAAACATTTGGAGGTTCTTGGCACGGTTGGATCCAGCTGGTAGAGGGGCTACTAAGGGAAGGCCTCGCCATGGTCTTGTCTGTAAAAGGACTTGATCATGGATTGTGGGGAAAGTGCACAACCTCTCGAGAGTATTGCAATCTGATCGATCAGCCGTGTTCACGGAAACAGAACAACATTGAGCATCTGAAGGATGGAGCCTTTGAAAGATCTTCCTCTCTCTTTTCCAAACTTAACGTTTTACAAACCCCAAGGCGTGAGTAATATCGCCATTGGGTGGGATTTTGGGAACTTGGTGCGTAATATCCAAGTGCTACGTTGATTGGGCACTTGGTGAGTAATATCCTCGTGTTCCATTCGACCCTATACTACTTATCAAAGATTAAAAGTAGGAAAAATCTCTTCCTCTTTTCTTCTTACATTGAGAAAATTGGCTTTAAGAAAATGAACCCCGAGACTACTCTTAGCCTTGCATGTAGAGATAGACTTACTCTTCCCTTGGTGTAATTTGCCAATACATTCGAAGTATTGACCCAACTTGTTGGCTGCACGTCTTATGTGCAGAATCCAAAGACTGAAAGGTGCATAGGGATCGCGGGTCTTCACGCAACTAGCCTAAGGCGTTGATGGACTCAAGTTTTATTTAGTTTTCGCTGCTTTATTTGAGCTAGATATAAGCTATGCAAGTTGTAATAATTATACTCTGAATTATTCGTGTAATAATGACTTGTGTTTTACATGATATTCATCGATTGTGAAGTGCTAGCTATGATCCAGGGACTAGCATGATAATCATAGGGACTTAGGATCCTTAACGATCCGAGGTCGCAACAGATGGTATCAGAGCACAAAGTTGCCTGTAGGATGTGACCCTAGGATTGGAAACCACCTTTACCATTGTGTGTTTTTGCCTTCCGTATTCTTCTAAGTTATTTATGCTCTTCTAGTAATTCTCTTCCTTATTACTTTGTGCCTAATTTTCTTTCTCCTAACCCAAAGATGACGGCCTTCTACTACGACACCGCCGAAGACATCAAGTGCCTGCGCTTTGGGGAATGCCTTCTGGACATCATCAAGATGTTGTAGTTACCCATGCCGTCAATCAAGGGAAGCGAGTTGAGGAAGATGCACAAGGAAGGATGTTGGGCGATTGAAGTCATCCAACTAGGGCGTAGCCAGACAGAACCCAAGATAGAGGCCATTGTACTCAACGTCACCAGCGACTCCAAGGAGAAAGGACTTTGCATCAGCTTGTAGGAGCTCATCGGACGCCTTTGCGGACGCCACCATGAAGAGGTTGAAGGCCACTACATCAAACTCTTTGGGAGACGTGATGAGAAGGGAGTTCCAATTGAGTTAACCCCAGAGGAAAGGAAGACATGCAAGCGTCGAAGGATCCAATATCAAGACTTGGAGTCCCACGTCAATGACCTTCAAAAGGGGAGCTGCCTTGAGATCATGAGGAATGGCGAGCTTTGTGCCCTAGTCAAGGAGAAGGACGAGAAGATCGAGGAGCTGGAAGAGAAGATCAAGTCCCTAGGAGGGGAGCTCACCGCCCAAGACAAGAAGTTCGCAAATCAAGAGAAGAGGGTGCAAGATAAGAACAAGAGGATTAGGGAGCAAAGTCTTGTGCTCGCAAAAAACGAGATGGAGTTCAAGAAATTTGCCACCATGTTGAAAGACCTGCGAGCAGCCAAGAGGAGCTTGGAGCAGAAGATCACACCCGTGACCATGGGGTCAAGTTTGATCAAGAAGCTACAGAAGGAGAAGAAGGAACTTCAAGAGAAGCTCGAAGCTGCTACCTAGGAGCTGCAAGAGGTGAAGGAACTTCGAGAGAGGCTCGAAGTTGCTACACCGGAGCCACAGGAGGTGAAGGAACTTCTGGAGAAGCTTGAAGCCACGACGAAGGACATGGAACTATACAAGTCACTACTGGAGAAGGAAGGCTTCATCATTGAGGATGAGGAAGTGGATGATGAGTAGAGTAGTTGGACCACCTTTAGTTCTATAGTCAAACATTGTTCGCGATTGTAATGAGTACCAAAAATTATTTTTGGTTTAGTTAACTTGGTTGAGTGTGTTGAACTATGTGCTTTGTGTGCCTTGCTTTTCTCGTGTGTTTTTCTCTTATTTACATAAGGGTAGGAGTTTATTCCTTAGGCTTTCTATCCATTTCTTAACTTGTTTCCCAAACCCCACAGATGGCGAGACGTGGAAGCAACAACAACATGCCCCCAGAGATAACACAACTTCTGAACTCCTAGAATCAGCTGATCCAACTCCTCACTCAAACATGCAAAACAACAACAACCCGCCACCTCCACCACCTCCACCGCCCCAACAGGATCGCTTGACTCGGTTCTTGAGGTTGAACCCACCAATTTTCTCTAGTAGTTCTGAGCCAATTGTGGCAGATGACTGGCTCCGCACCACCAACAAGAAGTTAGACACCGTCCAAGTTGTTGGAGATGACAGGGTGCGCTTTGTCGCGCACCAACTTGAGGGACCAGCTGCAGAATGGTGGGATAACTACCAGGTCACCCACCCTGATATTGAAGCTATCACCTGGAACCAGTTTGAAGCGGCCTTTCGTACTCATCACGTAGCCGCGGGAGTCATGTCACTTAAGAGACGTGAGTTCCGCGACTTGAAACAACTACACCGCTCTGTCTCCGAGTATGGGGACCTTTTTAACAAGCTGGCACGCTATGCACCTGATGATGTTTCCACGGATGCCAAGAGACAGGAGGAGTTCTTAAAGGGACTTAATGATGAAATATCCATTCAGCTTGTGGCTCTGAAGTTTGATAACTATCAGGAACTTTTGGACAGGGCAGTTGTGGTTGAAGCAAAGCAAAGGAGTATAGAGAACCGAAAGAGAAAGTCCACCTCACACAAGCACAACTCGGCCCCATATCAGAAGCAACGCACTTCGTCACCACCACCCCACAACCATAATGGCCACAACCACAATGGTCATCGTCATGGAGGACATAACCACAATGGCCATAAACACCGCAATGGAAATGGCAATGGGAAGGATCTGATTGAAGTGACATGCTTCAAGTGTAACAAGACAGGGCATTATGCAACTACTTGCCCCGAAAAGATGAAGAATGGGAATGGTAATGGAAACGGCAACGGACACAACCATGGCAATGGTAATGGGAATGGGAAGAAGTCGAATCCATTCGTCAAAGCCATGGTGAATCATGTCTCCATGGAGGATGCTCATGAGGCACCTGACTCCGTGATTGGTAAGTTCAAGCTTAACTCCACCCCCGCAGTTGTTCTTTTTGATATTGGTGCATCGCATTCATTCATATCAAGGGTATTTGTGGATAGAGGCAAGATACCTACGGAGACTATTAGTACTACCTTAAGGGTAAGTTCTCCTAGAGGAGAAACAGTGGCAAACTCTGGATGCCATGGGTTAGAACTAAGGATTGGGGCACACATCTTTCCCACCAGCCTAGTCGTTCTGGAGTCACAAGGCTTAGACATAATTTTGGGCATGAATTGGATGACCGAATATGAGGGATTCATAGATTGTGCCAAAAGGACTATCGCACTCACGACTCCGGATAAGAAAAGGATCCGCTTTAAGTCAGCTTTCGCACTCAAAGGAAGTATGGTGAACTCTCTTAAGGGGGTTAGCTTGGAGGATGTGCCAATTGTGAAGGAGTATCTAGATGTGTTTTCGGAAGAATTGCCAGGGATGCCTCCTGACCGAGACATCGAGTTTCTCATTGACTTGATGCCTGGTACTGGACCAATAGCAAAGAGACCGTACAAGATGGATGTGGATGAGCTGAAGGAACTTAAGAAACAGCTTAGAGAGCAATTGGACAAAGGCTTCATTCAACCAAGCGCGTCATCTTGGGGAGCACCTGTCTTATTCGTGGAGAAAAAGGATAAAACCAAGAGACTAGTCGTGGACTACCGGTCGTTGAATGAAGTGACAATCAAGAACAAGTACCCTCTACCCAATATCAACGACCTGTTCGATCAATTAAAGGGAGCTAGTGTGTTCTCTAAGATTGATCTCTGATAAGGTTATTTCTAGCTAAAGATCCGGGAACAGGATGTACCCAAGACAACTTTCACCACGAAATACGGATTGTATGAATACACCGTGATGTCGTTTGGCTTAACCAATGCCCCAGCATACTTCATGACTATGATGAACAAGGTGTTCATGAAGTACTTGGATAAGTTTATCGTGGTATTCATTGATGACATACTCATATACTCCAAGGACGAGAAGGAACATGAGAGGCATCTACGCCTAATCATGGAGAAGTTAAGGGAACACAAGCTGTATGCCAAGTTTAGCAAATGTGAGTTCTGGTTGAAAGAAGTGGGATTCCTTGGTCATATTGTGTTAGCTAAAGGAGTTGCCATGGACCCAAGTAAGGTAGTATCCATAACAGACTGGGAGCCCCCTAAGAATGTCGGTGATATCAGGAGTTTCCTGGGCCTTGCGGGATATTACCGAAGGTTATTGAAAACTTTTCCAAGATAGCAAAGCCTATGACAGAGTTAGTGAAGAAAGAGAAGAAGTTCCAATGGACCGAAGCTTGTGAAGCAAGTTTTCAAGAATTAAAGAAGCGCCTAGTAACAGTACCAGTTTTGTGTCTCCCTGACATCCAAAAGGACTTCTAGGTCTATTGTGACGCTTCTCGACAAGGACTTGGAAGTGTACTGATGCAAGATGGAAAAGTAGTGTCTTATGCCTCTCGGCAACTTAAGAACCATGAGAATAACTACCCCACACACGATTTGGAACTAGCATCAGTTGTGCATGCGCTCAAGGTATGGAGACATTACCTAATGGGCAAACATTGTGATGTGTTCACGGATCACAAGAGCCTTAAATACATCTTCACTCAAAAGGAATTAAATATGAGGCAAAGGAGATGGCTTGAGCTCATCAAGGACTATGACTTGGACCTGCAGTACCATCCGGGAAAGGCCAATGTTGTGGTTGACGCCTTAAGCCGGAAGGTCTATGTAAATGGACTTACCGTGGGAGAACTTCCAAATGATTTGTGTGAACAGTTCAAGGACCTCAGGTTGGAGATAGTTCCTAAGGGGTACTTAGCAACTATGGAGATAGTGCCAATGCTTCTGGACCAAATCAAAGAGGCCTAGAAGGGGTACAAAGAGTTGGAGGAGATAAGAGCTAATATAAGCAAGGGTAAAGCAAAAGGGTTTCATACGGATGAACAAGGAACACTTTGGTATGAGAGGCGTTTGTGCGTTCCTGATGACCCCGATAGCAGGAAGTTAATTCTTCAGGAAGCTCACGATTCGCCTTACTCAATTCATCCTGGTAATACAAAGATGTACATGGATGTGAAAGATAGATTCTGGTGGAACAACATGAAAAGACAAATTGCTGAATACATCTCCTTGTGTGACGTGTGCAACAGGGTCAAGGCCGAACATCAAAAACCAGCAGGACTGCTGCAGCCATTACCTGTGCCCGATTGGAAGTGGGACAAGGTAGGCATGGATTTTATCACAGGACTACCGCGGACTCGTTCTGGGTATGACTCCATCTGGGTAGTGGTCGACCACTTCACAAAGGTGGCCAACTTTATTCCCGAAAAGACCACCTATACGAGTGCTAAACTTTCCAAGATTTATATGTCAAGGATCATAAGTCTTCATGGTGAACCCAAGGGGATTGTCTCTGATAGAGGTACCCAATTCACCTCGAAGTTTTGGCGACAGCAACACGAGTCTCTAGGGACACAACTGGAGTTTAGTACTGCTTTCCACCCGCAAACAGATGGGCAAGCGGAAAGAGTTAATCAGATCTTGGAGGACATGTTAAGAGCCTGTGCGCTAGACTATGGGTCTAGTTGGGATGATAATTTGCCATATGCGGAATTCTCATACAATAACAGTTACCAAACTAGTATCAAGATGGCTCCATTTGAAGTTCTATATGGCAGGAAGTGTAGAACCCCTCTACTATGGAGTGGAGTTGGAGAACGTAGTTTGTTTGGACCTGCACTAATCAAGGATGCCGAAGAAAAAGTGAGGCAGATTCAAGACAGGTTAAAAATAGCCCAATCCAGACAAAAGAGTTATGCTGATTCCAAGCGCAGGGATGTGACTTATGATGTTACGAGGAGTTAAAAGATTTGGAATCAAGGGTAAGTTAGCACCCCGATTCATAGGGCCCTACAAAATCTTGGGTGAAAGAGGGGAAGTTACCTATCAGTTGGAATTGCCCGAAGTGTTAACTGTTCATGATGTTTTCCATGTGTCGCAACTAAAGAAGTGTCACACGGAAATGGCTGAAACACCACTAAAGGATACGGTCCCGTTGGACGAGGTCCAACTGGAAAATGATCTCACCTATGAGGAAAAACCCACCAGGATTTTGGAAACAGTCGTACTCGCACCAAGACTATCAGATTTTGCAAAGTTCAATGGAATCACCATTCCGAGCAAGAGGCCACATGGGAACGTGAAGAAGACCTGAAGAAAGAACACCCACACCTAATTGCTAACCAACCTGAATCTCGGGGACGAGATTCTTCTTAAGGAGGGTAGGTTTGTAACATCCCAAATTTTACAATTACAGATGTTACTAGAAGCATGCATCATATCCTTGCATCATGGCATCAACTGCATCAGATACTTTTCCTAAGTCCCATAGTTATATAAAGACTAAAAGGGTTAATCAATATCAATCCTTCTAAACCTTTGCAAAAGTATTATTTTATAACCTCAATCTAATCCTCTTATTTTTACAAAATTTTAGAGACAAATTTCACTTTATTCGGAGTCCGTTTGAAAAAGTTATACGACTTTTGGTGAAACAGAAATAAATAAAAATAATACAAAAAAAGTCTAACCGGGCCAGCCAAGCCGGCCCGCCTCTGCTTCCACCGCCCTACTGGCGCCTTAGCAGCGTAGCCCTAACAGCCGCCCACCGACGCCCTTGATCGGCTCATGGTCACGACAAAGTAGTCCCACACGTCATTGCCTCCGACGAGATCGAACAGAACTTCATTGCATCGCGTCTGGAACGAACTCCCGGCCGTTTCAGAGAGGATCTCCACGACCCCCGCCCCAAGTCTCTACCCCTATTTAACCCTGCGCTCGGCCGCCCCAAAAACCCTAGCCCCTTGCTTCACCATGACCACCCGCCGACCTCGCCGGAGCAGCACCGTCGCCGGCCGACAGTAATTTTTCTGGAGACCTCCTCTGCCTTTCTCTTCCCCTTGCAGTACCACTCCCTCTCCCGTCTTTTTCCCTCTCCGTCGTGCACCACAGCCACCTCAATTCCTCGCCGAAGTCTCGCCGGAGTTTGAGAAGATCGGCCGCTGTCTGGAGCTTCTCGAGGAGGGATTAGGCGACGCCGACTACGGGAACGGAACCGGGAGGAGATTCCCCACGCCGTCATCTACTTCACCACCCCGGGAAGTCACTGGACCACCGCCAAGCACCACCGCTGACGCGCCACTGCCGACCACCGTCGTCGTCGAGCACGCCGCCGTCGTCGCCCCAGGTAAGCCTCTGTGCCCCTCCCCTCCGTCCGTTAGATCGCGAAAGAACGGCCCAGATTAGTTAGGCTTCCCGAACCGGTACCGACGAACCGCATCACGCCACGTGGCACTTACCTTGTCAGCGCGCCTCGTCAGCCACAGCACGCTGGCTGACCATCCTGGTCGCCACTTGTCGCCATGTAGTGGCCGCTCTGCTTTTCTTTTTAATAGACAGATTTTGTTTTAATCTTGTAAAATTCATAGTAAATCAAATACTTGTCCAAATTTAGCAAATAAGATACCGTTGGATTTGTAAATTTGAGTAGAACACAGATCTACAATAATATTGGTGTTTTACTACAGAAATATTGCAGTAGGATTTAAAGTTTAGATTAGAGTATTTTAATTCTAGAAAAATATCCGTAGATCCGTTTTAGTTGATTCTTGTTGCGTTGCCTTTGTACCTATGGGACCTTCTGTACAAAATTGTTATATCATGCTTAGGGTGTTCAGATCTGTCTCGAGGTAGATTGGAGTTGTAGATCTAGTTTTGAGCTTGGTTATTTATGGTTTAATCCAAAATACTTAAAACCTGTGGGGAATCGATTCCAATGACATCCCCAACTCAACAACACCCCCGAATAAAACCATTGGTAAAATTTGAATCCATCCTTGCATATTACCATGTTGCATACATGCATATTCGACTTCGTGACTTTGTTTTGTGCAAATTGTGATGGGATCCATGTTTTGTTTCGTTAGATTGCTCGGAGTGCACTGAGGAGTACTGTTGTGTAGAGTGCTGCTCGGATCAAGGCAAGTTACACCACTTGTACATATTATGTCCCAGTTTTTGACTATGTATGTTTTACTCTTCAAATCCTGTAGTGTGCATGTGTAGGTCTTTAGTAGATTTTCTTATTACTATTTTGCAAGTGCGGTTTTGTAGTATGCCATGAGTAGCTTTATACTTAGGAATTTCCATCCTATTAGGTTCCCTTGTTTTTGCTAAGTATTGCTTGCTATGCTATATATACACTAAGTACCGTTGGGGGGGTTCAAAAGACTCAAAAAAATTCTAAGTATGAAAGCTCTCTCAAGCGAACTTTTCTTCTCAAAACCCCCTTCAAAATAAAACTAAGTTTTCTTCTGGGCGGAATGGTTGTCAGGACAACGAGTGGAATATTTGGTGGAGGACGGCCGCCCAGGAATCAAAGAAGTCTGCCATGTTTCAGAATTCAGAAGCTTCCCATGCAACCACAATACATATGGGCTCTGTCTTGGCTTAGTACTTAGTGGGAAACCTCACCGGGGTACCAACATTTGGAGGTTCTTGGCACGGTTGGATCCAGCTGGTAGAGGGGCTACTAAGGGAAGTCCTCGCCATGGTCTTGTCTGTAAAAGGACTTGATCGTGGATTGTGGGGAAAGTGCACAACCTCTCGAGAGTATTGCAATCTGATCGATCAGCCGTGTTCACGGAAACAGAACAACATTGAGCATCTGAAGGATGGAGCCTCTGAAAGATCTTCCTCTCTCTTTTTGAAACTTAACGTTTTACAAACCCCAAGGCATGAGTAATATCGTCATTGGGTAGGATTTTGGGAACTTGGTGCGTAATATCCAAGTGCTAGGTTGATTGGGCACTTGGTGAGTAATATCCCCGTGTTCCATTCGACCCTATACTACTTACCAAAGATTACAAAGTAGGAAAAATCTCTTCCTCTTTTCTTCTTAGATTGAGAAAATTGGCTTTAAGCAAATGAACCCCAAGACTACTCTTAGCCTTGCATGTAGAGATAGACTTACTCTTCCCTTGGTGTAATTTGCCAATACATTCAAAGTATTGACCCAACTTGTTGGTTGCACGTCTTATGTGCAGAATCCGAAGACTGAAAGGTGCGTAGGGATCGCGGGTCTTCACGCAACTAGCCTGAGGCGTTGATGGACTCAAGTTTTATTTAGTTTCCGCTATTTTATTTGAGCTAGCTATAAGCTATGCAAGTTGTAATGATTATACTCTGGATTATTCGTGTAATAATGACTTGTGTTTTACATGATATTCATCGACTGTGAAGTGCTAGCTATCGATCCAGGGACTAGCATGATAATCACAGGGACTTAGGATCCTTAACGATCCGAGGTCGCAACATTCATCAGCGACATTGATTGTCCCCTCGCTTCAGTAATCTACCACATTAATCTCGGATCATATCCTTCCTATTTATCCTCTTCCCTTCCCTGCACAAATCAATCTCTAATCCCCCGCTTCCAGCAACCATCTCTGTCCTCGTCTATCAGCCATGGCCACCTTTCGTCTGCTGCCCGTCGTACCGGAGTGCAAAGACCCCGACATCACCGCACAGGAGGATAATGCCCTATGCATTTGGGCCTTCTCCCCGCAGAGAATAAAGTGGCAGCTGGCGTGCACCTTCCTCGTTGGTGAGTACTGTCGCCGCAATTACCGTATGTATCACCTCCACAACAATCCAGACGGGACGTTGAAGGTCATGTTCGTCAACTTCAGGGACACCCGTCTCCTCTACGGCTAGGCCTTCCACTGCGGTTGTGAGATGGTGGTGTTCACCGGCGCCAATATTTTCACCAACTACTGGGACCGGTTTCCCAACAACGGCAACTTCATCCACAGTGTCCTCCCGGAGTTGTCGATGGCTCCGGAGGTACCGCCGCCATATCCGGAGGTGCCGCTGACGGCTTAGGAGGTACCGCCGCCTTATCCAAAGGTGCCGCCGTATTATCCGGAGGTGGCGCCACGTTATCCGGAGGTGCCGCCGCGTTATCCGGAGGTGCAGCTGCGTTATCTGGAGGTGCTGATGAGTCAGGATCCAGCTATGTCGCTGGAGCTGGCATTGGAGCCGATGTCACGAACTGCCGCTGGGGGCGCGGGCTAGGTGCTAGGAGGTGCCGGACCTGCACTAATTCAGCAGTGAGTCCTTTACATGTAAACTCATGCTATTATGTTAATGGTTGAATGAAGTTTCTTTTGGGACGTCCTTTCTTTTGGTACTATCATAAAAAAAGTTTCTTTTGTTACTACTCACTATACCTTGTAGTTCTAGTAGTACTGCGAATGACAATCTATTGAATATCCTTCGCCCTGATGTTTGTGAAGGAAGTGAAAATTTCGAAACTGGGAAAGTTTGAATTGCTACTCTATTGTCCTCCCTCAAATTACTTAACTCGAATTTGTCTAGATTCAGATGTATATAAACATGTTCTAGTGCTAGATGCATTCGAATCTGATAAACGCAAGTCAATTAATTTGGGCCGAAGGGAATAGTAGTCGGGTTCGGCTCCTTCTCGAGAGAGCAGCTGATCGAGCCATACGTTTCATACTACTTCCTCTTTGATTGTTTTACAAATATGACCAAATCTGTCACCATGCAAATTCTTGGATATGGGATCATAAATTATGATGTAGAGATATGGCCTTGACCTTGTGGTCATTCGGCTTGAAGTCCAAGAAAGTTCATACTCATTGACAGCTAAGTTTAAATTCGGTTTAATTTCACCACTTACTTTTAGGTTAGCATTTTACACGATCGGTAGGAGCATATATTACATCAAAGACCTAAAAAGGGAAATTTACATGGAGGTCCATACATTTAGCCCAAAGGACCACAAAAGGAAAACTTTTGGTTCGGCTCCTTCTTGAGCGATCAGCTGATCTGAGACAAACTCTTCATACTACTTCCTCTTTGATTGTTTTCATCATATGGCCTAATCTATTGCCATGCAAATTCTCTCATATGGGGCCATCACCATAAAGTATGATATTGATATGTCCTTAACCTTGGTCATTTGGCTTGAAATTCATACTCGTTGACAAGTAAGCTTAAATTCATTTAAATTTCACCACTTACACTTTTTGGTTAGAATTTTACACGTATGGTAGGACTATATTTTACATCAAGGACCTAAAAAGGGGAAAATTACATCGAGATCTATACATTTATCACAAAGGACCCTAAAACCAAACAAGGACTTGAAAATGTCGGGTACGGCTCCTCGAGAGAGCAGCTGATCGACAAAATCTTCTTACTTGTTTTTAAGAAAATAAATTCCTATCACTTGAAAAAATGAAATTGATAATTTTTGTTTTTAATATCTTCGATTGTTTTCAAAAGATGGCCAAATTTGTCAGCATGCAAATTCTTGGATATGGGATCATAAGAATAAAGTACATTCTACATAAAGGACCTAAAAAGGGAAAATTACATCGAGGTCCATATATTTAGCTCAAAGGACCCTAAAATTTAGCAAAGAAAACAGTCGGGTTCGGGTCCTTCTCGAGATAGCAGCTGGTCGAGCCATACTCTTCATACTACTTCCTCTTCGATCGTTTTCAAAATATGGCCAAATATATCGCCATGCAAATTCTTGAATATGGGATAATCAACATAAAGTATGATCTAGAGATATGGCCTTGACCTCGTGGTCGTTCGGCTTGAAATCCAAGATTTTTTCATACTCGTTGACAACTATGCTTAAATTCATTGAAATTTCATCACTTACTTTTAGGTTAGCATTTTACATGGTTGGTGGGAGTACATTCTACATCAAGAACCTAAAAATGGGAAAATTACATCGAGGTCCATACATTTAGCCCAAAGGACCCTAAAATTGAGCAAAGAAAACAATCGGGTCCGGCTCCTTCTCGAGAGAGCAGCTAATCGAGATATACTCTTCATACTACTTTCTCTTAGATTCTTTTCACAATATGGCCAAATCTATCGCCATGTCAATTCTTGGATACTAGATCATCAGAATAAAGTATGATGTAGATATATATGGCCTTGACCTTGTGGTCATTCGGCTTGAAATCAAAGAATGTTCATACTCGTTGATAACTATAAGCTGAAATTCATCTAAATTTCACCACTTACTTTTAGGTTAGAATTTTACACGGTCGATGGGAGTACATTTTACAACAAGGACCTAAAAACGGGGAAAATTACATCGAGGTCCATACATTTAGCACAAAGGACCCTAAAATTAAGTAAGCAAAACAGTCGGGTTCAGCTCCTTCTCGAGAGAGTAGCTGATCGAGCCACAATCTTCATACCACTTCATCTTCGATTGTTTTCAAAATATGGCCAAATTTGTCGGTATGCAAATTCTTGAATATGGGATCATCGGCATAAAGTATGATGTAGATATGGCCTTGTCCTTGGCCGTTCGTCTTGAAATACAAGAATGGTTCATACTCGTTGACAACTAAGATTAAATTCATTTAAATTTCACCACTTACTTTTAGGTTAGAACTTTACATAGTCGATCGTAGTACATTTTACATTAGGGAACTCAAAAAAGCAAAAATTACATCGAGGTCCATACATTTAGCATAAAGGACCCTAAAAGGAAAAATTTCTGGTTCGACTCCTTCTCGAGAGATGAGCTGATTAGAGCCAAACTCTTGATACTACTTCCTCTTCGATTGTTTTCAAAACATGGACAGATCATTGCCATGCAAAATCTCCATGGGATCATCGACATATAAAGTATGATGTTGATATGGCCTTCGACCTTGGTTGTTACCTTGAAATCCAAGAATGTTCATACTCGTTTACAAGTAAGCTTAAAATCGTCTAAATTTCACCACTTACACTTTTAGACCTAAAAAGGGGGAAATTACATCGAGGTCCATACATTTAGTACAAAGGACCCTAAAATTAAGCAAGGAAAATAGTCGGGTTCGGCTCCTTCTCACGAGAGTAGCTGATCGATCCATACTCTTCATACTACTTCATCTTCGATTGTTTTCAAAATATGGCCAAATTTGTTGGCATGCAAATTCTTGGATATGGGATCATGAGCATAAAGTATGATGTAGATATGGCCTTGACCTTGGTGGTTCATCTTGAAATTGAAGATTGGTTCATACTGGTTGACAACTAAGCTAAAATTTGTTTAAATTTCACCACTTACTTTTAGGTTACAACTTTACATGGTTGATCGGAGTACATTTTACATCAGGAACCTCAAAAAAGCAAAAAATTACATCGAGGTCCATACATTTAGCATAAAGGACCCTAAAAGGAAAAATTTCTAGTTCGACTCCTTGTCGAGAGACCAGCTGATCTGAGACAAACTCTTAATACTACTTCCTCTTCGATTGTTTCCAAAACATGGCCAAAACTATTGCCATGCACACTCTCTAACATGGGATCATGAGCATAAAGTATGATGTTGATATGGCCTTCACGACCATGGTCGTTCGGTTTGAAATCCAAGAATGTTCATACTCATTGACAAGTAAGCTTAAAATAATCGTATAAATTTCACCACTTACACTTTTAGACCTAAAAAGGGGGAAATTGCCTCGAGGTCCATACATTTAGCACAAAGGACCCTAAAATCAAGCAAGGAAAACAGTCGGGTTCGGCTCCTTCTCACGAGAGTAGATGATCGAGCCATACTCTTCATACTACTTCCTCTTTGATTTTTTTCAAAATATGGCCAAATCTATCGCCATGCAAATTCTTCGATATGGGATCATCAGCATAAAGTATGATGTAGAGATATGGCCTTGACCTTGTGGTCGTTCGGCTTGAAATCTAAGAAAGTTCATACTCGTTGACAACTGAACTTAAATTCATTAAAATTTCACCACTTACTTTTAGGTTAGCATTTTACACGATCGGTGGGCGCATATTTTACATCAAGGACCTAAAAAGGGGGAAAATTACATCGATGTCCATACATTTAGCACAAAGGACCCTAAAAGGAAAACCTTTTGTTGGTTCGACTCCTTCTCGACAGATTAGCTGATCTAAGCCAAACTCTTCATACTACTTCCTCTTTGATTGTTTTCAAAATAATATGGCCAAATCTATTGCCATGCAAATTCTATGATATGGGGTCATCAGCATAAAGTGTGATGTTCATATGGCCTTGACCTTGGTCGTTCGTCTTGAAATCCAAGAATTTTTCGTACTCGTCGAGAACTATGCTTAAATTCGTTTCAATTTCACCACTTACTTTAAGGTTAGAATTTTACACAGGCGATGGGAGTACATTTTACATCAAGTACCTAAAAAGGGAAAATTACATTGAGTTCCATACATTTAGCACAAATGACCCTAAAATTGAGCAAAGAAAATAGTCGGGTTTACCTCCTTCTCGAGAGAGCAGCTGGTCGAGCCATACATTTCATACTACCACCTCTTCGATTGTTTTACAAATATGGTCAAATTTGTCGCCATACATTTCATACTTACACTTTTAGGTTAGAATTTTACACGGGTGTGTGGAAGTACATTTTACATCAAGGACCTAAAAAGGGAAAATTACATCGAGGTCCGTACATTTAGGACAAAGGACCCTAAAATTAAGCAAAGAAAATAGTCGGGTTCGGCTCCTTCTTGAGAGAGTAGCTGATCGAGCCATACTCTTCATAATACTTCATCTTCGATTGTTTTAAAAATATGGCCAAATTTGCCGCCATGCAAATTCTTGGATATGGGATCATGACCTTGGTCGTTCATCTTGAAATCTCCGAATGGTTCATACTCATTGACAACTAAGCTTAAATTCGTTTAAATTTCACCACTTACTTTTAGGTTAGATTTTTACACGGTTGGTCAAAGTACATTTTACATCAGGGACCCGAAAAAAGCAATAATTACATTGAGGTCCATACATTTATCATAAAGCTCCCTAAAAGAAAAAAAATCTAGTTCGGCTCCTTCCCGAGAGATCAGCTGATCTGAGCCAAACTCTACACACTACTTTCTCTTCGATTGTTTACAAAATATGGCCAAATTTGTCGCCATGCAAGTTCTCTCATATGGGATAATTAACATAAAGTATGATGTTGATATTGCCTTGATCTTGGTCGTTCGGCTTGAAATCCAATAATGGTCATACTCGTTCACAAGTAAGCTTAAAATCGTACAAATTTCACCACTTACACTTTTAGGTTAGAATTTTACACGGGCGTGGAAGTACATTTCACATCAAGGACCTAAAAAAGTGAAAATTACATCAAGGTCCATACATTTAGCACAAAGAACCCATAAATTAAGCAAGGATAACAGTCGGGTTCGACTCCTTCTCTAGAGAGCAGCTTACCGAGCCACACTCTCCACACTACTTCATCTTCGATTGTTTTCAAAATATGGCCAAATTTGTCGCCATGCAAATTCTCTCATATGGGATCATTAACATAAATTATGACGTTGATATGGCCTTGACCTTGGTCTTTCGGCTTGAAATCCAATAATGGTCATACTCGTTGACAAGTAAGCTTAAAATCGTATAAATTTCACCACTTACACTTTTAGGTTAGAATTTTACACGGGCGTGGAAGTACATTTTACATCAAGGACCTAAAAAGTGAAAATTACATCGAGGTCCATACATTTAGCACAAAGGACCCATAAATTAAGCAAGGAAAACAGTCGGGTTCGACTCCTTCAATAGAGAGCAGCTGACCGAGCCACACTCTTCACACTACTTCATCTTCGATTGTTTTCAAAATATGGCCAAATTTGTCGGGGTGCAAATTTTTGAATATGGGATCATGACCTTGGTCGTTCATCTTGAAATCCCAGAATGGTTCATACTCATTGACAACTAAGCTTAATTTCATTTAAATTTCACCACTTACTTTTCGGTTAGATTTTACATGGTTGGTCGAGTACATTTTACATCGTGGACCCGAAAAAGCAATAATTACATCGAGGTCCACACATTTATCATAAAGCTCCTAAAAGGAAAAATAAATCTGGTTCGCTCCTTCTCGAGAGATCGGTGATCTGAGCCAAACTCTACACACTACTTCCTCTTCAATTGTTTTCAAAATAGGGCAATTTTTCGCCATGCAAATTCTCTCATATGGGATCATCAACATAAAGTATGATGTTGATATGGCCTTGACCTTGGTCGTTCGGCTTGAAATCCAATAATGGTCATACTCGTTGACAAGTAAGCTTAAAATTATCGAAATTTCACCTCTTACACTTTTTGGTTAGAATTTTCCACGGGCGTGGAAGTAGATATTACATCAAGGACCTAAAAAAAGTGAAAATTACATCGAGGTCCATACATTTAGCACAAAGTACCCTAAAATTAAGCAAGGAAAATTACATCGAGGTCCATACATTTAGCAGAAAGGACCCTAAAATTTGACCACTTACACTTTTAGGTTAGAATTTTACACGTGCGTGGAAGTACATTTTACATCAAGGACCTAAAAAGGGAAAATTACATCGAGGTCCATACATTTAGCACAAAGGACCCTAAAATTAAGGAAGGAAAATACTCGGGTTCGGCTCCTTCTCGGGAGAGTAGCTGATCGATCCATACTCTTCATAATACTTGATATTCGATTGTTTTCAAAATTTGGCCAAATTTGCCAGCATGCAAATTCTTGGATATGGGATCATGACCTTGGTCATTCATCTTGAAATCTCTGAATGGTTCAAACTCATTGACAACTAAGCTTAAATTTGTTTAAATTTCACTCCTTACTTTTAGGTTAGATTTTTACACGGTTGGTCGGAGTACATTTTACATCAGGGACCCAAAAAAGCAATAATTACGTTGTGGTCCATACATTTATCATAAAGCTCCCTAAAATAAAGAAAATTCTGGTTCGGCTCCTTCTCGAGAGATCAGCTGATCTGAGCCAAACTCTACACACTACTTCCTCTTCGATTGTTTTAAAAATATGGCCAAATTTGTCGCCATGCAAATTCTCTCATATGGGATCATTAACATAAAGTATGATGTTGATATGGCCTTGACATTGGTCGTTCGGCTTGAAATCTAATAATGGTCATACTCGTTCACAAGTAAGCTTAAAATCATTGAAATTTCACAACTTACACTTTTAGGTTAGAATTTTACACGGGCGTGGAAGTACATTTTACATCAAGGACCTAAAAAAGTGAAAATTACATCGAGGTCCATACATTTAGCACAAAGGACCCATAAATTAAGCAAGGAAAACAGTCGGGTTCGACTCCTTCTCTAGAGAGCTGCTGACCGAGCCACACTCTTCACACTACTTCATCTTTGATTGTTTTGAAAATATGGCCAAATTTTAAGGTGCAAATTTTTGAATATGGGTTCATGACCTTGGTCGCTCATCTTGAAATCCTGAATGGTTCATACTGCTGACAACTAAGCTTAAAATTCGTTTAAATTTCACCACTTACCTTTAGGTTAGATTTTTACACGGTTGGTCAAAGTACATTTTACATCAGGGACCCGAAAAAAGCAATAATTACATTGAGGTCCATACATTTATCATAAAGCTCCCTAAAAGGAAAAAAAATCTAGTTCGGCTCCTTCCCGAGAGATCAGCTGATATGAGCCAAACTCTACACACTACTTTCTCTTCGATTGTTTACAAAATATGGCCAAATTTGTCGCCATGCAAGTTCTCTCATATGGGATAATTAACATAAAGTATGATGTTGATATGGCCTTGATCTTGGTCGTTCGGCTTGAAATCCAATAATGGTCATACTCGTTCACAAGTAAGCTTAAAATCGTACAAATTTCACCACTTACACCTTTAGGTTAGAATTTTACACGGGCGTGGAAGTACATTTCACATCAAGGACCTAAAAAAGTGAAAATTACATCAAGGTCCATACATTTAGCACAAAGGACCCATAAATTAAGCAAGGATAACAGTCGGGTTCGACTCCTTCTCTTGAGAGCAGCTTACCGAGCCACACTCTCCACACTACTTCATCTTTGATTGTTTTCTGTCGCCATGCAAATTCTCTCATATGGGATCATTAACATAAATTATGACGTTGATATGGCTTTGACCTTGGTCTTTCGGCTTGAAATCCAATAATGGTCATACTCGTTGACAAGTAAGCTTAAAATCGTATAAATTTCACCACTTACACCTTTAGGTTAGAATTTTACACGGGCGTGGAAGTACATTTTACATCAAGGACCTAAAAAGTGAAAATTACATCGAGGTCCATACATTTAGCACAAAGGACCCATAAATTAAGCAAGAAAAATAGTCGGGTTCGACTCCTTCAATAGAGAGCAGCTGACCGAGCCACACTCTTCACACTACTTCATCTTCGATTGTTTTCAAAATATGGCCAAATTTGTCGGGGTGCAAATTTTTGAATATGGGATCATGACCTTGGTCGTTCATCTTGAAATCCCAGAATGGTTCATACTCATTGACAACTAAGCTTAATTTCATTTAAATTTCACCACTTACTTTTAGGTTAGATTTTTACATGGTTGGTCGGAGTACATTTTACATCAGGGACCCGAAAAAAGCAATAATTACATTGAGGTCCACACATTTATCATAAAGCTCCCTAAAAGGAAAAATAAATCTGGTTCGGTTCCTTCTCGAGAGATCAGCTGATCTGAGCCAAACTCTACACACTACTTCCTCTTCAATTGTTTTCAAAATAGGGCAATTTTTCGCCATGCAAATTCTCTCATATGGGATCATCAACATAAAGTATGATGTTGATATGGCCTTGACCTTGGTCGTTCGGCTTGAAATCCAATAATGGTCATACTCGTTGACAAGTAAGCTTAAAATTATCGAAATTTCACCTCTTACACTTTTTGGTTAGAATTTTCCACAGGCGTGGAAGTACATATTACATCAAGGACCTAAAAAGGTGAAAATTACATCGATGTCCATACATTTAGCACAAAGTACCCTAAAATTAAGCAAGGAAAATTACATCGAGGTCCATACATTTAGCAGAAAGGACCCTAAAATTTGACCACTTACACTTTTAGGTTAGAATTTTACACGTGCGTGGAAGTACATTTTACATCAAGGACCTAAAAAGGGAAAATTACATCGAGGTCCATACATTTAGCACAAAGGACCCTAAATTAAGGAAGGAAAATAGTCGGGTTCGGCTCCTTCTCGGGAGAGTAGCTGATCGATCCATACTCTTCATAATACTTGATATTCGATTGTTTTCAAAATTTGGCCAAATTTGCCAGCATGCATATTCTTGGATATGGGATCATGACCTTGGTCATTCATCTTGAAATCTCCGAATGGTTCAAACTCATTGACAACTAATCTTAAATTCGTTTAAATTTCACTCCTTACTTTTAGGTTAGATTTTTACACGGTTGGTCGGAGTACATTTTACATCGTGGACCAAAAGCAATAATTACGTTGAGGTCCATACATTTATCATAAAGCTCCCTAAAATAAAGAAAATTCTGGTTCGCTCCTTCTCGAGAGATCACTGATCGAGCCAAACTCTACACACTACTTCCTCTTCAATTGTTTTCAAAATATGGCCAAATTTGTCGCCATGCAAATTCTCTCATATGGGATCATTAACATAAAGTATGATGTTGATATGGCCTTGACATTGGTCGTTACTTGAAATCTAATAATGGTCATACTGCTCACAAGTAAGCTTAAAATCATTGAAATTTCACAACTTACACTTTTAGGTTAGAATTTTACACGGGCGTGGAAGTACATTTTACATCAAGGACCTAAAAAGTGAAAATTACATCGAGGTCCATACATTTAGCACAAAGGACCCATAAATTAAGCAAGGAAAACAAATGGTTCGACTCCTTCTCTAGAGAGCTGCTGACCGAGCCACACTCTTCACACTACTTCATCTTTGATTGTTTTGAAAATATGGCCAAATTTTCGGGGTGCAAATTTTTGAATATGGGTTCATGACCTTGGTCGTTCATCTTGAAATCCCAGAATGGTTCATACTCGTTGACAACTAAGCTTAAAATTCGTTTAAATTTCACCACTTACTTTTAGGTTAGATTTTTACGGTTGGTCAAAGTACATTTTACATCAGGACCGAAAAAGCAATAATTACATTGAGGTCCATACATTTATCATAAAGCTCCCTAAAAGGAAAAATCTAGTTTGGCTCCTTCCCGAGATCACCGATCGAGCCAAACTCTACACACTACTTTCTCTTCGATTGTTTACAAAATATGGCCAAATTTGTCGCCATGCAAGTTCTCTCATATGGGATAATTAACATAAAGTATGATGTTGATATGGCTTTGATCTTGGTCGTTCGGCTTGAAATCCAATAATGGTCATACTCGTTCACAAGTAAGCTTAAAATCGTACAAATTTCACCACTTACACTTTTAGGTTAGAATTTTACACGGGCGTGGAAGTACATTTCACATCAAGGACCTAAAAAAGTGAAAATTACATCAAGGTCCATACATTTAGCACAAAGGACCCATAAATTAAGCAAGGATAACAGTCGGGTTCGACTCCTTCTCTAGATAGCAGCTTACCGAGCCACACTCTCCACACTACTTCATCTTCGATTGTTTTCAAATATGGCCCAATTTATCGCCATGCATATTCTCTCATATGGGATCATTAACATAAATTATGACGTTGATATGGCCTTGACCTTGGTCTTTCGGCTTGAAATCCAATAATGGTCATACTCGTTGACAAGTAAGCTTAAAATCGTATAAATTTCACCACTTATACTTTTAGGTTAGAACTTTACACGGGCGTGGAAGTACATTTTACATCAAGGACCTAAAAAGTGAAAATTACATCGAGGTCCATACATTTAGCACAAAGGACCCATAAATTAAGCAAGGAAAATAGTCGGGTTCGACTCCTTCAATAGAGAGCAGCTGACCGAGCCACACTCTTCACACTACTTCATCTTCGATTATTTTCAAAATATGGCCAAATTTGTCGGGGTGCAAATTTTTGAATATGGGATCATGACCTTGGTCGTTCATCTTGAAATCCCAGAATGGTTCATACTCATTGACAACTAAGCTTAATTTCATTTAAATTTCACCACTTACTTTTAGGTTAGATTTTGCCATGGTTTGTCGGAGTACATTTTACATCAGGGACCTGAAAAAAGCAATAATTACATTGAGGTCCACACATTTATCATAAAGCTCCCTAAAAAGAAAAATAAATCTGGTTCGGCTCCTTCTCGAGAGATCAGCTGATCTGAGCCAAACTCTACACACTACTTCCTCTTCAATTGTTTTCAAAATAGGGCAATTTTTCGCCATGCAAATTCTCTCATATGGGATCATCAACATAAAGTATGATGTTGATATGGCCTTGACCTTGGTCGTTCGGCTTGAAATCCAATAATGGTCATACTCATTGACAAGTAAGCTTAAAATTATCGAAATTTCACCTCTTACACTTTTTGGTTAGAATTTTCCACGGGCGTGGAAGTACATATTACATCAAGGACCTAAAAAAAGTGAACATTACATCGAGGTCCATACATTTAGCACAAAGTAACCTAAAATTTCACCACTTCCACTTTTAGGTTAGAATTTTACACGGGCGTGGAAGTACATTTTACATCAAGGACCTAAAAAGGGAAAATTACATCGAGGTCCATACATTTAGCACAAAGGACCATAAAATTACGGAAGGAAAATAGTCAGGTTCGGCTCCTTCTCGAGAGAGTAGCTGATCGAGCCATACTCTTCATAATACTTCATCTTTGATTGTTTTCAAAATATGACCAAATTCGCCGGCATGCAAATTCTTGGATGTGGGATCATGACCTTGGTCGTTCATCTTGAAATCTCCGAATGGTAAATACTCATTGGCAACTAAGCTTAAATTCATTTAAATTTCACTTCTTACTTTTAGGTTAGATTTTTACACAGTTGGTCGGAGTACATTTTACATTAGGGACCTGAAAAAACAATAATTATGTTGAGGTCCATACATTTATCATAAAGCTCCATAAAAGGAAAAACATTCAGGTTCGGCTCCTTCTCGAGAGATCAGCTGATTTGAGCCAAACTCTACACACCACTTCCTCTTTGATTGTTTTCAAAATATGGCCAAATTTGTCGCCGTGCAAATTCTCTCATATGGGATCATTAACATAAAGTATTATGTTGATATGGCCTTGACCTTGGTCGTTCGACTTGAAATCCAATAATGGTCATACTCGTTCACAAGTAAGCTTAAAATCGTCGAAATTTCACAACTTACACTTTTAGGTTAGAATTTTACACGGGTGTGGAAGTATATTTTAAATCAAGGACCTAAAAAAGTGAAAATTACATCGAGGTCCATACATTTAGCACAAAGGACCCATAAATTAAGCAAGTAAAACAGTCGGGTTCGACTCCTTCTCTAAAGAGCAGCTGACCGAGCCACACTCTTCACACTACTTCATCTTTATTGTTTTCAAAATATGGCCAAATTTGTCGGGGTGCAAATTCTAGAATTTGGGATCATGACCTTGGTCGTTCATCTTGAAATCCCAGAATGGTTCATACTCGTTGACAACTAAGCTTAAATTCGTTTAAATTTCACCACTTACTTTTAGGTTAGATTTTTACACAGTTGGTCAGAGTACATTTTACAGGGGACCCAAAAAAGCAATAATTACATTGTGGTCCACACATTTATCATAAAGCTCCCTAAAAGGAAAAAAATTCTAGTTCGGCTCCTTCTCGAGAGATCAGCTGATCTGAGCCAAACTCTACACACTACTTCCTCTTTGATTGTTTTCGAAATAGGGCAATTTGTCGCCATGCAAATTCTCTCATATGGGATCATCAACATAAAGTATGATGTTGATATGGCCTTGACCTTAGTTGTTCATGATTAAATCCAATAATGGTCATACTCATTGACAAGTAAGCTTAAAATCATCAAAATTTCACCACTTACACTTTTCAGTTAGAATTTTACACGGGCGTGGATGTACATTTTACATCAAGGACCTAAAAAAGTGAAAATTACATCGAGGTCCATACATTTTGCACAAAGGACCCTTAAATTAAGCAAGGAAAACAGTCGGGTTCTACTCCCTCTAGGAGCAGCTGACCGAACTTCACTCTTCACACTACTTCATCTTGGATTGTTTTCAAAATATGGCCAAATTTCTTGGCATGCAAATTCTTGGATATGGGATCATATGCATAAAGTATGATGTAGATATGGCCTTGACCTTGGTCGCTTGTCTTGAGAATCCAAGTATATGGTTCATACTCGTTGACAACTAAGCTTAAATTCGTTTAAATTTCACCACTTACTTTTATGTTAGATATTTACACGGTCGGTGGGAGTACATTTTACATCAAGGACCTAAAAAGGGAAAATTACATGTAGGTCCATACATTTAGCACAAAGGACCATACAAAGGAAAACTTTCTATTTCGGCTCCTTATCGAGAGACCAGTTGATCTGAGCCAAACTCTTCGTACTACTTCCTCTTCGATTATTTTCAAAATATGGCCAAATCTGTTGCCATGCAGATTCTCTGATATTGGATCATCAGCATAAAATATGATGTTTATATGGCCTTGACCCTGGTCATTCAACTAAAATCCAAGAATGTTCATACTCATTCACAAGTAAGCTTAAAATCGTATAAATTTCACCACTTACACTTTTAGGTTAGAATTTTACACGGTGTGTGGAAGTACATTTTACATCAACTACCCAAAAAGGGAAAATTACATCAATGTCCATACATTTAGCACCCCCTCCCTCCTAAAAATATGCAAGGAAAACAGTCATGTACGGCTCCTTCTCGAGAGAGCAGCTGATCGAGCCATACTCTTCATACTACTTCATCTTTGATTGTTTTCAAAATATATCCAAATCTATCAGGATGCTAATTCTTGGACATGGCATCATCACCATAATGTATGATGTTGATATGGCCTTGACCTTGGTCGTTCGGCTTGAAATCCAAGAATTTTCGTACTCATTGACAACTAAGCTTAAATTTGTTCAAATTTCACCACTTACACTTTTTGGTTAGAATTTTATATAAATGGTGGGGGTACATTTTACACCAAGGACCTAAAAAAGGTAAAATTACACTAAGGTCCTTGCATTTAGCATAAAGGACCATAATTTATCAAAGAAAACAGTCGGGTTCGGCTCCTGGAGAGATCAGATGATCGGGCCCTACTCTTCATATTACTTCCTCTTTGATTTACAAGAAATATTTATTGTGGAGGGTACTGGAGTAGAGTAGTACTATTATGAAGGGAACTGGAGCATAGGAACATGCGTCCTTTTTCATTTTATTCAACCTCACCTATACGCTCTATCCCCACTTCCCCATTACCCTACCTCTACGCTAGAAAGTGACGTCGTTCTTCTCCTCCACAATGCCGCTTTCTGATCCTCTTCACTGCATAGTATGAGAGTGTTTGTTCTTCTCCCTGTCCCGCCTGCCGCCATCGATCTTCCCTCTTTTCCCAAAAACCAAATCAAGCCACTGTCCCAACTTTCATCAGATCCCTTGCGATGGCAGGAACGAGCAAGGACAGTGATGATTCTGAGCTGTTCAAGGATGGTTCTACCGAAGGCCCGCTTGAAGAACTCATAACCAGATGCGAGGTCATCACCACCATGATCCTCACCGGTTCGTCCAAACATCTTCTTGACTCGGCAAAATATAGTGCAACTTTACATGCTTCTTAGCTGATATGCCTCCCATGTGTTCTTCATTCTCAGTCGACTAAGAAACCATGGGAATACAACGAGTACTTCGAGGACAAGGGCATGACATGCAATATGACACCGCTGGATAGGTTCTCCTCCGATGATGTGTTCTCGAATTGTATGGGTAAGTAGTGGGTAGGTGCCAATGGAGATTGGATCGCCACTATTGGGTCCGAGTGCAAGTGGGACCTTGTCAATGTGTACACTCATCAACGCCTTCCTCTCCCACAAGGCAATGAGTTTGTACCTGTGATCCGTTTATGTTCATGCATAATGATCGCCTATTCTCCTTCGGAAGATTGCTATTTGCCGAGCTCCCACAGCTACGATGGATTATTTAGATTTCTCTCTTGTTGCTATCTTCGACTACTCAATTGCTACCTTTGATGGCGATGAGTATGCATGGATAGTTCTTGAGAACCAGTTCTAGTTCTATTTCAGATACAGCAATGCACTTATCCACAAGGGTCTGGTGTTTGCAGCCATTGAGAGTGGCAGTGTTTATGTCTAGAATCATCTATATTTTGGTAAGTTTGATCCATTCCTGTTCTTAACACTAGCTTAAGTTTTAATGGATGTAAACTAGTGTTGGCTGATTTGGCCGTCATTTCTTTTTGAAGGTCCTATTCTGCTCCCATCACCACCTGTCGTGCATTTCAAGGAGGGCAACCTTGATGCCATAGATGATGACGATCATAAACTTGGTTTATGGATCTTAGCAATATCTACAAATGAATCTCGCCTTCTTCGTATCCATACTACGGGTGTTACTGATGAGGAGTTTTATGGCGGTACTTATTATGGTCATGGCAATCATGTTGCTTATCATAGTGTTGATCGATGCGGTCGCACTTGTGGCACCTATGCTACTGGGTTTGGCTGCAAGGTGTACTCAAAGGACACTACTTACTTGTATCCACCTAAGCCATAGATAGAGATTGCTAACCTAGGAGCATATTCCCTTTTCCTTGGATTGAACTATCCGATTAATATTGCGATAGGCGGGGCAGATGTTGCCCCAGGATATCTAGCGAGAAGCAACTGTGTCTACACCTCCCACCATGCAATAGGACTTGGATATACGTCGTTTCCTGAAATATGTTGCTTCAGTCTAAATACCGAAGAAGCAGTTGTTGGTTTCTTAACAAACGTTGCATGTAAATCTCCGGAGACTCTATTATGGTTCATACCGAGCTTCGCCAATGCCCACGATTGGAACCAAACTGCCGTAAGTAATCGTAATACTATGTAATAGGATAACTCAGTTTAGATGAAGTGCATTAGATGGTCTTGCTTTTCTTTTGTAACTTGACCTTGTCATAAACTCATAATCTAGACAAGGCTTTGGGCATTTTGAGTTGCCTATGGAGGTCACACACAGGCATTAATGTGAGAAGGAGGCATGCACACAAAAGCAGACTTGAACGTCAGTTTTGTTTCTTCCATTGATGAGTGTTCGGAGAAAAGGGAAAACAGAATCTGTCACTTTGAAATTCTACCGAATATGTCCAAGTTGTTGAATGTGAACTGGGAATCTGACAATATTTTCCTTTCTTATTATGTACTGCTGAATCTTTCAAATGCTACTAAACCTGTCAAAAGTTTTGTTCGGTACTTGTTCAGATCGACCGGCCAAGTGCATAATATGGTCTCGCTTTCCTTTTGAATCAGGACTTGCTACATCTATTGAATTTCATTGTCCGTATTGCTAAATCTGTCAATTCTTTTGGTCACTGTCTGGGTACTGCCAACTGGTCAATTTGAATGATGTGCTGACTCTGTCAAGTGCTGCTGAATATCAACCTGGAATCTGTCCGATATGTTCACGGTCTTATTCTGTACTGCTAGATCTTTCAAATGCTACTGAATCTTTCAAATGCTCTATCGTTACTATTAGTACAATATTTTGTAGAACGAACTGTGATGTACATCTACTTGTTTAGATGAAGTGCATCAGATTGTCTTGCTTTTCTTTTGAAACTTAGCATTGTCACAATTATCTACATTAGTCTTGGACAGTTTGGGTTGCATATGGGTGGTCACATAGGCATCAACGTAAGGAGGAGGTATTCACATAGAAGCAGACTTGATCGTCAGTTTTGCTTGCTCCAATGGTCTCTACAGAGAACAGGGCAAACAGATCGTGCGCCAAGTTTTTTCTACCTTATTCTGTACTGCTGAATTTTGACATGAATAACTGCCAAAAAGAATTATCGCTTTCCCCTCCCTCTTTGAGGTCTTTGTTTTGAATCCGGCCGAGCGCATCACAATGCAATTTTTGTTAACCAGGAGAAGAAATCTAGTAGCTCATTCGGCTCCTCTTTAGCCTAGAAGATTTTTATTCGATCTTTTCAGGGTCAGCGGACTGCTGACCACATCCCAGTGAAATTTGAAAATGGATCCCATGGAGAATAGCCGAGAACATATTAATTCATCCTTTTAGGGGTCAGGGGACTGCTGTGCACAACCCACTAAATTAGAGAATGAAGCCCATGGAGCATAGCCTATGGAGTACAACCCACATAGAGCAGCCTATGTAGAATAGCCAAACTCTTTTTAATTCAGCCTTTTGGGCATTGCCCCCCACATCTCAAAATAAAAAAACTCTGCCTACCCATGTTTTTTAGAAAATACTCCATTATGTGGCATTTTATAAATTGAGATGCCAGGAGCGCTGCTCTTTTATATTTTAAAATAGATAAACATAGACACACAAAGTATTTTTAAGAAGACTAATACATAAATTGTAGTACTAACAAAAGTTTAATGATATTTATTCTATAAATATCTTTGTTGGAGTGGCAACGCACTTAGTTTACATTTATTTGATTTGAAGGTCTTTTGTTCGAATCGTCTCTTGGGTTTACATTTTTTTCATCTAGCAATATCGCATTACGGAGAGGCTGACATCACGGACCCACCAGCATGCAGCGTCCCTGGAGTTTGTTTTGAGGGTGGGTTCGAAAAAAAAGTTTAAATACTTGTATAGAGAGGCTCGCCTTGGGGACCCACCAGACAAAACATACAAGGCTGCATCGGGGACCCACAAGCTAGAACATGCCAGAGAGGAAGACATAAGGGCCCCAACAGTAAGACCATATAGGGCTGCCACGATGAAAACAGTGGACGCATCCTAAAAAAATTCCATCATACACACGTTGCACTTACAGACAAGCTGACATGTCGGACCCAGCAGGCCCAAGCATAGCCCATGAAATTATCCTATCAAAGAAGTCTGCCATGTTTCAGAATTCAGAAGCTTCCCATGCAACCACAATACATATGGGCTCTGTCTTGGCTTAGTACTTAGTGGGAAACCTCACCGGGGTACCAACATTTGGAGGTTCTTGGCACGGTTGGATCCAGCTGGTAGAGGGGCTACTAAGGGAAGTCCTCGCCATGGTCTTGTCTGTAAAAGGACTTGATCGTGGATTGTGGGGAAAGTGCACAACCTCTCGAGAGTATTGCAATCTGATCGATCAGCCGTGTTCACGGAAACAGAACAACATTGAGCATCTGAAGGATGGAGCCTCTGAAAGATCTTCCTCTCTCTTTTCGAAACTTAACGTTTTACAAACCCCAAGGCATGAGTAATATCGTCATTGGGTAGGATTTTGGGAACTTGGTGTGTAATATCCAAGTGCTAGGTTGATTGGGCACTTGGTGAGTAATATCCCCGTGTTCCATTCGACCCTATACTACTTATCAAAGATTACAAAGTAGGAAAAATCTCTTCCTCTTTTCTTCTTAGATTGAGAAAATTGGCTTTAAGCAAATGAACCCCAAGACTACTCTTAGCCTTGCATGTAGAGATAGACTTACTCTTCCCTTGGTGTAATTTGCCAATACATTCAAAGTATTGACCCAACTTGTTGGTTGCACGTCTTATGTGCAGAATCCGAAGACTGAAAGGTGCGTAGGGATCGCGGGTCTTCACGCAACTAGCCTGAGGCGTTGATGGACTCAAGTTTTATTTAGTTTCCGCTATTTTATTTGAGCTAGCTATAAGCTATGCAAGTTGTAATGATTATACTCTGGATTATTCGTGTAATAATGACTTGTGTTTTACATGATATTCATCGACTGTGAAGTGCTAGCTATCGATCCAGGGACTAGCATGATAATCACAGTGACTTAGGATCCTTAACGATCCGAGGTCGCAACATTCATCAGCGACATTGATTGTCCCCTCGCTTCAGTAATCTACCACATTAATCTCGGATCATATCCTTCCTATTTATCCTCTTCCCTTCCCTGCACAAATCAATCTCTAATCCCCCGCTTCCAGCAACCATCTCTGTCCTCGTCTATCAGCCATGGCCACCTTTCGTCTGCTGCCCGTCGTACCGGAGTGCAAAGACCTCGACATCACCGCACAGGAGGATAATGCCCTATGCATTTGGGCCTTCTCCCCGCAGAGAATAAAGTGGCAGCTGGCGTGCACCTTCCTCGTTGGTGAAATCATCGCCGCAATTACCGTATGTATCACCTCCACAACAATCCAGACGGGACGTTGAAGGTCATGTTCGTCAACTTCAGGGACACCCGTCTCCTCTACGGCTAGGCCTTCCACTGAGGTTGTGAGATGGTGGTGTTCACCGGCGCCAATATTTTCACCAACTACTGGGACCGGTTTCCCAACAACGGCAACTTCATCCACAGTGTCCTCCCGGAGCTATCGATGGCTCCGGAGGTACCGCCGCCATATCCGGAGGTGCCGCTGACGGCTTAGGAGGTACCGCCGCCTTATCCAAAGGTGCCACCAGACATCCGGAGGTGGCGCCACGTTATCCGGAGGTGCCGCCGCGTTATCCGGAGGTGCAGCTGCGTTATCTGGAGGTGCTGATGAGTCAGGATCCAGCTATGTCGCTGGAGCTGGCATTGGAGCCGATGTCACGAACTGCCGCTGGGGGCGCGGGCTAGGTGCTAGGAGGTGCCGGACCTGCACTAATTCAGCAGTGAGTCCTTTACATGTAAACTCATGCTATTATGTTAATGGTTGAATGAAGTTTCTTTTGGGACGTCCTTTCTTTTGGTACTATCATAAAAAAAGTTTCTTTTGTTACTACTCACTATACCTTGTAGTTCTAGTAGTACTGCGAATGACAATCTATTGAATATCCTTCGCCCTGATGTTTGTGAAGGAAGTGAAAATTTCGAAACTGGGAAAGTTTGAATTGCTACTCTATTGTCCTCCCTCAAATTACTTAACTCGAATTTGTCTAGATTCAGATGTATATAAACATGTTCTAGTGCTAGATGCATTCGAATCTGATAAACGCAAGTCAATTAATTTGGGCCGAAGGGAATAGTAGTCGGGTTCGGCTCCTTCTCGAGAGAGCAGCTGATCGAGCCATACGTTTCATACTACTTCCTCTTTGATTGTTTTACAAATATGACCAAATCTGTCACCATGCAAATTCTTGGATATGGGATCATAAATTATGATGTAGATATATGGCCTTGACCTTGTGGTCGTTCGGCTTGAAGTCCAAGAAAGTTCATACTCATTGACAGCTAAGTTTAAATTCGGTTTAATTTCACCACTTACTTTTAGGTTAGCATTTTACACGATCGGTAGGAGCATATATTACATCAAAGACCTAAAAAGGGAAATTTACATGGAGGTCCATACATTTAGCCCAAAGGACCACAAAAGGAAAACTTTTGGTTCGGCTCCTTCTTGAGCGATCAGCTGATCTGAGACAAACTCTTCATACTACTTCCTCTTCGATTGTTTTCATCATATGGCCTAATCTATTGCCATGCAAATTCTCTCATATGGGGCCATCACCATAAAGTATGATATTGATATGTCCTTAACCTTGGTCATTTGGCTTGAAATCCAAGGACGTTCATACTCGTTGACAAGTAAGCTTAAATTCATTTAAATTTCACCACTTACACTTTTTGGTTAGAATTTTACACGTATGGTAGGACTATATTTTACATCAAGGACCTAAAAAGGGGAAAATTACATCGAGATCTATACATTTATCACAAAGGACCCTAAAACCAAACAAGGACTTGAAAATGTCGGGTACGGCTCCTCGAGAGAGCAGCTGATCGACAAAATCTTCTTACTTGTTTTTAAGAAAATAAATTCCTATCACTTGAAAAAATGAAATTGATAATTTTTGTTTTTAATATCTTCGATTGTTTTCAAAAGATGGCCAAATTTGTCAGCATGCAAATTCTTGGATATGGGATCATAAGAATAAAGTACATTCTACATAAAGGACCTAAAAAGGGAAAATTACATCGAGGTCCATATATTTAGCTCAAAGGACCCTAAAATTTAGCAAAGAAAACAGTCGGGTTCGGGTCCTTCTCGAGATAGCAGCTGGTCGAGCCATACTCTTCATACTACTTCCTCTTTGATCGTTTTCAAAATATGGCCAAATATATCGCCATGCAAATTCTTGAATATGGGATCATCAACATAAAGTATGATCTAGAGATATGGCCTTGACCTCGTGGTCGTTCGGCTTGAAATCTAAGATTTTTTCATACTCGTTGACAACTATGCTTAAATTCATTGAAATTTCATCACTTACTTTTAGGTTAGCATTTTACATGGTTGGTGGGAGTACATTCTACATCAAGAACCTAAAAATGGGAAAATTACATCGAGGTCCATACATTTAGCCCAAAGGACCCTAAAATTGAGCAAAGAAAACAATCGGGTCCGGCTCCTTCTCGAGAGAGCAGCTAATCGAGATATACTCTTCATACTACTTTCTCTTAGATTCTTTTCACAATATGGCCAAATCTATCGCCATGTCAATTCTTGGATACTAGATCATCAGAATAAAGTATGATGTAGATATATATGGCCTTGACCTTGTGGTCATTCGGCTTGAAATCAAAGAATGTTCATACTCGTTGATAACTATAAGCTGAAATTCGTCTAAATTTCACCACTTACTTTTAGGTTAGAATTTTACACGGTCGATGGGAGTACATTTTACAACAAGGACCTAAAAACGGGGAAAATTACATCGAGGTCCATACATTTAGCACAAAGGACCCTAAAATTAAGTAAGCAAAACAGTCGGGTTCAGCTCCTTCTCGAGAGAGTAGCTGATCGAGCCACAATCTTCATACCACTTCATCTTCGATTGTTTTCAAAATATGGCCAAATTTGTCGGTATGCAAATTCTTGAATATGGGATCATCGGCATAAAGTATGATGTAGATATGGCCTTGTCCTTGGCCGTTCGTCTTGAAATACAAGAATGGTTCATACTCGTTGACAACTAAGATTAAATTCATTTAAATTTCACCACTTACTTTTAGGTTAGAACTTTACATAGTCGATCGTAGTACATTTTACATTAGGGAACTCAAAAAAGCAAAAATTACATCGAGGTCCATACATTTAGCATAAAGGACCCTAAAAGGAAAAATTTCTGGTTCGACTCCTTCTCGAGAGATGAGCTGATTAGAGCCAAACTCTTGATACTACTTCCTCTTCGATTGTTTTCAAAACATGGCCAGATCTGTTGCCATGCAAAATCTCTGGCATGGGATCATCAGCATATAAAGTATGATGTTGATATGGCCTTGACGACCTTGGTTGTTCTGCTTGAAATCCAAGAATGTTCATACTCGTTTACAAGTAAGCTTAAAATCGTCTAAATTTCACCACTTACACTTTTAGACCTAAAAAGGGGGAAATTACATCGAGGTCCATACATTTAGTACAAAGGACCCTAAAATTAAGCAAGGAAAATAGTCGGGTTCGGCTCCTTCTCACGAGAGTAGCTGATCGATCCATACTCTTCATACTACTTCATCTTCGATTGTTTTCAAAATATGGCCAAATTTGTTGGCATGCAAATTCTTGGATATGGGATCATGAGCATAAAGTATGATGTAGATATGGCCTTGACCTTGGTGGTTCATCTTGAAATTGAAGATTGGTTCATACTGGTTGACAACTAAGCTAAAATTTGTTTAAATTTCACCACTTACTTTTAGGTTACAACTTTACATGGTTGATCGGAGTACATTTTACATCAGGAACCTCAAAAAAGCAAAAAATTACATCGAGGTCCATACATTTAGCATAAAGGACCCTAAAAGGAAAAATTTCTAGTTCGACTCCTTGTCGAGAGACCAGCTGATCTGAGACAAACTCTTAATACTACTTCCTCTTCGATTGTTTCCAAAACATGGCCAAAACTATTGCCATGCACACTCTCTAACATGGGATCATGAGCATAAAGTATGATGTTGATATGGCCTTCACGACCATGGTCGTTCGGTTTGAAATCCAAGAATGTTCATACTCATTGACAAGTAAGCTTAAAATAATCGTATAAATTTCACCACTTACACTTTTAGACCTAAAAAGGGGGAAATTGCCTCGAGGTCCATACATTTAGCACAAAGGACCCTAAAATCAAGCAAGGAAAACAGTCGGGTTCGGCTCCTTCTCACGAGAGTAGATGATCGAGCCATACTCTTCATACTACTTCCTCTTTGATTTTTTTCAAAATATGGCCAAATCTATCGCCATGCAAATTCTTCGATATGGGATCATCAGCATAAAGTATGATGTAGAGATATGGCCTTGACCTTGTGGTCGTTCGGCTTGAAATCTAAGAAAGTTCATACTCGTTGACAACTGAACTTAAATTCATTAAAATTTCACCACTTACTTTTAGGTTAGCATTTTACACGATCGGTGGGCGCATATTTTACATCAAGGACCTAAAAAGGGGGAAAATTACATCGATGTCCATACATTTAGCACAAAGGACCCTAAAAGGAAAACCTTTTGTTGGTTCGACTCCTTCTCGACAGATTAGCTGATCTAAGCCAAACTCTTCATACTACTTCCTCTTTGATTGTTTTCAAAATAATATGGCCAAATCTATTGCCATGCAAATTCTATGATATGGGGTCATCAGCATAAAGTGTGATGTTCATATGGCCTTGACCTTGGTCGTTCGTCTTGAAATCCAAGAATTTTTCGTACTCGTCGAGAACTATGCTTAAATTCGTTTCAATTTCACCACTTACTTTAAGGTTAGAATTTTACACAGGCGATGGGAGTACATTTTACATCAAGTACCTAAAAAGGGAAAATTACATTGAGTTCCATACATTTAGCACAAATGACCCTAAAATTGAGCAAAGAAAATAGTGGGTTTACCTCCTTCTCGAGAGAGCAGCTGGTCGAGCCATACATTTCATACTACCACCTCTTCGATTGTTTTACAAATATGGTCAAATTTGTCGCCATACATTTCATACTTACACTTTTAGGTTAGAATTTTACACGGGTGTGTGGAAGTACATTTTACATCAAGGACCTAAAAAGGGAAAATTACATCGAGGTCCGTACATTTAGGACAAAGGACCCTAAAATTAAGCAAAGAAAATAGTCGGGTTCGGCTCCTTCTTGAGAGAGTAGCTGATCGAGCCATACTCTTCATAATACTTCATCTTCGATTGTTTTAAAAATATGGCCAAATTTGCCGCCATGCAAATTCTTGGATATGGGATCATGACCTTGGTCGTTCATCTTGAAATCTCCGAATGGTTCATACTCATTGACAACTAAGCTTAAATTCGTTTAAATTTCACCACTTACTTTTAGGTTAGATTTTTACACGGTTGGTCAAAGTACATTTTACATCAGGGACCCGAAAAAAGCAATAATTACATTGAGGTCCATACATTTATCATAAAGCTCCCTAAAAGAAAAAAAATCTAGTTCGGCTCCTTCCCGAGAGATCAGCTGATCTGAGCCAAACTCTACACACTACTTTCTCTTCGATTGTTTACAAAATATGGCCAAATTTGTCGCCATGCAAGTTCTCTCATATGGGATAATTAACATAAAGTATGATGTTGATATTGCCTTGATCTTGGTCGTTCGGCTTGAAATCCAATAATGGTCATACTCGTTCACAAGTAAGCTTAAAATCGTACAAATTTCACCACTTACACTTTTAGGTTAGAATTTTACACGGGCGTGGAAGTACATTTCACATCAAGGACCTAAAAAAGTGAAAATTACATCAAGGTCCATACATTTAGCACAAAGAACCCATAAATTAAGCAAGGATAACAGTCGGGTTCGACTCCTTCTCTAGAGAGCAGCTTACCGAGCCACACTCTCCACACTACTTCATCTTCGATTGTTTTCAAAATATGGCCAAATTTGTCGCCATGCAAATTCTCTCATATGGGATCATTAACATAAATTATGACGTTGATATGGCCTTGACCTTGGTCTTTCGGCTTGAAATCCAATAATGGTCATACTCGTTGACAAGTAAGCTTAAAATCGTATAAATTTCACCACTTACACTTTTAGGTTAGAATTTTACACGGGCGTGGAAGTACATTTTACATCAAGGACCTAAAAAGTGAAAATTACATCGAGGTCCATACATTTAGCACAAAGGACCCATAAATTAAGCAAGGAAAACAGTCGGGTTCGACTCCTTCAATAGAGAGCAAACGGTGGCCAGAGCCACACTCTTCACACTACTTCATCTTCGATTGTTTTCAAAATATGGCCAAATTTGTCGGGGTGCAAATTTTTGAATATGGGATCATGACCTTGGTCGTTCATCTTGAAATCCCAGAATGGTTCATACTCATTGACAACTAAGCTTAATTTCATTTAAATTTCACCACTTACTTTTCGGTTAGATTTTTACATGGTTGGTCGGAGTACATTTTACATCAGGGACCCGAAAAAAGCAATAATTACATTGAGGTCCACACATTTATCATAAAGCTCCCTAAAAGGAAAAATAAATCTGGTTCGGCTCCTTCTCGAGAGATCAGCTGATCTGAGCCAAACTCTACACACTACTTCCTCTTCAATTGTTTTCAAAATAGGGCAATTTTTCGCCATGCAAATTCTCTCATATGGGATCATCAACATAAAGTATGATGTTGATATGGCCTTGACCTTGGTCGTTCGGCTTGAAATCCAATAATGGTCATACTCGTTGACAAGTAAGCTTAAAATTATCGAAATTTCACCTCTTACACTTTTTGGTTAGAATTTTCCACGGGCGTGGAAGTAGATATTACATCAAGGACCTAAAAAAAGTGAAAATTACATCGAGGTCCATACATTTAGCACAAAGTACCCTAAAATTAAGCAAGGAAAATTACATCGAGGTCCATACATTTAGCAGAAAGGAACCTAAAATTTGACCACTTACACTTTTAGGTTAGAATTTTACACGTGCGTGGAAGTACATTTTACATCAAGGACCTAAAAAGGGAAAATTACATCGAGGTCCATACATTTAGCACAAAGGACCCTAAAATTAAGGAAGGAAAATAGTCGGGTTCGGCTCCTTCTCGAGAGAGTAGCTGATCGATCCATACTCTTCATAATACTTGATATTCGATTGTTTTCAAAATTTGGCCAAATTTGCCAGCATGCAAATTCTTGGATATGGGATCATGACCTTGGTCATTCATCTTGAAATCTCTGAATGGTTCAAACTCATTGACAACTAAGCTTAAATTTGTTTAAATTTCACTCCTTACTTTTAGGTTAGATTTTTACACGGTTGGTCGGAGTACATTTTACATCAGGGACCCAAAAAAGCAATAATTACGTTGTGGTCCATACATTTATCATAAAGCTCCCTAAAATAAAGAAAATTCTGGTTCGGCTCCTTCTCGAGAGATCAGCTGATCTGAGCCAAACTCTACACACTACTTCCTCTTCGATTGTTTTAAAAATATGGCCAAATTTGTCGCCATGCAAATTCTCTCATATGGGATCATTAACATAAAGTATGATGTTGATATGGCCTTGACATTGGTCGTTCGGCTTGAAATCTAATAATGGTCATACTCGTTCACAAGTAAGCTTAAAATCATTGAAATTTCACAACTTACACTTTTAGGTTAGAATTTTACACGGGCGTGGAAGTACATTTTACATCAAGGACCTAAAAAAGTGAAAATTACATCGAGGTCCATACATTTAGCACAAAGGACCCATAAATTAAGCAAGGAAAACAGTCGGGTTCGACTCCTTCTCTAGAGAGCTGCTGACCGAGCCACACTCTTCACACTACTTCATCTTTGATTGTTTTGAAAATATGGCCAAATTTTCGGGGTGCAAATTTTTGAATATGGGTTCATGACCTTGGTCGTTCATCTTGAAATCCCAGAATGGTTCATACTCGTTGACAACTAAGCTTAAAATTCGTTTAAATTTCACCACTTACTTTTAGGTTAGATTTTTACACGGTTGGTCAAAGTACATTTTACATCAGGGACCCGAAAAAAGCAATAATTATATTGAGGTCCATACATTTATCATAAAGCTCCCTAAAAGGAAAAAAAATCTAGTTCGGCTCCTTCCCGAGAGATCAGCTGATATGAGCCAAACTCTACACACTACTTTCTCTTCGATTGTTTACAAAATATGGCCAAATTTGTCGCCATGCAAGTTCTCTCATATGGGATAATTAACATAAAGTATGATGTTGATATGGCCTTGATCTTGGTCGTTCGGCTTGAAATCCAATAATGGTCATACTCGTTCACAAGTAAGCTTAAAATCGTACAAATTTCACCACTTACACTTTTAGGTTAGAATTTTACACGGGCGTGGAAGCACATTTCACATCAAGGACCTAAAAAAGTGAAAATTACATCAAGGTCCATACATTTAGCACAAAGGACCCATAAATTAAGCAAGGATAACAGTCGGGTTCGACTCCTTCTCTTGAGAGCAGCTTACCGAGCCACACTCTCCACACTACTTCATCTTCGATTGTTTTCTGTCGCCATGCAAATTCTCTCATATGGGATCATTAACATAAATTATGACGTTGATATGGCTTTGACCTTGGTCTTTCGGCTTGAAATCCAATAATGGTCATACTCGTTGACAAGTAAGCTTAAAATCGTATAAATTTCACCACTTACACCTTTAGGTTAGAATTTTACACGGGCGTGGAAGTACATTTTACATCAAGGACCTAAAAAGTGAAAATTACATCGAGGTCCATACATTTAGCACAAAGGACCCATAAATTAAGCAAGGAAAATAGTCGGGTTCGACTCCTTCAATAGAGAGCAGCTGACCGAGCCACACTCTTCACACTACTTCATCTTCGATTGTTTTCAAAATATGGCCAAATTTGTCGGGGTGCATATTTTTGAATATGGGATCATGACCTTGGTCGTTCATCTTGAAATCCCAGAATGGTTCATACTCATTGACAACTAAGCTTAATTTCATTTAAATTTCACCACTTACTTTTAGGTTAGATTTTTACATGGTTGGTCGGAGTACATTTTACATCAGGGACCCGAAAAAAGCAATAATTACATTGAGGTCCACACATTTATCATAAAGCTCCCTAAAAGGAAAAATAAATCTGGTTCGGTTCCTTCTCGAGAGATCAGCTGATCTGAGCCAAACTCTACACACTACTTCCTCTTCAATTGTTTTCAAAATAGGGCAATTTTTCGCCATGCAAATTCTCTCATATGGGATCATCAACATAAAGTATGATGTTGATATGGCCTTGACCTTGGTCGTTCGGCTTGAAATCCAATAATGGTCATACTCGTTGACAAGTAAGCTTAAAATTATCGAAATTTCACCTCTTACACTTTTTGGTTAGAATTTTCCACAGGCGTGGAAGTACATATTACATCAAGGACCTAAAAAAGGTGAAAATTACATCGATGTCCATACATTTAGCACAAAGTACCCTAAAATTAAGCAAGGAAAATTACATCGAGGTCCATACATTTAGCAGAAAGGACCCTAAAATTTGACCACTTACACTTTTAGGTTAGAATTTTACACGTGCGTGGAAGTACATTTTACATCAAGGACCTAAAAAGGGAAAATTACATCGAGGTCCATACATTTAGCACAAAGGACCCTAAATTAAGGAAGGAAAATAGTCGGGTTCGGCTCCTTCTCGGGAGAGTAGCTGATCGATCCATACTCTTCATAATACTTGATATTCGATTGTTTTCAAAATTTGGCCAAATTTGCCAGCATGCATATTCTTGGATATGGGATCATGACCTTGGTCATTCATCTTGAAATCTCCGAATGGTTCAAACTCATTGACAACTAATCTTAAATTCGTTTAAATTTCACTCCTTACTTTTAGGTTAGATTTTTACACGGTTGGTCGGAGTACATTTTACATCAGGGACCCGAAAAAGCAATAATTACGTTGAGGTCCATACATTTATCATAAAGCTCCCTAAAATAAAGAAAATTCTGGTTCGGCTCCTTCTCGAGAGATCAGCTGATCTGAGCCAAACTCTACACACTACTTCCTCTTCAATTGTTTTCAAAATATGGCCAAATTTGTCGCCATGCAAATTCTCTCATATGGGATCATTAACATAAAGTATGATGTTGATATGGCCTTGACATTGGTCGTTCGGCTTGAAATCTAATAATGGTCATACTCGTTCACAAGTAAGCTTAAAATCATTGAAATTTCACAACTTACACTTTTAGGTTAGAATTTTACACGGGCGTGGAAGTACATTTTACATCAAGGACCTAAAAAAGTGAAAATTACATCGAGGTCCATACATTTAGCACAAAGGACCCATAAATTAAGCAAGGAAAAGCAATGGGTTCGACTCCTTCTCTAGAGAGCTGCTGACCGAGCCACACTCTTCACACTACTTCATCTTTGATTGTTTTGAAAATATGGCCAAATTTTCGGGGTGCAAATTTTTGAATATGGGTTCATGACCTTGGTCGTTCATCTTGAAATCCCAGAATGGTTCATACTCGTTGACAACTAAGCTTAAAATTCGTTTAAATTTCACCACTTACTTTTAGGTTAGATTTTTACACGGTTGGTCAAAGTACATTTTACATCAGGGACCCGAAAAAAGCAATAATTACATTGAGGTCCATACATTTATCATAAAGCTCCCTAAAAGGAAAAAAAATCTAGTTTGGCTCCTTCCCGAGAGATCAGCTGATCTGAGCCAAACTCTACACACTACTTTCTCTTCGATTGTTTACAAAATATGGCCAAATTTGTCGCCATGCAAGTTCTCTCATATGGGATAATTAACATAAAGTATGATGTTGATATGGCCTTGATCTTGGTCGTTCGGCTTGAAATCCAATAATGGTCATACTCGTTCACAAGTAAGCTTAAAATCGTACAAATTTCACCACTTACACTTTTAGGTTAGAATTTTACACGGGCGTGGAAGTACATTTCACATCAAGGACCTAAAAAAGGTGAAAATTACATCGATGTCCATACATTTAGCACAAAGTACCCTAAAATTAAGCAAGGAAAATTACATCGAGGTCCATACATTTAGCAGAAAGGACCCTAAAATTTGACCACTTACACTTTTAGGTTAGAATTTTACACGTGCGTGGAAGTACATTTTACATCAAGGACCTAAAAAGGGAAAATTACATCGAGGTCCATACATTTAGCACAAAGGACCCTAAATTAAGGAAGGAAAATAGTCGGGTTCGGCTCCTTCTCGGAAGAGTAGCTGATCGATCCATACTCTTCATAATACTTGATATTCGATTGTTTTCAAAATTTGGCCAAATTTGCCAGCATGCATATTCTTGGATATGGGATCATGACCTTGGTCATTCATCTTGAAATCTCCGAATGGTTTAAACTCATTGACAACTAATCTTAAATTCGTTTAAATTTCACTCCTTACTTTTAGGTTAGATTTTTACACGGTTGGTCAGAGTACATTTTACATCAGGGACCCGAAAAAGCAATAATTACGTTGAGGTCCATACATTTATCATAAAGCTCCCTAAAATAAAGAAAATTCTGGTTCGGCTCCTTCTCGAGAGATCAGCTGATCTGAGCCAAACTCTACACACTACTTCCTTTTCAAAATATGGCCAAATTTGTCGCCATGCAAATTCTCTCATATGGGATCATTAACATAAAGTATGATGTTGATATGGCCTTGACATTGGTCGTTCGGCTTGAAATCTAATAATGGTCATACTCGTTCACAAGTAAGCTTAAAATCATTGAAATTTCACAACTTACACTTTTAGGTTAGAATTTTACACGGGCGTAGAAGTACATTTTACATCAAGGACCTAAAAAAGTGAAAATTACATCGAGGTCCATACATTTAGCACAAAGGACCCATAAATTAAGCAAGGAAAACAGTCGGGTTCGACTCCTTCTCTAGAGAGCTGCTGACCGAGCCACACTCTTCACACTACTTCATCTTTGATTGTTTTGAAAATATGGCCAAATTTTCGGGGTGCAAATTTTTGAATATGGGTTCATGACCTTGGTCGTTCATCTTGAAATCCCAGAATGGTTCATACTCGTTGACAACTAAGCTTAAAATTCGTTTAAATTTCACCACTTACTTTTAGGTTAGATTTTTACACGGTTGGTCAAAGTACATTTTACATCAGGGACCCGAAAAAAGCAATAATTACATTGAGGTCCATACATTTATCATAAAGCTCCCTAAAAGGAAAAAAAATCTAGTTTGGCTCCTTCCCGAGAGATCAGCTGATCTGAGCCAAACTCTACACACTACTTTCTCTTCGATTGTTTACAAAATATGGCCAAATTTGTCGCCATGCAAGTTCTCTCATATGGGATAATTAACATAAAGTATGATGTTGATATGGCCTTGATCTTGGTCGTTCGGCTTGAAATCCAATAATGGTCATACTCGTTCACAAGTAAGCTTAAAATCGTACAAATTTCACCACTTACACTTTTAGGTTAGAATTTTACACGGGCGTGGAAGTACATTTCACATCAAGGACCTAAAAAAGTGAAAATTACATCAAGGTCCATACATTTAGCACAAAGGACCCATAAATTAAGCAAGGATAACAGTCGGGTTCGACTCCTTCTCTAGATAGCAGCTTACCGAGCCACACTCTCCACACTACTTCATCTTCGATTGTTTTCAAAATATGGCCCAATTTATCGCCATGCATATTCTCTCATATGGGATCATTAACATAAATTATGACGTTGATATGGCCTTGACCTTGGTCTTTCGGCTTGAAATCCAATAATGGTCATACTCGTTGACAAGTAAGCTTAAAATCGTATAAATTTCACCACTTATACTTTTAGGTTAGAACTTTACACGGGCGTGGAAGTACATTTTACATCAAGGACCTAAAAAGTGAAAATTACATCGAGGTCCATACATTTAGCACAAAGGACCCATAAATTAAGCAAGGAAAATAGTCGGGTTCGACTCCTTCAATAGAGAGCAGCTGACCGAGCCACACTCTTCACACTACTTCATCTTCGATTGTTTTCAAAATATGGCCAAATTTGTCGGGGTGCAAATTTTTGAATATGGGATCATGACCTTGGTCGTTCATCTTGAAATCCTAGAATGGTTCATACTCATTGACAACTAAGCTTAATTTCATTTAAATTTCACCACTTACTTTTAGGTTAGATTTTGCCATGGTTTGTCGGAGTACATTTTACATCAGGGACCTGAAAAAAGCAATAATTACATTGAGGTCCACACATTTATCATAAAGCTCCCTAAAAAGAAAAATAAATCTGGTTCGGCTCCTTCTCGAGAGATCAGCTGATCTGAGCCAAACTCTACACACTACTTCCTCTTCAATTGTTTTCAAAATAGGGCAATTTTTTGCCATGCAAATTCTCTCATATGGGATCATCAACATAAAGTATGATGTTGATATGGCCTTGACCTTGGTCGTTCGGCTTGAAATCCAATAATGGTCATACTCATTGACAAGTAAGCTTAAAATTATCGAAATTTCACCTCTTACACTTTTTGGTTAGAATTTTCCACGGGCGTGGAAGTACATATTACATCAAGGACCTAAAAAAAGTGAACATTACATCGAGGTCCATACATTTAGCACAAAGTAACCTAAAATTTCACCACTTCCACTTTTAGGTTAGAATTTTACACGGGCGTGGAAGTACATTTTACATCAAGGACCTAAAAAGGGAAAATTACATCGAGGTCCATACATTTAGCACAAAGGACCATAAAATTACGGAAGGAAAATAGTCAGGTTCGGCTCCTTCTCGAGAGAGTAGCTGATCGAGCCATACTCTTCATAATACTTCATCTTTGATTGTTTTCAAAATATGACCAAATTCGCCGGCATGCAAATTCTTGGATGTGGGATCATGACCTTGGTCGTTCATCTTGAAATCTCCGAATGGTTCATACTCATTGACAACTAAGCTTAAATTCATTTAAATTTCACTTCTTACTTTTAGGTTAGATTTTTACACAGTTGGTCGGAGTACATTTTACATTAGGGACCTGAAAAAACAATAATTATGTTGAGGTCCATACATTTATCATAAAGCTCCATAAAAGGAAAAACATTCAGGTTCGGCTCCTTCTCGAGTGATCAGCTGATTTGAGCCAAACTCTACACACCACTTCCTCTTTGATTGTTTTCAAAATATGGCCAAATTTGTCGCCGTGCAAATTCTCTCATATGGGATCATTAACATAAAGTATTATGTTGATATGGCCTTGACATTGGTCGTTCGACTTGAAATCCAATAATGGTCATACTCGTTCACAAGTAAGCTTAAAATCGTCGAAATTTCACAACTTACACTTTTAGGTTAGAATTTTACACGGGTGCGGAAGTACATTTTAAATCAAGGACCTAAAAAAGTGAAAATTACATCGAGGTCCATACATTTAGCACAAAGGACCCATAAATTAAGCAAGTAAAACAGTCGGGTTCGACTCCTTCTCTAAAGAGCAGCTGACCGAGCCACACTCTTCACACTACTTCATCTTTATTGTTTTCAAAATATGGCCAAATTTGCCGGGGTGCAAATTCTAGAATATGGGATCATGACCTTGGTCGTTCATCTTGAAATCCCAGAATGGTTCATACTCGTTGACAACTAAGCTTAAATTCGTTTAAATTTCACCACTTACTTTTAGGTTAGATTTTTACACAGTTGGTCAGAGTACATTTTACAGGGGACCCAAAAAAGCAATAATTACATTGTGGTCCACACATTTATCATAAAGATCCCTAAAAGGAAAAAAATTCTAGTTCGGCTCCTTCTCGAGAGATCAGCTGATCTGAGCCAAACTCTACACACTACTTCCTCTTTGATTGTTTTCGAAATAGGGCAATTTGTCGCCATGCAAATTCTCTCATATGGGATCATCAACATAAAGTATGATGTTGATATGGCCTTGACCTTAGTTGTTCATGATTAAATCCAATAATGGTCATACTCATTGACAAGTAAGCTTAAAATCATCAAAATTTCACCACTTACACTTTTCAGTTAGAATTTTACACGGGCGTGGATGTACATTTTACATCAAGGACCTAAAAAAGTGAAAATTACATCGAGGTCCATACATTTTGCACAAAGGACCCTTAAATTAAGCAAGGAAAACAGTCGGGTTCTACTCCCTCTAGGAGCAGCTGACCGAACTTCACTCTTCACACTACTTCATCTTGGATTGTTTTCAAAATATGGCCAAATTTCTTGGCATGCAAATTCTTGGATATGGGATCATATGCATAAAGTATGATGTAGATATGGCCTTGACCTTGGTCGCTTGTCTTGAAAATCCAAGTATATGGTTCATACTCGTTGACAACTAAGCTTAAATTCGTTTAAATTTCACCACTTACTTTTATGTTAGATATTTACACGGTCGGTGGGAGTACATTTTACATCAAGGACCTAAAAAGGGAAAATTACATGTAGGTCCATACATTTAGCACAAAGGACCATACAAAGGAAAACTTTCTATTTCGGCTCCTTATCGAGAGACCAGTTGATCTGAGCCAAACTCTTCGTACTACTTCCTCTTCGATTATTTTCAAAATATGGCCAAATCTGTTGCCATGCAGATTCTCTGATATTGGATCATCAGCATAAAATATGATGTTTATATGGCCTTGACCTTGGTCATTCAACTAAAATCCAAGAATGTTCATACTCATTCACAAGTAAGCTTAAAATCGTATAAATTTCACCACTTACACTTTTAGGTTAGAATTTTACATGGTGTGTGGAAGTACATTTTACATCAACTACCCAAAAAGGGAAAATTACATCAATGTCCATACATTTAGCACCCCCTCCCCCCTAAAAATATGCAAGGAAAACAGTCATGTACGGCTCCTTCTCGAGAGAGCAGCTGATCGAGCCATACTCTTCATACTACTTCATCTTTGATTGTTTTCAAAATATATCCAAATATATCAGGATGCTAATTCTTGGACATGGCATCATCACCATAATGTATGATGTTGATATGGCCTTGACCTTGGTCGTTCGGCTTGAAATCCAAGAATTTTCGTACTCATTGAAAACTAAGCTTAAATTTGTTCAAATTTCACCACTTACACTTTTTGGTTAGAATTTTATATAAATGGTGGGGGTACATTTTACACCAAGGACCTAAAAAAGGTAAAATTACACTAAGGTCCTTGCATTTAGCATAAAGGACCATAATTTATCAAAGAAAACAGTCGGGTTCGGCTCCTGGAGAGATCAGATGATCGGGCCCTACTCTTCATATTACTTCCTCTTTGATTTACAAGAAATATTTATTGTGGAGGGTACTGGAGTAGAGTAGTACTATTATGAAGGGAACTGGAGCATAGGAACATGCGTCCTTTTTCATTTTATTCAACCTCACCTATACGCTCTATCCCCACTTCCCCATTACCCTACCTCTACGCTAGAAAGTGACGTCGTTCTTCTCCTCCACAATGCCGCTTTCTGATCCTCTTCACTGCATAGTATGAGAGTGTTTGTTCTTCTCCCTGTCCCGCCTGCCGCCATCGATCTTCCCTCTTTTCCCAAAAACCAAATCAAGCCACTGTCCCAACTTTCATCAGATCCCTTGCGATGGCAGGAACGAGCAAGGACAGTGATGATTCTGAGCTGTTCAAGGATGGTTCTACCGAAGGCCCGCTTGAAGAACTCATAACCAGATGCGAGGTCATCACCACCATGATCCTCACCGGTTCGTCCAAACATCTTCTTGACTCGGCAAAATATAGTGCAACTTTACATGCTTCTTAGCTGATATGCCTCCCATGTGTTCTTCATTCTCAGTCGACTAAGAAACCATGGGAATACAACGAGTACTTCGAGGACAAGGGCATGACATGCAATATGACACCGCTGGATAGGTTCTCCTCCGATGATGTGTTCTCGAATTGTATGGGTAAGTAGTGGGTAGGTGCCAATGGAGATTGGATCGCCACTATTGGGTCCGAGTGCAAGTGGGACCTTGTCAATGTGTACACTCATCAACGCCTTCCTCTCCCACAAGGCAATGAGTTTGTACCACCAACGATCCGTTTATGTTCATGCATAATGATCGCCCTATTCTCCTTCGGAAGATTGCTATTTGCCGAGCTCCCACAGCTACGATGGATTATTTAGATTTCTCTCTTGTTGCTATCTTCGACTACTCAATTGCTACCTTTGATGGCGATGAGTATGCATGGATAGTTCTTGAGAACCAGTTCTAGTTCTATTTTATACAATGATGCACTTATCCACAAGGGTCTGGTGTTTGCAGCCATTGAGAGTGGCAGTGTTTATGTCTAGAATCATCTATATTTTGGTAAGTTTGATCCATTCCTGTTCTTAACACTAGCTTAAGTTTTAATGGATGTAAACTAGTGTTGGCTGATTTGGCCGTCATTTCTTTTTGAAGGTCCTATTCTGCTCCCATCACCACCTGTCGTGCATTTCAAGGAGGGCAACCTTGATGCCATAGATGATGACGATCATAAACTTGGTTTATGGATCTTAGCAATATCTACAAATGAATCTCGCCTTCTTCGTATCCATACTACGGGTGTTACTGATGAGGAGTTTTATGGCGGTACTTATTATGGTCATGGCAATCATGTTGCTTATCATAGTGTTGATCGATGCGGTCGCACTTGTGGCACCTATGCTACTGGGTTTGGCTGCAAGGTGTACTCAAAGGACACTACTTACTTGTATCCACCTAAGCCATAGATAGAGATTGCTAACCTAGGAGCATATTCCCTTTTCCTTGGATTGAACTATCCGATTAATATTGCGATAAGGCGGGCGAGATGTTGCCCAGGATATCTAGAAGCAACCTGTCTACACCTCCCACCATGCAATAGGACTTGGATATACGTCGTTTCCTGAAATATGTTGCTTCAGTCTAAATACCGAAGAAGCAGTTGTTGGTTTCTTAACAAACGTTGCATGTAAATCTCCGGAGACTCCATTATGGTTCATACCGAGCTTCGCCAATGCCCACGATTGGAACCAAACTGCCGTAAGTAATCGTAATACTATGTAATAGGATAACTCAGTTTAGATGAAGTGCATTAGATGGTCTTGCTTTTCTTTTGTAACTTGACCTTGTCATAAACTCATAATCTAGACAAGGCTTTGGGCATTTTGAGTTGCCTATGGAGGTCACACACAGGCATTAATGTGAGAAGGAGGCATGCACACAAAAGCAGACTTGAACGTCAGTTTTGTTTCTTCCATTGATGAGTGTTCGGAGAAAAGGGAAAACAGAATCTGTCACTTTGAAATGCTACCGAATATGTCCAAGTTGTTGAATGTGAACTGGGAATCTGACAATATTTTCCTTTCTTATTATGTACTGCTGAATCTTTCAAATGCTACTAAACCTGTCAAAAGTTTTGTTCGGTACTTGTTCAGATCGACCGGCCAAGTGCAGAATATGGTCTCGCTTTCCTTTTGAATCAGGACTTGCTACATCTATTGAATTTCATTGTCCGTATTGCTAAATCTGTCAATTCTTTTGGTCACTGTCTGGGTACTGCCAACTGGTCAATTTGAATGATGTGCTGACTCTGTCAAGTGCTGCTAAATATCAACCTGGAATCTGTCCGATATGTTCACGGTCTTATTCTGTACTGCTGGATCTTTCAAATGCTACTGAATCTTTCAAATGCTCTATCGTTACTATTAGTACAATATTTTGTAGAACGAACTGTGATGTACATCTACTTGTTTAGATGAAGTGCATCAGATTGTCTTGCTTTTCTTTTGAAACTTAGCATTGTCACAATTATCTACATTAGTCTTGGATAGTTTGGGTTGCATATGGGTGGTCACATAGGCATCAACGTAAGGAGGAGGTATTCACATAGAAGCAGACTTGATCGTCAGTTTTGCTTGCTCCAATGGTCTCTACAGAGAACAGGGCAAACAGATCGTGCGCCAAGTTTTTTCTACCTTATTCTGTACTGCTGAATTTTGACATGAATAACTGCCAAAAAGAATTATCGCTTTCCCCTCCCTCTTTGAGGTCTTTGTTTTGAATCCGGCCGAGCGCATCACAATGCAATTTTTGTTAACCAGGAGAAGAAATCTAGTAGCTCATTCGGCTCCTCTTTAGCCTAGAAGATTTTTATTCGATCTTTTCAGGGTCAGTGGACTGCTGACCACATCCCAGTGAAATTTGAAAATGGATCCCATGGAGCATAGCCGAGAACATATTAATTCATCCTTTTAGGGGTCAGGGGACTGCTATGCACAACCCACTAAATTAGAGAATGAAGCCCATGGAGCATAGCCTATGGAGTACAACCCACATAGAGCAGCCTATGTAGAATAGCCAAACTCTTTTTAATTCAGCCTTTTGGGCATTGCCCCCCACATCTCAAAATAAAAAAACTCTGCCTACCCATGTTTTTTAGAAAATACTCCATTATGTGGCATTTTATAAATTGAGATGCCAGGAGCGCTGCTCTTTTATATTTTAAAATAGATAAACATAGACACACAAAATATTTTTAAGAAGACTAATACATAAATTGTAGTACTAACAAAAGTTTAATGATATTTATTCTATAAATATCTTTGTTGGAGTGGCAACGCACTTAGTTTACATTTATTTGATTTGAAGGTCTTTTGTTCGAATCGTCTCTTGGGTTTACATTTTTTTCATCTAGCAATATCGCATTACGGAGAGGCTGACATCACGGACCCACCAGCATGCAGCGTCCCTGGAGTTTGTTTTGAGGGTGGGTTCGAAAAAAAAGTTTAAATACTTGTATAGAGAGGCTCGCCTTGGGGACCCACCAGACAAAACATACAAGGCTGCATCGGGGACCCACAAGCTAGAACATGCCAGAGAGGCAGACATAAGGGCCCCAACAGTAAGACCATATAGGGCTGCCACGATGAAAACAGTGGACGCATCCTAAAAAAAGTCCATCATACACACGTTGCACTTACAGACAAGCTGACATGTCGAACCCAGCAGGCCCAAGCATAGCCCATGAAATTATCCTATCAGCCCCAAGCATAGCCTAATACCTTCTAATTCGGCCTTTTCGTGTTCTTGTGGTCACCGACCATAGCCATTCAATTTAGGAGTGAGCCCATGGAATATAAGCCATGACGAATAGGGCATCCGCCCCGAGTTAGCGAAGAATCTTTTCAATTCGGCCTTTATGAGCATTTTTTGAACTCTGAGGCTGACATCTGGGACCCGAATAAACAGTCCAACATACACATGTTTCTTTCAAATAGAGGCTGTCAGCTGGGAACCAGCATAGACACGATTCCTGCACAGAGGTGGTTGACATCTGGGACCCAGCAAGTTGCCAAGGTAAAAACAGCGGACATGGCCAAAAAAAGTCCATTATACGCACGTTTCATTTACAGAGAGGCGGTACCTAGCAGCACAACCTTATACAGATACTACATCGAGCAACGTTGCCAGTTTGAAATAGGAAGGCACAAGCCAAAAAAAAGTTCAACATGCACATGTTTCTTGTAATGAGAGGCTGAAATGGGGGACCCAGCAGCGTGAGCAAATGGAAGATTCGTCGAGCAACGCTATCTAGTTCGGAACAGGGTAGCACTAGAGAAGAAAAAATTCCATCATACCCACGATTCTTCTAATGTGATGCTTACATAAGGGACCCACCAGCCAGAATAAAAGGCTAATGCAGCGAGCAACGCTATCTAGTTCGGAACATGAAGGCGTGACAGAGGGTAAAAAATCCATCATACACACGTTTCTTCTAATGAGAGGATGGTATGTGGGGCCTAGCAGCGTGATTAAACGGTAGATGCATCGAACAGCGCTATCAAGTTCGGAATAGGGCAGCGCGAGCCAAAGAAAAACATTCCATCATACACACGTTTCTTCTAATGAGAAGATGACATGTGGGGCTTAGGAGGTTGGTTAAACGGTAGATGCGTCGAGCAACGCTATCAACTTCAGAATGGGGTATCACCAATGAAGGAAAAAAATTCCATCATACACACGTTTCTTCTAATGAGAGGATGACATGTGGGTCACAGGAGATTGATTAAACGGTATATGCATCGAGCAGCGCTATCAACTTCAGAATAGGGTAGCGCGAGCGAAGGAAAAAAATTCCATCATACACACTATCCTTCTAATGAGAGGATAACATGTGGGACCTAGCAGCCTGACTAAACGGCAGACACCTCGACCAACGTTATCGAGTTCAAATCAGGGAAGCGCGACCGAAAAGTATAGTTCGCTAGAGACACTAATGCCCAGGACCCACACGCCTCAAAAGACTTTGGTGAGTCAACATCACGTGAGGAAATGAAAATCTTGCTTCTGCCACGCGCCAGCCGAGCTTCCTCCATGTTTTTAGTAGATCTATCATAGTAGAGGGCCGCGAAACAGGAAGAAAAAGTTTTCCATCGGTACGACCGAGCCGAGAATTTTGTCGCGTAAGACGTGCCCTCTACGATGACCATCGGGCCAAGTCACTGCGGAAGGAAACTTTTCTTGTAGTGTATATTAGCTGCTTTATCTACATCTTCTCTGTTTACTGAATGTATTTATGGTGCTAGATAGATTTGCTGGTCTAAATTTGCTACCAGATTGGAAAAAATGAGGGCTAAAATGAACAATGAATGAAGAGAGAAGCTTCTCTAGATTCGCTACCTTTTTGGGCAAAAAACACAACTGTTAGTGAGAGAGGGGGAAGACGCTCTTAAAAAGGCCAATCATAAAAATAACAAAAAAGAAAACTTCCAATTTAAGCGATAGGGCACACGTAACCACCAAATGCGCCCCACATGGTCCCACACCACGTCCCCCATAACGCGTTCCCAACAAACCAGCCCCATGCAGTCCCACATGGCATGGCCCTACATGCCATCATAACACGTTCCTGATCAAACGGCCCCACGTGGTCCCACACCACGTGGCCCCACATGTCAGCCAAAACCTGACGGCAGATGTCGTTCGAGCTCTTTCATGAGTTTTCGAGAAGGAGATAGGAAAAAGTGAGGAAAAGTTAAGCATCTGGGGAAAACTAAGTACAACTAACGAACTAGGGGAATGAAAATAGAAATCCCTAATTAATAAGGCAAATGCAATATGAGGTGAAGAACCAAATGAAATAGATTATAATATGATGCTAAAATGAAATGTGGCATTATGACATGCGCATGATATTATGATGATGCAATTATTATTATTTATGGATAGCCTTATATTGATTGAAACCATGTAGCATTACAATGTTAGACATTTGGGATGCTACATCTTCTGACAGCCGCTGTAGTGACTATTTGATTGGTCGTGCATCTGGGAACATATTGAGTGCAAGCTCGGCAAATTCCCTGGGAACTATTGGCATGTCCATAAGACACTAGGCGAAGATTTCCTAGCACTCATAGAGTAATTCGACAAGCGCGAGTTCCTATGCAGGACTCAGGTTGTTGGCGATGAGGGCCATCTTGGAGGGGTTTGTCGGGTGGACCTGGAATTCTTTGGTGTTGACCATGGAGTAGAAGTATTGATCAGGCACATTCTGCCAGCTCATAGGAGGGATACGGTTGTCTGTCGACTCCTTCAACCTAGCTAGATCTTCTTGCATGCCAAAAGTTTGGGAGATTCTATTGAACTCCCTATCGTAGTTATCGGATCATGTTTTCTTCCTTGGACAGTGATGACATCGTTCGCTCCGAGCATCTTCACCATGAGGTACACGTAGTGTGGTACTTCTAGGAATCTTGTGAATGCCATGCGACTATGGCGTGGTATTGAGATGGCCAGTTGACTATCTCAAACTTGAGGCACTCGCGTCTAAAGTTGTTGGGCGTAATGAAGATGACGTTGAGGTGGATTTTGCCCAGGGGTAGATCCCCTTGCCAGGTACAATGCCATGGAAGGTGGTGTCAGATGTCTCCAGGCTGGAGTGAGGGATTCACATGGCACACAAGATGCTAGCGAACATGAGGTGGATGTCGCTGCCTGTGGTGACCCAGCATACCACTGCATGATGTAGTACATTATAGTCATTGACATAACACCAATGAAACACCGTTCACTAGTATTACATTACTTAGAGTGGTACAACAGAAACACAGCAGGTCCAATATGTGTCTATAGAATTACAACTCGACACTTTACAAAAGATCCAGAGATCACTCGAGGTTAAAGAGAAAGAAAGAAACTTCTTACAAAGAAGAATTAGAAATAATAACTCAGAACTATTCGGATAATAAGACTAGTATCTAAACTACCGGGCTTGCGATTGCGGCTATGCAATGCTCTATATGACTAGAGAATATATTCCTATCTACTCTAGAACTATGTCCTCACTTCGGTTGTTGTATAGGTTGACTTCATCAACTTTCTTGGAAAACTTGAGCTGTCGATGATGGTTTCTTGAGCACAAGTTGGTGTTGACGTCGTCTTCAATAGCTTAGAATCTAGCAAGGGTTAAGAAGGTACGGTTGAGTATGAGTGTACTCAACAAGTTCACTAAAAAGAAGTGTATGATGCACTATCTCTACAGCCACAGAGCAAATGTCATAGGCAATGCAGGTTTTCATAAACATTTCTTTCAAGGTTGCTTTTATTCTGAAAACTATGTCCGACAGTCTTCACATGTTGACCAGAACCTTCGTGGGGTTCCTTTCCTGCCGTGTTCATAGCTCCTTCCCGGAACAGGGAGTAACATGTCACAATTCTTACACTCTGTAGAGGTGCGTTACTTTACCTACAAGAGGCCAAATACTTGTTGCACAACCGGACGATCTTTCCCGTCCACAATTCCTTGATGTGGGGCCTAGTAGATGATCCAAGCCAATCACTGCCCCCTTCGTGACCCCGCATGTCCCCTTGGTGTATGCCATGCGCACATCTTGAATTACGGCAATGGTTAGTACAGACCGTCAGATGCCAGAACTATCGTGGGACGTTGAGGGTTCCCACCCATATGCTGCATATCCTCTACGAATTACCAATTAATGCACGCTACAAGGATATCAGCCACGACCTGGCCATCCGAATGCATGCGAGAGGAAGAAGATACAATTGACTTCTCCGTCCCATTCTAAATCTCGTGGTTAACGCGTAATATACGGCGCTAGAATCACTGACGACATTGGTTGTTAATTCCTAGATGATATATTCCTGGATAATGGCGTTCCATTGCCAGTTATGATAGATTAGCAAATCACCCTCGATCAGTAATCGATACTGCAAGTTAATTATGAAAATAGTGTTTTTGACTTTTTTTGAAATGCAGGCGATGACAACAATTGAGTTACAAGTATAGAAAATAATCAAAGGACATGAGCATGTGTTAACTTGCCTTGTGCTTGCAAGGTAGTGAAGTCTGATACTTCCACTTGCCCTTGAGTTTCGGTTTCTACAGAAAACCATTATTGCCTGGTAAGAACAATATTTACAGAAGCAATATGCAACGCATAGTAATGTCATGCCATGATTTGTTTTCTTTCTTCTTTGCATGTTTTACCCACCTTGTAAAGTTTTAAATTTCTTTTAATTAATAAAAGAAAAGCATTTTTTTCAAGAATCATTAGATTCATATTATTTTGATATTTATTATTTTTATAATAACTAGGATTATTTTAAGAGTTTAAAAAAGAGTTTATTTAAATTTTTAACCTTTTTAATATTTAATTATAATTCCTTTAAGGAAATAAAACTTTATTTTTATTACCCTTGATTTATTTTTCAAAAATACAAACTAGTATTTTTTATAATAGTACTTCCTTTAGAATCTTAAATATGAATTTTATTCAATTTTAAGTGTTTTATAAATTTTTATAAAAATCCAGAAGGAATTTATATAATTTTAATAATAGATCTATATTTAATTACTTAAAATTAAATATCTATTATTTTTATTGAATAGAGGATATTTTTGTGATTTCATAGATATATTATTTGTATTTTTAGGATTTTTATTTATTTTCCTAGAGCCTAATTTATCTCAGGGATATACTTGTAATTCAGTATTTTATATAAGTCCTTTTAAAACTTGGGGCTGGCCCACTGGGCTGGCCCGGCCCGACTCGGCCCACTAGGTTGGGTCAAACCAACCTAGGGTTACTAGACCGCCCCCACCGGCCCAGACGCTACCCTCTCTCGCTCGCTCGATCTTATTCTCTCCTCTCTCGGTCGATTGGGCGACCTTGGCTCGCCTCGTTGTTGCCGAGTGATTCTGGCCAGCATGGACCTCTCCGGTTGTCGTCGCTGTGCAGGGCGATGTTGCCGATGGCACTACATCGCTCTACCCTCTTCGATTCGTGGATTGTGCTCTCTGCTGGTGGTGCTTCTGCTCCCCCTGGAAACTAGGGTTAGGAGCTCGCCGGTGATTTGGCGCTCTGGTGCCCTTCTGACGCCGCTCTAGTGCCTTGGCGATAATGGGGTGTCTCCCTATCCTGTGGCCACTGAGGTTGCGGCTCAGCGCGGGTCGCAGCGCCCCTCTAGGGTGCTCCTTGTGTCGTCGTGTGCTGCCTCGACTCCGGCCTTTGCTTCCTCTTCTATATACTCACGAGGATCTCGAGTAAGTTCTTCTACTTCTCTTTCTGTGCTCTCTCTTCCCTCTGCTCCATGCCATGTGACTACTACAACGAATTCCCCATTTAGGGTTCATCACTAATTTCTAGGGTTCATCCCCAATTTCTAGGGTTCATCCCCCCTGTAGTGATGTTTAGCTGGGCTCCTTGGTTAATCTTGTCTATGCAAATCCTTGACGTTGGTCTACTATTAGTGAAATGGAAATCTCTGTTGAGCATGTTTGTTACTCTGTTCTCTTATCAGAGAACACTCTGTTGAGCATGCTTTTGTGACCTTGTTCTCTATCATAGAACTTTCTGTAATAGCATGCTTCGTTTAATGTGGATGCCCAAGTTATGTGGTTGTGGATTTGTTGCTATGAAGTTGAGTTGAGATGCTCTCTGTACTGATGTTTGGTTATTGTCTTGCTTGTGAAACAATGATATGTTCAGTCTCAGGATTTAATCCTATTACTGTGTAAATCTAGTGTTAGTCTCTGCTCTGTGATTTACAAGATGTGTTATAAAGATATGATTCCTATATGCTTGTAGGAAAGTGATTAAATTTAATTGTTTTGGGATAGTGTAGTCTAGTGATAGACAGTATTGATCTTTAATGTCCTTTCTAAAAGGAAGTGTTTATTTATGATTCCTAATTCATTTAGGAAGATGATTATCTTTGTTGAAGAGGGTTTGCTTGAACTTATACTCTAACAGATATGAATCTGCTAGGTACAGAGGTGCTACCCTTCTGGGAATGTGCCATGTACCAGCAACAATGATGTGTATCTATCTAGTTAAAGATAGATCATAGGGTCAGTGATGTTGGTCTGAGACCCTGCCTATGCAAGATCACATGCCTTATCTGGCTGTTTATTATCTACTGTCCAATATGCATACTTATCATGTGCTTGCAAGAATATGAATGTGTAAGATAAAAAATGATTAGATCTCAATATTGAGATATATACCTTGGTTGCCTTGTACTGATGTTGCTTCATACTTATGGCTTGTGGTAGCTCTGGATTTTTGTTAGCTTCCTCTTGGCTTGGTCTTGCTCCTCCTGATTATGTTGTTCCTGTGTGGCCATGTTGTCCACCTAGAACATCCCCCTCCTCAAGTCACCATCTTGGCTAGTGATCTCCTGGGTTTTCTATGGTGGAAAGTGACTTAATCTAGTGATTTGATTTCAAGATCTTGTGTTGTTCTTGGTTGTGTTGGTGACAAACTATGCATGTGATCTCTTGCGAAATGAATAGAAAAGATGGCTTTGCTCTATGTTGTTGTGGTTTAAATTGATCCTTTTGCTCTCAGTTGCTGACACCTCAATGCATGCATTTAGGTGTGTGAGCTGCTTCACTATTTGCTTTGGCAGTGGATGAGATCAAGTAACTATAATTTAAACTTCCCCCATCCTTTTACTATTACCTATCTTGGTGAAACTTGTCCCTTCAACATGTGATGTTGTTATGAGGCTTTATTGTTTAAAAGAACAGATTCTACACTTGATGGTCTTTGTCCCTTCTTTAATTTAACTTACTCAATGAGGATTGGAAAACAGTGCACCACACTGTTTGAAACTGAGAGCAATTTAACACTAATCCTCTCTATGTAGATTTCTCCTTCTGTCTTATTTGCAGGTACAAGACCAAGAGATTAGGAGAAATAGTTTAGAATTAGTTTAAGATTTTTATTTTATTTACCTTTTGTAATACAAATTTCTACTCTTTGTAAAGATCAATGTAATACATATTCATTATTTAATAAAGCTTTTTTATTTCCTTGGGAATATCTCTATAATGTCTTTACTTAAAATAGAGTTGTATTTATTTAATACTTATGGAATAAAGGAAAGAATTAAGAAGTACTATTTAAGTTATACTAATATATTGTTATTAATTTCCTTTATTGTTTTATAACAGTGATATATTTAAACAATAATAATAACTAATTGTTTTTGGAAATTAAATAAATACTAATTACCTCTAATTTTCTAACATTATTTAATTATTTCAATTTTTTAACTATGAAACCAACTTTATTCACCCAAAACATTATAATCCCTAAGGATTAAAGGTTAAAGATTGATTTCTATCTAGGTAATTATAGTTGATATCCCAACCAGAGTGGAATATTATATAGCCTCATACTATGATATTGGTTAAAGATTTCTCTAGAATACTTATCCTCAACAAATCTTTAAGTTTGGGTTCTTGTTAAGGAATTCCTTTCCTAAATATACTTTATTTAAATCTCTCCTCTGCTTCACTAAGATATCTTCTGTCAAATTGATCTAGTCATCTGGATCCATCATAGCCATCAACATATGATGACATGATCATGTCCCTTCTACAACATTCCTTCATTTTGTTCCTAATACATGTAGCATCCCAATTGTCTAACAATTGCAATGCTACTAGCCTAGTCTATATATATGCTACCTTCCTATATATAACTGTTGCATCATAATCATATCATGCTCATGTCATTATGCCACCTTGCACTTGAGCATCATATAAAACCCTTTTCAATTTGGATCTCCTCTAATATGCATCATTAATTGTTTTTGCCTCTTGATATTGTATTTGGTTATTGATATATTGTTTAAATGCCCAAGTTGAGTTGGGGGCATATCTTTTATTCCACTCCACCACCCTTTCTTTCACCACCTTATAATCCCACCATCCCATTATCCATGAGCTTGTATTTTATTGTCTCTTGGTATTTAATCTAGCTCATGGGAGATAGGATGGATCTACTTCTACAAATTCTTTTGCTTGGCTTTTATTCCACTTTTGGGAATGCATAAGAATAATGCCATGTTAATATTATTGTTTTCACAAAAATAAACATGCCATTAATTATTTTGCATGGGCCATGCAAGCACCACCACATTCTAGTCCTTTGGGATTTTATATGAATTTTTGGAGTGGATCATCTCTCATCTCTCTCTCCCTAGCTCTCTCTCTCTCCCTCCTTTTGCTTGATCTTATTTGATCTTGCTAAAAGCCACCACCACATCACCCTCTCTCTCTAATCCCTCCTCTCTATCCAAAACCCCACCCTTTTGTTTGCCTTTAGTTTTTGTTCTTGCCCAAAACCCTCTCTTCCTATCTCTATCTCTTTTCCTCTCTCTTCAAACCCTAACCACTCCATGCCGAGGCACCCCTATCTCTAAACCCTACCACCACCATGATCTACCCCATCTACCTCTCCTCTTTAACCCTAACCGAGCCACCCCTCTCTAGCTAACCCTAGCTACCCACACCTCTCTCACCCTCCCTCTCTCTACCATGATGCCCCCACCTGGTCACCCTCTCTTCCTGGCCCACACCCGAGCTACCCTCCTACCCCAACCCTAGCTCCAGCTCTAACCCGAGCCACCACTTCCTCCTACCCGAGCTCCCTACCCCCTCTCTTTTCTCTCCCTGCCATGAGGGCCCCTCTAGCCCGAGCCTCCCCACCTGGCAGCCCTACCTGCCCTGCCCTGGCTGCCCAGGTCGACCCCAGCTCGACCACGTGAGAGGAGGAGAGGAAAAAGGTGGCACCCGAGCCACCTTTATCTACCCATGCCACGGCTGCCTCGCCTCTCTCCCTCCTTTTTCCCCCTCCCACACGGCTCCTCTGCCTCTCCAGATCCACCCCAGAGCCCCTGCCTCTCCTCTCCTTCCTCTCCCTGACGCCTACCCCTCTCTCGCCGGCCACCGTCTGCACCGTCGCCTACTCCTAGCTCCTGCTGTCGTGGTTGACGTGGGAGTGGTCGAGGCGCTCGAGGACGCTCCCCTGCTTCACCTCGTACGCGCCAGCGAGGAGGAGGAGGACCCCAGCCGCTGCACGCCGAGACGCCCGCCGAAACCCTAGCTCCGCCCCGGCCTCTGCTTCCTCGTCGATCCGTCGACTCCCAGCCCGATCCACCTCCGCCGTCCACCCCGCGGTGAGCTCCTCTACCTCCTGGACACGCTCCGCCTCGCCGTACCGCCCTAGCCCCGCCGATCTTTTCATCGAACGCCCACCGTGCATGTCGTTGCCGTTGTCTGCGAGTTTCCGCCCGTAAACCACATCTAGCCGCGCCCTCCTCCCAATCAACTCCCTAGCCTACTGCTTTGGATCCGCCGCTCTGCAAGGCTCAGCGTCATGAGATCGAGTCCTGCCTCGCCCGCTTCTGCGCGGCGTGCTGCTTTTTTTCATCAGATCGAGGAGAACAAAGTACAGTACCAGCCGCCGTCGTTTTGCAGATAGCCCCCTCTGTTTTTCTCGCGCTCAACCCGCGGTCCCGCCGACCCCACCGTACTATTTTAACCATTTCCGCTCATCCAGGCTTGTAACTAAGAGCGCAATTCACCGAGGTAGTTACAATTGGTATCAGAGCCATCCCGCCCTTCAGGGTCTCAGCCAAATGGTTGTTGTCAGTCTAGCAAATATTTTTGGTAGCTATGTATACTAGGGAAAAACAAAACGCGAGAGTAGGACTGCTTCCACTTTTCTTCTTACCCACCCACCACCCTTTCTGGTAAGGAAGTGTAACGTTTTCAATCCTCTTCGTAAAATTCAAACTAGGATTCACGTGTTCTGGGTTTCCGTAGTACCATAGAAAGTGTGTGTGTGTGTAATTCCTTGTCTATCTGTTGCATCCAATTTTTTATCACAATCTGCCTTTGGTTATCTACTGTTGGTACATTCCATACTGACAGGCTTTTGAAAACCGGCGCGATCTATCCGACTCCTTGTTAACCGGTGCCATCTTCTTAAGGGTGTTCTTCCTTCCAGCATGCTTTCACGGAATGTGGAGTTGCTAATCTCTACCTGATAAGTGATTTTGCGCATCTATTGGTATTTTAATGCCGAAAAATGCGGAAAATTTTTCTTTGATACATCTATGCTTCCACACTCCTTTTCAGTCGTGTGTGAAACATTATCTATCTCCCTTTTATCAGCATCTCCATGCTAACTCATTCTTTTGTCACTGGCGCTTAATCCTGGAGTTTCTTTTCATCTCCTTTTCTCTTGGGCTAATTACATAACATGTGTCGATCCGATGCTGGTGATTGTAATTTGGTTCTCGGCATAGCTATATGACACTTATCATGAGTGGAATATGGAACATGCTATCAACACTATCCTCCAAATGGTGACGGTTATCTCCTGTGATTTCGAGTACACCGTGATCATATCTATGCATATTCAAGCATCTTGGGCAATCCGGAGTTTTCCAAGGCACTACGGTCATCATCATTCATCATCATGCACATCTTTTGAACTCCATATACGCTCAAAAATTCTCTTTGAGACGAGGGAATTGCATCTTTTCGTCTCTGATAGCTTTGCTTAAGGTATGATCTATCATCTTTTCTTTATCCAAGATCTCTTTATCTTTGTAACCGGTGATCCAATCGACTATGTGAACCAGGTGACATCTCTTTTTCTTCCTAAGGACCAGATAATCTATTCTTCCAGTGCATCTTCTTCAACACGAACCCGTGCTCTTAATATCGATCTTTCTAAGAGCGTTGAGCTCAGGAAGTGTTCGAGCATTTGTTCGTTTCTCTTGCCTTTTGAACTTGGTATTCTGGGAATATCCTGTTAATCCATGGTGGTATATGTTGATAATATGCTTGCCTATTCGATATCAATGGAAGGACATGGAAGATCATCTGTGTCTCTTCTCTCAAGCTTCGTGAGCACTGCCTGTGTGCAAAGTCTCAAAGTGAGAATTCTGACTTTTTGAAGTCACCTATCTCGGCCACGTCCTTCTGCTAAATAGATCGCTTCAATTCTGGAATCAGCAAGTTCATTGTTAATTCCATCTTCCATCTTCAACCAATCTGGAGTTATTCCTTGTTGGCAAGTTATCATCGTCGTTCCGCTAAAGATTTTCCTCAAGACCGCTAAACCTCTCTCAATCTTTTCAAGACCAACATGGAGTTCTTTTCACCTCTATCTCGTTAAGTAATCTCTTGAAACCCTCTCGTTCTATCATCTATGCTCAATCCACCGAAGGCCATGAAGACCTTCCAGATCTTGTATTCCTTCCGTTCAAGTTGGTGCTATCTTTTCTGTAGCTGTTGAATCTTGCAGTTGTTCTCCGTAATCTTCCTTCATATCTTTCTGGTGGCTTGGTACTTCAGACATGACGACAACATCATCATCTTTATCTATCTATGAATCCGGCGAATCGTTTGCATCTATCCTTGTTTTCTAACGGAGTTCCATGAGTTATTGTCAATACCTTCATGCTTCGTAGTTGGGTTGCATGGTTTTCTTATTCATGTGCGGAGTAATGCTCTGAGTGCGGGATGGAGTAGCTACCATACCACTACTCTTATCATTCGCTCTTGTACATTGAATTGGTGAATTGATGTGATTTCACTCATTCCACGGAAGTTAGAAGTGGCCTTTATCCCTTGATACTTTTACTTCCGTCCTTGTTTTTCCGGAGTGCTCTCTTGAAGAAAGTAATCAATAATCTCTTGTTGGTGGTCTGTCTATTCTAGATGGAGCAAAATCTTCAATTATCTGGTGGGAACAAACGCAAACTCTTTTCTGTCCTCGTCATTCTACGATGCTCTAAGATCCCCAAACAAGATGAAAGGAAACTATCTCTCTTTGTTTCATCAATTCTTTTTCTGTGGTAAAGCCAATTATGGTTGATGCCATCAGCCGCAAATCTATTGCGTTAGCCTCAAGGCTAAAGAAAGCAATAAGTATATCTACAATAAACTCCAGATCCTCCATATTCTTTGCTTCTCGGGATTCCACCATGATCTAGCTTCACATCCATCTCTGGAAGTTATATCCGCGCACCTCAATTGCGTGATCCTTTGGTTCTTACCGGTGCAAGAAGAATCTAATCCGACGATGTCTAACTAAATCTTTCTGTTGATATCAAGGGACTCTATTGTTTGAAGGCAATATTGTTTCCGTACTTCTTTTCTCTAATCCGAGAGAGGATACGATGCTATTGTCATAGTGGTTCAAAACCTCTCCAATCTAGCTCTTTTTCTTCCGGCGAGATAAAGATTCATCCTCTCTCGTATCAGTAAATCTTTAATCTTAATGGTTTGTTTTTCTTTATCCATGATACATCATCTTGTCCTTTCTTTCACAAGTGGTTCTATTCTTTTATCATGTTTCTTGAGAAAACCGAAGCTGTGTCCATCCTATCCTTCTTGTCTCACGACAATCCGTCAACTCTTCTAACCGTTGTTTCTCAAGCAAAACGCAAGACTCGCAACAAGTCTAGCAAGTTTTGCAAGGTGTAGTGGTCGCACCATTCCGTTGTTCATCAACTTGGGAACGTGAGGGTCACCTTCGTTCGAACACCCGCCTCTCCTTGTGTTGTTTTCTTTTTCCTAGGAATCTCGGGGCGAGATTCTTGTTTAGTGGGGGAGAGTTGTAGCATCCCAATTGTCTAACAATTGCATGCTACTAGCCTAGTCTATATATATGCTACCTTCCTATATATAATTGTTGCATCATAATCATATCATGCTCATGTCATCATGCCACCTTGCACTTGAGCATCATATAAAACCCTTTTCAATTTGGATCTCCTCTCATATGCATCATTAATTGTTTTTGCCTCTTGATATTGTATTTGTTTATTGATATATTGTTTAAATTCCCAAGTTGAGTTGGGGGCATATCTTTTATTCCACTCCACCACCCTTTCTTTCACCACCTTATAATCCCACCATCCCATTATCCATGAGCTTGTATTTTATTGTCTCTTGGTATTTAATCTAGCTCATGGGAGATAGGATGGATCTACTTCTACAAATTCTTTTGCTTGGCTTTTATTCCACTTTTGGGAATGCATAAGAATAATGCCATGTTAATATTATTGTTTTCACAAAAATAAACATGGCATTAATTATTTTGCATGGGCCATGCAAGCACCACCACATTCTAGTCCTTTGGGATTTTATATGAATTTTTGGAGTGGATCATCTCTCATCTCTCTCTCCCTAGCTCTCTCTCTCTCTCTCCCTCCTTTTGCTTGATCTTATTTGATCTTGCTAAAAGCCACCACCACATCACCCTCTCTCTCTAATCCCTCCTCTCTATCCAAAACCCCACCATTTTGTTTGCCTTTAGTTTTTGTTCTTGCCCAAAACCCTCTCTTCCTATCTCTCTCTCCTTTCCTCTCCCTTCCAACCCTAACCACTCCATGCCGAGGCACCCCTATCTCTAAACCCTACCACCACCATGATCTACCCCATCTACCTCTCCTCTTTAACCCTAACTGAGCCACCTCTCTAGCTAACCCTAGCTACCCACCTCTCTCACCTCCCTCTCTCTACCATGATGCCCCCACCTGGTCACCCTCTCTTCTGCCCACACCCGAGCTACCCTCCACCCCAACCCTAGCTCCAGCTCTAACCCGAGCCACCACTTCCTCCCACCCGAGCTCCCTACCCCCTCTTTTCTCTCCCTGCCATGAGGCCCCTCTAGCCCGAGCCTCCCCACCGGCAGCCCTACACCGCCTTTGCCACAGCGCTGCCCAAGCTCGACCACGTGAGAGGAGGAGGAAAAGGTGGCACCAGCCACCTTTATCTACCCAAGCCACGGCTGCCTCGCCTCTCTCCTCCTTTTCCCCCTCCCACACGGCTCCTGCCTCTCCAGATCCACCCCAGCCCCTGCCTCTCCTCTCCTTCCTCTCCTCGACGCCACCCCCTCTCGCGGCCACTGCTCACACTGCCGCCTACTCCTAGCTCCGCTGTCGTGGTTGGCGTGGGAGTGGTCGAGGCGCCGAGGACGCCTCCCTGCTTCACCTCAGACGCCAGCAGGAGGAGGAGGACCCTAGCTGCCACGCCGAGACGCTTGGCCAAACCCTAGCTCCGCCCTGCCTTCGCTTCCTCGCCGATCCGTCGACTCCCAGCCCGATCCACCTCCGTCGTCCACCCCGCGGTGAGCTCCTCTACCTCCTGGACACGCTCCGCCTCGCCGTACCGTCCTAGCCCCGCCGATATTTTCATCGAACGCCCACCGTGCGTGTCGTTGCTGTTGTCTGCGAGTTTTCCGCCCCGCGCAGAACCACATCTAGCCCGCGCCCTCCTCCCAATCAACTCCCCTAGCCTACCGCACTGGATCCGCCGCTCTGCGGGTGCGCTCCGCGTCGCGGGATCGAGTCCCTGTCTCGCCGCTCTGCGCGGCGTGCTGCTTTTTTTCATCAGATCGAGGAGAACAAAGTACATGCATCAGCCGCTGCTTTGCAGATAGCCCCTCTGCTTTTTCTCACACAACCCATGGTCCCGCCAATTTAACTGCATTATTTTAACCATTTCCGCTCATCCAGGCTTGTAACTAAGAGCGTAATTCACCAAGGTAGTTACAATACATTAGCTTTGTATCTGTTTCTGAGGCTTGCAAGGTTTCCATTCCCTTTTATATCACCTGTGATATCAAACCCCCAGAATGGTTAGGATACTAATCCTTTTAATACAAGTTTGTTCTTGTGATTGGCTTGGTTAAGATACTTTGCCTACAACTACTCCATATAATTAGTATCACTTATTTTATCATACCCCATCTTGATTCCTCATGATCAAACTAGATGATTCAACTTACTAGGATTTACCTAATTTGATATACTCACAACTCTTTGCTACCAGCTGGTCATCTATTCAAAACTGACTTGGGAATAATCACCCCAACCTTCCATCAAGCAAAGCTTAGACTTCTAGTTGTCTGACCAAGATCTATAACTAACAGTAGTAGACTTTTACTAGTCCCTCTATAAAACGTATCTTGTTAAGGAAACTTACCTTAGGTTTCTACCTACTTGTCTTAGCAAGAATATCACTGTATTCTATACTACTACTAACTTTCTCATAGCTTCATAATTATTATCTAAACTCTTGAATTTAGGTTCTTCTTCTAGTTAACTCGGAAGTGAGTTAATCCTTTCCACATCCAATGGTTTGGTCACCACTAAGGATCTCATTCCATGGATGATAACACACTCTACCATGTCTAGTTCCTTCTTTATATTAACATACTTTAGGTCTTTGGAAGGTCAATATAATAGGTCAAAGCTAAGAATCAATAATTGCTAGGTCATGAATTGATCACACACATTGCTGATCACTAAATACTAGGACTTGGTTACATAGGGTTGTCATCTATTAACATGACACTAAGGTTATGTAAGGAATGGTCTTAGCTTGACTTCCCTTTTTACTCCATTAGTGACAGAAGTTAATGTTTAAGAATCACCGTGATACGCATGGTAGATATAACTATGGCAAACAAGGGTTTCAAGATTTAGTTATGAGGTTTCTTTACTTAAGTTATATATTTAACTTGGTATTTAGGGTTTGTGATAGATAATACCTTAATATCATTTTTAGAATATTAAGTATTCATCCTTGAGTTGTTGTATGGAATACCATGTCCTGATTTCTAGAAAATCAAGTACTCCTTATTAAGTAGTGTGTTGTGACTTAGTTTCATTAAATTTGATCTACACTTAGATCAAATTATATTACCCAAAAATAAGGTTTTAGCAAAGGTCATATTGAAAGTTATCATAGTCAACTCGATGATCTACTTTAGTTCCACCAAGTGAAGAGAAGCTTCAATCCCTTTGACAAGTTTTATTTAAAAGTGCGAAAATTATCCAGATTTTCTATGCATGAATACAATGCACACACCTCATCTCAGCTTATTTCTAAAATCTAATGCTAGGGTGTTACACTACCTCCATCCATGAATACTCTGCTCATATTATACCCGTTGATCTGAGCCTCAAGCACCAGTGCTACGTGACCTGGGCATCGTACTTGTCATGGTGGTCGGATATGTTGAAGGTGATGCAGGATTCCGACCCGCTGAGGTACTGAGGGATTGCGGGTGGTGATGATACTGCCAGGTTGACTTGTCGACTCCTTATCTTACGAGTCTTATTGGAAGGATGCCCTTTCTGGATCATCGTGCTCCCGCACGGCAGGAGATAATGCTCACCCCCATTATGTTGTGCCACCAGCATTGCTGGTGGTTGTGGTGCATTGGTTGGGAGGTGGTGGTGGTGCTCCATATGCTATGGGTCCCGCGGCTTCTCCGTACCCTTTGCTTGTTGCTTCGCGCTGGACTTGCGCCTAGGCATCCTGGCGTTTCTGGAACTCGCGGCAGTCCCTGAGGACATGGCTCGACTTCTTTTTGCCGTCGTGCTTGTCATGTAGTAGTGGACGTTGAAGGGGCCTGACAGTCGTGCAAATGCGGTCGAAGCGCCATCAGTAGTGCGGCGCTGCCATACTTGGGTCATCTTTTCACCGCCGCGGTAGCTGCCACCGTGGTACCAACTATTGCGGTTGTCGTTGTCGCGTTTGTCGACATAGCAAACCGTGACCATGTCGACTTCCTCGCGGTCCTCGTAGCCACACATCCCGCGTTTTCCTTGGTAGTCGCGCCTGCGGCCTTGGTTGTCCTAGTCATCAGAGCATGTTCGGCTGTTATGGACGGCGTCTTTGTCGTCCGCCCAGCGATTCTCTATGTCCATCAGGTGGTCGATGGTCTCAGGTTTTGTGCGGCCTAGCTCTTCCTTGAGCTCTCGATGGCATATGGCAGCTTTGAATGCATCGATTGCTCGCTTCTCGGAAATATCTCCCGCGGAGTTCTTAATGATGGACCACCACTGTATATATGAGCGAAGGGATCCTCTAGACCTCTGACAGCAAGCCCGAAGCTCTTCGATTCAGGACGGGCGGTTGTAGGTGCCTTTGAAGTTTCTGACAAAGCTGTACACCAACTCCTCCTAGCTGCGGATCGAGCCAGAAGGGAGGCTATTTAGCCAGGCCTGCGACACCTTTTAGTTGCAGCTGCAGACATTGCATGGCTGTATCTTTGGTTCCGCCGTGGAACTTCACGGACTATACATGGTCATCTAACCAGATCGTCGGCTCCTGGAAGCCGTCGAACTTCGAGTTGCCCGAAGGCAGCTTGAAACCCTTGGGCACCAGAGTTTTCCATATGGCACGGCTGAAGAATCTAGCGCCATAGAGTTCTATGTCTGAATCCTAAGACTCGGAGGAGTAGGCGCACTTGGCGCGCAATTTGTCAACCTCCTGCTATGTGATACCATCGCTATCATCGTAGTAGTGGTCTCTTCGTCGTGGATTGCGGCGCCGTCGTGGCACATAATCCTCGTCGTATGACGGCGAGCATTTTCTCGCGAGTTTCATGGGCGCCTTCTTTAGCGCTGTCTTCGAGGCTGGGGCGGGTTCTCCCACGAGTGTAACACCCCAGGCCAACCAAGCACTTGAGATGTTACCACATATATTACACATACAAACTAACTAAGACTTTTTAGGAAAAATTTGCCAAAGTGTCCTTTGTTTTTGGGACATCCACGACAGGCAATAATATAAGCACAAGAGTATAAGGATAAAACTCAATAAAATATAGACGCACATTCATCTACCATATAAGTCTCCAATACCACAACTATAAAAAAAACCACCATCCGAACACAATACAGGTAAAAAAGTCTAGCAGGAAAAAAAAACCAACAACGTCTAAGAGATAGACTTCCGCATACTCCGAAACATTTTATGACAAGAATGACTCCTAGCGACCAATAACAAAGTTCCAAAATATTGGTGAGGATTGTATGAAATGTGAGGTGATAATGGTGAAGGGGCTACTCCCAGGACTCCCCATGCATGACTGTCATCAAGGTTTACCTAAAAACATGAAAGCAACAAGGGTGAGTACAAAGACTCAACAAGTTCATAAAAAAATAGTAACCTTACATAAATCAAAACACTGAGGCATTATTAAACATCATTCATATGTTAGAACGTAATATGATGTCATACATGCCTACATGCTCATCCCATCTCATTGCGAATACCGGTATCGCTCGGGTGGACACCCGTCGGCATCCACTCGCTCCAACTCGTGGAGGGTGCCTCCAAATTGGGTCGCAGCCCAGCAATAGAGGTCGCATTGTGCCCACCGAAGTAGGTCACATTATCATCATTATCATCGTGGGTGTGAAAATATGCATAATATGCAAATGCCGTCATCATCTTTATCATTATCATCATCGACATATCATGAACACTAAATAAAAATCGAGTGAAGAGAGATATGCAAAATTGACTATCCGTTATAAACTTGCCTCAACCGCGGGGCACAAACTGTGAGTGGTAAGACTCCGGACCAGAAGTATCCGCACCTGTTATTGAAACAATTCTCACACTTAACTCACATCATCACTTCAAAAGTATACAAACAAAAGACAACATCGCTCCTATGCGCAGTCAACCCACAAGCATTCCGTTACAAGTTACAAATTAATCAGAAGCAACCCTCAAAATCTGAGGATAACATGTGGTCAAAAAAATAATTATTTCTACCTTCATGCCGTTCTTCTTATTTAGTTTTCTATAAACTAACCAAAGAATCTTGTTCAAGGCTAGTGCCTTAAAAAGGAATTATCTTGCAGTTCATACGTGTACATCCAAAGAATTTAAATACCAACAACTTACTAACAGTGGCCACTTCTATGAGCAAAAACAAGACAAAACTGCTAGTTCGAGCTAGAACTCCACCACAGCATAGGAGATACTTGGCCCAAAATAGGCATATGACTCACGATGTGCTCCAATAACAGAACTGGAAAAAATGCTAGATATTTCCTAATTCCCGTGTGACCTATTTCCTTTTTATTTACAAGAATCGCTAGAGAAGAAGCAAACCAAATAGCCCCAAATAATCGTATTGGCTATACACTAGACAAATTGAGCAGGTTACGTTGCTGGGATCAAAAATAGGTACAAGCAAGGACGCAGCTAACCAAAAAAAAGTATAAGGTTCGCTGCCAAGAAAAAAACTAATATTGGAACACTACTAGTATACGATCTAGAACAGGAAAGGAAATGAACGGAAATCCATGCCTAGGCAGCCCAATCAAAAACACGTACTCGACCTATGCATCTACTACCCATTACCTACAGCACTGACCGGAAGAAACCCAAATCAAGGATAAAAACGGCAACGCACCACCGCGGGAGTCGGCAGACAGATATCTGGCGGCAGGAACCTGCGATCCAGCGGCGTGGGCCTGATGGGCGGCAGCGGCGACCAGATGGTGGCGGCTCGCTAAACAAAAGGATGCAGCGGCGGCGGTTTGATAGGACTAGCTCTAGGTCTCCTGTAGAACAGAGATGGGCAACGACGGGGTCCAACTGGACCCTCCAAAATATGGGAAAAAACAAAGGTTGTACGAGTCCAGGCCCAAATACAAGAAGTCCAGCTCGTTTCTTCTCCATGTTGAAGTTATATAAAAAAAGTATTATTAGCTTTGTACTACTAGAACCACAAGGATCGACTTGCTGCTATTACAAGTCAGGTCGGCCAGTTCCAGCACTAGCACGTACGCACACACTAATTTTCCTTCCTTTTGCTCTTTTTACTATCGCGCTCTAACTGTCTATTCCTAAATCAGATTTAAATATTCTACTACTTATTTTCTTTAAGACTAGACACGTACAAAATCTTAACATAAAAATCGGGAGTATTACAACGAGTGTGTCCTCTACCAATTCCAATCCAGTGAGAACGGATGGCAGTGCATGGATGCCCCGCCTGCGGAGGGTTGGACACTAAGTAGGTGATGGCCGCCATGACGGCGGCCTGTGGTGTCTTGGCCATCAGATTTCCCTAGGAATCTATGAACGTGAACAAGAAGTCCAGTTGCTTGGTGGCTTCTCGTCCGGACTCCTCATCCATCAGGTCTATTCGTGAGTGTCTTTTTGATTCCTTGACACGTTGCTTCCCCTTTGAAGAGGACCCGCCAATCGAAGAGAGTTTTGGCCGTCGCTCACTCGATTCATCGGCGAGTCATCACCGGTCATCAAGCTGGGCCTGGAGCCCCTTCTGGCGGAAGAATTCCATAGTCAGGTACCAATGGTATGCAAGTAGTACCTCTCATGATGATCCGGGGTAGAGGCGTGCCTTCCGACAGGGCTTGCCGGACCGTTTCCCACTCTGCTTCATTGAAGTGAACCTCTGGCATGTCACCATCGTTGTTGTTGTTGTCACAGGTGGCTCTGTTCCTGGCCTCAGGATTGGCACCAATGTCGGCGCCATTGCCAGTGGTGTCGCCGGTATTGGCGTTGACCATGGCATAGTAGTAGCAGTTGAAGCCGGTGTTGCTTCTAGAGCTCTCCAGATCAGATCAGACATCGTGGTTGTTCCCGAGCAGATTGCTTAGATCAGAATCATAGTTGTTTCTATTGTCTAGGACATAGGCCGAGGAGATGGCGTTCAAATCGCTAAGAGTCCCGATCGGTGGCACGACCCATGAGGCCGGTGCAATCGATGATATGGTCGACTGTTCCTGGATGCGCAGGGTGTTGATCCTGCCAACCTAGAAGCTGAAGCCACGGATCATTATGTCGACCTCGGTGCCGAGGGAGTCGAAGGTCGGGCATGTGGCTAGCGAGTGGATGGTTAAGTCGAACGAGCCGATGCTAAGGCATCCCTCTGACACGAATGATTCGAAGACTATGGGTGATGGGGCCATCGAGGTCGTAACATCAGCACGCTCGCTTCCCATAGGTGGTGCCAATTGACATGGGGTGATCACGTCAATGTCCATAGTTTATGGACTCGGGTTTTGAGGAAGAGGGGAGCACTGGAGACCACTTTTCTCAAAATTATCCGGTTGCAACTGAGCAATTTGGGTAAATATTGAGGCAAAGAGTAGAATGCCATTATGTGGTAAGTATCACAAGGTAAACCTATACTAGGAGGTGTCATATACTACATAGTTAAGCCTGCATTTTCGAAATGTTTTACTCAACTACTATATCCCAGGCTTAGGATAATGTGTGTTATATGTACCACATTTGGATTTCTTGGTTTTTCTTGGATATTTTTGATTGACTAGATTTATACATGAAGTTTGACTTGGTGTGCAAATGCATGTTGCACCACCCAGTTATTAATTGATGTTATAGACCTAGATAGAAAAGGGAATTCGTGTAAGGGAGTGACGAGTTCCGAAGATCAAGATGAAGACTTGCATGAAGAATGAAGCCAAATATAAGTACTATCGACACTATTTTGAAGGATAGATCAATCCCAACTTATTCTTAGTTGGCAATAAGAAGGAATATTAGTGGCGAAAAGGTGTGGAGTAACATTAAAGGATGAACTTAAGTTCACTAGAATTAGAAGATATTGCTCAGAAGCTAACGAAGTAGTTGTACCAAGTTCATGGTTGTAACATGAAATGGTGCAAGGTAAAAGTTTTGAAATAGGAATGGGTATTCATGCTCTGACAACTCAGAGAGAATGCCGGTAAGAAGTAGAAAACCCCTAGGGTAATCCATACACCTAGGAGGATCCGCAGCTGGTATCCGTAGCTGGTATCCTAGCGATGTAGTCAAGTAGGTCATCTTTGTATAATTTAAAGAGCATAAAACTTGGCCTAAGTTAAGAAAGACATAATGAAGTATAAAAATTTAAGCGAATGGCCTTTCAGACGCTTCGCAAAAATGGGTTTACCAATGAGAGAACAGCCACAAGGGTTGTAAGAAAGAAAAAGGATGTTGGAAGATTCATTTCGGAAATCCACAACTATGTGGGTATACCACAGAACCTTTTGTGAGACTTTAGAGGTAAAGTATAAGTTAGTTAGAGATCGAGATTCTAACTAGAGAGTCAAGGATGGTTATACATCTAGTTAGAACGCCATTAGAGATACTATTTATCAACAATCACTAGTATTAAAGTATAAAAGAAATGTATATCATAAGAAATATAAATGTATTCTGATATATGTACAGGTAGTAATACATTTTTTTACAATAAAGGAATAAAAGACAATTACCATGAAATATGCTAAATAATAAATAATTTTTAACACAAGAAGATATTGCTATCACAATATGTGTAAGAAAAGAAATTTCCACTTTATTATTTAAAATAAATAAAATTGCATTGTCCTTTATAATAAAGGAATAAACAACAATGTACAAATGTGAATTGAAGGAAAATATTAACTCTATTAATCTAAACAAATATTACAATGTATTTACAATTGTCCCAAATAGAAAAGAAAGGTTACAAAAGTATAAAAAAGCCTAAACTATTTCCTAGCTACATATCTTCATATCCTATTTTATTTCTTTAGCCCTGCAAAACAAAATAAAAAGAAACAAAGAAAAGAGCATGGTGAAAGAGTTAGTTGGGAATAGTTTTACTCTCAGGTTAGGCAGAGAAATGTTGTTGCCATGATCATCATAAAGTAGGTTAAAAGGGAGCCAGAGAGTAGTATCTGTTCTTATTTCAGAATATTTGCTTCAGCCTTTTGCATCACAGGCTGGGAGAAATCACACTTGGTAAGCAAAGGAAATGTTCATATCTCAAAAAATATCAGATCATACGAGCACATCCACTGCACCAAGTTTCTAGGTGGGAACTTGCACCCAGTGGGGGCCTAGTTGTAAGCAGCTCACACATCAGCATGCAAATGTTATGTTGTCAACACAATAGTAACCCAGGAAGTAGACAATAAGGAATCAACTTTTGTACACAAGGGGAGTGAACCAGCCGTAGCAGCAAAGCTACCATTCCATCTCCACACTCTAGAGCACATATCTCATTTTATCATCAACACAAGAACACTTCCTGTTCTTCCCAGGTTATCCATACAAAAAATCCATCATTTCTTATAAGTTCACCACAAGATTATCCACCCAGATCAATACTATCATAGCCAACATGTTTACTTAGTGGAGCAGAAGTAGATCAAGCATCAAGATATGACAGGCAAGCAGAATAAACAAGAGCACACCAACATATCAAGATGGAGAAGTAATTAAGAAGGAGAGAACAGGCTATAGCAGATCAAGAAGCTCAAGCTACAGTGAAGCAAGCTACAGAAGAGCAGCAGGTAGAGATCTAGTAGGAGCATATACCTTAACTCATGTATCATATTTTTTTGTTATTTTGCACCCACAGAATTAAGAGGCATAAAAGGTGCCACAAATCAATCTCTATTCAACTAACCTGCAACTAGAACTTGTCTAGGAGGATTAGGAGAATATTCTTCCTCTCAGAGATGCATAGATATGCTATGCAGATTCATCCTAGAGTTTTTTGAACCATAGCATAATATCTGTTCTTATCCAACAGTAGTCTCAGCCTTATGCATCATTGACCAAGATTATCCAAAATGGATGATATCATTTTCCCACACCCTAGTTGGCTAGTCTAGCAGCTCCAGTAGTGGAGATCACTGTGTTCCATCCCAAAGGAGGCATCATAGTGGCATCTCATTAGTGGATCTACACAGCACAAGAGAACAACACTACATAATCCTTTTCCTAGCTAAAAACATCTAGGAATCATATGACCATTGTCTTGCTAACAGTAGTTGGACATTAGCCAAATCAATTGCTAGGCAAACAAAAAGGCAACAATAATTTATGATCATGTGCAACAAAGGTAAAGCCTCAGACATGCATCATTGGCAAGAGTTAGACCAAATATTGATCAAGCAAACATACAACAGATCAGGTGCTTGATCTGGCCACTATGCATCCTCCAAAGAGGTACCACAGTAGCTAGATCATCTACAAGAGCCACAAGTATTGCATTCAGGACATAGCTAATAGATCAAAGCATCAAATTTATAAAACCTTAAATAAGCTGAATCATTGTCTTAGTGTTGGTCACTAGGAATAATATCAAATGAACTTCAAATCATTTTCCTAGTTTCTGTCTCTAGGAATCATTTTATCAAGCATATACACATTTTCTACCAGGAATGATAGTAAACCAGAGTAGCATTAGGAAATTATATGTTTTTCCACATAGCTGATCACCACAGGAATAGCCCAGGCACAACCTTGTATAACTTGGATTATCTGCTAGTTAGCAGTAAGCTTTTGAAAAGGGTCATTGCATTATCACAAAAACCTATCATGATGACAGCAACAAGAACATCAGTAAGCTTTACTTGCAAAGCTTATCCATACAAGAAAAGAAACCATCTTCTTAAGACTATAACACTAAGAATCAATTTCTTAGTATGTTCATTATCCTTTCAATAATTCTAGCTTAATAGGTACACAACTGAATCATCATAGTGAACTAATGGTTTAGTGGAGGGATTGGGTTCAACCAAATATAAGTAAACACTGACAGTAGTGAAATTCAGACAACAATTCCTTTGACAAGGAGTTCTATTAGCAACTCTAAATTGATTTAGTAGATCATTCTACATAAGTGATCACACAAGGGTATGCATGGACAAGGTAAATCATCTTTGATAAAAACAGCAACGTGGGTTGAACCCTAGAATAGGGGGATGAACCCTAGTTCATCACTACAAGCACTCAAAGAGAGGGAATATAGAGGGAGAGAACACAGAGAAGGAAGAGAGGCACTTAACTTTGGTCCTCTCTAGAAAATTGAAGTAAAAGCAGGGGCCAGAGTCGGGGAAGCACACGGCATCACGAGGAGCACCCCTGAGGGGCGCTATGACCCGCGCCGAGTCGCAACCACGGCGGCCACAAGATAGGGCGACCCCACACCGCTGCCAAGGCACCCGAGTAGCGTTAGATGAGCATCGAAGCGCCAAATCACCGGCAAACTCCTAACCCTAGTCGTCAAGGGGGGAAGCACCACCCGTAGAGAGCACGAGCCATGAATCGAAGAGGGTAGAGCGTTGCGGCACCATCGGCAGTGTCGCCCTACTCAGCGGTGGCGGCTGGGGGCTGGAGCCACCGGCATCACAGCAGCGACGGCGCGCTAGAGACTACGAGCGTAATAGAGAGGAGCGAGGTAAGCTCGGGGTCGAGTGAGGACGGGTTGGGCGGACCCAACACTTGGGTTGGGGTTGAACCCAACCCAGTGGGTTGTATCGGGCCGGGCCAGGCCCAAGGTTTTAAAAAGAAGACCATAGTAAAAATGTTTAATAACAAATATACCCTTGGAATTAAAAGGTTCTAGAAAAAATGAAGAAAAATCCTAAAAATGCATATAATATATCAAAATGATCACAAAAATAATCTCTACTTCATAAAAATACAAATCTACTTACTTAAATTGGTTGAAATGCAAATTAATGTTAACACTATCAAAGTCTAAATGAAATTTCATAAAATAAGAAAAAAGTCTTAAAACTCATTTTTGTGTATTAAAAGCAATCTACCATTTTTATAAAAATATTAACTTAAATTTTTACAAATAAATCTTGAAGCAAATATTCAAAGACATTTAATACTTTGTAGAATTTTATAAAAATCATAATAAAACTTAAAAATAAATAAAAATCATTTTTAAGATCTTGAATAAATATAGTTTACTAGAAAAATACTAAATATATTATTCCAAAGATTTTTAAGGTTTTTAAGTAATAAAGCCTAACCTATTTCATAAAATATCTATTTTGTTACTTCTTTAAAAACATTTCTTAAATAAGAAATAATCACTATTTTATATAAAACCTTAAATCATGTACATTTAAATACTACTTCCAAAGCCATAACTTGGATCTATAATAAAACTTAAGTGTAACTTATTAACTTTATAAAACTCTTTAAAAATCACAAAACCAAACTAAACCAAAAAATTTAAGTAAATTTTAAACATCAATCACTTATAATAAAAGTGAATGTTGTCTATTTCTTAATCATGCTTAACATGGTTTTAAACCTTAACACATTAACGAGATCATTTAAATTTTCTTTCATTAATAAGTCAAAGCATTTCCATTAGAGCAAATAACCTTTGAACTTATCATTCAATTAAATTGGAAGTAAATGAATTCACACTCTTAACCATATTTGTATTAACCCTAGAATTCAATAATAATCTAGATACATCAGAACCCTAAGTCTATTTATGTTCCTTTTAAAGTTAACTTTGGTCTACCAAAGTTATAAGCATAAGGACCAAATTATATTATGTTTTTATAGTTAACTTTTTCTATTCCAAATTAAGTCATAAGACATCTCAAGTCCAAGTTTATCAGATAAGCGCAAATGATATCGATCCCATTCGATTAACCATAAAGATTCTTTAAACTTTAACAAAGAAATCTTTTCTTCAAAAGTTATTCATTTTGCCACTTCAAACAGTAATCTTATAATAACTCCTTTAACTCTTAACAACTTAACATAATAATTTCCATCATAATTACCACATAGCAATTCACCTCAATCTTAGAATGTTATTATACTCCATGTATATACTTTGTATGTTAAACACTTAAATGCTTTTACCTTGTAAAGTAATCTTTTTCCTAAAAGGTTATTCTTTTAAGAAACATTAAAAATAATCTTTTAGCATTTCTATAAAGGCTCTAATTGATTAATAATCTTGCTTAAGAAATCTTTTAGATACTATGCCCCAATTCAGTGCTTTAGTATGATATGCTACTTTTTATATTTACATATTGTTTTACACACTCTCATAGGCCCTAACAAGAAGCACAAGTGTGAAGCCGATATAAAAGTGGAACACAATTTAAAGATATCATGACAAGCTTTCAAACCCTAGATCAAATACGATTATTTTAGGGATTCATGTTTATCAAACTGCATTACATTACTTATGCATCGTTGCATCTTGCTTCTTTAAACATTAGTCCTTACCGGACCAATGATGCTATTTCCAAATTTTGGATCTTCTAGTATCTCGAAGACCGTGATTGCATAATCTTGCAATCAGAAAAGGCAAGTTCACAACTTGCTCATGTCCTTTGATTATTTTCTATCCTTGTAACTCAACTGTTGTCATCATCTGCATTTCAAAAAGGTCGAAAACACTATTTTCATAATTAACTTGAAGTATCGGTTACTGATCCAGGGTGATCAGCTAATCTATCATAACTGGCAATGGAAACGCCATTGTATAGGAATGTATCATCTAGGACTTAACCAACCAATGTCGCCAATAATTCTAGCGTCGTATATTACGCGTTAACCACTATATTTGGAATGGGACAGAGAAGTCAGTTATATCTTCTTCCTTTCGCATGGACGGATGGCCTTATCGTGAGGCTGTAACTTCCTTGCGGGGACTCGGCAGATGGGTGGGACTCCTAGTTCCACATGATATTGGTGTCTAGACTTTTTGTGAGGGGCTGTCGGAGGTATATCTGCCTATATGGGGGTTGCCAGGGACATGATCTGCTCACTGGAGTCTCTAAGGGGTTGCCAGGGTTATATCTGCCTATATGGGGGTTAACGGAGGTATATCTGCTTGGGGAGGTCGTGTCTTCATGCCGGGTCACAGAGAAGGCAATGATTGGCTTGGATATTAGTTTGGGCCACAAACCATGGAAGTTTGAACGGGGATATACTCCTGGCCTTGCAACAAAGCTTAAGGTATCTCATGGGAAAAGTGACACACCTCTGCAGAGTGTAAGAACTGTAACTTGTTACTCCCTATTCCGGGAAGGAGCTACGAACACAGCAGGAAAGGAACTCCATGAAAGTTCTGGTAAACCTGTGAAGGCTATCGGACATAGTTTTCAGAATAAAAGCAACCTTTGATGAAATGTTTACGAAAACCTGCATTGCCTACGACCTATGGTCTGTGGATGTAGTTAGTGCATCAAACACTCCTTTTTAGTGAACTTGTTGAGTATGCTCGTACTCAACCGTACCTTCTTAACCCTTGCTAGATTCTGAAGCCGTTGAAGACGATGTTAACACCAACTTATGCTCAAGAAACCATCATTGACAGCTCAAGTTCTTCAATAAAGTTAATGAAGTCAACATATTCATCAACCGAAGTGAAGACAAAGTTCTGATTTGATAGGAGTAGATACTCTAGCCATAAAACCTACTTCTGTATAGCATTGCTTTAACAGCAATTGCAAGCCAGATAGTTTTGATGTTAGTATTTTTATCCAGATGGCTCTGAGTTATTATTTCTGGTTCTTTGTAAGAAGTTTCTTTCTCTCTCTTTAACCTAGAGTGTTCTCCGGATCTTTTGTAAAGAGTCGAGTTGTAATCTATAGGCATGTCTTGGACCTGTTGTGTTTCTGTTGTACCACTCTAAGGGATGTAATACTAGTGAACAATGTTTCATTGGTGTTATGTCAATAACTATAGTATACTACATCATGCAGTGGTATGCTGGGTCACCACACCTAGTATCAGAGCATATGCTTTGACCTTAGGATTACAACCCTTTTAGGAAGATCTGTAGGTTGGATAGTGACTATAGGAGCCATCTTATCTAAACCAAGATTTGTGATAGGTATCCACTTGAGGATAACCTTATCACACTTAAGTTGGATACTTTTGTCATCTTTCTTAAGGATTAGTAATTATCTCTCTAGAGAAAAGCCATTTTTGCGTAGCTCCAAATAGGTATATGATACCTTCGATCCGGATTACAGATGTAGTATAGCTCTTTTTCCCTATTAGACCAAGGTTACCGAATCCACGAGAAGCGAATGCGTAGTGGAGTTACTTTAACGGACCTTCGGGAGTTTTAGAATTCCTTTTGTGTTTTACCAGACAAGTAGCTTGCATCTTTTTGTTGTTGTCGATGATGGGGAGAGAGGGCCTAGGGCATTCGGTTTCACCTGTAGTTGTGCAAAAACATCTGATGGAAATAAAAGATAGAAATAAAGTATGCGTGTACTTGTTAGAGCAAGATAAATTATATGTGGACAGTGCATCCATAATTGCTATTGCCTCAACAACCGCTTATAGCAATAACCTACTAGTCTCATCCATAGAAGAAAGGGAACTAATGATATGCATAGTGATGTCACCATTAATCCGAAGAAAATCCCTCACATATAGCCATACTACCCCTTCTATCACTTGGGTTCCCAACCTGTAGATCAGTTATCACTCATACTCCCTATACCTGGATCAACCCTCGGGGTCTTGGGTACCTAACAAGTCCTTGGATTGAGGAAAGAGAGGATACAATAATCATCATGTCATACAAACTAATACACGATCCCATCTATGATAAGTCACATGCACAATTGCTACATGGATAGGCCGAAGCCCTTAACCCAAGGAGAATTACTCACACATAGAGATGAGATCAACAATCACAAACATTGTAATGAAAATCATAAGATTTATAGCAATAGTCTTACAATGTCATCAATCAAAGAAGAGATCTACTATTACAAGTGGTGGAAGATGGCTATGGAGATGGAGAAGGGTTTGGAGATCTAGAGGAGGCTAGAGATCTGTGGCAGAGGTCTGGCTTCTTCGGGGCTCTGTTTTCTCGTCACCTGAGGCTTCTTTATATAGGGGTCCCTTCACCAAAGTTGTTCTATTTGACCTAACGGTGGCGGCACCAACTATACGACCAAAGCTATACGGTTGGAATTTTTGCTCCGACCGTATAGTTGGTCGTTACGGCGTCTGCCTATGTTGTTCGGCTCCTGGTTTCTTCTAGTTGTTGGAAATCTTGTATCTTCGACTTTAATGTAGTGATTCCCTCCTTTAAACGACATTATCTGTGCAGGGAAAATACAAGAACAAAGGATTGTATACCCCTCTGAATATTAGCATTAGTGGCAGGGTTTAGAGACATATTTCATCAAAAATATGATTAATATCCAGTTTAAATGTGGACGTAGATGGCTATATTTCAGAGCCATCAACCTCCCCAAGCTTAAACTTGATCGTCCCGAGCAAGAAAACCAAAATCAAAAAGGAACTCAGCATTTAAACTGAAATAACGAGATGGTGATCTTACTCATGATTAATAGTCTCATGTTTCCTCCACTTCATAAATCTAAAAAACTTCAGCATATATAGAGTAATGGAAATCATATCATACGGGATTCATGCATCCTTATAGCGTAGAAAAATTATTGTAAACATGGATGATCCAAATGAGTAAACTTTATTCCATGTCAAGTAATCAACTCATAGACTTGCCTTTGAAAAGTAAAGTATAATCATGTAAATTAAGAGTGTGAGAGTTGTCATGAAAAGAATATATATACTAGAGTATCTCAATTCTCCCACATCAATGAATCAATACTTTGCAAGCACTACTTTTCTATTCATTGTCCTTCAAGAATTTTCAGTTTTTGAGTAATTGAGAGCATGCCAAAGATTTTTATTAGTTTATCGGGTTGTGATGGACACTCGTGGCATCACTAAGGTTTTTGTTCCTTTTGCATAATGATTACTCATAATAGCCATAGGAGTGATTCCATCATGATTACAGCTACCCGGGAGTGCCAAGAATCTTACCCACTATAGCATTACTCCTACAAGTGTTTAATAAACTCATAGCCGAAATCTAGGAGTTTCCTCCATGAAGATCGTTTGTAGGCCAGCGGAGTTGTTGGCATCCCATGAAGTTTCACACGCGTAAAGCTATATCATTCTTATGATTAACAAGTCAAACTTTGGCATGCTCACAAAAACTGCTACACATTAATTCAATCGAACAAATCCTTTCAAAGAGAGTTATCAAGTCAATCAACATTTTTAGTGGTGTCGAGTGTCTCTAGAAATAAGCCTTCAAGACTAAGCACTACAACACCCAAGCTTTCAATTGTGAGACTTTTTGTTATTACAATTGTTTAGCAATTTCTAGGAAAGACTTGGTTAATTACGAGAGCTAGAACAAAATGAGACCAATTAAATACCCATGCAAATGACAATCTTACTATGATACAAAGACTCACTCCACCAATATAATATCTCAACATTTACTACTAACTAGCATGGGTTTCTCAAACTTCAAAAGTGGGGAGTCATAAGGCATACCTCTCATGTTTGGTTCCACTTCTCTCTTCCTTTTTTATTTGTTTCTTGGAAACTCAAAGTTGATCACTCTACTGCAAATATATGAAGACCTCGAGGCAGAAAGAAAATAAAGAGGGAAAATAAGGAAAAATGGAGAAATCTTTTTGTGATTTTTAAGAGAGGAACTTTAAAGAATAGAAAATTGGCGGCAAAGCTCGGCTAGAAAATTCGAAAACGAAATAGAAAGAAATAAAGATAAAGTATTGGGGAAACCAACATGAGTGCTTATAAACTCAAATAAAAATGTAACCTCAAAATAAATAAAACCAAATACACGCCAAATAAAGATACATGAGGAAACTTCCCCAAGCTTAGGCTTTTGCAAGCCCTTCAAATTATTGTGGTGGCGGGAAAAAGTCGTTACTCCAGTTCGCAAATTGAGTTGAGAGGTTACTTGTTGATTCTTGGAGGTTCAAATAGAGGTTGTGCATCCTCTCCACAGTCCCTCCAAGTCCTTGGAAATCTTGCTATGTGGGGAACCGGGTTTGTGGCTACTCCTCTTGATAAGGAATTTCTTGCTCCTCCTCTTGGTCCTCATCCTCTTGAGGAATTTCTTCCTCGGGTTGGTGCTGCTCAACCTGCGAATCATATAGCAAATGTCCTTCCTCGATAGAGAAAAGACCATTAGGAAAAGGAGCGGGGTAGATACGCCCAGCTCCAGCAATATGCAGGTAATAAACACCACCTCTCCTAGTGAGCATTCCACAGGCCCTCAAGGTGGAGAAACCAACACATGTCTCACCTAGTACGGGTTGTAACTCACCTAGATCGATGTCTAGGGCAGTGGAAAGCACGGTGATGACGCCTCCTCCTATGATTGGCCCTTGGCTTTGGGAGGCTTGCTGCTCCAGGTAGCGCACAAGGATGGCGCCCAAGTTGAGTGATAGGTTGCAGTTGATGTAAGCAGCCTTTGCGAGGACTAGGATGTCCTCCTCGTTGAGTCTCGTGAACTCATTGTGTGCCTGCAAGGTGTTAGCAATAACATAGAACAAATAGCAAATTGCAGGATGTTAAATATTCTTCCCCTTATTCACTCTACTAGTGAAGCTCATTCCATTATAGTATTGATCGAGGGAAGGAATTAAGCCAGTAAAGGATGCGCATAAAGCATGAACATCATTATTTGGCAAATTAAAGCATGCGCACCATTCATATAATGTTAAACTGTAGTTGTTGTTCATTCGACGGAAAGAAATAGTATCCTCTCCTTGCCATAGTTTTATGGTGCTTTGCAACAAACTTAGGAATTCAATGGTTAAGCGGCGATAAGTAGGAACATCATTGTACAGAAAGTTTTGCAGGCCAGCTCTATTGCAAAGTAAATTAAAGTCATCAGAAATACCGAGTTGGTTCAATATAATGGGGTAAGCCCACTTGGTGGCCTTCACTTCGTGGTTCTTGATCTTGTTGAAGTGTTCACGATGGGCCTCATCCCTGAACTGTATCCCCATACGTTCCTGGGTGATCGCTCGAGAAGCGCTAGCGGTGGCATGAGCACGAGATTGGCTCCTTGTGTTCATCTTCTAAAACATTGAAGAAAGGAAAAAAATAAAACTTTTTGATCCAACAACAGTAAGTATAATATGTTCCTCATCTAAGCACACTAAAGAATCTCCTCAAGATAATAATCTAGGCAAGAAAATCATGGCAATTGGTTCATAGTAGGTCTCCCCCTAGATTGATAATGACAATAGATCGACGATGAATTTGCAAAAAGTAATTGGAGGATCAGAGGAGAAACATACCGTAGATCACTTGTGTGCGAGAAAATTGAACGAAATTGAGTAGAGATGAAGATCCCTTGAGGTTTTGAGAGAGTGTGGAGGTAGAAGAAAGAAAAAGGATTGTAGTTTTGGAGTTGGGAGTACCTTCCCATGCGATTTTATGGTCGGATGCAACTATATGGGCGCCACTATACAGGAGGAACATGTGTTCCAGCCGTATAGTTGGCGTTCTGTTAAAATATTAGGTCTTCCTCCTGGCGGTGCAGCTATACGGATGCAACTATACGGGCAGAACAAAATGTTCCGGCCGTATAGTTGGTCATTAAACTGTCTATCCCTGTGAAAGAAAACTTGCAAAGGCATAGATATCTATACGACCGGAACTATACGGCCGGATTTTTTTTATTCCCGCCGTATAGTTGGTCGTTAAACTCCTAGTATATATGAAAAGAAATTGTACGGAGGCATTGGTATCTATACAACCAGAATTATACGGCCGGAATTTTTTATACCCGTCGTATAGTTGGTCGTTAAACTCCCAGTATATATTGCAGAAAAAAATTCGATGGTAAAGATAACTATATGACCAGAACTATACGGCCGGAATTTTTATTCCCGCCATATAGTTGGTCGTTAAACTGTCTGTGTGCATCCAAAAAAATATGTTTCTTCGTAGACTATTTCTTTTCCTGTAACTTAGTGATATACCTTGTTTTTGATAGAAAAATGACAATAATATTGTCGACCACAATAGCATGAATAATGCAGAATTTCAAGTACTACCGAATTTCTTCTCCTCAAATGGAGTTTTCTAGCACTCTTTATTAAACAAAAACTTAAACTAAAACTGAAAACTTAACTCAAACCTTAATTTAACATGGGTTGCCTCCCATGGAGCGCTATTTTATGGTCAATAGCTTGACCTTGATGATACTCACTTGGGCCAGATGAGCTGATCACCCACTCCAAAGTAATTGACCTTCAAAGTGATGGCCTCCTTCTCGTCATGTTTGACTTTCTTCTTCCTAGGGAAATGAATAACAAAAGGATCCCACGAAGGCAATTGCACCTTCACGTTCCCTTCATGAAGGTTAATTAAAGCCTTTATAGTTCTTAAGAAAGGACGACCTAGTATTATAGGAGAAACAATATCTTCAGGCATGTCAACTATAATGAAATCAATGAGAGCAGGACAGCCTTTGATATAAACTAAAGTGTTCTCCTTAATCCCTACATCTTGTTTGTAGGTAGAATTTGCTAGATGCAATTTTAACTCGGTAATTTCGAAGGAGCCAAGATTTAACTTGTTAAAAAGACTCTTTGGAATTGTCAAGATGCTTGCACGTAGATCACATAGTGCAGCTATCTCATTGGTTCCAATCTTTATCTTAATAGTAGGCTCAAATATGTCATCTAGTTTAACAGGTAACTTTTCAGTAATTTTCTTGTATTCCTCTTCAAGCTCGTGTACCTTAATTGCTACTTGATCAACAAAGTGTTGATACATGGATTCATCGCTACCTTCACTTATCGGAATTTTGACGTTGATCCTCTTTACGTGATCTTCGATGGTGTAGCTTGGTGAAGGGGCATTACTATAATCAAGTTCTTCAGGCTCCTCCCTTTGGATCCTCATCATTTTGAGTTCTACAACAGGATTGGGCTCAGCTTTACCTGCAAATTTAGCTAAAATGAGAGTTTGACTCTCGGTTATCTTACCTAGTTGTGCCTCAATGATCCTTATTCTTTCTTGAAGGGCCTGCAAATCATTTCTCAAACTAACAGCTTGGTTAGATAATTTACCAAGCATAGCATCATGGTTCTCCGTAATTTTGACTAGAATATTATTTTGTTCATTTTGTGAGTCTATGAAAGACTTAAACGTTTCTTGGAGACTACCATTACTAGTTCCCATAATATTATTAGAGTTATTTGTAGGATTAGCATAATGTTTCTGAAAGTTAGGATTGCAACTCTTCTTCCAAGCAGGATTGTAATCATTATGAGCTACAAAGTCTATTTCTTCTATGTTTGTTTCGGGGGTGGCTCTTACCTTAGTTTCCTTACCTTTTACGGCTAGTATGAGCTCATCCAACTTAGCATTGAGATCTTCGTTCCCTTGTGGTGAGACAGAGTTCACCTTCTTCGTGTTTGATCTTTCAACATGCCATTAGGCATCGTTGTCTTGCATATTGTCTAGCAGCTGCTTTGGTTTGGTAATATGTTACCCATAAATTTTCCTCCAGCTGCAGTATCAAGCATAGACTTAGACACACGATTAATAGGATTATAAAATAAATGGAGGATTAACCAATCTTCCATCCCATGACCAGGATAGTTTCTTAGGCATTCTTTCATCCTCTCCCATGCAAGCGCTAGTGGCTCGCGCTCTTCCTGTCTAAAGCCAGTAATATTAGATCGAAGTTGCATAGTCTTTGTAGGTGGGAAAATTTTAGTCATAAATAAATAAGTACATCACACCCATGATGTAATAGTATTTTTAGGCAAAGATAACAACCACTCTTTAGCTCTCCCTCTTAGAGAGAAAGGAAATAGACGCAATTTGACCGCATCAGGGTCAACTTCTTTTATACTCATCATATCACATATTTCAGTGAAAGTATTTAAGTGCATACCTGCGTCTTCAACAGAAAAGCCTCCAAATTGATTCTGTTGGACCAAACTTAAGTAATGGGGCTTAATTTCATAGTCATCAGCAGCAATTGCTGGCCGAGTAATAGGAGTACACAAATAATCATTATTGGGAGTAGCAAACTCCCCAAACTTCTTTTCAGCCATACTTCCTATGTTTCTAGGTTTTCTCAGATTAAAAATTATAATAGTAAAAACAAGAATTTAAAGACTCACTAATTTTTTTGGTTTATCAAATAAAGACTGAAATCAAACTAACAAAATTAAAAACAAGAATTAAAACTAGTAAGGTTCCTAATAACCTCACCTGGGTAGCTATTGCTTCCCTGTCAACGGCGCCAGAAAAAGGGTTGATACCTTCGGTCTGGATTACGGATGTAGTATAGCTCGTTTTCCCTAGTAGACCTAGGTTATCGAATCCACGGGAAGCGAATGCGTAGTAAAGTTACTTTAATGGACCTTTGGGAGTTTTAGAATTCCTTTTGTGTTTTTACCGGACCAGTAGCTTGCATCTTTTTGTTGTTGTCGATGATGGAGAGAGAGGGCCGAGGGCATTCGGTTTCACACGTAGCTCTGAAAAAACATTTGATGGAAATAAAAGATAGAAATAAAGTATGCGTGTACTTGTTAGAGCAAGATAAATTATATGTGGACAGTGCATCCATAATTGCTATTGCCTCCGCAACCGCTTATAGCAATAACCTACTAGTCTCATCCATAGAAGAAAGAGAACTAATGATATGCATAGTGATGTCACGGTTAATCCCAAGCAAATCCCTCACATACAGCCATACTACCCTTTCTGTCACTAGGGTTCCCAACCTGCAGATTAGTCATCACTCATACTCCCCATACCTGGATCAACCCTCGGGGTCTTGGTTACCTGACAAGTCCTTGGATTGAGGCAAGAGAGGATACAATAATCATCATGTCATACAAACTAATACACGATCCCATTTATGATAAATCACATGCATAATTGCTACATGGCTAGGCCGAAGCCCTTAGCCCAAGGAGAATTACTCACACATAGAGATGAGATCAACAATCACAAACATTGTAATGAAAATCATAAGATTGATAGCAATAGTCTTACAATATCGTCAATCGAATAAGAGATCTACTATTACAAGTGGTGGAAGATGGCTATGGAGATGGAGAAGGGTTTGGACATCTGGAGGCGACTGGAGATCTGTGGTAGAGGTCTGGCTTCTTTGGGGCTTTGTTTTCTCGTCACCCGAGGCTTCTTTATATAGGGGTCCCTTCACGAAAGTTGTTCTGTTTGACCTAACGGTGGCGGCGCCAACTATACGACCGGAGCTATATGGTTGGAATTTTTGCTCCGACCGTATAGTTGGTCGTTATGGCGTCTGCCTCCGTTGTTTGGCTCCTGGTTTCTTCTGGTTGTTAGAAATCTCGTATCTTCGACTTTAATGTAGTGATTCCCCCTTTAAACGGCATTATCTATGCAGGAAAAATACAAGAACAAAGGACTGCATACACCTCTGAATATTAGGATTAGTGGCAGGGTTTAGAGATATATTTCATCAAAATATGATTAATATCCTATTTAAATGTGGACGTAGATGGCTATATTTCAGAGCCATCAGTATACCACCACTAAGATGTCTTAAGTAAGATAAAATATCAAAGAAGATTAGGACTAAGATTAGGATATCTTATGGAGTAGTTTAAATGGTGTAGTTTATCCATAGAATCCATGTAAGGTATCAAAATCTTATCATTAGTTGATAATGATAGGTTACACGATGAATACCCTTAGAACATGTATTGATGAAATGGGAAGTAATCATGTGGGATTCACTTGAGAATTCTACGTGATGAAGTAGGATTTGGTTTAGAATCAATAATAGTAAGATAATAAGCAGAGTTATCATGGTGGGATTAGCTCCGAGGCCATGCTAAGTGTGTAACTAGGATAAGTACTTAGTAAATAATCTTGTAACAACAGTAAGTAAAGAACAATGTAGGTTTATGATAGAAGTCATAGGTGCCATAATATTACGATAATTCTTGGATTAAGGTAGTAACTACCATTTTGTTAGTAGTTTTGAGAGATTATGTGAGGGTAGTTTATGATAGAATGGACAATTGGTAGTGTTTAGTAGTTTCGAAAGAAAGGTAAGAGGTTAGTCGGAACCAAAGTGAGACCACTTTGCTCAAAATTATCTGGTTACAACTAAGCAATTTGGGTAAATATTGACACAAAGAGTAGAATGCCAATATGTGCAAAGTATCACAAGGTAAACCTATACTAGGAGGTTTCATATACTACATAGCGAAGCCTGCATTTTCGAGATGTTTTACTCAACTACTATATCCTAGGTTTAGAATAATGTGTGTTATATGTACCACATTTGGATTTCTTGGTTTTTCTTGGATCTTTTTGATTGACTAGATTTGTACATGAAGTTTGACTTGGTGTGCAAATGCATGTTGCACCACCCAGTTATTACTTGATATTATAGACCTAGATAGAAAAGGGAATTCGTGTAAGGGAGTGACGAGTTCCGAAGATCAAGATGAAGACTTGAATGAAGAATGAAGCCAAATATAAGTAGTATCAACACTATTTTGAAGGATAGATCAATCCCAACTTATTCTTAGTTGGTAATAAGAAGGAATATTAGTGGCGAAAAGGTGTGGAGTAACATTAAAGGATGAACCTAAGTTCACTAGAAGTAGATGATGTTGCTCAGAAGCTAATGAAGTAGTTGTACCAAGTACATGGAAGTAACATGAAATGGTGAAAAGTAAAAGTTTTGAAATAGGAAGGGATATTCAAGCTCTGACAACTCAGAGGGAATGCCAGTAAGAAGTAGAAAACCCCTAGGGTAATCCATACACCTAGGAGGATTCATAGTTGGTATCCGTAGCTGGTATCCTAGCGGTGTCATGAAGTAGGTCATCTTTGTATAATTTAAAGAGCATAAAACTTGGAATAAGTTAAGAAAGACATAATGAAGTATAAAATTTTAAGAAAACGACTTTTGAGACGCTTCGCAAAAATGGGTTTACCAACGAGAGAATTGCCACAAGGGTTGTAAGAAAGAAAAAGGATGTTGGAAGATTCATTTCAGAAATCCACAACTGTGTGGGTATACCGCAGAACCTTTCGTGAGACTTTAGAGGTAAAGTATAAGTTAGTTAGAGATCGAGATTCTAACTATAGAGTCAAGGATGGTTATACATGTAGTTAAAAGGCCATTAGAAAACCCCAAGGGGAGAGTAAACAATAAACCCTAAAGTGTTGTTATCTGACATTTTGAGAAAAGGAAAGTACTAAATTATGATGAGATTAAGCCTTATTATCATAAGGTTATAAGAAGTCATCATTTTAAAGTATTTACGAGAGTATGTCCGGATGAATGATCGAAGTAGGCATAACTGCTTAACCCTAGTGGACTAGTTATAAAGGGGAAATAGCTGGTAAGTTGTCCTTAAGAAGGAGGAGAGTCTACTAAAATAGTCTAGTGTAAAATAGTAGGAAAGCCTGATCGGACTAGATGAAATGTGTCCAAAACAAATCCTAAGTAGGACTATGAAGACATATCCCTAAGGGATGATAGTAAAAGGAACTTTTGGGTATTGGAGACAACAAGTTGGAGATTGTCAAGTATGATGAGAGCTCAAAGAAAAGATCTAGATATGGGATACTACAATTATTCCAATTTGAGATTACCATGGAGTTCATAAATGTCATGACCAACACAAGTCACTTCCTCATTCCGAACGTAAGAGAGTGCGAACTTCAGGGATGAAGTTTACTTTAAGGGGGAGAGTCTATAACATCCCAGGATTAGCACCTCGAAATAGACAGGACACATGTTTGTGCATTGCATTCATACATAAGAAAATCTGAGGAATTTTCACGTAGAACTAAAGAAGTTATAGAGGGATCAAGATCTCTCTTGTTCTGATGGAGGCATCCGGGCATGTGTGACACATTTTGACATGATCTCTACTGTACCTTTGTGTTTGAGTGAAGATAATTCAAATTTGAATATTCAAAATATATATTTGAATTCTAAAAGAATTTCAAATAGAATTATAATTGAAAATGATATTATAACTATGATTATAAATACATATTTGAGATACTATTTATCAACAATCACTATTATTAAATTATAAAAGAAATGGATATCATAATAAATATAAATGTATTCTCATATATTTACAGGTAGTAATACAATTTTTTACAATAAAGGAATAAAAGTCAATTACCATGAAATAGACTAAACAATGAATAGTTTTTAACACAAGAAGATATTGCTGTCACAATATGTGTAACAAAAGAAATTTCCACTTTATTATTTAAAATAAATAAAATTACATTGTCCTTTATAATAAAGGAATAAACAACAATGTACAAATGGGAATTGAAGGAAAATATTAACTCTATCAATCTAAACAGATATTACAATGTATTTACAATTGTCCCAAATAGAAAAGAAAGGTTACAAAAGTATAAACAAGCCTAAACTTTTTCCTAGCTACATAACTTCATATCCTCAATTATTTCTTCAGCCCCGCAAAACAAAATAAAAAGAAACAAAGAAAAGAGCATGGTGAAGGAGTTAGTTGGGAATAGTTTTACTCTCAGATTAGGCAGAGAGATGCTGCTGCCATGATCATCATATAGTAGGTTAAAAGGGAGCCAGATAGTAGTATATGTTCTTATTTCAGAATATTCGCCTCAGCCTTTTGCATCACAGGCGTGGACAAATCACACTTAGTAAGCAAAGGAAATATCCATATCTCAGAAAATATCAGATCAGACGAGCACATCCACTGCACCAAGTTACCAGGTGGGAACTTGCACCCAGTGGGGGCCTAGTTGTAAGCAGCTCACACATCAGCATGCAAATGTTGTGCTGTCAACACAGCAACAACCCAGGAAGTAGACAATAAGGAATCAACTTCTATACACAAGGGGAGTGAACCAGCCATAGCAGCAAAGCTCCCATTCCATACCCACACTCCAGAGCAGATCTCTCATTTTATCATCAACACAAGAACACTTCCTGTTCTTCCCAGGTTATCCGTACCAAAAATCCATCAATTCTTATAAGTTTACCACAAGATTATCCACCCAAATCAATAATATCACATCCAACATGTTTACTTAGTGGAGCAGAAGTAAATCAAGCATCAAGATATGACAGGCAAGCAGAATAAACAAGAGCACACTGATACGTCAGAAACGTATCTATAATTTTTGATGTTCCATGCTTGTTTTATATCTACTTTCTTATGTTTTGTTCATACTTTGAGATACTTTTATGCATTTTTTGGGACTAACCTATTAACAAGATGCCACAGTGCCAATTGCCTGTTTTCTTCTATTTTTGGTTCCGGAAAAGGTAGAAATTCAATATTCTCAGAATTGGACGGGACAAAAGCCAAAGTCAATATTTTACCGGAAGACACATGGAGTCCGAAGGAGAGACGAAGGGGGGCCACAGGGCGACAACACCACCCCTTGGCACGGGCAGCCCTAGGCCGCGCCAGGGCATGGTGTGGGCCCCCTGGCCGGCCACCGACCTTGCCCCTTCGCCTATAAGAAGCCCCCGGGACAAAAACCCTAAACCAAACAGCCTCCAGCCACGAAAAGTTCGGCAGCGCTGCCGCCACCGAAGGGGAGATTCGAGAGACAGAAAATCTCTGTTCCGGCACCCTGCCGGGACAGGGAAGTGCCCCCGGAGCCATCTCCATCGATCTCCACCACCATCTCCATCACCATTGCTGATTCCCGTGATGATGAGGGATTAGTTCTTCCTCGAGGCTAAGGGCTCTACCGGTATCTATGTGTTCATCTCTCTCTATGCATGATCATATTGTGGTCATGAGCTTTGTAATCAAGTAGATCTACCTTGCTACTCAAGTGCTTTAATAGATCTCTGCTCTCCACATGTGTTTGAAAGTGACAGCATGCACATTGTGGTGGCACTTAGGCTAGAGATTACAAATACTTGTTATGAGTTATATTTGGAGTTGGATGTTTCTATGAAATTGTGGTGTTTGTTGGACCCATCTAGCGCTCAAGGTGACAGTGTGGGGTTATCTAGATGGGGAAATCGAACTTTGAGGTGTGCTGTTATAGCCCTACCATGGATTAGAGTGTCCAACCGGAGAGTGGTTCAGAGTAGTATCATAAAGAGAAGATATTTATATGAGCGTGTTCACTAGTGAAAGTATGATCCCTAGGCCTTGTTTCTAAACATTAAAACACCATTTGCAATTAGATCTGTTACATGTTTGCTTCCATCTTTATTTCAGTTTGCCTTTAGTCTCTTCCACACCATCAAAGCTATTTTCTGGCACCGTTACCACTGATAATTATCTATACCACTTGTATTTCACTATCTCTTCGCCAAACTAGTGCACCTATACACCTGACAAGTGTATTGGGTGTGTTGGGGACATAAGAGACTTATTGTATCTTGATTGCAGGGTTGCCTGAGAGGGATACATTTGACCACTTCCTCCCTGAGTTCGATAAACCTTGTCTGATCCACTTAATGGAAAACTTGCTGTTGTTCTACAAACCTCTGCACTTGGAGGCCCAACAACTGTCTACAAGAATAGAAGTGCGTAGACATCAAGCTATTTTCTGGTGCTGTTGCCGGGAAGGTAAGGTAAAAGGTACTCACATCCTCCGGTGTGAGTGCTTGAAGTTATTTCCTTTAGATTCTGCAATTTTGCCTTTTAGTTTCTTGTTTTCACTAGTTAGGCTTAATGGAAAACAACAACAAAATTAGAGAGCTTTATAGTATTTATCTTGAGTTAGGACATGAAGTGTTTGAAGAGAAAATTAAAAAACCCATGGAACTTTCTTTGCATGCTAATTGCAATGTTATTAGTATGAATTATTTGGACACCATTATTGCTAATGCTATGGAAAAGTCTAAGATTGGGGAAGCTAGTTTTTATGAAAATGATCTTTTTAGTTCCCCAACTTTGGAAAATAGCTATTCTATTTCTTATGATGATACTATGCCTCCAATATATGATGATTACAATGATGAATATGATATTTCTGTCCACCTACTATTGAGGAGAAAGATAATTATGATTACAATATGCCTCCTATATTTGATGATTATGGTGATGAGAATAATAATGATAGCTATTTTGTTGAATTTGCTCCCACTATGATTAATAAGAATGACTATGCTTGTAGGGAGAGTAATAATTCTTTTATGCATGTGGCTCATGATAAGAATGTTTGATGTGATAGTTATATTGTTAATTTTATTCATGATGCTACTGAAAGTTATTATGAGAGAGGGAAACATGGTTTTATGTATCTTAACAATATTAAGTTTCCCCTCTTTATATTGAAAGTCTTGAAGTTGCACTTGTTTTGCTTTACTATGCTTGTTGCTTTGTGCTTTCATGACTTGTTTCTTTACAAGATTCCTATGCATAGGAAGTGGGTTAGACTTAAATGTGTTTTGAATTTGCTTCTTGATGCTCTCTTTTACTTCAATTCATATTTCTTATGTGAGCATCTTCTCAAACTATCAAGCCTAACTTAAAGGCGTTAAAGAAAAGTACTTATTAGGAGATAACCCAAAAGTTTTAGTTGAGCTTGGAAGTTATTGCTTCAGTAATAACCTCTCCTTATCCTTTTTATTTGATTTTTGTGCCAAGAGTTACCTCTAATGAGAGAGAAGTAATGCTTGGGAAAGTTGTTGTCCCGAAACAGATTTTTGTGCTTCGCTGTAAAAATTCGTGTAAAATCTCTATACGTAGGTTTGAGATGTGATTTTTATGCTTCTGCCCCAGGTAGTTATCTAACTTTCGTTAGTTCAACACTTTTCGATTTGAGCAATAGAAGGTCTTCGAAAAAATTGGTTTTTACCTGCTGGTCTTTTTGACAGATTTCTGCCATTATTTGCATTTGCTTCTTGTTGATTCCTTTTTGGGTTCTTTTTGGGGAATTGAGCTTTTTGAGGGGATTGCTATAGTAGCTTGCATTTTTAATGAAAGTTTTTATGTTTTAAAACTAAACCCCAAAGGGTTATTATCTTTTGAATGCACTAATGTTGCTAATGAAGATTGTGTGATGTTTTGTATGAAGGAAATTTTCAGGTGTAGGGAAAGAATGATGTAATAAGATGAATAATGGACAAAAGCTCAAGCTTGGGGATGCAACCCGTGCCACCCCAAGAAATATTCAATAGGTACAAGCGTAAAAGCTTGGGGATTCCCAAGGCATCCCCTTCTTCATCAATAAAAATCTCAGGTCTTTCTAGACACTTTGTTTTTATTGTTTCATGCACAATTGTGTTTTTCTTGGAGCGTCTTTGTTTTTGTTTTTAGTTTTCTTTTGCTTGGTTTGCTTAAATAAGTTGGTTGGATCCCAACACACTTGTTTTGGAGAGAGACAAACTCCGTTTTCATTGCGTAGAACACTCTAGTTTTCATTCTTATTATCCTGTGAGTGTTCTCTATTGCTAGCACTGTGTTTAGCCTTAGTTTTCTTGTGCTTTCAGCTTAGAACTTTTTAGTTCTTCTTTGTGGATTTGTGAGACAAGTTCACTGATATTTATTTATTATTATCTTTGTGAGTAGTTTTCAAATAAGATTGGTTTGGATTGGAAAAGAGTAGGAAAGCTCATGCTTAAGTGGTAAAAGGAGATTGTTTTTGACTGTGACTTAGGCTTTATCATGTCATGCTTGATATTGTTTTGTCTTTATGCTTAGTGATTTTTGTTGTAGCATGACATGTTATAAACAATTGAGATTGCTTAATGTGCCTTGAAAGAATCATCCGTTGTTTTAGCATATAAAAGCATAATATTGTGGTATTCTCCTTTAAATGCTTTATTTGGATTGACTTGGCGCATGCTCATACCATGTTAAGACTATACCAAGTCACCATAGCCTCTGTGATCTTTTAGTTTTCGACTTGTAATATCACTTTATGCTTTAATCAATGGTGTTTTATCGCTTTGCATGATTATGGCCATTATTGCTATCTTAGTTGGTCGATCCCAGTCTTTTGCTAGCCTCCATAACCAAGTATGAGTCCCACTCATGCATCCAACTCCAAATAAAACCAAGTTATTCCAAAGAGTCCACCATACCTACCTTTTAGCATTTTCTATTCCAAGTATATTCATGTTTTTATCTACCTTCTGAATTAAACTTGTTATGAGAAAACTAGTGATTAAAGCTCTCACGAACTTGATGGCACACTTTACTTTTCTTGCCCCTAATAAACTTGAACCATTGTGTTATCTATGTTGTATATGCTTGCACTTATATGTTGGGGATTAGCAGAACCATGTTGTCATGGGGAACGCTTTCAACATTGCACTTGTACATTGTACCTAGTTGATATCATGTTCTTTTGTCTATGGATGTCGTTGGTGTGAAATGAAAGGGGAGCTTGTAAGTCCATGGAGTTATGTATGTGTGTTAGAGAAACGCCTGGGCCACTAGCCTAAGCCATGCCTAATCATGGTGGAAACTTGCAGCATCACCATAGTGAGCAATCTATGAAGCATTCTTCTAATAAAAAAAGAGATAGAGATTGAGAAAAAGAAAAAAATATGAGAAAAGAGGAAAGAGAGAAAAATCACCATTTTCCCATGGTAAATAAGAAGATTGCTGAGATGCTCATTGTCTGCTTGCCTTGTCATTTTGATTATGGGATAGCTCCTGTATCATGTGCAAGGGGTACCCCGTTGGTGGTTCTCTATGATACACATGTACTTACTATGACAAGAACTTACCTGGTAACTAAACTTGAGTAGCATGAGGAGCGGTCCTCGTATTCAAGGGACATGAGATTTCCAACTTATACTTTGTCAAGCATATACTCCATAGTTTGTTCACTTTAACCTTAATCACTTCAAGATGCTTATGATAGGGGCAATGAGAGATGAAAGCTAATAAGTACCATAATTTTTGGAAGCTCTTTATGAGACTTGAATCCCTTCTTCCTTCTATGAAGGCCTTTCTTTTACTTTTATATTGAGTCTCCACCTTCTATCTTTATGCACCAATTAGGAGAGCATAGTTGTCATTCTTAGTTCTATGTGCATTATCCCAAAACTTATTGATTGATTCATAATGTTGATATTGCTTGTTCTTGAACTATTTGTATCTAGTCACCCTTATGAACTTTGAAGGTGTCTTATGCATTTATGTTTTGCTACTCCATGAGGGACAAGCTGAATGCCACTATGCTATGTTTTCTATATGTGAAACAAACAAACTTCTTTCAAAGCATTGTTATTCATGAATCTTTTGTTTGTACCTTTTCATGTTACAACATAGTTGCTACGACTTATTGTTAGAACTATGTCTTTCATGCTCATGTTTAGAGTACTTTGATCCCAGCTTTCAATGCTAGCAAATGGTTTGATCTTGATTTTGATGGTGCATTTCACCTCAAAAATTATTCTTTCCTTTTATCACTTACCTACTCGAGGATGAGCAGAAGTTAAGCTTGGGGATGCTGATACGTCATAAATGTATCTATAATTTTTGATGTTCCATGCTTGTTTTATATCTACTTTCTTATGTTTTGTTCATACTTTAAGATACTTTTATGCATTTTTTGGGACTAGCCTATTAACAAGATGCCATAGTGCCAGTTGCCTGTTTTCTTCTGTTTTTGGTTCCAGAAAAGGCAGAAAATCAATATTCTCGGAATTGGACGGAACAAAAGTCAAAGTCAATATTTTACCGGGACACACAAGGAGTCTGAAGGAGAGACGAAGGGGGGCCATAGGGCGGCCACACCACCCCTTGGCGCGGGCATCCATAGGCCACGCCAGGGCATGGTGTGGGCCCCTTGGCCGGCCACCGACCTTGCCCCTTCTCCTATAAGAAGCCCCCGGGACGAAAACCTTAAACCGAACAGCCTCCAGCCACGACAAGTTCCGCAGCGCCGCCGCCACCAAAGGGGAGATTCGAGGGACAAAAAGTCTCTGTTCCGACACCCTGCTGAGACGGGGAAGTGCCCCCAGAGCCATCTCCATCGATCTCCACCACCATCTCCATCACCGTTGCTGATTCCCATGATGATGAGGGAGTAGTTCTTCCTCGAGGCTAAGGGCTCTACCAGTAGCTATGTGTTCATCTCTCTCTCTCTATGCATGATCATATTGTGATCATGAGCTTTGTAATCAAGTAGATCTACCTTGCTACTCAAGTGCTTTAATAGATCTCTGCTCTCCACATGTGTGTGAAAGTGACAGTGTGCACACCGTGGTGGCACTTAGGCTAGAGATTACAAATACTTATTATAAGTTATATTTGGAGTTGGATGTTTCTATGAAATTGTGGTGTTTGTTGGAACCATATAGCACTCAAGGTGACAGTGTGGGATTATCTAGATGGGGAAAGCAAACTTTGAGGTGTGCTGTTATAGCCCTACCATGGATTAGAGTGTCCAACCGGAGAGTAGTTCAGAGTAGTATCATAAAGAGAAGATATTTATATGAGAGTGTTCACTAGTGGAAGTATGATCCCTAGGCCTTGTTTCTAAACATTGAAACACCATTTGCAATTAGATATGTTACATGTTTGCTTGCTTCCATCTTTATTTCAGTTTGCCTTTAGTCTCTTCCACGCCATCAAAGCTATTTTCTGGCATAGTTACCACTTATAATTATCTATACCACTTGTATTTCACTATCTCTTTGCCGAACTAGTGCACCTATACACCTGAGAAGTGTATTGGGTGTGTTGGGGACATAAGAGGCTTCTTGTATCTTTATTGCAGGGTTGCTTGAGAGGGATACCTTTGACCACTTCCTCCCTAAGATCGATAAACCTTGGGTGATCCACTTAAGGAAAACTTGCTGTTGTTCTACAAACCTCTACACTTGGAGGCCCAACAACTGTCTACAAGAATAGAAGTGCATAGACATCACACACCAACATATCAAGATGGAGAAGTAATTAAGAACGAGAGAACAAGCTATAGCAGATCACGAAGCTCAAGCTATAGTGAAGCAAGCTACAGAAGAGCAGCAAGTAGAGATCTAGTAGGAGCATATACCTCAACTCATGTATCATATTTTTTTATTTTGCACCCATAGAATTAAGAGGGATAAAAGGTGCCACGAATCAATCTCTATTCAACTAACCTGCAACTAGAACTTGTCTAGGCGGATTAGTAGAATATTCTTCCTCTCAAAGCTGCATAGAGATGCTATGAAGATTCATCCTAGAGGTTTTTTAACCATAGCATAATATCTGTTCTTATCCAACAGCAGTCTCAGCCTTATGCATCATTGACCAAGATGACATGTTAGGGTTGTGTATCTAGATTATCCAAACTGGATGATATCATTTTCCCACACCCTAGTTGGCAACTCTAGCAGCTCCAGTAGTGGAGATCATTGTGTTCCATCCCAATGGAGGCATCACAGTGGCATCTCATTAGTGGATCTACACAACACAAGAGAACATCACCACATAATCCTTTTCCTAGCTAAAAACATCTAGGAATCATATGACCACTGTCATGCTGACAGTAGTTGGACATTAGCAAAATCAGTTGCAAGGCAAACAAAAAGGCAACAATAATTTATGATCATGTGCAACAAAGGTAAAGCCTCAGACCTGCATCATTGGCAAGAGTTAGACCAAATATTGGTCAAGCAAACATACAGCGGATCATGTGCTTGATCTGGCCACTATGCATCCTCCAAAGAGGTACCACAGTAGCTAGATCATCTACAAAAGCCACAAGTATTGCATTCAGGACATAGCTAACATATCAAAGCATCAACTTTATATAACCTTAAATAAGCTGAATCATTTTCTTAGTGTTGGTCACGAGGAATCATATCAAATGAACTTCAAATCATTTTCCTAGTTTCTGTCTCTAAGAATCATTTTATGAAGCATATAAACATTTGATACCAAGAATGATAGTAAACCAGACTACCATTAGGAAATTATATGTTTTTCCACACAACTGATCACCACAGAAATAACCCAGGCACAACCTTGTATAACTTGGATTATCTGCTAGTTAGCAATAAGCTTTTGAAAAGGGTCATTGCATTACTAGAGAAACCCTATCATGATGACAACAACAAGAACATAAGTAAGCTTTACTTTCAAAGCTTATCCATACAAGAAAAGAAACCATATTCTTAAGACTAACACTCAGAATCAATTTCTTAGTATGTTCATTATCCTTTCAATAATTCTAGCTTAATAGGTACACAACTGAATCATCATAGTGAACTAATGGTTCAGTGGAGGGATTGGGTTCAACCAAATATAAGTAAACACTAATAGTAGTGAAGTTCAGACAACAATTCCTTTGACATGGAGTTCTATCAACAACTCTAAATTGATTTAGTAGATCATTCTCCATAAGCGATCACACAGGGGTATGCATGGACAAGGTAAATCATCTTTGATAAAAACAGCAACGTGGGTTGAACCCTAACACAGGGGGCCGAAGCATAGTTCATCAGTGCAAGCACTCAAAGAGAGGGAACATAGAAGGAGAGAACACATAGAAGGAAGAGAGGCACTTAACTTTGGTCCTCGCTAGAAAATTGAAGAAGAAGCAGGGGCCGGACTCAGGGAAGCAGACGGCGGCATGAGGAGCACCCCTGAGGGGCGCTGCGACCTGTGTCGAGCCGCAACCACAGCGGCCACAAGATAGGGTGACCCCACCGCCGCCAAGGCATCCAAGCGACATCGAATGAGCATCGAAGCGCCAAATCGCCGGCAAACTCCTAACCCTAGTCGCCAAGGGGGGTAGCACCACCTGCAGAGAGCACGAGCCACAAATTGAAGAGGGTAGAGTGTCGCGACACCATCGGCAGCGTCTCCCTGCTCAGCGGCAGCGGCCGGGGGGCGGAGCCGCCGGCATCATAGCGGCGTCGGCGTCGCCATGGCGTCGCTAGAGAGTACACGTGAGAGAGAGGAGCGAGGTAAGCTCGGGGTCGAGTGAGGACGGGTTGGGCCGAACCAACACTTGGGTTAGGGTTGAACCCAACCTAGTTGGCTGGATTGGGCCGAGCCAGGCCCAAGGTTTTAAAAAGAAGACCATAGTAAAAATGTTTAATTACAAATATACCCTTGGAATTAAAAGGTTGTAGAAAAATAAAAAATCCCAAAATGCATATAATATATCAAAATGATCACAAAAATAATCTCTACTTCATAAAAATACAAATCTACTTACTTAAGGTATATGAAATGCAAATTAATGTTAACACTATTAAAGTCTAAATGAAATTTCATAAAATAAGAAAAAAGTCTTAAAAACCATTAAAAATCATTTTTGTGTATTAAAATCAATCTACCATTTTTTTTAAATATTAACTTAGATTTTTACAAATAAATCTTGAAGCAAATATTCAAAGACATTTAATGCTTTTTAGAATTTTATAAAAATCATAATGAAACTTAAAAATAAAAAAAATCATTTTTAAGATCTTGAATAAATATAATTTACTAAAAAATACTAAATATATTATTCCAAAGGTTTTAAAGGTTTTTAAGTAATAAAGCCTTGCCTATTTCATAAAATATCTATTTTGTTAATTCTTTAAAAACATTTCTTAAATAAGAAATAATCACTATTTATATAAAACCTTAAATCATGTAAATTTAAATCCTACTTCCAAAGCCATAACTTGGATCTATAATAAAACTTAAGTGTAACTTATTAACTTTATAAAACTCTTTAGAAAAAATCACAAATCCAAACTAAACCAACAATTTTAAGTAAATTTTAAACATCATTCACTTATAATAAAAGTGAATGCTGTCTATTTCTTAATCATGCTTAACATGGTTTTAAACTTTCTGTAAAGGCTCTAATTGATTAATAATCTTGCTTAAGAAATCTTTTAGATACTATGCCCCAATTGAGTGCTTTAGTATGGTATGCTACTTTTTATATTTACATATTGTTTTACACACTCTCACAAGCCTTAACAAGAAGCACACGTGTTAAGCTGATATAAAAGTGGAACACATTTTAAAGATATCACCACAAGCTTTCAAACCCTAGATCAAATACGATTATTTCGGGGATTCACGTTTATCAAACTGCATTACATTACTTATGCATCGTTTCATATTGCTTCTTTAAACATTAGTCCTTACCGGACCAATGATGCTATTTCCATATTTTGTATCTTCTAGTATCTCGAAGACCGTGATTGCATAATCTTGCAATCACAAAAGGCAAGTTCACAACTTGCTCATGTCCTTTGATTATTTTCTATGCTTGTAACTCAACTGTTGTCATCACCTGCATTTCAAAAAGGTCGAAAACACTATTTTCATAATTAACTTAATGTATCGGTTACTAATCCAGGGTGATCAGCTAATCTATCATAATTGGCAACATAAACGCCATTGTACATGAATGTATCATCTAGGACTTAATCAACCAATGTCGCCAGTAATTCTAGCGCCGTATATTAGGTGTTAACCATGAGATTTCGAATGGGCGGAGAAGTTAGCTGTATCTTCTTCCTTTTGCATGGATGGATGACCTTATCGTGGGGTTGTAGCTTCCTTGCGGGGACTCAACAGATGGGTGGGACTCCTAGTTCCCTGCGAGGGGCTGTCGGAGGTATATCTGCCTATATGGGAGTTGCCAGGGACATGATCTGCTCACTGGAGTCTCCAAGGGGTTGCCAGGGTTATATCTGTCTATATGGGGGTTAACGGAGGTATATCTACTTGGGGTGGTCGTGTCTTCACGCGGGGTCACGGAGAGGGAAGTGATTGGCTTGGATCTTAGGTTGGGCCTCAAACCATGGAAGTTTGAACGGGCACATACTCCCATCCATGCAACAAAGCTTAAGGTCTCTCATGGGAAAAGTGACGCACCTCTGCAGAGTGTAAGAACTGTAACTTGGTACTCCCTATTCCGGGAAGGAGCTACAAATGCGGCATGAAAGGAACTCCATGAAAGTTCTGGTAAACTTGTGAAGGCTGTCGGACATAGTTTTCATAATAAAATCAACCTTTGAAGAAATGTTTATGAAAACCTGCATTGCCTATAACCTATGGTCGGTGGCTGTAGTTAGTGCAGCAAACACTCCTTTTTAGTGAACTTGCTGAGTACACTCGTACTCAACCTCTTAACCCTTGCTAGATTCTGAAGCCGTTGAAGACGATGTCAACACCAACTTATGCTCAAGAAACCATCATTGATAGCTCAAGTTCTTCAATAAAGTCAATGAACTCAACATATTCATCAACCGAAGTGAAGACAAAGTTCTGATTAGATAGGAGTAGATACTCTAGCCATAAAACCTACTTCTGTAGAGCAGCAATTGCAAGCCAGATAGTTTAGATGTTAGTCTTTTAAGCCAGATAGCTCTGATTTATTATTTCTGGTTCTTCTTTGTAAGAAGTTTCTTTCTCTCTCTTTAACCTAGAGTGTTCTCCGGATCTTTTGTAAAGAGTCGAGTTGTAATCTATAGTCATGTCTTGGACTTGTTGTGTTTATGTTGTACCACTCTGAGGGATGTAATACTAGTGAATGGTGTTTCATGTTATGTCAACGACTATGGTGTACTACATCATGTAGTGGTATGCTGGGTCACCACAACTTTGCCGTATCCTCCAAGGAGTCGCTCCTTCATGGGCCTAGGCCACCTGAACCTTCATCGACTTCATTACTGGACATGGTACATCTTGTGGGACTCTGGTGGGGTGAACCGGGTAGGCCAATCTTAGGCACCCATAGGGCATACCCATGTCACTAATACTCCATAGCGGTTTTATGCTTAGTTTAAGTAATGTACTTGATGGACCCTCTATGAGACAAAACCTTGTGTCCATCTCATGCTTAGATGATGTTGGTTTTCATTGTGACTTTGGGAACAAGAGATGTATAATTATGTTTGAAAATAATAATGTTCGTCTTGCCCTCCAACAAGACAAACTTTATCTTGTTTCCCTAAATGATTCCATAAATGATGTTGATCCCTCTTCTAATGTGAATGTTGGTACCAAACATAAACATAATGATGATGAGACTTCTTAGAAATTATGGCACTATCATTTGGGCCATATTTTGAGGGGGAGAATCGAGCTCTCATTAAGGAGCAAGTCTTTCATCCTTTGGATTTCTCAGATGCAGATCTGGATCATTGTATTGATTACATCAAAGGGAAATATGCTAAGAGAATCAAGAGAGGTGAAAATCGAAGCACAGGAGTTTTAGAAATTGTTCATACGGATATCCTGGTCTATTTAATGTGAAATCAATGGATGGTTTTGATTCCTTCATAACATTCATTGATGACTTCTCCCACTATGGATACATCTATCCTTCCAAAGAAAGATCTGAGGCATTAGAAAAGTTCAAGATATTTAAGGTAGAAAAGTAGACACACTTCTTATGGCCAAATTCCTAAACTTTCGCTACGTTTCTACAGGAAAATGGTATTGTAGCCCAGTATTCAGCATCGGGCGAGCCTCAACAAAATGGAGTCACTGAAAGGCAGAATCATGCTCTTATGGAAATTGTACAAAGTACGTTAAGTCACTCCACTTTGCCATTTGGTTTATGGATAGAAGCTCTAAAGACAACTTCACATATTCTTAGTAAGGTCACCAGTAAATCGGTGTCAAAAACGCCGTATGAATTATGGACTGGGAGAAAACCTACCTTGAGTTATTTGAATGTGTGGGGTTTTCCTGCTGAGGCAAGAGTTTTCAATCCAATTATGGGGAAGTTTGACCCCAAGAAAGTCAGCTACCATTTCATTGGTTATCCTAACAAATATAAGGAACAGCGTTTCTATTGTCCAAAGCAATTCACTAAGTTTGTTGAAATAAGACACGATGTATTCTTGGAAAGTGATATGGTGAGGGGGAGCATGTTTCCCAGGGAAATAACCTTGGAGGAGGAAATGGTATATATCCTACCTGTGATCCAAGAGCCAATGTTTCCTGTTCATGTTGAGGTTACACCTCTAGTTGAGAGGACTACTAATGCTACACCTGGTGAGATGCATGTGACTCCTTTTGAGTCCATACCTAATGATACTTATACGGAATATGCTCAGCTGCCTGAAGTTGTGGTTAACATACCAAATAATGAACCTCTCAGAAGATTAAAGCGGGCTAGAAGGTTTGCTATTCCTGATGATTATGTCACTTATATGAGTGAGGAGATGAACGAGTCAATGTTGGATGATGATCATGCATCATTCAAGGAATCCATACAAAGTGATCATTCATCAGAATGGCTTGATGCTATTAAAGATGAAATGAAGTCCATGAGCATTAATGATCTATGGGACTTAGTAGAAATGCCTGAAGCAGCCAAAACTATGGTTAGTAGATGGGTCTATAAGACCAAACGTGAGTCCAAAGGTGATATCGTAAGGTTCAAAGCAAGGCTTGTGGCTAAGGGCTTCACTCAAAGAGAAGGTATTGATTATAATGTGACTTTTTCACCTGTCTCTTCTAAGGACTTTTTCGGGATTATTTTGGAACTTGTGGATCATTATGATCTAGAGTTGCATCAGATGGATGTCAAAAAGGCATTTTTGAGTTCAGCATTATTATGGCACTTGTGGATCATTATGATCTAGAGTTGCATCAGATGGATGTCAAAACAACATTTCTAAATGGTGACTTACATGAGGATGTTTACATGGGTCAACCAGAAGGTTTTGTTATGGAAGGAGATGAACATTTAGGATGTCGCCTTAAGAAATCCATTTATTTATTAAAGCAAGCCTCAAGGCAATGGTACTTCAAGTTTGATCAAGTCATAAAGAATTTTGGTTTCAAAGAGAATGAAGTGGACAATTGCATTTATGTGAAGTTCAGGGGAGCAACTTTGTCTTCCCGATAGTGTATGTTGATGACATACTCGTAGCCAATAGCAATAAGAATATGTTGTTGGAAACTAAAAGGTTTCTATCTTCAAAGTTTGATATGAAAGATCTCGGTGAAGCATCTTATGTCTTAGGCATTCATATTCACCGAGATATATTCAGAGGAATCTTGGGGCTATCACAAAGAGTGTGTATTGAGAAGGCACTCAAAAACTAGAATATGCATAAGTGCTTAGCCTGACCTGCTCCTATTGTAAAGGGCGATAAGTTTCGGACTTTCCAGTTCCTAAGTAATGATTATGAATCTGCCCAGATGAAGTGAGTTCCTTATTCTTCAATTATTGGAAGCATTATGTATGCACAAGTGTGCACTCACCCTGACTTAGCATTCATAACCGGGATGCTTGGCAGATATCAGTCTAACCTAAGGTTGGATCACTAGAAGGCTGCTAAGAAAACTTTGCGTTATTCGGAAGGCACTAAAGGCCTCATGCTCACATATAAGAGAACTGATAACCTTGAGGTGGTGGGTTATTCAGATGCTAATTTTGCAGGGTGTGTTGACACTAAGAAATCCACATCATGTTATATATTCACCCTAGCAGAAGGAGCTATTTCTTGGAAAATCACCAAGCAAAGTGTTACTGCATCGTCAACAATGCAGGTAGAGTTTGTAGCATGTTATGAGGCAACCGGGTAGGCAGTATGGCTGAGGAATTCCATTCCGGGTATAAGGGTGATTGATAGTATATCTGAACCACTCACTCTTTTATGTGATAATCAACCTGTAGTGTTTCTACTCGAGTAACAACAAGTCAAGTGGTGCTACCAAACACATTGACATCAAGTATCAGGTTGTGAAAGATAGAATCCAGGATCAGATAATAAGTATTAAGCATATAAGCACTAATGCAATGTTAGCGGATCTACTCACGAAAGGCTTGCCACCCAATGTGTTTAAAGAGCATGTTGCTAGCATAGGATTGGAAGAAAGCTTTTGATCCTGGAATTGTGACCGTTATGACACCATCTCCCCATAAGCCTCAGAATGGTTCTTCTCTTTGGTGAAATGATGTACTGTAGCCAATTAGTTCAATGGTACTTAACTGACTCTTGTAGTTTAGTGTCTCTATATAAGTTTCAATAAAGAGCTGAGCTCATAAGTTTGTAATAAGCATAAGTTTATGCAGCTCCAAGTTAAAGTTTTGTTTTGAGATAAAGTGGTGTATTGTAGTAATTGAGTTCTGCGGTACTCAATGGCCATTTTTGGTTATCTTGTATGCTGTTTTGTTTAGAAATGGGCTTATAAGTTCATCCTTACGGTCAAGGGGAGAATGTTGGATATATATAAGTGATTTGTAGGTTTCTGTATCAAATAAGTTAAGTTAATGTCAATTAAGAGGTTGTTAATTAACAACCATTGGATATCCTGATCAGGGGCATCATGACCATCCATTTTAGGGTGTTGGTTTCCCTAGTGCAAGTGCCTATATAAGGGACTCCAAGGTTTGAGGTGATAACGGTGACAGACACGGTTGTGTTCTCTCTTTCTCTATTCCCTTGCTCATTGATCAAGTAAGCACCTAAAGCACTAGGAAGATCTACTCACATCTACATCAACTAGATTTAGGTGAAGTGGAGCCGAAGGAGGCCATGGCTGGACCTCCAGATCAAGGTGCACACCTCCAATCCTCTTCTCTGTGGCTCTAATCTTGAGCTAGTTGATCCTGAGGGATCTAACAAAGTACACTTACTGCTGCTCCATCCAACTTACAATTAATTAGAATATCTAACTTCATAATCCTCCAATATTATTTTAAACTCAGTTAATCAACTTAGTTACTACCTCCTTTTGAGATTATTGGACTAAAAAAGATTTTTAAAATTGTTAGGAATTATAAGGCCTATCTCTTTTATTGTGTTAATTCTCGTGACTAATTAATTCAGATACCTTTCTTTTTCTCTTAATCTCCCAATGCATGTTGTTTCATCTCTCATCATGTCCCCTATTTTTTCTCTAACATCGCATGCATGTGAAAACTATTGGTACATGCATAAATTAATTAGAGTGAGTCATTGATCTTCTTGGTATTAGTAAATTGGCCCTCTGGCCTTATAATCTCAAACGGTCCTCAGGTCCATAATAAGTGTCTCAATTTTACTTAGATACGTATGTATCTAACCTGTTTTAGTGTGTAGGTACATACACATGTAGATAAAGTCGATGACACTTATTATGGATCAGAGGTAATATATCACGAGCATCAATTTTTAATACTACATCCGTTCTAATGAATAAGGTCTATATTTTTTCTAGAAAGTCAAAGTATGCAAAGTTCAACCAAACTTTTAGAATAAACCATTTGCATGTGCAATGCAAAATCAATATCGCTAGATACGTTGTGAAATATATTTTCATACAATATCTTTATAGTGGAGTAATAAAATTGTTAATAATATTTTTTTGAAAAGTTTGGTCAAACTTCACATCCCTTGAATTTTAAGAAAAAATATAGGCCTTATTCATTGGAAGATGGAGATTCAATGCATGCATGGAATAAATAAAAAAACTGAAGTTGCATATGCACCAGGTGCCCACACCTTAAAAATAAGGATTTGTGAATCGTATCAATCTACCGAGATATTTTTGTAAATCAAGTCTCTACTATCTAAAATCTAAAAATATCTAAAAAGAAGATTGGCGTTCTGTTTCCTGGCACTCCGTTCGTCCTTCGTCCAACCTCTCGTCTTCTCACGGCATCGAGCGCTGGTAGGTGGGCAAAAGAAACGTCTGGACACGCAGTATTCCCAACGTTACCCCAAATCCCCTCGATTGGATCTAGTGACAGCAGTTGGAGACCCACCGGCAGCGGCAGGCCACTCACGCTCTCTGCTCCACCTCGCGCACCATCCTTCTCGGCCTGCCACTACATAGCTCCCTTCGGTGCTATCTAGCGCGTCGCCAACGCCGCCGAATCGAGGTCTCCTGCGCACCCTGCGCTCGTAGCGTAATGCACCCCGCGTCCCCCCGCTCGCAGCGGACTACCGCCGGCCTGCACCGCGCGTCCCCGCCTCCCCATCTTCCCCGTCGTCAGCGAGCCACGTCCCTCCGTCCTGCTCAAGTCTTGTGGATATTCTTGCCTATCTAACAGAAGGCCAGGGAGATGCGGCCGAGGCCCATTGAGTGGTGTCAAGGCAATGCCGAAAAGGCCATCAACGATGACATCCTCTACTGCAAGTAGTCCCTGGTTGGTTATTACTGATTGTTCGTGTTCTTGGTTCACATAGTTTGGCACCATGTCAGAATCTAGGCATAAAATTTGCATTTAGACACAGCTGAATAGTTACTTTGTTTTCGTTTCTCTGAACAATACTAAGTGTTATAACGAGTAGCAGCGCTGCACAACAAAGAAGAATGGAAGCTGGTGCTCTGTAAGTGGAACTTACATGCTTTTTCTCTGATGATACTAATACGAATATTCAATTCGTTCTTTAGAAATATAGTGAACAGCTTGACTGTGTCAGTATATATAGAGAGATGTTTCAGCATAATTTTTTAATTTTGTTGTACAGATATATAGTGAAAAGCTTGACTGCCTCAGTACATATAGAGAGTTGTTTTAGCATAATTTTTTTATTTTTGTTCTTCAGGTATATAGTGAAAAGCTTGACTACCTTAGTATACATAGAGAGTTGTTTCAGCACAATTTTTAGTTTTGCATAATATCTTGAGCTTTTGAGGACTTGATGTCGCGGCCAAGGTAGTTTACTATACAATTTCACCCATTCAAATTAACCTTTTATCTGCTCCTTCGATTTATCATTTTGATTGCCTAGACACTAGCACCTGTCTTTCTCATCCACGCTTTTGTGGTGCTTTAGATCATGTTAATAGTACCATAGCTCTTTAGGGCACGTACAATGGGGACACTTTCTCCTTGCACTAGAATAGTTTTTCTTGTCGTTTTCACTGGTTCCCGTCCGATCCAGGATTCTTCTTAGCATCGATGCATAAACAAATGCCGGGTGCTAAGACTTCTTTTTAGCCGCACGACTAGTGATTCCGTTCACTTTAGCAACCCAAATAAGCGAAAATTTAATTTTTTGTTATTATTTGCTCTCACTTAAGCGTCTACCTAAGGAGCTTAGCTGATAATCCAGTTTTTTGTTATTATTTGTTCTCACTTAAGCGTCTACCTAAGCAGATGGCATTGTACATGCCCTTAGAATCTGCTGTAAGGGCCTGATTCTTAATATATTCTTCAATTTGAAGGTATGGTTTTATTGTATCTTGATTTCATAGTGCTTCATCATTCTTGAGTCTATGTCTTTATACCTTACAACAGTTTTAATGAAATAGTTATATTATGATTTTTAAAAATGTATGGGTCACCATGACCCTGCATCGATGTCTTAAGTTCTAATGTGTATTGTGGTTATGGGTGGCAATGCAGGGTGCAAGCTACAATATATTGGCTAGGCTTATTAGTATGTGGAGGTGTCTGTTCACTCTATTATCAATCACAAGTTTTTGTGCTCGGGTTATCTATGGATGCTTGGAAATAGAATCTCCATTTTGGTGCTACATAAATCTTTGAATTCGTGTATGATTAATTCATCCGATTCAGCGCGCAATTATGTTTGCAGGTGCACATATCTCTATTTCCTAAAAAGAAGATTGGTGTTTATTTTCCTGGCACTCTGTTCGTCCTTCGTCCAACCTCTCGTCCTCTCACGGCATCGAACGCTGACAGGAGGGCAAAAGAAACGTCTGGATACGCAGTATTCCCAACATCGCCCCAAATCCCCTCGATTGGATCTAGCGAGAGCAGTTGGAGACCCACCGGCGGCGGTAGGCCACTCACGCTCTCTGCTCCACCTCGCGTACCATCCTTCTCGACCTGCCACTACATAGCTCCTTTCGGTGCTATCTATCGCGTCGCCAACGCCGCCGAATCGAGGTCTCCTACGCACACTGCGCTCGCAGCGTACTGCACCCCGAGTCCCCCCGCTCGCAGCGGACTACCGCCGGCCTGCACCGCGCGTCCCCGCCTCCCCGTCTTCCCCGTCGTCAACGAGCCACGTCCCTCCATCCTGCTCAAGTCCTGTGGATATTCTTGCCTATCTAACGGAAGGCCAGGGAGATGCGGCTAAGGCCCATTCAGTGGTGTCAAGGCAATGCTGAAAAGGCTATAAACGATGACATCCTCTACTGCAATTAGTCCCTGGTTGGTTATTACAGATTGTTCGTGTTCTTCGTTCACATAGTTTGACACCATGTCAGAATGTAGGCATAAAATTGTCATTTAGATACAGCTGAATAGTTACTTTGTTTTCGTTTCTCTCATCAATACTAAGTGTTATAACGAGTAGCAGCGCTGCACAGCAAAGAAGAATGGAAGCTGGTGCTCTGTATGTATTTAAGTGGAACTTACACGTTTTTTCTGTGATGATACTAATACGAATATTCAATTCGTTCTTCAGAAATATAGTGAACAGTTTGACTGTGTTAGAAATATAGTGAACAGCTTAACTGTGTCAGTATATATAGAGAGATGTTTCGGCATAATTTTTTAGTTTTGTTCTTTAGATTTATAGTGAAAAGCTTGACTGCCTCAGTACATATAGAGAGTTGTTTCAGCATAATTTTTTTATTTTCGTTCTTCAGGTATATAGTGAAAAGCTTGACTGCCTCGGTATATATAGAGAGTTGTTTTAGCACAATTTTTAATTTTGCATAACATCTTGAGCTTTTGAGGACTAGATGTCGCGGCCAAGGTACTTTACTATACAATTTCACCCATTTAAATTAACCTTTTATCTGCTCCTTCGATTTATCATTTCGAGCCTAGACACTAGCACCTGTCTTTCTCATCCACGCTTTTGTGGTGCTTTAGATCATGTTAATGGTACCATAGCTCTTTAGGGCACGTATAATAGGGACACTTTCTCCTAGCACTAGAATAGTTTTTCTTGCCATTTTCACTAGTTCCCGTCCGATCCAGGATTCTTCTTAGCATCGATGCATAAACAAATGTTGGGTGCTAAGGCTCCTTTTTAGCCGCACAACTAGCGATTTCGTTCACTTTAGCAACCCAAATAAGCAAAAAATCCAATTTTTTGTTATTATTTGTTCTCTCTTAAGCGTCTACCTAAGGAGTGATACGTCCATAATATATCTATAATTTTTGATAATTTTATGCTAATAATATGCTTTTGATACTCCTTTTTATATAAAGTTTATGATTTATTTGGACTAACCTACTAATAGTTGCAAAAGTGCACAATGTTCTTGTTTTACACTTTAATGTGTAGGAATTACTAAGAATACAAGTGGAAATCTTATTGCAGTCAAATTGGGATTTACCAGAAATCTGTCTCAGAACTCTTTTTGAAGATGGTCATGTTTCGGATCAAAGACAGCGTCAAACGGAAAGCTCTTCAACTACAAACGTTCTACATATAAAATTTAGCTAATTCCGAGTCCGAATGGGCCCGATAGGCCCGATTTACTGCAGCCCAAGATGGGGTGACGGGAATCCGAGAAGCTATATAAAAGAAGGAAACCTAATTCGTGGGAGACACCTCCACCCACGAATTTGCAGCCACCAAAGCCATGTTTTTGCCTCCCCCATGGATCTCATCTCCATGGGGAAGGGCTCCCAAGAAGCCATGAAGGAAGGGTGATAAGGGGCGGTGCTCCCCTGTGATACCGGCGGCGGGAAGGAGTCCTCCGCGCCGCCGCATCTCCATCGACTCTAGCGCCATCTCCATCGTCGTTGCTGACTCCCATGATGAGGAAGAAGTAGTTGCTAAGGGCTCTACCGGTAGCTATGTGTTCATCTCTCTCTCTATGCATGATCATATTGCGATCATGAGCTTTGTAATCAAGTAGATCTACCTTGCTACTCAAGTGCTTTAATAGATCACTGCTCTCCCCATGTGTGTGAAAGTGACAGCGTGCACACCATGGTGGCACTTAGGCTAGAGATTATAAATACTTGTTATGAGTTATATTTGGGGTTGGATGTCTCCACGCGCCATTAAAGCTATTTTCTAGCACCGTTACCACTTATAATTATCTATACCACTTGTATTTCATTATCTCTTCGCCGAACTAGTGCACCTATATACCTGACAAGTGTATTGGGTGTGTTGGGGACACAAGAGACTTCTTGTATCTTGATTGCAGGGTTGCTTGAGAGGGATACCTTTGACCACTTCCTCCCTGAGTTCAATAAACCTTGGGTAATCCACTTAAAAGAAACTTGCTACTGTTCTACAAACCTCTGCACTTGGAGGCCCAACAACTGTCTACAAGAATAGAAGTGAGTAGGCATCAAGCTATTTTCTAGCGCCGTTGCTGGGAAGGTAAGGTAAAAGGTACTCACATCCTCCGGTGTGAGTGCTCGAAGTTATTTCCTTTAGATTCTACAATTTTGTCTTTTTATTTCTTGTTTTCACTAGTTAGGCTTAATGGAAAACAACAAAAAAATTAGAGAGCTTTATAGTATTTATCTTGAGTTAGGACATGAAGTGTTTGAAGAGAAAATTAAAAAACCTATGGAACTTTATTTGCATGCTAATAGCAATGTTGTTAGTATGAATTCTTTGGACACCATTATTGCTAATGCTATGGAAAAACTCTAAGCTTGGGGAAGCTAGTTCTTATGAAAATGATCTTTTTAGTTCCCCAGCTTTGGAAGATAGCTATTCTATTGCTTATGATGATGCCAAACCTCCAATATATGATGATTACAATGATGAATATGATATTTTCAGTCCACATACTATTGAGGAGGAAATTAATTATGACTACAATATGCCTCCTATATTTGATGATTATGGATATGAGAATAATAATGATAGCTATTTTGTTGAATTTGCTCCCACTATAATTAATAAGAATGACTATGCTTATGTGGAGAGTAATAATTATTATATGCATGTGGCTCATGATAAGAATGTTTTATGTGATAGTTATATTGTTAATTTTATTCATGATGCTACTGAAAGTTATTATGAGAGAGGGAAACATGGTTTTATGCATCTCAATAATATTAAGTTTCCCCTCTTTATGTTGAAAGTCTTGAAGTTGCACTTGTTTTGCTTTACTATGCTTGTTGCTTTGTGCTTTCATGACTTGTTTCTTTACAAGATTCCTATGCATAGGAAGTGGGTTAGACTTAAATGTGCTTTGAATTTTCTTCTTGATGCTCTCTTTTACTTCAATTCATATTTCTTATGTGAGCATCTTCTCAAACTATCATGCCTAACTTAAAGGCGTTAAAGAAAAGTACTTATTGGGAGATAACCCAAAAGTTTTAGTTGAGTCTTGGAAGTTATTGCTTCAGTAATAACCTCTCCTTATCCTTATTATTTGCCTTTTGTGCCAAGAGTAACCTATAATGAGAGAGAAGTAATGCTTGGGAAAGTTGCTGTCCTGAAACAGATTTTTATGCGTCGCTGTAAAATTTCTTGTAAAATCTCTGTATGTCGGTTTGAGCTGTAATTGTTTGTGCTTCTGCCCCAGGTTGTTATCCAACTTTCCTTAGTTCAACACTTCTCGATTTGAGGAACATACGGTCTTCAAAAAAATCGGTTTCTATCTGCTGGTCTGTTTTGATAGATTTCTGCCATTATTTGCATTTGCTTCTTATTGATTCCCTTTTGAGTTTTTTTTGGGGAATTGAGCTTTCTGAGGGAAGTTCTACAGTAAATTGTGTTTTAATGGAAGTTTTATTGGAGTTGAAACTGAACCCAAATACTTATTATCTTAAGTGCACTAATGTTGCTAATAAAGATTGTGTGAAGTTTTGTATGAAGGAAAAGTTTCAGGTGTATGGAGAGAATGATGTAATGAGATGAAGAATGGACTAAAGCTCAAGCTTGGGGATGCCACGCGTGTCACCCCAAGAAATATCCAAAAAGTACAAGAGTCAAAGCTTGGGGATGCCCAAAGCATCCCCTTCTTCATCAATAAAATTCTCAGGTTCTTCCAAACACTTCATTTTTATTGTTTCATGCATAGTTGTGTTGTTCTTGGAGCATCTTCATTTTTGTTTTTAGTTTTCGTTTGCTTGGTTTGCTTTGTTTGCTGTAATTAGTTGGTTGGATCCCAACACTTCTTTTGGAGAGAGACACACTCTGCTTTCATTGTTTAGAACACTCTAGTTTTGATTCTTATTGTTTTGTGAGTGTTCTCTTTTGCTAGCACTGTGTTTAGCCTTAGTTTTCTTGTGCTTTCATCTTAGAACTCTTTAGTTCTCTTTATTGGATTTGTGAGACAAGCTCACTGATCTTTATTTATTATTATCTTTGTGAGTTCTTTCAAATAGTTTGGTTTGGATTGGAAAGAGTAGGAAAGTTCATGCTCAAGTGGTAAAAGGAGCTTGTTTTTGACTATGACCTATGCTTTGTCATGTCATGCTTGATATTGTTTTGGAGTTATGCTTAGTGATTTTTGCTGTATCATGACATGTTATAAACAATTGAGATTGCTTAATGTGCCTTGAAAGAATCATGCGTTGTTTTAGCATATTAAAGCATAGTATTGTGGTATTCTCCTTTGATGCTTTATTTGGGTTGAATTGGCGCATGCTCACACCATGTTATGACTATCCCAAGTCACCATAGCCCTTCTGATCCTTTAGTTTTCGACTTGTAATATCACTTTATGCTTTAATTAATGATGTTTTGTCGCTTTGCATGATTATGACCATTATTGCTCTCTTAGTTGGTCGCTCCTAGTCTTTTGCTAGCCTCCATAACCAAGTATGAGTTCCACTCATGCATCCAACTCCAAATAAAACCAAGTTATTCCAAAGAGTCCACCATACCTACCTATTAGCATTTGCTATTCCAAGTATATTCATGTTTTTATCTACCTTCTGAATTAAACTTGTTATGAGAAAACTAGTGCTTAAAGCTCTCACGAACTTGATGGCACACTTTACTTTTCTTGCCCTTAATAAACTTGAACCATTGTGTCGTCTATGTTGTATATGCTTGCACTTATATGTTGGGGATTAGCAGAACCATGCTGTCATGGGGAACGCTTTCAACATTGCACTTGTACTTTGTACCTAGTTGATATCATGTTCTTTTGTCTATGGATGTCATCGATGTGAAATGAAAGGGGATCTTGTAAGTCCATGGAGTTATGTATGTGTGTTAGAGAAACGCCTGGGCCGCTGGTCTAATCCATGCTATCATGGTGGAAATCTGCAGCGTAACCATAATGAGCTGTCTATAAAGCATTCTTCTTATAAAAAAGAGTCAGATATTGAGAAAAAGAAAAAAGAAAAAAGAGATATGAGAAAAGAGGAAAGGGAGAAAAAAGCACCATTTTCCCATGGTAAATAAGAAGATTGTTGAGATGCTCATTGTCTGCTTGCCTTGTCATTTTGATATGGGGATTCTTCCGTATCATCGGGCAAGGGGTGCCCCATTGACGGTTCTCTATGATACACATTTACTTACTATGACAAGAACTTACCGGTGACTAAACTTGAGTAGCATGAGGAACGGCCCTCGTATTCAAGGGACATGAGATTTCCAACTTATAATTTGTCAAGCATATACTCCATAGTTTGTTCACTTTAACCTTAATCACTTCAAGATGCTTATGATAGGGGAAATGAGAGCTGAAAGCTATAAGTACCATAATTTTTGGAAGCTCTTTATGAGACTTGAATCCCTGCTTCCTTCTATGAAGGCCTTTATTTTACTTTTATGTTGAGTGTCTTGGAAATGGCCACGGCAGTCGGTGCCACTGGTAGCGATTGAGTGTTTCGTGAGGAAGAGTTGGCGGCCATCTGCGGTGCGAGATGGGGGCGGATGCACATGGGTTTACCCAGGTTCGGCCCACCGGAGGGTAAAGACCTACTCCGGCTAGATTAGATTATTGGAGAGCGAGTTACAGGGGTGGCGAGCTCGGCGGCTAGGCAGCGAGTCGCTTGAGGGGGTGTATGATGGGACGTAAGTCTCTAGGATACCCTAGGGAGGTTTATATATGAGGCACCTCGCTAGGGTTTACAAGTTACTGCCGAACAAGATAAGGATTCGGAGGTTTTGACCTAATCCGACTAGGCTTCTGTTACGCTCCTGGGCTTCCAGTCGCCAGTCGTCGGGCTTCTCCTTCCATTGTAATCCAGTGGCCATCCTCCAGGCGCACTCACAGGCCTTTCGGACCAATCGAAACATCCCGCTGGGCATAACCCCTTTGGCATATCCCCATCAGTAGTCCCCGAGGCCATCGTTGATGCAGGCGCAGGCGTCCTTTTGGCGTTCGGAGTAGGCGAGCCCAATTTGGGCGTCCAGTCGAGTCGGTGATGGACTCCATCAGAACCAAGGAGAATTTCCCCATGTTTCCGTTCGCCGTCCCAGTGATTGTTACTGCTGCCAAGTCATCGTCCCGGCGAGTGGAAAAGACTGGTGGGTAGCGGGTGAAATAAAGGAGTTGGACCATCAAATCTGGTCAAACTATCTGTTGGAATTTTCAATGGTAACTTCGGCGCAATTACCATGAGTAACGGCTATCCCGATTTTGGCGGGTGGCGTTCCCATATAAGGGGAGTGATGGTTCAGCTCTGCAGACCTTCTCTGCATTCTTCATTCTTCCTCATCCGTTCTTCCTGTCTCTAATCTCCCTGCCTACATCCTTCCAACTTGTCCTTTCCGCATCGTGCGATTCCACATCCTACTCGATGGCGCCTCCCAAAGGCTCATGGGGAAAATCCAAGTGTACCACAGCCTAGCTTAAATCCTTCTAGGACGCCGGAGTACTCCGCAAGGGGAACTGGCGGGTTCCCCCTCCTCCGAGACCGAGCCGAAGCCGTGACCCAGCGAATTCATCTGTTTCCCCAGCCATCTTGAGAGGGGTTTGGGATTCCCCACTTCACTCTTTTTCCGCCGCTTCTGCGTGTATTACGCGATCAAGCCATCGGATCTTGGTCCGCATAGCATCGAGCAGCTGGCGATCTTCGTCGCCTTCTGCGAATGTTACCTCGGCTGCAGGCCATATTTCCCGCTATGGCTGGAGCTCTTCCACGGCCGCATCGGGCGCGAGGCATCCAGTGGCTTGATGTTGGCCGCAGGTGGCGTCACATTCCAACTGAAGCCGAAGTCCAATTTCCTCAAGCTCCTCCTGCCGAAAAAGGCCGCCAGCGAGTGGAAGAAGAGCTGGTTCTATGTCAAAGAAGCCACTCCCTCCGGCGAGGTGGCTCTTCTCGAGTTCGTCGCCGAGAGGAGCGAGCCTCACTGGTTGGCGCCGAAGAAGCTTCCCGAAGACCAGCGGATGGCCGTCGCGGAAATGATGGACCAGATCCAGAAGCTGAAGGGCCAGGGGTTGATTCCGATCAACCTCTACAACTGCTGGCTCGGGTGGCGTCTGGTTCCGCTGGCGGCTCGGCTGCACTAGATGTATGAATACAGCGAGAAGCATGACCCCTCGCGACGCAGCAAGGAATCATGGGATGCCGAGGACTACAAGGCCGCCCTGAAGAAGATCGCCGATGCAGAGTTCACCAGCGTGGCGTTCGGGCTCGCCCCGTACACTCCTGTGAAGAACGAACCCCCCACAGTAAGTTCTCTTCCCAGTCGCTATGTCCGTACTCAGTTCTCAGTCTCCGCATTTGGTGTTTTACTCGTGGTGGTTCTCAGCTTTTTCAGGTGTTGGAAGGCTGGCTCCCTCCGCTCGATGAAAAGGTTCCCCAGGAACCGGAGGAACACTCTGAGGGAGACTCTTCCGACAGCGACGGGGAGGAGGAAGAGGTTCCTCCCCCAGCGCTTGTGGCTCGCAAGACCCGCATGCAAAAACAATGTGAGTTCGAGGCGAGCCGCCACGGGCGAACACGGCGGCGAGGTCGCGCAGAGCACGCCTGCGTCGGCGTCGCTCGCCGTCGAAGCCCGCACGCAAGACCAAGTCGCCAGCAAAGAGGCCCACGTCGCCGTCCAAATCGACGGTGGTGTTCGAGTCGGATGACGATTCCGATGATGAAGGTTCCCCCGAAGTCTCGCACAAGGCCTCAAAGGATGCAATCCCGATAAAGGGGTTGGAGGGCGAGGACACGGAGGTAGTGGTAGAGGTTCCCCTGGCGGCGATTGCGCCGACGGCCTCGGGGGTTCCAAGCCAAGAAGCGGCTAAGGCGATGGCGTCCAAGTCGCCGTAGCCGTCAAGGGCGGCCGCGTCGGAGCCGGAGATCCCGGTGACTGCGGCTTCGTGGGCTTCAGACGTCTTCAAGAGGAGGCTCACCCGCAAGTTGGGTCCCGAGTTGGACAAGCCCGCCCACATCAGCATCGGGCTTCACGTCCTCCCGGTCGCTAAGTGAGTACTGCTCCTTCATCCCAATTCGCCTTGCTCTTTTTGTATTGTCGTTATATTGATTGTGGGAACTCGTGCAGGTCGGGGGCCAAGAAGATTGGACGTCCTTCGGTGGCTAAGATTCCACCAGCCGCCCCCACGGGAGAGGGCAACCTCCCAAAGAAGAGAAAGGCCCCTGGAGACGTGGCGACCGCGGAAGTTGCGAAGAAGCAGAAGGGGGATGCCGACGATGCCGCAGCCAAGGACAGCGCCGCGGAGCCAGATGCTGCGTCAGTCGCCGAAGAGGTGGTGGCTGCGCGATCGGAACCAGTCTTGGCTGCGTCCATGCCGGAAGCGCCGGCCCCGACAACCAGTGCCCCCGCCAGAGGGTCGGCGACATTCCCGCGCTTCATGGCGAGGGGGTTTCCAGGTGTGGCGGACACCCAGCCTCCACAGAGTCCAAAGATCTTGGATGCGGACATTGGGTCCCGTCGTAGGCGCACTTCCTTCACGATCCCTTCGACTGACGCCGGAGCACTTCATAGGATGCTCGGCGCTGCTATTCAGGTATGTCCAGTCCCCGAGTTCCTAGTCGCTAAATTTCTGCGGCTGGGAACTGAACTTCTTGCTCCTCTCCAGTCCCCGAATTCCTAGTCGCTGAATTTCGGCGGCTAGGAATTGAGTTTTTTTCCTTCCCCAGTCCCCGAGTTCCTAGTCGCTGAATTTCAGCGGTTGGGAATTGGGTTTTGTTTTGTCAAATGTTGAGGTGTGTTTTTTGTTTGTAGGGATTGCAAAGGGAGTCGACCGATCGACAGGCCGCGAGAGAGCGCTTGGAGCGTGACTTGCGCGAAGTACAAGAGGCAAACCAGCGTCTTTAGGAAACTATTGGTGAGTATATGTTTATCTTTCTTTTCCTCTGTCGGGTGTGAACTAGTGGTGTATGGCATCCTGATGGTTTCTCTTGCAGATGGTTTCTCGGCTATGATTTCCAAGGCCCGTGAAGGGTATGTTCCAGTCGCCGAGCTGGACTCGGCGAATGGACGAATAGCCTCCCTGGTCTAGGACTTGGAGGAAGCGAAAGCGACCTCAGTTTCCTAGGAGGAACCAGCGAAGGCTGCCGTTGCTGCGGCTGAGGAGGAACGCAAAGCCACGGATTCCATCATCGTGGGGCTGCACAACGAGCAAACCGCCTTAGAGAAGCACATCACACAGAACTGCCGCAAACTCCTTGGTGAGTCTCCGTCTTTGCCTGACCCGTTTGTCGAGTCCCTGATTTGGGGGTTTCATAGTTTCACTGACACCTGACTTTGCAGCTGTGGTAGGCCAAAGCGATCCGGTGGTGCAGACCTACAATGCTTCGCAGTGCGTGACTGCCGTGGTGAACGTGGCCACGGCTTCAGCGTTGTGCGTCCAAGCGGCTCTTCAGGGCATGTCCCCCACCGAAGTTATTCCTGGGGGGCTTACGGAGGTGTGGCGCTATCTGGAGGAGGTTCCTGCCGTAGTGGAGTGGATGACGCGCTCGGCGTTTAGGCGCGGGGCCACCACAGCGTTGAGCTTAGGTCTCGCCCACTTTCCCGACGACTTCGACCTTGATGACGTGATGAGTGGCTACCCATCGACGACCGGCATGGTGGAGATGTCAGAGGTGCTGAAGCTGACCGCGAAGGCCGCCCCTTACGCCGATCGGTCTTGGCGATGGGGGATCTGCTGCCGTACCAGGAGACGGTGTTGGCGCCTAGCGACCCCGAGCCGGAGCATCGCGACATGAAGTCGGAGCAGCCCTTCCGGTCGTCGTTGTCGAAGTCGCTAACGACATACCCGACGAACCTGTGGCAGCATTTTGTTCGTGTCAAGGGGGGTGGCGCTGCTTCTTCATGAGGGCCTGTGGAATAAACAATGTAATTGTCCAATTTGTGATGTATGCCAAGTGGGGACTGCTATAAAGTATTTTGTAATATATGCCAAGGGGAGTCGATCGACTCGTATTGCGACTAGGATTGTGTGGTGTGTTTGTTTTTGGTTGAACGAGTCCCCGAGCGCGTCCACCCTTTAATGGGGTATAACTCGGTTGTATACTTTTGTGTATTGTTTTGGTTGTGGACTGTTTTTATCTATCACGTCTTGTGAGTGGCGAGTCCCCGAGCGCGAGTGGGGCTGATTTATAGGCGAGTCCCCAAGCGTGGTGCTCGACCATGTTGGTCGTATCCCTGTTGTAGGTTGCGAATGCGTTGTTTGTAACGTGTCTCCTCCCCTGGCCTGGAGATCCAGTTGCTTGGCGAGTCCAAAGCAGCTCTCTTACTTGGTGTGTTCCCGAGCCGCGTGGTGGTTTCTGTTTTGCGGAGTCCCCGTGCATGGTACTTTAACCGTTCGAGTCACTTTGCACGAGGATGGGAGGGACAGGTCGCTGTGAGAAGCGTGTACCGGTTGCCTTGGCCCGGTGGGCCAGTCGGGCTAGGCGACTCCAATGGCGGCTCCAGGTTAGCGTTTTCGTGGACGACCCAAGGCCCGAATATTTCCGGTGCCCTTGTGCCGCACTACTTAGCCGCGCCGGTCGCTCGACCAGAGGTTGACTTCCGTAGGTAGCGTATTGCTAATATGTACGAGTGCGAGTGGCACAAGAATATGGCGAGTGGACACAATTTGTGCGATCCAGATGAATTTCGTGATATATGCCAGCGGAGTACAATGTGAAGCTCTAAGTATAGAGATTTCTGAGGAGGTTTACATTCCATGGCCTCCCAACCTCCAGTTGGCCGTCACCCCGTATGTCGATGAGGTAGTAGGGATCATTGCCAAGGACTCGGCCTATGGCGAACGGCCCCTCCCATGGGGGGGAGAGTTTGTGCATGCCCTTCTTGTCTTGGGCCAGTCATAGGACCAGGTCGCCTTCCTGAAAGGTGCGAGTTCGCACTCGGCGGCTGTGGTAGCGGCGGAGTCCTTGCTGGTATATGGTGGTGCGGGAGCGAGCCAGGTCGCGTGCCTCGTCGAGTTGATCGATGTTGTCTTGGCAGGCAACCTCGTTGGTCGCCTCGACGTAGTTGGCGACTCGAGGTGAGTCATGCTCCAGGTCGGTTGGCATTACGGCCTCGGTGCCATACACCATGAAGAAGGGTGCGAACCCGATTGAGCGATTGACGGAAGTGCGAATCCCCCATATCACAGAGGGGAGCTCGTCGACCCAGCACCCTGGGGTGTGCTCGAGGGGCACCTGGAGTTGCGGCTTGAGCCCGTGGAGGACGCTCTGGTTGGCGCGTTCTTCTTGGCCATTTGACTCCGGGTGGGCGACTAATGCAAGTTCGAGTCGGATGCCATGTTCTTCACAAAATTCCGCCATGGCCCCCTTGGCGAAGTTGGTGCCGTTGTCTGTTATGATGTTGTGCGGGTAGCCGTACCGGTAGATGAGTTCGCATAGGACCTTGGTGGCCGTCTTGCCGTCGCACTTTTTTATCGGTTTGCCCTCGACCCATTTGGTGAACTTGTCGACTGCGACCAGGAGGTGAGTGAAGCCAGACGGGGCCTTCTTGAACGGGCCTACCATGTCCATGCCCCATACGGCGAATGGCCACATGATGGGGATGGTCTTGAGTGCCGAGCCAGGGAGGTGCGTCTGGTGGGCGTACTTCTGGCATCCGACGCATCGTTGGACGATGTTGGTGGTGTCGGCGTGTGCGGTGAGCCAGTAGAAACCGTGCCGCATGGCCTTGGCAACTAGCGACTTGGCGCCAGCGTGATGGCCGCAGTCACCAGCGTGAATGTCCTGGAGGATCTTGCGGCCTTCTTCTGGCTGTACGCAGCACTAGAACACGCTGATCACGCTATGTCTGTGGAGCTCACCGTTGATGATGACGAAGGATTTGCAGCGGCGCATGATCATTCGCGCCTCCGTCTTATTGCTTGGTAGGAGTTTGTGTTCCAGGAAGGTGACGTATGGTGTTGTCCAGTCGCTAGGTTCCATAACCATGGCGACTAGGGCCGGTTCTGGTTGCAGTGGGATCCCGACGTCGATCTCTTTTAGTGGGCTGACCGATGGTTTGTGGAGGATGTCGAGGAAGACGCCTACTGGTGGCGCTTGTGTTGGGTCCGCAGCATAGAAAACAAAAAATTTCTTACGATGAGAACTATACGCCAAGATCTATCTACTAGATACAGAGCAACGGGTGGACATACATCCATGGAGAACTTACCCTCAAAGACAACGAGTTTTGTTAACGAGTAGGAACTCGTGGTTGATGTAGTCGTACACTTGCCGATCTCAAGATCGTGAGGAAGTCCGAGCGCCGCAACTCAGCAACGCATCCGCACTTTTCGCGTTCAAGCCACCGGACAACCTCCACCTCCTCGCTCCAGCGATCCAGCGAAGCAGCAACTCCTTCCGCATTTAAATGCCACTGGAAGATGTATCTCGCTAATCCGAGACCATGGGGAATAATTCTAGAGGGGAGAGAGATCCTTCACAAGGAGGTGTGAGGATGAAGGAGGAATGGGTGGCCTTTTATAGGAGGAGGGGTGCCCCTCTCTCCATGGTCGCATGGGGGTGACCTCACCTCCCCCATTCATGTGGTGGTAACCCCTCCACATTAAAATGCCTCTTCACATTCCCTTTTAAAGTCTCCACTTTAAATGCATTAAATTTCTCCAAATTTAGTGCTCTCTCATTTAATAAAACTCTTTTTATTAAATTTATTCAGAATTTTGTTAATTACTTTAATTAACAAACATTCACATATAGCCCCTTGCAATATTTCAATATCACATGCAGAACCACCTTCTGCAATTTCACCCGAAACAATTTCCGGTTTCTATTGAAACAATTCCTGCGCTTTGCAATTCTTTCTGAAACATATGTGCTCCAAAATGGTGTCCGGTAACTCTTAAGTGTGCCACCCTACGGTTCGCGAATAATGCAGACATGATCGAGACCCTTCTCCGATCAATAATCAGCAGCGGGACCTGGAGATCCGTACTGACTCCTACACATTCAACGATGACTCCTGTGATCGTGAGAACCTTTAACGCTTGTAACTAAATCCCTTTGTCTCTCGATATATTACATGTCCGAGATTCGATCATCGGTATCTCCATACCTAGTTTGATCTCGTTACCGACATGCACTCTTTTCTCGTTCCCGTGATATAACATTCTAGTGATCACATCACTTGCTTGCAAGCTATCCTAATGTGATATCACCGAGAGGGCACAGAGTATATCTTTCCGTCATCTGGATTGACAAATTCCACTCTTGATCCATGAGCCTCAACATAACACCTTCGTAGTACTGAACCCATCTTTATAGTCACCTCTATTACGGTGTCGTTTGATGTTATCAAGATACTCTTCCGCTGTTAGCAATTAACATGATCTCATGGTCTAAGGATAAAGATTACTTTGTATGATGTTATAGCAATATAAACATAATGACTTGATCGTAATCCTATACTTCAGATGAATGTTCATCACATCATTTCACAAATGTTGTGACCTTGTTATTAACAACATCCAATGTCCATGGTCAGGAAACCTTGATCATCTTGTTAATCAACAAGCTAGTCTATAAGAGAGGCATAACTAGGAACCCTTTTTGTTTATTAAACACACATGTATTGATGTTTCCTATCAATACAATTATAGCATGCAAAATAAACATCTATCATATACGAGGAATACATAATAACAACTTTATTATTGCCTCTCAGGGCATATTTCCTTCAGTCTCCCACTTGCACTAGAGACAATAATCTAGTTTATATAGTGATAAATCTAACACCCATGGAGTTCTGGTGTTGATCATGTTTTTCCCTAGGGAGTACTTTAGTCAACGGATCTGCTACATTCAGGTCCGTGTGCACTTTACAAATCTTTATATCTCCATCCTTGACATGCTCGCGGATGGAGTGAAACAGGCGCTTAATATGCTTGGAATTCTTGTGAGACCTTGGTTCCTTGGCGTTGGCTATGGCTCCATTATTGTCACAATAGATCACCATTGGGTCCAACGCACTAGGAACCACACCTAGTTCCGTTATGAACTCCTTCATCCAAACCGCATCCTGTGCTGCTTCTGAAGCAACAACATATTCCGCCTCCGTCGTTGATCCAGCCACCATAGGTTGTTTGGAGCTCCTCCGACTAACTGCTGCTCCGTTCAAGAGAAATACGTATCCGGATTGAGACTTAGAGTCATCCGGATCAGTGTCAAAGCTAGCATCGACATAACACTTAGCGACTAGCTCTTCTTCACCTCCGTATACAAGAAACATGTCCTTAGTTCTTCTCAAGTACTTAAGGATATTCTTGACCGCTATCCAGTATTCCGAACCTGGATCAGATTGGTACCTACTAGTCAAACTAATAGCATGTGCCACATCCGGTCTTGTACATAGCATGGCATACATTATAGAGCCTATGGCTGAGGCATAGGGGATCTTATCCATTATCTCTCTTTCTTCCGCCGTAGTCGGACTTTGAGTTTTACTCAATGTCTTGCCTTGCAACATAGGTAAGTACCCCTTCTTACTTCCGTCCATATTAAACTTCTTTAATATCTTATCAAGGTATGTACTCTGCGATAGCCCAATTAGGCGTCTTGATCTATCTCTATAGATTTTAATGCCTAATATATATGAAGCTTCACCAAGGTCCTTCATCGAAAATTTGTTGTTTAGATAACTTTTAACACTGTTTAAAAGATCTATATCATTTGCAATCAATAATATGTCATCCACATATAATATCAGAAATTCCACATTGCTCCCACGCACTTTCTTGTAAATACAAGCCTCTCCATAAGTTTGGACAAATCCAAACTCTTTGATCACCTCATCAAAGTGGAGATTCCAACTCCGGGATGCTTGTTTCAGTCCATAGATGGATCGCTGAAGTTTGCACACCTTATCAGCATCCTTAGGATCGACAAAACCCTTAGGTTGTATCATATACAACTCTTCTTCAATATTACCATTGAGGAACGCAGTTTTGACATCCATCTGCCATATTTCATAATCAAAATATGCAGCAATTGCTAACATAATCCTAACCGACTTAAGCATCGCTACGGGAGAGAATGTCTCATCGTAGTCAACTCCTTGAATTTGTCAAAACCCCTTTGTGACAAGTCGAGCCTTATAGATGGTTACATTACCATCAGCATCATTTTTTCTTTTGAAAATCCATTTATTCTCAATGGCCTTTCGATCGTGAGGTAAGACACCAAGGTCCAAACCTAGTTTTCGTACATGGATTCCATCTCGGATTTCATGGCTTCTAGCCATTTGTTGGAATCAGGGCTCATCATCGCTTCTTCATACGTCGCAGGGTCATCTATTTCATCAATCATGAAATTCATAACAGGATTGCCGTACAGTTCAGGAGCTGCACGTGTCCTGCTTGACCTGCGAGGTTCGGTAGTGTCCTCTTTCAGAGTTTCATGATCATTATCATGAGCTCTCTCTTCATTAGGTGAAGTCAACTCCGAAACAACTTCTGGAGCTGCGCTACTCGCCATTTCATGAAGAGAAGGTTCAATAACCTCTTCGAGTTCTACCTTCCGACTACTCACACCTTTCGCGAGAAATTCCTTCTCAAGAAAGGATCCATTCTTGGCAACAAAGACCATGCCCTCGGATCTGTGATAGAAGGTATACCCAATCGTTTCCTTAGGGTATCCTATGAAGACGCATTTTTCCGCTTTGGGTTCGAGTTTATCCGGTTGAAGTTTCTTCACATAAACATCGCATCCCCAAACTTTAAGAAATGACAGCTTAGGTTTGTTTCCAAACCATAATTCATACGGTGTCTTTTCAACGGATTTAGATGGTGCCCTATTTAAAGTGAATGCAGCGGTTTCTAGTGCATAACCCCAAAATGATACAGGGCAAGTCCAGAGACATCATAGATCGAACCATATCCAATAAAGTACGACACGATGTTCGACACACCATTACGTTGTGGTGTTCCCAGCGTGAGTTGTGAAACTATTCCACGCCTTTCATGTGTGCTAAACTCGTAACTAAGATACTCTCCTCCATGGTCGGACCGCAGAAATTTGATCTTTCTGTTATGATGATTTTCCACTTCATTCTGAAATTCTTTGAACCTTTCAAAGGTTTCAGACTTATGTTTCATCAAATAGATATACCCGTATCTACTCAAATCATCCGTGAAAGTAACAAAATAGCGATATCCACCTCGCGCCGACACACTCATTGGTCCACACACATCAGTATGTATGATTTCCAATAAATCTGTCGCCCGTTCCATTGAACCAGAAAACGGCGTTCTAGTCATCTTGCCCTAAGGCATGGCTCACATGTACCAAATGATTCAAAATCAAGTGATTCCAAAAGTCCATCAGAATGAAGTTTCTTCATGCGTTTAACGCCAATATGACCTAGACGGCAGTGCCACATATATGTAGATATATCATCATCAAGTTTAACCCTTTTAGGATCAACACAATGAATATGCGTAATACTACTATCGAGATCCAACAGAAATAAACCATTCAACACAGGTGCATGAACATAAAAGATATTATCCATATAAATCGAACAACCATTGTTTTCAGATTTAAAGGAATAACCACTTCGCATCAAACACGATCCAGATACAATGTTCATGCTCAGTGTAGGCACAAAATAACAATTATTCAGATTTATCACTAATCCCGATGGCATATGGAGAGGTAGCGTTCTGACGGCGATCACATCAACTCTTGATCCATTGCCGACCTGCATCGTGACCTCATCCCTTGCTAGCTGTCGCTTGTTCTGCAGCCCCTGAACCGAGTTACATATATTAGCAACCGATCCCGTATCAAATACCCAGGTGCTACTGCGAGTACTAGTCAAGTACACATCAGTAACATGTATATCACATATACCTTTGTTTGCCTTGCCGGCCTTCTTGTCCGCCAAATACTTGGGGCGATTCGCCCAATGGCCATCCCTTGCAATAGTAGCACTCGGTGTCAGACTTAGGGCCAGCTCGGGGTTTCTTTTTAGGCGCGGCAACAGATTTGCCACCCTTCTTTCCCTTTTGCTTGCCTTTCTTGTCCTTCTTGAAACCGGTGGTCTTATTGATCATCAACACTTGATGTTCTTTCCTAATCTCCACTTCTGCAGTCTTAAGCATTGACAGAAGCTCGGGAAGAGACTTCTTCATGCCCTGCATATTATAGTTCATCACGAAGCTCTTGTAGCTAGGTGGCATAGATTGGAGAACACGATGTATGCCTAAGTCAATGGGAATCGTTATTCCCAAGGACACAAGCTTATCGGTGTACCCAGACATTTTGAGTACGTGCTCACTAACGGAGTTGTTCTGTTCCATCATGCAGCTAAAGAACTTTTTAGAAGCATTATAACTCTCTACGGCAGCATGGGTATCGAAAATCATTTTTCAATTCTCCCATGGTATCAAAGGCATTGCCATTTTCGAAATGCTTTCGAAGTTCTGGCTCTAGCCCATACAGTATGCCGCAACGAACTAAGTTGTGGTCCTCCTGACGAGTTATATAGACATTCTTTTCCTCGTCAGGGGCATCAGGAGCTGGTGGGGGCCTAGCAGCGCCTCTAGCACATATTGCTTTTGTGCAGCAGTGAGGAGAATCCTCAAATTCATAGCCCAGTTGGTGAAGTTGCTACCATTAGCAGCAAGTTTCTCTTTCTCTATGAACACATTGAAATTAAAAGCAGGTGGTGCCATCTACAACAGAATTTGTAAAGTTTATTTAGACTAAGTTTATGATAGATTGAGTTCAACTAATCCAAATTACTAATGAACTCCCACTCAAAAACGACATCCCTCGTGTCTTTTTGGTGATTACATGAACCAAATCCACTACACCAAGTCCGATCATCACGTGAGTCGGTGTAGCCTCAAAGGCGAGCATCTATATGGGCATCATATCAACTATATGACTCATGCTTAACCTTTCGGTCCGTGTTTCGAGGCCATGTCTGTACATGCTAGGCTCGTCAAGTAAGAACCTTAGTACCTGCGTGTGTAAAACTGTCTTACACCCGTTGTATGAATGCGCGGAGTCGAGTACACCCGATCATCACATGATGTCTCGAAACACGATCCATAGAACGGTGCATACTGAAGGAAGAACACATTTTATCTTGATATCTAAATGAGGGATCATCTTACAATGCTACCAAAAGCGCCAAACTAGTAGTATAAGATGCTAACATCTAATGTGTAAAGTGAGATGATATGGTCCATGCATTTGATCTCTATCATTTGCATCGTGGTATGATCTCTATCATTCCTTTGTGTGTAAGGCCGAGGTCTATGGAACTTACATGTTAAGTGTGTTGTAAGAGTATCTATCATACATCTACTTACAACAATACCATATCAAGAACTAGCCCAGCAACGATCTAAACTAGACGCCTCTAATTTATCAATTGCAAGTTTTACGTGGCTTAGGGCTTTCGGAGATAGAACCGGTCTTACCTACGAACATGAACCACAACGAGGAAACCAAGTTATTAGCAACTCGTTGTAAATCATATATTGACTATAGTAGGAGAGACAGACACCCGCTAGCCACTTATGGTAAACTAGTTGCATGTCAGTCGTGGAACCGGTCTCATGTACGATGACATGTAAGGTTGGTCCGGGCCGCTTCATCCCACTATGCCACCAGTATCTAAAATACATAGAAGATGCAATAACATGATCATAATTGCCCACATATAAACATATGTGTACTACCCGTGCAAAGCACCTACGCATAGATCAGGCTCTGATACCACTGTTGGGTTCATAGCATAGAAAACAAAAAAATCCTACGATGAGAACTATACGCCAAGATCTATCTACTAGATACAGAGCAACGGGTGGATATACATCCATGGAGAACTTATCCTCGAAGACAACAAAGTTTTGTTAACGAGTTGGAACTCGTGGATGATGTAGTCGTACGCTTGTCGATCTCAAGATCGTGTGGAAGTCCGAGCGCTGCAAATCAGCAGCGCATCCGTCCTCGCACACATGTTCAAGCCACCGGACAACCTCCACCTCCTTGCTCCATCGAATCAGCGAAAGCAGCAACTCCTTCCAGACGCAAGGCCACCGGGAACATGTATCTCGCTAATCCGAGACCATGGGGGAATATCTAGAGGGGGAGAGAGATCCTTCACGAGGAGGTGTGCTTTGTGAGGGAGGAGAGGGGGGCCTTTTATAGGAGAGGGGGGATCCTCCCCTACCATGGTCGGCGGCCAAGGAGGGTGCCCCCACCTCTTTCTCATTCATGTGGTGGAAGCTCCACTCACATCAATTCAAGCTCCACCCAAAATTCCACTCACATGCATTAAATTTCCACCAAATTTAATGCAACTCTCAATTAATAAAACTATTTTATTTATTTTATTCAGAATTTTGTTAATTACTTTAATTAACAAACATTCACATAAAACCCCTTGCAACATTTCAATATCACATGCAGAACCTCTTTCTGCAATTTCACCCGAAACAATTCCGGTTTCTATCGAAACAATTCCTGCGCTTTGCAATCCTTTCGTCTGAAACATGTGTGCTCCAAAATGGTGTCGGGCAACCCTTAAGTGTGTCACCCTACGGTTCGCAAATAATGCATACATGATTGAGACTCCTCTCAGATCAATAATCAGAAGCGGGAACTGGAGATCCATACTGACTCCTACACATTCAACGATGACTTCTGTGATCGTGAGAACCTTTAACGCTAGTAACTTAATCCCTTTGTCTCATGATATAATACATGTTCGAGATTCGATGATCAGTATCCAAATACCTAGTTTGATCTCATTACCGACATGCACTCTTTTCTCGTTCCCGTGATATAACATTCTAGTGATCACATCACTTGCTTGCAAGCTATATTAATGTGATATCACCGAGAGGGCCCAGAGTATATCTATCCATCATCGGGATTGACAAATTCCACTCTTGATCCATGAGCCTCAACATAACACCTTCATAGCACTGAACCCACCTTTATAGTCACCCTGTTATGGTGTGACGTTTGATGTTATCAAGATACTCTTCCGTTGTTAGCAATTAACATGATATCATGGTCTAAGGACTAAGATTACTTCGTATGATATTATAGCAATGTAAACATAATGACTTTGATCATAATGCTATACTTCGGATGAATGTTCATCACATCATTTCACAAATGTTGTGACCTCGTTATTAACAACATCCAATGTCCATGATCAGGAAACCTTGATCATCTTGTTAATCAACAAGCTAGTCTAGAAGAGAGGCATAACTAGGAACCCTTTTTGTTTATTAAACACACATGTATTAACGTTTCCTTTCAATACAACTATAACATGCAAAATAAACATCTATCATATACAAGGAATACATAATAACAATTTTGTTATTGCCTCTCAGGGCATATTTCCTTCATGAGGTAGCAATTCTTAGAGCTAGAACAGGAAACCAGCTCAGGTTAGTGTGCCCTTAGAGACTATGTGCCCCTCTCTAACCATCCTGTCACCCCACTCCACCCAGGTTCTAACCGTTAGGGCCCCACCAGCTGAAGTGCATGCTTAGCGAGACACAGACCTAGATATAGCAACAACAAAGGACAAAGACCCACACTAAGTGATACCGCGTACGGCATATGGCTTTAGGAAAGCCGAAGACGACCATGCTTAAGCCTATAGATAATCTAATTGCCTCTCAAAAAACATAGCTCTCAGTTAGTAGTTTTTTTATGAAAATGAAGATGGTCTTAGCCTCGGTAGTTGATGTTTAGAGCACCTCCACTCTCCCACCCTAAAGGCCCCCCAAAGGGCTATGGGGGTGTTGGCACCAAAATGGATGCCCAACCGGGCACCCAATTTGGTTTTGGCGTCGGCGCGGTCCAACTAGTTATCCGGTGCCTCTAGGCCGAACCCAACCCGATGGGAGCGAGACGACAAAATGCTACAGGCCAGCCATGATGGCCTCCTCCACCCTAGATCGCCACCACAACTACACCTCTCATCATGTCGGCCATTTCCCCGTTGACGGTCATCACTGAAAATACCCCAACACCGTATACACTTCTCGCATCCCATGCCCCCAGTCCCGCCCCATCTCGCCATAGTCTGGTGCCTCCCAGGAAGCTTCCCACCCCACGTCCACCTTGCACACGAGGTGTTCGGTCGTTTTCCAAGGTGATGGATTCAGACGACAAGGAGATCCTCTCCACTCTGAAGGACGGGGAAGTCGATGCTACAGCTGCCACATGCAACTCTATCAGTGACGAGGAACATCTAGTGATCCTCACTGCCCTCCTGGCCATGATGGTCAAGTAAGAACAGTCGTCCATTCGATGGTCGGCACCAGGGTGCCACAAGAGCAAGCCAAGGCACAAGATGGGAAGACTATTTCATGCTATATGTAGACTACTTCACCGATGATCCATTGCATGGCGATGTGACATTATGGCATTGTATCAGGATGAGTCGGAAGCTTTTCCTGAAGATCATCGAGGATTTGAGGGAATTCGACGACTACTTCAAACTAAAGAGAGACGACGTCAGCCTACTTAGTTTCTCCACAATTTAGAAATGCACAGGTGCCCTCCGGATGCTCGCGTATGGAATGCCTGGGAGATACACAAGACGAATAACTATGCATGGCCGAGTCCATGACCACTGATTTCATGTACAGGTCATGCAGTCCTCCAATGTGTTCGACAAGTTTGTTAAAGGCATTGCTCCTCCAGTGCAGTTTGAGAGAAATGACCAGCAGTGTGACAAGGGATACTACTTGGCAGATGGCATCTACCCAAGATGGTCAACATTTGTCAAGACAATCTCAAACCCTGTGCCTGGATAGAAGAAATCTTGGTTTGCAACATGTCACGAAGCTTGCAGAAAGGATGTGGAGCTGGCATTTGGTGTACTGCAAGCTCGGTTCGCCATTGTCCGGTACCCAGATCTTGCATGGTCGAAAGATCAGATGTGAGAGGCCATGACTACATGTGTGATCTTGAACAACCTGATCGTCGAGAGCAAGAGGGAGAACACAATGTTTGACATTGAACCATATTATCGCCAGGGTCCTATTTCAAGTATTGATCACAAGGTGCCACCAGTGTTTGCTTCTTTTCTCGCTAGGATTCAAGAACTTCGAGACACCAATACTCATCACCAACTGCAAGATGATTTGGCGGAGCATTTATGAAGGCTCAAAGCTGCCGAATAGTTGGTTTATGTGTTTGAAATTGTTATTCAATAATTGTTAAATTATTTATGAACTGTATTGAACTTGTTAAATTATTTGTGTGATTCAGTGAACTTGTAATAAATTATTGTGTTAAATTTTATGTTTAATATGATTTATTTCTTCTTTGTACATTTACATAAAAATGTATGGGGAGCGTATGGGGTGAGAGGCTAGACACCGTCGCCTCCCCATATCGCTATGCGTTCTAGCACCCCCAAATGGACCAAAAAATAGTAGTGTCGGACGTTTTACAGGCGGGGTGGGATGGGGAGTGGTGATGCTCTTACCGGGCCTAGCTTATAGCATCTCTAGAAGAGGCAGGGTGGGATGGGGAGTGGTGATGCTCTTACCGGGCCTAGCTTATAGCATCTCTAGCAGACCCCTCAAAATGGTTAAACCCTTAAAAAATCGTCAGTTTACGGTTTTGATCGAAAAAAGTGGATAGACCAGACCCCTTATATCGCTCAAACCCGTAAAAGTTTTTACAGGGCACCATATTTGGAACCCCCGAATTCATATATCTTTGATGAAAAATTATAGGGCACCTTAATCCCGTCAAACCTGGCCAACTACCATAACCATCACCAGAAAGAGGGACCGTCGCCATCGGACTCTCCGGAATCCAGCGAAATCCCGTCGGAGAGTTCGGAATCTGGAGATATTGTTGTCAATTTCACACTAGTCGTGTCAAAACGGACCGATTTTGGTCCAAATCGCCGGAGACATTGATGGCGGTGGCTATGGATGGACCTTGAGTTGGGTCGAGACGACACTAACTAGGTGGCCGGGCGGAGTGGAGGAAGGTCGCCAGCGGTTGAACGAGGCCGGGGGAGGGTGCTGGCGGCACTCGAGTTGGTAGGCGGGGCGACTCCCTACGCCGACATGCGAGTTGGCAGGCAGCGGGAGCGACCGACAGACAGCGGACGCACATTATAGGCAACCAGGGGAGGGCGGTCAGGGGCTTGGGTCTAGAGGAAGAAGTAGTGAAGAAAAAAGGAATATGCCTAGAATATTATTTTTTATAGTTTCTTCTGCGGGTTCTGTTTTGTCTGTCTTTTTCGCACTGTAAAACAAGTTTTTTGTGGCCTTTATATACGTTATAAGGGGCCACAGTTTTAAAGGGTCTGCTAGAGATGCTCTGAGTGTGCTGGCTGGGCTTAGAGCATCTCTACTAGCATTCCTAAGAGGGCCTCCCCAGGCCAATTTTTCATCCGGACGACGCAAATTTGTCTAGTCGTATTCCGAGGCGCCTAGTTTTCACCAAATTTGGCTCATTTTACATCCGGTGTTCCCAAGCCGAACCCAGGGTATCGGGAGTCGCCTGTGAACACCGAAGGAAGCGGAATCGGTGGGAAAGAAACAAATGACGCGGTGGCCCCGCCCTGTTAGCGTGTGAACCGAGTTGTCCTCATCTCCTCGCCTTGGCCCCCGCAACGGACATCCCGGACCGTCGGTCCTTAGCTCCCACATGTCGATGTAATGGTGCGCCACCGCCCGCCCACCTTCCCGCCGATTTCACTTTTCCCGCCCACGCCGGTACACCCCTCCTGCACTTGTCGCCCTTCCCTCCTTTGGCTATAAAAATCGGCCTCTCTTGTCATCTCTAGAGCACACACTCTCACCCCATTCTCCAACCCACAAGATTCACCTTTAGCTACAAGAAGAAGAGTTTGGCAGCAGCAATGGCGGAGCGCTTCCCAGGCGACCCGACAGCAACGAACGGCTTCGTCTAGGATCCCTGCAGCCGTGGAAGGCATGCCTGCTCCACGATGTCGGCTACCTGGCACTGTCAAACTTCCGCCGCCCGCCGATATTGAGGCTCAGCGCGGGCGACATGCCCGTGCCACCAGTGCTGGAGGCCTCAGAGCTTGTCGAGGAGATCCAGGCAGCGATCACCGACATGGAGGACCCTAGGATCGCCGAGGACCCAGGGAACCTCATGTACTGGGAGGAGTACTTCATCGACCAACGGGAGCGGGAGCTGGCCACCTACAATGGCGCAGGCCCGTCGCCAGCAAGGAACAACTCCGCAGGAGGGCGATGGTGGTGGAGAGCACCCGGTCGCATGCTCGCCGCCGTTCTCGAGCACATCAGTGCGGGGAATGGCCTGCGCCTGGGCTATCCCCTGCGCTCGCCACCGTCGATCTCTCGGCATCGTGGGGCGAGTATCTGGATGCCGAGGAGGATGGCGAGAAGATCGTCTGGCTCCACGGTGGCCTCGGCATCGTTCTCATATGGTTCGGTGCCAGCGAGCTCGCCGGAGCTACTCCGGTCGGTGAAGCGGGAGGCAGCGCCGCCACCGCGCTCGCTATCGTGCATGCATTCGCGCGACGTCATCATAAACAAATGTTGCGCGCCATCGCCGCTGAGTGGCCACACGCCAAAGAAGGAGCCGTTGGATTGGGCGGTTCCCGTCGACGAGGACGCGTTCCTCCTGAAGGTGGCGATGGAGGCATCGCTCAACGACGTGTTGCCGATGCAGGCCCCCAACGCCTACGCCTGGTCCAGAGCGGACTAAGAGTGGGAGGAGGCCGAGCGCATGCAGCATCTGCACGAGCATGCCAAGCGCCAGGCCGCACACTATGCTAGCCGACACAGCGCGTACCGGGGCACGCCACTCCTTGTCCTCGACAACGACGAAGATGAGGCCGGACCCTCCGCGCAACCGTGGCACAGCAGCGACGCCGGCTAGGGCACGATGGCGACGATGACAGGACCCAAGAAAACGATTGCACGTTGTTCTACCGCCAATTCGGCATGTGATCAGTGCCGTCGTCGGCATATTTTTAAGTTTTTCTTCGCCTACTGCAGTCAAAATTCGGGTATATGTCCTAATTTAACATAATATGTATGAACTCACCTATATCTTAATGCAACCGTCTGAAATCATTTAAGTTTCACCGTGGTTTGTCAAACTTTGGTCAAATCCAAGAATCCGATATGGGAACAGGACTGAAAGTTACATCAATCGGGCATTAAATAACGCTGGATTTGGGTATGTGAACACCGAATGAGTGGAGATATTCTTAGAGCATCTCCACTCGGGTTCCCAAAAGGCCGTTCCCAGGGTGAAAATTTCATCCGGACGGTGAAAAACGGCCCAGTCGCGCTCCCAAGGGGCCGATTTGGTCCATATTTGGCCCAACTTTCATCCGGCGATCCCAGGCCGAACCCAGGAAGCTGGGAACCGCCTAGGAACACCGGACGCAGAGGAAATGCCGAAAAAATGCGCATGCATGTGGCCCCGCCGTCTCAGTGAATGTAGGCGAGTCGTCCTCATCCTCCTACCTCGGCTCCCGCGACGGATCGTCGGGCAATAACTGCTCGTATTGTCAGCCACGCATCGCCGTAATGGTGCGCCACCCCTCCCACCTTTGTTGCTACACCCCTCCCACCTTTGCTGCCCATTTCGGCTATAAAAGCCGACACCTCGCCGGTTCACAACACACACTCTCACTCTCACCCTCCCCCAATTCCCACGAACTACACCTCCGGCAAGAAGAAGCTTCGGCGATGGCGAAGAGGTACCCAGGCGACCCCGCGGCAGCAAACGGCTTCGGCCGGCGTACGCTACAACCTTGGGAGGCCCGCATGTTGCACGACGCCGGCTACATGACACCGCCAGACTTCCGGTGTCCGCCCGGCTGGAAGCTCAGCGTCGGCAGCATGCTGGTGCCACCGGTGCCCAAGGACGACCAGATGGTCAAGGAGATCCAGGCCGCCATCACAGCGATGCCGGATTCGGAGCTCGCCAAAGACCCTGGTAACCTCGTTTACTAGGAACAGTTCTTCGTCGAGCGCTGGAACGCCGAGCTCGCTGCCCATGAAGGCCCGCCCGACACGCCGCTGAAACGGAACAACGCGGCGGGGCGTCATCGCTGGTGGAGTGCACCGGGAAGGACGCTCAACTATGTCCTAGAGCACATCCACGCCGGCAACCGCCCGAGGCTGGGCTTTCCGCGCTTGCCGGTCCCCACGGCGAGGGCGAGGCGTGCCCCCACCCCTCCGGCGAACTGGCTGCCCAGGAGGATGGACAACCGCAGTTCGTCCGGCTCAGCCACCGCCACCTCAGCCTCTCGCTCGTCCACGTCGGCTTTGCATTCTCTACCGTGCACCGTGAAATGGGAGGCCTCGCTACCGACGCGCTCACTGCCGAGGATGAGGTCACGAGGGATCATCATCAATGAACCCCGCATGTCGTCACTGCCGATCGGACATCTTCGCTAGCTGAAGCCAGAGGCATCAGAATAGGTGTTCCCTGTCGACGAGGACGCCTTCGCCATGAGGATAGCGATGGAGCAATCTCTCCGGGACGTGCCGCTGATGCCGGAGCCGGACACCCTCACCTAGTCTCGTGCCGACTGGGAGGGGGAGGAGGCCGCCCGAATTCGGCGCCTCTAGGAGGAGGCCGAGCGCACGGCCTCTAGTAGGCCTCGCCGCCAGTGCGCCTATCAGGGCGTGCCGCTCATCGTCCTCGATGACGACGATGCCACCGGCCTGTCGTCCTAGCCGTGGCGGTGCGGCAACCCCGGCTAGGGAAGCTCGTGCCCCCCTAGCTGCCAAGAGACGACGATGACGAGGGCAAGGCCGACCCCAACTACACAGTGTTCTACCGCAACTTCGTCATGTGAGCGGCGGCGACATCTGCATCGGTGTCGGCATTGGCATAGTAGTTTACTTTACTGTTTTCTATTTTTTAGCCTAATTTGGTCAAAATTCTGGTATATGTCCGAATTTGGCCAACTATGTAAGAACTTGACACTATTTAATTAAAATCGACTATATTCGCCCAATTTTCGCCGAGTTTTATCAAATTTCGGCCAAACATGGAAACTTGGCCTAGGAACGCGAGTGGCAAAAGGCCATTCCCATATCGAAAGTTACATCCGTCCAGCGCTAAATAGCGCCGGATTTAGGCCTAGGAACGATTGATTACCTATAGACGAAGTCCCATATCCTGGGGTGCTTGGGGCTGACGAGGCGGCGCTGGACGTGGAGCGCGAGGCGGTAGGTTCGCCTGAGGCCTAGGAAGTAGGCCGTGATCACCGTCAGTTCCCACATCACCATCTCTGGTGGCAGCAGCGACGGAAGCGGGGGGTTTTACGGAGGAGGGAGAGAGTCGATTTGGCGATTTGGACGAGAAAGGAAGGGGATCCATTGATTTGGATTTGTGGGGGAGGGCAAAGGGATAAATAGACGAATGAAACTTTTCAAAGCATCAAATATCTTGAATAAAAAAGGAACTTACTTTATTTTGAATTTCACAATGAAATCCTAAATTTTCTAGCAATTCTACTGCTCCGAAATAAAAAAGAACCCTCACTTTTTTATCCGAAACCTTGTTTGCTTGAGCAATGTCCTTGTGGACTGAGATCTAGTGAGTTTCTAGTCACAGGTCACAGCTTGCCTCGCCCCCCTCCATCCACCATCCAGCCTTCATCCAATGGCCCAAAACAAATCCAGGCAAAAACGACTACGTCAACCCCCGATGCGTCGTTGTTCTCCTTGCGCCCAAACCAAACAAGCGGGGAAAAGGGTGCGGTAAAGCTCCCGCCCGCCCGCGCGCAGAGCACGCCGGTGCAGAGCACGACCTCCGCCGGTGTCGGGGGAAAAGATGCCGCCCGCGCAAACTATGGCTGCCAGCACACAGACTACGGCCGCCGAGCTTCGACAACCCGCTCCGCCGCCTGGATTCTCCGCCTTGCCCTGACCCACGCTGGCCGGACCAGACCTGCGCCGCCTGGCTCCTCCGCTCCGCCCCGCCCGGACCAGACCCACGCCACCGTGCTCTGATGCCTTCCTCTGGTTAGGCCCAATTCTCCGCACTTCTGAAATAGTTTTGTTGATGTTCTTTGTGATGTTCTATGCACTTGAATGTTGTTTTATGCAATTGAATGATGTGCTGAGGATTTGGGTGGTGTGTTGTGCAACTTGACAGGATCTGATCATTGTGTTATGCAATTGTGAGTGTTGTGCATTTGCAAGTGTTGTGCAATGGGAGAAATTGATAAGGGGATGCCTAAAATTGGTATTAGGTTTCGAAATCAAGATGCAGCTTGGGAGTTTTGGGTTGCATATGGAGTTCATGTAGGGTTTGATGTGAGGAAAAGAAACAAAAATATTAGCAATATTGATGGTCAAGTTACTTCATGCACATTTGTTTGTTCCAATGAAGGTGTAAGGAAAAAAAGGATAACAATGGATCATGTGCCAAAGCGTATGAGAGCTGAAACAAGAACAAATTGCAAAGCTCGGATGATTATATCATTGGATCGATTGGCAAGAGATTTTGAAGTCACATATGTTGTTTTAGAACACAATCATCTAGTTCAAGTTCCACAAACATGTCACTTGATGGCATCACAAAGGAAGATTACCGAACTACAAGCTTTTGAAATAGAAGCCACGGAGGATTCTAGAATCATGCCCAAAGCTGCACATGAGTATGCTTGTCGTCGTGTTGGTGGACCATTGAATCTCGGCTACACTTGTCGTGATCAAAAGAATCATTTGCAAACCAAGTGGCAAAGAGAGTTGGGTTATGGATAAGACGGTAGTATGTTGAAGTATTTTCATGACAAAATCATTGAGAACCCATCTTTTCAACATGCTTTGCAACTAGATTTTGGGGGAACATATAGCCAACATATTTTAGGCTGATGCAAAAATGGTTCTTGACTATGCACATTTTGGCGATGTTGTCACATACTATGTTTGGCACAAACAAAGAATATAGACCATCTGGTGTTTTTCTTGGGCTCAATCAGTTTAGAGAAACCACCATTTTTGGGGCTGCATTGCTATTTTATGAAACACGTGACTCATTTAAATGGCTATTTGAGACTTTTCTAGCTACACATAATGAGAGGCCACCTAGAACTATTTACACGGATCAAGACGCGACAATGGGGAAAGCTATAGAGAAAGTCTTCATAGAATCATATCATGGATTGTGCACCTTCCATATAATGCAAAATGCTATCAAACATTTATGTCCATTGAAGGGTGAGGAAAAAGGTGAAGAAAAACAAGAAGGGAAAGGTGAAGAGGAAGAATCTCATATTCTAAAGGATGTTAGTGAGTGCATGTATGTCTATGAGGACAAAGCAGAATTTCAAGAAGGATTTGACAATATGAGACTTAAAGTGCATAAGCAAACTTGGTTAGATAGTATCTACAAGCTGAAAGAGAAGTGGGCTGAATGTTATATGAGAGATGTGTTCAGTTTGGGAGTTAGGTACACAACTAAGTGAAAGCTTCAACAATTCATTGAAAAACCACTTGAAATCATATTTTCATATTGTTTGGTTCTTGATGAATTTTGAGAGGACATTGGAGGTAAAAAGAGATAAAGAATTGCAATCGGAGTTTGAGGCAAGGAAAAAGTTACCAATAATCAAGATGCACACACCTATGTTGGTGCTAGCAACCAAAGAGTACACTCCAATTATCTTTGAAGCTTTCCAAAATGAATATGAAAGATCCATGGCTGCATGCACTAGAGTATTGGATGAAGATAACAAATATGCGATTTCTATTGGAAGTTTGCATGGTGATTTAAAATTTGAGGAAGAGTGCATAGTGATTGGAGATCTTTTGGCCAAAACAGCTTCTTGTAGTTGTGAAATGTTCAATAGGATGGGAATATTATGTGGACATGGAATCAAAGTTCTTGACTTGATGAATATAAATACATTGCCACCATATTATATTTTGAAGATATGGACTAGAGAAGCACGCAATGGAAGCATACAAGATAGACATGGAAGGAAAGTGGTGGAAAATCCAAAGTTGGAAGCTCAACTTCGGTACAAGACTTTGTCTCACAAATTCCATAGTTTGGCATATAAGGTAGCCAACTCTATAGAGTGTTGTTTGATGTTAGAAAATGCACTTGGTAGTGTTGGTACACAAGTAGAGGATAAACTCAATGAATCTACCAATGCTACAAATATGCCATGTAATGATCAAGAAAATATTGACCCTAATGTGCCTAATGTGCAACAAACAAATGAGTGTCTTAGTGCAAAGCTCAAGAAGAAGGAGGTTCAATCAAAGAATTTGAGGAGAAAGAAAGCTTGGCTTGATAAGTTACTCAAGGGGAAGCACAAGCCAACAAATGTTGCCGCACCAAAAAATAATGGAGCAAAGGTATGTTGCAATCTATTCATGATGTGTTGTTACTATACATGAGATAAACTACTTACTAGAACATCTATTGCAGCAACACAAGAAGAATGATGGCGTGGAGCCTCAAGTAAGAGTGGAGAAAGATGATTTCAATGAAGGAGAAAATGTAACATCCCAAAACTTCAATCCAAGCTTATCATGATCAAATCATCCAAAAATGGGGTTAACAAAAACTTTTCCAAATTTAAAATGAAAGCATTCATATATGTGTGCATTTAAAATAGGAGTTGTTTTGAAGTGCCATGATTGTGTGATCCTTCTTCTAAAATGTTTGTTAAGTGATTTAAACATCATCGACATCATTCCCAAACTTTTCCTAAAAGAAATCAAATCAAAAAGAATTAAAATGAAGGAATGGTCATTTGGACAAATTTAACTCTCATGCCTACTTTGGCTATTCCTAGTACTCAATTCTTAACAGAAACAATTCTTGATCTTTGCACCCCTTGCTAGTACACATAATGAAGTACCAAGGCCCACCTTTTGATCTTCTAAAAACCTTCTGGAAATTATTTTAAATGGCAGTTCAAAATTGAATCTAATGCATATGCATAGATCACCCCTATTTCAAAAACCATGTATTTGAGCTCCATTTTCAAAACCCTTGCAACCAGAGACTACCTAGCACTAGTGGAGATCACTCAAAAATTTTGAACTCAAAATTCAAAACTTTTCTCTCTTGCCATTTCATCAAACACTTGGCGTAATCATAACTCTAATCCTAGATCACTGTTTGGAACAGGGTTTTGCCCCCATTTGATCTCCATTTAATCTCTCTGTCCCCCTTTGATCAAACCATGCCAATTGCAGCCCATCCCCTACGCCCTAGTGGCAATGCCATGCCATGCCGAGCACCACCGCCGGCCAACCTTGCAACCGCCATGCAGACCACTCCCCTTCCTCGCCATGTCTAGGAGGTAGCCAACGCCAGATCGCCTCTTTGTCCCTTGCCCGAGCCAAGAGCAGCCGTGGACCACCGAGGAGAAACCGCGCCAAGGCCCAGACCATGCCGACGCTGCAAGCGCGCCAAGCGACGCCTCAAGGCACAAGCCACCGCCGACACCAGCCGCCCACCGCCTCCGCCGACCTAGAGAACACCCCACACCCCCGTCACGCCTAAAGCCCCACAGCCATGCTGCCGTGGACACCTCCGCCTGCCTCTCAGAGCGCCACCTCACCCCGACCACATGCCACCACCCCACGGCGCATTGAAGCGCTAGAGCACCGCCAGGGACCCCATCGATCGCCATCCCCACCATGCCGCTTAGCTCGCCAGAGCCATGTCGCCACCGTCGATCGCCCATCCCGCTTGGTCTCACCGTCGAGCCTATAAAAGGAGCCTCCCCAGCATCAAAGACTCACACCATTCCACTCCCTCACCTCTCGAACCTCACCCACCTCTCACGGAGCAAGTGGAGCAAAGAGTCACGAATTGGAGCCGAGCCGCCTGGAGAAGAAGGGTGCTGATTCCGCCACCCCAAGCTCCGCGACCACGCCTCGCCTCGGCTGCCTTCCACTTTGTTCACTCGCATCGCCGACCTGCTAGAGCCCTGCACGCCCAAGAGACCCCCACCGAGCCGCTTAGGGTTCGAGTCACCTGGCGACCATCGTCGGCGACGACCCTCACCAGAGATCTAGCCTCTAATCACGGCGGCCACAGTATCGCAGACTGTTTTAAGTGCCGCTGACCAGTGGGACCCCCTGTCAGCTGAGCCCTGTGCCGCGCAGCGCCACTGGGCCGGCCCATTTCCTTTCCCGCGCAAGCCCGTAGATTCAAATCTAGGTTTTTCTTTTTAGTTAGAATATAGTTTCTGTCCAGTGCTTCAAAATTCAATTCTGTGAGTTTGACAAATCCAAATTACATGAAACTAATTTTGTCTGAAAGGTATTGAAATGCTCTATCCAAGCCCGTTTGATTTAATTCATTTAGAGTTATAGATTTCTCCTAATAAAAATAAGAAGACGGAAGCTTTTGCAACTTGAAACATTTTTGTAAAATCAACCAAGTTAGCTTTTGAGTTGATTCCAACTCTCAAAAATCACATTTCATCATATCTATCCAAATATGTAATAATATTAAGGTTTACAGGCAGTGACTTTGGACTAGTACCAAAATAATGCTATATAGGCATTTCTAGTCACTTTAAATCATTAAATAATAAACTTAAACCAAAGTAATATTGATCCAACCTTTAAATCTCATTCCCACATGTTAGAATATGTGGTGAGGACATGTGTCCACATGATCCCATATTTTGGTGGTGAATATTAAAGTGTAGTTAATATTTCAATGAGTAGAAATTACTTTTCCAAAATAAAAAGGTTGAAACTATTGAATTAAACTTGTGATGTTTGGATGATAATAGATCATCAATTGTGTGGTTTAGAATACTACTCAGCCTAGTTAAGTATTGTTTGGTGATTGTGCACTCCCTATGTATTTCTAGACGATAGTACCGACCAAGCCTTCGAGGAGGAGGAGTTCTACCAAGAAGAAGAAGAAGAAAACTTCAACCACTGCACCAACCAAGGTAAGCTATTAGTGGCAAGCTAACCCTTGCAAACATGCTTTAGTAAGCTATTGTAGCAATCTAGAATAAAACTAGATAGTTTAGTAAAGATGCCTTAAGCATACTTTGATCACACCCCCTTAGTTTACACAAAGTTCTTTAATTAATTTTGAAGGGAGCATAAAGAGTATAAAACTTGACCTAATTTAGAAACCCTTAGATGTCATTCTATGGCATGAGATTGATCCCACTTTTCCACCTTAGTGAACACTCTTAACCTAGTGTTTTAGAATAGATCAAACTTGAGTCATTTTAGATGGGAACACTTGGTGAAAATGAGTTATGAAAACCTTGGAATGATGAGTTATTCTATTGAGATGTTTTGACATGTGTTGAGAAACACAATTGGTTTATGATGATGAAAATGATGAGGCATGAGCCTTAACCCTTTTTATAAAACTGATGGTTGGATTCAGATGCGATACCATTCCAAATTTACCGTACAACCACATTACCAGAATTGGGTAAGGCTTAGCCAGAAATTTATATGCATTAGTATTAGTTCCCTCACAGGAGAGGTTTGAGCTGAGGCTACCTCTCAATGTTGTCCACCTATGCAGTGCCCAAGATGACTGATGGTCATGGTTGGGAGGCCATGCTCATAGGAGAGGTGCTTGTACTAGGGTGTGTAAAGGGAAGGTTATGTTTGATTATCTGCATACTAAGTATGAGGATTCAGGGTTATCCCTGACAGATGTATCGAATCTTGTGATGAAAGTGTACCACCTCTGCAGAGTGTCAAACTATTCGAATAGCCGCGTCCGTGGTTATGGACAGTTGGAATGGCCATACTGTTTCGTTGTCAGATGTTTTCTAAATAACTTGAAATGAATGATGAACCTTGACTTGACCACAACAGGGTTGTGTAGATGAAAATAGCTTCCCAACTTAAGTGATTCTAGACTTTTATTTTATCTTTTCTTGCTTCAGAACTCAGCTTAGGTTTCAAACTCAACTTGATAGTTACTCTTTCAATTCAGTACTTTAACTTAGAATCATAACCCTTGCTAGTAGTAGTTTGCGAGTACTTAAAGAGTACTCATGGCTTTTGTCCCTGGCTATTATCATGGCCAGACTATGAAGGAGATTATCAAGATGATGGTCAGCAGGACGACTATGATAACTAGGACTATCGCCTTCGAGATTATGTGCCCCTGAATATGGACCCCACCGCTACGCTATCGTTTATTTCCGCTGCTTGTTGTATTAAAGACTGGATCATGAGATCCTTATTTGTGTAAAACCTTATGTATGGTTTGTAATGGATGATGTACTATGATATCCAATCCGTTATGTCTCGCAAAAATGGTAATCCTGGGATTGTGAGGTATGGCATAACGGGCATCTGGGATTAAAAATCCGGGTGTTGATAGAAAATATGGAGCATCAAGATTGCAACACAATCATTAGTTTCACATAGCTCTTGACAGCTCCACTTGGTGGTGTTTATGATGGACATATGTTCTAGCATGTCCAAGCTTATTAGATAGTGATATGGTTGGCTAGTATTTTGGACAAAGGAGACTATAGTATTTTGGATTTTGGGGCTAACTATAGCTTTTGTCTCCTAATTGTACAAGTAGATTGGCCAAATTGATGTATTGGAAGGTTTATGTGAGACAAATTATTCCAGAATTTCAATGTTATATGTACTACAAAATCTGGATGTCTTTTGTGGCCAGAATTTTCTCTCATTTATGCTATTGTTTAGCTGAACTACAACCAATTTTCTGTCTAATATTAGCTGCAAACTGTTCTGTTTTCAGGTGTTCTGAAGAAAAATTCTGTTTTCAGGTGGTTTTAGCGTCAGGTGTTCTGTCGGGGAGGGCATCTGGGGAGGCTATCCTGTCGGTGGAGGGCGTCCCGGGAGGCTGTCCTATCGGTGGAGGGCGTCGGGGGAGGCCATCCCATCGAGGGCCGTCTGAGGGGGAGCGTCGGAGGAGGGGGAGCACCGACAGAGGGGCGGGTCGCCGCTGGTCGGGATGGGGTGGCTCGACTCGGGTCGGCCCTCGCTGGGAGAGGCAGGGCTGGGTGGAGGAAGGGCGCCAAGGTCGAGTCTGCTGGTCGTAGCGTCGGCGGTCTGGTGCGCTCACGCCGATGGGGAGGACGAGGAAGCGAAGCTGCGAGGAGGAGGACGACGCATAGGGGGTTGACTCAGTCGGTTGTATCTTTTTTGCCTGGATTCATTTTGGGCCATTGGATGAAGGTTGGATGGTGGATGGAGGGGGGGGGGGGGGCAAGCTGTGACCTGTGACTAGCAAGTCACTGGATCTCAGTCCTGTCCTTGCATCCTTCAATGATACTAGATGGACATGCGAGCTTCGCCTCGCCGCATGCATTTGTTTTTTACACATTGTAGGCGGTGTGGAAGAATGGCATGCGTTTTCATCTACATCCTACCGTGAAAGAATGGTTTGTACATTGTTTAGGTAGCAAGTAGGTGGGTATGTGGGTGTGGGTTTTATATTACCACACCCGCACCCGCAATACCCAATGGGTAGAGACTTTTAACCATTTACATACACATGGATTAAGTTTTTCTACCATACCCGCACCCTAACGGGTAAATACCCGCTAGGTAAGCGTGTAATGGGTACCCATTTCCATCACTAATTGAGTTTTGGTACATTTTATCTAACCAAAACACATAGATCTTGCAGACGCAACCTGGATAAAAGATTGGTCTGGCATCTAACAGTTGTAATTTTATCTTCGTGCGCACCAACGTGTTGTCGGTTTACTATATATTGTGGGTTGATCCATCCTACAATGTGTTTTTGAGCGAACAAAACAAATAGGAAAAAATAAAAATGAAAAAAGCAATCATGAGGATCATCCTGGAAGAACAAACCTTGAGGGTCCCAAATGGCCAGACAACCTGAGAAGCAACGGTGGCGCCTACCGGAGAGACGACCCGTCCCCACCGCCCGCAGCAACAAGAAACACCGATGACCAGCACCAATAGAAGGAGCACACACTGGCGAGAAAGGAGCCGCCAGCAGCAAATCACCGCCTCCAGAGATCCTCCACCTTCTATGGCTATTACTCCAGTGGGGCTCCACCACGGGCATGGTTTAGGGGCAGGACCAACCATAGGCCGCCATAGTGCACGGACACCAGAGACTGGCATGGTGAGGGCGGTGACGGTAAGATGGCAAGGGTATGGCCCGAGAAGATAGGGATTGTGGTTTGGTCAACGCTTCTGTTGTGGATCCACTGTAGTTTTTTCCCAACCTATAGACAGAACTGGTCGTTGTTGTGTGGACCCTAGCTAGGGATAGGGCCATTTGTGTCATAAGAGAAGCGTCGCTTGCGGTAATTAAAAAAATTGGTTTACCTGCCAAATGAATGATCTAGTTGAATTGTACTTAACATCCATCAGCTGATAGCAGTTGCAACGGGAGTAACCTCAGAACGCTAGGTCATCACCACACTTACGCTATCGAATAGTGTGGAACAACTTTAGCACAGATAAAGCATATCACGATAATATATATATATATATATATATAATAGCGTCCATAAAACACATCCCACTGCAAAAAGAATAACTTTTTAGAATAATGGAAAGGTACACAAAATGACAAAAGTAGAAATTTAGTCGAAACAGAAAAGGTAAGGAAAAAATAAAAGTAAAGTTGAAATAAAAAAGCATGAAAATGTATCAAAGAAAAACGGAATGAAGGATGCTCCTATTTGTGTGGAGAAGCACCACATAAGAAAGTGACGTGGAACAAACCAGCGCGAATGTTGAACCAGAATGAATCATGCTCCTCTCCTATTTGTATGTATGGAACGAACTGTTTTTCTTAATACCTAATGAACCAGCTACCAGGTAAACCCGCTACCAGCGTACCGATCGAACGAACGTTGAATCATTGACCAATGACACAAACATCCTAAGGCCTTGTTCGGTTAATCCACTCCCCAAGTGGTTTGGGGTTGAATGAAGAGGATTGGAGAGGATTTTGACTTAGCTAGGATCTAATCCCTTCCAATCCATGTCAATCCCGTTTAATACCCAATAAACCGAACAAGGCCTAAACGGGCGAGCATATGACGAAAAGGCTTTAGCTAAACGGGAGCACATCGATCGCGATAAGACGACTAGATCGACAGGGAGGGAAATCCTGGCGGTTACGATCTTTTTCTTTTTTTCACCGCAGAATGACCGAGCTGCTGCGACGTGGGCCAGAGTCGACTGTGGGGCCGTTGGAAAGATGCAACCTGCATGACTCACGGTAACAAAAAAAGTGTCGTTAACCAGCCTGCATTGATGGCCGGGATGTATCCCATGCAAAATCCAACGGATGAAAACCAACAGGCAGGTGTTACCTCACAAGGCGGGTACACTACCAGGCTTAGCCTTTACATAAGGAAAAAGTCTAAAATAAACCTTAAAATTGTAGGTGTTAGCTAAATCATACCCTGAACTCTGAATTCTGGAAATTGGCACTCTGAACTATCAATTCCCGGTCTATTTTCAACCCTATGTCTGTTTGGCACACCGGAAATTCGACGAACCAGACCGGGATAATATGCTAACTCTCATTGACAATACGGTCCCGCCTGTCATTATCATCCCCAGTTCACCACGCATGTGCATCTCCTGGCTGCGTGTGGACGCGGATGGGATGCATAGAGCATAGTCGTCAGGGTCGGCCATGTCCAGCAGCGTCCGAGGCAGAGTGAGGTCCTCCCGCACAAAATCCAGCTTTAATTCCGGTGACCACGAGGTTGCAGACTTGCAGGCCGCTACCGCTGCTCCCTTCGGTGAGACCAGCTCGCAAGGCCTCACCTGTTGCGGCGGCCTCCACGGTATAGCGCCTCCATAATCGCAGGCTATATTTCCTTTCTGCTCTATATTACCGCATCAAGATTCATAGCTAGCTAGCAAGATGCGTGTTCGCGTTGTATCCTGTCTTAGCCACTGATCAGAATTGACTGTATCTAGATGGCTTTGTACAGACCAAATCAATTACTCTTTTTTTTTGGCGAACTGCCTCATGGCTGCAGTACAGATCGCGTCGTGGAGTCTGCGGCGTATGTGCGGGAGCTTCTCGACCCGCCCGTCATAGGGGACCTGTTTCGGACAAGGCGTCGACGGCTCCGCCCGGGCGCACGGATGAGGATAGATGTGACAAGTGGGCCAGGCGCTGTCAGTGAGAGTAGTGATTTAAGATTTTTTTTCAGTGTGAGAAAACAGATCAGGGTTCGATTTAGACCGGAATTTATAAGTTCAGTGTGCCAATTTCCGGGATTCAGAGTTAGGGGTTTGATTTAACTAACGTTTACGACTTTAAGGTTTGTTTTGAACTTTTTTCTTTACATAATTAGCATCAATGACACGAACTATTTCGTGTGGGAAGTTGCAATCCACAAAGTGGACAATGCTAACTCCATCCTTGAACATTAGAGCTGTGGGTCTTTTTCCAGTCATCATCTCTAGCCCAACGGAGCCTCCGCGAGCTACCCAGTAGAGATAACCATGCCCTTCATAGCGACCACCACGCCTGCCTGGCTGGCAGTTGCCAGCGCAATGGCAAAACCCCCCTCCTCCTGTACCGCCGGACCACCGCCGCCAATTCAGGGTGCCGAAATTCCCAAACCCTCATCTTCTCCTCTACGCTCCTCCTCTCCCGGAGCACCGCAGGCGACTCAGGGTGAGCGACCCCCCCCCCCCCCCCTTTCCCCCTCTATTTGTGTTATTTTCTTTCTGGCGCGTCCATGCTCACTACAAATTTTGTGAGAATGGTGGTGTGCTCGTGGAGATTTTGGCGAGTTTTCTCTCCAATTTCAAGGGCTGTGCTCTACCCTTGTTGTTTGTATTTCGCGATTAAGGAACCTCTCCAGCCAAAACCTACTGTTGTTGGGGGTGTCTCTTTCCTTTTCCCCTCCATTCCTGTTGTTTTCTTCCCTTTCTTGATTAGTGGTTCTCTGTAATTCCATGTTTCTTGGGCTTTGAATTGCTGCAAAACATGGTTTCTTGGTTTTGAGCTCACTTGTGAATAAAAATTCTTGGTTATTTTGTAAAGGGCTTCTGGGGTTTGGAATCTCCTCCTTTTTTTTCGTCACTCCCAGAGAGATGGTTTCCTCCCTTTTCTTTCTATGACACAGTTATTTTGCCCTTTTGTAGAGAGACGTGGTTTTCCTTTTTATTTAATCTCGTTTGAGACGAGATGTCAAAATTGTGAGTTTCGCACAGTAAAGAGCAGATTTTTTTTCTCCCATTACTCTCACCCCCTCGATTGCAGTTTTACTTTTGCTGTTTATGCTCTTATACCAATCAGGGGCGAAGCTAGGAAAAATTTACCCAGATGCACAACTTCTAAATGGAATTAACGACATATATAATAGAAACAAAGATTTATCGTATAGTGGTGTATTTAACAAGTGCTATCATAAGGAATTCAACAAAATAAAGGAGACACACTGTATGCTCACTAGTAAGGACGATCAAGTTTTTGCCAAAATAAATAAACTAATGATGATGTGACTCACTAAACACAATCGATACTACCAAAAGACATCATCCGACCTCACATCCTCCAAAACCTACAAATTCGCAATGCAAATTCGAGTTATCACCAAAGATAAAATAACCTACTATAATTATTGTAAGTCAGAGAGTGCTACCTTTCAATATTTTTACGATCTCTTATTTTCATGAATCGATCAACGACTTGGTCATTGCTGACTTTCTTCATTTCTTCTTTCTCCACATAGCAAATGACGTTATCACTCAAACTATCATCATTGAGGCGATTACGCAAATAAGTTTTCATGAGCTTCATCGCCGAGAAACACCTCTCAACTGTAGCGGTAGCAACAGACAACACAAGCACTAGATTCAAAAGCCGATAAACTAAAGGATAGCAAATATGCTTCCTCGTCTCCACCATTATCTTAGAAAGGTCACCAATACCTTGTATGCTGGAGAAACTGTCGTCTGCACGCACATCAACAATGTAGAGGCGAAGATGATGTCTTAGATCCCTGAGTTCTCCGGAGTCAAAATCACTAGGATAGAGTTTGGCAAGGCTCATTAGATTCTCCAAATTAAAACCATGAAAATTTTCTCTCGGACTCAAAGCGGCTGACCATATAAGCAAGTTGGAGGATGTCTCATTGAAACGACTATCAAACTCTTGAACTAGCCAATCAATAACATCATTGAAACAATCAACCTGGTAGTGGTGTTGGTTGGTAATTCCAGTGTTTTGTCTTTTCTTCTTGGGATTGACATAGGCTTCCTCCATTTCTAACATGACAATATCATGTTTCTCACAAAATTCATGCACCTCACGTAGCACGGAGTCCCACCCATTTTCTCTAAGATCAACCAAATAACTTCTAGTTGACTTGACATAACCCATGGCATTCACAATATCTTGGTCCTTCCGTTGGAGAGCTAATGACAATGTGTTGGTAGCTATTAAGATAGTCAACACGATATGCAAAAAGAAGACAACATCAAATGATTGGAAGTACACCAGAAGACCATTTTCTTGCTCTCTATTTGTTCTGTCATCATCCTCTTCTTCCACAAACTCTTAACACTTTGACTACTGCTTGAAACATATCAACCAAACTTTTCAGTGTTTTGTAATGCGAACTCCAACGAGTGTCTCCAGGTCTTTGAAGGAATTGCTCTTTTTTTTGAAGTAAGAAGGAATTGCTCTTGATTTAAATCTGTTCCAGTTTTTAGCATTCCACAACCTAAGGCCTTTTGCACTTCCTCAAGATTTATATCTCGAATCATGTCTCTTGTTTTTGAAGACCCACCCACAACATTTAGCAAGACGGAGATCATATTAAAGAAATTACCAATTCCTATATGCTTTCTTACCATAGCCACCACGACTAACTGGATTTGATGTGCGAAGCAATGGACATAATAAGCCGTGCTACTTTCCCTCATGATCAATGTTTGGAGACCATTGAACTGACCTCGCATATTACTAGCACCGTTGTAACCCTGCCTTCGAACTTGCTTGAAGCTCAACTTATATTTTGTAAACAGAGAATCAATTGACGACTTGAGATAGGACGACGTTGTTTCTTTCACATGAAGGAGACCAACAAAACTTTCTTTTACAATTCCAAAACTATTGACATAACGCAAGACCACGACCATCTGCTCTTTGCAAGAGACATCTCGGGACTCATCAACAAGTAAACAGAACACGCCATGGCCAATTTCTTTGAGCATAGAACTCATTATCTCACCTGCAAAACTGCTAGCAATATCTTTTTGGACCTCAGGAGACACCATAATAGAATTGCTTGCGGCATCTTGTCCCAATGCCTTTCCATAAGCTGGATTATGCTCTGCTAGGACATCACGAAATTCCCGAAAGTTCCCTTTGTTGAGCGAATCCTTTGACTCGTCATGGCCCCGAACGACAATCCTTGTTTCAGTAACAGTCTAGCTGTGGCAATTGAAGAATTTAGTCTCGTAAAATAAGCAACCTTTGCAGCTTCACTTTGTACTTGAATAACAACATCAATGTGTTCATCTCTTCTTAGCAAAGCATCACAATTTTTCAGTGCTTGATTGTGGATACTGCCAACATCACCAATATGATCCTTTAGGCTGGATTTTCTGCTCCATCTATTCCAACCTGTTACAATAAATGTTTCATATCCAGCTTCTTTCTTACTACGATCCCTAAATAAGAAGCAACAAAAGCAATATGCTCTATCTTTGGACTCACTGTACTCAAGCCAACTACCAAACTCATCAAACCATTCAGGATTAAACCTTCTATTTCGATCCCCCATCAGTGTGTACGGAAATTCATAAGTACGAGGTTGGCAAGGTCCATAAACTAAATACTTTCTTCTTACCAAGTCCTTGAGATTAGGATGATAATCTTCTATTCTTTTCCTTTGTCCTGCATCATACTTAATCTCCTCTTCCCAATTTATATCATCTGGATTTTGACACGGCACTTTTCTTTTTACAACATACCTATCCATGTATCTGCATTTGAAAAAGACTAGGTGAATTCCGCACCTCACAACAATCCAGTACTGCTGTACAACGAACAAGGATTATGAGTCGACGAGTCGAGACGAGTGTTGGGGTACAGACTCATAGACTAGTCTAGACTACTGCTCGACTAGTCGAGATGTACTTCAGCAGTAGCTAGTACAAAATATTATCATGTATGGCGACCATATAGGAGATTTAATAACTAAAACTGACATAAGTTCAACACAAGTTACATAACATAATAATGCTAGAATGTAGAACTTCACGTAGCAAGTCTAGATTAGCTATGGTTTCCAATTTTCTTCCTGAGCCTCACTTATCCGGCTAAAATTGAGTCGATTGAGTCAAACAGCAGGACTAGTCTAGACTCAATTGAATCGAGGAAATATTCGAGTCGACCAACCGAGTCGACGGTCGAGATAGGACTTGTAGACTAGTCGTTGGACTCATAATCCTTGGCAATGAATTAAAAAAACGGAAGGGAAAATTATGGCGTGTTAATCCTGGTACCTTGACCTTGGGCTGCGACGGAATTATTGAAAGCGATCGGTGGGGATCGGTGGGGCGTGTGTTGATCGGTCGTTTCCAGGACAGTCCGTAATGCTGGATTGCTTGGATTCTGGAGGTGCGCAAGGAGCAGCGTCGGTGCGGCGGCCGTTCCGTCGCCGACTCGTTGAGTCCGAGACGACCGGGCAAGTAGAGTCATGATTCGTGAATATATCGATCAATCAACGCTGGGAGTCAAACAAGCGCCTGCGCGCGACTGCGCGTGATGGTGTAATTGGGCTTTGATACCCATGGGGCCATATAGCATAGCACGCCAGACAGCCCGTGTTGTATCCTTGTAGGTTTGCCGTATATTTTGCTGGCCTGGTGCACCACCACACACAACCTGGTGCATCGCTACCATGATATGTCTAATCGCTAGTAAGCAGATTTTTCGACCCTGATGCATGTGCACCAGGCTGGCTATACCTAGCTCCGCCACTGATACCAATTTAAGCTTCTCTCCTTTCCTCATGTTGATATCCATGCGTTCTACGCGCTGATCTGTTTATGGTTTCCACGTTGTTTTTCCTGGCGGGTGACAATTTAAGCTACACATCCCTGAAAAGGGAAATCTGGAGTAGTTTCTTCGATTTTGTGTGACTAAATGATACTTATTCATGGTTCCATCTTTGTTAACGGAAGCGAGGCACTATTGGCATATGTCCGGATAGGTTGCTTGTGGTTGTAACTGCTTATGTCTGCCTTTACTTCTGCTCATTTTCTACAGATTTGGTGCTCATTTAACTCTCACCTCGCTTGTATCAAGTATACCTTCACAGCCTATCTGTTGAAACAGTCGAAGCATATGTACTTATCTGTGAATAGTCTCATTTTGTAGAATTTAGCATATAACGTTTTCCTACGCCCTGCCTGATTTTGGTTATCACGATTTACTTGTGTGCCTGCTATTCGTAAATGAATCGTGTATGACTGGTGACCGTACCTCTTATCCGTGGATGCTTGCTAGCATTTTTATCGACAATGTGGCTACCCTCTGTTGCTAGAAGCCCTACACTGAGCTTGGTGATGTTGTTTGCTTGCTAGAACAAATGTCATTTGTATGCACAGAGACACTTAGTCTAATCTGATGCATACACTTCATGGATACTCTGATGCATGAAGAGATATTTTGGATGGACGGGCTTACTAGGCACAATCACCTTTTTGTGGTGATTGCACTTGTGAATAGCTTATACTTATAATTTTGTACTCCGTACAAAACGCTGGTACATTTGCTTAGTTCAAAAAAGTGGTGCATTAAAACTTTGTTGAAATTTCGTGCTTTTAAGATGAAGTTACACTTAAATGTTAAGGAAAATGGGTATATCTCTGTATCTTGAATATTCACATCTGTGTTGTACCAAATGCATCACTTACGACTGTGAGTGCACAACTTTTTTTTGCTAGCTAAGAGCCATAGCATTAGATCTGCACTTGCTAAGTATTGCTTTGCTTGTACTTACATCCGTTGAACCCTCTTTTCTTTTTATGGCAGATAAGTATATTGTCCCAATCATGGGTGTTGCTGGCAACAACAGCAACGTATGTCCTTCTCGTGTCGGAGAAAGAGATAAAAGTAGTACTGCAAAATTACTGTTGTCAGCTGCTGGTGAAATGTTAGTGAATCCCGATAACGCTGGTTTATCTTTGACTGATCTCAAACTGCAACATTCAAGGTCAAGCGTAAAAGCCTTTCTTGCTGAATATATCGCTTCTGAGGATCTCGATTTCGGTTTGGAAAAGGAGCATGTTGAATCGGACGAGTTCCAATATGTGGACTGGACTGACCTAAGGGATATTGCATTGTACAGCTTACATGCGTTCTTCAAAACTGCAGTTGAGACGATATCACATGAAGGGTACACGGAGGATGTTGTTATTCATTCCATTAGGGACTCTGCACTCTGTTACCAGTTTGATGGACCTATCACAAAGATCGCAGATAGTGCATGTGCAATGCTAAAGAGTGGTCGACAGGTTGATTCTCCTCTGAGTGAAAATCTTGACATGCATTTGCACATGCTGGGTTTGTATGTTCTTAGTTGTGCATCAAGTTTGCTGAAGAAATATTTTCCATTCTTCACTTTGAGTGACACATTATGGTGCATTATACTCTGTGACATGGATATCTCTATTGCTCATGCTTTTTCTGTTGATATGAGTTCTTATGGAAATGAACAATCAGACTGGCTTGTTGTGAACAATCAGAACGTAAACGATCCTTCAGGAAGTTATTCCTATAGTGCCTCAGAATCTCCTGGAGCTGCACTGCCTCAATCCAAACAAGTAGAACACTGGAGAGCTGCACTATCTCAATCTCCTGAAAGGGTGTGGAGCAAAGTTTTAGCAGAATATATAGCAATTCACAAGTCTGCAGGGAGAGATCATGTTTCTTCTTATGGTCAAGACCACGTTTCTTCTTCTGGTCAAGGACATGCTTGTCCTTCCGGTCAACTGGAGAAGCCCTCTTCACTGGCCAGGACTGTGGTTGTTCATAACAAAGAAGCCGCTAGAGGCACTAGCAGTAAGAAAACTCTTAAAGAGAATAGATCAGTGATGGCATTTCTTGAATCTGCTTCTAGCACTTTGACAGGCACATCAAAGGCAGCAAAAGGCCTAAAATCATCCACATCATTTTCAACTATGCGTCTTTCTAATTTATCCTTACTCAAAAGAATAGAAGTGGTTTCAAGTCAGCCAATTTCTTCTCCTGTTAACCACTCTTCCAGCTCATCATCTACTGGGAAAACAGTAACTGAGCAACAAACTGAACCAGGTGGCCTCATACAATTTTCTCTCCCAAATACTCCGGCAGATGGCTTTCAATTTGAATTCTCACACGATGGGATGCGGACCTCTTGGGTTCCAAAGGACAGGAAAGAAGAGATGGCTCTGGATCTAATTAGACGTTTGGGAGAGCTGAAGCTGGAGGTGAAAGTTTGGACAGACTGGGCCAGTGAAAGGTTACTGCAATCACTAAAGAGGCTTGCAATTGAGCAACCTTTTCTTGCATCGCTCAGACAGGAAAAGGAAACATCTGAGTGTGGTGTGCTTATACAGAAGCTCCAGGAGACAAAAAAGTCAATATGTGATATTTCAGTGGAGCTTGATCGTCCAGATTCTCTTGAACTGAAGCTTACTGACGAAGTTGAACTTTCTACGCGTGAAAGGGACTCCGCCAGGTTACAGGAGGAGCAATCAGCAGCAAGGTTTGCTGACATTTTGAGGAAGGAAAACATGTCCTGTGTGAAACTGAAGTCTATTGAAACAGAGAAGATCATTTTGCAAGAGGAGCTTGCTGCTGAAAGGACTAACTTATGTAGACTACTGAAAACTCTTGAGCAAGGTGAAGGATATAAATATTTATTAGAGGTATGCCAATTCCACCCACATTTGCTTCGAATTTGACGCATGCACAGATTAGTTTTTCGCAAGAATGACAGCACGAGTATGATAGGCCAACTATCATACTCTTCTAATGCTTTTCTGTTGCATGATATCTTTCTCTGTTGCCACCGCAAAAAAATAAATGCATATATACACCTCGCTCCATATGATAAAGGAGGGCCTGTTTATTGTAGCCATATGCATAACCTTTTCTTTTCCATATGGATGTTAACTAGCATTAGAATTCTGTTCATATATTTTTCTGTTTGTTTGTGAAAACTCATCTTGTTTATCTTTGTTGCCATGTGCGGGTGCATGTATTGCACACGGGCACACATGATTTAAAATCACATTCATGCATCATTAACCTTGTAGACCATCTGAGTGCCAAATATCAGCTTACTCATGGTCTATAGTTCTTTAGTTGCCTGAATGTATATTGGATCCTACCGAGTGTTCACGTAGATTCGTAGCTAATCCATGTATTTGCCTAGATAATGTATTTTTTTCTTGCTTTGAACTATGTTATCGTTAAATACTACAGAAAAAGCTCAAGGAAGGAGAGAAGATGATGGATGGAGCTATGATGCAGGTTCACCTTGCAAGAAATGAACTGGAGAGGATCAAGATGTCAGCAAGAAGAGAGTCTAACAATGTATTGGTGAATGCAGAAAATGAAAAGGAAAGGTTACAAACTTGTGCTAAGGAACTCCAGCAGCACATAAAAGGGTTGGAGTTTGATCTGGCTTGTGGTAGACCCCTGAGACTTGCCGTGTTTACGGGTCCTCCAGGGTTACGGCCTGATTCCGTACAGCAGGAGCGTGAATGTCAATTGTGCTTGGACGAGGACGTCGCAGTAGTTTTTCTCCCATGTGGTCATCAGATTGTCTGCATAAGCTGCAATCAGCTTCACCAAGATAAAGGTGTGCCAAACTGCCCATTCTGCAGATCGCCCATTGAACGAAGGATATGTGCTCGATTTTCTAACAGTTAGTGCTAAAACCAGTTATATGCTGCTAGTAAAAGATCAATTTTCTGATAGTTACCTCGGTCAGCTCCTAGAATATGCAGTCGGAAAGGATGCCTGTTTTGTTGTGCTAGTTACAAGTCCACCTTTTATAAGTATAAATATATATGGTTGAGATGCCTAAACTGGCCTCGGTTTATTTGTAAGTGATATAGCATATCTGAGAAACATGTGACAGACCTTTGGTAGGTATTATATTGGCACCTGTATACTGAATTTCTTTCTTACATAAACTAGTTGTGCAATGCATGATTTTTCTGCTATCAGTTAACAATAATGCCTCATTGTTAGTGATGTTCTCAGCAGTGCTTTTCTTCCTTTTTGTGTATGTCCCCATGGTGATAAGCATCCATAGTATGTCCAGTTATCTTTGATTTTGCTTTTGTGCAACTATTTGCATATACTTGACGAAGATGAAAACCATACCAAGCGAGCCGGAAAGAATGAGAAGTATTTCTCTTGTACGTACTAGAATTCTACCACATTTGTTCCAAAAATCTGATACACGAAGAGCATACCAGTGCCACGACCATGGATTGTGACGCTCATGCGAAACACCACCTTAGGTTATGGCTCAAGTACACACAGAAAATCAGGTTTACACGGCAAGATTAAAGCAGTTTCATTTCTTCTTGGATATATGTGATAGTTTTAGGACCGTGCTACATTTAGACCGGTCTCCGGATTGCAAATTTTTTTACACAAAAGTTATCCACCAGTACTATATAAGTTTCCTATCAGGTAACACATAAGTTATCCACCGTACGAAGGGGTTGTGTGTTTGCATATATGCATGTGAAAAATACAGATATGAACTCCTCCGATTTAAGATCTGTTTTCACCGAACTCTCGCTATCCTAACACTTAAGCTGCCGTGTCCAAATCAAGTAAGTCTATCACACATGTAATTAACTAAAATAGAGATAATTTGGCATTAAAAATTGTAGTGACCATACAAAGAACTAAAGTTATCCTGAAAATTGTACAAGTTACCCACATGGATAAACAAAAAGTTATCCATGACATTGTACAATAATTACCATAGCAAATTCATACTTCGGTATATAAGTTATCCACCAAATAACATGTAAGTTATCCATCAGTACTCTGTAAGTTACCCATCAGGTAACAAATAAGTTATACACCATACGAAGGGGGTGTGTGTTTAAGTTTTTGTATGCGTGCGATAAACACAAATATAAACTCCTCCGATTTAAGATCTATTTTCACCGAGTTGACGATAATGAAGTCTTGCTATCCTAACACCTAGGCTACCGTGTCCAAATGAAATAAGTTTATCGCACATGTAATTAACTAAAATAGAGGTAATTAGGGCTTAAAAAATATAGCGGCCACAAAAAGAACTAAAGTTGATGAGGACATCCCTACAATTACACCTACTGAAGATGCTCCAACTGTTGCAAGGAAGGATCAATCCAGTGAGATTAGAATTGGACCCATTACAAGAGCTCGTGCTAAGCTACTTGAACAATAGGTGAATTCACTCCTAAATGAATCTGATGTTTTTGCTAATGAGAATTTTATACTACCTAAGTCTATGCATTTATGTATGCTCAGGTTCACTAAGGAGACAAGCATGGCACAAGAAGGAGAAGGGATACATCAAGAGGAGCCAAACGTGATGATCATCCATGAAGGCGCGAGGGAGGAGAGGGAGACAGGCACAATACAAGCAAGGGAGATCATCAAAGAGAAGGAACATTCAATTCGGACAGACAGAAGTCCTGAAATTGAAACGGACGTGGATTCCTCATACAAACTCCAAATCAAGCGAATAAGTACTTGTTGGATAGATAATTCCAAGATCTTTCCAATGAGTACTTCCAAGACCCCGGATAATCCGTCCCCCACACCCTGGATAATCCGGCTCCGTTTTGGAGATTCTGCTAAGGACTTCGTGCGCGACATTCAGTATGCCCCCGGATAATCCGGCCCACCTTGACCGGATAATCCGGCCCTAAAAGTTTCCATCAGATTTGGACGGATCTGACTGTATCAGACACATTTTTGTTTCGCGTTTTCGGACGTTACGGCGGTCATATAAGCCTGGGAACGCCCTCTAGATTAGGTTAGACCACGTTAAAACTATTTTGGAGTTGCTTCTATCTAGAACCTCTGAAATTACCTTGTGATCAAATTATACTACTGCAATTGAATGTGATTTGTTGTTTCATCAGGAATTAGTAGATTGCAAACTACTATTCGTGGTCGACGGCTGCGTGTGCAAGAGCGTGGTGTTGTAAATATTCTACAGGGTTCGAGAGCTGTTGCATTGGCATCACGGTTCGAGCGGGAGAGTTCATAGCTACAGACTAGTTATCTATCATCCACCATCATCACCGCCAGTGGCGGATCCAGGATTGAAGCAAACCCCAGGCCAAAAACTAATAGTAAAAAAGGATAAAAGAACTCGTGTAGTAGCACACCAAATTAGCTAGAATTGCAAAGATGAACATGTTTCCTCTAATCCATTGCTGCCGGTGCAAGAACGTACATGAAGAGATCGACTAAAATTAGAAATAATAGCACATGATACAAAAGATAGTCCGAGCCTCCCATGAACTCATCAACAGTAAGAAGAGTATTGGCATTTGGCAACACAATATGCAAAGTTTGTCACTTCCTTCAGTTGAGATTGAAAGTCCAATTAAAGCAGTTTAGAAATTACCTAGCCAAGGGGATCAGTGGAGCGAGGAGCAACCAAGTAGTTTAGCACAAGCAACAGGCCAACACGGCGCATAGAAGACAGAGCCGCACGCCCGCATGCCACAGCAATCGGGCGGCGCCAGCCGATGTTTGTGCTGTAGAGGACTGGAGGAGGGCGGGCACTGGTCAGGACAGCAGGAGGAGACGGCTAAGCGACGGGCGGGCGACACCGTGTGGAGGACATGCGGCAGTGGACATGCTAGGAGAGACGGGATCTGCAGAAGCGGGAAGGTTGGCGGCCGGGTGCGGACTGCTCTGCAGCCGTGGGTGTGGCGGCGCGAGCGAGCAAGATGAGGACGAAGCGTCAAGAGATTCGTCGCAGAATCGCGGTCGAGCGAGGCAGGAACGAAGGGAGGCCTTGAGCGAGTTGGACTACACCTGAGCTACTCCCCGGGCCAAAATTTTGTTTCTATAGATGGTAGGCCAAAATTTTCTTTGCCCCGGGTCGTGGCCTTGGTTGCCCTGGGCCTATATCCGCCCCTGATCACCGCCATCCGCTTACTGAGAAGATCGGGCCACCCCATATCATCTTGGTATCAGATTTTCTCGTTTACTCGGTGAGCATCGACAAATCCATCCATAGATTAGTTCGTGTTTTTAGTCCTATACATAAGAAACCTTACAAAAATATTTGTCATAGCCTAGATTGCATCGTTTTCGAGTTTTAGTTGCTGATTGTATCTTCTAGTAGATCCGATCTGCAGGTTTTCCTCGTAGGAGTCTAGTTTTTGTTTTTGTCTAGGTTTAGGGTTTGTTCTTGTTTTCAGCTATTTTCACCGTCACCGTTTCCGCAAGTTTTTCATTGTTTTTCCGAGTTCACATAGCGTACCTTTGTTTGCATACCATAGACATAGCCTATCTACAACATCCGTGCCTAGGAACGTACCCACGAGACTAGTTGCTTTGCTCCGACAGGCTGCTCATTAGGTTTTTGAAGTGCAGAAATTTTTCGACAGGGAACACCCGGACTATCCGGCCGAATCACACCAGATTATCTGGCCCGACCAGAGTATCCGACGCATATCAACCAGACTATCCGGCGCATATCAACTGGACTATCTGACCCAACTCTATTATAAGTTGTGGTACTCGTTTACATTGAGTCATATAGTTGAAAAATCAAAAAAAAGAGAATCAGTATAAAAAAAGAGAAAAGAGCTACAAGCGTGAAAAAAAGAGATATCAAAGTGTGCATTATTGGAGGCCTAGTTAATCGTAGCACTTGTAGATTGAGCAATCTTGTGTCTGTTTACTTTGAGATTTTACTAGCGTCTCTTTTGTGCATTGCAATATTCCTTTTCATAAGTTGCTTTGCCACGTTTATCTCTACCGTGTGTGTTTCTTGGGTTTTTATACGATCAGCACTAGAACTTGTTTGTGGTGTAGTTAGGATACCATACCTACAACTCTACCTTAAATAACCTGTGTGTCCTGTGATCATTCTCAATACCCTCAATATTCACTTCATCACATCAGTGCAACAGTCTTTGATTTTGTTTTGGTAAAGCATCTCTATTCACTTTGGAATGGTAAGATCTCCTTTCTTGTTCGTAGTGAGTGAGTTGTGAGAGTTTTCCACCAAATAGATTTTGATTTTTGCACTAACCTACTAATCATGTCTTCTAGTGATGATGATGTTGTGTCGCAGAAAAAGAAGGATGAGGAACTTGTTAATTGGCGCGAATATGAGGCGTTGAAATCCCACTTGACGTGAGTGTTTACTCACTCCACAGATGCCATTGACAAGAATATCCAGGACATGCAGATGACATTGGACCAGAATGTCGGCCCGGTCACTACTATTCAAACACAAGTGACAATAATCAATGTCAATGTCGCAACTTTGCAGCGTTCCATTGAGGCATTGTCAGTAGCATTACAGCAACGGCAGGAACACCAACATGATGATGCTTTTGATGACTATGATGAGGGTAGTGCGGCTGATGCTGGCCCACATCTTTGCAGGGGATGTGCCAATCCCCGCACTCCTTTTGCCATCACTGCTTATGGCCGCGGGTTTGCTCCTATTGGGCGTGCTCAACGCGTTCAGAACCAAGCTGCTGATGATAGTTTGGGCAAGCCAAAATTCTCAATTCCCAAGTTTGATGGTTCACTTGATCCTGAAGATTACCTCACATGTGAGTTGAAGATTGAGAAGCTCTGGCGTTTGTTTGACTATCTAGAAGACAAGAAGGTCAAGCTTCCAGCGTCAGAATTTGATGAATATGCTTTGCGTTGGTGGGATGCTATTGTGCAAAATAGAAGGAAGGACAATGAACTTCCTGTGATGGATTGGCGCGAGATGAAGCAAATTATGAAGGCTCGTTTCGTACCCACCAACTACTTGCGATCAATTTTTGATAAGTTGACACAATTGAGGCAAGGAACCATGTCAGTTGATGAGTACTATATGGAGATGGAGATGCTTATGCAGCGTGCTAGAGTACGTGAGTCCCTTAAGATGATCATGCAGTGATTCCTCAACAATTTGAAGTTATCAATCAAGAGCATTGTTCGTCATCACAAGTATGAGACTATGGATGAGCTTTTGCACCATGCTAGAGAGGCCGAATCACAGTTGGATGAAGAGGCTAAGTCACGTGCGAGGTTTCCATCTACCAGTCGTTTTGTGGCAAGGTCTACACCGCCACCATCTCCGGCGCCACCTGCAGCGGCTACTAGCCACCCTTCACCATCGTCCAAGCCTGCTCCCACGTCTTCTTATGGTTCCAATGCTAGGAAGCCCGCCGCTCCTGCTGTTAGCTCGGGTTCCAATATGTCAACTGCGCGTACTCGCGATGTAGAGTGCCATACTTGTGGAGGTCGAGGACACTACAAGAGAGATTGTCCCAACCGCAAGGTGATGTTGTCAATGAACAAGGAGAGTATGAGAGTGGAGATGATGTTGATACTCATGGCGATGATGGATATGACAGCGAGGAGGGTATGGATGCCTTCCCTGAGCATGCGCCTATGATAGTGGTCTCTCCACGTACACTGAGTGTGCAGCCTATTGTTGACTCTCAGCGCTGCAACTTGTTCCAAACCAAAGCACTCGTTGGCCCTAACAAAGGTTGCAAGGTAATTATTGATGGAGGTAGCTGCAGAAATCTTGCAAGTAAGGAGTTATGCGTCAAGCTGAATTTGACTTATTTACCTCATCCCAAGCCATACTACATACAATGGTTGAGTGACAATGGTGAGATGAAGGTGAACCATATGGTACGTGTGAATTTTGAGATAGGGTCATACAAGGATTCTATTGACTTTGATGTGGTTCCTATGACTGTTTGCCATCTCTTATTGGGACGGCCTTGGATTTATGATCGCCATGTGCAACACAATGTCCGTGCCAATACATATTACTTGGAGTTCAAGGGAAAGAAGATTAATTTGCAACCAATGACACCACATCAGATTGTGAATGAGTCTTGTCAGAAGATAGAAGTGAACTTGAAGGAAGCATCTATAGATGGGAGAGAGAGTGTTGCAGCTATACATAATGTAACATAGCCCAAAAAGAGTGATATAACGAAGAGTGTGAGAGTGCCTAGTCTAGTAATATTAGCCACCAAGGAAGATATGAGAGAGTTTCGTGAGGATCCTACAGCCATGCCACTTGTGCTCATGTATACGGGCGAGGTATAGGTTTGTAACGATATGACCCCTATTTCTCTTGGTGTATCTACTGTTTTGCAGGATTTTGGCGATGTGTTTCTAGAAGATATACCCACAGGATTGCCTCCATTGCGTGGTATTGAGCATCAAATAGTCTTGATCCCTGGCTCCACATTACCAAACCGTGCACCCTATAGGACCAACCCCGAAGAAACAAAGGAGATACAGAAACAAGTACATGCGTTGCTGGATAAAGGGTACATTCGTGTTTATCTTAGTCCTTGTGATGTTCCTGTTATTTTAGTGCCCAAGAAAGATGGTACATCGCGCATGTGCGTAGATTGTAGAGCTATTAATAACATCACTATTCGATATCGCCATCCTATTCCACGCTTAGAGGATATGCTAGATGAATTGAGTGGTGCTACTATTTTCTCTAAAATTGATTTGCGCAGTGGTTATCATCAAATTAGGATGAAAGAAGGGGATGAATGGAAAACTGCTTTCAAAACAAAATTTGGTTTGTATGAGTGGTTAGTTATGCCGTTTGGTCTTACTAATGCACCTAGTACTTTCATGAGATTGATGAATCATGTTTTGAGAGAATTTATTGGTCGTTTTATGGTTGTTTATTTTGATGATATACTTATCTATAGCCACAACGAAACTGAACATTGTAATCATATCCGACAAGTTTTGCAAGTGTTACGTGATAATAAACTGTATGCTAGTCTTGAGAAGTGTACATTTGCAAAAGATAAAGTCATATTTCTGGGATATGTTATATCTAAGCATGGGGTAGAGGTAGATCAATCTAAAATTGAATCAATTTAGAATTGGCCTATTCCCATGAATGTGAGTCAAGTGTGTAGTTTCCATGGATTAGCTGGTTTCTATAGGCGCTTTGTGAAGGATTTTAGCACTATTGCTGCACCATTGAATGATTTGACTAAGAAAGGTGTGCCATTTGTGTGCGGCACAACCCAAGATATTGCATTTGATACATTGAAACATTTACTTACTTCTACACCATTACTTGCATTACCTAATTTTTCAAAGCAATTTGAAGTTGAATGTGATGCTAGTGGTATAGGTATTGGTGGCGTTTTGATGCAAGAGGGTCGTCCTATAGCATATTTTTCTGAGAAACTTACTAGTGCTAGACTGAACTATCCTATTTATGATAAAGAATGGTATGCACTTGTTCGAGTTCTTGAAGTTTGGCAACATTATTTGTGGCCAAAAGAATTTATCATACATTCTGATCATGAAGCATTGAAGTATTTGAAAGCTCAATCAAACTTGCATAGAAGATTAGCTAAATGGGTTGAGTTTACTGAATCTTTTCCTTACATCATTAAGTATAAGAAGGGAAAGGAAAATGTAGTTGATGATGCTTTGTCTAGGAAGAACGTGCTATTAACCAGTCTTGATGTTAAAATTCCTGGATTAGAGAGTATTTGTGCACTTTATGCAACTGACCATGATTTTTCTGAACCATATCGTTTGTGTGATCTTAAAAACCCATGGGATAAGTATCATATTCATGATGGATATTTGTTTAGAGTTAACAAACTATGCATTCCAGAATCGTCGTTGTGTTTGTTTTTAGTGCAGGAATCACATGCTGGTGGTTTGATGGGTCACTTTGGGTGTGAGAAGACATTGCTCATGCTCGTTGATCACTTTTATTGGCCCAAGATGAGGCGTGATGTCTACAGATTTGTGAGCCGTTGAATTACATGTCACAAGTCGAAATCCAAGTTGCAGCCTCATGGTTTGTATACACCTCTCTCTGCACCTACGACACCATGGGAAGACATTAGTATGGATGTTGTGCTAGGTCTACCTAAAACACAGAGATGTCATGATTCTATATTTGTGGTAGTGGATAGGTTCTCTAAGATGGCTCATTTTATTGCCTGCCACAAAAGCGACGACGCGTCGCATGTTGCTAACCTGTTTTTCAGGGACATCGTGAGATTACATGGAGTACCTAAGACAATTGTTTCTGACCGTGATGTGAAGTTCATGAGCTACTTTTGGAAGACCTTATGGGGGAAGCTGGGAACGAAGCTGCTATTCAGTACTACATGTCATCCCCAAATAGATGGTCAAATGGAGGTGGTGAATCGAACATTGTCACAGCTACTAAGGACCATGGTTAAAAAGAATCTGCGAGAGTGGGAAGAGCGTTTGCCACATGTTGAGTTTGTATACAACAGGGCTGTGCATTTAACTACTCAGCTTTGTTCTTTTGAGGTGGTGTATGGCTTCAAGCCATTGACGCCACTTGATTTGTTGCCTCTGCCATTACATGAGAGAGTTGATATGGAGGCATCAAAATGTGCTGATTATGTGAAGAAGATTCATGAGAAGACTCGAGAGGCAATTGAGAAGAAAGGAAAGAACATTGCTACTGCAAGGAATCAAGCAAGGAAGGAATTTTTGTTCAAGCCTGGTGACTTGGTATGGGTACATCTACGCAAGGATAGGTTTCCACCACTTCGGAAGTCAAAACTGAAACCACGTGGTTGTAGCATCCCAATTGTCTAACAATTGCAATGCTACTAGCCTAGTCTATATAATGGCTACTTCATATATATAATTGTTGCATCATCATTATATCATGCTCATGTCATCATGCCACCTTGCATTTGAGCATCATATAAAACCCTTTTTGTGTTGGTTCTTATCTCTTATGCATTATTAATTGTATTTGCCTCTTGATATATTGTATTTGGTTATTGATATATTGTTTAATGCCCAAGTTGAGTTGGGGGCATATCTTTTATTAACTCCACCACCTTTCTTGTCATCACCCCATCATTCCACCATTCTACCATATATGAGCATTGCAACTTATTTGGTTTTACCTCTAGCTCATGTGGGTTGGGATGGATCCAATTCTATCTCCACATGCTCTCATATATGCACCATTTTGTTTTCATATTATTGGTTTATAAGAGCCACATGGCCACCTTTGCATGCCTTGTGAGTGGAACCCTTTTCTAGCTTCCATATGTGTTGTTTTGGGGTTATTATCATGTTGGGATATTTTTGGGCTTACTAAATACCTAGTGGCACATACACACTAGCATGTCCCATTTTTATTCAAATATGGTCATCTCCATCTACTCCACATGGGGCATCCTTTCACTTCTTTTTGCTTGGCTTATTCCATATTTTTGGAATGCATAGGTATAAATGCTATGGATATTTATTTTGTTTTCACAAGATGAAACCTAGCATTAATGTTTATGCATGGGCCATGCAATCATAACCCTTGGCCTTCTTCTCTTTGTTTTGTTTTATCTTGGTTTGAGCCTTGCTTTTAAATTCAAACTAGATGTTTCTTTGTTTTTGAATCTCTTAAACCATAATATAAACCTACCCTTTGGTTTGGCTAAACCAAACCATCCCTAAACCTAAAACCCCCTCTCTCTTTTCTATCTCTAAACCCTCACCACCTTTTATCTCATCCCCTCTTTTGACTAAATCTTGTTTGATCTTGGCTTGTTCTTGCTTGATTTTGTCAAAAGAAAACACTCCACCTCACCCCTCTCTCCAAACCCAAGCCATCCCCCTCTCCTCTCTCTAACCTAGCTAACCCAAAACCCTAAACCTAACACCTCATCTAATCTAACCCTAGTTACACCCATCTCCCTCTCACCTCACCTCTCATCTCACTAACCCGAGGTATCCCCTCTCCCTAACCACTCCATGCCGAGGCTGGCCCTGCCAGCCCTAACCTACCCCAGCTACCTACCCCCATCCCTAGCAAAAACCCTAACCCGAGCCTCCCCCTAACCAACCCTAGCTCCAACCCGAGCTTCCCCTATCTCTCTCCCCTCTTCTTCCTGCCATGAGGGCCCCCCAACCCGAGCCTCCCCACCTCGTCCTAGCCCCACCTGCCAGCTGCCCTACCTACCCTGTTCCTTCCCCGACCCGAGCACGTGAAGAAGAGGAGGAGAAAAGTGGCCGAAGCCACCTTTTCTCTATCCCACTCCCCCACGGCATCCTCCCCTCTCCCTCTACTATCTACCACCACCTCCCGTCTCCTCGACCTCTCCTAGATCTCCCCAGGCCGCCCTCTTCCTCTCCGTCTACCCCTACCACCATCTACCCCATCGCCGGTCACCGTCGGCCTCCACCACATCCCGTCGAACCAGGAGGCGTAGGCGAGCAGGAGATTGTCGGCCAGACGGGAGGTCCTGCACAGCTCGGTGCACGATGTCGAGGAGGAGGAGTCCAGACCACGCCAGACACCGACGTCCGGCTGCCAAACCCTAGAACTCCCGTCATCAGATCGCCGATCGCCAGCTCCTCCGCCCAACCATCACCGCCAACAGCCCACCGTGAGCCTCCCTCTCTCGACATGTTCCGCCTCGCCCTAGCCTAGCCTCGCGGTCTTTTCTTCGAACGTCTCTGCGGCACACGGTGGCGTCAAGGCTCAGACGCTCGCGCCAGTAGCACCTCACCTAGCTGCGTTGCCTCTCCTATCAACTCCCCTAGCCTACTAGCGGCTCCGCTCCTCAACGCCTCGCGTCATGGTTCGATCTCAGACGCCGCTCCCTGGCGAGCACCGATCGGTCGCCGCAGAGAAGATCCACAGTACGTGGCCCCTTCTTGCAGGAAACCCCCTCTTTTGCTTTTCGCTCAACCCGCGGTACCTCGTGGCCCACCAGTCAGCCTTCCTGTCCTTTTTACAAAGAGCCCCAGAGAACCTCAGCCTTGACCCGGCCTCAAGACGCTTCTCCCCACGCCTGCCTCTGCAGATTCAACCACTGGCACCTGGGCCCAAGCCAGCTGGCCCCACTTGTCATTCGCAGAGGCTAGGAAAGACCGCGGTGAGGAAACCCTTTTCTGTGCGCGTGTTTGGCCCAGTCAGCCTGGCCCCACCCGTCTGTGACTGTGGCTAGGACTAGGCTGAGTAAGAAAAGTTTCTCTGTTAGTCTGTTTTAATTAAACCATTTTCAAATTAATTTAAATTCAAATTCAAATCTGATTTTAATTAACTTTTAAAATATAATTCCAAATTAAACATGTAATATATGTTTTGAGATCAGAAAAATGTGAGGAATTCAAATCTTCCATTCAAAATATATTTTTAACACTTTAATTTTCGAGTTGATTAAAATTACAATAAAATGCCCTTTTGCCTTAATTAATTAATAACTTTTGTTTTATAACTCCAAATTTGACAAATAATATGTCTAAAATGATCAGATCGACGAGACCTTTCTGTTTATGCGTTCCTTGTTTTGAATTGCAGCATGCATCATATAAATATAAAGTATACAGCAACTTAATTGAGGTTAAAATGTGATTAAAACTCCATAAAATGCTTATTTCTTGTATTCCACACCTCACCCATGCCATGCTACCTTATTGCCATGCAATTGGTGCATCATTCATCATGGAATGATTGTTTGCTTGTCGCATTTTATTCATATGCTTGTGCACTTTATTTATGTTGGCCCTTGTTTGTTTGGTTCTTCTTCGAATAGACGCTGAGTAGGGGATATATCAAGAAACCCAGGAGCACTACCCAGATCCTTATCTCGCTTCAACTGAGCTGCCAGGCAAGCACTACCACATGCTTGCATACATATAGTACCTACTGCCTCTATCTTATTCCTGCATCATTGAGTCGCGATTGCATTAACCTGAATCCCAAGTACCGCATGGCCTTTACTTTTAAACCCCACCGAAGCTTGTTCCTCCATCCCATGAGCCATTACTACAGGAGTTGTTTGAGCCATGCGAGTCGTAGAACAGCATGTGTAGGGTATGTGAGTGTCTGATGGATAACGAGGTACCTAAACAACTTAACCTGAGTAGTAATGGGATAACTAATGAAAGTGGCACCGGTGAGCAATATCTGCTATTTGGTTTTTCATGCTCACTTGTGTCCCGTAGGACCATGAGTACTTGATTCCCGTTCCTTGAATATTCGCGCTATCCACATCCGGGAGGCCTATGGACCCCCCTGAGCCAGAGCTTGATTCATTTTTATTTCTTGGGGCCACAATTAGTTTGGGGCTTTATTACTATCCTGTACTTATGCCATGCTTTACTGCTTTATTTAAGATTGTGCGTGGAGCACCTGTACTGTTTAGGTTCGTGACACGTTTTCGCTGTATCGACAAGCCCAGTCACACTTTCGGGTTCCCAGTCGTTTACAGCCGTCCACACAAACCTTGAGTCCGTCTCGAAGCCGGCCAACTTCGTCGCGGGTAGCTTAATGGGGTGGCCCCCTGAAATATTTCTGAATCCTGTGATCGCTTTGTCGTGACTGCCTTGTTGGGTTTTGATTTGGTTTTTCCGAGGTTGATCGAGTGTGTGTTGCTATTTGTGCACCCCTGCAGGGTAAAACTTTCTGAAAGCCGTGTCCGCGGTTATGGACGACTTGGAGCACAGTTTCTCGATCATAGACAAGTATAACTAAAGTACCGCTTTTAATTTGACTAAGTACCTGACTAGTAAACAGTGCAACACTCATGGAATGGATAATAATAAAACTGCCAACGAATGGGGGTTGTTCTTCCGCTTCCTCGTTGGTAAGCGAGGAGGAGGATGGATCTGTTAATATTACTGTTATAACTGTTGTTATTAATTAACGGACATCCGTCTATCTTTGGTTAGGCGGATGGTTAGCGAATATCTATAGAATTGTTAGGGTTTATCTTTTGTTGCAATTGCGTCACCCCAGGTTGTGTCCCCTTTAGAGGCATAAAGACTTGCTGAAAATTCTAGGGTCTCACACGATAAATTGTTTGATTCAGATGAACAGGTAAGCTCGCAAGATGGATACTGGGTGGAGGAGACGGACGATGTTGGCAACGATCATTCGGTGTAGAGATTCCGGGAACGGGGATCCGTGAGATCTGTGGGCGGGATGTGTTTATTTATGGGGCATATTATGCCGATTTGTTTCTTATCCGTACTCGGATCTTGTTTTTCGCTTCCGCCTGATACTCTGATGTTTGATGTATGAGGAGATATCCTAAACTATTATACCTATCTAGGATATTTGGATCTTGCCGTATGGCGTTGCAATATTTCTATTTCTTTTAGATGGAATGGCTCTGAGGACTGTTGTATGGTGGCTTGCATACATACTCATTTGTGTATGTAGTTGATCCCTTCGCCTGCCGACACGCCGCCTGCTCTTGTCCCGATGTTTGGAAATGGTTAGGACCGAAGGTCTACCTGTGAGTGGCATTTGGGCCCCACCGTACTATTTTAACCATTTCCGCTCATCCAGGCTTGTAACTAGGAGCGTAATTCACCGAGGTAGTTACAATTGGTATCAGAGCCATCCCGACCTTCAGGGTCTCAGCCAAATGGTCGTTGTCAGTCTAGCAAATATTTTAGTAGCTATGTATACTAGGGAAAAACAAAACGCGAGAGTAGGACTGCTTCCACTTTTCTTCTTACCCACCCACCCACCCTTTTCTGGTAAGGAAGTGTAACGTTTTCAATCCTCTTCTTAAAATTCAAACTAGGATTCACGGGTTCTAGGTTTCCGTAGTACCATAGGTTGAGTGTGTGTGTGTGAATTCCTTGTCTATCTGTTGCATCCAATTTGTTACCACAATCTGCCTTTGGTTATCAACTGTTGGTACATTCCATACTGACAGGCTTTTGAAAACCGGCGCGATCTATCTGACTCCTTGTTAACCGGTGCCATCTTTTTAAGGGTGTCCTTCCTTCTAGCAACTCTACATTCTGTGAAATCATCAGTTGCTAATCTCTACCTGATAAGTGATTTTGCGCATCTATTGGTATTTTAATGCCGAAAAATGCGGAAAATTTTTCTTTGATACATCTGTGTTTCCACACCCCTTTTCAGTCATGTGTGAAACATTATCTATCTTCCTTTTATCAGCATGTCCATGCTAACTCATTCTTTTGTCACCGGCGCTTAATCCTGGAGTTTCTTTTCATCTCCAATTCTATTGGGCTAATTACATAACATGTGTCGATCCGATGCTGGTGATTGTAATTTGGTTCTCGGAATAGCTATAGGACACTTATCATGAGTGGAATATGGAAAATGCTATCAACACTATCCTCCAAATGGTGACGGCTATCTCCTGTGATTTTGAGTACACCGTGATCATATCTATGCATATTCAAGCATCTTTGGCAATCCGGAGTTTCTCAAAGCACTACGCCGGTCTATCATCTGTCCGTCATGCTGCACATCTTTTTGAACTCCATATCTGCAAAATTCTCTTTGAGACGAGGGAATTGCATCTTTTCGTCTCTGATAGCTTTGCTTAAGGTATGAGCTATCATCGTTTCCTTATCCAAGATATCTTTATCTTTGTAACCGGTGATCCAATCGACTATGTGAACCAGGTGACATCTCTTTTTCTTCCGAAGGACAGATAATCTATTCTTCCAGTGCATCTTCTTCAACACGAACCCGTGCTCTTAATATTGATCTTTCTAAGAGCGTTGAGCTCAGGAAGTGTTCGAGCATTTGTTCGTTTCTCTCGCCTTTTGAACTTGGTATTCTGGGAATATCTTGTTAATCCATGGTGGTATATGTTGATAATATGCTTGCCTACTCCATATCAATGGAAGGACATGGAAGATCATCTGTGTCTCTTTCTCTCAAGCTTCATGAGCACTGCCTGTGTGCAAAGTCTCAAAGTGAGAGCTCTGACTTCTTGAAGTCACCTATCTCGACCACGTCCTTCTGCTAAATACATTGCTTCAATTCTGGAATCAGCAAGTTCATTGTTAATTCCATCTTCCATCTTCAATCAAACCCGGAGTGTTTCCTTGTTGGCAAGTTATCATCGTCGTTCCGCTAAAGATTTTCCTCAAGACCGCTAAATCTCTCTCAATCTTTTCAAGAAGAACATGGAGTTCTTTTCACCTCTATCTCGTTAAGTAATCTCTTGAAACCCTCTCGTTCTATCATCTATGCTCAATCCACCGGAGGCCATGAAGACCTTCCAGATCTTGTATTCCTTCTGTTCAAGTTGGCGCTATCTTTTCCTTTATCTGTGGAATCTTGCAGTTGTCTCCGTGATCTTCCTTCATATCTTTCCGGTGGCTTGGTACTTCCGACATGACGACAACATCATCATCTTTATCTATCTATGAATCCGGCGAATCGTTTGCATCTATCCTTGTTTTCTAACGAAGTTCCATGAGTTATTGTCAATACCTTCAGTCTGTTTCGGTAGTTGGGTTGCATGGTTTTCTTATTCATGTGCGGAGTAATGCTTTGAGTGCGGGATGGAGTAGCTACCATACCACTACTCTTATCATTCGCTCTTGTACATTGAATTGGTGAATTAATGTGATTTCACTCATTCCACGGAAGTAAGAAGTGGCCTTTATCCCTTGATACTTTTACTTCCGTCCTTGTTTTTCCGGAGTGCTCTCTCGAAGAAAGTAATCAATAATCTCTTGTGGGTGGTCTGTCCATTCTAGATGGAGCAAAATCTTCAATTATCTGGTGGAAACAAACGCAAACTCTTTTCTGTCCTCGTCATTCTACCGATTCTCGACATCCACAAACAAGATGAAAGGAATCTATCTCTCCTTGTTTCATCAATTCTTTTTCTGTGGTAAAGCCAATTATGGTTGATGCCATCAGCCGCAAATCTATTGCGTTAGCCTCAAGGCTAAAGAAAGAAATAAGTATCTCTACAATAAACTCCAGATCCTCCATATTCTTTGCTTCTCGGGATTCCACCATGATCTGGCTTCACATCCGTCTCTGGAAGTTATATCCGCGCACCTCAATTGCGTGATTTTTTGTGGTTCTTACCGGCGCAAGAAGAATCTAATCCGACGATGTCTAACTAAATCTTTCTGTTGATATCAAGGGACTCTATTGTTGGAAGGCAATATTGTTTCCGAACTTCATTTCCCAAATCTGAGAGAAGATACGATGCGATTGTCATAGTGGTTCCAAACCTCTCCAACCTAGCTCTTTCTTCCGGCGAGACAAAGATTCATCCTCTCTAGTATCGGTAAATCTTTAATCTTAATGGTGTGTCTTTCTTTATCCATGATACATCATCTTGTCCTTTCTTTCACAAGTGGTTCTATTCTTTTATCATGTTTCTTGAAAAACCGGAGCTATGTTCATCCTATCCTTCTTGTCTCGCGACAATCCTTCAACTCTTCTATCCGTTGTTCTTGAAGCAAAACGCAAGACTCGCAACAAGTCTAGCAAGTTTTGCAAGGTGTAGTGGTCGCACCATTCCTTGGTTCATCAACTTGGGAACGTGAGGGTCACCTTCGTTCAAACACCCGCCTCTCCTTGTGTTGTTTCCTTTTTCCTAGGAATCTCGGGGCGAGATTCTTTTTTAGTGGGGGAGAGTTGTAGCATCCCAATTGTCTAACAATTGCAATGCTACTAGCCTAGTCTATATAATGGCTACTTCATATATATAATTGTTGCATCATCATTATATCATGCTCATGTCATCATGCCACCTTGCATTTGAGCATCATATAAAACCCTTTTTGTGTTGGTTCTTATCTCTTATGCATTATTAATTGTATTTGCCTCTTGATATATTGTATTTGGTTATTGATATATTGTTTAATGCCCAAGTTGAGTTGGGGGCATATCTTTTATTAACTCCACCACCTTTCTTGTCATCACCCCATCATTCCACCATTCTACCATATATGAGCATTGCAACTTATTTGGTTTTACCTCTAGCTCATGTGGGTTGGGATGGATCCAATTCTATCTCCACATGCTCTCATATATGCACCATTTTGTTTTCACATTATTGGTTTATAAGAGCCACATGGCCACCTTTGCATGCCTTGTGAGTGGAACCCTTTTCTAGCTTCCATATGTGTTGTTTTGGGGTTATTATCATGTTGGGATATTTTTGGGCTTACTAAATACCTAGTGGCACATACACACTAGCATGTCCCATTTTTATTCAAATATGGTCATCTCCATCTACTCCACATGGGGCATCCTTTCACTTCTTTTTGCTTGGCTTATTCCATATTTTTGGAATGCATAGGTATAAATGCTATGGATATTTATTTTGTTTTCACAAGATGAAACCTAGCATTAATGTTTATGCATGGGCCATGCAATCATAACCCTTGGCCTTCTTCTCTTTGTTTTGTTTTATCTTGGTTTGAGCCTTGCTTTTAAATTCAAACTAGATGTTTCTTTGTTTTTGAATCTCTTAAACCATAATATAAACCTACCCTTTGGTTTGGCTAAACCAAACCATCCCTAAACCTAAAACCCCCTCTCTCTTTTCTATCTCTAAACCCTCACCATCTTTTATCTCATCCCCTCTTTTGACTAAATCTTGTTTGATCTTGGCTTGTTCTTGCTTGATTTTGTCAAAAGAAAACACTCCACCTCACCCCTCTCTCCAAACCCAAGCCATCCCCCTCTCCTCTCTCTAACCTAGCTAACCCAAAACCCTAAACCTAACACCTCATCTAATCTAACCCTAGTTACACCCATCTCCCTATCACCTCACCTCTCCTCTCACCAACCCGAGGTATCCCCTCTCCCTAACCACTCCATGCCGAGGCTGGCCCTGCTAGCCCTAACCTACCCCAGCTACCTACCCCCATCCCTAGCAAAAACCCTAACCCGAGCCTCCCCCTAACCAACCCTAGCTCCAACCCGAGCTTCCCCCTCTATCTCTCTCCCCCTCTCTTCTCTTCCTGCCATGAGGGCCCCCCAACCCGAGCCTCCCCACCTCGTCCTAGCCCCACCTGCCAGCTGCCCTACCTACCCTGCTCCTGCCCCGACCCGAGCACGTGAAGAAGAGGAGGAGAAAAGTGGCCGAAGCCACCTTTTCTCTACCCCACTCCCCCACCGCCTCCTCCCTCTCCCCTGCTATCTACCACCACCTCCCGTCTCCTCGACCTCTCCCGGATCTCCCAGGCCGCCTCTTCCTCTCCTCTCACCCTACCACCATCTACCCATCGCCGGTCACCGTCGGCCTCCACCACATCCCGTCGAACCAGGAGGCGTGGCGGCAGAGATTGTCGGCCAGACGGGAGGTCTCTGCAACAGCCTCGGTGCACGACGTCGAGGAGGAGGAGGTCCCGCCGCCGACACCGACGTGTCGCGCCAAACCCTAGAACTCCGTCCGTCACGCATCGTCGCCGATCGCCAGCCTCCTGCCCAACCATCACCGCCAACAGCCCACCGGTGAGCCTCCTCTCTCCTCGACATGTTCCGCCTCGCCGTACCCCCTAGCCTCGGTCTTTTTCGTCGAGCGGTCTCTGCCGAGGCTGCAAGGCGTCTGACGCTCGCCAGTAGCACCTCACCTAGCCGTGTTGCCCTCTCCTATCAACTCCCCTAGCCTACCGCAGCGGCTCCGCTCCCCTGCAGCGCGCCGCGTCATGGGTTCGATCTCCGACGCGCTCCTGGCGAGCACCGATCGTCGCCAGAGAAGATCCATGATCGTGGCCCCTTCTTGCGTGAAACCCCTCTTTGCTTTTCGCTCAACCATGCGGCTCGTGGCCCACCAGTCAGCCTCCCCTGTCCTTTTACAAAGAGCCCCCCAGAACCTCAGCCTTGACCGCGCTCCCTGACGCTCCCCTGTCGACCTCTGCAGATTCAACCATCGGCACAGGCCCAAGCACCGGCCCCACTTGTCATTCGCAGAGGCTAGGAAAGACCGGTGAGAAACCCTTTTCAGTAGCGTGTTTGGCCGATCAGCCTGGCCCCACCGTCTGCAGACTGTGGCTAGGGACTGCTGAGTAAGAAAAGTTTCTCTGTTAGTCTGTTTTAATTAAACCATTTTCAAATTAATTTAAATTCAAATTCAAATCTGATTTTAATTAACTTTTAAAATATGATTCCAAATTAAACATGTAATATATGTTTTGAGATCAGAAAAATGTGAGGAATTCAAATCTTCCATTCAAAATATATTTTTAACACTTTAATTTTCGAGTTGATTAAAATTACAATAAAATGCCCTTTTGCCTTAATTAATTAATAACTTTTGTTTTATAACTCCAAATTTGACAAATAATATGTCTAAAATGATCAGCTCGACGAGACCTTTCTATTTATGCATTCCTTGTTTTGAATTGCAGCATGCATCATATAAATATAAAGTATACAGCAACTTAATTGAGGTTAAAATGTGATTAAAACTCCATAAAATGCTTATTTCTTGTATTCCACACCTCACCCATGCCATGCTACCTTATTGCCATGCAATTGGTGCATCATTCATCATGGCATGATTGTTTGCTTGTCGCATTTTATTCATATGCTTGTGCACTTTATTTATGTTGGCCCTTGTTTGTTTGGTTCTTCTTCGAATAGGCGAAAGCGGGGATATATCAAGAAACCCAGGAGCACTACCCAGATCCTTCTCTCGCTTCAACTGAGCTGCCAGGCAAGCACTACCACATGCTTGCATACATATAGTACCTACTGTCTCTATCTTATTCCTGCATCATTGAGTCGCGATTGCATTAACCTGAATCCCAAGTACCGCATGGCCTTTACTTTTAAACCCCACCGAAGCTTGTTCCTCCATCCCATGTGCCATTACTACAGGAGTTGTTTGAGCCATGCGAGTCGTAGAACAGCATGTGTAGGGTATGTGAGTGTCTGATGGATAACGAGGTACCTAAACAACTTAACCTGAGTAGTAATGGGATAACTAATGAAAGTGGCACGGTGAGCAACATCGCTATTTGGTTTTCATGCTCACTTGTGTCCCGTGGGACCATGAGTACTTGATTCCGTTCCTTGAATATTCGCTATCCACATCCGGAGGCCTATGGACCCCACAGGCGAGCTTGATTCATTTTTATTTCTTGGGGCCACAATTAGTTTGGGGCTTTATTACTATCCTGTACTTATGCCATGCTTTCTTGCTTTATTTAAGATTGTGCGGAGCACTGTCTTTGTTAGGTTCGTGACACGTTTTCGCTGTGTATCGACAAGCCTAGTCACACTTTCGGGTTCCCGATCGTTCTGACCGTCCACACAAATCTTGAGTCCGTCTCGAGCCCAACCGTCGCTGGTAGCTTAATGGGGTGGCCCCTGAAATATTTCTGAATCCTGTGATCGCTTTGTCGTATGCCTCGTTGGGTTTTGATTTGGTTTTCCGAGGTTGATCGAGTGTGTGTTGCTATTTGTGCACCCTGCAGGGTAAAACTTTCTGAAAGCCGTGTCATGGTTATGGACGACTTGGAGCATTTCTCGATCATAGACAAGTATAACTAAAGTACCGCTTTTAATTTGACTAAGTACGACTAGTAAAGTGCAACACTCATGGAATGGATAATAATAATACTGCCAGCGGATGGGGGTTGTTCTTCCGCTTCCTCGTTGGTAGCGAGGAGGAGGATGGATCTAATATTACTTTGTTATAACTGTTGTTATTAATTAACGGACATCCGTCTATCTTTGGTTAGGCGGATGGTTAGCGAATATCTATAGAATTGTTAGGGTTTATCTTTTGTTGCAATTGCGTCACCCCAGGTTGTGTCCCCTTTAGAGGCATAAAGACTTGCTGAGTACCCCTAGGGTCTCACACGATAAATTGTTTGATTCAGATGAGCAGTAAGCTCGCAAGATGGATCTTTGGGTGGAGGAGACGGACGATGTTGGCAAGCGATCATTCGGTGTAGAGATTCCGGAGCGGGATCCGTGAGATCGTATGGATGTGTTTATTTATGGGGCATCTTATGCCGATTTGTTTCTTATCCGTATCGGATCTTGTTTTCGCTTCACGATACTCTGATGTTTGATGTATGAGGAGATATCCTAAACTATTATACCTATCTAGGATATTTGGATCTTGCCGTATGGCGTTGCAATATTTCTATTTCTTTTAGATGGAATGGCTCTGAGGACTGTTGTATGGTGGCTTGCATACATACTCATTTGTGTATGTAGTTGATCCCTTCGCTGCCGATTCGCGCCCATTCTTGTCCCGATGTTTGGAAATGGTTAGGACGGCCGAAAGGTCTACTGTGAGTGGCATTTGGGCACCGTACTATTTTAACCATTTCCGCTCATCCAGGCTTGTAACTAGGGCGTAATTCACCGAGGTAGTTACAATTGGTATCGAGCCATCCCGACCTTGTGGTCTCAGCCAAATGGTCGTTGTCGATCTAGCAAATATTTTAGTAGCTATGTATACTAGGGAAAAACAAAAGCGAGTAGGACTGCTTCACTTTTCTTCTTACCCACCCACCCACCCTTTTCTGGTAAGGAAGTGTAACGTTTTCAATCCTCTTCTTAAAATTCAAACTAGGATTCACGTGTTCTGGGTTTCCGTAGTACCATAGGTTGAGTGTGTGTGTGTGTGTGAATTCCTTGTCTATCTGTTGCATCCAATTTGTTATCACAATCTGCCTTTGGTTATCAACTGTTGGTACATTCCATACTGACAGGCTTTTGAAAACCGGCGCGATCTATCTGACTCCTTGTTAACCGGTGCCATCTTTTTAAGGGTGTCCTTCCTTCTAGCAACTCCACATTCTGTGAAATCATCAGTTGCTAATCTCTACCTGGTAAGTGATTTTGCGCATCTATTGGTATTTTAATGCCGAAAAATGCGGAAAATTTTTCTTTGATACATCTATGTTTCCACACCCCTTTTCAGTCATGTGTGAAACATTATCTATCTTCCTTTTATCAGCATGTCCATGCTAACTCATTCTTTTGTCACCGGCGCTTAATCCTGGAGTTTCTTTTCATCTCCAATTCTCTTGGGCTAATTACATAACATGTGTCGATCCGATGCTGGTGATTGTAATTTGGTTCTCGGCATAGCTATAGGACACTTATCATGAGTGGAATATGGAAAATGCTATCAACACTATCCTCCAAATGGTGACGGCTATCTCCTGTGATTTTGAGTACACCGTGATCATATCTATGCATATTCAAGCATCTTTGGCAATCCGGAGTTTCTCAAAGCACTACGGTTTATCATCATCCGTCATCTTTGCACATCTTTTTGAACTCCATATCTACAAAATTCTCTTTGAGACGAGGGAATTGCATCTTTTCGTCTCTGATAGCTTTGCTTAAGGTATGAGCTATCATCGTTTCCTTATCCAAGATCTCTTTATCTTTGTAACTGGTGATCCAATCGACTATGTGAACCAGGTGACATCTCTTTTTCTTCCGAAGGACAGATAATCTATTCTTCCAGTGCATCTTCTTCAACACGAACCCATGCTCTTAATATTGATCTTTCTAAGAGCGTTGAGCTCAGGAAGTGTTCGAGCATTTGTTCGTTTCTCTCGCCTTTTGAACTTGGTATTCTGGGAATATCTTGTTAATCCATGGTGGTATATGTTGATAATATGCTTGCCTACTCCATATCAATGGAAGGACATGGAAGATCATCTGTGTCTCTTTCTCTCAAGCTTCATGAGCACCTTTGCTGTGCAAAGTCTCAAAGTGAGAGCTCTGACTTCTTGAAGTCACCTATCTCGACCACGTCCTTCTGCTAAATACATTGCTTCAATTCTGGAATCAGCAAGTTCATTGTTAATTCCATCTTCCATCTTCAATCAAACCCGGAGTTTTTCCTTGTTGGCAAGTTATCATCGTCGTTCCGCTAAAGATTTTCCTCAAGACCGCTAAATCTCTCTCAATCTTTTCAAGAAGAACATGGAGTTCTTTTCACCTCTATCTCGTTAAGTAATCTCTTGAAACCCTCTCGTTCTATCATCTATGCTCAATCCACCGGAGGCCATGAAGACCTTCCAGATCTTGTATTCCTTCTGTTCAAGTTGGCACTATCTTTTCCTTTATCTGTGGAATCTTGCAGTTGTCTCCATGATCTTCCTTCATATCTTTCCGGTGGCTTGGTACTTCCGACATGACGACAACATCATCATCTTTATCTATCTATGAATCCGGCGAATCGTTTGCATCTATCCTTGTTTTCTAACGAAGTTCCATGAGTTATTGTCAATACCTTCAGTCTGTTTCGGTAGTTGGGTTGCATGGTTTTCTTATTCATGTGCGGAGTAATGCTTTGAGTGCGGGATGGAGTAGCTACCATACCACTACTCTTATCATTCGCTCTTGTACATTGAATTGGTGAATTAATGTGATTTCACTCATTCCACGGAAGTAAGAAGTGGCCTTTATCCCTTGATACTTTTACTTCCGTCCTTGTTTTTCCGGAGTGCTCTCTCGAAGAAAGTAATCAATAATCTCTTGTGGGTGGTCTGTCCATTCTAGATGGAGCAAAATCTTCAATTATCTGGTGGAAACAAACGCAAACTCTTTTCTGTCCTCGTCATTCTACCGATGCTCGACATCCACAAACAAGATGAAAGGAATCTATCTCTCCTTGTTTCATCAATTCTTTTTCTGTGGTAAAGGCAATTATGGTTGATGCCATCAGCCGCAAATCTATTGCGTTAGCCTCAAGGCTAAAGAAAGAAATAAGTATCTCTACAATAAACTCCAGATCCTCCATATTCTTTGCTTCTCGGGATTCCACCATGATCTGGCTTCACATCCGTCTCTGGAAGTTATATCCGCGCACCTCAATTGCGTGATTTTTTGTGGTTCTTACCGGCGCAAGAAGAATCTAATCCGACGATGTCTAACTAAATCTTTCTGTTGATATCAAGGGACTCTATTGTTGGAAGGCAATATTGTTTCCGAACTTCATTTCCCAAATCCGAGAGAAGATACGATGCGATTGTCATAGTGGTTCCAAACCTCTCCAACCTAGCTCTTTCTTCCGGCGAGACAAAGATTCATCCTCTCTAGTATCGGTAAATCTTTAATCTTAATGGTGTGTCTTTCTTTATCCATGATACATCATCTTGTCCTTTCTTTCACAAGTGGTTCTATTCTTTTATCATGTTTCTTGAAAAACCGGAGCTATGTTCATCCTATCCTTCTTGTCTCGCGACAATCCTTCAACTCTTCTATCCGTTGTTCTTGAAGCAAAACGCAAGACTCGCAACAAGTCTAGCAAGTTTTGCAAGGTGTAATCGCACCATTCCTTGGTTCATCAACTTGGGAACGTGAGGGTCACCTTCGTTCAAACACCCGCCTCTCCTTGTGTTGTTTCCTTTTTCCTAGGAATCTCGGGGCGAGATTCTTTTTTAGTGGGGGAGAGTTGTAGCATCCCAATTGTCTAACAATTGCAATGCTACTAGCCTAGTCTATATAATGGCTACTTCATATATATAATTGTTGCATCATCATTATATCATGCTCATGTCATCATGCCACCTTGCATTTGAGCATCATATAAAACCCTTTTTGTGTTGGTTCTTATCTCTTATGCATTATTAATTGTATTTGCCTCTTGATATATTGTATTTGGTTATTGATATATTGTTTAATGCCCAAGTTGAGTTGGGGGCATATCTTTTATTAACTCCACCACCTTTCTTGTCATCACCCCATCATTCCACCATTCTACCATATATGAGCATTGCAACTTATTTGGTTTTACCTCTAGCTCATGTGGGTTGGGATGGATCCAATTCTATCTCCACATGCTCTCATATATGCACCATTTTGTTTTCACATTATTGGTTTATAAGAGCCACATGGCCACCTTTGCATGCCTTGTGAGTGGAACCCTTTTCTAGCTTCCATATGTGTTGTTTTGGGGTTATTATCATGTTGGGATATTTTTGGGCTTACTAAATACCTAGTGGCACATACACACTAGCATGTCCCATTTTTATTCAAATATGGTCATCTCCATCTACTCCACATGGGGCATCCTTTCACTTCTTTTTGCTTGGCTTATTCCATATTTTTGGAATGCATAGGTATAAATGCTATGGATATTTATTTTGTTTTCACAAGATGAAACCTAGCATTAATGTTTATGCATGGGCCATGCAATCATAACCCTTGGCCTTCTTCTCTTTGTTTTGTTTTATCTTGGTTTGAGCCTTGCTTTTAAATTCAAACTAGATGTTTCTTTGTTTTTGAATCTCTTAAACCATAATATAAACCTACCCTTTGGTTTGGCTAAACCAAACCATCCCTAAACCTAAAACCCCCTCTCTCTTTTCTATCTCTAAACCCTCACCACCTTTTATCTCATCCCCTCTTTTGACTAAATCTTGTTTGATCTTGGCTTGTTCTTGCTTGATTTTGTCAAAAGAAAACACTCCACCTCACCCCTCTCTCCAAACCCAAGCCATCCCCCTCTCCTCTCTCTAACCTAGCTAACCCAAAACCCTAAACCTAACACCTCATCTAATCTAACCCTAGTTACACCCATCTCCCTCTCACCTCACCTCTCCTCTCACCAACCCGAGGTATCCCCTCTCCCTAACCACTCCATGCAGGCTGGCCCCAGCCCAAACCTACCCAGCTACCTACCCCATCCCTAGCAAAACCCTAACCCGAGCCTCCCCTAACCAACCCTAGCTCCAACAGGCTTCCCCCTCATCTCTCTCCCCTCTCTTCTCTTGCCATGAGGGCCCCCCAACCCAGGCCTCCCCCACCTGCCCTACCTACCACCGCTTCCTGCCCGAGCACGTGAAGAAGAGGAGGAGAAAAGTGGCCGAAGCCACCTTTTCTCTACCCCACTCCCCCACGGCATCCTCCCCTCTCCCTCTGCTATCTACCACCACCTCCCGTCTCCTCGACCTCTCCCAGATCTCCCCAGGCCGCCCTCTTCCTCTCCGTCTACCCCTACCACCATCTACCCCATCGCCGGTCACCACGTGGCCTCCACACATCCCGTCGAACCAGGAGGCCTAGGCGAAAGGAGATTGTCGGCCAGACGGGAGGTCCTCTGCTGACTCGGTGCACGACGTCGAGGAGGAGGAGGTCTGTACCCGCCGCACACCGACGCGTCCGCGGCCAAACCCTAGAACTCCGGCCGTCTGCATCGTCGCCGATCGCCAGCTCCTCTGCCCGAACCATCACCGCCAATTGCCCACCGGTGAGCCTCCCTCTCTCCCTGACATGTTCCGCCTCGCCGTACCTCCCTAGCCTCGCCGGTCTTTTCGTCGAACGGTCTCTGCGCGCCGGCGGTCTGGCGTCTGCAGCTCTCGCGCCGTAGCACCTCACCTAGCTGTTGCCCTCTCCTATCAACTCCCTAGCCTACCGGCGGCTCGCTCCCTGCCTCAGCGCCTCGCGTCATGGTTCGATCCCAGACACCGCTCCCTGGCGAGCACCGATCGGTCGCCGCAGAGAAGATCCACAGTACGTGGCCCCTTCTTGCAGGAAACCCCCTCTTTTGCTTTTCGCTCAACCCGCGGTACCTCGTGGCCCACCAGTCAGCCTCCCTGTCCTTTTTACAAAGAGCCCCCCCGTAGAACCTCAGCCTTGACCCGCGCTCCCGCACGCTCCCCCTGTCAGCCTCTGCAGATTCAACCACTGGCACCTGGGCCCAAGCCAGCTGGCCCCACTTGTCATTCGCAGAGGCTAGGAAAGACCGCGGTGAGGAAACCCTTTTCTGTGCGCGTGTTTGGCCCAGTCAGCCTGGCCCCACCCGTCTGTGACTGTGGCTAGGACTGGGCTGAGTAAGAAAAGTTTCTCTGTTAGTCTGTTTTAATTAAACCATTTTCAAATTAATTTAAATTCAAATTCAAATCTGATTTTAATTAACTTTTAAAATATAATTCCAAATTAAACATGTAATATATGTTTTGAGATCAGAAAAATGTGAGGAATTCAAATCTTCCATTCAAAATATATTTTTAACACTTTAATTTTCGAGTTGATTAAAATTACAATAAAATGCCCTTTTGCCTTAATTAATTAACAACTTTTGTTTTATAACTCCAAATTTGACAAATAATATGTCTAAAATGATCAGCTCGACGAGACCTTTCTGTTTATGCATTCCTTGTTTTGAATTGCAGCATGCATCATATAAATATAAAGTATACAGCAACTTAATTGAGGTTAAAATGTGATTAAAACTCCATAAAATGCTTATTTCTTGTATTCCACACCTCACCCATGCCATGCTACCTTATTGCCATGCAATTGGTGCATCATTCATCATGGCATGATTGTTTGCTTGTCGCATTTTATTCATATGCTTGTGCACTTTATTTATGTTGGCCCTTGTTTGTTTGGTTCTTCTTCGAATAGGCAATGGCCGGGGATATATCAAGAAACCCAGGAGCACTACCCAGATCCTTCTCTCGCTTCAACTGAGCTGCCAGGCAAGCACTACCACATGCTTGCATACATATAGTACCTACTGCCTCTATCTTATTCCTGCATCATTGAGTCGCGATTGCATTAACCTGAATCCCAAGTACCGCATGGCTTTTAAACCCCACCGAAGCTTGTTCCTCCATCCCATGAGCCATTACTACAGGACTTGTTTGAGCCATGCGAGTCGTAGAACAGCATGTGTAGGGTATGTGAGTGTCTGACGGATAACGAGGTACCTAAACAACTTAACCTGAGTAGTAATGGGATAACTAATGAAAGTGGCACCGGTGAGCAATATCTGCTATTTGGTTTTTCATGCTCACTTGTGTCCGTAGGACCCCGAGTACTTGATTCCTGTTCCTTGAATATTCGCTATCCACATCCGGAGGCCTATGGACCCCCACAGGCGAATCTTGATTCATTCTTATTTCTTGGAGCCACAATTAGTTTGGGGCTTTATTACTATCTGTACTTATGCCATGCTTTCTTTGCTTTATTTAAGATTGTGCGTGGAGCACCATCTTTATTTAGGTTAATGACACGTTTTGTGTCGACAAGCCCAGTCACACTTTCGGGTACCCATTCATTTACAGCCGTCAACACAAAACTTGAGTCCGTCTCGAAGCCGGCCAACTTCGTCTAGGGTAGCTTAATTGGGTGGCCCCCTGAAATATTTCTGAATCTGTGATCGCTTTGTCTGGCCTCGTTGGGTTTTGATTTGGTTTTCGAGGTTGATCGAGTGTGTGTTGCTATTTGTGCACCCTGATAAAACTTTCTGAAAGCCGTGTCCGCGGTTATGGACGACTTGGAGCACAGTTTCTCGATCATAGACAAGTATAACTAAAGTACCGCTTTTAATTTGACTAAGTACCTGACTAGTAAACAGTGCAACACTCATGGAATGGATAATAATAAAACTGCCAACGGATGGGGGGTTGTTCTTCCGCTTCCTCGTTGGTAAGCGAGGAGGAGGATGGATCTGTTAATATTACTGTTATAACTGTTGTTATTAATTAACGGACATCCGTCTATCTTTGGTTAGGCGGATGGTTAGCGAATATCTATAGAATTGTTAGGGTTTATCTTTTGCTGCAATTGCATCACCCCAGGCTGTGTCCCCTTTAGAGGCATAAAGACTTGCTGAGTACCCCTAGGGTCTCACACGATAAAGTGTTTGATTCAGATGAGCAGTAAGCTTCATAAGATGAATCTTTGGGTGGAGGAGACGGACGATGTTGGCAACGATCATTCGGTGTAGAGATTCCGGGAACGGGGATCCGTGAGATCTGTGGGCGGGATGTGTTTATTTATGGGGCATCTTATGCCGATTTGTTTCTTATCCGTACTTGGATCTTGTTTTTCGCTTCCGCCTGATACTCTGATGTTTGATGTATGAGGAGATATCCTAAACTATTATACCTATCTAGGATATTTGGATCTTGCCGTATGGCGTTGCAATATTTCTATTTCTTTTAGATGGAATGGCTCTGAGGACTGTTGTATGGTGGCTTGCATACATACTCATTTGTGTATGTAGTTGATCCCTTCGCCTGCCGATTATGCCGCCCGTTCTTGTCCCGATGTTTGGAAATGGTTAGGACGGCCGAAAGGTCTACCTGTGAGTGGCATTTGGGCCCCACCATACTATTTTAACCATTTCCGCTCATCCAGGCTTGTAACTAGGAGCGTAATTCACCGAGGTAGTTAAAGTGGTGCTGGTCCTTACAAGGTGTTAGCCAAGATTATTGATAATGCCTACTCGATTGATATACCTATTGAGGAGTTTGGTGGAGTTAGCAACAGTTTCAACGTTGCTGATTTATCACCATATGATGGAGAAGACCTTGGAGCATCGAGGTCGACGCCTTTTGAAGGGGGGGGGAGATGATGAGGACATCCCTACAATTACACCTACCGAAGATGCTCCAACTGTTGCAAGGAAGGATCAGTCCAATGAGATTAGAATTGGACCCATTACAAGAGCTCGTGCTAAGCTACTTGAATAATAGGTGAATTCACTCCTAAATGAATCTGATGTTTTTGCTAATGAGAATTTTATACTATCTAAGTTTATGCATTTATGTATGCTCAGATTCACTAAGGAGACAAGCATGGTACGAGAAGCAGAAGGGATGCGTCAAGAGGAGGCCAGACGTGATAATCATCCATGAAGGCGCGAGGGAGGAGAGGGAGGCAGGCGCAATACAAGCAAGGGAGATCATCAAAGAGAAGGAATGTTCAATTCGGACAGACAGAAGTCCTGAAATTAAAACGGAAGTGGATTCCTCATACGAACTCCAAATCAAGCAAATAAGTACTTGTTGGATAGATAATTTCAAGATCTTTCCAATGAGTACTTCCACGTATAAAGACCCTAGATAATCCGGCCCCCACACCCCGGATAATCCGGCCCCGCTTTGGAGATTCTGCTAAGGACTTCGTGCGCGGCGTTCAGTATGGCCCCGGATAATCCGGCCCACCTAGACCGGATAATCCGGCCCTAAAAGTTTCCATCAGATTCGGACGGATCTGACTGTATCAGACACGTTTTTGTTTCGCGTTTTTCGGACGTTCCGGCGGCCATGCAAGTCTGGGAACGCCCTCTAGATTAGGTTAGACCACGTTAAAACTATTTTGGAGTTGTTTCTATCTAGAACCTCTGGAATTACTTTGTGATCGAATTATACTACTGCAATTGAGTGTGATCTGTTGTTCCATCGGGAATTAGTAGATTGCAAACTACCGTTCGTGGTTGACGGCTGTGTGCGCAAGAGCTGGTCTTATGAATATCCTATAGGTTTTGAGAGCTGTTCCATTGGCAGCAGGGTTCGAGCGAGAGAGTTCATAGCTACGGGATAGTTATCTATCATCCACCATCATCACCGTCATCCGCTTACTGAGAAGATCTGGCCACCAAATATCAAAAGTTATCCTGAAAATTATACAAAATTACCCATAGAGATAAACAAAAAGTTATTTATGGTATTGTACAATAATTACCCACTAGTAACACGAGAGTTATCCATGCTTCGGCATGTAAGTTATCCACCACTATAAAAATTTACCTAGGCGACTCAATTCAAAAGTACCGCGCCAAACATCAAGCATAATTTACTTAAATGAATTAAATCTAAGCTTTTTTTTGCATACAATATAATATATGTAGTCTTATGCCCCACTCACCCACCACCCTAAGTTGTAGCGAACAAACGAAACGCGCAACCAGTAGTACCACTCGTCGCCGCTATCGTGGCGTACGGGTGACGAAACATCGCAGGGTGCTAGGGTATTAAGCATTTATCGGCATCGATGGTGACAAAGCCTCGGTACCCTAGGGTACCGCGTCCCAATTAAACTAGCTCGTAGCTTATAATTGATTAACTAACTAAAATACAGGGGCAACCGAGGTTTCATGAGGCGTAAAAAATAGAAAATTTACATCACATGAGAATGCAAGAACGTCTCGACCCTACCCGTTTATATGGTGGACTTATATATTATATGGTGGATACTTACATACTATGATATGGATAACTCACGTGTTAGTGGCTGATAACTTTTTGATCCAATTTTTTCATCATCAAAACATGTCAACATGGAATCTAGTTTCGAAGATCTCGTCGTGACTAGCCCAACGATGAAAACGGATTCTAAATCAGACAAACGGTTTAATCTATAAAACATTTTGAATTTTCGATTTCATCATTAGCGGGCTTTGATTCTTGTCGTTTAGTGCATGCACACTTAGCCAGACCAGTGACACGCGCGCCCGCCGGTTTTAAAATTACTCAGACCAGTCGCTACGTAGATTTTCCGTAGTTTTATTTACATTCAAGTCACGTACATAATATATCAGGTTGCTCTCGCTATGCTTGAAACAATGAAAACCGTTATATAAGATGAAAGAAAATGAGCCGTTAAAAAGAAAGGAAAAGATGAACAAGCAGAGCCAGTGATCAGCCTCAGCTTCTTGAGTTAAGAATGTATAGACCTGAAACAAAGATGCAACAAATTTCTGATGTACCCCCTCCGTTTAGAAATAGAAAACGTTTTAGCTTTGTGAATCGAATGTATCTAGACATATTTTAGTATATAGATTCATATAGGTTCGGAGTGAACCTATGAACTAAAAAGATACATTCATTTTACAAAGTTAAAATATCTTATATTTCTGACCGAAGGGAGTACTATTTCTCCCTCTGTTCTAAAATATTACTCCCTTCGTTCAGAAATATAAGCCGTTGTAGCTTTGTGAATCGAATGTATCTAGACGTATTTTAGTGTATAGGTTCGGAGTGAACCTCTTCACTAAAAAGTGTCTAGATATATTTATTTCACAAAACTAAAATGTCTTATATTTCTAGATGGAGGGTGTATATGTTTTAATTTTTTTTCTAAAACCCATGTATCTAGGCGTCTTATAGGTTCGGAGCAAAATGAGTAAACTTGCACACTAAAAGATATCTAGATACATGTATTTTATAAAAGGTCTAAAATATCATATATTTTGCTTATATATTTTCAGAAAGTAGCACCTCATTTTATGGAACCCGCATGCCAGTAAGATGGAAGATATATTTTCCAAGAAACATAGCAAATCAACATTTGATATGAGGCTTCCATCCGTAGCCATTCTCCCCTTGAGAAGTCTAGAAAATATATGCTTACTACGTCGACACAAATTGAACAATTTGCATTTGTAAAGTCTCAAGAAATATGTGTAGTTACACTCTGCAAGCCAATGGCAATGATGTACTAGTGGAAGCACCTGATCTAGGCATGAGCACTAGCATAGTGGTCTTCTATCTAAAAGTATAATAGAGGCACCCCTGGCTGGCTCCTCATCGACTAGCCATTCTAGGCTGTCCGGTCGAGTGTTCAGAGTAAATCTTGTCCGACAAGTATGACCATTTTTCCCCGTCAACAATGTTTCTATATTTTATTGCGTGCACTTCTCGTCGCTACCCGTTCTTGCACGCATCTCAGCCACGTTCGGGTTGTTTTCCCCCGGAATATCACCTATCTAAAAGTATAATAGGGGCATCCCTAGTTGGCTCCTCATCTATTAGCCATTCTAGAACGTCCGATCGAGTGTTCAGAGTGAATCCCGTCTGTTTGTTTGTGGTATGACCGTTTTGCTCCCGTTAGCAGTGTTTCCATATTTTATTACGTGCACGTCTCGTCGCTATCTATTCCTGTACGCATCTCAGCCTCGGTTGGGTTGTTTTGCCACGGAATATTTCGGTCTCTGTCGTCGGATTGAGGATGGGTACGCCATGAGGGGATCCTCGAGGTGTGCGGAAGAGAGGGGTGTGAGTCGTACGGTGTTCCGGGACGGTGAGCATACAAGTTTACCCAGGTTTGAATCCGCCGACGGTGGACGGATCCTACTTCTGCTAGCAATCCAGTAATACGATAGAGCCAGAATATGGGTTACAAGGGTTTCGCCTGTGCGAGTTGAGATTGTAGTCTATTGTGGGGTGCCCTAATGGCTGGTACCTAGGATGGCTTATATAGATATCCGACCTAGGGTTTATAGGAGAGACCTATCTGGCTACGACTAAGAGTCGGTTACACAGTACATCTTGGACTACAAGCAACTATACATGCCTATGTCAGAAAGTCTTCTAGGCCTTCCTATAGCCGGACTAGACTCTGTCTCTTCTCTCTGACTGGGCCGCCCGTGAAGCAAAGCTCTAACCCGAAGTAGGCTACCCTGGTGAGCGAGGCACAGTGAGGATACCCGGAAAGTATTTCCCCAATAGCAGCCCCTGGAAGCCTCCAAGATCCATAGTCGAATTTCATCGTCTAGCTTTATCTTCGGCTTGCAGAATCTTGAAGGGTTCCTAAAACTCAAAAGAAAGGGTAGGACCCGAGTCTTAAATCGAGTAGCACCTATGAGTACTTCATTTAGATTTCCATCTTGAAATTCAAATTAAGCCAGAACTTGGTCTCTGACGTAACTTGACACTAGTCAAGGTCAAGTCACCTCACTGACAGACACTCCCGACAGCACGACCATCGGTGGCTCCGCCTTTCATGGAACCGAGGCATCTTTTTAATGCGTACACAGAGATCGAGGCAGCGTAGTCCTTGCGAGGAGGTTACCTGGCTCCTTCCACGACGCGTGGCACGATTACTATTCACTTTGCACAAATCTTGGCGCAGGTGAGGGATATAAGGGGTCAAGATCTCCTTTTTCTTCCTTAGCAGAGCCATTGCCTTCTCCTTCCTCCCAACGCCACCGCGCGCAAGTTCCTCTGCTTCCTCCTCCAAACACACAACACCGCCCATCTAAGGTCATCGCCGCCCACAAAATGGCTGAGGCTTCTTCTTCCGGCACGACGACGACCACCGCAACGACGGAGAAAGAAAACTTCCACGAGGTATGGATCACGTGTGTCCTTGATGACGAGAAGCTCCACATCATTGAGAAGGAAGGCCTCCTCCGTGTCGGTGACTGGCGGAGTGGCTTCAATCAAATCGTCTGCACCCCTCGTGTCGATGAGCGGGTGCACTTCGGCACTCACCTCGATAGAGGTTTGAGCTTTCCTCCCTCAGATTTCTTTTCTGAGGTCATACATCACTATGGAGTTCAACTCCACAACTTTCCCCTAGACACAATCTTAGAAATGAGCGCTTATGCATCTTTGTGTGAGGGTTATCTCGGAATTAGGCCGAGTCTTACTTTGTTCCGGTACTACTTTGGTACCCGGAGAAATTCTATCACTTCCGGTAATCCTTACATTACCGGAACTCTTAGCCTAACTGTTAGGAGAGACCGAGCCTATCCTAAGATTAAGGATAGTGAGTCCGTGAAAAAATGGTCGTCCACGTTCTTTTACCATAAGGACAGATTGGCTCCCGGCAAAGAAACTGCATTGCTGGCTTTCATCGATGGCGCTGCCACGCCCCAAGAGTCCTCGGATGTGGAAGATCCAGCTCTCACCGACAATCTACTTCTCGCCAAGAGGCGGATCGAGTACATGATGAAGCACAAGGGTCTAAATGGATCCGACTTGATTCACTGCTAGCTGGCACACCAAATTCAACCCCTCTAGCACCATGGTGACCGGCTGATGCACTCAGTCACCAAGAGCAAGACGGATTCCCTCAGGATCTGCTCGTGATCAATCCCGGACAAGGAATATGAGTCCCAGATTAAATGGATGATCAAAGAGCGGGTCGAGAGGAAGATTCTAGATCTCTCTCTGGACATGTATATGGCTGACGATCCCATGACACCAGTAAGTTTTCTAGCTGTTACTTTTGTATTCGAATTATGTGCTCATCCTTACTTGGCTGTAGTTTTCTCGCAACACTAAGATGATACTTATTTCAGCTTGCTGAGCTCCCCGAGTCGGAGCTTGCTCCTCTTGAGGGATATCTGATGACTGCAAGTGCACAGATCGTTTGTAGGTAGTTTCGAAATAAAGATATCGATCCCATAGGGAGCAGGAGACTGAAGTCTAATAACTCTTGAATTAAATACTACAATAAAAATGCTAAATAAAGTTCTAAGTGATAAGATAAAATGCGAGTATTGCGTAAAAAGGTGTTTTTGGGTTTTCGGTATAAGAGCAACAATAAGTAAAGTAAAACAACTAAACATAGAAAATAAGTATCACGTATGTAAGAGGGATTGGAACTGCAATAGGGAAAAGGCATTCTCAGGGAGTAGCGGATACACCACTAGCATTATAAAGAGCTAAGGTAAAGATTATTATCATGAACATTCTCAACTATGTATGTGTGGGAGGAACTCCGTACATGGACAAATAACCAGCAACCACTGCTCACATCATCCTCATAACCACAACAGTCAGCAATCACCATCAATCAAGTTACTGCACTATTAAGGGACTTAATCCCATAGGACGAATCCCATGGCATGGATAGTGTTCCGTGAGTTTTATCGGTTCCCAAGTTGATACGTAAGGGGTACCAACAACTTTATAGTCACTGTAAGTGCTAACACACCTCCATCTACCAATAAGTAGTTCCCTCCATCAAGTCCCCATAAGAGGCAAATACTGAGAGGTCGAATTCTCCCAACATAAAGATGAAGACAATCTAACGCATGGTCACAGTGATGAATATCATAATAAACTTTATCTTATTTCAATCTCATACTAGGGTTTCTCCATCTCCCTAAGAACTAAAGATCTACTCAGACATGGAGGCAATCAACATCATGGAAATAATAATGGAATCTATCATAGATGAATAGTACTTGTATAAATCCACAACGAGTATGGAAATTACAACAAGATCTAGACAAGATGTAGATGGGATGGATGGAGATGGTGGTGATGCAGCGGTTGATGATGAAGATCGATGCCTTAGCCTCCCAGATCTGCGTAGGGAGAAGATGGATCCCCGGTGGACGAGTTTCCCCTCCAGATGCCTTCTAGAGGTGAGGTTTAAGTGATTTATGTTTGTTCTATATGTCGTCTCCCCGATCCAGTTGCATGGGGTGAAACTATTTGAGGAGGCGGTGGCGGCGCCAACTATATGGCGGGAACTATACGGCCAGAAATTTTATTCTCGCTGTATAGTTGGTTGGTAAACCGTCTGTGTCCTTTGTTCGCTTCGGGTTTTCTTTTGGTATTATTGATATTTCTCAAATAAGCGATTTACGTTGTTTTTTAATCCTTTTCTCCTTAGTACAACCGCTTCAAGAATTGTGTCCATTATATCCATCATCTGTCCTGATCCTAGTGAAAACAGACATAAAACATGCACGCGAGCGCCATAAAATACCAAGATCCTACATCTACAATGCAAAATAATAATGTGAAGATGCAAATATGCACTCATCAACTTCCCCAAGCTTAGACTCTTGCTCGTCCCAAGCAAGTTAGCTTAATGGATGTGATCCTCATATTCATGAAGCCGAGTCGATAAAATAAATGAGGCAGTTGCAACATGTGTTTATCATATATGATACATAGTAATAAGTTCATGAATAGTACCTTACTCAAACCATCCGAATAATATTAGCAGGCTTCCACACCTTAGCATTTAATAGTTCACAAAAGATCACTCTCAATATGATGTTTAAGTATTTAGTTTAACCGAATGAGTTAGAGAGGTAGTCCCAAATGTTTTAGGATTTAACATATTCACTTGGGATTCAAAATCTCAAAAACATCTCTTTGTCGTACTACAATATAGTGGTGTATGACTATTTGCACTTTGCACATTCGCTCTTTTTCTTCTTCTTCTTTTTTTTATATATGCTCACACTTTTGTTTAAGTGCTGTGCAAGGAAGCTAGCCATACATTCCACTTCATGTAGGAATTCAAAGTTAAACAATCTATATTACCAAATTCCAATTGTATATGAAGCAATCTTTATAGCTTGAATATTCTACCTTGTCTTGTTCTCACTCTAATTTGATAGCGCTTTGTATTTTCCTTTGTTCAAGGTTTCTTTTTCAACTCTAACTGATTAGATAATTTTTCTTTCTTTGTAAATCAAACCATGTACCTACAACATATTGACCAAATTATCTTTGTATGTTCCATTAATACCAATGGTGTGGAAGACTCCTGTTGCTAGCATCAAGTACAAGTAAAATTATACTCAAGCCATTCATATATCCAATAGGACAAACACAAACTCAATATTGCTCCATATATGATAATAAACTCAGAATTTCATAAAAGGGACCGACTATTCCTGAAGGGAATTCTAATGATGTAAGCTTTATTTTGAACTAATGCAAAACTAAAATAGTAATGTAAAAACTTATAAGATAGATTACAAGGTATTAAAGTTCTCCCCGAGCTTGGAATCAAGCCAGGCGGGATCAAATAATCCCTTGCGATTAATTGATACCGTGATTATTGTAGATCACTGTGGTGCCATGGCATGTAACACCACGGTGCGTAGCTTCTTGTTGGTATCCTCTAGAGTGGTGATGCAGCTGTAGCACCTGCGCAGATCAAATTGCAAAGTGTCCACCTTATCCGCAAGTTTAGTCACCAATGGGAGAAGATCATCTTTCTTCTCTATCTCCTTGAGACGGTGGCAGACTTCAATGCGATGGAGTAGCTCTTGCTTCTGATATATCTCTAGTGCTTGCACGCGATCCTTGGTCCTGGGAGCAGCTTCCTCTTCCTCATCCATGATTGATGGATTGGGGAAGTGGAAACCGTTCCTCCACTCTTCTTGAGGCTTCTCCCTTAGACGAGCGCCAATAGTAGGCTTCAACAGTGGCGCCATCGCTCCATTGCTAGCACCTGCACCAAGATTAGGTAATTCCTTACGCTTGTGTGGCCTGGGGTTCGTGGTGATGAACTTGACTATCTCCATGCGTCCTTTTCCATGCGGCTTGCGACCTTCTCTCTCTTCTTGAGCCCTCTTCATTGCCGCCCGGTTGATCTCCAGTGGATCATAAACATCACGACAGATGTAGATGTCGCTCAATTCATCGGAATCATTCTTGTAGTAGCTGTAGGGGTTCCGCGCATGAAAACAATAAAATTTTACTCTACGCCCCTGAACCCCTGAAGCTGCCAGGACCTATCTATTAGTAATATAGTAACGAGAGGGGCTTTTCACGAACTTACCCTCGAAGACCGAAAAGTGTTGTCAACGCTCAGGAGAGCGTGGTTGATGTAGACGAGCCGAAGCCGACCTCAAGGTCGTGATGAAGTCCTTGCGCTCCTTCTGGCTCCAACGACTTGAGTGCCTCAAGTGTGACACCTCACGGGAGTTACACACGTCCGGTGCCTGGCGATGACTCCCACTTCCCTGATCCAGCAGCAGTTGTGGAAGTAGAGCTCCCGGATCCGAATCCTGCAGCGCGACGGCGCTCCGCAGTGAAGATGTCTCTCGCTCGCGCAGTCCAGACTTGGGACCACGATCACGAGAGAGAGGGGGAGAGAGAAAATATGAATTGGAGGTCCTCCCAAAAGTGGGGAGACCTTTATTGATTATTGGGTGTATGTTCTAGGCCAATATACCCCACTATATATAGGGGGAGGGGAGGTACTACCTCCCCTCAAGTCCCGGGGTGGGACTAAAGGAGAGGAAGGGGGAGGGGTGGCCGCCGGCCAGCCCCTAGTGGGCCCCGCGGGGGGGGGGGGGGGGAGGGGGGGCAAGGCCCAGCCGGCCTCCCCCTTGGTCCCTTCTCCCTCTCTCCTTTCCCTCATGGGCCCTTTCCCTTCGGAAATTGGCCCATTAAGCCTTTTTGACCTTTTAATTTATTTTCTCTTTATTAAATAATTATCAATAAATGATTAAATCAATATTTAACACTCATTCACACATTATCTAATCTTCGTGGCTATGGAACACCTTCCACCTCCACTCCGGACTTCCTCCGGACTTACCGAAACCCTTCCGGTTTTCTCCCTTCTTTTCTTCGGTGATTCTACCGATCCCATAAACACTCTCTAAGCATAATCAAGCCCTTAAGCGTGATACCCTACGGTTCGGGAACACTGCAGACATGGTCGGGACACTCCCGCACCAATGATCAATAGAGGGACCTGGATGGCCATGTGACCCCTGTGCATTCCACGAAGATCTTTCGTCATTTGAACTGGTGACAGTCGCATCTTATTCCCTTTGTCATTCGATACTTACATTGCCCGAGACCTGATCAATGACATCTTCATGTCGAGTTCAATCTCGTTACTGAACAATGCTATTTGACTCGTTCCGACAAGTGATATCCCCGTGGTCTAATCACACGCTGCGCAGCTATTGGATATAACTTCTCCGAGTGGGCCCTTGAGTATCTTCCCGTCACATGGACGGACAAATCCCGCTCTTGACATATATTGCCTCTACGGTTTCCTCCGAATACCTGAACACACGTTTATAACCACCGTTTTACCAGATGGCGTTTGATGCTATCTAAGCACTCTCAGGAGACAGTGATTGATATAGCCTCATGGTCTAAGGAATAGTCTACGAGGATCCTTTTCTTATCATCGTAACTTGAACTTCATGACATGATCAAATCACGATGTTTAGGTTGGGTATTGGTTCATCATCTCATTCTCAGAATGAGATGACCTCATTTCCAACTGGCATAAATGCCACATGATCAGGAAACATGATCATCTATTGACCAATGAACCAGTGACTAGAGTTTCACTGGGAACCTCTGGTTTGTTTATATATCACACGTGTATTGATGTTTCCACTCAACACAGTTATAGCATGATACAAAACTTAATCATAAACTATATGAAATATGATAATAGTCCTTACTACTATTTGTCTCTAGGGCATATTTCCAACAGTCTCCCACTTGCACTAGAGTACAAATACACTAGCTGCATTTGTTCTTAATTATTGGTACCATATAACCGGTACCTAGAACATGCTTGCTCATGGAAGAGGTTGAGTCTTGGTTCTGTACTTTACAGTCCCAGATCCTTTTCAACTCATTAATGTCACTATGATTGACATTAATATTCTATCATCACATGACAGCATTTGTGTGTATGCATCGTCGCTATGGCAGCAGAACGAGGCCTAATTCCAGGAGCCTATAGTGACGTTAGATCAACCTCGAGGGCTTTCTCATGGGCACTGTGCCCTGGTACACATCATTCTACGTTAAAAGCGAATTAGCCCCGCCATAACATTATACAACACTTTAGATGGTACCCTTATCTATTATTATAAATGTATTCATCGAAACACTAGTGCACTCGGTGCAACTTTCGATGTTTTTGGTTCACCTCGCTTCCTACTTGACTTTTATTGGTATCTAGAGGAGTTTCCAACATATTCCCTTATAACATAACTCTTTATGCTCTAAGATATGTTATCCTTTATGGATTTGGAAAACATGTCTACAGTTCTCTACTAGATACTGCGGACAAACTTAGCTCAACATTCTGTGATTCGAACTTGATCACTTTCAAACGTTCCTTATTTGGATTACATATTATGCTAAGTTACCATCATGGCTTCTAAGATATAACCTATGTCTCAACATAGTGGATGATGATCATCCTATTCTTTCTTTCAACCATTGATATTAAACTTAATGCTATTCCTAATTCGAGTTATTAAGGACTGGTTCCTCAACTAACTTCTATTCTGAAAATCCCTTTCAGAATCTCTTAAGGAATACTACATAATATCATAATACACTTATTATCAACTTCTACATCTTATAAATCATTATTTATAAGTATTTGCGCTTTCATCCTTAACTTACTTAAGAATTACTCCTATAAGCTCCCACTCAAACTATGTTGCTAACATATTTGGGTACGAGTCAGTACTCTTACTCAAACAATGTTCCTACATATTTGAATTTGAGACTTATGTTGCTCCCACTCAAAAATATGTTAACCACATATTGTTTCAGGAAGACTTTCATAGCTCCCACTCAATTATATGCAAATTGCATATCTCCTTACTATTTTGAACAACTTCTAAATCCTTTGATTTAAACATCAAACTTGGAGATTTACTATGAGATACTAGTACTTTACTAGTTTTAAATCCAGTAGACATTTAGCACACATGAATCAAATTCATTTGAATTTGTCCAATACTGGACAAATTTGTGCTTTTGTCATTCACCCCTTTTTCCTATGGCTTTGCAGTCATTTGGGAAAATTCCAAGTAACTCCTTTACTTGTGAGATTCAGCAACGAATCGCTTTCTAATCTCAAGGGAATTTTGCTATTAGGATTTCTCATAATTCTATTTTACCATCATTTGCTTTGTAGTTCATAGGTATGTCATATTCCAAAAATTATGACAAGTGATTCACAAATGTTTCCATACAAGATATGGATTTACATTTTGAATCCTACTTCATATAGTGAAAAACAATAGTGGAGGGAAAAATACAATGATCATAATCATTGATTCTTTCCTTCTATGAAGGGAATCGTTCAGGAACACTGTCCGTTGAGCTTCTCAACACTCTGATGTAGGGTTTTGAATCCTCATCGTGTTTTACACTATTTTCCATTTGCTCCATAATTGAGAAACATCACTAGAGGTGAGCTTTCTCAAGAATGCACCAAAATTCAAGCAATACGAATCTTGCTTTCCTTTTGGTTTGAGCTATGGGTTTTGTATTCAAAGTTTCCAATGAATACTCTACAAGGACTTATTCGCTATTGTTTTGGTTATATCGAATAACCCCAAAACTTTTCACGAATTCTAATGGTTCACTGTAAACTTATTGAGTGCTAACTATTTCTAAACCAATGGTCTCTACATATACTCTACAATGATTTATTTGGTGCCTTCTATTCAACCCCTTTTGATATCTAATATCACATTGTGGTGCTTTGCATTTTGACGTTTCAAAACACTTTGCATTCCACAATTTCTTTCATGCCATTCTTATAAAGTCGAATTTCATTACTATTGATCAAATCATAGTAATTAGATTCTCTTTTATACTTATACCCTTTTATTGATGAAACACTTTGATCAAATCAAAATAGTTTCATATTCATGTTTCCTTTGGTAAACTACTTTACACATTTAAACAATCATTTAATGATAATTACCATTTTCGTTAAAACATAATACATCGAATATGTATTCTATTTAACAATTCTTTAAACACTTTGTATTCAAGTAATACATAGTGTTCAAGTTATTTCGCCGAACTTAGGCATGATTTATATGTGAAAAGAAATAAAATGACTTTCACATATTATCACATAACTTTGAATTTAAACAATGGTTTCATTCATTAATGAAATATCATTAAATTGGGTATTTTAAAATAAGGCATTTTTGATGTTTTACAAATGTTCATGCATTATCAATTAGTTTCAATCAACAAGGATAATTCACACATAATCAAACAAGATATGAACACGAATAGAAATCATTCATAAAAGCAGAACAACTGTTTGTTACAAACTCATATGAATAACTGTCTCACGAAGTGTGAGACAAACTAAAGAAGTTCACAATCTCATGATTACATTAATCATCCTAAACATAAACTAAGTGATAAATGTTGAGGGAGAGTGTCGTCGGCCATCATCATCATGCTCGCCATCAACACGCAACGTCACCTCCTCTCCAGCAAGCACCTCTATGCAGAAGGACCTATTTTCAATAAAATAGAACAAGTATCAGATATACTTAACACTGCAAATGTGTCTGAAAGATTATAACATTTATAAAACTGTATATTAAATATATATTGGTCGTCGATGACTCCAGCGACGTTGGGTTCATCTATCACATTTCTGAAATGTGATATGAACTCAAGGAAATCCAGTGTTTCCGTGTCGCCTCTCATAACGCAGATCCTGACTTGTGCTTGGAAGCTTGGAGGAAGCGACCGAAGCACAACTCCCATCGCAAATGAGCTTGAGTACCAGTTGTCCAGGTAGTATGCCAGACTCATATACGCATCGTAGAGGCGCAATAAGTGCTCATCTAGTGAGGAGCCCTCCTCCATCTTTATGGAGAGGAAGTCTCCCATCAGCTCATACTCCCACATGCACACTTGTTCCACGAAATGTGCTCTCAGATGTGCCATGACCATTCGGGGCTTGAGACTCCCCACCATTGGTCATAGCCCATCCTCCATTCCGAGGTGCATGGTCACTGATATAAATGTGGCCATCACATGACGACGACAATGGAGATCCCGCTGCTCCTGGGTCTCATGAGAATAGGGTGGCTCCAAAAACATCTCGCAGGTCATGTAGTCAGCTACATCGTTCTCCCCAAGGAGATCAAATATGCGTATGACCCATGCAGAAAAGTTGGATCCATCTAACTTGAGCTTCTCTCCTTTTAACCAATTGTCGATAGGAAAGGTAAACTCGGCAGAAAACAATTTCTACATTTATAGTTGCAAAAGGAATTTAGACTAAGTTTATAATTAAATGAGTTAATAATAACTCCACTCAGAAACACCTATCCCCAGTGAGGGTTCCTAGTGATAACACGACCCCTATCAGCCACATCTCCCCCGATCGTCACGGCCATCAATATGGGTTCAAGGGTGGACGCTAAATGTCAGTCACATCATTCATGCGAATCATGCTCGATCTTTCGACCATCCACGTTCCGAGGCCACGCTTCTCTAGCGTGCTAGGCTTGCCAACTCAACCTTAGTGTATTTGCTGTGCAACATGGCTTACACCCACTGTACGTGAACGTAGATATGTATGACACCTAGGACTGTCACCCTGGATCGCCTCATACGGAAGAACTTTCTTGGTGGTGCACACTAAGGAGGAACACAATCGTTGGTTATTTTAACAAGGATCTTCTTATTAGGCTACCGTCGAGTATCTAATACTAGCACACAATAAGACATACAAACAATAACATTGAATGTAAATGCTATGTGATATGGTCCTTCACGTCATGATCTCCATTCGCCGTTACCGGGTTCCGACGCCAGGGTTCCGGCGCCGTAGACACTAGGGTACTAGTGTCATTCCGGCGTGGTAGTTCGTCACCTTCGTGACTATCTACTACTATGCAACAAAAGGTAATTACTTTACCTTTGCCACAACCATATCACAAAGCAACGCCCTCCTGCAAAACAAAGTTAGACGTCTTCTACTTTATCTTTGCATGTTTTACGTGGCTGAAATGGGCTTTCGCACAAGAACCGTTCTTACCTATGAACTTTCAGCACAACGTTGATCAAGTAGTTGTCTCTACTACACCCCTTTCGGGGCCCTCCGTTGAAAATGGTATACCAACTAATGCGAGAGAGACAGACACCCCCCTAAGCCACTTTATACGGTACAAGCCGTATGTCAAGCGTGGACCAGTCTCGCGAATGAACGCGTAAAGTCGGTTGGGGCCCGCTTCATCAAGCATTACTGCGGTATACACAAGTACACGTGGGAGGGTAACAACTAAAAGATCAACGCCCACATGCTACATCTCGTGTGTTCTACCCGTACTAGCATTACTAGGCATAGATCTAGCTCTAATACCACTGTAGGGGTTCCGCGCATGAAAACAATAAAATTTTACTCTACGCCCCTGAACCCCTGAAGCTGCCAGGACCTATCTATTAATAATACAGTAACGGGAGGGGCTTTTCGCGAACTTACCCTCGAAGACCGAAAAGCGTTGTCAACGCTCAGGAGAGCGTGGTTGATGTAGACGAGCCGAAGCCGACCTCAAGGTCGTGATGAAGTCCTTGCGCTCCTTCTGGCTCCAACGACTTGAGTGCCTCAAGTGTGACACCTCGCGGGAGTTACACACGTCCGATGCCTGACGATGACTCCTGTTTCCCCGATCCAGCAGCAGTTGCGGAAGTAGAGCTCCCGGATCTGAATCCCGCAGCGCGACGGCGCTCCGCGGTGAAGATGTCTCTCGCTCGCGCAGTCCAAACTTGGGACCACGGTCACGAGAGAGAGAGGGGGAGAGAGAAAATATGAATTGGAGGTCCTCCCAAAAGTGGGGAGACCTTTATTGATTATTGGGTGTATGTTCTAGGCCAATATACCCCACTATATATAGGGGGAGGGGAGGTACTACCTCCCCTCAAGTCCCGGGGTGGGACTAAAGGAGAGGAGGGGGGAGGGGTGGCCACTGGCCAGCCCCTAGTGGGCCTCGCGGGGGGGGGGGGGCAAGGCCCAGCCGGCCTCCCCCTTGGTCCCTTCTCCCTCTCTCCTTTCCCTCATGGGCCCTTTCCCTCCGGAAATTGGCCCATTAAGCCTTTTTGACCTTTTAATTTATTTTATCTTTATTAAATAATTATGAATAAATGATTAAATCAATATTTAACACTCATTCACACATTATCTAATCTCCGTGGCTATGGAACACCTTCCACCTCCACTCCGGACTTCCTCCGGACTTACCGAAACCCTTCCGGTTTTCTCCCTTCTTTTATTTGGTGATTCTACCGATCCCATAAACACTCTCTAAGCATCATCAAGCCCTTAAGCGTGATACCCTATGGTTCGGAAACACTGCAGACATGGTCGGGACACTCCCGCACCAATGATCAACAGAGGGACCTGGATGGCCATGTGACCCCTGTGCATTCGACGAAGATCTTTCGGCGTTTGAACCGGTGACAGTCGCGTCTTATTCCCTTTGTCATTCGATACTTACATTGCCCGACACCTGATCAATGACATCTTCATGTCGAGTTCAATCTCTTTACTGAACAATGCTATTTGACTCGTTCCGACAAGTGATATCCCCGTGATCTAATCACGCTGTTGACTATTGGATATAACTTCTCCGAGTGGGCCCTTGAGTATCTTCCCGTCACATGGACAGACAAATCCCGCTCTTGACATATATTGCCTCTACGGTTTCCTCCGAATACCTGAACACACCTTTATAACCATCGTTTTACCAGATGGCGTTTGATGCTATCTAAGCACTCTCAGGAGACAGTGATTGATATAGCCTCATGGTCTAAGGAATAGTCTACGAGGATCCTTTTCTAATCATGGTAACTTGAACTTCGTGACATGATCGAATCATGATGTTTAGGTTGGGTATTGGTTCATCATCTCATTCTTAGAATGAGATGACCTCATTTCCAACTGGCATAAATGTCACATGATCAGGAAACATGATCATCTGTTGACCAATGAACCAGTGACTAGAGTTTCACTGGGAAGCCCTGGTTTGTTTATATATCACACGTGTATTGATGTTTCCACTCAACACAGTTATAGCATGATACAAAACTTAATCATAAACTATATGAAATATGATAATAGTCCTTACTACTATTTTCTCTAGGGCATATTTCCAACAGTAGCTTGGCTCGATGTACTCCTTGTACCCCGGACAAAACCTATCCACCTCCTCATCGTCGTCCTCCATGGACGAGCTGCTAGAGCGGTCCCTGGAAGGAGCAATGAGACCCAGGGGTTTTCCACGGTCTAGGGCAGGATAGCGCACTGCTAGATTGGTTCCTGGAGATTATGATTAGAGCGAGATGCAATGACAATGTATAAGGGGGGGTCAGAGGTTGATAAAACTCGCGAGAAACACCTAATTCATGCCCAAGAAAAGAATCTTAACAGAATAGGAAAAGAAATCACGGATTTGGAGGAGTCCTGCCGTGTAACGACCAACTATACGGGCGTGGCCCGTATAGCTCCGGCTGTATAGTTGGTTCCGGGCAGATATTTCCAAATATCTCGAGTCCAGGTCGGTTAAGTTACCAACTTGGAACTGACAATACCGTTTTTTTAGATGAATAAGATGATAATCAGAAAAACAAAAAAGTAAACGAAGATGTCTGAGAGTTTAATGACCAACTATACGGCCGGAATTTCATTTCCGGTCGTATAGTTGCGACCGTATAGATACAGACACCAAAAATTGAAAGTTCCTGAGAGTTCAACGACCAACTATATAGCCGAAATTATTTCCTCCGGTCATATAGTTGCACCCGTATAGTTGCACATGGGATAAAGCATTTTTAAGTTTATTAAAGGCTATAAGGCATTTATCATCAAAATTAAATCTTATTCCCTTTTGCAGGAGGTTAGTCAAAGGTTTAGATATTCTAGAGAAATTTCTAATGAACCTTCTATAAAAACCCACATGACTAAGGAAACTTCTTATACCTTTTATATCCCTAGGTTGTGGCATTCTCTCTATGGCCTCAACCTTAGCTCTATCCACTTCAATTTCCTTACCTGATACCTTATGTCCAAGGACTATACCTTCTTTGACCATAAAATGACACTTCTCCCAGTTTATAACAAGATTTGTTTCTTCGCAATGCTACGAAACTCTTTTGGGATTATCCAAGCAACTAGTAAACGAAGTTCCATAGATTGAAAAGTCATCCATAAATACTTCCAGTATCAGTTCTATAAAATCCACAAAAATAGCAGTCATGCATCTTTGAAAAGTAGCTGGAGCATTACATAAGCCAAAAGGCATACGTCGGTAAACATGTAAACCATAAGCACTAATAAAAGTTGTTTTAAGTTGGTCATCAGGATGAACATCTATTTGAGAAAAACCAGAGTATCCGTCCAAGTAGCAAAAATGAGTGTGGTTTGCTAACCTTTCTAAAGTTTGATCTATGAACAGTAAAGGATAATGATCTTTCCTAGTTTCTTTATTCAATTTCCTAAAATCTATGCACATCCTATGTCCAACAATAGTTCTAGTAGGTAAAAATTCATTGTTTTCATTAGGAACAATAGTAAAAGCGCCCTTCTTAGGGGCACAATGAACATGACTTACCCATTCACTTTCTTTTACAATATAGATTATACATGCATCCAATAGGCGTACAATTTCCTTTCTTACCACTTCCTTCATTTTGGGCTTTAGCCTTCTATTAAATTCCGCAACTGGTTTAGCACCTTCCTCCATGAATATTCAATGGACGGTTATCATGGGACTAATGCCCTTAAAATCATCCATTGAGTACCCAAAGGCCTTGCGATGCTCCTTAAGTATTTTCATGAGTTCTTCTTCTTCTTGTCCTAAAAGTTTAGCACTACTAATAACAGGAAATTTATTTGTATCATCTAAAAATCTGTATTTAAGATTATCTGGTAGAGTCTTCAACTCAGGGGGTGGTAATTCCTCACCCCCTCTCTTTTCTGGCTCTTCAAAAGCCTCATTAGTTGGAGGCCCTATAATGGGAAGTGAATTGAATTCATCTTCTAGTTCTTCTAGGGACTTGTCCTCCATAACTATTTCTTGATAATTTAAGTCTTCATTTATTTCTTCTTTTTGATCACTAAAGAAGAGAGGTGCCATTTCCTCAATAGTTTTCTCTTTCTCTTCTTCTTGTATTTGTGGAGGCCTGTCTTTAAATTTGGAAAAGTGGAATTATTTTCCCGCTTTCCCAAGCTTAAGAGACACAATCTCCTTTTTGAAATCAACATTGGCACTTACATCACTCAATTTTTTTTTCCAAATATAATAGGGCAAAGTGTGTCAGCTGGCATATCAACAACTACAAAATCTATAGGAAAGTTTTTATTGCCAATTGTGACAGTTGCATCTTCAACTACTCCCATTGGGATTCTAATAGTTTTATTGGCTAACATGATTTTCATATCAGTATTTTCAATTGTAGCCGGTTCTATTTCATCTTTTATTTCTAAATAGAAATCATAGGATATAACATTAACTTCGGTGCCAAGATCACATAAACCATAATGTGAGGTTTCTTTATATATGCAGGGAAGAATAGGCTTACCCACATCTTTTACCTTTATATTACCTTCAACCAATACGGAAGTATCTTTATCAAGTTCAACTATGTTACAATGCGCATACATATCCATAATTGCTTCCTTCGTTACCTATTCATCTTTGGTTTCTTCCAGATGTTCTACAACTTCTGGCATTATTTTCTCTTCCTTCTTCTCCTGTACTGCTTTGACCTGTTCATATTCAGAAATATGCTTTTGTGCAGTGTTAGGGAAAGGAATATCATATGTTGGTTCTAGGGAGGCCAGTGTTGCTTTAACTTCTTTCTTCTTTTCAGGTTTGGGTGGTGGATTAGATTTGACCAAACCCTCTTTTGGATCTTTGATGTGTTCTATAAAAGCTTTAACAACTTGCAACACAAGATCTGAATCTAAATAAAGTTCTTTAGATAATTATTTAACATGTCCCTTTTTGTTATAGTCATGAATACACTCATGATATATTTCTAGGCCTCCTTCGCTTCCTAGACCAAAATTCCATGAAACTCTATGATCGCGAATTCTATTAAGTAAAGCCCAAGCCTTAGTTATAGGAAGATTCATAAAGGCTCCTTCCACGAAAGAGTCTAGTTCAATTTTATTAGGTTCAATTAGACTGCCATAAAAGATAAGCAATAAATACCACTCAGGCATATCATGATGAGGACATAGATTAAGTAAATCTTTAAATCTGATATAAGCTCTTACTAGTCCTTTATTAGGACGGTTCCTCCAAGTCATTATAATAGGTAATATTTTGCTAGAAATTCACAGGCTAAATTATCCCAAGTAGTAGTGGCTTCTAGGGGCAGAGATCTATACCATGAGAGAGCCGAACTAGTCAAAGTCTGACTAAAGAGTTTAACCCTTACCTCATTGGCGGCATATCCCGTCAATTAAAAAGTGCCACATATATCTTTGAAACATGCAATATGCTCATATGGACCAGGATCTTCTTCATCCCTGGTAAATTGCTTCTTTTGTAGAATACCTAGTAATAGAGGATTTATTTCAAACCCCCTTGTCTTTTCGTTGGAGTTGTCTCTTTTATAAATATCATAGGGCTTCCCAAGGTGGCTGAGTGGGTTAGCACTAGTCATATGCTCAAACTCCATCATGTTGGTGGAAACCTGTAACTCAAAACAAAACTTAGCAAGACAAAAATAAATAAGCAAAAAATAAATGACCTACAACACTTACCTCCCCGGCAACGGCGCCAGAAAATAGTCTGATGACTGTAAGTGCACAGATCGTTTGTAGCTAGTTTCGAAATAAAGATATCGATCCAATAGGGAGTAGGAGACTGAAGTCTAATAACTCTTGAATTCAATACTACAATAGAAATTCTAAATAAAGTTCTAGGTGACAAGATAAAATGCGAGTATTGCGTAAAAAGGTGTGACGAGGTGTTAACTCATCAATGCCCATTGCAGATGGACTTAGGTTCAAGGAAGTGGGGAGCACTAGAGGCATCGATTGGCTAGAAAACAAGCACACAGGGATACAAGGTTTACCTAGGTTTAGGCCTTGTAGAGGACCCTACTCCTGCTTGTCTGCTCTTGGAATTATCGAGGGAGTCGAAAGTTACATAGGGTGCACATATGCAATCTGGTAATGGTGTGGATTCTTAGGTTGTGACTGTCCTCCTCGCTGCCCCCTCCTAGCCTTTATATAGATAGGCTAGGTCTCTGGATAGCAGGCCAAGTCAGTTACAAGTTAGGGTTTCCCTTTAAACTTCTAACTTGAGCTTGTAGTGTGCTACAAGCAGTCGGAGTCTCCGGGTCACCCGAATCTTAGCTGGGTCTCAGCAACATCGTGGACTTCTTCAATGATGGACCGTATATGCCAAGCTCAAGTACCTGTAAGGTATTTCCATGTCAGTAGCCCTCGAGTGTCCAGTTGAATCGTAGATTCGAGTGGAGACTTATGAAGCCTTCGAGTGCACAGTCGAGCGTGTTTTTAGAGTGCTATAGTTTGTGTCATAGGGATTGTTGATATACGTGCCTGATTCACCTGATGTATCGGGACCAGTTAACTACCTTAGGGCAAAAGAACGTAATCTACTCGAACTCGAGTCCCTGGACTCGAATTTGGAAAAGTGCTGGCGTAATTCGATTCAGGCCGCGGAGGTCTTATAGAGTCGAATCCCAGTGTATAAGTGTGAGAACTTGACGTGTCCATCAAGGCTTTTTTCATCGTGCCTTTAGGCACGGATTATTTTTGGTAGAGCGTAGCAGGTGCGTTGCCAGGCCTTCTTCAGGTATTATCTTCACACTGCAAGCGTGGCATCCGAATTTTGTCATCGCGGAGATTATTCGGGTGGCCTGGGAGACGTAGTCTCTTTGTAGGGAAAATACGAGGCGGAGTCACCAAGGCTTTCGAGTGTGGATGTAGTAAGCACGTAGTTATGCATAAGAAAAATCATAGGGTGCACGACCAGCACTCGCTATGGGAGTAGCCCCCGAGTGCCTATTTGAGTCGTAGACTCAAGTTGGTACTATAAGTACTTTGCGACTGATGTCATCTTTGCTTGTTTTAGTCGAATATGCTTTCAGAGCTTCCTATGGGAGTAACCCAAAGTCCTCAGTCGAATTTTTAATTCAAGTGAAGGGTTGTGAGAGAAAAATACATCATCATAATGCTCGGAGGTCTGTATAGTTCGTCGGATGCACGGTCAGCGCTCCTGTTAGGAGTAGCCCCCGAATGCTTGGTTGAGTCAAAGACTCGATTAAGGACTAGAGTAGTAAGAGAGTGCTCCTGCTGGAGTTGATAATGTCAGTGCTGACGATGAGGTGATCTTAGTTGCCCGCGTGAGCGGTTTTGACGGGATGTGACAAAGAAGTGGGTCCCATTTTTAACTGTGTCTCCTCGATTCTCACGCGTAATAAGGGGAGTGGCGCGATGGTTCGTGGTTTACATTGCGACGCGTCGACATTGATTTGTGCCACGCGTCTGGCTGGTTTCCTCCTGGCCGTTGGATGGCATCTTCAATGAGGTTAAGTATAGATCTGTTGTGTTATAATTTCCCCACATCTTCATCTTCTCGCTCGTGCACTTCCGGCATTGCTGATCCTGCTGTTCCATTGCTCGCATCCTCCTTGTGGCGCTAGACCAGCTTCGCACTTTTCCGAGCTACTTCTTGCGCTCCCACCGCCAGCGCCAGATGGGAAAGAAGAAAGGAAGCTTTGCCGCTGGATCTACGGCCGCCACTGCCGCGGCCAAGAAGAAAGGCATTGTCACCGCAGGTACCAGCGCTACCGCTGCGGCTGGGAAGAAGAAGGGCCCAGGAACCCGCGTCACGAATGGGTCGTGGCGTCCATCCACCATCAAGCCTTTAGAGCTCTTCACCCAGCACCAAGATGGGGCGCTCTCCGCCGCTGAAGATGACTGCTGCATCCCCGGTGACGAGGTAATCCCTAGTCCACAAGCCGGGTTTCGGGTGATGTTCCTCGTGTTCATTATTCGCGGTCTTTCTCTCTCCCTTCACAAATTTGTGAGGGGGTTACTTTGTTTCTACGAGCTCCAGCTGCACTAGCTGACCCCGAATTTTATCCTCCACATCACTTGCTTCATTACCCTCTGCGAGTGCTGGCTCGGAATCGAGCCACACTTTGGCCTCTTTAAAAAGATTTTCAAACTCAAACGCCAGTTGGGCTCTGGATCTGTAGTCTACGATATAGGAGGTTGCGGTATCCATGTCAACTCCAACATCACCTACTTTGCCACCAACTTCAACGCATCCGTCCAAGGGTGGAGGGAGAAGTGGTTCTACATTCGCGATCAAAAAGTGGATGGAGAGCACTACGGACTCGTGCCCTTTGACCCAGGGGCAACATGCAAAAGAAGGAGGTCGTGGAAGAACATTGTGATGCCCGTCGAAGCCAAGGAAACAGATATTCTGTACCATCATGTCTGTGACCTGGAACACCGTATAGGCAAGGAAATAGGTGGTGCATATCTCATTCGAACTTGGATGCTCCGTCGAGTACAACCACTGCAGGCCAGGGTGCATCCCATGTGCTACTGGACTAGCACTAAGGATGTTATTCGCATCTCGCGAGAGGGCATCTCTTCGGGAAAAGTCGATAGAAGATTTCGACTGCTAACCAAGCACACTGCCAAGGAGGAACTCCCGGGTGACTCAGTCGTGTCTCCCTTCTGTGCAAGCAATCCTCCGCCTGAGGTGGATTTCTCTTTAAAGTTTTGTTGATTTTCGATTACCTGTTAGGTGTCTTTTATACTGATATTTGGTCCTGTTTTCTGGATTGGAAAATGACCATCGTGCTGCCTCCTCATCCCGAGGGAGTGATTCCTTGTTAAGCCAAAGATGAAGACGAGTCGAGCTCCACTGTTCCTGTGGAGGAGGAACGCGAAGCCCCTGAGTCCGGCGGGACTCGCAAGCGCTCCTAAAGTGAGGACTCAGATGCCTCATCGCCATCGATGCCGGAGGGTCCTCCTACTATAGTACAAGAGCCGTGAATGTGCGCGCCATGGCTCCTCCTTCGTGGAAGAAGCTGAGGCTACCGAAGAAGTCATTTGGGGATTCCTTCGACCTCGACAACTTTGATGGGTATGTTTTCATATTCTTGAGAGTTCGTATTGTCCTCCCGAGATTTGTTCTTTTGAAGGAGTCATGTATATTTTATAGTCAAACAGCAGCATCATCGTCCGATGACTGTCGCTTTGTCAACGAAACTGGAGTCGCGGACTCCAAAGACAAGGAGGTGGCAACGCGATCTCCTTCTCTTCCGGTGGCGGCCCACTCTGGTGCCAATTCTTCGAGTTCCCCCCACGCCGGGGGGCACCAGATTGTTGCCCGGATGTCGATTCTAAAAGAATCTTCGGAGTCCCTGGATGAACACGTGAGTTTTCTCGTGTCGCTGGCAGTCAAATTTGTGTTAATGCTCACGCCTTTTCTTTTCTGTAGCCTATCTTGAAGGATTCTACTCGCCTCGCCGAGCAGATCATTTCCTTGGGTCGATAGCATGTTTCGCTGGAAACCCGCCATCGTGCCTTCGAAGGTTAGTTTTATACTTTTTCTCTATTCTGCTTGTGTAGATGTTGGCGAGCTCAAGTTTTGCCATTTATCCTTTGTAGGTGAGCATAATGAGCTTCTTCGTCACGTCACCTCCCTCGAGAAGGGTCTTTCTGCGGCAGAGAAAAAACGTGACGAAGCACTCGAAGCTCTGGAGGAGTCGAAGAAGTGCGAAGAAAACTTGCGTTCCACTGCAGCTAATAGAGAAAAGGCGTTCGTGGAACAACTTGTCTCCATTGCTAAGTCACTTTCAGGTATGACGCTGCATCATTCTGTTTTTTGTATGCGTTGCTTGTATGTTGTTATGTTGATGTGACTCTTCTGCAGATGCTGCTAGCGTGCACTTCGACGCCCAGGCTTTGGCCCGCTCGGATGCTTTGGCTGGTGCCGTGGCTGCAGTCGAAGACCGTAGTGTCATCGTCAAGGACTCGCTTGAGAAGGCCAAGGGCGTCCTTGGGCGTCTTCGAGAGGATATGGTCCCCAAGGCCAAGCCGATCGAGGATCTCGATGGCTTGGTGGAGTCCTTCGTGGAAGGCGTGCCCATGGACTTCAAGAACGCTCAACGGGGGGTTGGAGCTACCATGGGGCTCACGATGGCGCAATCTCATGGCGTGGATCTAAATCCCAGCCAAGTCTCCTCGGTGATGCCGGTCACCACGGATGGCCAACATGTAGTGTTTGCTCCTTTTGCAACTAGCTGTAGTAAATATGGGCCTCGACTCATTAAGACACTTGCCAAGTATTCGGCGGAGCTACGGCGGTAGAAGACGGTGAAAGCCACGGTGTCAGAGGCTGTAGTCGAGAAGAATGTGGTGCCAGAGACTGCCACCAACTCGAGGAAGCCCCCGAGTGCCAACGCCTAGCTGCACTCTGTTGCTTAATCGCCTTTTGTAATAGTCTAGCTTTTCCTTGTTGAATTGTACCTTGTGGGCGTTCCCCTTTTGAGACTTGCTGAACCTTGATGTTCCTTTTACTAGCATTTATTTATAAATAGTTGGACTTATTTGCTTCTTATTCTGCTTATAATAGGGTCCTTCGAGTGGTCCATCCGACTCACCTCCCACAGATGAACCGGTGGTGCCACCAAGTTCAAAGGTGGAGGAGCTGTCGCTACTGTCTCGATTGCACGACCACATAAAACATTTCGAGCGGGAGGTGCCCATGATCCGTGGTAGTGCAGACATGTGGAAGTCAAAGGCTAAAAAGGCTAGTGCACGTGAGAAGTACCTTCTGGGCGAGGTGGCTCAGTTGAATGAGCAATTTAAGTGTTAGTTCTCTAGCCTCTCATCCTTTCTTAGCCATTCACACCGACGCTTTGTCCTTATGCTTTGCCCTGCTTCTTGTAGTTGTTAGCGCTCATCACCCGCAGGATGAGAGGGATCGAGTTGCCATTCGACTGAACGACTTGACCTAGGGGCAGCTGGAAGCTAGCGGGTATTTATGGGTGGATCACGATCGTGCAGTCACGTTGGTGACGCTATAGGATCGTCCATCTCGGGTGCTGCTTTATTTGAAGAAGTCACAGTCGTGCCTCAAGCATATTTTTCAGGCGATGTTCCCCCTAGATGCGGTGCCTTCAAGCTTGCTAGCTTTGCTGACGAAGTTCTAGGATATCAGCGCGGTCCGCGAGTGCGTGCGTCAGCAGTTGGTCACGGGTGCCAAGGCTGCATTAGCGCTTGTTCATCTGCATCGACCTGATATGGATTTCGCAGCTGTTGCCGCTGGACCGCCGCCCCCACCAGAGGGGATGTCATGGAACATGGTGCCACATTATTAGGTGGTTGATCAGCCAACCGAAGATATTGTTGACTTCTTCGAAGAGCGTACCAACGTTCTCCTTTTACGGTAGTAGAGTAGCGTTACCCTGCACATAGATGCATAGGTGTTGTAAAGTTCATATAAGTGTGTCGGGTGTTACCCGTTTATATGTAATAGCTTGCTAGCTTGTATATTTTTCGAGTGTTTTGTACTCTACAGTTCCTTTTTGTTAGCCTAACAGGTATTCATCTCAGCACCTTGTCAACACCTGTCAGGTGCGTAGCAGCTAGGTTGATTTTACTAAGGGTTCAATTAATAGTGTGTCAACAACTCAGGATATTGTGGTATTCGTGTAACGAGGTTGAGAGGGTGGCATAGCCCCCGAGTAATGTAATTGCAAGTAAAATAGAGACATAAAGTTTGGGGCACTTAGCTTTATTTATTCACAGAATATCACGAGGTACAATGTATGGCTAAGTAGCCTGGCTGAATAGCCTTATTTGCAAAGTGAAAACATCTAGGGGTAGAAACGATGCAGCTGCACAATGTTCCAGGGATTGGAGTACGCGACTCCGCTTTCTAGACCTTTAAGGCGGTAGGTGCCACCTGGGATTACTTCGATAATCACATAGGGTCCTTCCCAAGGGGACTCGAGCTTGAGGTGCCCTTGTTGCTTTAGTCGTAGGACCAGGTCTCCTTCGACGAAGGACCTTGGGCGCAGCCTTCTGCTATGGTAGTTGCGGAGATTCTTCTGGTAGATCATGGATCTTTCTGCTACGATCTCGCGTGCTTCATCGAGGAGATCGACGGAGTCCTCGAGTGCGAGTGCTGATTCTGACTCGCTGTATGCTACTACCCGTGGGGCTTTGTAGCGCACTTCTACGAGTAGTACCGCCTTGGCGCGGTGTACCATGAAGAACGGAGTATAGCCTATGGCGCTATTTGGAGTTGTGCGCAAGCTCCATAGTACTGACTGTAGCTCCTCGGTCCAGCACCCAGTAGCTCTTTCGAGTGGTCGGAGGAGCCTTTTCTTGATCCCGCCGCAGATAAGGCTGTTGGCCTTTTCGACTTGACCGTTGGTCTGGGGATGTGCCACCGAGGCGCGGCTAATGTTGATTCCCAGGTTTTTGTAGAAATCCTGGAACTCTTTGGAGGTGAAGTTCGTCCCATTGTCCGTGATGATGCTATGTGGCACCCCGAACCAAAAACAATGGATTCGAAGAATTTGACGGCTGCTTCCCCTGATTGATTTGTTACCGACATGGCCTCAATCCACTTTGTGAATTTGTGGACTGCGATGAGGAGGTAGATGTATCCTCGAGGTGAAGATTTGTGCAGCTTGCCGACCATGTCGAGTCCCCATTGCACGAAGGGCCAGGCCACGAGTATTGGCCTAAGTTCCACGCCAGGTGCGTGTGACTTGTCCGTGAATCGTTGGAAAGTGTTGCATCGCTAGACGATGTCCTTAGCATCGCGCATTGCCATTGGCCAGTAGAATCCAGCTCGTAGAGCTTTGGCGACGAGGGCGCGACTACCGACGTGGTGGCCGCAAGTTCCTTCGTGTATCTCGAGGAGGATGGCTCTTCCGTCTCCATTGGAGACGCATCGCTAAAAGACTCCTATGATGCTGCGCTTGTACAATTTGTCATCGATAAGGGTGAAAGCCTTGGATCGTCGTGCTATATGTCGTGCATCTTTCAGGTCATCTGGCAACCTTTTGCGGAGAAAGTACGTGATGTATGGTTGTGTCCAGGATGGATCGATCATCATGACCTCCATGGGGCCTTCGAGTCCCGTTGCTGTATCCATGTCCTCGAGTATATTTGTCTTGTTGGGTGGTGTAGCCCCTGAGTCCTTTGACGTGTTGTCCTTATGCTCTAGAGCCTTTGGATTGATGGAGCGCTTGTAGATGCGCTAAAAAATACTCCAGGTGGCACTAGGGCACAAGTGGAGCCAATGTTGGTGAGTGTATATACTTCCCCGTTGCTCTCGCGGCCGACGTGCCGTAGTTCGCAGCCATAGAAGTCCCCTTCGAGTGCGTCGTAGAGGTCACGATAGGCGATCATGTTCTCGCTCAGAGCGTCGCACTCATTCATGGTTTGATTCACCACTAACTTGGAGTCGCCGTAGATGACGAGTCTCTTTGCGCCACAAGCTTTTTCCATCCGCATCCCATGGAGTAAGGCTTCGTACTCAGCTTCGTTGTTAGAGGCCGTGAACTGCATTCGCAGAACATATCTCATTTTGTCACCTTGTGGCGATGTCAGGATGACACCTGCTCCAGCTCCCTCTTTATGTTTGGATCCATCAAAGTGCATTGTCCATAGATAGGACATGTCTGGCTTGTCAGGGAGCTGGTTTTCCATCCAGTGCACGAGGAAGTCTGGGAGTACTTATGACTTGATCGCGTCTCTCTTCTCGTAGGTGATTTCTCGTGGAGACAGTTCTATCCCCCAATGCGCGACTCATCCGGTGGCGTCGGGGTTGTTGAGGATGTGCCCTAGCGGGCATCATTTACCACGATTATTGGGTGCTTCTAGAAGTAGTGGCGCAATCGCCTGGCTTTCATGAAGATGTTGTACGCCAGCTTCTGATAATGCGGGTACCGCTGCTTTGTCGGTGTGAGCACCTCGCTGAGGTAGTAGACTGGGCGTTGTACCCCATGGACTTTATTTTCTTCGACTCGTTCCACCACGAGCACAGTGCTAACCACCTGGTTGGTGGTGTACATGTATAATAATAGTGTCTCCTTTTCTTGAGTTGTCACCAACACCGGCGAGGTGGACAGTAGATGCTTGAGGTCCTCGAATGCCTCTTGTGCTTCGTCTGTCCACTCGAATTTGTCAGCCTTGCGGAAGAGTTGGTAGAAGGGCAAAGCCTTTTCGCCCATTCAACTGATGAATCGATTGAGCACGGTGATTCGTCCAGCTAGCTGTTGGACGCCTTTTATGTTGTTCCACTTATCCATGGCTAGTATAGCCTTTATTTTCTTCGGGTTGGCCTCGATCCCCCTTGCGGATATGAGGTACCCGAGCAATTGCCCAGATGGTACACCGAAGGCGCATTTGTCCGGATTGAGCTTGATCTAGTAGCGCTCGAGGTTGTCGAAGGTTTCGCGGAGATCATCGAGTAGCGAGGCTTCCTCCTTGGTGTTGACGACGATGTTGTCGATGTAGACTTGAATGTTGCAGCCAAGCTGGCTCTTGAGGCAGGCCTGCATACACCGTTGGTAGGTGGCCCCTACGTTTTTCAGCCCGAAGGGCATTGTTGTATAGCAGAAGACACCAAAGGGCGTGATGAACGTCATTTTCTCCTGGTCGTCCTCCTTCATTCGAATCTGGTGATAGCCTGAGTAGGCATCGAGGAAGCAAAGGCACTCGCATCCCGTAGTGGAGTCGATTATCTGGTCGATCTGTGGCAGTAGGAACTGATCCTTTGGGCAATGCTTGTTTAAGGAGGTGAAGTCCACGCACATCCGCATGATATCCATGTCTTTTTTAGGATCAAGCACGGGGATTGCTACCCAGGTGCTTTCCTTGATCTCGCGTATGAAGTTAGTGTCGAGGAGTCTATTGAATTCCATATCGACTGCTTTTGCCCTTGGTTCAGACAGTCATCGCATTGTCTGTTTGACTGGCCTCGCTTTAGGATTTACATTGAGTGAGTGCTCGGCGAATTCCCTAGGAACTCCTGGCATGTCCGCTGGACACTAGGCGAAGATTTCCTAGCACTCATGGAGGAATTCGACGAGCGCAAGTTCCTATGCGGGACTCAAGTTGTTGGCGATGAGGGCCGTCTTGGTCGGGTCTGTTGGGTGGATCTGGACCGCCTTGGTGTGGATCGACGTGTCGAAGGATTGGTCGGGTGATCTTGACTTGCTCAGAGGTGGTAGACTATTGTCTATCGACTCCTTCAACCTCGCCATCTCCTCTTGCATGTCGAAAGACTGGGAGATTCTATTGAATTCCCTGTCGCAGATGTCGAACCTCTCAAAGCTTCCATTGACTGTAATAATGCCGTTTGGGCCCGGCATCTTCATCTACAGGTAGGCGTAGTGTGGTACCGCCATGAACCTCGCGATCGCGACGCGTCCGAGGATGCAATGGTATTGCGAGGGCCAGTCAACGACTTTGAATTCGATGCGCTCTTGCCGGAAGTTTGCCGGTGTTTCGAAGATGACGTCCAAATTGATCTTGCCTAGGGGGTATACACCCTTCCCTAGGACGATGCCGTGGAATGTGGTGTCTGAAGTTTCCAGACATGACAGAAGAATTCGCATTGCACGCAAGGTACTTGTGAACATGAGGTTAATGCCGCTTCCTCCGTCCATGAAGACACGACTCATCTCGAAGCCTCCAATTTGTGCCCTAAGTACCAAGGGACAGTGACCTGGGCGAGGTACTTGGCGCAGGTGATCGCGCTTGTCGAAGGTAATGCAGGACTCGCTTCCACTGAGGTACTCAGTGGTGAAGGGCGGAGATTTCATCGCTAGATTGACTTGGTGAGTGATTAATTTTTGCACCCGATTTGAGGGGTGTCCTTGTTGGATCATCCCCATGTTTCCTAGAGCTTGTGGGTATCGCTCACCTCCGTGGTTTTGGACTGGCGCAGCCGCAAGTGGTGGTGGCCCGGGTGGTGGCGGAGGTGCTTCATGAGCCACAACGCCCGGGTGGATCCATAACCCTGGTTTATTGCATCGTGATACATCTAGGCTAGGCCTTCATGGAGCTTGAGGAACTCGCGGCAGTCCTTTAGAAGGTGGCTGGATTTCTTCTTGTCGTCGTGCTTGTCCATGTAGAAGTGTACATTGCACGGTCCAGACAGTTTGTCCTGGATAGATGTTCCCGGTGCCTCATCGCGAGTGTGGCGTTGCCACACTTGCGTGATTTTCCTGCTGTCGCGGTATCCACTGCTACGGTATCCTCTATTGCGGTTGTTGTCGTCGCGCTTGTCAGCGCAGCCAGCCACGACCATGTCGACCTCCTCGCGGTCCTCATAACCAGACATTCGAAGTTTTCCTCGGTGATCGCGTCTGCGGCCGAGGTCATCGTCATCATCGGAGTGGACACGGTTTTTACCGAGTCCTCTCTATCGGCCCACCTATTCGTGATCTCCATCAGGTGGTCGATTGTTTTGGGATTCGAGCGGCCTAGCTCTTACCTGAGTTCTATGCGGCGTACGTCGCCATTGAACACATCGATTGCGCGATCTTCGGAGATGTCTTCTGCAGAGTTTTGGTGGACCAACTCTGGATGTACAAGCACAATGATTCGCCAGTCTTTTGGTAACAGACTCTTAATTCTTCGATTGATGCAGGCCTTTTGTAAGTTCCCTTGAAATTTCGCACGAAGCTGCGAATCGATCCGCACAGGAGGTTGTTGAGCCATACACGAGCAATACCTTGCAGCTGTAGCTGGAGGCATTGCATTGCCGTGCTCGTGGTTCCGCCGTGGAGCCTGACGGAGGAAATGTGATCCTCTAGCCATATCTTCGGGTCCCGCAGGCCGTTGAATTTTGGGTTCTCCAATGGGAGCTTGAACCCCTTTGGCATTTGCTTCTGCCAGATGGCTCTGCTCAAGTAGATGGTGCCGCAGAGCTCTATCCCGTCGTCTTCCGAGTCAGTCGAATGGGCACACCTCACGCACATCTTGTCGACCTTGTGCTATGTGATGTCGTCACGCGCATCGTAGTCGTAGTCGTGCCGCCGTGAGCGGCGTCGTCGCGACAAGTCGTGGTTGTCATCGCTGGAGGAGGGTGAAGAGTAGCATTTGGCCAGAGCCTTGTTTTTCTTCGGCTCTAACACTGGATCCTTGATGAGGTCAGCTTCAACTATTCCTAGGCCCGCGATCGTAGATCGGTGCATGGAGGCCCGCGGGTCCCCAACCGGTGGCTGGTTGTTGAGGAGGTACATGATGGCCACTATTACCGCTGCCTGCGGTGTTTTGGGAGCACATTGCCCCGCGTATTCACCATCATGGACGAGAAGTCGAGGACTTGTGCAGCCTCTTCTTGCTCCTTATCGGTGAGGTGAGCCAGTCGAGAACGTCTCTTGGCAGTTGTATGATCGTTGCCCTTAGAGGAGGATCCTCCAATGGAAGAGAGCTGAGCTCGCCGAAGGCTCGACTCATCTGCCGCCTTTCTACATGCCTCGAGCTGGGCGATTACTTACTGCTGGCGCTTGAATTCTTCCTTGAGAAGCCAGTGATAACCCATCAACATGTCTTGTGATGAGTTTGGTGGCAAGGGGTTTCCTCCGCAAGGCCTCTCGGTAGCGAGCCCACTCAGTGTCGTTGAGATTGATCAGCACGCGCTCTTGGGTGTGTTCATTTGCAGTAAGGTGCGGATGATTCTCCTGCCCGTTGTTGGTGGGTGCTCCATTGGAGGGACCATCGTTCACGACTTGGATACCACCTCTAGTACCGGTGTTGTCACGATTGCCGCCGTTGTCACCTATGTTGACGACGGCGCACATGTAATGTTTGGGGAAGCTGTTGCTTCCGCAGCTATAAGATCCAGAGCCATAGGCTCCATCTTATGTGGCCAGATCGCCCAGATCGGAGTCGCGACTGTTGTCGCTATCCGTGTTCCCGATTATTGTTGGGGCGTTGAGTTCGCTTAGGGTGCCGATCAGTGGTGGAAACCACGACGCTGGAGCAATCGTGGGGACCTTCGGCTGATCAGGAAGGCGAAGTGTGCCTAGCTGGCCAACTTGGAAGCGTAAGCTCCCGATCGCTAGGCCGATCCCATTGCCCACGGACTAAAAATCCGGGCGAGTGGCCGGCGTGTGCACGATGAAGTCGAAGGCACCGAAGAGGAGGAGAATCTCCGCTGTTGTAGAGTCATAGATCGCGGTTGATGGGGCCGAGGAAGCTGCAACATTAGCACCCCCGGTTCCCACAGACGACGCCAATTGACGAGGGGCTAACTCATAAATGCCCATCGTAGATGGACTTAGGTTCAAGGAAGTGGGGAGTGCTGGAGGCATCGATCGGCTAGCAAACAAGCACACAGGGACGCAAGGTTTACCTAGGTTCAGGCCTTGTAGAGGACCCTAATCCTGCTTGTCTGCTCTTGGAATTATCGAGGGAGTCGAAAGTTACAGGGGGTGCGTAGATGCAATTTGGCGATGGTGTGGAAACTAGGGTTGTGATTGTCCTCCTCGCTGCCCCCTCCTAGCCTTTATATAAATAGGCTAGGTCTCAGGATAGCAGGTCGAGTCGGTTACAAGTTAGGGTTTTCCCTTTAAACTTCTATCTTGAGCCTACCATGTGCTACAAGCAGTCGAAGTCTCCAGGTCATCCGAATCTTAGCTGGACCTCAGCAACATCGTGGGCTTCTTCAATGCTGGACCGTATATGCCAAGCTCAAGTACCTGTATGGTATGCCCATGTTAAGGTGTTTTTGGGTTTTTGGTATAAGAGCAACAGTAAGTAAAGTAAAACAACTAAACACATAAAATAAGTACCGCATATGTAAGAGGGATTGGAACTACAATAGGAAAAAGGCGTTCTCAGGGAGTAGCGGATACACCACTAGCATTATAAAGAGCTAAGGTAAAGATTATTATCATGAACATTCTCAACTGTGTATGTGAGGGAGAAACTCCATATATGGACGAATAGGCAACAACCATTGCTCATATCATCCTCATAACCACAACAGTCAGCAATCGACATAAATCGAATTACTACGCTATTAAGGGACTTAATCCCGTAGGACGTATCCCATGGCATGGATAGTGTTCCGTGAGTTTCCTCGGTTCCCAAGTTGATACGTAAGGAGTGCCAACAGCTTTATAGTCACTGTAAGTGCTAACACACCTCCGTCTACAAACAAGTAGTTCCCTCCATCAAGTCCCCATAAGAGGCAAATATTGAGAGGTCGACTTCTCCCAACATCAAGATGAATACAATCTAACACGTGGCCACAATGATGAATATCATAATAAACTTTATCTTATTTCAATCTCATACTAGGGTTTCTCCATCTTCCCAAGAACTAAATATCTACTCAGACATGGAGGCAATCGACATCATGGCAATAACAATGGAATCTACCATAGATGAATAGTACTTGTATAAATCCACAGCGAGTACAGAAATTACAACAAGATCTAGACAAGATGTAGATGGGATGGATGGATATGGTGGTGATGCAGCGGTTGATGATGAAGATCGATGCCTTAGCGTCCCAGATCTGCGTAGGGCGAAGATGGATCCCCGGTGGACGAGTTCCCCCTCCAGATGCCTTCCGGAGGTGAGGTTCCGGCAATTTCTGGTTGTTCTGTATGTCGTATCCCTGATCCAGCTGCACGGGGTGAAACTACTTGAGGAGGCGGTGGTGGCGCCAACTATACAGCGGGAACTATATGGCCAGGAATTTTATTCCGGCCGTATAGTTGATTGTTAAACCGTCTGTGTCCTTTGTTCACTTCGGGTTTTCTTCCGGTATTATTTATATTTCCCAAATAAGAGATTTACGTTGTTTTTGACTCCTTTTCTCCTTAGTACAATTGCTTCAAGAATTTTGTCCATTGTATCCATCATCTGTCCTAATCCAGGTGAAAAAAAATAAAGCATGCGTGCGACCGCGTAAAATACCAAGATCCTACAGCTACAATGCAAAATAATAATGTAAAACATGATGCAAATATGCACTCATCAATATCCACCTGACAAACCGGCTTCTCAGGAGGAATGAGAACTTGTATTGCTGCCGGATGCGTTTACCCGGAAACGCAAAACTCTGACTGTTTCCATCGGCACGAAAGAAGTGCCCGTTGTGAAGAGGTAATTTCCTCACACGGTTTTACATTTTATCTCATATTCTTTCAGATGTGTAACGATCTTGGACTCTCACTTCTTCAGATCTAAACAGCTTGTCAAGGGCAAAGGGAAGTGTTGAGGGCAAACCTCTAGGGTGGCCCGATCTTTCACAAATCCCTTGAAATCGAGGAGGGGGAAGAGGGGAAGGACGAAATCCACGGACTCATGCACGAAGAATATGATGAACACATGCACACGCAAAGACACAATACACACCAATAGCTCACACTAGAGGTGACCGGTCCAGCACAATCCCTAGGATCAGCGTCGGGCGGAGGACTCTCTCTCGAACCGGCATGGCGAGTAGGGAGACTCGGTGAGATCTTGACGTCTAGGCAAAGGGACTCTGATGCCTAGGCCTTGTACAACACGGAGGCACGATGCAAACTCTAACGAGGTTTGAGATATTTGGTGCTTGTTTGTCAAAGGAGCATGAGGCAAGAACTAGATAGATCCACAAAGGGGTTTCCACTAATTCCAAATATCATGCCTAGGGTTTACAATGGATGTGGGGGACTATATATAGGCCAGCCACTAGTTCAAGGGTACTTTAGGCATAAAAGGGTAAAAACTGGACGAAATAGGAATATTCTCAGGCATCAAACCGATGTCGGTGTTCAGGGGGACGATTCCGGCAATAAGCTCGGCGATGCTAGAATCGGCGCCGGAATTTTCGGTCACCACCAGAAATTCTGGTCGAAACCGAAACGGCTCATAGATGCGATGTGCAGTCAGCGCTGAAAGGTTTCAGCGTGCGCCGGGATTTCCGATCGCTGGTCCAGTCCACCGAAGCGTGCACCGGCAATTTTGGCGGGAATTCTAGTCCACCGATCCTGGCGTCGGTTTGGTCCGCGACTCCGTCTTGCGATGGCTTGGCTGCTTCCCTTGGCGCTTCTTCATGGGATTCATACCTAAGGATGCATAAAGTATTGGCATGAAGTAGCAAGACATCCAAGGATGTATCAAAATCACATGAGATAAGGTGCGAATTCACCTTAGCTTGTAGGAGTTTCGCTCGAGCACGAGTCATGGGTCCACTCGGGGGACTTTGTGGTGTAGATGTAGGAGCATCCGTAGGATGGGCTGCATCAGCTCCCTCCCTTGGGAAAGAGTCATCCTCGAGTCTTGATGGTTATCATCTTGAACATCTCCATGGTAGGGTGAAAGGTCCTTGACATTGAATGTGTTGCTTGCAAGGTACTTAGAGGTAGGAATGTGGATGATTTAGGCATTGTTGATTATTCTCTTTAGGACCTTGAAGGGACCATCTCCTCGAGGCTTGAGTTTGGAGTCACATTCTATGGGGAAGCGGTCCTTGCTTAGGTGTATCCACACGAGTTCACCTTCTTCAAAGATCATATCCTTCTTGTCCTTGTTTAACCTTGAAGCTTGGCAAATGACTTGTTGCTCGATAGTGGCTCTTGTTTCTTTGTGAAGCTTCTTCATAGCTTGTGCGCGCTTGTCGACGTCCATGTTGGTGAGCTCATGAAGATGTAGCGGTAGTATGTCGAGTGCGGTGAGGGGCTCGAAACCATAGACGATCATGAAGGGACTCATCTTGGTTGTTGAGTGCTTGGCACGATTGTAGGTGAACTCGGCGTGGGGAATGCATTCCTTCCAATCCTTGAGGTTTTTCTTGATCAACACAAGAAGGAGAGTCCCGAGGCTTCGGTTGACAACTTCGGTTTGTCCATCAGTTTGAGGATGCGATGCAGATGAAAAGAGGAGCTTGCCGTCGAGCTTGGCCATAAGGGTCTTCCATAAGTAGCTCATGAATTTGACGTCGCGGTCGGAGACGATTGTTCTTGGCACACCATGAAGACAGGCGATTTCTCTGAAAAACAAATTTGCAACATGTGAAGCATCGTCGGTATTATGGCACAGTATGAAGTGTGGCATTTTGGAAAAGCGATCCACGACAACAAATATAGAATCATGACAATGCTTAGATCTAGGTAATCCTAACACGAAATCCATGCTAATGTCAGACCAAGGTGCATAAGGAATAGGTAATGGCATATAAAGACCATAAGGTTTAGCTTGCGATTTAGCTTGAACACATGTTGTGCATCGTTGAACGTAGATCTCCACGTCGCGCTTCATCTTAGGCCAAAAGTAGTTAGTGGAGAGCATGTCCAATGTCTTGTCACAACCAAAAAGTGACCCATGAGGCCTCCACCATGATATTCTTGGAGAAGCAAAAGTTGGAGGGACAACTTCGGAATGCAAAGTTTGTTTTGTTTAAATAGAAAGCCCTTATGCAAATATAAATCATCAACTCCTTTGTCAATGGAGCACTTTGCGAAAATTGCTTCAAAGAACAGGTCAAAAGAATACAAAGTTTTGATTTCATGAAGACCCAACACGTTGATTTCAAGTCAAGTAAGAAGGCTTGTGTTCTTGCGAGACAAAGCGTCCGTGACTACATTATATTTACCCTTCTTTTACTTGACAATGTACGTAAAAGACTCCATAAATCCAACCCACTTAGCGTGTCTCTTGCTCAAGTTGGCTTGGCCTTTGAGATATTTCAATGACTCATGGTCGGAATGTATGATAAATTATTTAGGCCATAGGTAGGGTTGCCAAACATGAAGAACACGAACTAAGGCAAAAAGCTCTTTGTCATAAATCGGATAATTAAGGCAAGCACCATCAAGTTTCTCGCTATGGTAGGCTATAGGACGTACGTTTTGCATAAGGACTCCTCCAATACCAATACCACTAGCGTCACACTCTATCTCAAAACTTTTTGTGAAATCCTTTAATGCAAGAAGAGGTTCTTCGGTGAGCCTATTTTTAAGTTCATCAAATGCTTTTTTGTTGTGCCTTTCCCCAAACAAATGTGACATTCTTTTTGTCAACTCGTTGAGAGGACACGCAATGGTAGAAAAGTCTTTCACAAAGCAACGATAGAAACCGGCTAACCCATGAAAACTTCGAAGTTCACTCACATTGGTGGGAATGGGCCAATCTGGTATGTCCTTTACCTTGGAAACATCAAATTCAATGCCCTTCGAAGAAACGACAAATCCAAGAAAAATTAACTTGTCTTTCGTAAAAGTGCACTTGGGAAGATTAGCATATAGATTTTCATGTCGTAGGATTTGCAAAACTTCTTAACATGTGTAACATGGTCCTCAAGTGACTTGCTATAAAAAAGTATATAATTGAAATAAACAACGACACTCTTGCCAATGAGAGAACGTAAAATATGATTCAGGAGGGACATGAAGGTGGCTGGGGCATTAGATAAGCCAAAGGGCATGGCCAACATTCATAGAGACCAAGTTTGGTCTTGAAGGCGGTTTTCCACTCACCACCTTCCGCCATGCGTATTTGATGGTAACCACTACGGAGATCAATTTTCGAAAAAATAGTGGCTCCACCCAACTCGTCAAGCATGTCATCAAGACGCGGTATAGGATGTCGATAACGCATGGTGATAGCATTGATTGGACGACAACCCATGTATAATCGTAGCGTATCATCCAATTGTGGAACAAGAATCACAAGTACCACATTTGGACCAGTGCTTACCTGTATCAAACCTTTGGAGACAAGTTGATTCATTTGACATTCGATCTCCTTCGTCTCCTCTAGGTTCATGCGGTAAGCGGCGCGGTTTGGAAGGGGTGCACCGGGGATGAGGTCAATGCGATGCTCAATTCCGCAAAGAGGAGGTTGTCCATGTGGGAGCTCTTCGGGAAACACATCCTTTAATTCCTACAAAACAAACATCAAAGATGGAGGAACATTGGAAGTCATTAGTTCCTTGTGCTAGTGATACGTCCATTTTGCATCACTATTCTATGTCTTAATTCACTATTATTCATTGATATATTTCGTATTGAGAGGTGATACTTATGTTATTTCATCTATTTTTGCATGGTTGATGACTTTTGGAGCATGGACTGCTGCAGTCAGGATTCTGATGGAAAAGGTGCTATTTGGAGGCAAAATTCGCGAAGATCAGAAAATCCGGGAAAATATATGGAAAATCCTATTTTTCCAGAAGACTAAGGATGCCAAACGATGGAGTGGAGGTGGGTCACAGGAGGCCCACACCACCCCATGGCGCGGGCAGGCCTAGGCCGCGCCTGGAGGTGGTGTGGCCACCCTGGCCCACTCCAGCCTCTCCCCTCTGGCGTATATCATCCCCACAAAACCCTAAGACTCGGGGAGCGACCACAGAAAGATTCCGCCGCCTCTGCGGGGCGGAAAACACCGAGAGAGAAAGATCTCTCCGGCAGACAGATTTCTGCCGGGGGAATTCCTTCCCGGAGAGGGGAGATCGTTGCCATCAACACCACCATCAAGATGGACTTCATCGGGATCATCATCATCATCATCACCATCATCATCACCATCAGCACCCTCATCACCATCTCCATATTGCTGTAACAATTGCGTTGAATCTTGCATAGTTCATAGAGGAAACTTTCCCGGTGTTGATTACTCTTTGTAGTTGATGCTATTGAGTGAACCATTGAATTATTGTTTATGTTCAGATTGTTATACATCATTATTCCATCTCTGATCATGATCCATATGATGTCTTGTGAGTAGTTCGTTTTGTTCTTGAGGACATGGGAGAAGTCTTGTTGTTAGTAGTGGAGTTGTGTTGAGAAAGATTCAATAGATTGTTATTTAAGTTGTGGTGTACTTCTTCTAGTGGTGTCATGTGAATGTCGACTACATGACACTTCACCTATATGGGCCTAGGGGAATGCATTGTGTATTTGGCTACTAATCGTAGGGGTTGCCGAAGTGATAGAAACCTGAACCCCCGTTAGGAAACCATTGCACAAGGGACATAAGGGTCTTAGAGTTTAAAGCTGTGGTTAGTTTCTACCTTAATTACTTTCTTGTACTTACGGATGTTTGCAAGGGGTATAATCACAAGTATGTATTAGTCTTGGATAGGGCAGTACATTAGCACAGGTTCACCCACACAACACTTAGCAAGCTAAAGAAGATTAATCAACTATATGAAGCCAAAGCACTTGACAGTCTTCCCATGTGTCCTCGAGAACGTTTGGTCATCTATAGAAATACAACCGGCTTATCCTTTGCTGCATGAAGGATTGGGCCACTTGCTGCATTTATTCCTACTGTCTTTTATTTACTCGTACTTTGTTTACTTGCTTTATCGAAAACCCCTAAAAATCCGTTTGCTAAGTATTTGTAGAGAATTCCTGATCCATACCACTAGCCAGCACCTTCTGCTCCTCGTTGGGTTCGACACTCTTACTTATCGAATATACTGCGATACACCCCCTATACTTGTGGGTCATCAAGACTATTTTCTGGCGCCGTTTCCGGGGAGTGAAGCGCTATTGGAGAGTGGAACTGGTAAAGGAAACTTCTACTGTGAGTATTGTTTACTTCCATTAGTTGCTTTATTTTCGTTATGGATAATTCGCTGAGTTTCTTATTTGGTAATGCTACTACCACTGCTAAGGTAGTAGATAAGCCATCACCTGCCGAGAATGATGTTTTCAAAATACCTACAAGAATTATTGATCGTGTTATGGATAACTACTATGTTGGGGATGGAACTGTCCATCCCGGTGATCATTTACTCTTTATACACGAATTATGCGGGTTGTTCAAGTGTGTAGGTATTACTACAGATCAAGTTAAGAAGAAGTTATTCTTATTATCACTGAAAGGAAGAGCTGAGGAATGGTATAAGCTGCTGAAGAATGGTCAAGCTCTGGAATGGGAGGAAATAGTGCCTCTCTTTTATTCAAAGTTTTATCCTCCTAGTGAGATTCATAAAGATCAGAATCAAATATACAACTTTTGGCCTCTAGATGGAGAGAGTACAACTCAAGCTTGGGGGAGATTGAAGTTACTAATGCTCAAATGTCCCATTCATGAGCTCCCCAACAATATTATTATCAACAACTTTTATGCAAGGCTCCCTCTACATGACAAGGATTTATTGGATGCTTCTTGTGCTGGATCATTCACTCGCATGGAAGAAGAAGCTAAATGGGATCTTCTGGACCGTATTCAAGACAATGCTGAAGCTTGGGAGAATGACAAAGGTAGAAAGTCAGGTATAAATTATGATTATGAATGCATTGAATCTTTTATGGGGCGATGACTTTCAAAATATTAAAAATGCTTATGGTCTAGACTCTCAAGCTATTGCTTCTTATTTTAAGGCTTTTGCTTCCTACATTGAAGTGCCTAAAAAGAAGTGGAATAAGTATCATGAACCTTATAAAGATTTTGCTAAGAGTGTTCCTGCAAGAAATACTGAAGTTTATACTGCTAATCATGTTTTGCCTGAACCTTATATTGAGAAAATGCCTTTTCCAGTTAAGGTAAAGGAACATTCTATGGTAGCTAGTATGGTTAATGAAAGTATGAGTAAAGCTATTGAACCTGATAAACAAATGGTTGATGAACCTATAATAGCAAATGTGAAAGACTTTGCCACTAAGTATGAGGAAGAGGGACACACTATCCTTTGTAAGGATACCTCTAATATTGTTTCACAAAGTAGTGTTATGAGAGCTAGTATTCCCGTGTTTTCTGTTAGAATAAGTGATCATTGCTATGATAGTCCTTGTGATAGCTATATTGTTAAGTTTATGCACGACACTGAAAGTTATTATGAGAGAGGGAAAAGTGTTCTTATGTATCTCAAAAATATCAAGTTTCCTCGTTTTATGCTGAAAGTTTTTATATTGCGCTTCTTTTGCCTTCTTATGCAAGTTGCCTTTGGTTTCAATAACTTGTTTGTTTACAAAATCCCCTTGCATAGGAAGTGGGTTAGACTTAAACGTGTGTGTTCTTGCTTCTTAATGCTCTCTTTCACTTCAATTCATATCCCTATGAGAGCTTCTTCAAAAATATCATGCCCATCTTAAAGGCTATAAATAAAGAGCTTTATGGGAGACAACCCAATTTGTTTTTGCTTTCAGTTTGGTTTTGTTTCTTTGAGTCTTGGAAGTTATTACTTTGGTAATAACCGCTTCTTATCCGTTTTGTTTGGTTTTTGTGTCAAGATCAACCTCTAATGAGAGAGAAGTAATATTTGGGGAAGTTGCTGTCCCAAAACAGATTTTTTGTGCTTCACCATAAAAATTCGTGAGAGATCTCTGTTTGTCGGATTGAGCTATAATTTTTTTTCTTCTGAACCAGGTTGTTATTTAACTTTCGTTAGTTTTGCACTTTTTTATTTGAGCAACAGAAGATTTTCGAAAAAATTGATCTTTACCTGCTGGTCTATTCTGACAGATTTTGCCAATCTTGCATTTGCTTCTTTATTCGATTTCCTTTTTTGAATTCTTTTTGGGTTTTCGGAAGGAGTTGCTACAGTAGCTTTTGTTTTGTTGGTTTTCAGTTGAAGTTGGACTGAAAAGGTTTTATCACTTCACTTATACTAATGTTGCTAATAAGAACTGTGTGAAGTTTTGTGTGAAAGAAATTTCCAGGAAGTGGAGACAATGGTGTAATAAGGAAGAGAAGGGTTTTATGACTCAAGTAATAAGTGTATGAAGATGAAGATATCAATGATATTCAAGAGATGACTCCGGAAGAATCTATTAGATACCAAATTCAGAGACCTGCAGAGTCCGTGTTTAAATAGGTAACAGTTCTGGTAAGAAAAGTTCCGCGAAAATACAATCCAACTATATTTTTGCAGTTTTTAGTCAATAAGGAAAGTTTCGAAGCGAAAAAGGGATGGAACCGGAGTTGGGGTAGCCCACACCACCCCATGGCGCAGGCCCACCCCTGGCCGCGCTACCAGGTGGTGAGGCCACCCAGGACTCCGCCTCCGACTCGTTTTCTCCCAGTACCTTCCTTTTGATATGAAATTTCGTAATATATAACCCCCAGGATCCCCCAAGGTCTGTATATCATGTTTTCGTCGTGTTTTTGTTTCGATCTGTTTCTGCCAGGACATACTCTTTGAAGGTTTAGAAGCACAATGGTGTCTGCCAAGGGTAAAGGGAAGGAGCCTATGGAGGAAGACCTCCAAGACCCTGGGAAGGAGATCAAGAGTGAAGGTGAAGAGGAGGAAGGCCAACGTCCACACACCGGCACCACCATTGCAAGCATTGGAGTGGTGAAACCTACCAAGATCAGAAGTACTGCACAGATGCAGACTGGGGGGAAAGTTCCCCGTCACAGTTTGGCTCCAAGGTCACTTCCTCCACACACCAAGAATCCTTTCCATACCTTCATCCATAACCATGCAGGAAAAGAAGACTCCAAGAGGGAAGAACAGAAAAAGAATCACAAGAGCTGGGATCCACAAACTGAAATGATCATGAGCCGTATTGAGCACAACTCGGAGTTGATTCTTACTCTCACTTTCGAGATTAAGGACTTGGGGAAACTGATCAGAGAGCTCACTGAGAAGACACCACCACCACCTAAGGAGTAATTCATCATCAGGTTTGGCATCCCCTTGGTTTGTTCCAAGCTTGGGGGAGTGCCGCGGTATCACATCACTATCTTCTGTCTTTTTACCTTATTAGTAGAGTCATATTATGAATAGAGGAGTTATTATGTAATATGGTTTGCATTATGGAAGTGTCCCCTCTCTTGTTAGATATGTATCCCTTGGTGTGAGTTGTCATTATGGATTATTAATGAGAAGTTCTATCATTCACTCTTTTGCATAGCTTATATTAGTTTTCAATTCGTGGTTTTATGATTGATCTTGTTGTTAGTATTGGTAGCACTCTGGGATCATTGAGTTAATTTAGTTGGTTTTGGCAAACCTGGCTCGGTCAGTAGCAACACCTTTTTGAGAGTTGAATGAAAAAGATAGAAGTACTCTAGAGTAAAATAATTTCATCATCTTTCTTTCTTGATTTGCTCATAAGTTTAGTATTCTCTAGTTAAGATCTTTTGTGCTTCCAAGGAAGATTGCATGTTTGTCTTTATCACTTGTATGTTTGTTTGTTTCCTTCAACTCTTATACTTGCTACCCAGCCTTGCTAGCCAAAAACCAGTACTGGGAGGGAATTCTTCTCGTGCATCCACCTCCTTTAAACCAAAACCTTTGCCATTTGTGTCCACTATACCTACCTAGTAGCATTATTGCTATTCCAAGTAAATTCTTGTTTTATCTACCTCCCAAATTAAACTTGTTATGTGAAAATTAGTGATTAAAGCTCTCACGAACTTGATGGCACACTTTATTTTCTTGCACTTAATAAACTTGAACCATTGTGCTCACCTATGTTGCGTATATGCTTGCGCTTTGTAAGTTGTGAATTAGCAGAACCATGCTGTCATGGGGAACGCTGTCAACATTGCACTGGTACTTTGTACCAAGTTGATATCATGTTCTTTTGTCTATTGATGTCGTCGGTGTGAAATGAAAGGGGAGCTTGTAAGTCCATGGAGTTATGCATGTGTGTTAGAGAAACGCCTGGGCCGCTGGTCTAATCCATGCTGACATGGTGGAAACCTGCAGCGTAACCATAACGAGTATCTATGAAGCATTCTTCTTATAAAAAAGAGATATAGATTGAGAAAAAAAAAGGTTATGAAAAGAGGAAATAGAGAAAAAAGCACCATATTCCCATGGTAAATAAGAAGATTGCTGAGATACTTGTTGTCTGCTTGCCTTGTCATTTTGATATGGGGATTCTTTCGTATCATCGGGCAAGGGGTACCCCGTTGGCGGTTCTTAATGATACACATATGCTTACGATGACAAGAACTTACCAGTGACTAAACTTGAGTAGCATGAGGAGCGACCCTCGTATTCAAGGGACATGAGATTCTCAACTTACAACTTGTCAATGCATATCCTCATTTTTGATCACTTTAACCTTAATCACCTAAAGATGCCTATGATAGGGGCAATGAGAGCTGAAAGCTAGTAAGTATCATAATTTTTGGGAGCTCTTTATGAGACTTGCAATCCCTGCTTCCCTCTTTGAAGGGCCTTTCTTTTACTTTGTAGTTGAGTCGGTAAACCTACTCCCTTCTATCTCAGCAAGTATTTTGAGTTGATGTGTTTCATTCATTCATATGATGATTTATGCAATCATGTCTTATGTTCCTTGTTTTACACATTGCTCTTATCTTGATGTTTACTACTTTGAAAGCTATCATTGAAAAACCAGTTATTTGTGAACTCCAGCAAATTATCAACTATTCTTTGACCAAGAGCTAAGTTTGCCATTACCAATTATGATTCACTTTATGTATCTTTATTGTGTTTCCTTTACTTATTGCAAGTTTAGTTATATAATAGTGAGTTATCTTCTATTATGATCTATGTATTTGATGAATGTGATGCTTCTTGTCCATATTCTTTTATCGACTCTTCACTCCATAAACCTGAGGTCATGTTTATTGAGCTCAGTTTCGCTTAGGGACAAGCGAAGTCTAAGCTTGGGGGGAGTTGATACGTCCATTTTGCATCACTATTCTATGTCTTAATTCACTATTATTCATTAATATATTTCGTATTGAGCGGTGATACTTATGTTATTTCATCTATTTTTGCATGGTTGATGACTTTTGGAGCATGGACCGCTGCAGTCAGGATTCTGATGGAAAAGGTGCTGTTTGGAGGCAAAATTCGCGAAGATCAGAAAATACGGGAAAATATATGGAAAATCCTATTTTTCCAGAAGACTAAGGATGCCAAAAGATGGAGTGGAGGTGGGCCATAGGGGGCCCACACCACCCCATGTCGCGGGCAGGCCTAGGTCGCGCCTGGAGGTGGTGTGGCCACCCTGGCCCACTCGAGCCTCTCCCCTCTGGTGTATATCATCCCCACGAAACCCTAAGACTCGGGGTGCAACCATAGAAAGATTCTGCCGCCTCTGCGGGGCGGAAAACACCGAGATAAAGATCTCTCCGGCAGACAGATTTCTGCCGGGGGAATTCCTTCTCAGAGAGGGGAGATCGTCGCCATCAACACCACCATCAACCTGGACTTCATCGGGATCATCATCATCATCACCATCATCATCACCATCAGCACCCTCATCACCATCTCCATATTGCTGTAACAATTGCGTTGAATCTTGCATAGTTCATAGGGGAAACTTTCCCGGTGTTGATTACTCTTTGTAGTTGATGCTATTGAGTGAACCATTGAATTATTGTTTATGTTCAGATTGTTATACATCATTATTCCATCTCTGATCATGATCCATATGATGTCTTGTGAGTAGTTCGTTTTGTTCTTGAGGACATGGGAGAAGTCTTGTTGTTAGTAGTGGAGTTGTGTTGAGAAAGATTCAATAGATTGTTATTTAAGTTGTGGTGTACTTCTTCTAGTGGTGTCATGTGAACATTGACTACATGACACTTCACCTATATGGGCCTAGGGGAATGCATTGTGTATTTGGCTACTAATCGTAGGGGTTGCCGGAGTGTGAAACTGAACCCCGTTAGGAAACCATTGCACAAGGGACGTAAGGGTCTTAGAGTTTAAAGCTGTGGTTAGGTTTCTACCTTAATTACTTTCTTGTACTTACGGATGTTTGCAAGGGGTATAATCACAAGTATGTATTAGTCTTGGATGGGGCGGTACATTAGCACAGGGTCACCCACACAACACTTAGCAAGCTAAAGAAGATTAATCAACTATATGAAGCGAAAGCACTTGACAGTCTTCCCATGTGTCTTCGAGAACGTTTGGTCATCTATAGAAATACAACCGGCTTGTCCTTTGCTGCATAAAGGATTGGGTCACTTGCTGCATTTACTCCTACTGTCTTTTATTTACTCGTACTTTGTTTACTTGCCTTATCGAAAACCCCTAAAAATCCGTTTGCTAAGTATTTGCAGAGAATTCTTGATCCATACCACTAGCCAGCACCTTCTTCTCCTCGTTGGGTTCGACACTCTTACTTATCGAAAATACTGTGATACACCCCCTATACTTGTGGGTCATCAACTAGTCCCTTGCAAATGAGGACATAGTGCAAGACGTATGGGTTGTTCCGCACATCTCTCATCTCACTTTTGTTGGATAGGAGAACACTCTTAGATTTTGCACTCGAGTTTGGCTTGTGGCTCTCACTCACTATGAGGTGGTTCTCTCTCTCACCTCTCTTCTCACAAGTTTGCGTTGTGGTTTGCACCCTCGCTAAAGCCTTTGAATTGTCCGCAATTATTTGGATAGGAGTCATCAGTTGAAAAACACATGTTTTGTTGAGCCATTTGAAGATGTGCACATTGGTGAGACCATCATGTAGAGCAGCCTTGTCGAATTGCCATGGTCGACCAAGTAGCATATGACAAATCGTCATGGGAACAACATCGCATTCCACCATGTATTTGTAAGGACCAATGGCGAAGGTTACCGATACGGTATGCTTGATCTTCACGGACCCTTGGTCACTTAGCCATTGCACGTGGTAGGGGTGCTTGTGAGGATGGAGGGTGAGGTTGAGCTTCTCACACAACTCGGTGCTAGCAAGGTTGTGGCAACTCCCTCCATCGATGATCACTTTGATAGATTTGCCATTGATGCCAGCTCGTGTTTGGAAGATATTTGAGCATTGGTCTTCATGCTCTTGTGCTTGAGTGGTCAAGATCCTTGTGACGACAAGCAATGGACTTGCGTCATGTTCACACATTAGGAGTTCTTGGTAATCTTCCACTCATTGCCTTTTCATTGCTTCCTTGACTCGGGCATCAAATTCATCTTCACTCAAGTATTCTTCATCGCCATTGTCATGTATAAACAATACTTTCTGGTTTCCACACTCGGCCAACTTGTAGCATTCACCGTTGAAAGGTGTATCAATCATTGCTTGTTTGCCACTTGGGGCAGTTTTCCTTGAGGAAGTGTTGGCTTGAAAGAAGGCTTGGAGGTACTTGAGGAGCTTCCATTGAAGGTGGTTGGTGTAGCGGTTGAAGCTTGCTTGTAGGTGAAGTACATCTTGGGCTTGTTGTACTTGATGTCCTCTTGCACTTGACGCTCGGCTTTATTTGTAATGTGCACAAGCTCAACCATGTCGTTGTATTTTTGGAACTCGGCGATGCGCTTGATTGGGTGGTTCAAGCCAATGAGAAAGCATGCCATAGTTTGCTCCTTGCGCTCTTCAATGTTGGCGCGGATCATGTTGAGCTCCATTTCCTTGAAGTACTCTTCCACGGTTTTTGTCCCTTGACGTGACGATTGAAGGTTGTTGAAGAGGTCACGTGTGTAGTGCGCCGGAACAAAACGGGATCTCATGTGAGCCTTCATGTCATGCCAAGTTGTGATTGGCGGCTCTTGTCTTGCATCACGAGCAACTTTAACTTGTTCCCACCAAAGGTTGGCGTAATCATCAAACTCAAGAAAAGCCATGGCGACCATCTTCTCGTTGCTATAATTGTGCATACAGAAGATCTTGTCGACTTTGAGTGCCCATGAGACGTATTCTGCAGGGTCATTTGATCTGGTGAACTTGGGCATCGTGAACTTGAGCTTGCCAAATGTTTCTTCCTCATTGCGATCATGGTGGCGGTGGTTGCCATGTTGATGACGGTCTTCATCTTCCATGCGATCATTGTGACAAGCTTGTTGATGTGCTTGCGGTTGAGGAGCCTCATTTGGAGGTGGCAGAACTTGCTCTTGCTCTTGGCGTGGTTGTTGACAAGGAGGAGGCACTTGGGCTTCTTGACGATGTTGAGGGTGCAGAGCCTCATGACGTGGATGATGACAAAGAGGAGGCTCGTTCCATGGTTGGTGATGTGGGTTAGGCACATGGGCCTCATGGCAAAGATCATGGTCTTGAGCCTCATGACGTGGTGGGTGTCGCTCAATATGTACCACTTGATGCTCCAAGTCTTGTTGTTGCAGAGGAGGCTCGTCATGGTGACCATAGTGTCGGTGTGGACGTTCATGACATTGATGACGAAGATGAGGATCTTGGAGAGCTTCATGACGATGGCGAGTGATAGCTGTGAGATTCGACACATTTTTGATGGCTTTTATTGATGGTTTTATCCCGGATTTGATTGTTTTCTGGCTTTACCTAACGCTAATACTTCGGTAGCAAAGAAAACTTGGATTTTAATGTGTGTTTCAGGTTCTGGACGTCAATAGAAGGATTTAACTAGATAAATACAATATTCTGGAGAAAACAAGTAAGTCCCACTTTATAAGCACGTGAGGGGAGCTCACAGACGGTTTAACGACCAATTATACGGCAGGAATGACCGTATTGTTCCGGCCGTATAGCTGCCGCTGTCTTGTCCAAAGGGACAACTTCCATGAAGGGACGAGGGACGAAAACAGAACACAACCACCGCCACACCATCCAGAAGGGAGAAAGAAGGGATCCGGAGAAGAAGGAGAAGACATTCTTCATCTCGCTCCACGATCTTCGACCTCCTAGCCAATACACCTCCATAGCCACTACTTGTACTTGAGAGAGAGAGATCTCCACCTTGCAAGACTAGGGTTTGAAATTGTTTCTTCCCATCTTGAATTGTGTTGGATATTTTTCTATTCTTATTGTGGATCTCCATGGTAATACCAAGATGAATTTCCTTTATTTGATTATATTGATGATCCGTTCTTCTCTTATGTGTGAGTAATTCCCTTGGGCGTGGGAGATGTAGGGGATTGGTGAGATGTGATGTGCCTTCATATATTTTCCATTAGTATTGTGATTGATTCTAATTACTATATTATGTGTTATTGACTATCTGTGGGATGCTTAATGCTTGTTGTCCAATTAAGGGCCCAGACAACATGATACCTTGTTCTACACAGATAAGATCTTGCTCGCTAGTGGACCGGCGACCCCTGGATGACATAGGGATAACAATGGAAAGCTAGTTGACTCGAGGATAATGAGTAACCACTGTGCTTATTGCATTAGTTCGATCCAAGGAGCTTAATCGCTAAGCGACCTGAAGGGTCTTAATCGTCTAGTGTCTGACCATGGTTTTGGTAGCAGGCTAGTAGGATTATTGAAGTTGGGACGAAATCTACCAAGAGGAGTTCTGGCTAATTATGGATTGCTCACCTACACATATATATAAGATTATAATTTTTACATTCACACTCATCCATCTGGCACATTCACTATCACCATGAACTGAATTTCCCCGCACCCTCTTTCACCATCTTCAGAAACCAACCAACAAACAAAGTCATTCTTTACTTTTATGCATTTTATTTCTGAAGTTTACATTTTAGTTCTATTTAAATCTATCGCATTTAATCAAAACCCCATTCTTATTTCAACGCTTGCAGTCAATTCACTCGAAGACCTGTGATAACTTCAGGTGTGACAAAGACTTCACCAATAAACACTTACCTTTGGGATCCCTGTGGGATCGATATCTGAACTTTGAAACTAGCTACAAACGGTCTGTGCACTTGCAGACATCAAGATATTTTCTGGCGCCGTTGTCAGGGAGCTGAGCGCTAAGTGTTTGTCTTTTGACATTTTAGGTGTTGCTACTACAAAATATTCTCCTTAGGTGATGAAGGGTCTACACGTTCTGGTAGGACCTACCTGCCGGATTATATTGAGCGCGTGCCTGCTCAGAGGCGTGAAGAATTATTGAAAAACTTTTGAGATCAAATAAAGTTGAAGTTCAAAACCTAAGTGATATTATGGAAATCATGTCTATTTATAGGACAACTCCTCTGAAACCTGAGAAAACTCCCAGGGAATACAGTGCTCCAAGTTCTGAATTTCTTAAACAACCAATAGAGTTCCCTAATCCTGGAGTTAGAGAATATCGATTTGATGGTGGAATTATTAAAATTTTGCAGAAAAAGCTTTCAGTGGAAGGGAAGATGAAGATTCAGGAAGACATATAAGAGAGTTTGACGATGTGATAACATTGCTTGGACCAAAAGGTTTGCCAAGAGACTTCTCTCGTCTTAAATTATTTTGATGGTCTCTTAAAGGAGGATCAATAAATACCTTGACTATCAAAGAGTGTTTGGAATTAATGTCTACTAGGGCTAAGAATGATTCTTTATATAATCCTGATTTTGGCATTAAGCCAGAAAAAGGGATGCTTCGAATAACTCCTGATCTTATGCTCGAGGTACGTAAAACTATGAAAGAAAAAGGTATACCTTATGAACTTGCTGAAGAAAACAAAGAGGATTTGTTACAAGTTTTAACTGAAGAATATGAAACTATAAAAGTTTTTCGAGAATTAAAACATCGACAAGTAAATCTCATAATAACTTGCATAAGCATTTCCAAAAACACAAAAAAATTTGGCAGAACTCACTAAAAATTATGATGAGATTGTGTAACACCCCGTCCACTCCTCGGCCCAGGGGATGTCACTCCTGGCAGCTTAATAGGATATCTAGACTGGCCCCACAGACCAACACTAGTCTTTTCTGCGCACTTTGTCCTCACTTTCGTGCTTTGCTACCCACTTCCCGGTCGGTCACCCATCCTAGAATTGATCTAGGCCAAGCACGCTTAACCTTAGAGTTCTTTCCGAATGAGCTTCCGGAAAAGAAGTTGCAACTTGTTGATATGGGTATCCTATCAATCCTATTAAGCCATGTGCCTGGATCTCACATACACCCACCCTTTAGAAGATCGATGCCCTCATCGATCAAGCACACCCTAGGAACGTTCCCTCTTGGCACGCGTCTGTGCGTCCAGTGCCAGCACATGTGCCATGCCGTGTCCACTCCGGGCCACACGCGCCATGCTCCACATGTCCCGCCCGACTCGCACACCCGTAATCGCAAGGTTGGCTCGATACCACTTGTAACACCCTGCCCACCTCAGGCCCGGGATGTCACTCTGGCAGCTTAATAGGATATCTAGACTGGCCCCACGGACCAACACTAGTCTTTCTGCGCACTTTGTCCTCACTAAATGCACCGATTACCCACTTCCCGGTCGGTCACCCATCCTAGAATTGCTCTAGGCCAAGCACGCTTAACCTTAGAGTTCTTTCCGAATGAGCTTCCGGAAAAGAAGTTGCAACTTGTTGATATGGGTATCCTATCAATCCTATTAAGCCATGTGCCTGGACCTCACAGATTGGCCAAGAAATAAAACTATTTCATAAGTATCTTAGTATGATTGAAACCCAGTGCGAACAAATAGCATCTGGTTATCAAATTTTTGTCCATGACGATAAAGATATTCCTGTTTCTACTAATGTTGTCACAAGAAGGGGTGCAGTTGTCACAGGACCCTTAGGACCACCGGAATACGAAGCTGAAAAGGAGTGTAAGGAAAAAATCCTTGCTTTAAGCAAGTCAAGAAGATGATACGTTGGTAGATCCTCAAGATGAAACTGGGACGCAAGAGCAAACCCATGAGGATCACAATGATGCATAGGAAGATCATTATGACTGATGCAGAAACGGTTGATCCAATAGAAGATAAAGAAACAAGTAAGGAAGATGAAGTTGTTGTGGTAGAAAAGAAGAAAAGCAATAAACAACAACAACAAAAGAAAGCAACAAAAGAGCCTGACCCCCCGAAAAAGGTAAAAGGCAAGAGTAAGTTTGGTGATAAAAGGCTTCCTTATCCAGATCAAAAAAGAAAGTACCGGATGAGGTAATTTATAATTCTTTTACAAAGGAACTTAGTGACCTTCGTCTGGAAATTCCATTTGCGGATGCAATCAAAGTCCCTACTTATGGTAAATTCCTTCATGATATTCTTAGTATAAATAAAGAAATAACTAAAAAAAATTCTATGGTAACTAGCTATCCTACTAACGAGAAACTATTATCTAAGTCTGGAGATCCTGGAATACCAACTATATCATGCTCAATAGGTAAAACAGATATTCATAATGACTTATGTGACCTAGGAGCAGGAGTTAGTGTAATGCCATACTCCTCTATAAAAGATTAGGATTAGGGGAGTATTCTCCTACTACTATCACTTTACAGATGTCTGACAAGTCCACTAAACAACCTGTTGGTATGATTGAGGTTGTTTTACTTAGGATAGATGGGCATGTTATTCCCACTGATTTTATCATTCTTGAAATGCCAGAAGATGAAAGATTATCTATAATACTTGGAAGACCCTTCCTCAGTACTGCAGGTGCGTCAGTAGATTGTGCAGAAGGGAAGATAATCTTCAATGTTTACCATGCTGAAATCATTCGGTATTTTCCAAAGAAGCTAGAAGCAGGGAAAATATATGTTCCACCGACTAAAAGCGTTCATGTGTGCATCACGATGAACAAAATCGGTAGCCTTTTTCGTTCGAGCAAGCGCCAACGGGGAGAGGGCTCAAGTTCGGGAGCTCGAGCCCCGCGCAACTCCAAGATGGACATTGTCGCATCAAGGAGGGTGATGCCCACACGTTGGGCCAACCACAACTTTCTCACCACGGTCGGGTTGAAGACGGACTTCGACCTCATGTGTAGCAGGTCGGGGTTGGTAGTACTTGGCTTTGCAAGCCACGACACCTACGCTAAGCTCACCCATGTGTTCCTTGCCTCCTTCTAGGATGACCACAAGGAGAAAGGTAACCTATACACCATAAGCTTCACCATCAACCGTATGCGCTATGATGTGAGTTTCGAGCAGTTTTGCAATGCTTTCATCTTCCCCCATACTTGGGAGCCCAATATTACTAACATGTATAGCATCACGAGTGGAGAGACCTGGGAGATTATTTATGTTAATGGTGGCAGTCACTTCTATCAGAAGAAGATGTCCACCATTCAGAACCCAACCATTCGCTACTTTGCTTTGTTCCTCACCAACATGATGTTGAGAAGGGGTGATACTGGATCCATGGCTAATGCGGACATGGCAATGATCACCAAGGCCCTCTTCCCCAATGCCACATAGAGCCCCAGTCCTGCAGCTCTACTCATCCAACACTTTTGCCACCAAAGCAAGAAGACCAAAGGTGATATTCGCATTGGTGGATTGGTAACCCACCTTGCCTATGCATTAAACATTGCACTGCCTGTTATGAAACCTGTTGACGGCTCCAAACTTATGGACGTCATGTATTTGACTGCTTGTGGCTTCCTTGGTGTTTACCATGCTAACCGGAGACTCCGAACATATAAATTTAGTTATCTTGAGGATACACAGATTGAGTAGGTTCAGTTGCCATGCCCCGAGGCCTTCTCGATTGTGGAGAAGGACACTTGGATCCTCACCAAGGACCAAGTGACAGAGATCTTGGCCACGCATCAATACGAGGAGGAGGAATATGAAGGGCAACAGGATGAGCAAGAGCAGGAGGGAGAGCAAGGGCACAACCCTGCTTGGGAAGGACAGCAGTAGCAGCAGCCAGGAGGAGCCTGGGAACCGTGGCCTAACCATCCACAACAGGGGTACAGCTACGTCCCCTATCAGGAGTTCCAGCAGCTCAACCAACACGTTGGGGAGATCGACCACACTCTTCAGGATGTGAATTAAGATGTGAACACTTTGACTCACAACTTCCGTCACTTCATGACCCACTTCCCTAACTTCTACCAGCAGTATCCGCACCAGCCGCCAAATGACGGCAACAACTGAGCATGGCAACAGCCTAAGCTTGGGGGATGTTTGAAAACCTCCAAAACTTTGCATTCATGTTTTTATTTCTTATTTTGATTTATTTTCTTCAAAAATTGCATGTTTATTTTCAGTTTTGCATTCCTAAACCAAAAATACAAAAAAAATAGTTTCAACCTTATTTGCAAGTTTGTTTCTTTGTTTCTCTCGGAGATTGCTTGATTTCAGGTGATTCGGCAATATGGAAATATAGGAGAGGTTCGACTCGAATACAAGAACGAAGCAAGCAAGAGGAAGTATCACATTACTTTCATCACACTCCTTGCAACCTTAAATTGTTCCTACAAATATTTACTTGTTTACATTGGAGTCACTCCCCACTTAGCTTGTTATCCTACAAATTCTATTCCTTTGCTAGTGTCTCCTTTTTAGCTTTGAAACAACGAGCAATGAACTTGGTTAAAATACTTCCTACATTTTTACAACAAGAAAAAGCATCTGAAAGATGACTTGAGTCCATGTTTAGCTCAAAGAATTTGATTTTAGAACTACTCCATCCCAATTGTGCTTAATATAAATAGACTCGATAGTACCCTTGATTGAAATTGTTTGATTAAATGGATGCTTCAAAGTGGTAGAAATTATGCCACTACTTTTTCTAATAATTACCGTAAGATATTGCTTTACGTGTGTCATTACAACTCTGTCGTGCTCCATGGGGAACTATTAACTCCGCTGGCCAACGATCGATCTAAATGTGGGAAACCACTTGATTTCGGCTATTGAGTTATGTAAACGTCTATAGCAGCAATGCTGTGACGTGTAAATTTTTATCCTCCTCATGGTTTCACGTTCCAAGTGAAGTTTTAGTACTCCTCTGACCCATTATTGCTCAACATTATTTATTGGCATGGTCACGAGTGCACAACACAGCCCCAATTAACATGTTAAAAATAGTGGCATGATTTCTCTATGAAAGAGCTGAAGTTTTTGAAAGACAAGTGAAATAAAAAGGTGCTTTGAGAGTCTTGAAATTTTGACATGGGAGTAGATGAGTTGTTCTTAAATTAAATATTTTGATGCCAACTTGAGTACTCTTAATTGGTTAATTGAGCAAGAACAAAAAGTTTTCATCTCTCAACAAAGAGAGGCACCAAAAGAATTTGTTTCACCTTCCTAGCTAAAACTTTCGACACTTGATTGGGCATATGATTTATTTGCTAGCAAGATATACGTGGTTAGGAAGTGGACTTAGTGCAATCTTGTGAATACTTGTATGATCATATTTAAGATTGCAGGAATTGTGAAGAAAAGAATTTGACACCAATTCAAACTTGTGAGTTCCTTTATTTTCAGTCTCGAATCTCTGCTATTCTTCCTTATTTCCTTGTCACTCGAGGGCGAGTAACATCTAAGCTTGGGGGAGTTGATAGTCATGAGATTCGACACATTTTTCATGGCTTTTATTGATGGTTTTCTCCCGGATTCGTTTTCTAGCTTTACCTAACGCTAATACTTCGGTAGCAAAGAAAACTTGGATTTTAATGTGTGCTTTAGGTTCTATACGTCATCAGAAGGATTTAACTAGATAAATACAATATTCTGGAGAAAACAAGCAAGTCCCACTTTGGAAGCACGCGAGGGGAGCTCACAGATGGTTTAATGACCAACTATATGGGGGGAATAACCGTATAGTTCCTGCCGTATAGCTGCCACCGCCTCTGTCTTGTCAAAAGGGACAACTTCCATGAAGGGACGAGGGACAAAAACACAACACAACAGCCGCCACACCATCCAGAAGGGAGAAAGAAGGGATCCGAAGAAGAAGGAGAAGACGTTCTTCATCTCGCTCTACGATCTTCGACCTCCTAGCCAATACACCTCCATAACCACTACATGTACTTGAGAGAGAGGGATCTCCACCTTGCAAGACTAGGGTTTGAGATTGTTTCTTCCCATCTTGAATTGTGTTGGATATTTTTCTATTATTATTGTGGATCTCCACGATAATACGAAGACGAATTCCCTTTATTTGATTATATTGATGATCCGTTCTTCTCTTATGTGTGAGTAATTCCCTTATGCGTGGGAGATGTAGGGGATTGGTGAGATGTGATGTGCCTTCATATATTTTCCATTAGTATTGTGATTGATTCAAATTACTGTATTATGTGTGCTTGACTATCTGTGGGATGCTTAATGCTTGTTGTCCAGTTAAGGGCCTAGACAACATGATACCTTGTTCTACACAGATAAGATCTTGTTCGCTAGTGAACCGCCGACCCCTAGGTGACACATGGATATCAATGGAAAGCTAGTTGACTCGAGGATAACAAGTGACCATTGTGCTTATTGCATTAGTCCGATCCAAGGAGCTTAATCGCTAAGCGACCTAAAGGGTCTTAATCGTCTAGTGTCTGACCATGGTTTTGATAGCAGGCTAGTAGGATTATTGAAGTTGGGACGAAATCTACTAAGAGGGGTTCCGGCTAATTATGGGTTGCTCGCCTACACATATATCTATAAGATTATAGTTGTTACATTCACACTCGTCCATCTGGCACATTCACTATCACCATGAACTGAATTTCCCCGCGCCTTGTTTCACCATCTGCAGAAACCAACAAACAAACAATGTCATTCTTTACTTTTATGCATTTTATTTCTAAAGTTTACATTTTAGTTCTATTTAAATCTATCGCATTTAATCCAAACCCCGTTCTTATTTCAACGCTTGCAGTCAATTCACTCGAAGACCTGTGATAACTTCGGGTGTGATAGAGACTTCACCAATAAACACTTACCTTTGGGCTCCCTGTGGGATCGATATCTGAACTTCGAAACTAGCTACAAACATCTGTGCACTTGTAGACATCAGCGAGATTGATCCTCCAAGTTGGAGTTATCACTTGTAGTTGCAAGAACGTCACAGTGACGATGGTGATGTAGTTGAGGTTGGGCTCGAGGTTTCACTCGTGGTTCTTTTTGTGGTTGTGCTTGTTGAATCACTAGTGCCCTTGCATGATGACAGTGTGCTTCTTGCCTTGCTTGTGGCCTTGAAGAGAAATCACCATCATAGCTTGATGTTGCAGCATGCCGTGGTGAAGGTACATAGTTCGAAGAGCTTCCATCTTCGACCACGGGAGCATCATTGCGTCTTGGAGCACTTGGATGATGATCTTGGTGAAGAGGAGAACAGTGATGTGACGATCTTGAAGAGATTGAGGCGCGAGAGCAGGTCTTGCCATTCCGTCGATGAGGAGTCAAAGTTTGTCATTTGTTTTGGTGACGGAATGTTGGAGCGCTTCATTTTGATGGCCAAAGTTGTGATGCATCGCATGCATTTGTTAAACGAGACCATCGAAGAAGTTGTCGATGTTCTTGAACTCGGCATGCCTCTTGCCAAATTGTTCATCTTGTCGTGTCTTGAGAGCTTGGCAACATTCATGGAACTCATGTCAGACGATGAAGTGACTTGCGCGCATCATGTATGGTCCATGTTCTTCTTCTTGGGGAGGTGGTTGGCTCGACTCACCGTGCCTATCCATCATGCAAAACACACAAGGGTTATATATGGAAGTGGAATATGGTGGTGTTATCCTTTTGCCTCACCTTGGGGATTGCACCGAACTAGGAACCACAAGTGAGAGCTATAAGCATGCAAAGTGAAATCGCAAAGAAACCTCACACTAAAGAAAGAACTAACTCTCAAAAGCTTTTGGTGGAAGGTTAGGGTTGTGGAAAATGAAACAAAACGATCTAAAGAAAGGTTATTATCAAAAGTGGTAGAGAACCAAAGATCAAAAGTAAAAAGGAAACAATCTACAAAACACAAGGATACACACACGTGGAGACGGATGTGGTTAGCACAACTATAAAATGAGCACAAAATGTCCAAACGAGGACTATGCTCTGTGTCGTGCCAACACAAGGAGAGACCACAACTCGTTTGCCAAAAGAGAAATAAGCAACTGATTTGTGCACTTGCCTTGGTCGCGCCTATCTCTCTTTGCTTACAAGCTTGGGACTCTCTTTGTATTTGGAGACTTTGTATCTTTCTATTTTTCTTTTGCTTTTGCTTTTTCTCTCTTTTTTTGATTCTTTTTCTCCCTTTCTATACTACTATGTCAACTCTTGAATTTGCTTACACACTCTCACTATCCAAGGACAAGTGCACAATGCTTAGGCAAACACAAGATGAGGTGCTCTCATAGGATAGGTACACACAAGGAAGAAGGGTTAACAAGGTGGAGCAAGTTATACCTTCGGTATTAACGACTTGCTACCGGTGTTGGGGATGATGTTCGGTGTCATGGTGTCGAGGAGCGCGGTATGTGATGACTTGCATAAGCTTGAAGTTAGTTGGGGGGACACGCACACGAGGCTCGAAAATCACAAGAGGAAAAACGGACAAAAATGGGGAAATCAAAAAAATTGGCGGCCAAATCGGCGGCGCCGGACCCTGCGCCGGAATTTTCGACGCCGATTTCGGTTCGCCGGAACATGCGCCAGAAATTCCGTCGTCTAAATCGGTCCGCTGGGCCTGGAGCCGAAATGAGTTCGTCAAGAACTCCAAAAGTCAATCTGTCAATTTTTTTTAGAAATTTGTCCAAATTGGGCAGGGAAAAGGTTCTAGGAAGGTAGATCGGTACCCAAAGCAACAGATCTGTGGAACAAAACCACTGAAAAACACACAAAATCCAGAGATCGATCCGAAGGCGGGGATTTTCAAATTTTTGGTGGATAGAAGAAAAAATTGTGGGGGAATTCGTGAGCAACGAAGATCTTGATACCAATATGTTGAGGGAAAACCTCTAGGGTGGCCCGATCTTTCACGAATCCTTTGAAATCAAGGAGGGGGAAGAGGGGAAGGACGAAATGCACGGACTCACACATGAAGAACATGATGAACACACGCACACGCGAAGACACAATACACACCAATAGCTCACGCCAGCAGTGACCGGTCCGGCGCATTCCCTAGGATCAGCGTCGGGCGGAGGACTCTCTCTCGAACCGGCACGACGAGTAGGGATACTCGGTGAGATCTTGACGTCTAGACAAAGGGACTCCAATGCCTAGGCCTTGTACAACGTGGAGGCACGATGCAAACTCCAACGAGGTTTGTGATATTTGGTCCTCCTTTGTCAAAGGAGCATGAGGGAAGAACTAGATAGATCCACAAAGGGGTTTCCACTAATTCCAATTATCATGCCTAGGGTTTACAATGGATGTGGGGGACTATATATAGGCCAGCCACTAGTTCAAGGGTACTTTAGGCATAAAAGGGTACAAACTGGATGAAATAGGAATATTCTCGGACATCAAACCCATGTAGGCGTTCATGGGGACGATTCCGACAATAAGCTCGGCGGCGCCAGAATCGGCGCTGGAATTTCTGGTCGCTGCCGAAATTTCCGATCGAAACCGAAACGGCTCACAAATGCGCTGCTCAGTCGGCGCCGGAAGGTTTCGGCGCACGCCAGGATTTCCGGTCGCTGGTCCGGTCTGCCAGAGCATGCACCAACAATTCTGGTGGGAATTCTGGTTCACCGATCCTGGCGCCGATTTGGTCCATGACGTTGTCTTACAATGGCTTGGCTGCTTCCCTTGGCTCTTCTTCACGGGCTTCATACCTGATGATGCATAAAGTATTAGCATGAAGTAGCAAGCCATCCAAGGATGTATTGAAATCACATGAGATAAGGAGCGAATTCACCTTAGCTTGTAGGAGTTTCGCTCGAGCACGAATCATGGGTCCACTTGGGGACTTGGTGGTGTAGATGTAGGAGCGTTTGTAGGACGGGCTACATCAGGAAGGGAATTACGACGAAGCCCCTATACCAGTCAAAGTTAGTTTTGACTTTTCCTGCTGCTCCACCTCCAACTCCTACCCAACGCCTTCTACAACACCGTAGGTTACTTCATCTCCTCATGCTACAGAAGATCCGGCTCAACACTCCGAGCCAGTGAATATTGACTCGCAAACCGATGTCACCATGGGTGATTCGGTAACTGACATGGGTGAACCCTCCAAGGGTAATGATCCCTTAGCAGAGGTTTTTGCGAATAATCTACTGAGAAATCCGGGTATCGCCAAGCTTGGCATTACTCGGAAAACTGCAGAAGATATCCAAAAGTTGGATCAACAATGCTTGAAGAGCCGGAACATCACTGCTGAAGAAGAGGCGCAAGAAGCCAAGGACATAAAACTCTCCAAGCTTCTTGACCAAGTTCGTCTTCGTGATGACAAGCTGAAGGCCGGTGTGGCTCCGCCACCACCAGTGATCCCTCTGACTCTCGCCGAGAAGGTTTCTTCTGAGGTGAACATGAGTCAAAAAAGCTAACCCATGAACATTATGTATGTAACATCCCAAATTTTAAAATTGTAGATGTTACTAGAAGCATGCATCATATCCTTGCATCATGGCATCACATAATAAAAACTGCATCAGATATTTTCCCAAACCCCATAGTCATATAAAGACTAAAAGGGTAAAACAAAATCTAACCTCCTGAACCTTGGCAAAAGTGTTATTTTACAATACCATTCTAATCCTCTTCTTTTTACAAATTTTTAGAGACCGGTCTCACGTAATTCGGAGTCCGTTTGCAAAAGTTATGCAACAATTGGTGAAATAGAAAAAAAAAGAAAAAAAAAGATATCCCTAGCCTAACGGGCCGGCTAAACCAGCCCGTGGCCTATCTACCGCCCCGCCTGACAGAGCGGCCAGCGCATAGCGCGTGGTCCAGCCCAACAGCCGCCAGCTGACGCCGCCAGCAGCCCGTCAGCGTGTTCGCGGTCGCCGACAGGCGGGCCCCACCGCATCGTCATCTCCGACGAGATCGGAATGAACTCCGCTCGCTGCCACCGCGTCTGGAACGAATTCCCGGCCGATTCGGAGGGGATCTCTGCGACCCCCGCCCCAAGACTCTACCCCTTTTAATCCCCGCGACGAACCCCCCCTAAAAACCCTAGCCCTCCTTGCTCGCTGTACCTCGCCACCGTCTCGCCACCGACCTCGCCGGAGTAACACCGCCGCCGCCCGACGGTGACGCCTTTTGAAGACCACCACTGTTTTCTTCTTCCCCTTGTAGTACCACTTCCCCTCACGCTGTTTTCCCTCTCTGTAGCGGACCGTAGCCTCCATGATTGCTCGCCGGAGCTTCTCCGGAATCCACGAGCTCCAGCCGCCGTTCGCCGTCGCCTCGGAGGAAGGGAGCCGACGCCGCCCCCGGGAACGGAACCGCGGCGAGGAACCGGCCACCATCGTCCATTCCACCAACCCAGGGAAGCACCAGCTCGCCGCCGTCCATCGTCGCCGTCGAGCCGCTGTCGTCGTTGCCCAGGTAAGCCTCTGCGCCCCCCTCCGTCCGTTAGATCGTGAAAGAACGACCCAGATTAGTGAGGCCACCGAATCGCTATCGGCCAATCGCGCATCACCGCATGGCACGCCGCGTCAGCACCGCCCCCCCTGGACCAGTCCCAAGCCGCCACTTGGCGCTGCGCAACTGGCCGCCGCCCTATTTTCTTTTAAATTGGCAGAAAACCATTAAATCTTGTAAAATCCAAAGTAAATCGAGTTGTTGTCCAAAAATTGCGTATAATATACCATTGGATTCATATTTTTGAGTAGAACACAGATCTACAATAATATTACTATTTTAATACAGCAATCTTGCAGTAGGAATTAAAGTTTAGATTAGAGTATTTTAATTCTAGAAAATTATCCATAGATCCGTTTTAGTTGATTCTTGTTGCGTTGGCTTTGTTTCTACGAGACCTTCTGTAGAAAATTGCTATAACTTGCTTGGAGTGTTCAGATCTGTCTCGAGGTAGATTGGAGTTGTAGATCTAGTTTTGAGCCTGTTTATTTAGGGTTTAATCCAAAATACTTAAAACCTGTGGGGAACCGATTCTAATGACATCCTCAACTCAATAACACCCCCGAATAAAACCCTTGGTCAAAATTGAATCCATCCTTGCATATTACCATGTTGCATGCATGCATATTCACCTTCGTGACATTGTTTTGTGCAAATTGTGATTGGATCTATGTTTTGTCCGTTACATTGCTCGGAGTGCGCTGAGGAGTACTGTTGTGTAGAGTGTTGCTCGGATCAAGGCAAGTTACACCACTTGTTCATGTTTATGTTCCAGTTTTGACTATGCATGTTTTACTCTTCAAATTCTGTAGTATGCATGTGTAGGATTTTGGTAGATTTTCTTAGTACTATTTTTGCAAGTGCGGTTTTGTAGTATTCCATGAATAGCTCTATGCCTAGGATTTTCCATCCCAATAGGTTATCCTGTTTTTCTAAGTTATGCTTTCTATGTTATATACTTATATATATCAAGTACCGTTGGGAGGGTTCGAAAGATTGAACATTTTCTAAGTATAAAAGCTCTCTCGAGCGAACTCTTTTCCTCTCAAAACCTCCTTCAAAATAAAACTAAGTTTTCTTCTGGGCGGAATGGTTGTCGGGACAACGAGTGGATTTTTGGTGGAGGACGGCCGCCCAGGAATCAAAGAAGTCTGCCATGTTTCAGAATTCAGAAGCTTCTAGTGCAACCACAATACATATGGGCTCTATCTTGGCTTAGTACTTAGTGGGAAACCTCACCGGGGTACCAACATTTGGAGGTTCTTGGCACGGTTGGATCCAGCCGGTAGAGGGGCTACTAAGGGAAGGCTTTGCCATGGTCTTGTCTGTAAAAGGACTTGATCGTGGATTGTGGGGAAAGTGCACAACCTCTCGAGAGTATTGCAATCTGATCGATCAGCCGTGTTCACGAAAACAGAACAACATTGAGCATCTGAAGGATGGAGCCTCTGAAAGATCTTCCTCTCTCTTTTCCAAACTTAACGTTTTATAAACCCCAAGGCGTGAGTAATATCGCCATTGGGTGGGTTTTTGGGAACTTGGTGCGTAATATCCAAGTGCTAGGTTGATTGGGCACTTGGTGAGTAATATCCACGTGTTCCATTCGACCCTATACTACTTATCAAAGTTTACAAAGTAGGGAAAATATCTTCCTCTTTTCTTCTTACATTAAAAAAATTGGCTTTATGCAAATGAACCCCAAAGACTACTCTTAGCCTTGCATGTAGGAATAGACTTACTCTTTCCTTGGTGTAATTTGCCAATACATTCAAAGTATTGACCCAACTTGTTGGCTGCATGTCTTATGTGCAGAATCAGAAGACTGAAAGGTGCGTAGGGATCGCGGGTCTTCACGCAACTAGCCTGAGGCGTTGATGGACTCAAGTTTACTTAGTTTCCGATGTTTTATTTGAGCTAGCTATAAGTTATGCAAGTTGTAATAATTATACTCTGGATTATTCGTGTAATAATGACTTGTGTTTTAGATGATATTGATCAACTGTGAAGTGCTAGCTATTGATCCAGGGACTAGCATGTTAATCACAGAGACTTAGGACCCTTAACTATCTGAGGTCGCAACAGATGGTATCAAAGCACAAAGTTGCCTGTAGGACGTGAACCCTAGGATTGGAAACCACCTTTAACATTGTGTGTTTTTGCTTACCATATCCTTCTAAGTTATTTATGCTCTTCTAGTAGTTCTCTACCTTATCACTTTGTGCCTAATTTTCTTTCTCCTGACCTAAAGATGACGGCCTTCTACTATGACACCGCCGAAGACATCAAGTGCCTGCGATTTGGGGAATGCCTTCTGGACATCATCAAGACATTGTGGCTGCCCATGCCGTCAATCAAGGGGAGCGAGTTGAGATCATGAGGAATGACGAGCTATGTGCCCTAGTCAAGGAGAAGGACGAGAAGATCGAGGAGCTGGCATAGAAGATCAAGTCCCTAGGAGGGGAGCTCACCGCCCAAGACAAGAAGTTCACTAATCAAGAGAAGAGGGTGCAAGATAAGAACAAGAGGATTAGGGAGAAAAGTCTTGTGCTCGGAAAAAACTAGATGGAGTTCAAGAACTTTGCAACCATGGTGAAGGACCTGCGAGCAGCCAAGAGGAGCTTGGAGGAGAAGATCACGACTGTGACTATGGGGTCAAGTTTGATCAAGAAGCTACCGAAGGAGAAGAAGGAACTTCAAGAGAAGCTCGAAGCTGCTACCCAGGAGCTGCAAGAGGTAAAGGAACTTCAAGAGAGGCTCGAAGCTGCTACACCGGAGCCACAAGAAGTGAAGGAACTTCAGGAGAAGCTTGAAGCCACGACGAAGGACATGGAGTTATACAAGTCACTGCTGGAGAAGGAAGGCTTCATTATTGAGGATGAGGAAGTGGATGATGAGTAGAGTAGTTGGACCACCCTTAGTTCTATAGTCAAACGTTGTTCGCGATTGTAATGAGTACCAAAAATTATTTTGGATTAGTTAAACTAGGTTGAGTGTGTTAAACTATGTGCCTTGTGTGCCTTGCTTTTCTCGTGTGTTTTTCTCTTGTTTACATAAGGGTAGGAGTTTTATTCCTTAGGCTTTCTATCCATTTCTTAACTTGTTTCCCAAACCCCACAGATGGCGAGACGTGGAAACAACAACAACATTCCCCCAGAGATATCACAACTTCTGAACTCCCAGAATCAGTTGATCTAACTCCTCACTCAAAACATGAAAAACAACAACAACCCGCCGCCTCCACCACCTCCACCGCCCCAACAGGACCGCCTGACTCGGTTCTTGAGGTTGAACCCTCCAATTTTCTCAATAGTTCTGAGCCAATTGTGGCAGATGACTGGCTCCGCACCACCAACAAGAAGTTAGACACCGTCCAAGTTGTTGGGGCTGACAGGGTGCACTTTGCCACGCACCAACTTGAGGGACCAGCTGCAGAGTGGTGGGATAATTACCAGGTGACCCACCCCGATATTGAAGCTATCACCTGGAACCAGTTCGAGGCGACCTTTCGTACTCATCACGTAGCCGCGAGAGTCATGTCACTAAAGAGAGTGAGTTCCGCGACTTGAAACAAGTGCACCGCTCTGTCTCCGAGTATGGGGACCTTTTCAACAAGCTGGCACGTTATGCACGTGATGATGTATCCACGGATGCCAAGAGACAGGAGGAGTTCCTAAGGAGACTTAATGATGAAATATCCATTCAGCTTGTGGCTCTGAAGTTTGATAACTATCAGGAACTTCTGGACAGGGCAGTTGTGGTTGAAGCAAAACAAAGGAGTATAGAGAATCGAAAGGGAAAGTCCACCTCACACAAGCACAACTCGGCCCCATATCAGAAGCAACGCACTTCGTCACCACCACCCCACAACCACAATGGTCATCGTCATGGAGGACATAACCACAATGGCCATAAACACCGCAATGGAAATGGCAATGGGAAGGATCTGAGTGAAGTGACATGCTTCAAGTGTAACAAGACAGGGCATTATGCAACTACTTGCCCCGAAAAGATGAAGAATGGGAATGGTAATGGAAACGGCAACGGAGACAACCATGGCAATGGTAATGGAAATAGGAAGAAGCCGAATCCGTTTGTTAAAGCCACGGTGAATCATGTCTCCATGGAGGATGCTCGTGAGGCACCTGACTCCGTGATTGGTAAGTTCAAGCTTAACTCCACCCCCGCAGTTGTTCTTTTTGATACTGGTGCATCGCATTCATTCAAATCAAGGGTATTTGTGGATAGAGGCAAGATACCTACGGAGACTATTAGTACTCCCCTAAGGGTAAGTTCTCCTGGAGGAGAAATAGTGGCAAACTCTGGATGCCGTGGGTTAGAACTAAGGATTGGGGCACACATCTTTCCCACCAGCCTAGTTGTTCTGGAGTCACAAGGCTTAGACATAATTTTGGGCATGAATTGGATGACCGAATATGAGGGAGTCATAGATTGTGCCAAAAGGACTATCACACTCACGACTCCGGATAAGAAAAGGATCCGCTTTAAGTCAGCTTTCGCACTCAAAGGAAGTATGGTGAACTCTCTTAAGGGGGTTAGCTTGGAGGATGTGCCAATTGTGAAGGAGTATCCAGATGTGTTTCCGGAAGAATTGCCAGGGATGCCTCCTGACTGAGACATCGAGTTTCTCATTGACCTGATGCCTGGTACGGGACCGATAGCAAAGAGACCGTACAAGATGGATGTGGATGAGTTGAAGGAACTTAAGAAGCATCTTAGAGAGCAATTGGACAAAGGCTTCATTCAACAAGTGCGTCATCTTGGGGAGCGCATGTATTATTCGTGGAGAAGAAGGATAAAACCAAGAGACTAGTCGTGGACTACCGGTCATTGAATGAAGTGACAATCAAGAACAAGTACCCTCTACCCAATATCAGCGACCTATTCCATCAATTAAAGGGAGCTAGTGTGTTCTCTAAGATTGATCTCCAATCAGGTTATTTCTAGCTAAAGATCTGAGAACAGGATGTACCCAAAACAACCTTCACCACGAGATACGGATTGTATGAATACACCGTGATGTCGTTTGGCTTAACTAATGCCCCAGCATACTTCATGACTATGATGAACAAGGTGTTCATGGAGTACTTGGATAAGTTTATTGTGGTATTCATTGATGACATACTCATATAATCCAAAGACGAGAAGGAACATGAGAGGCATCTGCGCCTAATCATGGAAACGTTAAGGGAACACAAGCTGTATGCCAAGTTCAGCAAGTGTGAGTTCTGGTTAAAAGAAGTGGGATTCCTTGGTCATATTGTGTCAGCTAAAGGAGTTGTCGTGGACCCAAGTAAGATAGCTTCTGTGACAGAATGGGAGTCCCCTAAGAATGTGGGTGATATTAGGAGTTTCAGGCCTTATGGATATTACCGAAGGTTCATTGAAAACTTTTCCAAGATAGCAAAGCCTATGACAGAATTGTTGAAGAAAGAGAAGAAGTTCCAATGGACCGAGGCATGTGAAGCAAGTTTTCAAGAATTGAAGAAGCGCCTTGTAACAGCACCAGTTTTGTGTCTCCTTGACATCCAAAAGGACTTCCAAGTCTATTGCGACGCTTCTCGACAAGGACTTGGTAGTGTACTGATGCAAGATGGAAAAGTAGTGTCTTATGCCTCTCGACAACTTAAGAACCATGAGAATAACTACCCCACGCACGATTTGGAACTAGCATCAGTTGTGCATGCGCTCATGGTGTGGAGACATTACCTAATGGGCAAACATTGTGATGTGTTCACGGATCACAAGAGCCTTAAATACATCTTCACTCAAAAGGAATTAAATATGAGGCAAAGGAGATGGCTTGAGCTCATCAAGGACTATGACTTGGACCTGCAGTACCATCCTGGAAAGGCCAATGTTGTGGCTGACGCCCTAAGCAGGAAGGTCTATGTAAATGGACTTACCGTGGGAGAACTTCCAAAGGATTTGTGTGAACAGTTCAAGGACCTAAGGTTGGAGATAGTTCCTAAGGGGTACTTAGCGACTATGGAGATAGCGCCCACGCTTCTGGACCAAATCAAAGAGGCCCAGAAGGGGGACAAAGAGTTGGAGGAGATAAGAGCTAATATAGGCAAGGGTAAAGCAAAAGGGTTTCATACGGATGAACAAGGAACACTTTAGTATGAGAAGCGTTTGTGCGTTCCCGATGATCCCGATATCAGGAAGTTAATTCTTCAGGAAGCTCCCGATTCGCCTTACTCAATTCATCCTGGTAATACAAAGATGTACATGGAGGTGAAAGATAGATTCTGGTGGAATAACATGAAAAGAGAAATTGTTGAATACATCTCCTTGTGTGACGTGTGCAATAGAGTCAAGGCCGAACATCAAAAACTAGCAGGACTGCTGCAGCCATTACCTGTGCCCTATTGGAAGTGGGACAAGGTAGGCATGGATTTTATCACAAGACTACCGCGGACTCGTTCTGGGTATGACTCCATCTGGGTAGTGGTCGACCACTTCACAAAAGTGGCACACTTTATTCCCATAAAGACCACCTATACGAGTGTTAAACTTGCTAAGATTTTTATGTCAAGGATCGTAAGTCTTCATGGTGTACCCAAGGGGATTGCCTCTGATAGAGGTACCCAATTCACCTCAAAGTTTTGGTGACAGCTACACGAGTCTCTAGGGACACGACTGGAGTTTAGTACTGCTTTCCACCCGCAAACAGATGGGCAAACGGAAAGAGTTAATTAGATCTTGGAGGACATGTTAAGAGCCTGTGCGCTAGACTATGGGTATAGTTGGGATGATAATTTTCCATATGCGGAATTCTCATACAATAACAGTTACCAAACTAGTATCAAGATGGCTCCATTTGAAGTTCTATATGGCAGAAAGTGTAGAACTCCGCTTCTATGGAGTGGAGTTGGAGAACGGAGTTTGTTTGGACCTGAACTGATCAAGGATGCCGAAGAAAGAGTGAGACAGATTCAAGACAGGTTAAAAATAGTCCAATCCAGGCAAAAGAGTTATGATGATTCCAAGCGCAGGGATGTGACCTATGAAGTGGGAGACCGTGCGTATCTCCGAGTTTCGCCACTACGAGGAGTTAAGAGATTTGGAATCAAGGGTAAGTTAGCACCCCGATTCATAGGGCCCTACAAGGTCTTGGGTCATAGAGGGGAGGTTGCCTATCAGTTGGAATTGCCCGAAGTATTAACTGTTCATGATGTTTTCCATGTGTCGCAACTAAATAAGTGTCACCCGGAAATGGCTGAAACCCCACTAAAAGATACGGTTCCGTTGGACGAGGTTCAACTGGAAAACGATCTCACCTATGAGGAAAAACCCACCAGGATTCTGGAAACAGCTGAGAGAATTACTCGTACCAAGACTATCAGGTTTTGCAAAGTTCAATGGAATCACCATTCCGAGGAAGAGGCCACGTGGGAACGTGAAGAAGACCTGAAGAAAGAACACCCACACCTATTTGCTAACCAACCTGAATCTTGGGGACGAGATTCTTCTTAAGGGGGGTAGGTTTGTAACATCCTAAATTTTACAATTGTAGATGTTACTAGAAGCATGCATCATATCCTTGCATCATGGCATCACATAATAAAACTGCATCAGATATTTTCCCAAACCCCATAGTCATATAAAGACTAAAAGGGTAAAACAAAATCTAACCTCCTAAACCTTGGCAAAAGTGTTATTTTACAATACCATTCTAATCCTCTTCTTTTTACAAATTTTTAGAGACCGGTCTCACGTAATTCGGAGTCAGTTTGCAAAAGTTATGCAACAATTAGTGAAACAGAAAAAAATAAAAAGAAAAAAAAGATATCCCTAGCCTGTGGTGGCCCTTTAGCTACGGGGGCTTAAACCAGCCGTGGCCTATCTACCGCCCCTTTGGCAGGCACATAGCCAGCAAGCAGGCAGAGGGTCGCCTCGCCCCGCCGGCCGGCCACACAGAGCCCCAGCACGTCATGTGCAGGTCACAGCCCCGCCTGCGTAAAGCGGCAGAAAAGCAACCGGCCCAAGGGCCGCCGGTTAACAACCGCCCGGTAAGCGCCAACAGTCGCGGTCCAGCGTGACTACATCGTCATCTCCGATGAGATCGGAATGAACTCCGCTCGCTGCCACCGGTCTGGAACAAATTCCTGGCCGATTCGAAGGGGATCTCCGCGACCCCGCCCCAAGACTCTACCCCTTTTAATCCCAGTGACGAACCACCCCTAAAAACCCTAGCCCTCCTTGCTCGCTGTACCTTGCCACCGCCTCGCCGCCGAGCTCGCCGGAGTAACGCCGCCGCCGCCTGACGGTGACCCCTTTTGAAGACCACCACTGTTTTCTTCTTCCCCTTGTAGTACCACTTCCCCTCATGCTGTTTTCCCTCTCTGTAGCGGACCGTAGCCTCCGCGATTGCTCGCCGGAGCTTCGCCAGAATCCACGAGCTCCAGCCGCCGTTCGACGTCGCCTCGGAGGAAGGGAGCCGACGCTTCCCCCGGGAACGGAACCGTGGAGAGGAACCGGCCGCCATCGTCTACTCCACCGAGCCGGGGAAGCACCGCCTCGCCACCGACTGCCACCGACACACTGCCGCCGTCCATCGTCGCCGTCGAGCCGCTGCCGTCGTCACCCAGGTATGCCTCTGCGCCCCCTCCCCCCTCCGTCTGTTAGATCGCGAAAGAACGACCCAGATTAGTTAGGCCACCGAATCGGTATCGGCCAATCGCGCATCGCCGCGTGGCATGCCGCGTCATCGCCGCCCCCCCTGGACCAGTCCCAAGCCGCCACTTGGCGCTGCGCATCTAGCCGCCGCCCTATTTTCTTTTAAATTGGCAGAAAACTATTAAATCTTGTAAAATCCATAGTAAATCGAGTTGTTGTCCAAAAATTGCGTATAATATACCGTTGGATTCATATTGTTGAGTAGAACACAGATCTACAATAATATTACTGTTTTACTACAGCAATCTTGCAGTAGGAATTAAAGTTTAGATTAGAGTATTTTAATTCTAGAAAATTATCCATAGATCCGTTTTAGTTGATTCTTGTTGCGTTGGCTTTGTTTCTACGAGACCTTCTGTAGAAAATTGCTATAACTTGCTTGGAGTGTTCAGATCTGTCTCGAGGTAGATTGGAATTATAGATCTAGTTTTGAGCCTTTTTATTTAGGGTTTAATCCAAAATACTTAAAACCTGTGGAGAACCGATTCTAATGACATCCTCAACTCAATAACACCCCCGAATAAAACCCTTGGTCAAAATTGAATCCATCCTTGCATATTACCATGTTGCATGCATGCATATTCACCTTCGTGAGATTGTTTTGTGCAAATTGTGATTGGATCTATGTTTTGTTCCGTTAGATTGCTCGGAGTGTGCTGAGGAGTACTGTTGTGTAGAGTGCTGCTCGGATCAAGGCAAGTTACACCACTTTTTCATGTTTATGTCCCAGTTTTGACTATGCATGTTTTACTCTTCAAATTCTGTAGTATGCATGTGTAGGATTTTGGTAGATTTTCTTAGTACTATTTTTGCAAGTGCGGTTTTGTAGTATGCCATGAATAGCTCTATGCCTAGGATTTTCCATCCCAATAGGTTATCCTGTTTTTCTAAGTTATGCTTGCTATGCTATATACTTATATATATCAAGTACCGTTGGGAGGGTTCGAAAGACTGAAAATTTTCTAAGTATAAAAGCTCTCTCGAGCGAACTCTTTTCCTCTCAAAACCTCCTTCAAAATAAAACTAAGTTTTCTTCTGGGCGGAATGGTTGTCGGGACAACGAGTGGATTTTTGGTGGAGGACGACCGCCCAGGAATCAAAGAAGTCTGCCATGTTTCAGAATTCAGAAGCTTCCAGTGCAACCACAATACATATGGGCTCTATCTTGGCTTAGTACTTAGTGGGAAACCTCACCGGGGTACCAAGATTTGGAGGTTCTTGGCACGGTTGGATCCAGCTGGTAGAGGGGCTACTAAGGGAAGGCTTCACCATGGTCTTGTCTGTAAAAGGACTTGATCGTGGATTGTAGGGAAAGTGCACAACCTCTCGAGAGTATTGCAATCTGATCGATCAGCCGTGTTCACAGAAACATAACAACATTGAGCATCTGAAGGATGGAGCCTCTGAAAGATCTTCCTCTCTCTTTTCTAAACTTAACATTTTATAAACCCCAAGGCGTGAGTAATATCGCCATTGGGTGGGTTTTTGGGAACTTGGTGCGTAATATCCAAGTGCTAGGTTGATTGGGCACTTGGTGAGTAATATCCACGTGTTCCATTCAACCCTATACTACTTATCAAAGTTTACAAAGTAGGGAAAATCTCTTCCTCTTTTCTTCTTACATTAAAAAAATTGGCTTTATGCAAATGAACCCCAAAGACTACTCTTAGCCTTGCATGTAGGAATAGACTTACTCTTTCCTTGGTGTAATTTGCCAATACATTCGAAGTATTGACCCGACTTGTTGGTTGCACGTCTTATGTGCAGAATCCGAAGACTGAAAGGTGCGTAGGGATCACGGGTCTTCACGCAACTAGCCTGAGGCGTTGATGGACTCAAGTTTTACTTAGTTTCCGCTGTTTTATTTGAGCTAGCTATAAGCTATGCAAGTTGTAATAATTATTCTCTGGATTATTCGTGTAATAATGACTTGTGTTTTACATGATATTCATCGACTGTGAAGTGCTAGCTATTGATCCAGGGACTAGCATGTTAATCACAGGGACTTAGGATCCTTAACAATCTGAGATCGCAACAATGTAAGTCAGAATTCGATTCTCTCTTTTATTTTATTTCATATCATATCCCCTAGCCCCCAAGCATGAAGTTGGATATGAAATCTGGATTTATGCTTTCATAGGATTCCAAAGAACGAACTAGTATAGCCCCCAAGGCTTGTGCTGATATTTAACTTAGTTAAAATATTAGCCCGAGTCTTTTAATAGACTTCTAACTCTGAGTATTATTCTGACTTACAGAAAGTTAATGCTTATAACCAGGAATTGCTGAAGAATATCTGCAATAAACAGAGAGAGATTATAGCTCTCCATCTAGAGAATGCTCAACTGAAAATTTCCAAGGATGAAGCCAAAGGTAATCATTTCAGTCCTCATACTTGTTATTTGATTCTTATGATTCATAGCCGAATGTTTATTCGACTCCTTTCTTGTTTTCACAGAACTAGTTAAACAGTCATGCAAAAAGATTGAAGAGGCCAAGAATTTCAAAACCTGGAGGTGGAGAATGCCGAATTAAGGCGAGAGCTGAATGAGCTTAAGGTAGATCATGAGCATAATATCAACAACGTTCTTGAATCATCCAATATGGCCACCGAGGAACATGATCATAAGATCGCTATCGGACAAGAAAATCTTGGATCTAGCAGATGAGTTGGCCAGGGAGAAGGACATCACCCAAGCTCTCTGGGATGAACTCTAGAGTCTTCGAGCGGAGAAAACCAAAGTTGACGATGCCATCTTTGGTAGGCTTTCATGTCTCTGACCTTTTTTTCTTCCGACTCTTGGAGTTCGGATATGTTTCTGACTTTGCTTTATATATGTAGGTCCTTTGAATATTCTGGATTCTTCCTCTTACGAGTCTACTTTTGCTTACTTACTTGCCGGAGATCTGCTTCACGATTTCCATGATCCTTTGGAGGATATTGGTGAAGCCTTAAGGATTTCCGACATGAACAAAATGTCTGCCTTTGAGGTGCGGAACAAGGCAAAGGAGATGCCCCAGCTTATCCAAGATTGGAACATGTCTTATGCGCGGACCGCGACACAGAATGCCCTAGCAATGGTTATGAGCCACCATGGAAGCATGGAAATATGGTAAGTAACCAGGGGTTATACAACTATTGATGAAGATGGCAAAGAGCAAAACGTCAAGGATATCATGGACGCTTGTGCTAGATATGGATGTCCTGTAGCTGAGCTGACCAGCTACGATACTCCATTCTTCACTCCGGTTGAAGTACCACCACCTCCCAAATAAGTAACTGCTGAAATTTCTAAAGATGATGAGCAGACTAAGTCTGACTTATCCGTCTCAGAAAGATATTGGGATGATTTGGGTGATGTGTCCAGCGATCCAGCAGCTCCTTCATCTTCTCCTGCATCACAATGTACCAGAAAACAATGTGTTATCCTAAAACAGTCTGATTGTAATAAGTAGTATATTATTTTGCTAGTGCTAAGCTTGTAAGAACTAATGTTTTTTTACTTCCTTTTAGCACTTTCGGCTTTATTTTGTTGTGCGTGAAAATTTGCATAAGCACTTTTCGTTTTTGTCTACACTTATCGTTTATCTGACTTTCCGCCTCGTCCCTTTCGTGAGCCAGCAAACCTTCAACACGGAAACTTTTCCGAGTAACGGAGCTCAATTGCTAAATCAGTTTAAACTTGGAAACAAAGTCGGCTTCCAGTACCAACATTTCACTACTCGGAAAACACCTGCATCTAGCAATCAGACAAAAAACCAAAGTATAAACTAGAAAATCTTTAGATTTATACCCAAAGGTGTCATTTTTAGAATCAGAAATCTAACCAGAACAAACATGAGCATAAAGTACTTTCAAGTATTATGGGATTTTCGAATGTGACATGATCATTTAGAAATAAGATGGTAATATAGAACTTCTCAGAAAATATTTGAGGCAACTAATACTTTATTTCACTTTGAACATGTACACATATATGATTACAAAGAAATAATTTTTTTAGAATAAAAGGCATGTAGCTGAGCAATATTCCATGGTCTGTATAATTCTTCCAGGTTTGTACTGCCTCTAGATCTCTTTATCTTCTTAGTAGCAGGTCTTTCTTTGACTGGCCGCATATCAGTTAGATAGTAAGAACCATTGTGCAATACTCGGCTAACTAAAAAGGACCCTTCCCAAACTAGAGAAAGTTTGTGCTTTCTTTTTTGCACAAGCCGGAGAACCAAGTCGCCTTTATTGGAAGACCGGTTCCTAACTCTCTGGCTATCATACTTGCGTAACTTCTGCTGATAGGCTGTTGATCTCTGCTCAGCAACGACGTGAACTTCTTCGATTAAATTGAGATCATCTTGTCGAGAAATTTTGGCATCCTCTTTGATATACGCAGCAACTCGGGGAGAAGTATGAATCAAATTACTAGGAAGAACTGCTTCTGTGCCATAGACCAAGAAGAAAGGTGTGTACCATGTTGACATGTTTGGAGTTATTCTTAGTCTCCATATGACAGACGGCAGTTCATCCACCCAAGCCCCCACAACACGACGAAGTGGTGCTTTGAGTCTTGGTTTGAGGCCTTGAAGGATTAAACCATTTGCTCTTTCAACTTGTCCGTTGGCTTGTGGATGTGTGACTGATGCAATTTCAAGCAAGATTTTTTGATCGTTATAGAATTCGGCAAGCTCTCCCATGGAAAAATTACTCCTGTTGTATGTAATACTGTACGGATAACCATATCAGATTATAACATCCTCGACAAACCTTTTGGTTGTTGCTCCATCACAGTTTGTGACGGGTTTAGCCTCAATCCATTTTGTGAACTTATCCACCATCACTAACAGGTGAGTAAATCCACTTGGAGCTCGTTTGAACGGTCCTACCATGTCAAGCCCCCAGACCGCAAAAGGCCATGTTATCAGGATTGTTCGCAGCTGATCAGCTAGAACATGAGCTTGTTTGGCGTATTTTTGGTAGCCTTTGCACATCTTGACCAGCCGTTCGGCATCAGCCTTGGCTGTAAGCCAGAAAAATCCATGTCTTAAACCTTTTGCCACTAAAGATTTGGCTGCAGCATGATGGCCGCATTCTCCTTCATGGATCTCTCTTAAGATTTCCACTCCTTCTTCCGGAGATACACAATGCTGAAAGATCCCAGATACACTCTGCTTATAGATCTCACAATTCTTATTGTATAGGTTTTTGCTTGTCGGACTATCTGTCGGCTCAAAACTTCGTCTTTAGGTAATTTTCCATCTACCAAGAAATCAAGGTAGGGTTTTATCTAGATGGGAATCACAGCCAGAACTGCTATTAATGGTGAGTCGGATTTGGTCAGATACTCCTCATCAACTCCTATGATAGAGGGAACTTTAAGGTGCCCTAGAAAAGCACCATCCTGGACCTTTTTCCGTGTAGAGCCTATTTCGAGATAATGCATCTGCTTCCTCATTTTCTGTTCGAGAGATGTGTTGAACCTCAAACCCTTCGAATGATTTAGATAGTTCATCCACATCATCCCTATATGCTGCCATGTGCTTGTTTGCATTATAGTGATCCGACACTTGTTGAGCAACAAGATCCAAGTCTCCATAACACATAACGCGTCGGATGCCGATATCCTTAGCAATCCGGATTCCATGCAGCAGTGCTTCATGTTTGGCAATGTTGTTTGTTGCCATGAAGTGGATCTGCAACACATAGAAAAGCTTATCTCCTTGGGGTGATTTGAGCACCACGCTAGCCCTGAGCCCCCGAGCACTTTAGACCCGTCAAAATGTAAGGTCTAGTATTCCGACTCTGGTAGGGTCATATTCTCCATTGTCTCTGTCCAATCAGCAACAAAGTTAGTGAGGATTTGGGATTTGATTTCCGTACAAGGTTTGTACTCAATGTCAAAAGCTGAAAGTCTATTCCCCATTTCACGACACGTCCTATAGCGTCGCTATTTTTTATTATGTCTCTCATGGGAGCTGTGCTCACCATGGTAATTTGGTGCTCCTGAAAGTAATGCCGTAGCTTCCTAGATGCAAAGAATACACCATAAGCTAGCTTTTGATAGTGCGGATACCACTTCTAAGATTCAGTTAGGACTTCACTTAGGTAGTAAGTCAGACGCTACACCAGGTGTTCCTGTTTTTCCTCTAGTCTTTCCACCGCCATGACGACACTGATGGCCCTATTTGTCGCAGCTAGATAGAGCAACATCATTTCCTGAGGTTCTAGCACTACAAGGATAGGAGCAGACGAGAGTACCGCTTTCAGGTCTTGTAGTGCATCTTCAGCTTCATTAGTCCAGACGGATTTTTTGGTCTTTTTCAGGAGCTTGTAGAGTGGTGCGGCTCTTTCACCGAGCCATCTTACAAACCGACTGACTGCAGCAATGCAACTAGTTAGTCTTTGTACGTCCTTTAGGTGAGTCAGCCTAGAAATGTTCAGTATAGCCTTAATCTTGTCCTGGTTCACCTCTATGCCTTTTTGGGACATGATGAAATCTAACAATTTTCCGGCTGGTATTCCAAAGAAACACTTCTTCAGATTAAACATTATGTTGTATTTGCGTAGATTGGCGAACGTTTCCTCCAAGTCAGAAATTAGAGTTTCCTTCTTTTTGGACATCACCGCTATGTCATCCACATATGCGTGTACATTGCGTCCGACTTGATCATGGAGGCAATGCTGCATAGTGCGCTGATACATAGCTCCTACGTTCTTGAGCCCAAAAGGCATCATAACGAAACAGAAGGTTCCGAAGGGGGTTATGAATGGAGTTTTTACTTTATCTGATTCCTTCATCTGGATTTGGTGATAACCGGAATATGCATCGAGAAAACATAGGAGTTCCGAGTCTGCAGTAGATTCGATTACTTGATCAATTCTATGTAGAGCGAACGGATCTTTGCGACAAGCCTTGTTCAAGGCGGTATAATCAACACACATCCTTAATTCAATGGTTTGATTTTTAGGGACCATTACAGGGTTGGCCGACCAATCAGTATGGATGACCTCTTCTATGAATCCGGCTAACTCGAGCCAGGCTAGTTCTTTAACTATCGTTTTTCATCACCAAAGCATCATAAGGACTGTTTGACGGGTTTAGAGTTTGGGTGTACATTTAGAGAGTGCTCGGCAAGTTCCCTAGGTACTCCGGTCATGTCAGATGGCTGCCATGCGAAGATATCATGATTGGCTTGGAGGAACTTGATGAGCGTGCTTTCCTATGCGTGTTCTAAACCTACACCTATTTGGGCCACCTTGGAGGGGTCATCATCCTTCAACAACACCGTCTTCGTCTCTTCCAATGCCTTGAACTCCGGAGTCAGCTTTGTCACCTCCTTCTTTGTTGCGGGCATCTCGGACGGGTCGATGGTCATCTTGATCTCCTGGTACTCCTGAGCGTGCAGTACGACTTTACCAAAGGTTACATTTCTGTCTTTGCATTCTCGTGATTTCTCCGGGTCTCCTCTTACGGTGATCACGCCCTTGGGACCTGGAATTTTCATCGTATTGTAAATATAACACGGACAAGCCATAAAGGCCTAGTAAGCTGGTCATTCGAAGATAGTGTGGTATGCGCTCTTGAAGAGGACCACTTCGAAGGAAAGTGCTTCCGTCCGATAGTTCTTTGGAGTTCCGAAGGTAACGTCCAAAGTGATCTCTCCCAGAAAATTTTCCTGTCTTCCAGGGACAACTCCGTGGAAAATCACATAGCTGTGATTCAGCTGTGTTTCCGAGATCCTCATCCGACGCAGCATTTCGATGTAGAGGATGTTAATGTTGCTGCCACCGTCCATGAGGGTCTTGGAGAAACCATATCCGTTAATAAGTGGATGGACGAGTAGAGCGTATTTTCCTCGCCTATGCAACTTAGGCGGATGATCAGCACGGTCAAAGGTGATTGTCACTTCCGATCAGTCCAAAAACTGAGGGACAGCCAGAATAGTCGCGTTGTGATCATGCATCACTTCCTTCTTAACCTTAGCTGGTTGAGACCCAAGGAAAGTGACATAAGTGTCTTTCTTTGTTGGGAAGGTATTCTTTCCATTCGACTTGGGATTTGAAGGCTCTGCTTCCTCCATGTCGGAATCTTCCTTCGTCTCCTTTTCTTTCTCGGGATTTTTCTTTCCTTTTCTTCGCTTGGCCATGTAACCAGCGGATTCGTCTTTCTTGATGTCGTCATTGAAACGACACTCGACTTTTGTGTGGGACGAGCCCCTATTAGCATCTAAGTGATGCACACACGGATTGTTGGCAATGTCGACCCAAGAGTTGGTTTTGCCAGGTTGCTGGTCTCCTCTACCTTGGACTCTGGATGTCCCACGATCGTGTCCGCGGCCGCCTCCGCACCCTCCCCGATCTCAAGACCCTAAAGTAGCATTGACTATTGCTGTTTCCGTGGTGGGTTTTTCTTCTGAGGTGTTTTTGCGCTTCTGAGTTCGTTGCTTTGGCTGTTTTGCCGATTGTGGCATAGCTAGGATGTTTAGCAGTCCTTTTGCGTCATTGTCGACATCTGCATATTTGCTTGCCGTCTCTATCATCTCTCCTAGATCGGTGACTTCGTCGCACTTCAAACGGTGACATAGCAAACCAACTGAGAGTCCTGCAATGAAAGCTTCAATCGCAGTTTGATTGTTTACTCCTTCACAGGAGTTCTTGGTGTCTATCCATCATCCGAGATAATCTCGGCAAGTTTCTCCGGCCTTCTGGGTGCGACGCTATAGGTCTCCTACCATACAGGGCCTCTGATATGTTCCTTCGAAATTCCGAAATAACGCGCTCTGCATGTCATACCAATTGTGGATGGTGTTTTCCGGAAGTTCATTCAGCCATGATCATGTCATCTTCCTCAGCATAAGCGGGAGATACTTTTGAGAATGGCGATGCGGCAAGCCTGGAAAAAAATCCTAGAACCAAGTGTCTGGACGAGATACACCGTCGTAGGGTTGGATGTGCCTTGAGATAGCAAATCCTTCCAGGAAGTTTGTTTGTCGAATGCGTAGTCCAAAGCATTTTGGACCCACATAAATGTTGTCCGACTCGTATCATCACGCCTCTTTGTTAGAGTTGATCTGGTGCCTCGTGTCACTTGGTGATAGAGAATGCCGTCGTGGTTGTTCGCTGTGGCCGTGGTGCCTTGGAGCCAGACTTCTACTTTTGCCACCACCTCGTCCGCCATGACGCTATCCGTGGCTGGCTTGAGAACCGCTATGATGGCTACTTGGTGGAGAGGGTGGTGCAGGTGGATTGTTTCCGGCTGAGCGCCGGCCTCCGTCTGGGGCATCATTATTCTGGTTCCAGGGAGGGTCTTGATTATGACAAGCCCCATGCCGGCTTGACTTGGCATGGTGTCCATCGCTCCTTCGTCCGTCATTTCCACTATTTTGGTGAGTTCAGCCAGCCGGCTTGTATGTCTAGGAGGTGGCATTCTTTGTCGGTCCTCCTCCCGACATCGCTCTTCTTCATCTTCCCTATGATTGTTCGACTGTCGCTGGGGATGCTGCCTCAGAACCAGTGATGCAACTGCATCTCACTTTGCGGCTGGAGTGATGTTACTCCAATCACGTGCGGCTCTATGCTGTTTCCCTGAAGATCCGGTCCTTGAGTAATTGTCTTCCCGATGGCCAGAACGATGGTGCTGTTTCGGGTCCCATCAGGGTCTTATGTCATGCCAAGCCGGATCCATGCGACATTGGTTGGACTTAGAGACCAGTTTTCCGCTTCCGGATTTCGTGGCCTTCTGCTGCTCTAGGCCCTTGGTAAGTAGCTTTACGCCTAACCGGACTTGGTCTGGGTTTGGATTATTCCCTAGGATATCTCGAGCTACGGCAGTGTTTTCCACTAGTGTTCCATAAAACAGATCTCCCTTACTATCGAGCCGAGGTTCTCCTTTGATGGCATCGCCTTCCTCAAAGAGGGTCTTGTGGACTTCCGGATTTTTGTTAGCCCGCAAGTGGCCGTTCTGGTCTTCTAATGCTGCAGGGAGTTGAACTGTCCCGCAGATGCAATGCGCTTTTTTCCTCGAGGAGATTATTAGCTTCATCGTGGAGTACTTGGCGATGTGCTTCTAGGGCTTGAGCCCTATCTTCCAACTCCACAGGTGTAAGACCTGCAATAGGGGTAACCATGTTTCCAACTTCGTAGTGCGTCTCCAAGGATTTTATGGGCACTAGGGGTAACCACGTTTCCATCCACCGGAGTTTCTTTTGGCTTGTTTGGGATTAGAGCTCTATCCGAGTCTTCCTCGTATTCTTCGGTGATTACCTCCCTAACCGGAGGGTCCTTTGCCAGAGTCTTCTTCTTCTTTGCCTTCTTGGCAGCGCAAGTAGCAAAGACGGCTTTGGGTCCGTTTCCTGGAGTCAAGCTCTGATCAGTACTTTCGGACATCTAGACGTGGCGATTATCTCCAAGATCCATATCATGCTGCATTTTGGGAGAGTTTTCTCTAGATCCTTCATCCATGGTGTCTCCTTCTTCTGTAGCTTTGGAGTTGAACTCCTCTTCATATTCTTCGAATATTTTTCAGAAATCTACCGACGTCATTGAATCATCCAAAGATGCCGGTAAGTCGGTGTTTGTTCCGATCGCCTCTAGCGCCGAGTCTTTGTTGTCTCCAGCATCGGTAGAGCCGGATACGGATCCAACATATTCGACAAAGTGCGAAGCGTGTGTCCTGAGGTAGTTGTGGCTTTCTTCATGGGCTTCCTCGAAGCACTTGATGGTCTCCAGGATTTCTTCCATGCTGGCATCATGCAGCATCATATGCCTCAATGTGTGCCTCAGGAAAGATTGACCTGCTCCAGCATCGGCAGAGCCGGATCCGGAGTTATTGCCGACTTGCTCCTCCTAAGATTCGACCTCGCTGGGGAGATCATCCTGAGATTTGACCTCGCTAGGGAGATCCACTTCATGTTTGATCTCCACAGGAAGATCTCCTTTAGGCTCAGATTTGTCCACTATCTCCGCATCAAGTGCAGGCTAGGTGGGATTAGGGTTTCCCGGGATCCAGAAGTCAGCCACCTCCATGGACAAAGTGGACCCAGAAATTTCTTTTGCCTCTATCGTCACCGCTGGGATGGGTGGGACAGGTTCAGCGAAACCGAGATAGGCATCGATCTCGCCAAAAGACATGATTGTGTAGCTAGTCACGGCCTCGCTAGCTGGAATCCAGGTCTCGTCGAGAAGAACGAGAGGGACGTCACTGGCGTAGAGGACACGACTGACGACAATTGTCTCGCCGATTCTGATTCTTGCAGATTTTGCTCGGAACGCAGATCCGAAGCTCACTTGCCCCATGGTGGGTGCCAACTGTCGTCGGACTGAGGACATGTACGCCATGAGGGGGTCCTCGAGGCATGCGGAAGAGAGGGGTGTGAGTCGTACGGTGTTCCAGGACGGTGAGAACACAAGTTTACCCAAGTTCGAATCCACCGACGGTGGACGGATCCTACTCCTACTAGCAATCCAGTAATATGGCGGACCCGGAATATGGGTTACAAGGGTTTTGCCTGTGCGAGTTGAGATTGTAGACTATTGTGGGGTGCCCTAAGGGCTAGTCCCTAGGACGGCTTATATAGATATCCAGCCTAGGGTTTACAGAAGAGACCTATCTGGCTACGACTAAGAGTCGGTTACATAGTACATCTTGGACTACAAGGAACTATACAGTCCTATGTTGGTAAGTCTTCTAGGCCTTCCCGTAACCAGACTGGACTCCGTCTCTTCTCTCTGACTGGGCCGTCCGTGAAGCAAAGCTCTAACCCGAAGTGGGACACCCTGGTTAGCGAGGCACAGTGAGGATACCCGGAAAGTATATCCCCAACAGTCTCACCTATCATTCTCAGTTGCTTTGTTTTTGCCTGGTCTTCCTCGAGTACGTGATGCTTGGGCAGGGGCAGGGGCAGCGGCTCTACGCAGCGCTTGGGCAGAGAGACGGTGTGGCTGCATGCCGCCTCCACCCAATCCCCTTACTCCTTCCATCTTCTCCCTAATCCCTACAAATCCTGTCATCTTCTCCTCCTAGAAATCCTAGATGCCTCTCCTCCTCTCCGTTACCTCTAATATAACCTGCCCTGCATCTCTTTTACCTCTATGTTGGCTGACGAGTTTGCCCCTCTTCATCATGTGCAGCAGCAGAAGCAGGAACCGCAACGCCAATTCGAGCTTCTATTCCGCGGCCATCCATGGCTCCGAGTCAACGGATGACGAGGTGGAGGAGGAAGCACTTGATGTGGCCTCTAATGCTGGAGTCGGCGGCAGGGTGGGCATAGAGGGGTGGCAGTAGTGGGTGCCTCCACATCTCTCCCGATCATGATGGCCGTTGTCGTCCGCGAGTTATTCGACTGCCTACTCTTCGACGCTTCTAGGGTAGCGGAGATCTCGCTTCCCCTCCAGGACATGCTATGGGCATACTTCAACCACCTACTCGCTCGGTGAGTTCCTCCTCCCCAACCCGCCGATTCTTGCACACTGTACTGCAGGCGGCGCCACTTATGCCTGTTAATTTTCCGTACTTGCAGGTACGCGCTGGATGTGAACATGAAGATGACATAGGACATGGTGACGCATCAGGGGCTGCTCGAGGAGGCAGGAAACCCGCGGCACCATCCCATCTTGGCTTTGGGTGTCGTTCAGGTAAAGTCGTATTCGGACATAACACATCTCGTCAAGTTGCACTGAACTTGTTCCCTACTTTGCATAGTAAACATCTAGGTTGTTTTTAATGCCACTGTTCTTGTTTTGTTTATAGATTTCCGAGCTATTATCCAATCTAGAAAAAAGGATGGCTGTCATTTGTGAGGTAATCATAATTATGCTCTTAATTTATTTTCCAATAGATTAATACCAGATTCAGTATAATTTGTCTACTACTATAACACATGTTTATTAAAGGGGACATGACCTCCTCTTCCAGCTCTTGACATCATTTTGTCTGTCACTAAATTTTGTGTGGTTCTCCTATAAATTTCTCAAATATTCAAGCTATTAATTCTAAGTTTCAATGTGTGATATTATTTGTTGTGTTTTAGGGGAAGGTCAATGTAGATGATATGATAGCGGTTTTGATGCAAGCCGTCCTACAGACGTCCCTACATCTTCACCACTAAGTTCCCCAAGTGGACCAATGACTCGTGCTCGAACCAAGCTCCTTCAATCTAAGGTGAATTCGCTCCTCATCTCATGTGATTTTGATACATTCTTGGATGGCTTGCTACTTCATACCAATACTTTGTGCATCCTCGGCTATGAACCCCATGAAGAAGTGCCAAGGGAAGGGACCAAACCATCACAAGACGAAGTTCTAGCTCAAACCAGAGCCAGGCCCGGCGAGCTGGTTCCCACACCAGAAATACCGACTATCACTCCGGCAGACCGGCCACACGACCAGAAATCTCGGCGAGCACCGGAAGCAATCGGCGATGACTGGAACAAACCTCTGTACGCCATTTCGGCGGCCGACCGAAACAACTGGCGCTGACCGGAATTTCTGGCGCCCAGTCCGACATGACCAAATTTATCGCCGGAACGCCCCAGTCTGAAAGTCAACATGGGTTTGAAGCCCAAAAATATTCCTATTTCATCCAGACTTTACTATTTTGTGCCCAAACTACTCCTGTTTTAGTGGCTGGCCTATAAATATCCCCCACCCTCCATTATAACACTCGGACTTGGATAATTGGAATTAGAAGACACCCTTGTGGATCTCCCTAATTCTAGTCTCATGCTCCTTGATAAAGGAGCACCAATTATCCCCTACCTCATTGGAGTTTGCATCATGCCTCCCTTGTTGTACAAGGCCTTGGCATTGGAGCCCTTTGCCAAGACGTCAAGATCTCACCAAGACTCCCCACTCGTCGTGCATGTTTGAGACAGAGAGAGATCTTCGCCCAACACCGATCCTAGGGATTGCACTAGACCGGTAGCCACTGACATGAGCTATAGGTTTGTACTGTGTCTTCTTTTGTGTATGCGTTCATCATGTTCTTCCTGTGTGAGTTCGCGGATTTCATTCTCCCCCTCTTCCTCCTCTCACCCTCGCCTCATTTTCCAAGGGATTCATGAAAGATCAGGTCATCCCCGAGGTTAGACCTCAACATATTGGTATCAAGAGCTCGTTGCTCACAATTCCCCCACAATTTTTCATCTATCCACCAAAAAATTGAAAATCCCCAAAAAAGAGCCCCAAATTTCCTTCGGATCAATCTCTGGGTTTGGTGAGTTTTCGTAGTTTGGTCCATAGATCTGTTGCTTTGGGTGTCGATCTACCTTCCTTGAACCTTTCCCCAGCCCAATTTGGATAGATTTTTGAAGATTTCCGAGATTTGACTTTTTGGAGTTCGTCACAAACTGATTTCAGTGAGCATTCCGGTGAACTGATTCTACCGCCGGAATTTCCGGTGAGAATCCTGGCGTGACCGGAAATTCCAGCGATAGAACCGGAGCCGCCAAAAAAATATCTGACCCAGTTTTCTCTGTTTTTCTTCTTGTGTTGTTGGTGTTTTGCTTGTGTGTCGCCAAACTAACATCAAGCTTCCACAAATCATCACATACCATGCTCCTCGACACCGCGATGCACCAACATCATCCCAAACATCGGTAGTAAGTCATCATCCATACCGAAGTTATAACTTGCTCCACCTTGTTAACCCTTCTTCATTTGTGTGTATCTATCCTATGAGAGTAGTTCATTTTTTGTTTGCCTAAGCATTGTCCACTTGCCCTTGGAAAGTGAGAGTGTGTAAGAAAACAAAAAAGTTGACATAGTAGTATAGAAAGGGAGAAAAGAATATAAAAAAGACGAGAGAAAAAGAAAAAGCAAAAGAAAAATAGAAAGATACATAGTATCCCAATACAAAGAGAGTATCAAGCTTGTAAGAAAAGGGAAAGAAAGAGCGCAACCAAGGCAAGTGCACAAATCCATTTATTATCCTCTTTTGGAGAACGAGTTTTGGTCTCTCCTTGCGTTTGCACGACAACCGAGTTTTGTCTTTGTTAGGAAATTTTGTGCTCATTTTCATAGTCGTGCTAACCATATTAGTCTCTACGTGTGTGTATCTTTATGTTTTTGTAGATCATATCCTTTTTGCTTTTGATCTTTGGTTCTCTACCACCTTTAACAATAACCTTTTTCTTGGATCATTTCGTTTGGTTTTCCACAACCCTAACTGACGAGGGTTTAGCTCGTCAATGCCCATTGTTATGGACTTGGGTTTTGGAGAAGGAGGGAGCGCTGGAGACATCTATCGGCTAGCAAACAAACACACAGGGGACAAAGGATTTACCCAGGTTCAGGCCTCGCAGAGGTCCCTACTCCTGCTTGTCTGCTCGTGGAATTATCGAAGGATTCGGAAGTTACAATGGTGCGCAGATGAAATCTGCCGAGGGTTGTGGAAACTAGGGCTGCGTGTGTCCTCCTCACCGCCCCCTCCTAGCCCTTATATAGATAGGCTAGGTCTTAGGTAGCAGGTCGAGTCGGTTACAAGTTAGGGTTTTCCCCTTCAAACTTTCTATCTTTAGCTTCTTCTTGTCCTTCAAGCAATCGAGAGTCCGTAGGTTACTCGAGTCCCTCCCTCCAGGCCTTGGCAACACCATGGGCCTGTATGTATTTGGACCGTATATACCAAGCTCGAGTACCTGTAGGGTATACCCATGTCAGTAGCCCCTGAGTGCCCAGTGGAATTGCAGATTCGACTGGGGACTTTTGAAGCCTTCGAGTGCCTAAATGAGTACATTTCGATTGCTTTTATTTGCGTCATAGGGATTGTTGATATACGTTCCTGATATAACCGAAGTATCGGTATCAGTTAACCACCTTAGGGTGAAACAACGCAATCTACTCAAATTCGAGTCCCCGGACTAGAATCCGGAAAAGTGCTGGTTTAATTTGACTCAGGCCGCGGAGGTCTTACAGGAGTCGAATTCCAGTTATATGGGTGTGAGCACTTGACGCGTCCGTCAAGGCATGTTCATCGTGCTTGTAAGCACGGATATGTTTATGGCAGTGCGTAGTTAAATGCGTTGCCAGGCCTTATTCAGGTCTTACCTTCACGCCGTAGGCGCGGCATCCGAATTTTATCATCGTGGAGACGATTCGGGTAACCCAGGAGACGCAATCTCTTTGTAGGGAAAAATTATGAGGCGGTGTCGCCATGAGTTTCGAGTGTGGATGTTATCAACACACAGTTTTTCTTGCACAAATAATCATAGGGTGCGCGGCCAGCGCTCCCTATGGGAGTAGCCCCCAAGTGCCTGGTTGAGTCGAAGACTCAGGCAGGGACTAAAGAACTTTTGCGACTGCTGTCGTCTTTTGCTTGCTTGTTAAGTCGATGACTCAGACAGGTACTAAAACACTTTCGCGACTGCTGCCATCTTTTGCCTGCTTGTTTCAGTCGATGACTCAGGCGGATACTAAAATATTTTCGCGACTGCTGTCGTCTTTTGCCTGCTTGTTTCCGGTGCTCCCTATGGGAGTAACACATGTCCATAATTGAACTGTGTTTCGAGTGGTTGGGTTTGCTTTTGTAATTTTCCATGTTCCTGCAACAAGAAAAAGAAAGTCGTAGGGTGCGCGGCCAGCGCTCCCTATGGGAGTAGACCCCGAGTGCTTGGTGGAGTCGAAGACTCCAGCAAGGACTAAAAATAGTCGAAGTTTTCCACTGCATAGCCTTGGTGACGTCAGTGCTGATGCTTGTATGACCTTAGTTGCCCGCGTGAGCGGTTTTGACGGGACGTGACAAGCGATGGGTCCCACTTTCTGACTTTGATTTGACTGGGCGTGCGTAATCTTATTTTTAACTGTGCCTCCTCGATTTCCGCATGTAATGGTAGAAGTGGGGGGACGGTTGGCGCTTCCTCTTCGCCACTTGTCCTACGCGATGCGTGCCACGCGTCCAATAGGGTTTTTGTCAGCCGTTGGATTGCATCTTCCAGGGGTTAAGTAGCGATGATGCGCCGGTAATTTCCCATCTGTGCTCTTTCTTCCTTGCTACCATCACCATTGCCGTTTGCTTTTTTGCTTTCCTCTGCGCTCATCTTCCCCACGATGCTGGACCAGCTCCGTTCGTTCCCAAGCTATTTCCTTCGTTCTCATCGCCGCCGCGCAATGGGGAATAAGAAGGGAGGCGTTGCCACTGATTCCGCGGCCACCCTCGCTGTAGCGAAGAAGAAGGGCGGCTCCGCTGCTGCGGTCACCAGTGCCGCTGCCGCCAGGAAGAAGAAAGTCGCGGGCACCCGTGTGACCAATGGCGCATGGCGCCCCTCTATTATCAAGGCGTCGGATCTCCGTCTTCTTCGCCAAGACGGAGTGATCTCTGCAGCAGTTGCCGATTTGCGCGTCCCCAGCGGTGAGACCATTCCTGTGCCTCCCGCTGGTTATCGAGTGATGTTTCTTGCATTCATCATTCGCGCTCTTTCCTTGCCTCTTCACCCCTTTCTTTGGGGTCTTCTTTGTTTCTATGGGCTCCAGCTCCATCAGTTGTCCCCAAATTCTCTCCTCCACATCACTTGTTTCATCACTCTCTGCGAGTGCTGGCTCAGAATCGAGCCGCACTTTGGTCTTTTCAAACGCATCTTTAAATTGAAGCATCAATCCGCATATGGCTCTTTAGTTTATGACATAGGTGGTTGCGGAATCCATGTTGACCCATCCGCCACCTACTTCGATATCAAGCTCACCAAGTCCATCCAGGGATGGAGGGACAAATGGTTCTATGTGCGCGACCAGAAGGCCAAGGACGAGCACTTTGGACTCGCGCCCTTCGATCACGCGACTCCCTGCAAGAAGACGCGTTCTTGGAAGAACGTGATCATGCCTTCCGAACTCGCGGAAATAGACGTGTTATATCAGCGCGTCTGCGACCTCGAGAGTCACATAGGCGCAGAAGAGGGAGGCTGCGCCCTTGTCAGGACTTGGCTGCATCGTCACGTCCAGCCTCTCCAGGCAAGGGTCCATCCCATGTTCCAATGGGGTGGCGCTGATGATCCCACTCACGTGTCTGCCGATGGCATGTCCGCGAGTGAGGTAGATAAGAGGGTGCGACTGGTCACGAAGTATACCCTCAAGGATGTGCTTCCGAACGAGCCAGTCATTCCTCCTTTCGATGCTTCGAATCCTCCTCCTGAGGTATGGTTGTGCTATGTAGTAGCTTATTTTCTCGATTGCGTCTTCTTTTGCTTACCTGTTTTACTTTTTGTATGCAGGAGTGGGCGGTGTCGCCTTGCATGCCTCCCCTTCCTGAGGGGATTATTCCTCGTGAAGCTTTGGAAGAGGACGAGTCTGAGTCGACTGTCCCTTCTGATGTGGAAGAGGAAGCCCCCGAGTCTGAAAGTCCGGATACTCGCAAGCGTTCGCGTAGCGGGGATTCCGACGTGTCGACTCCTTCAACTCTAGGAGGCGCGGCTGTTGGCGTGGAATCGCCAATTCCCGCAGTTCCTGTGAGGGATGTGGCATCGTCTTCTCGTAAGAAGATGTGATTGCCCAAGGAGTCTTCGTCGGAGTCGACGGAGGCAACGTTTGATCTTGACAGATTTGACTGGTAGGTTTGCTAGTGCATTCATTCTTCTCTTGCTTTCTTTTTGTTGGCTTTGACCTAGAGTTTGCCCTTTCTGAGTGCGGATTTTGTCTTGCAGTCAAGAGGCGTCGTCATCTTCTGGCGATGTTGAATTTTTGAAGGAATCAGGAGTCGCGACCTCAAAAGCCAAGACAGAGGTCGAGCGCGCTACTTCTCCTCTGGCGGCGGCCCACTCCGGGCACAATTCTTCGAGCTCTCCCCACATAGGGGAGCATCGAGTAGTTGCTCGGATGACGATTCAGCAATCTTCTTCGGAGTCGCTGGAGGACCATGTAAGTATATCTTTCTTTCTTTTTATAATTTGACAGTCAACGCCCTTATGTTACCTTCTGCTAACTCCTTGTTTTGTGCGACAGCTCCTTGTAAAGGAAGCCGCGCAGGTGGCGGAGCAGGTGATGGCGATAGGTCGCCAGCATGCGATGCTGGAGAAGCGCCACGACGTGGTTGAGAGTGAGTGTTCTATACTTATTCTTTTCGTCTTCTCTGTATTTTGGTATAATCGACTGACAGCCAAATTTTTGACTGCCCTGTAGCTGAGCATAATGCTTTACTGCGTGATGTCGCCACGTTGGAGAAGACGCTGGCCGCAGCTGTGAAGGGGCGCGACGAGGCAATCGCGGCTCGTGATGAAGCCCAGAAGCGTGAGGAGGATATGCGTGCCTCCTTTGTGGCCAGGGAGAAGTTGTTCGAAGAGCAACTGTTCTCAGTCGCCAAGGCCCTCTCAGGTACCTTTACTTGGTAGATATTTTATTGATGTTCTTCTCTTCCTTTGTAGTGCCGGTGGCGTTAGAAGTTTGATCCGTGTGTGTATTTTTGTGTAGATGCTGACGGCTTGAGTTTTGATCCACAAGCCCTTGGTCGCGATGACGCTCTGGCGGGCGCGGTATCTGCGGTCGAAGATCGTAGCGCCGCTGTCCAAAATACGTTGTCCAAAGCCAAGGCCACCCTGAGTCGCCTCCGGGAGGAGCTGATGCCGAAGGCGGAGCTGGTCGACAATGTGGAGGAGCTGGTGGAGTCGCTCGCTGGGGGTGTGCCTGCCACGTACAAGAATTCCCTCCACGCAGCTGGCGCTACCATGTCGCTTGCCATGGTGCAAGCCCACGGAGTCGAAGTGGATCCTTCTGCGGTGTCGAAGACGATGCCTGTTGGCATGGATGGTCAGTAGGTAGTATTCGCTCCCTTTGCGACTGCCTGTGCCAAATATGGCCATTCCTTGATAAACACTGTTGCCAAGTATTCGGAGGAGCTCAATCGCGCGAAGAAGGCGGCGAAAACTTCGGCCTCAGGGGCCGGCGGAAAGTCAGTGGCATCTGATACTGCCACGGACTTGATGAAGCCCCCGAGGTCATCGAAGTCGAAGAAGCCAGCTGCTCCGTAGTTAGTTCCTTGTAATAGCTGATAAACTTGCTCTTTTGATTGGAGAACATGCATGTTGGCAAATGTGTTTGTAGATACTTTTATTGATCCTGAATGCACCTATTACTTTTGACTTTTGAGTTGGTCGCCTTATTTTGCCTCTGGCTTGATTTTTGGTAGGGTACGTCAAGTGGCCCTGTGGGGGGAACCCCGGACTCGCCATCTCTTGAGGATACAATGGCACCACCCTGCTCCAGGGTAGAGGTGCTTTCCTTGCTTTCGCGACTTCGTGATTGCGTTAAGCAACTGGAGCGTGAGTTGCCCTTGATCTGTGGTAGCACGGACGTGTGGAAGTCGAAGGCTAAAAAAGCCGCCGCCCGCGAGCAATATCTGCTTGGCGAGGTGACGCAGCTGGGCGACCAGTTTAAGTGTTAGTTTGCTCATCCTCGTCTTTTCCTTTGTAGTTAATCGCAATGGTACGTTGTACTCATGCTGTTGATGCTGCTTCGTGTAGTTGTTAGCGCACGCCGTCCGCAGGAGGAGAGGGATAGGATTGCCATCCGCCTTCATGATCTCACCCAAGAGCAACTTCAGGAGAGTGGATACTTCTGGGTAGATCATGATCGTGCGACTGCGTTAGCGACCCTGCAAGATCGTGCCTCGCGAGTGCTGCTCTTTCTGAAGAAGTCGCAGTCGTGTTTGAAGAACATCTACCGGGCAATGTTCCCGCTGGATGATACTCCATCAAGCCTGCTGGCCCTTCTGACAAAATTTTAAGATATGTCCGTGGTTCGCGAGTGCGTGAGGCAGCAGCTGGTGGCTGGTGCCAAGGCTGCCCTCTCCGTGGTGCGTTTGCACAGGCCTGACGTGGATGTCGCCGCCATTGCATCTGGGCCACTGGTGCCACCAGCAGGATCTTCCTGGAACATGGTGTCGCACTATCAGGCGGTGGATCGTCCAGCCGAGGAGATCGTCGACTTCTTCGAGGAACAGACTAATGTTCTTCTGTTGCAAGGGTAGCCAAATATGTATCCTGTATATAAGTGTACTGGTGTTGTAAAGCTCATATATATTTGTAGATAATTTATTGTTGAATGCATACAAATAGCTTTATAAGCGTGAGGTGCGTTGCACTTATGCGAGTCCTTTTCGTTAGCCTGACCATCTTTGTATCTTTCCCTTGTCAACCACAAAAGTGGCAGCTGGGTTGTGTTTGTGTTAAGGGGTTCGATTGATGTGCCAGCTACTCAGGATGTCGCGTTATTGTTCGAAGAACATATGTGTATAGGGTGGCGTAGCCCCCGACTATGAAAGTTGACAAAAGAAAAGAGAACACGGAGTTTTAGGGCACTTAGCTTTTATTTATTCGGAGAACAGTACGTAGTACAATGTGCGGCTAAGTAGCCTTGGCTGAATAGCCTTATTTGCGATGCAAAAGTAGAGAAGAAACGACTAAGGGTAGAAGCGTCGCAGTTGTGCGACGTTCTAAGGGTTGGAGTATGTGACTCCTGTCTCTAAATCTTGAAGGCGATAGGCGCCACCTGGGATTACTTCTGTAATCATGTACGGTCCTTCCCAGGGGGACTCGAGCTTGAGATGCCCCTGCTACTTCAGTCGCAGGACCAGGTCACCTTCGACGAAGGATCTTGGGCGAAGCCTTCTGCTATGGTAGTTGCATAGGTTCTGCTGGTAGATCGTAGATCTTTCTGCGGTGATTTCTCTTGATTCGTCAAGGAGGTCGACAAAGTCTTCGAGTGCGAGGGATGACTCCTTCTCGCTGTAGGAGACTACACGTGGCGCTCTGTACCGTACCTCGGCAGGTAATACTGCCTCTGCTCCATGTACCATAAAGAATGGTGTGTAGCCGGTGGCGCTGTTTGGAGTTGTACGCAGGCTCCATAGTACGGATTGCAGTTCGTTTGGCCAGCAGCCCGCGGCTTGTTCGAGTGGCCGGAGGAGTCGCTTTTTGATGCCACTGCAGACGAGCCCGTTTGCCTTTTCCACCTGACCGTTGGTCTATGTGTGTGCTACTGAGGCGTAGCTGATGTTGATCCCCAGGTTCTCGCAGAAATCTTGAAACTCCTTGGATGTAAAGTTCGTTCCATTGTCGGTGATGATGCTGTGTGGCACGCCGAAGCGGTAGACGATAAACTCGAAGAACTTGACTGCGCTGTGCCCTGATTGCTTGGTCACCGGCATGGCCTCAATCCACTTGGTGAATTTGTCGACTGTGACCAAGAGGTAGACGTAGCCTCCTTGCGAGGACCTTGGAAGTTTGCCAACCATGTCGAGTCCCCACTGGGCGAAGGGCCAGGCCAATGGAATAGGCCGTAGTTCTGCACCTGGTGCGTGTGGCTTGTCCGCGAATCGCTGGCAAGCATTGCACTTTTGGACTATGTCTTTGGCGTCGCGCATGGCCGGGCAAGAAATCCAGCTCGTAGAGCTTTGGCAACGAGGGCGCGACTGCCGGCGTGGTGCCCGCATGTCCCTTCATGGATGTCGAGGAGTACTGCTTTTCCATCGGCTAGGGAGACGCATCGCTGTAACACGCCTGTGATGCTGCATTTATACAGTTCGCCATTGATAACAGCGAATACTTTGGAGCATCGCGCGATGTGCCGTGCGTCTGTTGGGTCATCCGGTAGGCGCTTACTGAGGAGGTACGTAATGTACGGTTGCGTCCAGGATTGTTCGATCATCATGACGCTCATTGGTCCCTCGAGTCCTTTGTCGAGCTCCAAATCATCGATTGTCATTGGCTCATTGGGTGGCGTAGCCCCCGAGTCCGTTACTGCGCTTGTTTTCTTTTCTGCGGCCTTTGGCTTGATGGAGCGTTCACATATGCGCTCGAGAAATACCCCAGGTGGTATGGGTGCGTAGGTGGAGCCTATGTTGGCGAGTGCGTCCGCCTCCTCATTGCTTTTGCGACCTATGTGTCGCAACTCGCAACCATTGAAGTCTCCTTCAAATGTGTCGTAGAGGTCGCGGTATGCGATCATGTTGTCGTTTAGTGCGTCGCACTCGTGCATTGTTTGGTTGACGACCAGCTTGGAGTCGCCATATATGATTAGCCTCTTTGCGCCGCAGGCTTTTGCCATTCTCATCCTGTGTAATAGGGCCTCGTATTCAGCCTTGTTGTTTGAGGCGGTGAATTGCATTCGCAGAACGTACTTCAGTTTGTCCCCTTGAGGCGATGTCAGTATGACACCTTCTCCTGCTCCATCTTTCCTCTTGGACCCATCGAAGTGCATTGTCCAGAGGTAGGACATGTCTGGCTTGTCGGGAGTTGGTTTTCCATCCAGTGTACGAGGAAGTCAGGGAGAACTTGCCACTTGATTGCGCCGCGCTTTTCGTATGTGATGTCTCGTGGAGACAGTTCGATTCCCCAAAGCGCGACTCATCCTGTGGCGTCAAGGTTATTGAGGATATGTCCCAATGGGGCGTCGTTGACTACCATGACTGGGTGTTCCTGGAAGTAATGGCGCAATCGCCGGGCGGTCATAAAGACGCCGTACGCCAGCTTCTGGTAGTGCGGGTACCGCTATTTGTTTGGCGTGAGGACCTCTCTGAGATAGTATACCGGGTGTTGTACGCCATGGACCTTGTTTTCCTCGGCCCGTTCGACGACGAGCACTGTGCTAACCACTTGGTTGGTGGCGGAGATGTACAGCAGCAGTGGTTCCCTTTCTCATGGAGTTACCAATACTGGCGAGGTGGATAGTAGGCGCTTGAGGTCCTCGAATGCTTCTTGCGCTTTGTTGGTCCACTCGAATTTGTCAGCTTTGCGGAGGAGCTGATAGAAGGGCAGCGCCTTTTCTCCCATTCGACTGATAAATCAACTGAGGACCGCGATTCGCCCGGCTAGTTGATGAACGCCTCTTATGTTCTTTGGCTTCTCCATGGCCAGTATGGCCTTTATCTTTTTCGGGTTTGCCGCAATCCCTCTCGCGGAGATGAGATACCCGAGCAGTTGCCCAGAGGGTACGCCGAAGGCGCATTTGTCCGGATTGAGCTTTATCCGGTAGCGATCGAGGTGGCGAAGGTTTCGCGCAAGTCGTCGATTAAAGAGGCTTCTTCCTTGGTTTTGATTACTATGTCGTCGACATAGACTTTTATGTTGCGACCAAGTTGTTCCTTGAGGCAGGCCTGCATGCACCGCTGGTACGTGGCTCCTGCGGTTTTTAGCCCGAAGGGCATTGTGTTGTAGCAGAACACGCTGAAGGGTGTTGTAAACGCGGTCTTCTCCTGGTCTTCCTCCTTCATTCGAATTTGGTTATAGCCTGAGTAGGCGTCGAGGAAGCAGAGGTGCTCGCATCTAGCAGTGGAGTCGATGATTTGATCGATCCGTGGTAGCGGGAAGTGATATTTTGGGCAGTGATTGTTTAGAGAAGTTAAGTCCACGCACATCCGCAGGATATCCGTGTCCTTTTTTGGCACCAGCACCGTATTGGTGAGCCAAGTGCTTTCCTTGATCTCGCGTATGAATTTGGCCTCGAGGAGTCTATTGATCTCCATTCCGACCGCTCGTGCTCGGGCTCGAATACCGATTGTTTGCTTGGTGGCCTTGTGTCGGGTTGACGTTGAGTGCGTGCTCGGCAATTCCTTGGGAACTCTGGCATGTCCACAGGACACCAAAGTAAAATTTCCAGGCTCACGGAGGAATTGACGAGCGAGTTCCTATGCGGGACTCAAGTTGTTGGCGATGAGGGCCGTTTTAGCGGGATCTGATGGATGGACCTGCACCTTCTTTGTGTGCACAGATGAGTCGAAGGAGAGGTCAGGTGAGCTTGGCCTACTCAGGGGGGGCAGACTGTTGTGTGATGTTTCCTTCAATCGCGCGAGTTCCTCCTGCATGCCGAAGGACTGGGAGATTCTGTTGAATTCCCTGTCGCAACTGTCAGATCGCTCGAAACTTCCGTTGATCGTGATGACGCCGTTGGGACCTGGCATTTTCATCTGCAGGTAGGCGTAGTGGGGTACTGCCATGAACCTAGCGAACGCGACGCGCCCGAGGATGCAGTGGTATTGTGAGGGCCAGTCGACAACTTCAAAGTCGATGCGCTCGCGCCGGAAGTTCTTCGGCGTGCTGAATATGACGTCAAAGTTGATTTTGCCCAGGGGGTATACGCCTTTTCCTGGGACGATGCCGTGGAACGTTGTGTCCGATGCCTCCAAGCAGGTTAGAGGGATCCTCATTGCTCACAAGGTACTCGCGAATATGAGGTTGATATCGCTTCCGCCATCCATGAAGACGCGACTCATGTCGAAGCCTCCAATTTGCGCCTCGAGTACGAGGGGGCAATGACCTGGGCGAGGTACTTGAGGTGGGTGGTCACGTTTGTCGAAGGTAATGCACGACTCACTACCGCTGAGGTACTCAGTGGTGGATGGTGGCGAAAAGGCCAAATTGACTTGGCGAGTGATGGCCTTCTGCACCCTATTGGAGGGGCGTCCCTTTTGGATCATCATGGTACCCATGGCCCTTGGGTATGGTTCGCCTCCGTGATGCTGGTCCGGTCCAGCTCCGCGCTCGGGGTGGCCTGTGGTGGTGGTGGTGCGCCATGTGCCACTGCACGAGCGGTTCCGTAGCCTCTTTCGACTGCATTGCGGTTCATCCGAACCAACCCCTCATGTAGCTTGAGGAACTCGGGGCAGTCCTTGAGGAGGTGACTGGACTTTCTCTTGCCGTCATGCTTGTCGATGTAGAAGTGTACTGTGCATGCTCTCCATCTTCTTCTTCCGAATCAGTCGACCGAGCACGTCGTGCCCTTGACTTGTCGATCTTGCGCTGCGTGAGCTCGTCGCGTGCATCGTAGTCGCGATCGTGTCATCGTGAACGGCGGCGCCGAGACAGGTCGTGACTGTCATCGCTTGACGAGGACGAGGAGTAGCGTTTTGCTAACGCCTTGCCCTTTTTGGGTCTGGTACTGGTTCTTTGTCGAGGGCGGCCTCGATTAGCACAAGGCCCGCGATCGTAGATCGGTGCATGGCCGTTCGGGGATCTCCAGCCGGTGGCTTGTTATTCAGGAGGTACGTGGTGGCTGCTGTCACTACAGCCTGTGGCATCCTGGGAACCACGTTGCCTCTCGTGTCGACTGTCATAGAGCCGAAGTCAAGGACTTTCACGGCGTCTATGCGTTCTTGTTCGGTGAGGTGAGCCATCCGCGATTGCCTCTTCCTGGCGAGATGCTCGTTGCCTCTTGAGGAGGTTCCTCCGTAGGAGAGCCCAGCGCGACGAAGGCTTGACTCGTCACGCTTTTTACGCTACCGAGTTGCGCGATTGCTTGTTTCTGGCGTTTGAATTCCTCTTTTAGGAGCCAGTGGTAACCCATCAGTAGTTCCTGAGGGGACCCGAAGGGTAGAGGTGCACCTCGTAGGGCTTCGCGACAGCGTTTCCACTCTTGCTCGTTGAGCCTGATCACGACGCGTTCACCGGTTTGCTCGTTGATTATGCTGGGGGGTTCGACTGCTCCTCAGCCGCCGTTACTACGTTGGCGGCGCATGGTCGGTGCCATTGCCGGTGTTACCATTGTTACCGCGGTTGGCAGAGGTGTCGCCCGCGTTGATGACGGCACACATGAAGTGATTTGGGAAGCTGTTGCTTCCACAACTTTCAGATCCGGAACCGTAGGTTCCATCTCCAGTGGCCAGATCGCTTAGATCGGAGTCGCAACTGCTGTCGCTAACCATGTTCCCAACCACCACCGGAGCATTGAGCTCGCTGAGGGTGCCGATCGATGGAGGGAACCATGATGCTGGGGCAATCGCCGGTGCCGTCGGTTGATCGGGCATGCGTAGCGTGCCCATCTGACCAACTTGGAAGCAGAAGCTCCCAATCGCCAGGCTGATTCCTTCGTCCACGGAGTCGAAGGTCGGGCGAGTAGCCGGCGTGTGGACGGTGAAGTCGAAGGCGCCGAAAAGCTGGCGAATCTCCGTTGTTGCAGAGTTGTAGATCGCGTTTGATGGGGCCGAAGAAGCCGCAACATCAGCACTCCCAGTTCCCACAGACGGCGCCAATTGACGAGGGTTTAACTCGTCAGTGCCCATTGTTATGGACTTGGGTTTTGGAGAAGGAGGGAGCGCTGGAGACATCTATTGGCTAGCAAACAAGCACACAGGGGACAAAGGATTTACCCAGGTTCAGGCCTCGCAGAGGTCCCTACTCCTGCTTGTCTGTTCGTGGAATTATCGAAGGAGTCGAAAGTTACAATGGTGCGCAGGTGAAATCTGGCGAGGGTTGTGGAAACTAGGGCTGCGTGTGTCCTCCTTGCCGCCCCCTCCTAGCCCTTATATAGATAGGCTAGGTCTCAGGTAGCAGGTCGAGTCGGTTACAAGTTAGGTTTTTCCCCTTCAAACTTTCTATCTTTAGCTTCTTCTTGTCCTTCAAGCAATCGAGAGTCCGTAGGTTACTCGAGTCCCTCCCTCCGGGCCTTGGCGACACCGTGGGCCTGTATGTATTTGGACCGTATATACCAAGCTCGAGTACCTGTAGGGTATACCCATGTCACTAACCTTCCACCAAAAGATTTTGAGAGTTTTAGTTCTTTCTTTAGTGTGAGCTTTCTTTGCATTTTCACTTTGCAAATTTATAGTTCTCACATGTGGTTACTAGTTGTTGTAATCCCTAAGGTGTGGTAAAAGGCTAACCCCTACCACATATTACCTTCCATATACAATCCATTGTTGTTTTGCATGATGGATAGGCACGGTGAGTCGAACCAACCACCTCCCCAAGGTGAAGACAAAGGCCCGTACATGACGCGTGCAAGCCAATACATCATTCACCATGAGTTCTGTGAGCATTGCAATGCTCTCGAGTAGCGACAAGATGAACAATTCGATGAAACTCAAGCTGAATTCAAGAGCATCGACAACCGCTTCGATGGCCTACAACAACAAATGCATGATATGTGGCAAGGCTTCTCCAACCTTCATCAAGAGACAAGGGCCATGCACATAAACTTCACCAACCAAAATGAAGCACTCCAAAGGTCGATGGTCGAGCTCGCGAGAAACACAAGACCGTGCTCACGTGCATCAAACTCTTCAAGCTCATCGTGTCACCGTTCTCCTCTTCGTATAGACCCTCATGCAAGTACTCAAAGGCGCAATGACGCCCCCGTGGTTGAGGATGGAAACTCTTTGCACTATGTACCTTCCCCACGGGACATCGCAATGTCAAGTTATGATGGTGATTTCTCTTCAAGGCCCCAAGAAAGGCGAGAAGGGCATCGTCATCACGCAAGGGCACTAGTAATCCAACAAGTGCAGCCACAAGTGGAACCTCAAGTAAACCATCCTCATCCGCGAGACATTCTTGACACAACAAGTGATGACTCCAACTTGGAGGAACAAGCTCGTTGTCGACATGAAGCACTCCAAGATCCTCCTCTTCGTCATCGTCATAATGAACGTCCACACCACCATGATGGTCACCATGATGAGCCTCCTCCAGAACATCATGACATGGAGCGTCGCATGGTACATGTGGAGCGCCGCCAACCACATCAAGAGGCTCGAGACCATGATCTTCGTCATGAGGCCTATGTGCCTAACCCGCATCACCAACCGAGGAATGTAGCACCCTGGTAAAACCACTACTAGAAAACCGCTTGGTTTTTCTGTTTGTGCATCATCATGACTGCATGCTCATGTTATCATGCCACATTCGATTTGAGCATCATCATCATGCATATGTTTGCCTAAAACTATTTCCCCAAATCCTATATTTTTTCTAATTATCCCCTTCTTTATTTCAAACTATAAAACCACGGTCTCTTCCGGATCTTTTATTTATCTAAAAACTATTTGCGAAAGAATTTTCAAATTAAAAAATAAATAAAACTATTGTTTTACCTGGGAAGGCCGCCACCGGCCAGGCCCAAAGGCTCAGCTGGCCTACGACCCCATATAAAAACCTTAAGCTATTCTAACCTAACCCTAACCCTAGACCCGCCTTATCCCAGTCGCCACCAACCACTCAACTAACCCGATGCACCCCACACCGCCCCGGTCACACCGACACGACCCCGGCAGCACACATCGCTGCATCACACCGAACTGCGCGCGCATACTACCCCAACCTCACCATGTCTGCAATCCGGCCTCACCCTGCGACTGCGCCCTCACAGCGTCGCTCGCAGGCAGCTCGCGACATGCTCCACCCCGTGGTCAACCTCTCACCTAGCCCCACCCCACCGACAACCCCCTCGCCTCGTGTTGCCCCACGATCCCCACCGACACACCGATTCCCCCCACCCCGCGATTCTCCCCACACCCCACCTTCCCTTTGCCTCGACCCCGTCTTCCTCTCTCTTCCGTGTGCGCCATCGTGACCTGGCCCCTCTCCGCCTCGACTCCCTGCTCTAGCGTTGCCGCCCTCAAGCCCCGCGAGCCGCCGCTGCTCGTGCTGTCCCCAAGCCTCGCCTCCACCGCCTCCTCGGCGTGCTCATCCCCGATGGCGCCCCTCTCTCTACCAGTGCGCCCATGCCGCTGTTCCCCGTCTGGCAGAGATCCTCGCAGGCGCCTCGTCTGAAGTTCCTCAGATGCGCCAAGACGCTGCCTCGCCATGAATCCTCCGTCCAGGCCGCCGCCGCAGCGGTGCTCCACTGTCGGCCTTCCCTTGCTTAATCGACAAGCTTCGCGGCGCTCCTCGCCCCGGTTCTCCAGCAGCACCTCGGCTGCCTTCCCATGCGTCCTCGTCACAGGCCAGTACCGCCAACGAGCTCCCCGTCTCCGTTCGTTCCCGCCTCACGAGCCCCCTCCCATAGCGCGACCCCGGCCCCTCTCTGTCCTCCTCGCACCGCTCGATGCGCCTCCTCCCCCGAGCAGAGTCGCCTCCACCCAGAGCCTCTAGCGCTGCCGCTGGACGATGACCTCGCTCTGTTTCCCCTGTCATGGCGCCGCACCTCTGCGCTCGCCAGTGACCGCTTAGCTCTGCCGCACGACCTTGCTGCATCGTGGCCGCCTCGTCCTCGGCCGCTTCTGGCCCTGCCGCTGGATGCCCTCGTCGACCCCGCTACCCCGCGCGACGCCCGCACGATGGCCGTGTTGGAATTTGGGTGTGGGCCTTGGCCCATAGCCTAATACAAATTCTGAAATTCTCTTGGCCCATTCATGCCTAGCAAGGGGTGGCACCAAAGTTTAGTCCCACCTTGCTAGTTTAGAGGGAGTTGGACCAATATATATAGTGGAGTGTTTCACTACCTCCTAAAGAGAGTGAAGAGGAGTGGCATACACGCGCGCTCCTCCTCCTCCGCCTCGCCACGCCTCGCTGCACACGGCTACAAGGTTTGTGGAATTGTGCCTCGGTGCCGATCTTATCTTTTGCTGCTCGGAAAATTATTGTGCGAGTTATTTTTTCACAACCGTTTCCGGTTTTTCCGGAAACGTGGGCTGTTACTACTCGGACGTGGACTACGCCCCACGTCTTACCCGACCGGCGCCTATATATAGACGGCCTTAGGCTAAAACCCTAATATGAGAAAATACACATCTCTCTGCCTCCAGAACCTTGCGCCGCCGCTACACCTTCTCCATCCCCTCTTTCGGCGTGCACCGGACGACGGGACAGTAGGCCTCCAGAACCACCGCCTCTCGTGAACCTGTACGGGTGAGGGGCGATCAGGTTTTTGGGGAGCGCATCTGCGCGACTACTGACGGCATCACGTCGACCAACCACTCCTTCCCCGACGAGGACTTCTTCCCGGACATCAGCAACCTCTACATCGACGCCATGGCTGACGACACTGGTGTCAACCTCAACCCCAACCTGAACGCGAACCCGATTCCTCCTCCAGCACCGTACGTAATCTGCTCCTATCTAGTTCAGTTTCTGTTGCAGTTTCTTGTACTAGCTCTTGGAATAGATGTGATCTGTTTATTCTGGTTGAATATGATCTGTTCATTTGTTCTGCTAGTATACATGATTAGATTAAATCTAGCACTTATAGTCATGATTTATTATTACTTATTTCGGATTAAATATTATGGTAATTTGCTTATATTTTCAACAATCCAAAAACCTGATCATAGGCAACTGAATTCAACTGGTTTAGCCGTGGCTACAAGGCCGCCTCCTTTTGACGGTGTCAATTATAAGAGATGGCGCACGAGAGCAGTTCTATGGTTGAAAAACCTAGGCTGCTATAGCGCCACTCTTGGCAAACCTGAGGGAGACCTTTCTCCTGTTCAGAGGAAGCGTTTTAAAGTCAACACCATGTTTATGGGGCTTTGTTCAATATTCTTGGTGACAACATTGTTGACACCTATATGTCATTGATAATGGCAAGGATGCGTGGGATGCACCGGACGCCAAGTTTGGTGTTTAGGATGTGGCACTGAATCAGATATCATGGAGCAATTCTATGACTACAAGATGACTGATGACCGTCCCATCGTGGATCAGGCTCATGAGATACAGTCCCTTGCCAAAGAACTCGAGCAGTTCAAGTGTAACTTACCGGACAAGTTCGTGGCCGGAGGCATTATTGCCAAGCTTCCTCCTTCTTGGAGGAACTTTGCTACCTCTCAAACATAAGAGATGGAGTTTTCTGTTTTGGATCTCATCGGATCTCTTCATGTTGAAGAAAAGGCGAGAGCAAAAGATACACGTCCTCGAGGCTTTGATGGAAGTTCTAGCGCACATGTAGTGCAGAAAAACAACTTCCAGTCCCACAAGTTCAAGAATAAGAACAGGTCTGATGGCAAAGGAAAGTTTGATGGCAAAAACAAGGCCGCACAGACTACCAACTTCAAGAAGAAGACTGAGTATAAGAAGAAAGGATCCTGCCATGTCTATGGTGATCCTAATCATTGGGCTCCTAGCTGCCCCAATCGCTTTGACAAGCGTTCACATGGAAATAGTGGCAAGTCCGCTAATGTTGTCCTTGGTGATATTGAGATGAAGGATGCTGGGTACGGTATATTTCCCACTGTTCTTTCAGTTTGTAATTCACCTGATTGGTGGATAGACACTGGTGCAAATATACATGTATGTGCTGATATTTCCATGTTCTCTTCTTATCAGGTCGAACGGGCTGGCTCGTTGATGGGAAACGGCTCACGTGCTTCGCTCAAGGTGTTGGTACGGTGGATCTGAAGTTTACTTGGGAAGATCGCATACCAAGAATGTGCAGCACGTTCCCTCAATCAATAAGAATCTCGTCAGCAGATCTCTTCTGTGTCGAGATGGTTTTAAGTTAGTCTTTGAGTCCAATAAAGTTGTAGTTTCTAAGTGTGGACAATTTATTGGAAAGGGTTATGAGTGCGGAGGCTTGTTCCGCTTATCTTTGTCAGACTTACGTACTCAAGTTATTAATCATGTTTGCAATGATAGTGAGTCCAATATTTGGCATTCACGACTTTGTCATATTAATTTTGGGTGCATGACGCTTGCCGATATGAATTTAATTCAAATTTACTACTGTCAAAAGTTCCAAGTGTCAAGTATGTGTGCAAGCTAAGCAACCTCGCAAGTCTCACAAGACCGCCGAGGTACAGATTTGGCACCATCGAACTAATACATTCAGATCTTTGTGAGATGAATGGTGAGTTGACAAAAGGTGGAAAGCGATATTTCATGACTTTAATTGATGATTCCACTCGACATCGTTATGTGTATCTTCTGAAATCTAAAGATGAAGCTTTAATCACTTCAAAATCTATAAAGCTGAATCAGAAAATCAACTTGATCGAAAGATTGCGACTTGATCTCGATCGTGGTGGAGAGTATTTTTCCAACGAATTTGATTCTTTTGTGCGGAGCATGGTATTATCCATGAGAGGACGCCTCCCTACTCACCTCAGTCAAATGGGGTGGCCGAAAGAAAGAACCGTACTCTAACTGATTTGGTTAACGCCATGTTAGATACATCGGGTCTATCCAAGGAATGGTAGGGGGAGGCGATAAATACGTGTCATGTCCTAAACCATGTTCCCAAAAGAACAAAACCATTACTCCATTTGAGGAATGGGAAAGGAAAAGGCTGAAACTCTCCTACTTACTTAACTTGGGGTTGTTTAAGAAAGTGAATGTGCCGATACCCAAGAAGCGCAAGCTTGGACCAAAACCGTGGATTGTGTCTTTCGGGATATGCATTTCATAGCATTGGCTATAGATTTTTGATAGTGAAATCTCAGGTATCTGACATGCATGTTGGTACAATCATGGAGTCCAATGATGCGACTTTCTTTGAAGACATCTTTCCCATGAAAGATTCGTCTAGTTCATCAAATCAGGAGATGCCTAGTTTATCTAGTCAAGAATTAATCACAATTCCTGAACCCACCATTTCGATAGAACACCACGATAATCCTGGAGGATAAAGGAAGCTCCTACCAGAAGTAAGAGACAAAGGACTGTGAAGTCCTTTGGTGATGATTTCATTGTATACCTCGTGGATGATACTCCCACTTCTATGTCAGAAGCTTATGCATCTCAAGATGCCGACCATCGGAAAGAAGCCGTCATAGTGAGATGGATTCCATCATAGCAAACGGAACTTGGGAAATTACTGATCGTCCTTATGGGTGCAAACCTGTAGGATGTAAGTGGGTGTTTAAGAAGAAGCTTAGACCTGATGGTACTATTGAGAAGTATAAGGCACGCCTTGTTGCCAAGGGTTATACCCATAAAGAAGGCGAAGACTTCTTTGATACTTATTCACCTGTGGCTAGATTGACCACCATTCGAGTACTGCTATCCTTGGCTGCCTCGCGTGATCTTCTCGTTCATCAAATGGATGTTAAGACGGCTTTCCTAAATGGAGAGTTAGATGAGGAAATTTATATGGATCAACCGGATGGATTCGTGATAGATGGTCAACAAGGCAAGGTGTGCAAGTTACTGAAGTCTCTGTATGGTCTTAAGCAAGCACCTAAACAGTGGCATGAGAAGTTTGAAAGGACTTTAACTGATGAAGGCTTTATTGTAAACGAAGCTGACAAGTGTGTGTACTATCGCCATGGTGGGGCGAGGAGTCATCTTATGTCTGTATGTTGATGATATACTGATATTCGGGACCAATATTAATGTTATCAATGAGGTCAAAGACTTTCTATCTCGTTGTTTTGAGATGAAAGATCTAGGAGTGGCTGATGTGATATTGAACATCAAGCTGCTGAAAGATGATGATGGTGGGATAACACTGCTTCAGTCTCACTATGTGGAGAAGATCTTGAGTCGTTTTGGGTATAGCGAATGTAGATCCTCTCCTACACCATATGATCCTAGCGTGTTGGTTCGAAAGAATCAGGGAGATCCTAAGGATGCTAAAGATCAGCTGAGATATTCTCAGATTATTGGCTCGCTTATGTATTTAGCCCGGCTTCGAGGCTGACATCTCCTTTGCTGTAAGCAAGTTAAGTCGATTTGTCTCAAATCCTGGAGATGTTCATTGGCAGGCCCTTGAAAGGGTTTTATGCGTTATTTGAAAGGCATCATGAGCTATGGGATTCACTACTCCGGGTATCCAAGGGTACTTGAAGGGTATAGTGACTCAAACTGGATTTACGATGCTGATGAGACTAAGGCCACGGTGGTTATGTGTTTACACTTGGTGGTGGCGCTGTTTCTTGGAAGTCTTGCAAGCAGACCATCTTAACGAGGTCAACTATGGAAGCAGAACTCACAGCATTAGACACAGCCACTGTTGAAGCAGAGTGGCTTCATGAACTCTTGATGAACTTACCTGTGGTTGAAAAACCAATACCCGCAATCCTTATGAACTGTGATAATCAAACTATGATCATAAAAATAAACAATTCTAAGGACAATATGAAGTCATCAAGACATGTGAAGAGGAGATTGAAATCTGTCAGGAAAATGAGAAACTCCGGAGTTATTGCATTGGATTATATCCAAACATCTAAAAATCTGGCAGATCCCTTCACAAAGGGTCTATCACGTAATGTGATAGATAATGCATCGAGGGAGATGGGTTTGAGACCCACTTTTTGAGTTGCTCACAGTGGTAACCCGCTCTATGTGATCGGAGATCCCGTGAAGTAGAGTTGGGAGACAAGCTATTGGTCAACTGGGAGGAGAGTATCCTTATAGCATACTACCACTCCGTATAGATGCAATACTCTCCTATTCTGCATGGCAGGTTGGTATTTACCTTAATGTGTTCTGAGTGGCTTGTTTAAGCAAAGATGTTGTCCTGCAGAACATCTTTTGAAGAACACACCTATATGAGTCTGACTGTCAAACGTCGCAGTCCGTGAGAGTTGGGTGCTCTCTAATAAACTCATGAAAGGCCATGGAGTATGACGCATAAGCTCCAAACTGCGGAGAAGCTTCATGGTAGCCTCAGATCGGTCTAGACCTTATGTGAAACTAGTGCGCACCAAACTTGTAGTTCAAGGCATAGTCCACTATTCAAGTTGCAATCTAGTGTAGCATGAAGTTCTAAGTGGAAGTTCAACTTAACAGTCTCCACCTCGCACCGGTATATAAACAATGCTCTGGAATTGATTGATGTGATGTGATGATATGTGCCTATGAGAATTTGTGGGGGATTGTTGGAATTTGGGTGTGGGCCTTGGCCCATAGCCTAATACAAATTCTGAAATTCTCTTGGCCCATTCATGCCTAGCAAGGGGTGGCACCAAAGTTTAGTCCCACCTTGCTAGTTTAGAGGGAGTTGGACCAATATATATAGTGGAGTGTTTCACTACCTCCTAAAGAGAGTGAAGAGGAGTGGCATACACGCGCGCTCCTCCTCCTCCGCCGCCCGCCTCGCCATGCCTCTCACGACATACAGCAGCCATGGGTTCTTGGAATTGTGCCTCGGTGCCGATCTTATCTTTTTGCTGCTCGGGAAAATTATTGTGCGAGTTATTTTTCTATCAACTGTTTCCGGTTTTTCCAGAAACGTGGGCTGTTACTACTGGGACGTGGACTACGCCCCACGTCTTACCCGACCGGTGCCTATATATAGACGGCCTTAGGCTAAAACCCTAATACGAGAAAATACACATCTCTCTGCCTCCAGAACCTTGCGCCGCCGCTACACCTTCTCCATCCCCTCTTTCGGCGTGCACCGGATGACGGGACAGTAGGCCTCCGGAACCACCGCCTCTCGTGAACCTGTACGGGTGAGGGGCGATCAGGTTTTTGGGGAGCGCGTCTGCGCGACTACTGACGGCATCACGTCGACCGACCACTCCTTCCCCGACGAGGACTTCTTCCCGGACATCAGCAACCTCTACATCGACGCCATGGCTGACGACACTAGTGTCAACCTCAACCCCAACCTGAACGCGAACCCGATTCCTCCTCCAGCACCGTACGTAATCTACTCCTATCTAGTTCAGTTTCTGTTGCAGTTTCTTGTACTAGCTCTTGGAATAGATGTGATCTGTTTATTCTGGTTGAATATGATCTATTCGTTTGTTCTGCTAGTATACATGATTAGATTAATTCTAGCACTTATAGTCATGATTTATTATTACTTATTTCGGATTAAATATTATGGTAATTTGCTTATATTTTCAACAGGCCGCACGTCCTCATCGTCGCACGGCCCTGAGCCACCTCCCTAGCCGTTGACTGGTGCCCCTTCTGCGTCTCGCCACCACGGGAGACCTCCACCTTGTTGCCCAAGCGGGCTCGAGCTCGTCTCTGCGTGTGGCTGTGTTAATCCCAGCCCAGAACGCGTTGCGTGTCATTGCTGCACTTGTTGCAGATGATGATCTCCTCTTGTGTGGTTTGATGGAAGTTGCTCCTTATGATGCATACAGTTAAGTGGGGATGTGTTCTAGAAGTGCAGCACTTTCGTTTGTCTTCGACTACCTTGGCTATGATCGACATCGACAAGATGATGGTTGTGCCACTCCGATCGTGGGAAGATTATGTGGTTATGTTGATATGATGCAAGAACCACAACCCCGAGAGATCGACATTGACCTGGACGAAATCGATGAAGTGTTGGTGTTGAAAATCCAAGTCCGACACAAACCGCGAAGCCGAAACTTGATGGTGTTGGCTTCGAACCTCAAGATCTTTGTGGAGTCCAAAGACCTCCGCCACGGATGCCGAGTTCTTCTTCCCGAATATGAAGACCGATCCCTAGACAAACCCAAAGACCCCGGATCCGACCCCCCCAATGTGTGACCCCTTTTTCGAGCCTCATCTTTTTATAATACATGATATCCTCTTGTTGCATATTCAATTGTACATGCTTGCATGCATATTATCATGTGGTTTGGGTTACATAGGGATTGACCTAAATTAAATACGGAGACTATATGAGTCTTATATTGTCTCCCTTTAAATTTGTGTAGCAAACCGGTGTCATGTTTTTCCTTATTATTATCACATTTAAATTGCGGGGTATCTAAACAACTTGAACCTTCTAATTAATTGTCGGGACCCCGGTTCCGCTTAATATTGCCTAGTTATGATGAGGATATATACAGGAATTACAATGATTCTGACTACTTGAACTGGAAGGAAATATTGAGTCAAATCAATGATGACTATCATGTGATTGCATTCCTAGTTGGACAAGATACTTTGATTTATAAGAACTTTATACTACCTAAATCATGGTGTTATTGTTTGACTAGATTTAATATCCTTCGGACTAGCACTAGCAGGAAGGAGAGGGAGAAAGGCGAGGAGTCTGACGTGACGATCATCCAAGGATGTGCGAGGGAGGAGCGGGAGGCAGGCGCAGATGGAACATTCAATTCGGACAAACAGAAGTCCTGAAATTGAAACGGACGTGGATTCCTCGTACAAACTCCGAATCAAGTAAATAAGCACTTGTTAGATAGATAATTCCAAGGTCTTTCCAATGAGTACTTCTACGTCTCGAGACCCTGGATAATCCGGCCCCCTCACCCCAGATAATCCGGCCCTGTTTTGAAGATTCTGCTAAGGACTTCGGGCGCGTCGTTCTGTACGGTCCCCGGATAATCTGGCCCACTTAGACCGGATAATTTGGCCCTAAAAGATTCCATCAGATCCAGATGGATCTGACTGTATTAGACACGTTTTCGTTTCGCGTTTTTCGGATGTTCCGACGGCCATATAAACCTGGGAACGCCCTCTAGGTTAGGTTAGACCACGTTAAAACTATTTTGGAATTATTTCTATCTAGAACCTCTGGAATTACCTTGTGATCGAATTATACTACTACAATTAAGTGTGATCTGTTGTTCCATCGGGAATTAGTAGATGCAAACTACCGTTCATGGTCGACAGCTGCGTGCGCAAGAGCGTGGTGTTGTGAATATCCTACAGGGTTCGAGAGTTGTTGCATTGGTATCAGGGTTTGAGCGGGAGAGTTCATAACTATAGGGTAGTTATGTATCATCCACCATCATCATCGACATCCGCTTACTGAGAAGATCGGGCTACCCCATATCATCTTGGTATCAGATTTCTAGCGTATCCTCGGTAAGCATCCATAGATCCATCCATAGTTTAGTTGTTTTTCGTCCTATATAGAAAAAGCCATACAAAGATTAGGGTTAGTCTTTGCCATAGCCTAGATTGCATTGGAGTTGAGTCTTAGTTGCTGGTGGTTGTCGTGTCTTTGATCCGATTTCTTCTAGTACGAGTCGTAGTGTCTAGGTTTTTCCTTGTTATTTTCGTTTGTTCTTAGTTTTTCGAGTCGTTCATCATCGTTTTCCGCTTAGTTTACATCTACTTTTCCGAGTCCACATAGCGTACTTTTTGTGTTTTCAAGCCTAGCTATAGCCTATCTACAACATCAGTGCCTAGGAACGTACCTACGAGGCTAGTTGCTTTGCTCTGAACAGGCTCCTCATTAGGGTTTTGAAGTGCAAATTTTTATCCAGGTAGACCGGATTATCCGGCCCTCGAAAACTGGAATATCTGGCCCCTAATTGTCTAGTTTTGTTTCATCCGTATTGCATTGTGTTAGATAGTTGAAAAAACAAAAAAAAAGAGAAAAGAGAAAAAGTAAAAAAAGAGAAAAGAAAAGAGAACAAAAGTGAAAAAAATAGATATATTGAAGTTGATTGGAGGACTAGTTTCATAATAGCACTAGTGGATTGAGCAATCTTGTGCCTATTCTATTTGAGCTATTACTAGCATATCTCTTGTGCATTGTAATATTCCTATTCATAAGTTGCTTTGCCACGTTTATCTCCACGTGTGTGTTTCCTTGGGTGTTTGTTATACAGTTAGCACTAGGATTTGCTTTGGTGTAGTTAGGATACCATACCTACAGCTCCACCATAAATAACCTGTCTGCCTTGTGATCGTTCTCTATACCCTTGATATTCACTTCATCACATTAGTGCATAAGTCTTTAATCTCGAATTCGTTAAGCATCACTATTCACTTTGGAACGGTAAGATCTGCTTTCTTGTCAGTTTTGAGTGAGTTGTGAGAGGACACCACCTGATTTTGATTTTTGCACTAACCTACTAATCATGTCTTCTAGTGATGTTGATGTGATGCAGAACATGGAGGTAGATGATGTTACAGATAACGTGGAGACCTACAGTTACCAATTCCTCCACAATAGGCATTGTAGTGGAACTTTTTGGAAGGAAGAACACGGTATTTTTGATGCTGACGGTCTTTTCCACCATAGTGTGATGATTGGTGAGCGATGTGCTGCCATTATCATTGATAGAAACTCTACTCTTAATTTGATCAGCGTTGAAGTTGTACAAAAGCTGCAGCAACCCACATGTGCCCGTGTGGTGCCATATCTCTTGCATTCATCATATGGCACATTGCTGATTTCACACACCGCTGATGTTCCTATGAATTTTAAAGAGCATACTGAGATTGTGCGCTATGATGTATCTCCTATACCACTTGATTCTTGTCACATACTATTGGGAGAACCTTGGCGCAGAAGGTTTCAAGCTCAAACATGTCATGATGATGGAAGGATTTCTTTCAAATGGAACATGAAGATGCGTGCTTTGAACTGGGTTTCAGCCAACAAATTTCATGAGAATCATCTTCTTCGCAAGGAGAGGACAAAAGAGTTCAGTTTGTCTGCTAAGTACAAGCTCATGATCAATGGTGACATTTCTATTATTTGTCATCTTGAACACGGTGTGCATCACAACCCATGTGAGAATGAGAGCCACATAGCCAAACTGAGTGAGAGTGTTATCAAAAGTGAGCTACGTGATTCCACTAAATGTGAGGTTGAGAGCATCCATTCGGAGAGTATGAGAGAAAAAGAAAACATTGGTGCACTAGATGCTAATACATGTGAGATATTTCTACTAATGTAATCATCTCTACTCCTAGTATTGTTTCTTGTGCCATGCAGGTTGCTTTTGAAGAAAGGGAGCCATCTATTTTGCAACCTGCAATGTCGAACTGTGCATTGTAACTTGCGGAGGATGTCGTAGTGCCTACTAGATGTGAGGAGAACACTATTGATATAGGTACTTATTTGGAGCTACAGTCAACAAGTGCAACATATTGTGAGTCTATTCCTTTGTTGATGCCTCCTTGTGATTTGCCTTGCACTAATGTTTCAGCACCATGTGATAGTTTACCCAATTTCAATTTTGATCATGTGGTACTGATTACACACAAAGAAATACTTGCTCGAATACCACCTACTGATATTGTGTATTCCATGATGCTAAATGAACCTATGAGTATGAGTTGTGCTATGGATAAGATTTCTGAAATTTCATGTCTGAATTCTAGCACATACTCTCCTTTTTTCACTTTCAATCTAATTGGTGCATATAGAATGGATGAATTTTTTTGTGGATCACATATGCATTACTTGTGATAGAATCGCTGAACTGAAACAAGCTATTTTCAGCCATATATGCAATGTGTCACAAAATGTTTGCTATGGGACAATAGTTCATGTTCGAGATATTATTGAAATACATTCTGGTCTAGTTGATATATTGAAACCAACACAAGTAATTTTACCTATGTTGGATTGGTCTAATCTTGCTAGAATAGAACCCGAGTTTTCATATTCGTTGTGTTTGTCCCAAAAGTATTTGTCTAGTTATGCTACTACTTTAGACTTCACTGCTATTTGCAAATTGAGTTGCATCTTACATACTTGACAACATGATCATGTTCATAATAATCATAGTAGCACAGTTGGCATGAATCAATTTGGTTTTCACACATATTGAATTGGTTTGATCTTGTTCACAAATTTGATCATAGATCTTCTTTGAGAAAACAGAATTTAATATTAAAGAACAAGACTATCTATTTAGTTGTTTTTCACTATGATAATAATTCTTTCTACTTCACTTATACCTGCAATTTAAGTTGCTTGATGTATACTAGACATAATTTTCATGTGAACAACAATAATACAACATGTTATATATACATATACTTTGCATACACGTTGTTCTTTTTGTTTCTTCCACTTTTAGCTTACCCAAAGCCGTGGACGGCTTTTCATGAAAAAAGGGAGGATGATGAGGATATATACAAGGATTACAATGATTCTGACTGCTTGAATTAGAAGGAAATATTGAGTCAAATCAATGATGACTATCAGGTGACTGCGTTCCTAGTTGGACAAGATACTTTGATTTATAAGAACATTATACTACCTAAATCATGGTGTTATTGTTTGACTAGATTTAATATCCTTCGGACTAGCGCTAGTGGGAAGGAGAGGGAGGAAGGCGAGGAGTCCAACGTTATGATCATCCAAGGATGCGCGAGGGAGGAGCGGGAGGCAGGCGCAATACAAGCAAGGGAGATCATCAGGAGAAGGGACGTTCAATTCGGATAGACAGAAGTCCTGAAATTAAAACGGACGTCAATTCCTCATACGAACTCCGAATCAAGCAAATGATCACTTATTGGATACATAATTCCAAGATCTTTCCAATGAGTACTTCCACGTCTAAAGACCCCGAATAATCTGGCCCCGTTTTGGAGATTCTGCTAAGGACTTCGGGTGCGTCGTTCTATATGGCCCCCCGAATAATCCCTCCCACTTAGACCGGATAATCCGGCCCTAAAAGTTTCTATTAGATCCAGACCTGACTGTATCAGACACGTTTTTGTTTCATGTTTTTCCGACGTTCCGGCGGCCATATAAGCCTAGGAACACCCTCTAGATTAGGTTAGACCACGTTAAAACTATTTTGGAGTTGTTTCTATCTACAACCTATGTAATTACCTTGTGATCGAATTATACTACTGCAATTGAGTGTTGTGGCGCCCCGCAAAAACCACTACTAGAAAATCGCGTTGTTTTTGTGCATCGCATCATCATGACCGCATGCTCATGTCATCATGCCACCTTCCATTTGAGCATCGTCATGCCATCTTGCATTTGTTTGCATGAAACTATTTTCGAAAAGTCTGTTTTGGTTTTCTAAATAAGCCCGTCTTTATTCAAATGCAAAACCCGGGTCTCCGGAATATTTTGTTTCGCCTACCAACGGTTTTCAAAAGCCCCGTTTTAAATAATAAAAGTTTTCTTTTATTTTTAGGAGACAGCCGCCAGGCCCGAAAGCCCAGCCGGCCACCTCAAGCCCTAAACTAAAGACTATCCTATCTATCTCAAACCCTAGCCCACCTACCCAGCCACCACCACCCCCACCTATCCCTTTTTCCCTCCACCCCGCACCAGCCACCGCTCCATCTCCCGCCCACCAGCCTCCACTGCCGCCACCCTGGCCCAACCGCCACATCACTCCAGCCAATCCCATCAGGCCACCTCATCCCCCTGGCCCCACCACCGACCAGCCCAGATCCCCACCTCCCCTGGCACCGATCGCCATGCCTCCCCAGGTCCACCTCCCCCGACAACCCCTCTCTCACCTCCCTCGCGCACGCCACCCGGCCACACCACCTCGCCTGCCACCTGCCCGCTTTCCCCTCCCTCTCTCTCCTCCGCTCGCCGTTCCTCACCAACCCCGACGCTTCTCCTCGCCTTCCTCCCTGTAGCAGGAGCCGCCCCGGCCGCCACTGCTCGAGACCCCCATCGGGCTCCGCCGCCCTGCCTCGCTGGCCCCCCGCGGTCAACCGTGACTCTGCCGCGTCTTCCTCCTCCGGCGCCGCATCTCCTCGGCCGTGGTCGGCCTCGCCTCGGCCTCACCTTCCTCACCGGCCCCGCCACCCTCTGTTCCCTCTTCTTCCACGAGCCGCCGCCCGAGCCCCGGCCTTCCCTGCCGCCCGAGCCCCGTCCTTCCCTGCCGCCCGAGCCCCGGCTTTCCCTGCCGCCTCCACCCGCTTCACCCGTCGACCGCCGCTGTCCCACACAGCGCCGCTGTGGCCCCACCTCGTGCTCTGCATTGTCGGCCGCGACGCCCGAGTCCTCGGCCGCGTCAACGCCTCTCCGCCCCTGCCGCTTGGAACTCCAAGGACCCGATGGGGGAGGATACTCCTCTATCCTCGCCGTCCTGGCCGACCCCTCCTCCCGCGTTCTGCCGCGACCACCGAGCCCCATGGCGGGAGACCGTGCCTCCAAATCGACCCCGTCTGCCGCGACCCCCCCTCCGGTCTCTGTATCCTGTTATTGTTGCTGCTTCTACACGGTTGCAACTCGTGAGGCGAATAGGTGTGGTACTGGTGTTTCGTTGATGCATGTGACTAAGTCTGACTAGGTGCCGTGCAGTGAAGAGGTTGATGCAAGTGTGTCCTAAGCAGGATATCCGTCCTATCAGTGTCTCCGTTTCGGCAAGATCGTCATGCGCGAAACCAAGTCCTTCACCCACCATCGAAGTCGGAACCGAAGAGCTACATCGCGGTACACCGAGTTCGCCTCCATGGAAACCACAAGACCGACACGAGTCTAGACCCGAGGAGCTATACAAGATCTACCGGCGCCAAACCCAAGACCGACATCGTCAACCGAGGACCCGACAAGAACCCCTTCTCGGACCCTATGACCGCCAAGATCGCCACAAGGAACGACAAGCGCTTCATCTCGGAGCACCAAGACCTTCTACACGGATTCGAACATCGAACCCCCGGACGCCAAGTTCTTCATCCCGAACGCCAAGACCGACCCGATACGCGGCCCCGACAAGATCTTCGCGACAATAAGATCGACACCGATCGGGGCGAGTCCGATGAGTCACCAACGCCAACCAATTCCTGCGACGTCCTTCGAAGACCGATCCCGCCGAACCTCGCCGTTCCGTCAAACCCTGTCGAACCCCGGACCCCCGGAACCCAAGATCTGCCGAACCCAGATGTGTGATCCTAAGCCCCTATTTTATAATATGACATTATCGACTGTCGCATATTAAATTGTTCATCTCGCATGCATATCATAATCATGCCGGATCTTCTGCCGTCGTATTAAATATTGCATCCGGTGTTTCTACTAGTGTTTGCTTCTTCGCGGATTAGGCCGATGAGTTGATGCGAGTATCGACAAGTTCTCCGGATATGATCCGTCGGCAGTGTTTCCCAGGCGAGCATCTCTCCCTCTTCTACCTATTTTGCATTTATAGTCTTTATTTCCTCCTATCGATCTACTGCTATCCGTGTCATGATGCTTTAGCTTTCCGCACCAGTTATATCCCGTGCAGCCTCTATATTGCCTTGGACACCTCCTATTACCGTTGTTTGGTGGATAGCTGGCCTTGCGAGTCGTAGTTGCTTGCTCAGGTGCGATCTCGTGTTGTCGAGTACCACAGTTGTTGAAATGCTGGCAGATGTTTATTGGTGGAGATGCTTACTGGTGGAGGTGATCATGCCTTTAAATACAACTATTAAAATGCTAGCTATAACTAATGCAGAGGCATCGGTGGGCAATAGATGTTATTTGGTTCTTCCACGCTCACTTGTGTCCCGTAGGACCCCGAGTACTTAATACCTGTTCCTTGATTTTTCGCACTATCCACATCCGGGAGGCCTTATGGATCCCCCTGAGCCAGAGATTGATTCATTTTTATTTATTGGGGCCACAAAGTAGTTTGGGGCTTTATTACTATCCTGTACTTATGCCATGCTTTACTGCTTTATTTAAGATTGTGCGAGGAGCACCTGTACTGTTTAGGATTGCGGAGTGTTTTCGTGGTATCGACAAGCCCAGTCACACTTTCGGGTTCCCAGTCGTTTACAGCCATTGACGCAAACCCTGGGTCTATTCTGGAGCCGGCCAACTTTGTTGCGGGTAGCTTAGTGGGGTGGCCCCCTGAAATATTTCTGAATCCTGTGATCGCTTTGTCGTGAATGCCTCGTTGGGTTTTGAGTTGGTTTTTCCGAGGTTTATCGAGTGTGTGTTGCTATTTGTGCACCCCTGCTGGGTAAAACTTTCTGAAAGCCGTGTCCGCGGTTATTGACGACTTGGAGCACAGTATCCCGATCATAGACAAGCATAACTAAAGTAGTGCTATAAAGACTTAATGTGTGACTAGTAAACAGATGCAACTATAACGGAATGGATATTAAAAATGCCAACAACTGGTGGATCTGGGTTGTTTTGTTATATCTGCCTAGTAAGTATTGCAACTCCAATGGAATGTGATAAAAGTGCCAACAACTGCTGGATTTTGGGATTCATCAGGACAATTATATCTGACTAGTAAAGGCTCCAACTACCACAGAATGGTAATTAAAACTGCCCACTACTTATGTTATCAGGATGACTCATGCTATCTATATCTGATTAGTAATTGCTGCAACTATAATAGAATGAGTAAAATTGCCAACTGTGTGAGTTCCTTGGTCCGACTTCCTCGTTTGGCCTCGAGGGGGAAATACCAGGATGGGTTTGTTTGGTGTTAGCTTCAGGTTGGATCCGAATAGGTCTTTCTTATCCCTCTCTGATAACCGCCAGTTGTTTTGAGTCTCTGTAGGTTGTTTAGTGCCGCTGCGCTGCTGCTTTAGCCCACCATACCTATGTAGGCGAGAGCCGCCGAATTCTAGCCTCGTCGTGTATTGGCCTCAGTACTGACGCTCCTCTTTTTCCTTTGCCCTTTGTCGGCACCCCTTTTGTTTAGCAGGTTTGAGATCGCCGTCGTTACCAGGGTTACCCTTCCGGCTTGGCCTGGGCAGGGTTATGGACGCCATTGGCTATTCTTCAGGGCTCTTAGCCCCATTTGCATCTTGTCCGTAGTCAGACGCTCTATCGTTTTCAAGGTGATTTGGATCTTTGTATATTATATCTGTATTCTTGACTTGCTGAGTCGCTGTTATATATATATCTGTTCTGTGGGTCCCATCGAGGATTGTTGTGTAATGTTATTACTTTGTTTTCCACCCGCACGAAAGTGCCTGGTGGGCGTCCTTAAATCGTTTCTATGCGGGTTTGGCAGAAAGGGCTAAAACTTGCATAGGGCCGATTGGAGGGTGTTACAGAGTGGTATCAGAGCTCAGCAGTTCCGATATCCCACAAGTCCAGCCTGTAGGATAACCTAGCTAACGGCCGAAGTAGAGTGTCAAAACTATTTTTGCAAAAATCGGTTGGATAGATCTGATTAGATCTGCTTTTACTCCTTACCCCTCTACTGTTCTCCTCTTACCTCTGCGTGTTTTGAATCTGCTCTCTTATCTTTTCTCCGAGTCCAGGAATTCTCGTGGTTGGGTTTCCGTCGTACCTTCAGGGTTTTGCTTCCTCCTTTGGTAACGGTGCTTCTACATCCGGTCTTCGTGCTATCTGAGGAATCCTTCATCTGTTGGACTTCTCTCTGTTCATTGTTGTGCCTTCCATTGTTTTCCGATGCGACGACATCATCTACGCCAGATTTGATGCAGAGCCTGCATCACTCCTTTGTTTCCGAACCTCGATTGTCGAGATCTTCAATCTGATTCTGAGAATGGTTGCACACTTTTCTACTGATTGTGCGGAGTAATAGTTTGGGTGCGTGATGGATTGGCCCCCATGCCGACTACTCAATCTATTTGCTCTCGTACATTGAAGTGGATCAGAATGCATCGTTTTTCTCCTTCTGTCGAAGTTGGAGGTGGCTTTGTTTGTTGATACCTCTACCTTCGCCCTTTGTTTCTGGAGTGTTCTCTCGACGATCACGGACAGCGACCTCTTGTTAGTGGTGTCGTGAGGATCTACACGAAGCATGAAGAATCTGATCATCGGTCTTCTTCCCCGTACCATGAGGCGGATCTCGAGGGCGAGATCCATTGTTAATGGTGTCGAATTGTGGCGCCCCGCAAAAACCACTACTAGAAAATCGCGTTGTTTTTGTGCATCGCATCATCATGACCGCATGCTCATGTCATCATGCCACCTTGCATTTGAGCATTGTCATGTCATCTTGCATTTGTTTGCATGAAACTATTTTCGAAAAGTCTGTTTTGGTTTTCTAAATAAGCCCGTCTTTATTCAAATGCAAAACCCGGGTCTCCGGAATATTTTGTTTCGCCTACCAACGGTTTTCAAAAGCCGCGTTTTAAATAATAAAAGTTTTCTTTTATTTTTAGGAGACAGCCGCCAGGCCCGAAAGCCCGGCCGGCCACCTCCAAGCCCTAAACTAAAGCCTATCCTATCTATCTCAAACCCTAGCCCACCTACCCAGCCACCACCACCCCCACCTACCCCTTTTTCCCTCCACCCCGCGCCAGCCACCACTCCATCTCCCGCCCACCAGCCTCCACCGCCGCCACCCTGGCCCAGCCGCCACATCACTCCAGCCAATCCCATCAGGCCACCTCATCCCCTTGGCCTCACCACCAGACCAGCCCAGATCCCCACCTCCCCCTGGCACCGATCGCCACGCCTCCCCAGGTCCACCTCCCCCGACAACCCCTCTCTCACCTCCCTCGCGCACGCCACACGGCCCCACAACCTCAGCCGCCACCTGCCCGCTTTCCCCTCCCTCTCTCTCCTCCACTCATTTCCCCCCAACCCCGACGCCCTCCTCGCTTCCTCCCGTGAGCAGAGCCCACAGGCTCTGCCACTCGAGAGACCCCCACGCCCGGCCGCGCCGACGCCTCGCTGGCCCCCTGCGGTCAACCGCGACTCTGGCGCGTCTTCCTCCTCCGGCGCCGCATCTCCTCGGCCGTGGTCGGCCTCGCCTCGGCCTCACCTTCCTCGCCGGCCTCGCCACCCTCTGTTCCCTCTTCTTCCGCGAGCCGCCGCCCGAGCCCCGGCCTTTCCCGCCGCCCGAGCCCCGGCCTTCCTCGCCGCCTCCACCCGCTTCACCCGCCTCCGCCGCCAGCGCCCGGCCGCGCCGCCGTTCCTCCGCCTCGCGGGCTCCCGTCGCCGGCACCCGTCGATCGCCGCTGTCCCGCGCAGCGCCGCCGTGGCCCCACCTCGTGCTCTGCATCGTCGGCCGTGACGCCCGTGTCCCCGGCCGCGTCAACGCCTCTCCGTCCCTGCCGCTTGGAACTCCAAGGACCCGATGGGGAGGATACTCCTCTGTCCTCGCCGTCCTGGCCGCCCCCTCCTCCCGCGTTCTGCCGCGACCCCCGAGCCCCATTGCCGGAGACCGTGCCTCCAGTTCGACCCCGTCTACCGCGACCCCCTCCGGTCTCTGTATCCTGTTGTTGCTGCTGCTTCTACACGGTTGCAACTCGTGAGGCGAATAGGTGTGGTACTGGTGTTTCGTTGATGCATGTGACTAAGTCTGACTAGGTGCCGTGCAGCGAAGAGGTTGATGCAAGTGTGTCCTAAGCAGGATATCCGTCCTATCAGTGTCTCCGTTTCGGCAAGATCGTCATGTGCGAAACCAAGTCCTTCACCCACCATCGAAGTCGGAACCGAAGAGCTACATCGCGGTACACCGAGTTCGCCTCCATGGAAACCACAAGACCGACACGAGTCTAGACCCGAGGAGCTATGCAAGATCTACCGACACCAAACCCAAGACCGACAACGTCAACCGAGGACCCGACAAGAACCCCTTCTCGGACCCGATGACCGCCAAGATCGCCACAAGGAATGACAGACGCTTCATCTCGGAGCACCAAGACCTTCTACACGGATCCGAACATCGAACCCTCGGACGCCAAGTTCTTCATCCCGAACGCCAAGACCGACCCAATTCACGGACCCGACAAGATCTTCGTGATGACAAGATCGACACCGATCAGGGCGAGTCCGATGAGTCACCAACGCCAAACCAAGTCCTGCGACGACCTCCGAAGACCGATCCCGCCGAACCTCGCTGTTCCGTCAAACCCTGTCGAACCCCGGACCCTCGGAACCCAAGATATGTCGAACCCAGATGTGTGATCCTAAGCCCCTATTTTATAATATGCCATTATCGACTGTCGCATATTAAATTGTTCATCTCGCATGCATATCATAATCATGCCGGATCTTCTGCCATCTATTAAATATTGCATCCGGTGTTTTTACTAGTGTTTGCTTCTTCGCGGATTAGGCCGATGAGTTGATGCGAGTATCGACAAGTTCTCTGGATATGATCCATCGACAGTGTTTCCCAGGCGAGCATCTCTCCCTCTTCTACCTATTTTGCATTTATAGTCTTTATTTCCTCATATTGATCTACTGTTATCCGTGTGGTGATGCTTTAGCTTTCCGCACCAGTTATATCCCGTGCAGCCTCTATATTGCCTTGGACACCTCCTATTACCGTTGTTTGGTGGATAGCTGGCCTTGCGAGTCGTAGTTGCTAGCTCAGGTGCGATCTCGTGTTGTCGAGTACCACAGTTGTTGAAATGCTGGCAGATGTTTATTGGTGGAGATGCTTACTGGTGGAGGTGATCATGCCTTTAAATACAACTATTAAAATACTAGCTATAACTAATGCAGAGGCATCGGTGGGAAATAGATGTTATTTGGTTCTTCGACGCTCACTTGTGTCCCGTAGGACCCCGAGTACTTGATACTTGTTCCTTGATTTTTCGCACTATCCACATCCGGGAGGCCTTATGGCCCCCCCTGAGCCAGAGCTTGATTCATTTCTATTTCTTGGGGCCACAAAGTAGTTTGGGGCTTTATTACTATCCTGTACTTATGCCATGCTTTACTGCTTTATTTAAGATTGTGCGAGGAGCACCTGTACTGTTTAGGATTGCGGAGTGTTTTCGCGGTATCGACAAGCCCAGTCACACTTTCGGGTTCCCAGTCGTTTACAGCCATTGACGCAAACCCTGGGTCCGTTCTGGAGTCGGCCAACTTTATTGCGGGTAGCTTAGTGGGGTGGCCCCCTGAAATGTTTCTGAATCCTGTGATCGCTTTGTCGTGAATGCCTTGTTGGGTTTTGAGTTGGTTTTTCCGAGGTTGATCGAGTGTGTGTTGCTATTTGTGCACCCCTGCAGGGTAAAACTTTCTGAAAGCCGTGTCCGCGGTTATGGACGACTTGGAGCACAGTATCCCGATCATAGACAAGCATAACTAAAGTAGTGCTATAAATTTGACTTAATTTGTGACTAGCAAACAAATGCAACTATAACGGAATGGATATTTAAAATGCCAACAACTGGTGGATCTGGGTTGTTTTGTTATATCTGCCTAGTAAGTGTTGCAACTCCAATGGAATGTGATAAAAGTGCCAACAACTGCTGGGTTTTGGGATTCCTCAGGACAATTATATCTGACTAGTAAAGGCTCCAACTACCACAGAATGGTAATTAAAACTGCCCACTACTTATGCTATCAGGATGACTCATGCTATCTATATCTAATTAGTAATTGCTGCAACTATAATAGAATGAGTAAAATTGCCAACTGTGTGAGTTCCTTGGTCCGACTTCCTCGTTTGGCCTCGAGGGGGAAATACCAGGATGGGTTTGTTTGGTGTTAGCTTCAGGTTGGATCCGAATAGGTCTTTCTTATCCTCTCTCGATAACCGCCATTGTTTTGAGTCTCTCAGAGGTTGTTTAGTGCTCTTGCCGCCGCTTTAGCCCACCATACCTATGTAGGCGAGAGCCGAATTCTAGCCTCGTGTCTTGGCCTCGATCGACGCCTCTTTTTCCTTTGCCCTTTGTCGGCACCCTTTTGTTTAGCAGGTTTGAGATCGCCGTCGTTAGCAGGGTTACCCTTCCGGCTTGGCCTGGGCAGGGTTATGGACGCCATTGGCTATTCTTCAGGGCTCTTAGCCCCATTTGCATCTTGTCCGTAGTCGGACGCTCTATCGTTTTCAAGGTGATTTGGATCTTTGTATATTATATCTGTATTCTTGACTCGCTGAGTCGCTGTTATATATATATCTGTTCTGTGGGTCCCATCGAGGACTGTTGTGTAATGTTATTACTTCGTTTTCCACCCGCACGAAAGTGCCTGGTGGGCGTCCTTAAATCGTTTCTATGCGGGTTTGGTAGAAAGGGCTAAAACTTGCATAGGGCCGATTGGAGGGTGTTACAGAGTGGTATCAGAGCTCAGCGGTTCCGATACCCCACAAGTCCAGCCTGTAGGAGAACCTAGCTAACGGCCGAAGTAGAGTGTCAAAACTAGTTTTGCAAAAATCGGTTGGATAGATCTGATTAGATCTGCTTTTACTCCTTACCCCTCTACTGTTCTCCTCTTACCTCTGCATGTTTTGAATCTGCTCTCTTATCTTTTCTCCGAGTCTAGGAATTCTCGTGGTTGGTATTCCGTCGTACCTTCAGGGTTTTGCTTCCTCCTTTGGTAACGGTGCTTCTACATCCGGTCTTCGTGCTATCTGAGGAATCCTTCATCTGTTGGACTTCTCTCTGTTCATTGTTGTGCCTTCCGTTGTTTTCAGACGCGACGACATCATCTACGCCAGATTTGATGCAGAGCCTGCATCACTCCTTTGTTTCCAAACCTCGATTGTCGAGATCTTCAATCTGATTCCGAGAATGGTTGCACGCTTTTCTACTGATTGTGCGGAGTAATAGTTTGGGTGTGTGATGGATTGGCCCCCATGCCGACTACTCAATCTATTTGCTCTCGTACATTGAAGTGGATCAGAATGCATCGTTTTTCTCCTTCTGTCGAAGTTGGAGGTGGCTTTGTTTGTTGATACCTCTACCTTCGCCCTTTGTTTCCGGAGTGTTCTCTCGATGATCACGGACAGCGACCTCTTGTTAGTGGTGTCGCGAGGATCTACACGAAGCATGAAGAATCTGATCATCGGTCTTCTTCCCCGTACCATGAGGCGGATCTCGAGGGCGAGATCCATTGTTAGTGGTGTCGAATTGTGTGCGCTCAAAAAACCACTACTAGAAAATCGCGTTGTTTTTGTGCATCGCATCATCATGACCGCATGCTCATGTCATCATGCCACCTTGCATTTGAGCATCGTCATGTCATCTTGCATTTGTTTGCATGAAACTATTTTCGAAAAGTCTGTTTTGGTTTGCTAAATAAGCCCGTCTTTATTCAAATGCAAAACCCGGGTCTCCGGAATATTTTATTTCGCCTACCAACGATTTTCAAAAGCCCCGTTTTAAATAATAAAAGTTTTCTTTTATTTTTAGGAGACAGCCGCCAGGCCCGAAAGCCCGGCCGGCCACCTCCAAGCCCTAAACTAAAGCCTATCCTATCTATCTCAAACCCTAGCCCACCTACCCAGCCACCACCACCCCCACCTACCCCTTTTTCCCTCCACCCCGCGCCAGCCACCACTCCATCTCCTGCCCACCAGCCTCCACCGCCGCCACCCTGGCCCAGCCGCCACATCACTCCAGCCAATCCCATCAGGCCACCTCATCCTCCTGGCCCCACCACCCGACCAGCCCAGATCCCCACCTCCCCCTGGCACCGATCGCCACGCCTCCCTAGGTCCACCTCCCCCGACAACCCCTCTCTCACCTCCCTCGCGCACGCCACCCGGCCCCACAACCTCGCCTGCCACCTGCCCGCTTTTCCCTCCCTCTCTCTCCTCCACTCGCCGTTCCCCACCAACCCCGATGCTCCTCGTCGCCTTCCTCCCCACAGCAGGAGCCGCCCCGGCCACCGCTGCTCGAGACCCCCGTCAGGCTCCGCCGCCTCGGCCCGACGCCCTGCCTCGCTGGCCCCCCGCGGTCAACCGCGACTCTGCGCGTCTTCCTCCTCCGGCGCCGCATCTCCTCGGCCGTGGTCGGCCTCGCCTCGGCCTCAGCTTCCTCGCCGGCCCCGCCACCCTCTGTTCTGTCTTCTTCCGTGAGCCGCCGCCCGAGCCCCGGCCTTCCCCACCGCCCGAGCCCCGGCCTTCCCCGCCGCCTCCACCCGCTTCACCCGCCTCCGCCGCCAGCACCCGGCCGCGCTGCTGTTCCTCCGCCTCGCGGGCTCCCGTTGCCGACACCCTGTCGACCACTGCTGTCCCATGCAGTGCCGCCGTGGCCCCACTTCGTGCTCTGCATCGTCGACCGCGACGCCCGAGTCCCCGGCCGCATCAACCCCTCTCCGTCCCTGCCGCTTGGAACTCCAAGGACCCGATGGGGGAGGATACTCCTCTGTCCTCGCCGTCCTGGCCGCCCCTCCTCCCGTGTTCTGTCGCGACCCCCGAGCCCCATCGCCGGAGACCGTGCCTCCAGTTCGACCCCGTCTACCGCAACCCCCCCTCCGGTCTCTGTATCCTGTTGTTGCTGCTGCTTCTACACGGTTGCAACTCGTGAGGCGAATAGGTGTGGTACTGGTGTTTCGTTGATGCATGTGACTAAGTCTGACTAGGTGCCGTGCAGTGAAGAGGTTGATGCAAGTGTGTCCTAAGCAGGATATCCGTCCTATCAGTGTCTCCGTTTCGGCAAGATCGTCATGCGCGAAACCAAGTCCTTCACCCACCATCGAAGTCGGAACCGAAGAGCTACATCGCGGTACACCGAGTTCGCCTCCATGGAAACCACAAGACCGACACGAGTCTAGACCCGAGGAGCTATGCAAGATCTACCGGCGCCAAACCCAAGACCGACAACGTCAACCGAGGACCCGACAAGAACCCCTTCTCGGACCTGATGACCGCCAAGATTGCCACAAGGAACCACAAGCGCTTCATCTCGGAGCACCAAGACCTTCTACACGTATCCGAACATCGAACCCTCGAACGCCAAGTTCTTCATCCCGAACGCCAAGACCGACCCGATACGCGGACCCGACAAGATCTTCGTGATGACAAGATCGACACCGATCAGGGCGAGTCCGATGAGTCACCAACACCAAACCAAGTCCTACGACGACCTCCGAATACCGATCCCGCCGAACCTCGCCGTTCTATCAAACCCTGTCGAACCCCGGACCCCCGGAACCCAAGATATGTCGAACCCAGATGTGTGATCCTAAGCCCCTATTTTATAATATGCCATTATCGACTGTCGCATATTAAATTGTTCATCTCGCATGCATATAATAATCATGCCGGATCTTCTGCCATCGTATTAAATATTGCATCCGGTGTTTTTACTAGTGTTTGCTTCTTCGCGGATTAGGCCGATGAGTTGATGCGAGTGGACAAGTTCTCCGGATATGATCCATCGACAGTGTTTCCCAGGCGAGCATCTCTCCCTCTTCTACCTATTTTGCATTTATAGTCTTTATTTCCTCCTGTTGATCTACTGCTATCCGTGTGGTGATGCTTTAGCTTTCCGCACCAGTTATATCCCGTGCAGCCTCTATATTGCCTTGGACACCTCCTATTACTGTTGTTTGGTGGATAGCTGGCCTTGCGAGTAGTAGTTGCTAGCTCAGGTGCGATCTCGTGTTGTCGAGTACCACAGTTGTTGAAATGCTAGCAGATGTTTATTGGTGGAGATGCTTACTGGTGGAGGTGATCATGCCTTTAAATACAACTATTAAAATGCTAGCTATAACTAATGCAGAGGCATCGGTGGGAAATAGATGTTATTTGGTTCTTCCACGCTCACTTGCGTCCCGTAGGACCCCGATTACTTGATACCTGTTCCTTGATTTTTCGCACTATCCACATCCGGGAGGCCTTATGGCCCCCCCTGAGCCAGAGCTTGATTCATTTCTATTTCTTGGGGCCACAAAGTAGTTTGGGGCTTTATTACTATCCTGTACTTATGCCATGCTTTACTGCTTTATTTAAGATTGTGCGAGGAGCACCTGTACTGTTTAGGATTGCGGAGTGTTTTCGCGGTATCGACAAGCCCAGTCACACTTTCGGGTTCCCAGTCGTTTACAGCCATTGACATAAACCCTGGGTCCATTCTGGAGTCGGCCAACTTCGTTGCGGATAGCTTAGTGGGGTGCCCCCCTGAAATGTTTCTGAATCCTGTGATCGCTTTGTCGTGAATGCCTTGTTGGGTTTTGAGTTGGTTTTTCCGAGGTTGATCGAGTGTGTGTTGCTATTTGTGCACCCCTGCAGGTAAAACTTTCTGAAAGCCGTGTCCGCGGTTATGGACGACTTGGAGCACAGTATCCCGATCATAGACAAGCATAACTAAAGTAGTGCTATAAATTTGACTTAATGTGTGACTAGTAAACAGATGCAACTATAACGGAATGGATATTAAAAATGCCAACAACTGGTGGATCTGGGTTGTTTTATTATATCTGCCTAGTAAGTATTGCAACTCCAATGGAATGTGATAAAAGTGCCAACAACTGCTGGGTTTTGGGATTCCTCAAGACAATTATATCTGACTAGTAAAGGCTCCAACTACCACAGAGTGGTAATTAAAACTTCCCACTACTTATGCTATCAGGATGACTCATGCTATCTATATCTGATTAGTAATTGCTGCAACTATAATAGAATGAGTAAAATTGCCAACTGTGTGAGTTCCTTGGTCCGACTTCCTCGTTTGGCCTCGAGGGGGAAATACCAGGATGGGTTTGTTTGGTGTTAGCTTCAGGTTGGATCCGAATAGGTCTTTCTTATCCCTCTCTGATAACCGCCAGTTGTTTTGAGTCTCTGTAGGTTGTTTAGTGCCGCTGCGCTGCCGCTTTAGCCCACCATACCTATGTAGGCGAGAGCCGCCGAATTCTAGCCTCGTCGTGTACTGGCCTCAGTACTGACGCTCCTCTTTTTCCTTTGCCCTTTGTCGGCACCCCTTTTGTTTAGATGGTTTGAGATCGCCGTTGTTAGCAGGGTTACCCTTCCGGCTTGGCCTGGGCAGGGTTATGGACGCCATTGGTTATTCTTCAGGGCTCTTAGCCCCATTTGCATCTTGTCCGTAGTCAGACGCTCTATCGTTTTCAAGGTGATTTGGATCTTTGTATATTATATCTGTATTCTTGACTCGCTGAGTCGCTGTTATATATATATCTGTTCTGTGGGTCCCATTGAGGACTGTTGTGTAATGTTCTTACTTCGTTTTCCACCCGCACGAAAGTGCCTAGTGGGCGTCCTTAAATCGTTTCTATACGGGTTTGGCGGAAAGGGCTAAAACTTGCATAGGGCCGATTTGAGGGTGTTACAAGTGTGATCTGTTGTTCCATCGGGAATTAGTAGATTGCAAACTAACATTCGTGGTCGACGGTTGCATGCGCAAGAGCGTGGTGTTGTGAATATCTTACAGGGTTCGAGAGCTGTTGCATTGGCATCAGGGTTCGAGCGGGAGAGTTCATAGCTACAGGCTAGTTATCTATCATCCACCACCATCATCGCCATCCGCTTACTGAGAAGATCGGTCCATCCCATATCAAGTTGCATCACATCTTCGCCATGTCATGCATCATATCATGAACATGCCCGATCTTCTGCCATAATATTAAATAGTGCATCCAATGCTTCTTTTAGTGCTTTGCTTCTTCACGGATTAGGCTGTTGCGTGAATGCGAGTATCGACAGGTCCTTCGGATATGTATCTTCAATAATGTTTCCTAGGCGAGCAATCTCCCCCTTTCTACCTATTTTTCTTTTATAGTCTTTACTTCCTTTCTATTGATCTATTGCTATCCGTGTTGTGATGCTTTAGTTTCCGTGCACCATTTATAGTCCTTGCAGCCTCTATATTTCCTTGGACACATCCTATAGCCATATGTTTGATAGGCAGCCGACCTTGCAAGTCATAGTTGCTTGCTCAGGTGCTGCTTCACGTCGTTGTTGTTCCACCGTTGTTGGAAGGTTGGCACATGTTTAATGGTGGAGATGATCATGACTTTAATTTAAACTTGATAACTAAAATGCTAGGAATAGATATAACTAATGCAGAGGCATTTGTGGGCAATAGATATTATTTAGATCTTCCACGCTCACTCCTGTCCCGTAGGCCCCGAGTACTTGCTACCTATTCCTTCACTATTCGCATTATCCACATACGGGAGACTCTATGGACCCCCCTTCGCCTAAGCTTGATTCACACTTTATTTCTTGGGGCCACAATTAGTTTGGGGCTTTATTAATATCATGTACTTATGCCATGATTTACTGCTTTATATACGATTTCCCGTGGAGCGCCTGTACTATTTTGGAATGCGGAGTGTTTTCGCGGTATCGACAAGCCCAATCACACTTTCGGGTTCCCAGTCGTTTACAGCCATTGACGCAAACCCGGGGTCCGTCTCGGAGCCATCCAACTTTGTTGCGGGTAGCTTAGTGGGGTGACCCACCGAAATGATTGATGAATCCTTTGAATGCACTATCGTGAGGCCTCATTGCGTTTTATTTGGTTCTTCCCGAGGTTAACCGTGTGTGTTGCTATTCGTGCACCCCTGCAGGGTAAATCTTTCTAAAAGCCATGTCCGCGGTTATGGACGACTTGGAGCACAGTATCTTGATCATAGACAACCATATCTAAAGTAGTGTTATAAATTTGACTTTGACATGGCTAGTAATCAGTTTCACTACAACGGAATGAGTGAATAAAAGTGCCAATAATTGCTGGATTTGGGATATTTCTCGCTAATTGTATCTGATTAGTAAGTATTGTAACTACAACGGAATGGTTAACTAAAACTGCCCATTGCCTATGATATCAGGATGACTCATGCTATTTATATCTGACTAGTAAGTCCTGCAACTATAATGGAATTAATAAAACCGCCAACTGTGTGAGTTCCTCAGTTTGACTTCCTCGTTTGGTCTCGAGGGGGAAATGCCAGGATGGGTATGATTGGTGTTAGTATCAGGTTTACCTCTCCTTGATAGCCGATCGTTGTATCGAGTCTCTATAGGTTGTTTAGTGCCTGCTTTGCTGTCGCTTCAGTCCACCATACCTATGTAGGCGAGAGCCGCCAAATTCTAGACTCGTCGTGTACTAGCCTCAGTACTGACCGCTCTCTTTTCCTTTGCCCTTTGTTGGCACCCCTTTTGTTTAGAAGGTATAAGTTCGATGTCGTTAGAAGGGTTACCCTTCCGGCTTGGCCTGGGCAGGGTTATGGACGCCATTGGTTATTCTTCAAGGCTCTTAGCTCAATTTGCTTCTTATCTATACTCAAATGTTGTATCGCTTTCAAAGGTGGTTTAGATCTTTGTACTGTATATCTGTATTCTTGACACTTTGAGTTGTTGTTGTATATATATGTTCTGTGGGTTCCATTATGGACTATTGTGTAATGATATTACTTCATTTTCCACCCGCATGCAAGTGCCTGATGGGCATCTTTGAATCGTTTCTATGTGGGTTTGGTGGGAATCGCTAAAACTTGCATAGGGCCGATTTGAGGGTGTTACAAAGTGGTATCAGAGCCCAGCAGTTGCAATACCCCACTGGTCCAGCCTGTAGGATAACCTAGATAATTGCTGATGTAGAGTATCAAAACAATTTTAGAAAAATCGGTTGGATAGATCTAATTAGGTATGCTTTTACTCCTTACCCCTATTGCTATTCTCCTCTTACCTCGGCGTGTTTTGAACCTACTCTTATCTTTTCTTCGAGTCCAGGATTTCTCGTGGTTGGGTTTCGGTCGTACCTTCAGGGTTTCTCTTCCCCCCTTTTATAATAGTGGAGCTACCATCATCAAATCTGCATCTCATCTGTTGTACCCTTCATCCAATCTTTTTTGTCCTTGAACTCTTTATCTGTATTTGCACCTTGACGGATATCCGTATTGTTGAAAAACATATGAGAAGGATGAGCATTGGTGAAGTTGGAGTATACCTTGAGCATGTGTTGTTCATGCCAATGAAACCATCGTGGAGCCTATTCATTGTGTATTTTCATACGATTTATTTTGTATCTTTCGGTGGTTTCCAATGCGACTACATCTTATGCTTCAAATCCAATAAAGATCTTCCATCACACATTTGTGTTCCGAAGCTTTCCAAACATCACCCGTCAAGATCTTCTGCCTGAATTCAAGAGTGGGTTACATAATTCTCCTATTCATGTGCAGAGTAATGCTTTGGGTGTGCGATGGATTGATCCCCATCCAACTACTCTTATCATTCGCTTATGTACATTGAATTGGTGGATCAATGACATTTATTCATTCCACTGAAGTTAGAGGTAGCCTTGTGACCTCTTTCTTCGCCTTTGTTTCTATGGAGTGTTCTCTCGATGAACGTGAACAACAACCTATTGTTGGTGGTGTCGCTGATTTCAAGATGGAGCAAGAATCTTTGTTAGTGGTGTTGTGAGGATCTACACGGAGCAAGAAGAACCTGATCATTAGCCTTCTTCCCCATACCATGAGGCGGATCTCGAGGGCGAGATCCATTGTTGGTGGTGTCGAATTGTAGCACCCCGGTAAAACCACTACTAGAAAATCGCTTAGTGTTTCGGTTTGTGCATCATCATGATCGCATGCTCATGTCATCATGCCACATGTCTCTTTAGCACCATCATGCATATGTTTGCCTAAAAATATTTCCGAAAAGCCTATTTTTGTTTTCTAATTATCCCCTTCTTTATTTCAAACTATAAAACCCCGGTCTCTTCTAGATCTTTTATTTGTCTTAAAACTATTTGTGAAAGACTTTTCAAATTGAAAATAAATAAAACTATTTTTTTACCTAGGGGAGGCCACCATCGGCCAGGCCCAAAGGCCCAGTTGGCAGCAACCTACGAACCCAGATAAAAACCCTAAGCTATTCTAACCTAACCCTAACCCTAGACCTGCCTTATCCCAGTCGCCGCCAACCACTCAACTAACCCGATGCACCCCACACCACCCCGGTCACATCGACACGACCACGTCAGCACACATTGCTGCATCACACCAAACCGCGCGCGCATACCCTAGCCCCGCCGTGTCTACAATTCGGCCCCACCCTGCGACTGCGCCCTGGTGACCCACAAGTATAGGGGGTGTATCGCAGTATTTTCGATAAGTAAGAGTGTCGAATCTAACGAGGAGCAGAAGGTGCTGGCTAGTGGTATGGATCAGGAATTCTCTGCAAATACTTAGCAAACGGATTTTTAGGGGTTTTCGATAAAGCAAGTAAACAAAGTACGAGTAAATAGAAGATAGTAGGAATAAATGCAGCAAGTGGCCCAATCCTTTATGCAACAAAGGACAAGCCGGTTGTATTTCTATAGATGACCAAACGTTCTCGAGGATACATGGGAAGACTGTCAAGTGCTTTCGCTTCATATAGCTGATTAATCTTCTTTAGATTGCTAATTGTTGTGTGGGTGAACCTGTGCTAATGTACCGCCCCATCCAAGACTAATACATACTTGTGATTATACCCCTTGCAAACATCCGTAATTACAAGAAAGTAATTAAGGTACAAACCTAACCACAACTTTAAACTCTAAGACCCTTACGTTCCTTGTGTAATGGTTTCCTAACGGGGGTTCAGGTTTCTGTCACTCCGACAACCCCTACGATTAGTAGCCAAATACACAATGCATTCACCTAGGCCCATATAGGTGAAGTTTCATGTAGTCGACGTTCACATGACACCACTAGAAGAAGTACACCACAACTTAAATAACAATCTATTGAATCTTTCTCAACACAACTCCACTACTAACAACAAGACTTCTCCCATGTCCTCAAGAACAAAATGAACTACTCACAAGACATCATACGGATCATGATCAGAGATGGAATAATGATGTATAACAATCTGAACATAAACAATAATTCAATGGTTCACTCAATAGCATCAACTACAAAGAGTAATCAACACCGGGAAAGTTTCCCCTATGAACTAATGCAAGATTCAACACAATTGTTACAACAATATGGAGATGAGGGTGCTGATGGTGATGATGGTGGTGATGATGAAGATGATGATCCCGATGAAGTCCAACTTGATGGTGGTGTTGATGGCGACAATCTCCCCTCGCCGGGAAGGAATTCCCCCGGCAGAAATCTGTCTACCGGAGAGATCTTTCTCTCTCAGTGTTTTCCGCCCCGCAGAGGCGGCGGAATCTTTCTGTGGTCGCTCCCTGAGTCTTAGGGTTTCGTGGGGATGATATACGCCAGAGGGGAGAGGCTGGAGTGGGCCAGGGCGGCCACACCACTCCCAGGCGCGGCCTAGGCCTGCCCGCGCCATGGGGTGGTGTGGGCCCCCGGTGGCCCACCTCCACTCCATCTTCTGGCATCCTGAGTCTTCTGGAACAATAGGATTTTCCGTATATTTTCCCGGATTTTCTGATCTTCGCGAATTTTGCCTCCAAACAGCACCTTTTCCATCAGAATCCTGACTGAAGCGGTCCATGCTCCAAAAGTCATCAACCATGCAAAAATAGATGAAATAACATAAGTATCACCTCTCAATACGAAATATATCAATGAATAATAGTGAATTAAGACATAGAATAGTGATGCAAAATGGACGTATCAACTCCCCCCAAGCTTAGACTTTGCTTGTCCCCAAGCGAAACTGAGCTCAATAAACATGAACTTAGGTTTATGGAGTGAAGATTCGATAAAAGAATACGAACAAGAAGCATCACATTCATCAAAAGCATAGATCATAATAGAAGACAACTCACTATTATATAACTAAACTTGCAATGAGTAAAGGAAACACAATAAAGATATATAGAGTAAATCATGATTGGTAATGGCAAACTTAACTCTTGGTCGAAGAATAGTTGATAATTTGCTGGAGTTCACAAATAGCTGGTTTTTCAATGATAGCTTTCAAAGTAGTAAACATCAAGATAAGAGCAATGTGCAAAGCAAGTAGCATAAGAAACATGATTGAATAAATCATCATATGAATGAATGAAACACATCAACTCAAAATACTTGCTGAGATAGAAGGGAGTAAGTTTACTGACTCAACTACAAGGTAAAAGAAAGGGCCCTTCAAAGAGGGAAGCACGGATTACAAGTCTCATAAAGAGCTCCCAAAAATTATGATACTTACTAGCTTTCAGCTCTCATTGCCCCTATCATAGGCATCTTTAGGTGATTAAGGTTAAAGTGAGGTCCAATCTGAGTTATATGCTTGACAGACTATAAACTGAAAATCCCAAGTCCCTTGAGTACGAGGGCCGCTCCTCATGCTACTCAACTTTAGTTACCGGTAAGTCCTTGTATTCGTAAGTATGTGTGTATCATTGAGAACCGCCAACGGGGTACCCCTTGCCCGATGATACGGAAGAATCCCCATATCAAAATGACAAGGCAAGTAGACAATGAGTATCTCAGCAATCTTCTTATTTACCATGGGAATATGTGCTTTTTTCTCTCTCTTTCTTCTTTTCATAGTATCTCTTTTTTTTCTTTTCTTTTTCTCAATAGCTATCTCTCTCTTTTTTTATAAGAAGAATGCTTCATAGATATCATTATGGTTATCTTTGTGTTTCCACCATGTCAGCATGGATTAGACCAATGACCAGGCGTTTCTCTAACACACATACATAACTCCATGGACTTACAAGCTCCCCTTTTATTTCACACCGACGACATCCGCAAACAAAAGAGCAAGGTATCAACTGGGTATATATTTATAGGTGTTGAAAGCGTCCCCCGTGACAGCACGGTTCTGCTAATCCCCGGCCTATAATTTGCAAGCATATAACTTTCATGGAGAGTTCACAATAGTTCAGGTTTATTAAGTGTAAGAAAGTAAGGTGTGCCATCAAGTTTGTGAGAGCTTTAATCACTAATTTTCACATAACAAGTTTAATTTGGGAGGTAGACAAAACAGGAATTTAGTTGGAATAGAAATAATGCTACTAGGTAGGTATGGTGGACACAAATGGCAAAGGTTTTGGTTTAAAGGAGGTGGATGCACGAGAAGAATTCCCTCTCAGTACAGGTTTTTGGCTAGCAAGGCTGGGTAGCAAGTATAAGACTTGAAGGAAACAAACAAACATACAAATGATAAAGACAAACATGCAATCTTCCTTGGAAGCACAAAAGATCTTAACTAGAGAATACTGAACTTATGAGCAAATCAAGAAAGAAAGATGATGAAATTATTTTTCTCTCGAGTACTTCTATTTTTTCTTTTCAACTCTCAAAAAGGTGTTGCTACTGACTGGGCCAGGTTTGCCAAAACCAACTAAATTAACTCAATGATCCCAAAGTGCTACCAATACTAACAACAAGATCAATCATATAACCACGAATTGAAAACTAACATAAGCTATGCAAAAGAGTGAATGATAGAACTTCTCATTAATATTCCATAACGGAAACTCACACCAAGGGATACAAATCTAACGAGAGAGCGGACACTTCCATAATGCAAACCATACTACAGAATAACTCCTCTATTCATGATATGACTCTACTAATAAGGTAAAAAGATAGAAGATAGTGATGTGATACCACGGCACTCCCCTATGCTTGGAACAAACTAAGGGGATGCCAAACCTGATGACGAATTACTCCTTTGGTGTTGGTGGTATCCTCTCGATGAGCTCCTTGATCAGTTTCCCAATGTCCTCAATCTCGAGGTGAGATTACGAATCAGCTGTGAGTTTTGCTCAATGCGGCTCATGATCATGTCGTGTTGAGAATTCCAGCTCTTGCTATTCTTTCCCCACTCTTCCTCCTTGAAGTCTTCTTTTCCTGCATGGCTAGAACGAGGCAAATCCCAATTGGAGGGTAATTTATCCTTGGGCATATTCTGGTATTGATGCTCATGGATAAGGGTATGGAAAGGATTCCTGGTGCGTGGAGGAAGTGACCGTGGAGCCAAACTATGACGAGGATCTTTCCCCCCAGTCTACATCCGTGTAGTCCTTCTAATCTTGGCAGGTTTCACCACTCTAATGCTTGCAATGGTGGTGTCAGCATGCGGACGTTGGCCCTGCTCCTCTTCACCTTCACTCTTGATCTCCTTCTCCTTCCCGGGGTCTTGGAGATCTTCCTCCATGGGCTCCTTCCCTTTATCCTTGGCAGACACCATTGTGCTTCCAAGCTCTCAAAGAGTATGTCCTGACAGAAATAGATCGAAACAAAAACACGATATCCGGACCTCGGGGGATCCGGGGGGTTATATATTACGAAGTTTCACATCAAAAGGAAGGTACTAGGAGAAAACGAGTCGGAGGCGGAGTCCTGGGTGGCCTCACCACCTGGTGGTGCGGCCAGGGGTGGGCCCACGCCATGGGGTGGTGTGGGCCACCCCGGCTCCGGTTCTGTCCCTTTTTCTCTTTGAAACTTTCCTTATTGACTGAAAACTGCAAAAATATAGTTGGATTGTATTTTCGCGGAACTTTTCTTACCAGAACTGTTACCTATTTGAACACGGACTCTGTAGGTCTCTGAATTTGGTATCTAGTAGATTCTTCCGGGGTGATCTCTTGAATAACATCGATATCTTCATCTTCATATACTTATTACTTGAGTCATAAAACCTTTCTCTTCCTTATTACACCATTGTCTCCATTTCCTGGAAATTTCTTTCTCACAAAACTTCACACAGCTCTCATTAGCAACATTAGTATAAGTGAAGTGATAAAACCTTTTGAGTCCAACTTCAACTGAAAAACATCAAAACAAAAGCTACTGTAGCAACTCCTTCCGAAAACCAAAAAAGAATTCAAAAAGGAAATCGAATAAAGAAGCAAATGCAAGAGTGGCTAAATATGTCAAAACAGACCAGCAGGTAAAGATCAATTTTTTTCGAAAATCTTCTGTTGCTCAAATCAAAAAGTGCAAAACTAAAGAAAGTTAAATAACAACCTGGGGCAGAGGCACAAAAAATTACAGCTCAATCCGACAGACAGAGGTCTCTCACGAATTTTTACGGTGAAGCACAAAAAATCTGTTTCGGGACAACAACTTCCCCAAATATTACTTCTCTCTCATTAGAGGTTGATCTTGACACAAAAACCAAACAAAACGGATAAGGAGCGGTTATTACCGAGGTAATAACTTCCAAGACTCAAAGAAACAAAAACAAACTGAAAGCAAAAACAAATTGGGTTGTCTCCCATAAAGCTCTTTCTTTATAGCCATTAAGATGGACATGCTAATTTTGGAGAAGCTCTCATAGGGATATGAATTGAAGTGAAAGAGAGCATTAAGAAGCAAAAACACACACATTTAAGTCTAACCCACTTCCAATGCAAGGGGATTTTGTAAACAAACAAGTTATTGAAACCAAAGGCAACTTGCATAAGAAGGCAAAAGAAGTGCAACATAAAAACTTTCAACATAAAACGAGGGAACTTGATATTATTGAGATACATAAGAACACTTTTCCCTCTCTCATAGTAGCTTTTAGTATCATGCATAAACTTAACAATATAGCTATCACAAGGACCATCATAGCAATGATCACTTATTCTAACAGAAAACACAGGAATACTAGCTCTCATAACACTACTATGTGAAACATTATTAGAGGTATCCTTACAAAGGATAATGTGTCCCTCTTCCTCATACTTAGTGACAAAGTCTTTCACATTTGCTATTATAGGTTCATCAACCATTTGTTTATCAGGTTCAACAGCCTTATTCATACTTTCATTAACCATACTAGCTATCATAGAATGCTCCTTTACCTTGACTGGAAAAGGCATTTTCTCAATATAAGGTTCATGTAAAACATGATTAGCAGTATAAACTTCAGTATTTCTTGCAGGAACACTCTTAGCAACATCTTTATAAGGTCCATGATACTTATTCCACTTCTTTTTAGGCACTTCAATGTAGGAAGAAAAAGCCTTAAAATAAGAAGCAATAGCTTGAGAGTCTAGACCATAAGCATTTTTAATATTTTGAAAGTCATCAGTTCCCATAAAAGATTCAATGCATTCATAATCATAATTTATACCTGACTTTCTACCTTTGTCATTCTCCCAAGCTTCAGCATTGTCTTGAATACGATCTAGAAGGTCCCATTTAGCTTCTTCTTCCATATAATTCGGCCCCACCCCGCGACTGCGCCCTGGTGACCCACAAGTATAGGGGGTGTATTGCAGTATTTTCGATAAGTAAGAGTGTCGAACCCAACGAGGAGCAGAAGGTGCTGGCTAGTGGTATGGATCAGGAATTCTCTGCAAATACTTAGCAAACAGATTTTTAGGGGTTTTCGATAAAGCAAGTAAACAAAGTACGAGTAAATAAAAGACAGTAGGAATAAATGCAGCAAGTGGCCCAATCCTTTATGCAACAAAGGACAAGCCGGTTGTATTTCTATAGATGACCAAACGTTCTCGAGGACACATGGGAAGATTGTCAAGTGCTTTCACTTCATATAGCTGATTAATCTTCTTTAGCTTGCTAAGTGTTGTGTGGGTAAACCTGTGCTAATGTACCGCCCCATCCAAGACTAATACATACTTGTGATTATACCCCTTGCAAACATCCGTAAGTACAAGAAAGTAATTAAGGTACAAACCTAACCACAACTTTAAACGCTAAGACCCTTACGTCCCTTGTGCAATGGTTTCCTAACGGCAGTTCAGGTTTCTATCACTCCGGTAACCCCTACGATTAGTAGCCAAATACACAATGCATTCCCCTAGGACCATATAGGTGAAGTGTCATGTAGTCGACGTTCACATGACACCACTAGAAGAAGTACACCACAACTTAAATAACAATCTATTGAATCTTTCTCAACGCAACTCCACTACTAACAACAAGACTTCTCCCATGTCCTCAAGAACAAAACGAACTACTCACAAGACATCATATGGATCATGATCAGAGATGGAATAATGATGTATAACAATTTGAACATAAACAATAGCATCAACTACAAAGAGTAATCAACACCGGGAAAGTTTCCCCTATGAACTAATGCAAGATTCAACACAACTCTTACAGCAATATGGAGATGGTGATGAGGGTGGTGATGGTGATGATGGTGGTGATGATGATGATCCTGATGAAGTCTAGCTTGATGGTGGTGTTGATGGCGACGATCTCCCCTCTCCGGGAAGGAATTCCCGATGAATCTGTGCGCCAGAGATCTTCTCTCTCGGTGTTTTCCGCCCCGCAGAGGCGGCGGAATCTTTCTGTGGTCGTTCCTCGAGTCGTAGGGTTTCGTGGGGATCTTATACGCCAGAGGGAGAGTGAGGGGCCAGGCGGCCACACCACTCCTAGGCGCCTAGGCCTGCCCAGCCATGGGGTGGTGTGGGCCCCATGGCCCACCTCCACTCCATCTTCTAGCCTCCAGTCTTACGGAAAAATAGGATTTTCCATTATATTTTCCCGGATTTTCTGATCTTCGCGAATTTTGCCTCCAAACATCACCTTTTCCATCAGAATCCTGACTGCAGCGGTCCATGCTCCAAAAGTCATCAACCATGCAAAAATAGATAAAATAACATAAGTATCACCTCTCAATACGAAATATATCAATGAATAATTGTGAATTAAGACAAAGAATAGTGATGCAAAATGGACGTATCATGCCCTCACAACATCGCTCGCATGTAGCCCACGACGTGCTCCACCCCGCGGTCAACCTCTCACCTAGCCCTACCCAACGGATAACCCCCTCGCCTCGTGTCGCCCCACGATCCCCACCGACATGCCGATTCCCCCCACCCCGTGATTCTCCCCACCTTCCCTCTGCCTCGACCCCGTCTTCCTCTCTCTTCCCGTGTGCGCCACCGTAACCTGGACCCTCTGCGCCTTGGCTCCCTGCTCTAGCACCACCGCCCTCAAGCCCCGCCAGCTGCCTCCACTCGTGCTCTCCTCGAGCCTCGCCTTCGCCGCCTCCTCGCCGTGCTCGTCCACGACGGTGCCCCTCTCTCTGCCACCATGTGCGCCCACGCACGAACGCTATTCCCCATCCAAAGCGGAGATCTCCTGTAGCGCCTCGGCCTGAGTTCCTCTGTACGCTGCCGCACGCAGCCTCGCCGTGGAAGCCCTTCATCTAGTCCACCACCACAACGGTGCTCTGCCGCCAGCCTTCCCCTGATTCATCAACAATTGCCGCGGCGCTCCTTGCCCCGACTCTCCAGCAGCACCACGGCCTCCCTCCCGCGCGTCCTCATCGAAGGCCAATGCCACCAACGAGCTCCCTGTCTCTGTTCGTTGCTGCCTCACGGGCCCCCTCTCATAGCGTGACCCTGTCCCCTCTCTGTCCTCCTCGCCCCGCTCGCTGCGCCTCCTCCCCCGAGCAGAGCCGCCTCCGCCCGGAGCCTCTTGCGCCACTGCCGGACGATGACCTCGCCCCCGTTTCCCCCGTCATGGTGCCGCACCTCCGCGCCCGCTAGCGACCGCTCAGCTCTGCCGCGCGACCTTGCTGCATCGTGGCCGCCTTGTCCTCGGCCGCTTCTGGCCCCACCGCTGCATGCCCTTGTCGACCCCGCTGCCCCGCACGATGCCCGCACGTCCTTGTCATCGCACGGCCCCGAGCCGCTGACTGTTGCCCCTTCTGCGTCTTATCATGAACATGCCTAATCTTCTACCGTAGTTTTAAATAGTGCATCCGGTGCTTCTTTTAGTGATTTGCTTCTTCACGGATTAGGCCGTTGCGTGGATGTGAGTATCGACAAGTCCTTCGGATATGTATCTTCAGCATTGTTTCCCAGGTGAGCAATCTACCCCTTTCTACCTATTTTGCTTTTAGTCTTTACTTCCTTCCTGTTGATCTATTGCTATCCATGTTATGATGCCTTAGTTTTCGTGCACCATTTATAATCCTTGTAGCCTCTATATATTTCCTTGGACACATCCTATAGCCTGATGTTTGATAGATAGCCGACCTTGCGAGTCATAGTTGCTTGCTCAGGTGCTGCTTCACGTCGTTGTTGTTCCACATTTGTTGGAAGGTTGGCACATGTTTAATGGTGGAGATGATCATGAATTTAATTTCAAATTGATAACTAAAATGTTGGGAATAGATATAACGAATGTAGAGGCATCAGTGGGGAATAGATGTTATTTGGATCTTCTACGCTCACTTGTGTCCCGTAGGCCCCGAGTACTTGATACCTGTTCCTTGACTATTCACACTATCCACATACAGGAGACTCTATGGATACCCCTTCACCTAAGCTTGATTCACACTTTATTTCTTGGGGCCACAATTAGTTTGGGGCTTTATTACTATCCTGTACTTATGCCATGCTTTACTGTTTTATTTATGATTGCGCGTGGAGTGCCTGTACTGTTTTGGAATGCGGAGTGTTTTCATGGTATCGACAAGTCCAGTCACACTTTCGGCTTCCTAGTCATTTATATCCATTGACGCAAACCCTGGGTCCGTCTCAGAGCCGGCCAACTTCATTGCGGGTAACTTAGTGGGTGGCCCCCTGAAATGATTTATGAATCCTGTGAATGCATTGTCGTGAGGCCTCGTTGCGTTTTATTTGGTTCTTCCCGAGGTTGATCGTGTGTGTTGCTATTTGTGCACCCCTGCAGGGTAAATCTTTCTGAAAGCCATGTTCACGGTTATGGATGACTTGGAGCACAGTATCTCGATCATAGACAACCATAACTAAAGTAGTGTTATAAATGTGACTTTGACATGTCTAGTAATCAGTTTCACTACAACGGAATGAGTAAATAAAAGTGCCAACAACTGCTGGATTTGGGATATTTGTCGCTAATTGTATCTGATTAGTAAGTATTGCAACTACAATGGAATTAATAAAACCGCCAACTGTGTGAGTTCCCCAGTTCCTCGTTTTGGCTTGAGGGGGAAATGCCAGGATGGGTATGATTGGTGTTAGTATCAGGTTGATCCCGCATAGGTCTTTCTTACCTCTCCCTGATAGCCGATAGTTGTATCGAGTCTCTACAGGTTGTTTAGTTCCTGCTTCGCTGCTGCTTCAGTCCACCATACCTATGTAGGCGAGAGCCGTCGAATTCTAGACTCGCCGTGTACTGGCCTTAGTACTGACCGCTCTCTTTTTCCTTTTCCATTTGTCGTCACCCCTTTTGTTTAGCAGGTATAAGTTCGACGTCGTTAGCAGGGTTACCCTTACAGCTTGGCCTAGGCAGGGTTATGGCACCATTGGTTATTCTTCAGGGCTCTTAGCTCAATTTTCTTCTTGTCGGTACTCGAATGTTGTATCGCTTTCAAAGGTGATTTGGATCTTTGTAATGTATATCTGTATTCTTGACTCTTTGAGTCGTTGTTGTATATATATGTTCTGTGGGTTCCATCATGGACTATTGGTAATGATATTACTTCGTTTACCACTCGCACACAAGTGCATATTAGGCACATTTGAATCGTTTCTATGCGGGTTTGGCGGGAATCGCTAAAACTTGCATAGGGTCGATCTGAGGGTGTTACAAGGAACACGCCTCCTCTTCGTCAACAACCGCGTCAAGAGGCTCCACATCCTCATCACCATCATGATGCCCAAAAGCCTCAACCTCATCAACATCCGCACCAAGAGCAAGAGCAAGTTCCCCAATAATGTCACGAGAATCAAGTTCCACCATCTCCAAATGCGGATCCTCAACCACAAGTGCATCAAGAAGCTCGTCGCAATGATTGCATGGAAGATGAAAACTGTCACCATCAAGGCAACAACCACTACAATGTTCACAATGATGAAGAAACTTTTGGCAAGCTCAAGTTCACGATGCCCAAGTTCATCGGTTAAAATGATTCCGAAGAGTACCTCTCATGGGCACTTAAAGTCGACAAGATCTTTGCTTGAGTTTGATGATTACACCAACATTTGGTGGGAACAAGTTCAAGTCGCTCGTGACGCAAGAGAAGAGACTCCAATCACCACTTGGAACGACATGAAGGCTCATATGAGATCTCGCTTTGTTCCTATGCACTACACGCGTGACCTCTTCAATAAGCTACAATCACTTAATCAAGGGACAAAGACCGCGAAAGTGTACTTCAAGCAAATGGAGATCAACATGATCCGCGCCAACATTGACAAGCCCGAAGAGCAAACTATGGCACGTTTCCTCATCGGCTTGAACCATCCAATCAAGTGCATCGTCGAGTTCCAAAAGTATAACACCATGGTTGAGCTTGTGCATATTGCAACAAAAGCCGAGCGACAAGTACAAGAAGACATCAAATACAACAAGCCAAAGAAGTACTTCACCTACAAGCAAGCTTCAACCATTACACCAACAACCTTCAATGGATGGTCCTCAAGTACCTCCAAGCCTTCCTTCAAGCCCACACTACCTCAGGGAAAACCGCCCCTAAGTGTCAAGCATACAAAGGACGACCCGCCCTTCAACGGAGAATGCTACAAGTGTGGAGGAAAAGGACACAAATCGGCCACTTGTGGAAACAAGAAAGTATTGTTAATCTAAGATAATGACGATGAGGAATACTTGAGTGAAGATGAATTTGATGCTCGAGTCAAAGAGGCAATGACAAGGAAATATGTGGAAGATGACCAAGAACTCCTCATTTGTGAACATGACGCAAGTCCATCATTTGTCGTCACAAGGATCTTGACTACTCAAGCGCAAGAGCATGAAGATCAAAGATCCAACATATTCCAAACATGTGCTGGAATCAATGTGAAATCTATCAAGGTGATCATCGATGGAGGGAGTTGCCACAACCTTGCTAGCAACGAGTTGTGTGAGAAGCTCAACCTCACCCTCCGTCCACACAAGCACCCCTACCATGTACAATGGCTAACTGACCAAAGGTCCGTGAAGATCAAGCATAATGTCTTGGTAATATTCTCTATTAGCCCCTACAAAGACACGGTAGAGTGTGATGTAGTCCCCATGACAGTTTGTCATATGTTGCTTGGTCGACCATGGAAATTCGACAAAGGTGCTCTAAATGATGGTCGCACTAATGTATACACCTTCAAATGGCTTAACAAGAAATGTGTTTTGCAACCAATGAATCCTAGCCAAATAATTGCGGACAATGCAAAGGTTTTAGCGAGGGCGCAAAACACAACACAAACTTTTGAGAAGAGTGCTGAGCGAGAGAACCACCATATGGTGAGTGAGAGCCACAAGCCTAACTCGAGTGGAAAAACTAAAAGTGTTCTTCTTGCCACCAAAAGTGAGATGAGAGATGTGAGGAATAACCCATCCATCTTGCACCATGTCCTCATTTGCAAGGGACTAGCGTAAGTGTAACATCCCAAAACTTCAATCCAAGGTTATCAAGATCAAATCATCCAAAAATAGGGTTAACAAAAACTTTTCCAAATTTAAAATGAAAGCATTCATATGTGTATGCATTTAAAATAGGATTTGTTTGAATTGCCATGATTGATTGATCCAATGCTTGTAAAATGTTTCTTAGGTGATTTAAACATCATCTACATCATTCACAAACTTTTCCTAAAGAAAATCAAATAAAAAAAAGAATTAAAAAGAAGGAATGGTCATTTTGGCAAATTTAACTCTCATGCCTACTTTGGCTATTCCTAGTACTCATTTGTTAATAGAAACAATTCTTGATCTTTACACCCCTTGCTAGTACACATAATGAGGTACCAAGGCCCACCTTTTGATCTGCTAAAAACAATCTGTTAACTATTTTAAATGACAGTTTAAAATTGAATCTAATGCATATGCATAGATCACCCCTATTTCATAAACCATCTATTTGAGCTCCACTTTCAAAACACTTGCAACCAGAGACTACCTATCACTACTGGAGATCACTCAAAATTTTTGAAACCAAAATTCAAAACTTTCTTTCATGCGGCCATTTCATCAAACACTTGGAAGGCATAATTTCCACTCTAATCCTAGCTCACTGTTTTGAACAGGGTTTTGCCCCCAAATGATCTACATTTATCTCCTCTGTCCCCTCCTAGTCTAACCAGACCCTTGACACCCCTCTCCCTTGTCCCTAACCCTCTTTCCATGTCAACCTGAGGCATGGTTGCCGGCCAAACTTTGCCCCGCCGCAGCAGGCCATCTCCCCCTCTCTCGCCATGTCTAGGAGGTAGCCAGGAGCTCACCGCCACCCCCTGCCCCTTGCCCGAGCCCAGAGCAGTAGTGGACCACCGAGCACAAATCGTGCCTAGTGCCACCGCACCATGCCAGTGCCGCCCCCAGAGCGCGCCCTGTCCCCGCTCGCATAGACCATCCCTTGGTACCAGCCCGCGCCCTCCGCTCCACCTCGACCTGGAGAACACCCCAGACATCCCCGTTCGCCGCCCAAAGCCTCACAGCCACCGCTCGTCGTGGACACCGCCGCTTCGGCCGCGCAGAGCGCCACCTCGCCGAGACCGCGTGCCACCACCCCTACGTCCGCATTCAATTCCTAGAGCACCGCCAGGGAACCGCCCATCGATCGCCACCCCCAGCCATGACTCTACCTCGCCGTAGCCATGTCGCCACCGTCGCCTGCCCATCCCGCTCGGTCTCACCGTCGGGCCTATAAAACGAGCCCTCCCCAGCCTCTTCTGTCCACACCATTCCACTCCCTTCACCTCTCTAAACCTCACCCACCTCTAGCCAGAGCAAGTGGAGCAGCAGCTCGCCGGAATTGGAGCCGGAGCAGCCGCGACATGAGGAGAAGGGCGCCGTTGATTGCGACCACCCCAAGTTCCACCGCAACCGCGCCTAGCCTCGCCGTCGTCTTCCACGTTGTTTGCCCGCCTCGTCGACCCTGCTGGAGCCCTGGTACGCCCCCAGTAGACCCCACCGAGCCGCTAGGGTTCGAGCTCGCCGGCGACCTGTTCGTCGTCGACGACGACCCTCAGCCGTAGATTTCTATTCTAATCGCACGGCCCAAAGCGCGTGTACCGTTTCGCGTTTTAAGTGCCGCACCGACACGCTGACCCCCTTGCCGAGCGCCAGCCACAGTCCCATTACTTTTTCCTTAGCCCATCGATTCAAATCTGGATTTTTTCTTTTTAGTTAAATCTAGTTTCTGTCCACTAGTTTGAAAATCAATTCAGAGAGTTTTAGAAATCCAAATTGCATGAAACCATTTTTGTCTGAAAGGTATTAAAATGATATATCCAAGCCCGTTGGATTTAATTCAATTAGAGTTATAGATCTCTCCTAATAAAAATAAGAAGACAAAAGCTTTTGCAACTTGCAACATTTTTATAAAATCAACCAAGTTAGCTTTTGAGTTGATTCCAACTCTCAAAAATCACATTTCATCATATCTATCTAAATATGTAATAATATTAAGGTTTACATGCAGTGACTTTGGACTAGTACCAAATAATGCTATATAGGAATTTCTAGTCACTTTAAATCATTAAATAATGAACTTAAACCAAAGTAATAGTGATCCAACCCTTAAATATCATTCCCACATGTTAGAATATGTGGTGAGGACATGTGTCCACATGATCCCATATTTTGGTGGTGAATATTAAATTTTAGTTAATATTTCAATGAGTAGAAATTACTTTTCTAAAATAAAAAGGATGAAACTATTGAAATTAAACTTGTGATGCTTGTGATGATAATAGATCATCAATTGTGTGTTTTAGAATGCTACTTAGCCTAGTTAAGTATTGTTTGGTGATTGTCTACTCCCTATGTATTTATAGACGCTAGTACCGACCAAGCTTTCGAGGAGGAGGGGTTCTACCAAGAAGAAGAAGAAGAAAACTTCAACCACTGCACCAACCAAGGAAAGCTATTGTTAGCAGGCTAGAATTAAGCTAGATGAATGAGCAAGGATGCTTTAGGCATGCTTTGATCACACCCCTTTTTAACTATTCGTACCCCAAGTCTTACTTACAAGTTTTACTCTCCTAAGTATGCAAAGTCCCTTACTTATTCTGAAGGTAGCATAAAAAGTATAAAACTTGACCTACTTAGAAACCTTTAGATATCATTCTATGGCATGAGATTGATCCCATCCTTCCACCTTAGTGAACACTCTTAACATAGTATTTTAGGGTAGATCAAAAACTTGAGTCACATTGGATGGGAACACTTGGTGAAAATGAATTGTGAAAACCTTGGAATGATGAGTCATTCTATTGAGATGTTTGGACATATGTTGAGAAACACAACTGGTTTATGATGATGAAAATGATGAGGCATGAGCCTTAACCCTTTTATAAAACTGATGGTTGGATTCAGATGCAATACCATTCCAAATTTACCGTACAACCACATTACCTGAATTGGGTAAGGCTTAGCTGGAAATTTATATGCATTAGTATTAGTTCCCTCACGGGAGAGGTTTGAGCCGAGGATACCTCTCAATGTTGTCCACCTATGCAGTGCCCAAGATGACTGATGGTCATGGTTGGGAGGCCATGCTCATAGGAGAGGTGCTTGTACTAGGGTGTGTAAAGGGAAGGTTATGTTTGATTATCTGCATACTAAGTATGATGATTCAGGGTTATCCCTGACAGATGTATCGAATCTTGTGGTGAAAGTGTACCACCTCTGCAGAGTGTAAAACTATTCGAATAGCCGCATCCGCGGTTATGGACAGTTGGAATGGCCATACTGTTTCGTTGTCAGATGTTTTTCTAAATAACTTGAAAGGAATGATGAACTTTGACTTGACCACAACAGGGTTGTGTTGATGATAATAGCTTCCCAACTTAAGTGATTCTAGAACTTTACTTTATATTTCTTTGCTTCTGAACTCAGCTTAGGTTTCAAACTTAATTTGATAGTTAAACTTAGATTCAACACTTTAACTTAGAATTATATGCCTTGTTAGTAGTAGTTTGCGAGTACTTAAAGAGTACTCATGGCTTTTGTCCCTGGTTATTATCCTGGCCAGACTATGAAGGAGATGATGGTCAGCAGGATGGCTATGATAACTAGGACTATCTGCCTTCATCAACATTGCCTGTGCCCCTGAAGATGGACCCCACCGTTATGCTTATATTTTATTTCCGCTGCTTGTTGTATTAAGACTGGATCATGAGATCCTTATTTGTGTAAAACCTTATGTATGGTTTGTAATGGATGATGTACTGTGATATCCAATCCGTTATGTCTCGCAAAAATGGTAATCCTGGGATTGCGAGGTATGGCATAACGGGCATCTGGGATTAAAAATCCGGGTGTTGACAAGTTGGTATTAGAGCCATCCTGACCATAGGAGACCCTAGTTAGAATGGACGTCCAAACCAAAAACTTAGCTTCAAAACCAAAGTGAGTTTTTATGAAAAATATTTCCCCTCTTACCCTGGTGAACTCATTCTTTCTCAAAAATACATGTTCCTCAAAATTCTTACATTACTACTTAAAATTTGACACACTTGATCACTTCACTAACTTCCTCATCCTTAATCCTTGTAGATGGAGACTCAGTTCAGCAAGTTTTACCAGTTGGGAAACGGAGGTCAGCTGATCTTCGAGAGGGATCTGGATTCACTGTTGGAGTTACTAGGACGCCCACATCCGGAGTTTCTTGGAGCTCAACTTCTAGGACCCCCAGGAGGAGACCTACATTGGCTAGTCACCGCGGATCTTCGGGGAAGCATCGAAGCACCAACTTCCAGGAGGATTCAGTTCTCCGTGAGAGAGAACAACTGGCTAGATGGATTAGCCAGGGCAATGCATGAAGCTCTCGCACGCCTATGTGCCCTCAGCGTCAACAAGATCCAAGGAATCCATTTTGCCCACTATGCAATACGTGACTTCATGGGAATGCCGATGGATATGCCAAGTCACCCAGAGTTGAGGCGTCAAGTGGAGAACCTTGATTTCTTGCTTCATGACAGACAGCAGGAACTAGACAATGCCAGGGAGTTAGCCAACCAGAACCGTGCCATTGCCGACCAGAAGGCCCAGTCTTCGTGACTGCCGTCCAAGATCGCCGCCTTCTTCATCGCCAGCGTGCAAAGAAGGATCACACCATCGCCCGTCTTCGCAAGAAGGTGGCCGACCTCGAGAAGACCGTCAAGGAGCAGGAAGCTCAGCTTGCCACCAAGGAAGAAGAAGATGAGGGTGAAGACATCCAGGGAGATATGGATTCTTACCTCAGCAACGATGATGACTTTCTGGAGGAGGATGCTGTGGACTTCTACACGGATGATGAAGACTCCGACTTCATCGACAATGAGTAGAGGCACTAGAGCACTGTCGTAGCGTGAGATGTATCATCTCATTGTATCGTAGCTTGTAGAATGGTTCTTCAAACCATCTGTTTTCCCCTTCGACTATTGTGGTGTGTGTTGTATCGGGTGCTTGCTTGCATGAATGAAAAAGAAGTTAGTTGAAAAACGTGAGTCTAACTCAAAGTTTTGGATTTGAAAACCCCAAAACCATGAACCTTAGAATTTCCCTCTTACCCCTATATCTATCTCAATCTTCAGATGACTCGTGGAAACCAAGGAGGGAGCAGCTCGTCGCAGGACCCAATGCTCCAGATCTTGCAGAATCTCATCGCGGACCGTGAAGCAAGCAGGGCCGAGCGTCAAGCCAACTTAGCAACATTGCAGCAGATCGCCCAAATGGCTCTCAACAACCAAGGACATGGAAATCAGGATCACCAAGGATCCAAACTCAAAAACTTTCAGAACACCAATCCCCCAATCTTTAACCAATCTGAAAACCCATTAGATGCTGATGACTGGTTACAGACCATGGAAAACAACTTAGAGGTTGCCAGAGTTGATGAGAATGAGAAAGTTCTCTTCGCCACCCACTATCTGGCGGGAGATGCAAGAGCTTGGTGGAATAGCATCCGCAATATGAACCATGGCCAGGTAATGACCTGGGAAGCATTCAAGGTCAAGTTCAGCCGCACCCACGTGCCGCAAGGTCTTGTCAATAGGATGAGAGATGAATTCCGCGAATTGAAGCAAGGAAGAATGACTGTGGTAGAGTACCGTGACAGATTCTTGTCACTTGCCAGATATGCACCGGATGAGATCAACACGGAGGCCAAGAAGAAGGAGAGATTCTTAAATGGACTGCATGATGAGATGCAGACTGTCCTCGTCAACATCCGTTTTGATGATCTTGAAGAGCTAGTCGACTCTGCCATTCAGATGGAAGGGAAGATTAACCAGGCAAACGACAACCGCAAGCGTCGTATGATGCAGCAGTCTGGATCCCTCACCAGGATAAGCACCAAGGAACAACCGACCCCCAAATTCTCGCCCAAGTTACCCCAACCGTAGCGGAGGTAATGTGAAGTCCGGAGGAAACAATCACAACTCTGATAATGCCAACAGTTTCAACCGTACCCCTCCCAAGAGCAATAACAACAACAACACTGCACCCAGAACTGGCAGGAATGTTGTACCTGTCGCTGTCAAGGACAAGTCCCAGATCACTTGCTTCGAGTGTGGAGTGAAGGCTCAGTACTCCAATGAGTGTCCCAAGAAGACTGCCGCCAATGCCCCTGTGAATGCCCCAGCTCAGCAGCAGCGTCGTGTTCAACCAGGAAGGAGATTTTCCCCAGGGAACCCGCACAACCGCAACGGTCGTCTCTTCCACATGAACGCAGAAGAAGCCCAGGAAGCGCCAGATGTAGTGCTGGGTATGTTTTCTGTCAACTCAGTTTTAGCAAGAGTATTGTTTGATTCTGGAGCGTCGCATTCATTTGTCACCAAAGAATTTGTATGCACTAGTAAGATTCGCCCAACCAACCTGAAGCATGTCATGATAGTTCAAATCCCCGGTTCAACAACAAAAGCTAGAAAAATTTGCAAAGCTGTACCTATCAGAATACATGGGATAGATTTTTATGCCAACCTAATTGTACTTGGAACCAAAGGATTGGAAGTAGTACTAGGTATGGACTGGATGTCAAGGCATAAAGGACTGATAGACTGTGCTAAGAAAGCCATCACCATGACCAGTAGTTCTGGAGTAACAGTAGAGCATATCTCTGAAACCTTACCCCATCAATTCAAGTGCAACAAGAGTGTAGCCCTGCCCACCATTGATCAAGTCAGAGTAGTCTGTGAATACCCCGATGTATTCCCAGATGATTTGCCAGGTATGCCCCCAGATAGGGATACTGAGTTCATTATCGAACTAATCCCCGGAACCAGACCTATAGCCCAGAGACCCTATACCATGAACCCCTCAGAGTTAGTGGAACTGAAGAAGCAGTTGGATGCCATGTTAGCAACAGGCTTGATTCAGCCAAGCACATCGCCATGGAGATCACCAGTGTTATTCGTCGACAAGAAAGATGGAGGCAATCGTCTGTGTACAGATTACAGAAAGTTGAATGACGTCACCATCAAGAACAAGTACCCTTTGCCAAAGATAGAGGATCTATTTGATCAGTTGACTGGAGCTCAGGTATTCTCAAAGATTGATCTTAGGACTGGTTATCACCAACTTAAGATTCGTGCAACAGATATTCCGAAGACCGCCTTTACTACTCGCTATGGTTTATACGAGTATACGGTTATGTCTTTTGGATTAACCAATGCCCCTGCTTATTTCATGAATCTCATGAATAAGATCTTTATGAATTTCCTAGATAAGTTTGTAGTTGTGTTTATCGACGACATCCTTATCTACTCCAAGTCAGAAGAAGAGCATGAGCAACATCTGAGAATCATTCTAGAAACCCTGAGAGAGCATTAGTTATATGCCAAGTTCAGCAAGTGTGAGTTTTGGCTGAAAGAAGTAGGATTGCTAGGACATATTGTTTCTGCCGGAGGAGTCTCTGTTGATCCCACCAAGATCAAAGACGTCGAAGAATGGGAAGCCCCAACCCATCAAACCCAAGTTCGTTCATTTCTCGGATTAGCGGGATATTACCGCAAGTTCGTAGAAGGATTCTCGAGCATAGCTTGACCAATGACCCAATTGTTCAAGAAGGACAAGAAGTTTGAATGGACAGACAAGTGTGAAGCCAGTTTCCAGGAGCTGAAGAAGAGATTGATATCCACCCCAATTTTGATAATGCCAGGCATCAAGAAGCCGTTTGATGTGTATTGTGATGCATCCAAGATTGGCCTAGGATGTGTATTGATGCAAGAAGGCAAAGTCATTGCGTATCTGTCTCGACAACTGAAGCAGCATGAGCAGAACTATCCGACCCATGATCTTGAGCTACCAGTTGTGGTTCTAGCATTGAAGACATGGCGTCATTATTTGATGGGTAATCGCTGTGAGATTTACTCAGATCATAAGAGCTTGAAGTATATCTTCACTCAGAAGGATCTGAATATGAGGCAAAGAAGATGGATAGAGTTAATCAAGGATTATGACCTTGACATTCACTATCACCCCGGCAAAGCCAATGTGGTAGCGGATGCTCTTATCATATTGCCGTAGGCTTAACACCATGATCAAAGAGAAGCAACCAAGTTTGTACGAGGAGTTGGAGCAGTTCAGGACTGAGTTAGTTAGCAAAGGATTCCTAGCTAGCATTGAACTTCAACCCACTTTGATTAGCCAAATCAAGGAAGCCCAGAAGGGAAATGAAAGTATCGACGGAATCAAACGTCGTATTGGTACAGGAAAGGTACCTGGATTCACCGAAGACGAAGAAGGTGTACTGTGGTACAAAGGACGTATCTGTGTGCTAGCAGATTCGGAGCTGAAGGAAATTATCATGAATGAAGCTCATGATACTCTTTATTCTATCCACCCTGGAGGAACAAAGATGTATCATGATTTGAAAGAGCAATTTTGGTGGCACAAGATGAAAAGAGAGATCGGAAGCTACATCGCCAAATGTGACATCTGTCAAAGAGTCGAGCATCAGAGACCTGCAGGATTGTTGCAACCATTACAGATTCCAGAATGGAAATGGGATTCCATCGGATTGAACTTTATCACAGGTTTACCTACTTCTAATAGGGGAAATGACTCAATCTATGTCATAGTTGATAGACTGTCCAAGGTAGCCCACTTCATACCTGTCAAGAATACCTACCAGAGTGCAAAGCTAGCAGAGCTGTATATTGCTAGGATTGTTAGTCTACATGGAACCCCCAAGACCATCGTCTCAGATCGAGGAACCCAGTTTACCTCGAGATTTTGGCAGAAAGTTCAGGAAGGTTTAGGAACCAAGTTGAACTTCAGTACCGCTTATCACCCACAAACAGATGGACAAACTGAGAGAGTCAACCAGATCCTAGAGGATATGCTTAGAGCTTGTGTGTTGGAATACGGATCAAAATGGGAAGACTGCCTGCCTTTCGCAGAATTCTCATATAACAACAGTTACCAAGCTAGTTTGCAGATGGCACCATTTGAATTCCTATACGGAAGAAAGTGTCGTACCCCTTTGAATTGGTCACAAGTAGGAGAGAGTCAGATCTTTGGACCCAACAATCTCCGAGAAGCAGAAGAGAAAGTTCACAAAGTCCATGAGCACCTCAAGACCGCCCAATCCAGACAGAAGAGTTATGCTGACAAAAGAAGGAGAGACCTGACTTTCAATGTCGGAGATTTCGTATATCTCAAGGTTTCACCATTGAAGGGAACTTAACGCTTTAGTCTGAAAGGAAAGTTAGCTCCCAGATATACCGGACCTTTCAAGATTCTGAACCGCCGAGGAGAATTATCGTACCAACTGGAACTGCCTGAAGAGATGTCAGCCATCCACAATGTGTTCCATATCTCGTTACTTCGCAAATTCTTGGAAGTGCCTGAGAAGACTGAAGTTTTCAAGAATATCGACCACAGAGTTGTGGAAATCAACAATGACCTAACCTATCGGGAATTACCCATCCGTATCTTAGAAGAAGCCTACAGAACCACTAGGACTAGGAGTATCAAGTTTCTCAAGATTCAGTGGAGCAACCATACCGAGGAGGAAGCTACTTGGGAACGCGAAGATTACATTAGAATAGAGTTCCCAGATCTCTTTAGTTCCTAGTTTTCTTTGTAAATCTCGGGAGGAGATTTTTGTTTAAGGGGGGAAGGTTTGTAACATCCCAAAACTTCAATCCAAGGTTATCAAGATCAAATCATCCAAAAATAGGGTTAACAAAAACTTTTCCAAATTTAAAATGAAAGCATCCATATGTGTATGCATTTAAAATAGGAGTGGTTTGAATTGCCATGATTGATTGATCCAATGCTTGTAAAATGTTTCTTAGGTGATTTAAACTTCATCTACATCATTCCCAAACTTTTCCTAAAGAAAATCAAATAAAAAAGAATTAAAAAGAAGAAATGGTCATTTTGGCAAATTTAACTCTCATGCCTACTTTGGCTATTCCTAGTACTCATTTGTTAACAGAAACAATTCTTGATCTTTGCACCCCTTGCTAGTACACATAATGAGGTACCAAGGCCCACCTTTTGATCTGCTAAAGCATTCTGTTAACTATTTTAAATGACAGTTTAAAATTGAATCTAATGCATATGCATAGATCACCCCTATTTCAAAAGCCATCTATTTGAGCTCCACTTTCAAAACCCTTGCAACCAGAGACTACCTATCACTAGTGGAGATCACTCAAAATTTTTGAAACCAAAATTCAAAACTTTCTTTCATGCGGCCATTTCATCAAACACTTGGCAGGCATAATTTCCACTCTAATCCTAGCTCACTGTTTTGAACAGGGTTTTTCCCCAAATGATCTACATTTATCTCCTCTGTCCCCTCCTAGTCTAACCAGACCCTTAACACCCCTCTCCCTTGTCCCTAACCCTCTTGCCATGTCAACCCGAGGGCATGGTCGCCCAAACCGCGTGCCACCGCCCTTACGGCCGCATTCAATTCCTAGAGCACCGCCAGGAAACTGCCCATCGATCGCCACCCCCATCCATGCCTCTACCTCGCCGTAGCCATGTCGCCACCGTCGCCTGCCCATCCCGCTCGGTCTCACCGTAGGGCCTATAAAACGAGCCCTCCCCAGCCTCTTCTCTCCACACCATTCCACTCCCTTCACCTCTCTAAACCTCACCCACCTCTAGCCAGAGCAAGTGGAGCAGCAGCTCGCCGGAATTGGAGCCGGAGCAGCCGCGACATGAGGAGAAGGGCGCCGTTGATTGCGACCACCCCAAGCTCCGCCGCAACCGCGCCTAGCCTCGTCGTCGTCTTCCACGTTGTTTGCCCGCCTTGTCGACCCTGCTGGAGCCCTGGTACGCCCCCAGTAGACCCCCACTGAGCCGCTAGGGTTCGAGCTCGCCGGCGACCTGTTCGTCGTCGACGACGACCCTCAGCCGTAGATTTCTATTCTAATCGCACGGCCCAAAGCGCGTGTACCGTTTCGCGTTTTAAGTGCCGCTGACACGCGGGACCCCTGTCAGCTGAGCCACGCCATGAGCGCCACAGGGCCGTCCCATTACTTTTCCCGCGCTAGCCCATCGATTCAAATCTGGATTTTTTCTTTTTAGTTAAATCTAGTTTCTGTCCACTAGTTTGAAAATCAATTCAGAGAGTTTTAGAAATCCAAATTGCATGAAACCATTTTTGTCTGAAAGGTATTAAAATGATATATCCAAGCCCGTTGGATTTAATTCAATTAGAGTTATAGATCTCTCCTAATAAAAATAAGAAGACAAAAGCTTTTGCAACTTGCAACATTTTTATAAAATCAACCAAGTTAGCTTTTGAGTTGATTCCAACTCTCAAAAATCACATTTCATCATATCTATCTAAATATGTAATAATATTAAGGTTTACATGCAGTGACTTTGGACTAGTACCAAATAATGCTATATAGGAATTTCTAGTCACTTTAAATCATTAAATAATGAACTTAAACCAAAGTAATAGTGATCCAACCCTTAAATATCATTCCCACATGTTAGAATATGTGGTGAGGACATGTGTCCACATGATCCCATATTTTGGTGGTGAATATTAAATTTTAGTTAATATTTCAATGAGTAGAAATTACTTTTCTAAAATAAAAAGGATGAAACTATTGAAATTAAACTTGTGATGCTTGTGATGATAATAGATCATCAATTGTGTGTTTTAGAATGCTACTTAGCCTAGTTAAGTATTGTTTGGTGATTGTCTACTCCCTATGTATTTATAGACGCTAGTACCGACCAAGCTTTCGAGGAGGAGGGGTTCTACCAAGAAGAAGAAGAAGAAAACTTCAACCACTGCACCAACCAAGGAAAGCTATTGTTAGCAGGCTAGAATTAAGCTAGATGAATGAGCAAGGATGCTTTAGGCATGCTTTGATCACACCCCTTTTTAACTATTCGTACCCCAAGTCTTACTTACAAGTTTTACTCCCCTAAGTATGCAAAGTCCCTTACTTATTCTGAAGGTAGCATAAAAAGTATAAAACTTGACCTACATAGAAACCTTTAGATATCATTCTATGGCATGAGATTGATCCCATCCTTCCACCTTAGTGAACACTCTTAACTTAGTATTTTAGGGTAGATCAAAAACTTGAGTCACTTTGGATGGGAACACTTGGTGAAAATGAATTGTGAAAACCTTGGAATGATGAGTCATTCTATTGAGATGTTTGGACATTTGTTGAGAAACACAACTGGTTTATGATGATGAAAATGATGAGGCATGAGCCTTAACCCTTTTATAAAACTGATGGTTGGATTCGGATGCGATACCATTCCAAATTTACCGTACAACCACATTACCTGAATTGGGTAAGGCTTAGCTGGAAATTTATATGCATTAGTATTAGTTCCCTCATGGGAGAGGTTTGAGCCGAGGCTACCTCTCAATGTTGTCCACCTATGCAGTGCCCAAGATGACTGATGGTCATGGTTGGGATGCCATGCTCATAGGAGAGGTGCTTGTACTAGGGTGTGTAAAGGGAAGGTTATGTTTGATTATCTGCATACTAAGTATGATGATTCAGGGTTATCCCTGATAGATGTATCGAATCTTGTGGTGAAAGTGTACCACCTCTACAGAGTGTCAAACTATTCGAATAGCCGCGTCTGCGGTTATGGATAGTTGGAATGGCCATACTGTTTCATTGTCAGATGTTTTTCTAAATAACTTGAAAGGAATGATGAACTTTGACTTGACCACAACAGGGTTGTGTTGATGATAATAGCTGCCCAACTTAAGTGATTCTAGAACTTTACTTTATCTTTCTTTGCTTCTGAACTCAGCTTAGGTTTCAAACTTAATTTGATAGTTAAACTTAGATTCAACACTTTAACTTAGAATTATACACCTTGTTAGTAGTAGTTTGCGAGTACTTAAAGAGTACTCATGGCTTTTGTCTCTGGCTATTATTCTGGCCAGACTATGAAGGAGATTATCAAGATGATGGTCAGCAGGACGGCTATGATAACTAGGACTATCTGCCTTCGTCAGCATTGCCTGTGCCCCTAAAGATGTACCCACCGCTACGCTTATCTTTTATTTCCGTTGCTTGTTGTATTAAGACTGGATCATGAGATCCTTATTTGTGTAAAACCTTATGTATGGTTTGTAATGGATGATGTACTGTGATATCCAATACGTTATGTCTCGCAAAAATGGTAATCCTAGGATTGCGAGGTATGGCATAACGGGCATCTGGGATTAAAAATGCGGGTGTTGACACTAAGGAACTAATGACTTGACAAATATTCCTCCCTCTTTGATGGCTAGTTTGCAGGAATTCAAGGACGTGTTCCCCGAAGAGCTCCCACATGGGCTACCTCCGCTTCGCGGAATCGAGCTCCGTATCGACCTCATACCCGGTGCACCTCTTCCAAACCGTGTTGCATACCGCACGAACCCAGAGGAGATGAAGGAGATAGAACGCCAAATCAACCAACTTGTCTCCAAAGGTTTGATCCAAGTAAGCACTCGTCTCCAAAAACGGATGATACGTTGCGATTATGCATCGACTGCCATCCAATCAATGCTATCACCATGCGTTATCGACATCCTATAACTCGTCTCGATGACATGCTTGATCAGTTGCGTGGATCCACTATTTTCTCTAAAATTGATACGCAGGGCAGAAGGTGATGAGTGGAAAACCGCCTTCAAGACCAAACTTGGAACCTATGAATGGTTAGTCATGCCTTTTGGCTTATCTAATGCCCCATCCACCTTCATGCGCCTTATGAATCATATTTTGTGTTCTCTCATTGGAAAGAGTGTTGTTGTTTATTTCAATGTTATTCTTGTTTATCACAAGCCACTTGTGGAACATGTTACACATGTAAAGGAGGTTTTGCAAATCCTTTGAAATGAAAAGCTATATGCTAATCTTCCCAAGTGTATTTTTTCTAAAGACAAGTTGATTTTCCTTGGTTTTGTTATTTCTTCCAATGTCATTGAAGTCGATATTTCCAAAGTCAAAGACATTCGAGATTGGCCCATCCCCATAAATGTGAGTGAACTTCAAAGTTTTCATGGGTTGGCCAGTTTTTATTGTTGCTTTGTGAAAGACTTCTCTACCATTGCTTTCCCTCTCAACAAGTTGACCAAAAATAATGTCACCTTCATGTGGGGCAAAGCACAACAAGAAGCCTTTGATGAGCTTAAAAAGAGGCTAACCGAAGCACCTATTCTCGCATTACCGGATTTCACAAAAACTTTCGAGATAGAGTGTGATGCTAGTGGTATTGGTATTGGAGGAGTCCTTATGCAAAACAGACGTCCTATTGCCTACCATAGCGAGAAACTTGATGGCTCACGCCTTAACTAGCCGATTTATGAAAAAGAGCTTTTTGCCTTAGTTCGTGTTCTTCATGTTTGGCAACATTACCTTTGGCCTAAGGAATTTATCATACATTCCGACCATGATTCGTTGAAATATCTCAAAGGTAAGACAACTTGAGTAAAAGACACGCTAAGTGGGTTGAATTTATGGAGTCTTTTCCTTACATTGTCAAGTATAAGAAAGGAAAAGATAATGTAGTTGCGGATGCTTTGTCTCAAAATAACACAAGCCTTCTTACTCGACTCGGAGTGAACGTGTTGGGTCTTCATGAAATCAAAGATTTCTATGCTTCCGACCCGTTTTTGGACCAATATTCGCAAAGTGTTCAAGTGCCAAAGGATTTGATGATTTCTATTTGCATAAGGGCTTTCTATTCAAACAAAACAAGCTTTGCATTCCAAAGTCATCGCTCCAAAACTTGCTTCTCCAAGAGTCTCATGGTGGAGGCCTCACGGGTCACTTTGGATGTGACAAGATGTTGAACATGCTCGCCACTCACTACTATTGGCCCAAGATGAAGAGATACGTGGAGCGCTACGTCCAACGATGCACTACATGCATTCAAGCTAAGTCTAAGTCTAACCCATTTGGTCTTTATATGCCATTACCTATTCCTCATGCACCTTGGTCGGACGTTAGAATGGACTTTGTGTTAGGATTTTCTAGGTCTAAGCATGGTTATGATTCTATATTTTTCATTGTGGATCGCTTTTCCAAAATGGCACACTTCATAATCGATTTTTTTTCACATGCTGTTCCCTTTCGTACTCGTATTTAAGGTCAGTTTTGATCAAGAATTGGGAACCAAGAAAGTAGTGGCGCCATCTCTTCAAGGATTCCAAAATCGCTAAAGATTCTCCTTATCATAAGTTAACATAGCAGCATTTCTGGGTCCAAGGGTTTTACTGAAATAAGCAATTACTTCGTGGGTGCAACATCAACAAATTCGCTCATGATCAAGTTACAACCTAAGATCTATGACTATATTATGTTAACAGTTCGTATTTTGTTCATTCCATTGGTATGCTCCCAGGTACCTGTAATTGTGGTCTGTTTGCCAGAACCAAGGGGTCTTTCTGTGGAAACCTTATCCTTGGAAGGAAAGACAATTCCGAACCCTCTTTGTCTACAAATAAGGAAGCTATAAGTAATGCAACTATGAATCTCATGGAGAGTTTGATCCTGGCTCAGGATGAATGCTGGCGGCATGCTTAACACATGCAGGAAAGGAATACCTTTCCGTTTAGGTAAAGGAGAAACCAATGCTCCTGCATTGGATTAGTTCCAGGGTTTAATCACCCTGGATTCAGATAAAGGAAACGCGCTGCTCTTATAGAGAGAAAGGCGATTTCCCATCTTCTTAACCTGAAATGAAGGGGTACCCCCGGGAAGAGATCCAGTGGAGACGGGTGGGCCTGTAGCTTAGAGGATTAGAGCACGTGGCTACGAACCATGGTGTCGGGGGTTCAAATCCCTCCTCGCCCACAGCCTTCCAAAGGGGGAAGAGCCTTTACTTTCCCCCTGAGGGTAGGAAAATCATGATCGGGATAGCGTACGTAAAGCTATTAAACTTAGGTGAGTATGGAATTCTGTTTACTCACTTTAAATTGAGTATCCGTTTCCCTCCTTTTCCCGCTAGGATTGGAAATCCTGTATTTTCCATATCCATATGATTGAGTCCTTAGGTTTCCGAAATAGTGTAATGGAAAAAGAAGTGCTTCGAATCATTGCTATTTGACTCGGACCTGTTCTGAAAAAGTCGAGGTATTTCGAATTGTTTGGTGACATGGACAAAGTAAGGGAAAACCACTGCTGCCCTCCTCCATTTTAGGCATTACCATGGTATAAAGAAAGGAGGCTTTGGAGATGTCCTCCAACTTCACATTGTACCAACCTTAACATCTCTTGCTTATAACATCCCTCCAACCACTGACATTCAGCCCAAGTTAAAGGGCTTTTATCCCATCCCAATATTAAGGAGAATGTGTGGGCCTTTACTGAAAGAAGATGGTTGATCCCCTTGCCGACTCATTCCATCCTCCCCCCGGTGGGTCTTCCTCTTATTCACTCTCGCGAGCAAAGAAGAAGAGTACCATGCCATAAGACCAATGATGCTTCACATGTTGCAAATTTGTTTTTCAGGGAAATCGTCCGTCTTCATGGTGTGCCAAGAACAATCGTCTCCGACCGTGACGCCAAATTCATGAGCTACTTATGGAAGACACTCATGGCCAAGCTAGGCGTCAAGCTCCCCTTCTCATTCGCATCGCGTCCACAAATCGATGGCCAAACCGAGGTCGTCAACCGAAGCCTTGGCACTCTCGTTCGTGTGTTGATCAAGAAAAACCTCAAGGATTGGGAGGAATGCATTCCCCATGCTGAGTTCGCCTACAATCATGTGAAGCACTCTACAATGAATATGAGATCATTCATGATCGTCTATGGCTTCGAGCCCCTCACCACGATCGACATCCTACCACTACCTCTCCATGAGTGCACCAACATGGACATTGACAAGCGTGCCCAAGATATGAAGAAGCTTCGTGAAGAAACAAGAGCTACTATCGAGCAACAAGTCTGTCGCCACGCTTCAAGGTTAAACAAGGAAAAGAAGGAGATGGTCTTTGAGGAATGCGACCTTGTGTGTATACACTTGAGCAAGGACTGTTTACCCAAGGAACGTGATTCCAAGCTCAAACCAAGAGGAGATGGCCCATTCAAGGTCCTCAAGAGAATCAACAACAATGGCTACATCATCGACATCCCGACCTCAAAGTACCTTGTGAGCAATACGTTCAACGTTAAGGACCTTTCACCCTTCCATGGAGATGTTCATGATGATATGCATGAAGAGTCGAGGACGACTCTTTCCCAAGGGGGAGCTGATGTAGGCCATCCTACAGATGTCCCTACATCTACACCACCAAGTCCCTGAAGTGGACCGATGACTCGTGTTCGAGCCAAGATTCTTCAAGCTAAGGTGAATTCGCTCCTCATCTCATGTGATTTCGATACATCCTTGGATGGCTTGCTACGTCATTCCAATACTTTGTGCATCCTCAGCTATGAACCCCATGAAGAAGCACCAAGGTAAGGGACCAAACCATCACAAGATGGAGTTCCAGCTCAAACCGGCGCCAGGCCCGGTGAGCCAGTTCCCACTCTAGAAATACCGGCGACCACTTCGGCGGACTAGCCACACGACTGGAAATCCCGACAAGCACCGGAAGCAACCGGCGCCGACCAGAACACACCTCTATATGCCATTCTGACGGCCGATCAGAACAACCGGCGCCCAGTTCGGCGTGATCAGACTTATCACTTGAATGCCCCAGTCTGAAAGTCAACATGGGTTTGAGGCCCGAGAATATTCCTATTTTGTCCAGACTTTACCTTTTTGTGCCCAAACTACCCCTATTTTAGTGGCTGGCCTATAAATAGCTGCCACCCTCCATTGTAACACTCAGACTTGGATAATTGGAATTAGAAGACACCCTTGTGGATCTCCCAAATTCTAGTCTCATGCTCCTTGATAAAGGAGCACTAATTATCCCCCTACCTCGTTGGAGTTTGCATCGTGCCTATCTCGTTGTACAAGGCCTTGGCATTGGAGCCCTTTGCCAAGACGTCAAGATCTCACCAAGACTCCCTAACATACGTATAGTTACTCGGGTGCTTATGATTTGCTACCCTAGCTGCACAAAGGCTCATGGCCCATGAAGATCCAAGATGATGGCCCATGCAAGCAACCGATGAAAGCCTAATTGTATTAGGAAAGGAAACATGAACCGATGTTGTGTTGGTATTGTAATTATACATATGTAACCTATATGTACATGGCTTTGAGACACGGTCTATTATATATAGGACGGGAGAAGCCTATGAGGAGGCACCGAAAAACCCCCAAGCAATCTGTAATAGTGTTGTTCATCAAGTAATTAGGCGACTTCGATTCTCTAGTTTGCCTGACATCCGATGAAATCCCCAACATTCTCTTTTCCATGAAACCCCAAGTCCATCACCATGGACATTGCCGAGGTTACCCATCGTCAATTAGCGCCGTCTGTGGGAAACCTGAACGCTGGAGCCATGGATTCGGCGGACCCCTTTTCTTCTAGCAACGATCCAATGGAAGCAGCACCACGCCCACCCATCCCTATCTTGGTACCCGTCAATTTGAACAACAGATTTGATATCATCATCAGAAGTTTCCACTTCGAAGTAGAAGATCCCGAAGAATCGCACCTCTCGGTGCTGATCTCATCAGGCCGTCGGTTGAAAAAATTGCACCCACGTTGATAGTTGCGTCATCCGTGGATCTTCCACAGAAGTAATGATGCAGATGGAGGCAGCCAAATAAAACAAATGAAATCACAGCAGATCTAGGGGACGTTGATGGTCTTTACAATGATCTCTCCTTTGGGTCAGACCCCCAGCCAACCATGCCACATGGATCAAGTCCGATAAATGCAGAACTCGAAGAGAGTGACAAGAGCATCGATTTCGCAATTAGGATGGCCGAAATTTACCCAGAATAGAAACTACTGGAATTTACTGTCCCAATAGACAGTGTCTCCCTCAGTTCCAACGATGATGTTACAAGTTCATACATGACCTAGCACCAAGTGTGCGTGATCATCGGAGATGCCTCAACTCAGCAGGACTCTAATGTTGCCCTATTTTTGACCCCGATGATATTTTATCAAGCGATAATGGAGGGGATCACAGAAACGAAGGAATTCCTGGAAACAGAGAAGACCGAACGAACAACCACGTAACCCCCAGAGGAGGAGAACCATGTGGAGGCGTGAGGCAAACTCTCCGGCTATCAGCTGAAGCATGGCAAAAAGGGAGAGCAGCAATTTCGGGTGCAGTTCCAATGACAGCCGACACCACACACGAAGATCTACTATCATACCAATACTTGCTCCATCACAAAAGACCTGCTAAGGATGTAGAGGCAGCTCGATGAAAGGAAAAGACTAGCTGAAAAATCTAGCCTTCGACGGGCCTAGCTAAGCTCTACCTAAGGATCGAGAAGCGTAACTGGAGGAGCGTAGCCAAGGAGAGGAGCCTCATGTATGCAAAACATCCCTGAAGCTGAAAGTAACGAGATGATGCGAGATCTTGACTTATCATTTATGTCAGTAGATCCAACATGACACATCAAAGCAAAAACAACCCAAGCTGCAATTGTAGCCACACAAATGTACTTGCTCACAACTCAACCCACACCCGACGATCCTCGTGCATCTCTCCACCACTCCGCCCTGATGAACCTCGGTAGGAAGGAGCATCTCTCGCACAAGCAGAACAAGGAATCACACGACAACCCGACAGATCCCCACGCCGTCGCAGCAGCCCTAGGCAAGGGGGTCACACATGATGATCATGATCGGCACATCGAGCCCACTCCTCAAGGTCAAAGCCACGAAACGATGCAAGATACGATATCACACAACGCAAGATCGATATATCTAGGAAAGAGCATAGAAGTCGATGATATTATGACGGCGAAAGTGGAGACAAACACGAACTGTGCGGAGCCAGTTGCTTTACCCGATGGGTTTGCAAAACTCCAGTACCAAAGGACTTCAAATTGCCCCATGATCGTCAGAAGTATGACGGTCTCCAAGAGCCCGAGGCCTGGTTGGCAGACTATCTGGCAACTGTTAAATTATAGGGTGGCTCCAAGGCCACCGCAATGCAAAGCTTGGAGCTGCATCAAACTGGTGCGGCATGTTCCTGGCTAAGGAAGCTACCTGAAGATTCTATTAGTAATTGGAACGATCTTGAGGAAAATTCATTAGAAATTTCCACTCCATGTTCAAGTGACCCGCATCTTTGGAACAATTGCGAGCATGCAAGCAAAAACCGGGAGAACCAATACGGGCCTTCATCCAGTGGTGGAACATTATAAAAAACTCGACTGAACCTATATCCGACAAAAGGGCAATCGACACCATCAATGATGGGCTTCGTAAGCAAGAATTCATCAAAGAATTCGGACGAATCAAGCCCAATACAATCTCATATCTGATGGACATGGCTAACCGCTAGGCCGATGGAGAAGATGCATTACACAATAAAAGAGCCCACTCACCAGAAGGAGATAGGGAATGACGCAATAATGATAGAAGACGGCGGAACAACGATGGATATAGTGGACCAAGTTATGTTGCGGCTGGTTTTTCTGGAGGAGACAACCGAAGAAGTGATGACTATAACAATGAGTATCGTAGTAGTAGGGACGACACTAGAAGAAGCCAGCCACAATAACGATATCAGCCAAAAAATCGGGACCCACCTCTGTCTGTAGGGTAAATGTTGGAAGGAACCTGCAACATGCAGTTGTACATCGACTCAACAGGAAAAAGGCGATCCAATCACCTCCTGAAGGCTTGCTGAACATTTTTAAAGATGCAAGAGTTATGCAATGCAAGGGAAACTGAGGCAATGAATCCAGGCTATGCAACTACACCTAGAGCTTTGCCATTGGCGCACCACCACCACTGTCAAGGCATCCGCTAGCTGGGCAGCCACAAAATACAACAAACCAAGAGGATGAGTATCCTAGGTCAAAAGGAGCAGTGTCAATGATACAGAAAGGACGACCCTCTAGTAGGACATAGAAGTTGATCACCAGGCAGGTAAATATGGCAGTAACAGCACCACCCGCTACACCTGAGTATCTCCATTGGTCAGAGCAAGAAATCACCTTCAACAGAGCTAATCACCCACATCGGTTCCACGACCGGGTCAATTAGCATTAACAGTGGAAGCACTAATTGGCGAGTTTGACATGAGCAAAGTCTTCCTGGATGCAGGGAGCAGCATCAACCTCACCTACGCCAAAACTTTACGGGCAATGAATTGGTCCTTGACAAATCTCATGCCTACAGATACAACTTTCCACGGGATAGTTGCAGGAAATGCCGAGACACCCCTCGGCAAAGTCCACCTTGATCTATTCTTCAGATCAAAGAGCAACTTTAGGCGTGAAAAACTAGAGTTCGAAGTCATGGATTGCCCATCGTAGTACCACACGATCCTAGGACGACCAACTTTTGCTAGATTCATGGCAGTACCCCACTATACATACCTGATACTAAAAATATCAGCCTCCAATGGGGTCATAATAGTGAGAGGAAGTTTCAGCCGCTCGGACAACTACGATCAAGAATTCAACAAAATATCAGAATCCTTTGGTATGGAGACACAATTTGGCCAGCTAAAAATAACAGATGCAAAGCTACTACAAGGGGGACATGTCATCAGTGAGCAAACCTTGGAATATCAGGTGCACCACGCACCCGCAAAAACAAACTATGCGGCCTCCACTTCCGGTTCCGCGTAGGAAGGCGCGCTCGTCGGGGTTCCCCGTGAGAATTGGGAAACCACATCAACACAAAAGAAGCCAAAAAGGAACTAGACGAGCACCCAGCAGAATCAAACACAACAGTCAACAAAAAACCCACCTGATGAATCAAGGCCATTGGAGAGCAAGCTCCTCGCCTCACAAATACATGGCGCATCACGGAGATAACAAAAACAAAATGGGTAGCCAACCCAATACTCATCCCCAAAAAAGGCAACGGCCTACGCGTATGCATCGATTTCCCAAGTACAAGTGACTCAGCAAACCAACTACTTTTATCTCTGGTCCATCGTGCAGACGCGACGCTTCCAATCGAAAAGATGAAACCCTCCTAAAACCAACATGGAGCGTGATGAAACACCTCAAGACAGAAGCCACAGTTTTTAGGAAAAATCTTTACTCTTATGCATTTTTATATTCAATAAGGCCAACGGCCAGGCAAACACGCCAAACAATGTATCTCCAATATTTGATGATAAATAAAGAAGAGTTTCCCACAAGGAGGTTTTGAGATCTACACATTTCAGTACACGGGGGCTTCGACAATTATGCTAAGCTCGCCAAGTCGTTGGGTCTTATATAACATACAAATAAAGGGTGTCTCACGCAAATACTCAAATTCTCGTATGAACATACGACCTTTTTGAAAAATATAATAGCATTACACAATATCTTCTTTACAATACAAAGGTACATGATGAAGAAATATAGTCAGATGGCGAAGTTTATAAAGAAGTCCTCGTCTGCCTCCAAGCACCTCCGGACGATCCTAATTGCATAACTATAGGCAACAACATAATAAGGCGCCATATTAACAAGACCACCACCAGGAGGGGGAGGAAACCCCGATGATATGGCATCCAAGTCTAGCATCGGATAATGTGCGTGCACCCAAGAAAGCGCAAGTTTCGCACCCGCCATAAGCTGGAGCTTTACAAAATGTTGAATCCTCTCACCTTGCCGAAATTTTGCCATCATGTCAGCTAGAGTTTGAGGCCGAGGATCCTGGAGAAACATGGCATTGTATACAATTGCCAACGATCTATGGAAGCACTAGACAAACTACTCCACCTCTAAGACACGATCTTGAAGCAAAGCCACGGCATGAGCACATCGGTGGTCAATCCAAAAATCCATTCCGGAATTTTGGGAAGCTGACACAAGAGCATGAATTTGATTGCGTAGACACTGGGTCCCCTCTCACACATTCGAATGCCCGCAAAATAAAAAAGGAGGGGAAAAATTTATATCCTGCAAAAGGGAGCAACACAAAATAACGCGAAGGACTTACACAAATATTCTCACTCGCCTCGGAAATTTCCTCCAAGAAATATGCTTCACGATCAAAGGGCTGGTGTGTTTTTGATTGAGCAACATCAACCATTGATTGAACAACCCGAAGTTTCCCTTCAAGTCTCTTCACCTGCTCAATTTTCTCAGCATACAATGGCAGGTCTACTGCGTGTACAATGGCAGTCTCGGTTGCACCCAATCCAGATGAAGATGGGATCGTATCCGACGTCTGGGCAGGTGCAGGGGAAGCCGCCGAATCACTAAATATCTGACAGAGCACACGAATAATACAAGAGCCTTCAGCATCAAAAGGCAACTCATGTGCATATATACATAAATTTTTTCTCATCAAAAGGAAGCGCTCAATGTTAAGATAAGTCAAAGTTCCTTACAGTAATAGTCTCTTTACCTAACGCTAATACATGGGTTAATTATTGGTTTGCCACTGAAGGTCGGCATATGCTCAGTTTTGCCACTAGCGCGGAATGGTGCTCAGTTTTGCCACTATTTTGGGCGTAGCTACTATGGCGACGCCAACCGGCTAGTTTAAATGAGCATAACAAATTAAAAAAAATCAAAAAAATGAAAAACCTGCACACATAGTCTTCTTATGTCGTATACTAATGATTCAAGTTGATAAACAATATCTACTTACATTCAGACAAAAAATCATGTATTCATGTATGTACACCTTGTTTATCATGTATTCTTGAATTTTTCGTTTGAATGTATGTAAAACTTGTTTATCAACTTGAATCGTTAGTATATGACATCATAAGACTATGTGCGCAAGTTTTTCATTTTTTGATTTTTTTTCAATTTGTTATGCTCATTTAAACTAGTCGGTTGGCGTCGCCATAGCAGCTGCGCCCGAAATAGTGGCAAAACTGAGCACCATTCCACGCTAGTGGCCAAACTGAGCATATGGTGGCTTGTAGTGGAAAACCAATAATTAACCCCTAATACATAGGTACCGAAGAAAACTTGAATTTTAATGTGTGTTTCAGGTTCTGAACGTCAACAGAAGGATTTAAATAGAGAAATATAATATTCTAGAGAAACCAAGCAAGTCCCACTCTGAAAGCACGCGAGGGGAGCTCACAGGGGCTCTAACGAGCAACTATATGGCGGGAATGGCCGTATAGTTCCCGATGTATAGTTTCCACCACCTCTGTCTTGTCAAAAGGGACAACTTCCATGAAAGGACGGTGGACGAAAATAGAACACAACAGCCGCCACACCATCTAGAAGGGAGGAAGAAGGGATCCGAAGAAGAAGAAGACGTTCTTCATCTTGCTCCACGATCTTCGACCTCCTAGCCAATACACCCCCATAGTCACTACTTGTACTAGAGAGAGAGAGAGAGGGATCTCCACCTTGCAAGACTAGGGTTTGAGATTGTTTCTTACCATCTTGAATTGTGTTGGATATTTTTCAATTCTTATTGTGGATATCCACGATAATACAAAGACAAAGTCCCTTTATTGATTATATTGATGGTCCATTCTTCTCTCGTGTGTGAGTAATTCCCTTGGGCATGGGAGATATAGGGGATTGGTGAGATGTGATGTGCCTTCATATATTTTCCATTAGTTTGTGATTGATTCTAATTACTATATTATGTGTGCTTGACTATCTGTGGGATGCTTAATACTTGTTGTCCAATTAAGGGCCCAGACAAAATGATAACTTATTCTACACAAATAAGATCTTGTACGCTAGTGGATCGGTGACCCCTAGGTGACATGGGGATATCAATGGAAAGCTAGTTGACTCAAGGATAATGAGTAACCACTCTGCTTATTGCATTAGTCCGATCCAAGGAGCTTAATCGCTAAGCGACCTGAAGGGTCTTAATTGTCTAGTCTCTGACCATGGTTTTGATAGCAGGTTAGTAAGATTATTGAAGTTGGGATGAAATCTACCAAGAGGAGTTCTGGCTAATTATGGGTTGCTCGCCTACACATATATCTATAAGATTATAATTGTTAAATTTACCACTCGTCCACCTGGCACATTCACTATCACCATGAACTGAATCTCCCCGCGCCTTCTTTCGCCATCTACAGGAAACAACAAACAAGAAAAGTCATTCTTTACTTTTATGCATTATATTTCTGAAGTTTACATTTTAGTTCTTGATGAGGACATCCCTACAGTTACACCTACCCCAATTACTACTGATGATGTTCTAGCTGCGGCAAAGAAAGATCAATCCAATGAGATAAGGATTGGACCAATTACAAGAGCTTGTGCTAAGCTACTAGAACAACAGGTGAACTTGTTTCTTAATGAACTCAATGTTTTAATTAATGAGAATTTTATACTACCTAAGTCTTTGAATTATTGTATGATCAGGTACTTGGGACAAGAACACGTAGCACAGAGCGAGGAGCTAATGGAACATGGCGTGTTGATCAATGAAGAATGCACGAGGGATGAGAGGGAGGAAGCGCAAGGAGCACACAAGGCTGAAGATCAACACATGGTGGAAGACCTCTGTCACGGCAGAGAATCGCCACTATTCTCTGCCACGACACAGAAACAACAAGATTTGCTGCCGTGATAGCCAAACCGAGCCAAAGTCTGCCAAGGCAGAGACATAGGCCGAACCCAAGTTGGGTCGGTTTGTACCCTTAGTTGGGTGGGACCAACTCGGTTTCCACCCTAGGCCGCCGTCCCCTAGACTCTTAAATAGATGGGGCACACTAGTTTTAGGGTTTAGACCATGTTAAAATATTTTGGAGTTGTTTATTTCATAGAACCTCTAGAATTACTTGTGATAGATTTTACCAACTACAATAGAGTGTGATTTGTTGTTCCACTGGGAATTAGTAGATTGCAAACTACCGTTCGTGGTCGACGGCTACGTGCGCAAGAGTGTGGTGTTGTGAATATCCACAGGGTTCTAGAGCTGTTGCATTGGCATCAGGGTTCGAGCGGGAGAGTTCATAGCTACAGGCTATTTATCTATCCACCATTATCATCATGGACAAGTGCTTGCTGAGAAGATTGAGCCACCCCATATCATCTTGGTATCAGATTTCCTCGTTTACTCGGTGAGCAATCCACAATCCATCCATAGATTTGATGCAGCCCGTCCTACGGACGCTCCTACATCTACACCAACAAGTCGGCCAAGTGGACCCATGACTCGTGCCCGAGCCAAACTCCTACAGGCTAAGGTGAACTCGCTCCTCTCCTCGTGCCAATTTGATACCTCCTTGGATGGTGTGCTACTTCATGCAACTACTCTATGCATAATCAGGTATGAAGCCCCAACACATCACCAAGCACCCAAGGATGGAGAACAAGGAGCAGATCGTGAAGCAAAAGCCACTAGAGATGCTCATACCAGAGTCTCCGGTCTGCGCACATCAGAGTCTCCGGTCCACCAAAGTCTCCGGCCTGAAGGCCCCGGAGACTCTGGCCCACCTCCGGTCTGACCCCCGAACCAGGCTCCAGGACGGCCAGATGGCCCCTCCGGAGACCCCACCGGAGACACCTCCAGAATCTCCGGTTAGCACACCGGAGTCTCGGTACCGACCGTCGCAAGGCGTGTAAAAGTCCTTTGGGCCTTCGGCCCATGTACCCCTTGATCTGTCCAGATCTTGTCTTTTATTCCTAAAGTACCCCTGACTGAGTGGCTGGCCTATATATAGTCCCCCACCTCTATTGTAAACCCTAGGCATGATATTTGGAATTAGTGGAAACTCCTTGTGGATCTATCTAGTTCTTGCCTCATGCTCCTTCAACAAAGGAGCACCAAATATCCCAAACCTCGTTGGAGTTTGCATCGTGCCTCCGCATTGTACAAGGCCTAGGCATTGGAGTCCCTTTGCCTAGACGTCAAGATCTCACCTAGTATCCCTTCTTGCCGTGCCGGTTCGAGAGAGAGTCCTCCGCCCGTCGCCGATCCTAGGGACTGCGCCGGACCGGTCACCGCCGCCATGAGCTATTGGTGTGTAACGTGGTTTTGCGTGTGTGTGTGTTCATCGCGTTCTTCGTGCGTGAGTTCGTCGTGTTCATCCTCCCCTCCTCTCCCCGCACTCCATCCTTAATTTGAGTGGGATTCGTAAAAGATCGGGCTGCCCTAGAGGTTTGCCCTCAACATATTGGTATCAAGAGCCAGGTTGCTCACGAATTCCCCCACAAAATTTTCTTCTATCCACCAAAAATTCAGAAATCCCCAAAAAAACAGCCGAAACGCTGGAGTTTGGGCTATCCACACCGGAGTATCCGGCCTGGACTGGAGTTTCCGGCCTGAAACCCCGGAGTCTCCGGCCTGACGCCTGATTTTGACAGTTTTGCCTCTTATCTTGCATTGGCTAATTTCCTCTTCTTTGTTTGTGCCTGTGTGCGTGTCGTCAACTAATAGCAAGCATCCGCATCAACAACTCCTGCGCTCATCGACACCACGGCCCACGAACATCATCCCGCACCACCGATGCCAAGTTCATCATGACCAACGAAGGTATGACTTACGTCACCTTGTTAACCCCTATCTTCCATTGTGTGTATCTATCCCATGAGAGTGGCTCATCTTGTGTTTGCTTGAGCATTGTGCACTTGTCCTTGGATAGCGAGAGTGTAAAAGCAATAGCAAAAGTGTCTTGGTAGCATCAAGGGAGAGCAAAAAAAAGAAAAATAGTCTCTCGTCGCAAAAGATAGTCTCAAAGCTTGTAAGCAAGAGAGAAAGAATAGCGCCCAAGGCAAGTGCACAAATGCGTTGCTCATTTTTCTTCTTTGCAAACGAGCCAGGTCTCTCCTTGCATTGGCATGACAATGAGCTTAGTCTTCGTTAGAACATTTTGTTTGCTCATTTTCATAGTCGTGTCAATCCCAACAATCTCCACGTGTGTGTATATAGTCGTAGGTTCCTGTCACCCCTTTGAGTTGTTGACCTTTGCCTTTGACTTGAGTTTTGTTGGATTTTACCCACTTTTGACTATCCCTTTTCTTTTGGTTGGTTCTTTGGCATTCCACAATGCTAACCCACCACCAATAAGCTTTGGAGAGTTAGTTCTTTCTTTAGTGTGAGTTTTCTTTGCAATTCCACTTTGCACGCTTATAGCTCTCACGTGTGGTTTCTAGTTTGGTGCAATCCCCAAGGTGAGGTACAAGGCTAACACCACCATATTCCACTTCCATATACAATACTTGTGTGCTTTGCATGATGGATAGGCACGGTGAGTCGATCCAACCACCTCCCCAAGAAGAGCAAGGACCGTACATGACGCGCGCAAGTCACTTCATCGTCCGCCAAGAGTTTCGTGAATGTTGCCAAGCCCTTGAGACGCGACAAGATGAACAATTTCGCGAGACGAAAGCCGAGTTCAAGAACATCAAAAACCGCTTCGACGGCCTCGAACGACAAATGCATGTAATGTATCACAACTTCAGCCACCAAAATGAAGCGCTACAATGCTCCGTCGCCGAAACAAATGACAATCTTCGATGCCTCATCGACGGAATGGAAACACCATGTTCATGCGCATCAAGCTCTTCAAGTTCTTCGCGTCATCATGCACCTCTTCAACAAGATCTACATCCAAGTGCTCCAAGACGCAATGACGCCCCCATGGTTGAAGATGTCAGTTCTTCGAACTATGTACCTTCCCCACGGCACGCCGCAATGTCAAGCTATGATGGTGATCTCTCTTCAAGACCATGAGCAAGGCAAGAAGCACACTGTCATCACACAAGGGCATTGGTGATCCAACAAGAGAAACCGCAAGTGCAACTGCAAGTCTACCACCATCGCCCGCGACACATACTTGAGACAACAAGTGATGACTCCAATTTGGAGAATCAAGCTCGTCATCAACGTGATGCTCTCCAAGATCCTCCTCCTCGTCATCATCGTCATGAACGTCCACACCGACAACATGGTCATCACGAGGCGCCTCCTCCACCACACCAAAACATGGAGCGTGAAGTGGTACAAGTTGAGCGACGCCCACCACATCAAGAGGCTCAAGACCATGATCTTCGCCGTGAGGCCCATGTGCCTACCCAACATCACCAACCGAGGAACGAGCCTCCTCTTCGTCATCAACCACGTCATGAGGCTCCGCATCCTCAACACCCTCATGAGGCCCAAGTGCCCCAGTATCGTCAACAACCGCGCCAAGAGCAAGCGCCTCAACAACAATATCAAGAGCAAGCTCCGCAACAAGGTCGCGAGAACCAAGTTCCGCAGCATCAACCACAAGATCATCAACAAGGTCACCAAGCTCGTCGCAATGATGAAGAAACTTTCGGCAAGCTCAAGTTCACAATGCCCAAGTTTACCGGATCCAATTTTGCCGAAGAATACCTCTCATGGGCACTCAAAGTCAATAAGATCTTCCGCATGCACAATTATAGCAAGGAGAAGATAGTCGCCATCGCTTCGCTTGAGTTTGATGATTACGCCAACTTTTGGTGGGAACAAGTTCAAGTTGCTCGTGATGCAAGACAAGAACCGCCAATCACAACTTGGCATGACATGAAGGCTCACATGAGATCCCGGTTTGTCCCTGCGCATTACACGCGTGACCTCTTCAACAACCTTCAATCACTTTGTCAAGGGACAAAGATCGTGGAAGAGTACTTCAAGGAAATGGAACTCAACTTGATCCGCGCCAACATTGAAGAGCGCATGGAGCAAACTATGGCACGTTTCCTTATTGGCTTGAATCACCCAATCAAGCGCATCGCCGAGTTCCAAACATACAACAACATGGTTGAGCTTGTGCACATGGCAACAAAGGCTGAATGTCAAGTGCAAGAGGACATCAAGTACAACAAGCCCAAGACATATTTCACCTACAAGCAAGCTTCATCCGCTATGACAACAACCTTCAATGGAAGCTCCTCAAGTACCTCCAAGCCTTCCTTCAAGCCCACACTTCCTCAAGGAAAACTGGCACCAAGTGGCAAACAAGCAAAGAGTGATACACCTTTCAATGATGAATGCTACAAGTGTGGAGGCAAAGGACACAAGTCGACCGAATGTGGAAACAAGAAGGTATCGTTCATCCATGACAATTGCGAAGAAGAGTACTTGAGTGAAGATGAATTTGATGCCCGAGTCAAGGAAACAATGGCAAGACAACGAGTGGAAGATGACCAAGAACTCCTCATGTGTGAACATGACGCAAGTCCATCGCTTGTCATCACAAGGATCTTGACCACTCAAGCACAAGAGCATGAAGACCAATGCTCCAATATCTTCCAAACACGAGCCGACATCAATGGAAAATCTATCAAAGTGATCATCGACGGAGGGAGTTGCCACAACCTTGCTAGCACCGAGTTGTGTGAGGAGCTCAACCTCACCCTCCATCCGCACAAGCACCCCTACCACGTGCAATGGCTAAGTGACCAAGGGTCCATGAAGATCAAGCATACCGTATCGGTATCCTTTGCCATTGGTCCTTACAAAGATACGGTGGAGTGCGATGTGGTTCCTATGACAGTTTGCCACATGCTTCTTGGTCGACCATGTCAATTTGACAAGGCTGCTCTACATGATGGTCGCACCAATGTGTACACCTTCAAATGGCTCAACAAAACATGTGTTTTGCAACCAATGACTCCTAGCCAAATAACTACGGACAATGCAAATGCTTTAGCGAGGGCACAAAGCACAACACCTACTTGTGATAAGAGCGGTGAGAGAGAGAACCACCTCATAGTGAGTGAGAGCCACAAACCAAACTCGAGTGGAAAAACTAAGAGTGTTCTCCTTGCCACCAAAAGTGAGATGAGAGATGTTCGGAAGAACCCATCCATCTTGCACTATGTCCTCCTTTGCAAGGGACTAGCGCAAGGAACTAATGAATTAACCAATGTTCCTCCATCTTTGATGATTGTTTTGCAGGAATTCAAGGATGTGTTCCCCGATGAGCTTCCACATGGACTACCTCCTCTTCGCGGCATCGAACATCGCATTGACCTCATTCCCGGCGCACCACTTCCCAACCATGCTGCTTACCGCACGAACCCGGAGGAGACAAAGGAGATTGAACGTCAAATCAACAAAATCGTCTCCAAAGGTTTGATCCAAGTTAGCACTAGTCCAAGTGCCGTACCCGTGATCCTTACTCCAAAAACGGATGATATGTTACGGTTATGCATGGACTACCGTCCAATCAATGCTATTACCGTATGTTATCGACATCCTATACCACGTCTTGATGACATGCTTTATGAGTTGTGTGGAGACACTATTTTTTTGAAAAATTATCTTCGTAGTGGTTACAATCAAATACGCATGGCTGAAGGTGATGAGTGGAAAACTGCCTTCAAGACCAAACTTGGTATCTATGAATGGTTGGTTATGCCCTTTGGTTTATCTAATGCCCCATCCACCTTCATGCGCCTCATGAATCATATCTTACGTTCTCTCATTGGAAGACGTGTTGTTGTCTATTTCGATGATATACTTGTTTATAGCAAGTCACTTGAGGACCATATTACACATGTCAAGGAAGTTTTGCAAATCCTTCGACATGAAAAGCTTTGTGCTAATCTTCCCAAGTGTACTTTTGCTAAAGAAAAGTTGATTTTTCTTGGATTTGTCATTTCTTCGAAGTGAATTGAAGTTGATGTGTCCAAGGTAAAGGACATACGAGATTGGCCCATCCCTACAAATGTAAGTGAACTCCGAAGTTTTCATGGGGTGGCCGGTTTCTATCGTCGCTTTGTGAAAGACTTTTCAACCATTGCTTGTCCTCTCAACGAGTTGACGAAAAGGAATGTCACCTTCATGTGGGGCAAGGCATAACAAAAAGCTTTTGATGAACTTAAAAAGAGGCTCACCGAAGCACCTCTTCTTGCGTTACGGGATTTCACTAAAACTTTTGAGATAGAGTGTGATGCTAGTGGTATTGGCATTGGATGAGTCCTTATGCAAAACGGATGTCCTATAGCCTACCATAGCGAGAAACTTGATGGTGCTCGCCTTAATTATCCGATTTATGACAAAGAGCTTTTTGCCTTAGTTCGTGTCCTTCAAGTTTGGCAACACTACCTATGGCCCAAGGAATTTATCATACATTCCGACCATGAGTCATTGAAATATCTCAAAGGCCAAGCCAACTTGAGTAAGAGACACGCTAAGTGGGTTGATTTCATGGAGTCTTTTCCGTACATTGTCAAGTATAAGAAGGGAAAAGATAATGTAGTTGTGGACGCTTTGTCTCGCAAGCACACAAGCCTTCTTACAAGACTTGAAATCAACGTGTTGGGTCTTGAGGAAATAAAAACTTTGTATGCTTCCGACCCGTTCTTTGAACCGATTTTCGCAAAGTGCTCCATTGAGAAAGGAGTTGATGATTTCTATTTGCATAAGGTTTTTCTATTTAAACAAAACAAGCTTTGCATTCCGAAATCATCGCTCCAACTTCTGCTTCTCCAAGAATCTCATGGTGGAGGCCTTATTGGTCACTTTGGCCATGACAAGACATTGGACATGCTCTCCACTCACTACTTTTGGCCCAAGATGAAGCGCGATGTCGAGCGCTACGTTCAACGATGCACGACATGTGTTCAAGCTAAGTCGCAAGCTAACCCTTATGGTCTTTATATGCCATTGCCTATTCCTCATACACCTTGGTCCTACATTAGCATGGATTTTGTGTTAGGATTGCCTAGATCTAAGCATGGTCATGATTCTATCTTTGTTGTCGTGGATCGCTTTTCCAAAATGGCACACTTCATACCGTGCCATAAGACCGACGATGCTTCACATGTTGCCAATTTGTTTTTCCGGGAAATCGTTCGTCTTCACGGTGTGCCAAGAACAATCGTCTTCGACCGCGACCTCAAATTCATGAGCTACTTATGGAAGACCCTCATGGACAAGCTCGGCGTCAAGCTCCTCTTTTCATCCATGTCGCATCCTCAAACTGATGGACAAACCGAGGTTATCAACCGAAGCCTTGGAACTCTTCTACGTGTGTTGATCAAGAAGAACTTGAAGGATTGGGAGGAATGCATTCCCCACTCCGAGTTCGCCTACAACCGAGCCAAGCACTCAACAACCAAGATGAGTCCCTTCATGATCGTCTATGGTTTCGAGCCCCTCACCACGCTCGACATCCTACCACTACCTCTCCATGAGCGCACCAACATGGACATTGAGAAGCGCGCACAAGCTATGAAGAAGCTTCATGAAGAAACAGGAGCTACTATCGAACAACAATTCCTTCGCCAAGCTTCAAGGTTAAACAAGGACAAGAAGGAGATGGTCTTTGAATAAGGTGACCTTGTATGGATACACTTGAGCAAAGACCGCTTTCCCAAGGAACGAGATTCCAAGCACAAACCAAGAGGAGATGGCCCCTTCAAGGTCCTCAAGACAATCAACAACAACGCCTACATCATTGATATTCCAGTCTCCAAGTACCTTGCAAGCAACACATTCAATGTCAAGGACCTCTCACCCTACCATGGAGATATTCAAGATGATACCCATGAAGAGTCGAGGACGACTCTTTCCCAAGGGTGGGGGAGATGATGCATCCCATCCTACGGACGCTCCTACAGCTACACCAACAAGTCCCCAAGTGGATCCATGACTCGTGCCTGAGCCAAAATCCTACAAGCTAAGGTGAACTCGCTCCTCTCCTCGTGCCAATTTGATACCTCCTTGGATGGTTTGCTACTTCATGCAACTACTCTATGCATCATCAGGTACTAAGCCCCAACACATCACCAAGCACCCAAGGATGGAGAACAAGGAGCAAATCATGAAGTAGAAGCCGCTGGAGCTGCTCAGACTGAAGTCTGCGGTCTACGCACACCGGAGTCTCCGGTCCACCAAAGTCTCTGTCCTGAAGACCCCGGAGACTCCGGCCCACCTCCGGTCTGACCCCTGAACCAGGCTCTAGGATAGCCAGATGGCCCCTCCGGAGACCCCTCCGGAATCTCCGGTCCAGACTGGAGTCTCCGGTCTACACACTGGAGTCTCCGGGCTGACCATCGCCAGGCGTGTAAAAGGCCTTTGGGCCTTCGGCCCATGTACCCCTTGATCCGTCCAGAACTTGTCTTTTATTCCTAAAGTACCCCTGACTGAGTGGATGGCCTATATATAGTCTCCCACCTCTATTGTAAATGCTAGGCATGATATTTGGAATTAGTGGAAACCCCTTGTGGATATATCTAGTTCTTGCCTCATGCTCCTTTCACAAAGGAGCACCAAATATCCCAAACCTCATTGGAGTTTGCATCGTGCCTCCGTGTTGTACAAGGCCTAGGCATCGGAGTCCCTTTGCCTTGACATCAAGATCTCACCAAGTCTCCCTTCTCGCCATGCCGGTCCGAGAGAGAGTCCTCCGCCCGTCGCCGATCCTAGGGATTGCGCCGGACCGGTCACCGTCGGTGTGAGCTATTGGTGTGTATCGTGGTTTTGCGTGTGTGTGTTCATCACATTCTTCATGCGTGAGTTCGTCGTCTTCATCCTCCCTTCCTCTCCCCGCACTCCATCCTCAATTTGAATGGGATTCGTGAAAGATCGGGCCACCCTAGAGGTTTGCTCTCAACAAGATTGGTTTGTGTTTTTCGTCCTATAGAGAAAAAATCCCACAAAAAGAGTTGCCAAAGCCTAGATTACATTGTATTTGAGTAATAGTTGCTGGTCGTGTTCCTCTTTTAGTATAGATCTAGATTTGTTCTTCGTAATTTTTTCTTCTTCTAGTTGCAATCCACCATAGTTTTTTCCGCCGCCACATAGTAGATCTGATCCAAGCTAGAGTCCTGGTCACATACCCCAGGCCGAGTCGGTTTAGCAATTAAAAAAAATTCTTACCGACTCTATCGTGGCATGGAAACAGCCTGTTTCTCTGCCGCGAACCCTGTTCTGCCCCGGATCGGAATCCTGCCGCGGTATGATTTGCTCTGCCGTGCGCTAGCTCTATGCCGCCGCTTCTGTCGCGGCACGTTTTTGTGCGGTTTTCTCTGCCGCATGCTGACGCCCTGCCGCCGCTCTACCGCGACAGGAATTTGCACTGTTTCTCTACTGCGGTAGGAATTTTTCTGCCACGACACGTTTTTCATCTGTTTTTCTTCCACGACAACCATACTTACAAAGTGTGAAAAATGCACTTTTCCTAAACTTTAGCCATAGCCATTCTATTTCACAGGTGTAGGAACTTGCCCATTGAGACTAGTTTCCGCTCCTACATGCTGCTCCTAGGATTTTGGTGTTGTGCTTTGTAAATTGGCCATGTGTGACATATATATTCAAAAAAGGGGGATATAGCAAGATAAAAAAAGAAAAAAGAGAAAGAAGCTATACAAAAGAAAAAGAGAAAAAGAAAAGGAGAATTTGAGCAAGAGGCCTAGTGATATCTTTGTGCACCGGTAGATTGAGCAATCTTGGGCCTGTTTACTTTGAGCTTTGCTAGTGTATCTCTAGCGTAGTGCAACACCCTTCATAGTTGCATTGCCACATTTATCTCCATGTGTGTGTTTCTTGGGTTTTGTACGATCAGCACTAGGACTTGTTTGCGGCGTACTTAGGACTCCATACCTAGAGCTCCACCATAAATAAACCTATGTGCCCTGTGATCGTCCTCTATACCCTTGATACTCACATCATCACATCAGTGCATAAGTCTTTGATTTCGTTTGGTAAAGCATCTCTAGTCACTGTGGAACAGTAAGATCTGCTTTCTTGTCAGTTGTGAGTGAGTTGTGAGTGTTTTCCACCAAACAAAATTTGATTTTTGCACTAACCTACTAATCATGTCTTCGAGTGATGATGATGTTGTGTCACAGAAAAACAAGGATGATGAGCTTGTTAATTGGCGCGAGGCCATTGACAAGAATATCAAGGACATGCAAGAGGTAGTGGATCAGAATACTGGCACAGTCACTAATATTCAAACTCAAGTGACATCAATCAATGTCAATGTCGCCACCTTGTAGCGTTCAATTGAGGCCCTTACAACGGCAATTCAGCAAAGACAGGAAGACCAACCCGATGATGTGTTTGAAGATCATGATGAGGGTAGTGCGGCTATTGCTGCCCCACATCATGGCAGGGGACATGCCAATCCCCATGCGCCTACTGCTGCTCCTCTTTATGGTCGTGGTTATGCTCCTTTGGGACATGCTCAACGTGTTCCGAATCAAGTTGATGATGATGGTTTGGGCAAGCCCAAGTTTTCAATTCCCTCTTTTAATGGTTCACTTGATCCCGAGGATTATCTTACTTGGGAGCTGAAGATTGAGAAGCGCTGGCGTTTGTTTGACTATCAAGAAGACAAGAAGGTCAAGCTTGCAGCGTCAGAATTTGATGGATATGCTTAGTGATGGTGGGATGCTATTGTGTAGAATAGATGGGACGATAATGAACTTCCTGTGATGGATTGACGCGAGATGAAGCGCATTATGAAGGATCGTTTTGTACCCACCAACTACTTGCGATCAGTTTTTGAAAAATTGACACAGTTGAGGCAAGGAAACATGTCAGTTGATCAGTACTACATGGAGATGGAGATGCTTGTGTAACGTGCTAGAGTTCGTGAGTCCCTTGAGATGACTATACAGCGTTTTCTAAACAATTTGAAGCTTCAAATCAAGAGCATTGTTCGTCATCACAAGTACGACACTATGAATGAGCTATTGCACCATCCTAGAGAGGCCGAATCACAGCTAGCTGAGGAGGCTAAGTCACGTGCCAGGTTTACGTCTACCAGCCATTTTGCAGCCAGAGCTTCACCGCCTCCTATGGCGTCACCTGCAGCGGCTACTAGCCATCCTTCACCATCGGCCAAATCTGCACCTACATCTTCTTTTGGTTCCAATGCTTGGAAGCCCGCTACTCCTGCTGCTAGCTCGGGTTCCAATATGTCAACTGCGCGTACTCACGATGTGGAGTGCCATACTTGTGGAGGTAGAGTACATTACAAGAGAGATTGTCCAAACCGCAAGGTGATGTTTGTCAATGAACAAGGTGAGTATGAGAGTGGAGATGAGATTGATGACGATGTTGATTATGATGGCGAGGATGCTAATGCCTTTCCTGAGCGTGCACCAACTATGGTGGTATCTTCACGCATACTTAGTGTGCAACCTATTGATGAATCTTAGCGTTGCAACTTGTTCCAAACAGAAGCTATAGTTGGACCTAACAAAGCTTGCAAGGTAATTATTGATGGAGGTAGCTGCAGAATCTTGCAAGTAAGGAGTTATGTGCCAAGATGAATTTGACTTACTTACCTCATCCCAAGCCATACTACATACAATGGTTGAGCTACAATGGTGAGATGAAGGTAAATCATATGGTACGTGTGAATTTTCAAATAGGGCCATACAAGGATTTTATTGATTTTTATGTGGTTCCTATGATTGTTTGCCATCTTCTATTGGGTTGGCCTTGGCTTTATGATCGCGATGTGAAACACAATGGTCGTGCCAATCATTTATCACTTGGAATTCAAACGAAAGAAGATTACTATGCAGCCAATGACACCACAAGACATTGTGAATGATTCTCGTTAGAAGATAGAAGTGAATTTGAAGGATGATTCTGTAAATCGGCGAGATAATGTGAAAGGTGTTCATGATGTAATTGAGCCTAAATCGAGTGATATAACAAAAAATGAGAGAGTGCCTAATCTCCTGATATTAGCCACGAAGGAGGATATGAGAGAATTTCGTGAGGATCCTACAGCCATGCCGCGTGTGCTTATGTATAAGGGTGATGTATTGGTTTCTAACGACATGACCCCAATTTCTCTTGGTGTCTCTTCTGTTTTGCAGGATTTTGGGGATGTGTTTCCAGAAGATGTACCCACAGGATTGCCTCCGTTGCGTGGCATTGAGCATCAATTTGACTTGATCCCTAGCGCCACATTACCCAACCGTGCACCCTATCGGACCAATCCCGAAGAAACAAAGGAGATACAGAAACAAGTACAGGCTTTGCTGGACAAAGGGTACATTCGTATTTCTCTTAGCCCTTGTGTTATTCTTGTTATTTTAGTGCCTAAGAAAGATGGTACATGGCGCATGTGTGTAGATTGTAGAGCTATTAATAACATGACTATTCGATATCGTCATCCTATTCCACGCTTAGAGGATATGCTAGATGAATTGAGTGGTGATGCTATTTTCTCTAAGATAGATTTTCGTCGTGGTTACCATCAAATTAGGATGAAAGAAGGGGATGAGTGGAAAACTACATGCAAAACAAAATTTGTTTTGTATGAGTGGTTAGTTATGCCGTTTGGTCTTACTAATGCACCTAGTACATTCATGCGATTAATGAATCATGTTTTGAGAGATTTATTGGTCCTTTTGTGGTTGTTTATTTTGAAGATATACTTATCTATAGCCACAACGAAACTGAACATTGTAATCATATCCGACAAGTTTTGCAAGTGTTGCGTGATAATAAACTGTATGCTAATCTTGAGAAGTGCACATTTGCAAAAGATAAGGTCATATTTTTGGGATTTGTTGTATCTAAGCATGGGGTAGAGGTAGATCAATCTAAAATTGAATCAATTCAGAATTGGCCTATCCCCATGAACGTGAGCCAAGTGCGTAGTTTCCACGGCATAGCTGGTTTCTATAGGCGCTTTGTGAAGGATTTTAGCACTATTGTTGCACCATTGAATGAACTGACTAAGAAAGGTGTGCCATTTGTCTGGGGTGCAGCCCAAGATATTGCTTTTGATACATTGAAACGTTTTCTTACTTCTGCACCACTACTTGCATTACCTGATTTTTTTAAGCAATTTGAAGTTGAATGTGATGCTAGTGGTATAGGCATTGGTGGCATTTTGATGAAAGAAAGTTACTGGTGCTCGCTTGAAATATCCTATTTATGATAAGGAATTGTGTGCACTTGTTAGAGTACTTAAAGTTTGGCAACATTATTTGTGGCCAAAAGAATTTATCATACATTCTGATCATGAAGCATTGAAATATTTGAAAGCTCAATCAAACTTGCATAGAAGATTAGCTAAATGGGTTGAGTTTATTGAGTCTTTTCCTTACATCATTAAATATAAGAAGGGAAAGGAGAATGTCGTTATTGATGCTTTGTCTAGGAAGAATGTTCTATTAACCAATCTTGCTGTTAAAATTCCTAGATTAGAAAGTATTTGTGCACTTTATGCAACTGACTATGATTTTGCTGAACCATATCGTTTGTGTGCTCTTAGAAACGCATGGGATAAGTATCATATACATGATGGATATTTGTTTCGAGCTAACAAACTATGTATTCCAGAATCATTGTTGCGTTTGTTTTTAGTGCAGTAATCACATGCTGGTGGTTTCATGGGTCACTTTGGGTGTTAGAAGACGTTGCTCATGCTTGCTGATCATTTTTATTGGCCCAAGATGAGGCGTGATGTGTACAGATTTGTGAGCCATTGTATTACATGCCACAAGTCGAAATCCAAGCTGAAGCCTCATGGTTTGTATACACCTCTCTCTGCACCTACTACTCCATGGGAAGACATTAGTATGGATTTTGTGCTAGGTATACCTAAAACTAAGAGAGGTCATGATTCTATATTTGTGGTAGTGGATAGATTCTCCAAGATGGCTCATTTTATTGCCTGCCACAAAAGCGACGATGCGTCGCATGTTGCTAACCTATTTTTTAGGGACATCGTGAGATTACATGGAGTACCTAAGACGATTGTTTCTGACCGTGATGTGAAGTTCATGGGCTACTTTTGGAAGACCTTATGGTGGAAGCTAGGAACGAAGCTACTATTCAGCACTACATGTCATCCCGTAATAGATGGTCAAACGGAGGTGGTGAATCGAACATTGTCACAGCTGCTAAGGACCATGATAAAGAAGAATCTACGAGAGTGGGAAGAGTGTTTGCCACATGTTGAGTTTGCCTACAACAGGGTTGTGCATTCGACTACTCAGCTTTGTCCTTTTGAGGTGGTGTATGGCTTCAAGCCATTGATGCCACTTGATTTGTTGCCTTTGCCATTACATGAGAGAGTTGATATGGAGGCATCAGAACGTGCTGAATATGTGAAGAAGATTCATGAGAAGACTCGGGAGGCTATTGAGAAGAAAGGTAAGAACATTGCTGCTACAAGGAATCAAGCAAGGAACAAATTTTTATTCAAGCCTGGCGACATGGTATGGGTGCATCTCTGCAAGGATAGGTTTCCATTACTTCGAACGTAAAAATTGAAGCCACGTGGTGCTGGTCCTTACAAGGTGTTAGCCAAGATTAATGATAATGCCTACTCGATTGATATACCTATCAAGGAGTTTGGTGGAGTTAGCAATAGTTTCAATGTTGCTGATTTATCACCATATGATGGAGAAGACCTTGGAGCATCGAGGTCGACGCCTTTTGAAGGGTGGGAGATGATGAGGACATCCCTATAGTTACACCTACCCTAATTACTACTGATGATGTTCCAGCTGCTGCAAACAAAGATCAATCCAATGAGATAAGGATTGGACCAATTACAAGAGCTCGTGTTAAGCTACTAGAACAATAGGTGAACTTGTTTCTTAATGAACCTGATGTTTTAATGAGAATTTTGTACTACCTAAGTCTTTGAATTATTGTATTATCAGGTACTTGGGAGAAGAAGGCATAGCACGGAGCGAGGAGCTAATGGAACATGGCATGTTGATCAATGAAGAATGCGCGAGGGAGGAGAGGGAGGAAGCGCAAGGAGCACACAAGGCTGAAGATCAACACATGGTGGAAGACCTCTGCCACGGCAGAGAAACGCCACCATTCTCTGCCACGGCACAGAAACAACAAGATTTGCTACCACGGCAGGCTACTGCGACAGCTAAACCGAGCCAAAGTCTGCCACGGTAGAGACCTAGGCCGAACCCAAGTATCTGGCGGCGACCGGAAATTCCGGCGCTAGATCCGGCGCTGCTGGACTTATTGCCGGAAACGCCCGTCTGCGCACGGATCTGGGATTGATGCCCTGGAATATTCCCTTTACTTACCCTTTTGCCTAGTTTATCCCCAAACTACCCCCATGTTAGTGGCTGGCCTATAAATAGAGCCCCCACCCCCTCACGTATCCCGAGGCATAGATGATACACTAAATACACCCCTTTTTGGAATCTCTAGTTTTGCATCATCCCCTTAGTAAAGGGGACCGACTATCATCACCTCCTCATTGGAGTTTGCATCATGCATCCCTCGTTGTACAAGGCCTTGGCATTGGTGTCCTTTGCCAAGTTGTCAAGACCCTCTCCAAGGTGTTCTTCCCTCTCCGCTTGGGATCGAGGGAGCACGTTGACCGATCTTTCCTTGTGAGCATTCTATTGGACCAGTGGCCACCGACGGGAGCAATCGGCCTTGTATCGTGTGAGTTTTGCGTGTGTTCGTCGTGTTCTTCGTGAGGTGTGCATCCGCTTCCACTACCTTATCCCTTTCCCCTTGCTTTCCCATCGGTTTGACCACGAGATCCGTGAAGATCGGGCCACCCACGAGGTTACCCCTCAAAATGGTCGCTAAGTGTTATGTGTTGGGCTCGCGGCATAGAAAACAAAAATTTTCCTACGATGGGAACTATCGCCAAGATCTATCTATTAGATACAAGCAACGGGTGGATATACATCCATAGAGAACTTACCCTCGAAGACAACAAAGCTTTGTTAACAAGATGGAACTCGTGGATGATGTAGTCGTACACTTGCCGATCTCAAGATCGTGATGAAGTCCAGCAGGTCCGGCTCCAGCACGTCCATCACATCCAGCTCCAGCAAGTCCAACACCACCAAGTCCAGCACCACAAAGAAGTGATGCATCTGTGATCGCAAACACGTTTGGTACCCCGACAACCTCTGTCCCTCGCTCTAGCAAAGCAGCAGAAGCAGCAACTCCTTTCCAGATAAAGCCACCAGGAACATGTATCTCGCTAATCCGAGACGATGGGGAATAAGTAGAGGGGGAGAGAGATTCTTCACGGGGAGGTTTGTGTTGTGAGGAGGAGAGGGGGGCTTTTTATAGGGAAGAGGGGGGGGGGGCAGCCAAGGGCCATGGCATGGCAGCCATGGTGGTGCCCCCACCTCTTCCATCATTTATGTGGTGGATGCTCCACTCACATAAATATGCCTCCACTCACACTTCCACTCACATGCATTAAATTTCCACCAAATTTAATGCAAGCTCTCATTAATTAAAACTATTTTATTTATTTTATTCAGAATTTTGTTAATTACTTTAATTAACAAACATTCACATAAAACTCCCTGCAACATTTCAATATCACATGCAGAACCAGTTTCTGCAATTTCACACGAAACAATTCCGGTTTCCATCGAAATGATTCCAACGCTTTCTTAAATCTTTATCTGAAACATATTTGCTCCAAATGGTGCCGGTATCCCTTAAGTGTGTCAACCTACGGTTCGCGAATAATGCAGACATGATCGAGACCCCTCTCAGATCAATAATCAGCAGCGGGACCTGGAGATCCGTACTAACTCCCACATATTCAACGACGACTCTTGTGATCGTGTGAACCTTTAATGTCGTAACTAAATCTCTTTGTCTCGCGATATATTACATGTGCGAGATTCGATCATCGGCATCCAAATACCTAGTTTGATATCATTACCGACATGCACTCTTTTCTCGTTCCCGTGATATAACATTCTAGTGATCACATCACTTGCTTGAAAGCTATCTTAATGTGATATCACCGAGAGGGCCCAGAGTTTATCTATCCGTCATCAGGATTGACAAATTCCACTCTTGATCCATGAGCCTCAACATAACATCTTTCGGAGTATCTGAACCCACCTTTATAGTCACCCTTTTATGGTGTGATGTTTGATGTTATCAAGTTACTCTTCTGATGTTAGCAATTAACATGATCTCATGGTCTAAGGACTAAGATTACTTCGTATGATGTTATAGCAATATAAACATAATGACTTTGATCATAATGCTATACTCGGATGAATGTTCATCACATCATTCCACCAATGCTGTGACCTTGTTATTTACAACATCCAATGTCCATGATCAGGAAACCTTGATCATCTTGTTAATCAACGAGCTAGTTTATATGAGAGGCATTACTAGGAACTTTGTATTTTGTTTATTAAACACACATGTATTAACATTTCCAATTAATACAATTATAGCATGCAAAATAAACATTTATCATAAACATGGAATAAGATAATAACCACTTTATTATTGCCTCTCGGGCATATTCCCTTCAGTCTCCCACTTGCACTAGAGTCAATAATCTAGTTTGAAAATCTTTGCATATTGAACACCTATGGCTTTCTGGTGTTGCATATACGTGATTGCTAGTGGTTAACATAATCTCCGGATCTGACAGTTTCAGGTCCGTGTGTATTTGCATGTCTTTGCGTCTCTACACATCACTCATTCTCAAGTGAGATGGCATTGTATAAATTTGGTCCTTTGGTGAGACCTTTAGTTCGTTCGGGTTAAAATATGTTGATATTATTGTCATAAAATATATCTTCATAGTATTATCCCACTTTGAACCACACCTAGTTTGATAACAAACTACTTAACACAAATGCCCTCCTTTGTTGCTACTATAGCAGTGATATACTTAGCCTTTTGTTGTAGTATCCGTCACAATGTCTCAACTTTGGAACTCATCCAAATCCATCATGGAACTTCTTTTCCATTACATTCTGCCACCCATAGTCTAAATTGAGATAAATTTAATTTGTATCTTGTGACAAAACTAGTATCAATGTAACACTTTACAATGAACTACCTGTAACTATTTGTCACTTATACATGATATATTCTTAGTTCTTCCAAAGATCATAAGAATATCTTTACTATCGTCCAATGATCATCTTATGAATCATTCTGGTATGTGCTCATAACATTTAGAGCATAGGACATATCTGGATATATAAATATCACAGTATAATCGATCAAAATCTTCATGTGATTTTACTCACCAAGTGTTCAAACACTTGAATCTTGATGCAATCCTTTCCATGCAGCAAGAACCTTTCTTGTTGTTTCCATATTGAACCCTTTCAATATCTCATATATTGTGGCGCCCCGCAAAACCACTACTAGAAAATCGCGTTGTTTTTGTGCATTGCATCATCATGACTGCATGCTCATGTCATCATGCCACCTTGCATTTGAGCATCGTCATCATCTTGCATGGTTTGTTTAAAAACTATTTTCGAAAAATCTGTTTTTGTTTTCTAAACGCCCCGTCTTTATTCAAACACAAAACCTGGGTCTCCGGAATATTTTGTTTTGTCTACCCACGGTTTGCAAAAGCCCCGTTTTAAATAAATAAAAAAAAATTGTTTTTAGGAGGCAACCAGTCTGAAAGCCCAGCTGGCCACCTCCAGATAAAATCCTAGCTACCCCAGATCTTTTCCTACCTAATCCTATCTACCCCAGAGAAACACCCAAACCTTTTCTACCAGAAACCCTACCCTATTTTTTTCCTACCCAGTCCCCTCCACCTCACCTGCACCAATCGGTGCACGCCACCTCATCTCTCCTCCCTCCATCCACCCAACCACCATCTGCCACCTCATCCACCCACTCCCTGGCCCGTGTCTGGCCGTCCTGCAGCGCGCCCTCGCCTCTGCCCCACCGACTCCCTCCTGGGGCCGCCTGCGACCTCCACCGTGCGCTCATCTCCGCCCTTGCAGTCCCCCTCCGGCCGTCGCTGCAACCTGCGTGCCGTCGACCCTGCCATCCTCTGCAGCCCCTTCTCCTGGCCCCGCCTCGGGATCCCCACCACGACACCCTGGGCCTATCGCCGACGCGCCCGTTCCCCGCTCCTCCCCAGATCCCGCACCCCCCGCCTCGCCGGCTACTCACCTCTCCTCCTCGGGCCAAGCCCCGCCGACCTCTGCGGCTGACCCTCTCGGCCTTCCGCGCATGAGCGCCGTCGAGCTCGCTCACCATCACCGGCGTTCTATGTGCCGTGGACTCTATCCCCGTCATCCTCCTTCCCACGCACGAGCCGGACCCCATCATCGGCAAGCACACCGCCTCTAGCCTAGCCGCGCGCGAGACCGACCTCCTCCCGAGCCGCCGCCGTCCTCCATGCTCCTTCGGCGCTGCGTGACTGCCCGCCGCCAGCCCTCCTCCTCCTCCGCGCCTCTCTCTCGCCCTGGATCAATGTCGCCGCCGCGGGCTCCCCACCAGCGGCCCGCCACATCTCTACCCCGAGCCGCCTCGCCTCCCAGCGTGGAGCCTCCGTCTCGAGCGCCGCCATGCGCCCCTCATCGCCTTCGTCTGCTCTGGCCCGCAGCAGCGCGCCCTGCCACTCATCTCGCCCCACCACCAGGAGCTCCACCGAGCCCTGCAGCGCCGCCAAAACTGCCCGCCTGCTCGGTTCTCTCTGTAGGGTTTGGTTCTTTGTCACGAGATGGTGTCCAGATGATCCTGTCGTTGTGTGATGGGTGATGTACTAGTATGTGTGTTTGCAGAAACCCCGAAGCCGTTGTGCCCATGTCAAAACAAAGATGAGCCCATGTCACAAGTTCATCACGTACCATCAAGTACCACTGCCTGGATCCGATGACCGAGGACCGATCCATCAGATGCGACAAGTACTTCTTCCCGGACCCGATGCCCAAGGCCGTCGAACCCCAAGATCTCCTTCACGGAATTCATAGCCTGACCCCTCCGAGACTCAAGTTCGCCATCGAGACCGACATCGGCAATCAGAGCCGAAACCCCAAGGTCTTCTACACGGATGCCATGATCTTCGTCACGGACGCCGAGACCCCCGACCCCGAAGACCGACCCCCCGAACCCTCGGAATCCCAAGATCGCCATTCGATGTGTGACCCCTATCCGAGACCCCTCATATTTTTTATAATATATGATATTGATATTGATGCATATTAATTTGTACCTGCTTGCATACATATTGTGTGGTTTGGGGGCATTATGCCGATTCACCTCATAATTAAATATGGAGACCATATGCGGACATTTCTAGTCTCATAGTGGTTCCATTTAAATTTGTGTAGCGAACCGGTGATATAATTCTGCCTTGTTAAGACAACATTTAAATTGCAGGGTATCTAAACAACTTGAACCACTTAAATATTTGCCGGGACCTCGGTTCCATTAATATGGCCTAATTGCATCGCATATTTGCCATGACATACATCATACATGCATCATGCCCGATCTTCTGCCGTAGTATTAAATAGTGCATTCGGTGTTTTCTTCTAGTGCTTTGCTTCTTCACGGATTAGGCCGATGAGTTGATGCGAGTATCGACCCGATCTTTGGATGAACCTTCGGCAGTGTTTCCGAGGCGAGCATCTTCCCCTTTCTACCTATCTTACTTTTATAGTATTTATTCCCTCCTGTTGATCTATTGCTATCTGTGTTGCGATGCTCTAGTTTTCGTGCCCGTGATATCCCTTGCAGCCTTATATTGCCTTGGACACATCCTATTACCTGTTGTTTGGTAGATAGTTGGACTTGCGTGTTGTAGTCGCTTGCTCAAGTGCTGTTGTGTGTCGTCAAGTACCACAGTTGTTGGAGTTTTGCCGTATGTTTAATGTTGGAGATGATCATGGCTTTAATTATTGTTTAATAACTAAAATTAAAAGTAGGTAAATGCAGAGGCACCGGTGGGTAATAGACAATATTTGGTTTTTAACCGCTCACTGGTGTCCCGTAGGACCCCGAGTTCTTGACACCTGTTCCGAGATCGAGCGCGCCAACCACAGGTGGGGTGTGTGGGCACCCCCATCGATTTAGTACCTGATTCCAAGTACTGTACTGGGGGCCACAAAGTAGTTTGGAGCTTTATTACTATCTTGAACTTATTCCATGCTTTACTGCTTTATTTACGATTGCGTGGAGCCTATCTTATTTAGGTAAGCGGAGTGTTTTCAGATGTCGACAAGCCAGTCCACACTTTCGGGTTCCCGATTGTTTACAGCCACGACAAACCACAGGTCCGTCTCGGAGACCGGCCGAATTTGTTACGGGTAGCTTAGTGGGGTGGCCCCCCGTGCTTGCTTTGGGTCTGGGAAACGTCGTGTCCGAAACCCCGTCGACATACCGTTGGGTGTATGTTTTGTGATCTTGTACCTACCTGATCTCACAACAAGGGTGTAGGTGCGTGTGGAAACTTTGGTGCACCCCTGCAGGGTTAAATCTTTTCGAGAAGCCGTGTCCGCGGTTATGGACGACTTGGAGCACAGTTCTCGATCATAGACAACTATAACTAAAGTTTACTGTTATAATTTGACCTGTATCCGATATGACTAGTAATCAGCTTCACTACAACGGAATGGCTAAATAAAAGTACCAACAACTGCTGGGTTTGGGGATATCTCATGCTAATCGTATCTGACTAGTAAGTGGTGCAACTACAACGGAATGGTTAACCAAAACTGCCCACTGCTTATTATATCAGGATGACTCATGCTATCTATATTTGACTAGTAATTGCCGCAACTATAACGGAATGAATAAAACTGCCAACTGTGTGAGTTCCTCGGTTGACTTCCTCGTTTGGTCTCGAGGGGGAAATACCAGGATGGGTATGTTTGGTGGTAGAATTAGGTTGGTTCCGAATAGGTTTTTCTTATCCCTCTCTGATAGCCGACAGTTATCTCGAGTCTCTATAGGTTGTTAGTGCATGCCGCGCTGCCGCTCAGTCCACCATACCTATGTAGGCGAGGACCGCCGAATTCTAGTCTCGCCATGTACTGGCCTCAGTACTGACCGCTCTCTTTTTCCTTTGCCCTTTGTCGGCACCCCTTTTGTTTAAGCAGGTTTTGAGATCGACGTCGTTAGCAGGGTTACCCTTCCGGCTTGGCCTGGGCAGGGTTATGGACGCCATTGGTTATTCTTCAGGTCTCTTAGCCCCATTTGCATCTTGTCCATAGTCGGACGCTCTACCGTTTTCAAGGTGATTGGATCTTTGTACTGTATATTTGTATTCTTGACTCATGGAGTCGTTGTTGTATATATCTATTTTGTGGGTTCCATCGAGGACTATTGTGTAATGATATTACTTTGTTTTCCACCCGCACGCAAGTGCCTGGTGGGCACCTTTGAATCGTTTCTATGCGGGTTTGGCGGGAAGCGCTGAAACTTGCATAGGGCCGATTTTGAGGGTGTTACAGAGTGGTATCAGAGCCCAGCAGTTGCGATACCCCACAAGTCCAGCCTGTAGGATAACCTAGCTAACGGCCGCAGTAGAGTGTCAAAACTATTTTGCAAAAATCGGTTGGATAGATCTGATTAGGTCTGCCTTTACTCCTTACCCCTCTGCTATTCTCCTCTTACCTCTACGTGTTTTGAATCTGCTCTCTTCTCTTTCTTCGAGTCCAGGAATTCTCGTGGTTGGGTTTTCGTCGTACCTTCAGGAGTTCGCTTCCTCTTTTGGTAACGATGCTTCTACATCCGGTTTCGTGCAATCCGAGGAATCCTTCATCTGTTTGACTTCTCTCTGTTCCTTCTTGTGCCTTCCGGTGTTTCCGACGCGATGACATCGTCTACGCCAGATCTGATGCAGAGCCTTCATCACTCCTTTGTTTTCGACCCTTGATTGTTGAGATCTTCAGTCTGATTCCAAGAATGGTTGCGCACTTTTCTACTGATTGTGCGGAGTAATAGTTTGGGTGCGTGATGGATTGGCCCCCATGCCGACTACCCTTTCTATTCGCTCTTGTACATTGAAGTGGGATAGGCCGCATCTTTTCTCTCCTTCTATCGAAGTTAGAGGTGGCTTTATTTGTGGATACCTCTACCTTCGCCCTTTGTTACCGGAGTGTTCTCTCGACGATCACGGACAATGACCTCTTGTTAGTGGTGTCGCGAGGATCTACGCACAGCGAGAAGATTCAGATCGCCGGCCTTCTTTCCGGTACCATGAGGCGGATCTCGAGGGCGAGATCCATTGTTAGTGGTGTCGAATTGTGGCGCCCCGCAAAACCACTACTAGAAAATCGCGTTGTTTTTGTGCATTGCATCATCATGAATGCATGCTCATGTCATCATGCCACCTTGCATTTGAGCATCGTCATCATCTTGCATGGTTTGTTTAAAAACTATTTTCAAAAAATCTGTTTTTGTTTTCTAAACGCCCCGTCTTTATTGAGGTCTCCGGAATATTTTGTTTTGTCTACCCACAGTTTGCAAAAGCCCCGTTTTAAATAAATAAAAAAAAATTAAATTGTTTTTAGGAGGCAGCCCGCCAGGCCCGAAAGCCCAGCTGGCCACCTCCAGATAAAATCCTAGCTACCCCAGATCTTTTCCTACCTAATCCTATCTACCCCAGAGAAACACCCAAACCTTTTCTACCAGAAACCCTACCCTATTTTTTTCCTACCCAGTCCCCTCCACCTCACCTGCACCAATCGGTGCACGCCACCTCATCTCTCCTCCCTCCATCCACCCAACCACCATCTGCCACCTCATCCACCCACTCCCCGGCCCGCGTCTGGCCATCCTGTAGCGCGCCCTCGCCTCTGCCCCACCGACTCCCTCCTGGGGCCGCCTGCGACCTCCACCGTGCGCTCATCTCCGCCCTTGCAGTCCCCCTCTGGCCGTCGCTGCAACCTGCGCGCCGTCGACCCCGCCATCCTTGGCAGCCCCCTTCTCCTGGCCCCGCCTCGGGATCCCCGCCACGACACCCTGGGCCTACCGCCGACGCGCCCGTTCCCTGCTCCTCCCCAGATCCCGCACCCCCCGCCGCCCGGCTCGCCTCGCCGCCAGCCTCTCCTCCTCCTCGGGCCAAGCCCCGCCGACCTCTGCGGCTGACCCTCTCGGCCTTCCGCGCATGAGCGCCGTCGAGCTCGCTCACCGTCGCCGGCGTTCTATGTGCCGCGGACTCTATCCCCGTCATCCTCCTTCCCACGCACGAGCCGCGCCCCATCATCGGCAAGCACACCGCCTCTGGCCTGGCCGCGCGCGAGACCGACCTCCTCCCGAGCCGCCGCCGTCCTCCATGCTCCTCTGGCCGCGGCCGTGACCGCCGCCGCCAGCAGGCCCCTCCTCCTCCGCGCCTCTCTCTCGCCCTGGATCAACGTCGCCGCCGCGGGCTCCCCACCAGCGGCCCGCCACATCTCTACCCCTAGCCGTCTCACCTCCCAGCGTGGAGCCTCCGTCTCGAGCGCCGCCATGCGCCCCTCATCGCCTTCGTCTGCTCTGGCCCGTAGCAGCACGCCCTGCCACTCATCTCTCCCCACCACCAGGAGCTCCACCAAGCCCTGCAGCGCCGCCAAAACTGCCCGCCTGCTCGGTTCTCTCTGTAGGGTTTGGTTCTTTGTCATGAGTTGGTGTCCAGATGATCCTGTCGTTGTGTGATGGGTGATGTACCAGTATGTGTGTTTGCAGAAACCCCGAAGCCGTTGTGCCCATGTCAAAACAAAGATGAGCCCATGTCACAAGTTCATCACGTACCATCAAGTACCACTGCCTGGATCCGATGACCGAGGACCGATCCATCAGAAGCGACAAGTACTTCTTCCCTGACCCGATGCCCAAGGCCGTCGAACCCCAAGATCTCCTTCACGGAATTCATAGCCTGACCCCTCCGAGACTCAAGTTCGCCATCGACACCGACATCGGCAATCAGAGCCGAAACCCCAAGGTCTTCTACACGGATGCCATGATCTTCGTCACGGACGCCGAGACCCCCGACCCCGAAGACCGATCCCCCGAACCCTCGGAATCCCAAGATCGCCATTCGATGTGTGACCCCTATCCGAGACCCCTCATATTTTTATAATATATGATATTGATATTGATGCATATTAATTTGTACATGATTGCATACATATTGTGTGGTTTGGGGGCATTATGCCGATTCACCTCATAATTAAATATGGAGACCATATGCGGACATTTCTAGTCTCATAGTGGTTCCATTTAAATTTGTGTAGCGAACCGGTGATATAATTCTGCCTTGTTAAAACAACATTTAAATTGCAGGGTATCTAAACAACTTGAACCACTTAAATATTTGCCGGGACCCCGGTTCCGTTAACATGGCCTAATTGCATCGCATCTTTGCCATGACATACATCATACATGCATCATGCCCGATCTTCTGCCGTAGTATTAAATAGTGCATTCGGTGTTTTCTTCTAGTGCTTTGCTTCTTCACGGATTAGGCCGATGAGTTGATGCGAGTATCGACCCGATCTTCGGATGAACCTTCGGCAGTGTTTCCCAGGCGAGCATCTTCCCCTTTCTACCTATCTTACTTTTATAGTATTTATTCCCTCCTGTTGATCTATTGCTATCTGTGTTGCGAAGCTCTAGTTTTCGTGCCCGTGATATCCCTTGCAGCCTTATATTGCCTTGGACACATCCTATTACCTGTTGTTTGGTAGATAGTTGGACTTGCGTGTCGTAGTCGCTTGCTCAAGTGCTGTTGTGTGTCCTCAAGTACCACAGTTGTTGGAGTTTTGCCGTATGTTTAATGTTGGAGATGATCATGGCTTTAATTATTGTTTAATAACTAAAATTGAAAGTAGGTAAATGCAGAGGCACCGGTGGGTAATAGACAATATTTGGTTTTTAACCGCTCACTGGTGTCCCGTAGGACCCCGAGTTCTTGACACCTGTTCCGAGATCGAGCGCGCTAACCACAGGTGGGGTGTGTGGGCACCCCCATCGATTTAGTACCTGATTCCAAGTACTGTACTGGGGGCCACAAAGTAGTTTGGAGCTTTATTACTATCTTGAACTTATGCCATGCTTTAATGCTTTATTTACGATTGTGCGTGGAGCGCCTGTACTGTTTAGGTAAGCGGAATGTTTTCGCGGTATCGACAAGCCCAGTCACACTTTCGGGTTCCCAGTCGTTTACAGCCACTGACGCAAACCCTGGGTCCGTCTCGGAGACCGGCCGACTTCGTTACGGGTAGCTTAGTGGGGTGGCCCCCCGTGCTTGCTTTGGGTCTGGGAAACGTCGTGTCCGAAACCCCGTCGACATACCGTTGGGTGTATGTTTTGTGATCTTGTACCTACCTGATCTGACAACAAGGGTGTAGGTGCGTGTGGAAACTTTGGTGCACCCCTGCAGGGTTAAATCTTTTCGAGAAGCCGTGTCCGCGTTTATGGACGACTTGGAGCACAGTTCTCGATCATAGACAACTATAACCAAAGTTTACTGTTATAATTTGACCTGTATCCGATATGACTAGTAATCAGCTTCACTACAACGGAATGGCTAAATAAAAGTACCAACAACTGCTGGGTTTGGGGATATCTCATGCTAATCGTATCTGACTAGTAAGTGGTGCAACTACAACGGAATGGTTAACCAAAACTGCCCACTGCTTATTATATCAGGATGACTCATGCTATCTATATTTGACTAGTAATTGCCGCAACTATAACGGAATGAATAAAACTGCCAACTGTGTGAGTTCCTCGGTTGACTTCCTCATTTGGTCTCGAGGGGGAAATACCAGGATGGGTATGTTTGGTGGTAGAATCAGGTTGGTTCCGAATAGGTTTTTCTTATCCCTCTCTGATAGCCGACAGTTATCTCGAGTCTCTATAGGTTGTTAGTGCATGCCGTCCGCCACCGATCCACCATACCTATGTAGGCGAGGACCAATTCTAGTCTCGCTGCGTATCGCCTCGTCTTGACCGCTTCTTTTTTCCTTTGCCCTTTGTCGGCACCCCTTTTGTTTAAGCAGGTTTTGAGATCGACGTCGTTAGCAGGGTTACCCTTCCGGCTTGGCCTGGGCAGGGTTATGGACACCATTGGTTATTCTTCAGGGCTCTTAGCCCCATTTGCATCTTGTCCGTAGTCGGACGCTCTACCGTTTTCAAGGTGATTGGATCTTTGTACTGTATATTTGTATTCTTGACTCATGGAGTCGTTGTTGTATATATCTGTTTTGTGGGTTCCATCGAGGACTATTGTGTAATGATATTACTTCGTTTTCCACCCGCACGCAAGTGCCTGGTGGGCACCTTTGAATCGTTTCTATGCGGGTTTGGCGGGAAGCGCTGAAACTTGCATAGGGCCGATTTTGAGGGTGTTACATATATGTACGTCTGGCATAACCATATTAGTGCCTCAATCTATCCATATAGACATTGATGCCAAATATTCCGATTTTGCCCAAGTCTTTCATCGAAATCCTATTTTAATGAAATTCTTAACTTGTGTCAATAAAAGATACATCATTTCCAATCAACAATATGTACTCTGCATAATGTATTGGCAATTTGTCTCAGCGCTCCCACTTAATTTCTTGCAAATGCAAGCATCTTCATCATCTCCGATGAAATTAAACTCTTTTAAAATTTTCATCATGGTGAAGATTCCAACTTCGCTATGCTCACTTCAACTATTGAAGTTTGCATGCCCTTTTAGCATCCTTTGAATTCAAAACCCTTCAGACCGTATCATGTACACGTCCTAGGTAACCATTCTATTAGAAGAACCTTGTTTTTCTTATTCAACTACCATATACCAAATTATATGTAGTGGTTGCTACATTAATCCGTCAAGATTAAATATCGCTATGAAAGATCAAATTTTGTCATAGTCAACTCCTTGAACATTGCCGTAAACTTTTTTATGACATGTCGACTATTTCATAGATGTTAAACATACATGTCTATTTCTTTATAGATCCAAACATGACCGATAGGCTTCACGCCTTTCCGGAGGGTCTTCCAAGTTCAGAAACTTGATTTCTCGTGTATGGATACTATCACGGATTCTATGACTTCTAGTAATTTTATTGAGTCAGGGCCCATCATCGCTTCTTTGCATGCAGTCGGCTCATCATTGTCAAAACAATAATTACTTCTGTTTCAAATCTTACTATTTGATTCTTACCAACCCACATGGTTCAATAGGAATTCTAATCTCCAAGATCACACCCTTTGTAATCACGGGAGCCATGAGCATTGTGGCCGCCACCGGGACACTTTCCGGCGCTGCGCTACTCAGCACATATAGCTAACGTTCAACAACCTTATCAAAGTTCTATTATCCTCCCACTTAACTTTTCACGAAAAATTCCTTCTCAAGAAACTTGACATTCTAAGCGACAAACTCTTTTGTCCTTGGTGTTGTGGAGGAATTCCCAACAAATTCTTTGGGATAACCTACAAAGACTTGCTTATCCGACTTTGGTTGTAAACATTTTACTTATGCATAACATACCAAAATTTAAGAAAAGTCAATTCGGGTTTTATCCCAAACCATAACTCATATGGTGTCATTTCAATGGATCACGATGGTTCTCTTTTTAGTGTAAAAGCGGTAGTCTCTAAAGCTTTAATCCTTAAAACATAATGGCAGTTTTATAAATGACACCTTTGATCTTACCATGTCAAACAAGGTTTGATTTGATCTCTCGAACATACCATACTCCTGTGGTTTATCGGGAAGTGAAAATTCATGGAAAAATTCCTAAAATCTTAGGTGTTTTACTAAACCTGTAACTCAAATATCTTCCATTATGATCAAATCATAAACTCTTTTATTTTCTTGTTTCAATGATTTTTCACTTCATCTTGAATGTCTTTGAACAATTTTCAAATGTTTCATACTTCTTCCTTATTAAGTAAATATATAGATATATTCACTCAAATTTCTGGAGAAAGCATATGAAGCAAAAAGATCCATCACATATGGCTACACATAATGGACTATGCACATCAGCATGCACAATTTCCAATAAGCTAGTCATTTTTTCCTCTTTGGCCTATGAACGGAGTTTTAATTATCTCGAGGAAAGTTTCACAAGCGTCAATTGATCAAAATCAAAAGACTCCAAAAATTCATCAACATGGAGTTTCTTCATGTTTACTTTCCAATATAATTCAAATAGTGATGTCACTTCATAAGTGATCTTCCAATCATTTGTCTTACGACATTTTAGCAATAATGTTTATGGATGTGATTTCTCCAACTAGACTTGTAAAAGTTCATCCATCCTTTATGGAATACGGTAATTATTTGAACAACCGTTGTTCTCGTAATATCGGAACAAAATAACAATTATTAAAACAAAATCCTGAAGGCTAGGTTTGACGACAACAAAAACACAATAACACTTTATTTGTTTTTGATGAACATCATCACTTATTATCTTGCTAGTTACTTAGGCCGTTGGAGTTCATGAATTGTGTTGTTCTGTATGACACTTCACACCAACCAATTCGGTATCCAATACCTTAGAAACACATTGTTTAATAAGCGAGGAATACAACCATAACATGTATATCTTCTATATACCTAAGTTGGACATCTCCAACCTTTTCTTTTCTGCCAAATATTTTATAGATTCTCTTTCAACAATTCCTTTTCTTTTAAAAGAATCTATCAACATCAATAGTGTTGTCATTCACATGACACATAGTACAAAACGTATATAGTCAAATACTAATACCTTTGAACTTGCACTTTGAAGTGGATCACCATCATCAAATGTTTGGTGTTCTTTCAAAAAATCCATTCTTAAGTAATCTTTTAGTGTAGTAAACATTTTACTTACATCTTCTATTCATCCTTATCATGACAACTTTCATTATCAAGCTACTATAGCATATAAGGAAGAATCGCGAGTATAATGTTAGTTCCCAAAACCTTTTTTTGGGAGATCCGGATGCCTAGCATCTCCATCCTTCACAAATTCTCATACAATATGAGAACATGTATTTTGCTAAATTATACTCTATCATAATGCAACCAAAAAACATTGTTTCAGATATCACAATATCTTCCACACATGATGGTTTCTAAAACAATTTTTCAGCTCCTAGATAATCCTGATATTAAAACAACTTTTGAATATCAATAATCATGGAGGCAAACATGATACTTTAATACTACTTATTGAACTTCATGGAGTAAATAGAGTTTGCTGAAAGTTTGCAATAGGACTTCTAAACTTTAAATTGACATTCAAAACAATACGATACCAGTTCGTAAAGTAAATATCCAGAATTCTATAGTTCTCTTATCTCAATTAAAACTAAGCATAAGGTAGTTAATAGATGCCAATGACTACAACAAATTATGCAAATTCACTTCGATTTAGTTTATGACAAATTGAGCTCGACTAATCCAAATTAGAAATGAACTTCCACTCAAAAATGACATCCCTCGTGCCTTTTTGGTGATTACATGAACCAAATCCACTACACCAAGTCCGATCATCATGTGAGTCGGTGTAGCTTCAAAGGCGAGCATCAATATGGGCATCACATCAACTATATGACTCATGCTTAACCTTTCGGTCCGTGTTCCGAGGCCATGTCTGTACATGCTAGGCTAGACAAGTAAAAACCTTAGTACTCGCGTGTGTAAAACTGTCTTACACCCGTTGTATGAAAGCGTAGAGTCGAGTAAACCTAATCATCACGTGATGTCTCGAAACACGATCCATAGAACGGTGCATACTTAAGGAAGAACACATTTTATCTTGATATTTAAATGAGAGATCATCTTATAATGCTACTAAAATGCCAAACTAGCAATATAAGATGCAAACATCATATGTGTAAAGTGGAATGATATGGTCCATGCATTTGATCACTATCATGTGCATCATGGTATGATCTCTGTCATTCCTTTGTGTGTAAGGCCAAGGTCTATGGAACTTACACGTTAGGTGTGTTGTAAAGGTATCAACTATACATCAACTTACAACATTACCATATCATGGCACTAGCCCAGCAACAATCTAAACTAGACGCCTCTAATTTATCCATTGCAAGTTTTATGTGGCTTAGGGCTTTCGGAGATAGAACCGGTCTTACCTACGAACATGGAACCACAACGATGATAACTAAGTTATTAGCAAGTCGTTGTAAATCAGATATTGACTATAGTAGGAGAGACAGACACCCGCTAGCGACTTATGCAAAACTAGTTGCATGTCAGTCGTGGAACCATTCTCATGTGCAATAACATGTAAAGTTGGTCCGGGCCACTTCATCCTAGTATGCCACCAATATCCAAAATACATGAAAGATGCAATAACATGATCATCATCGCCCACATACAAACATATGTGTACTACCCATGCAAAGCACCTACGCATAAATCAGGCTCTGATACCACTGTTGGGTTCGCAGCATAGAAAACAAAAAAAATCCTATGATGGGAACTATTGCCAAGATATATCTATTAGATACAAGCAACAGGTGGATATACATCCATAAAGAACTTACTCTCGAAGACAACAAATCTTTGTTAACAAGATGGAACTCGTGGATGATGTAGTCATACACTTGCCGATCTCAAGATCGTGAGGAAGTCCAGCAGGTCCGGCTCCAGCACATCCATCAGATCCATCTATAGCAAGTCCAGCACCACCAAGTCCAGCACTGCACACTACAAGAAATGTGTTGACTAGTGACCTTTTTTAACGACCATGGATTTTTTGGTCATGGATCTATGACCATTTCAAATCAAATGGTCGTAGGCTATTTGGGACGGTTCAAACCCTAAAAAACTTCAAAAATTACGACCATTTTAGCCAAAAAGGTCATAGTTCTCTTACACCAAAAGGTTATAGCCCGGCTGATTCAATTTAATACTCTACTTTTGGTAGACTACGACCAATTAAAATGGTCATGGCTACTACTTCGTGCTACGATAATATGACTGGGCATCCACTTAGGCAGTTTCGCCTACGTGTCATTTCTATGTGTCAACTTTTGCTTACGTGTAATTTTTTTGCAAGTACAGTAAAGTAAAATAAAAGATGAAAACGTTCATTTGGTGGTTGATTCATAAAACACCCCTTTTTGTCACTCAGAATAAAAAAGTTTTTTGTTTAAGCAACAAAAATGAAAACTTTCTCTGACAACATTGTTCATCATTTCAAAATGAAACTTTCTTAGCTTTGTATTTTTTGAGCGGATGATAAGATAAATAGACCTATCCAACACTCAATCCATGCACACTGTTGGCAAGCATATCAAAACGCAGAAAAAAGATACCCACAGATCACCCACCCAAGTAGATCTCAACCGCCCGCTCGATAGAACTCTCCGGAATTAACCCGAAAATTTCGAGCGACGCGTGATGGCTCAATGCACGGCGCCCAGAAAAATGTTTGATGGTGGTGTTGATGTAGAGCTCGTTGGGAACCCCAAGAGGAAGGTATGATGAGCACAGCAGCAAGTTTCCCTCAGTTATGAAACCAAGGTTTAATCGAACCAGTAGGAGCAAGGAAACACCCCAAAGGTGTTACTAGCTGAGCTTTGGCAGGGCGCACTACCGGTGCTAGTAGCAACATGGAGACCTGCACAACACAACCATAGAACTTTGTCCCCAACTTGCGATGAGGTTGTCAATCTCACCATGTTTTGTGGAAAACAAAGGATTAAACGTATCGAATGGAAAGAAGTAAAAGTTTGCAGAAGGTAAACACAAAGCAGTAAAAGATTGTAGATTGTATGTAAAAGACAAGGACCAGGATCCATAGTTCACTAGAGGTGGCTCTCCTTAGATAGGTAACATGCTGGGTAAACGAATTACAGCGGGGCAATTGACAAACACCAATAAAGCAATACATGCATATTCTAATCATCTTGACTCCTTTGGAACTTGATTGGGCATTACAACATTATACATAGACCGCCATCCAACTGCATCTATGACTAATAATCCACCTTCAGGTTATCATCTGAACCCCCTCCAGTATTAAGTTGTAAGCAACAGATTATTGCTTTACGAACTGCGTGTAAAGTAAACAATATGATTGTTCTATGAACAAAGGATTGTTGTTTTCTCCCTAGTAGCAACAGCACATCTAGTACCTTAGAGATTTCTGTCACTTCCCTAGATTACCAGAGGGATGAACCCACTATCGAGCATAAATACTAACTCTTGGAGTTGCTAGCATCTACTTGGCCAAGATAGCTACTAACAACGGAAAGCATGCAAGATCACAAATAACAAAGACATGATAGAATCAATAATCAATCTGAAATAGCATCTCAATATCCATCGGATCCCCGCAAACACAACATGCAGAATTACAAATAGATGATCTTGATCATGAACGGAGCTCACAAGATCTAGACATGAAAGCACAAAGGAGGAGAACCAGCCATCTAGCTACTACATGGATCCGTAGTCCAAGGATGAACTACTCACGCATCACACCGGAGGCTTGCATGGTGATGAAGAAGGCCTCCAGGGTGAATTCTCCTCTCCCACAGGGTGCCAGGAAGAGCTTCAGATCCCTCCTGATCTAGGGATGGAGATGACGGCAGCTACAAACTCTTTCATGGATTTTTGATCGGGTACTTAGGATTTTCGTCCTAAGGGCAATATATAAGCGGAAGGAGAGGCCGAGGGGGTGTCGGGAGCGGCCACACCACCCCCTGGCGCGGGCCAGGCCTGGCCGCGCGGCCAGGTGGTGTGGTGGCCCCTTGGCCCCTCTCCGTCTCGTATTCTGGCACTTGATGACTTCCGGAAAAATAGGCACTTTGGCTTTTGTCCCGTCCAATTCTGAGAATATTCATTTTCTGACTTTCCTAGAACCAAAAATAGCAGAAAACATGTAGCTGGCACTGTGGCTCTAGTTAATAGGTTAGTCCAAGAAATCATATGAAAAGTACTCCAAAGTGTGGACAGAACACAAGAAAGTAGATAAAACCAAGCATGGAACATCAAAAATTATAGATACATTTGCAATGTATCAACATCCCCAAGCTTAACTCCTGCTCGTCCTCGAGTAGGTAAGTGATAAAAAGAAAGAATAATTTTTAGGTGACATGCACCATCAAAGACTTGATCAAAGTATTTGCAAAACATTCAAAGTTGGGATCATAGTACTTCAATCATAACATGAAAGACAAAGTTCTAGCAATAAGCAAAGAAACTATGATACAACATGAAAAGGCACAAACAAAAGATCCATGAATAACAATGCTTTGCAAGACGTTTGTTTGTTTCACATAAAGAAAACATAGCATAATAGTATTCAGCTTGTCCTTCAATAGAGTAGCAAATATAAATGCATAGGACACCTTCAGAGTTCATGAGAGTGACTAGATACAAAAGTTTAAAACAAGCAATAACAAGTTATGCATCAATCGACTAGTCTTGGGACAATGCACATAGAACTAAGAATGGCCACTATGCTCTCAAAGTAGGTGCATAAGGGTAGAAGGTGGAGACTCAATATAATGGTGGAAGAAAGGCCTTTTTATAAAAGAAAGTAGGGATTCAAGTCTCATAAAGAGCTTCCAAAAATTATGGTACTTATAGCTTTCATCTCTCATTTCCCCTATCATAAGCATCTTTAAGGTGATTAAGGTTAAAGTGACACAACTAAGAGGATATGCTTGACAAGTTATAAGCTGAAATCTCATGCCCCTTACTTACGAAGACCGATCCTCATGCTACTCAACTTCAGTCACGAGTAAGCTCTTGTCATTGTAAGTACATGTGTATTATTAAGAACCGCCAACGAGGTACCCCTTGCACATGATACGGGAGCTTTCCCATAATCAAAATGACAAGGCAAGCAGACAATGAGCATATCAGCGATCTTTTTATTTGCTATTTGCATAGGTTTTTATTGAGGATGCTTCATAGAGTGCTCATTATGGTGATGCTGCAAGTTTCCACCATGATTAGGCATGGCTTAGGCTAGCGGCCCGAGTGCTTCTCTAACACATACAAACTCCATGATCTTACAAGTTCCACTTTTATTTCACACCGCCGGGATCCGTAAGCAAAAGAACAAGATATCAATGGGGTACAAAGTACAAGTGCAATGTTGAAAGCGTTCCCCATGGTACATGGTTCTGCTAATTTCAACTTATAAAACGCAAGCATATACGCAACAAAGAAGGACCCAATGGTTCAAGTTTATTAGAAGCAAAAAAGTAAAGTGTGCCATCAAGTTCGTGAGAGCTTTAATCACTAGTTTTCTCATAACAAGTTTAATTTGGAAGGTAAACAAAAGCATAAATATACTTGGAATAGCATAAGCTAGTAGGTAGGTATGGTGGACTCTTTGGAATAACTTGGTTTAGGGAGTTGGATGAATGAGTGGAACTCATACTTTGTTGTGGAGGCTAGCAAAAGACTGGGAGCGACAAACTAAGAGAGCAATAATGGCCATAATCATGCAGAGCGACAAAACATCATTGATCAAAGCATAAAGTGATACTACAAGTTGAAAACTAAAGGATCATAAAGGCTATGGTTACTTGCGATAGTCATAACATGGTGTAAGCATGCGCCAAGTCAACCCAAATAAAGCATCAAAGGAGAATACCACTATACTATGCTTTAATATGCTAAAACAACGCATGATTCATCCAAGGCACCTTAAGAAATCTCAATTGTTTATAACAAGTCATGCTACAACAAAGAATACTAAGCATAAAGCCAAAAAAATATCAAGCATGGCATGACAAAGCATAGGCCACAGTAAAAAACGAGCTCTTTTTACCACATAAGCATGAACTTTCCTACTGTTTTCCAAACCAAACCAAACTATTTGCAAACCAATGTATGAAAGAGGGGTCCAACAAATTTATTCATAAAACTAATAAAACCAAGCAAACTAAAAACCAAAATGAAAACAAAAAAGAAGATGCTCCAAGAACAACACAACTGTGCATGAAACAATAAAAAAGGACGCGTTTGGAAGAAACCTGGGATTTTTATTGATGAAGAAGGGGATGCCTTGGGCATCCCCAAGATTTGACACTTGTACTTCTTGTATATTTCTTGGGGTGACACGCGTGGCATCCCCAAGCTTGAACTTTAGTCCATCCTTCATCTCATTACTCATTCCTTCCATACACCTGAAATTTTTCGTTCATACAAAACTTCACACAATCTTTATTAGCAACATTAGTGCACTCAAGATAAATAAGTCTTAAGGTTAAGTTCTAACACCAAATAAACTTCCATTAGAACACTAGCTACTGTAGCACTTCCCTCAAAAAGGAACCAACAAGAAGCAAATGCAGAAAATGGCAGAAATCTGTCAAAACAGACCAGCAGGTAAAGACGAATTTTTTCGAAGACCTTCTGTTGCCCAAATCAAAAAGTGTTGAACTAATGAAAGTTAGATAACAACCTGGGGCAGAAGCACAAAAATTCACGCCTCAAAAATACGTTTAGAGATTTTACACAAAGTTTTACGGTGAAGCACAGAAATCTGTTTCAGGACAGCAACTTTCCCAATCATTACTTCTCTCTCATTAGAGGTTACTCTTGGCACAAAAAGCAAATAAAAAGGATAAGCAGAGGTTATTACTAAAGTAATAACTTCCAAGACTCATCTATAACTTTTGGGTTATCTCCCAATAAGTACTTTTCTTTAACGCCTTTAAGTTAGGCATAAGAAGCAAGAAAGAATCAAGTGTTCTCAAATGAAGAAGCATTAAGACCAAATTTTGTTTTGATAGGAGAAGCAAAAGAAATATTCTCTCTCTTCTTAGGGAAGTGTTCTATACATTTCTTGAGTGGGAGTTGATATTTAATGGTGCCTTCTTTCATATCAATGATGGCACCAACAGTTTTAAGAAAAGGTCTTCCCAAAGTAATAGGACAAGAAGCATTGTATTCAACATCCAAAACATAGAAATCAATAGGGACATGGGCATTGTTAACCATAATAAGAACATCATTAAGACTCCCCATGAGTTTCTTTTTAGCATTAATAGCATCATCCTCATTACATTGGAGGAAGTCTCCTCCCACAACAGCATCTAAAGCATATCTATAGCAAAGAGCAATTCCAACGTAAAAACTGCTAAGGAACAAGTTTTGAGTCATTTTAGGCTCAGTTTTTTCATGTAGATCAGAGATTCTAGACCAAGCTTCTTTAAAACTTTCCTCAATTCCTTGTTTAAAAGTGAAAATCATTTCCTCGGGTGACATAGTGACTGGAGCAAGGCTAGACATAATGAGATAGGAACTAATTTTTTTGTGTGTTTTGATAAAGAAAGCAAACTAGTAAAACTTTTTTTTATGTTTTTGAATAACAAAATAAGCAAACAAAGCAAAAAGAAACAAAGCAAAACAAAAACAACAAAGTAAAGAGATTGGTTATGAGGGACTCCCCTTGTGAAGATGTCCTTGACTCCCCGGCAATGGCGCCAGAAAAATGCTTGATGGCTCAATGCACGGTGCCCAGAAAAATGCTTGATGGTGGTGTTGATGTAGAGCTCGTTGGGAACCCCAAGAGGAAGGTATGATGAGCGCAGCATCAAGTTTCCCTCAGTTATGAAACCAAGGTTTAATTGAACCAGTAGGAGCAAGGAAACACCCCAAAGGTGTTACTAGCTGAGCTTTGGCAGGGCGCACTACCGGTGCTAGTAGCAACGTGGAGACCTGCACAACACAACCACATAACTTTGTCCCCAACTTGCGATGAGGTTGTCAATCTCACCGTGTTTTGCATAAAACAAAGGATTAAACGTATCGAATGGAAAGAAGTAAAAGTTTGCAGAAGGTAAACACAAAGCAGTAAAATATTGTAGATTGTATGTAATAGACAAGGACCGGGATCCATAGTTCACTAGAGGTGGCTCTCCTTAGATAGATAACATGCTGGGTGAACAAATTACAGCGGCGCAATTGACAAACATCGAGAAAGCAATACATGCATATACTAATCATCTTGACTCCTTTGGAACTTGATTGGGCATTACAACATTATACATAGACCGCCATCCAACTGCATCTATGACTAATAATCCACCTTCAGGTTATCATCCGAACCCTCTCCAGTATTAAGTTGCAAGCAATAGATTATTGCTTTACGAACTGTGTGTAAAGTAAACAATATGATTGTTCTATGAACAAAGGATTGTTGTTTTCTCCCTAGTAGCAACAGCACATCTAGTACCTTAGAGATTTCTGTCACTTCCCTAGATTACCAGAGGCATGAACCCACTATCGATCATAAATACTAACTCTTGGAGTTGCTAGCATCTACTTGGCCAAGATAGCTACTAACAATGGAAAGCATGCAAAATCACAAATAACAAAGACATGATAGAATCAATAATCAATCTGAAATAGAATCTCAATATCCATCGGATCCCTGCAAACACAACATGCAGAATTACAAATAGATGATCATGAACGGAGCTCACAAGATCTAGACATGAAAGCACAAAGGAGGAGAACCAGCCATCTAGCTACTACATGGATCCGTAGTCCAAGGATGAACTACTCACGCATCACACCGGAGGCTTGCATGGTGATGAAGAAGGCCTGTGGTGAATTCCCTCTCCCAGGGTGCCGGAAGAGCTTGATCCCTCCCTGATCTAGGGATGGAGATGGACGGCTCTGAGACTCTTTCGTGGATTTTGATCGGGTACTTAGGGTTTTCGTCTCGAGGGCAATATATAGGCGGAAGGAGAGGCCGAGGGGGTGCCGGGAGCGGCCACACCACCTCTCGGCGGGCCAGCCGCGCTGGTGGTGGTGTGGTGGCCCCCTGGCCCCTCTCCGTCTCGTATTCTGGCACTTGATGACTTCCGGAAAAATAGGCACTTTGGCTTTTGTCCCGTCCAATTCCGAGAATATTCATTTTCTGACTTTCTTGGAACTAAAAACAGCAGAAAATAGGCAACTGACACTGTGGCTCTTGTTAATAGGTTAGTCCAAGAAATCATATGAAAAGTACTCCAAAGTGTGGACAAAACACAAGAAAGTGGATAAAACCAAGCATGGAACATCAAAAATTATAGATACATTTGCAATGTATCAACGCGCGTTGCCAAAAACTGGTCTCGGTGCTAAACTTTTGATTTTGGGCCGCATGAGACCAGTATTCAGCCCGAAAATATAGTATAGGTCAGGCCGCATCCAACCCCACCTACCCATCGCCTAGTGCCCTCCCTCCTCTCCTCACACCCACATGCAGGCGCCGCCTCCACCTCGATACCATATCCATTTCCCCGGCGCCGCATCGCCGGCCACGCTAGACCACCGACGCCGCAGAAGGCTACCGCTCTAGCTCCACCATTGAGCAGGTTCTCCTATCCTCGCCGACCTGGCCCTTCTCCATCTTCATCTTATCCCGCACCTCCAGGGCCTAGTCCACCCGCGGCCTTCTGGGAGGTGGATGTCGGCCTGCTCCTCCTGCTGCACTTACGCTGGGTCAAGGAGGCCCGCTCCCCTGCCGGCCAGTGCCGCCACCGGAGACGCAGCCAAGGCCACGCGGGGCATCCCCCTCCCGTCTACAACGAGGAGAAGCCTGACCTGCTACTGATCTGCTCCGATGGCATCCACAACAGACCACTTCTGCTACCGGCCGACCCCTGCCTCCACACCGGTCAGCACCACAACAGCGCGACCTCCATTCGCCACACGCCAGTCTTATATCAAATTTTGAACACATCTACCCAAATCTGTAGATACTCAAAGAAACACGATGTTATTTATTTAAATATAGATGATGTTTGCTCGTGCCTTAATTTTTAGTGCATATGGAGAGTTGTAATGTAAGTGTTCTCGTAATTTAGACTAATTTGACCTGTAGCTGTTGTGCAATTGACTGAATGTGGGAGGTCTATCTATTTCTATATTAGAAGCAGCCACTCATCTCCGGCCCTTCAGTTTTTGATACTTATTTATAACAAAATTACATATTACCGGACATATGAGATTGTCTATACAATCTTTAAATTGACATTGATGTAAATGGACTGCTTTTCGTTTTTCCCTTTCTAATTGTCGTAAACAATTCTTGTACAAAGTCAATTTGAGTTATCATGGTTGTGTGGCTGACTTGGAAGATACTAAGTGTTATGCTGTCATATCTTAGTAGTAAATCACATAAATTATCTGGGTGTTATATTATAAGACTAGCATTGTCAATTGTCCTTCCATACATGCTAGATCTTAAATCTCTATTATATAATGCATACTCCACCAGCATCAATAATACATTCTCATTAGCAACATTAGTATAAATGAAGTGATAAAACCTTTTGAGTCCAACTTCAACTGAAAACCATCAAATCATAAGCTACTGTAGCAACTCCTTCCGAAAACCCAAAAAGAATTCAAAAAGGAAATCGAATAGAGAAGCAAATGCAAGAGTGGCAAAATCTGTGAAAACAAACCAGCAGGTAAAGATCAATTTTTTTTGAAAATCTTCTGTTGCTCAAATCAAAAAGTGCAAAACTAACGAAAGTTAAATAACAACCTGGGGTAGAAGCACCAAAAATTATAGCTCAATCCGACAGACAGAGATCTCTCATGAATTTTTACGGTGAAGCAAAAAAAATCTATTTCAGGACAGCAACTTCCCCAAATATTACTTCTCTCTCATTAGAGGTTGATCTTGACACAAAAACCAAACAAAACGGATAAGGAGAGGTTACCGAAGTAATGACTTCCAAGACTCAAAGAAACAAAAACATACTGAAAGAAAAAACAAATTGGGTTGTCTCCAAAAAGCTTTCTTTATAACCATTAAGATGGGCATGATAATTTTGGAGATGCTCACATAGGAATATGAATTGAAGTGAAAGAGAGCATTAAGAAGCAAAAATACACACATTTAAGTCTAACCCACTTCCTATGCAAGGGAATTTTGTAAACAAACAAGTTGTTGAAACTAGAGGCTACTTGCATAAGAAGGCAAAAGAAGTGCAACATAAAAACTTTCAGCATAAAACGAGGAAACTTGATATAATTGAGATACATCAAAACACTTTTCCCACTCTCATAGTAACTTTCAGTATCATGCATAAACTTAACAATATAACTCTCACAAGGACCATCGTAGCAATGACCACTTATTCTAACAGAAAACACAGGAATATTAGCTCTCATAATACTACTTTGTGAAACAATATTAGAGGTATCCTTACAAAGGATACTGTGTCCCTCTTCTTCATATTTAGCAACAAAGTCTTTCACATTTGCTATAATAGGTTCATCAACCTTTTGTTTATCAGGTTCAACAGCTTTACTTGTACTTTCATCAACCATACTAGCTATCATAGAATGTTCCTTTATTTTAACTAGGAAAGGCATTTTCTCAATATAAGGTTCAGGTAAAACATGATTAGCAGTATAAACTTCAATATTTCTTGCAAGAACACTCTTAGTAATATCTTTATAAGGTTCATGATACTTATTCCACTTCTTTTTAGGCACTTCAATATAGGAAGCAAAAGCCTTAAAATAAGTAGCAATAGCTTGAGAGTCTAGGCCGTAAGCATTTTAATATTTTGAAAGTCATCAGTTCCCATAAAAGATTCAATGCATTCATAATCATAATTTATACCTGACTTTCTACCTTTGTAATTCTCCCAAGCTTCAGTATTGTCTTGAATACGGTCCAGAAGATCCCATTTAGCGTCTTCTTCCATGCGAGTGAATGATCCAGCACAAGTAGCATCCAATAAATCCTTATCGTGTAGAGGGAGTCTTGCATAAAAGTTATTGATAATAATATTGTTGGGGAGATCATGAATGGGACATTTGAGCATTAGTAACTTCAATCTCCCCGAAGCTTGAGCTGTAATCTCTCCATCAAGAGGCCAAAAGTTGTATATTTGATTCCGATCTTTATGTATCTCACTAGGAGGATAAAACTTTGAATAAAAAAGAGGTACTATTTCCTCCCATTCTAGAGCTTGACCATTCTTCAGTAGCTTATACCATTCCTTAGCTCTTCCTTTCAGTGATAATGAGAATAACTTCTTCTTAACTTGATCTGTAGTAATACCTGCACACTTGAACAACCCGCATAATTCGTGTATAAAGAGTAAATGATCATCGGGATGGACAGTTCCATCCCCAACATAGTAGTTATCCATAACACGATCAATAATTCTTGTAGGTATTTTGAAAGCATCATTCTCAGCAGGTGGTGGTTCATGTACTACCTTAGCAGTGGTAGTAGCATTGCCAAGAAAGAAACTCGATGAATTATCCATAACGAAAATAAAGCAACTAACAGAGTAAACAATACTCACAGTAGAAGTTTCCTTTACCAGTTCCACTCTCCAATAGCGCTTCACTCCCCGGCAACGGCGTCAGAAAATAGTCTTGATGATCCACAAGTATAGGGGGTGTATCGCAGTATTTTCGATAAGTAAGAGTGTCGAACCCAACGAGGAGCAGAAGGTGCTGGCTAGTGGTATGGATCAGGAATTCTCTACAAATACTTAGTAAACGGATTTTTAGGGGGTTTTGATAAAGCAAGTAAACAAAGTACGAGTAAATAAAAGACAGTAGGAATAAATGCAGCAAGTGGTCCAATCCTTTATGCAGCAAAGGACAAGCCGGTTGTATTACTTAAGATGACCAAACGTTCTCGAGGACACATGAGAAGACCGTCAAGTGATTTCTCTACATATAGTTGATTAATCTTCTTTAGCTTGCTAAGTGTTGTGTGGGTGAACCTGTGCTAATGTACTGACCTTCCTAGGACTAATACATACTTGTTATTATACCCCTTGCAAACATCCGTAAGTACAAGAAAGTAATTAAGGTAGAAACTGTAGCATCCCAATTGTCTAACAATTGTAATGCTACTTGGTCTAGTAATATAATGGCTACTTCAAATATATAATTGTTGCATCATAATTATATCATGCTCATGTCATCATGCCACCTTGCATTTGAGCATCATATAAAACCCTTTTTGTTTTGGTTCTTCTCTCATATGCATTGTTAATTGTATTTGCATCTTTATATTGTATTTGGTTCTTGATATATTGTTTAATGCCCAAGTTGAGTTGTGGGCATATCTTTTATTCAACTCCACCACCTTTTCTTTCACCACCTTATAATTCCACCATCCAACTAAATATGAGCTTGGCACTTATTGGTTTTACCTCTAGCTCATGTGGGTTGGGATGGATCCAATTCTTTTCCACAGGCTCTCATCTTGGCATCATGTTGTTTTCACATTATTGATATATGAGAGCCACATGGCCATCTTTGCATGCCTTGTGAGTGGAACCCTTTTGCTAGCTTCCATATGTGTTGTGTTGGGGTTATTTTCATGTTAGGATATTTTTGGGCTTATTAAATGCCTAGTGGCACATACACACTAGCAAGTCCCAATTTTACTCAAACATGATCATCTCCATCTATTCCACTTGGGCATCCTTTTAATCCTTTCTGCTTGGCTTTATTCCAATTTTTGGGAATGCAAAATAATATTGCCATGTAATAACATTATTTTCACAAGAGTCAATATGGCAATAAATATTTTTGCATGGGCCATGCAAGTGCCACCTTTCTAGTATTTGGTTTTTATTTGATTTTTGAGTGGATCATCTCTATCTCTATCCTTTCTTTTGGCTTGATCTAAGTTAATCTAGCTTAAACCCTATCATCACATCCCTCTCTTTTTCTTGCCTTGTTTTTTTGTTTGATCTTGGTTGTTCTTGGATTGACCTTGTCCATAGCAAACCCTAGCTTCAAACCACTCCATCTCTCTCTAAACCCTAAGCCCTACCCTCTCTTCTTTATCTTCTCCAATCTACATCTAATCTAAACCATACCCCCATCTAACCCTGACCCTCACATCCCCCTCTCACCTAAACCCTAAGTCTACCCCTCTCTCGGCCTCTCTCTCTCACCTAGCTGGCCCCACCATGCCACCTAGCTACCCACCCAAGCAAGCCCTAGCCCGAGCCATACCCCTCTCCCCTCCTACCCTAGCTCTAACCCGAGGCTACTCCTCCCTCTCTCTTTTTCTCTCTATGCCATAGGGGCCCCTCCAGCCCGAGCCTGTCCCTGCCTCCTTGCCCTCACGTCGACACCACCTGGAAGCCTCCCCACCTGGTCCAGCCAGGAGCCTGCCAGCACGTGAAGGAGGAGCAAAAGCGGCCGACGCCACCTTTCCCCTCCACCACGCCAACTACCCCTCCCTTCCTCCGTTCCTATCCACCCCACCACCTCTCTGCCTCGCCCAGCTACCCCAGATCTACCCAGGACGCTCTCTCTCCTGCCCCTCACCACCGCCACACCATCGCCGGCAAAACCCTCGGCCTCCACCGCCCCCTCCTTATCCAGCCGGTGGCGTGGCGCTCTAAGGTGTCGAGGAAGACCACGCAGCTCCCCTACGTCACCCTGTACACGGAGCCAGGAAGGAGAAGGCCAGGACGCTGGACACCGTCGACGCCCGAGCCCAAACCCTAGCTTCGCCGGCGTCTGCCTCGCCGCCGATCCGCTGCTCGCCGACCCGATCCAACACCGTCAACCAACTCTCGGTGAGCCCCTAAACCTCCTGGACATGCTCCGCCGCGCTGTCGTCGTCTAGGGCCGCTATGCGTTTCATCGAGCACGCTCTGTGCGCCGGCGAGCGCAGCGTCTGCTCGCTTCCGCCCCGCATAGCACCCTATCTAGGCCGCGCCGACCCTCCCTGACACCAAGCCCAGGCCAGCGCAGTGGCTCCGCCCTCCGCGCGCGAGCCCTAGGTCCCGCGTTCGATCTCCCACCCCGCTCTGCACCGCGCGCGAGCACCGATCTGTCCGCGAGGAAGATCCACAGTGCCGCGCCCTCGTTTTGCAGATACCCCCTTGCGTCTTTTTGATGCTTAACCCGCGGTCCGCCTGGCCCACTAGTCAGCCGCCGCGGAATTCTCCCAGAAAACCCCCTGGCTTTTTGTAACCCTTAACCCGCGCTCCAGCCCAGCCCCACCTGTCAGTCCCTGGCCCGCTCGTCTCTGTCACGTGGTCCCCTGTGGCCCTGACCCCACCTGTCGGCCTCTGTGGCTGGCTTAGCTCATGATGTGAGAAGTTTAGGCGCCTGTCGTCCAGTCAGCATGACCCCACTGGCCAGCGTCTGTGGCTAGAACTGAGCTAAGTAACAAAAGTTTCTGTCTATTCTGTTTTAATTCAAATCTTTTCAAATTTAATTCAAATTCAAAATTCAAATCTGTTTTAATATAACTTTTCAAATATAATTCCAAATAATACATATAATATATGTTTTCAAATCAGAAAAATGTGAGGAATTCAAATATGCCATTCAAAATATATTTTGGACACTTTATTTTCCAAATTAATAAAAATTACATTAAAATGCCCTTTTTCCTTAATTAATTAATATCTTTTGTTTTATAACTCCAAATTTAACAAATAATATGTCTAAAATGATTAGCTCGACGAGACCTTTCTGTTTATGCATTCCATGTTCTGTTTTGCAGCATGCATCATATAAATATAAAGTGTACAGAAACTAATATGGGTATAAAATGGGGCCAAAACTCTATAAAATGATTTATTCTTGTATTCCACACCTCACCCATGCCATGCTACTTTATTGCCATGCAAATTGTGCATCATTCATCATGGCATGATTGTTTGCTTGATGCATTTTATTCATATGCTTGTGCACTTTATTTATGTTGGCCCTTGTTTGTTTGGTTCTTCTGCGAATAGACGCTGAGCAGGGGATATACCAAGAGAACCAGGAGCACTACCCAGATCCTTCTCTCGCTACAACTGAGCTGCCAGGCAAGCACTACCACATGCTTGCGTACATATAGTACCTATTGCCTCTATCTTATTCTTGCATCATTGAGTCGCGATTGCATTAAACTGAATCCCAAGTATTGCATAGCCTTTACTTTTAAACCCCACCGAAGCTTGTTCCTCCATCCCATGAGCCATTACTACAGGAGTTGCTTGAGCCATGCGAGTCGTAGAACAGCATGTGTAGGGTATGTGAGTGTCGGATGGATAACGAGGTACCTATACAACTTAATCTGAGTAGTAATGGGATAACTAATGAAAGTGGCATCGGTGAGCCATATTCGCTATTTGGTTTTTCAGGCTCACTTGTGTCCCGTAGGACCCCGAGTACTTGATTCCTGTTCCTTGAATATTCGCGCTATCCACATCCGGGAGGCTTATGAACCCCCATGAGCCAGAGCTTGATTCATTATTATTTCTTGGGGCCACAAACTAGTTTGAGGTTTTATTACTATCCTGTACTTATGCCATGCTTTACTGCTTTATTTAAATTGTGCGAGGTACGCACCATCGCTTAGGAAAGCGGAGTGTTTTCGCGGTGTCGACAAGCCCAGTCACATTTTCGGGTTCCCAGTCGTTCACAGCCATTGACGCAAACCTTGAGTCCGTCTCGGAGCCGGCCAGCTTCGTTGCGGGTAGCTTAATGGGGTGGCCCCCTGAAATATTTCTGAATCCTGTAATTGCTTTGTCGTGACTGCCTCGTTGGGTTTTGATTTGGTTTTTCCGAGGCATATCGAGTGTGTTGCTATTTGTGCACCCCTGCAGGGTAAAACTTTCTGAAAGCCGTGTCCGCGGTTATGGACGACTTGGAGCACAGTTTCTCGATCGTAGACAAGAATAACTAAAGTACCGCTTTGAACTTGACTAAGTATATGACTAGTAAATAGTGCAACACTCATGGAATGGATAATAAAACTGCCAACGGATGGGGGGGTTGTTTATCCGCTTCCTCGTCGGTAAGCGAGGAGGAGGATGGATCTGTTAATATTATCTTTATAACTGTTGTTATTAATTCACGGACATCCGTCTATCTATGGTTAGGCGGATGGTTAGCGAGTATCTATAGAATTGCTAGGGTTTATCTTTTGCTGCAATTGCGTCACCCCAGGTTGTGTCCCCTTTAGAGGCATAAAGACTTGCTGAGTACCCCTAGGGTCTCACACGATAAATTATTGGTTCAGATGAACAGGTACACTCGCAAGATGGATACTGGATGGAAGAGACGGACGATATGGGCAACGATCATTCGGTGTAGAGATTCCGGGAACGGGGATCCGTGAGATCTGTGGGCGGGATCTGCTTATTTATGGGGCATCTTATGCCGATTTGCTTCTTATCCGTACTCGGATTTTGTCTTCCGCTTCCGCCTGATACTCTGTTGATTGATGTATGAGGAGATATCCTAAACTATTATATATATCTAGGATATTTGGATCTTGCCTTATGGCGTTGCTATATTTCCTTTCTTTTTAGATGGAATGGCTCTGATGTACTGTTGTATGGTGGGTTGCATACATACTCATTTGTGTATGTAGTTGATCCTTCGCTGCCGACACGCCGCCCGTTCTTGTCCCGATGTTTGGAAATGGTTGGGACGGCCGAAAGGTCTACCTGTGCGTGGCATTTGGGCCCCACCGTACTATTTCAACCATTTCCGTTCATCCAGGCTTGTAACCAGGAGCGTAATTCACCGAGGTAGTTACAATTGGTATCAGAGCCATCCCGTCCTTCAGGGTCTCAGCCAAATGGTCGTTGTCTGTCTAGCAAATATTTTGGTGGTTTTGTATACTAGGGAAAAACAAAACGTGAGAGTAGGACTGCTTCCAATTTTCTTCTTACCCACCCACCCACCCTTTTCTGGTAAGGAAGTGTAACGTTTTCAATCCTCTTCTTAAATTCAAACTAGGATTCACGTGTTCTGGGTTTCCGTAGTACCATAGGTTGTGTATCTGTGTGTGTGTGTGTGATTCTTTGTCTATCTGTTGCATCCAAGTTGTTATCACAATCTGCCCTTTTGGTTATCAACTGTTGGTACATTCCATACCGACAGGCTTTTGCAAACCGACGCGATCTAGCTGATTTGTTGTTTACCGACGCGATCTGTCTTACTCTTTGTTATCCGACGTTATCTTGTTTGGGTGTTCGTTTCCGTAGTTACTAATCCTTAGGTTCATCGTGAGAAGAAGGTGTTGGGATATGTGTTCTACTTATTCATGTGCGGAGTAATGATTTGAGTGCGGGATGGAGTCGCGACCATACCACTACTCTTATCATTCGCTCTTGTATATTGAATTGGTAGAGTCACTAATCCTGATTCGTTAAGTGATTTTGCGCATCTATTGGTATTTTAATGCCGAAATTTGTGGAAAATTTTTCTTTGATATATTTGTGTACCACACTCCTTTTCCGTCGTGTGCGATATGCTTAATATCTTCTAGGTGCTTTGAACTTCGTTGATATTTTAATATCATCTTAGTAAATTGTATCCTTTAATCTTGATTAATTCCATCTTGGTACTATTTTGGATTATTATTATTCTCCATCATAGTACTGACTTGTGTTTTATATCAATAACAGGATGGCACCACCACGCCGTTCTGAGGAGGACATACAACCTGAACTGGGGGCAACGTTGTCAAGCATCGCCAATGCCTTGGCAGCAATGCAGCAGAACCAGCAACGTTTCGAGGAAAGTGTCAGGAGGAATGAGTTTGTTCCACTACCTCCACCTCCCAAGCGAGGAGACATCAAAAGCTTCCTAAAGTTCAACCCACGCCAGTTTGATGTTTCTGATCAACCACTTGATGCTGATGATTGGTTGCGTGAGATGTCAAGGTTGCTGATGACTGCTGATGTTCCTGAGCAAGAATGGGTAAAGTGTGCTACTCACCTTCTGAAGGGAGATGCAGCTCTGGTGGGAGAATTACCAAGGCAAACCGCACCGGTTTTCAGCCTACTTGGGGACAGTTCACTGGAGCTTTCAAAGAGCGATGTCTGTCGAGAAATTGTCATGGAGAGGATGAAGGAAGTGTTTCTCAACCTCAAGCAGGGCAATGATAATGTCAATACCTACATCAGGAACTTCATGAACCTTTCTCGTTATGGTGGCGATGAGATCTCTGATGACAAGAAGAAGCAAAAGAGGTTCAGGCAAGGACTCAATGCATCGATCAAGTATGCAATCACACATGCAAGGCCGGCGTCCTTTCTGGAACTTCAGCATATAGCTCTGCAGGAAGAGGCAAGTAGGCAAGTGTTTGAGGAGTCAAAGAAACACAGCCGTGATGCAGCAAGCTCTTCAGCTATGTCAACTCCTTCTAAGCGTCGTGTCTGGGTTCCTAACACCCCACCGTCGCTCCCGGCTCCACCAAGACCTTCAAGCTACGCGGCAAGGCCACCAAACTTCCTCACTACGGCTCCCAGGGGCTACAACCACAACTACCCTGGAGCGCCTGGCGGAGTCCCTGGCTACGTTGCTCCACGTCCACCTGGTGCTTGTTACACGTGTGGAAACTCTAGGCATCAAAGCTGGAACTGTCCAATGAAGAACAAGGCTCTTCCTACACCACCTCCAAGATCTGCGGCAAGCTCTCCTTTGGTTCGTGCACCACCACCTCGGGCTCTCAACATCAACACCAAGCCCGGGTCTGCTATTGCTCGTGCCAACTGTGTCAACGCTGCTCAAGCTGAGCATGCACCTGGAGTTGTGATGGGTATGCTATCCGTTAACTCAGTCCTTGCATGAGTTTTGTTTGATTCTGGTGCATCACATTCTTTTGTGTCTCACAAGTTTGCAAATGAGAATGAGTTAGCTATGGATCCTCTCCTCAAGCGGTTAATGGTCCTTTCTCCTGGAGCAACAATGGCAGCTTCTAAAGTCAGCCATGGCAATCAAATTGAGATTGGTGGCTCTTCGTTCTCGGCTTCCTTAATCATTCTGGGCAATTCTGACATTGATGTCATCTTGGGCATGGATTGGTTGACAGCAAATGCAGCTATGATTGATTGTGCTGAACGCTCGGTTTCTCTGAAGATTCCTGAAGGCCATATAGTCTATTCTCCAAGTCTGAATCCTGTTATCCAGCTTTTCTCTTTGGCGACTCTGAATGTTGATGCTATGGAAGCTATTCAGAGTGTTCCGGTGGTCTGTGAGTTCCCAGATGTCTTTCTTGAAGAGTTGCCAGGTATGCCTCCGGATCGTGAGGTTGAGTTTGTAATTGAGCTTGAACCTGGTACCGCTCCTATCTCCAAGCGGCCTTATAAAATGGGTCCTACTGAGTTGGCTGAACTCAAACGACAGCTTGATGAACAAGAGAAGTTGGGTTTCATTCAGCATAGTACTTCTTCTTGGGGTAGCCCAACCCTCTTTGTGAAGAAGCGAGACCAGACTGATAGACTTTGTGTTGACTATCGGGCTCTCAATGCTAAAACCATCAAGAATAAATATCCCTTCATGGATTAATGATCTCTTGATCAGCTAGAGCTGTGGTATTCTCTAAGCTTGACTTGAGAAGTGGTTATCACCAAATCAAGATTCGCAAGGAAGATGTTCCTAAGACAGCTTTCACCACCCGCTATGGCCTGTATGAGTACACGGTCATGTCTTTCGGTCTCACCAACGCACCTACCACCTTCTCGAGGCTCATGAACTCGGTTTTCATGGAGTATCTTGATAAGTTCGTTGTGGTCTATCTGGATGACATCCTAGTCTATTATAAGTCACAAGAAGAGCATGAAGAACACCTTTGGTGTGTCCTAAACAAGCTTCATGAGAACCGCTTGTATGCAAAGTTCTCCAAGTGTGAGTTTTGGCTGCCTCAAGTAACCTATCTTGGTCACGTCATCTCTGCCAAGGGCATTGCAGTCAATCCGGAAACTGTGAAGACAATTGTTGAATGGCTTCCTCCTATCAATGTCAAAGAAGTGCGGAGTTTCCTTGGTTTGGCTAGTTATTGTCGTTGCTTCGTTCAGAATTTTTCGAAGATAGCAAAGCCTCTTACCGATCTCCTCAAGAAAGGCAAGAAATACCTTTGGACTCCTGCATGTCAAGCAAGCTTTGAGACACTCAAAGAGAAGCTCACTTCCACACCAGTCTTGGTTCCTCCGGATACATCCAAGCCGTTCCAGATATTCTGTGACGCCTCTTTACATGGATTGGGTGCGGTCCTTATGCAAGAAAAACAAGTTGTTGCTTATGCCTCGCGTCAGTTGAAGACGCATGAGATCAACTATCCTACACATGACCTCGAGCTCGCAGCAGTTGTCTTTGCTTTGATAGTATGGAGGCACTACTTGCTTGTTAACCGTTGTGAGATCTTTTCTGATCACAAGAGTTTGAAGTATATCTTCACTCAGCCTGATCTCAACCTTCGGCAGAGGAGGTGGATTGAAGCAATCAATGACTTCGATCTGACCATCAACTACACTCCGGGAAAAGCTAATGTCATGGCCGATGCTCTCAGCCGTAAAGCTTATGTCAACAACCTCATGATGGAAGAACAACAGCCTCTCTTGTGCGAGGAATTCCGTTAGCTCAACCTTGAAATTGTGGAACAAGGGTATCTCCTGAACCTTCTAGCAACTCCTCTCTTGGAAGAAAAGGTTCGCTCCTTTCAGCTTGGTGATCCGTACACAAGAAAGATCATCTCCATGATTCAGCTTCCGAAGTATGAGTCCTTCCACGTCGATGATCAAGGCACGCTCTTCTTTGAACACCGGATGTTTGTTCCGAACTACCCGGATTTGAGAGAGCAAGTTCTCAAGGAGGCGCATGATTCTGTTCTTTCTATCCACCCTGGCAGCACAAAGATGTACATGGACTTGAAAACACAATATTGGTGGCCTGGTTTGAAACGATATTGTGCAAAGTATGTCTCGGAGTGTGATGTCTGCCGCAGAGTGAAAGCTGTCCATCAGAAACCTTCCGGTCTTCTATAGCCATTGAAACCCCCGCAATGGAAATGGGAGAAAGTGGAGATGGACTTATCACTGGTTTTCCGAGGTCGCAGAAGGGCAACAATGCAATCTTTGTTGTCATTGACAGGCTTTCTAAAGTGGCTCACTTCTTCCCTGTCTAGGAAACCATTTCTGCAATTCAGTTGGCCGAGCTCTATATCAACAGAATTGTCTCTCTGTATGGGGTTCCGCTTGAGATCAGTTCAGACCGTGGAAGCATCTTCACTTCCAAGTTCTGGGAAAGTTTCCAAAATGCTTTGGGAACAAAGTTGAACTTCAGCACAGCTTACCACCCTCAGTCGCAAGGACAAGTTGAAAGGATCAATCAGATTCTGGAGGATATGCTTCGTGCTTGCGTCATCTCTTTTGGCATGAAGTGGGAAGAATGTCTTCCTTATGCTGAATTCTCTTACAACAACAGCTTCCAGAAAAGTCTAAAGATGGCACCATTTGAGGCTCTCTATGGTCGCAAATGCAGAACTCCGATTGGTTGGTCGGGTGCAGGAGAAAGAATCTTGTTTGGCCCTGACATTGTGACTCAAGCGGAGGAGAAGGTTCACATCATTCTTGAAAATCTGAGGATTGCTCAAAGTCGCCAGAAGAGCAATTATGACAGAAAGCACACGGACATGGAGTATGTCCCTGGCGATCTCGTTTACCTTCGTGTCACTCCCATGAGAGGCACGCACCGCTTTGGTATCAAAGGAAAGCTGGCTCCTAGATACATCGGTCCTTTCAAAATTCGTGGAAGAAGAGGAGAAGTTGCTTATGCTCTTGAGCTCCCGGAAAAACTCAAGGTCCATGATGTTTTCCACATCTCTCAGCTCAAGAAGTGCTTCAAGGATCCCGGCAGGACCGTGGACCATGAGCTTATCAATCTCCAAGAAGACCTGTCTTATCAAGAACACCCCACAAAAATCCTTGAGATCGCAGAAAGAAGGACTCGCAACAAGTCCATCAAGTTCTGCAAGGTGCAGTGGTCGCACCATTCCGTTGAAGAAGCCACTTGGGAACGTGAAGATGAGCTCCGTGCCAAGTATCCTACCCTCTTTGTGTCTTCTTCTTCTTCCTAGAATCTCGGGGCGAGATTCCTGTTTAGTGGGGGAGAGTTGTAGCATCCCAATTGTCTAACAATTGTAATGCTACTTGGTCTAGTAATATAATGGCTACTTCAAATATATAATTGTTGCATCATAATTATATCATGCTCATGTCATCATGCCACCTTGCATTTGAGCATCATATAAAACCCTTTTTGTTTTGGTTCTTCTCTCATATGCATTGTTAATTGTATTTGCATCTTTATATTGTATTTGGTTCTTGATATATTGTTTAATGCCCAAGTTGAGTTGTGGGCATATCTTTTATTCAACTCCACCACCTTTTCTTTCACCACCTTATAATTCCACCATCCAACTAAATATGAGCTTGGCACTTATTGGTTTTACCTCTAGCTCATGTGGGTTGGGATGGATCCAATTCTTTTCCACAGGCTCTCATCTTGGCATCATGTTGTTTTCACATTATTGATATATGAGAGCCACATGGCCATCTTTGCATGCCTTGTGAGTGGAACCCTTTTGCTAGCTTCCATATGTGTTGTGTTGGGGTTATTTTCATGTTAGGATATTTTTGGGCTTATTAAATGCCTAGTGGCACATACACACTAGCAAGTCCCAATTTTACTCAAACATGATCATCTCCATCTATTCCACTTGGGGCATCCTTTTAATCCTTTCTGCTTGGCTTTATTCCAATTTTTGGGAATGCAAAATAATATTGCCATGTAATAACATTATTTTCACAAGAGTCAATATGGCAATAAATATTTTTGCATGGGCCATGCAAGTGCCACCTTTCTAGTATTTGGTTTTTATTTGATTTTTGAGTGGATCATCTCTATCTCTATCCTTTCTTTTGGCTTGATCTAAGTTAATCTAGCTTAAACCCTATCATCACATCCCTCTCTTTTTCTTGCCTTGTTTTTTTGTTTGATCTTGGTTGTTCTTGGCTTGACCTTGTCCATAGCAAACCCTAGCTTCAAACCACTCCATCTCTCTCTAAACCCTAAGCCCTACCCTCTCTTCTTTATCTTCTCCAATCTACATCTAATCTAAACCATACCCCCATCTAACCCTGACCCTCACATCCCCCTCTCACCTAAACCCTAAGTCTACCCCCTCTCTCGGCCTCTCTCTCTCTCACCTAGCTGGCCCCACCATGCCACCTAGCTACCCACCCAAGCAAGCCCTAGCCCGAGCCATACCCCTCTCCCCTCCTACCCTAGCTCTAACCCGAGGCTACTCCTCCCTCTCTCTTTTTCTCTCTATGCCATAGGGGCCCCTCCAGCCCGAGCCTGTCCCTGCCTCCTTGCCCTCACGTCGACCCCACCTGGAAGCCTCCCACCTGCCCTGCCCTGGTCCAGCCCGAGCCTGCCAGCACGTGAAGGAGGAGCAAAAGCGGCCGACGCCACCTTTCCCCTCCACCACGCCAACTACCCCTCCCTTCCTCCGTTCCTATCCACCCCACCACCTCTCTGCCTCGCCCAGCTACCCCAGATCTACCCAGGACGCTCCCCTCTCTCCCTGCCGTCCCTCACCACCGCCACACCATCGCCGGCAAAACCCTCGGCCTCCACCGCCCCCTCCTTATCCAGCCGGTGGCGTGGCGCTCTAAGGTGTCGAGGAAGACCACACGCACCCTCGTACACGGAGCCAGAAGGAGAAGGCCAGGACGCTGGGACCGCCGACGCCGAGCCCAAACCCTAACCCGGCGGCGCTCGCCGCCGATCCGCTGCTCGCCGACCCGATCCAACACCGTCAACCAACTCTCGGTGAGCCCCTAAACCTCCTGGACATGCTCCGCCGCGCTGTCGTCGTCTAGGGCCGCTATGCGTTTCATCGAGCACGCTCTGTGCGCCGGCGAGCGCAGCGTCTGCTCGCTTCCGCCCCGCATAGCACCCTATCTAGGCCGCGCCGACCCTCCCTGACACCAAGCCCAGGCCAGCGCAGTGGCTCCGCCCTCCGCGCGCGAGCCCTAGGTCCCGCGTTCGATCTCCCACCCCGCTCTGCACCGCGCGCGAGCACCGATCTGTCCGCGAGGAAGATCCACAGTGCCGCGCCCTCGTTTTGCAGATACCCCCTTGCGTCTTTTGATGCTTAACCCGCGGTCCGCCTGGCCCACTAGTCAGCCGCCGCGGAATTCTCCCAGAAAACCCCCTGGCTTTTTGTAACCCTTAACCCGCGCTCCAGCCCAGCCCCACCTGTCTGTCCCTGGCCCGCTCGTCTCTGTCACGTGGTCCCCTGTGGCCCTGACCCCACCTGTCGGCCTCTGTGGCTGGCTTAGCTCGCGGTGACAGAAGTTTTCTGTGCGCCCGTGTCGTCCAGTCAGCATGACCCCACTGGCCAGCGTCTGTGGCTAGAACTGAGCTAAGTAACAAAAGTTTCTGTCTATTCTGTTTTAATTCAAATCTTTTCAAATTTAATTCAAATTCAAAATTCAAATCTGTTTTAATATAACTTTTCAAATATAATTCCAAATAATACATATAATATATGTTTTCAAATCAGAAAAATGTGAGGAATTCAAATATGCCATTCAAAATATATTTTGGACACTTTATTTTCCAAATTAATAAAAATTACATTAAAATGCCCTTTTTCCTTAATTAATTAATATCTTTTGTTTTATAACTCCAAATTTAACAAATAATATGTCTAAAATGATTAGCTCGACGAGACCTTTCTGTTTATGCATTCCATGTTCTGTTTTGCAGCATGCATCATATAAATATAAAGTGTACAGCAACTAATATGGGTATAAAATGGGGCCAAAACTCTATAAAATGATTTATTCTTGTATTCCACACCTCACCCATGCCATGCTACTTTATTGCCATGCAAATTGTGCATCATTCATCATGGCATGATTGTTTGCTTGATGCATTTTATTCATATGCTTGTGCACTTTATTTATGTTGGCCCTTGTTTGTTTGGTTCTTCTGCGAATAGACGCTGAGCAGGGGATATACCAAGAGAACCAGGAGCACTACCCAGATCCTTCTCTCGCTACAATCGAAGCTGCCAGGCAAGCACTACCACATGCTTGCGTACATATAGTACCTATTGCCTCTATCTTATTCTTGCATCATTGAGTCGCGATTGCATTAAACTGAATCCCAAGTATTGCATAGCCTTTACTTTTAAACCCCACCGAAGCTTGTTCCTCCATCCCATGAGCCATTACTACAGGAGTTGCTTGAGCCATGCGAGTCGTAGAACAGCATGTGTAGGGTATGTGAGTGTCGGATGGATAACGAGGTACCTATACAACTTAATCTGAGTAGTAATGGGATAACTAATGAAAGTGGCATCGGAGAGCCATATTCGCTATTTGGTTTTTCAGGCTCACTTGTGTCCCGTAGGACCCCGAGTACTTGATTCCTGTTCCTTGAATATTCGCGCTATCCACATCTGGGAGGCTTATGAACCCCCCTGAGCCAGAGCTTGATTCATTCTTATTTCTTGGGGCCACAAACTAGTTTGAGGTTTTATTACTATCCTGTACTTATGCCATGCTTTACTGCTTTATTTAAATTGTGCGAGGTACTGCACACTGTACTGTTTAGGAAAGCGGAGTGTTTTCGCGGTGTCGACAAGCCCAGTCACATTTTTGGGTTCCCAGTCGTTCACAACCATTGACGCAAACCTTGAGTCCATCTCGGAGCCGGCCAGCTTCGTTGCGGGTAGCTTAATGGGGTGGCCCCCTGAAATATTTCTGAATCCTGTAATTGCTTTGTCGTGACTGCCTCGTTGGGTTTTGATTTGGTTTTTCCGAGGCATATCGAGTGTGTTGCTATTTGTGCACCTCAGGTAAAACTTTCTGAAAGCCGTGTCCGCGGTTATGGACGACTTGGAGCACAGTTTCTCGATCATAGACAAGAATAACTAAAGTACCGCTTTTAACTTGACTAAGTATCTGACTAGTAAATAGTGCAACACTCATGGAATGGATAATAAAACTGCCAACGGATGGGGGGGTTGTTCGTCCGCTTCCTCGTCGATGGCGAGGAGGAGGATGGATCTGTTAATATTATCTTTATAACTGTTGTTATTAATTCACGGACATCCGCTATCTATGGTTAGGCGGATGGTTAGCAGTATCTATAGAATTGCTAGGGTTTATCTTTTGCTGCAATTCGTCACCCAGTTGTGTCCTCTTTAGAGGCATAAAGACTTGCTGAGCACCCTAGGGTCTCACACGATAAATAATTGGTTCAGATGAACAGTACACTCGCAAGATGGATCTTGGATGGAAGAGAGACGATATGGGCGGCGATCATTATCATTCGTGTAGAGATTCCGGAGCGGGGATCCGTGAGATCCGTATGGATCTGCTTATTTATGGGGCATCTTATGCCGATTTGCTTCTTATCCGTACTCGGATTTTGTCTTCCGCTCACTTTGATACTCATTGATTGATGTATGAGGAGATATCCTAAACTATTATATCTATCTAGGATATTTGGATCTTGCCGTATGGCGTTGCTATATTTCCTTTCTTTTTAGATGGAATGGCTCTGATGTACTATTGTATGGTGGCTTGCATACATACTCATTTGTGTATGTAGTTGATCCCTTCGCCGATTACGCCCGTTCTTGTCCCGATGTTTGGAAATGGTTGGGACGGCCGAAAGGTCTACCTGTGAGTGGCATTTGGGCCCCACCGTACTATTTCAACCATTTCCGTTCATCCAGGCTTGTAACCAGGAGCGTAATTCACCGAGGTAGTTACAGAAACCTAACCACAGCTTCAAACTCTAAGACCCTTACGTCCGTTGTGCAATGGTTTCCTAACAGGGGTTCAGGTTTCTGTCACTCCGGCAACCCCTACGATTAGTAGCCAAATACACAATGCATTCCCCTAGGCCCATATAGGTGAAGTGTCATGTAGTCGACGTTCACATGACACCACTAGAAGAAGTACACCACAACTTAAATATCAAACTATTGAATCTTTCTCAACACAATTCCACTACTAACAACATGACTTCTCCCATGTCCTCAAGAACAAAATGAACTACTCACAAGACATCATATGGATCATCATCAGAGATGGAATAATGATGTATAACAATCTGAACATAAACAATAATTCAACGGTTCACTCAATAGCATCAACTACAAAGAGTAATCAACACCGGGAAACTTTCCCCTATGAACTAAAGCAAGATTCAACTCAATTGTTACAGCGATATGGAGATGGTGATGAGGGTGCTGATGGTGATGATGGTAGTGATGATGATGATGATCCCGATGAAGTCCAGCTTGATGGTGGTGTTGATGTCAACGATCTCCCCTCTCCGGGAAGGAATTCCCCGCGCAGAAATCTGTCTGTCGGAGAGATCTTTCTCTCTCGGTGTTTTCCGACTCGTAGAGGCGGCGGAATCTTTCTGTGGTTGCTCCCTGAGTCTTAGGGTTTCGGGAGGATAATATACGCCAGAGGGGAGTGCCAAGGGGTGGCCACACACCACACAGTGGCGCGGCTGGCTGTCGCGCCAGGGGGTGGTGTGGGCCCCCTGTGGCCCATCTCCAGCCCCCCTTCTGGCTTCCTTCGTCTTCTGGAAAAATAGGATTTTCCATATATTTTCCCGGATTTTCTGATGTTCGCGAATTTTGCCACCAAACAACACCTTTTCCATCAAAATCCTGACTGCAGCGGTCAATGCTCCAAAAGTCATCAACCATAAAAAAACAGATGAAATAACATAAGTATCACCTCTCAATACGAAATACATCAATGAATAACAGTGAATTATGACATAGAATAGTGATGCAAAATGGACTTATCAGGAAGATGGAGGAAGACAAAGGTGAAGACAGGTGTCGCTCCACCCTATTATATAAGGGAGGAGCTATAGAGCACGTCACACCACAGTAATTGTAGCTCCCCCTCGATGCGCCCATGACTAGCATCGCCTCAATTCTCGCGGGAACCTGACACCGCCAGTCAGAGGGGTCAATGTGTTTACCATGTGGCTTGATAGAAGTGACCCTAGAGGCATGGCAGAAGTGGGCCCGCACTTGATTTCGAGGCGCACGACCGGTTCATTGAAAACAGAGTGATATGGGCACGAAGGAGGAGGTGAAGCCTAATTTCAGGACTCCATCAAGCTAGGTGATGCGGGCGCATCCCATTGATGATTGGCACGCCAGGATGACCTACGGTATGTAATGATAAGTCTAAGGTTGTGTCAAATATTGTTGCTATGTTATTGAGTCCGAGTCCATGTTAGGTTTTAGTCTAGGTTGGGTCTATCCAACCGACTAGTTGCAGGCCTCCTATATAAAGGAGCCACCTGCCTAGGGTTTAGGGGAGTTCACTTGTTTAGTCTAAAACTATATTGTGCTCCACCGTGTATCATCGCTCCGGGGACGGCGATACCATTATCTATAGAGATTGTTGTGGAGGTTCTTATGTTCATCAAGGATTGTCGTGCTGAGGTTTGAGGCGTGGTGATCTTCATCATGTTACTTGCTAGATTGATTCCTCTTCTTCAGGTGATGTTCATCGGCATTATTGGAAGGATTATAATCCGGGTTACTCGTTGTGAAAGATCGGGACAAAACTCAGGGATCATCGGCTTGATCCTTATCATGTGGTATTATATTACTGGGTTTATCATGGCGAGTGTTTTTTGTTGATTGATCTGCGGATTTTATTCATCGACAATGTTTAGATTAGATTGGATCAAGGAGAGTGGTGATTGCACGATCGAGTGCTTCATGTGTTATTGTCAAGATCGAGTTGCTCACTCGATTGGATCGACGCTCAGCTGGTTCTGTCTAGGAGGTGATCTCAGATCCGATCGTGCTTTTCCAGAGATTGTTCCAGATCTAATTCCTTATTAAAAAAAGGGTTGTGTTTGTTTCAGATACAATCAAGGCAGTTGAAAAAAGGAAGGACTCCACCCGTGCGCCTCACGATCGAGTCACCCACGCATCCCTCGCGATCGAATCCGTCGCGCTTGGGTAGATAATCCCACGCGTGACTGGCTTGCGTGCGACTGGCGTCGTGGCAATTCGCCCGCACGTGGCCATCCTGCACCTCCTAATCGCCTTGCTCCAGCGTGGGACGGCCCATCTACCTCGAGCGGCTAATCGCTGCCACACCGTTTTTGATCGGAAAAGGATCGTAAAGATCAGTTGCTAAAATTCAGAGATGGATCTTGAGGGTGATGTTAGTGTTTTTTCAGCGCATCACGTCTACAATGATTATCTAGGCCTGAAAAATTGTGTGCACTGGTATCCTAGTAAATTGAAGTGGAAGCTCTTACATACTGCAACACCGACAGAATACAAGTTATGGGAAGAGACAATGCAAGTTGGTTTTCGCTTATGTGTTGATCTTTCTCCAGATCTGCAGTTTGACGACAATATCGCTTTTCGTCTTGCAAAAAGGCGTGAGGATGGGCGAATTTGTCGGTGGTGGAATGTGGGCACACATACGCGAGGTGTCTCAATGAATACTGTTTGTGAGGACTACAAAAAAAATTACGTGATAAATATTTGGCACCATCAGAGATAGAGGACAAGGTGGTTGTTCTGGTTGAGGTTGTACCATTGAGTGGGCTGAATGTGCAATTCAAGAGAGTACAAGATGATGCTTGTATGTCAGTTGATAGAGGCCAACATTGGAATCTATTTCATGCGTAGTGTATGATCAGAGGCAAAGCATGCAAGTTGATGATTGATTGTGGTAGCTATACTAATGGCATTAGCAAGGGGATGGTGGAATAATTGGGATTGTCCACATGGCGTATTCCTGAACCTAAGCATCTCGAGTGGTTGAATCGCTGCGGTATGCTCAAGGTTACCCATAAGGTAGGTGTGCCATTTACTGTTGGTGAGTATGTCGATGAGGTGGAGTGCGATGTGTTGCCATTGGAGGTGTGTGGGTTGTTACTTACACATCCATGGCAGTATGATCGCAATGCAATACATGCTGGGAGAGAAAATACATATTCTTTTGTGCATGATGGCAAATAGAGGATTTTGAAGCCTATGAGAGATGATCAAATCAAGTCCGATGTGGTGCTGGTTATACGTAAGGAGAAGTTGCGCAAGGCTAAACCACAACCAAGGTTAGCTAAACTGCAGCATGAGGAGCATGATGCGATGAGCATCAGTAGTCATATTGTTTCAGCTATGCCTGTAGATGACAAGCCAGTTGTTCTTGTTAGTGACACGCTAGTTGAAGTCAAGCCTCTTATTGATGAAAGGAAGGATACTGCAACATGTGTTACGCCTGCAGTTTGTGTTGACATAGGTGTTCAAACCGAAGATAGTGGTGTTGATCGTATCTCAATGTGTATGGTGTCGCGGAGCGATGACCGCTGTTTTGTGAGGACACCTGTGAGGTGTTTTGTTGGAGCAGCCATGCGTATGCATAGAGGCAAAGATGGACATGTTCATCAGTTGTGTGGCCTGGGCATTACTCATCTTTTGCAGGGTCGTACAAAGAAGGTCCATGTTCCACACCATAGAGCTCACGAGTTGATCAGAATAAGGTGGTGGCGCTGAAGAACTCATATGGAGAAGAAAGGAGGCACCAAGTGCAGGCTCAAGTCAAGCTAACCGAGAGGGAGGATGTGGCGTGGAAGGCAAGCAAGACTTGAAGATGGCGAATACGCGTGAAGCGATTGTTCATATCATGCCACCTTTCTGACCCGACCCGCACGCGTTGGGGACAACGCTTCTTGAAGGGGGATGATTATATGGGCATGAAGGAGGAGGTGAAGCCTAATTTTAGGGCTCCACCAAGCTAGGTGATGCGGGCGCATCCCATTGATGATTGGCACGCCAGGACAACCTACGATATGTAATGATAAGTCTAAGGTTTTGTCAAATATTGTTGCTATGTTATTGAGTCCGAGTCCAGGTTAGGTTCGAGTTTGTTTGTGTGTTCGGTTTGGGTCTATCCAACCGACTAGTTGCAGGCCTCCTATATAAAGGAGCCAGCCGCCTAGGGTTTAGGGGAGTTCAGTTGTTTAGTCTAAAAACTATATTGTGCTCCACCGTGTATCATCCCTCCAAGGACGGTGATACCATTATCTGTAGAGATTGTTGCGGAGGTTCTTGTGTTCATCAAGGATTGTCGTTCTCAGGTTTGAGGCGTGGTGATCTTCCTCATGTTACTTGCTAGATTGATTCCTCTTCTTCAGGTGACGTTCATCAACATTATTGGAAGGATTATAATCAGGGTTACTCACTGTGAAAGATCAGGACAAAACTCAAGGATCATCGGCTTGATCCTTATCACCGAGCCTGCGTGATGAGGACATCCCATCTATTGATACAACCGATGTAGCTACAGCTACACAAATACAAGGACCTATCACTCGAGCTCATGCCAAACAACTTAACTATCATGTACTTTTGTTTCTTGGAACTATTCCTCACATACATGACAATATGATGCTGCCTAAATCAGATGTGTCTGTTACTCTTAGGAATGATGGACCTAGCATGGACGAGAGGGACAAGTATTAGAGCATGATCATGCATGCAGATGGCAACACGCATGTGAGGATTGAAGAGGACGCCACAAGTGGTTATTTCAAAACTTTGAAGCCACTGTAATGATGATTAAAGACTTGGACGAAATATTCAAGAATTATATTTCATAGATTCGTCCATAGCTTAATATGGTACCGTGTCACCTTTATTTTGGGCCAATCCCATCTTATTTTTGCAGGAATTAAATTAGGCACTTTTAGAGTCCGTATTTGAGGGGGAAAGGCCTTCTAGGGTTTGGTTCGGCTACCATAACTATGGCTGGCCGAAACCCCACCTTTTTGCTCCTTAAATACCCTCATAGCCATCACTTGAGACTCAGATTTTGTTTAGACTAAAAGTTAGTAATCATTGCAACTTCTCCAAGTCTTGAGTGTCACAGAGACCTCCTGTACTTTGCACCTATTGAGGATCCCACCGTTTTCAATAAAAGCTTTCATCTATATCCGCAATATCTTGATTGCAATATTAGTTCTTACTTGTTCTTGATTTCAGGTAGGAATTAATACCTTCGCTGCTCAGGCTGATCGTTCTTCTACAAGATAAGTAACACCTCTAGGAGATTGGCCTAGCGATTGCATGCTCGCACGTGTAGTCAGATCATCAACCTGAAATCCACCCAAATTGACTATCATCATCTCATCGAAAGATCAGACACCTTTGCCCTATCAAGTTGTATCTGATTCAGGTTGCTCGGTAAGATTTACAGTTTTTCCTAGTATAGATTTGTTTTACCTATAATCCACGAAAAAGCCAAAAATATAATCAAAGTTAGATCTATCCCATCACCAATCTCCACCTTGCATTGTCCTTTCAGTTTTGCATCATTGAATTTGTGTCTGCATCATCGCGTCGAGTTGCTAGTCTTAGTGTCTCATCCCTTAGAGTTTTGAGTTCTGGTCACATTAGTCTTCGTCGCCACGCTCGCAGATCACCACCATTGCCATACATGCACCACCATATTCGACCACCATATACTCCTGCCACCATAAACCCTAGACTCCGCCATCGCCTTCCTACCATGACACGGATCAGACCCCTTTTCCTGCCATGGCACGAGTCTAAGTAGAGTTGTTATTTCCTTGTTTTTTATTTCCTTATATATTGTTCCATGTTGCCATCTTATTCCACTGAGTCTAGAAACGCCTCTAAAAAAATTCTCGCTAGACTAGTTTCCGGCCTTGGGGATCACTTTTCTCCATCGGTCGTTATAGCGACATTTTTTGGTGCCTACGCGCTTTTCGGAGCGGTAGAAAAATTTCAACAAAACATTTCGGGGCTATCCTGTTTTTAGACCCCATAGTTTAGTTTGAGACACTCGCCATCATAGTGATTTTGGACATTTCGGTTCACTTTTCAGGGCACCATATCATCACAACATTCCTAGTTGTGCCACGTCGTGACATTGTTAGTGCTCTAGGCTCGCGTCTCTAGTACAGTCTAGCCTAGGACTAGCATAGTACCATCATTGAGCATCTTTTCAACTTTGCATTGCTATTTTGATAATTGTTAACCTCCTTTGCTAAGCCTTCCAAGAGCTCCACATATTTCTCCACATGTGTTGTGTCGACTCCTGGTAATCGCTCAGTTCAATCTCTGGATCCACTGATCCTTGCGGTTGCACTCACCTTTTTCCTCCTGTTTGGTAAGAACTTGTAAGAGCTTTGTATATTGCTTGACGGATTATGCATGCTTCCACCATATTTTTGTACTCGTAGGCATATACACATGTGCTTTTAAGGACTAACCATGGCAGATATACATATTGAACCGACAAATATGACGAATGGAGAGATGCATGCTCACTTCACCAAGATTTTTCTAGGGCCTGTGCAAGATGTTGATTCAAGACTTGAGGATGTTGACCTCAAGCCATTGACAAGATAGAAGGGCTAGAGAAATCCTTCAACGACAAGCTCGATGCCAAGTTTCAAGAGGTCCTCAACAGGTTACCTACACCTACACCTGTTGTTGCACCTTTCCCTCAGCATCGTTTACTCGACCAGGTGGGACTTGCAGGATGCATCCCACTCACGGGAAACCATACTGCTAGTTCGTCTTCTCCTGCTGTAGCTGCACCACCTCCTGCTTGTGCTACCGAAGCTACTGCACCACCGGCTGCCGCTGCTACCGCGGATGATGCTTTCACGGAATATGAAGAGGATGGTGAGTATGAGTATGAGTTCGACGAGTATGTAAAACAACCTGTTGGCCGCCCTCGGAATTACTACCACGATGCTTGACCACCAGTATGTAATGATGGTCATGTTGCAAAGCTTAAGATAAATATTCCACCTTTTAGGGTAAATATAATCCTGATGCATATCTTACATGGGAATTGGAAGTATCAACATTTTGCATGTTTAAGATATCCGGAGAATGTGCATGTTAGTGCTGCTACTTGCGAGTTTATAGATTTTGCTTCACTTTGGTGGTCTAAATATTGTCGTTTAAATCATGCTAATATTCCTAGCACTTGGACTGCTTTAAAAACTGCTATGCGTGTGCGTTTTGTACCTCCCACTTATCAATGAGATTTTCTAAAGAAATTGACTCATTTAGAACAAGGAAAAAATTCAGTAGAATAATATTATCAGGAATTGCAAACTAGGATGGTTCGTGCTGTTATTGTTGAAAATACGGAACACATGCTTGCATGTTTCTTTCTTGATTTAAATAAGGAGATTCAAAACATTTTAGACTATAAGGAATATTGCACCATTAATCGTTTGTTTCATCTTGCTTGCAAAGCTAAACGTGAAGTGCATGATCGTCAACCACCATGGAGAAGGAATAACAATTCTACAGGTCGTACATTGTCATGGACGTCCAGACAATCAACGCCTTCTTTGCATGGTACACCACCAGCAGCTACCACGTCCAAATCCACCACACCTTCATCGGGAACGCCTTTGGCTGCTCCTCTGCCATCATCCAATGGCCCTACTCATAGTTCTTCTTCTATGGCATCCACAAGCAAGATGAAGGATATACAATGCTGCAAATGCTAGGGATATGGTCATATGGAGAGGATGTGCATAATATAGCATGTTATGATGGTGCGTGATGATGGCAAATATGATTCAGCAAGTGATTTTGATGGAGATACATTAGCTCTTATTGCTGCACGTGATGGGGATAATTCTGATTCTGAAGAAGAGATGGAGGTAATGGGAGCTGAAACTGGGGATCAATATAACAGTTTAGTTGCACAACGTGTGTTGCGTGTGCAATTGAGCAAAGCTGAGCATGATCAACACCACAACCTTTTCCAAACAAGAGGCGTTGTCAAGCAATGAGCTATACGTATCATTATTGATGGAGGAAGTTGTAATAATCTGGCTAGTGTTGACATGGTAGATAAACTTGCTCTCCCAACAAGACAACACACACATTCATATTACATCTAATGGTTTGAGAGTTCTCATAAGATCAGGGTAACAATAACGGTACGTGTGCATTTTACTATTGGTACACATTTTGATTTTGTTGATTGTGATGTTGCGCCAATGCAAGCTTGTTTGTTGTTACTTGGTAGACCGTGGCAATTTGATAGAGAATATGTTCATAATGGTAAAACTAATCACTATTATCTTATGCATGATTGGAAGAAAATCAGTCTCAAACCTATGACTCCTGAACAAATTTAAAAAAATGATCTTGCTAGAGCTAGTAGAGCTAAAACTGAGGAGAAAACAAAAGTGAGAATCAGATTGTTTCTATAGATTTTGTACTACCAAAAACCACTAAATCGGATTCTAAACATTCTACTAAAATTCATTTAAATGGTTCATGTATGCTGCAAATAAAATTGATATTGCTGAACTCAATGTGAACAATACTACGTGTTATGCAATTGTGTGTAAAGTGGTTTTATTTTCTTTTGAGGATATGCCTCCCTCTTTGCCACCTGCTGTTGCTAACCTTTTGCAGGAGTATGAGTATGTTTTCCCACCTGAGATGCCACCAGGACTACCATCTATTAGAGGAATTGAGCACCAAACTAATCTAATTCCTAGTGACACGCTGCCCAACCGTGCGCCAAATAGAACCAATCCCGAGGAGACAAAGGAGATACAACGCCAAATTTAGGAACTACTCGACAAAGATCACATTCGTGAGTCTCTTAGCCCATGTGTTGTTCCTATTATTTTGGTACCTAAGAAAGATGGTTCTTCGTGCATGTGTACTGATTGTAGAGCTATCAATAATATTACTATTCGTTACTGTCATCCTATACCAAGTTTAGATGACATGCTTGATGAATTGAGTGGCTCTACCATGTTTTCTAAAGTTGATTTGCATAGTGGTTACCACCAGATTTGTATGAAATTGGAATATGAATCGAAAACAGCATTTAAAAATAAGTTTGGTTTATATGAGAGGTTAGTAATGCCTTTTGGTTTAACTAATGCACCTAGCACATTCATGAGAGTAATGAACAAAGTTTTACATGCTTTCATTGGATGTTTTGTGGTAGTCTACTATGATGATATTCTGATTTATAGCAAATCTTTAGAGGATCATTTGGAACATTTGCGTACTGTTTTCAATGCTTTACACGATGCACATTCGTTTGGTAACCTTGAGAACTACACTTCTTGCACTGATTGAGTTTTGTTTCTTGGCTATGTTGTTACATCACAGGGTATTGAAGTGGATCCATCCAAGATTGAAGTGATTGATAATTGGCTGCAACCCAAGACGTTCACACATGTGAGGAGTTTTCTTGGCCTCACTGGTTTTTATAGGCGTTTTGTCAAAGATTTTGGATCAATTGCTGCGCCGCTGAATGAACTTACCAAGAAGGATGTGCCCTTTGTTTGGGGTAATGCACAACAACAAGCCTTCATGATATTGAAAGATAAGTTAACACCCATGCTCCATTGCTCCAACTTTCTGATTTTCATAAGACTTTTGAGCTTGAATGTGATGCTAGTGGAATTGGTTTGGGAGGTGTGTTATTACAATAGGGCAAACATGTTGCATATTTTAGTGAAAAATTGAGTGGGGCTAGTCTGAACTATTCTACTTATGAGCAGGTTCAGACATTAGAAACTTGGCAACATTATTTATGGCCTAAAGAATTTGTTATACATTCTCATCATGAATATTTGAAGCATATTCGTAGTCAAGCTAAGGTGAATCGTTGCCATGCAAAGTGGATTGAATTATTGAGTCTTTTCCTTATGTTATCAAACATAAAAGGGTAAAGATAATATTATTGCTGATGATTTGTCGCGCCACTATACTTTGTTATCGCAACTTGACATCAAAATATTTGGATTGGAAACTATTAAGAAACAATATGTGCATGATGCTGTATTTAAAGATGTGTCGCAGAATTGTAGAGATGGTCGAACATGGAACAAATTCGTCTTAAATGATGGATTTGTGTTCCGTGCTAACAAACTATGCATTCTAGATAGTTTTGTTTGTCTTTTGTTGTTATAGGAGGCACGTGGACAAGGATTGATGGGTCACTTTGGTGTAAAGAAGACGGAGGATGTTATTGTTGCACACTTATTTTGGCCACGCAAGTGTCAAGATGTTGAGAGATTCGTGGCACGCTACACTACTTGTCAAAATGCTAAGTCTCGACTTAATCCGCATGGTTTATATATGCCTCTTCCTGTTCCTAGTGTCCCTTGGGAGGATGTTTCTATAGAATTTTTTTGGGGATTCCCTCGGTTACAGAAACGGAGGGATAGCATTTTTGTTGTTGTGGATCGGTTTTCTTAGATGGCACACTTTATTCCTTGTCCTACAAGACTAATGATGTTGCAGATGTTGTTGATTTGTTCTTTCACGAGATTGTTCGTTTACATGGTGTGCCAAATACTATTGTTTATGGTCGTGATACTAAATTTCTTAGCCACTTTTGGAGATGTTTATGGGCTAAGTTGGGACTAAATTGTTGTTTAGTACTACATGTCATCCCCAAACAGATGGACAAAGTAAAGTAGGCAATAGAACTTTGTCTACTATGTTGCAGGCTGTTTTAAAGAACTTAAAGTCGTGGGAAGAATGTTTACCTCATATTGAATTTTCTTATAATCGTTCACTATATTCTACTAAAAAGATGTGCCCATTTGAGACTGTGTGTGGTTTTATTCCTCGTGCACCTATTTATTTGTTGCCATTACCATCTTCGGTGCAAAATAATTCGAATGCTACACAACATGCTGAAATGATATTAAAATTACATGAGACTACTAAAGACAACATAGAACGCATTAATGCTAAGTATAAACTTGTTGGGGATAGAGGAAGAAAGCATGTTGTGTTTGATGTTGGTGATCTTATTTGGTTACATTTGCACAAAGATCGTTTTCCTGATTTGCGCAAGTCTAATTTAATGTCACGCACTACTGGTCCTTTTAAGGTCTTAGATAAAATAAATGATAATGCATATAAACTTGAGCTACTTGTAGATTTTGGTACGGTTAGTCCTACATTTAACATTGCAGATTTGAAGCCTTACTTTGGTGACGAAGATGAGATTGCGTCGCGGACAACTTTAATTCAAGAAGGGGAGCATAATGAGTACATCCCATCTATTGACACAACCATTGTACCTATAGCTACACAAATACAAGGTCCTATCACTCGAGCTCATGCTAAACAACTTAACTATCAGGTACTTCCGTTTCTTGGAACTATTCCTCACGTACATGAGAATATGATGCTGCCTAAATTAGATGTCTTTGTTACTCTTAGGAATGATGGACCTAGCATGGATAAGAGGGACATGCATTGGAGCATGATCATGCATGGAGATGGCAGGAAGCATGTGAGGATTGAAGAGGACGCCACACGTGGAGATTTCAAAACTTTGAAGCCATCATAATGATGATTGAAGACTTGGACAAAATATTCAAGAATTATACTTCATAGATTCACCCATAGCTTAATATGGTGCTGCGTCACCTTTATTTTGGGCCAGGCCCATGTTATTTCCATAGGAATTAAATTAGGCACTTTTTAGAGTTCGTATTTGAGGGGAAAAGGCATTCTAGGGTTCGGTTAGGCCACCATACCTATGGCTGGCCGAAACCCCACCTTTTTCCTCCTTAAATACCTGACTTCACTCTAGACTAGGATTTTGTTTAGACTAAAAGTTAGCCATAATTGCAACTTTGCCAAGGCTTGAGTTTCATAGAGACCTCCTGTACTTCGCACCTATTTAGGATCCCATCGTTTTCAATAGAAGCTTTCATCTATATCCGCAATATCTTGATTGCAATATTAGTTCTTACTTATTGTCGATTTCAGGTAGGAATTAAGACCCTCGCTGGTCAGGATGATTGTGCTTGTGCAAGATCAGTGACCTCCAGGAGATTGACCTAGAAATTTCATTAGCTCTCATGGTCGCACGTGTAGTCGAATCGTCAAGCCTGAACTCCACCCAAATCGACTATCATCATCTCATCAAAAGATCAGACACCTTTGCCCTATCACCATCCTTGGGGGCTACTGTTGATTTCGCAGAGAAGCCCTTCTAGGGGACTCCCCTAGGAATGACTCGCAACCCTGCCCATGCCTCCAAGCTAGCCCAAGTACACGCTACCCGCCTAGGATCCTAGGCGTAGTGCCACCCGAGATAATGAATCTATGTTAGGACAGGCATAGCTACCCCTGACCTACGTTTCAGGCTACCTAGCTAGGGCATAGGGTGACGCGTCCAGACAGCAACGCAGGCCCACCATATTGAGGCCATGCACAAGCCTGACCAGCCGCATGGCTTTGAGCCTTACGCTGTGTGTACACCGTCCCCTGTGGTGTCCCCTTTCCATATAAAAGGAGGCCCATGTTGGACTTAGAGTGGGGGGTTTTAGAGACTAGAGAACCTTCCCGGGAAGGAACCAAGTGAACCCTTGTGATAATCAGATTGTAGCTAGTTGCAGGACGTAGGGATCCGCTCACCGCGGACCTGAACCTGGGTAAAAAAACTGTGTCTCTCTCTGTGATTATGTTCGTCTAGCTCGTCGATCGAAATCACCGGATGTTGAACCCCTGATCGAATAACAAAGGGGGACTCATACCCTCGGTGTTGAAAATCAAGACACGACAGTGGCCGAGGCCACCATGTAGGAGTGTATGGTATAACACCGCGAAGATATATCTTGGATTCATGACCAATACTCATCAATTAAGCTCACATATCACAATATGATATTAAGAATGATGTTTCTTACTTTTGGCATTATGGGGGAGGGTAAGCCTAATCAATTAGGACCACACTACCCTATGTCCATGCCCACATCATAACCAAATAAAAGTTAAGATATAGGTGTGTATGCAAGAGGATCAAGCCATACTCCTTGAATTTACGATATTTGGATCATTCCTCAAATAGCAAAATCTTGCATCATCAACAGGCTTCACGAATATATTCGCAAGTTGATCCTTCCTGTACACATATGATAGCTCAATATCTCCACGGGCAACATGATATCTAATAAAATGACCACAAATCTCAATGTCCTTCGTTCTTGTATGTTGAACCGGATTGTAAGTAATTTTGATGGCACTTTCATTGTCACATAAAGTGGCAGTTTGTCACAACTGACACTATATTCCTTTAAAGTTTGCCTCACCCATAACATTTGAGTGTAGGAACTTGCAACATCCACATATTCAGCTTCGGTGGTGGAGGGAGAAATACAATTTTTCTTCTTAGAAGACCAACATACCAAAGATCTGTCCAGAAATTGACATGCTCTAGAAGTTGATTTTCTATCATCCATATCACCAGCCCTATCTGAATCCGTGTACCCACATAGAGAGAAATTTGAGCCTTTGGGATACCATAATCCATAGTTTGGGGAATGAACTAGATATCAAAAGATTCTCTTGACCTCCACCAAGTGGCTTTCTTTAGGAGATGCTTGATACCTTGCACACACTACTACACACATCACAATATCGGGTCCAAATGCACCAAGGTAAAGCAAAGAACCAATCATGGACTAGTATACCTTTTGATCCACATCTTTACCATTGGGATTTAATTCAAGACAGCATTTAGGTTCCATTGGTGTAGCAATGTTGTTGAGATCCATCATATTGAATCTCTTGAGCATGTCTTGGATGTACTTTGCTTGATTTATGAAGGTTCCTTCTCTTAATTGCTTGATCTCAAGGCCAAGAAAGAACCTCAATTCTCCCATCATAGACATCTCAAACCTGTCAGTCAAAAGCTTTGAAAATGCATCGTTAAAAGCTTAGTTAGTAGAGCCAAATATAATGTCATATACATATAATTGGCACACGAAAAGCTCCTCCTTAACCTTCTTAGTAAAAAGAGTGGGGTCAATCTGCCCAACCTCAAAGCCACGATTTGACAACAACTATTTGAGATGCTTATACCATGCACGTGGGGCTTGTTTAAGGCCATAGAGCTCCTTATCAAGTTTGTAGATATGGTTAGGAAAGTTAGGGTTCTCAAAGCTCGGGGGTTGCTTAACATAAACCAGTTCATGCAATGAACCATTAAGAAAGGCACTCTTTACATCCATTTGCTGTAATTTAAAATTATGATGCAAACCATATGCAAGAAGGATACGGATAGACTCAAGGCGAGCCACTGGAGCATAGGTTTCACCGAAGTCGACACCTTCCACTTGAGAGAAACCTTGTACCACCAATCTTGCCTTGTTTCTTACAACAATTCCATTCTCATCTTTCTTGTTATTGAATATCCACTTAGTGTAGATAACATGTGGCACTCTTTTGGCTTCTCTACTAATTTCCAAACCTTGTTGCACTCAAAGTTGTTGAGCTCTTAATGCATAGAAAATACTAACCAGATCATAAAGAACTTCGAACACCTTTTTAGGTTCTACCATAGAGATATGAGCTTGATGATCACTAAACCTTGCCAATTCTCTTCTTGTGGAAACCCTTCTAGATCACCAACCACTTTATCAAGTGTGTGACCTCTGGATTCTAGATTTCTTTCAGCTCTTTCTTTGTGATGAGTTTTGGTTTCCTCATTGTTTCTTGGAGGGATATCTTCAAAATTTTGGTCCTCGTCTTGACCAATATCATTACCTTGCCCAACCACTAGTTTAGCATTAGCACAAGTGTGAGAAACTTGATCTAGGTCTTCATCAACACGAACTTCAGATGGTTGCTGCAATTCTGGACTTGCATGGCCGGATAATCCGGTCGAGGGTGAAGCTGGATAATCCGGCCTAGGAGTTTCTTTTGAATCTTATACACTACTAGAATTTGAAGGAGTTACAAGGCCCAATGATCTAGCCATGGGGGTGGCCTGATTATCCAACCTGAGACTTCCATCTTGATCAGTTGGTAGATGATCTCTAGTATGATGTTGGATAGGTGTATCAATAGCTTCAGCAGATGGTGCTCGTTGGCCTTGTGTAGATGAGGGATCCATTTGAGTAGATCATTGCCCTTCCCGATCCGCCACAAGGGGTTCCTCAACGAGGTGGAAAAATCCCACACCCATTCTTCTTATGGCATCTCAGGATATTTCAACATCTGTATGACACACACCAACTTGCCCGATTTGGGTAACATCATTCTCCTCGAACACCACACTACAAGATTCAACAATAATTTCGGAGGCCTTGTTGTAGACTCTATAAGTGTGGATTCGACACCATAACCAACAAAATACCTTCTAAAGCCTTAGATTCGAATTTAGACAAACAAAGTCCTTTTATGAGAAAGAAACACTTACAACCGAGCACCCGGAAGTAGGAGATATTAGGCTTGTTACCGGTAAGCATTTCATAAGGAGTCGTTTCCAAGTTCTTGAAGAGGTAGAGACAATTTGACGAGTGACACGCGGTGGATATAGATTTGATACCTTCGATCCGGATTATAGATGTAGTATAGCTCTTTTCCCTAGTAGACCTACGTTATCGAATCCACGAGAAGTGAATGCGTAGTGAAGTTACTTTAATGGACCTTTGGGAGTTTTAGAATTCCTTTTGTGTTTTTACCGGACCAATAGCTTGCGTCTTTTTGTTGTTGTCGATGATGGCGAGAGAAGGCCTAGGGCATTCGGTTTCACCTGTAGCTGTGCAAAAACATCTAATGGAAATAAAAGATAGAAATAAACTATGTGTGTACTTGTTAGAGCAAGATAAATTATATGTGGGCAGTTCATCCATAATTGCTATAGCCTGTTCAACCGCTTATAGCAACAACCTACTAGTCTCATCCATATAAGAAATAGAACTAATGATATGCATAGTGATGTCACCATTAATCCCAAGCAAACCCCTCACATACAACCGTACTACCCCTTCTGTCACTAGGGTTCCTAACCTGCAGATCAGTCATCACTCATACTCCCTATACCTGGCTCAACCCTCGGGGTCCTGGGGTACCTAACAAGTCCTTGGATTGAGGCAAGAGAGGATACAATAATCATCAGGTCATACAAACTAATACACGATCCCATCTATGATAAATCACATGCACAAGTGCTACATGGCTAGGCCGAAAACCTTAGCCCAGGGAGAATTACTCACACATAGAGATGAGATCAATAATCACAAACATTGTAATGAAAATCATAAGATTGATAGCAATAGTCTTACAATGTCGCCAATCGGAGAAGAGATCTACTATTACAAGTGGTGGAGTATGGCTATGGAGATGGAGAAGGATGTGGAGATCTAGAGGCGACTTTTTGGCGAGGTATGGCTTCTTCAGGGTCTAGGGCGTAGCGAGATATGTTTTCCCGTCGCTTGAGGATTCTTTATATAGGGGTACCTTCAAGAAAGTTGTTCTGTTTGATGTAATGGTGGCAGCACCAACTATACGATCGGAGCTATACGGTTGGAATTTTTGCTCCGGCCGTATAGTTGGTCGTTACGGCGTCTGCCTTCGTTGGACGGCTCCTGGTTTCTTCTAGTTGAAGGAAATATCGTATCTTTGACTTTAATGTAGTGATTCCCTCCTTTAGACAACATTATCTGTGCAAGAAAAATACAAGAACAAAGGATTGCATACCCCTCTGAATATTAGCATTAGTGGCAGGGTTTAGAGAGATATTTCATCAAAAATATGATTAATATTCAGTTTAAATGTGGACATAGATGGCTATATTTCAGAGCCATCAACCTCCCCAAGCTTAAACTTGATCGTCCCGAGCAAGAAAACCAAAATAAAAAAGGCACTCAGCATTTAAACTGAAATAACAAGATGGTGATCTTACTCATGATTAATAGTCTCATGTTTCCTCCAGATCATAAATCTAAAAAACTTCAGCATAGATAGAGTAATGGCAAGCATATCATACGGGTTTCATGCATCCTTATAGCATATCAAAATTATTGTAAGCATGGATGATCCAAATGAGTAAATTTTATTCCATGTCAAGTAATCAACTCATAGGCTTGCATTTGAACAGTAAAGTATAATCATGTAAATTAAGAGTGTGAGAGTTGTCATGAAAAGTATATATACTAGAGTATCTCAATTCTCCCACATCAATGAATCAAGACTTTGCAAGCACTACTTTTCTATTCATTGCCCTTCAAAATTTTTAGTTTTTATGTAATTGAGAGCATGCTAAAGATATTTATTAGTTTATCAGGCTGTGATGGACACTCGTGGCATCACTAAGGTTTTTGTTCCTTTTTCATAATGATTACTCATAATAGCCAGATGAGTGATTCCATCATGATTACAGCTACCCAGGAGTGCCAAGAATCTTACCCACTATAGCATTGCTGCTACTAGTGTTTCAACTCATAGCCGAAATCTAGGAGTTTCCTCCATGAAGATCGTTCGTAGGCTAGCGGAGTTGTTGGCATCCCATGACGTTTGACACGCGTAAAGCTATATCATTGTTATGATTAACAAGGCAAACTTTGGCATGCTCACAAAAACCGCTAGACATTAATTCAATCGAACAAATCCTTTCAAAGAGAGCTATTAAGTCAATCAACATTTTCAGTGGTGTCAAGTCTCTATAGAAATAAGCCTTCAAGTCTAAGCACTACAACACCCAAGCCTTCAATTGTGAGACTTTTTCTTATTACAATTGTTTAGCAATTTTTAGGCAAGACTTGGTTAATTACAAGAGTTGAAACAAAATGAGCACAGTTAAATACCCATGCAAATGACAATCTTACTATGATACAAAGACTCACTCCACCAATATAATATCTCAACATTTAATACTAACTAGCATGGGTTGCTCAAACTTCAAAAGTGGGGAGTCATAAGGCATACCTCTCATGTTTGGTTCCACTTCTCTCTTCCTTTTTTATTTGTTTCTTGGAAACTCGAAGTCGATCACTCTCCAGCAAACATATGAAGACCTCGAGGCAGAAAGAAAAGAAAGAGGGAAAATAAGGAAAAATAGAGAAATCTTTTTGTGATTTCTAAGAGAGGGAAATAAAGAATAGAAAATTGGCGGCAAAGCTCGGCTAGAAAATTTTGAAAGAAAATAGAAAGAACTAAAGATAAAGTGTGCGGGAAACCAATACGAGTGCTTATAAACTCAAATAAAAATGTAACCTCGAAATAAAATAAAAGAAAATAAATGCTAACGAAAGATACATGAGGAAACTTCCCCAAGATTAGGATTTTGCAAGCCCTTCAAATTATTGTGGTGGCGGGAAAAGTCGTTAGTCTAGTTCGCGAATTGAGTGGAGAGGTTACTTGTTGATTCTTGGAGATTCAAAGAGAGGTTGTGCATCCTCTCCACAGTCCCTCCAAGTCCATGGAAATCTTGGTATGTTGCGAACCGGGTTTGTGGCTGCTCCTCCTGATGAGGGCCTTCTTGCTCCTCCTCTTGGTCCTCATCCTCTTCAGGAATCTCCTCCTCAGGTTGGTACTGCTCAACCTACACATCATGTAGCAAACGTCCTTCCTCGATAGAGAAAAGACCATTAGGCAAAGGAGCAGGGTAGATACGCCCAACTCCAGCAATATGCAGATAATAAACACCACCTCTCCTAGTGAGCATTCCACATGCCCTAAAGGTGGAGAAACCAACACACATCTCACCTAGTATGGGTTGCAACTCACCTAGATCAATGTCTAGGGCAGTGGCAAGCACGGTGATGACACCTCCTCCTGCGATTAGCCCTTGGCTTTGGAAGGCTTGCTGCTCCAGGTAGCGCACAAGGATGGCGCCCAAGTTGAGTGACAGGTTGCAGTTGATGTAAGAAGCCTTTGTGAGGACTAGGATGTCATCCTAGTTGAGTCTCGTGAACTCATTGCATGTCTACAAGGTGTTAGCAATAACATAGAACAAATAGCGAACTGCAGGATGTTGAATATTCTTTCCCTTGTTCACTCTACTAGTGAAGCTCATTCCATTATAGTATTGATCGGGGGAAGGAATTAAGCAAGTAAAAGATGCACGTAGAGCATTAACATCATTGTTTGGAAAATTAAAGCATGCACACCATTCATCTAACATTAAGGTGTAGTTGTTGTTCATCAAACGGAAAGGAATAATATCCTCTCCTTGCCACAGTTTAATAGTTCTTTGCAATAAACTTTTTAATAGTTCTTTGCAATAAACTTAGGAATTCAATGGTGAAACAATGATAAGTAGGTACATCATTGTACACAAAGTGTTGCAGGCCAGCTATATTGCAAAGTAAATTGAAGTCATCATAAATACCGAGTTGGTTCAATATAAGGGGGCAAGCCCACTTGGTGGCCTTCACTTTGTGGTTCTTGATCTTGTTGAAGCGTTCACGATGAGCCTCATCCCTGAACCGTATCCCCATGCGTCCCTGGGTGATCGCCCGAGAAGCACTAGCGGTGGCATGAGCACGAGTTTGGCTCCTTGTGTTCATCTTCTAAAACATTGAAGAAAGATAAAAAACAAAATTTTTTGATCCAGCAATAGTAAGTATAATATGTTCCTCATCTAAGCACACTAAAGAATATCCTCAAGATAATAATCCAGGTAAGAAAATATGGCAATAAGTTCATAGTAAGTCTCACCCTAGATTGATAATTACAATAGATCGAAGATGAATTTGCAAAAAGTAATTGGAGGATCGGCGGATAAACATACCGTATATCACTTGTGTGCGAGGAAATCGAACAAAATTGAGTAGAGATGAAGATCTCTTGAGGTTTTGAGAGAGTTTGGAGGTAGAGGAAAGAAAAAGGATTGAAGTTTTGGAGTTGGGAGTACCTTCCCATGCGATTTTGTGGTGGGACGCAACTATACGGGCGCAACTATACGGGCGGAACATGTGTTCCGGCCGTATAGTTGGTGTTCTGTCAAAATATTAGGTCTTCCTCCTGGTGTCATAGCTATACGACTACAACTATACGGGCGGAACAAAATGTTCCGGCCGTATAGTTGGTCATTAAACTATTTATCCCTATGAAAGAAAATTTGCAAAGGCATAGATATCTATAAGACCGGAACTATACGGCCGGAATTTTTATTCCCGCCATATAGTTGGTCATTAAACTCTCAGTACATATGAAAAGAAATTCTACAGATGCATTGATATCTATATGACCGAAACTATACGGACGGAATTTTTATTCCTGCCGTATAGTTGGTCATTAAACTCTCAGTATATATGAAAAGAAATTGTACGGAGGCATTGACATATATACGACCGGAACGATACGGCCGAAATTTTTATTCCTGCCGTATAGTTGGTCGTTAAACTCTCAGTATATATGAAAAGAAATTGTATGGAGGCATTGATATCTATATGATCAGAGCTATACGGCTGGAATTTTTATTCCCGCCGCATAGTTGGTCGTTAAACTCTCAGTACATATTGAAAAAAAAATCGATGGCAAAGATGACTATACGACCGGAACTATACGGCCGAAATTTTTATTCCCGCAGTATAGTTGGCCGTTAAACCGTCTATGTCTGTAAAAAAATTATGTTTCTTCGTAAACTATTTCTTTTCTTGTAACTTAGCGATATACCTTGTTTTTGACAGAAAATTGACAAAAAATATTGCCGACCAACAATAGCATGAATAATGCAGAAATTCAGGTACTACGAAATTTCTTCTCCTCAAATGGAGTTTTCTAGTGCTCTTTATTGGACATGAACTTAAACTAAAACTAAAAACTTAACTCAAACCTTAATTTAACATGGGTTGCCTCCCATGGAGCGCTCTTTTATGGTCAATAGCTTGACCTTGATGATACTCACTTGGGCCAGATGAGTGGAACACCCACTCCAAAGTAATTGGCCTTCAAAGTGATGGCCTCGTTCTCGTCATGTTTGGCTTTCTTCTTCCTGGGGAAATGAATAACAAAAGGATCCCGTGAAGGCAATTGCAACTTCATGTTCCTGTCATGAAGGTTGATTAAAGCTTTTATAGTTCTTAAGAAAGGATGGCCTAGTATTATAGGAGCAACAATGCCTTCAGGCATGTCAACAATAAAAAAATCAATGAAAGCAGGACAACATTTGATTTAAACTAAAGTGTTCTCCTTAGTTACTATAACTTGTTTGTAGGTAGAATCTTCTAGATGCAATTTTAATTCAGTAATTTCAAAGGAGCCAAGATTTAACTTGTTAAAAAGACTCTTTGGAATTGTTGAGACGCTTGCACCTAGATCACAAAGTGCAGCTATCTCAATAGTTCCAATCTTTATCTTAATAGTAGGCTCAAATATGTCATCTAGTTTAACAGGTAACTTTTCAGCGATTTTCTTGTATTCCTCTTCAAGCTCGCGTACCTTAATTGCTACTTGATCAACAAAGTGTTGATACATGGCTTCATCATTACCTTCTCTTACCGGAATTTTCACGTTGATCCTTTTTACGAGATCTTCGATGGTGTAGCTTGGTGAAGGGGCATTACTATAATCAAGTTCTTCAGGCTCTTCCCTTGGGATCCTCATCATTTTGAGTTCTTCAACAGGATTGGGCTCAACTTTAGCTACAAATTTAGCTAGAATGAAAGTTTGACTCTCGGTTATCTTACCTAGCTGTGCCTCAACGATCCTTGTTCTTTCTTGAAGGGCCTGTAAATCATTTCTCAAACTAACAACTTAGTTAGATAAGTTACCAAGCATAGCATAATGGTTCTCCGTAATTTTGACTAGAATATTATTTTGTTCATTTTGCGAGTCTATGAAAGACTTAAGCGTTTCTTGGAGACTACCATTACTAGTTCCCATATTATTATTAGAGTTATTTGTAGGACTAGCATAATGTTTCTGAAAATTAGGATTGTAACTCTTCTTCTAAGCAGGATTATAATCATTACGAGCTACAAAGTCTATTTCTTCTATATTTGTTTCGGGGGTGGCTCTTACCTGAGTTTCCTTACCTTTTACGGCTAGTATGAGCTCATCCAACTTAGCATTGAGATCTTCGTTCTCTTGTGGTGAGACAGAGTTCACCTTCTTCGTGTTTGATCTTTCAACATGCCATTGGGCATGGTTGTCTTGCATATTGTCTAGCAGCTGCTTTGCTTCGGTAATATGTTTACCCATGAATGTTCTGCCAGCTGCAGTATCAAGAATAGACTTAGACACATGATTAAGAGCATTATAAAATAAATGGAAGATTAGCCAATCTTCCATCCCATGACTAGGACAGTTTCTTAGGCATTGTTACATCCTCTCCCATGCAAGCGCTAGTGGCTCACGCTCTTCCTGTCTAAAACCAGTAATATTATATTGGACTTGCATAGTCTTTGCAGGTGGGAACAATTTAGTCATAAATAAAGAAGTACATCCCACCCATGATGTAAAAATATTTTTAGGCAAAGATAGCAACCATTCTTTAGCTCTTCCTATTAGAGAGAAAGGGAATAGACGTAATTTGACCGCATCAGGGTCAACGTCTTTTATACGCATCATATCACATATTTTAGTGAAACTATTTAAGTGCATACCTGCGTCTTCAACAGCAGAGCATCCAAATTGATTCTGTTGAACCAAACTTAAGTAATGGGGCTTAATTTTATAATCATCAACAGAAATTGTTGGCTGAGTAATAGGATTACGCAAATAATCATTATTGGGAGTAGCAATCCCCCAAGCTTCTTTTCAGCCATACTTCCTATGTTTTGGGGTTTTCTTAGATTAAAAATTACAACAATAAAAACAAGAATTTAAAGACTAACTAATTTTTTGGGTTTATCAAATAAAGACTGCAAGGAAACTAACACAATTAAAAACAAGAATTAAACCTAGCAAGGTTCCTAATAACCTCACCAAGATAGCTATTGCTTCCCCGACAATGGCGCCAGAAAAAGGGTTGATACCTTTGATCTGGATTACGGATGTAGTATAGCTCTTTTTCCCTAGTAGACCTAGGTTATCGAATCTGCGGGAAGCGAATGCGCAATGAAGTTACATTAACGGACCTTCAGCAGTTTTAGAATTCCTTTTGTGTTTTTACTGGACCAATAGCTTGCGTCTTTTTGTTGTTGTCGATGATGGAGAGAGAGAGAGGGCCTAGGGCGTTCGGTTTCACCTGTAGCAGTGCAAAAAAATCTGATGAAAATAAAAGATAGAAATAAAGTATGCGTGTACTTATTAGAGTAAGATAAATTATATGTGGGTAGTGCATCCATAATTGCTATTGCCTCCGCAACCGCTTAGAGCAATAACCTACCAGGCTCATCCATAGAAGAAAGAGAACTAATGATATGCATAGTGATGTCACTGTTAATCCCAAGCAAATCCCACACATACATCTATACTACCCCTTCTGTTATTGGGGTTCCCAACCTGCAGATCAGTCATCACTCATACTCCCTATACCTGGCTCAACCCTCGAGGTCTTGGGTACCTGACAAGTCCTTGGATTGAGGCAAGAGAGGATACAATAATCATCATGTCATACAAACTAATACATGATCCCATCTATGATAAATCACATGCACAATTGCTACATGGCTAGGCCGAAGCCCTTAGCCCAAGGAGAATTACTCATACATAGAGATGAGATCAACAATCACAAACATTGTAATGAAAATCATAAGATTGATAGCAATAGTCTTACAATGTCGCTAATCGGAGAAGAGATCTACTATTACAAGTGGTGGAGTATGGCTATGGAGATGGGGAAGTATGTGGAGATCTGGAGGTGGCTTTCTAGTGAGGTATGGCTTCTTCTGGGTCTAGGGTGTAGAGAGAGATGTTTTCCCTTTTCCTGAGGCTTCTTTATATAGGGGTCCCTTCCTGAAAGTTTTTCTATTTGACCTAACGGTGGTGGCGCCAACTATACGACCGGAGCTATACGGTCGAAATTTTTGCTCTGGCAGTATAGTTGGTCGTTACAGCATCTGTCTTCATTGGACGGCTCCTGGTTTCTTCTGGTTGAAGGAAATATCGTATCTTTGACTTTAATGTAGTGATTCCCTCCTTTAGATGACATTATCTGTTCAGGAAAAATACAAGAACAAAGAATTGCATACCCCTATGAATATTACCATTAGTGGTAGGGTTTATAGAGATATTTCATCAAAAATATGATTAATATCCAGTTTAAATGTGGACGTAGATGGCTATATTTCAGAGCCATCAAGCTTTAGCGCAGAAATTGTACGAAGACTTTAATTCAGCCAACATGGACCTTGCCATTTCCATTAAAGTTGGGTTCTTCCTCTGAGCTACCTAATTTTGTTGAGGGGTATACACATCGGAATATTCATGTATTATCCCCTCTTCACTTAAAAACTCATTCAAGGCATATTTCTTGAACTCGGAGCCATTGTCGCTTCTTATTGCCAATATGGGAACATTGTGTTGATGTTGAACCTCACTGGCAAAGTCGATGACAGTTTGTTGAGTCTCACTCTTCAACTTGAAGAAATATACCCACATGTATCTTGAATAGTCATCAACAATTACCAAACAGTACTTCTTCCCACCGAGACTAGCATGAGATGGAGGACCAAAGAGATCCACATGAAGGAGCTCTATGAGATTTTAAGACGAAATAATGGTCTTCCTTTATGGGGAGAGTCATGCATTTTTCCTTGAACACAAGCTGCAAACACAATATTTGGCAAAGTCAACATTGTCTTTTAGTCTAAGAATGTGGCCACCCTTGTGGAGACTTTGCAAAGTTCTCATATTGACACGGCCTAGTCGTCGATGCCATAGCCAACCACATCGTCCTTTCCGAATAGGCACATCAGACCTACAATGATTTTCCCCAAAAATTCCACCAAATACTCAAGTCATTTTTGACGTACCCAATGAAAGCAACCTTAAGAGACTTTCTCCACAAGAGTACCACAATATCATCATCAATGAAAACAACAAACCCATCTTATCAACGGCACGAACTAAAAGTAAATTATAACCAAGGGTCTCGACAAGCATGACGTCCACGAGAGAGATATCGTGTGCGACCACAACAATGCGAAGACCCAATACCTTTGATTTTGATTTATCACCATAGGAGATGGTTATTTGATCGTGATTAGGTCTCATATCCATGATGATCTCCTTGCTTCCGGTCATATGAATTGTGCATCCACTATCAAGCATCCATTTTGACCCATCGGAAGCATAGCCCTACAAGAAATCAATTCTTGGGTTTAGGTACCCATTTTTCAATGGGTCCTCTTTTGTTAGCAACAAGGGCCTTGGGAACGCAAATAGACCAAGAAATTTAACCATCAGATGGTCCAACATATCTAGCATAGACATCACAATAATAATCACGAAACAAAACATAATGGGGGTTAGTGATTCTTGCAAAACCATCAATATCAGTTTTGTCCTTCGTAGTGTCATTTCTACAGTGGTGCTTATCTTTGTTTGAGTAGGCTTGGCCTTCTTTTTCTTCTTCTTATTTGACTTGGAGACATAGCCAAGACCCTCTTTCCCATTGTGTGACTTTTTCTTACTCAAAAGATCATCAAACACTTTCTTACCTTTGGGAAGAGATGACTTGGCAAGCTCATCCTTTAACCTAGAATTTTCCCTAGGAATATTTGCATGATCACACAAACAAGGAGGTTCTAGGGACATCATATTTAGTTAGTCGAGTTTGGAGATGATCATGAGACTTGTTGAGAATAGAGTGCTCGCTCTACAAAGCCTTGTGGGCAATATCAAGTTTCTCTAGTTCCTCGGTTAGTCTAGCATGAGCAGCCCCAAATTCAACATTTTCTTTTTAAGTTTTCTTTCTTTAGCAATATCATTGTCACTTTATTTTATTAGTTTAACAACAATGTCATCATGTGACTCCTCAATAGATTCAAGATTCTCCTCAAGGTAATCCCGAAGCTCTTCCTCTTCTTCCAGAGCATTTTTCAAGGACGCTATTTCAATCGCATCCTCTCTTTCAATTCTACCTTTTTTCTTCAAGAAGGTCTTTGAATGGACTAGTTGACCCATGAGGGCCTTGAAATGCTTCTTGTGCTCACCTTGCAAGTTAGTAATATAATGATCCAAAGCAATAACTTCTTCCTTAACCTTAATACTAGTAGGATCATCCATATCATTATTTATAGTAGTCTTAGGAAAGGAAGCGGTAGAAGGTGATACCCGAGAAGCCCTTGCCATGAGGCAATTGACGTCCTTGTTGAAGATGTTTTGAAAGGGTAATTACCCCTATGTGTGGCTTTGGTGATTAATGACAATCCTTATGGACTAATGTTTTCACTGAGTTTTATATGAAGGAATATTCTGTAGGTCGTGCTTGTAGTCCATGTGCTGGATTCAAGTGTGGATGCCATCAAGATAAATATATACCATGATTATTGGCATCAAGATCATCGAGTTAAAGAGAATAATATGATATGCTCTAGATCTTGAGAGTGTGATCTCAATATAAGAATTCAAGATATGGATCTAAGTCTGTGTCATGATAGCCTCATTAGTTGAGATATGGTTGACTAAGATTTATAGCATGTAATCAAATGAAGAGTTCTTTATGTACCTCAAGATATTGAGATGGAGCATGAGAATATACATGGTTGACCAATACAAAGTGTGAAGAGTGATTTCAAGTTGGTCAACACATGAAGCATAAAGAATGTATCACATGGATCTTGTGGTATGATAAGCCTTGTCAATTATGCATCATGAACTAACCCATTATATATGTGACCTTGCGTTTTCTATATGGGATATGTATCTTTCCATGGGCATGCTTCAAAAATGAAGATTTCATATAGCTCATGAGAGGATGACATCAAGTAGTGATCGTCATCAAGGTTGAGAAGTGCAAGTTCAATATAATCATCTCAAGGACATCATATGGTTTAAGCTTGATGTCCATATTGGTGATAATGGACATGTGAATACGTGCAATAATGAAGCTATCCCATAGTGGTGTCTAGGGGAGCAAATTATGAGTCTTCATGAAGCAACAATGATCAAGTGAAGCATTCCGGCTTGGATGGAGCTTGAAGCATTGTCACCAAGATCAAGCAGGATGCACAAGGAAAAGGTATGGGCTTGCTAGGTTTTCCTTTTACCAGTATCAAGGTGGTTGTTGGGAGACCGGGTTATAGTATAGATAGCCGCACTATCAAGTGGGGCTTTCGGTTGGGTAACTTGATCACATCGTCTTAGGGAGCTCAATACTTTGCACACTTTGCATCTTCCTATTTTATTTCTTCTTGGTGTTTCTCCATATGAGGTTCTTGAGCTTGTTGCGCTCTCTTCAACAAGCCCAAGTTCATCGAAAGGGAAATTTGTATGCATCTTCTATGGCATTTTCGAGTTTGAAGGTTTTACCGTTTCTTCTTATAGGGAGGCTTCGTACCTTTCTTCATTTGGTTATGTCCTCCTTTGTTGGGCTATGATGTTTCTCTACACCATTTGTAGATCTTTTTTAACTCGTCAAAACAACCCCAAGATCATCAAAATCGGAGTCCGGATGCAAATGTTATTGCGTTTTTCGTGAAGTCTGCTGCATCCTAGCTATGGATCCGGTCTGACCGGTTCACACATCATACGGTCTAGTGCCAGCGCCGGTAGACCGGCCCTTAGACCAGATTTCCCGGTTTTCGCGACCAAGTCTATTCCGAGATGGTAAACATAGACTTTCCGGTCTGTATCCCGGTCCGACCGACTTTTAGACCAGGTCCTCGCAAGATTTCTCCCAACGGCCATATTTGCTTTCCCCTACATAAGGGGTTCATCCCCATCGTTTTTGGAGAGTTATTGACCATGAAATTGACCACCATTGTTGAACCTCTTGATCTTTGTTCCTCCCCTTCCCTCCTATGACTCTTGCATCTTTTTGAGGGCTTTGGAAGAGGATACCTAGATCTACAATCCCCACCAATAAGTTCCTCCTCTAAGTGACAGGAACCCAGTAGATCTAGATCTTGGAGTCATTTGTTGATTTCCACCATTGTTCTTCCTCTCTAATTCCTCCCTAGCACTTGTTTCTTTGGTGGGATTTGAGAGTGAAAGATTTGAGCACCCTTGGCGTTCTTGCTTTGCATTCCTGCATAAGTGTTGAGCTCTCAATTACGATTTGTTTGAGTGAGAGACCGTGATCTTGTTACTCGTGGAGGGTGACCTCCTAGTTGGCTTGGCAGTTGGTGCTACGGTGTCCTCTTCGTGGAAGATTTTGAAGAGACCCAGGCTTCTACATCATGTAGCTTGTGAAGTGGTTGTGGAGCTTGCCATCTCCAGAGTGGAGGAAAAGCTATCCATAAGGAAAAGGGCATATTCCTTCGTGGGATAGACTTGTAGAAGAAGGTGAGCCTCCGTGGCATTGGGAAATCCTTCATGGAATCTCACACCTCTCCAACATGATGTACCTTACTTGTAAGGGTACACGGGAATATATCTTCGTCTCTATGTGCCTCGATTATCTCTATACTCGAGCTTACTTGTTCTAGCCATCGAGCTTGAAATACTTATATCTTGCTTATCACTTGTGGTATATTTATCTTGTCCTCTCTTGCTTAGATTAACTTGTTGTTGGTGCATTTAGTTGAGCCTAGTGTATTTAGGTTTTGTGCTTGTAAAATAAACATTAGTTTAATTCTGCATTATTTCAAGCCAAAACCATAATAGTTTTGAAATTTCCTACTCTAGGCGACATCTCTATCCTTTCATGTTCTCACTAGGAGAGTCGAAGAACGAAGCGGTTGGTGTAGATGTGGTGGCTATGGCTGCCACTTCTCTTGGGATTTCATATTCTTCTTCATCTTCACTCTCGGATGTGAACTCCTCATGTGCCACCAACATGATTTTTGGTTGCTTCTTATATGGAACATTCTTCTTATTGAAAGGATTCTTGTGTGGAACCTTTGACTTATCCTTGAGAATGAGTCTACCCCCATGGTCTTCTCTATTTTGATAGGGGCATTGGGCAACAAAATGAAAACGATCACCATAGTTGTAACAAGACCTCAGTTTTGGTCAATTTTCCTTTCTTCCACTTGACCCATTTCTTTGTTCAAGCTCAGATTTTGCCTGGCGGGATCTTTCCAAAAGTTCCTCATATAGAATGACATGTACTCACCATGAGCAAGTTTAACCACCTCGGGACAGCTCAGGGCAATTATGTCATTGTTCCATTCTTCCTCTTCATTCTCAACCACATTAGCCTTCAAGGCAAGATTAACACCCTTTACATACCTATTGCCCATGCACGAGCATCCTCAGGGTTCTTGGCTGCAACCTTGAATGCGGCCATCTTGTTAGGGGTGACCCCTTAGGGATGCCCAATCTTTCATGAATCTCCATGGAAATCAAGGTGAAGGCGAGTGGCGGTGAGGGAGAGGAGGAAACCTATGGACACACACGTGAAGAACACGATGAACACACTCACACGCGATACACGATACAAGCCTATAACTCACATCAGCAGCAACCGGTCTAACACACTCCCTAGGATCGGTGGCGGGCAAGAACACTCTCTCTGATATGGATCAAGCAGAGGATCCTAAGATTGTTGTCCCGATCTTTCATAGCGAGTCAACCAGGTAGGTAATCTCCCAATTACATGATGAACGCAACCTGAAGAAGAGGAACAAATCCAGCAAGCAACATGGAGAAGATCACCACGCCTAAAACCAAAACACGACAATCCTTGATGAACACAAGAACCTCCGTGACAATATCAATACGATAGATAACACGACATCACCGTCCCCCGAGGGATGCTCACCAAGAAACTCACACAATAGTTTTAGACTCAATTTCAAGCTAACCCTAATTCTAGACTGACTGACTCATAATATAGCCGATCGTACAAACCTGAACCGACAACTTGATACAAAACGGACTCTAGCAGATACGTCCGGATCAGACGAAACATCGTAGGCCGGACACTCCGGTAGGCTGGACATTCTGGCTTGCTGTAGCCAGAAACTCCGGTATTCATAGTAATCTTCATGTCCTTCTTGATGATCTCCCTTGCGCATGCCTCCCACTCCTCCCTCGCGCATATCGTGCCCGTATCACTCTCTCTCGAACCGGCACGATGAGCGGGAGGCTTGGCGAGATCTTGACAACCTGGATAAGGGACACCGACTCCAAGGCCTTCTATAACTTGAACGCACTGTGCAAAGCTCAAGAGGTTGGGGATAATTGGTGCTCCTTATCAAGAAGCATGAGACTAGTACTAGATAGATCCTCAAAGGGGTTTCTCCTAATTCAATTATCCAAGTCTAGAGTTACAGTAAGGAGGAGGTGGTCTATATAGGCCAACAACTAAACAGGGGTACTTTAGGAATAAAACTAGAAGTTTGGGATGAAATTGTGGATTACATGGGCCAGGCCCAAAAGGCCTTAACATGCATGTTGTCACTTATGTCGGAGACTCTGGGGTGGCCATAGAATCTGAGGTGGTGTCTGGGGTAGACTCTGGGGTCGTCGGTGTAGCCTCTATATGGGGGATGGAGTCCAGGCAAGGGTCTTCATGCTCTCCGTGGCAATATCCGGGGGGTGTACAAGGATCTCCAAGCATTGGTCTGGAGTCCTTGGGGCGGCACAACGGGGACTCCTGTGTTGTAGGCCGAAGACTCTAGGCTTCAGGGCCAGAGACTCTGGTGCTTCTGCCTCTACTATGATATCTTCTTGTCCAGCTCCTGGTTCTTCTTCTGAGGGGGCTTGTCGATGCATCGGGGCTTCGTAGATGAGTATGCATAGTGTAGTGGCATGAAGTAGCATTACATTCAAGGGTGTATCGAAATCACACGAGGAGAGGAGCGAGTTAACTTTATCTTCTAGGAGTTTGGCTCGAGCACACGTCATTGGTCCACTTGGGGAACTTGGTGGTGAGGATGTAGAGACTTCCGTAGGATGGGCTGCATCAGCTACCCCCCTTGGGAAAGATTTGTCCTCAACTCTTCATACTTATCATCTCTATGGAATGGTGAGAGATCCTTCACATTAAACGCCTTGATCACAAGATACTTTTATGTCGGTACGTCAATGATGTAGGCATTATTATCGATCTTCTTGAGGACCTTGAAAGGGCCATCTCCCCTTGGTTGTAGCTTGGAGTCGTGATCTTTGGGGAAGTGGTCTTGACTTAGGTGTAACCACATGAGGTCACCTTCTTCAAAGATCATCTCTTTCTTGGTCTTGTTTAGCCTTGATGCTTGGCGAAGAACCTATTGCTTGATAGTAGCTCTTGTGTCTTCATGTAGTTTCTTCATTTCTTGAGTGCGCTTGGCAACGTCCATGTTGGTGCGCTCGTGGAGAGGAAGTGGTAAGATGTTGAGCGCTGTGAGAGGCTCGAATCCATAGACGATCATGAATGGGATCTTCATTGTCGTGGAGTGCTTGGCTCGATTGTAGCCAAACATGGCGTAGGGATTGCATTCCTCCCAATCCTTAAGATTCTTCTTAACCAACACGTGAAGGAGTGTTCTGAGGCTTTGGTTGATAACCTCGGTTTCGCCATCGGTTTGAGGGTGCGAGGCGGATGAGAAGAGTAACTTGATGCCCAACTTGGCGATTAGCGTCTTCCACATGTAGCTCATGAATTTGGTGTCGCGGTCAGAGATGATGTGTTGAGGGCAAAACTCTAGGGTGGCCCGATCTTTCATGAATCCCGTTCAAATCGAGGATGGAGTGCGGGGAGAGGAGGGGAGGATGAACACGATGAACTCACGCACGAAGAACGCAATGAACACACACACGAAAAACCAAGATACACACCAACAACTCACGCCGGCGGTGACCGGTCCGACGCAATCCCTAGGATCGGCGTCGGGCGGAGGACTCTCTCTCGAACCGGCACGACGAGGAGGGAGACTCGGTGAGATCTTGACGTCTAGGCAAAGGGACTCCGATGCCTAGGCCTTGTGCAACGCGGAGGCACGATGGAAACTCCAATGAGGTTTGGGATATTTTGTTCTCCTTTTTCAAAGGAGCATGAGGCAAGAACTAGATAGATCCCCAAGGGGTTTCCACTAATTCCAAATATCATGCCTAGGGTTTACAATAGAGGTGGGGGACTATATATAGGCCATCCACTCAGTCAGGGGTACTTTAGGAATAAAAGACATGTTCTGGACGGACTAGAGGGTACATGGGCCAAAGGCCCAAAGGCCTTTTACATGCCTGGTGATGGTCGGTCTGGAGACTCGGTATGGTGGACCGGAGACTCCGATCTGGGCCGGAGATTCCGGTCGGTCTCCGGTCCAGCCTCCGAAGGGGCACACAGATTTTCCTTGAGCTCGATTCCGAGGTCAGGCCGGAGGTGGGGCCGGAGACTCTGGTGTCTTCAGGCTGGAGACTTTGGTGGACCGGAGACTCTGGTGTGCGTAGACCGGAGACTCCGGTCTGAGCAGCTCCAACGGCCTCTGCTTCATGATCTTCTCCTTGTTCTCCGGTGGGTGCTTGGTGCTGTGTTGGAGCTTCGTACCTGATGATGCATAGAGTAGTTGCATGAAGTAGCATACCATCCAAGGACGTATCAAATTGGCACGAGGATAGGAGCGAGTTCACCTTAGCTTGTAGTATTATGGCTTGGGCATGAGTCATGGGTCCACTTGGGGACTTGTTGGTGTAGATGTAGGAGCGTCCGTAGGACGGGCTGCATGAGCTCCCCTCCCTTGGGAAAGAGTCGTCCTCGACTCTTCATGGGTATCATCCTGAACATCTCCATGGTAGGGTGAGAGGTCCTTTACATTGAATGTATTGCTTGCAAGGTACTTGGAGGTCGGTATGTCAATGATGTAGGCATTGTTGTTGATTCTTTTGAGGACCTGGAAGGGACCATCTCCTCTTGGTTTTAGCTTGGAGTCGCATTCCTTGGGGATGCGGTCTTTGCTTAGGTGTATCCACACAAGATCACCTTCTTCAAATATCATCTCCTTCTTGTCTTTGTTTAACCTTGAAGCTTGGTGAAGAACTTGTTGTTCGATAGTAGCTCTTGTTTCTTCATGAAGCTTCTTCATAGCTTGTGCGCTCTTCTCAACGTCCATGTTGGTGCGCTCATGGAGAGGTAGAGGTAGGATGTAGAGCATGGTGAGGGGCTCGAAACCACGATCATGAAAGGACTCATCTTCGTTGTTGAGTGCTTGCACGGTTCTAGGCAAACTCGGCGTGTGGAATGCATTCCTCCCAATCCTTTAGGTTTTTCTTGATCAACACACGAAGGAGAGTCCCGAGGCTTCGGTTGACAACTTCGGTTTGGCCATCGGTTTGAGGATGCGACGCAGATGAAAAGAGGAGCTTGACGCCAAGATTGGCCATGAGGGTCTTCCATAAGTAGCTCATGAATTTGATGTCGCGGTCGGAGACGATTGTTCTTGGCACACCGTGAAGGCGGATGATTTCACTAAAAAACAGATTTGCCCATTGTGAAGCATCGTCGATCTTATGGCATGGTATGAAGTGTGCCATTTTGGAAAAGCGATCCATGACAACAAATATAGAATCATGGCCATGCTTAGATCTAGGCAATCCTAACACGAAATCCATGCTAATGTTAGACCAAGGTTTATGAGGAATAGGCAATGGCATATAAAGACCATAGGGGTTAGCTTGCGACTTAGCTTGAACACATGCCATGCATCGTTGAATGTAGCGCTCCACGTCGCGCTTCATCTTGGGCCAAAAGTAGTGAGTGGAGAGCATGTCCAATGTCTTGTCACGGCCAAAGTGGCCCATAAGGCCACCACCATGAGATTCTTGGAGAAGCAAAAGTTGAAGCGACGACTTCGGAATGCAAAGCTTGTTTTGTTTAAATAGGAAGCCCTTATGCAAATATAAATCATCAACTCCTTTGTCAATGGAGCATTTTGCGAAAATTGGTTCAAAGAACGGGTCGGAAGCATACAAAGATTTTATTTCCTCAAGACCCAACACGTTGATTTCAAGTCTTGTAAGAAGGTTTGTGTGCTTGCGAGACAAAGCATCCGCAACTACATTATCTTTGCCCTTCTTATACTTGACAATGTACAGAAAAGACTCCATAAACTCAACCCACTTAGCGTGTCTCTTACTCAAGTTGGCCTGGCCTTTGAGATATTTTAATGACTCATGGTTGGAATGTATGATAAATTCTTTAGGCCATAGGCAGTGTTGCCAAACTTGAAGGACGCGCACTAAGGCAAAAAGCTCTTTGTCATAAATTGGATAATTAAGGCGAGCACCATCAAGTTTCTTGCTATGGTAGGCTATAGGACGTCCCTTTTGCATGTGGACTCCTCCAATGCCAATACCACTAGCATCACACTCTATCTCAAAAGTTTTTGTGAAATCCGGTAACGCAAGGAGAGTTGCTTCGGTGAGCCTCTTTTTGAGTTCATCAAAAGCTTTTTGTTGAGCTTTGCCCCACACGAAGGTGACATTCTTTTTCGTCAGCTCGTTGAGAGGACACGCAATGGTTGAAAAGTCTTTCACAAAGCGACGATAGAAACTAGCCAACCCATGAAACTTCAGAGTTCACTCACATTTTTTGGGATGGTCCAATCTCGTATGTCCTTTACCTTGGATGCATCAACTTCAATGCCCTTTGAAGAAACAACAAATCCAAGAAAAATCAACTTGTCTTTAGCAAAGTGCACTTGGGAAGATTAGCATAAAGCTTTTCATGTCGAAGGATTTGCAAAACTTCCTTGACATGTGTAATATGGTCCTCAAGTGACTTGCTATACACTTTTTCCAATGAGAGAATGCAAGATATGATTCATAAGGCGCATGAAGGTAGATGGGGCATTAGATAAACCAAAGGGTATAACCAACCATTCATAGAGACCAAGTTTGTTCTTGAAGGCGGTTTTCCACTCATCACCTTCAGCTATGCGTATTTGATGGTAACCACTACGAAGATCAATTTTCTAAAAAATAGTGGCTCCACACAATTCATCAAGCATGTCATTGAGACGTGGTATGGTATGTCGATAACGCACGGTGATAACATTGATTGGATGGTAGTCCATGCATAACCGTAACGTATGTTCCGTTTTTGGAACAAGAATGACGGGTACGGCACTTGTGCTAGTGCTAACTTGGATTAAACCTTTGGAGATGAGTTGGTTGATTTATGACGTTCAATCTCATTTGTCTCCTCTGGGTTTGTGCGGTATGCGACGCGGTTTGGAAGGGGTACTCCGGGGATGAGGTAAATGCGATGTTCGATTCCGCGAAGAGGAGGTAGTCCATGTGGGAGCTCTTCAGGGAACACAACCTTGAATTCCTGCAAAACACTCATCAAAGATGGAGGAACATCGGTTAATTCATTAGTTCCTTGCGCTAGTCCCTTGCAAAGGAGGACATAGTGCAGGATGGATGGGTTGTTTCGAACATCTCTCATCTCACTTTTGGTGGCAAGGAGAACACTATTAGTTTTTCCACTCGAGTTTGGCTTGTGGCACTCACTCACTATGAGGTGGTTCTCTCTCTGACCGCTCTTCTCACAAGTAGGTGTTGTGCTTTGCACCCTCGCTAAAGCCTTTGCATTGTCCGCAATTATTTGGCTAGGAGTCATTGGTTGCAAAACACATGTTTTGTTGAGCCATTTGAAGGTATACGCATTGGTGCGACCATCATGTAGAGTAGCCTTGTCAAATTGCCATGGTCGACCAAGAAGCATGTGGCAAACTGTCATAGGGACCACATCGCACTCCACCGTGTCTTTGTACGGACCAATGGCGAAGGAGACCGATACGGTATGCTTGATCTTCACTGACGCTTGGTCACTTAGCCATTGCACGTGGTAGGGGTGCTTGTGCTGATGGAGGGTGAGGTTGAGCTTCTCACACAACTTGGTTCTAGCAAGGTTGTGGCAACTCCCTCCGTCAATGATCACCTTGATAGATTTTCCATTGATGCCGGCTCATGTTTGGAAGATATTTGAGCGTTGGTCTTCATGCTCTTGTGCTTGAGTGGTCAAGATCCTTGTGACGACAAGCGATGGACTTGCGTCATGTTCACACATGAGGAGTTCTTGGTCATCTTCCACTCGTTGCCTTTCCATTGCTTCCTTGACTCGGGCATCAAATTCATCTTCACACTCTTCATCGATTTAAGGGGTAACCCCGTGGGTGGCCCGATCTTCACGGATCTCATGGTCAAATCGATGGGAAAGCAAGGGGAAAGGGAGATGGTAGCGGAAGCGGACGAACACGATGAACTCATGCAAAACTCACACGATACAAGACCGATTGCTCCCGCCGGTGGCCACCGGTCCGATAGAATCCTCGCAAGGAAAGATCGGTCAACATGCTCCCTCGATCCCACGCGGAGAGGGAATAACACCTTGGACAGGGTCTTGATGTCTTGGCAAGGGGACACCGATGCCAAGGCGTTGTACAACAAGGAAGGCACGATGCAAACTCCAACGAGGTGGTGACGATAGTCGATCCCCTTTGGTAGAAGGGGATGAGGAAAAAATAGAGATTCCACAAAGGGGTTGTCTTTAGTCTATCATCTATGCCTAAGGGATACATGAGGGGTGGGGGCTCTATTTATAGGCTAGCCACTAGAATGGGGGTAGTTTAGGCAAAGGGGTAAGTAAAGGGGAATATTCCAGGGCATCAAACCCAGATCCGTTCGCGGAAGGGATTTCCGTCAATAAGTCCGGCGACGCCGGATCTGGCACCGAGATTTCTGGCGGTCGCCGATATTTCCGGTCGGCGCAGGTTCGGTTTTCTGCATGCGTTTCCGGTTGGCGCCGGTCTGGTCCGACTGTCGCCGGTTCGGTCGGCACGGGGTCCGCTCCGCTGGAGATGGCACCGAGAACTCTGGCAGTGGATCCAGTTGCACCGGATGGTACGCCGGTTTGGCTCTGCCTCTTCTGTCTCCTCTTCCAAGCCTCCATCTTGTCGGGCTTCTTGCTCCGGGCTTCCTCCCTTGCCTCCGTACTCTTCGGTATGAACCTATCATGAATATGTGACGGAGTATGAAGTAGCATAGCATTCAATAGTGTAGGAATTCGGCTCGCATAAAGGAACATATTCACCTTTGGAGTCCATGACGACTTGGCATAAGTTGGAGACCTTGATGTGGTGACGACCGTAGGTTGGGCTACATCATCTCCCCCTTCAAAAAGAGTTGTCCTCGACTCTACATGCTCATCACAAAGTAGAGGAGGTTGAAAGACGTTCTTGATCCTGGGGTTCACCATATAGTCGTCCTCGGGAAGATTGAGTTGACAACACTTCAATGTTCCTTCACCTTCCATGAAGCCTACAAAGATCACAAAAGCAAAGCAACAATCAAAGCATATCCAATTCATAAAGATTATAGCATGAGTCCTCAAGTAGAGTGAAGTCACCTTAGGGTGTAGAGATAGCTCGGTGAGGAGCAGCCATAGGTAACTCTCTACAGTTCGTCTTGTCAACTCTTTGTCCATACAGGTTGACGCGGAAGCAATTGTACCTTCACACAACATAGACCAAGCAACATATGTTTGTGTGTGATAGAGGAGCATGTCATTTGTGGCATGTCCATTCTTGTTCACAACACTATTAGCACAACTCAAGTATAGCAAACGAGATGCATATGCAAGGTCAAAGTGCATGGGAATCGTTTGAACATCATCCAACTATGGGAACTCAAAAACTCCATAAAGCGTCTTAGTGTGGAACTCAAAGCAATTGACTAAGATATGGATCAACATCTTTGATGCAAGAGTAGGAGAATTTGGCAAAAACACATGCGGAAGAATATCCAAAGCAATATCATTATGTGTGCAAACCAACCTTTGGAAAGAACAATTGTTTAATATGTTGGATGCCATACACATATCATCGAAATCCAAAATAACGGGGGTATGAGTATCGCAAGCGGAAGCAAGAACAACGTGCTTGAAAACAAACCATATGGAAGAGCAAGTTGTCCTTATGTTTGTTACAACAACAATACGAGGGACTTGGAAGCTCTCGTGACAATACATGCTCAAATTGGCATTATGGTTGCACACAAAACATCGGAAAGAGAAATTGTTCAACATTTTTGTGGAAACACACAAAACATCAATATCCAATAGCAACGGAACATGATTGCCACAAGGTGGAAGAATACCATTAACATGCTTGCAATCAAACCATAGGAAAGAGTAATTTGACAACATGAAAGATGCAAAAGGTATCAGAGCTGGGTTCGATCTTGAACTCACTTGGGGGATGGTCTCTAGACCTCTTTTTGTCAACTCGTGCTCAACCGAGGTTGACATTCTTGTGCGGGTACCTACACACATCAAACACAAAAGGAAGAATGTGTGTGCATGGTAGAGAAATACATCATCCATCATGACATATCTCTTCTTGTGCACATCACCATGAGTGTCAACCAAGTGTAAAATAGATGCATGGTGAGTATGCAAGTGTGGAACATGTTTATCATGGCATTTTACTAAAATCTCCAAAAGTTGAGAAAGCTATGGGGGCTATCTCAATAGAAAACATATGATAATTATTGTTGCAAGCAAAACAAGTGAAAGAGCAATCATCCATATTATTGCAAGCAACGAGAGAGATTGTAAAACATTCATGACAAAGCATGGTTCAAGGGGTACCATTGGTAACATCATTGCAAGAAAAACATTGGAAAGAGTAATTGTTCAACAAAGTGCAAGCAATGATATCATCAACGTAATGTTTAGAGCATGGCATGTCTATGGAAACATCATCACGATCAAATAATTTCACATGCTCAACATTATGCAAAGTCAAAGTATCACATGGAAATATCAATGAAGCATATGTGATATCACAAACATTATCCATAACATGCCAGTCATCACAAATCATCATGTCCACTAGTGGGATCATGGCATCATCAACACCCTTATTTTTTCCTTGTTCATACCTCTCATATGAAGTGGGTGTTATGGTAGTATTGGCCTCCATGTGGGCGACTTCTTCTTCTTGTATGGGGATGGCCTTAGCTTCATCCACCATGTACATTTTCTCGGTCGGAGGCATCATAATGTCCAAGCTTGGCGCTTCTTGATCCATGGAACCTAGCACATCATGAGAAAACACACTAGAGGTAGAGGGTAAGTTGTGAGAAATCAAAGAGGTCTCACATGACCTATCAACTACCACTCTCAACTCACTCGGTGTATCACTCATGCCCTCCAAATGGAAGCACTCAATCTCACGTATGGTGGAGTCACTCATCTCACTCTTGTTTTCACTCAAGTGGGCTAAGTGGCTCTCATACTCACATGGGATTGGTACCACATCATCACTCAAGAATGTAGGGGTAGGCTCGGTTCTCTCCACTCCATGCGCCTCCTTTGGTGAAGGGAAAATCCCATGCTCACCATTCTTGACCTTGTCATTGGTGTCTTGCACCTTGGCTTGTGTAGTCCTCTTGACGTACTCATCCAACTTGGCAAAGTAGAGGTCTTCGTCCTCCTCATCCATGAAGTTGCATGCGTCATCTAGGACGTCAAGTCTTGGCGTTGAAGCTTGATGGCGTGGAGGAGAACTTGCTCTTGGTGGCATTTTGGTGGTGGCACGAGTAGTTGAAGGTGCCTTATGATGGTGTCGACAGAGGTCATTGGCGTGCCTTGCCAAAGGTTGATGTATATGGCGCACTTGGTCATCCACATGACACTCGCGACGACGCTCCTTGTCCTTGGCACTCTTCTCTTTATTGCGGTGCCTTCTTGAGCTTGGTTGAGCATTATGGATGGGGCTCAACATGTATTCTCCGTCTTCAAAACGAAGATGCCTTGAACGACGTCTTGTATCCTCTTGATGTTGGCAATGATCTCTAGAGGATGTATGTCGATGAAGATTCTTGCTTTGTGGTGCCTATTTTGGAAGATGATGTTGGGGCGCCACTCTTATTGTAGGCGGTGGCACTTGTTGCCTTGGAGGTTGTTGCACTTGATGCCTTCGAGGTTGTGGTGCTTGGTGCCTTGGAGATGGTGGAGCATGATGCCATCTAGGTGTCCATGCTTGACACCTGGGAGGTGGATCATCGAAGTAGGTGGTGCCCTTTGGTGTGGCACGCTTGGCCTTGGAGGTCATGGTTTCTTGATGACGCGTCTCCGCTAGCTTGGCGTAGTAGTCCTCCATCTCCAAGCAGTGGAGGTATTCTTCATGGCTCATGTAAGAGCCCTCAAAGCGGGTGAAGCTCGCCATGTCCTCCATGCTTGGTGAGGCGTCGTCGTTGTAGCACTCGAAGTCATCCATGCTTGGGGAGTCATTGTTGATGTAGAACTCCATATCACCCGAGCATGTGGAGCCATTGTCGGTGTAGTGCTCCATGCATGAGGAGCCATTGTCGATGTAGAGCTCCAATTCCTCCATGCTTGAGGAGCCATAGTTGATGACGTGATCCATGTATTCCATGCATGTGGAGTCATCATAGATGCAATGCTCCGGGTCCTCAAAGCATGCGGAGCCATTGTCGATGTAGTGCTCCATCATGTCCTCTATACTTGTGGAGTCGTAGTCGTGGTGGCTCATCATGGATTCTTCATAGATATCATCCTCGGTTCTGGAGTCCCTAGACATGATTCACAAGACCAAGTGGTGTGTATGAAAGTGGTAGGGGGTTATGGATGCAACGTCAAACCTTAGTTTACCTTGGAAGATAGTATCGTGCAAGTGGCAACACTTGAAAGCAATCAAAACCAAGCAAAGTGAAGTTCACGTGGAACACCAAAACCAACTAACCACTAAAAAACACACACACACACACAAAGCTTATGGTGGATACGTATGGAAGGTGGTGTGTCCAAGAACAATCCGAAATCAAGATATTGTAATGGCAAGTAAACAACCACGATGACCACAAAGCAAACAAGTCAATCCACAAGATAGGAATTATGTACAAGGAAACACACACGGTGGGATAAATGGGACTTGTGCGACAGAGAAAGTGAGCTAAGAACCAAATGATTACCTAGCAAAGACTATAAGCTCGTGTCGCACAAGTGCAAGGAGAGACACTAGTTCGATTGCAATAAATTGGTGGGCTACAAGATATGCACAATAAGTACCACCTATTTGATGTTCATCGAGCTTGCGCTTCCTATTCTATGAGGCACTTGTTCCTTTCTTTTCCTTTTTCTTGTTTTTCTTTTTCTATTTTTTCTCTTTTCTTTTATTTTTCTTTTTCACTTGCCCCTTCCTTGTGCCAACAACTATACAAGATAACTATATGAGATAGCACGCTCAAAACTTTTGCTCGGTATTCTACAAGTATCAAATGTGCATAGCCCAAGAAATAATAGGAGGAACTAGTCTCAATAGGTGTTTGTTGAATGCAAAGATAGTGTGGCTCACAAAAGGATGCAAGTGGGGAGAAGTCGCGGAATGTATATACCTTTCCTCGCCGATCTTCACCCTTTATTGGTGGATTCCGCCTTTCTCACAGAATTTTATGGAGTATATAGCATGAACCACGGATATTATGATGTAGAGCTCCTTCTCCTCTTCAAAACGAGCTAAAGAACACCAAAATCCGAGTTCGTATGCAAAAGTTATGCTCAAAACAGTGCGGGGTTGAATCTGTTGGCGTCAAAATCGGCGGGACTGGAACTGGAGCTGGAAATTCCGGCGGCGGGTCCGGTTCGCCCGAATTCTCACCGGAAATTCCGGTTTCAACTTCGGTTCACCGGACCTGCCGCCGGAACGTGTTCGGGACGCGAAAATCCGCGATTTCTGCGGAAAAACTCGAGGAAAAACTTCAGATCTGAGGGGTAAATGAAGGAATTAGGCCATGGGAACATAGGCGAAGGTAGATCAACAAGTTTAGCAAGTAATCCATGGATCAAAACCTACCAAAACACACTCAAATCACAGATTGATCCAAAACACGAATTGGGGTTATTTTTGGTGCAAATTTTCGAATTTATGAGGAAAAGACCAAATCGATGAGGAATCCGTGGCAACCAAAAGCTATTGATACCAAATGTTAAGGCGTAACCCTATGGGTGGCCCGATCTTCACGGATCTCATGGTCAAATCGATGGGAAAGTGAGGGGAAAGGGAGATGGTAGCGGAAGCTAACGCACACCTCGCGAAGAACACGATGAACACACGCAAAACTCACACGATACAAGGCCGATTGCTCCTGCCGGTGGCCACCGGTTCGATAGAATCCTCGCAAGGAAAGATCGGTCAACGTGCTCCCTCGATCCCACGTGGAGAGGGAAGAACACCTTGGAGAGGGTCTTGATGTCTTGGCAAAGGGACATCGATGCCAAGGCCTTGTACAACGAGGGAGGCGCGATGAAAACTCACACGAGGTGGTGACGATAGTCAATCCCCTTTGGTAGAAGGGGATGAGGAAAAACTAGAGATTCCACAAAGGGGGTTGTCTTTAGTCTATCATCTATGCCTAAGGGATACATGAGGGGTGGGGGCTCTATTTATAGGCCAGCCACTAGAATGGGGGTAGTTTAGGCAAAGGGGTAAGTAAAGTGGAATATTCCAGGGCATCAAACCCAGATCCATGCGCAGACGGGATTTCTGGCAATAAGTCCGGCGGCGCTGGATCTGGCGCCGGGATTTCCGGCGGTCGCCGATATTTTCGGTCGGCGCCGGTCCGGTGTTCTGCATGCGTTTCCGGTGGGTGCTGGTCTGGTCCGACGGTCGCCGGTTCGGTCGGCACGGGGTCCGGTCCGCCGGAGATGGCGCCGAGAATTCCGGCGGTAGATCCGGTTGCGTCGGATGGTATGCTGGTTTGGCTCCGCCTCTTCCGCCTCCTCTTCCAAGCCTCCATCTTGTCGGGCTTCTTGCTCCGAGCTTCCTCCCTTGCCTCCGTACTCTTCGGTATGAACCTATCATGAATATGTGACGTAGTATGAAGTAGCATACCATTCAATAGGGTAGGAACTGGGCTCGCATAGAGGAACGGATTCACCTTTGGAGTCCATGATGACTTGGCATAAGTTGGAGACCTTGATGTGGTAACGCCCGTAGGTTGGGCTACATCAGTCGCCATTGTCATGGATGAACAATACCTTCTTGTTTCCACATTTAGCCGATTTGTGTCCTTTACCTCCACACTTGTAGCATTCACGATTGAAAGGTGTATCATTCTTTGCTTGTTTGCCACTTGGGGGCAGTTTTCCTTGAGGAAGTGTGGGCTTGAAGGAAGGCTTGGAGGTACTTGAGGAGCTTCCATTGAAGGTTGTTGGTGCAGCAGTTGAAGCTTGCTTGTAGGTGAAGTATGTCTGGGGCTTGTTTTACTTGATGTCCTCTTGCACTTGACATTCGGCCTTTGTTGCGATGTGCACAAGCTCAACCATGGTGTTGTATGATTGGAACTCGACGATGCGCTTGATTGGGTGGTTCAACCCAATAAGGAAGCATGCCATAGTTTGCTCCATGCGCTCGTCAATGTTGGCGCGAATCGAATTGAGTTACATTTCCTTGAAGTACTCTTCCATGGTCTTTGTCCCTTGACGAAGCAATTGAAGGTTGTTGAAGAGGTCAGGACTGTCATGCACAGGGACAAAGCGGGATCTCATATGATCCTTCATGTCATTCCAAGTTGTGATTGGCGGTTCTTGTCTTGCATCACGAGCAACTTGAACTTTTTCCCACCAAAGGTTGGCGTAATCATCAAACTCAAGTGAAGCCATGGCGACCATCTTCTCGTTGCTATAATTGTGCATGCGGAATATCATGTCAACTTGTAGTGCCCATGAGAGGTATTCTTTGGGGTCATTGGATCTAGTAAACTTGGGCATTGTGAACTTGAGATTGCTAAAAGTTTGTTCATCGTTACGGTCATTGCGACGAGCTTGGTGACCTTGTTGATGATCTTGTGGTTGAGGAGGTGGAACTTGGTTCTCATGACGTTGTTGCGGAGCTTGCTCTTGATGTTGTTGTTGTGGAGCTTGCTCTTGCTCTTGGCGTGGTCGGTGATGTGGTTGAGGCGCTTGGGCCTCATGGTGGCGAAGGTGTGGAGCCTTGTGAAACGGTTGATGATGAAGGGGATGCTCGTTCGTCGGTTTGTGATGTGGATTAGGCGCACGGGCCTCACGACGAAGATCATGGTATTGAGCCTCTTGACGTGGTGGGCGTCGCTCAACTTGTACCACTTGATGCTCCATGTTTTGGTGTGGTGGAGGAGACCCCTCGTGATGACCATGTTGTCGGTGTGGACGTTCATGACGGTGATGACGAGGAGGAGGATCTTGGAGAGCTTCACGTTGATGACGAACTTGATTTGCCAAATTGGAGTCATCACTTGTTGTGTCAAGTACGTGTCGCGGACAATGGTGGTAGACTTGCAGTTGCACTTGCGGTTCTTCTTGTGGTTGTTCTTGTTGGATCACCAATGCCCTTGCATGATGACGGTGTGCTTCTTGCCTTGCTCGTGGTCTTGAAGAGAAATCACCATCATAGCTTAACATTGCGGCGTGCCGTGGGGAAGGTACGGAGTGCCGTGGGGAAGGTACATAGTTCGAAGAATTTCCATCTTCAACCACGGGGGTGTCATTGTGTCTTGGAGCACTTGGATGTAGATCTTGTTGAAGAGGTGCATGACAACGTGAAGAACTTGAAGAGCGTGAACGTGTTCTTTCCATTCCGTCGATGAGGCATCGAAGATTGTCATTTGTTTCGGCGACGGAGCGTTGTTGCGCTTCATTTTGGTGGCCGAAGTTGTGATTCATTGCATGCATTTGTCATTCGAGGCCGTCGAAGCGGTTGTCGATGTTCTTGAACTCGTCTTGCGTCTCGCCAAAATGTTCATCTTGTCACATCTCAAGGGCTTGGCAACGTTCACGGAACTCTTGTCGGACAATGAAGTTACTTGCGCACGTCATGTACGGTCCTTATTCTTCTTCTTGGGGAGGTGGTTGGCTCGACTCACCGTGCCTATCCATCATGCAAAACACAAGGGATGTATATGGAGAGCAATATATGGTGTGGGAAACCTTCAACCTCACCTTGGGGATTGCACCAAACTAGAAACCACAAGTGAGAGCTATAAGGTACAAAGTGGAATTGCAAAGAAAACTCACACTAAAGAAAGAACTAACTCTCAAAAGCTTTTTGGTGGTAGGTTAGGGTTGTGGAATGCCAAAGAACCAACCAAAAGAAAAGGGATAGTCAAAAGTGGATAAAATCTAACAAAACTCAAGTCAAAGGCAAAGGTCAACAACTCAAAGGGGTGACGGGAACCTACGACTATATACACACGTGTGGAGATTGTTGGGATTGACACGACTATGAAAATGAGCAAACAAAATGTCCTAATGAGGACTAAGCTCGTTATCGTGCCAATGCAAGGAGAGACCGTGGCTCGTTTGCAAAGAAGAAAAATGAGCAACGGATTTGTGCACTTGTCTTGGGCGCTCTTCTTTCTCTCTTGCTTACCAGCTTTGAGACTCTCTTTTGCAAAGGGAGACTACTTTGCTTTTTTTCTTTTTCTTTGTATCTTTTTCTTTCTTTTGTATTTTTTTGCTCTCCCTTGATGCTACCAAGGCACTCTTGCTATTGCTCTTGCACTCTCACTATCCAAGGACAAGTGCACAATGCTCAAGCAAACACAAGATGAGCCACTCTCATAGGATAGGTACACACAAAGGAAGATAGGGGTTAACAAGGTGATGCAAGTTATACCTTCTGTGATGATGAACTTGGCGTCGGTGGTGCGGGATGATGTTCGTGGGCCGTGGTGTCGATGAGCACGGGAGTTGTTGATGCGGAAGCTTGTCGTTAGTTGACGACATGCACACGGGCACAAACAAACAAGAGGAAAATTAGCCAATACAAGATTAGATGCAAAACTGTCAAAATCAGGCGTCAGGGCCAGAGACTCCGGGGTCTCGGGCCGGAAACTCTAGTCTAGGCCGGAGACTCTGGTGTGTTCAGGCTGGAAACTCCGATGTAGGCCGGAAACTCCGGTGTGCAGGCCGGAGACTTCGGTCTAGAATCAGATCGCGAACTGCTCGTGTTCTTGAGTAGAAATCCACGCCTTGGGTCCTAAAATCCTCGAAAAATTGGCCAAATTGGGCTGGGAAAACAAAGGATAAAGTTGTACCAACACCGTAGACAAGATTTGATCGGATCAAAACCACAAATAACATTCCAAATCAAGAGATCGATCCAAAGGAAAATATGGGCTATTTTTTGGGGATTTTCAAAATTTGGTGGATAGAAGAAAATTTTGTGGGGAAATTCGTGATCAACAAAGCTCTTGATACCAATATGTTGAGGGAAAACCTCTAGGGAGGCCAGATCTTTAACGAATACCGTTCAAATCGAGGATGGAGTGCAGGGAGAGGAGGGGAGGATGAACATGACAAACTCACGCACGAAGAACGCGATGAACACACACATGCAAAACCACGATACACACCAATAGCTCATGCCGGCGGTGACCGGTCCGGCGCAATCCCTAGAACACACACATGCAAAACCACGATACACACCAATAGATCATGCTGGCGGTGACCGGTCCGGCGCAATCCCTAGGATCAGCGTCGGGCGGAGGACTCTCTCTCGAACCGGCACAGGGAGGAGGGAGACTCGATGAGATCTTGACGTCTAGGCAAAGGGACTCCGATGCCTAGGCCTTGTACAGCACGGAGGCACGATGCAAACTCCAATGAGGTTTGGGATATCTGTTACTCCTTTGTCAAAGGAGCATGAGGCAAGAACTAGATAGATCCACAAGGGGTTTCCACTAGTTCCAAATATCATGCCTAGGGTTTACAATAGAGGTGGGGGACTATATATAGGCCAGCCACTCAGTCAGGGGTACTTTAGGAATAAAAGACAAGTTCTGGATGGACTAGAGGGTACATGGGCCGAAGGCCCAAAGGCCTTTTACATGCCTGGCGACGGTCGGTCCGGAGACTCCGATGTGGTGGACCGAAGACTCCGGTCTGGGCCGGAGATTCTGGTCGGTCCCCGGTCCAGCCTCCGGAGGGGCACATATATTGTCCTCAAGCTCGACCTGGGGTCAGGCCGGAGGTGGGGCTGGAGACTCTGGTGTCTTCAGGCCAGAGACTTTGGTGGACCGGAGACTCCGGTGTGCACAGACCGGAGACTCCGGTCTGAGCAGCTCCAGCGGCCTCTGCTTCACGATCTGCTCCTTGTTCTCCATCCTTGGGTTCTTGGTGCTGTGTTGGAGCTTCGTACCTGATGATGCATAGAGTGATTGCATGAAGTATCATACCATCCAAGGACGTATCAAATTGGCATGAGGAGAGGAGCGAGTTCACCTTAGCTTATCGTAGTTTCGCTTGGGCACAAGTCATGGGTCCACTTGGGGGACTTGTTGGTGTAGATGTAGGAGCGTCCGTAGGACGGGCTGCATCACGATGGTTCTTGGCAACCATGAAGACGAACTATTTCCCTGAAAAACAGATTTGCAATATGTGAAGCATCATCTATCTTATGGCACGAAATGAAGTGTTCCATCTTTGAAAAGTGGTCCACTACGACAAATATTGAATCATCACCATGCTTATATATAGGCAATCCTAACACAAAGTCCATGCTAATGTTCGACCAATGTACATGAGTAATAGGCAATGGCATATAAAGACCAAATGGGTTAGACTTAGACTTAGCTTGGACATATGTAGTGCATCGTTGGACGTGGCGCACCACGTCTCTCTTCATCTTGGGCCAATAGTAGTGCGTGGACAGAATGTCACATGTCTTTTCATGACCAAAGCGACCCATAAAGCCTCCACCATGGGACTCTTGGAGAAGCAAAATTTGGAGAGATGATTCGGAATGCAAAGTTTTTTTGTTTAAAGAGGAAACCCTTGTGCAAATGGAAGTCATCAAATCCTTTTTCAGTTGAACACTTAGAAAATATTGGTCCAAAGTACGGTTCAGAAGCATACAAAGTTTTGATATCATCAAGACCCAACACATTCACTTTGAGGCGCATAAGAAGGCTTGTGTTCTTGCCAGACCAAGCATCCGGTACAACATTCTCTTTAGCCATTTTGTACTTCACAATATAGGGAAAGGATTCCATTAACTCAACCCACTTAGCGTGCCTTTTACTCAAGTTGGCTTGGCCTTTGAGATATTTCAACAACTCATGGTCGAAATGTATGATAAATTCCTTAAGATAAATCTAATGTTGCTAAACTTGAAGAACATGAACTAAGTAAAAAAGCTCTTTGTCATAAACTGGATAATTAAGGCGTGCACCATCTAGTTTCTCACTATGGTACACAATAGGACGTCCATTTTGCATGAGGAATCCTCCAATGCCAATACCACTAACGTCACACTCTATCTCAAAAGTTTTTTGTAAAATCCGGTAAAGCAAGGAGAAGTGCTTTGGTAAGCCTCTTTTTGAGCTCATCAAAGGCCTTTTGTTGTGCTTTTCTACAAACAAAGGTGACATTCTTCTTGGTCAACTCGTTGAGAGGAAAAAGCAATGGTAGAGAAATCTTTCAGAAATCAATGATAGAAACTGGCCAAACCATGAAAACTTTGAAGTTCACTCACATTTGTGAGAATGGGCCAATACCGTATGTCTTTGACCTTAGAAACATTGACTTCAATACCATTCAAAGAGACAACAAAGCCAAGAAAAATCAACTTGTCTTTAGAAAAGGTGCACTTGGGAAGATTAGCATATAGCTTTTCATTTTGAAGGATTTGCAAAACCTCCTTAACATGTATAACATGCTCTTCAAGCAACTTGTCTATAGACAAGAATATCATCAAAATAGACTACTACACTTTTTCCGATGAGAGATCTCAAAATATGATTCATAAGGCACATGAAGGTGGATGGGGCATTATATAGGCCAAAATGCATGACCAACCATTCATAGAGACCAAAAGTTTTGTCTTGAAGGCGGTTTTCCACTCATCACCTTCCGCCATGCGTATTAGAGAAAATTGTGGCTCCCCTCAATTCGTCAAGCATGTCGTCAAGACGTGGTATATGATGTCAATAACGCACGGTGATAGCATTGATTGGAAGATAGTCCATGAATAACCGCAACATATCATCTGTTTTGGGAACAAGAATCATGGGCACTTGGGCCTGTTCTAACTTGGATCAAACCTTTGTAGACAAGGTGGTTGATTTGGCATTCGATCTCCTTTGTCTCTGATGGCTCTGAAATATAGCCATCTACATCCACATTTAAACTGGATATTATTCACAATTTTGATGAAATATCTCTCTAAACCCTGCCACTAATGCCTAATATTCAAAGGGGTATGCAATCCTTTCTTTCTATTTTTTCCTGCACAGATAATGACGTTTTATGATGGGAACCACTACATTAAAGGCACATATACGAGATTTCCAACAACCAGAAGAAACCAGGAGTCGTGGATCGGAGGCAGATGCTTTAACGACCAACTATACGACCGGAATAAAATTCCGGCCATATAGTTGCCATCGATGCCGCTAGGTCAAATCGAACAACTTTCGTGAAGGGACCCCTATATAAAGAGGCCTCGGTGACGAGAAACGGGTGCTCGCAGAAATCATCAGCCACCCCAGATCTCCATCCACAAAACCAACGAGCCGCTAGAGGAATAGACTTAGATCTAATCTCTCCACTTGTAATAGTAGATCTCTTCTTCGATTGGCGACATTGTAAGACTATTTGCTATCAATCTCATGATTTCTACTACAATGTTTATGATCTTTGATCTCATCTCTATGTGTGAGTAATTCTCCTTGGGCTAAGGGCTTCGGCCTAGCCATGTACCTTTTTGTGCATGTTATTTATCATAGATGGGATAATGTATTAGTTTGTATGACATGATGATTATTGTATCCTCTCTTTCCTCAATCTAAGGACTTGTCAGGTACCCAAGACCCCGAGGATTGAGCCAGTTATAGGGAGTATAACTAATTACTAATCTGCAGGATGGGAACCCAATTGACAGAAAGGCTAGTACAGCTGTATGTGAGGGATTTACTTGGGATTAATGGTGACATCACTATGCATATCATTAGTTCTCTTTCTTCTATGGATGAGACTAGTAGGCTATTGCTATAAGCGACTGCGGAGGCAATAGCAATTATGGATGCACTGCCCACATATAATTTATGTTGCTGTAACAATTACATGCATACTTTATTTCTATCTTTTATTTCCATCAGATGTTTTGCATAGGTACAGGTGAAACCGAACGCCCTAGCCCCTCTCTCTCCATCATCGACAACAACAAAAAGATGCAAACTCATGGTCCGGTAAAAACACAAAAGAAATTCTAAAACTCCCGAAGGTCCGTTAAAGTAACTTCACTATGCTTCTGCTTCCCGAGGATTCAATAAACCTAGGTCTACTAGGGAAAAAGATCTATACTACATCCGTAATCCGGATCGAAGGTATCAACCCTTTTTCTGGCGCCGTTGCCGGGAAAGCGATAGCTACCATGGTAAGGTTAGTAGGAACCTTGCTAGTTTTAATTCTTGTTTTTAATTTTTAGTTTGCTTTCAGTCTTTATTTGAAAAACCAAAAAAAATAGTTAGTCTTTAAATTCTTGTTTTTATTATTATCATAAGTTTCTGTTTAAGAAAACCCAAAAACATATGAAATATGGCTAAAAAAAGCTTGGGGAATTTGCCACTCCCAATAATGATTATTTGCGTACTCCTATTACTCAGCCAGCAATTGCTACTGATGACTATGAAATTAAGCCCCACTACTTAAGTTTGGTTCAACAGAATCAATTTGGAGGCTCTGCTATTGAGGATGCAGGTATGCACTTGAATACTTTCACTGAAATATGTGATATGATGCGCATAAAAGATGTTGACCCTGATGTGGTCAAATTGCATTTATTTCCTTTCTCTCTTAGAGGAAGGGCAAAAGAATGGTTGCTAGATTTTCCTAAATATACTATTACATCATGGGTGGGATGTACTTCTTTATTTATGACTAAATTTTTTCCACCTACAAAGACTATGCAACTAAGATATAATATTACTGGTTTTAGACTGGAAGACCATGAGCCACTAGCACTTACATGGGAGAGGATGAAAGAATGCTTAAGAAACTGTCCTAGCCATGGGATGGAAGATTAGTTAATCCTCTATTTATTTTATAATGCTCTTAATCCTGTGTCTAAGTCTATGCTTGATACTGCAACTGGAGGAACATTTATGGGTAAACATATTACCGAAGCAAAGCAGCTGCTAGACAATATGCAAGACAACCATGCCCAATGGCATGTGGAAAGGTCAAGCACGAAGAAGGTGAACTCCGTCTCACCACAAGAAAATGAAGAACTCAATGCTAATTTGGATGAGCTCATATTAGCCGTAAAAGGTAAGGAAACCCAGTTAAGAGCTATTCCCAAAACTAATATTAAAGAAATAGACTTCATAGCTCGTAATGATTATAACCCTGCTTGGAAGAAAAAGTATAATCCTAATTTTTAGAAACATTATTCTAATCCCGTAGGTAACTCTAATAATAATATGGGAACTAGTAATGGTAGTCTCCAAGAAACACTTCAGTCTTTTATAGACTCACAAAACAAACAAAACAATATTCTTGTTAAAATAACGGAGAACCATGATGCTATGCTTGGTAAATTATCTAACCAAGCTGTAAGTTTGAGGAATGATTTGTAGGCCCTCCAAGAAAGGACGAGGATTGTTAAGGCATAGCTAGGTAAGATAACCGAGAGTCAAACTCTCATTCTAGATAAATTTGCAGGTAAAGCTGAGCCCAATCCTGTTGAAGAACTCAAAATGATGAGGATCCAAAGAGAGGAGCCTGAAGATCTTGATTATAGTAATGCCCCTCCACCAAGCTACACCATCGAAGATCTCATAAAAAGGATCAACGTCAAAATTCCGGTAAGTGAAGGTAATGATGAAGCCATTATCAACACTTTGTTGATCAAGTAGAAATTAAGGTACGCAAGCTTAAAGAGGAATACAAGAAAATTGCTGAAAAATTACTTGTTAAACTAGATGATATATTTGAGCCCACGATTAAAATTAAGATTGGGACCAATGAGATAGCTGCACTTTGTGATTTAGGTGCAAGCGTCTCAACAATCCCAAAGAGTCTTTTTAACAAGTTAAATCTTGGCTCTTTCGAAATCACCGAACTAAAACTACATCTTACAGATTCTACCTATAAACAAGCTGTAGGAATTAAGGAGAATACTTTAGTTTACATTAAAGGCTGTCCTGCTCTAATTGACTTCGTTATTGTTGACATGCCTGAAGATGCTATTGCTCCTATCATACTAGGCCGTCCTTTCTTAAGATCTACAAAGGCTTTAATTAATCTCCATGAAGGGAACATGAAGTTGCAAATGCCTTCGCGAGATCCTTTTGTTATCCATTTCCCCAAGAAAAAGAAAGCCAAACATGATGAGAAGGAGGCCATCACTTTGAAGGTCAACTACTTTGGAGTGGGTGTTCCAATCATCTGGCCCAAGTGACTAACATCAAGGTCAAGCTATTGACCATAAAAGAGCGCTCCATGGGAGGAAACCCATATTAAATAAAGGTTTGAGTTAAGATTTAAGTTCTAGTTTAAGTTTATGTTTTATAAAGAGTGCTAGAAAACTCCATTTGAGGAGAAGCAGTTCGGTAGTACTTAAAATTCTGCTTTATACATGCTGTTGTTGGTCGATAATTTTAACTGTCAACTTTCTATCAAAAACAAGGTATTTCACTATGTTTCAATATAAGAAGTAATTCTCGAAGAAACATAAATTTTTTGATGGACACAGAGAGTTTAACGACCAACTATACGTCGGGAATAAAATTTTTGGCCGTATATATATTTGAGCCATCGACAATTTTTTCTTTCATATGTACTGACAGTTTAACGACCAACTATATGGCGGGAATAAAAATTTCGGCCGTATAGCTCCGGTTGTATAGATATCGGTGCTTTCGTAGGAATTCTTTTTCCACTTATTGATGGTTTAACGACCAACTATACGGCGGGAATAAAAAATTCCGGCCATATAGCTCCGGTCGTATAGATATCGATGCCTTTGTACAATTTCTTTCCTAGGTACAGATGGTTTGACAACCAACTATACGGCGGGAACATATTGTTCTGGCCTTATAGTTCCGGCCGTATAGCTGCGCCGCCAGGAGGAAACCCTAAAAAATTGACAGTAGGCCAACTATACGGCAGGAACGCATTGTTCCGGCTATATAGTTGCGCCTGTATAGTTGAGTCCAACCACAAAAATCGCACGAGAAGGTACCTCCAACTCCAAAACTTCATTTCTTTTTCTCTCTTCTACCTCCAAACTCTCTCAAAACCTCAAGAGATCTTCACCTCTACTCAATTTCGTTCGATTTCCTCGCACACAAGTGATCTACGGTATGTTTCTCCTCCGATCCTCCAATTACTTTTTGCAAATTCATTTTCAATCTATTGTCATTATCAATCTAGGGTAAGACCTACTATGAACTAATTGCCATGATTATTTTGCCTAGATTATTATTTAGAGAGGATTATTTAGTGTGCTATGATGAGGAATATGTTATACTTATTATTGTTGGATCAAAAAGTTTTATTTTTGTCTTCCTTTATTGTTTTAGATGATGAACACAAGGATCAAAACTCATGCTCGTGCCACCACTAGCGCTTCTCGGGCTGTCAATCAAGAACGCATGGGGATATGGTTCAGGAATGAGCTCCAATGCGATCACTTCAACAAGATTAGGAAATGCGAAGTGAAGGCCACGAAGTGGGCTTGCCCTATTATATTGAACCAACTCGGTATTTCTGATGACTTCAATTTACTTAATAGAGCTGGCCTACAAAACTTTGTGTACAATGATGTTCCTACTTATCGCCGGTTAACCATTGAATTCCTAAGTTTGTTGCAAAGCACTGTTGAACTATGGCAAGGAGAGGACATGGTTTCTTTCTGACTTATGAACAACAACTACACTTTAACACTAGATGAATGGTGTGCATTTTTTAATTTCCCAAACAATGATGTTAATGCTTTACACCCATCCTTTACTGGCTTAAATCCTTCCCCTGAACAATATTATAATGGAATGAGTTTCACTACTAGAGTAAGCAAGGGGAAGAATATTCAACATCCTGCAATTCTCTATTTGTTGTATGTTATTGCTAACACCTTGCAAGCACGTAATGAGTTCACAAGACTCAATGATGAGGACATCTTAGTCCTTGCAAAGGTTGCTTACATCAACTGCAACTTGTCACTCAACTTGGGTGCAATCCTTGTGCGCTACTTGGAGCACCAATCCTCCCAAAGCCAAGGACCAATCACAGGTGGAGGCGTCATCACCGTGCTCGCCAATTCCCTAGGCATGTGCTAGGTGAGCGACGTGTTGGTTTCTCTACTTTGAAAGCTTGTGGAATGCTCACTAGGAGAGGTGGTGTTTATTACCTGCATATTGTTGGAGCTGGGCGTATCTACCCTGCTCCTATGCCTAATGGTCTTTTCTCTATCAAGGAAGGACATTTGCTATATGACTTGCAGGTTGAGCAACACCAACCCGAGGAGGAGATTCCGTATGAGGATGAGGACCAAGAAGAGGATCAAGAAGTTCCTCATCAAGAGGAGCAGCCATCAACCCGATACGCTACATACCAAGACTTCCAAGAACTTGGAGGGACTATTGAGAGGATGTATAGGCTCTCTCTGAACCTCTGAGAATTAACTAGTAACCTCTCAACTCAATTTGCGAACTGGATTTCCGACTTTTCCCGCCACCTCAATGATTTGAAGGGCTTGCAAAAGCCTAAGCTTGGGGAAGTTTCCTCATGTATCTTTATTTGGTGTTCATTTTATTTTATTTATTTCGAGGTTATGTTTTTAATTTGAGTTTATAAGCAGTCGTGTTGGTTTCCCAACACTATTTCTTTAGTTTCTATTTGCTTTCGAGATTTTCTAGTCGAGCTTTGTCGCCAATTTTCTATACTTTAAATTCCCTCTCTTAAAAATAACAAAAAGATTTATCCATTTTTCTTTATTTCCCTCTTTCTTTTTCTTTCCTCCTCGAGGTTCTCATGTATTTGCAAGAGAGTAATCAACTTCAAGTTTCCAAGAAACAAATAAAAAAGGAAGAGAGAAGTGGAACCAAACATGAGAGGTATGCCTTATGACTCCCCACTTTTGAAGTTTGAGAAACCCATGCTAGTTAGTAGTAAATGTTGAGATATTATATTGGTGGAGTGAGTCTTTGTATTGTAGTAAGATTTTCGTTTGCGTGGGTATTTAGTTGGGTATGTTTTGTTCCAGCTCTCGTAATTAACCAAGTCTTGCCTAAAAATTGCTAAACAATTGTAATAAGAAAAAGTCTCACAATTGAAGGCTTGGGTGTTGTAGTGTTTAGTCTTGAAGGCTTATTTCTAGAGACACTCAACACCACTAAAAATGTTGATTGACTTGATAGCTCTCTTTAAAAGGATTTCTTCGATTGAATTAATGTTTAGTGGTTTTTGTGAGCATGCCAAAGTTTGACTTGTTAATCATAAGAATGATATTGCTTTACGCGTGTCAAACTTCATGGGATGCCAACAATTCTGCTAGCCTACAAACGATATTCATGGAGGAAACTCCTAGATTTTGGCTGTGAGTTGATTAAACACATGTAGCAGCAATGCTATAGTGGGTAAGATTCTTGGCAGTCCCAGGTAGCTGTGTTCATGATGAAATCACTCCTCTGGCTATTATGAGTAATCATTATGCAAAAGGAACAAAAACCTTAGTGATGCCACGAGTGTCAATCACAGCCCGATAAACTAATTTTTTTTAGCATGCTCTCAATTACTCAAAAACTGAAATTCTTGAAGGAGAATGAATAGAAAAGTAGTGCTTGAAAAGTCTTGATTTATTGATGTAGGAGAATTGAGATACTCTAGTGTATATGCTTTTCATGAAAACTCTCACACTCTCAATTTACATGATTATACTTTATTGTTCAAAGGCAAGGCTATGAGTTGATTACATGACATGGAATAAAGTTTACTCATTTGAATCATCCATGTTAACAATACTTTTGCTGCGCTATAAGGATGCATAAAACTCGTATGATACGCTTGTCATTAATCTATCTATGATGAAGTTTCTCCGATTTATGAAGTGGAGGAAACATGAGACTATCAATCATGAGTAAGATCACCATCTCGTTATTTCAGTTTAAATGTTGAGTTCCTTTTTGATTTTGGTTTTCTTGCTTGGGGACGAGCAAGTTTAAGCTTGGGGAGGTTGATGGCTCTGAAATATAGCCATCTATGTCCACATTTAAACTGGATATTATTCACAATGTTGATGAAATATCTCTCTAAACCATGCCACTAATGCCTAATATTCAAAGGGGTATTGACGAGGGTTTAACTCGTCAATGCCCGTTGTTATGGACTTGGGTTTTGGAGAAGGAGGGAGCGCTGGATGCATCAATCGGCTAGCAAACAAGCACACAGGGACGCAAGGTTTACCCAGGTCCAGGCCTCGTAGAGGTCCCTACTCATGCCTGTCTGCTCTTGGAATTAACGAAGGAATCGAAGATTACAGGGGCACGCAGATGCAATCTGGCGAGAGTTGTGGAAACTAGGGTTGTGTGTGTCCTCCTCGCTGTCCCCTCCTAGCCTTTATATAGATAGGCCAGGTATCGGGTAGCAGGTTGAGTTGGTTACAGATTAGGGTTTTGCCTTTAAACTTTCTATCTTTAAACTTTTTCTTGTCTCGCAAGTCATCGAGAGTCCGTGGGCCACTCGAAGTCTTCATTGGGCCGTGGCAACGCCATGGGCTTCCAACGTATCTGGACCGTATATACCAAACTCGAGTACCTGTAGGGTATACCCATGTCAATAGCCCCCGAGTGTTGATGGCTCAATGCACGGCGCCCAGAAAAATGCTTGATGGCGGTGTTGATGTAGAGCTTGTTGGGAAGCCCAAGAGGAAGGTATGATGAGCACAGCAACAAGTTTCCCTCAGTTATGAAACCAAGGTTTAATCGAACTAGTAGGAGCAAGGAAACACCTCAAAGGTGTTACTAGCTAAGCTTTGGCAGGGCGCACTACCGGTGTTAGTAGCAACGTGGAGACCTGCACAACACAACCATAGAACTTTGTCCCCAACTTGCGATGAGGTTGTCAATTTCACCGTGTTTTGCTGAAAACAAAGGATTAAACGTATCGAATGGAAAGAGGTAAAAGTTTGCAGAAAGTAAACACAAAGCAATAAAAGATTGTAGATTGTATGTAAAGAAAAGGACCGGGATCCATTGTTCACTAGAGGTGGCTCTCCTTAGATAGATAACATGATGGGTGAACAAATTACAGCGGGGCAATTGACAAACACCGAGAAAGCAATACATGCATATACTAATCATCTTGACTCCTTTGAGACTTGATTGGGCATTACAAGGTTATACATAGACCACCATCCAACTGCATCTATGACTAATAATCCACCTTCAGGTTATCATCCGAACCCCCTCCAGTATTAAGTTGCAAGCAACAAATTATTGCTTTACGAACTGCGTGTAAAGTAAACAATACGATTATTCTATGAACAAAGGATTGTTGTTTTCTCCCTAGTAGCAACATCACATCTAGTACCTTAGAGATTTCTATCACTTCCCAAGATTACCAGAGGCATGAACCCACTATCGAGCATAAATACTAACTCTTGGAGTTGCTAGCATCTACTTGGCCAAGATAGCTACTAACAACGAAAAGCATGCAAGATCACAAATAACAAAGACATGATAGAATCAATAATCAATCTGAAATAGCATCTCAATATCCATCGGATCCCCACAAACACAACATGCAGAATTACAAATAGATGATCTTGATCATGAGCAGACTCACAAGATCTAAACATGAAAGCACAAAGGAGGAGAACCAGCCATCTAGCTACTACATGGATCCGTAGTCCAAGGATGAACTACTCACGCATCACACCGGAGGCTTGCATGGTGATGAAGAAGGCCTCCAGGGTGAATTCCCCTCTCCGGCAGGGTGCCTGGAAGAGCTTCAGATCCCTCCCGATCTAGGGATGGAGATGACGGTGGCTACAGACTCTTTCGTGGATTTTTGATCGGTGACTTAGGGTTTTCATCCCAACGGCAATATATAGGCGGAAGGAGAGGCCGAGGGGGTGCCGGGAGCGGCCACACCACCCCCTGGCACGGGCTAGGACTGGCCGCGTGGCCAGGTGGTGTGGTGGCCCCCTGGCACCTCTCCGTCTCGTAATCTGGCACTTGATGACATCCGGAAAAATAGGCACTTTGGCTTTTGTCCCGTCCAATTCAGAGAATATTCTTTTTCTGACTTTCCTGTAACTAAAAACAGCAGAAAACAGGCAGCTGGCACTATGGATCTTGTTAATAGGTTAGTCCAAGAAATCATATGAAAATTACTCCAAAGTGTGGACAAAACACAAGAAAGTGGATAAAACCAAGGATGGAACATCAAAAATTATAGATACATTTGCAATGTATCAACATCCCCAAGCTTAACTCCTGCTCGTCCTCGAGTAGGTAAGTGATAAAAAGAAAGAATAATTTTTGAGGTGACATGGACCATCAAAGACTTGATCAAAGTATTTGCAAAACATTCAAAGCTGGGATCATAGTACTTCAATCATAACATGAAAGACAAAGTTCTAGCAATAAGCAAAGAAACTATGATGCAACATGAAAAGGCACAAACAAAAGTTTCATGAATAACAATGCTTTGCAAGACGTTTATTTGTTTCACATAAAGAAAACATAGCATAATAGCATTCAGCTTGTCCCTCAAAGAGTAGCAAATATAAATGCATAGGACACCTTCAAAGTTCATAAGAGTGACTAGATACAAATAATTTAAAACAAGCAATATCAAAGTATGCATCAATCAACTAGTCTTGGGACAATGCACATAGAACTAAGAATGACCGCTATGCTCTCAAAGTAGGTGCATAAAGGTAGAAGGTGGAGACTCAATATAATGGTGGAAGAAAGGCCTTTTTATAAAAGGAAGTAGGGATTCAAGTCTCATAAAGAGCTTCCAAAAATTTATGGTACTTATAGCTTTCAGCTCTCATTGCCCCTATCATATGCATCTTTAAGGTGATTAAGGTTAAAGTCACACAACTAAGAGGAAATGCTTGACAAGTTATAAACCGAAATCTCATGCCCCTTACTTACGAAGACCGATCCTCATGCTACTCAACTTTAGTCATGAGTAAGCTCTTGTCATTGTAAGTATATGTGTATCATAAAGAACCGCCAACGGGGTACTCCTTGCACATGATACGGGAGCTTCCCCATAATCAAAATGACAAGGCAAGCAGACAATGAGCATCTCAGCGATCTTTTTATTTGCTATTTGCATAGGTTTTTATTGAGGATGCTTCATAGAGTGCTCATTATGGTGATGCTACAAGTTTCCACCATGATTAGGCATGGCTTAGGCTAGCGGCCCAGGCGTTTCTCTAACACACATACAAACTCCATGATCTTACAAGTTCCACTTTTATTTCACAGCGCCGGGATCCGTAAGCAAAAGAACATGATATCAATGGGGTACAAAGTAAAGTGAAATGTTGAAAGCGTTCCCCATGAAACATGGTTCTACTAATTTCAATTTATAAAGCGCAAGCATATACGCAACAAAGAAGGACCCAATGGTTCAAGTTTATTAGATGCAAAAAAGCAAAGTGTGCCATCAAGTTCGTGAGAGCTTTAATCACTAGTTTTCTCATAACAAGTTTAATTTGGAAGGTAAACAAAAGCATGAATATACTTGGAATAGCATAACCTAGTAGGTAGGTATGGTGGACTCTTTGGAATAACTTGGTTTAGGGAGTTGGATGCATGAGTGGAACTCATACTTGGTTGTGGAGGCTAGCAAAAGACTGGGAGCGACAAACTAAGAGAGCAATAATGGCCATAATCATGCAGAGCGACAAAACATCATTGATCAAAGAATAAAGTGATACTACAAGTTGAAAACTAAAGGATCATAAAGGCTATGGTGACTTGAGATAGTCATAACATGGTGTGAGCATGCACCAAGTCAACCCAAATAAAGCATCAAAGGAGAATACCACTATACTATGCTTTAATATGCTAAAACAACGCATGATTCATCCAAGGAACATTAAGCAATCTCAATTGTTTATAACAAGTCATGCTGCAGCAAATAATACTAAGCATAAAGCCAAAACAATAGCAAGCATGGCATGACAAAGCACAGGCCACACTAAAAACAAGCTCTTTTTACCACATAAGTATGAACTTTCCTACTCTTTTCCAAACCAAACCAAACTATTTGCAAACCAATGTATGAAAGAGGAGGTCCAACCAATTTATTCAGCAAACTAAGCAAACCAAAGCAAATGAAAACCAAAACGAAAACGAAAGAGAAGACGCTCCAAGAACAACACAACTGTGCATGAAACAATAAAAATGAAGCGTTTGGAAGAAACCTGGAATTTTTATTGATGAAGAAGGGGATGCCTTGGGCATCCCCAAGCTTTGACACTTGTACTTCTTGGATATTTCTTGGGGTGACACGCGTGGCATCCCCAAGCTTTGACACTTGTACTTCTTGGATATTTCTTGGGGTGACACGCGTGGCATCCCCAAGCTTGAGCTTTAGTCCATCCTTCATCTCATTACTCATTCCTTCCATACACCTGAAATTTTTCCTTCATACAAAACTTCACACAATCTTTATTAGCAACATTAAGGCACTCAAGATAAATAAGTCTTAAGGTTCAGTTCTAACACCAAATAAACTTCCATTAGAACACTAGATACTGTAGCACTTCCCTCAAAAATCTCAATTCCCCAAAAGAACTCAAAATGGAACCAACAAGAAGCAAATGCAGAAAATGGCAGAAATCTGTCAAAACAGACCAGCAGGTAAAGACGAATTGTTTCGAAGACCTTCTGTTGCTCAAATCAAAAAGTGTTGAACTAACTAAAGTTAGATAACAACCTGGGGCAGAAGCACAAAAATTTACGCCTCAAAAATACGTTCAGAGATTTTACAAGAATTTTTACGGTGATGCATAGAAATCTGTCTCGGGACAACAACTTTCCCAATCATTACTTCTCTCTCATTAGAAGTTACTCTTGGCACAAAAATCAAATAAAAAGGATAAGGAGCGGTTATTACTGGAGTAATAACTTCCAAGACTCATCTAAAACTTTTGGGTTATCTCCCAATAAGTACTTTTCTTTAACGCCTTTAAGTTAGGCATAAGAAGCAAGAAAGAATCAAGTGTTCTCAAATAAAGAAGCATTAAGACCAAATTTTGTTTTCATAGGAGAAGCAAAAGAAATATTCTCTCTCTTCTTAGGGAAGTGTTCTATACCTTTCTTGAGTGGGAGTTGATATTTAATGGTGCCTTCTTTCATATCAATAATGGCACCAACAGTTATAAGAAAAGGTCTTCCCAAAGTAATAGGACAAGATGCATTGTATTCAACATCCAAAACATAGAAATCAACAGGGACATAGGCATTGTTAACCATAATAAGAACATCATTAAGACTCCCCATGAGTTTCTTTTTAGCATTATCATCAAGTGGGACAATGAAATAACAATCTTCAAGAGGAGGCAAATCAAGCATATCATAAATCCTTCTAGGCATAATAGAAACACTACTATCAAGATCACATAAAGCTTTGAAATCAAAGTCATTCCCTTTCATATTAATGATGGGTTCCCAACCATCTTCTTGTTTTATAGGAATAGAAGCTTTATGTTTCATCTTTTCGTTTTTAATCTTTATGAGAGCATCAGTAATGTGTTTTGTAAAGTCCATATTCATAGCACTAGCATTAGGACTTTTAGCAAGCTTTTGTAGGAACTTAATAACTTCAGGGATATTGCAACCATCAAGATCAAAATCAAATTTATCATCTAAAGTAGTAGAACTATTACTATCCTCAACACTAGTGGTGGTAATAGTAGAAACACTAATGTTTCTAGCAATTTCATCATCTCTTTCCCACTTAGCATGTAATTCAGCTAATAGTAGAACATTTTCATCAATTCTTACTTGTATGGCATCAATAGCTGCAAAGGGATTCTCATTAGTTTCAGGTTTAGCAGCCATTTTATGAAAATAAGATTGAGCTTCAGCCAAAGATGTTATATTTCTTTCAGCATTAGAGAGTTTTTCCTCAATAGTTTTATTGAAGGCAGTTTGTTTACTAATAAACTCTTTAAGCATAACTTCTAGTTCAGAGGGAGCATTCTTATTATTGCTCTAAGAATTTCCATAAGCACTACCATTGTTGGGAGGATATGGCTTATAATTGTTGTTACCAAAATTGTTCCTATAAGCTTTATTAACAAAATTGCTATTTCTTATGAAGTTCACATCAACTTGCTCTTCTTGAGCAACCAAAGAAGCTAAAGGAACATTATTTGGATCAATATGGGCTTTCCCATTAACAAGCATAGACATAATAATATCAATCTTATCACTCAAGGAGGAGGTTTCCTCAACAGAATTTACCTTCCCACCTTGTGGATCTCTCTCAGTATGTCATTCAGAATAATTAACCATCATATTGTCCAGAAGTTTTGTTGCAGCACCCAAAGTGATGGATATAAAGGTACCTCCAGCAGCAGAGTCCAATAGGTTCCTTGAAGAATAGTTCAATCCTACATAAAAAGTTTGGATGATCATCCAAGCAGTCAGTCCATGAGTGGGACAATTCTTTACGAAAGATTTCATTCTTTCCCAAGCTTGAGCAACATGCTCAATATCAAGTTGTTTAAACTTCATTATTTCACTTCTCATAGATATAATCTTACCAGGAGGATAGTATTTTCCAATAAAAGCATCTTTACACTTAGTCCAAGAATCAATACTATTCCTAGTTAAGGAATTCAACCATTCTTTAGCTTTTCCTCTCAAAGAGAAAGGAAACAATTTCAGCTTAATAATATCACCATCTATATCCCTATGCTTTTGCATCTCACAAAGTTCAACAAAATTATTTAGAGGGGAAGCAGCATCTTCATTACCAATACCAGAAAATTGTTCTCTCATAACAAGATTGAGCAAAGCAGGTTTTATCTCAAAGAAAGTATCTTCAGGCACATGTGGATCAATAGATGTGCTCATAAAATCATTGTTGTTGGTGCTAGTGAAGTCACACAACTTAGTGTTTTCAAGAGTAGTCTTTTTTTGGCTTTTCAAATAAGAAAGCAAACTAGTAGAACTAATTTTTGTGTGTTTTTGATAAGAAAACAAGCAAACAAAGCAAAAAGAAACTAAGCAAAACAAAAATAACAAAGTAAAGAGATTGGTTATGAGGGACTCCCCTTGTGAAGATGTCCCTGAATCAACGACAACGTCGCCAGAAAAATGCTTGATGGCTCAATGCACGACGCCTAGAAAAATGCTTGATGGCGGTGTTGATGTAGAGCTTGTTGGGAACCCCAAGAGGAAGGTATGATGAGCACAATAGCAAGTTTCCCTTAGTTATGAAACCAAGGTTTAATCGAACCAATAGGAGTAAGGAAACACCCCAAAGGTGTTACTAGCTGAGCTTTTGCAGGGCCCACTACCGGTGCTAGTAGCAACATGGAGACCTGCACAACACAACCACAAAACATTGTCCCCAACTTGCGATGAGGTTGTCAATCTCACCGTGTTTTGCTGAAAACAAAGGATTAAACGTATCGAATGGAAAGAGGTAAAAGTTTGCAGAAAGTAAACACAAAGCAGTAAAAGATTGTAGATTGTATGTAAAGAAAAGGACCGGGATCCATAGTTCACTAGAGGTGGCTCTCCTTAGATAGATAACATGCTGGGTGAACAAATTACAGCGGGGCAATTGACAAACACCGAGAAAGCAATACATGCATATACTAATCGTCTTGACTCCTTTGAGACTTGATTGGGCATTACAACATTATACATAGGCCGCCATCCAACTGCATCAATGACTAATAATCCACCTTCAGGTTATCATCCGAACCCCCTCTAGTATTAAGTTGCAAGCAACAAATTATTGCTTTACGAACTGCGTGTAAAGTAAACAATACGATTGTTCTATGAACAAAGGATTGTTGTTTCTCCCTAGTAGCAACATCACATCTAGTACCTTAGAGATTTCTGTCACTTCCCCAGATTACCAGAGGCATGAACCCACTATCGAGCATAAATACTAACTCTTGGAGTTGCTAGCATCTACGTAGCAAAGATAGCTACTAACAACGGAAAGCGTGCAAGATCACAAATAACAAAGACATGATAGAATCAATAATCAATCTAAAATAGCATCTCAATATCCATCGGATCCCCGCAAACACAACATGCAGAGTTACAAATAGATGATCTTGATCATGAACGGAGCTCACAAGATCTAAACATGAAAGCACAAAGGAGGAGAACCAGCCATCTAGCTACTACATGGATCCGTAGTCCAAGGATGAACTACTCACGCATCACACCGGAGGCTTGCATGGTGATGAAGAAGGCCTCCAGGGTGAATTCCCCTCTCCGGCAGGGTGCCGGGAAGAGCTTCAGATCCCTCCCGATCTAGGGATGGAGATGACGGCGGCTACAGACTCTTTCGTGGATTTTTGATCGGGAACTTAGGGTTTTCGTCTCGAGGGAAATTTATAGGCGGAAGGAGAGGCCGAGGGGGTGCTAGGAGCGGCCACACCACCCTCTGGCGTGGGCCATTATTGGCCGTGCAGCTAGGTGGTGTGGTGGCCCCCTGGACCCTCTCCATCTCGTATTCTGGCACTTGATGACATCCGGAAAAATAGGCACTTTGGCTTTTGTCCCGTCCAATTCTGAGAATATTCATTTTCTGACTTTCCTGGAACCAAAAATAGCAGAAAACACGCAGCTGGCACTGTGGATCTTGTTAATAGGTTAGTCCAAGAAATCATATGAAAAGTACTACAAAGTGTGGACAAAACACAAGAAAGTGGATAAAACCAAGCATGGAACATCAAAAATTATAGATACATTTGCAATGTATCAAGTGTCCAATGGAATCATAGATTCGACTGGGGACTTTATGAAGCCTTTCGAGTGCATGACAGAGCATTTTGTTTGTATCATAGGGATTATTGATATGCATGCCTGATTTAACCGATGCATCGGTATCAGTTAACTGCCTTAGGTCAAAACAACACAATCTACTCGAACTCGAGTCCTCGTACTCGAATTCGGAAAAGTGCTGGTGTAATTCGACTCAAGCCACGAAGGTCTTACAGGAGTCAAAATCCAGTATAAGGGTGTGAGCACTCGACGCGTCCGTCAAGGCATGTTCATCGTACCTGTAGGCACGGATATATTTCTGGTAGTGCACAACAAATGTGTTGCCAGGCCTTATTCAGGTCTTATCTTCACGCTGCAAGCGCGGCATCCGAATTTTTTGTCATATCGGAGATGATTCGGGTGACCCAGGAGATGTAGTCTATTTGTAGGGAAAAATATGAGGCGGTGTCGCCATAGACTTCGAGTGTGGATGTTATCAACACACAGTACAATGAAAAAATAATCATAGGGTGCGCGACCAGCGCTCCCTATGGGAGTAGCCCCCGAGTGCCTGGTTGAGTCGAAGACTCAGGCAGGGACTAAAGAACTTTCACGACTGATATCGTCTTTTGTTTACTTGTTTCAGTTGAATTTGTTTCCAGAGCTCCCTATGGGAGTAACCCATGATCCATCGTTGAATGGTTCGGTAAGTCTTGAGTGTCCATATTCCTGCATAAAAAATAAAATCGTAGGCTGCGCGGCCAACGTTCCCTATGGGAGTAGCCCCCGAGTGCTTGGTGGAGTCGAAGACTCGAGCAAGGACTAAAGTAGTCGAAGTCTTCTAGTGTTAAATTTGATGACATCAGTGCTGGCGATGTGATGACCTCAGTTGCCCGCGTGAGCGGCTTTGACGGGACGTGACAAGCGGTGGGTCCCATTTTCTGACCCTGACTTGACCGGGCATGCGTAATCTTTCATTTTAACTGCGCCTCCTCGATTTCCACGTGTAATGGAGGTAGTGGGGGACGGTTCGTGTTTTAGCCTCTCCATGTGTCGATCGTGATGTGCGCCACACGTCCAATAGTGTTTCTGCTGGCCGTTGGATTGCATCCGCCAGGGGGTTAAGTAGCAGTGCAGCTGTGGTAATTTCCCATCCGCTCTTTCTCAGCTTTGTGCCTCCTTCGCCATTGCTGCTGCTCTCTGCCTCTTAGAGTTCATCTCGTTTCGTGGCGCTGGACCAACTCCGTGTGTTTCCGAGTTATTTCCTCCGCTCGCATCGCCACCGCAAGATGCGGAAGAAGAAAGGAGGCGCTGCCGCTGAGTCCACCGCCGCCATTGCTGCTGCCAAGAAGAAAGGCGGCTCCGCCGCTGCGGCCACCAGCACCGCCGGCGCTGGGAAGAAGAAGGGCGTGGGCACCCGCGTCACCAATGGTGCGTGGCACGCGTCCATCATCAAATCGTCCGAGCTCCGTCTTCTTCGTCAAGATGGAGTTCTGTCTCCCATGGTTGGTGACTCGCGAGTGTCGAGCGGCAAGGTAACTCCTTGTCCTCCTGCTGGTTTTCGGGTGATGTTCCTAGCGTTCATCATCCGGGGTCTGTCTCTTCCCCTACATCCTTTCTTTAGGGGCCTCCTTTGTTTCTATGGGCTCCAGCTGCATCAGCTATCCCCCAACTCTATTATCCACATCGCCTGCTATATTACACTTTGCGAGTGCTGGCTCGGAGTTGAGCCACACTTTGGTCTCTTCAAACGGCTTTTCAAGCTGAAGCGTCAGTCGACATCTGGTTCCGTAGTCTACAACGTAGGAGGCTGCGGAATCCATGTCGACTCCTCCATCACATACTTAGATATCAAGCTCATGGCGTCTGTCCAAGGGTGGAGGGACAAGTGGTTCTACATCCGCGACCAGAAGGCCGACGGAGAACACTTCGGACTCGCACCATTTGATCCCACGACGCCGTGCAGGAGGAGGCGTTCTTGGAAGAACGTGGTGATGCCCGGCGAGTTTGAGGAGACAGAAGTGTTCTATGAGCACGTATACGACCTCGAGAGTCGCATGGGTAAAGAAGAGAGAGGCTGCGACCTCATTCGCACATGGTTGTGCCGTCGCATCCAGCCCCTGCAGGCCAGAATCCACCCCAACATCCAATGGGCTGGTGCGGACGATGTCACTCGTGTATCTGCCGATGGCATTTCCGCAGTGAACCAAGTAGATAAGAGGGTGCAACTGTTGACCAAGTACACTGCCAAGGATGTACTCCCCAGTGAACCAGTCGTGCTTCCATTTAATGCTTCTAACCCTCCTCCTGAGGTATGATTGTGCTACGAAGTAGCTTTATTTGTTGAGTGCTTCTGATTTTCTTGACATGTGATGACTTGTTTTCTGTATGTAGGATTGGAAGGTGTCTCCCAGTTTTCCCCCTCTTCCTGAGGGGGTTATTCCTCGCGAAGTAAATGAAGAGGATGAGTCGGAATCGACCGTCCCATTTGAAGAGGAGGAGGAAGCCCCCGAGTCCAGCAGTCCGGACACTCGCAAGCGTGCACGCAGCGAATATTCGGATGTGTCGTCTCCTTCGACTCCAGAAGGCCCAGCTATTGGTGCGGAGTCGCCAATTCCTGCTATTCCTATGAGTTCCATGGCGCCATTTGCCTGCAAGAAGATGCGGATGCCGAAGGAGTCATCGGAGTCGGAGGACCAAACCTTCGATTTTGATAAATTTGACTGTTAAGTATACAATTTTCATCTTGGTTCTTTTTGGAGTTGCATTTCCTGATGTTGGTTTTGTTCCGCAGTCAACCGGCATCGTCATCTTCTGGCGACGTCCAATTTTTGAAGGAATCTGGAGTCGCGAACTCCAAGGCCAAGGAAGTGGCTGAGCGAACTCCTCCTCCATTGGCGGCTCATTTCGGGCACAATAAACTCATGTTCTCCACATGCTATGGAGCACCAGATGGTTGTCCGGACGACTGCGTGGCAATCGACTTCGGAGTCTCTGGAGGAGCACGTATGTGTGATGTTGCTTTTACTTGCAGTCAAATTAGTCATCCATGCTATCTGCTGATCCTTCTGTTTTTCTCCTGTTGCAGCTTATTGTGATGGAAGCTGCTCGCCTGGCGGAGCAAGTACTTGCAATGGGTCGACAACACGCATTGCTGGACAATCGCCATCGCATGGTTGAAAGTTAGTATTTTTTGCTTCTTCTTCTCCATCTTGTATGTTTTGCATCTAAGCATACTGTGCTTCTTCGCGAAGCCGCTTCTCTTGAAAAGATGCTCGCCGCGACGGTGAAGAGTTGTGACGAGGCAGTCGCTGCGCTTGATGAATCACGGAAACGCGAAGAGGATTTGCACGCCTCCATCGCGGCAAGGGAGAAGTTGTTCGAAGAACAACTCTCCTTGATTACCAAGTCTCTTTCAGGTATTTTTCCTTTTGTGTCTTGACTGCTTCTTTCTTCAATATCTTGCTATTGTGCTGACGCTTTGTTCTATGTAGATGATGGCGGTTTGAGCTTTGACGCCCAAGCGCTTCGTCGCGATGATGCCTTGGAAGGTGCTGTCGTGGAAGTCGAAGACCGCAGCGCGTCCATTCAGGGAACGCTGACCAAAGCTAAGGGCTTTCTCAATCGCATCCGCGAGGAACTGGCGCCCAAGGCTGAGCTGATTGAGAACTTGGATGACTTGGTGGAGTCCCTCGCTGGAGGTATCCCCTCGTATTTCAGGAAATCGCACCACGCGGTCGGCGCCACCATGGCACTCGCCATGGTGCAAGCCCATGGAGTGGAGATGGATCTAGCTGCAGTCTCCAAGGCGATGCCCGTCGGCACAGATGGGCAACATGTAGTTTTTGCTCCCTTTGCAACTGTCTGCGGCAAGTACGGGCCACAACTCATCAACACAGTCGCCAAGTATTCTGAGGAGCTGCAGCGAGCCAAGGAGGCGGCGAAGGCTGCGGTGTCAGGGGCCGGCGGGAAGTCTGTGGCATCTGATACTGCCACAGACTCGATGAAGCCTCCGAAGCCGAAGTCCAAGTCGAAGTAGCAAGCTTCTCCTCAGTAGTTATATCTATAATAGTTATTAGCTCGACCCCTTTTGTCTAGAACATGCCGCTGGCGGGTGTCTCTGTTGATACTTTGTTATGTTTGAATGCACTTGAGTTTTTTTCAATGTGTTGCTTGGTCTTCTTATTATCTCTTGCTTGGCTTGTGATAGGGCACATCGAGTGGTCCTTCGAGTGAGCCTCGGGATCCGCCATCCACTGGTGATACCTTAGCGCAGTCGCACTCAAGGGTGGATGAGCTGTCCCTGCTTTCACGACTACGCAATCGCGTTAAGCAGCTGGAACACGAACTGCCCGTCCTCCACGGTAACGCGGATGTATGGAAGTCGAGGGCGGAGAAGGCCACCGCCCGAGAGCAATATCTACTAGGGGAGGTGGCGCAACTGGGTGACCAGTTCAAGTGTTAGCTTTTTTCCTCCTTATCTTTTCTTGTAGTCAATCGCGGTAGTTCGTTGTTTTCATGATTTTGCCTCTTGCTTGGTATAGTTGTCAGCGCGTGTCATCCACAGGATCAGAAGGACAGGATCACCATTCGCATGAACGACCTGACCCAGGAACAGCTTCAGGCAAGTGGGTACTTCTCGGTGGATCATGATCGCGCAATCGCACTTGCGACCCAGCAGGATCGTGCCTCACTAGTGCTTCATTTTCTGAAGAAATTGCAATCATGCTTAAGGAATATTTATCAGACAATGTTTCTGCTGAACGTCGTTCCTTCGAGCCTGTTGGCTCTCCTTGCTAAGTTTCAAGACTTGAGCGCAGTTCGAGATTGCGTCTTGCGACGATTGGTGCAAGGCTGCTTTATCGCTGGTGCGACTGCATAGGCCTGATGTAGATATTGCAGCTGTTGTTGCTGGTCCGCCGACTCCGCCGGCAGGTTTGACCTGGAATATGGTTCCTCATTACCAGGCGATGGATCGCCCTGCGGAGGAAATTGTCGACTTCTTCGAGGAACAGACAAACGTTCTTCTGTTGCAATAGTAGTTTAACTTGTATCTTGCACATAAATGTACTAGTGTTGTAAAGTTCATATATATATGTTATATATAATTGTTTGACATTGATGTGTAAAGAGCTTGTTAGCTCGTATGTTTTGCGAGTGTGTTGCACTATGTGATTCCTTTTCGTTAGGCTGACTTGTGTTTTTCTCAGCACCTTATAAACCTGCCAGGTGCGCTGCACCTGGGTTGGTGTTTGCCACGGGTTCAATTAGTGCGTCAGCTACTCGGGATATCACGATTGGTTTGTAGGATAGTTGTGTAAAGGGTGGCGTAGGCCCCTGGTGATAAGATTGTGACAAATAATAGAAGACACGGAGTTTGGGGCACTTAGCTTTATTTATTCATTAAGACGATGCAGAAATCGTGTGGCTAAGTAGCCTGGCTGAAAAGCTTTATTTGTAATGTAAAAGGAAGAAAAAAGACTAAGGGTAGAAGCATCGCAGTTGCGCGATGTGCCCTTTGAGGCCATAGGAGCCACCTGGGATTACTTCTGTAATCACGTATGGTCCTTCCCAAGGGGACTCGAGCTTGAGGTGCCCTTGCAGTTTCAGTCGAAGGACCAGCTCTCCTTCGACGAAGGATCTGGGGCATAGCCTTCTGCTATGGTAGTTGCGCAGGTTCTGCTGATAGATCGTCGATCTTTCTGCTACGATTTCCCGTGCCTCATCAAGGAGATCTACGGAGTCTTCGAGTGCAAGAGTTGACTCCTGCTCGCTGTAAGCGACCACTCACGGGGCTTTGTATCGTACCTCTACGGGTAGCACCGCTTTAGCACCATGCACCATGAAGAACGGGGTGTACCCCGTGGCACCGTTTGGGGTTGTCCGTAGGCTCCAGAGCACGGATTGCAGCTCGTCTGGCCATCATCCTGCGGCTTGTTTGAGTGGCCTAAGGAGTCGCTTCTTGATTCCGCCATAGACGAGCCCGTTGGCCTTTTCGACTTGACCGTTGGTCTATGGATGAGCTACAGAGGCATAGCTTACATTGATTCCTAGGTTTTCGCTGAAACCCTGGAACTCCTTAGAGGAGAAGTTTGTTCCATTGTCCGTGATGATGTTGTGTGGCACTCCAAAGCGATAGACAATGGACTCGAAGAACTTCACTGCACTGGATCCTGACTGGTTTGTCACCGGTATGGCCTCTATCCACTTGGTGAATTTGTCGACTGCGACCAAGAGGTAGACGTAGCCTCCTCGTGAGGACTTTGGGAGCTTGCCGACCATGTCGAGTCCCCATTGCACGAAGGTCCAAGCTAGTGGTAATGGCCGGAGTTCCGTGCCAGGTGCGTGCGGTTTATCCGCGAATCGCTGGCAAGCATTGCATCTTTGGACGATGTCGTTGGCATCGCGCATGGCCGTGGGCCAGTAGAATCCAGCTCGTAGAGCTTTGGTGACGAGGACGCGACTGCCGGCGTGCTGCCCACAAGTCCCTTCGTGAATGTCGATGAGGATGGCCCTTCCGTCCGTGTTGGAGACGCACCGTTGGAGTACTCCTATGATGTTGCGCTTGTATAGTTCACCGTTGATGACGACGGATGCATTTGATCGCTGTGCAATGTGTCGTGCGTCAGTCGGTCGTCCAGTAGCCTCTTGCTGAGAAGATATGTGATGTAGGGTTGATTCCAAGATGGCTCGATCATCATGGCTCCCATTGGTCCCTCGAGTCCTGTGTCGAGCTCTAGGTCGTCGAGTACCATTGGCTCATTGGGCGGCGTAGCCCCCGAGTCCGTTGATGCGCTTGCTTTCTTCTCTGTGGCCTTTGGCTTGATGGAGCGTTCGCAGATACGCTCGAGAAATACCCAAGGTGGTATGGGGGCGCAGGTGGAGCCAATGTTGGCGAGTGCATCTGCCTCTTCGTTGCAGCTCGTGTGTCGTAGAGGTTATGGAGTGCACTCATAGCCGTCGAAGTCCCCTTCGAGTGTGTCGTAGAGGTCATGGTAGGCGATCATATTGTCGTTCAGTGCATCGCACTCGTGCATCGTTTGGTTGACGGCCAGTTTGGAGTGGTCGTAGATGATGAGCCTTTTGGCGCTGCAGGCTTTTGCCATCCGCATCCCGTGCAGTAGGGCCTCGTATTCAGCTTCGTTGTTGGAGGCGGTAAACTGCATTCGCAGAATATATTTCAGCTTGTCTCCCTGGGGCGATGTCAGTATGACACCTGCGCCAGCTCCGTCCTTTCGCTTGGATCCGTCAAAGTGCATTGTCCAGAGGTAAGACATATCTGGTTTTTCGAGGAGCTGATTCTCCATCCAGTGCACGATGAAATCAGGGAGAACTTGTGACTTGATCACGTCGCGCTTTTCATATGTAATGTCTCGTGGCGACAACTCGATTCCCCAAAGAGCGACTCATCCAGTGGCGTCGGGGTTGTTGAGGATGTGCCCAAGCGGGGCGTTGTTGACCACCACGATTGGGTGCTCCTGGAAGTAGTGGCACAGTCGTCTGGCTATCATGAAGATGCCATATGCCAGCTTCTGGTAGTGCGGGTACCGCTGTTTTGTTGGCGTGAGCACCTCGCTAAGGTAGTAGACTGGGCACTGCACCCCGTGGACCTTGTTTTCCTCGGCTCGCTCCACCACGAGCACCGTGCTGACCACCTGGTTGGTGGCAGAGATGTATAGCAACAGTGGTTCCTTTTCGCTTGGGGTCACCAGTACTGGTGAGGTAGATAGTAGACTCTTGAGGTCTTCGAATGCTTCCTGCGCCTGATTGGTCCACTCGAACTTGCCAGTTTTGCGGAGAAGTTGGTAAAAGGGCAGTGCCTTTTCGCCCATTTGACTAATGAATCGACTGAGCGCCGCAATTCGCCCAGCCAGCTGCTAGACGCCTCTTACATTCTTCGGCTTCTCCATGACCAGTATGGTTTTATTTTCTTTGGGTTTGCCTCGATCCCTCTTGCGGAGATGAGATACCTGAGTAGTTGCCCAGATGCTACGCCGAAGGTTTGTCCGGATTGAGCTTGATCCGGTAGCGGTTGAGGTTGGCAAAGGTTTCGCGTAAATTGTCAATTAGCGAGGCTTCCTCTTTGGTTTTGATTACGATGTTGTCAACATATACTTGGATGTTGCGACCAAGTTGGTTCTTGAGGCAAGCCTGCATGCACTGCTTATAGGTGGCTCCTGCGTTTTTTAGCCCGAAGGGCATTGTGTTGTAGCAGAACACACCAAAAGGCGTTGTAAATGCTGTTTTCTCTTGATCTTCCTTCTTCATTCGAATTTGATTATAGCCTGAGTAGGCGTCGAGGAAGCAGAGATGCTCACATCCCGTGGTGGAGTCGATGATCTGGTCGATTCACGGTAGCGGGAAGTGATCCTTTGGGCAGTGCTTATTCAGGGAGGTGAAATCCACGCACATCCATAGGATATCCGTGTCCTTTTTTTGTACCAGCACCGTGTTGGCGAGCCAGGTACTTTCCTTGATCTCGCGTATGAAATTGGCATCGAGGAGTCTATTGATCTCCATTCCGACCGCTTTTTCTCTTGGTTCAGATAGTCGCCGAATTGTTTGTTTGACTGGCCTTTCGTCTGGGTTGACATTGAGTGCATGCTCGGCGAAATCCCTGGGGACCCCTGGCATGTCCGCTGGACACCATGCGAAGATTTCCCAGTGCTCACGGAGGAATTCGATGAGCGCGAACTCCTATGCGGGACTCAAGTTGTTGGCGATGAGGGCCGTCTTGGCCGGGTCCGATGGGTGGACCTGAACTTTGTTCGTGTGCATCGACGAGTAAAAGGACAAGTCGGGTGAACTTGGACCGCTCAAGGGAGGCAGACTGTTGTCTGTCGACTCCTTCAATCTTGCAAGTTCTTCCTGCATGCCGAAGGACTGGGAAATTCTGTTGAATTTCCTGTCGCAGCTGTCGGACCTCTCGAAGCTCCCATTGATTGTGATGACGCTGTTTGGGCCTGGAATTTTCATCTGCAGGTAGGCATAGTGCGGTACTGCCATGAACCTGGCGAACATGACGCGTCCAAGGATGAAGTAGTACTGTGAGGGCCAGTCGACGACTTCGAAGTCGTTCACATCGAAAGTTTTTCAGCGTGCCAAAGATGACATCGAGGTTGATTTTGCCCAAGAGATATATGCCCTTGCCTGGGAAGATGCCGTGGAATGTCGTGTCCGAGACCTCTAGGCAGGTCAGAGGGATCCTCATCGCTCGCAAGGTACTTGCGAACATGAGGTTAATGCCGCTTCCACCATCCATAAAGACGCGACTCATGTCGACACCTCCGATCTGTGCCTTGAGTACGAGGGGATAGTGTCCTGGGCGAGGTACTTGGCGCGGGTGGTCGCGCTTGTCGAAGGTGATGCAGGAGTCGCTTCCACTGAGGTACTCTGTGGTGGATGTGGTGAGTTTGTCGCCAAGTTGACTTGGCGAGTGATGGCCTTCTGCACCCGATTCGAGGGGCGTCCCTTTTGGATCATCATGTTGCCCACAGCCCGTGCGTATGGCTCGCCGCCTTGATTGTGGACCGGTGCGGCTGCGAGTGGTGGCACTCCAGGTGGTGGTGGAGGAGCTCCATGTGCTACAACGCCTAGGGCGACTCCGTAGCCCCTGTTGACTGTGTCGTGATTCATCCGAGCCAAACCCTGGTGGAGCTTGAGGAACTCACAACAGTCCTTGAGAAGGTGGCTGGATTTCTTCTTGCCATCGTGCTTGTCGGTGTAAAAGTGCATGTTGCACGGCCCGGACAGTTTGTCCTCGATTGTTGTCGCGGATGCCTCTTTGCGAGTGCGGCGCTGCCATACCTGCGTGGATTTCCCGGAGTCGTGGTGTTCACCACTGCGATAGCCGCTGTTGCGGTTGTCGTCGCGCCTGTAGTCGTAGCTGGCTGTGACGATGTTGACGTCATCGTGATCATCGTAGATGCGCATTCGATGTTTTCCTCGGTGATCGTGTTTGCGCTCGAGTTCTGCCTCGTCGTCGGAGTGAACGCGGTTTTTCACCAAGTCTTCTCCATCTGCCCACCGATTCGCGATTTCCATCAGGTGGTCAATTGTTTTGGGCTTCGAGCGGCCCAGCTCCTCCCTGAGCTCTATGCGGTGAAAGCCGCCGTTGAATGCGTCGATTGCACGATCCTCCAAGATATTTTCTGCGGAGTTCTTGATGACGGACCACCTCTAGATGTACGAGCGTAGCGATTCGCCTGAGCTTTGCTGGCAGCACCTCAGTTCTTCAATTGATGCGGGCCTTTTGTAGGTGCCCTTGAAGTTGCACACAAAGCTATAGACCAGCTCTTCCCAGCTGCGAATGGATCCGCGTGGGAGGTTGTTGACCCATGCTCGGGCGGCGCCCTGCAGCCGTAGCTGTAGGCATTGCATGGACGTGCTTCGACTCCCGCCGTGGATCCTGACGGAGGAGATGTGGTCCTCCAACCAGATTTTCAGGTCCTGCAGGCCGTCAAATTTTGGGTTCTCCGATGGGAGCTTGAACCTTTTGGTCATTCGCTTCTGCCTGATAGCCTCGCTGAAGCATCTGGCGCCACAGAGCTCTACGTCTTCATCCTCTGAGTCAGTCGATCGGGCACGTCGTGCCCTTGACTTGTCGATTTTGCGCTGCGTGATATCATCACGCGCATCGTAGTCGTGGTCGTGTCGTCGTGAGCAGCGACGTCGAGACAGATCGTGACTGTCGTCGCTGGACGATGGTGAGGAATAGCGTTTTGCCAGAGCCTTGCTTTTCTTCGGCATCAGCGTTGGTTCTTTGTCAAGAGCGGCTTCAATTAACCCCAAGCCCGCGATCGTAGATCGGTGCATGGTGGCTCGGGGATCTCCAGCCAGCGGCTGGTTGTTGAGGAGGTACATGGTGGCCGCTATCACCGCAGCTTGCGGCGTCTTTGGGACCATGTTGCCCTGTGTGTCGACTGTCATAGAGCTGAAGTCGAGGACTTTCGCAGCTTCTATGCGCTCCTACTCAGTGAGGTGGGCCATTCAAGATCGTCTCTTGTTGGCCACGTACTCGTTGCCCTTGGAGGAGGATCCTTCGTGGGAGGAGAGCCCAGCTCATCAAAGACTTGACTCGTCCGCCACCTTTTTACGCACTTTGAGTTACGAAATTGTTTGTAATTGGCATCTGTACTCCTCCTTTATAAGCCAATGATATCCCATTAGTAGATCTTGCAGTGTGCCGGGAGGTAGGAGATTGCCTCGCAGGGCCTCTCGGCACCGAGCCCACTCAAGATCGTTGAGCTTGATCACGACACGTTCACCAGTGTGTTCGTTCACCATGGTTGGAGGTTCGACTGCCCATCCATTGTTGACGGGTGCGCCATTGCCACCATTGGTGGGGCCGCCATTGGGTGGTCCGCCGTTAGGTATGCCACCGTTGGGTGGATTAGGGCCGTTGCCACTGTTGTTGCGATTGGCGCTGGTTTCGCCAGCATTGATGACGGCGCACATGAAGTGGTTTGGGAAGCTGATGCTTCCGCAACTTTCGGATCCGGAGCCGTAAACCCCATCTTCCGTTGCTAGGCCACCTAGATCGGATCCGCGACTGCTGTCACTGTCCGTTCTCTCAGCTGTTGCTGAGGTGTTGAACTCGCTGAGGGCGCCGATTGTTGGCGGGAACCACAATGCTGGAGCAATCGCGGATGCCGTTGGCTGATCAGGCATACGAAGCGTGCCCATCTGACCAACTTGGAAGCGGAAGCTCCCGATCGCTAGGCTGATTCCATCGCCCACGGACTCGAAAGCTGGGCGAGTGGTCGGCGTGTGGAAGGTGGATTCGAACGCGCCGAAGAGCTGGCGAATCTCCACTGTTGCGGAGATGGAGATCGCGGTTGATGAGGCCGAAGAAGCTGCAACATCATCACTCCCAATTCCCACACACGGTGCCAATTGACGAGGGTTTAACTAGTCAATGCCCATTGTTATGGACTTGGGTTTTGGAGAAGGAGGGAGCGCTAGAAGCATCAATCGGCTAGCAAACGAGCACACGGGGATGCAAGGTTTACCCAGGTTCAGGCCTCGTAGAGGTCCATACTCCTGCTTGTATGCTCTTGGAATTAATGAAGGAATCGAAGATTACAGGGGCGCGCAGATGCAATATGGCGAGAGTTGTGGAAACTAGGGTTGTGTGTGTCCTCCTCGTTGCCCCCTCCTAGCCTTTATATAGATAGGCTAGGTCTCGGGTAGCAGGTCGAGTCAGTTATAGATTAGGGTTTTCCCTTTAAACTTTCTATGTTTAAACTTCTTCTTGTCTCGCAAGTCATCGAGAGTCCGTGGGCCACTCGAAGTCTTCATTGGGCCGTGGCAACATCGTGGGCTTCCACCGTATCTGGACTGTATATACCAAACTCGAGTACCTGTAGGGTATACCCATGTCAGGTATGCAATCCTTTCTTTCTATTTTTTCTTGCACAGATAATGACATTTGATGATGGGAATCACTACATTAAATTCAAAGATATGATATTTCCAACAACCATAATAAACCAAGAGTCGTGGATCGGAGGCAGACGCTTTAATGACCAACTATACGACCGGAATAAAATTTTGGCCATGTAGTTGCCATCGACACCGCTAGGTCAAACCGAACAACTTTCGTGAAGGGACCCCTATATAAAGAGGCCTCGGGCAACGAGAAATGGGCTCTTGCAGAAACCATCAGCCACCTCCTAGATCTCCATCCGCAACACCGACGAGTCACCAGAGGAATAGACTTAGATCTAATCTCTTCACCACCATAGCCATATTCCACCACTTGTAATAGTAGATCTCTTCTTCGATTGGCGACATTGTAAGACTATTTGCTATCAATCTCATGATTTCTACTAGAATGTTTATGATCTTTGATCTCATCTCTATGTGTGAGTAATTCTCCTTGGGCTAAGGGCTTCGGCCTAGCCATGTAGCTTTTTGTGCATGTTATTTATCATAGATGGGATCATGTATTAGTTTGTATGACATGATGATTATTGTATTCTCTCTTGCCTCAATCTAAGGACTTGTCAGGTACCCAAGACCCCAAGGATTGAGCCAAGTTTATGGAGTATGAGTAGTGACTAATCTACAGGATGGGAACCCCAGTGACAAAAATGGTAGTACGGCTGTATGTGAGGGATTTACTTGGGATTAACAGTGACATCACTATGCATATCATTAGTTCTCTTTCTTCAATGGATGAGACTAGTAGGTTATTGCTATAAGCGGTTGCAGAGGCAATAGAAATTATGGATACACTGCCCACATATAATTTATCTTGCTCTAACAATTACATGCATACTTTATTTATATCTTTTATTCCCATCAGATGTTTTGCACAGCTACAGGTGAAACCAAACGCCCTAGGCCCTCTCTCTCCATCATCGACAACAACAAAACGATGCAAACTCTTGGTCTGGTAAAAACACGAAAGGAATTCTAAAACTCTCGAAGGTCTGTTAAAGTAACTTCACTACGCTTCTGCTTCCCGAGGATTCGATAAACCTAGGTCTACTGGGAAAAAGAGCTATACTACATCCATAATCCGGATCGAAGGTATCAGTCTCCTCCAGGTTCATGCGGTATGCAGCATGGTTTGGTAGAGGTGCGCTGGGTATGAGGTCTATGCGATGCTCAATTTCACGAAGAGGAGGTAGTCCATGTGGGAGCTCTTTGGGAAATACATCCTTGAATTCGTGAAAAATAGCCATCAAAGAGGGAGGAACATTTGTTAAGCCATTAGTGCCATGTGCTAGTGCCTTTCAAACGAGAACATAGTGCAAGATAGATGGGTTATTCCTCACTTCTCTCAACTCACTTTTGGTGTGAAGGAGAACACTCTTATTTTTTCCACTCGAGTTTGGCTTGTGGCTGTCACTCGCTATATGGTGATTCTCTCTCAACACTCTTCTCACAAGGTGGTTTTGTGGTTTACACCCTCGCTAAAGCTTTTGCATTATCCGTAACTATTTTGCTAGGAGTCATCGGTTGCAAAACACATGTCTTGTCAATCCATTTTAAGGTATACACATTTTTGTGGCCATAATTTAGAGCGGTCTTGTCATATTGCCACGGTCTACCAAGCAACATGAGGCATACCGTCATGGGAACCACATCACACTCCACCATGTCTTTTCTATGGTCCAATTGAGAATGTTACTGAGACAGTGAGCTTGATCTTCATGGACCCTTCGTCACTTATCCACTGGACATGGTCGTGATGCCTGTGTGGATGGAGGGTGAGGTTGAGCTTCTCACGTAACTCAATGCTTGCAAGGTTGTGGCAGCTCCCTCCATCGATGATAACTTTAAAGGATTTCCCATTGATGTTGGCACGTGTTTGGAAGATGTTGGATCTTTGATATGTATGCTCTTGTGCTTGAATAGTCAAGATTCTTGTGACGACAAGCGAAGTACTTGTGCCATGCTCACACAATAGGAGTTCTTGATCACCTCCAACATGTTGCCTTGCAAGTGCTTCCTTGGATCTTGCATCAAATTCATCTTCACTCAAGTATTCCTCATCACCATTCTCATGAATGAACAAGACTTTGGTATTGCCACATATTAATTACTTGTGTCCTTTTCCTCCACACTTGTAGCATTGTCCGTCGAATGAGGGGTCATCTAAAGTTTGCTTGCCACTTGGGGGCAGTTTTCTTTGAGGAAGTGTGGGCTTGAAAGGAGGCTTGGAGGCACTTGAGGAGCTTCCTTTGGTGTTTGGTGGTGTAGACGTTGGAGCTTGCTTGTAGGTGAAGTACGTCTTCACCTTGTTGTATTTAATGTCCTCTTGCACTTTACACTCAACCTTTGTTGCATTATGCATAAGCTCAACCATGTTGTTGTACTTTTGGAACTCGGCAATGCACTTGATTGGGTGGTTCAAGCCAATGAGGAAATGTGTCATTGTTTGCTCCTTGCGCTCTTCAATGTTTGGCACAGATCATGTTGATACCCATTTGCTTGAAGTACTCTTCCACGGTATTTGTTCCTTGGTTAAGCACTTGAATCTTGTTGAAGAGGTCCCGTGTGTAGTGCTAAGGAACAAAGTGTGATCTTATATGAGCCTTCATATCTTGCCAAGTGTTGATTGGAGGCCCTCCTCTTGCTTCACGAGCGACTTGGACTTGCTCCAACCAAAGGTTGGCATAATCATGAAACTCAAGAGAAGCCATGGCTACCATATTATGATCACTATAGTTGTGCATGTGGAATAGTTTTTCAACTTTCAGTGCCCATGATGAGTATTCTTTGGGATCATTGGAACCGGTGAACTTGGGCATGGTGAACTTGAGCTTGCCAAAAGATTCTTCCTCATTATAGTCACGGTAGTGACGATTGCCATGATGTTGATGGTCTTTATCTTCCATTCAATCATTGTGACGAGCTTGGTGATATTTTTGTTGCTCTTGCGGTTGTTGAGCCGCGTTTGGGGGATGTGGAACTTGCTACTCACAATGTCGTTGTAGAGCTTGCTCGTGGTGCAGTTGAGGAGGAGGAGGAGGCTTGTTCCTCGTTTGTTGACACAGGTTGAGGCAATTGGGCCTCACGAGTTTCTTGAGGATGCGGAGCCTATGGGCGCGGTTGTGGGTGAGGAGGAGGCTCGTTCCTCGGTTGTTGACGCAGGTTCGGCACTTGGACCTCTTGATGGATATCATGGTCTTAAGCCTCTTGATGTGGTTGCCGTCTCTCAACATGTACAATTTGATGCTCGATGTTTTGATGTGGTGGAGGTGGATCATCATGGGGACCATGGTGTCGGCATTGTTGTTCATGATGGTGATGGAGACGAGGGGGTCTTCAAGAGATTCACGTCGATGATGAGCTTGTTCTTCCAAATTGGAGGCATCACTTATTGTTGAGTGAAGGTCTTGTGGGTGTTGACGATTGATACCTTCGATCCGGATTTATGGATGTAGTATAGTAGCTTTTTCCCTAGTAGACTAGGTTTAATCAAATCCTTGGGAAAGAATGCTAAAAGGAAAATAATAAGGCACGTCTACAAGACCTGTTTCTTTGTTTTACCTTCAGTCACCAGACCTTTCTAGTTTACTTTATAATGTGGGTTGTATCAATGGATGGAGATAGGCCTGGGTTGAAGATTCGCCTGCAGATGCACATCATATGGGATAAAGATAGTAATATGCATATTCATGTGTAATGATTTCATATAGATAAAATTGGTGGGCAGCACATCCTGACATACTAGAGCCCCTGCGAGTCACATGCATAGCAATAGTCTTTTGATCCAACTATTTGCACCACGAAGCACCGGGATACAAACAATTATTAAGTGAGAAAACACATATCAAAGCCTTAAGAAGTGATGTTGCTGTTGTTCCCCAATGGATCGCTAAGTGAAGACCGTACTCCCCCTTCTATCACTGGATTTCCTATGAGATTGCTGCTAACCAAGTATCTCACCTCAAGCCCTTATCAATCTCTGGGATCTTGGGTACCTACAAGTCCATAGATCAAGTCAAGAGACAAAGAAACAAAGATACACATCTCTATTCAATCAATACATAGTACTCCCATAGATTAGATGCACATAATCGTTGCGAGGTTTCACCCCAACCCACATCCCGTGAGGACTACTCCCTCATAACAATAAGATCAAACATAGAAAACATTGTGCAAAATACTTAGATTGAAATCAAATATTCTTATAATGGTCACCGAATCACAAGGAGATCTCAAGTACAAGCTAATGGCTATGGCTATGGAGAAGATGGATGGGGAGAAGATGAATCCGAGAATGGTGGCCCTCTGCATGGCGGCTGGGACCTCAAAATATATAGGCGCCTTCATGAAAGTTGTAGGGTTTGACGAGTCGAATCTAATGCCACATGGTATGGGCAGGCCTTTCCTGTACCAATGGTCATTATGGCCTTTGTCGACTAGTTTTTTTCCAGAATTACTTGGTCGTGTGGACTTCCTCAAAATATTCATTTATGGCTCCTGTTTTCGCCTTAAAAGTATGATTTCCTACACAACACAATTCAAGACATTGGATTGCACATCTTTGCAATAATTAGTCATTTGTAGCAAGGCTAGAGAGATTCTTGGTCAATTACTTGACTAAAACAAAGTTTAAACGCAGAGAAAGATGTCTATTTTCATAGCCATCAACTTCCCCAAAGCTCAAACCTTCATCATCCTCGAGCAAGAAAACAACAAAACCATAAAGAACTCAGTGTTGAAAATGGAACAACGAGAGTATGAATTCACTTACGATTGGTAGTCATATGTGTCTAGCACTTTTTCCATTTGAATTCACTTATGATTCTAAGAATACTATACAAGCTTCGATAACTCAAAACAATCAAAGTAGAGTTTAATGTAAGTATGAATAACTAGAAGTGTAACAATTAATCTAATTCCTCTAGTTAGTTCTCCGCCTACCAAGGAACACAAGGATGTTTTATAATAGAAAAATTATATAGGATCATGTCCCAAGTAGCATAATAGTGAAGTGTCTTATTGACACCCACATCAGTAAATCAAGACTATAAAAACACTACTGTTCCAATCATTGTATTCAAGGGTAATTCTCAACAAGGATCATTCCATAGAGTAGTAAATGGACCATTTCCAAAGACAGTCTGGTGTGGGTCATTAAATTCAAGGGTAATTCTCAATAAAGATCATTGAGTGATCATTTTAACAAATGATTTACACAACCTTCGAGAGTACCAATACTTTTGAACATTACGGTGACAAGTTCCACCAATGTCATCAACTCATAGACAAAATCAAGGGTTGTACCATTGATCATTCATAGGCTAGCTAATGCGGCCCCTCCTACGGACGCTACTACATCTACACCACCGAGTCCCCCAAGTGGACCGATGACCCGTGCCCGAGCCAAGCTCCTTCAAGATAAGGTGAATTCGCTCATCTCATCATGTGACTTTGACATACACTTGGATGGCGTGCTACTTAATACCACTACTCTGTGCATCATCAGGTACGGACCCCCACCACGTCGACCCACGGGCCCTGAAGCTGCACCTGTCCGGAAACTGACTGAGTCGGAGTGTCCGCCCGGAACCAGCCGGAGTGTCCGGCGCGACTCGGCCGGAGTGTCCGGCCTGCCCTAGCCCCAACCTGGCGTGGACATTCAGAAGGCCAGTTCGGACATTACCCGGAGTGTTCGGCTAACACGGACTATCCGGTCACTCCGACCCGGACTGTCCGGCCCAAGTGATGGGCATGTGAGCCAACAGCTAGGCCCTTGGCCCATGTACCCCTCTATTTCACACCAAACCCTAGTTTTATGCCCAAACTACCCCTGAACTTGTGCCTGGCCTATAAATAGAGCCCCTACCCCTCATTGTATCCCTTAGGCATAGATGATAGACTAAAGAAAACCCCCTTTGTGGAATCTCTAGTTTTGCCTCATCCCCTTCTACCAAAGGGGATCGACTATCGTCACCACCTTGTTGGAGTTTGCATCGCGCCTCCCTTGTTGTACAAGGCCTTGGCATCGGTGTCCCTTTTCCAGGACGTCAAGACCCTCTCCAAGGTGTTCTTCCCTCTCCGTGTGGGATCGAGGGAGCATGTTGACCGATCTTTCCTTGCGAGGATTCTATCGGACCGGGGGCCACCGGTGAGAGCAATTGGCCTTGTATCGTGTGTGTTTTGCGTGTGTTCATCGTGTTCTTCACGAGGTGTGTGTCTGCTTCCGCTACCTTCTCCCTTTCCCCTCACTTTCCCATCGATTTGACCACGAGATCCGTGAAGATCGGTCCACCCACATGGTTACCCCATAACATCTGGCATCAGAGCCCAAGTTGCCACGGATTTCACCCTCGTTCTTCCCCACCAGATATTTTCTTGAAAAACCACAAAAATAGCCACAAAATCAAGTGGATCTTGTGTCAACTCATAACATCTAGTATCAACAGCTTTTGGTTGCCACGGATTCCTCATCGATTTGGTCTTTTCCCCCATAAATTCGAAAATCCCCAAAAAATTGCCAGAATTTCGTGTTTTGGATCGATCTGTGATTTGAGTGCGTTTTGGTAGGTTTTGATCCGTGGATTACTTGATAAACTTGTTGATCTACCTTCCCCTGTGTTTCCATAGCCTAATTCCTTGATTTCCCCCATCAATTTGAGGTTTTGGTTCGAGTTTTTCCGCCAAAACTCGTCCCGTTCGTGTTCTGGAAGTTCTGGTTTGACCGGACCGGACTGTCCAGCCAAAATGGACCGCATATCCGCCCCACCAGAGTATCCGGTATAAATTGACCGTAATCTCCGCCCCGGCCGGATTGTCCGGCCTGCGCGCCCCGGACTGTCCGCCCCCTGCTGACAGAAAAACTTGCTTCACGGTTTTGAGCATAACTTTTGCATACGAACTTGGATTTTGGTGTTCTTTAGCTCGTTTTGAAGAGGAAAAAGAGCTCTACATCATCATCTCCGTAGTTCATGCTATCTACTCCATCCAAATTCTGTGAGCAAGGCGGAATCCACCAATAAAGGGTGAAGATTGGCGAGGAAAGGTATAAAAATTTCGCGACTTCTCCCCACTCGCATCCCGTTGTGAGCCACACTATCTTTGTGTTCAACAAACACCTATTGAGACTAGTTCCTCCTATGATTGCTTGGGATATGCACATTTGATACCTTGTAGAATTCCAAGCAAAAGTTGTGAGCGCGGTGTCTCATATAGTTATCTTGTATAGTTGTTGGCACAAGGAAGGGGCAAGTGAAAAATAAAAGAAAAGAAAAAGTGAAAAAAAATAGAAAAAAGAAAAATAAGAAAAAGAAAGAAAGAAACAAGTGCCTCATAGAATAGGAAGCGCAAGCTCGATGCACATCAAATAGGTGGTACTTATTGTGCATATCTTGTAGCCCACCAATTTATTGCAATCGAACTAGCGTCTCTCCTTGCACTTGTGCGACAAGAGATTATAGTCTTCGCTAGGTAACCATTTGGTTCTTAGCTCACTTTCTCCGTCGCACAAGTCCCATTTATCCCACCGTGTGTGTTTCCTTGTACATAATTCCTATTTTGTGGATTGCCTTGTTTTGCTTTGTGATCATTGTGGTTCTTTACTTGCCATTACAACATATTGAGTTCGGATTGGTTCTTGACATGCCACCTTCCATACCTATCCACCATAAGCTTTGTGTGTGTGTTTTTTAGTGGTTAGTTGGTTTTGGTGTTCCGCGAGAACTTCACTTTGCTTGGTTTTGATTGCTCTCAAGTGTTGCCACTTGCACGATACTATCTTCCAAGGTCAAGTAAGGTTTGATGTTGTATCCCTAATCCCCTACCACTTCCATATACACCACTTGGTCTTGTGAATCATGTCTAGGGACTCTGGAACCAAGGATGATATCTATGAAGAATCCATGATGAGCCACCACGACTACGACTCCACAAGTATAGAGGACATGATGGAGCACTACACCGACAATGGCTCTGCATGCTTTGAGGACCCGGAGCATTGCACCTATGACGGCTCCACATGCATGGAACACATGGAGCACGTCATCAACTATGGATCCTCAAGCATGGAGGACTTGGAGCTCTACATCGACAATGGCTCCTCATGAATGGAATACATGGAGCACTACACCGACAATGGCTCCACATGCTTGGGTGATATGGAGTACTACATCAACAATGACTCCACAAGCATGGATGACTTCGAGTGCTATAATGACAACGCCTCACCAAGCATGGAGGACATGGCGAGCTTCACCCAGTTCGAGGGCTCTTCCATGAGCCATGAAGAATACCTCCACCGCTTGGAGATGGAGGACTACTACGCCAAGCTAGTAGAGACGCATCATCAAGAAACCATGACCTTCAAGGCCAAGCGTGCCACTCCAAAGGGCACCACCTACTTCGATGATCCACCTCCAAGGCGTCAAGCGCCACCACCTACATGGCGTCATGCACCACCATCTCCAAGGCGACGAGCACCATCACCTCCAAGCCGTCAAGCGCCACCATCCCCAAGGCGCCAAGCACGACCATCTCCAAGGCGTCAAGTGCATCTACCTCCAAGGCATCAAGTGCCATCTACTCCAAGAAGAGTGGCGCCCAAACATCATCTTCCAAAAGAGGCACCACGAAGCAAGAATCTTCATCAACAAACATCCTCTCGAGATCATCACCAACATCAAGAGGATACAAGACATCGTTCAAGGCATCTTCGCCATGAAGACGGAGAATACATGTTGAGAACCATCCATAATGCTCAACCTAGATCAAGAAGGCACCACCATGAAAAGAAGAGTGCCAAGGACAAGGAGCATCGTCGTGAGCATCATGTGGATGACCAAGTGCGCCATCTACATCAACCTTTGGCAAGGCACGCCAATGACCTCCGTCGACACCATCATAAGGCTCCTTCTACGACTCGTGCCACCACCAAAATAGCACCAAGAGCAAGCTCTCCTCCATGCCATCAAGCTTCAACGCCCAAACTTGATATCCTAGATGACGCATGCAACTTCATGGATGAGGAAGACGAAGACCTTTACTTTGCCAAGTTGGACGAGTACGCCAAGAGGATGTCTACACAAGCCAAGTAGGACATGGCAAAGTATGAGAAAACTCCAAGACAAGGGCCTACACCACAAGCTGGCGACGACAAGGTCAAGAATGGTGAGCATGGGATTTTCCCTTCACCAAAGGAGGCGCATGGAGTTGAGGGAACCGAGCCTATCCCTATGTGCTTGAGTGATGATGTGGTACCAATCCCATGTGAGTATGAGAGCCACTTCACCCACTTGAGTGAAAAAAAGAGTGAGATGAGTGACTCCACCATACGTGAGATTGAGTACTTCCATTTGGAGGGCATGAGTGAGTTGAGAGTGGTAGTTGATAGGTCATGTGAGACCACTTTGATTTCTAACGACTTACCCTCTACCTCTAGTGTGTTTTCTCGTGATGTAGGTTCCATGGAGAGGATGATGCCTCCGACCGAGAAGAATAACATGGTGGATGAAGATGATGCCATCCCCATACAAGAAGAAGAAGTCGCCCACATGGAGGCTAATGCTACCACGACACCCACTTCATCTGAGAGGTATGAATAAGGTAAAAATAAGGGTGTTGATGATGCCATGATCCCACTAGTGGACATGATGACTTGTGATGATTGGCATGCTATGGATGATGTTTGTGATATCACATATGCTTCATTGATATTTCCATGTGATACTTTGCCTTTTCATAATGTTGAGCATGTGAAATTATTTGATTGTGATGATGTTTCCACAGACATGCCATGCTCTAAACGTTACGTTGATGATATCATTGCTTGCACTTTGTTGAACAATTGCTCTTTCCAATGTTTTGCTTGCAATGATGTTACCAATGGTACCCCTCGAACCATGCTTTGTCATGAATGTTTTACAATCTCTCCCATTGCTTGCAATAAATTGAATAATTGCTCTTTCACTTGTTTTGCTTGCAACAATAATTCTCATATGGTTTATATTGAGATGGCCCCCATAGCTTTCTCAAATTTTGGAGATTTTGATGATTGCCATGATAAGAATGTCCCCACTTGCATACTCACCATGCATATTTTTCATACTTGATTGACAGTAATGGTGATGTACAGAAGAAGAGATATGTCACGATGGATGATGTATTTCTCTACCATGCACATAAGTTCTTCCTTTTATCTATGATGTGTGTAGGTACCTGCACAAGAATGTCAACCTCGGTTAAGCACGAGTTGACAAAAAGAGCTCTAGAGAGCATCCCCCAAGTGAGTTCAAGATCGAACCCAGCTCTAATACCTTTTGCATGCTTTGCATCTTTCATGTTGACAAATTTCTCTTTTCTATGGTTAGCTTGCAAGCATGTTAATGGTATTCTTTCACCTTGTGAAAATCATGTTTCATTGCTTTTGGATATGGATGCTTTGTGTGTTGCCACAAAAATGTTGAACAATTTATCTTTCCGATGTTTTGTGTGCAACCATAATGCCATTATGAGCATGTATTGTCATGAGAGCTTCCAAGTCTCTCGTATTGTTGTTGCAACAAACATAAGGACCACTTGCTCTTTCATATGGTTTGTTTGCAAACATGTTGTTTTTGCTTCTGCTTGCGATACTCATACCCCCATGATTTTGGCTTGTGATGATATGTGTATAGCATCCAACATATTGAACAATTGTTCTTTCCAATGGTTGGTTTGCACACATAATGATGTTGCTTTGGATATTCTTCCTCATGTGTTTTTGCCGAATTCTCCTAGCTTTACATCAAAGATGTTGATCAATATTTTAGTCAATTGCTTTGAGTGCCACACTAAGATGTTATATGGAGTTTTTGAGTTCCCACATTTGGATGATGTTCAAACAATTCCCATGCACTTTGACCTTGCATATGCATTCCGTTTGCTATACTTGAGTTGTGCTAATAGTGTTGTGAACAAGAATGGACATGCCACAAATGACATGCTCCTCTATCACACACAAACATATGTTGCTTGCTCTTTGTTGTATGAAGGTACAATTGCATACGCGTGAACCTCTATGGACAAAGAGTTGACAAGACGAATCGAAGAGAGTTACCTAGGGCTACCCTTCAATGAGCTATCTCTACATTATAAGGTGACTTCCTTCTACTTGAGGACTCATGCTATAATCTTCATGAATTGGCTACTCTTTGAGTGTTGCTTCGCTTTTGTTGTGAGCTTTGTAGGCTTCACGGAAGGTGAAGGAACATTGAAGAGTTGCCACATCAAGCTTCTCAAGGACACTGTATGGTGAACCCCAGGATCAAGATGGTCTCTCGACATCATCTTCTTAGTGCTGTGCATGAAGAGTCGAGGACGACTCTTTTTGAAGGGAGGGGGGCTGATGCGGCCCGTCCTACGGACGCTCCTACTCTACACCACTGAGTCCCCCAAGTGGACCGATGACCCGTGCCTGACCCAAGCTCCTTCAAGATAAGGTGAATTCGCTCCTCTCATCATGTGACTTTGACACACACCTGGATGGCTTGCTACTTCATACCACTACTCTGTGCATCATCAGGTACGAACCCCCACCGCGTCGACCCACGGGCCCTAAAGCTGCACCTGTCCTGAAGCTGACTGAGCCGGAGTTTCCAGCGCAGCCGGAGTGTCCGGCCTTCCCCAGCCCCAACCTGGCGTGGACATTCAGAAGGCTAGTTCGGACACTACCCGGACACTACCCGGAGTGTCCGGCTACCCTGGACTATCCGGTCACTCCGACCCGGACTGTCCGGCACAAGTGATGGGCCTGCGAGCCAACAGCTGGGCCCTTGGCCCATATACCCCTCTATTTTGCACCAAACCATAGTTTTATGCCCAAACTACCCCTGAACTTGTGGCTGGCCGATAAATAGAGCCCCCACCCCTCATTGTATCCCTTAGGCATAGATGATAGACTAAAGAAAACCCCCTTTGTGGAATCTCTAGTTTTGCCTCATCCCCTTATACCAAAGGGGATCGACTATCGTCACCACCTCATTGGAGTTTGCATCACGCCTCCCTCGTTGTACAAGGCCTTGGCATCGATGTCCCTTTGACAAGACGTCAAGACCCTCTCCAAGGTGTTCTTCCCTCTCTGTGTGGGATCACGGGAGCACGTTGACCGATCTTTCCTTGCGAGGATTCTATCAGACCGGTGGCCACCGGTGAGAGCAATCGGCCTTGTATCGTGTGTGTTTTGCGTGTGTTCATTGTGTTCTTCACGAGGTGTGCATCCTCTTCCGCTACCTTCTCCCTTTCCCCTCGCTTTCCCATCGATTTGACCACGAGATCTGTGAAGATCGGGCCACCCACGGGGTTACCCCATAACACTAGCGGAGTTGTAGGCATCAAAAGGTGTTCATCAAAAACATATAGACTTTTTAAATATTATCACAGTTTGATCCACAAGGTTAGATTTGGTATGAATCACAATTACCACTAGACTTCATTTCAATCAAACCACTCCTTTCAAGTGTGCCATCAAGTCTATCAAAACATCTATGGGGTTAAGTATCTTCAAAGGTATACTCTCAAGGCAATCATTCATGAAACAAGTCATAAATTTGAGACTTTTCTTGTTGTACTTGTTTGGCAATATTATTTCCAAGGCAAGACTTGGTTAACTACAAGAATTAGAGCATAAGCTTCCACAACTAATTACTCATGCAAATAAAAAGCTTTACTCTAACTATTTTGAATTACTCCCACTGGCATGGCATCTTAACAAATCAACAAACTAAAATAAACAATTCAAACTTCTAAAGTGGGAGACATAGGACATACCTCTCATGAGTCATTTCATAGATCTCTTCCTTATGGGGATGTGTTCCTTCAAAACTCAAGTTAAAATTACTCTCGTAATAATATTGAAGTAAAGAGGCATAGTCAAATCCACTTTCGCAAAAAAGAATAAAAGGAAAAATATTTTGTATTTTTGAGGATGGGATTAAATAATAGAAAAGAACTTGCGACCAAGCAAGGAACTAAGAGAAGAAAAACAAATGAACGAAAAAATGAAAGCAAACAAAAAATGAAAGAAAAAAGCAAAGTGTTGGATCAAACCAGCACAAGTGTTTCAAAGCTCTCATGGAGATGGAGTACAACCTCATTATTACACCAATTTTAATGTCGGGGGACACATCCCCAAGCTCGGGCTTTTGCAAGCCATCTTGTTGCTCATTATGGTGGTGTTGGATAATACCCCAAGTTCTATTGGCTGCTCCAATTGGTGAACTGGGTTGAGAGGTGGGCAGTAGCATCTCGAAGGTTGATGGAGAGGTAGCTCATGTTCTGGATGCTTCCTTTGAGAGCATAAATATCATCATAGGTGGTGTAGTATCTTGGTGGTTGCACATCTTGTTCGGGTCCTTCTTGTTCTACTTCTCCTTCTTCTCCCGCAGGTTCTTCTTGTTGGGGTAGACTTGATTCAACCTACACGTCATAACACAAACATCTCTCCCCGATAGAGAATAGACTATTAGGCAAAGCAGTTGGGATCAAGTGATCCGCTCTAGGTATATCAAGAAACTATCTACCTACTACAATAAAAAAATGGCTTTTAGAATAGACGATTTCCGTGGTTGAAGGCCCGTTTTTCGTGGTTAAGAAGTCTTCTATGATGGATGGCCTTGTGGTAAAAGCCCCATCAAAAATGAATCTACCACGGTTTTTTCCGACCATGGCGGATCGCACCCTTCAGCCATGAAAAGTTGTTCCGTCATAGATCTATTTGCCAGCCACATTGACTACTGACGTCATGCAAACTGCCACATGGCAAACACCATTAACGCTCAATTACCGCTGTTAACGGTCATAGAAATTGTGGTAGAAGCCAGGCCTAGCCAAGGCCTGCTAATTATTAAGTGGGCCGGCCCATCACGAGAGCCCAATAAGAAGTCGGCTCATTACTTTTTCGTCCTGGACTGTTTGGAATGGGCCCAGTACTGTATCCTACCACGACCTGTAAACTTTCAGGCCCAATACTTTTTTGGCCTTCATGAGGCCCAAGTTAGCCCAGCAGAAGGCCCACATTGGTCGAATACTATGCAGCCCATTAGCGGCCTACGTCAAGTCGGTCCAATACTATTAAGGCCCGCGGTCGGCCTGTCGCTTCTTTCCGAAGGTCTGTGACCGTTTTGGCCTTTTACTGTTCTGGTCGTCAACTATTCAGGCCCACAAGCCGCGTGTTACTGTTCTGGTCTGGTACTGTTCTGGCCTGGTAATTTTTCTAGCTTGTTACCTTTCTTTCCTAGTAAAAAAAATTGGCCTATTATTGTTCTGACTCGTTACTGTTCTAGCATGTTACTGTTCTGGTATGTTACTGTTCTCACCTGTTATTGTTTAGGCCTATTACTATTCTGGCCCGCTAATGTTCTGCCTTGTTAGTGTTATGACTTGTTACTATTATGGCATGTTACTGCTCTGGCATGTTACTATTGTGGCCTATTACTATACTAGCAAGTTATTGTTCTGGCCTGATACTGTGTTGGTCTGCTGCTGTTCTGGCCTACTAGTGTTCTAGCTAGTTACTGTTATGGCATGTTGATGTTCTAGCTTGTTAGTATTACTAGGTCCCACCTATGGGTCGGTCCATTATGTTTTCGGTCTTTTACCGTTTCGGCCTTTCTGAAACCCATGCAAATATCATAAAAGGTGTATAATTAGCGAGCATCTTTTACTATTCATCATCGGCCCAATACAAGATGGGCCCATAACAAAGCCCTATATTGTTCCCTAATTGACCTGGTTGGCGCAGTTATGGTACCGCGTACCACCATGTGTGGACGGCGTCAACTAAATGCCTACATGGCCTATGCAAGTTATCTAGATATTACATCAACTACAAAATTCTTAAAATTATTACATATTATCAACTCAAGGGAAATAAAATTTGGCATTCAGTTAACAATCGAGTTGATAGCAGAGTCCTCAATTTGCTTTCTCAATCTATCAACTGCATCTCCCTTTGAGTGTGACATCTGCATTGGAAAACCACCTTGAGACATGATCTTGTAGCCTCCTATTTGGTGGTGATAGCAATAATTGTAGTTTGAAACTAAGTAATAATAAGGTAATACATGAAACAAGAGAAACTACATATTTGACTGATATGACAGGAGCTATGAACTAGAGCTTACTACTAGTCAATGGTTCAATTATTAACCAACACGTCAAACAAACAGGACAAGGAAGCACGCATTAAACGAGTGTGCCTACCATGAAATGAGCAATCAAAAAATATGTATGTGTGGCTTAGAATTTCAGCAAATATAAACTAGCTAGGTCAATTTAACAAATATATATGGAAGTAGTTGTATACCCTAGAATGCAAGAGACATTGGGTGACTCGGAATTTGCGCTGGGCTACACAATAGCATGCAGTTACTGTTGTAGCTAAGAATGAAATAGTTAGAAATTATAACCGCATCATACGAGAACATGTAGAGTAGGAATGCAATCCACAAATGAACTATATTGTAAAACATAGTTATGTTGTTGCTTAGGACGAATCAGAACCAGATAAAGATATAATGACGGCGCTTGTGAACCTGTAGAATAGGGAAAACAAGAATTAGACAAGTGTGCCTACAATAAAATAAGCTATCAAACAAAGTGTTTCTTAGAATTTTAGCAAATATAAACTAGCCAGGTCATTTCAGCAAATATATAGGGAAGCAGTGGTATCTCCTAGAATGCAAGAGAAGTTGCGTCACTCAGAATTTGCGGTGAGCTACACAATGGCATGCAGTTACTGTCATAGCTAAGAATCAACCAGATAGAAATTATAATGGAATCATAACAGAACTTCTAGAGAAGGAATGCAAACCACGAGTGAACTACATAGTATAGGATAGTTATGCCCTTGCTTAGGCTAAACTAGCACCAGATAAGGAAATAATTGTGTCACTTGTGAACCTGTAGAAGAGGCTATGCAAACCAACATGTTCATTGTTCCAATTTGAGCTCTATGCAAGAAAAAAAATAGTTAGTGTTGCAGCTTTTGAAGAACCAGATGGCGGCAACAAAATTACAATCGAATTAGTATCAAGAGTTTAAACGGGTACTACATGATAGCAGAATGATGCCATGGAGTAAATAATAACAGGAACTTATCTTAGGACGAACCAGACGGCAACAGTAACTGTAGATCAAGGAATCCACACTAATATTTTCCATTGATTTTAGATTTTGCAAGAATTACACGATAGTAGGCAATTACTGTTGTACGGAGTAGATAAGAACATGGGCATGACTAAAAAATTTAGAGCAAAAAATGCAAACCAACATGTACAGTGACCTAGTATGTAGCATGAAGAACATGTGTGTGCATTGACTTGTTGTGTAGCACGATTACAAAAGTGCAGTTCACTGCGACAGGCTTGAACCTGTTCTACGGACAAAACAAAAAAGAGTGGGAGATTTGGTTACCATGGCCGGATAGGGTTCTAAGCATCATCCGTACCAGCACGGGTGACATCCATGTCACCGAGGGTGCTGCGATTGTGTTGGCTGTTTGCATCGGGAAGAAGATCTTGGGTGCTTGATGCCAACTTGAGCACGGTGGACGAGAGCGTCGCTGAGGCAGAATTATTACACTAAACAATAGCTCTGGTATGGTACGGTTTGGGTGGATGCTGGCAGCATTGAAGCAGATCTTGGGCAGTTGTTCACGGATTCAGTGTTGTGGATGAGAAAGTGGGGAAAGGAAGTCAGGTGCAGTGGATGACGAACTCGGTGACATGGATCAGGTGCGCTGGACATCGGTGAAGTGGCAATGGTGCATTGGATGAGACCACAGCTGAGGCAACTCTGGTATACTAGTGGGTGAGGTGTGCATGGTGTCGAGTTCCGACGGGCAAAGCCAGCCGAAGAAGAGGTGTGGGAGGTTTTGGCCGTTGGAGGCGGCTTTCAAAGAGGCAAGAGAGTGTGAGTGGGGCTAGGTTTTTTTGAGGGTTTTGCTTTATATTTGTGAGGAAGAATCATTTTATGAAATATATTGGTACTAGTACGGACTAGAGAGGGAAATACTATTAATTAGTATTGTTTGAAATAGAGGGGCGCGAGAAATTTCGTAGTGTTTGAATTGGAGGGCGCGAGGGAGTGGGACCACATGATTTTGGGCATCTAGCAATCTTGTCCGTCCATCCAAAATCAATGGGCCAGAGGGGATACCTTCCCTTCGAAGGCTCTGGTGCAGACGCCTATGCAAGCAATCCTCGGGTGTCCTAGAGTAGACTATAGGGGTAGATGTGTATGCCACAATATAGTAGTAACACACCAATAATCGGGGTAGCTAGGGGCACGTGATTTTGGCACTCCACGAGTTCAAACCTTTACTAATGTACTCCATTTTCCAGGAGAGAATTCATGCAGCTCAAAAAAAAGTACTTACGTGATTACGTGCATGATATTAGGTTACTAAGTTGCATACATCATGTAGTAATGAGTGGATTCTATTGGGTTGATCGTATTACTTGTACTCTGTCTCCGTATATGTGTTAATCACATTCTAGTTACTAAGTTTCATGCATGTGTGCACAAGATCCATTTCTTTTATTGAGTGACAAACCTTTTTTTTTGTGCGGTCGAGGCCCCTGTCCGTTGATGACTCTCGCTAATGAACGCGGCTCACACATACTGTAGTTTGCAGTCATAACTAGACTTCTAATGAAATCAGACTAGTAACTCATAAGCATAGTTCAAGTATTATTTTACAAGTGTATTTTACGTAGTAGTTGAAGTAGGAACAACCAGGGAGACACAGTTCAGCGTCTAGCAATCTTGTCCATCCGATATAAAATCAATGGGCTAGCACGGATACCTTCCCTGCGAAGGCTCCAACACGAATTCCTATGCAAGGAATCGTTGTGTGTCCCTAGATAGACTATAGGGGTAGTTGTGCTTGTGACCCAAAATACTCCAGACAATAGCTGGGTGTCCCTGACGTTGACGGTGCATTTTATTTTCTAGATAGACACCTCCTCCTAGAATGTATGCAGCATACTAAAAAATTTGAGTCGGGCATCCGCAATGTGCAAAAAAGCCCAAGGTTCACCTTATACATTGTGGAGAAAATAAGCATGTATTGCATCCTAAGGTGCACCACAAGCTTGTGGGTTGCCCATAAGGAATAGAAAAATGATTTCCCCTCTCTCCTCTCTCTTGCATGAAGCAATATGATAAGCTATGTGGGTCCTACCTTGTGGCAAAACTTCACCTCTACATTACAGATGCCATAAGCCTTAGATATATGTCGAAACAATGGAGCAGTTGAGTAAGAAAAATATTCCCTGAGGTGAGTGTTGGAGATTTGTCCCACGGAGGAACTAGGGTCCAACGATCCCTTGGTTCATGAGGGGGCTGAACACGTTGTTGCAAAGGAACTCGGCGACAATGGTGACAACAGAGGAAGCGCATGATAGAGAGGTGACACCGGGGTTTTTTACCCAGGTTCGGGAACCTCGTGAGGAGGTAAAGTCCCTACTCCTGCTTTGTTGTATTGCTCACGTGCTTCGTGAGGGTACAATGGAGGATTAAAGTCTAGGGTTTTAGATCTCAAGGATCCATCCCTTCCAAGGTAGGAGAAGGGTTCCTTATATAGGGTGACGTCGGGCCTCTATGGTGGGAAGGGTCTCCATAGTGTAGTTCCCCGAGGTCCTGGTCTACAGGGCTACTTTTTGGTGGACCGATTCTTGGACGCCAGGGGCTTTTCCATCCGCTGGAAAAGTGGCCTTCCTTTTCCTTGCTCATCCTTGTCTGGCGCTGCCTGTTGTCTCCTTTGCACCAAATAGGCAAGGTGGTGCGCCTGCCGCCCTGGCATCATCTGTCCTTCTACTGAAGGAAAGAGGGGGGAAGACCGGACCTTCCTTTATCGAGGCGCGCTGTGGGCGGCAGCGACTAGGCCCTTTGTCGGACTTGCCTCTTCTACTAGCTACTTGGTGAAGTTACCAATAATCCTCGGAGTATCCCTCGGGGTATCCAAAGTTGGGTTCTACAATGGAGACTCTCGAGAGGAGGGAATCTCCTCGCGCAGCGGACCCTCACGAGGGTTCTCTCGCTAGTACTGCCTCCGAAGGCATCGAAGCCTCTCGAGAGCACATCGTCTTGAGGCACTAGGGACCGGTAATCCGTCAGGACATGGCACCCCGGTTGCCATGGCCCCGACAGTAGCCCCCAGGCGTTTGGCTTGCACGTGTCCCTTGATGGACTCGAAGGGGCAAGCGGCCTAGGACGTTGGTGGGCCCCGGTGTCTTCTCGGTTAAGCATGGGCCTGCCATGCCCCTATCCTGACTGTGGACTCAAAGCATCCGCGAGTTTATAACCGCAGGTCTTGGGAACATCGCCCCCACCCCGGGAGTCGTTCCCATGATGTAACAGCGCGTAGGGCCTTGCAGTTATACCACATGCCTGTGGCAGCGATGTGTCTTTTCGGCTGGCCCCGTTTATACCGGGGCGCGAACGCGTGGGCTCTTTACCAAGCCACTATTCCCCTTCCCCCTACGGCACGCTTGTGCAAGGACTCATTCCCCATGGCACCCAAACATTTCTCAGCTGCCGAGAAGGGCAAAGCCGTGGCAACGGCTGCAGGGAGACCCCTTCGACCAAGCGAGGCCGAGGGCGGCCATAGGGTAGTGGCTAGCGCACGTCCTCGAGAAGAACCTCCACCCAAGTCACCCTGGAGGCAGGGAGGAACACTCCCGAAAGGCACAGCCGGGTGTGTGCGGGTTCTGGGGGTCAGCACCATTATTCTGGCTCGAAGGTCAACCCGGACCATGCGCTGTCCCGATCAAGGATCAAAGCTGAAGGCGGAGGAGAGCCCGAGTCGGTACCGACTTTTTCCTAGTCCTAAAGGACGATGACTGGTCCACCAAGGTACGGCTCCCAGCGCGTTTCACCCTCACTATAGGGGCCCATCTCTGGGAGTCTGTCCCTCTACGACACTCAGGGGCGGTGACGTGTGGGCCATGGAGCTCTAGATTCCTGCGCCCGGGGAGGTGTACCTCGCCTCAGGTTGGAAGAGCTTCACCCGTGTTGGGGGATGACCCCCGTGTAGCCTGGCCGGACAGGAATAAAGGCGGATAGCTCCAGGCCAGCTAACATATCCTAGCCAGACGCAGGCATGTGGATCCGGCTATCAGTTGGTAGCCTTAACAAGGAAGGGCGGCATGACCTGGATCCGGCTATACGACCATAGTCAGACGCAATCAAGACAGAGGCAGGGCAATGTGTTGCACAGTGCACGGTACACCCTCGTATACTGACAAGACACACCACTACACAGGACCATGCCAAAGATTTTGTGGCTGACTGGGCACAATGGCCGGTTGCTGAGGCAAGGCTTGCACGGTGTTCATTGTGCCCACGACGACCCGCACGACACGTACTCTCGACAAGACACACCACTACTTGGTACTGTAGATGACCAACCAGCTAGGCCTCACCTGTGGGACTCGCCAGCCAGACTAGCCAGTAAGATCGCTACCCCCAGGCTATATAAGGGGGGAAAGGCTCTCATAGCGAGCGTTGGCATTTGAGTAGCTAGACATTTCATACAGCTCGAGGAGCAAGTTGTATCCCACATATCTTACTTAGTCAGATCGGCAGGAGTAGGGGTGTTACCTCTACATGACGGCCCCAAACCTGGGTACTTCCTGTGCCATGCTACGCTTGCTAGTACCCCATCCCGCTTGCAGATGCCGTCGATAGCTTCCCTGTCGTTTGCCCACACCTCTATCTAGCATGTTTAGGCATTGCCGCTTCCAATACAACGACATTTGGCGCCCACCATGGGGCAAACATGGCTTCGACCGGAGTCACGTTCTGCACGGGACCTCGTACTTCAGCTGGTGAGCGCGTGGCCTCTGGCCTCATGCTTACGCTAGGCAAATTCGACTACGTCATCGACAACGTGTCATGCTTCGCCAGATCCACCTTCCCGGTGAACGGCTCCATCCTGCTATTCGGCGACCTTCTCGTCTACGTCGCCATCGTGTCGGAGCATTTCCCTAGGGAGATCTTCTCCGTCACGGAGCCACTGTTCCCCTGCAGTGGAGTTCCCGTCGCTTCGTGCGGTGTCAAGGTCATGATGGCCGGCTCTAGCACCCAGCATCACCGTCCTCAGGAGCATGCCAGTGATGAGGCCGGAACTTCCGCCCCTCCATGGCCTAAGGACCCGGTGGAGGAGGCCATCGACCGACTCCTCACTCCGGTTAACCTCGGGGATAATCCGGAGGAGGCCGCCGCAATCTTCACCATGGAGAGGGAGCTCATCCTGTGGGAGGCCATTTACCTGGCTGCCACCAAGAAGCAGGTCGACTCACCATGCGCGAGTATGACAGCGCTCACGGCTACAATCCGGCTACCAAGGAGCCGAGCCGGCACGGGCAGGTGTGATGCCAGGGTGGTGAGCTAGGTGGAATATTGGAGAGGGATGGCGAGTCGGATCCATCGCCCCTTCTTGTCCGGCCTACCTACATCACGCCCATCAAGAACCTACGCGCGGCATGAGCCACGGCGGACGAGCTGCCCAACCTAGAGGGCGAGGAGTGAGACCGGCAACACACCCAGGTGCAGGAGCTTCTCCGGATCGCGGATGAGTAGGCTGACGCCATCGGGCAGATGCACGAGAACCCCACTGGCTCCAGGGGATGCAAGCCGCCCGGCAACAGCAAGGGTGCACCCCGCAAGACCCAGCATGCATCCTCTCCTCCGGTGGGGAAGTCGTGCAGCAAGCGCATGACTTGGGCCACAAGGGCCAGCCTGCTAGGGGCAAACGGTGAACAACAACCCACCACCGCCCCCTCCCCCAACCGGAGTGCCACAACCTGTCGGTTCCCATCTCTCGGGCCAAGTAGGAGCGCCCAATCCGGATACCCTAGACGCCCGTGACCGTATCGAGCTCCTAGCTCAAGCGCGCATCACGGAGGAGGAAGACTCTACCAGGCCGGTTTTTTTTGGACCCCGCATCCGGAACGAGACGTTCCCGGATAAGTTCACGCTACCGCGGGACACCCCCAAGTACGACATCATCATGAAGCCAGAAGACTGGCTCAACGACTATGCCACAGCAGTCGGTATCGCCCATGGGAACAAGCGTGTGGTAGTGCGCTTTGTCCGACTCATGCTGACCGGGTCGGCGAGGACATGGATCAACAGCCCCACCCCCAATAGCATCAATCCTGACCAGATTTCGAGAAGGTATTCGTCCACAACTTCAACGACACATGAAGCGTCCGGGTCACCCTCACGATTTGGCCCCGTGCGTCGAGGGAGACCGCGAGTCAGACCGTGAGTACCTCACCAGGTGGACTGAGTTGCGCAACACTTGCAAGGGCATCCTGGATAACCAGGTGATCGGGTTCTTCGTGTAGGGATGCCGAGAAGCCACCATGCTCCACCACCGGCTACTGTGTGACGAGCCCAAAACCATGGCAGAGCTCATGACAATTGCGGACCAGTACGCCATGGCTGACGCCACGATGAAGAAACCTCTCTGGGTGAACACCGACGGCCGACCGATCCACACGGATCCGGGTCGTGACCAGCCGAGTAACCCGAGTGGGGAAGCTGGATCATCCAGGCGACAAAGCAACGCCAACCGCTTCCAGGGCGATCGACAGGCCAGATAGCAGAAGCCCCTACCACGCGAGGCAGGTCAACGCTATGGAGGGCATGCCAGAGGCGCTGGCTGGCAACACAAGAATGTAGAAGCCGCGGTTCACCTTCTAACAAATGTTCGACGGCCCGTGCAAGTGGCATAGAGTACCCTTCATTCCGGCTACGCACACCACCTAGAATTGCAGCTGGACTCGTCAGATGAAGGACCAAGGAGGCCTACCACATCCACCGCAGCCCCCTCCTGGCAGACCGCCACCACCGGCTAGGGGAGCCAGCAACAACAACAACAACAACTGCTACCCATAGTCGCATGCCGCCTACCACATCTTCGAAACCGAGCTGGACAACAAGCACAGCCGCAGGCAGCACTCCAAGGAGGTGAACGCCATCGCTTCCCCGGTCCCCCAGTACCTGAACTGGTCGGAGACTCCCATTACCTGGAGCCGAGAGGACCAACCGGATCGCCTATCGAATCCCGGGGTGATGAGGACATCCCTATACTTACACCTACCCCAATTACTACTGAAGATGTTCTAGTTGTTGTAAGGAAGGATCAGTCCAATGAGATTAGAATTGGACCCATTACAAGAGCTCGTGCTAAGCTACTTGAACAATAGGTGAAATCACTCCTAATCGAATCTAGTACTTTAATTGATGAGAACTTTATACTACCTAAGTCTATGCATTTATGTATGATCAGGTTTGTTGGAGAAACAAGCATGGCACGAGGAGGACAAGGGCTACAAGAGAAGCCCATCATGATGATCGCCCAAAGGATGCGCGAGGGAGGAGAGGGAGGATGGTGCAAGAGAAGATCATCAAGACGGAGGCAAGAAACTCTACAACGACCGGAGTGTCTGGCCAAGTCCACCCGGACTGTCCGGTCTGCTTCAGAGAAGAATTGGTGCGGACAATTAGTACACCAAATCGGACACTACCCGGACACCATACGGAAACTTTGAAGTTTCCAATCGGACCAGACTATTTGGCTGAGTCCATCCGGAGTGTCCGGCCCGACCAGAATGTATGGCCCATTTCCACCGGACTGTCTGCCCGCCGACCGAATCTAGTCCGAGTCGGCATGTATCAGTTTGAGTCGTACACATCTTAGTTTCGGTTTCTGTCCTCCCCAGCCGCCCTTATAAGCCCTGGGATGCCCCAAAGTTAGGGTTTAGACCACGTTAAAACTATTTTGGAGTTGTTTCTTATTAGAACCTCTGGAATTACACTGTGATCGAATTATCTACTGCAATCGAGTGTGATATGTTGTTCCACTGGGAATAAGTAGATTGCAAACTACCATTCGTTGTCGACGGCTACGTGCGCAAGAGCGTGGTGTTGTGAATATCCCACAGGGTTGCATTGGCATCAGGGTTCGAGCGGGAGAGTTCATAGCGGGAGATTTCATAGCTACAGGCTAGTTATCTATCCACCATTATCATCATCGCAAGTGCTTGATGAGAAGATCGGGCCACCCCATATCATCTTGGTATCAGATTTCCTTGTTTACTCGGTTAGCATCCACAAATCCATCCATAGATTAGTTTTTGTTTTGTCCTATACAAAAAGCTTCAGAAAAAGATTTTCCATAGCCTAGATTGCATTGCTTTAGAGTTTTAGTTGTTGATGTGTCTTCTCATAGATCCAATCTGCAGGTTCTTCTCTTAGGAGTCTAGTTTTCATTTGTGTCTAGGTTTAGGGTTTGATCTTGTTTTCTGCCGAGTCCACCATCACCGTTTTCCGCAAGTTTTCATCGTTTGTCCGAGTCCACATAGAGTACCTTTGTTTGCATACCATAGACATAGCCTATCTACAGCATCCATTCCTAGGAACGTGCCCACAAGACTAGTTGATTTGCTCAGACTTGCTGCTCATTAGGGTTTCGAAGTGCAGCAATTTTTGACAGGCAAAGCCGGACTAACCGGCATATATACACTGGACTATCCGGCCCGACCGGTGTCTCCAACGCGAATCATCCAAACTCCGGACCAGTTTTGTTATAAGTTGGTGCACTTGTGTTTGCATTGACTCATGTAGTTGAAAAATCAAAAAAAGAGAAAAGAAAAGAGAATTAGTATATAAAAAAGGAGAAAAGAGCTACAAGCGTGACAAAAAGAGATATCAAAGTGTGCATTATTGGAGGCATAGTTGATCATCGCACTTGTAGATTGAGCAATCTTGTGCCTATTTAATTTGAGCTTTTACTAGCATCTCTTGTGCATTGCAATATTCCTTTGCCACGTTTATCTCCACCGTGTGTGTTTCTTGGGTTTTTGTACGATCAGCACTAGGACTTGTTTGTGGTGTAGTTAGTATACCATACCTAGAGCTCCACCATAAATAACCTATGTGCCCTATAATCGTTCTGCATACCCTTGATATTCGCTTCATCACATCATTGCATGAGTCTTTGATTTCGTTGCGGTAAAGCATCTCTATTCACTTTGGAACGGTAAGAACTATTTTCTTGTCAGTTGTGAGTGACTTTTGAGTGTTCTACCAAACAGATTTTTATTTTTTCACTAACCTACTAATCATGTCTCTTAGTGATGATGATGTTGTGTCGCAGAAAAAGAAGGATGATCATCTTGTTAATTGGCGGGAATATGCAGCATTGAAATCCCACTTGACATGTGTGTTCACTCACACGACAGATGCCATTGACAAGAATATTCAGGACATGCAAGTGGCTTTGGAAGAAAATGAAGAGGCCGTCACTAACATACAAACACAAGTGACAACTATCAACACCAATTCCACAGCTTTGTAGTATTGATGCTTTGACAGTAGCACTTGAGCAACGACAACAACAACCACTTGATGATACAGTTGATGAAGATGCCGAAGGAAGTGTTGCTGATGCTGCCCCAAATCTTGGCAGGGGATGTGCTAATCCCCCTACACCTGCACATGCACGCGGATGGGCTCCTATTAGGTGCGCTCAGCGTGTCCCTAACCAAGCTGTGGATGATGTTCTGGGCAAGCCAAAATTCTCAATTCCCAAGTTTGATGGCTCACTTGATCCTGAAGATTACCTCACATGGGATTTGAAGATCGAGAAGCTCTGGTGTTTGTATGATTAAACAGAAGACAAGAAGGTAAAGCTTGCAGCATCAGAATTTGATGGATATGCTTTGTGTTGGTGGGATGCTATTGTGCAAAATAGAAGGGATGACAATGAAATTCTTGTGATGACTTGGTGAGAGATGAAGAACATCATGAAGGACCGTTTTGTATCCACTAACTACTTGTGTTCAGTTTTTGACAAGTTGACACAATTGAGGCAAGGAACTATGTCAGTTGATGAGTACTACATGGAGATGGAGATGCTTATGCAGCGTGCTAGAGTTCGTGAATCCCTTGAGATGACCATACAGCGATTTATCAAAAATTTGAAGTTACCAATCAAGAGCATTATTTTTCATCACAAGTATGATACTATGAACGAACTATTGCATCATGCTAGAGAGGCTGAATCACAACTAGCTGAAAGAGCTAAAGCACATGCGAGGTTTCCGTCTACCAGTCGTTTTTAGCCAGGTCTACACCGCCACCACCTATGGCACCACATGCAGCGGCTGCTAGCCACCCTTCACCATCTTTGTCCAAGCATGCTCCCACGCCATCTTATGGTTATAATGCTAAGAAACCCGCTCCTCCTGCTGCTAGTTCGGGTTCCAATAAGTCAACTACACGTACTCGCGATGTGGAGTGCCATACTTGTGGAGGTAGAGGTCACTAGAAGCGAGATTGTCCAAACCATAAGGTAATGTTTGTCAATGAACAAGGCGAGTAAGAGAGTGGACATGAAGTTGATCCTAATTGTGTTGATGAGAATGGTTATGATAGCGAGGAAGGTATGGATGCTTTTCCTGAACATGCGGCAACCATTGCGGTTTCTCCATGTATACTTAGTGTGCAGCCTATTGTTGATTATGAGCGCTACAACTTGTTCCAAACAAAAGCACTCGTTGGCCCTAACAAAGCTTGTAAAGTAATCATTGATGGAGGTACCTGTAGAAATCTTGCAAGCAAGGAGTTTTGTACCAAGCTGAATTTGACTTATTTACCTCATCCCAAGACACACTACATACAATGGTTGAGTGACAATGGTGGATGAAGGTAAATCATATGGTACATGTGAATTTCGAAATAGGGACACACAAAGATTCTATTGAGTTTGATGTGGTTCCTATGACTGTTTTCCATCTGTTATTGGGTCAGCCTTGGCTTTATGATTGCCATGTGCAACACAATGGTCGTGCCAATACCTATCACTTGGAATTCTAGGGAAAGAAAATTAATATGCAGCCGATAACACCACAACAGATTGTGAATGAGTCTCGTCAAAAGATAGAAATGAACTTGAAGGATGCATCTGTAGATAGGCAAGATAGTGTTGTAGTTGTACATGATGTAATGGAGCCTACAAGGAGTGATATAACGAAAAGAGAGAGAGAGAGTGCCTAACCTTTTGATGTTAGCCACCAAGGAAGATATGAGAGAGTTTAGTGAGGATCCTATAGCCATGCCGCTTGTGCTCATGTATAAGGTCGAGGTATTGGTTTCTAACAACATGACCCCTATTTCTCTTGGTGTATCTACTGTTTTGCAGGATTTTGGCGATGTGTTTCCAGAAGATGTGCCTGTAGGCTTGCCTCCATTGCGTGGCATTGAGCATCATATAGACTTGATACCTGGCACCACATTACCAAACCGTGCACCCTACAGGACCAACCCCGAAGAAAGAAAGGAGATACAGAAACAAGTACATGCATTGCTAGATAAAGTGTACATTCGTGTTTCTCTTAGCCCTTGTGTTGTTCATGTTATTTTAGTACCTAAGAAAGATGGTACATGGCGCATGTGTGTAGATTGTAGAGCTATTAGTAACATCACTATTCGATATCGTCATCCTATTCCATGTTTAGAGGATATGCTAGATGAATTGAGTGGTGCTGCTATTTTATCTAAGATTGATTTGCATAGTGATTATCATCAAATTAGGATGAAAGAAGGGGATGAATGGAAAACTTCTTTCAAAACGAAATTTGGTTTGTATGAGTGGTTAGTTATGTCGTTTGGTCTACTAATGCACCTAGTACATTCATGAGATTAATGAATTATGTTTTAAGAGAATTTATTGGTCATTTTGTGGTTGTTTATTTTGATGATATACTTATCTATAGCCACAACAAAACTGAACATTGTAGTCATATCCGACAAGTTTTGCAAGTGTTGCGTGAAAATAAATTGTATGCTAATCTTGCGAAGTGCACATTTGCAAAAGATAAGGTCATATTTTTGGGATATGTTGTATCTAAGCATGGGGTAGAAGTAGATCAATCTAAAATTGAATCAATTCAGAATTGGCCTATTCCCATGATTGTTAGTCAAGTGCGTAGTTTCCATGGATTAGCTGGTTTCTATAGGCGCTTTGTGAAGGATTTTAGCACTATTGCTACACCATTGAATGTTTTGACTAATAAAGGTGTGCCATTTGTGTGGGGCGCAGCCCAAGATAATTCTTTTGATACATTGAAACGTTTGCTTACTTCTGCACCATTACTTGCATTACCTGATTTTTCAAAGCACTTTGAAGTTGAATGTGATTCTAGTGGTATAGGTATTGGTGGCGTTGTGATGCAAGAGGGTCGCCCTATAGCATATTTTTCTAAGAAACTTACTCGTGCTAGATTGAATTACCCTGTTTATGATAAAGAATTGTATGCACTTGGTCGAGTTCTTGTAGTTTGGCAACATTACTTGTGGCCAAAAGAGTTTATCATACATTTTGATCATGAAGCATTGAAGTATTTGAAAGCTCAATCAAATTTGCATAGAAGATTAGCTAAATGGGCTGAGTTTATTGAATCTTTTCCTTACATCATTAAGTATAAGAAGGGAAAGGACAATGTAGTTGCTGATGCTTTATCTAGGAAAAATATGCTATTAATCAATCTTGATGTTAAAATTCCTGGATTATAGAGTTTTTGTGCACTTTATGCAACTGACCATGATTTTGCTGAACCATATCGTTTGTGTGCTCTTATAAACGCATGGGATAAGTATCAGATACATGATGGATATATTTTTAGAGCTAACAAACTATGTATTCCATAATCCTTGTTACGTTTGTTCTTAGTGCAGGAATCACATGCTGGTGGTTTGATGGGTCACTTTGGTCATGAGAAGACATTGCTCATGCTTGCTGATCACTTTTATGGGCCCAAGATTAGGGGTGATGTGTATAGATTTGTGAGCTATTGCATTACATGCCACAATTCCAAATTGAAGTTGAAGCCTCATGGTTTGTATACACCTCTCTCTACACCTACTACACAATGGGAAGGCATTAGTATGGATTTTGTGCTAGGTCTACCTAAAACACAGAGAGGTCATGATTCTATATTTGTGGTAGTGGATAGGTTCTCTAAGATGGCTCATTTTTTTCTTGCCACAAAAGCGACAATGCGTCACATGTTGCTAACCTATTTTTCAGGGACATCGTCAGATTACATGGAGTACCCAAGACGATTGTTTCTGACCGTGATGTGAAGTTCATGAGCTACTTTTGGAAGACCTTATGGGGGAATCTGGGAACGAAGTTGATGTTCAGTACTACATGTCATCCGCAAATAGATGGTCAAACGGAGGTGGTGAATAGAACATTGTCACAATTGCTAAGGACTATGATAAAGAAGAATATGCGAGAGTGGGAAGAATGTTTGCCACATTTTGAGTTTGCATACAACAGGGTTGTGCATTTGACTACTCATATTTGTTCTTTTGAGGTGGTGTATGGCTTCAAGCCATTGACGCCACTTGATTTGTTGCCTTTGCCATTACATGAGAGAGTTGATATGGAGGCACCAAAGCGTGTTTAATTTGTGAAGAAGATTCATGAGAAGACTCGAGAGGCTATTGAGAAGAAAGGCAAGAACATTGCTGCTGCAAGGAATCAAACACGGAAGGAAGTTTTGTTCAAGTCTGGCGACATGGTATGGGTGCATCTGCACAAGGATAGGTTCCCACTACTTCGACAATCAAAATTGAAGCCACGTGGTGCTGGTCCTTACAAGGTGGTAGCCAATATTAATGATAATGCCTACTCGATTGATATACCTATTGATGAGTTTGGTGGAGTTAGCAACAGCTTCAACGTTGCTGATCTATCACCATATGATGGAGAAGACCTTGGAGCGTTGAGGTCGACGCCTTTTGAAGGGGGGAGATCATGAGGACATCCCTATACTTACACCCACCCCAATTACTACTAAAGATGTTCCAGTAGTTGCAAGGAAGGATCAGTCCAATGAGATTAGAATTGGACCAATTACAAGAGCTTGTGCTAAGCTACTTGAACAATAGGTGAATTCACTCCTAAACAAATCTGGTACTTTAATTGGTGAGAACTTTATACTACATAAGTCAATGCATTTATGTAGGATCTGGTTTGTTGGAGAAACAAGCATGGCACGAGGAGGAGAAGGGCTACAAGAGAAGCACATCATGATGATCGCCAAAGGATGCGTGAGGGAGGAGCGAGAGGAAGGTGCAAGAGAAGATCATCAAATCGGAGGCAAGAAACTCTGCAACGACCGAAGTGTTTGGCCGAGTCCACCTGGACTGTCCGGTCTGCTTGAGAGAAGAATTGGTGCGGATAATCAGTACAACAAATCGGACAATACCCGGACACCATCTGGAAACTTTGAAGTTTCCGATCGGACTGGACTGTCCGGCTGACTCCACCCGGACTGTCCGGCCCGACCGGAATGTCCAGCCCATTTCCACCGGACTTTCCACCCGTCGACCGAATCTGATCTGAGTCGGCATGTATCAATTTGAGTCATACGCGTCTTAGTTTCAGTTTCAGGCCACCCCAGCCGCCCTTATAATCCTTGGGACGCCCCAAAGTTAGGTTTTAGACCAAGTTAAAACTATTTTGGAGTTGTTTCTTATTAGAACCTCTGGAATTACCATGTGATCAAATTATCTACTACAATTGAGTGTGATCTGTTGTTCCACTAGGAATTATTAGATTGCAAACTACCATTCGTAGTTGACGACTACGTGCGCAAGAGCGTGGTGTTGTCGATATCCCACAGGGTTCGAGAGCTGTTGCATTTGCATCAGGGTTCGAGCGGGAGAGTTCATTGCTATAGGCTAGTTATCTATCCACCATTATCATCATCGACAGGTGCTTGCTGAGAAGATCGGGCCATCCCATATCACATGGGCTACACAATCATGCTCGGCCCATATCACATGCCGCTTCTCTCGCGTCCTCATTGACGGGGGCAGCTGCCTCAACCTGCTCTACCGGTCTTCCCTGGAGAAGTTGGGCATCCGCGAGTGCGACCTGCGTCCGACTTCCATGGAATTCCATGGCGTACTACCGGGACCAGCATGCGCTCCGCTGGGAAAAATCCTTCTGGACGTCATCTTCGGAAACAAGGAGAACTTCCACCGCGAGCCGGTGTGGTTCAAGGTGGTGAACCTGACAAGATCCTACCACGCTCTCCTCGGGCGTCCTGCCCTCGCGAAGTTCATGGCCGTCCCCCACTAAGCATACCTCAAGACAAAGATGTCGAGGCCTAATGGCGTGATCAATGTGGCCGGCTGCTTCAGGCGGTTGATGGAATGCACGTAGGCAGGCTCGAAGATAGCGGAAGCCCTCATCATCGCCGAAGAGAAGCGCGAGATCATGCGCAATGTCGCATTGGCCTAGCAAGAGGTGCCGGCTAACAGGAAGCCAACTGGAGACACAGCTTTCCAGCTGGCCAAGGAGACGAAGAAGATCCTACTCGACCCGACCGATCCGAATAAGTTTGTCACCATCGGTGCCGGCTTGGACAACAAATAGGAAGGCACGCTTGTTGACTTCCTCCGTGAGAATTGGGACATCTTTGCATGGTTGCTGAAGGACATGCCAGGTGTCCCGAGGGAGTTCGCCGAGCACTCACTTCACGCGCGGCCGGATGCAAAGCCGGTTAAGTAGCCCCTCCGCCGATTCACGGAGGAGAAGAGGAAGATCATTGCTGATGAGCTCACCCAGCTCCTAGCAGCCGGATTCATTGTGGAGGTATACCACCGGACAGGTTGGCCAACCTAGTCCTGGTGTTGAAGAAAAACAAGACCTGGCGCATATGTATCGACTACACCAGCCTGAAAAAGGTGTGCCCAAAAGACCCCTTCGCCTTGCCCCGTATCGATCAAGTTATCGATTCCACGGCCGGCTGTAGCCTGTTGTCCTTTCTGGACTATTATTCCAGCTACAATCAGATCCGGTTAAATCCGGCTGACTAGCTGAAGACGTCAATCATCACCCCGTACGGAGCTTTCTGTTACGTAACCATGCCTTTCAGTCTGAAAATTGCTGGTGCCACTTATCAGCGCTGCATGCAGAAGTGCTTGCACTCGCAGATCAGCCAAAACGTGCATGCCTACGTGGATGACATTTTCATCAAGACGAAGGAGAAGCGCACCCTTCTCGAGGACCTGGGGGAGACATTCAGAAACCTTCGCCAATACTAGATGAAGCTAAACCCGGAGAAGTGCCTTTTCAGTGTCCCGTCAGGCTAGCTGCTCGGTTTCCTTGTTTCGCAATAGGTAATCGAGGCGAATCCGGAGAAGATTGTAACCATCGAGAGGATACAGCCGCCCAAGAGCTTGCTCGAAGTCCAGAAGTTCACCGGATGCCTCGCCTCCCTCAGCCGTTTCGTCAGATGGCTAGGCGAGAAGGCACTCCTGCTGTACCAGCTAATGAAGAAGATGGACAAGTTCTCCTGGATCTAGCAAGCCGACGCCGTGTTTCACCACCTCAAGCGCATGCTATCCACAGCGCCGGTGCTAGCCACGCCGGCTAGCAAGGAACCGATGTTGCTCTATATAGCAGCCTTCGGCCGGGTCCTCAGCGTCATCCTGGTGGTGGAGCACCCCGAGGAAGTCAAGTCTCGGCTGGTGCAGATGCCCGTCTACTACCTCAGCGAGGTTCTCTCCCTCTCCAAGCAGAACTACCCCCACAACCAGAAAATGTGCTACCGAGTGTACCTGGCATGCAAGAAGCTCAAGCACTACTTCCAGGAGCCTCTGATTAAGGTGGTGTGCACCACACCCCTTTCAGAGATCATCGGCAACAAGGACGCCACCATCCGAGTCGCCAAGTCAGCAATCGAGCTTGCCACCTATTACGTCCAGTACGAGCTGAGGCTCACGATCAAATCGCAGGCCCTGGCAGATTTCCTGGTCAACTAGGCTGAGACATAGTACCTACTGTCGATTCCCTACTCGGATCACTGGAAGATGCACTTAGACGGCTCGAAGATGCTCGAGGGCTTAGGAGCCAGCATCGTCCTCACCTCGCCCAAGGGAGACCGGCTAGAATATATTCTCCAGATCCACTTCAACGCCTCCAACAATGTCGCCGAGTATGAGGCATTGGTGCACGGCCTCCCGCTCGCCGGGGATATTGGCATCAACCGGATCCTTTGCTTCGGCGATTCGGATCTGGTAGTGCAGCAAGTATCCGGAGAATGGGACGCTCGTGATGCAAACATGGCCCTCTACCGCTTCCACGTGCAGAAGCCCAGCGCCTGCTTCGACAAATGTGAGTTCCATCATGTCCCTTGCCTAAACAACAAGGAAGCCGACTTGCTCACCAGAATCGGGTCTACCAAGCAGGCAATCCCACTAGGGGTCTCCTTGGAGCATCTGCGCAAGCCCTCCATCACTCCGTCTCCCGAGTCGTACTCCATCATCTGGGCCGAAAGACCGGGGGCTACCAGCTCAGCTGACCCGGAACCTTTAGAGCCAGCGAAGAAAAAGGCACACTGCGGCTCGCACCTCTCGCTCGAAGACCTGGGTCAGCGGCTGACTCTTGTTTGCCAGCTCGCTACCCACCCGAACGGCCCCCTGACATCCCCCAACCGGAGCATTGGAGCGTCCTCACCACCCACGAGATACCATCCTAGGCGCGGCCCTTCATGAACTACATCGCCAATGGGGAGCTTCCGAATGACGAGGTGGAGGCCAGGCAAATTCAGCGACGTGCGCACACATACACCATCATCAACAAAGAACCGTACAAGCGTAGCGTGTCTGGCATATTCTAGGGGTGTGTCGATGTGGACATAGGCTACCGGCTTCTGAAGGACATCCACTAGGGTGAGTTTGGACACCACGCTTCATCTCGGGCAATAGTCGCCAAGGCGTTTCGCCATGGCTTCTATTGGCCCACCGCCCTCGAGGATGCCGAACAGCTAGTCCGCGCGTGCAACAGGTGCCAGCGCTTTGGACAACTAAGGCACATGCCGACTACGATGCTCAAGACCATCTCGATCACATGGCCCTTCGCTATTTGGGGGCTGGACATGGTCGGCCCCTTCAAGCGGGCGCGCGCGAGCATGACCCATTTGCTGGTAGCAGTGGACAAGTTCACCAAATGGATAGAAGCCAAGCCTATCTGGAAGCTGGATGGGGCAACATTTATCAACTTCTTCACTGACATCATCAACCGGTTCGGCTACCCCAATAGCATCATCACGGACAATGGCACGAACTTCGCCAAGGGGGCCTTCGCCCGGTTCTGCAGCAACAAGGGGATCCGGCTAGACCTCCCATCCGTCACACACCCACAGTCCAACGGGCAAGTCGAAAGGTCAAACAACCTAGTTCTAGCCGACATCAAGCCGTGACTCATCGAACCTTTAGAGTGGTCTCCCAGGTGCTGGATCGAGGAACTTCCGTCTATGCCGTGGAGCCTCCGGACCACCCCGAATCGGTCAACCAGCTTAACCATGTTCTTCCTCATCTATATCTTGGAGGTCGTCCTCTCCGCGGACATCGAGTTCGAATCGCACCGCAAGCTCCTCTACGACGAGAAGGACAACCAAGAGGTAAGAGAGTATGGTGTGGAACTCCTCGAGGAGGCCCGTGAGCTGGCGTTGTCCAGATCGGCGCTGTACCAGAAAAGCCTGCGTCACTACCATTTGAGCCGGATCCGACCCGTCACGTTCCACAAGGGCGATCTGGTTCTCCGGCTGGTGCAAGACACGGAGGGCATGCACAAGATGTCGCCTCCTTAGGAGGGCCCTGATGACCCACAAGTATAGGGGGTGTATCGCAGTATTTTCGATAAGTAAGAGTGTCAAACCCAACGAGGAGCAGAAGGTGCTGGCTAGTGGTATGGATCAGGAATTTTCTAAAAATACTTAGCAAACAGATTTTTAGGGTTTTTTGATAAAGCAAGTAAACAAAGTACGAGTAAATAAAAGGCAGTAGGAATAAATGCAGCAAGTGGCCCAATCCTTTATGCAGCCAAGTACAAGACGGTTGTATTTCTATAGATGACCAAACGTTCTCGAGGACACATGGGAAGACTGTCAAGTGCTTTCGCTTCATATAGTTGATTAATCTTCTTTAGCTTGCTAAGTGTTGTGTGGGTTAACCTGTGCTAATGTACCGCCCCATCCAATACTAATACATACTTGTGATTAAACCCCTTGCAAACATCAGTAAGTACAAGAAAGTATTTAAGGTAGAAACCTAACCACAGCTTTAAACTCTAAGACCCTTACATCCCTTGTGCAATGGTTTCCTAACGGGGGTTCAGGTTTCTGTCACTCCGGCAACCCCTACGATTAGTAGCCAAATAAACAATGCATTCCCCTAGGCCCATATAGGTGAAGTGTCATGTAGTCGACGTTCACATGACACCACTAGAAGAAGTACACCACAACTTAAATAACAATCTATTGAATCTTTCTCAACACAACTCCACTACTAACAACAAGACTTCTCCCATGTCCTCAAGAACAAAATGAACTACTCACAAGACATCATATGGATCATGATCAGAGATGGAATAATGATGTATAACAATCTGAACATAAACAATAATTCAATGGTTCACCCAATAGCATCAACTACAAAGAGTAATCAACACCGGGAAAGTTTCCCCTATGGAGATGGTGATGAGGGTGCTGATGGTGATGATGGTGGTGATGATGATCATGATGATCCCGATGAAGTCCAGCTTGATGGTGGTGTTGATGGCGATGATCTCCCCTCCCCGGGAAGGAATTCCCCCGGCAGAAATCTGTCTACCGGAGAGATCTTTCTCTCTCGGTGTTTTCCGCCCCGTAGAGGCGGCGGAATCTTTCTATGGTCGCTCACCGAGTCTTAGGGTTTCGTGGGGATGATATACGCCAGAGGGGAGACGCTGGAGTGGGCCAGGGCAGCCACACCACTCCCAGGTGCGGCCTAGGCCTGCCCGTGCCATGGGGTGGTGTGGTCCCCCTTTGGCCCACCTCCACTCCATCTTCAGGCATCCTGAGTCTTCTAGAAAAATAGGATTTTCCGTATATTTTCCCAGATTTTCTGATCTTCGCGAATTTTGCCTCCAAATAGCACCTTTTCCATCAGAATCCTGACTGCAGCGGTCCATGCTCCAAAAGTCATCAACCATGCAAAAATAGATGAAATAACATAAGTATCACCTCTCAATACGAAATATATCAATGAATAATAGTGAATTAAGACATAGAATAGTGATGCAAAATGGATGTATCAACTCCCCCCAAGCTTAGACTTCGCTTGTCCCCAAGCGAAACTGAGCTCAATAAACATGACCTCAGGTTTATGGAGTGAAGAGTCGATAAAAGAATACGGACAAGAAGCATCACATTCATCAAAAGCATAGATCACAATAGAAGACAACTCACTATTATATAACTAAACTTGCAATGAGTAAAGGAAACACAATAAAGATACATAAAGTGAATTGTAATTGGTAATGGCAAACTTAGCTCTTGGTCAAAGAATAGTTGATAATTTGCTGGAGTTCACAAATAGCTGGTTTTCAAAGAAAGCTTTCAAAGTAATAAACATCAAGATAAGAGCAATGTGCAAAACAAGGAACATAAGAAACATGATTGAATAAATCATCATATGAATGAATGAAACACATCAACTCAAAATACTTGCTGAGATAGAAGGGAGTAGGTTTACTGACTCATCTACAAGGTAAAATAAAGGGCCCTTCAAAGAGGGAAGCAGGGATTGCAAGTCTCATAAAGAGCTCCCAAAAATTATGATACTTACTAGCTTTCAACTCTCATTGCCCCTATCATAGGCATCTTTAGGTGATTAAGGTTAAAGTGAGGTCCAATCTGAGTTATATGCTTGACAGACTATAAACTGAAAATCCCAAGTCCCTTGAGTACGAGGGCCGCTCCTCATGCTACTCAACTTTAGTTACCGGTAAGTTCTTGTCATCGTAAGTATGTGCGTATCATTGAGAACTGCCAACGGGGTACCCCTTGCCCGATGATACGGAAGAATCCCCATATCAAAATGACAAGGCAAGCAGACAATGAGTATCTCAGCAATCTTCTTATTTACCATGGGAATATGGTGCTTTTTTCTCTCTTTCCTCTTTTCATAGTATCTCTTTTTTTTCTTTCTTTTTCTCAATAGCTATCTCTCTCCTTTTTATAAGTAGAATGTTTCATAGATATCATTGTGGTTACGCTGCAGGTTTCCACCATGTCAGCATGGATTAGACCAGCGGCCCAGGCGTTTCTATAACACACATACATAACTCCATGGACTTACAAGCTCCCCTTTTATTTCACACCAACGACATCCGCAAACAAAAGAGCAAGGTATCAACTGGGTATATATTTACAAGTGTTGAAAGCGTTCCCCGTGACAGCACGGTTCTGCTAATCCACAGCCTATAATTTGCAAGCATATAACTTTCATGGAGAGTTCACAATGGTTCAGGTTTATTAGGTGCAAGAAAGTAAGGTGTGCCATCAAGTTCGTGAGAGCTTTAATCACTAATTTTCACATAACAAGTTTAATTTGGGAGGTAGACAAAACATGAATTTACTTGGAATAGCAATAATGCTACTAGGTAGGTATGGTGGACACAAATGGCAAAGGTTTTGGTTTAAAGGAGGTGGATGCACGAGAAGAATTCCCTCTCAGTACAGGTGTTTGGCTAGCAAGGCTGGGTAGCAAGTATAAGAGTTGAAGGAAACAAACAAACATACAAATAATAAAGACAAACATGCAATCTTCCTTGGAAGAACAAAAGATCTTAACTAGAGAATACTAAACTTATGAGCAAATCAAGAAAGAAAGATGATGAAATTATTTTTCTCTCGAGTACTTCTATTTTTTTCTTTTCAACTCTCAAAAAGGTGTTGCTACTGACCGAGCCAGGTTTGCCAAAACCAACTAAATTAACTCAATGATCCCAAAGTGCTACCAATACTAACAACAAGATCAATCATATAACCACGAATTGAAAACTAACATAAGCTATGCAAAAGAGTGAATGATAGAACTTCTCATTAATATTCCATAACGGAAACTCACACCAAGGGATACAAATCTAACGAGAGAGGGGACACTTCCATAATGCAAACCATACTACAAAATAACTCCTCTATTCATGATATGACTCTACTAATAAGGTAAAAAGATAGAAGATAGTGATGTGATACCGTGACACTCCCCCAAGCTTGGAACAAACCAAGGGGATGCCAAACTTGATGACGAATTACTCCTTCGATGTTGGTGGTATCCTCTCGATGAGCTCCTTGGTCAGTTTCGCAAAGTCCTCAATCTCGAAGGTGAGATTATGAATCAGCTGTGAGTTTTTCTCAATGCGGCTCATGATCATGTCGTGTTGAGAATTCTAGCTCTTGCTATTCTTTCCCCAACTCTTCCTCCTTGAAGTCTTCTTTTCCTGCATGGCTAGAACGGGCAAATCCCAATTGGAGGGTAATTTCTCCTTGGGCATATTCTGGTATTGATGCTCATGGATAAGGCTATGGAAAGGATTCCTGGTGCGTGGAGGAAGTGACTGTGGAGCCAAACTGTGACGAGGAGCTTTCCCCCCAGTATGCATCCATGCAGTCCTTCTAATCTTGGCAGGTTTCACCACTCCAGTGCTTCCAATGGTGGTGTCGGCATGCGGACGTTGGCCCTGCTCCTCTTCACCTTCACTCTTGATCTCCTTCTTCTTCCCGGGGTCTTGGAGGTCTTCCTCCATGGGCTCCTTCACTTTATCCTTGGCGGACACCATTGTGTTTCAAAGCTCTCAAAGAGTATGTCCTGACAGAAACAGATCGAAACAAAAACACGACGAAAACACGATATCCGGACCTCGGGGGATCCGGGGGGTTATATATTACGAAGTTTCACATCAAAAGGAAGGTACTGGGAAAAAAACGAGTCGGAGGCGGAGTCCTGGGTGGCCTCACCACCTGGTGGCGTGGACAGGGGTGGGCCCGCGCCATGGGGTGGTGTGGGCCATCCCGGCTCCGGTTCCGTCGCTTTTTCGCTTCGAAACTTTCCTTATTGACTGAAAACTGCAAAAATATAGTTGGATTGTATTTTCGTGGAACTTTTCTTACCAGAACTGTTACCTATTTGAACACGGACTCTACAGGTCTCTGAATTTGGTATCTAGTAGATTCTTCCAGGGTCATCTCTTGAATATCATCGATATCTTCATCTTCATATACTTATTACTTGAGTCATAAAACCTTTCTCTTCCTTATTACACCATTATCTCCACTTCCTGGAAATTTCTTTCACACAAAACTTCACACAGTTCTCATTAGCAAGATTGGTATATATGAAGTGATAAAACCTTTTGAGTACAACTTCAACTGAAAACCATCAAAACAAAAGCTACTGTAGCAACTCTTTCCACAACCCAAAAAGAATTCAAAAAGGAAATCGAATAAAGAAGCAAATGCAAGATTGGCTAAATCTGTCAAAACAGACCAGCAGGTAAAGATCAATTTTTTCGAAAATCTTCTGTTGCTCAAATAAAAAAGTGCAAAACGAACTAAAGTTAAATAACAACCTGGGGCATAAGCACAAAAAATTATAGCTCAATCCGACAGACAGAGGTCTCTCATGATTTTTTACGGGGAAGCACAAAAAATCTGTTTCGGGACAGCAACTTTCCCAAATATTACTTCTCTCTCATTAGAGGTTGATCTTGACACAAAAACCAAACAAAACGGATAAGGAGCGGTTATTACCAAGGTAATAACTTCCAAGACTCAAAGAAACAAAAACAAACTAAAAGCAAAAAACAAATTGGGTTGTCTCCCATAAAGCTCTTTCTTTATAGCCATTAAGATGGTATGATAATTTTGGAGAAGCTCTCATAGGGATATGAATTGAAGTGAAAGAGAGCATTAAGAAGAAAAAACATGCACACATTTAAGTCTAACCCACTTCCTATGTAAGGGGATTTTGTAAACAAACAAGTTGCTGAAACCAGAGGCTTCTTGCATAAGAAGGCAAAAGAAGTGCAACATAAAAACTTTCAGCATAAAACAGGGAAACTTGAGATTATTGAGATGCATAAGAACACTTTTCCCTCTTTCATAGTAACTTTCAGTATCATGCATAAACTTAACAATATATCTATCACAAGGACTATCATAGCAATGATCACTTATTCTAACAGAAAACACGGGAATACTAGCTCTCATAACACTACTATGTGAAACAATATTAGAGGTATCCTTACAAATGATAGTGTGTCCCTCTTTTTCATACTTAGTGACAAAGTCTTTCACACTTGCTATTATAGGTTCATCAACCATTTGTTTATCAGGTTCAATAGCTTTACTCATACTTTCAACTACCATACTAGCCATCATAGAATGTTCCTTTACCTTAACTGGGAAAGGCATTTTCTCAATATAAGGTTTAGGTAAAACATGATTAGCAGTATAAACTTTAGTATTTCTTGTAGGAACACTCTTAGCAATATCTTTATCAGTTTCATGATACTTATTCCACTTCTTTTTAGGCACTTCAATATAGGAAGCAAAAGCCTTAAAATAAGAAGCAATAGCTTGAGAGTCTAGACCATAAGCATTTTTAATATTTTGAAAGTCGCCAGTTCAAATAAAAGATTCAATGCATTCATAATCATAAATTATACCTGACTTTCTATATTTGTCATTCTCCCAAGCTTCAACATTGTCTTAAATACGGTCCAGAAGATCCCATTTAGCTTCTTCTTCCATGCGAGTGAATGATCCAGCACAAGAAGCATCCAATAAATCTTTATCATGCAGAGGGAGCCTTGCATAGAAGTTATTGATAATAATATTGTTGGGGAGCTCATGAATGGGACATGTAGGTATTTTGAAAACATCATTCTCAGCAGGTGGTGGCTTATCTACTACCTTAGCAGTGCTAGTAGCATTACCAAATAAGAAACCCAGTGAATTATCCATAACAAAAATAAAGCAACTAGCAGAAGTGAACAATACTCACAGTAGAAGTTTCCTTTACTAGTTCCACTCTCCAATAGCGCTTCACTCCCCAGCAACGGCACCAGAAATAAGTCTTGATGACCCACAAGTATAGGGGGTGTATCGCAGTATTTTCGATAAGTAAGAGTGTCGAACCCAACGAGGAGCAGAAGGTGCTGGCTAGTGGTATGGATCAGGAATTCTCTGCAAATACTTAGCAAACGGATTTTTAGGGGTTTTTGATAAAGCAAGTAAACAAAGTACGAGTAAATAAAAGGAAGTAGGAATAAATGCAGCAAGTGGCCCAATCCTTTATGCAGCAAAGGACAAGACGGTTGTATTTCTATAGATGACCAAACGTTCTCGAGGACACATGGGAAGACTATCAAGTGCTTTCGCTTCGTATAGTTGATTAATCTTCTTTAGCTTGCTAAGTGTTGTGTGGGTGAACCTGTGCTAATGTACCACCCCATCCAAGACTAATACATACTTGTGATTAAACCCCTTGCAAACATCCATAAGTACAAGAAAGTATTTAAGGTAGAAACCTAAGCACAGCTTTAAACTCTAAGACCCTTACGTCCCTTGTGCAATGGTTTCCTAACGGGGGTTCAGGTTTCTGTCACTCCGGCAACCCCTATGATTAGTAGCCAAATACACAATGCATTCCCCTAGGCCCATATAGGTGAAGTGTCATATAGTCGACGTTCACATGACACCACTAGAAGAAGTACACCACAACTTAAATAACAATCTATTGAATCTTTCTCAACACAACTCCACTACTAACAACAAGACTTCTCCCATGTCCTCAAGAACAAAATGAACTACTCACAAGACATCATATGGATCATGATCAGAGATGGAATAATGATGTATAACAATCTGAACATAAACAATAATTCAATGGTTCACTCAATAGCATCAACTACAAAGAGTAATCAACACCGGGAAAGTTTCCCCTATGAACTATAGCAAGATTCAACCAATTGTTATAGCAATATGGAGATGGTGATGAGGGTGTTCATGGTGATGATGGTGGTGATGATGATGATGATGATCCTGATGAAGTCCAGCTTGATGGTGGTGTTGATGGCGACGATCTCCCCTCTCCGGGAAGGAATTCCCGTGAAATCATCACGGAGAGATCTTTCTCTCTCGGTGTTTTCTGCCCCGCAGAGGCGGAAGAATCTTTATGTGGTCACTCCTCGAGTCTTAGGGTTTCATGGGGATGATATACGCCAGAGGGGAGAGGCTGGAGTGGGCCAGGGCGGCCACACCACTCCTAGGCGCGACCTAGGCCTGCCCGCGCCATGGGGTGGTGTGGGCCCCCTGTGGCCCACCTCCACTCCATCTTCTTGCATCCTGAGTCTTCTGGAAAAATAGGATTTTCCGTATATTTTCCCGGATTTTCTGATCTTCGTGAATTTTGCCTCCAAACAGCACCTTTTCCATCAAAATCCTGACTGCAGCGGTCCATGCTCCAAAAGTCATCAACCATGCAAAAATAGATGAAATAACATAAGTATCACCTCTCAATACGAAATATATCAATGAATAATAGTGAATTAAGACATAGAATAGTGATGCAAAATGGACGTATCAGGCGCCTTCATCATCAGCTGAGCGCTGCGTAACAACTCCTACTACCTCATCGATGCACAGCAGCCGCGCAGGAACAACATGGACAAGTCGGACGAGGAGACAGAGCACCCGTGGAACGCGGCCCTGCTCCAGCCATTTTACACCTAGTCGTCTGATAGTGTATGTATTCGGTGAACCCTATGGATGAATGAAAAATATGGAACCCCAAGAGACACTTAGGGCTCCTTGCTAGAAATTTGCATATCGTTCTTCTTTGATTCAATTTTTCCGGCTCCGACAACCCCTACCCGGGGGCTCGCCGGTTGGCCCGACCTACTAATTCTATAAAACGACTGAGTAGTGTGCGATGGTGTTGGAGGCCTACTCTTCTTCTTAGCTACAGACCGCAACCCAGTTGTCCGCTAGCAAGAGCAAGAGGTCGAAGCATCCCACATGAAAAATGGCAAAAAGATGTGAAAGATTGGACGTTCCGGCCTTGTGCCTAGTTTGAAATTTTCCGGTTACTAAGCCTCCAGTACCGTGCGCAATGTATTGTTAGCTCCCCCTTCGATTTCGGCTCCAGACTGCAACCTGGCTGCCCGGCAAGGACACAGCATAAACAAACAGAGCGCACGAGAAAATGACTAAGTGTCTAGAGAAGCACAAGCTAGTTTTTGAAGAAAAAAACAAAACCATTACCCGGTTGAAAATGCCCATAACGACCGACTAATATATTAAACAAATCCATCCATGTGTCTGTTTTGCATGACTACCCCGAGTCGGCTATCATAAGCAATGAAGATTCGAAGTCCCTGCCTTCACCAAGTGCTCCGAATCTCAGGGGTACACCCATTGGGTGCGCTCGCGTGCCCCTAGTGGAATCATGTAGTTCTGGCCGGCTATAGAAGTTTAGCTGGATAATTTGGGCCCAGCTGAGGGGAAGGGCAAGGGAAAGAGCATGGAAAATCTAGGAAGATCCGAAGCACTTGGCTTCACCGACTACTCCAACTATAGAGGGCTACACCCAGTGGGTGCGCTGGCGCGCCCCCACAGCTGGTCGTGGTTGTCCGGTTGCTCAAGAAAGGCCAGGTTGTCTGACTGAAGGTGTTCAACCGGAGTGAAGGTCAGGTCGTCCGGCTAAAGATGTTTTGCCGAAAAGAACTAAGAATCTAAATGAAAGAAAGAAAGAGAAGATTCAAAGTCCTTTCCTTCGTCAAGAACTCCGAATCTCGGGGGCTACACCCAGTGGGTGCGCTGACGCGCCCCCACTAGAACTAGTAGTCCTCCGGCTAAAGGAGTTAGACGGATGAAGGTAGTTGGACGGGCCTAATCAGCAAAAGCCGAAAGAGATACAAGACATAGAAAACTAGAAGGAAAAGCGAAAGGCAAACAGTCAATGCATAAAGATAAGGGGAGTCGAAGCTCTCGCAACTTCACCAGTGCATACACACACGTTTAACAAAAGGAAAGTTATTATAGTTCCACCCTGTATCCCGAGGATCAGATCTACTCAGCAGGGCCCTTATCATGCGGTGGGTATTGGCTGGCCATGGCTTCAGGAGGAGGAGGCACGTTGGAGGCTCCAACTCCAGCTTCTCCACCACCCGGCTGCGGCGCTGGCTCGGTGTCCATCTCAGGCGTCTCGACGGACTCCGAGTTAGTGAGGACCTCATCGATGTCTAATGACTACAATTGCATAGATCATTTGTAGCTAGTTTCAAAATGAAGATATTGATCCCATAGGGAGTAGTAGGCAAAAGACGAAAATGCTTTTAACTAAAAGTAAACAAAGTACTTAAGGAATAAATTTAAGATGCAAGAATAGTAGAGTTGTTTTTGAGTTTTTGGTTGAACTGGGCAAATTAAAGTAAAGTAAAACTTAATGCAGAAAGTAAGAATTGCGTGTGTAAATGAACATAGAACTACAATAGGGAAAAGGTATTCTCAGGGAGTGGTGGATACACCGCTAGCAATTTAGACTAAGGAATCAAGATCATTATAACGAATATTCTCATGATATGTATGTATGTGGGAGGAGCTCCATATATGGACAAATAGGCAGCAATCGCTGCTCACATCATCCTTCATAACCACAACTAATGAATAAACAACATCAGTCGTATTATCCCGCTATTAAGGGATTTCTCCCATGGCATGGACATGGCTTAATGAGTTCTCCTTGATTCCCCAAGTTAGTACGTAAAGAATGACAATAGCTTTATAGTCACAGTAAGTGTTATCATCCCTCCGTCTACCAACAAGTAATCCCCTTCATCGAGTCCCTGTAGGAGGCAAATATTAAGGAGGTGCACAATTCCCAACATCAAGATGAAGAAAATTAACACATACACACAATGATGTATAACATAATAATCTCTATCTCATCTCAATCATATGCTAGGGTTTCTCCATCTCCCCAAGAACTAGAGATCTACTTAGACATGGAGGCAATCAACATCATGGCAATGGTGATGGAAATTATCATAGATGAATGTGTTGGGTCCGCAGCATAGAAAACAAAAAATTTCCTACGATGAGAACTATACGCCAAGATGTATCTACTAGATACAGAGCAATGGGTGAACATACATCCATGGAGAACTTACCCTCGAAGACAACGAGCTTTGTTAATGAGTAGGAACTCGTGGTTGATGTAGTCGTACACTTGCCGATCTCACGATCGTGAGGAAGCAATCTGGCGCCGCAACTCAAGCCACCGGACAACCTCCACCTCCTCGCTCCAGTGATCCAGTGGAAGCAGCAACTCCTTCCAGACGAAATGCCACCAGGAACATGTATCTCGCTAATCCGAGACCATGGGGGAATAATTCTAGAGGGGGAGAGAGATCCTTCACAAGGAGGTGTGTGGATGAAGGAGGGAATGGGTGGCCTTTTATAGGAGGAGGGGGGGTGCCCCCTCTCTCCATGGCCGGTGCATGGGGGGCTGACCCCTCACCTCCCCCATTCATGTGGTGGTAACCCCTCCACATTAAAATGCCTCTTCACATTCCCTTTTAAAGTCTCCACTTTAAATGCATTAAGTTTCTCCAAATTTAATGCTCTCTCATTTAATAAAACTCTTTTGTTAAATTTATTCAGAATTTTCTTAATTATTTTAATTAACAAACATTCACATATAGCCCCTTGCAATATTTCAATATCACATGCAGAACCACTTTCTGCAATTTCACCCGAAACAATTTCCGGTTTGTATTGAAACAATTCCTGCGCTTTGCAATTCTTTCGTCTGAAACATATGTGCTCCAAAATGGTGTCCGGTAACTCTTAAGTGTTCCACCCTACGGTTCGCGAATAATGTAGACATGATCGAGACCCTTCTCCGATCAATAATCAGCAGCGGGACCTAGAGATCCGTACTGACTCCTACACATTCAACGATGACTCCTGTGATCATGAGAACCTTTAACGCTTGTAACTAAATCCCTTTGTCTCTCAATATATTACATGTCCGAGATTCAATCATCGGTATCTCCATACCTAGTTTGATCTCGTTACCAACATGCACTCTTTTCTCGTTCCCGTGATATAACATTCTAGTGATCACATCACATGCTTGCAAGCTATCCTAATGTGATATCACCGAGAGGGCCCACAGTATATCTATCCGTCATCTAGATTGACAAATTCCACTCTTGATCCATTAGCCTCAACATAACACCTTCGTAGCACTGAACCCATCTTTATAGTCACCCTGTTACGGTGTGACGTTTGATGTTATCAAGATACTCTTCCGGTGTTAGCAATTAACATGATCTCATGGTCTGAGGATAAAGATTACTTCGTATGATGTTATAGCAATATAAACATAATGACTTGATCGTAATTCTATACTTCGGATGAATGTTCATCACATCATTCCACCAATGGCGTGACCTTGTTATTAACAACATCCAATGTCCATGATCAGGAAACCTTGATCATCTTGTTAATCGACAAGCTAGTCTATAAGAGAGGCATGACTATGAACCCTTTTTGTTTATTAAACACACATGTATTGATGTTTCCTATCAATACAATTATAGCATGCAAAATAAACATCTATCATATACAAGGAATACATAATAACAACTTTATTATTGCCTCTCAGGGCATATTTCCTTCAGTCTCCCACTTGCACTAGAGACAATAATCTAGTTTATATAGTGATAAATCTAACACCCATGGAGTTCTGGTGTTGATCATGTTTTTCCCTAGGGGGTACTTTAGTCAATGGATCTGCTACATTCAGGTCCGTGTGCACTTTACAAATCTTTATATCTCCATCCTTGACATGCTCGCGGATGCAGTGAAACCGGCGCTTAATATGCTTGGAATTCTTGTGAGACCTTGGTTCCTTTGCATTGGCTATGGCTCCATTGTTGTCACAATAGATCACCATCAGGTCCAACGCACTGGGAACCACACCCAGTTCCGTAATGAACTTTTTCATCCAAACTGCCTCTGGCGCCACTTCTGAAGCAGCAACATATTCCGCCTCCGTTGTTGATCCAGCCACCACAGGTTGTTTGGAACTCCTCCAACTAACTGCTGCTCCGTTCAAGAGAAATACGTATCCGGATTGAGACTTAGAGTCATCCGGATCAGTGTCAAAACTAGCATCGACATAACACTTAGCGACTAGCTCTTCTTCACCTCCGTATACAAGAAACATATCCTTAGTTCTTCTCAAGTACTTAAGGATATTCTTGACCGCTATCCAGTGTTCCGAACCTGGATCAGATTGATACCTACTAGTCAAACTAATAGCATGTGCCACATCCGGTCTTGTACATAGCATGGCATACATAATAGAGCCTATGGCCGAGGCATAGGGGATCTTATCCATCATCTCTCTTTCTTCCGCCGTAGCCGGACTTTGAGTCTTACTCAATGTCTTGCCTTGCAACATAGGTAAGAACCCCTTCTTACTTCCGTCCATATTAAACTTCTTTAATATCTTATCAAGGTATGTACTCTGCGATAGCCCAATTAGGTGTCTTGATCTATCTCTATAGATTTTAATGCCTAATATATATGAAGCTTCACCAAGGTCCTTCATCGAAAATTTGCTGTTTAGATAACTTTTAACACTGTTTAAAAGATGTAAATCATTTCCAATCAATAATATGTCATCCACATATAATATCTGAAATGCCACATTACTCCCACACACTTTCTTGTAAATACAAGCCTCTCCATAAGTTTGGACAAATCGAAACTCTTTGATCACCTCATCAAAGCAAAGATTCCAACTCCGGGATGCTTGCTTCAGTCCATAGATGGATCGCTGAAGTTTGCACACCTTATCAGCATCGTTAGGATTGACAAAACCTTTAGGTTGTATCATATACAACTCTTCTTAAATATTACCATTGAGGAACATAGTTTTGACATCCATCTGCCATATTTCATAATCGAAATATGCAGCAATTGCTAACATAATCCTAACCGACTTAAGCATCGCTACGGGAGAGAATGTCTCATCATAGTCAACTCCTTGAATTTGTCGAAACCCCTTTGCGACAAGTCGAGCCTTATAGATGGTTACATTACCATCAGCATCAGTTTTTCTTTTGAAAATCCATTTATTCTCAACGGCCTTTCGATCGTGAGGTATGTCCACCAAGGTCCAAACCTGGTTTTCGTACATGGATTCCATCTCGGATTTCATGGCTTCTAGCCATTTGTTGGAATCAGGGCTCATCATCGCTTCTTCATATGTCGCAGGGTCATCTATTTCATCAATCATGAAATTCATAACAGGATTGCCGTACAGTTCAGGAGCTGCACATGTCCTGCTTGACCTGCGAGGTTCGGTAGTGTCCTCTTTCAGAGTTTCATGATCAATATCATTATCTCTCTCTTCATTAGGTGAAGTCAACTCCGAAACAACTTCTGGAGTTGTGCTACTCGCCATTTCATGATGAGAAGGTTCAATAACCTCTTCGAGTTCTACCTTCTGACTACTCACACCTTTCGCGAGAAACTCCTTCTCAAGAAAGGATCCATTCTTGGCAACAAAGACCTTTCCCTCGGATCTGTGATAGAAGGTATACCCAATTGTTTCCTTAGGGTATCCTATGAAGACGCATTTTTCTGCTTTGGGTTCGAGTTTATCCGGTTGAAGTTTCTTCACATAAACATCGCATCCCCAAACTTTAAGAAATGACAGCATAGGTTTGTTTCCAAACCATAATTCAGACGGTGTATTTTCAACGGATTTAGATGGTACCCTATTTAATGTGAATGCAGCGGTTTCCAGTGCATAACCCCAAAATGAAAGTGGCAAGTCAGTCAGAGACATCATAGATCGAACCATATCCAATAAAGTACGATTACGACGTTCTGACACACCATTACGTTGTGGTGTTCCAGCAGGCGTGAGTTGTGAAACTATTCCACAGTCTTTCATATGTGTGCTAAACTCGTAACTAAGATACTCTCCTCCACGGTCAGACCGTTGAAATTTGATCTTTCTGTTACGATGATTTTCCACTTCATTCTGAAATTCTTTCAACTTTTCAAAAGTTTCAGACTTGTGTTTCATCAAATAGATATACCCATATCTACTCAAATCATCCGTGAAAGTAACAAAATAACGATATCCACCTCGCGCCGACACACTCATTGGTCCACACACATCAGTATGTATGATTTCCAATAAATCTGTCGCCCGTTCCATTGAACTGGAAAACGGCGTTCTAGTCATCTTGCCCATAAGGCATGGCTCACATGTATCAAATGATTCAAAATCAAGTGATTCCAAAATTCCATCAGAATGGAGTTTCTTCATGCATTTAATGCCAATATGACCTAGACGGCAGTGCCATATATATGTAGATATATCATTGTCAAGTTTAATTCTTTTAGCATCAACATTATGAATATGCGTAATACTACTATCGAGATCCAACAGAAATAAACCATTCAACATAGGTGCATGACCATAAAAGATATTATTCATATAAATCGAACAACTATTGTTTTCAGACTTAAATGAATAACCACTTTGCATCAAACACGATCCGGATACAATGTTCATGCTCAGTGCAGGCACCAAATAACAATTATTTAGGTTTATAACTAATCCCGATGGCATATGGAGAGGCAGCGTTCCGACGGCGATCACATCAACTCTTGATCCATTGCCGACCCGCATCGTGACCTCATCCCTTGCTAGTTGTCGCTTGTTCCGCAGCCCCTGAACCGAGTTACATATATTAGCAATCGATCTCGTATCAAATACCTAGGTGCTACTGCGAGTACTAGTCAAGTACACATCAATAACATGTATATCACATATACCTTTGTTTGCCTTGCCGGACTTCTTGTCCACCAAATACTTGGGGCAGTTGCGCTTCCAATGGCCAGTCCCCTTGCAAGAGTAGCACTCGGTGTCAGACTTAGGGCCAGCTCGGGGTTTTTTTTCAGGCGTGGCAACAGACTTTCCACCCTTCTTTCCCTTGTGCTTGCCTTTCTTGTCCTTCTTGAAACCGGTGGTCCTATTGATCATCAACACTTGATGTTCTTTCCTAATCTCCACTTCTGCAGTCTTAAGCATTGACAGAAGCTCGGGAAGAGACTTCTTCATGCCCTGCATATTATAGTTCATCATGAAGCTCTTGTAGCTAGGTGGCAGAGATTGGAGAACATGATGTATGCCTAAGTCAATGGGAATCGTCATTCCCAAGGACACAAGGTTATCGGCGTACCCAGACATTTTGAGTACGTGCTCACTAACGGAGCTGTTTTCCTCCATCATGCAGCTAAAGAACTTTTCTGTAGCATTATAACTCTCTACGGCAACATGGGTATCGAAAATCATTTTCAATTCTCCCATGGTATCAAAGGCATTACCATTTTCGAAACGCTTTCGAAGTTCTGGCTCTAGCCCATACAGTATGCCGCAATGAACTAAGTTGTGGTCCTCCTAACGAGTTATATAGATGTTCTTTTCCTCGTCAGGGGCATCAGGAGCTGGTGGGGGGCCTAGCGGTGCATCTAGCACATATTGCTTTTGTGCAGCAGTGAGGAGAATCCTCAAATTCATAGCCCAGTTGGTGAAGTTGCTACCATTCGCAGCAAGTTTCTCTTTCTCCATGAACACATTGAAATTAAAAGCAGGTGGTGCCATCTACAACAGAATTTGTAAAGTATATTTAGACTAAGTTTATGATAGATTGAGTTCAACTAATCCAAATTACTAATGAACTCCCACTCAAAAACGACATCCCTCGTGTCCTTTTGGTGATTACATGAACCAAATCCACTACACCAAGTCCGATCATCACGTGAGTCAGTGTAGCTTCAAAGGCGAGCATCTATATGGGCATCATATCAACTATATGACTCATGCTGAACCTTTCGGTCCGTGTTCCGAGGCCATGTCTGTACATGCTAGGCTCGTCAAGTAAGAACCTTAGTATTTGTGTGTGTAAAACTGTCTTACACCCGTTGTATGAAAGCGTAGAGTTGAGAACACCCGATCATCACGTGATGCCTCAAAACACGATCCACAAAACGGTGCATACTTAAGGAAGAACACATTTTATCTTGATATCTAAATAAGGGATCATCTTATAATGCTACCAAACGCGCCAAACTAGCAATATAAGATGCTAACATCTAATGTGTGAAGTGAGGTGATATGGTCCATGCATTTGATCTCTATCATTTGCATCGTGGTATGGTCTCTATCATTCCTTTGTGTGTAAGGCCAAGGTCTATGGAACTTACATGTTAAGTGAGTTGTAAGAGTATCTATCATACATCTACTTACAACAATACCATATCAAAACACTAGCTCAGCAACGATCTAAACTAGACGCCTCTAATTTATCAATTGCAAGTTTTACGTGGCTTAGGGCTTTCGGAGATAGAACCTGTCTAACCTACGAACATGAACCACAATGAGGATAACCAAGTTATTAGCAACTCGTTGTAAATCAGATATTGACTATAGTAGGAGAGACAGACACCCACCAGCCACTTATGCAAAACAAGTTGCATGTCAGTCGTGGAACCGGTCTCATGTACGATGACATGTAAGGTTGGTCCGGGCCGCTTCATCCCACTATGCCACAAATATCCAAAGTACATAGAAGATGCAATAACATGATCATCATCGCCCACATATAAACATATGTGTACTACCCGTGCAAAGCACCTACGCATAGATCAGGCTCGATACCCTTTGTTGGGTCCATGACATAGAAAACAAAAAAATTCCTACGATGAGAACTATACGCCAAGATCTATCTACTAGATACAGAGCAACGGGTGGACATACATCTATGGAGAACTTACCCTCGAAGACAACGGCCTTTGTTAACGAGTAGGAACTCGCGGTTGATGTAGTCGTACACTTGCCGATCTCAAGATCGTGAGGAAGTCCGAGCGCCGCAACTCAGCAGCGCATCCGCACTCGCACACACGTTCAAGCCACTAGACAACCTCCACCTCCTCGCTCCAGCGATCCAGCGGAAGCAGCAACTCCTTCCAGACGAAATTCCACCGGGAACATGTATCTCGCTAATCCGAGACCATGGGGGAATAATTCTAGAGGGGGAGAGAGATCCTTCACAAGGAGGTGTGTGGATGAAGGAGGGAATGGGTGGCCTTTTATAGGAGGAGAGGGGGTGCCCCCTCTCTCCATGGCCGGCGCATGGGGGGTGACCCCTCACCTCCCCCATTCATGTGGTGGTAATCCCTCCACATTAAAATGCCTCTTCACATTCCCTTTTAAAGTTTCCACTTTAAATGCATTAAGTTTCTCCAAATTTAATGCTCTCATTTAATAAAACTCTTTTATTAAATTTATTCAGAATTTTGTTAATTACTTTAATTAAAAAACATTCACATATATCCCCTTGCAATATTTGAATATAACATGCAGAACCACTTTCTGCAATTTCACCCGAAACAATTTCCAGTTTCTATTGAAACAATTCCTGTGCTTTCCAATTCTTTCGTCTGAAACATATATGCTCCAAAATGGTGTCCGGTAACTCTTAAGTGTGCCACCCTACGGTTCGCGAATAATGCAGACATGATCGAGACCCTTCTCCGATCAATAATCAGCAGCGGGACCTAGAGATCCGTACTGACTCCTACACATTCAACGATGACTCCTATGATCATGAGAACCTTTAACGCTTGTAACTAAATCCCTTTGTCTCTCGATATATTACATGTCCGAGATTCGATCATCGGTATCTCCATACCTAGTTTGATCTCGTTACCAACATGCACTCTTTTCTCGTTCCCGTGATATAACATTCTAGTGATCACATCACTTGCTTGCAAGCTATCCTAATGTGATATCACCGAGAGGGCCCAGAGTATATCTATCCGTCATCTAGATTGACAAATTCCACTCTTGATCCATTAGCCTCAACATAACACCTTCAGAGTAATCGAACCCATCTTTATAGTCACCCTGTTACGGTGTGACGTTTGATGTTATCAAGATACTCTTCCGGTGTTAGCAATTAACATGATCTCATGGTCTGAGGATAAAGATTACTTTGTATGATGTTATAGCAATATAAACATAATGACTTGATCGTAATGCTATACTTCGGATGATTGTTCATCACATCATTCCACCAATGGCGTGACCTTGTTATTAACAACATCCAATGTCCATGATCAGGAAACCTTGATCATCTTGTTAATCGACAAGCTAGTCTATAAGAGAGGCATGACTAGGAACCCTTTTTGTTTATTAAACACACATGTATTGATGTTTCCTATCAATACAATTATAGCATGCAAAATAAACATCTATCATATACAAGGAATACATAATAACAACTTTATTATTGCCTCTCAGGGCATATTTCCTTCAGAATGGTACTTGTATAAATCCACAACGAGTACGGAAATTACAACAAGATCTAGATGGATGAGATGGGATGGATGGAGATGATGATGGTGCAACGGTTGATGAAGATGGAGATTAATGCCTTGGCCTCCCAGATCTGCGTAGGGAAAAGATGGATCCCTTGGGCAAGTTCCCCCTCCAAATGCCTTCCGGAGGTGAGGTTTTCGCGATTTCTGGTTGTTCTGTATATCGTCTCTTCGATCCAGTTTCACGGGTGAAACTATTTGAAGAGGCGGAGGCGGTGCTAACTATACGACCGGAAAAAGTATTCCGGTCATATAGTTGGTCGTTGAACCGTCTGTGTGCCTCGACTGCTTTGGATTTTCTTCTGGTATTATTGATATTTCCCAAATAAGCAATTTACATTGTTTTTTACTCCTTTTCTCCCTGATACAACTACTCCAAGAATTGTGTCCATTGGATCCATCATCTGTCCTGATCCTGGTGGAAACAGACATAAAATGTGCACGCGAGCACCTAGAATACCAGGATCCTACATCTACAATGCAAAATAATAATATAAAACATGATGCAAATATGAACTCATCAACTTCCCCAAGGTTGACTCTTGCTCGTCCCGAGCAAGTTTAGCTTAATGGATGTGATCCCCATATTCATGAAGCTGAGTCAATAAAATAAATGAGGCAGTTGCAGCATGTGTTTATCATATACAATACATATGAATAAGTTAATGAATGATACCTTACTCGAACCATCTGAATAGTATTAGCAGGCTTTCACACCTTAGTGATCAACAGTTCATAAAAGATGAATCTCAACATAATGTAAAAGTATCTGGTTCAATTGAATGAGTTAGCGAGGTGGTCCCATGTGTTTTAGTATTAACATATTCACTTGGGATTCAAAATCTCAAAAGTGTCTCTTTGTCATACTACAATATAGTGGTGTATGCCTGTTTACTCTTTGCACATTCGCTCTTTTTATTTTTTTATTTTTTTCTCTTTTGTTTATATGCTCACACTTTTGTTTAAGTGTTGTGCAAAGGAGCTAGCCATATATTCCACTTCATGTAGGAATTCAAAGTTTTAACGATCTCAATTATCAAATTCCAATTGTATATGAAGAATTTTTATGACTTGAAGATTCTACCTTGACTTGTTCTCACTCTATATTTATAGAACTTTTATTTTCCTTGGTTCAAGGTTTTATTTTTCAATCTAATTGCATATATAATTTTCTTTGTAAATCAAACTGTAGACTTACAACATGTTGATCAAATTATCTTTATATGTTCCATTAATACCAATGGTGTGAAAGACTCCTACTGCTATCATCAAGTGCAAGTAAAATTATACTCAAGCCATTCATATATCTAATAAGACAAACACAAACTTAAAATCGCTCCATATATAATAATAAACTCGAAATTTCATAAAAGGGATCGACTATTCCTGAAGGGAATTCTAATGATGCAAACTTTATTTCTAGTTTGAACTAATGGAAAACAAAATAGTTATATAAAACTTGTAAGATAGATTACAAGGTCTTTAAAGATCTCCCCAAGCTTGGAATCAAGCCAGGCAGGATCGAATAACTCCTTGTTGGTACCTATTCCTCCTCCTGGGTAGGAAGAGTGGTGCCCTCTTCTTTGGTGTTGCCATCTTTAGCTATGCTTGCAAAGCGGATGCTGAGCTTAGCCATGTCGTATTGAAGCTTCAACATTATCTTCTTGAGGAATTTCTTCTCATCTTTCAACTCAAGGACAGTTTTAATCAAGAAACCAACTCTACCATCGATGTCATCGACCCTCTTTCCAAGGTCTTTGCTCATCATCTAGTAGGAGTCAATTCCTTCTCCAATTGTTTCAACACATGCCTGTTGGAGATATGCCCAAGAGGCAATAATAAAAGTGGTTATTATTATATCTTTGTGTTTATGATGAATGTTTACATCCCATGCTATTATTGTATTATAAGGAAACACTGATACATGTGTGTTTTGTAAACATAAAAGAGTCCCTAGTAAGACTCTTGTGGAACTAGCTTGTTGATTAAATGATGATCATGGTTTCCTGATCATGGACATTGGATGTCATTAATAACAAGGTTATATCATTAGGAGAATGATGTGATGGACACACACCCATAGTAAGCGTAGCATAAGATCAAGTCATTAAGTTCGTATTGCTGTAAGCTTTGAAATACATAGTAACCTAATCCTTCGACCATGAGGTTATGTTAATCACCATCACCGGATGGGTACTTTGATGACATCAAACGCTGCTTCGTAACTGGGCGGTTATAAAGGTGTCATTGGGTATTCTGAAAGTATGTGTTGAAGCGCATGGACTAAGATTGGGATTTGTCCATCCATATGACGGATAGATATGCTCTGGGCCCTCTCGGTGGAATGTCATCTAGTTAGCTTGCAAGCATGTGACTAGGTTACAAGGGATGACATAACACGGAACGAGTAAAGAGTACTTATCAGTAACGAGGTAGAAGTAGGTATGGAGATACCGACGATCAAACCTCGGATAAGTAGAATATCGTGTGACAAAGGGAATTGGTTTCGTATGTTAATGGTTCAATCGATCACAAAGAAATCATTGAGTATGTGGGAGCCGTTATGGATCTCCAGATCCCGCTAATGGTTATTGATGGGAGAGGTGTCTTCATCATGTCTGCATATTCACGAACCGTAGGGTGACACACTTAAGGTTCGAAGTTGTTTGAAGTAGATATGGAATTTGCGTTGGAGACCGAATGTTTTTAGGAGTCTCGGAATGGATCCGAGACATCACGAGGAGATCCGGAATGGTCCGGAGAATGAGATTCATATATTGGGGATTTTTTTCTAAGTTAGGAAATGTTCCGGAGTGTTTGTATGGAGATTCTAGAAGGTTTCGGAATGTTCTGGAAGGTTCTAGAGGATTTCTTGGAGTTTGCTTGAAAACCAAGAAAGGGATCAAAGAAACCAAGTGGGGCAAGACACGGATTCGTGGGGGAGGAGGATTCTCCCCAACCCGCTGCCCAAGGAGGAGGGAGTCCTACTAGGACTCCCCTCCCCACGCCTCCCTCCTTTAAATAGAAGGAGGTGCCCCTCTGCACCTTGTCTTATAACTCCCAATCTCAGCCGCCTCTCTCCTCCGCTTCTTCTTGCAGCATAGGCGAAGCCCTGCAGAATTCTCATCTCCACCACCACCACCACGCCGTCGTGCTGCTGGGATTCCGTGGAGAAGATCTACTACCTCCACTGCTCGCTGGAACGGGGAGAGGAAGGTCGGCTTCGACTCCGCATGTGTGACCGTCTGCGGAAGCGCTGCCGGAACGCGGCACCGGAAGGATCGTCCACACGATCTTGAGATCGGCAAGTGATCGACTACATCATCCACGAGATCTAATCTCGTTAACGCTTTCGGTTCTACGAGGGTTAGTACCGATCTATCTCGTTGCTCATGTCTAGTAGATTAGATCTTGGTTTTTATCTAGATTAGATCTGGGTTTTGTTTGTTCTTGCGGTAGAATTTTTTTGTTTTCCTTGCTACGAACCCATCAATGCCTTCGAAGATTTTTCCAACTCATATATCTTATCACGAATCTCATCTTGTCGCACCTTCTTAGGTTTAAGAGGTGATGGGCCAAGAGGAGGTTTATAATAGGATCCTATGTTGTGATGATAGGGATTTGGGAGATACTCATCTTTGTTTTTTCCCCGCTCAGCTTGCGTCATCATCTCCATCCATTGGGGAACATGTCCTCCCAATTTGGGAGAGGCTTGATTTCTGGGCTAGATGATGACGATGATCATTTAGGTTCTACTTCTTCAGTCCTCTTCACGGATTTCTCTTCTTTCTTCTTCTAGATCTTGTTGACATGGAAGGGCTGCATGGCTTCGCTGCACGGATGTTGTTAAAGGGGCTTGTATAGGGATGGCGAGGAATTTTCGAGGCTGGAGGTTGTAGCTCTGCAAAAACTTAATGAAAAAGGTGAGATGCGATCAGCTTTAAAAGGGGAGGTCAAAAACCCTAGCCGCCTTTCGTAACAAGCAACTATACGAGCGAGTCCTATATAGATCCTGCCATATATTTATGAACTGACTATAGATTACATCTACGGTGGAACCAACTATACGACCGGGACTATACGGGCTGGAATTTTATTCCTGCCTTATAGTTGGTCGTTAAATTCTCTGTACTCCGAATAATTTTTTTGGAGATGAGTCAATATCTATACGACCACAACTATACAGGCGGAATTTTTATTCCCGCCGTATAGTTGGTCGTTAAACTATCAGTACTCAGGAAATAGTTTTATCAAAGGCATCGATATCTATACGACGGCAACTATACGAGCGGAATTTTAATTCCCGCTGTATAGTTGGTTGTTAAACTATCAGTACCTTTCGTGGACGGAAGGTGGTGATGTCGAGACAACTATACGACCGGAACTATACGGCCAGAATTTTTATTTCCGCTGTATAGTTTGTCGTTAAACCTTCCGTGTCCACCAAAAATTTCCTGCTTCTCCAAGGACTCTTTATTAATCTTAAACTTAACGAAATATCAAGTTTTGACAGAAAAATAGCAGCTTAAATTTTCGACCAATATTGGCATTATCAATCTTCCTTCTTCTTTGCTTAGAGTTTCAAAATGTTCCTCTTTTAACACAAGCTTATTAAAACTTTTAAAACTTACTCAAGCCTTTACCTTTCATGGGTTGCCTCCCATGAAGCACTCTTTTATGGCCAATAGCTTGACCATAGTGTTGCTTATTTCGTCCAGAGTCCATTTTTTTAAGCTGCCATCCCTTGCATATTTTTGCTCAATCAACTATTCTAGGGTGATCACTTCTCTCGTGGTTGCACTTATATCTTATTTTACTCGATAATGCTTCAAGCATTGTCCATTTACCACCCATGCAAAAGAGGGTGTATTTCCCTTGAGCTTCACTGCTCCTGATGAATAAGCTTATTCAACTATATAGGGACTTTCCCACTTTGATATGAGCTTCCCTAGAAACAACTTAAGACGATAATTATAGAGCAACACTTGGTCTCCACTTTTAAAGGTCTTATTCTCTATTTTTCTATCATGCCATCTTTTCACTTTTTCCTTAAACAACCTAGCATTTTCATAGGCCTCACTTCTAAACTCATCTAAAGCATGAATATCTAATAGACGCTTTTCTCCTACTGCTTTAAGATCATAATTTAGGTTCTTGATTGCCCAAAAAGCTTTGTGTTCTAATTCTAAAGGTAAATGGCATGCCTTACCGCACACCATCTTATAAGGTGTCATACCCATTGGATTTTTAAACGCAGTACAGTATGCCCATAGAGTGTCATTTAGCTTGTATGACCAATCTTTCCTTGATTTGTCCACCGTCTTCTCGAGTATGGTGTTTAATTCTCTATTACAGAGTTCCACTTGACCACTTGTTTGAGGATGATATGGTGAAGCAACACGGTGAGTTACTCCATATTTGTTGAGGATTTTCCTGAAAGTCCCTTTCATAAAATGAGAACCACCGTTAGTGATTAAAAATATAGGAAGTCCAAACCTGGGGAATATGATATCCTTGATCATCTTCACGGAGGTGATGCATCTGCATGACTTGTTGGAATAGCTTCAACCCATTTGGTAACATAATCAACACCAACAAGAATATGAGTATAACCATTTGATTCAATAAAAGGTCCCAAGTAATCCATTCCCCATACATCAAAGGGTTCTATTATGAGACTATAATTCATTGTCATTTCTTGTCTCCTACCTATATTACCTGTACTTTGGCAAGCATCACAATATTCCACATACATGTGTGTGTCCTTGAGTAAGGTGGGCCAATAGAATCCGGATTGAAGTACCTTTGCTGCAGTTCGCTTACCTGCATGATATCCTCCATATGGACTGTCATGACAAGCTTTCAATATTGCATTGATTTCATGGTTAGGAACACACTTCCGAATCATTCCGTCGGGTCCATGACGATATATATATATATATATGGAACATCCCAAAAGTAATATTTAAGATCATTAAAGAATTTCATTCTTTGATTTCTTGTCATACTAGGAGGTATAAATTTTATTGCAAGATAATTAGCATAATCTGCATACCATGGATCAGCAACTTCGACATTTGCTAAATATTCCCCCGGAAATGATTCATTTATAGGTAAGGGGTTAGAAATTATTCCCTCCATCCTAGAGAGATGATCTTCTAGCGGATTATCTTTACCCCTCCTATCTATTATTTGTAAATCATATTCTTGTAGTAACAAAACCCACGTAATTAACCTGGGCTTCGCATCCTTTTTCACAAGTAGGTGACACAAAGCTTGGTGATCCGTATGAATTATTACTTTAAAATTAATGATCTAGGATCTAAATTTGTCACAAGCAAAGATTATAGCTAGGAACTAGTTTTCTGTAGTAGCGTAATGTTTATGAATCTTATTAAGAGGTCTACTATCGTAATAAATAACATTTAAATTCTTTCCGTCTTGCTATCCCAACACAACTGATGTATGCAAGTGCACAAATCGTTTGTATCTAGTTTCTAAGTTCAGATATCGTCCCACAGATAGCCCAAAGGTAAGTGTTTATTGGTGAAGTCTCTGTCACACCCGAAGTTGTCACGGGTCTTCGAGTGAATTGACTGGAAGTGTTGAAATAAGAATGGGGTTTTCATTAAATGCGATAGATTTAAATAGAATGAAAATGTAAACTTCAGAAATATAATGCAGAAAAAGTAAAGAACGACTTTGTTTGTTTGTTGTTTTCTGCATATGGCGAAAGAAGGCACGGAGAGATTCAGTTCATGGTGACAGTGAATGTGCCAGGTGGACGAGTGGTAAATATAACAATTATAATCTTATAGATATGTGTGTAGGCGAGCAACCCCTTAATTAGCCGGAACTCCACTTGGTAGATTTCATCTCAACTTCATAATCGTACTATCCTGCTACCAAAACCATGGTCAGACACTAGACGATTAAGACCCTTCAGGTCGCTTAGCGATTAAGATCCTTGGATTAGACTAATGTAATAAGCACAGTGATTACTCGTTATCCTTGAGTCAACTAGCTTTCCATTGATATCCCCGTGTCACCCGAGGGTTGCCGGTACACTAGCGTACAAGACGTTATCTATGTAGAACAAGATATCATGTTGTCTGGGCCCTTAATTGGACAACAATCATTAAGCATCCGACAGATAGTCAAGCACACATAATATAGTAATTAGAATCAATCACAAACTAATGGAAAATATATGGAGGCACATCACATCTCACTAATCCCCTACATCTCCCACGCCCAAGGGAATTACTCACAAATGAGAGAAGAACAGATCATCAATAGAATCAAATAAAGGGAATTCGTCTTGGTATGACCGTGGAGATCCACAATAAGAATATAAAAATATCCAACCCAATTCAAGATGGGAAGACATAATCTCAAACCCTAGTCTTGCAAGGTGGATATCCCTCTCTCTCAAGTACAAGTAGTGGCTATGGAGGTGTATTGGCTAGGAGGTCGAAGATCGTGGAGCGAGATGAAGAACGTCTTCTCCTTCTTCTCTGGATCCCTTCTTTCTCCCTTCTGGATGGTGTGGCGGCTGCTGTGTTGTGTTTTCGTCCCCGTCCCTTCACGTAAGTTGTCCCTTTTGACAAGACAGAGGCGGCGGCAACTATACGGCAGGAACTATACGGCCATTCCCGTTGTATAGTTGCTCGTTCAACCGTCTGTGAGCTCCCCTCGCGTGTTTCCAAAGTGGGACTTGCTTGTTTTCTCCAGAATATTGTATTTCTCTAGTTAAATCCTTATGTTGACGTTCAGAACCTGAAACACACATTAAAATCCAAGTTTTCTTTGCTACCGATGTATTAGCGTTAGGTAAAGCCAGAAAACAATCAAATCCAGGAGAAAACCATCAATAAAAGCCATAAAAATGTGTCGAATCTCACAGCTATCAACTCCCCCAAGTTTAGACGTTGCTCTCCCTCGAGTGACAAGGAAATAAGGAAGAATAGTAGAGATTCGAGAGTGAAAATAAAGGAACTCACAAGTTTGAGTTGGTGTGAAATTCTTTTCTTCACAATTCCTGCAATCTTAAATATGATAATACAAGTATTTACAAGATTGCACTGAGTCCACTTCCTAACCACGTATATCTTGTTAGCAAATAAATCATATACCAAAGCAAGTGTTGAAAGTTTAGCTAGGAAGGTGAGGCAAATTCTTTTGGTGCCTCTCTTTGTTGAGAGATGAAAACTTTTTGTTCTTGTTCATTTAACCAATCAAAATTACTCAAGTTGGCATCAAAAACATTTAATTTAAGAACAACTCATCTACTCCCATGTCAAAATTTCAAGACTCTCAAAGCACCTTTTTCTTTCTCTTGTCTTTCAAAAACTTCAGCTCTTTCATAGAGAAATCATGCCACTATTTTTAACATGTTAATTGGGGTTGTGTTGTGCACTCATGACCATGCCAATAAATAATATTGAGCAATAATAGGCTAGAGGAGTACTATGACTTCACTTGGAACATGAAAGCACGAGGAGACTAAAAAGTTTACACGTCATAGCATTGCTACTACAGACGTTTACATAACTCAATAACCGAAATCAAGTGGTTTCCCACATTTAGATCGTTTGTTGGCTAGCGGAGTTAATAGTTCCCATGGAGCACGACAGAGTTGTAATTACACGCGTAAAGCAATATCTTACGGTAATTATTAGAAAAAGTAGTGGCATAATTTCTACTACTTCGAAGCATCCATTTAACCAAACAATTTTAATCATGGGTACTATCGAGTCTATTTATATTAAGCACAATTGGGATGGAGTAGTTCTAAAATCAAATTTTTTGAGCTAAGCATGGACTCAAGTCATCTTTCAGATGCTTTTTCTTGTTTTAAAAATGTAGGAAGTATTTTAACCAAGTTCATTGCGCATTGTTTCAAAGCTAAAAAGGAGACACTAGCAAAGGAATAGAATTTGTAGGATAACAAGCTAAGTGGGGAGTGACTCCAGTGCAAGCAAGTAAATAATTGTAGGATCAATTTAAGGTTGCAAGGAGTGTGATGAAAGTAATGTGATGCCTCCCCTTGCTTTCTTTGTTCTTTTATTCGAGTCGAACCCCTCCTATATTTCCATATTGCCAAATCACCTAAAATCAAGAAATCTCTGAGAGAAACAAAGAAACATACTTGCAAATAAAATTACAACTAATTTTTTTGTATTTTTGGTTTAGGAATGAAAAATTGAAAATAAACATGCAATTTTTGAAGAAATAAATCAAAAGAAGAAATAAAAACATGAATGCAAAGTTTCGAGGTTTTCAAACCTCCCCCAAGCTTAGGCTATTGCTAGGCTTAGTTGTTATCGTCATTTGGCGGCTGGTGCGGGTAATGTTGGTAGAGGTCAGGGAAGTGGGTCATGAAGTGACTGAAATTGTGAGTCAGAGTGTTCACATCTTCATTCACGTCCTGAAGAGTGTGGTCAATCTCCCCAACGTGTTGGTTGAGCTGCTAGAACTCCTGATAGGGGACGTAGCCGTACCCCTACTGTGGCTCGTTGGGCCATGGTTCCCAGACTCCTCCTAGTCGCTGCTGCTACTGTCCTTCCCAAGCAGGGTTGTGCCCCTGCTCTCCCTCCTGCTCTTGCTCCTACTCCTTCTCATCATGCTGCCCTTCATCTTCATCCTCCTCGGCCTGGTGCTCGGCCAAGATCTCCGTCACTTGGTCCTTGGTGAGGATCCAAGTGTCCTTCTCCATAATCGAGAAGGCTTCGGGGCATGGAAACTGAACCTGCTCAATTTGTGTATCATCAAGATAACTAAATTGATATGCTCGGAGCCTCCAGTTAGCATGGTAAACACCAAGGAAGCCACAAGCAGTCAAATACTTGACGTCCATAAGTTTGGAGCCGTCAATAGGTTCCATAACAGGAAGTGCAATGTTCAATGCATAGGCAAGGTGGGTTACCAATCCACCAATGCGAATATCTCATTTTGTCTTGTTGCTTTGGTGGTGAAAGTGGTGGATGAGTAGAGCTGCGGGACTGGGGCTTTGCATTGTGTTGGGGAACAGAGCCTTGGTGATCATTGCCATGTACGCATTGGCCATCGAATCAGTATCACCCCTTCTCAACATTTTGTTGTGAGGAACAGAGCAAAGTAGCGAATGGTTGGGTTCTAAATGGTGGACATCTTCTTCTGATAGAAGTGACTGCCACCATTAACAGAAATAACCTCCCAAGTCTCTCTACTTGTGACGCTGTAGAGGTTAGTAATAATGGGCCCCCCAGTCTAAGGGAAGCTAAAAGCATTACAAAATTGCACGAAACTCACTTCATAGTGTGTATGGTTCTTGGTGAATCTTATCGTGCACATGTTACCTTTCTCCCTGTGGTCGTCGTAGAAGGAGGCAAGGAACTCACGGGTGAGCTCGGCGTAGGTGTCGTGGCTTGCGAAGCTAAGCACCGATAACCCCGTCCAGCTACACATGAGGTCGAAGTCCGTCTTCAACCTGGCCATGGTGATAAAGTTGTGTTCAACCCAACGTGTGGGTAGCACCCTTCTCGACCCGGTAATGTGCATCTTGGAGTTGCACGGGGCTCAGGCCCCCGAACTTGAGCCCTCTCCCTGTTAGTGCTTGCTCGAACGAAAGACGCTACCGATTTTGTTCATCATGATGCACTAAAAAATTTCACCATAAAACCTTAGGAATATAGTTTCTATATGATATATGAACGATTCTACGTGGAAAAATTCAATCCTAACGTGAGAAATTAATAGGGAAAACTAAATAAGCTTGACTTCATCCACTAGATCAATGTGAGAGTTTCAACCATGGAAATCTGAAAATAAAGCATGGATAGGGAGAGAAACATACCGATCTGTTGATTCCCCCACTCAAAGGAACGAAATCCACGAAGAATCAAGAGTTCTACGTGGATCTTGAGAGGTTTGGAGAGAGAATATGAGAGAAATAATGAGGAGAGGAGGAAGACCTAGCCATCCCGGTACGATTTTATGGTTGCACCGAACTATACGGCCGGAACTATACGGACGGGTGATGGTGCTCCACCCGTATAGTTGCGGTGGTGCCGCCAACTAGGGTTTCTTTATACAGGAAAACAACTATACGGGCGCAACTATATGGCCAGATCAAGGTGATCCTGCCGTATAGTTGGTCGTTAAATTGTCTGTCTCTCGAGATAGATTTCTAAAACTAGCATCGATATCTATACGACCGGAGCTATATGGCTGGAATTTTTATTCCGGCCATATAGTTGGTCGTTAAACTCCCAGTACTTTTGGAATAAAATTCTACGAAGGCATCGATATCTATACGGCCGGAACTATACGACCAGAATTTTTATTCCCGTCGTATAGTTGGTTGTTAAACTATCAGTACCTTTCAGAAATTTTTGTACGAAGGCATCGATATCTATACGGCCAGAACTATACGGCCGGAATTTTTATTCCCGCCGTATAGTTGGTCGTTAAACTGTCTGTGCCTTTAAAGAAAATTGTTGATAGCAAAGATAACTATACGACCAGAACTATATGGCCGAATTTTTTTATTCCCGTCGTATAGTTGGTCGTTAAACCATCAGTAATTATCAAAAAAATTCTATTTCTTCCAGGATACCTCGTTATCTCATAACTTAGCGAAATATCAAGTTTTTAACAGAAAATTGATAGTAAAATCTGTCGACCAACATTAGCATATTAAAAACAAAATCTTAGCTTCTATAAATAGAAAACTCAAATTTTTATTCTTATTATTATTCTCTCCTCATTCAATTGACATTTCTACTACTTTTTGGCAGTTGCATCTTCACGGGTGCGCTTCTGCAAGAATGTCTGTGAAAAAGTGGTAGGAATGCGATGAACTTCCTATTCTCTATTCTACTAATTTGACGAAAATGGGTTGACTCCCATTAAGCATTTATTAAGAGTGGTTGAATAACTCAACCTTTTCTCTCTTCTCGAATTCTTACCTTTTGGTTGCCCCTTATCAATGGCACTTACCACATGAACTCGTTTTGCCGGCAGAACATATCTTTCCCCTGCTTCTAGCTTCTTTGGAAAATACCAGATGATTTTAGCATCATAAACATTGAAGATTATCTTCCCTTCTGCACAATCTACTACCGCACCTACAGTACTGAGTAAGGGTCTTCCAAGTATTATAGATAATCTTTCATCTTATGCCATTTGAAGAATGATAAAATCAGTGGGAATAACATGCTCATCTATCCTAAGTAAGACATCCTCAATCATTCCAATAGGTTGTTTAGTGGATTTGTCAGCCATCTGTAAAGTGGTAGTGGTAGGAGAATACTCCCCTAATCCTAATATTTTATAGAGGGAGTATGACATTACACTAACTCTTGCTCCTAGATCACGTAAGGCATTATGAATAACTATTTTACCTATTGAGCATGATATAGTTGGTATTCCAGGATCTCCAGACTTAGACAACAACTTCCTGTTAGTAGGATAGCTAGTTACCATGGCAATAGTTTTAGTTATTTCTTTCTTTGTAGTAAGACTATCATGAAGGAATTTACCATAAGTAGGAACTTTGATTGCATCCACAAATCGCATTTCCAGACGAAAGTCACTAAGTGCCTTTGTAAAAGAATTATAAATTACCTCATCAAGTGCTTTCTTTTTCGATCTAGATAAGGAAGCTTTTTCTCACCTGACTTACACTTGTCTTTTACCTTTTTCGGGGGGTCAGGATCTTTCGTTGCTTTCTTTTGTTGTTGCTTATTGCTTTTCTTATTTTCTACTACAACAACTTCATCTTAGTTACTTATTTCTTTATCCTCTCTTGGATCAACCGTTTCTATATCAGAGTCATAATGATCATCCTGTGCATCATTGTGGTCCTCCTTGGTTTGCTCTTGCGTCCCAGTTTCATCTTGAGGATCCACCGACGTATGATCTTCTTGACTTGCTTTAAGCAAGGTTGTTTTTCCTTATGCTCTTTTTCAGCTTCGTATTCTGGTGGTCCTAAGGGTCCTGTGACAACTGCACCCCTTCTTGTGACAATATTAGTAGAAACAGAAATATCTTTATCATCACAGAGAAAAATTTGCTAACTAGATGTTATTTTTCACACTGGGTTTCAATCATACTAAGATACTTATGAAATAGTTTTATTTCTTGGCAAATCTAATCATAATTTTCAGTGAGTTCTGCCAAAATCTTTTTGTGTTTTTGGAAATGCTTATGCAAGTTATTATGAGATTTTACTTGTCGATGTTTTAATTCTTGAAAAACTTTTATAGTTTCATCTTCTTCAGTTAAGACTTGTAACAAATCCTCTTTTTTTTCCTTAGCAAGTTCAGAAGGTATACCTTTTTCTTTCATAGTTTTACGTACCTCAGGCATAAGATCAGGAGTTATCCGAAGTATACCTTTTTCTAGCTTAATGCCAAAATTAGGCTTATATAAAGAATCATTCTTAGCCCTAGTGGACATTAAGTCCAAACATTCTTTAATAGTTAAATTATTTATTGATCCTCCTACTGAGAAGTCAAGCAATTCTCTACATTGAGTATTGAGACCATGGTAAAATAAGTGGCAGATTGTTAGATCAGAATAGCCATGATTAGGAATACTATTGATCATTCCAAAGAATCTTTCCCAGGCTTGTGGGTAGTTTTCTCCCACATTCTGACTAAAACTGCCTATGTTCTTTCTTAGTTTAGTTACCTTTTTAAAAGTAAGAAACCTATTCATGAATTTAGTAATGCAGTTTTCCCAACATTTAATGTAATGGCGAGGGAGAGAATATAACCAGTCTAGAGCTATACCTTTAAGAGACCATCGAAATAATTTAAGACGAGAGAAGTCTCTTGGAAAACCTTTTGGTCCAAGCGATGTTATCACATCGTCAAACTCTCTAATATGTCTTCCTGGACCTTCATCTTCCCCTCCACTGAAAGCTTTCTCCTACAAATTTTTAATAATTCCACCTCAAATCGATATTCTCTATCTCCTAGATTAGCGAATTCTATTGGTTGCTTAAGAAATTCAGAACTTGGAGCACTGTATTTCCTGAGAGTTTTCTCAGGTTTCATAGGAGTTTTCTTGTAAATAGACATGATTTCCATAATATCACTCAGGTTTTCAACATTAACTTTATTTGATCTTAAAAGTTTTTCAATAATTTCTTCATGCCTCTAAGCAAGCACGCGCTCAATATAATCCGGCACGTAGGTCCTACCAGAGCGTGTAGACCCTTTGTCTCATAAGGAGAACATTTTGTAGTAGCAACACCTGGAATGTCAAAAGACAAACACTTAGCGCTTAGCTCCCCAGCAACGGCACTAGAAAATAGCTTGATGTCTGCAAGTGCACAGATTGTTTGTAGTTAGTTTCGAAGTTCATATATCGATCCCACGGGGAGCCCAAAGGTAAGTGTTTATTGGTGAAGTCTCTGCCACACCCGAAGTTGTCACAGGTCTTCGAGTGAGTTTACTGCAAGTGTTGAAATAAGAATGGGGTTTTGATTAAATGCGATAGATTTTAATAGAACAAAAATGTAAACTTTAGAAATATAATGCATAAAAAGTAAGGAATGACTTTGTTTGTTTGTTGTTTTCTGCAGATGGCGAAAGAAGGCACGGGGAGATTCAGTTCATGGTGGTAGTGAATATGCCAGGTGGACGAGCGATAAATATACAAATATAATCTTATAGATATGTGTGTAGGCGAGCAACGCATAATTAGCCGGAACTCCTCTTGGTAGATTTCATCCCAACTTCAATAATCCTATTAGCCTGCTACCAAAACCATGGCCAGACACTAGACGATTAAGACCCTTTAGGTCGCTTAGAGATTAAGCTCCTTGGATCGGACTAAAGCAATAAGCAAAGTGGTTACTCGTTATCCTCGAGTCAACTAGCTTTCAATTAATATCCCCGTGTCACCCGAGGGTCGCCGGTCCACTAGCGTACAAGATCTTATCTATGTAGAACAAGGTATCATGTTGTCTAGGCCCTTATTTGGACAACAAGCATTAAGCATCCCACAGATAGTCAAGCACACATAATATAGTAATTAGAATCAATCACAAACTAATGGAAAATATATGGAGGAACATCACATCTCACCAATCCCATACATCTCCCACGCCCAAGGGAATTACTCACACATGAGAGAAGAACGGATCATCAATAGAATCAAATAAAGGGAATTCGTCTTGGTATTACCGTGGAGATCCACAATAAGAATAGAAAAATATCCAACACAATTCAAGATAGGAAGAAACAATCTCAAACCCTAGTCCTGCAAGGTGGAGATCCCTCTCTCTCTCTCAAGTACAAGTAGTGGCTATGGAGGTGTATTGGCTAGGAGGTCGAAGATCGTGGAGCTAGATGAAGAACGTCTTCTCCGTCTTCACAGGATCCCTTCTTTCTCCATTCTGGATGGTGTGGCGGCTACTGTGTTGTGTTTTCGTCCCCCGTCCCTTCATGGAAGTTATCCCTTTTGACAAGACAGGCGGAGACAACTATACGGCGGGAACTATACGGCCATTCCCACCGTATAGTTGGTCGTTGAACCGTCCGTGAGCTCCTCTCGCGTGCTTCCAAAGTGGGACTTGCTTGTTTTCTCCAGAATATTCTATTTCTCTAGTTAAATCCTTCTGTTGACGTTCAGCACTTGAAACACACGTTAAAATCCAAGTTTTCTCGCTACCGAAGTATTAGCGTTAGATAAAGCCAGAAAACGATCAAATCCGGGAGAAAACCATCAATAAAATCCATCAAAAATGTGTCGAATCTCACAGCTATCAAGAGCCCCTAAAGCATAGTCACTAGCATCACACATGGTTTCGAAAGGTTCATCCCATTTTGGAGATTGCATTATATTTGCTGAAACTAATTTATTCTGAAGGTTCTCAAAAGCTGCAATGCAGTCATGATCTAAGTAGAATGGACTTTCTTTATCAAGAAGGTTGGTGAGAGGCATAGCTATTTTTGCAAAGTCTTTTATAAAACGCTTATAAAAACCTGCATGTCCTAGAAACATTTTTAAGTTTTTAATGTCCTAAGGTATTGGAAGATTTTCTATAGAATTTATATTAGTTTTATCTATTTCTATTCCCTTCTCTGAAACCTTATTCCCGAAAACTTTACCTTCTCTTTCCATGAAACAACATTGTTCCCAATTTAAAACCAAATTTGATTGCATGCATCTCTGCAAGACTTTGGTTAGAGTGTAGAGGCAATTATCAAAGTTTGTTCCACAAACACCAAAATCATTTGTTAGAACTGCCGTAGTCTACTCATCAAAATCATCAAAGATTTTCATAACACATTCTTGAAAAGTTGCTGCTGCGTTACATAAGCCAAAAGGAATTAATCTATAAGCATATGTGCCATAAGGGCAAGTGAAAGTTGTTTTCTCTTGATCTTCTGGTTGCATGGCAATTTGAAAATATCCATAGTAACCATCAAGAAAACAGAAATAAGAATTATTACCAAGTCTTTCTAAAATTTTATCCATGAATGTTATAGGTTTATGATTTTTCTGTGTCTCTCGGTTTAGCTTCCTAAAATCAATGCACATACGATATCCTACAACATGCCTTACATGAACTAGCTCACCGTCCTCATTCATAGAAGCATCAAGACCACCTTGTCTTGGTATGGAATGAGCTGGGCGAACCCACTTACTATTAGATATAGGATATATTATGCCAGAATATAATAAGCGCATAACCTCTTTTCTTACTACTTCCTTCATTTACGGATTAAGTCTTCTTTGCGTATCGACTACAGGTTCAGCATCATCAAGCATGGTAATCTTATGCGTTACTATAGATGGATATATGCCTTTAATATCACTTAGAGTATATCCAAAGGCTTCATAATGCTGAACCAAGACCGAAAGGAGTTTTTTTGTTTCATTTTCTGATAAAATTTTGCTAATAATAACAGGACATTTATTTTCATTATCTAAAAACTCATACCTAATATCATCTGGAAGTTGTTTCAATTCAATTGGTGGAGGTTCTTCATCTCCTTTTCTTACCAATTCTTCATAGTCATGTGGATTTTGTGCTTCTGGAACCGAATCAAGGTAATCATCCATCTCTTCTCTCTCCTTATCATCTGATGCTTCCTCCCAATTAATTAGGCTCCTCTCTAATTCATCTTGTGGAGTACTAAAATGAATTGCGGCTAGCTCGGCAATTGTTTTCTCTTCCTTGATATCTTCCACTTCATATGGCCTCTTGTTTAGTTTGGCGAAGTGGAATGACATTTCCTCTTCTCCAAACATCAGTAAAATAGTCTCCTTCTTATTATCAACCCAAGATTTGGTTATGGAAACAAAAGGCCTACCTAAAATTATAGGACAAAAAGAATCTCGAGGCATATCAACAATATGAAAATCAAGGGGGTACATGAGTGATCCAATAAAGACATAGATATTTCTGATTACACCTTCTGGTTTTATATTGGTCCTATTAGACAATTTAATAGTAGTGTCTATTGTTTCCACATCAGGATTATTTAAATTGTAGTAAAGTTCCTCATAAAGTGATGAAGGCATAATATTTATAGTGGAAATCAGTTCACAAATTCCGTACAAGAAAGTTTCTCCACAATATATAGGAGTCATAGGTTTATAAGTTTCATTACCTCATACCTTACCTTCGATAAACTCTGTGGTTTCACGGTCCAACATAATCACTTCATCATCCACTATTCGTGCTTCCATAAGATCCTTTAACATAACATTATTTATATTGGTAGCTTCGGGGTTCTTTTCTAGTTTCTTTGGTCTCTTAATTATCTGTTCTTCCTCTTTTTTTCCTTTTCTTGATAATCTCTTGAATAGGTACTGAGGAGAATTCTTCCATTAGTGCTCTTGCACGCTTCTTCTCTTCGAGGGGTTTGCGTGGTTCCCATTATGTCGGTACCTGCAAATGTCCTGAAAATTTCTCAATAATTTTATTTACTGAGTAAGAATCAATACCGAGGGTTTTAATCATTGCACCAGTCCTTTCATCTGCAAGGAAATTGATAATGCAAGAATATTCAGAAAAACTATTTATAATGTTTTCCCTATCTTAAAAAATTTCCATTGCTTCCCTCATTCTTATTATTAGATTCCAAGCTTCATCATAGGTATAAGATAGAAAGATGCCATTAGAACCAGTGTCTAGATTCATTCTATTTACAATATTAATCCCTCCATAAAAAGTATGAGTGATTGACCAATAAGGCAAATGATGATGGGGGAAATTATCTAGGTAACTTTTGTACCTTAGATATCCTTCATACAAGCCCTCACCAGGATTATTTTTGAAACTGATAATAATACCTCTCATCCTGTGAGGTTTGCTTTCTAAATAATATTTTGATAGAAAATTGGTCGTCGATTCCTTCCAAGTCCTTAGTGCTTCTGCACAAAAAGATCCGTACCAGTCGCAAACATTATTAGAGAGAGTTTGTCTAACCAACTGGGTTTTAACCATATCAAAATTACCGTCATCGAATATAAAGGAACTGAGAACGTCTTCAAAGAATTGTAAGTGTCCATATGGACTCTCTTCATTGGTTCCAGCAAATTTATTAGAGTGCAGTAGTTCAACTAATAAATGGTGGATATCAATTCCATCTGGATTTATGTTTTTATTGATAGTTATAAAAGCATCCATGGGCGAAACCATTTTCCTTACCGCCTCAAGCTGGTTTAAATGCTGGTTGTTGTCCATTGTTGCGGTCCTACAACTTAAATTAAAAAATAGTACAACAAAAGTAAATAACTAAAAGTAAAGTGACTTAAAGCGCTAAGCTCGCCGGTAACGGTGCCAGAAAATAGCTTGATGACTGCAAGTGCACAAATCGTTTGTAGCTAGTTTCGAAATAAAGATATTGATCCCACAGGGAGCAGTAGGCAAAAGACTAAAATGCTTTTAACTAAAACTAAATGAAGTACTTAAGAAATAAATTTAAGATGCAAGAATAGTAGAGTTGTTTTTGGGTTTTTGATTGAACAGGGCAAATTAAAGTAAAGTAAAACTTAATGAGAAAGTACGAATCGCGTGTGTAAAAGAACTTAGAACTACAATAGGAAAAAAGGCGTTCTGAGGGAGTGGTGGATACACCGCTAGCAATTTATACTAAGCAATCAAGATTATTATAACGAATATTCTCATGATATGTATGTATGTGGGAGGAGCTCTATATATGGACAAATAGGCAGCAACCGCTGCTCACATCATCCTTCATAACCACAACTGATGAATAAACAACATCAATCCTATTATCCCGCTATTAAGGGATCTCTCCCATGGCACGGAAATGGCTTAATGAGTTCTCCTTGATTCCCCAAGTTAGTACATAAAGAATGACAACAGCTTTATAGTCATAGTAAGTGTTATCATCCCTCCGTCTACTGATAACCCACAAGTATAGGGGATCGTGTGTAGCCTTTTCGATAAGTAAGAGTGTCGAACCCAACGAGGAGCTAAAGGTAGGATAAATATTCTCTCAATTTCTATCAACCACTGATACAACTCTATGCACACTAAACATTTGCATTATCTAGGAAATAAAACTAGAGCACAATATGAGTAATAGAGATAGATTTGCATGATAATAAATAACAAGAAAGTAAAGCTAGTTGCTACAGCAATAAAATACACTAAACTAACAGAACCATGAGTGTGGAATTGTGGTGGTAATTTTGTTGGCTTTGTCCAAGTTTAAATTGTGAATAGATCGGGTTCATTGTCTTCGATGCAGTTTTCTATTTGGGAGAGGCTAAATATACATGCGCTTCACTACTTGGAATAACATGTACTATATGATTGGATTGTTAGCAAACATCTGTAAGTACTAACAATACATTAAGGTTTCCCCAACCATATCCTTAAATTTAATGGTCCTCTTACTCCCATACGTGCAACGTTCCGGTTCACGTCCTCAGGTTTCTGTCACTCCAGCAGAACTCCCCCTTCCTTTTAAACATACTACAAACCCTATCATGTTTTATCCATGCGCGCACAAATATAATGGACACCAAAGGACTGTACCATATCAACATACAACTCTAATGAACCAAATACATTCAACCATTCAATCTAAGAACAAAGAAACTACACAAAATGACATAGATCATAAGATTATAACTTATAGCATCAAACACCATGTTTACATAGGATGGTACAAAGGTGTGTTGGAGGATGAACCACTGCATACTAGGAGTATTAGGTGATGGAGATGGTGGTGAAGATGGTAAAGATGGCGGCGGCGGCTGCGGCGCGGGGGACTCCTTCCCCGCCACCGGTATCATGGGGGAGCACCGCCCCTTAGCCTCCTTCCTTCATGGCTTCTTGGGAGCCCTCCCCATGGAGATGGGATCCATGGGGGAGGCAAAAACGTGGCTTTGGTGGCTGCAAATTCGTGGGTGGAGGTGTCTTGGGCGAATTAGGTTTCCTACCTTTATATAGCTTCTCGGATTCCCGTCACCCCATATTGGGCTGTAGTAAATCGGGCCTAGCGGGCCCGTCCGGACTAGGAATCAGCTAAATTTTATGAATGTTTTTCACGAAATTTCTAACAACTTTGTAGTTGAAGAGTTTTCCGTTTGACGTCGTCTTCGACCCGAAACGTGACCATCTTCAAAAAGAGTTCTGAGACAGATTTCTAGAAAAATCCCAATTTGACTCCAACAAGGTTTCCATTTGTATTCTTGGTAATTCCTACACATCAAAGTGTAAAACAAGAACATTGTGCACTTTTGCAACTCTTAGTAGGTTAGTCCAACTAAATCATAAACTTTATACAAAAAGGAGTGTCAAAAGCATATTATTAGCATAAAACCATAAAAAATTATAGATACGTTATGGACGTATCAACATCCCCAAGTTTAGTTCCTGCTCGTCCTCGAGTAGGTAAACGATAAAAACAATATAATTTTTGAGGTGACATGCAAACAACACAATCTTGATCATCATTATTGTAAAAGCGTTGATAGTTGAGATCAAAGGTACTCTAAACATGAACATGAAAGTTAGAGTTCTAACAATATAGCAACTATGTTGTAACATGAAAAGGTACAAACAAAAGATCATGAATAACAATGCATTCAAATACGTTTGTTTGTTTCACATATAGAAAACATAATAAGAGTGGTATTCAGCTTGTCCCTCATGATATAGCAAAACATAAATGCATAAGACACCTTCAAAGTTCATAAGGGTGACTAGATATAAATAGTTTAAGAACAAGCAATATCAAAGTTATGAATCAATCAACAAGTCTTGGGACAATGCACGTTAAACTACGAATGGCCACTATGCTCTCTCAATAGGTGCATAAAGATAGAAGATGGGGACTCAACACAAAAGTAAAAGAAAGGCCTTCATAGAAGGAAGCAGGGATTGAAGTCTCATAAAGAGCTTCCAAAAATTATGGTACTTATTAGCTTTCAGCTCTCATTGCCCCTATCATAAGCATCTTGAAGTGATCAAGATTAAAGTGAACAAACTGTGGAGTATATGCTTGACAAAGTATAAGTTGCAAATCTCATGTCCCTTGAATACGAAGGCCGCTCCTCATGCTACTCAAGTTTAGTTACCGGTAAGTTCTTGTCGTAGTAAGTACATGTGTATCATAGAGAACCGCCAATGGGGTACCCCTTGCCCGATGATACAGAAGAATCCCCATATCAAAATGACAAGGCAAGGAGACAACGAGCATCTCAGCAATCTTCTTATTTACCATGGGAAAATGGTGTTTTTTCTCTCTTTCCTCTTTTCTCATCTCTTTTTTTCTTCTTCTCTTTTTCTCAATCTCTATCTCTTTTTTTATTAGAAGAATGCTTCATAGATTGCTCATTATGGTTACGCTGTAGGTTTCCACCATGATTAGGCATGGATTAGACCAGCGGCCCAGGCATTTCTCTAACACACATACATAACTCCATGGAATTACAAGCTCCCCTTTCATTTCACACCGACGACATCCATAGACAAAAGAGCATGATATCAACTGGGTACAATATACAAGTGCAATGTTGAAGCATTCCCCATGACAACATGGTTCTGCTAATCCCCAACATATAAGTGCAAGCATATACAACATAGACGACACAATGGTTCAAGTTTATTAGGGGCAAAAAAAGTAAAGTGTGCCATCAAGTTTGTGAGAGCTTTAATCACTAGTTTTCTCGTAACAAGTTTAATTCGGAAGGTAGATAAAAACATGAATATACTTGGAATAGAAAATGCTAATAGGTAGGTATGGTGGACTCTTTGAAATAACTTGGTTTTATTTGGAGTTGGATGCATGAGTGGAACTCATACTTGGTTATGGAGGCTAATAAAAGACTGGGAGCGACCAACTAAGAGAGCAATAACGGCCATATTCATGCAAAGCGACAAAACATCATTAATTAAAGCATAAAGTGATATTACAAGTCAAAAACTAAAGGATCATAGAGGCTATGGTGACTTGGGATAGTCTTAACATGGTGTGAGCATGCGCCAAGTCAACCCAAATAAAGCATCAAAGGAGAATACCACAATATTTATGCTTTAATATGCTAAAACAACGCATGATTCTTTCAAGGCACATTAAGCAATCTCAATTGTTTGTAACATGTCATGCTACAGCAAAAATCACTAAGCATAAAGCCAAAACAATACCAAGCATGACATGACAAATCATAGGCCACAGTCAAAAGCATGCTCCTTTTACCAATTGAGCATGAACTTTTCCTACTCTTTTCCAATCCAAACCAATCTTATTTGAAAACTAATGTATGAATGAGGGGGTCCAACCAATTTATTCAAGCAAACTAAGCAAACCAAGAAAACTAATTTCAAAAATGAAAACAAATATGCTCCAAGAACAACACAACTTTGCATGAAACAATAAAAATGAAGTGTTTGGAAGAACTTGAGATTTTTATTGATGAAGAAGGGGATGCCTTAGGCATCCCCAAGCTTTGACGCTTGTACTTCTTGAAAATTTCTTGGGGTGACATGGGGTGGCATCCCCAAGCTTGAGCTTTTGTCCATTCTTCTTCTCATTACATCATACTTTCCTTAACACCTGAAGTATTTCCTTCATACAAAACTTCACATAATCTTCATTAGCAACATTAGTGTACTCAAGATAATAAGTCTTTGGGTTCAGTTTCAACACCAATAAAACTTCCGTTAAAACCCAAGATACTATAGCACTTCCCTTAAAAAGCTCAATTCCCCAAAGAGAACCCAAAAATAAATCAACAAGAAGCAAATGCAAATAATGGCAGAAATCTGTCAAAATAGACCAGCAGATAGAAACCAATTTTTTCGAAGACCTTCTGTTGCTCAAATCGGAAAGTGTTGAACTAACAAAAGTTGGATAACAACCTGGGGCAGAATCACAAACAATTACAGCTCAAACCGACGTACATAGATGTTACACGAATATTTACAGCGAAGCACAAAAATCTGTTTCGGGACAGCAACTTTCCCAAGCATTACTTCTCTCTCATTAGAGGTTACTCTTGGCACAAAAAGCAAATAAAAAGGTAAGGAGCGGTTGCTACAGAGGTAACAACTTCCAAGACTCAAAGAAAACAAATGTAACTGGTGTTTGATTGTAAGACAAATAAATAGAAAGATACAAACGCTCCAAATTTATTCAAGTTTCTATGCTGCTCAAAAAACAAAGTTTAAAGGTTTGCAAACCGAGGGATTGTTGAAGAAACTTTTGGCCATTCTTCAATTTCTCTGTTTGGTGTTCCTTATTCTCTGTGAAAAAACTTCAACACAAAAACTTTCCCAGTCTTTTCTGTAGTTTTTAACTGAAAAGCTTCCATGGGAAGATTTGTTTTGGTTTCATAGGCATGAACACAAGTGTTCAAGGTCGACCCCCACTTACCCATTACTCATCTTTCCAATCACTTTCCTTTTTCAAAACGTTTTTAGGTAACAAGTAAAACTATTTTTTTTTGTAATTCGCATTCCCTATCCATACTAAGATAAAGAACAACTTAAAACTGAAAGTAAAAACTACTTAGAGATAAAACAAACAAGTGCACAGAAGAATATTCACCCACACACTATTGCTCCCCGGCAACGGTGCTAGAAAAGATCTTGATAACCCACAAGTATAGGGGATCGTGTGTAGCCTTTTTGATAAGAGTGTCGAACCCAACGAGAAGCTAAAGGTAGGATAAATATTCTCTCAAGTGCTATCAACCACTGATACGACTCTATGAACACTAAACGTTTGCATTATCTAGAAAATAAAACTAGAGCAACAATACGAGTAATAGAGATAGCTTTGCATGATAATAAATAACAAGAAAGTAAATCTAGTTGCTGCAGCAATAAAATACACTAAACTAACAGAACCATGAGTGTGGAATAGTGGTGGTAATTGTGGTAGCTTTGTCCAAGTTTAAATATCGAATAGATCGTGTTCATTGTCTTTGATGCAGTTTTCTATGTGGGAGAGGCGAAATATACATGCGCTTCACTACTTCGAATTACATGTACTATATGATTGGATTGTTAGCAAACATCCGTAAGTACTAACAATACATTAAGGTTTCCCCAACCATAGCCTTAAGTTTCATGGTCCTCTTACTCCCATATGTGCAACGTTCCGGTTCGCGTCCTTAGGTTTCTGTCACTCCAGCAGAACTCCCCCTTCCTTTTGTACATACTACAAACCCTATGATGTTTAATCCATGAACGCACAAATATAATGGACACCAAAGGACTGTACCATATCAACATACCACTCTAATGAACCAAAGACGTTTAACCATTCAATCTAAGAACAAAGAAACTACACAAACATGACATAGATCATAGGATTATAACTTATAGCATCAAACACCATGTTTACATAGGATGGTATAGAGGTGTGTGGGAGGATGAACCACTGCATACTAGGAGGATTAGGTGATAGAGATGGCGGTGAAGATGGTGAAAATGGCGGCGGTGGCGCTGGCGGTGGCGCGGGGCACTCCTTCCCCGTCGCCAGTATCATGTGGGAGCACCGCCCCTTAGCCCCCTTCCTTCATGGCTTCTTGGGAGCCCTCCCCATGGAGATGGGATGGGAGAGGCAAAATCGTGGCTTTGGTGGCTGCAAATTCGTCGGTGGAGGTGTCTTGGGTGAATTAGGTTTCCTACCTTTATATAGCTTCTCGGATTCCCGTCACCCCGTATTGGGCTGCAGTAAATCGGGCCTAGCAGGCCTGTTCGGACTGGGAATCAGCTAAATTTTATGTCCAGAACGTTTTTCGCGAAATTTCCAACAACTTTGTAGTTGAAGAGTTTTACATTTGATGATGTCTTTGTCCTGAAACGTGACCGTCTTCAAAAAGAGTTCTGAGACAGATTTCTGGAAAAATCCCAATTTGACTCCAATAAGGTTTCCACTTGTATTCTTGGTAATTCCTACACATCAAAGTGTAAAACAATAACATTGTGCACTTTTGCAACTATTAGTAGGTTAGTCCAAATAAATCATAAACTTTATACAAAAAGGAGTGTCAAAAGCATAATATTAGCATAAAAGCATCAAACATTATAGATACGTTATGGATGTATCATCGACCAACAAGTAATCCCCTTCATCGAGTCCCCGTAAGAGGAAAATATTAAGGAGGTGCACAACTCCCAACATCAAGATGAAGACAATTAACACATACACAAAATGATGTATAACATAATAATCTCTATCTCATCTCAATGATATGCTAGGGTTTCTCCATCTCCCCAAGAACTAGAGATCTACTCAGACATGGAGGCAATCAACATCATGGCAATTGTGATGGAAACAATCATAGATGAATGGTACTTGTATAAATCCACAACGAGTACGGAAATTACAACAAGATCTAGATGAATGAGATGGGATGGATGGAGATGGTGATGGTGCAGTGGTAGATGAAGTTGGAGATCGATGCCTTGGCCTCCTAAATCTGCGTAGGGCGAAGATGGATCCCTTGGGCAAGTAACCCCTCCAGATGCCTTCCGGAGGTGAGGTTTTCGTGATTTCTGGTTGTTCTATATGTCGTATCTCCGATCCAGTTGCACGGGGTGAAACTATTTGAAGAGGCAGAGGCGGCGCCAACTATACGATCGGAACTGTACGGCCGGAAAAAGTATTCCGATCGTATGGTTGGTCGTTGAACCGTCTGTGTGCCTCGACTACTTTGGGTTTTCTTCTGGTATTATTGATATTTCCCAAATAATAGATTTACGTTGGTTTTGATTCCTTTTCTCCCTGATACAACAGCTCGAAGAATTGTGTCCATTGGATCCATCATCTGTCCTGATCCTGGTGAAAACAGACATAAAATGTGCGCGTGAGCTCCGTAAAATACCAGGATCCTACATCTACAATGCAAAATAATAATATAAAACATGATGGAAATATGCAGTCATCAACATCAGCGTAGCCGGCGATCTTGATGGCGGAGGCGTGGAGCTCTGGATGAGCTTGGCAGACGGCGACAAGATCAGCACCAGCACAGAAGGCCCCGTCGATCTTCTCGACACGCACATCCTTGTACCAGGACAACATCACCGCCAACGCCATCTTGACTCCGGCCCTCTCCGCCAAGTCCCTCAGCCGGTGGACGACATCCGACACCTCCGCAAACTTCACCACCAGGTGGGCGATGGTGTCTCGTGCAACCGCGTCTGACCACAAGAAGTCGAAGATGGGGTGGGCAGCCTTTCGCAGCTCTGTGGCCTCCTTGCCAAGAAGGGCGAAAAGCTCCTGGGAGGTGGGCTGCTCACCCAGCCAGTTCTCCTGGAGCCGGTTGTAGGCCAGCAGGTCTACACCAGGATAGTATGGTATCAGAAAAAGGAAGTCAGATCTAGCTACCAGATCCAGACAAGGAAAAGGACTTGGCGGGAAGACATAGCTTTGGCGGTGCGGCCAATCTGTAGCTCCTCCAGAAGGGCCTTCTCTCGCTCCGCCAGCCGCTTTACCTCCTTCTCCTGGTCCTTGTGCTGGGTCTCAAGAAGCTCGAAGGCCTGGGCCCGACTGGCGATGGCGCTGTCGTGCTCCTTGATAACGGCCTCTAGCTTGTCCGCCTTGGAGTGCCACTCCTTGTTCTGGAGGCGGAGGGAGGAGTTGCTCTAGCAAAGGCGGTCGTTCGCCTTGGTCAGCCGTTAATCTCCCGCTGAGCATAGACCATGACGGCTACAAGAATAGCCGGGTGACAAAAGTAAAAAAGAGACAGAGAAATGCAGAAGAAGAAACTGTAACCGGATAAGAAGACTTACTCTGGGAGGTGCCGTTCGCCATAGAAAGATTCTACTCCAGTGTCTAGCTGGCCCTGAGCGAAGCCTCGCGTGGCTTGACCTCCTTCACCACCACCTCCAGGGTAGCGGCTAGAGCGACCAAGGACGCGAAGGAGGAGGAAGAGTCATCGGCAGCATTGAGGGTCAGGGACTCCTCTGCCTCGCGGAGTGCCACCCACCACTCTTCCTCGGCTCGCCGTCGGAGTTGTAGTTGGCCACCACTACTAGCTCCTTGCCTGCTGCGGCTGACCTCGACCCTACGGAAGAACCTCCACCGCTTCCCGAGCTTGGCGCAGCGGTGTCTGGCTGGACCACAATAGTCGGCGGGGAACCTCCGTCCCCGGTCACATAGCTGGATCTGCCTAGCACGGCGGCCGGACCTAAGGCGGGGGAGGAGGCGCAGCAGTGGAAGCAGGGGCCTGATCGGCAGGTGGAGCGTGACGCGGCAAGGCGTTGGACGCGTGCGCAGGGCTTTCGACGCTAAAAGACAGAAGGGAACTGCAAGAAGAAAGACAAGGCCAGTAAGAAAAAGCAAGGAAAGTAGGCTAGAACCGTTGAAACAAAAAGAGCGATTAGGGGAATGAGAAAGCCATACCCCTACATGATTGGGGGCGGCGCCTTCTTGCGGCCACCACGTCTCGGGTGCGGTGCACCGGTCCGGCTCCTCTTGGCTGCCGGCTCCTCCACCACGGGCCGGCTGGACCCGCTTCCTCCCGCAGCGGAACGGCTGGAGTCACCATCCGTCGCCTGGTGCCGGCTAGGTTCAATAGCTGGGGTGGCCTCCTCCTCCTCAACAACCAGCGTGTGGGGGTCGTGTGTCGGCTCGTCATTCCGGTTGGGGAAGACGTCAGCCTCGTTGTCGGATTCCTCGCCGGACTTCCGTGAGCGTGGATCCGGAAGATCAGGAGTAAAAACCTGGAGGGGGACTCGCCCTCCTCCCGGAGGATGCAGGGAAAATTCAGCCACAAGGGAAAAGGATAGAGCATTAGCTGGATGAGCGCATGAAGTAAGTAACAGAAGACAAGAACCAGGGAAGATGACTTACCCGGGGCATGTGTTTCTCGTGCGTGTAGGAGCCTGCCCAAACCTCTAGTTCTTAGGCAGCTTCTCCTTCGTGATCATCCACACCCACTCCTTGAGGTTTTGGTAGCGGGGGTCACGGCGGGATGGCCGAGTAGGGTCCAGCCGACCAGAGTAGAAGCACATCTTATGCGCCTGTTGCTGCAGTGGCATCATCAGCTGGGATATCCAGCTAAGGGTGATGTCCAGGCCGATTAAGCCGATGGTGACGAGCAACCTCATCTGCTACAACATCGCATCCGACTCTGCCTTCTCACCATGCATCTTCAGATCCTAGTGCTGCCGGCTGGACTCAATGTCCTAGATGGCTGGAAGGTTGATCCGGTCGACTTCGGTGAAGTTACGGACGTAGAAGTACGATTGCTGCTAGAGTCAGACCATGTCATGCAACTGGAACTTTGGGTAGCCGGTCTGCGTGCGGGAGTAGATGGAGGCACCGCCGTAGGGGACCAGCAGGCCCTGGGCAAACTGGACCTATGGCCGGACGCGGAAGAATGGCACCACGCGTGTAGAGGATCCCGGGGCAGAAATCGAAGCGGCAGGCGGCAGTTCGCTAGGCGACGTGTGATGGGACACAACGCTGTGCGTGGCAGCGCAATGATGGCGCATGCGAGCATGGCCAGCGTCAGCACTGACGTCATGGAGCAGCGCAACCGTCTTCCCGTAGCCGGATGCAAATTCAAATCAGAAGGGGAGCGCACGCACTTTTCACGGAAGGGCGAAATCTACACGCGCTCGGGGGCTAGTGTCGGGGGGATGACCCGCGGGTAGACTGGTCGGACAGGAATAAAGGCGGATAGCTCATGGCCGGCTAACAGATCCTAGCTAGACGCAGGCGCATGGATCCAGCTATCAGTTGGTAACTGGAACAAGGAAGGGCTGCAAGATGCGGATCCGACTGTACGACCGTAGCCGAACGCAATCAAGACGAAGGCAGGACGACGTGCTGCACAATGCGCGGTACGCCATGGTTCCGAGACAAGAGACACCACAACACAGGACCATGCCGAAGACTTTGTGGCTGACAAGGGCACAGTGGCCGGTTGCTGACGCCAGGCACACACGGCATTCAGTGTACCCACGACGACCCGCACGACGTGTACTCTCAACAAGACACGCCACTACTTGGTATTGTAGATGGCCAGCCAGCTGGGCCCCGCCTGTGGGACCCGCCAATCGGACTGGCCAGTAAGATTGCTACCCAGCCTATATAAGGGGGCAATGCTCTCCTAGCGAGGGTTGGCATTTTAGTTGCTAGATAGTTCATATAGCTCGAGGAGCAAGTTGTATCCCACATATCATACTTAGTCAGATCGGCAGGAGTAGGGGTGTTACCTCCACACGAGGGCCCCGAAATTGGGTACTTCCTATGTCACGATACGGTTGCTAGTACCCAATCCCGCCTGCGGAGGCCATTTATAGCTTCACTGCCGTTTTCCCATACCTCTATCTAGCCTGTTCAGGCACTGCCATTTCCAATACAACGATAGTCCGCGACCACGAGATCGGGCACGGCTCACTGTTGAGGTTCCACCATGACACTAAGAAAGGCTTCATAGTGGTGGTTGATACATTGCAAATGTATCTATAATTTTTGATGTTCCATGCTTGGTTTTATCCACTTTCTTGTGTTTTGCCCACACTTTGGAGTACTTTTCATATGATTTCTTGGACTAACCTATTAACAAGAGCCATAGTGCCAGCTGCCTGTTTTCTGTTGTTTTTGGTTCCAGGAAAGTCAGAAAATGAATATTCTCGGAATTGGACGGGACAAAAGCCAAAGTGCCTATTTTTTCGGAAGTCATGAAGTGCCAGAATACGAGACAGAGAGGGGCCAGAGGCCGGCCACACCACCTGGTCACGCGGCCAGGCTGGGCCCGCGCCAGGGGGTGGTGTGGTGGCCCCTGGCACCCCCTCGGTCTCCCCTTCCGACTATAAGATGCCCTCGGGACGTAAACCGTAAGTGCCGATCAAAATCCACGAAGAGTTCAGAGTCATGTCATCTCCATCCCTAGATCGGGAGGATCTGAAGCTCTTCCGGCACCTCACGGAGAGGGGAATTCACCCTGGAGGCCTTCTTCGTCACCATGCAAGCCTCCGGTGTGATGCGTGAGTAGTTCATCCTTGGACTACAGATCCATGTAGTAGCTAGATGGCTGGTTCTCCTCCTTTGTGCTTTCATGTCTAGATCTTGTGAGCTCCGTTCATGATCAAGATCATCTATTTGTAATTCTGCATGTTGTGTTTGTGGGGATCCGATGGATATTGAGATGCTATTTCAGATTGATTATTGATTCTATCATGTCTTTGTTATTTGTGATCTTGCATGCTTTCCATTGTTAGTAGCTATCTTGGCCAAGTAGATGCTAGCAACTCCAAGAGTTAGTATTTATGCTCGATACTAGGTTCATGCCTCTGGTAATCTGGGGAAGTGACAGAAATCTCTAAGGTACTAGATGTGCTGTTGCTACTAGGGAGAAAACAACAATTCTTTGTTCATAGAACAATCGTATTGTTTACTTTACACGCAGTTCGGGGGTTCGGATGATAACCTGAAGGTGGATTATTAGTCATAGATGAAGTTGGATGGTGGTCTATGTATAATGTTGTAATGCACAATCAAGTCTCAAAGGAGTCAAGATGATTAGTATATGCATGTATTCCTTTATCGATGTTTGTCAATTGCCCCGCTATAATTTGTTCACCCAGCATGTTATCTATCTAAGGAGAGCCACCTCTAGTGAACTATGGATCCCGGTCCTTGTCTTTTATATACAATCTATAAACTGTTTAGTGCTTTGTGTTTACTTTATGCAAACTATTACTTCTTTACATTCTATACCTTTAATCCTTTGTTTTCCACAAAACACGGTGAGATTGAGAACGTCATCACAAGTTGGGGACAAAGTTCTGTGGTTCTGTTGTGCAGGTCTCCACGTTGCTACTAGCACCGGTAGTGCGCCCTGCCAAAGCTCAGCTAGTAACACCTTTGGGGTGTTTCCTTGCTCCTACTGGTTCGATTAAACCTTGGTTTCATAACTGAGGGAAACTTGCTGCTGTGCTCATCATACCTTCCTCTTGGGGTTCCCAATGAGCTCTACATCAACACCACCATCAAGCATTTTTCTAGGCGCCGTGCATTGAGCCATCAAGCATTTTTCTAGCACCGTTGCCGGGGAGTCAAGGACATCTTCACAAGGGGAGTCCCTCATAACCAATCTCTTTACTTTGTTTTTTTGTTTTTCTTAGTTTCTTTTTGCTTTGTTTGCTTGTTTTGTTATTCAAAAACACACAAAAAATTAGTTTTACAAGTTTGCTTTCTTATTTGAAAACACAAAAAAATTAGTTCCTATCTTGAGTTGCCACTATGTCTAGCCTTGCTCCAGTCACTATGTCACTCGAGGAAATGATTTTCACTTTTAAACAAGGAATTGAGGAAAGTTTTAAGGAAGCTTGGTCTAGAATCTCCGATCTACATGAAAAAACTGAGCCTAAAATGACTCAAAGCTTGTTCCTTAGTAGTTTTTACCTTGGGATTACTCTTTGCTATAGATATGCTTTAGATGCTGTTGTGGGATGAGATTTCCTCCAATGTAATGTGGATGATGCTATTAATGCTATAAAGAAGTTGATCCTCACTTACAACATGCCTAGCCAAACTGATATTTCTTTCGCAAAAATATTAGCTAGGTTGAACACTCTTGAGACTAGCAGTACTAGCTTAGAAAGTTGCTATAATACGCTTAGGGAGCATCACAATTATGTTCCAATAAATTCTGAACCATCAAAGTGGCTCCCTACAGTAAAGATTGAGATGAACACTGAAACTTTTCAAGCTCGATGTGATATCATGTCTGAATTTTGTCTTATGCCCAAAGATATTTATAAATCTCTGAATACTTGGGGGCTCACTTAAGGATGAAAAGAAATAAATCTTGCTAATAATACTACCATATTACCTCTTGGAATAGCTGAAGGAGTGTTTACAAAGATCCTTGGGAAAACGATTTCTATTGATTATCTTGTTATTGAATGTGTAGGAAAAGGACAAATTATAGTAGGAAGGTCCCTATTAGAACTCCTTGGAGCAATAATAGATGTGGGAAAGGGGACCATGCACCTTTATTCTCCACCAAACAATCATATTTTCCTCAAGGTTAAGAATAAAAGTAAGAGAGGTAAGGGCAAGAAATTTGGTCTTAATGCTTCTTCACTTGAGAACACTTGATTTTTTTCTTGCTTCTTATGCCTAACTTAAAGGCGTTAAAGAAAAGTACTTATTGGAAGATAACCCAAAAGTTTTAGATGAGTCTTGGAAGTTATTACTTCAGTAATAACCGCTCCTTATCCTTTTTATTTGCTTTTTGTGCCAAGAGTAACCTCTAATGAGAGAGAAGTAATGGTTGGGAAAGTTGCTGTCCCGAAACAGATTTCTGTGCTTCACCGTAACAATTCGTGTAAAATCTCTGAACATCTTTTTGAGGCGTGAATTTTTGTGCTTCTACCCAAGGTTGTTATCTAACTTTCATTAGTTTAACACTTTTTGATTTGAGCAACAGAAGGTCTTCGAAAAAAATCGTCTTTACCTGCTGGTCTGTTTTGACAGATTTCTGCCATTTTCTGCATTTGCTTCTTGTTGGTTCCTTTTTGAGTTCTTTTGGGGAATTGAGCTGTTTGAGGGAATTGCGACAGTAGCTAGTGTTCTAATGGAAGTTTATTTGGTGTTAGAACTGAAACTTAAGACTTATTTATCTTGAGTGCACTAATGTTGCTAATAAAGATTGTGTGAAGTTTTGTATGAAGGAAAAATTTCAGGTGTATGGAAGGAATGAGTAATGAGATGAAGGATGGACTAAAGCTCAAGCTTGGGGATGCCACGCATGTCACCCCAAGAAATATCCAAGAAGTACAAGCGTCAAAGCTTGGGTATGCCCAAGGCATCCCCTTCTTCATCAATAAAAATCCCAGGTTTCTTCCAAACACTTCATTTTTATTGTTTCATGCACAGTTGTGTTGTTCGTGGAGCGTCTTCTTTTTCGTTTTCATTTTGGTTTTTCGTTTGCTTGGTTTGCTTAGTTTGCTGAATAAATTGGTTGGACCCCCTCTTTCATACATTGGTTTGCAAATAGTTTGGTTTGGTTTGGAAAAGAGTAGGAAAGTTCATGCTTATGTGGTAAAAAGAGCTTGTTTTTGACTGTGGCCTATGCTTTGTCATGCCATGCTTGATATTGTTTTGGCTTTATGCTTAGTATTCTTTGCTGTCGCATGACTTGTTATAAAAAATTGAGATTTCTTAATGTGTCTTGGATGAATCATGCGTTGTTTTAGCATATTAAAGCATAGTATAGTGGTATTCTCCTTTGATGCTTTATTTGGGTTGACTTGGCGCATGCTCACACCATGTTATGACTATTTCAAGTCACCATAGCCTTTATGATCCTTTAGTTTTAAACTTGTAGTATCACTTTATGCTTTGATCAATGATGTTTTGTCGCTCTGCATGATTATGGCCATTATTGCTCTCTTAGTTTGTCGCTCCCAGTCTTTTGCTAGCATCCACAACCAAGTATGAGTTCCAATCATGCATCCAACTCCCTAAACCAAGTTATTCCAAAGAGTCCACCATACCTACCTACTAGCTTATGCTATTCCAAGTATATTCATGCTTTTGTTTACCTTCCAAATTAAACTTGTTATGAGAAAACTAGTGATTAAAGCTCTCACGAACTTGATGGCACACTTTACTGTTTTGCATCTAATAAACTTGAACCATTGGGTCCTTCTTTGTTGCGTATATGTTTGAGCTTTATAAGTTGAAATTAGTAGAACCATGTTTCATGGGGAACTCTTTCAACATTGCACTTGTACTTTGTACCCCGTTGATATCATGTTCTTTTACTTAAGGATTCCGGCGGTGTGAAATAAAAGTGGAACTTGTAAGATCATGGAGTTTGTATGTGTGTTAGAGAAACGCCTGGGCCGCTAGCCTAAGCCATGCCTAATCATGGTGGAAACTTGCAGCATCACCATAATGAGCACTCTATGAAGCATCCTCAATAAAAACCTATGCAAATAGCAAATAAAAAGATCGCTGAGATGCTCATTGTCTGCTTGCCTTGTCATTTTGATTATGGGAAAGCTCCCGTTTCATGTGCAAGGGGTACCCTGTTGGCGGTTCTTTATGATACATATGTACTTACAATGACAAGAGCTTACTTGTGACTAAAGTTGAGTAGCATGAGGATCGGTCTTCATAAGTAAGGGGCATGAGATTTTGGTTTATAACTTGTCAAGCATATCCTCTTAGTTGTGTCACTTTAACCTTAATCACCTTAAAGATGCTTATGATAGGGGCAATGAGAGCTGAAAGCTATAAGTACCATAATTTTTGGAAGCTCTTTGTGAGACTTGAATCCCTACTTCCTTTTACAAAGGCCTTTCTTCCACCATTATATTGAGTCTCCACCTTCTACCTTTATGCACCTACTTTGAGAGCATAGTGGCCATTCTTAGTTCTATTTGCATTGTCCCAAGACTAGTTGATTGATGCATAACTTGATATTGCTTGTTTTAAACTATTGTATCTAGTCACTCTTATGAACTTTGAAGGTGTCCTATGCATTTATATTTGCTACTCTATTGAGGGACAAACTGAATACTATTATGCTATGTTTTCTTTATGTGAAACAAACAAACGTCTTGCAAAGCATTGTTATTCATGAATCTTTTGTTTGTGCCTTTTCATGTTGCATCATAGTTTCTTTGTCTTATTGCTAGAACTTTGTCTTTCCTGTTATGATTGAAGTACTATGATCCCAGCTTTGAATGTTTTACAAATACTTTGATCAAGTCTTTGATGGTGCATGTCACCTCAAAAATTATTCTTTCTTTTTATCACTTACCTACTCGAGGACGAGAAGGAGTTAGGCTTGGGGATGTTGATACATTGCAAATGTATCTATAATTTTTGATGTTCCATGCTTGGTTTTATCCACTTGCTTGTGTTTTGCCCACACTTTGGAGTACTTTTCATATGATTTCTTGGACTAACCTATTAACAAGAGCAACAGTGTCAGCTGCCTGTTTTCTGCTGTTTTTGGTTCCAGGAAAGTCAGAAAATGAATATTCTCGGAATTGGACAGGACAAAAGCCAAAGTGCCTATTTTTCCGGAAGTCATCAAGTGCCAGAATACGAGACGGAGAGGGGCCAGAGGCCGGCCACACCACCTGGCCACGTGGCCAGGCTAGGCCCGCGCTAGGGGGTGGTGTGGTGGCCCCTGGCACCCCCTCGGTCTCCCCTTCCGACTATAAGATGCCCTCAGGACGTAAACCCTAAGTACCCGATCAAAAATCCACGAGTCTGTAGCCGCCGTCATCTCCATCCCTAGATCGGGAGGGATCTGAAGCTCTTCCCGGCGCCCTGCCGGAGAGGGGAATTCACCCTGGTGGCCTTCTTCATCACCATGCAAGCCTCCGGTGTGATGTGTGAGTAGTTCATCCTTGGACTACGGATCCATGTAGTAGCTAGATGGCTGGTTCTCCTCCTTTGTGCTTTCATGTCTAGATCTTGTGAGCTCTGTTCATGATCAAGATCATCTATTTGTAATTCTGCATGTTGTGTTTGCAGGGATCCGATGGATATTGAGATGTTATTTCAGATTGATTATTGATTCTATAATGTCTTTGTTATTTGTGATCTTGCATGCTTTCCGTTGTTAGTAACTATCTTGGCCAAGTAGATGCTAGCAACTCCAAGAGTTAGTATTTATGCTCGATAGTGGGTTCATGCCTCTGGTAATCTGGGGAAGTGACAGAAATCTCTAAGGTACTAGATGTGATGTTGCTACTAGGGAGAAAACAACAATCCTTTGTTCATAGAACAATCGTATTGTTTACTTTATATGCAGTTCGTAAAGCAATAATCTGTTGCTTGCAACTTAATACTAGAGGGGGTTCGGATGATAACCTGAAGGTGGATTATTAGTCATAGATGCAGTTGGATGGCTGTCTATGTATAATGTTGTAATGCCCAATCAAGTCTCAAAGGCAAGATGATTAGTATATGCATGTATTGCTTTCTCGATGTTTGTCAATTGCCCCGCTGTAATTTGTTCACCCAGCATGTTATCTATCTAAGGAGAGCCACATCTAGTGAACTATGGATCCCGGTCCTTGTCTTTTATATACAATCTATAAACTATTTAGTGCTTTGTGTTTACTTTCTGCAAACTATTACTTCTTTCCATTCGATACGTTTAATCCTTTGTTTTCCACAAAACACAATGAGATTGACAACCTCATCGCAAGTTGGGGACATAGCGTTGAGCTGGTCTGGTGAGGCTGGCAGCAGCCGGTGGCCTTGTCCGTCCCCTTGCATGCCTTCCCGTGGTTTGGCGTTAGGAGAGGGCTCGCGGAGACCGGGCCCAGTCATGTGACCTCCGAAAGTGATGCCAGGAGACAACATCCTCACCGGGTGCCTCTGGCCGGTGGTCGTGCCTGCTGTACCGGGGGTGTGTGTGATGACTCGTGAGAAGCCTTTGCGTATTTCTGAGATCGGCTGCTTGGGCGGTGCTACCCTCTAGAGGCTTACACGTGTTGTTGCCTCGAGCCTCACGGGTAGCACGCCGCTGCTCGGGGGTTTTACCGCTGGTGATGCAACTTGTCATTGGTCCCTCGCGGTACACTCACGAAGCCTCTCGAGGTGGTGACCATAGAGGGGGTACATGCACTACGGGGAAGGCCCTACAATGAGCTTACGTGGAGATTTATGAGCGTCGAGGGTTGTTCGTGAGGTAACTTAATGTCGCGGTCGGGCGATAAGTTCAGGGCTCAGTGTACTAGGCCCTGCAATTTCATGGCCGCTTGAGGGGTGAGTGCTTCACGAGATACGAAATAAACCTTTTGAGGAGAAGGTCGTCTCGCTGGCATGAGGATTTTTGGTTTTGTGGAGGTCAGAAACCATTGGTGAGGCGACTCACAGCCGAGGGACGGGTCATGAGTTCAGAGCTCGACACTTTAAGTCCTGATGGGCTTAGGCCGCGGAGGAGAAGTGTCTCACGAGACGTCACGAGGATAAAAACTGGGTCAGGAACCGTGGGTGAGGTAAATCATAGCTGAGGAACGGGCCATGGGTTCAGAGCTCGACACTTTAGATCCTGACGAGTTTAAGCCGCGGAGGGGCAATGTCTCACGAGCCATCGTGAGGATAAAAACCGGGTCAGCAACCATGGGTGAGGTAACTCACATTCGAGGAACGGGTCGTGAGTTCAAAGCTCGACACTTTAGGTCCTGACGAGCTCAGGCCGCAGAGGGGCAGTGCCTCATGGGCCATCGCGAGGACAAAAACTGGGTCAGGAACCGTGGGTGAGGTAACTCAGAGCCGAGGAATAGGCCGTGAGTTCAGAGCTCGACACTTTTGGCCCTGACAAGCTCAGGCCATGGAGGGGCAGTGCCTCACGAGCTGTTGTGGGGATAAAAACCAGGTCAGGAACCATGGGTGAGGTAACTCACAGCCGAGGAACGAGCCGTGAGTTCAGAGCTCGACACTTTAGGTTCTGCCGAGCTCAGGCGGTGGAGGGGCAGTTCCTCACGGGTCGTCACGAGGATAAAAACTAGGTCAGGAACCATGGGTGAGGTAACTCACAGTCGAGGAACGGGCCATGAGTTTAAAGCTCAACAATTTAGGTCTTGACGAGCTCAGGCCGCAGAGGGGCAGTGCCTCACGAGCCGTCGCGAGGATAAAACTGGGTTAGGAACCATGGGTGAGGTAACTCAGAGCCAAGGAACAGGCTAAGAGTTCAGAGCTCGACACTTAAGGTCCTGATGAGCTCAGTCCGCGGAGGGGCAGTGCCTCACGAGCCGTCACGAGGATAAAAATTGGGTCAAGAACTGTGGGTGAGGTAACTCACAACCGAGGAACGGGTCGTGATTTCAGAGCTCAACACTTTAGGTCCTAATGAGCTCAGGCGGTGGAGGGGCAGTTCCTCACGGGTCGTCGTGAGGATAAAAACTAGGTCAGGAACCATGGGTGAGGTAACTCACGGCCGAGGAATGGGCCATGAGTTTAGAGCTCAACACTTTAGGTACTAACGAGCTCGGGCCGCGGAGGGGCAGTGCCTCATGAGCCGTCGTGAGGATAAAACTGGGTCAGGAACCATGGGTGACATAACTCACAACCGAAGAACGGGTCGAGAGTTCAAAGCTCGACACTTAAGGTCCTAACGAGCTTAGGTCGTGGAGGGGCATTGCCTCACGAGCCGTCACGAGGATAAAAACCGGGTCAGGACCTGTGGGTGAGGTAACTCACAACCGAGGAATGGGTCGTGAATTTAGAGCTTGACACTTTAGGTCCTGACGAGCTCGGGCCATGGAGGGGCAGTGCCTCATGGGCCATTGCAAGGATACAAATTGGGTCAGGAACCATGGGTGAGGTAACTCACAACCGAGGAACGGGCCCTGACGAGCTGCCCTGTAGACCTTACCAGGGAGGGCCAAAGGGAAAAGTACGCACTGCTAGTGGTCCATTCATGCACACGACGAGGATCACAAGCACCAGGAACTATGGGCGAGGTGACTCATGTCTGGGACTGTCCCATGAGTTCAGAGCTCAATCCTTTAGGCTCTGATGTTGATGGGGGAATGACCCGGTGAAGTGAAGGGAATATGTCCTGAGAGGTAATAATAAATTTGTTATTATATGTATTTCAAGTATATGATAGATGTTTATTTTGCATGCTATAATTGTATTAATACGGAAACCTTAATACATGTGTGTTTAATACACAAATAGAAAGTTCCTAGTTATGCCTCTCTTAAAGTAGCTCGTTGATTAACAAGATGATCAAGGTTTCCTGATCATGGACATTGGATGTTGTTAATAACGAGGTCATAGAATTTGTGAATGATATGATGAGCATTCATCTGAAGTATAGCATTACGATCAAAGTCATTATGTTTATATTGCCATAACATCATACACAATAATCTTTATCCTTAGACCATGAGATCATGTTAATTGCTAACACCAGAAGAATACTTTGATAACATCAAACGTCACACCGTAACAGGGTGACTATAAAGATGGGTTCGGGTATTCCAAAGGTATTATGTTGAGGCTCATGGATTAAGAGTGTAATTTGTCAATCCCAATGACGGATGGCTATACTCTGGCCCTCTCGGTGATATCACATTAAGGTAGCTTGCAAGCAAGTGATGTGATCACTAGAATGTTATATCACGGGAACAAGAAAATAGTGCATGTTGGTAACGAGAACAAACTAAGTATTTAGATATTGATGATCAAATCTCCGACATGTAATATATCACGAGACAAAGGGATTTAGTTACTATCGTTAAAGGTTCTCACGATCACAGAAGTCATTGTTGAATGTGTGGGAGTCAGTATGGATCTCTAGGTCCCGCTTTTGATTATTGATCTAAGAGGGGTCTCGATCATGTCTGCATTATTCGCGAACCGTAGGGTGACACTCTTAAGGGTTGCCAAACACCATTTGGATCAAATATGTTCTAGATGAAAGAATTGCAAAGCGTTGGAATTATTTCAATTGACACCGGAATTGTTTCGGGTGAAATTGCTGAAATTGGTTTTGCATGTGATACTGAAATGTTGCAGGGGATTTTATGTGAATGTTTGTTAATTAAAGTAATTAAAAAAATTCTGAATAAAATACATAAAATAGTTTTATTAAATGAGAGTTGCATTAAATTTGGTGGACATTTAATGCATGTGAGTGGAACTTTGGGTAGAGGCAAAATTGATGAGAGTGGAGCTTCCACCACATGAATGAGGAAGAGGTGGGGGCACACCCCATGGGCACCGGCCATGGGAGGGGAGGATCCCCCCTCTCCTCCCTCACAAAGCACACCTCCTCGTGAAGGAACTCTCTCCCCCTCTAGAAGTATTTCTTGATGGACTCGGATTAGTGATGTTCCCGGTGGCATTTTGTTTGGAAGGAGTTGCTGCTTCTGCTGTATCACTAGAGCGAGGAGGTGGAGGTTGTTCGGTGTCCTGAACATGTGTGCAGGGATGGATGCACTGCTTATTTGCGGCGCTAGGACTTCAACACGATCTTGAGATCGGCAAGCGTTCGACTACATCATCCACGAGTTCCATCTCGTTAACAAAGCTTTGTTGGTCTACGAGGGTATGTTCTCTATGGATGTATATCCACGCGTTGCTTGTATCTAGTAGATAGATCTTGGTGTAGAATAGTTCCCATCGTAGGAAAAAATTGTTTTCTATGCTACGGACCCAATAGTGGTATCAAAGTATGATCTATGCGTAGATGCTTTGCACGGGTAGTACACATATGAGTATGTGGGCGATGATGATCATGTTATTGCTTCTTTCATCTATTTTTTATATTGGCGGCATAGTGGGATGAAGCGTCCCGGACTAACTTTACATGTCCTCGCACATGAGACATGTTCCACGCTTGACATCCAACTAGTTTTGCATAACTGGCTAGCAGGTGTATGTCTCTCCTACTATAGTCAATATTTGATTTACAAAAAGTTGCTAATAATTTGGTTATCATCGTTGTGGTTCCATGTTTGTAGGTAAGACCGGTTCTATCTTCGAAATCCCTAAGCCATGTAAAACTTGCAATTGATAAATTAGAGGCGTCTAGTTTACATCATTGTTGGGCTACTGTCATGATATGGTAATGTTGCAAGTTGATGTATAGTTGATACTCTTGCAACACACCAAACGTGTAAGATCCATAGACCTTGGACTTACACACAAAGGAATGATAAAGATCATACCACGATGCACATTATGGTGATCAATTGCAAGAACCATATCATTTCACTTTACACATTTGATGATTGCATCATATATTGCTTGTTTGGCATTTTAGTAGCATTATAAGATGATCCCTCATTTAGATATCAAGATAAAAATTTGTTCTCCCTTAAGTATGCACCGTTGTATGTTTCACTGCTTCAAGACATCACGTGATGATCGGGTGTACTTGAATCCACGATCATAAACGGGTGTAAGACAGTTTTACACACGCGAGTACTAAGGTTCTTACTTGGCGAGCCTAGCATGTAGATGCATGCCCTCAGAACACGGACCAAAAGGTTAATCATTAGTCATATAGTGATATGGGGTGGCCCGATCTTCTCAGCAAGCTCTTGTCGATGGTAATGGTGGATAATTGATAACTAGTGCGTAGCTATGATCTCTCCCGCTCGATCCCTGATGCTAGTGCAACAACTCTCGAACCTTGTAGGATATTCACAACACCACACTCTTGCGCACGCAGCTGTCGACGACGAACGGTAGTATGCAATCTACTAATTCCCAATGGAACAACATATCACACTCAATAGCAATTGTAGAATTCGATCACAGGGTAATTCTAGAGGTTCTATAAAGAAACAACTCCAAAATAATTTTAACATGGTCTAAAAACCCTAACTAGTGCCGCCCCATCTATTTAAGGGTCTCGGAGGCGGCGGCCTAAGGGGGATCCAAGTTGGTCCCACCCAACTAGATACAAACCAACCAAAAAGTGGTTCAGCCACATGACTTTACCATGGTAGAATTTCAGTCACTTTCTCTGCCACGGCAGCTTGCCGTGGCAGAGTTGGACTCTCTTTTCCTGCCGTGGCAGAGAACTGGGGTTTTTTCTCTACCGTGGCAGAGAACTTCCTTCTCTTGTTGATCTTCGTCTTGGACAGCTCCTTGTGCTTCCTCCCTCTCCTCCCTCGTGCATTCTTCATTGATCAACACGCCATGTTCCATTAGCTCCTCGCTCCGTGCTATGCCTTCTTCTCCTAAGTTCCTAATCATGCAATAATTCAAAGACTTAGGTAGTATAAAATTCTCATTAATTAAAACACCAGGTTCATTAAGAAACAAGTTCACCTGTTGTTCTAGTAGCTTAGCATGAGCTCTTGTAATTGGTCCAATCCTTATCTCATTGGACTGATCTTTCTTTGTAGAAATTGGAACATCATCATTAGCAATTGGGGAAGTTATAATTGTAGGGACGTCCTCATCATCTCCCCCCTTCAAAAGGCGTCGACCTCGATGCTCCAAGGTCTTCTCCAGCATATGGTGACAAATCAGCAACATTGAAACTATTGCTAGCTCCACCAAACTCCTCAATAGGTATGTCAACTGAGTAGGCATTATCATTAATTTTGGCTAGTACCTTGTAAGGACCAGCACCATGTGGCTTCAACTTGGACTTGCAAAGTAGTGGAAACCTGTCCTTGCACAGATGCACCCAAACCATATCTCCAGGCTTGAACAACACTTCCTTTCTTGCTTGATTCCTTGCATCAGCAATATTCTTGCCTTTCTTCTCTATAGCATCTCGAGTCTTCTCATGTATTTTCTTGACATAATCAACATGTTTTGATGCCTCCATATCAACTCTCTCATGTAATGGAAGAGGCAGCATATCAAGTGGCGTCAATGGCACGAAGCCATACAGAATGCACAACCCTGTTGTAAGCAAACTCAACATGTGGCAAACACTCTTCCCACTCTCGCAGATTCTTTTTTATCATAGTCCTTAGCAGCTGTGACAATGTTCGATTCACCACCTCTGTTTGACCATCTGTTTGGGGGTGACATGTAGTACTGAATAGCAGCTTCATTCCTAGCTTCCCCCCATAAGGTCTTCCAAAAGTAGCTCATGAACTTCACATCACAGTCAGAAACAATCGTCTTTGGTACTCCATGTAATCTCACGATGTCCCTGAAAAACAGGTTAGCAACATGCAACGCATCATCGCTTTTGTGGTAGGCAATAAAATGAGCCATCTTAGAGAACCTATCCACTACCACAAATATAGAATCATGACCTCTTTGAGTTTTAGGTAGACCTAGCACAAAATCCATACTAATTTCTTCCGATGGAGTAGTAGGTGCAGAGAGAGCTGTATACAAACCGTGAGGCTTCAGCTTAGATTTCGACTTGTGGCATGTAATACATCGGCTCACAAATCTGTACACATCACGCCTCATCTTGGGCCAATAAAAGTGATCAGCAAGCATGAGCAACGTCTTCTCACGCCCAAAGTGACCCATCAAACCACCAGCATGTGACTACTGCACTAAAAACAAACGCAACGACGATTCTGGAATACATAGTTTGTTAGCTCGAAACAAATAACCATCATGTATATGATACTTATCCCATGCGTTTTTAAGAGCACACAAACGATATGGTTCAACAAAATCATGGACAGTTGCATAAAGTGCACAAATATATTCTAATCCAGGAATTTTAACATAAAGATTGGTTAATAGCATGTTTTTCCTAGATAGAGCATCAGCAACAACATTCTCTTTTCCCTTCTTATAATTAATGATATATGGAAAAGACTCAATAAACTCAACCCATTTAGCTAATCTTCTATGCAAGTTTGATTGAGCTTTCAAGTATTTCAATGCTTCATGATCAGAATGTATGTTGAATTCCTTTGGCCACGAATAATGTTGTCAAACCTCAAGTACTCTAACAAGTGCATACAATTCTTTATCATAGATAGAATAATTCAAACAAGCACCAGTCAATTTCTCAGAAAAATAAGCTATAGGACGACCCTCTTGCATTAAAACACCACCAATGCCTATACCACTAGCATCACATTCAACTTCAAATTGCTTCGAAAAATCAGGTAATGCAAGTAATGGTGCAGAAGTAAGCAAACATTTCCATGTATCAAAAGCAATGTCTTGGGCCACGCCCCATACAAAAGGAACACCTTTCTTTGTCAAATCATTCAAAGGTGCAACAATGGTGCTAAAATCTTTCACAAAGCGCCTATAGAAACCAGCTAAGCCGTGGAAACTATGCACTTGACTTCCATTCATGGGAGTAGGCTAATTCTGAATTGATTCAATTTTAGATTGATCTACCTCTACCCCATTCTTAGATACAACAAATCCCTGAAATATGACCTTATCTTTTTGTAAATGTGCACTTCTCAAGATTAGCATACAATTTATTATCACGCAACACTTGCAAAACTTGTCCAATATGAGCAATGTTTAGTTTCGTTGTGGCTATATACAAGTATATCATCAAAGTAAACAACCACAAAACGACCAATAAAATCTCTCAAAACATGATTCATTAATCGCATAAATGTACTAGGTGCATTAGTAAGACCAAACGGCATGACTAACCACTTATTCAATCCAAATTTTGTTTTGAAAGCAGTTTTCCACTCATCCCCTTCTTTCATCCTAATTTGATGATAACCACTACGCAAGTCAATTTTAGAGAAAACAACAGCACCACTCAATTCATCTAGCATAGCCTCTAATTGTGGAATAGGATGACGATATCGAATTGTGATGTTATTAATCGCTCTACAATCTACACACATGCGCCATGTACCATCTTTCTTAGGCACTAAAATAACAGGAACAACACAAGGGCTAAGAGAAACACGAATGTACCCTTTATCCAACAACGCTTGTACTTGCTTCTATATTTCCTTAGTTTCTTCGGGATTAGTCATGTAGGGTGCACGGTTGGAAAGTGTTGCGCCAGGAATCAAATCAACTTGGTGTTCTATACCACGCAATGGAGGCAAGCCTGCGGGTACATATTCTAGAAACACATCCCCAAAATCATGCAAAACGGAAGAGACACTAAGAGAAACAGGGGTTATATCATTAGAAACTAATACCTCGCCCTTATACATGAGCACAAGCGGCATGGCTGTAGGATCCTCAGGAAATTCTCTCATATCTTCCTTGGTGGATAATATCAATAGACCAGGCACTCTCTCACTTTTCGCTATATCACTCAATTTAGGATCGATTACATCAGGAATAGCTGTCACACAATCATGCCGAGCTATAGGATCTTCCTTCAAATTCACCTCTATCTTCTAGCGAGAATCATTCACAATATCTTGTGGTGTCATTGGCTACATAGTAATCTTCTTCCCTTTGAATTCCAAGTGATATGTATTGGGTCGGCCATTATGTTGCACATGGCGATCATAAAGCCAAGGCCGACCCAATAAAAGATGACAAACAGTCATAGGAACCACATCAAAGTCAATAGAATCTTTGTATGGCCCTATCTGAAAATTCACACGTACCATATGATTTACCTTCATCTCATCATTGTTGATCAACCATTGTATGTAGTATGGCTTTAGATGAGGCAAATATGTCAAATTTAGCTTGGCACATAATTCCTTGCAAGATTTCTGCAGCTACCTCCATCAATAATGACCTTGCAAGCTTTGTTAGGTCCAACTAGAGATTTTGTTTGGAACAAGTTGCAACGCTGAGATTCATCACTTGGTTGCACAATAAATATGCGTGAAGATACGACAATAGTGGGTGCACGCTCAGGATATGCATCAGCACCATCCTCGCCATCATCAACATCATCGTTAGAAGCTTCATCTCCATGCTCTACTTCACCTTGTTCGTTAACAAACATAACCTTGTTGTTTGGACAATCCTTCTTGTAGTGCCCTCTACCTCCACAAGTATGGCACACCACATCGCGAGTATGCGCAGTAGACATATTGGAACCCGAGCTAGCAGCAGGAGCTGCAGGTTTCCGAGCATTAGAACCATCCCAAGGTGGACTTGCTCGCTTGGCCTATGGTGTAAAAGGAGCAGCGGCTGGTGGCGTGACAGTAGGAGGTGTAGACCTGGCCGAAAATCTGCTGGAGGACGGAAAACGAGCACGTGACTTCGCCTCTTCTACCAACTGGGATTCAGCCTCTCTAGCATGGTGCAACAACTCATTCATGGTCTCATACTTGTGATGGCAAACAATGCTTTTGATCGGTACCTTCAAATTGTTTAGGAATCGCTGCATGGTCATCTCAATGGACTCATGAATTCTAGCATCCTTCATAAGCATCTCCATATCCATGTAATACTCATCAACTGTCATGGTTCCTTGCTTCAATTGTGTCAACTTATCAAAAACTGATTGCAAGTAGTTGGTTGGTATGAAACGAGCCTTCATGATTTGCTTCATCTCGCGCCAATCCATCACAGGAAGTTCATTGTCCTCACTTCTATGCTGCACAATTGCATCCCACCAATGCAAAGCATAACCATCAAATTCTGACGCTGCAAGCTTGACCTTCTTGTCGTTTGGATAGTCAAATAAACACCAAAGATTCTCAATCTTCAACTCCCATGTAAGGTAATCTTCAGGATCAATGGAACCATCAAACTTGGGAATCGAGAATTTTGGCTTGCCCAAACCATCATCAGCAGCTTGGTGTTGAACACGTTGAGCACGCCCAAGAGGATCAAGCCCACGACCATGAGCAGGTGTAGCAGCAGGTGCATGTGCAGGGGGAATGACACGTCCCCTGCCATGATGAGGGGCATCATCAGCCGCACTACCCTCATCAAAGTCATAAAAACCATCATCATGTTGGTGTTCCTTCCTTTGATGTATGGCGACTATCAAAGCCTCAATGGAACGCTGCAAGGTGGCGACATTAACATTGAGTGTTGTCACTTGCTTTTGAATAGTATTGACTGCGCCAACATTATGATCCAATGTCATTTGCATGTCCTGAATATTCTTGTCAATGGCATCTATTGTGTGAGTAAACACACGTGTCAAGTGGGACTTCAAAGCCTCATATTCGCGCCAATTAACAAGCTCCTCATCCTTCTTTTGCTGCGACACAACATCACCATCACTAGAAGACATGATTAGTAGGTTAGTGCAAAAATCAAAATCTGTATGGTGGAAACTCTCACAACTCACTCACAACTGATAAGAAAGGAGATCTTACCATTCCAAAGTGAATAGGGATGCTTTACCAAACGTAATCAAAGACTTATGCACTGATGTGATGAAGTGAATATCAAAGGTATAGAGAACGATCGCAGGGCACACATGTTATTTATGGTGGAGCTATAGGTATGGTATCCTATCTACACCGCAAACAAGTCCTAGTGCTGATCGTACAAAAACCCAAGAAACACACACGTGGAGAAAAAGATGGCAATGCAACTATGAAGGGTGTTGCACTACTCTCGAGAGACACTAGCAAAGCTCAAAGTAAAACAGGCACAAGATTGCTCAAACTACCAGTGCACAAAGATATCACTAGGCCTCTTGCTCAAATTTTCTTTTTTCACTATTTTCCTTTTTCTTTTGTATAGCTCTTTTTGCTTTTCTTTTGCTAATTTTCTTTTTCCTTTTTTTATATAGATCACACACGGCCAAATTACAAAGTACAGCACCAAAATCCCAAGAGCAGCCTGTAGGAGCAGAAACTAGTCTCAATGGGCAAGTTCCTACACCTATGTAATAGAATGGATGTGGCTAAGGTTGAAGGAAAAGTGCAAATTCACACTTTCTAAAATTTCCTGTCGTGGCAGAAAAACTGACCAAAATCATGTAGTGGCAGAACAAATCCACATCGTGCGGCAAAAATCCGAATCGTGGCGAGCAGGACTCGGCTGGGAAAGCAATTTGCTTCCGTGCAGCGAGTCGGTAGGAATTTTTTATTCTGACTTGGCCAAGAGTAAAAGACTAGGACTCTTAGATTAGATCGGATCTGACCTGGTGGTGGTGGAAACTATGGTGGATTCGGCTAGAACAAAACTAGAAAGATTACAAATCTACGAAGAACAGATCTAGATCTAAACTAAAGGATGAACACGACCAACAATTATTACTCGTCTAGGCTGCAATCTAGTCTATGGCAAATCTTTTTGTGGGGCTTTTTCTGTATAGCACAAAAACACTCTCTAATCTATGGATGGATTGTGGATTGCTCACCGAGGCAACGAGGAAATCTGATACCAAGATAATATATGGTGGCCCGATCTTCTCAGCAAGCTCTTGTCAATGGTAATGGTGGATGATTGATAACTAGTGCGTAGCTATGATCTCTCCCGTTCGATCCCTGATGCCAGTGCAACAGCTCTCGAACCTTGTAGGATATTCACAACACCACACTCTTGCCCACGCAGCTGTTGACCACGAACGATAGTATGCAATCTACTAATTCCTAATGGAACAACAAATCACACTCAATGGCAATTGTAGAATTTGATCATAGGATAATTCCAGAGGTTCTATAAAGAAACAACTCCAAAATAATTTTAACGTGGTCTAAACACCCTAACTAGTGCGCCCCCATCTATTTAAGGGTCTAGGAGGCGGCAGCCTAAGGGGGATCCGAGTTGGTCCCACCCAACTAGATACAAACCGACCAAAAAGTGGTTCGGCCACATGACTCTGCCGTGGCAGAATTTCAGTCACTTTCTCTGCCGCGGTAGCCTGCCGTGGCAGAGTTGGATTCTGTTTTCCTGCCGTGGTAGAGACTGGGTTTTTTCTCTGCCGGGGCAGAGAACTTCCTTCTCTTGTTGAACTTCATCTTGGACAGCTCCTTGCGCTTCCTCCCTCTCCTCTGTCGCGCATTCTTCATTGATCAACTCGCCATGTTCCATTAGCTCCTCGCTCTGTGCTATGCCTTCTTTTCCTAAGTACCTGATCATGCAATAATTCAAAGACATAGGTAGTATAAAATTCTCATTAATTAAAACACCAGGTTCATTAAGAAACAAGTTCACCTCTTGTTCTAGTAGCTTAGCACAAGCTCTTGTAATTGGTCCAATCCTTATCTCATTGGACTGATCTTTCTTTGTAGCAATTGGAAAATCATCATTAGCAATTGGGGAGGTGTTACTGTAGGGATGTCCTCATCATATAGTTGATATGATGCCCATATAGATGCTTGCCTTCGAAAGTACACCGACTCACATGATGATCGGACTTGGTGTAGTGGATTTGGTTCATGTAATCACCAAAAAGACACGAGGGATGTTGTTTTTGAGTGGGAGTTCATTCGTAATTTGATTAGTTGAACTCGATCTATCATAAACTTAGTCTAAACTTTACAAATTCTATTGTAGATGGCACCACCTGCTTTTAATTTCAATGTGTTCATGGAGAAAGAGAAACTTGCGGCAAATGGTAGCAACTTTACCAACTGGGCCATGGATTTGAGGATTCTCCTCACTGCTGCACAAAAGCAATATGTGCTAGAAGCACCGCTAGGCCCTCCACCAGCTCATGATGCCCCTGACAAGAAAAAGAGTGTCTATTTGACTCATTAGGAGGACCACAACTTAGTTCATCGCGGCATACTATATGGGCTAGAGTCAGAACTTCGAAAGTGTTTTGAAAACGACAATGCCTATGATACCATGGGTGAATTGGAAATGATTTTCGATATCCATGCTGTCGTAGAGAGTTATAATGCTTCTGAAAAGTTCTTTAGCTACATGATGGAAGAGAATAGCTCTATTAGTGAGCACGTACTCAAAATGTCTGGGTACACCAATAAGCTTGTGTCCTTGGGAATAATGATTCACATTGATTTAGGCATACATCGTGTTCTCCAATCTCTGCCACCTAGCTACAAGAGCTTCGTGATGAACTATAATATGCAAGGCACGAAGAAGTCTCTCCCCGAACTTCTGCCAATGCTTAAAACTACAGAAGTGGATATTAGGAAAGAACATCAAGTTGATGATTAATAAGACCACCGGTTTCAAGAAAGACAAGAAGGGTAAGCACAAGGGAGAGAAGGGTGGCAAATCTGTTGCCGCACCTGAAAAGAAATCCTAAGCCAGCCCTAAGTCTGATACCGAGTGTTATTATTGTAAGGGGACTGGCCATCGGAAGCGCAACTGCCCCAAGTATTTGGCGTACAAGAAGGCCGACAAGGAAAACAAAGGTGTATGTGATATACATGTTATTGATGTGTACTTGACTAGTACTCGCAGTAGCACCTGGGTATTTGATATAGGATCGGTTGCTAATATATGTAACTCGAATCAGGGGCTACGGAACAAGCGACAACTAGCAAGGGGTGAGGTCAAGATGCGTGTCAGCAATGGATCAAGAGTTGATGTGATCGCCATCGGAACGCTACCTCTCCACCAATCGACAGGATTAGTTATTAATCTTAATAATTATTATTTGGTGCCTGCGCTGAGCATCAACACTATATCCGGATCATGTTTGTTGCGAAGCGGTTATTCATCTAAATCTAAAAACAATGGTTATTCAATTTATATGAATGATATCTTTTATGGTCATGCACCTGTGATGAATGGTTTATTTCTATTGGATAACGATAATAGTGTTCCGCATATTCATAATGTTGATGCTAAAAGGATTAAACTTGATGATGATATATCTACATATACGTGGCACTATCGTCTAGGTCATATTGGCGTTAAACTCATGAAGAAACTCCATTATGATGGACTTTTGGAATCACTTGATTTTGTATCATTTGATACATGTGAGCCATGCCTTATGGGCAAGATGACTAGGATGCTGTTTTCCGGTTCAATGGAACAGGCGACAGATTTATTGGAAATCATACATAAAGATGTATGTGGTCCAATGAGTGTGTCGGTGCGAGGTGGATATCGTTATTTTGTTACTTTCACGGATGATTTGAGTAGATACGGGTATATCTATTTGATGAAACACAAGTCTGAAACCTTTGAAAAGTTCAAGGAATTTCAGAATGAAGTGGAAAATCATCATAATAGAAAGATTAAATTTCTGTGGTCTGACCGTGGAGGTGAGTATCTTAGTCACGAGTTTAGAACACACATGAGATATTGTGGAATAGTTTCACAACTCACACCTGCCAGAACACCACAATGTAATGGTGTGTTGGAACATCGTAATCATACTTTATTGGATATGGTTCGATCTATGATGTCTCTGACTGACTTGCCACTATCATTTTGGGGTTATGCACTGGAAACTGCTGCATTCACTTTAAATAGGGCACCATCTAAATCCTTTGAAAAGACACCGTATGAATTGTGGTTTGGAAACAAACCTAAGCTATCATTTCTTGAAGTTTGGGGTTGCGATGTTTATGTGAAGGAACTTCAACCTGATAAACTCGAAAGCAGAAAAATGCATCTTCATAGGATACCCTAAAGAAACAATTGGGTATTCCTTCTATCATAGATCCGAGGGCAAGATCTTCGTTGCCAAGAATGGATCCTTTCTAGAGAAAGAGTTTCTCGCAAAAGGTGTGTGTAGTCAGAAGGTAGAACTCGATGAGGTTATTGAACCTTCTCTTCATGAAACGGTAAGTGGCGCAGTGTCGGAAATTTCTCTGGAGTTGACTTCACCAAATGAAGAGGGAAATAATGATAATGATCATGAAACTCCGAAAGAGGACACTACTGAACCTCGTAGGTCAAGTAGGATATGTGCATCTCCTGAACTATACGGAAATCCTGTTATGAATTTCATGGTTGATGAAATAGATGACCCTGTGACGTATGAAGAAGCGATGATGAGCTTGGATTCCAACAAATGGCTAGAAGCCATGAAATCAGAGATGGAATCCATGTACGAAAACCAAGTTTGGACTTTGGTGGACTTACCCCATGACCGAAAGGACATTGAGAATAAATGGATTTTCAAAAGAAAAACTCATGCTGATGGTAATGTGACCATCTATAAAGCTCGACTTGTCGCAAAGGGGTTTCGACAAATTCAAGGAGTTCACTACGATGAGACATTCTATCCCGTAGCGATGCTAAAGTCGGTTAGGATTATGTTAGCAATTGCTGCATATTTCGATTATGAAATATGGAAGATGGATGTCAAAACTGCGTTCATCAATGGCAATATTGAAGAAGAGTTGTATATGATACAACCTAAAGGTTTTGTGGATCATAAGGATGTTGATAAGGTATGCAAGCTTCAGTGATCCATATGGACTGAAGCAAGCATCCCGGAGTTGGAATCTCCGCTTTGATGAGGTGATCAAAGAGTTTGGGTTTGTCCAAACTTATGGAGAGGCTTGTATTTACAAGTGAGTGGGAGCAATACAGAATTTCTGATATTATATGTGTATGACATATTATTGATTGGAAATTATGTAGATCTTTTAAACAGTGTGAAAAGTTATCTAAATAGAAAATTTTCGATGAAGGACCTTGGTGAAGCGTCATATATATTAGGCATTAAGATCTATAGAGATAGATCAAGGCGCCTAATTGGGCTATCGCAAAGTACATACCTTGATAAGATATTAAAGAAGTTTAATATGGACGGAAGTAAGAAGGGATTCTTACCTATGCTGCAAGGCAAGACATTGAGTAAGACTCAAAGTCTGGCTACGATGGAAGAAAGAGAGATAATGGATAAGATCCCTTATGCTTCAGCCATATGCTCTATAATGTATGACATGCTATGTACAAGACTGGACGTGGCACATGCTATTAGTTTGACTAGTAGGTACCAATCTGATCCAGGTTTGGAACACTGGATAGCGGTAAAGAATATTCTTAAGTACTTAAGAAGAATTAAGGATATGTTCCTTATATACGGGGGTGAAGAAGAACTGGTCGCTAAGTGTTATGTCAACGCTAGTTTTGACACATATCCGTATGACTCTAAGTATCGATCCGGATATGTATTTCTCTTGAACGGAGCAACAGTTAGTTGGAGGAGTTCCAAACAACCTATGGTGGTTGGATCAAGGACGGAGGCGGAATATGTTGCTGCTTAAGAAGCGGTGTAGGAAGCGGTTTGGATGAAGGAGTTCATAACGGAACTAGGTGTGGTTCCTAGTGCGTTGGACTCAATGGTGATCTATTGTGACAACAATAGATCCATAGCCAACGCCAAGGAACCAAGGTCTCACAAGAATTCCAAGCATATTAAGCGCCGGTTTCACTCCATCCGCGAGCATGTCAAGGATGGAGATATAAAGATTTGCAAAGTACACACAGACCTAAATATAGCGGATCCATTGACTAAGGTTCTCCCTAGGGAAAAACATGATGAACACCATAACTCCATGGGTGTTAGATTTATCACTATGTAAACTAGATTGTTGTCTCTAGTGCAAGTGGGAGACTGAAGGGAATATGCCTTGAGAGGCAATAATGAAGTTGTTATTATATGTATTCCAAGTATATGATAGATGTTTATTTTGCATGCTATAATTGTATTAATATGGAAACCTTAATACATGTGTGTTTAATAAACAAATAGAAAGTTCCTAGTTATGCCTCTCTATAAACTAGATCGTTGATTAACAAGATGATCAAGGTTTCTTGATCATGGACATTGGATGTTGTTAATAATGAGGTCACAGCATTGGTGAATGATGTGATGAACATTCATCCGAAGTATAGCATTACGATCAAAGTTATTGTGTTTATATTGCTATAACATCATACAAAGTAATCTTTATCCTTACACCATGAGATCTTGTTAATTGCTAACACCAAAAGGATACTTTGATAACATCAAACGTTACACCGTAACATGGTGACTATAAAGATGGGTTCGGGTAATCCAAAGGTGTTATGTTGAGGCTCATGGATAAAGAGTGGAATTTATCAATCCCGATGATGGATATATATACTCTGGGCCCTCTCGGTGATATCACATTAAGATAGCTTACAAGCAAGTGATGTGATCACTAGAATGTTATATCACGGTAACGAGAAAAGAGTGCATGTTGGTAACGAGATAAAACAAAGTATTGAGATATTTACGATCGAATCTTGGACATGTAATATATCGTGAGACAAAGGGATTTAGTTACTATAGTTAAAGGTTCTCACGATCATAGAAGTCAACGTTGAATGTGTGGGAGTCAGTATGGATCTCCAGGTCCGCTTCTGATTATTGATGTAAGAGGGGTCTCGATCATGTCTGCATTATTTGTGAACCATAGGGTGACACACTTAAGGGTTGCCAAACCGAATTTCGAGCAAATATGTACTAGACGAAAGAATTGCAAAGTGTTGAGATTATTTCAATGGACACCGGAATTGTTTCGGGTGAAATTGCTGAAAATGGTTTTACATGTGATATTGAAATGTTGCAGGGGGTTTTATGTGAATGTTTGTTAATTAAAGTAATTAACAAAATTCTGAATAAAATAAATAAAAGAGTTTTATTACATGAGAGTTGCATTAAATTACCAAATTTAATGCATGTGAGTGGAACTTTGGGTGGAGACAAAATTGATGTGAGTGGAGCTTCCAACACATAAATGAGGAAGAGGTGGGGGCACCCCCCATGGGCGCCGGCCATGGGAGGGGAGGATCCCCCTCTCCTATAAAAGGCCCCCTCTCCTCCCTCACAAAGCACACCTCCTCGTGAAGGATCTCTCTCCCCCTCTAGAATTATTTCCCCATGGCCTCGTATTAGGGAGATATATGTTCCCGGTGGCATTTCATCTAGAAGGAGTTGTTGCTTCTGCTGCATCGTAGGAGCAAGGAGGTGGAGGTTGTTCGATGTCTTGAACGTGTGTGTGAGGAGGAATGCGCGGCTGATTTGCGGCACTAGGACTTCCACGTGATCTTGAGATTGGCAAGCGTTCGACTACATCATCCACGAGTTCCATCTCGTTAACAAAGATTTGTCGGTCTATGAGGGTATGTTCTCTATGGATGTATATCCACCTGTTGCTTGTATCTAGTAGATAGATCTTGGCATATAATAGTTCCCATCATAGGAATTTTTTTGTTTTCTATGCTACGAACCCAACATGATGGGTATCTTCCCTAGCCCCCATTCGTGTGGTGTGTGTGAGGGAAATCTGGCAGCACAAGAGAAATGCTTTTTCAAGAAAAAACCAAATAACCAAGCGTGCGCGCAGCACAGATCCAAAAGGGGGGCCCAACAGTATGAGCTTATTACAATGCCATTGTGGCCTATATGGGGTCTTACAAGAGATGAAGCTATAAGGGATGAGGGTTTTTCAGGGGTCACCATTAAAAATTCATGGAGTCAGGCGTGCCGTTCGGAGAGGTTGGTCCACCTCTAGCAGCCCGATCTGTTGGCTCATCCAGCAGTTCAGTCACCGTCATGAGGGCATCAGACATCGTACACGCGCTGGGTGTGGTCCATGGGAGTCCAGAGCCTCCGTGTCGTTGCCTCCCTTGGGAGGTCCCGTGTCCCTGATGGCTCAATGCATAGCGCCCGGAAAAGTGTTGATGGCTCGTGGTTGATGTAGAGCTCGTTGGGAACCCCAAGAGGAAGGTATGATGAGCACAGCAGCAAGTTTCCCTTAGTTATGAAACCAAGATTTAATCGAACCAGTAGGAGCAAGGAAACACCTCAAAGGTGGTACTAGCTGAGCTTTGGCAGGGCGCACTACCGGTGCTAGTAGCAACGTGGAGACCTGCACAACACAACCACAGAACTTTGTCCCCAACTTGCGATGAGGTTGTCAATCTCACCGTGTTTTGCGGAAAACAAAGGATTAAACATATCGAATGGAAAGAAGGAAAAGTTTGCAGAAAGTAAACACAAAGCAGTAAAAGATTGTAGATTGTATGTAAAGAAAAGGACAGGGATCCATAGTTCACTAGAGGTGGCTCTCCTTAGATAGATAACATCCTAGGTGAACAAATTACAGCGGGGCAATTGACAAACACCGAGAAAGCAATACATGCATATACTAATCATCTCGACTCCTCTGAGACTTGATTGGACAATACAACATAATAAATAGACCGCCATCCAACTGCATCTATGACTAATAATCCACCTTCAGGTTATCATATGAACCCCCTCCAGTATTAAGTTGCAAGCAACAGATTATTGCTTTACGAACTGCGTGTAAGGTAAACAATACGATTGTTCTGTGAACAAAGGATTGTTGTTTTCTCCCTAGTAGCAACAGCACATCTAGTACCTTAGAGATTTCTGTCACTTCCCAGATTACGAGGCATGAACCCACTATCGAGCATAAATACTAACTCTTGGAGTTGCTAGCATCTACTTGGCCAAGATAGCTACTAACAACGAAAAGCATGCAAGATCTCAAATAACAAAGACATGATAGAATCAATAATCAATCTGAAATAGCATCTCAATATCCATCGGATCCCCGCAAACACAACATGTATGAATTACAAATAGATGATCTTGATCATGAACGGAGCTCACAAGATCTAAACATGAAAGCACAAAGGAGGAGAAACTAGCCATCTAGCTACTACATGGATCCGTAGTCCAAGGATGAACTACTCACGCATCACACGGAGGCTTGCATGGTGATGAAGAAGGCCTCTAGGGTGAATTCCTGTAACTACCTCGGTGAATTACGCTCCTAGTACAAGCCTGGATGATCAGAAATGGTTGAAATAGTACGGTGGGGCCCAAATGCCACTCACAGGTAGACCTTTCGGCCGTCCCAACCATTTCCAGACATCGGGACAAGAACGGCGGCGTGTCGGCAAAGCGAAGGATCAACTACATACACAAATGAGTATGTATGCAAGCCACCATACAATAGTACATCAGAGCCATTCCATCTAAAAAGAAAGGAAATATAGCAACGCCATACGGCAAGATCCAAATATCCTAGATAGATATAATAGTTTAGGATATCTCCTCATACATCAAACATCAGAGTATCAGGCGGAAGCGGAAGACAAAATCCGAGTACGGATAAGAAGCAAATCGGCATAAGATGCCCCATAAATAAGCACATCCTGCCCACAGATCTCACGGATCCCCGTTCCCGGAATCTCTACACCGAATGATCGTTGCCCGTCGTCTGCTCTCTTTCACCCAGTATCCATCTTGCGAGTGTACCTGTTCATCTGAACCAATAATTTATCGTGTGAGACCCTAGGGGTACTCAGCAAGTCTTTATGCCTCTAAAGGGGACACAACCTGGGGTGACGCAATTGCAGCAAAAGATAACCCTAACAATTCTACAGATACTCGCTAACCATCCGCCTAACCAGAGATAGACGGATGTCCGTGAATTAATAACAAAAGTTATAACAGTTATAAAGGTAATCTTAACAGATCCATCCTCCTCCCCGCTTACCGACGAGGAAGCGGACGAACAACCCCCCCATCCGTTGGCAGTCTTATTATCCATTACATGAGTGTTGCACTATTTACTAGTCAGGTACCTAGTCTAGTCAATTTAAAAGCGGTACTTTAGTTATGCTTGTCTATGATCGAGAAACTGTGCTCCAAGTCGTCCATAACCGCGGACACGGCTTTCAGAAAGTTTTACCCTGCAGGGGTGCACAAATAGCAACACACACTCGATATGCCTCGGAAAAACCAAATCAAAACCCAACGAGGCAGTCACGACAAAGCAATCACAGGATTCAGAAATATTTCAGGGGGCCACCCCATTAAGCTACCCGCAACGGAGTTAGCTGACTCCGAGACGGACTCAAGGTTTGCGCCAATGGTTGTGAACGACTGGGAACCCGAAAATGTGACTGGGCTTGTCGACACCGCGAAAACACTCCGCTTTCCTAAAAGATGCAAAGTGCAAGACTCGCACAATTTTAAATAAAGCATTAAAGCATGGCATAAGTACAGGATAGTAAATAAATCCTCAAACTAGTTTGTGGCCCCAAGAAATAAGAATGAATCAAGCTCTGGCTCAGGGGGGTCCATAAGCCTCCCGGATGTGGATAGCAAGAATATTCTTGGAACAGAATCAAGTACTCGGGTTCTTACGGACACAAGTGAGCTGAAAAACCAAATAGCGAATATGGCTCACCGATGCCACTTTCATTAGTTATCCCATTACTACTCGGTTAAGTTGTTTAGGTACCTCGTTATCCATCGACACTCACATACCCTACTCATGTCGTTTCTACGACTCGCATGGCTCAAACAACTCCTGTAGTAATGGCTCATGGGATGGAGGAACAAGCTTGTGGGTTTAAAAGTAAAGGCTATGCAATACTTGGGATTCAATTTAATGCAATCGCGACTCAATGATGCAAGAATAAGATAGAGGCAATAGGTACTGTATGTATGCAAGCATGTGGTAGTGCTTGCCTGGCAGCTCAGTTGAAGCAAAGGATGGATCTGGGTAGTGCTCCTGGTTCTCTTGATATATCCCCTGCTCAGCGTCTATTCGAAGAAGAACCAAACAAGCAAGGGACAACATAAATAAAGTGCACAAGCATATGAATAAATGCGACAAGCAAACAATCATGCCATGATGAATGATGCACAATTTGCATGGCAATAAGGTAGCATGGCATGGGTGAGGTGTGGAATACAATAATAAAGCATTTTATTTAGTTTTGGCCCCATTTTATTGTCTTAATAGTTGCTGTACTCTATATATTTATATGATGCATGCTGCAATTGAAGTCATGGATAGCATAAACAGAAAGGTCTCGTCGAGCTGATCATTTTAGACATATCATTTGTTAAATTCGGAGTTATAGAACAAAAGTTATTAATTAATTAAGGCGAGGGCATTTTGTTGTAATTCAATTCAACTTGAAATTTAAAGTGTTCAAATAATATTTTGAATGGCATATTTGAATTCCTCACATTTTTCTGATTCAAAAACATATATTATTTGCATTATTTGGAATTATGAATTTAATTTTATTTTTAGGTCAAAATTAGTCAAATTAGGTCAAAGTCAAAGTTTGACTATTTAAACTACTTTAGAAAATATTTGATTAAAGATTTGAATTAACATTCAAAAACAAATCATTTTTCATATAAGGTTTGAATTCAAATTCCAAACCAGGAATAAGTTATGAATTTATTTAGTTTTAAACAGGTTTGTATTTTGAATTTGAATTTGAGTTAATTTAAAAAGAAAGAATTCAAAACAGATACAGAAAAATACATTTCGCACTCAGGCCATCTAGCCACTACCGATGACATGTGGGGTCGGGCGCTGACTGGGCCTAGGACAGGTGGTTGAGGACCGCGGGTTGAGGGTGGACTAGCGTGGGAGCCTTTTTACAAAATTGCTTTGGGAGGGCTGGGTTGAGAGCTCGAGAAGTCGTGGCCTTTTTGCAAAAAGTTCGGGGAGGTGGCTGGACTGACGAAACTGAAAAATAACGCGAAACAGCTAGCTTGATTGATCTTCGGAAGACGATGGCGACAAATCCATCGAGAAAACCGACACGCCACAAAAACAAAAGATGACAAGGGATGATCGGGCTACAACTTTCATCAAGGGGGCATCGCCGGAACTTGGGTGCAGCGGGCGGGGCACGATGTCGAACAGAGGCGGAAAACTGCAGCCGCTGCTGTCGATCGCTGTCTGTCGGACGGACTGCCGGCGCATGCGCGGCGTCGCGGCGAACTTGGAGACGACCGAGGCGAGGCTACGGTGCACAACAGCAAAGGAGGAGGAGGGGAAAAGGAAAGGGGTGCTCACCTAGACCGATTCCCAGAGGAAACGAGGAGGGGAGCGGTCGGAGGTGATGTCGGCGACGGTGGCATGGTCCTGCGCTTGGTCGGAAGAAGAAGCGGGGCTCTGGGCGTCAGCTCCTCTCGAGGGACCCCACAGCCGCCTTGGGCGAGCGATCCCGGCTTCAGCGATGCTCACCGGCGACCATGGCGACAGGCGGTTCTGCTCGGCTTGCTGCTGCTCGCGGGAGGGAGGAGGACAGGGGAAAAGGGGGATGGCGGCGGAGAGGAGGGGAGAGGAAGGCTAGGGTTCGAGGGGGGCCTCCGCGGCTTGGGGATAAGAAGAGGAGGGGATGACGCGATTGACGGCGGGAGACGGCCACCTGCTCGCTGCCGTGAGCGCTGCAGAGAGAAGGGGGGATCGGGAGGAGGACGGAGACGTCCCAGGCGACGAAGTCTTGGGCCAGGGGGGTGGGCTGCTACGGCCGGCCCAAGAGGGAGGGCGAGGAAACGGGCCAGGTGGCTGCTAGGCTGGGCCCAAGGTTGCTGCCAGGTTTGTTTTTCTCCTCTTTGTTGTTTCCTATTTGTTTTATTTGTTTTGCTTGTTTTTATTCCAATGCAAATTTAAACCAGCTCCTAAATTCAAAAATCTGCTGCACTTTTCTCAGGGAACTTTGAACAGAGGGTTTGGGCCAAGAGGAGAGGCAAAAAGAGAACAAGATACATAAGGAGAGAAAAGCACACATGATCATGCATGGATGGGGATGGTTTAAAGGGGAGTAGGGTTTAGGGTTAGATGGAAGAGGGGTATGATGATTAGGGGGGTAGGGTTTAGCTAGAGGGTAAGAGAGAGGGAGAGAGAGGGGTTGGTGTCTCTATTAGATCAAGCATGATCCACCCAAGCTCAACAAGATGGCCAAAAGAGAAAGAAGAAAAGAGGTGATGAGGTATGAGCAAGATTGAAAAGGATCCAGCCCAAAAGCAGGAACAAAGACAGAGATAACCCACTCAAGAATTCAAATAAAACCATAAGATGCCCAAAGTTGATAATGGTTGCATGGCCCATGCCAATGCATTAAATGCTAGGTTTTATCTTGTGAGAACAAAATAATATCCCCTGGCATTTATTTATGTGCATCCCCAAAGATGGAGTAAGGCCAAGCAAAAGATTATGAGTGGGATCCACCCAACCCACATGAGCTAGAAGTAAACTCAACTAAAATGCCAAGCTCATATTAATTGGATGGTGGAATTACAAAGTGGTGAAAGAATGGGTGGTGGAGTCAATAAAAGATATGCCCCCAACTCAACTTGGGCATTTAACAATATATCAAGAAACAAATACAATATCAAGAGGCAAATACCAATAATAATGCATATGAGATAAGAACCAAAACAAAAGGGGTTTTGTATGATGCTCAAAGGCAAGGTGGCATGATGACATGAGCATGATAACATGATGATGCAACAATTATATGTAGGAAGTAGCCATTATATTACTAAACCAAGTAGCATTACAGATGTTAGACAACTGGGATGCTACAATTCCCCTCTCCGGCAGGGTGCCGAGAAGAGCTTCAGATCCCCCCCGATCTAGGGATGGAGATGACGGCGGCTATAGACTCTTTCGTGGATTTTTGATCGGGTACCTAGGGTTTTCTTCCCGAGGGCAACTTATAGGCGGAAGGAGAGGCCGAGGGGTCTGAGGGCTGACGACCCCACAGTGCGAGCCAAGCACATCGCATGCCAGGTGGTGGCGCCGCCCCTTCTCCGTCTCGTATTCTGGAACTTGATCTCTTCTGGAAAAATAGGCACTTTGGCTTTTGTCCCGTCCAATTCCAAGAATATTCATTTTCTGACTTTTCTGGAACCAAAAACAACAGAAAACAGCTAGTTAGCACTGTGGCTCTTGTTAATAGGTTAGTCCAAGAAATCATAATAAAATTACTCCAAAGTTGGAACAAAACACAACAAAGTGGATAAAACCAAGCATGGAACATCAAAAATTATAGATACATTTGCAATGTATCAGTCCCTCATGAGGACAGGCGGGATGGGCCTAAGCTCGTCTTGAGGTTGCGGGCGCTGGTCGTGCCCTGCCCCTCGTGAGGCGGGAACAGAGAAGTTGTTGCCCTCTTCGCCATGGCATTCTCTTGGGCCATCAGCTGCTTCCTCTTAGTGGAGCCTCCGACATAGTCTAGGGCATCGACATCCTCGGGATAGGTGGCAGCTGCGGTCTTGTAGGCGTGCTCCAGGGAGCGTAAGGCCTCTATGTCGTTGCAACAGATCGTGATGACTCCGTCGTTGCTGCCAGGCATCTTGATCATGTTGTAGGCGTGGTGAGTACCAGCCATGAACTTGGCCAATGTAGGGTAGCCGAGGAGGACATTGTACGGGAGGTTGATGTGCGCCACGTCGAAGTCGATGAGCTCGGTTCGGTAGTTGTCACGCGTCCCAAACGTGACGGAGAGGCGCACTTGCCCGATGGGGGTGCAGATCATGCGGAGAGTGCCCACAAGCCTGGTGGGGATGGGGTAGTCGCTGGCGTCGAAGGTGATGGCGCATTGGGACCACTTGAGCTTCGGCATTTGGACTCCTAGTCTAGGAGCTGTGACCTCGCGGGTGAGTAGCTTGAAGTACCGGTTGGACGTCGGGGCGTGGGAGCCACCAAGTATGCAGGCTATGGCGCCCTACGGCAATTGGTAGCCCCCGGGATCCTTGGCGCGCCCTTTCTCCTGGGGTAGGGTGTGTTGCGCGGAGTTGTCCTAGTAGCCCGCCGGAGGGGGGTCACGCCCGCTAGAGTTGTTGTTCCAACGGTCGCCTCTACAGTTGCCTCTGTTCTAGATGCCTCGCTCGTTGCCCGGCCTTCCCTTGCTCTAGCTGTTGTGCAGGTAGTGGAGATTCTTGAGCTCGTAGCACTCATTGGTGGGGTGCCTTGGCTTCTTGTGGAAGTGGCAGTACGAGATGTCCCGCTTCCTCTCGCCATTTCCCTCACGAGGACCTTTCTGTTCTGGCTCCGTTGCCAGGACGGTGGTGGTCTTGCGCTTGGGGTCCTTGTCCTTTCCCTTGGATGAGCCTGAGGCCTTGGGGTAGTTTCCGCCTAGGCGAGGCCAAACATCCGCCCTGCCTCTGCCTTGGCGCACTTCTCGGCCATGGCGAAGATCTCGGCAATGGTAGTGAGGCTCTTGCCCTGGATGTCTATCTTCTCCCTCATCTTGACGTCTTTCATGCCCTCGAAGAAATCGGTGATGACATTAGAGTATGAGATTTTGCGGATCTTGCTGCAGACTTGGCTGAACCTCAGCAGGAACTTGAAGAGGGTCTCTCCAGGCTGCTGGCGTATTTCATGGATGTCGTACTACGTGAGCGGACGCTCGTAGGTGCCCTTGAAGTTGGCGATGAAGAGGGAGCTGAGATCTTCCCATGAGTCGATTGATTCCTCGGGGAGGTTCGTTAGCCAGGTACAGGTCGTCTCCTTTAGCAAGAGGGGAACCAGTTTGCCATGACGCGGTTGTATCCCCCCGCAACCTCGACGCCCGTGGTGTAAAGCTGGAGCACATGGGTTGGTCATTCCATCATAGCACGCTGGCGTCTTCGGGCAGAACTTGTGGGGCCAGACAACACAGTGTAGACTCTTGGTGAACATGAGGTAGCCATTGCCCTGGACCAGCTTGCCGTTGGAAAGGGCTGCATGGTTCTTCTGGCCCGCGGCTATGATTTCCTCGATGAGACGGTCCTCGCACTTGCGCGACAGCATCACAGCCGCGACAGGCGAGATGATCTGGCAGCTATTTACACGCGGTGGAGCGGTGTTGTCAGTCTTGGGGGAATCCTCATAGCGGAGAGGTAGGAGCGAGCCCCCAGCCCCCGGTGCCACACCTTCGGGCCGAGCCCCCTGGCCCTCGGGGGAGAGTGTGGCCACACCCTCAGGCATTGTGGAGCTCGGCTATCCGGTCGCGCCACCTCTCGTGGCCATGCTCAGCCGGTGGGTGGTCCAGGAGCTCGCACACCATGCGCTTGGCAGCCTCTGGGGTAAGATGCTCGGGATGGCCGCGAGACGACATGGTGCGGGACAGCGACTTGACACCATGCGGGGAGGGAGCGGGATCTCACGACGGGCGGTAGGAGGAGCCCCCTTCGTCCTCCATCCATGGGACCTACTCAGAGGAGGCGCGCTGCGGAGCCGGCTCCGTATGGGCCTTGCTTGTTGTGTGAGGACTCGCTTGGTGCCCATCTCTTTGTCGGCCGACATGTTGTCGAAGGTCTTGAAAGCGTGCCTCAGCCCCTACCTATCGTGCCAAATGTCAGAGATTTGTCCTGTGAAGGAAGTATGGTCCAACAATCCCTTGGTTCATGAGGGGGCTGAACACGCGATTCCGAAGGAACTCGGTGATGGTGGCGACGACGGAGGAAGCACATGATAGAGAGGTGACACTGGTTTTTTACCTAGGTTCAGGACCCTCATGAGGAGGTAAAGTCCCTACTCCTACTTTGTTGTATTACTCGCATGCTTCGTGAGGCTACAATGGAGGATGATAGTCTATGGCTTTAGATCTCAAGGATGCATCCCTTCCAAGGTAGGAGAAGGGGTCCTTATATATGGTGGTGTCGGGCTTCTTCCCCGGCCTATGGCGGGAAGGGTCTCCACAGTGCCATTCCCCGATGTCCTGGTCTATAGGGCTACTTTTTGGTGGACCGAGTCTTGGATGCCGTGTGCTTTTCCATCCGCTGGCAAAGTGGCCTTCCTTTTCCTTGTTTGTCCTTATCTGGCGCTACCCACTGTCTCCTTTGCACCAAATCGGCAAGGTGGTACGCCTGCCACACTGACGTCGTATGTCTTTCTACTGAAGGAAAGATGGGCGGACCGGATCATCCTTTATCAAGGCGCACTGTGGGCGGCAGCGACTAGGCCCTTTGTCGGGACTTGCCTCTTCCGCTAGCTACTTGGCAAAGTTACCAATAAGCCCCAAAGTGTCCCCCGGGGTATCCAAAGTTGGGTTCTGCAACGGAGCCTCCCGGAAGGAGTGCCTCCCTCAGGAGGGAATCTCCTCGCGTAGTGGACCCTTGCAAGGGGTCTCCCACTGATAATGCCTCTAGAGGCATCGAAGAATCTCGAGAGCACGTCATCTTGAGGCACTGGCGATTGCTAATCCGTCGGGACATGGCACCCCGGTTGCCAGTGCCCCGATAGTGAGTCTAGTACTAGACATAATGTCTAGTGCAATAAAGAAATGAAAAAAGAACTAGAGAAGAGAACAAGGTTGAACAAAACTTGTAAGTTAAGAGCAAGTCCAGCATCACCTACATTTTCTCCCTAATGTGTGTATGTAGGAGCCTCCCCTAAAGGCTGGTCATAGTGGAGAGTAACATAGGCTATAACATGCATAAGTTATTAGTCTATGTTAATAGAGTTGTAGTTCATTTATTAGGTAATAGACTCATTTCACCTTGGTATGTGTGATTAACTCTCTGCCACATAAGCAATTTTGCTGAGTTGGACCCTCAGTTACTCATGAAATTATTTGCACTATGACTAGCCTAAAAACATTCTTCCCCTAAATTTTGCTTATCTTCAGCAGGAACCCTAAATTATCTCCCCATATCATAACCACAATATTTTAATAGGGAAGATCACACTTTATCAAAAAAACACCCAACAACTCACTCATCGACGTAGGGCCCACATATAGGGGAGGCAGAACAGTTGATAGTACACTAGACACTGGATCCCTATACATCTGACAAAGTAGAAGTATGACCAAATTTAAATATCACTTATTGACGATTTAATTGTTTTGATTCATCAGACATACTCACCCTCCATCCTAAAAATTTTATAATTCCCTCCAACCTAATTAAAAAGGATGTCACATATTTGACTAAATTTGATTGGATGTGCACACTAAACAGTGACTACTATACAGAGTTACTACTATACAATAAGTATATCATTATAGAAGCTCCATAGAGCGCATTCGATTGTTAAGAGTGCAATATAATTATGCGAAGACGGGTGAGAAAAAAATGATCCATGCACCCAAAAGAAATAAAGAGGGCTAGGGGAAGTCGTCTTCCTTCCTAGTTCCTACTCCAATGCCAAATATTTCCATGTCTCAGATTTGGTGATTGCAACACTGTGAATGCCCTACGGAGGCACAACCTCCGCAATGGTTGTGACATCGATGGCCAACATGAGATGGCTTCTATGTTCCTACTTAGCGCCTTAACCTTGAAGACCTTCGCAATGGTAGCCGCTGGCTACGGAGCTCCATGAATTCCTTCTTTAAATTTTCGCACTCAGCACGAAGCATCGAGGAGTCACGCTTGTAATATCATATGAGCTTCTTTTGAAAAGCCAAATCGGCTTGGAGGCGATCACACTCCAAGTTGAGCTTGAAGTTTTTCTACAGAATGTTGATGTTATGGGTGTTGATTTCATCTACTTTGGCCGAGATTCTTGCCCTGACTTCCTGCATGGAAAATGCATCATCAGTAAGAGAGCATGGAGTGCATGCATAGAAGAACATAAAATGCCAATACATGTATAGTGCCTACCTCTCTTCTTGGACTAAGAGCGGGCATGATGTCATCATACACGCTAGAGATATCCGTCATGCTATCGACCCGTGGGGTGAAAAATTTGATGCTCGAGCCACCTGCCCTAGAAGATGTATATAGACGGTTCAATGGTAGGAGAAGACAACCCAGGAATCAATGGAAGTACAAACCTACCTGGACTCTTGGTCCCCATGACAGTCGCTCTTTGGATACATGCATGAAGACGAGCCCTCGCCCCATGGCTGGTCTCCTTTCTCGGTCCGAGCCTGCAGGTCCCCCTGCCGACGATATTTCTCTATGTCTCTAACCACCGCCATCTAGCTATTCTTCAGACAAGACAGGTTATTTTGTGACATTGTTTGAGGACGAAGTAAAGAAGCAAGGAGGAGCCGTGGAAGCAAGTAGTAGCAGTAGTAGTGGCGGTAGTAGTGGCAAAGGAAGTGGAAATGGAAGTAGTAGCAGTGGCGTAAGGGCGATGGCGATGGCAAAGCGAGTAACCTGCAGATGTAGCAGTAGCAGCAATAGTAGTAGTAGTAGTAGTAGGAAATCTGCAGCTTAAATTCATTTGGATGAAACACAAGAAACACGCAGGAAAATTGCCTCAATCCTACACGAATGAGTGTAAAAAAGTGGATGTTGAAATTCCTATGGGATTGGGGTGTAGGAATGCAATCCATAGGAATTTTGGAGGTATGATTCCTTTCATCCAAAGGCTTCCTTATAAAAAAATCCTATGGGTTGAATTCCTCAAAAGTTTCTTTGAAAATCCTTCGATCTAAAGAGGCCCTCATGATAGATGAACACCTTCCAGCAGGAGGTGATGTAGTTGTAGATTTTCATCTTGAACCCGTCTGTGGTGACCTTGAACATAAAGCAGTCACCCTCCTTCAACTCATGGAAAGCAGCAAAGGTAGCCCACTCTTTGTCTAGGATGATCTGTTCTTTGTTGTGGTTGGCATGGACAACCCACTCTCATTCCTCGCATACTTGGACCACCACTAGCTGTGCGTAGGGGCGTTCCTTCATGTAAGGCTTGAAGTAATTTGCGGTGATAAGAATATACAAGTCATGCCGGACTAACTAGATGTAGAAGCCCCAGGATGATGCGCGGTGGCATGGTGTCCGACCGACCTAAGGCGTCTTCTCGGTTTGGCAGAACTAGCGACCTACCTTGCAACACTTGCCCTTGCCAAGGCCTCCACTCTCCTACCCGGAAGCTTTAACTCCACTACAAGGAATTTGGGCTTCTATGACCCTCCATTTTCGTCACAGGAATCGTCACAGTAGTCCATCTATGACGATCCTATGACAAAAATGAAATCATCGAAAGTTGGCCATTGATATTCCGAAATCATCATAACCTCTATGACGATCCAATATCATCACGGACGGTCTACCCTAACCACTTCAGATCCTACGTGGCTGATCCGACGTGGCAAAATTATGACAAAACAACATCGTCTTAAAGCAAAATCATCTTGGTCCATTCATTGTTCTATATGGGCTTTTGGACTTCTACGATCCATTACTTTTGGGGCCTTCACCTCTTTTATTGTCCATTTATTATCGGGCCTGGCCTTTCTAGCACAATATTTTGGATTATTATTTACATTTCGGGGCTGCTCTCACTATCAAGTTTTCCTTTTTCATTTGGCCTGCTCGATATTTTAGTTTCACAAGTCACACACGCCAGGTGCCAATTTTTTACCTTCGACACTAAATAACCAATATTTCATTTAGAAAAAAGAGAACACATGAAATTTTACAAATAAGCTCTAACAATACACGCTAGAACAAAATAGATAAATAAAAAGACTACCTATCAGGTTGAAAGGTCATGTGTATGCGTGTCTCTTGTAGCATATGTTCAAAACAGATTATCTTTAACATGATTATCTATGTACAAGAAGGTTATCTATGTTATAGTAAAGATCATCTTCTAGTCCAAGCCTCATGTTCTAGTTCAGGTACCTGACTAAGTTGTAGAACCATTCCTAGTTTGGATATGTTGCTTGTGTCTCCTCACGACAGCTGCTGCCCTTAAGCCATCGAACAACACACACTTGTTATGCACTGATTCCTTCTGGCATCATCTCGGATCTGATAAAAATCAAAGAGTTAGCGAGCTAGCACAACTTGGGAGATATAAGCATGCGATGCATTTATCCCAAAGGCTAAGATAAGATTTACTATTGCATGAGAATATTAGGCATTTGAGGTCCATTTATTGTTGTATTCCATACATTTATAGAAAGTCACATAGATTCAGAAAAGATGACAGGTCTAGATGACATGTGGGCATAATGGAGTTACAGCATACATGGGACATTTTGATAGAAAAACAATAATCATAGCAGATAAGTTTAGAACGGATACTAACAAACAAACAAAAATTATGCAATTGAGGTGCTCAAAAGAAAATAGGTCCCTTCTACTAATCGTTTTCCATTGTTTGAACTTTGGCAGCATCTAATTGTTTGCATCAATGACCTTTGGCCACTTCATAGAAAAAATAAAACAAGGAGAAGTGGTAAATATAGAAACAGCAAAGTAGAATACTCTCACCAAATTGTCCAGCAGATTACTATATAGCAGATTTAGCTTCTACCAGATTTAGCGTAATAAGATAAAGAATATCAAGAGGATTAGTATGTAGCAAATTTATCTTAAACCGAGTGCACACATGTATGAAGACCTGCATTAATCCATAATAGCATAGTCCTAAAAAAATTACATGTAAGATATGATATTGACCCTCAATGTTACATGGAAAAAAAGAACTAGAACATTGATGTTCCCAAGTGCAGGAGAACAATTGTAGTACTTTTCAATTAGAAAAGATTGTCGAACCCACGAGAAACTGAAGGTATTGGTTAGCAAGAATGGTAAATAAAACAAAAAAGCTGCAGGTATTTTTGGAGTTTTTGTTGTAAGGTTGCAAGTAAGTAAATTACTGAAAGTAAAATGCAATAAGTAAAAGCTCTTATGAAGAGAAAGCCCAATTCTCTATGCAGCAAGAGGACAAGCTCAAGTGTGTGTGATCTTATATGTGACAAGCGTTCCTGAAGGCGGCCTAGATTTACTTGGCATAGAGATTTCTAAATCAACACGGTGAATATTTTGTCTAGTTTTAGTCTTTCCGGACGGAGCCTTAATTTGGTGCAGCCAATGTGGTGACCTAGCATACCACTACAGGATGTAGTACACTATAGTTATTCACATAACACCAATGAAACACCATTCACTAGTATTACATCCCTCAAAGTGGTACAATAGAAACACAGCAGGTCCAAGACATGACTATAGATTACAACTAAACTCTTTACAAAAGATCCAGAGAGCACTCTAGGTTAAAGAGAGAAAAAGAAACTTCCCACGAGAAGAACCCGTAATAAAACTCACATCTATCTAGCTGATGAGTAGTATCTAAACTATCTGGCTTGCGATTGCTGTTAATGCAATGCTCTACAGAAGTAGGTTGTATGGCTAGAGTATCTACTCCTATCTATTCAAGATTTTCGCCTTTGCTTCAGTTGATGTATATGTTGACTTCATTAACTTTATTGAAGAACTTGAGCTGCCGATGATTGTTTCTTGAGCAGAACTTGATGTTGACGTTGTCTTCAACAAATTAGAATCTAGCAAGGGTTAGGAAGGTACGGTTGAGTACGAGCGTACTTAGCAAATTCACTAAAAATAAGTGTATGATGCACTATCTCTATAGCCAAAGACCAAAGGTCATAGGCAATGCAGGTTTTCATAAACATTTCTTCAAATCTTGCTTTTATTCTGAAAACTATGTCCGACAGCCTTCACAGGTTGACCAGAACCTTCGTGGTGTTCCTTTCCTGCCGCCTTTGTAGCTCCTTCCCGGAACAGGGAGTAACATGTCACGGTGCTTACACTCTGCAGAGGTGCATTGCTTTACCCATGAGAGACCTTAGCTTTGTTGCACATCCGAGTTATAGGCTCGTTCACACTTCCTTGGTATGTGGACTAGACTAATATCCAAGCCAATCACTGCCCTTCTCCGCGACCCCGCATGAAGACACAACCTCCCCAAGCAGATATACCTCCGTTAACCCCCATATAGGCAGATATAACCCTGGAAACCCCTTGGAGACTCCTGTGAGCAGATCATGTCCCTAGCAACCCCCATATAGGCAGATATACCTCCAACAGCCCCTCACAGAAAAGTCTACACACCAATATCATGGGGAACTAGGGCTCCCACCCATCTGCTGAGTCCCTGCAAGGAAGCTACAACCTCACGATAAGGTCATATGTCCATGCGAAAGGAAGAAGATCCGGCTGAGTTCTCCGTCCCATTCCAAATCTCATGGTTAACACATAATATACGGTGCTATAATCACTGGCGACATTGGTTGTTAAGTCTTAGATATTATGTTCCTTTACCACTGGAACTATATCAATAGATTAATACTATTTGGTAAATAATCCATAATCATATTATTATGAGAATAGTGTTTTCTGACCTTTTTGAAATGCAGGTGATGACAACATTTGAGTTATAAGCATTTGATAGAAAATGACCAAATGACATGAGAAAGTGTGAACTTGCCTTTTGTGATTGCAAGGTAGTGAAGTCGGATACTTCCAGTTAACCTTCAGCTCCGGTTTCTATAGAAAAACATTATTGCCCGGTAAGGACAATATTTAAAGAAGCAATATGCAATGCATAGTAATGGCATGCCATGATTTGTTTTTTTCTTCTTTGTGTGTTTTACCCACCTTGTAAAGTTTTTAAGTTTCTTTTAATTAATAAAACAAAAGAATTTCTCAAATCGTTAAATTCATATTATTTTGATATTTAGCATTTTATAATAACTAGTATTTTTCTAAGAGTTTAAAAATGAATTTATTTAGTTTTAACTCTTTTAAATATTTAACTAAAATTCCTTTAAGAAAATATTTTTTTATCATACTTGATCTACTTTTCAAAAATACAAACTAGTATTTTTCTGTAATAGTACTTCCCTTTAGAATTTTAAAAATGAGTTTTAATCAATTTTAAGTGTTTTGTATATTTTTATAGAATTCCAGAAGTAATATAAACAATTTTAATAATAGATCTATATTTAATTACCTAAAATTACTATCTATTATTTTTATTGGATAGGGGATATCTTTGTGATTTCATAAATATATTATTTGTATTTTTAGGATTTTTATTTATTTTTCTAGAGCCTAATTTTTCTCAGGGTTATATTTGTAATTAGGTATTTTACATAAGTCCTTCTTTTAAAACACGGGCCTGGCCCACTAGGCTGGCCCAGCCCGACCCGACCCGCTAGGGACTAGGCAAATACCCCTGGGTAGTATTGCGCTGCCCGCTCGGGAGTAGTGACTTCTCGGCATTCGAAGCCGGCGATTTTGCTCTTAGGTTCTTGACCCGAGGGCATAGTTCTGTGCTGCGAGTCTTCCGTCTCACGAAAGGTCAAGCATATGACCCAGAATAATGGATAAGCCAACACTTGCTTAAAAAATATACATATGCTGGAAACAGATAAGTAGCAGGAAACTTGAGTACAAGTTTTTCTGCCTTGATAACACATAAGTTTTTCTGCATACACATTGCAGAGATACATTTAATACAAACATTGTTTTTTATGGCTCTGCTGTAGGGGGCTTCGTGGTGGCATCATCAGGAGAGCCAGGCCGGGAGAGCTCGTCAAACTCGGAGGGAGATGGGATAGACTCAGACAAGGCCATATCTTCATCAAGGATCTCGACATGCACAAAGACATCTGCATTGACCATTCTGGCAATCCTGGTGTCGAAGCTGGAGAGGGAATTCCAAATAGCATCTCTATCGATCTCCCTTCCTTCCTCATCCAGCTTGGGAAAGCCAGAGGTCACCAGGTCGATGTCAGTGTTGTCATAGTGTGCCTTGACCAAAGACAAGGACATCCTAGCACCAGCCCGGATGCAAGAGGACTTCTAGTCCTTGACCTTCTCAGGAGCTCGGCGCAGGATCTCCGCGTACTTGGCCGCTAAGTCTGCCGCCTTGATGTTAATCCCTAGAGGCTGGACTATCTCCTTGGCCTGGGCAATGGCGGTGCTGACGAAGTTGCCGGCAAGAATCATGCGTTCCTTGGGATCTGGGGCACCTTCACCCAAGTTGGCTAAGCCAATGGGAGCTGTGGTTTGCACAAGATACAAGGACCATGAGTACAAACAAATTGAATGATTATCCAAAGTATAGAAATGACCAAGACTGAGAAAGGGTACCAAAGATGCACGTCTCTGCTTGCTTGCATGTATCTGCCAAGGCAACCCGCTCCTTCTGGACTGTCTTGTACACCTCAAGGTTCCTAGCATTCTACTCTTTGGCAGCTTGGGACTACTCCTTGAGTTGCACAATTTTGTCCTTCAGGCGCTGCATCTTGGCGTCAGCAGACTCTTGCAGCACCTTAATCGCCGCCTTCTTAAAAAATTTGTTCTCATCATCGAGCTCCTGGATATGCTTGGATTGCTCGACGATGCTCTTGGCCTTGGCAATGGCTTCTGTAAGACAGAAATCAGAAAGTACTATGAGAAGATGGTAGAAATAAATCCATGAGGAAAAGCAAGGAGCTATTACAAGAAACAGACTCTAGTATTTTTTGATTTGTTGCTTCAGGAAGGCTGTTTTACCCTGTTCAAGGTCCAGCTCTTTCCGCAAAGCAGCAAACCTCTCATTGCCCGTGACCCTCCGTCTATTCTCATTCTGCAAAAAAACAAGCATGTTTAGTTTCTCTAGAGCATCTAGTTGGAACTAAATAGTTTCAACTACACGCTTGGGGGCTACAGCGCAAGTTCTTAGTCAACAAGTATGCTACTCTTAGAGCATCTAGCCAGAATTCTTCTAAGTTTCCACCTAGACGCTCGGGGGCTACACTATCAAGTTCTACTCTTAAAGTTCTTTGGAGCACTCAGGCCAATAACCTTTGTTTATCCGCCTAAGAGCTCGGGGGCTATAGAGGGATATACTACACAAAATAAACAAAGTGAAGTTCAAAAGACTTACAATGGCAAAAAGCTTGAGATTGTTGGCCAGATTGGCATATGCGGTGTGGAAGATGTCGGCATTGTTATACACGGTATCCGCCTGCAGAATAAGGTCATCTAGGCACAATGTCGGAGGAGTTGCTGCAAAAGGAGATGTTGATGCCCAAGGCATGGATGATGCCCTAGCCGCCTGTTGCATCTTCAAAATAGATGATGGCTCAGAGGCTCCCGCCTTAACCGTTGCTTCCACCTTCGCCTCTTCCATCACTTGTTTCCCTTTCTCAGTGGCATCCATAGCCGAAGCTTCAACCACTTTGGAGGAAGTGCTCTCCTGCATCGCTTGGCCGCTGAGAGCAATGTCTGCCTCGACAGAGCCTGAGATATCAAGGATTGGATTAACATCTGTCTCCATGGCGGAAATCTTAGGGATGACGGGAGACGAAGGCCTAGCAGGGCTAGTAGAAGGCTTGGCGGCAGGAGTGGGGGGAGCAGTAGCAGGAGAGGGCTTGGCGGCCACGTCCCTGGTGATCATGTCACGAATAATTTTTGACCCTGCAGCATCTCTGGAGGATCGCTTCAAACTAACACCAGCTTTCCTCCTGAAACATACAAAGTATAAGTACAAGAGTTGAAAAAGGTATGAGATGAAAAGTACAAGTCGGAGAATGAAAACACTTACTCTGGCAGGAGCCTTGGTGAGGGGAATGCCGATGGATTTCTTCTTCTTCTCTGCCTCTAAGGCGGCGGTGGATCGTTTGGAGACTCCATTCTGTGATTTCTTCTTCTTCCTGGCCTCGGCAGCAGCGTTAGAGGTGGAGCTCTTCCCCTTTCACGCTGCTGGAGATGGTTGATCCTTGGGGGCGTCGTCGTCGGACACCACTTAGATATCCTTTAGCTTGGGATCATAGACCTGGGTGGCCATCTGATCCGCCACCAAGGTCGCCAGCTGGGATATAGAGGAGTGTTAGATTGACAACTTCATGTCAGAAAAGCCTTAGAGTATATAACGAGCAATAAAGGAAACAAAAGCTACCTCTAGGCACGTGTTGCAATCGAACATTTCATAGGTGATCTTGAAGCCACGCTTCTTGTCTTTCACCTTGATGATGTCCTTAAGCCGGAGTTTGACAAAGTTAGTAGAGAAGTTATCCTGCCAAATTCGCATGGGATCCCTCCTGTCTTGAGTGTGTTTACACATCAACTCGGCGCGATGCTGCAAATGCTGGATCTGCCTAACAAACCAACAGATGGAAAGATCCAAGCCCGTCAGACCTCCGACTACGAGCCATTCAATCCGCCTTACGACACGATTGGCCTCGTTGTCAGAGGGAAGGAAGGCTGGGGTCCGCCATGCGGGCACCTCGGTGGTGGCTCCATCGACGAAGTCGGGATAAGTCTTAAGGCGGTCAGGCAGAGGAATATCTAGGCCTAGAAATACGTACGCTGCCAGTTCTTACATGACTCATGCCCTACGATGTCGGGGAAGCGCCGGCTAGGCCGGATCTTAAAGCTAATGGTTCCACAAATCTGCAATTCGTCCTTGGACTCTATGGACTCTCTCTTGACGGTAAAAAAGTACACGAACAGATCTAACCTAGGTTTAATGCCTAGGAATCCTTCGCACAAGGCTACAAAGTTGCTAAAGACTAAGATGTTGCTGGGAGAGAGATTGAGGGGGAGTACCCAGAAGTGCCAGAGAACGTCCAAGAAGAAGTCAGAGACTGGCAGGCTTACGCCTCGTACCAGCTGGGCCTTGAGGTACACCTTCTCTCCTGCTTGGGGAGAAGGAATCACCTCGTCGGTCGGCGCCGCCCGCTAGACCAACTCCTTCGCCGCGGGGAGATACCCCTCGGTGACCAGTTCCTGCAAATCTTCGGCGGAGTGGTCAGAGCCCCTCCACACCCCCTGGTGGTAGTCGTTATCTTCTTCAGCAGCTTCTGGCGCCAGTCGTTCTTGGTCGTCGCTGGTGGTTTCCACCACGGCGATGACTAGGACAACCACCCACTCTGGCGGGACAGTCACTCCCTGGGATGGCTCTGGAATAGCCTCGGGGGTCGCCGTCGTCGAAGGAATGGAGCTGCTGGAGGCCATTGCTGTGAGGGAGTAGGAGGAGAAGAGGGCTCTGGCTAGGGTTTTCGAGGAGGATCTCGAACGGACGCAAGGCTAGAGGAAGCGAATGCGGGTAAAAGAAAATAAACTGACCGCGGTGAAAATATATAGACCCCGCATCAAGATTCGTGCAAAGCGATCTAATGGATGGAGCGTTGCCAACATGGAAGTGAATGTGCGCGGTAATTTTGCCACGTCCTCCGTCTTTGCCGCTTCGCCGTTTTGGATTTTGCGCGCGTGAAAATAGCTGATGATTAATTCTCTGTTTCTGTGAGTTTCGAGGTAGCGTAGGTTGTACCCTACGTCGTCTTCCTGATAGTTGCAGTGAAGTATCACGTCTGAAGATTCTATCAAATATGGAGATTGTCCGACTCTAGAAACGAAGACTCAAGGAATCTCCGGCTACATTGCGAAGCCAGAGAGGATTGCAGCGTTCTTTGTGAGACCTTTGAGATATTGCTTGACGAATTGCCGGCATCACTTAGACAGGATATTCAAAAATCAGTGGGCAAGACGGCGCAAGATTTCAATGTCCTCCGGGGGCTACTGTTGGGGATATGCTAAATGGGTATCCTCATAGCATGTCACCATTCTGCCTAACCCGAGTGACCCATAGTTGATAGCAAGGCCTATGGCCTGCTGAGCGGCCCAGTTAGACGGATCCGGAAGGGAGGCCCATGCCGGATAAAGGAAGGCTACGCAGGAGTCACCGACATACTCGGAGCTTGGAGACACGGAAGACTAGTTTGTTTTAGTGTAGGACTCTTTACCTTGTCCGGCAAGGACCTTTCCCTATAAACCCTAGTCCTTGGGGCCTTTATAAGCCAGCCTACGGGAGCCTTTAGGGCAAAAGACAAGCACAACCTCTTGGATTGCTACGTAAAACGTGCAACACCTCGCACAACGAACCTATCTTTGTAACTCGGCGTATTGCCATTATAGTGATTTATAGCAGGAGTAGTGTTCCGCCATCGTTGTGAGACTTGAACCTGGTAAGCTGTGTTACCTCGTACCCGCCAACTCTCTGCCTTACCCCACGTCTCTAAACACGCACTGTAGGGACCTCTTCATGGCGTACTCGTCGGCAATACCACGACAAATAGCTTATATCGTGCCTATTTTTAAGCCTATAACTAAACTGAACTATTTCTACATATCAATTTTCTAAGCACAACCCGCTTTAATTGTTTCTACCATAAGAGGGGATAGAATAATCAAGAGAGCGTTGATGACCTGAACATTGAAGAATGTTACCGCCTTCAATTACTTTGGTGGCAATATAGACTTAAGAGGAAGAAGAAGATTAATTTGTAACCCTGTTACTTGGTTTGGAGGTGGTGTAGGACTCGGGAGTCGTAACATGGATGGTCTGAACATTGATCTTCTTAAGCAACATCGCAAAGTATGTGTAACCCATTTATCTAGCCAAGTAGCAGAACATAACTGAACACGTCCCGCCGAAACGAAAAACTGGAGCCGGGAGTTCTAAGCAGAACCTAGACATTGTAAATATAGTACCTCTATCCGGAAATAAGTGATTTAGATTTGTCTAGATTCGTGTGTATCTAAACATATTTACATACAAATCTAGATAAATACAAGTCATTTATTTACTTACGAAGGGGTACCATGCATACATACAAACTGCTAGATATGGATATGGCATGTATCCATCAAGAACGGCAGGTGCTCATGTAATAACTTTTTTTCACGCATCTATATTTCCTCACTAGGTCACTTACGCAGAACCAAACAGGGATGCCTGTCAAATTACGGAAAACATGACAGGCACAAGTACGTACAAGGATATCTGGATACTAGCTAGCTTGCTTCAATTTTCTACACACAGTCCTGGAATCACGAGGACAGAAATGGGAGCAAATCGATTTCGCCTTGACTGTATCTTGTGTTGGTTTCAGAGAAGAGAGAGTGGTCGAGGCGGACCATACAATTCTCAGTCTTATGCTTTTTAAGCTGCAGCTGCAAAAGACTAACAGACGACTCCATGCATCTAGGGATCCCTCTCCATCCCCCGCCACGAGAAATCCAGGAACCCAGCTATCTAATTCCTCAAGCCCATATATATCAGGCAAAAAATACTGCAGTTTACTCGAATCCAATGGATATACGATCTATCACTACGAAAAAAAGGGATCTATCGTTGCGACACTTACGTCCAACGAGCGCGGTGTAGGCAATGGTGGGCTTCTGCGACATGGAGAGCGTCTCCCCATCTTCTCCTCCCCTTCTTCCTCCCCACCGCCCTGTGGATCACTGCTCCCTCCAGAACCACTGCTCCTAGATCCCCTGTTGCTGTTGTCCGATCCATCGCCGCCGAGCTCGGGCTCCTTGGCCGCGACTGCCACGAGGAGGAGGGTGCCAGGGGTACCAGAGAGGAGAGAGAGGAGGGAAGGGGCGCGAGGGCTGCACAGGTAGAGGTGGGAGCACTGGGAGGCGGAGATCTGGGCCGAGGAGAGGGAGAGAGGTGCGAGCACTAGGGTCATGGCGAGGGACATGGTCGTCGAGCTAGGGTTTTGTTAGGGGTCAAACCGCTGCCTTCGCTGTCCGCCTCGGCCATCGTTCGAGTCATCGTCGGTGGCGCAATCTAGAGTTAGGGAGGGGGTGTGGATTTGGCAGGAGAAGGAGGGGAGTGGCTGGAGCGAGCTGGGAAGAGGCTCTCGAACAAAGGGTGGCGGCGGCGCGCAGATATCACTCGAGAAAGTAGGGGAGCGGTGTTTGCTCGCTTGTGTGTGGCGGCGGGCGATAGGATTAGGGTTGGGGAACGATGGAGGAAGGAGGGGAGCAGCGTTCGCTGGGAGATCGGGACGTGGCGGTTTTGGTTGGCATGCACGCGTTTTGCGTGCGATGGTGAAAATATTTGGTGTGTGCGCGATGGGTAGCGTGCCACGTCATTTATCCATGTCAAGGTCCCGAAGATTAACATCCTATCCGTCCATCTTGTCTACATCCAACGGTCCAATTTGCTATCCCCATATTTAGACATGCCTAGCTATTATGACGATGTTATCTAAAGAAATTACGATGTTTTTGAGTGAAATCGTCATAGTTTATTAAGGTTTACGCCCTCCCAAGTAGCTTGAGACCACCCGGTGCGGAATCTTCAGGAATCTAGGAGTTTGTAGATGGTCACTACCAAAACATCACAACTTGACACATTTCTTGTAGTGCTCCCTTTATACGATCGGGAGAGCATCTTCATAGCCACCTGGAGTTGGAGCAGTCCGATCAAGAATGTAGTCTAACTTCAGCATTACAACAAGGTCATTCTACATGAAATTAGCATTGCGTCAGTCCTTTGGAATTACCAAAAGACCACAATGCATTGTATAAATTAACTAAAGATCACAATGTGTCATTGCACCATCAAAATTACCTAAACAACACAAGGTATCAGGTAAATTAAATTGCCTAAAGAGCGCAATGCATCATTAGAATGACCTAACTTGATGGGTCATCAAAATTATCTAAATAGCTACTAGAAGGCGTACCATTTAATTAGATTGACTAAACAGCACAATACATAATTTGAATGGATAAAACAACATAATGCATTATCTGGATAGACAAAATAGCACATATGCAATGCATCATCAAAAATACCAAACAACACATGGAATCATGCAATTAAATTTAATAAACAGTGTCTACATAATCAAAATTACGTAAAATTGATGGGTCATTGAAATAATCTAAACAATTAGAAGGCATATCATTTAATCCTAAACAGCAGAACGCATATTAAAATGGACGAAACAACACAGTGAGGAGACAGCATCATAAAAATATCAAAACAGCACAACACGTCATGGAAAATTCCTAAACAGCACAATGGATCATCTATGTACCAAAACAGAACCCATCATCATCATCATCAAAAATATTCCATAACTAAGCAGAACATCACAAAAGACAATGCACATGGGTCGATGGGTTGAACAGATGAACATGACACCACTAACAAAGAACAATCCACATACACAGAAAAAGCACAGATAATCGCGGATAAAGGCGGAGCCACCGATAGGGTTTTGCCGCGTACACTCTGAAATTTGGCACATTGGGAATGAGAGTCCAACCTGCAGATGACAAGGACACATCCGTCGCCGCACAAGTATTCGGTCACAACGTACGTGGCGCCGGAGGCTTGGACGTCCACTCGGCGGGCGATGAGGGTTTCGGCGCTGCCGGCTGAAACCCTAAGGGAAACGGACAACTCACCTTGGGTGTGATCCACACACACGCGAAAGTCGAATGGCGCTTCACAAAAGCCGTTGCGGATGGCGGAATCGAACAATCCACCTGCAGCTCCAAAGTAGATCTTGATGAGGACCCTAGCTTAACTATAGACAAAGGTTTTGGCATTGGTTTTATCGAAGCAACAATTAGGTTAACGACTAAGAGTTGAGAGGCCGTGAGGGAATGTGATAGCGAGAGAGGGAATGATGGGAGGAGTAGAATGGGAGTGGGTAACCCTTTATCGTCTTTAGTAGTACCGTACTATAAAAAAATACTAAATTTCACATACCATCACTTTTTGACAAATTAGTTCATTTCTTTGAACCGACTAAAATAGTGGGTGCCCTTTAGGTTCCAAACTTCCATCTGGTACCTGTTTTACTAGTAGTAAGTACAGTACAATACTTTGAATTGCCCTCCATGGTAATATACAACATTTTTTAGATAGAGGAAATTGCACGATCAACCATCTTTTCATCGCACTTTTGCAACACACTTGTTGGACGTCATTTTTGCATATTTTATTAGTTTTTGGCCTAATATGTATAAATTTAGCCACTTAGTCATGTAATGACCGATTTAACCTCATTGGTAGCAATATCATCCATAATAGTTTCTGGATGCATCTAGCTAGGATGTAAGAGACTCATTTCATATGAAACGTTAATGTTTACACAAAAGTTCCAAAATATTTGTCCATCAGACATTGAATTTGTGAATGCTTTATTTGGTTGTAATAAAACATAACTTGTTTGTACATAAGGTTTGACCTTTCATTCACATAACCAGATGTCCATCGAAGTGTTTCTTTTAAAGTGTCGGACGAACGATTTATGTTTCTTAATTACACCTCACACAAAAAGCACCTCAATTTTTCATAAACATTAAGTAGATAATTATTTTCCCATGATTTATTTTCTTGAGAGCAAGCATGGTGAATATGGCTCAGAATGCCACAAGCCAAGTTTCCAGACAAATTTTGAACCATGTTTCACTTACGATTACCAAGTTTTATGAGTTCTCAAGCTTTCCTAGCAAACTTCACACCGTTAAACTAATTTAAGCCGATTTGTTAATGTTGGGTAAAATTTGAACTATGAGTAAGTAGTAGATTGGTCTTGAAGTTATACAAATATCTTTTGAAGATACCCACCCCATGTTGTCAATATATCAAAAACCAATGAATTTGTTGAAAGATTTAACTTCTTCCTAAGAATTTGCATGTAGAAAATTTTGACTTTTATTTGAAAACAATAAAAAAAATTACACGATGCCCTCTGACTTGTACTACTTGTCGTGAAAAATGATTATCAAGAGAGTTCACAACTTAAAAAAAACTAATTGAAAATATGGCCTACCATGTATGAACACCCTTAGGCTTCAGGCCAAAAGACAAGGCTAAATAGCCTTATATATGTACAACATACTTTATGGTAATCTTCCCATATTTAGTAGATGAGTGCATCTTGGCATGGTGGACAATAATGCTGCTAGTACTGGGAGTTTCCAAAATTTAGGCATAGAAAAACCATTTTCAAATTTGAACTACAAGTAAACATGATAGAAGGCTCTTAAAAAGTTACAAACATCCTTTGAGTCTTTATGGTACTGAGGTGGTCAATACATCAAAAACCAACGAGAGTTTTGTAGGATTCAAGTTCTTGCTGCGAATATAGATGTTGACAATTTGATCCTCACTAGTGTAACACCCCTAATTTTAATGACTCTCTAATTAGGGTTTGAGTGTGCATATCATAAGCATCATATCTTAAAATGCATGCAAAGAAGAAATAATCACAAAACCCTATTTTTGTCCCCTTTTGTAAACCTTCAAAATGGTTTTGTATTTTGGAAATTATCAAAACTTGTGGAACCCAATTGGATTAATAGGGCCCCACAAGTATTTTAACACTTTTAAAAAGTGCTAGTATTTTCAAACTGTTTAAAACAGAAAATAAATTGAAAATACAAAACATAATAGAAAAAGAGAAATAGAAAAAGGTTTTACAGAAAAAATAGGAACCCGAGCTTCTTGGGGTGAGCCCATCTCTCTTCTCTCCTCTTTCCTCACAAGACTCCAAAAGAGTCGCAGCTCTTCATTTCTCTTGGCTGGCCCAACTCCGACTCGTGGTTGATATCGAGCTCGTTGGGGAACCCCAAGAGGAAGGTATGATAAGCACAACAGTAAGTTTCCCTCAGTTATAAAACCAAGGTTATCGAACCAGTAGGATCAAGGAAACACCTCCAAGGTGTTGTTTCCAACTTGGAATCCTACATAACACAACCACAGAACTTTGCCCCCAACTTACAGTGATGTTGTCAATCTCACCGGTTTTACTAAAAACAAAGGATTAAACGTATTGTGTGTAAGAAAGTAATAGCTTGCAGAAAGTAACCAGAAAACAGTAAACAGTTGTAGATTGATGGTAAAAGAAAGGACCGGGGTCCATAGTTCACTAGTGGTGGTTCTCCTTAAGATAGATGACATGTTGGGTGAACAAATTATAGCAGGGCAATTGATAAACATCGAGAAAGCATACATGCATATACTAATCATACTGACTCCTATGAGATTTTGTCAACACCTAGATTTTTAATCCCAGATGCCCGTTATGCCATACCGCGCAATCCCAGGATTACCATTTTTGCGAGACATAACGGATTGGATATCGCAGTACATCATCCATTACAAACCATACATAAGGTTTTACACAAATAAGGATCTCATGATCCAGTCTTTAATACAACAAGCATCGGAAATAAACGATAGCGTAGCGGTGGGGTCCATCTTCAGGGGCACAGTAATGCCGACGAAGGCGTATAGTCCTAGTTATCATAGCATTCTGTGACCATCATCTTGATAATCTTCTTCATAGTCTGGCCATGAGAATAGCCAGGGACAAAAGCCATGAGTACTCTTTAAGTACTCGCAAACTACTACTAACAAGGATTTGAATTCTAAGTGAAAGTGTTGAACTTAAAGAATAACTATCAAGTTAAGTTTGAAACCTAAGCTGAGTTCTGAAGCAAGAAAAGATAAAGTAAAGTTCTAGAATCACTTAAGTTGGGAAGCTAATTTTATTAACACAACCCTGTTGTGGTCAAGTCAAAGGTCATCATTCATTTCAAGTTATTTAGAAAACATCTGACAACGAAACAGTATGGCCATTCCAACTGTCCATAATCATGACGCGCTATTCGAATAGTTTGACACTCTGCAGAGGTGGTACACTTTCACCACAAGATTCGATACATCTGTCAGGGATAACCCTGAATCATCATACTTGGTATGCAGATAATCAAACATAACATTTCCTTTACACACCCTAGTACAAGCACCTCTCCTATGAGCATGGCCTCCCAACCATGACCATCAGTCATCTTGGGCACTGCATAGGTGGACATCATTGAGAGGTAGCCTCAGCTCAAACCTCTCCCGTGAGGGAACTAATACTAATGCATATAAAATTCCAGCTAAGCCTTACCCAATTTAGGTAATGTGGTTGTACGGTAAATTTGGAATGGTATCGCATCCGAATCCAACCATCAGTTTTATAAAAGGGTTAAGGCTCATGCCTTATCATTTTCCTCATCATAAACCCATTGTGTTTCTCAACACATGTCAAAACATCTCAATAGAATGACTCATCATTCCAAGGTTTTCATAACTCATTTTCACCAAGTGTTCCCATCTAAAGTGACTCAAGTTTTTGAGCTATTCTAAAGTACTAAGTTAAGAGTGTTCACTAATGTGGAAAGATGGGATCAATCTCATGCCATAGAATGGCATCTATAGGTTTCTTAGTAGGTCAAGTTTTATACTCTTTATGCTAGCTTCAAAATTAATTAGAGAACTTGGTGTAAACTAAGGGGGGGGGGTAAAACTTGTTAATAAGACTTGGGGTACTAATAGTTAAAGGGGTGTGATCAAAGTATGCTTAAGGCATCTTTACTAAACCATCTAGTTTTATTCTAGCTTACTAACAATAGCTTACTAAAGCATGTTTGCAAGGGTTAGCTTGCCACTAATAGCTTGCCTTGGTTGGTGCAGTGGTTGAAGTTTTCTGCTCCTTCTTCTTCTTTGTAGAACTCCTCCTCCTCGAAGGCTTGGTCGGTACTATCGTCTAGAAATACATAGGGAGTGCACAATCACCAAACAATACTTAACTAGGCTAAGTAGTATTCTAAACCACATAATTGGTGATCTATTATCATCCCAAACATCACAAGTTTAATTCTATAGTTTCGACCTTTTAATTTTGGAAAAGTAATTTCTACTCATTGAAAAATTAACTAAAATTTAATATTCACCACCAAAATATGGGATCCTGTGGACACATGTCCTCACCACATATTCTAACATGTGGGAATGAGATTTAAAGGTTGGATCAATATTACTTTGGTTTAAGTTTATTATTTAATGATTTAAAGTGACTAGAAATGCCTATATAGCATTATTTTGGTACTAGTCCAAAGTCACTGCTCGTAAACCTTAATATTATTACATATTTGGATAGATATGATGAAATGTGATTTTTGAGTTGAAATCAACTCAAAAGCTAACTTGGTTGATTTTATAAAAATGTTTCAAGTTGCAAAAGCTTATGTCTTCTTATTTTTATTAGGAGAAATATATAACTCTAAATGAATTAGATCCAACGGGCTTGGATAGAGCATTTAAATACCTTTTAGACAAAATTAGTGTCATGTAATTTGGATTTGTCAAACTCACAGAATTGAATTTTGAAACACTGTACAGAAACTATATTCTAACTAAAAGGAAAATTCCTAATTTGAATTTGAAACGTCTTGTGAGAACGAAATGGGTCGGCCCATCAAGCTCAGCGTCATAGGGTCGACTTAGCGAGGCCCCACCGTCGGTGGAACAGTACCAAGGGTATGAATGAAAGGGGGCCGTGCGATTAGAGGGTAGATCGACGGCTCACAGCTATCGTCCTCGTCGAAACAGGACACGACAGTGGCTAACCCTAGCGCGGTCGGTGAGGGTGCAGTGAGGGCGTACCGGGGCTCCAGCGGGGTCGGCGAGGCAGGCAACTGGGCTGGTAGACGATGGCGGTTCTCCTGGTACAAGCGGCGCTTCCTGGGATGGCCTAGATCAACGACGCCCTTCTCCTCCCGAGGCGGCTCCTGCAATTCGCCTGGTGCTCGAGCGGCTCGGCTGGCTGTGGAGTGAGTGAGAGGTGGGGATGAGAATGGTGTGAAGAGAGCTTGCTGGGGAGGCCTCCTTATATAGGCGGCGAAGGGTGCAGAGCGGCATGGGCGAGCTCGGCGTGGGCGACACGCAGCAATGAGCTAAAGGCATGGGCGAGGTAGGCACACGGTGGCTGGTCTCCTGGCGATCCTCTATGGCTTGATGGCGCGGCAAGGGGCTATCTCTATTGGTCGGGAGCTTCCACGCACTGCACGGTGGCCGCAGGTGCTCGACAAGAAATGCGGCGGCTATGGGTTGAGCGGCGGCATATGGGCATGTCTGGCGAGGTCTGGCTCTGCTCAGTGCCACGCAAGGCTAGGGCTTGGCGAGGCCGGTGCTGCTCTAGCGGACGCGGCGCTCCGGGGTGATCGGCAAGGCGGACAGAGGCGAGGGCGCGAGCAACTGGGGCTTGTCCTCCGCTCGATTTTGGTCGGGGGCTGGTCGAGGCGGTGCGGTGTGATGGCGCCTGTTTGCCCACGGGCGAAGGAGAGCACGGGGCGGCTTTGTGCGAGCTGTCCATGGTCGACCTGGCGCATGGCGTCGGGCGGCTTGGCACAGGAGCAGCTAGGGAGAGGGAGAGAGAGCTAGGGCCGGGGTTTGAGCTAGGGGGACAAGGGGACCGAGTTAGGCCCAAATGGTGACAAGAAGCACTGCACACTATAGTGTTTTGAAAATGGTCTGATATGTGTCTGCCACCTGTTTGATGAAATAGTTGCAAGAGACCAAAGTTTGAATTTTGAGTTCAAATTTTTTGAGTGATCTCTACTAGTGCTAGGTAGTCTCTGGTTGCAAGGGTTTTGAAAATGGTGCTCAATTTGATGGTTTTTGAAATAGGGGTGATCTATGCATATGCATTAGATTCAATTTTAAACTGTCATTTAAAATAGTTTACAGAATGTTTTTAGTAGATCAAAAGGTGGGCCTTGGTACCTCATTATGTGTACTAGCAAGGGGTGCAAAGATCAAGAATTGTTTCTGTTAAGAAATGAGTACTAGTAATAGCCAAAGTAGGTATGAGAGTTAAATTTGTCAAAGTGACCATTCCTTCATTTTAATTCTTTTTTATTTGATTTTCTTTAGGAAAAGTTTGGGAATGATGTAGATGATGTTTAAATCACCTAAGAAACATTTTACAAGCATTGGATCAATCAATCATGGTAATTCAAACAACTCCTATTTTAAATGCACACATATATGAATGCTTTCCTTTTAAATTTGGAAAAGTTTTTGTTAACCCCATTTTTGGATGATTTGATCTTGATAAGCTTGGATTGAAGTTTTGGATGTTACAAACCTTCCCCCCTTTAACAAAAATCTCGTCCCGAGATTTACAAGGAAAACTAGGAACTAAAGAGATCCGGGAACTCTGTCCTAATGTAATCTTCGCGTTCCCAAGTAGCTTCCTCCTCGGTATGGTTGCTCCACTGAATCTTGAGGAACTTGATACTCCTGGTCCTGGTGGTTCTGTAGGCTTCTTCTAAGATACGGATGGGTACTTCCCGATAGGTCAGGTCATTGTTGATTTCCACAGCTCTGTGATCGATGTTCTTGAAAACTTCAGTCTTCTCAGGCAGTTCCAAGCATTTGCGAAGTAACGAGATATGGAACACATTGTGGATGGCTGACATCTCTTCAGGCAATTCCAGCTGATACGATACTTCTCCTCGGCGGTTCAGAATCTTGAAAGGTCCGATATATCTAGGAGCTAACTTTCCCTTCAGACTAAAGCGTTGGGTTCCCTTCAATGGTGAAACCTTGAGATATACGAAATCTCCGACCTTGAAAGTCAGGTCTCTCCTTCTCTTGTCAGCATAGCTCTTCTGTCTGGATTGGGCGGTCTTGAGGTGCTCACAAACTTTGTGAACTTTCTCTTCTGCTTCTCGGAGGATGTCAGGTCCAAAGATCTGACTCTCTCCTACCTACGACCAATTCAAAGGGGTACGACACTTTCTTCCGTATAGGAATTCAAAGGGTGCCATCTGTAAACTAGCTTGATAACTGTTGTTATATGAGAATTCTGCGAAAGGCAGGCAGTCTTCCCATTTTGATCCATATTCCAACACACAAGCTCTAAGCATATCCTCCAAGATCTAGTTGACTCTCTCAGTCTGTCCATCTGTTTGCGGGTGATACGCGGTACTGAAGTTCAACTTTGTTCCTAATCCTTCCTGAACTTTCTGCCAAAATCTTGAAGTAAACTGGGTTCCTCGATCTGATACGATGGTCTTGGGGGTTCCATGCAGACTAACAATCCTAGCAATGTACAGCTCTGCTAGTTTTGCACTCTGGTAGGTTGTCTTGGCTGGTATGAAGTGGGCTACCTTGGATAGTCTATCAACTATGACCCAGATTGAGTCATTTCCCCTACTAGAAGTAGGTAAACCGGTGATCAAGTCCATTCCGACAGAATCCCATTTCCATTCCGGAATCTGCAATGGTTGCAACAATCCTGCAGGTCTCTGATGCTCTGCTTTGACTCTTTGACAGATGTCACATTTGGCGATGTAGCTTCCGATCTCTCTCTTCATCTTATGCCACCAAAATTGCTCTCTCAAATCCTGCTACATCTTTGTTCCTCCGGGGTGGATAGAATAAAGTGTATCATGAGCTTCTTTCATGATAACTTCCTCTAGCTCCGAATCTGCTAGCACACAGATACGTCCTTTGTACCACAGTACACCTTCTTCGTCTTCGGTGAATCCAGGTACTTTGCCTGTACCAATACGACGTTTGATTCCGTCGATACTTTCATTCCCCTTCTGGGCTTCCTTGATTTGGCTAATCAAAGTGGGTTGAAGTTCAATGCTAGCTAGGAATCCTTTGCTAACTAACTCAGTCCTGAACTGCTCCAACTCCTCATACAAACTTGGTTGCTTCTCTTTGATCATGGTGTTTAGCCTACACGGCAATCTGCTAAGAGCATCCACTACCACATTGGCTTTGCTGGGGTGATAGTGAATGTCCAGGTCATAATCCTTGATTAACTCTATCCATCTTCTTTGCCTCATATTCAACTCCTTCTGGGTGATGATATACTTCAAGCTCTTATGATCGGAGTAAATCTCACAGCGATTACCCATCAAATAATGACGCCATGTCTTCAATGCTAGAACCACGGATGCTAGCTCAAGATCATGGGTCGGATAGTTCTTCTCATGCTGCTTCAGTTGTCGAGACAGATACGCGATTACTTTGCCTTCTTGCATCAATACACATCCTAGACCAAACTTGGATGCATCACAATACACATCAAATGGCTTCTTCATGTCGGGCATGATCAAAATTGGGGCTGATATCAATCTCTTCTTCAACTCCTGGAAACTGGCTTCACACTTGTCTGTCCATTCAAACTTCTTGTCTTTCTTCAACAATTGGGTCATTGGTCGGGCTATGCTCGAGAATACTTCTACAAACTTGCGGTAATATCCCGCTAGTCCGAGAAATGAACGAACTTGGGTTTGATTGGTTGGTTCTTCCCATTCTTCGACATCTTTGATCTTGCTAGGATCAACAGAGACTCCTCTGGCAGACACAATATGTCATAGGAATCCTACTTCTTTCAGCCAAAACTCACACTTGCTGAACTTGGCATATAACTGATGCTCTCTCGGGGTTTCTAGGATGATTCTCAGATGTTCCTCATGCTCTTCTTATGACTTGGAGTAGATAAGGATGTCGTCGATAAACACAACTACAAACTTATCTAGGAAATTCATAAAGATCTTATTCATGAGATTCATGAAATAAGCAGGGGCATTGGTTAATCCAAAAGACATAACCGTATACTCGTATAAACCATAGCGAGTAGTAAAGGCAGTCTTCGGAATATCCGTTGCACGAATCTTAAGTTGGTGATAACCAGTCCTAAGATCAATCTTTGAGAATACCTGAGCTCCAGTCAACTGATCAAATAGATCCTCTATCTTTGGCAAGGGGTACTTGTTCTTGATGGTGACATCATTCATCTTTCTGTAGTCCGTACACAGACGGTTGTCTCCATCCTTCTTTTCAACGAATAACACTGGTGATCTCCATGGCGATGCGCTTGGCTGAATCAAGCCTGTGGCTAACATGGCATCCAACTGCTTCTTCAGTTCTACTAACTCTGAGGGGTTCATGGTATAGGGTCTCTAGGCTATAGGTCCGGTTACAGGGATTAGTTCGATAATGAACTCTATATCCCTATTCGGGGGCATACCTGGCAATTCATTTGGGAATACGTCGGGGTATTCACAGACTACTCTGACTTGGTCAATGGTAGGCAGGGCTACACTTTTGTTGCATTTGAATTGACGGGGTAAGGTTTCAGAGATATGTTCTACTGTTACTCCAGAACTACTAGTCATGGTGATGGCTTTCTTAGCATAGTCTATCAGTCCTTTATGCCTTGACATCCAGTCCATACCTAGTACTACTTCCAATCCTTTGGTTCCAAGTACAATTAGGTTGGCATACAAATCTATCCCATGTATTCTGATAGGTACAGCTTTGCAAATTTTTCTAGCTTTTGTGGTTGAACCGGGGATTTGAACTATCATGACATGCTTCAAGTTGGTTGGGCGAATCTTACTAGTGCATACAAATTCTTCGGTGACAAATGAATGCGATGCTCCAGAATCAAACAATACTCTTGCTAAAACTGAGTTGACAGAAAACATCCCCAACACTACGTCTGGTGCTTCCTAGGCTTCTTCTGCGTTCATGTGGAAGAGACGACCGTTGCGGTTGTGCGGGTTTCCTGGGGCAAATCTCCGTCCTGGTTGAACAGGACGCTGCTGCTGAGCTGGGGCATTCACAGGCGCATTGGCGGCAGTCTTCTTGGGACACTCATTGGAGTAGTGACCCTTCACTCCACACTCGAAACAAGTGATCTGGGACTTGTCCTTGACTGCGACAGGTACAACATTGCTGCCAGTTCTAGGGGCAATGTTATTGTTGTTGCTCTTGGGAGGGGCACGGTTGAAGTTGTTGGCATTACCGGGGTTGTGATTGTTTCCTCCGGGCTTCACATTTCCTCCGCTACAGTTGGGGTAGCTTGGGCGAGAATTTGGGGTTCGGTTGTTCCTTGGTGCATATCCTGGTGAGGGGTTAGGACGGTACTTTTGGTGACTACTAGATCCAGACTGCTGCATCATATGACGCTTGCGGTTGTCGTTTGCCTGGTTAATCTTCCCTTCCATCTGAATGGCAGAGTCGACTAGCTCTTCAAGATCCTGGAAGCGGATGTTGACGAGGACAGTCTGCATCTCATCATGCAGTCCGTTTAAGAATCTCTCTTTCTTCTTGGCCTCCGTGTTGATCTCATCCGGTGCATATCTGGCAAGTGACAAGAATTTGTCACGGTACTCTACTACAGTCAATCTTCCTTGCTTCAGTTCATGGAATTCATCTCTCATCCTGTTGACAAGACCTTGCGGCACGTGGGTGCGGCTGAACTTGACTTTGAATGCTTCCCAGGTCATCACCTGGCCATGGTTCATGTTGCGGATGCTATTCCACCAAGCTCTTGCATCCCCCGCCACATAGTGGGTGGCGAAGAGAACTTTCTCATTCTCATCAACTCCTGCAACTTCGAGGTTGTTTTCCATGGTCTAAAACCAGTCTTCGGCATCTAATAGGTTTTCAGATTGGTTGAATATTGGGGGATTGGTGTTCTGAAAGTTTTTGAGTTTAGATCCATGGTGATCCTGATTTCCATGTCCTTGGTTGCTGAGAGCCATTTGGGCAATCTGCTGCAATGTTGCTAAGTTGGCTTGACGCTTGGCCATGCTTGCTTCACGGTCTGCGATGAGGTTCTGCAAGATCTGTAGCATTGGGTCCTGCGATGAGCTGCTCCCTCCTTGGTTTCCACGAGTCATCTGAAGATTGAGATAGATATAGGGGTAAGAGGGAAATTCTAAGGTTCATGGTTTTGGGTTTTCAAAGCTAAAACTTTGAGTTAGACTCAGGTTTTTCAACTAACTTCTTTTTCATTCATGCAAGCAAGCACACGATACAACACACACCACAACAAGCAAAGGGGAAAAATAGATGGTTTGAAGAACCATTCTGCAAACTACGATACAATGAGATGATACATCTCATGCTATGACAGTGCTCTAGTGCATATACTCATTGTCGATGAAGTCGGAGTCTTCATCATCAGTGTAGAAGTCCACAGCATCCTCTGCCAGAAAATCGTCATTGTTGCTGAGGTAAGAATCCATATCTCCCTGGATGTCTTCTCCCTCATCATCTTCTTCCTTGGCGGCAAGCTGAGCTTCCTGCTCCTTGACGGTCTTCTCGAGGTCGGCCACCTTCTTGCAAAGACGGGCGATGGTGCGATCCTTCTTTGCACGCTGGCGACGAAGAGACTGGCGATCTTGGACGAGCAGTGCGAAAGTCTGGGCCTTCTGGTTGGCTAACTCTCTGGCATTGTCCAGTTCCTGCTGTCGGTCATGAAGCAAGAAGTCAAGGTTCTCCACTTGATGCCTCAACTCTGGGTGACTTGGCATCTCCATCGGCATTCCCATGAAGTCACGTCTTGCATAGTGGGAAAAACGGGTTCCTTGAATCTTGTTGACGCTAAGGGCACATAGACGTGCGAGAGCTTCATGCATTGCCCTGGCTAATCCATCTAGCCAGTTGTTCTCTCTCACAGAGAACTGAATTCTCCCGGAAGTTGGTGCTTCAATGCTTCCTCGAAGATCTGCGGTGACTAGCCATTGTAGGTCTCCTCCTGGGGGTCCTGGAAGTGGAGCTCTAAGAAACTCCGGATGTGGGCGTCCCAGTAACTCCGACAGTGAATCCAGATCCCTCTTGAAGATCAGCTGACCTCCATTTCCCAACTGGTAAAACTTGCTGAACTTAGTCTCCATCTTCAAGAATTTAGGATGAGGAAGTTAGTGAAGTGATCAAGTGTGTCAAAATTTTAAGTAGTAATGTAAGGATTTTGAGGAACATGTATTTTTGAGAAAGAATGAGTTCACAAGGATAAGAGGAGAAATAGTTTTTTCATAAATACTCACTTTGGTTTTGAAGCTAAGTTTTTGGTTTGGACGTCCATTCTAACTAGGGTCTCCTATGGTCAGGATGGCTCTGATACCAACTTGTCAACACCTGGATTTTTAATCCCAGATGCCCGTTATGCCATACCTCGCAATCCCAGGATTACCATTTTTGCGAGACATATCGGATTGGATATCATAGTACATCATCCATTACAAACCATACATAAGGTTTTACACAAATAAGGATCTCATGATCCAGTCTTTAATACAACAAGCAGCGGAAATAAACGATAGCGTAGCGGTGGGGTCCATCTTCAAGGGCACAGGCAATGCTGACGAAGGCAGATAGTCTAAGTTATCATAGCCGTCTTGCTGACTATCATCTTGATAATCTTCTTCATAGTCTGGCCATGAGAATAGCCAGGGACAAAAGCCATGAGTACTCTTTAAGTACTCGCAAACTACTACTAACAAGGATTTGAATTCTAAGAGAAAGTGCTGAACTTAAAGAATAACTATCAAGTTAAGTTTGAAACCTAAGCTGAGTTCTGAAGCAAGAAAAGATAAAGTAAGGTTCTAGAATCACTTAAGTTGGGAAGCTAATTTCATTAACACAACCCTGTTGTGGTCAAGTCAAAGGTCATCATTCATTTCAAGTTATTTAGAAAACATCTGACAACGAAACAGTATGGCCATTCCAACTGTCCATAACCGCGGACGGCTATTCGAATAGTTTGACACTCTGCAGAGGTGGTACACTTTCACCACAAGATTCGATACATCTGTCAGGGATAACCCTGAATCATCATACTTGGTATGCAGATAATCAAACATAACCTTTCCTTTACACACCCTAGTACAAGCACCTCTCCTATGAGCATGGCCTCCCAACCATGACCATCAGTCATCTTGGTCACTGCATAGGTGGACATCATTGAGAGATAGCCTCAGCTCAAACCTCTCCCGTGAGGGAACTAATACTAATGCATATAAAATTCCAGCTAAGCCTTACCCAATTTAGGTAATGTGGTTGTACGGTAAATTTGGAATGGTATCGCATCCGAATCCAACCATCAGTTTTATAAAAGGGTTAAGGCTCATGCCTTATCATTTTCCTCATCATAAACCCATTGTGTTTCTCAACACATGTCAAAACATCTCAATAGAATGACTCATCATTCCAAGGTTTTCATAACTCATTTTCACCAAGTGTTCCCATCTAAAGTGACTCAAGTTTTTGAGCTATTCTAAAGTACTAAGTTAAGAGTGTTCACTAATGTGGAAAGATGGGATCAATCTCATGCCATAGAATGGCATATAAAGGTTTCTAAGTAGGTCAAGTTTTATACTCTTTATGCTAGCTTCAAAATTAATTAGAGAACTTGGTGTAAACTAAGGGGGGGGGGTAAAACTTGTTAATAAGACTTGGGGTACTAATAGTTAAAGGGGTGTGATCAAAGTATGCTTAAGGCATCTTTACTAAACCATCTAGTTTTATTCTAGCTTGCTAACAATAGCTTACTAAAGCATGTTTGCAAGGGTTAGCTTGCCACTAATAGCTTGCCTTGGTTGGTGCAGTGGTCTCGAAATACATAGGGAGTGCACAATCTTGGTAGAACTCCTCCTCCTCGAAGGCTTGGTCGGTACTATCGTCTAGATATACATAGGGAGTGCACAATCACCAAACAATACTTAACTCGGCTAAGTAGTATTCTAAACCACATAATTGATGATCTATTCTCATCCCAAACATCACAAGTTTAATTCAAAAGTTTCAACCTTTTTATTTTGGAAAAGTAATTTCTACTCATTGAAAAATTAACTAAAATTTAATATTCACCACCAAAATATGGGATCATGTGGACACATGTCCTCACCACATATTCTAACATGTGGGAATGAGATTTAAAGGTTGGATCAATATTACTTTGGTTTAAGTTTATTATTTAATGATTTAAAGTGACTAGAAATGCCTATATAGCATTATTTTGGTACTAGTCCAAAGTCACTGCCTGTAAACCTTAATATTATTACATATTTGGAGAGATATGATGAAATGTGATTTTTGAGAGTTGGAATCAACTCAAAAGCTAACTTGGTTGATTTTATAAAAATGTTTCAAGTTGCAAAAGCTTCTGTCTTCTTATTTTTATTAGGACAAATCTATAACTCCAAATGAATTAAATCCGATGGGCTTGGATAGAGCATTTCAATACCTTTTAGACAAAATTAGTTTCATGTAATTTGGATTTGTCAAACTCACGTAATTGAATTTTGAAACACTGGACAGAAACTATATTCTAACTAAAAGGAAAATTCCAAATTTGAATTTGAAACGTGCGCGGGAACGAAATGGGCCGGCCCACTGCGCTCCGCGCAGCGTCGCGGGCTGACTTAACGAGGGCCCCACCCATTAGTGGAACAGGGGGTACCGAAGGGGTATGGATGAAAGGTGGCTGTGCGATTAGAGGGTAGATCGACGGCTCACAACTATCGTCCTCGTCGGAATAGGACACGACGGTGGCTAACCCTAGCGCGGTCGGTGAGGGTGCTGGTAGACGATGGCAGTTCTCCTGGTACAAGCGGCGCTTCCTGGGATGGCCTGGATCAACGGCGCCCTTCTCCTCCCGAGGCGGCGGCTCCTGCTGCAATTCCGGCGCCCTGGTGCTCGAGCGGCTCCGGCTGGCTGTGGGGAGTGAGAGTGAGAGGTGGGGATGAGAATGGTGTGAAGAGAGCTTGCTGGGGAGGCCTCCTTATATAGGCGAGCGAAGGGTGCAGAGCGGCATGGGAAGAGCTCGACGTGGGCGACGACACAGTGAGCTAAAGGCATGGGCGAGGTAGGCGGACGATGGCCGGTCTCCTGGCGATCCTCTATGGCTTGATGGCGTGGAAAGGGGCTATCTCTATTGGTCGGGAGCTTCCGCGCACTGCACGGTGGCCGCAGGTGCTCGACAAGAAATGCGGCGGCTATGGGTCGAGCGACGGCATATGGGCATGTCTGGCGAGGTGCTGGGCCTGCTGCGAGTGCCGCCACGCAAGGCTAGGGCTTGGCGAGGCCGATGCTGATCTGGCGGACGCGGCGCTCCGGGGTGATTGGCATGGCGGACAGAGTCATGGGCACGAGCAACTGGGGCTTGTCCTCCGCTCGATTTTGGTCGGGGGCTGGTCGAGGCGGTGCGGTGTGATGGCGCTGCCTTGCCTGGGCGAAGGAGAGCCTTGGGCGAAGCGTCTAGCTGTCCATGGTCGACCTGGCGCATGGCGTCGGGCGGCTTGGCACTGGAGCAGCTAGGGGAGAGGGAGAGAGAGCTAGGGCCGGGGTTTGAGCTGGGGGGACAAGGGGACCGAGTTAGGCCCAAATGGTGACAAGAATCACTGCACACTATAGTGTTTTGAAAATGGTCTGATATGTGTCTGCCACCTATTTGATGAAATGGCCGCAAGAGACCAAAGTTTGAATTTTGAGTTCAAATTTTTTTGAGTGATCTCTACTAGTGCTAGGTAGTCTCTGGTTGCAAGGGTTTTGAAAATGGTGCTCAATTTGATGGTTTTTGAAATAGGAGTGCTCTATGCATATGCATTAGATTCAATTTTAAACTGTCATTTAAAATAGTTTACAGAATGTTTTTAGTAGATCAAAAGGTGGGCCTTTGTACCTCATTATGTGTACTAGCAAGGGGTGCAAAGATCAAGAATTGTTTCTATTAAGAAATGAGTACTAGGAATAGCCAAAGTAGGTATGAGAGTTAAATTTATCAAAGTGACCATTCCTTAATTTTAATTCTTTTTGATTTGATTTTCTTTAGGAAAAGTTTGGGAATGATGTAGATGATGTTTAAATCACCTAAGAAACATTTTACAAGCATTGGATCAATCAATCATGGTAATTCAAACAACTCTTATTTTAAATGCACACATATATGAATGCTTCCCTTTTAAATTTGGAAAAGTTTTTGTTAACCCCATTTTTGGATGATTTGATCTTGATAAGCTTAGATTGAAGTTTTGGGATGTTATAGATTTGATTGGGCATTACAACATTATACATAGACTGTAATCCAACTGCATCTATGACTAATAATCCACCTTTAGGTTATCATCCGAACCCCCTCCAGTATTAAGTTGCAAGCAACAGATAATTGCATTACGCATTGCGTGTATTGTAAACAATACGATTGTTCTATGAACAAAAGATTGTTGTTTTCTCCCTAGTAGCAACAACACATCTAGTACCTTAGAGATTTCTGTTGCTTCCCCAGATTACTAGAGGCATGAACCCACTATCGAGCATAAATACTCCCTCTTTGACTTGCTAGCATCTACTCGGCCAACATATCTACTAACAACGGAGAGCATGCAAGATCACAAATAACAAAGACATGATATAATCAATAACCAATCTGAAATAGCATCTCAATATCCATCGGATCCACGCAAACACAACATGTATGATTACAAATAGATGATCTTGATCATGAACGGAGCTCACAAGATCTAAACATGGTAGCACAAAGGAGAAGAACCAACCATCTAGCTACTACATGGACCCGTAGTCCAGGGATGAACTACTCACGCATCATACCGGAGGCTTGCATGGTGATGAAGAAGGCCTCCAGGGTGAATTCTCCCCTCCGGGAGGGTGCTGGGAAGAGCTTCAGATCCCTCCCGATCTAGGGATGGAGATGACGGTGGCTACAGACTCTTTCGTTGAATTTTGATCGGGTACTTAGGGTTTCTGTATCAGAGGCAATATATAGGCGAAAGGGGAGGCCGAGGGGGTGCCCTAGACGGCCACACCACCCCCTGGCACGGGCCAAGCCTGGCCACGTGGCCAGGTGGTGTGGGCGGCCCCTGGCCCCTCTCCGTCTCGTATTCTGGCTCCATGTCCCCCTCGGTGAAATATTGACTGGCTTTTGTCCCGTCCAATTCCGAGAATATTCATTTTCTGACTTTCCTGGAACCAAAAACAGCAAAAAATAGGCAGCTGGCACTGTGGCATCTTGTTAATAGGTTAGTCCAAGAAAGTGTATAAAAAGTACTCCAAAGTGTGAGCAAAACATAAGAAAGAAGATATAAACCAAGCATGTAACATCAAAAATTATAGATACGTTTGCAATGTATCACCTGGCCCAAGTGCAGACCACCCTGGCCCAGTACCGCTTCGGCCCCTCTGTCCTCTTTCGTCCTCATCATCAACGATAGGAAGCAACTATCGTGTGAAGTAAACAATACAATTGTTCTATGAACAAAGGATTGCTGTTTTCTCCCTAGTAGCAACAACACATCTAGTACCTTAGAGATTTCTATTGCTTCCCCAGAGTACTAGAGGTATGAACCCACTATCGAGCATAAATACTCCCTCTTTGAGTTGCTAGCATCTACCCGACCAACATATCTACTAACAACGGAGAGCATTGAAGATCACAAATAACAAAGACATGATAGAATCAATAATTAATCTGAAATAGCATCTCAATATCCATCGGATCCCCGCAAACACAATATGTATGATTACAAATAGATGATCTTGATCATGAACGGAGCTCACAAGATCTAAACATGGTAGCACAAAGGAGAAGAACCAACCATCTATCTACTACATGGACCCGTAGTCCAAGGATGAACTACTCACGCATCACACTGGAGGCTTGCATGGTGATGAAGAAGGCCTCCAGGGTGAATTCTCCCCTCCGGCAGGGTGCTGGGAAGAGCTTCAGATCCCTCCCGATCTAGGGATGGAGATGACGGTGGCTACAGACTCTTTCGTGGAATTTTGATCGGGTACTTAGGGTTTCTGTATCGGAGGAAATATATAGGCGAAAGGGGAGGCCGAGGGGGTGCCCTAGGCGGTCACACCACCCCCTGGCACGGGCCAAGCCTGGCCACGCGGCCAGGTGGTGTGGGCGGCCCCTGGCCTCTCTCCGTCTCGTATTCTGGCTCCATGTCCCCCTCGGTGAAATATTGACTGGCTTTTGTCCCGTCCAATTCTGAGAATATTCATTTTCTGACTTTCCTGGAACCAAAAACAGCAAAAAACAGGCAACTGGCACTGTGGCATCTTGTTAATAGGTTAGTCCAAGAAAGTGTATAAAAAGTACTCCAAAGTGTGGGCAAAACATAAGAAAGAAGATATAAACCAAGCATGTAACATCAAAAATGATAGATACGTTTGCAACGTATCACCTGGCCCAAGTGTAGTCCACCCTGGCCTAGGCTTCGGCCCCTCTGTCCTCTTTCGTCCTCATCGTCGACGATGGGAAGCAGCTGTCTGGCAGCGCTTCCGCTGCTCATCAGCACTGTGATGCCCGCCGTGCGCCACCGACGGCCCCGACGCCTACAAGACCCTGGCCGCCGCAGTGGAGAACCCTAGCCCACCTTCTCCCCCTCGCACACGTTCTGTCCCTCTCTGACCGAAACCCTAGCTCCGGCTGTCGTCATCCCCACTGTTCCCGACCACCCCTGGACATTCTAAGACCTCCGCCTTGGTGTCCTCGTTCTCCCCGTCGAAGCATGCAAGCCCGGAAGGCCCCACCTCGCCGGAATCGACCTCCTCCTCATCATCAGCCACCGAAGTCATGCCGTTGATTTGTCGCCATCCGACCTCGACCGGCCTCGCCACCACCTCTACCGTGCTCATGGTAAGCTTGCGGTGCTAACGCACCCCTTCGTTCCTCCCCTCTCGCACTACATCGCCGCCTTGCCATGTCCCTACTGCCACCGCCGCTCGCCGTCGTTGTGCCATCGCCTCCGGTGACCAAATAGCAATCGCACCACCACTGGAAGGTCCCCTGCGCCATGCTCTCTCCAGCGCGCCCACTCGTGTGTCCATGCACGCACGGGATCGATGGATCTGTGCTCAACCTGGTGCTCCGCCATTGCTGACGTTAGCATGACGTAGTATTCCCTTTTATTTATTTAAAATGTTTTATATAATTGTTTTCTGGAATATTAATATGACAGGTGGGCCCTGTCTGTCAGGGTTTTATTCATTTTGGAATTAATTTTTGAAATTAATAAAAGTCTAACATGTGGGGCCAGCTAGAAAATAATTTAATAAATTCCAAAAATGTTTAATTGTTATAATAATGATTTAAAAATGGATTAAAATTGGGAAAAATCATAACTAATTCATTTTAAATCAGAAAAATATGTATACTATATCAAAATGTTCAGAAAAATGAGATCTATCCAATGGACTCATAATCATGCATTGTTAAGCAACTTACATGGCAAGTTTAATTAGGAGAGCAAAATAACCCCTCTTATATGCATCCGGGGTTTCTCTGAATTAGGGTTTGGACCCCTCGGACCCTATTTAAAATGATCAAGCATGTAGTAGGGTTCATTTCAATACACTTTAACTTGTCATGTCATCATCCTTGCTTCAGCATTGCACGATGCCATGTGTTGATTGTTGCTTTCCTTTCCGGTGTTTCTGCTTCTTCTCGGTAGACCTCGGAGTTGATGTGAGCAACGAGATCGAGTCCAACATTGGAAACCGAGATTAACACCATCGAAGAGAAGTACTTGATCTATGGTGAACAATGTCAAGAAGATGAACCCGAAGATCTATAGTTGGGTATCAACAGGCAAAGGCAAGCAAAACCCCACACATGATATAATCCTATGCTTTCAAAGTATTTCCTTCTTGCCATGTGCAGACGATTCTAAAGTATTTTATCGATAGATAGCGTAATCCTATCTGATGCATGTTTCCTTGTAGCCTATACTCCATGATCCACTTCTCTTAGCATAACTAGGGTTTGGCTTATGAGCTTTGCTAGAGCTGTTATATCCATTGTGCTTAGCCATGCTTAGCTGTTACCGCTGGTCCATCCTGTTGATGAATCAGAGTTGCGAATGAACCTAGTTGGATAGGATGACGTGGTATGATCAGAGACTAAATTTAAACATGCTAAGGCTTGTATGGGAGGCCACGTCGGGTTGTGATTTTTGCAGTCGCATACTTGCCACCACTAGGACCTGAGTTCTTGCCTCTTGAACCAAGACGAGCGTATAGCCACACGGGGGCCTGGAAAACCCCTCGACCAACTAACTTACCTAGTAGATTCCATGAGTCACATAGTTCGGGCATTCCATTCGACATATGCATTCTGGTTGTTCTTGAAGGCGGTGGAGGAGGTGCATTCATATAGGTAGGTAAGCATGGCCGGGAACAAGAGAGGCACGACCTCCGTAATCTTGAACCCTGCGCACATCTCTAGGGATCGGCTTCGGGACTTGACCCATTACGGCGGCATCTCCTTAGGGCGTGACTCATGATCTCGGCGAAAGCAAGGTAAAGGTCATGGTCAACCACTCTCTGTCGGCCTTCCAAGGAAGAGGGCTAATGATCTGGCACTAAGAATCGGTTGGTACGTGTGGGTAAAGTTGTGCACCCCTGCAGGGTATTAATCTTTTCGAAAAGCCGTGTCCACGGTTATGGACGACTTGGTAACGAATTCTAAGATCATAGAGAAGAATAATCTAATCGTAAAATTTGACAAGAGAAGTGAGGTGTGCTTAAGGATGCTTCCTCAGGGATCGAGGGGGTGATCCTAGTTGGTAGGTTCAGCTGATAAAGACTAGGTGGATATCAAATATGATCAAAGCTAGAGATAGCATTTTCTCTTACCCCTTTTAAAAGGTTCTATTTGTTGAGATTCTCCTACCTCTTTTACGCATAAAGTTAGCTTTATGCAAAATAACCCCACGAGCCATAAGTCTTGCGGAGTACACCCTGTACTCAGCCTTGCTTTGTTGATACTTTTGCAGTAGGTAAGTGTTACCATATAAGATGAGTTTGTTACAACATCGACACCGATGAGTAGTTTAGCGTTCCCGGTCGGCAGCCTGGAATCTATGGATTGGGACGTCATCGTTATGCTTCAGGCCTCTTAGGCCATTTGTTAAGTTTGCTATACTTAATAGCATAATTTTCCTTCCGTTGTTTGATGTTTGTGGTCAGTGACCTCTGCTTGTAATATTTTGGTTCTTTCCTCAGATATGAGCTCGCTGTAATAATTTTTATGTCATAGGGTCACTATAATGTTATCGATTCTCTCTATGTACGCTTCTGATATTTAGGTTAGGCTTATATCAGACAGAGGTCTGGGACTTGTCTAGCCCTAATCCTAGGGGTGTCACAACTAGCTATGAACAAAAATAATTAAAACCATAAAAATGAAGCCTTCCACATGGCGTCCTCTTGCGTGTACTACTATTTGCAACGAAAAATAATTAATAACCATGAGTCATCATAAATTATGAAAACATTTATACACAATAAGGCCTACCATTTATGAACATTCTTGGGTTTCAAGCCGAACGACAAAGAAAACAACCATATGGACATCATATTGTATTCTAATTTTCCCATATTTGGTAGATGTGTGCATCTTGGCAATGTGAAAAATGGTGACAACCACAGTTTCCAACTTATAGAACAATAATACTTTTTTAATTTTCGAAGCGACAAGATTTTTTCTATAAGCGGGCATGAAAAAAAATGGCTCAAAGTGCCATAACAACAACCCTAGTTTTCAGACAAAGCATGGGCCTTGATACACTTATGATGGATTACCAAGTTTTATGAGTTTTCAAGCTTCCTAGCGAACTTTGACCACTTTTTCTAAAAAACTTGAGTAAGTGGTACCAAGTTTTATGAGTTTTCTACCTTCCTAGTGAAGTTTTATGATTACCAAGTTTTATGAGTTTTAAGTCGATTTGTCAATATTAGGTAAAATTTGAACTACGAGTAAGTGGTAGCAAGATTGAAGTAGTATGAAGAGCAAAATTTGAACTACGAGTTAGTGGTTAAATTTGAACTATGAGTAGGTGGCTCAGAAGAGGAAGTAGTATGAAGAGTATGGCTCGATCAGTTGCTCTCTCGAGAAGGAGCCTAACCCAACTATTTTCCTTGCTCAATTTTAGGCTGCTTCATGCTAAATGTATGAACCTCGATGTAATTTCCCCTTTTTAGGTCCTTGATGTAAAATATACTTCCACCGTCCATGTAAAATTTGAACCGAAAAGTAAGTTGTAAAATCTAAACGAATTTAAGCTTAATTGTCAATGAGTATGAACATTCTTGGATTTCAAGCCGAACGACCAAGTTTATGGACATATCTACGTCATACTTTATGTTGATGATCCCATATCCAAGAATTTGGATGCCACCAAATTTGGCCATATTAGAAAACAGACGAATAGGAAGTAGTATGAAGAGTATGGCTCGAACAGCAGCTCTCGTGAGAAGGAGCCGAACCCGAATTTTAGCCTTGCTTAATTTTAGGGTGCTTCATGCTAAATATATGGACATGAAGGGAATATACCCGACAGGCAATAATAAAGTGGTTATTATCTTATTCCCTGTTTATGATAAATGTTTATTTTGCATGTTATAATTGTATTAATTGGAAACGTTAATACATGTATGTTTAATAAACAAATAAAGAGTTCCTAGTTATGCCTCTCTTATAAACTAGCTCGTTGATTAACAAGATGATCAAGGTTTCCTGATCATGGACATTGGATGTTGTTAATAATGAGGTCAAAACATTGGTGGAATGTTGTGATGAATATTCATACGAAGTATAGCAATACAATCGAAGTCATTGTGTTAAAATTGCTATAACATCATACAAAGTAACGTTTATCCTTAGACCATGAGATCATGTTAATCACTAACATCGAAAGAGTAACTTGATAACATCAAACGTCACACCATAACATCATGACTATAAAGGTGGCTTTGGATACTCTAAAAGTGTTATGTTGAGGATCATGGATCAAGAGTGGGATTTTTCCATCCCGATGACGGAGAGATATACTCTGGACCCTCTTGGTGATATCACATTGACATAGCTTGCAAGCAAGTGATAAGATCACTAGAATGTTATAACATCGGAACGAGAAAAGAGTACTTGTCGGTAACGAGATCAAACTAGGTATGGGGATAATGTTGATCGAATCTCAGACATGTAATATATAGTGAGACAAAGGGATTTAGTTACAAACATTAAAGGTTCACACGATCACTGGAGTCATCGTTGAATGTGTGGGAGTCAGTACGGATCTCCATGTCCCACTGCTGATTATTGATCGGAGAGGTGTCTCGATCATGTCTGCATTATTCGCGAACTGTAGGGTGACACACTTAAGGGATACCGACACCATTTGGAGAAAATATGTTTCAGATAAAGATTAAGAAAGTGCTGAAATCATTTCGATGGAAACCGGAATTGTTTCAGGTGAAATTGCAGAAACTGGTTCTGCATGTGATATTGAACTATTGTAGGGGCTTTTATGTAAATGTTTGTTAATTAAAGTAATTAACAAAATTCTGAATAAAATAAATAAAAGATTTTTATTAAATGGGAGCTTGCAATAAATTTGGTGGAAACTTAATGGAGGTGAGTGGAATTTTGAGTGGAGGCATGTTTATGTGAGTGGGAGCTCCACCCACATGAATGAGGAAGAGGTGGGGTGTAACATCCCAAAAGTTTTCAAATTTTGGAATGTTAAAAATTATTTAAATAGTTTGATAAAAATCCTATTTTGAATTTTTGAAAGAAAAGAAACATTTCAAAGTTTACAAAAATAAAGCAAATCCTATTTCTAAACAAAAGATTTTGGAACAAGTGGATAGGGAAAAACCATTTTTTAAACTCTTTAAATTTATTTTGTTTTATGGGAAAACAAAAGCTTTCAAAATTGATTTTATAAACCTAAAACCTTTTGTTAAAATAGATTCCCTACAAAACCCATCTTCCATAAAACAAACCCTAATATAAAATTTTGGTTTATGAAAATATTTATAGAACATTCCTAGTTTAGTAATGGTTTCCCATATTTGTTAAATAATTTGTTTTGAGCCAAATATCAAATCATACTTTAGCTTTCAAGAATTTTCCATAAAGCCATAATGGCGATAGGATTAACAAAAGTGTTTTATATAAATCATATTTGGAGAATAAAATACTATTTTATATTTCCTTCTTAAAGCACATTGGTTTTCCTAAAAAGTAGTAAACCCCCCTTTATTAAAAATATTTTTGAAAACATTGTTGTGCCATAGTTTTCCCCAAAATGAAAATTTCCAAAGCATCTATTTATAAAATAATATGTTCAAAATTTAAATTTTGACTATGAAATGGTCAGCATGCTATCTAGGAAACCCATTTTGGTTTTATAAAAGGTTCCTATTTGATTTTGATACATTTTTGAGAAATTATAAAATCTAATGGGAATATATCCCTATAAAAGTTTTAATAACTAAAACATAGAAATAGTTTGTCAAAAGTTATTTTTGTGGTGGAAAGTATTCCAAAATGAAATATTAAATATATTGAATTTTATGAATTTTATGGAATTTCTAAATTGGTTTTTGAACTATTTTTGGAGCTAAATGAAATAAACAGAGATACAAAAAAACAAAAAAAATGACCAGACAGTCCAGCCCGCTCTCTTTCTTCCCCGCTGCTCTACGCTCGCAAGCATGCGATAGCCTTCTTCGGCCAAAGCCGGCCCACCTCCGCTCCTCCTCAGCGACATCTGGACCCACTTGACATCATCCTCAGCTTCCTGCTCTCTCATGACAGACAACCGCGTAGCCCCACTCACCCCACTTCCCCACTCCTCCCGAGCACCCCCTGCCAAGCTCGGCCTTGCCCTATAAAGACCATACCCCCTCCATCATTTACCCCCTCATCTGGCACGCCAACTCGCCGCCAGGTCACCGAATTCGCTCGTCGGATCTCCATCGGCTACCACCATCTTCGAGCAAAATTCTGATGGTGGAGTGAGTTTCCGCCACCCCTTTTTAGTACATCCCATCCCCTTGTCCTGGCGCTTCCCATAAACTCCGTTTTCCCCTCTCTCTCATATCACTTCAGCCCTGGGATGAGCTCCCGAAGCAACCGCCGCCGCGACGACCTCCAGTCGCCCACCCATGCTACTTCAGGAAGCGACGGAACACTTCACTGTCGCCATCATCTCTGTCGTCCTCACCTTCGCCTTGTCATCCTCTCCGCGCTTACAGGAAACCACCGCAGCCCTTGCCCCCGTCCATGTCTGAGCGGAACGCCACCTCCTCGTCCAATTCTAGCGAGCCCAGCCGTGAGGTGAGCATGTCCCTCTCCCTTGGTCGTTCGATGTGGTGCACAACCTGGATCTTCCCAAGCCGAGTCGAGCCGCTAGCTTAGCACAAGTCAAGCTACAAGCTGAGCCGTGAACCTTTGTAGATCTGGCTGTCGGTTTTATGTTCATCCGACGGTCTCTGGTATTTCCAGTAGCGAAGGGGTATCTTCCAATAGAATGTCATTGTGTGGCATTTCTATTTTGTTAAATTCTTTTTCCATTTTAAATAAGCAGAATTTGATAATGGTTTATTAAATTCATAGAAAATGTTCTGTATATCAGAAAAAATCATATAATATATCCCTTGATTCATAAAAAATGTGTAGAACATGATAGAGATTTAAATTTTGAACTTTGCGGAATGAGATTATTTTAAATATTTAAACTCTAGCATAGAGTATTTAAATCATAGTAAATAATATGTAAATTCAAAAATTACAAATAATACCTTTCTGAAATCCTTACGACTTGTACTATAGTAGCCCACTGTTAGATTTCAAACTTTAACATTTTAAATTGAATAATGTTACAGATTTTCCATTTAGCCATTTTAGACATAACTTTAATTCTAAAAGTATTTTTGAATGATACTTTTTGTAAAATGCTCCCTTTTGAATAGCCTATCCATTAATATCATAGGGTAAAATTATCTTAAAAGATTATTATGGGGTTATTAAATTATAAAATCTTATTTCCCTCAAATGTTATTTTGGACTTTATTAAATTAGGGAAGTCGTATTAAAATGAAACTTTTTTGTAAAATGTTCAGAAATGGTTTATTTGTACAATAGGGAGAAATGAAACACTTTTTCAAACATAAACACAACATATTAGAAGCATTTCACCTAGTGCTACTATGAGCACTATATAGTCAAAAGCAACCATAAGAAAGTAACCATTTCAAACCTAGGACTAGTAAATTACTTTGTGAACCAAGTCTTGTTGTATTAAAACATGTGCAACCTAACACAAACCTTTTAGCATGCTTTGCTTGTTTTCTTTGTATTTCCTTGATCGATGTGTCTATTTGGTTTCTTTACTCGTGGCACTGTTTGTGAACCGTGTAGATTGACTGGAGAGTAACCGTTGGCTAGTGAAGAGAGTGAATTCAACGAATTCAACAAGAGGAAATTTCACTACATAAATGTCCCAATATTTTCTTATGCGCTTAGTGTTTTCTTAATATGCATGTGCAGTCTTATATAGTATTATGCTACGCAATGCAACGCAGTTAGGTTATTCATATGATTCCTTGACTATTGAGTAGAAGACAACAACGTAGGAGTTGAATGCTTATCCCTGCAGTAGTTCCGTGAATGATTTCACAAACAAGTTTGTGATACTGAAAGTATCCTTACCAAAGGTTGAAAAACAACTTAATTTAATGAACTACCTGGGTGTTGGAATTGATATTTTATGGTGGGTACCAATCAGGAGTCAGCCCTTTCAATTGCTCGCTCCTGTCTTATGTGCGCATGCAAAAAGCCACCGAAGCTTAAAGAGATTGGAGGCGCTCAGGGTTTTAGAAGCTTTCCTATACAGCCACATGTCATGTAACTACCTCGGTGAATTACGCTCCTACTTACAAGCCTGGATGAACGGAAATGGTTAAAATAGTACGATGGGGCCCAAATGCCACACACAGGTAGACCTTTTCGGCCGTCCTAACCATTTCCAAACATCGGGACAAGAACGGGCGGCGTAATCGGCAGGCGAAGGGATCAACTACATACACAAATGAGTATGTATGCAAGCCACCATACAACTGTTCACAGAGCCATTCCATCTAAAAAGAAATAGAAATATTGCAACGCCATACGGCAAGATCCAAATATCCTAGATAGATATAATAGTTTAGGATATCTCCTCATACAGCAAACATCAGAGTATCAGGCGGAAGCGGAAGTCAAAATCCGAGTACGGATAAGAAGCAAATCGGCATAAGATGCCCCATAAATAAACACATCCCGCCCACAGATCTCACGGATCCGCGTTCCCGGAATCTCTACACCGAATGATCGTTGCCGACATCGTCCGTCTCCTCCACCCAGTATCCATCTTGCGAGTTTACCTGTTCATCTGAATCAAACAATTTATCGTGTGAGACCCTAGGGGTACTCAGCAAGTCTTTATGCCTCTAAAGGGGACACAACCTGGGGTGACGCAATTGCAGCAAAAGATAAACCCTAACAATTCTACAGATACTCGCTAACCATCCGCCTAAATAGATATAGACGGATGTCCGTGAATTAACATCAACAGTTATAATGGTAATCTTAACAGATCCATTCTCCTCCTCGCTTACCGACGAGGAAGCGGACGAACAACCCCCCCCATCCGTTGGCAGTTTTATTATCCATTCCATGAGTATTGTACTATTTACTAATCAGGTACTTAGTCAATTTAAAAGCGATACTTTAGTTATACTTGTCTATGATCGAGAAACTGTGCTCCAAGTCGTCCATAACCGCGGACACGGCTTTCAGAAAGTTTTACCCTGCAGGGGTGCACAAATAGCAACACACACTCGATCAACCTCGGAAAAACCAAATCAAAACCCAACGAGGCAGTCACGACAAAGCGATCACAGGATTCAGAAATATTTCAGGGGGCCACCCCATTAAGCTACCCGCGACGAAGTTGGCCGGCTCCGAGACGGACTCAAGGTTTGCGTCAATGGCTGTAAACGACTGGGAACCCGAAAATGTGACTGGGCTTGTCGATACCGCGAAAACACTCCGCTTACCTAAACAGTACAGGTGCATTCCTCGCACAATCTTAAATTAAGCAGTAAAGCATGGCATAAGTACAGAATAGTAATAAAGCCCCAAACTACTTTGTGGCCCCAAGAAATAAGAATGAATCAAGCTCTGGCTCAGGGGGGTTCATAAGCCTCCCGGATGTGGATAGCGCGAATATTCAAGGAACATGAATCAAGTACTCGGGGTCCTACGGGACACAAGTGAGCCTGAAAAACCAAATAGCAAATATGGCTCACCGATGCCACTTTCATTAGTTATCCCATTACTACTCAGGTTAAGTTGTTTAGGTACCTCGTTATCCATCAGACTCTCACATACCCTACACATGCTATTCTACGACTCGCATGGCTCAAACAACTCCTGTAGTAATGGTCATGGGATGGAGGAACAAGCTTCGGTGGGGTTTAAAAGTAAAGGCTATGCAATACTTGGGATTTAATTTAATGCAATCGCGACTCAATGATGCAAGAATAAGATAGAGGCAATAGGTACTATACGTATGCAAGCATGTGGTAGTGCTCAGTTGAAGCGAGAGAAGGATCTGGGTAGTGCTCCTGGGTGTCTTGATATATCCCCTGCTCAGCGTCTATTCGAAGAAGATCCAAACAAACAAGGGCCAACATAAATAAAGTGCACAAGCATATGAATAAAATGCGTCAAGCAAACAATCATGCCATGGTGAATGATGCACAATTTGCATGGCAATAAAGTAGCATGGCATGGGTGAGGTGTGGAATACAAAAATAAATCATTTTATTGAGTTTTAGTCATATTTTATACTCAAATAAGTTGCTGTATACTTTATATTTATATGATGCATGCTGCAAAACAGATAAAGGAATGCATAAACAGAAAGGTCTCGTCGAGCTAATCATTTTAGACATATCATTTGTTAAATTTGGAGTTATAAAACAAAAGTTATTAATTAATTAAGAAAAGGGCATTTTATTTGTAATTTTAATCAACTTGAAAATTAAAGTGTACAAAATATATTTTGGAGGGCATATTTGAATTCCTCACATTTTTCTGATTTCAAAACATATATTATTTGTATTATTTGGATTTATATTTTAAAAGTTATTTAAAACAGAATTAAATTTGAATTTAAATTAATTTGAAAAAGGTTTAAATTTAAACAGACAGACAGAAATACTTTTCTCACACAGACAAACCTAGCCATAGACAATGACAGGTGGGCCATCTGTCATCATGAGCACGCTTGACCACAGTGGATGACAGGTGGGGTCCGAGGCTCCGCTGACCCACACGCCAGTGGGCGAGAGGGGGCTTGCCACACGGCACAGAGAGGGAGCGCGGGTTGAGGAGTCCAAAAGCCTGGTACCTTTTTGCAAAAAGACTGGGAGGCTGATAGGTGGGACTGGTTGGACCGCGGGTTGAGCGCGCAAAAAGGCAGGGGGGGTATGCGCAAAAGGCCACGACCACTGTTCTTCTTCTCTGAATCTCTGACGACAAAACGGTGGTTGTGGTGGGCTCGATGCAGGGTCGATCCTGACCTCATATCTGTGTGGCGTGATTACCGCTAGTAGGCTAGGGGAGTTGATGGGAGAGGGGAACGCGGCTAGGTAAGGTTCTAGGTGGCGTAGGGAACTGGCGGACCGACGAAGCGACGCAAGACCGGCGCTGGCGACGAAAGGAACGGCGGCGCTAGGCGGTGGTGATGACGCGGAGGATGTCGTGGAGACGGAGATGCTCACCGTGGGTCGTGGTCGGAGCGGCTTGGGGAGCAGCGGATCATCGACGCGAGGCCGGTGAGCTAGGGTTTGGCGTCGGTGGCGGCGGTGATCTTCGGCTCCAGCCCTTCTCCTCCTCGCTGGTGGTTACTGGACGATGTAGGGGAACCTCCTCGGCTCCGTCGACAACCTCTACGCCACGCTCGCCTGCTGTCTCGAGGGATCGGTGGTGGACACCGACGGTGGCCGGCGATGGAATAGGAGGTGGTAGGGGAAGGCAGGGAGAACGGGAAGCGGTCTGGGGAGATCTGGGAGATGCAGGAGAGGCCGGAGGGAGTAGATAGCAGAGAGGGAGAGGGGAGAGGTGCCGTGGGGGATCGGTGGAGAGAAAAAGGTGGCTGCCACCTTTTTCTCCCTCCCTCACGTGCTCGGGCAGGCTTGGCCTGGGCTGGTCCAGGGTGGGCAGGCAGGTAGGGATGGCGGCCAGGCTCGGGTGGGGAGGCTCGGGATGGGTGGCCCTCATGGCAGGGAGAGAAAAAGAGGGAGATCTAGGATAGGAGCTAGGCTCAGTTTTGGGTTTAAAGAGGAGAGGTAGATGGGGTAGATAGGTAGCTCGGCCAAGGGAGGTGGGGTGGCTTGGTGGGGCCTGCAAGGCAGAGAGAAAAGGGAGAGGGGCCGAGAGAGAGGGGACTTGGTTTAGGGTTTTGGTTAAAGTTACGGGGTGGCTCGGTTTAGGCTAGAGGGGGTGGTATGGTAGATGGTGGAAGAGGGTTAGATGATTAGTGTTAGGGTTTTTAACTAGGCTAGAGAGAGGAGAGAAGAGAGAGGGGGCTTGGTTTAGAAACTTGCATGCATCTAGCTAGATCCACAAGAGAGGTGTGGTGGTAGATTTTGGCAAGAGCAATCTAGATCAAGCCAAAAGAGGGGTAGAGGAAGATGGATGGCCATGGCTCCATAAGATAAAATCAAACAAAACCAAGAGAGAAACAGAGGCTAAAGGTGGGGTACTCTTGCATGGCCCATGCAAAAATGACAATTGCCATGATTAAAATCTTGTGAAAACAATAATATTAACATGGCATTACTATTATGCATTCCCCAAATTTTGGTATAAAGCCAAGCAAAAGAATTTAAAGGAAAGTTCCAGATGGAGTAGATGGAGATGATCACATTTGATTATAATTAGGACTTGCCAGTGTGTTTATTCCACTAGATGATTAATAGTCCCAAAAATATCCCAACATGAGCATAAATCCATGATAATCCATATGAAAGCTAGGAAAAAGGAGCACTACTCATAATGCATGCAAAGGTGGCTCCACATATCAATAATGTGAAAACAACATGATGCTAATATGAGAGCATGTGGAAATGGAATTGGATCCATCCCAACCCACATGAGCTAGAGGTAAAACCCAATAAAGTGCAAAGCTCATATTTAGTTGGATGGTGGAATTATAGGGTGGTATCAAAGAAAGGTGGTGGAGTTGAATAAAAGATATGCCCCCAACTCAACTTGGGCATTAAACAATATATCAAGAACCAAATACAATATCAAGAGGCAAATACAATTTACAATGCATATGAGAGAAGAACCAAAACAAAAAGGGTTTTATATGATGCTCAAATGCAAGGTGGCATGATGACATGAGCATGATATATTTATGATGCAACCATTATATATAGGAAGTAGCATATATATAGACTAGGCTAGTAGCATTGCAATTGTTAGACAATTGGGATGCTACAACTCTCCCCCACTAAACAAGAATCTCGCCCCGAGATTCCTAGGAAAAAGAAAACAACACAAGGAGAGGTGGGTGTTCGAATGAAGGTGACCCTTGCGTTCCCAAGATGATGAAGAACGGAATGGTGCGACCACTACACCTTGCAAAACTTGCTAGACTTGTTGCGAGTCTTGCGTTTTGCTTGAGAAACAACGGGTTAGAAGAGTTGAAGGATTGTCGTGAGACAAGAAGGATAGGATGGACATAGCTCCGGTTTTCTCAAGAAACATGATAAAAGAATAGAACCACTTGTGAAAGAAAGGACAAGATGATGTATCATGGATAAAGAAAACGCACCGTTAAGATTAAAGATTTACTGATACGAGAGAGGATGAATCTTTATCTCGCCGGAAGAAAAAGAGCTAGATTGGAGAGGTTTGAACCACTATGACAACAACATCGTATCTTCTCTCGGATTAGAGAAATGAAGTACGGAAACAATATTGCCTTCAAACAATAGAGTCCCTTGATATCACTAGAAAGATTTAGTTAGACATCGCCGGATTAGATTCTTGTTGCGCCGGTAAGAACCAAAGGATCACGCAATTGAGGTGCGCGGATATAACTTCTAAGACGGATGTGAAGCCAGATCATTGTGGAATCCCGAGAAGCAAAGCATATGGAGGATCTAGAGTTTATTGTAGATATACCTATTGCTTTCTTTAGCCTTGCGGCTAACGCAATAGATTTGCGGCTGATGGCATCACCCATAATTGGCTTTACCACAGCAAAAGAATTGATGAAACCAAGAGAGAGATAGTTTCCTTTAATCTTGTTTGGGGATGCCAAGCACCGGTAGAAAGACGAGGAACGAAAGGAGTTTGCGTTTGTTTCCACCAGATAATTGTAGATTTTGCTCCATCTAGAGTAGACAGACCACCAACAAGAGATTATTGATTACTTTCTTCGAGAGAGCACTCCGGAAAAACAAGGACGGAAGTAAAAGTATCAAGGGATAAAGGCCACTTCTAACTTCTGTGGAATGAGTGAAATCACATTAATTCACCAATTCAATGTACGAGAGCGAATGATAAGAGTAGTGGTATGGTAGCTACTCCATCCCGCACTCAAAGCATTACTCCGCACATGAATAAGAAAATCATGCAACCCAACTACCGAAACAGACTGAAGGTGTTGGCAAAAACTCATAGAACTCCGTTAGAAAACAAGGATAGATGCAAACGATTCGCCGGATTCATAGATAGATAAAGATGATGATGTTATCGTCATGTCGGAAGTACCAAGCCACCGGAAAGATATAAAGGAAGATCACGGAGACAACTGCAAAATTCAATAGCTACAGAAAAGATAGCACCAACTTGAACAGAAGGAATACAAGATCTGGCAGGTCTTCATGGCCTCCGGTGGATTGAGCATAGACGATAGAACAAGAGGGTTCCAAGAGATTACTTAACGAGACTGAGGTGAAAGGAACTCCATGTTGTTCTTGAAATGATGGAGAGAGATTTAGTAGTCTTGAGGAAATCTACGGCGGAACGACGATGATAACTTGCCAACAAGGAAAACTCCGGGTTTGATTGAAGATGGAAGATTGAATTAACAATGAACTTGCTGATTCAAGAATTGAAGCGATCTATTTAGCAGAAGGACGTGGCCGAGATAGGTGACTTCAAAAAGTCAGAATTCTCACTTTGAGACTTTGCACACAGGCAGTGCTCACGAAGCTTGAGAGAAAGAGACACAGATGATCTCCCATGTCCTTCCATAGATATCGAATAGGCAAGCATATTATCAACATATACCACCATGGATTAACAAGATATTCCCAGAATACCAAGTTCAAGAGGCGGGAGAAACGAACAAATGCTCGAAACACTTTTTGAGCTCAACGCTCTTAGAAAGATCAATATTAAGAGCACGGGTTCGTGTTGAAGAAGATGCACTGGAAGAATAGATTATCTGGTCCTTCGGAAGAAAAAGAGATGTCACCTGGTTCACATTGCCGATTGGATCACCGGTTACAAAGATAAAGAGATCTTGGACAAGGACCGATGATAGCTCATACCTTAAGCAAAGCTACCAGAGACGAAAAGATGCAATTCCCTCGTCTCAAAGAGAATTTTGCAGATACGGAGTTCAAAAAGATGTGCAGCATGATGGACAGATGATAGACCACCGTAGTGCTTTGGGAAACTCCGGATTGCCAAAGATGCTTGAATATGCATAGATATGATCACGGTGTACTCAAAATCACAGGAGATAACCTTTACCATTTATAGGATAGTGTTGATAACATTTTCCATATTCCACTCATGATAAGTGTCATATAGCTATGCCGAGAACCAAATTACAATCACCAGCATCAGATCGACACGTGTTATGTAATTAGCCCAAGAGAATTGGAGATGAAAAGAAACTCCAGGATTAAGCGCCGGTGACAAAAGAATGAGTTAGCATGGACATGCTGATAAAAGGGAGATAGATAATGTTTCACACACGACTGAAAAGGAGTGTGGAAACACAGATATATAAAAGAATTTTTTTTCGCATTTTTCGGCATTAAAATACCAATAGATGCGCAAAATCACTTATCAGATAGAGATTAGCAACTGATGGTTTCACAGAATGTGGAGTTGCTAGAAGGAAGGACACCCTTAAGAAGATGGCACCGGTTAACAAGGAGTCAGATAGATCGCGCCGGTTTTCAAAAGTCTGTCAGTATGGAATGTACCAACAATTGATAACCAAAGGCAGATTGTGATAACAAATTGGATGCAACAGATAGACAAGGAATTACACACACACACACACTTTCTATGGTACTACGGAAACCCAGAACACGTGAATCCTAGTTTGAATTTTGAGAAGAGGATTGAAAACGTTACACTTCCTTACCAGAAAAGGGTAGGTGGGTGGGTAAGAAGAAAAATGGAAGCAGTCCTACTCTCACGTTTTGTTTTTCCCTAGTATACATAGCTACCAAAAATATTTGCTAGACTGACAACGACCATTTGGCTGAGACCCTGAAGGGCGGGATGGCTCTGATACCAATTGTAACTACCTCGGTTAATTACGCTCCTAGTTACAAGCCTGGATGAACGGAAATGGTTAAAATAGTATGGTGGGGCCCAAATGCCACTCACAGGTAGACCTTTTCGGCCGTCCTAACCATTTCCAAGCATCGGGACAAGAACGGGCGGCGTAATCGGCAGGCGAAGGGATCAACTACATACACAAATGAGTATGTATGCAAGCCACCATACAACTGTTCACAGAGCCATTCCATCTAAAAAGAAATAGAAATATTGCAACGCCATACGGCAAGATCCAAATATCCTAGATAGATATAATAGTTTAGGATATCTCCTCATACAGCAAACATCAGAGTATCAGGCGGAAGCGGAAGTCAAAATCCGAGTACGGATAAGAAGCAAATCGGCATAAGATGCCCCATAAATAAACACATCCCGCCCACAGATCTCATGGATCCCTGTTCCCGGAATCTCTACACCGAATGATCGTTGCCGACATCGTCCGTCTCCTCTACCCAGTATCCATCTTGCGAGTTTAGCTATTCATCTGAATCAAACAAATTAATCGTGTGAGACCCTAGGGGTACTCAGCAAGTCTTTATGCCTCTAAAGGGGACACAACCTGGGGTGACGCAATTGCAGCAAAAGATAAACCCTAACAATTCTACAGATACTCGCTAACCATCCGCCTAAATAGAGATAGACGGATGTCCGTGAATTAACATCAACAGTTATAATGGTAATCTTAACAGATCCATCCTCCTCCTCGCTTACCGACGAGGAAGCGTACGAACAACCCCCCCATCCGTTGGCAGTTTTATTATCCATTCCATGAGTATTGTACTATTTACTAATCAGGTACTTAGTCAATTTAAAAACGATACTTTAGTTATACTTGTCTATGATCGAGAAACTGTGCTCCAAGTCGTCCATAACCGCGGACACGGCTTTCAGAAAGTTTTACCCTGCAGGGGTGCACAAATAGCAACACACACTCGATCAACCTCGGAAAAATAAAATCAAAACCCAACAAGGCAGTCACGACAAAGCGATCACAGGATTCAGAAATATTTCAGGGGGCCACCCCATTAAGCTACCATGACGAAGTTGGCGGCTCGAGACGGACTCAAGGTTTGCGTCAATGGTCTAAACGATCGGGAACCCGAAAATGTGACTGGCTTGTCGACACCGCTGAAAACACTCCGCTTACCTAAATACAGGTGCATTCCTCGCACAATCTTAAATTAAGCAGTAAAGCATGGCATAAGTACAGAATAGGAATAAAGCCCCAAACTACTTTGTGGCCCCAAGAAATAAGAATGAATCAAGCTCTGGCTCAGGAGGGTTCATAAGCCTCCCGGATGTGGATAGCGCGAATATTCAAGGAACATGAATCAAGTACTCGGGGTCCTACGGGACACAAGTGAGCCTGAAAAACCAAATAGCAAATATGGCTCACCGATGCCACTTTCATTAGTTATCCCATTACTACTCCGGTTAAGTTGTTTAGTTACCTCGTTATCCATCAGACTCTCACATACCCTACAAATGTTGTTCTACGACTCGCATGGCTCAAACAACTCCTGTAGTAATGGCTCATGGGATGGAGGAACAAGCTTCGGTGGGGTTTAAAAGTAAAGGCTATGCAATACTTGGGATTCAATTTAATGCAATCGCGACTCAATGATGCAAGAATAAGATAGAGGCAATAGGTACTATATGTATGCAAGCATGTGGTAGTGCTTGCCTGGCAGCTCAGTTGAAGCGAGAGAAGGATCTGGGTAGTGCTCCTGGGTGTCTTGATATATCCCCTGCTCAGCGTCTATTCGAAGAAGATCCAAAAAAAAGGGCCAACATAAATAAAGTGCACAAGCATATGAATAAAATGCGTCAAGCAAACAATCATGCCATGGTGAATGATGCACAATTTGCATGGCAATAAAGTAGCATGGCATGGGTGAGGTGTGGAATACAAAATTAAATCATTTTATTGAGTTTTAGTCATATTTTATACTCAAATAAGTTGCTGTATACTTTATATTTATATGATGCATGCTGCAAAACAGATAAAGGAATGCATAAACAGAAAGGTCTCATCGAGCTAATCATTTTAGATATATCATTTGTTAAATTTGGAGTTATAAAACAAAAGTTATTAATTAATTAAGAAAAGGGCATTTTATTTGTAATTTTAATCAACTTGAAAATTAAAGTGTACAAAATATATTTTGGAGGGCATATTTGAATTCCTCACATTTTTCTGATTTCAAAACATATATTATTTGTATTATTTGGATTTATATTTTAAAAGTTATTTAAAACAGAATTAAATTTGAATTTAAATTAATTTGAAAAAGGTTTAAATTTAAATGCATGTAAATACTTTTTCTCACATGCAAAACCTAGCCATAGACAATGACAGGTGGGCCATCTGCTGACGGATTTGCAAAGAAAACTGGCTCTGTCACCATGCGAGCACGCCCAGCCACGATGGATGACAATGTGGGGTCCGAGGTTCACGACCCACACGCCAAAGGCGAGGGGGCTTGCCACGCGGCACAGAGAGGGAGCGCGGGTTGAGGAGTCCAAAAGCCTGGGTACCTTTTTGCAAAAAGACTGGGAGGATGACAGGTGGGACTGGTTGGACCGCGGGTTGAGCGCGCAAAAAGGCAGGAGGGTATGCGCAAAAGTCCACGGCCACTGTTCTTCTTCTCTGAATCTCTGACGACAAAACGGTGGTCGGCGGGCTCGGCGTGGGTCGATCCCGCGACCTCAGATGCTGGCGCGGCGGTTACCCGCCAGTAGGCTAGGGGAGTTGATGGGAGAGGGCAACGCGGCTAGGTAAGGTTCTAGGTGGCGTAGGGAACTAGCGGACACCGACGAGCCCGACGCACCGACGGCGCTCGAGGAAAGGAACGGCGGCGCTAGACGGTGGTGATGACGCGGAGGATGTCAGGGAGACGGAGATGCTCACCGTGGAGTGATCGGTGTGGTCGGAACGGCTTGGGGAGCAGCGGATCGTCGACGAAGCAGAGGCCGGCGGAGCTAGGGTTTGGCGTCGGTGGCGGCGGTGATCTTTGGCTCCAGCCCTTCTCCTCCTTGCTGGCGGTTACTGGACGATGTAGGGGAACCTCCTCGGCTCCCTCGACAACCTCTACGCCACGCTCTCCTGCTGTCTCGAGGGATCGGTGGTGGACACCGACGGTGGCCGGCGATGGAATAGGAGGTGGTAGGGGAAGGCAGGGAGAACGGGAAGCGGTCTGGGGAGATCTGGGATATGCGGGAGAGGCCGGAGGGGGTAGATAGCATAGAGGGAGAGGGGAGAGGTGCCGTGGGGGATCGGTGGAGAGAAAAAGGTGGCTCGGCCACCTTTTCTTCTCCCTCCCTCACGTGCTCGGGCAGGCTTGGCCTGGGGCTGGTCCAGGGTGGGCAGGCAGGTAGGGATGGCGGCCAGGCTCGGGTGGGGAGGCTCGGGATGGGTGGCCCTCATGGCAGGGAGAGAAAAAGAGGGAGAGCTAGGATAGGAGCTAGGCTCGGTTTTGGGTTTAAAGAGGAGAGGTAGATGGGGTAGATAGGTAGCTCGGCCAAGGGAGGTGGGGTGGCTTGGTGGGGCCTGCAAGGCAGAGAGAAAAGGGAGAGGGGCCGAGAGAGAGGGGACTTGGTTTAGGGTTTTGGTTAAAGTTAGGGGGTGGCTCGGTTTAGGCTAGAGGGGGTGGTATGTTAGATGGTGTAAGAGGGTTAGATGATTAGTGTTAGGGTTTTTAACTAGGCTAGAGAGAGGAGAGAAGAGAGAGGGGGCTTGGTTTAGAAACTTGCATGCATCTAGCTAGATCCACAAGAGAGGTGTGGTGGTAGATTTTGGCAAGACCAATCTAGATCAAGCCAAAAGAGGGGTAGAGGAAGATGGATGGCCATGGCTCCATAAGATAAAATCAAACAAAACCAAGAGAGAAACAGAGGCTAAAGGTGGGGTACTCTTGCATGGCCCATGCAAAAATGATAATTGCCATGATTAAAATGTTGTGAAAACAATAATATTAACATGGCATTACTATTATGCATTCCCCAAAATTTGGTATAAAGCCAAGCAAAAGAATTTAAAGGAAAGTTCCAGATGGAGTAGATGGAGATGATCACATTTGATTATAATTAGGACTTGCCAGTGTGTTTATTCCACTAGATGTTTAATAGTCCCAAAAATATCCCAACATGAGCATAAATCCATGATAATCCATATGAAAGCTAGGAAAAAGGAGCACTACTCATAATGCATGCAAAGGTGGCTCCACATATCAATAATGTGAAAACAACATGATGCTAATATGAGAGCATGTGGAAATGGAATTGGATCCATCCCAACCCACATGAGCTAGAGGTAAAACCCAATAAAGTGCAAAGCTCATATTTAGTTAGATGGTGGAATTATAGGGTGGTGTCAAAGAAAGGTGGTGGAGTTGAATAAAAGATATGCCCCCAACTCAACTTGGGCATTAAACAATATATCAAGAACCAAATACAATATCAAGAGGCAAATACAATTTACAATGCATATGAGAGAAGAACCAAAACAAAAAGGGTTTTATATGATGCTCAAATGCAAGGTGGCATGATGACATGAGCATGATATATTTATGATGCAACCATTATATATAGGAAGTAGCATATATATAGACTAGGCTAGTAGCATTGCAATTGTTAGACAATTGGGATGCTACATGTCACATGGCTCTGTCCTGACTAAGTATGTTGTGGAAACCCGGACCGACGTGACCAACAGATGTAGATGGTGTAGGTTGTATGGCTCCATCAGGGGATCGGGGGACTACTTCTGAAAGGTCTTGTCCCAGTCTTCTCCCGACCGTACCACTTCTGGGTGGTATGTGTGTGGGGGATTACTTGGTCTTGTGGGTAAAATGTACAAACCTCTCGAGAGTGTCATATCTAAGTACTTAGCCATATCCCTAGTTACGGACAATTTTGAGCGACTTGACCCTGAAGCTAACCGAGAATCTCATCATTCCAAACAAAAATTAAATTTTTGATGGGTGTACATGGGAAGGAGGGTTCATCGGTTTCTATCGGTGGTACCTAGGTTCACTACTTTCGACTAGTGGTACCGATTAATAGATGGAAAATGTTTTTACCAAATGATAGGATAAAACCCTTACTTTATGCAAAATTCAGCCAAATCCCACCAATCCAAAAATGCATGTATAATATAGGTTGTGATTTATGTCCACGATAATTAGTGAACTTGCTAATACATTCAAAGTATTGACCATTCGTGGCTGCAACCTTTCATGTTGCAGGTTTCCTAAAGAAGAGTGAGGTACGAAGTTAGGGTTACGAGTCTATAGTCAGCATGTTTTTGCCTATGGATCTTGATGGAGCTCTTATAGTTATAGTCTTCCGCTGTTGATCTTTGTATTGAGGAGCTAGCCCTTCTGCTATGCAATTTGTATGTGACTATAAAGTTCTGGATCATGCGATGTACTCCCTCCATCCCAAAATGTACGGCACCTAAGCTTTAGTCAAAAGTCAACATATTTTAAGTTTGACCATATTTATACATAAAATATAAACATTCACCATACCAAATCAATATCAATAGATTCACGAGAAAGTATAGTTTCTCAAAATGTCCATTCGATATTGTAGATATTCATAATTTTTCATATAAACTTTGTCAAACTTATAAGATGTTGACTTTTGGCTAAAGCTTAGACACCTTACATTTTGGGACAAAGGGAGTAATAGAAATATGACATTTGTTTCATGATATTAAATCCTGAACTGTGTGTGCTAGCGAGTCGATCTAGGAGCTAGCCCTAAAGAGCATAGAGACTTGGACCCCTACCGGGTCGGTTCGCTTCATGGGGGCACCTCCCTTAGCTGCTGTTCATGGAGAAGGGCTGCCCCCTCTCCCTATAAAAGGCCCCCCTCTCCTCCTCTCATCTAACACCTCCTCATGAAGGATCTCTCTACCTCTCTAGAATTATTCCCCATGGTCTCGGATTAGCGAGATACATGTTCTCGATGGCTTTTTCTGAAAGGATTTGCTGCTTCCGTTGCATCGCTGGAGCAAGGACACGGAGGTTGTCGGGGTACCGAACGTGTGTGCTATCACGGATGCACCGCTGCTTTGCGGTGCTGGACCTGCTAGACTTACTGGTGCTAGTCCTACTGGACTTGCTGAACTTCATCACGATCTTGAGATCGGTAAGTGTACGACTACATCATCCACGAAATCAGATTTCATTAATAATGCTTTGTCAATCTTCAAGCGTATGTTCACTATGGATGTATATCCACCCGTTTATTGTATATAGGTAGATAGATCTTGGTTCTTAGTAGATCACATTGTTGGAATTTTTTGTTAAAACAGTGGTATCAAAGCCTGATCTATGTGTTGATGCTTTGCATGGGTAGAACACATAAGAGTATGTGGGATTTTATGATCATGTTATTGCATCTTCTATGTATTTTGGATATTGGTGGCATAGTGGGATGAAGCGGCTCAGATTAACTTTACATGTCCTCGCACATGAGACATGTTCCACGCTTGACATGCAACTAGTTTTGCATAAGTGGATAGCGGGTGTCTGTCTCTCCTACTATAGTCAATATCTGATTTACAATGAGTTTCTAATAATTTGATTATCATCATTGTGGTTCCATGTTCGTAGGTATGAATAATGCTATCTCTGAAATCCTTAAGCCACATAAAATTTGCAATTGATAAATCAGAGGCGTCTAGTTCATATTGTTGTTGGGCAAGTGTCATGATATGATGATGTTATAATTTATAGTATGGATTGATACTCTTGGAAATTATAACATACGAAAGTGTAAGTTCCATAGACCTTGGCCTTACACATATAGGAACGATGAAGATCATACCACAATGCACATGATAGTGAGCAAGTGCAAGAACCATATCATATCACTTTTTTCATATGATGTTTGTTTGCATCTTATATTGCTTGTTTGGCGCTTTAGTAGCATTATAATATGATCCTTCATTTAAAATATCATGATAAAAATGTGTTCTTCCTTAGTATGCACCGTTAAGAAAGTTCGTTGTTTTGATACACCACGTGATGATCGGGTGATGCAGCCCGTCCTATGGACGCTCCTCCATCTACACCAACAAGTCCCCCAAGTGGACCCATGACTCGTGCCCGAGCCAAACTCCTACAAGCTAAGGTAAACTCGCTCCTCTCCCCGTGCCCATTTTATACCTCCTTGGATGGCGTGCTAGTTCATGCAACTACTCTATGCATCATTAGGTACGAAGCCTCAACACATCACCAAGCACCCAAGGATGGAGAACAAGGAGCAGAGCGTGAAGCAGAAGTCACTGGAGCTTCTCAGACCGGAGTCTCCGGTCTGCGCACACCGGAGTCTCCGGCCTGAAGATACCGGAGACTCCGGCCCTACCTCCATCCCGACCCCCTACACCAGGCTTCGGGACAATTGCAAGGCCCTCCGGAGGCTGGTCCGGAGGCTACACCGGATTCTCCCGCCTAGACCGGACTGTCCGGCCTGCACACCGGAGTCTCTGGTCCGACCGACGTCAGGCATGAAAAGGCCTTTGGGCCTGCGGCCCATGTACCCCTTAGTCCGTCCAGAACTTGTCTTTTATTCCTAAAGTACCCCTATTTAAGTGGCTGGCCTATATATAGTCCCCCACCTCCATTGTAAACCCTAGGCATGATATTTTGAATTAGTGGAAACCCCTTTGTGTATCTATCTAGTTCCTGCCTCATGCTCCTTTGACAAAGGAGCACCAAATATCCCAAACCTCGTTGGAGTTTGCATCGTGCCTCCGTGTTGTACAAGGCCGAGGCATCAGAGTCCCTTTGCCTAGACGTCAAGTTCTCACCGAGTCTCCCATCTCGCCGTGCCGGTTCGAGAGAGAGTCCTCCGCCCGACGCTGATCCTAGGGATTGCACCGGACCGGTCACCGCCGGCGTGAGCTATTGGTGTGTATCGTGGTTTTGCATGTGTGTGTTCATCGCGATCTTCGTGCATGAGTTCATCGTGTTCATCCTCCTATCCTTCCCCCACACTCCATCCTTGATTTGAGTGGGATTCGGGAAAGATCGGGCCACCCTAGAGGTTTACCCTCAACATATTGGTATCAAGAGCTTCTTTGCTCACGAATCCCCCCACAAAATTTTCTTCTATCCACCAAAAATTCGAAAATCCCCAAAAAAGAGCCCCATATTTGCCTTTGGATCGATCTCTTGATTTGAGTGTTATTTGTGGTTTTGATCCAACCAAACCTTGTCTTAGGAGTTGGTCCAGCTTTATCCTGTGTTTTCCCAGCCCAATTTGGCCAATTTGTCGCGGATTTGAGGACCCAAGGCATGGATTTCCGCTCAAGAACACGAGTAGTTCACGATTTGACTCCAGACCGGAGTCTCCGGCCTACACCGGAGTCTCCGTCCTACCCACACCGGATTCTCTGGCCTGGACCGGAGTTTCCGGCCTGAGACCCCGAAGTCTCCGGCCCTGATGCCTGATTTTGACAGTTTTGCCTCTAATCTTGCATTGGCTAATTTCCCCTTGTTTGTTTGTGCCTGTGTGCATGTCGCCAACTAACAGCAAGCTTCCGCATTGACAACTCCCACGCTCATCGACACCACGGCCCACGAACATCATCCCGCACCACCGACACCAAGTTCATCATCAAGGAAGGTATAACTTGTGTCACCTTGTTAACCCCTATCTTCCTTTGTGTGTACCTATCCCACGAGAGTGGCTCATCTTGTGTTTGCTTGAGCATTGTGCACTTGTCCTTGGATAGTGAGAGTGTAAAAGCAATAGCAAGAGTGACTAGGTAGCATCAAGGAGAACAAAAAAAAGAAAGAAAAAGATACAAAGCAAAATAAAAAGAAAAATAGTATCCCCTTGTAAAATAGAGTCTCAAAGCTTGTAAGCAAGAGAGAAAGAAGAGCGCCCAAGGCAAGTGCACAAATCTGTTGCTCATCTTTCTTCTTTGCAAACGAGCCACGGTCTCTCCTTGCATTGGCACGACAACGAGCTTAGTCTCCGTTAGGACATTTTGTTTGCTCATTTTCATAGTCGTGTCAATCCCAACAATCTCCACGTGTGTGTATATAGTCGTAGGTTTCCGTCACCCCTTTGAGTTGTTGACCTTCGCCTTTGACTTGATTTTGTTGGATTTTACCCACTTTTCACTATCCCTTTTCTTTTGGTTGGTTCTTTGGCATTACACAATCCTAACCTACCACCAACAAGCTTTTGAGAGTTAGTTCTTTCTTTAGTGTTAGTTTTCTTTGCAATTCCACTTTGCACGCTTATAGCTCTCACTTGTGGTTTCTAGTTTGGTGCAATCCCCAAGGTGAGGTACAAGGCTAACACCACCATATTCCACTTCCATATAAAATACTTGTGTGTCTTGTATGATGGATAGGCACGGTGAGTCGAGCCAACCACCTCCCCAAGAAGAAGATCAAGGACCGTACATGACGCGCGCAAGTCACTTCATCGTCCGCCAAGAGTTCCGTGAACATTGCCAAGCACTTGAGACGCGACAAGATGAACAATTTGGCGAGACGCAAGCCGAGTTCAAGAACATCGACAACCGCTTCGATGGCCTCGAACGACAAATGCACGCAATGCATCACAATTTTGGCCACCAAAATGAAGCGCTCCAATGCTCCGTCGCTGAAACAAACTACAATCTTCGACGCCTCATCGACGATATGGCAAGACCATGTTCACACGCATCAAGCTCTTCAAGTTCTTCGCGTCGTCATGCACATCTTCAACAAGATCTACATCCAAGTGCTCCAAGACGCAATGATGCCCCTGTGGTTGAAGATGGAAGTTCTTCGAACTATGTACCTTCCCCACGGCATGCCGCAACGTCAAGCTATGATGGTGATTTCTCTTCAAGGCCACGAGCAAGGCAAGAAGCACACCGTCATCACGCAAGGGCAATAGTGATCCAACAAGAGCAACCACAAGAAGAACCGCAAGTGCAACCGCAAGTCTACCACCATTGACCGTGACACATACTTGACACAACAAGTGATGACTCCAATTTGGAGAATCAAGCTCGTCATCGACGTGAAGCTCTCCAAGATCCTCCTCCTCGTCATCATCATCATGAACGTCTGCACTGACACCATGGTCATCATGAGGCGCCTCCTCCACCACACCGAAACATGGAGCGTCAAGTGGTACAAGTTGAGCGACGCCCACCACGTCAAGAGGCTCACGACCATGATCTTCGCTGTGAGGCCCATGTGCCTAACCAACATCACCAACCAAGGAACGAGCCTCCTCTTTGTCATCAACCGCATCATGAGGCTCCACATCCTCAACAACATCAGGAGGCCCAAGTGCCTCAACATTGTCAACAACCACGCCAAGAGCAAGAGCAAGATCCTCAACAACAATATCAAGAGCAAGCTCCGCCACAAGGTCATGAGAACCAAGTTCCACCTACTCAACCACAAGATCATCAACAAGGTCACCAAGCTCGTCGCAATGACCGCAACGATGAAGAAAATTTCGGCAAGCTCAAGTTCACAATGCCCAAGTTCACCGGATCCAATGACCCCGAAGAATACCTCTCGTGGGTACTCAAGGTCAACAAGATCTTCCGCATGCACAACTATAGCAACGAGAAGATGGTCGCCATGGCTTCGCTTGAGTTTGATGATTACGCCAACCTTTGGTGGGAACAAGTTCAAGTTGCTCGTGACGCAAGGCAAGAGCCGCCAATCACGACTTGGCATGACATGAAGGCTCATATGAGATCCCGCTTTGTCCCCGTGCACTACACGCGTGACCTCTTCAACAACCTTCGATCGCTTCGTCAAGGGACAAAGACCATGGAAGAGTACTTCAAGGAAATGGAACTCAACTTGATCCGCGCCAACATTGATGAGCGCATGGAGCAAACTATGGCACGTTTCCTTATTGGCTTGAATCACCCAATCAAGCGCATTGTCGAGTTCCAAACATACAACACCATGGTTGAGCTTGTGCACATCGCAACAAAGGCTGAACATCAAGTGCAAGAGGACATCAGGTATAACAAGCCCAAGACGTATTTCCCCTACAAGCAAGCTTCAACCGCTACACCAACAACTTTCAATGGAAGCTCCTCAAGTACCTCCAAGCCATCCTTCAAGCCCACACTTCCTCAAGGAAACCTGCCCCTAAGTGGCAAACAAGCAAAGAGTGAAACACCTTTCAACGGTGAGTGCTACAAGTGTGGAGGCAAAGGACACAAGTCGGCCGAATGTGGAAACAAGAAAGTATTGTTCATCCACGACAATGGCAAAGAAGAGTACTTGAGTGAAGATGAATTTGATTCTCAAGTCAAGGAAGCAATGGCAAAGCAACGAGTGGAAGATGATCAAGAACTCCTCATGTGTGAACATGACGCAAGTCCATCGCTTGTCGTCACAAGGATCTTGACCACTCAAGCACAAGAGCATGAAGACCAACGCTCAAATATCTTCCAAACATGAGCCACATCAATGGAAAATCTATCAAGGTGATCATCGATGGTGGGAGTAGCCACAACCTTGCTAGTACCAAGTTGTGTGAGAAGCTCAACCTCACCCTCCATCCGCACAAGCACCCCTACCACGTGTAATGGCTAAGTGACCAAGGGTCTATGAAGATCAAACATACAGTATCGGACTCCTTTGCCATTGGTCCTTACAAAGATACGGTGGAGTGTGATATGGTTCCTATGACAGTTTGCCAAATGCTTCTTGGTCGACCGTGGCAATTTGACAAGGCTGCTCAACATGATGGTCGCACCAATGTATACACCTTCAAATGGCTCAACAAAACATGTGTTTTGCAACCAATGACTCCTAGCCAAATAATTGCGGACAATGCAAAGGCTTTAGCGAGGGCGCAAAGCACAACACCTACTTGTGAGAAGAGCGGTGAGAGAGAGAACCACCTCGTAGTGAGTGAGAGCCACAAGCCAAACTCGAGTGGAAAAACTAAGAGTGTTCTCCTTGCTACCAAACGTGAGATGAGAGATGTTCGGAACAACCCATCCGTCTTGCACTATGTCCTCCTTTGCAAGGGACTAGCGCATGGAACTAATGAATTAACCAATGTTCCTCCATCTTTGATGATTGTTTTGCAGGAATTCAAGGATGTGTTCCCCGAAGAGCTTCCACATGGACTACCTCCTCTTCGCGGCATCAAACATCGCATTGACCTCATCCCCGGTGCACCACTTCCCAACCGCGCTAACTATCGCACGAACCTGGAGGAGACAAAGGAGATTGAACATCAAATAATTAATGTAATTGACAAAATTCTGAATAAAATAAATAAAATAGTTTTATGTAATGAGAGCTTGCATTAAATTTGGTGGAAATTTAATGCATGTTTGAGTGGAATTTTGAGTGGAGGCTTTTTATGGGAGTGGGAGCTCCACCCACATGAATGTGGAAGAGGTGGGGGCACCACCATGGCTGCCATGCCATGGCCCTTGGGTGCCCCCCTCTCCTCCTCACAAACCACACCTCCTCGTGAAGGATCTCTCTCCCCCTCTAGTTATTCCCATGGTCTCAGATTAGCGAGATACATGTTCCCAGTGGCTTTATCTGGAAAGGAGTTGCTACTTCCGCTGATTTGCTAGAGCGAGGGAAGGAGGTTGTCGGGGTACCGAACGTGTGTGCAATCACGGATGCACCGCTGCTTTGCGGTGCTGGACTTGGTGGTGCTGGACTTGCAAGAGCTGGATCTGATGGACGTGCTGGAGCCAGACCTGCTGGACTTCATCACGATCTTGAGATCGACAAGTGTACGACTACATCATCCACGAGTTCCATCTTGTTAACAAAGCTTTGTTGTCTTCAAGGGTAAGTTCTCTATGGATGTATATCGACCCGTTGCTTGTATCTAGTAGATAGATCTTGGCGTATAGTTCCCATCGTAGGAAATTTTTTGTTTTCTATGCTACGAACCCAACAGTGGTATTAGATCCTGATCTATGCGTAGGTGCTTTGCACGGGTATCAGCGCCTGATCTATGTGGGCAATGATGATCATGTTATTGCATCTTTCATGTATTTTGGATATTGGTGGTATAGTGGGATGAAGCGGCCCGGACCAACCTTACATGTCATCGCACATGAGACCGGTTCCACGACTGACATGCAACTAGTTTTGCATAAGTGGCTAGCGGGTGTCTGTCTCTCCTACTATAGTCAATATCTGATTTACAACGAGTTGCTAATAACTTGGTTATCCTCGTTGTGGTTCCATGTTCGTAGGTAAGACCGGTTCTATCTCCGAAAGCCCTAAGCCACATAAAACTTGCAACGGATAAATTAGAGGCGTCTAGTTTAGATCATTGCTGGGCTAGTGTCATGATATGGTAATGTTGTAAGTAGACATATGATAAATACTCTTACTACACACCTAACGTGTAAGTTCCATAGACCTTGGCCTTACACACAAAGGAATGATAGAGATCATACCATGATGCATATGATATAGATCAAATGCATGGACCATATCATCCCACTTTATGCATTAGATGTTCGCATCTTATATTGCTAGTTTGGCGTTCTTAGTAGCATTGTAAGATGATCCCTAATTTAAATATCAAGATAAAATATATTCTTCCTTAAGTATGCACCGTTCTATGGATCGTGTTTCGAGACATCACGTGATGATCGGGTGTACTCGACTCTACGCTTTCATACAACGGGTGTAAGACAAATTTACACACGCGAATACTAAGGTTCTTACTTGGCGAGCCTAGCATGTACATACATGGCCTCGGAACACGGACAGAAAGGTTAAGCATGAGTCATATAGTTGATGCGATGACCATATTGATGCCCGCCTTTGAAGCTACACCGACTCACGTGATGATCGGACTTGGTGTAGTGGATTTGGTTCATGTAATCACCAAAAAGGCACGAGGGATGTCGTTTTTGAGTGGGAGTTCATTTCTAATTTGGATTAGTCGAACTCAATTTGTCATAAACTAAATCAAAGTGAATTTGCATAATTTGTTGTAGTCATTGGCATCTCTTCACTACCTTATGCTTAGTTTTAATTGCGATAATAGAACTATAGAATTCTGGATATTTACTTTACGAACTGGTATTGTATTGTTTTGAATGTCAATTTAAAGTTTACAAGTCCTATTGCAAACTTTCAGCAAAATCTATTTACTCCAAGAAGTTTAATAAGTAGTATTAAATCAAGAGTAAGAATTCTAATGTTAATATCTAAAGTATCATGTTTGCCTCCATGATTACTGATATTCAAAAGTTGTTTTAATATCAAGATTATCTAGGAGCTAAAAATTGTGTCAGAAACCATCATGTGTGAAAGATATTGTGATATCTGAAACAATGTTTTTGGTTGCATTATGATAGAGTATAATTTAGCAAAATACATGTTCTCATATTGTATGAGAATTTGTGAAGGATGGAGATGCTAGGCATCTGGAGCTCCCAAAAAGGTTTTGGGAACTAACATTATACTCGTGATTCTTCCTTATAGGCTATAGTATCTTGATCATGAAAGTTTACATGATGAGGATGAATAGAAGATGTAAGTAAAATGTTTACTACACTAATAGATTACTAAAGAATGGATTTTTGAAAGAACACCAAACATTTGATGATGGTGATCCACTTCAAAGTGCAGGTCCAAAGGTATTAGTATTTGACTATATACGCTTTGTACTATGTGTCATGTAAATGACACCACTATTAATGTTGATAGATTCTTTTAAAAGAAAAGGAATTGTTAAAAGAGAATCTATAAAATATTTGGCACAAAAGAAAAGGTTGGAGATGTCCAACTTAGGTATATAGAAGATATACATGTTATGGCTGTATTCCTTGCTTGTTAAACAATGTGGTTCTGAGGTATTGGATACCGAATTGGTTGGTGTGAAGTGTCATCCAGAACAACACAATTCATGAACTGCAACGGCCCAAGTAACTAGCAAGAGAATAAGTGATGATGTTCATCGAAAACAAATAAAGTGTTATTGTGTTTTTCGTTCTCGTCAAACCTAGCCTTCAAGATTTGTTTTAATAATTGTTATTTTGTTCCGGTATTACGAGAACGATGCTTGTTCAAATAATTACCGTATTCTATAAAGGATGGATGAACTTTTACAAATCTAGTTGGAGAAATCACATCCATAAAAATTATTGCTAAAATGTCGTAAGACAAATGATTGGAAGATCACTTATGAAGTGACATCGCTGTTTGAATTATATTGGAAAGTAAACATGAAGAAACTCCATATTGATGGATTTTTGGAGTCTTTTGATTTTGATCAATTGACGCTTGTGAAACTTTCCTCGAGATAATTGAAACTCCGTCCATAGGCCAAAGAGGAACGGATGACTAATTTATTGGATATTATGCATGTTGATGTATATAGTCCATTATGTGTAGCCATAAGCGATGGATCTTTTGGCTTCATATCCTTTCTCCAGAAATTTGAGTGAATATATCTATATATTTACTTAATAAGGAATAAGTATGAAACATTTGAAAATTGTTCAAAGACATTCAAGATGAAGTGAAAAATCATTGTAACAAGAAAATAAAAGAGTTTATGATGTGATCATAAAGGAAGATATTTGAGCTACAAATTTAGCAAAACAACTAAGATTTCAGGAATTGTTCCATGAATTTGCATTTCCCGATAAACCACAGGAGTATGGTATGTTCGAGAGATCAAATCAAACCTTGTTTGACATGGTAAGATCAAAGGTGTCATTTATAAAATTGCCATTATGTTTTAAGGACTAAAGCTTTAGAGACTACCGCTTTTACACTGAAAAGAGCACCATCGTGATCCATTGAAATAACACCATATGAGTTATGGTTTGGGATAAAACCCGAATTGTCTTTTCTTAAATTTTGGTATGCTATGCATAAGTAAAATGTTTACAACCAAAGTCAGATAAGCACGTCTTTGTAGGTTATCCCAAAGAATTTGTTGGGAATTCCTCCATAACACCGAGGACAAAAGAGTTTGTCGCTTGGAACGTCAAGTTTCTTGAGAAGGAATTTTTCGTGAAAAGTTAAGTGGGAGGACAATAGAACTTTGATAAGGTTGTTAAACCTTAGCTATATGTGCTAAGTAGCTCAGCGCCGGAAAGTGTCCCGGTGGCGGCCACAATGCTCATGTCTCCCATGATTACAAAGGGTGTGATCTTGGAGATTAGAGTTCCTATTAAACCATGTGGGTCGGTAAGAACCAAATAGTAAGATTTGAAACAGAAGTCGTTATTGTTTTGACAATGATGAACCGACTATGCAAAGAAGTGATGATGGGCCCTGACTCCATAAAATGACTAGAAGTCATAGAATCCGTGATAGTATCCATACACGAGAAATCAAGTTTCTGAACTTGGAAGACCCTCCGGAAAGGCGTTAAGCCTATCGGTCGTGTTTGGATCTATAAAGAAATAGACATGGATGTGTAACATCTATGAAATAGTCGACATGTCGGAAAGAAGTTTACGGCAATGTTCAAGGAGTTGACTATGACAAGATTTGATCTTTCATAGCGATATTTAGTCTTGACGGATTAATGTAGCAAACACTACATATAATTTGGTATATGGTAGTTGAATAAACAAAACAAGGTTCTTCTAATAGAATGGTTACCTAGGACATGTACATCACACGGTCCGAAGAGTTTTGTTAATTCAAAGGGTTCTAAAAGGGCATGCAAACTTCAATAGTTGAAGTGAGCATAGCGAGTTGGAATCTTCACCATGATGAAAATGTTAAAGGAGTTTAAATTCATCGGAGATCATGAAGATGCTTGCATTTGCAAGAAATTAAGTGGAAGCCCTGAGACATATTTCTAATATATTATGTAGAGGACATGGTGTTGATTAGAAATGATGTATCTTGTATTGACACAAGTTAAGAATTTCATTAAAATAGGATTTCGATGAAAGACTTGGGCAAAACCGGAATATTCGGCATCAATGTCTATATGGATAGATTGAGACGCTAATATGGTTATGCCAGACGTACATATCTGAGATATTGAAAGGGTTCAATATGGAAACAACGAGAAAGGTTCTTGCTGCATGGAAAGGATTGTATCAAGATTCAAGTGTTTCAACACTTGGTGAGTAAAATCACATGAATATTTTGATCGATGATACCGTGATATGTATATATCCAGATATGTCATATGCTCTAAAAGTTATGAGCACATACCAGAATGATTCATAAGATGATCATTGGACGATAGTAAAGATATTCTTATGAGCTTTGGAAGAACTAAGAATATATCATGTATAAGTGACAAATAGTTAAAGGTAGTTCATTGTAAAGTGTTACATTGATATTAGTTTTGTCACAAGATACAAATTAAACTTATCTCAATTTAGACTATGGGTGGCACAATGTAATGGAAAGGATGTTCCATGATGGATTTGGATGAGTTCCAAAGTTGAGACATTGTGACGGATACTACAACAAAAGGCTAAGTATATGACTACTATAGTAGCAGCGAAGGAGGGCATTTGTGTTAAGTAATTTGTTATCAAACTAGGTGTGGTTCAAAGTGGGCTAATAATATGAAGATATATTGTATGACAATAATATCAACATATTTTAAACCCGAACAAACTGAAGGTCTCACCAAAGGACCAGATTTATACAATGCCATCTCATTTGAGAATGAGTGATGCGTAGAGACGCAAAGACATGCAAATACACATGGACCTGAAACTGTCAGATCCAGAGATTATGTTAACCACTAGCAATCGCGTATATGCACCACCAGAAAGCCATAGGTGTTCAATATGCAAAGTTTTTCAAACTAGATTATGGACTCTAGTGCAAGTGGGAGACTGAAGGGAATATGCCCGAGAGGCAATAATAAGGTGGTTATTATCTTATTCCTTGTTTATGATAAATATTTATTTTGTATGCTATAATTTTATTTATTGGAAACGTCAATACATGTGTGTTTAATAAACAAAATACAAAGTTCCTAGTAATGCCTCTCATATAAACTAGCTCGTTGATTAACAAGATGATCAAGGTTTCCTGATCATGGACATTGGATGTCGTTAATAACAAGGTCACATCATTGGTGGAATGATGTGCTGAACATTCATCCGAAGTATAGCATTACGATCAAAGTCATTATGTTATATTGCTATAACATCATACGAAATAATGTTAGTCCTTAGACCATGAGATCATGTTAATTGCTAACACCGGAAGAGTATCTTGATAACATCAAATGTCACACCGTAATAGGGTGACTATAAAGGTGGGTTCAGTGCTACGAAGGTGTTATGTTGAGGCTCATGGATCAAGAGTGGGATTTGTCCATCCCGGTGACGGATAGATATACTCTGGGACCTCTCGGTGATATCACATTTATGTGATATCAAACAGAGGTGATCACTAGAATGTTAATTGCAAGCAAGTGATGTGATCACTAGAATGTTATATCATGGGAACGACAAAAGAGTGCATGTCGGTAACGAGATCAAACAGAGGTATTTGGATGCCAATGATCGAATCTCGGACATGTAATATATCGCGAGACAAAGGGATTTAGTTATGACATTAAACGTTCACACCATCACAAGAGTCATCGTTGAATATGTGGGAGTCAGTACGGATCTCCAGGTCCCGCTGCTGATTATTGATCGGAGAGGGGTCTCGATCATGTATGCATTATTCACGAACCGTAGGGTGACACACTTAAGGGATAACGACACCATTTGTAGCAAATATGTTTCAGATAAAGATTTAAGAAAGCGCTAGAATTATTTCAATAGACACCGAAACTGTTTCGGGTGAAATTGCTGAAATTGGTTCTGCATGTGATATTGAAATGTTGTAGGGGGTTTTATGTGAATGTTTGTTAATTAATGTAATTGAAAAAATTCTGAATAAAATAAATAAAATAGTTTTATTTAATGAGAGATTGCATTAAATTTGGTGGAAATTTAATACATGTGTGAGTGGAATTTTGAGTGGAGGCTTTTTATGGGAGTGGGAGCTCCACCCACATGAATGCGGAAGAGGTGGGGGAACCACCATGGCTGCCATGCCATGTCCCTTGGGTGCCCCCCTCTCCCCTATAAAAGGCCCCCCTCTCCTCCTCACACCTCCTCGTGAAGGATCTCTCTCCCCCTCTAGTTATTCCCATGGTCTCGGATGAGCGAGATACATGTTCCCGGTGGCTTTATTTGGAAAGGAGTTGCTGCTTCTGCTGCTTTGCTGGAGCGAGGGATAGAGGTTGTCGGGGGTACCGGACGTGTGTGTGATCACGGATGCACCGCTGCTTTGCGGTGCTGGACTTGGTGGTGCTGGACTTGCTGGAGCTGGATCTGATGGACGTGCTGGAGCCGGACCTGCTGGACTTCATCATGATCTTGAGATCAGCAAGTGTACGACTACATCATCCACGAGTTCCATCTTGTTAACAAAGCTTTGTTGTCTTCGAGGGTAAGTTCTGTATGGATGTATATCCACCCGTTGCTTGTATCTAGTAGATAGATCTTGGCGTATAGTTTCCATCGTAGGGAAAATTTTGTTTTCTATGCTGCCAACCCAATAGGTTTTGAGTGGTAGTTCATTTGTAATTTGGATTATTCGAACTCAATTTATCATAAACTAAATCAATGTGAATTTGCATATTTTGTTGTAGTCATTGGCATTCGTGTGCTACCTTCTGCTTAATTGAGATAATGGAACTATAGATTTATGGATATTTAGTTTATGAACTAGTATCGTATTGTTTTCAGTGTCAATCTAAAGTTTAGAAGTCCTATTGCAAACTTTCAGCAAACTATATTTACTCCATGAAGTTTAATAAGTAGTATTAAATCAAGAGTAACAATTCCAGTGTTAGTATCTAAAGTATCATGTTTGCCTCCATGATTCTTGATATTCAAAAGTTGTTTTAATATCGAGGTTATCTAGGACCTGAAAGAATTGTTTTAGAAACCGTCGTGTGTGGAAGATAGTGTGATATATGAAACAATGTTTATAGTTGCAATATAATAGGGTATAATTTGGAAAAATATATATTCTCATATTGTATGAGAATTTGCGAAGGTTGAAGATGTTAGATGTCCTAATCTCCCAAAAAGGTTTTGGGAACTGACATTATACTCGTAGTTCGTCCTTATAGGCTATAGTAGCTTGATCATGAAAGTTGTCATGATATGGATGAATAGAAGATATAGGTAAATTTTTTACTACACTAAAAGATTACTAAAGAATGGATTTTGAAAGAACACCAAAGATTTGAAGATGGTGATCCACTTCAAAGTGGAAGTCCAAAGGTATTAGTATTTGACTATACACGCTTTGGACTATGTGTCATATGTATGGCGCCACTATTGCTGTTGATAGATTCTTTTAAAAGGAAAAGGAAATGTTGAAAGAGAATCTATAAAATATTTGGCAGAAAAGAGAAAGACTGGAAATGTCCAGCTTAGGTATATAGAAGATATACATGTTATGGTTGTATTCCTTGCTTGTTAAACAATGTGGTTCTTGGGTAATGGATACATAATTGGTTGGTATGAAATGTTATACAGAACGACGTAATTCATGAACTACAATGGCTTAAGTAACTAGCAAGAGAATATGTGATGATGTTCATTGAAAACAAATAAAGTGTTATTGTGTTTCTCCTTGACATTAAAGCTTGCCTTCAAGATTTGTTTAAATAATTGTTATTTTGTTCCAGTATTATGAGAACAATGATTGTTCAAATAATTACCATATTCCATAGAAGATGAATGAGCTTTTACAAGTATAGTTGGAGAAATCATGTCCATAAAAACTAATGCTAAAATGTCGCAAGACAAATTATTGAAAGATCACTTATGAAGTGACATCGCCAGTTAAATTATATTGGTAAGAAAACATGAAGAAACTCTATGCTGATGGATTTTTTGAGTCTTTGATTTTGATTAATTGACGCTTGTGAGACTTTCCACGAGTTAATTGACACTCCGTTCATAGGCAAAAGAGGAATCGATGACTAACTTATTGGAAATTGTGCATATTGATGCATATAGTCCATTATGTGTAGCCATGTGTGGTGCATCTTTTAGCTTCATATGCTTCCTCCGAAAATTTGAGTGAATATATTTGTATATTTACTTAATAAGGAAGAAGTATGACACATTTAAAAATTCTTCAAAGACTTTCAAGATGAAGTAGAAAATCATTGTAACAAGAAAATAAAGAATTTGTGATTTGATCATAAAGGAAGATATTTGAGTTACATGTTTAGAGAAACACCTAAGATTTGAGGAATTGTTCCATGGATTTGTGTTTCCCGATAAACCATAAAGTGTGGAATGTTCGAGAGATGAAATCAAACCTTGTTTGACATGGTAAGATCAAAGGTGTCATTTTTGAAACTACCATTATATTTTAAGGATTAAAGCTTCCATCGTGATCCGTTGAAATGACGCCATACGTGTTATGGTTCAGGATAAAACCCAAGTTGTCTTTTCTTAAATTTTGGTATGTTGGGAATAAGTACAATGTTTACAATCAAAGTCAGATAAGCACGTCTTTGTAGGTTATCCCAAAGAAACAGTTGGGTATTCCTCCATAACATCGAGGACACAATAGTTTGTCGCTTGGAACGTTAATTTTCTTGAGAAGGAATTTTTCGCAAAAGTTAAGTGGGAGGAAAATAGAACTTTGATTAGGTTAATCAACCTAGGCAACATGTGCTAAGTAGCACAGCGCCAGAAAGTGTCTCGATGGAAGCCACAATGCTCATGGCTCCCGTGATTACAAAGGTTGATATCTCGGAGACTAGAGTTCCTATTTGAACCATATGGGTCGGGTAACAGTCAAATGGTGACATCTGATAAACAAGTCATTATTGTTTTATCAATTATGAACCGACTGCATGCAAAGAAGCGATGATGGGCCCTGACTCCATAAAATGACTAGAAGTGGTAAAATCCATGATAGTATCCATACATGAGAAATCAAAATTTTGAACTTGGAAGACCCTCCGGAAAGGCGTGAATCCTATCGGTTGTATTTGGATCTATAAAGAAATACACATGGATGTTTGACATCTATGAAATAGTCGACATGTCGAAAAGGAGTTTACGACAATGTTCAAGGAGTTGACTACGATAATATTTGATCTTTTGTAGCAATATTTAGTCTGGACGGATTAATATAGCAACCACTACATATAATTTCGTATATGGTAGTTGAACAAACAAAACAAAGTTCTTCTAATAGAATGGTTATCTAGGACGTGTACATGACATGGTCCGAAGGTTTTTTTAATTCAATTGATGCTAAAAGGGCATGCAAATTTCAATGGTTGAAGTGAGCATAGCGGAGTTGGAATCTTCACCATGATAAAAATGTTAAAAGAGTTTAATTTCATAGGAGACGATGAAGATACTTGTATTTGCAAGAAATTAAGTGGGAGCACTGAGACATATTTTTAATACATTATGTAGAGGACATATTGTTGATTGGAATGATGTATCTTCTATTGCCACAAGTTAAGGATTTCATTAAAATTTGATTTCAATGATAGACATGGAAAAAACCAGAATATTTGGCATCAATGTCTATATGGATAGATTGAGACACTAATATGGTTGTGCCAAATGTACATATATGAGATATTGAAAGGATTCAATATGGAAATGATAAGAAAGGTTCTTGCTGCATGGAAAGGATTGAATCAAGATTCAAGTGTATCGACACTTGGTGAGTGAAATCACATGAATATTTTGATGAATAATACCGTGATATGTACATATCTAGATATGTCCTATGCTCGAAATGTTGTGAGCATATACCAGAATGATTCACAAGATAATCACTTGACAATAGTAAAGATATTTTTATGAGCTTTGGAAGAACTAAGAATATGTCATGTATAAGTGACAAATAGTTATAAGTAGTTCATTGTAAAGTGTTACATTGATACTAGGTTTGTCACAAAATACAAGTTAAGTTTATCTCAATTTAAACTATGGGTGGCACAATATAATGGAAAGAAGATTCCATGATGGATTTGGAGGAGTTCCAAAGTTAAGACATTGTAACGGGTACTACAACAAAAGGCTAAGTATATGACTGCTATAGTAGCAGCAAATGAGAGCATTTGTGTTAAGTAGTTTGTTATCAAACTAGGTGTGGTTCACAGTCGGCTAGTACTATGAAGATATATTGTACGACAGTTATATCAACATGTTTTAACCCAAAGGAACTAAAGGTCTCACCAAACGACTAAATTTATACAATGCCATCTCATTAGAGAATGAGTGATGTGTAGAGACACAAATACATGCAAATACACACGGACCTGAAAGTCTCAGATCCAGAGATTATGTTATCCACTAGCAAACGCGTATATATAACACTAAAAAGCCATAGGTGTGTAATGATCCAGTTTTTGAAACTAGATTATTGACTCTAGTGCAAGTGGGAGACTAAAGGGAATATGCGCAAGAGGGAATAATAAAGTGGTCATTATCTTATTCCTTGTTTATGATAAATGTTTATTTTGCATCCTATAATTGTATTAATTGGAAATGTTAATACATGGGTGTTTAGTAAACAAATAAAGAGTTCATAGTTATGCCTCTCTTATAAACTAGCTTGTTGATTAACAAGATGATCAATGTTTTCTGATCATGGACATTGGATGTTGTTAATAACGAGGTCACAACATTGGTGGAATGTTGCGATGAACATTCATCCGAAGTATAGAAATACGATCAAAGTCATTGTGTTAAAATTGCTATAACATCATACAAAGTAACTTTTATCCTTAGACCATGAGATCATGCCAATCATTAACACCGGAAGAGTAACTTGATAACATCAAACGTCACATCATAACAGGGTGACTATAAAGGTAGGTTTGGGTACTCTGAAAGTGTTACGTTGAGGCTCATGGATCAAGAGTGGGATTTGTCTATCCCAATGACGGAGAGATATACTCTAGGCCCGCTCGATGATATCACATTGACATAGCTTGCAAGCAAGTGATAAGATCACTAGTATGTTATATCATGGGAACAAGGAAAGATTACTTGGTGCTAACGAGATCAAACTAGGTATGGGGATACCAATGATCGAATCTCATATATGTAATATATCGCAAGACAAAGGGATTTAGTTACAAATGTTAAAGGTTCACACGATCACTGGAGTCATCGTTGAATGTGTGGGAGTAACTACGGATCTCTAGGTCCCGCTACTGATTATTGATTGGAGAGGGGTCTCGATTATGTCGGCCTTAGAGTCGGAGTTCAAACTTTCCTGGTTTCAAAATTTTCACTTCCTTCCCAAATCCGGAGGTAAGGTTATTCCAAAGATAGTAGTGCACAAGGGATTGTTTATACTATATGCAGTATGACCCATCACATTCGATGCACTTCATTATGATCTAGCCAGCTTTCCTACTTCTCTGTAGTACTCCATTCTTGTTCCATTTCACAGCCTGCAAAGAGGAAGCCACCAAGCACACCCACAACACGCTGGTTCAAAAATACAGTAGGAGTAGTACGAAGGGTACGGCTCAGCCGCTCGCTCGAGAAGGAGCCAGACCTGATCGCTTTTCATTGCTTCATTTTAGGGCCCTTTGTGCTAAATGTATGGACCTCTATATAATTTTCTATTTTTTGAGGTCTTCGATGTAAATTGTACTCCCACCGGCCGTGTCAAATTTTAACTACAAGTAAGCAAGATAGATTGCTCTTAAGATTTTCCAAAAATCTTTTAAAAGAAAGCAGGAATTCGGTACATCGAAAACCACCAGAAGTTCTGAAAATTTCATGTTCTTGCTATGCATCCGCATCCCAACAAAGTTGACAAGGTTTTGCAACACTTCAAATAAACAATAAAAAGTATAATATTTTTTGTGTGGCCTCATGTTACGTGTATCCAGAAACACGTGTTATAAAAATTATAATACAAAAATTATTAATTATTATTTGGTTTTGAAAATACTTTATGTTGATGATCCCATATCCAAGAATTTGCATGCCGCCAAATTCGGCCATATTTTGAAAACAACAGAAGAGGAAGTAGCTAGTATGAAGATTATGGCTCGATTAGCTGCTCTCTCGAGAACAAGTCGACCCGACTATTTTCCTTGCTTAATTTTAGGGTGTTTTGTACTAAATGTATGAACCTTGATGAAACTTTACCTTTTTTAGGTCGTTGATGAAAAATGTACTCCCATCGTCCCCGTAAACTTTGAACCTAAAAGTAAGTGGTAAAAATAAAACAAATTTAAGCTTAGTTATCAATGAGTATGAACATTCTTGGATTTGAAGCCGAACGATCAAGGTCATGGCCATATCTACATCATACTTTATGTTGATGATGACCCCATATCCAACAATTTGTATGCCGCCAAAATTGGCCATATTTTGAACACAAACAAAGAGGAAGTAGTATGAAGAGTATGACTCGATCAGCTAATCTCTCAAGAAGCTGAACCAGGTTGTTTTCCTTACTTAATTTTAGGGGACTTCGTGCTAAATATATGGACCTCAATGTAATTTCCCCCTTTTTAGGTCCTTGCTGTAAAATGTACTCTCACCATCCATGTAAAATTCGAATCTAAACGCAAGTGGAAAAATTTAAACGAATTTAAGGTTAGTTGTCAATGAGTATGAACATTCTTAGATTTCAAGCCGTACGTCCAAGGTGATGGCAATATGCATCATACTTTATGTTCCTGATGATCCCATATCCAAGAATTTGTATGCCGGCAAATTTGGCCGAAAACAATCAGAGAGGAAGTATTATAAAGAGTATGGCTCGATCAGCTGCTCTCTCGAGAAGGAGCCAACCCGGATATTTTCCTTGCTTAATTTTGGGGTGCTTCGTGCTAACTATATGGACCTCAATGTAATTTTACCTTTTTAGGTCCTTGATGTAAAATATACTCCCACCGTCCGTGTAAAATTCGAACCTAAAAGTAAAGTGGTAAAATTTAAACGTATTTAAGCTTAGTTGTGAATGAGAATGAACATTCTTGGATTTCCAGCCAAACAACCAACGTGATGGCCATATCTACATCATACTTTATGTTGATGATCCCATATCCAAGAATTTGTATGCCACCAAATTAGCCATATTTTGAAAACGAACGAAGAGAAAGTAGTATGAAGAGTATGGCTCGATCAACTGCTCTCTTGAGAAGGAGCTAAACCCGACTGTTTTCCTTGCTTAATTTTAGGGTGCTTCATTCTAAATGTATGGACCTCAATGTAATTTCCCCCTCTTTAGGTTCTTGATGTAAAATGTACTCCCACTGTCCTTGTAAAATTCAAACCAAAAAGTAAGCATAAAAATTTAAACATATTTAAGCTTAGTTGTCAATAGGTATGAACATTCTTGGATTTTGAAGCCGAACGACCAAGGTAATGGCCATATCTACATCATACTTTATGCTGATGATTCATGATCCCGTGTCCAAGAATTTGCATGCTGCCATATTTTGAAAACAAACAAAGAGGAACTAGTATGAAGAATATGGCTCGATCAGCTCTCTCTTGAGAAGGATCTAGACCCGACTGTTTTCCTTGCTTAATTTTAGGGTGCTTCATGCTAAATGTATGAACCTTGATATAATTTCCCCATTTTTAGGTTCTTAATTTAAAATGTACTCCCATCGTCCGTGTAAAATTTGAACCTAAAAGTAAGTGGTAAAATTTAAACGTATATAAGCTTAGTTGTGAACGAGTATAAACATTCTTGGATTTCACGCCGAATGACCAAGGTCATGGCCACATGTACATCATATCCAAGAATTTGCATGCCGCCAAATTTGGCCATATTTTAAAAACAAATGAAGAGGAAGTAGTATGAAGAGGATGGCTTGATCAGCTGCTCTCTTGAGAAGGAGCTGAACCCGACTATTTTCCTTGCTCAATTTTAGGGTGATTCGTGCTAAATGTATGGACCTCAATGTAATTTTACCTCTTTTAGGTCCTTGATGTAAAATGTAGTCCCACCATCCATGTAAAATTCAAACCTAAAAGTAAGCGCGATAGATTGCTCTTAAATTTTTTTAAAAACCTTTAGCTAACTAGGAATTCAGTACATTGAAAACCACCGAAAGCTCTGAGAAAATCATGTTCTTGCTATGCATCCGCATCCCGACAAAGCTGACATGGTTTTGATAACATTCAAATAAAGAATAAAAAATATAATATTTTTGTGTGGCATCCTGTTAAGTGTATCTAGAAACACACATTATAAAAAGTATAATACAAACATTATTAATTATTCTTTGGTTTTGATAAGCTTAGTTGTTAATGAGTATGAACATTCTTGGATTTTAAGATGAATGGACGATTAGGTCATGGCCATATCTACATCTTAGTTCTCCCATATTTACTAGATGGGTGCGTCTTTCCATGGTAAATAATAATGCTAGGGTGGGAGATTCGAACTAGTATTAGGAAAAACATGTTCAAATTTCTGAGTGTATCTTTAGGGTCCGTGTTGTAAAAGTGTAGGTCCCGAATGTATTTTGGTTTTCTTTCTGGACCGCTATGTTATTTTTATGCCCACCCTTGGATTTTAACACGCACCTTCTTGGTACTTCAGGGCAGATTCCTCATTAGAAAGAAAAATAAAAGGTCCAGAGTGACCGGAATTATTTTTTGTAAAGAAAGCACGAATATATTGGATCTGAATGCCCCAGACCCACTTTTCAGACAAAGAGGACGATTGTGCAAAACTTGAGTAGTCCGTGCTTCTACTGAACCAGGGGCACCAGAAAATTAACCCCAAAGCCGCCAAAGAAAAAAACAGGAAAAAAACAAAGAGCAGGAAGAGATTATATGTGAATATACTAAACGGGAGGTAGCACGAGAGCAAGAAAGAAGGAGTTGAAGGCAGTGCGATGTCAGAGTAAAGCTAATTTGACGGTTTCTGACATGACGTACAGGTACCTACTACTAGTAGTACTAAAGTATATGTTTTCTCTCTCCTTCGCTAACTCTCACCATCCATCCTCCCTCTCCCCTCCTATGTAGAGCCCCGTGCGCACCGGCTGGCTGATCTCTCCCTCGTCCCATAATGTGGCGCCACACACGTGTGCCTTCGTACAGCCGTATTGTCTGTGTGTGGCTGGTGTGTTTTTAAGAAGAGTCTATAGTGTGTTGGTCAGCTGCCTTAGTGTGCATATATAGGAAGAGGACATCGCTAATTTCACCATGTCTTGCTCCATGTGTTGCACAAACCACCACTTGGATAGTTTTTTTGCAGTTTTCACTAGCTATTGGTCTGATCCATTGCAATTTCCACCACTTGGTCATCTAAGCTATTTAGCTCTGCTGACAACCTAACAGACAGTTGGGCCCTCCTAATCAGTACTCCCATTAATTAACAAATTTGTAAAAACTTACATATTCATAAAAGGTTAATAATTCATCCAATATTTATATTTTTTTTAAATTATTTGTCAAATGTAATAGTCTCTACTCTATATGTAGCACCATTTTGGGGCTTGGCGGCAAAAGCTAGTATTAGAGTCGGAGTTCAAGCTTTCCCGATTTCGAAATTTTCACTTCCTTCCCAAACATCCAGAGGGAAGGTTATTCAAAAGATAGTGGTGTATAAGGGATTGTTTATACTATATGCAGTACATCCCATCGCATTCGATGATCTTTATTATGATCTGTCCAGCTTTCCTACTACTACATAGTACTCCCTTCTCATTCCATTTCACACCCTGTGAAGAAGAAGCCACCAAGCACACCCGTAGCATGCTGGTTCAAAAGTACAGTAGGAGTAGTACGAAGAGTATAGCTCAGCCACTCGCTCGAGAAGGATCCAGACCCAACTACTTTTCATTGCTTCATTTTAGGGCCCTTTGTTCTAAATATATGGACCTCTATGTAATTTTCTATTTTTTGAGGTCTTCGATGTAAACTGTACTCCCACTAACTATGTCAAATTTTAACTACAAGTAAGCGCAATAGATTGCTCTTAAATGTTTCCAAAAAATATTTTGAAGCTAAGCGGGAATTCGGTACATCAAAAACCACCAAAATTTCAGAAAAAAATCATGTTCTTGCTATGCATCTGCATCCCGACAAAGTTGACAAGGTTTTGATAACATTTCCAAAAACAAAAAGTATAATATTTTTTGTGTGGCATCATGTTACGTGTATCCAGAAACACGTGTTATAAAAAGTATAATACAAAAATTATTAATTATTCTTTGGTTTTGAAAATACTTTATGTTGATGATCCCATATCCAAGAATTTGCATGCCGCCAAATTTGGCCATATTTTGAAAACAAACAGAGTAAGTAGCTAGTATGAAGAGTATGTCTCGGTCAGCTGCTCTCTCGAGAAGGAGTCGATCCGACTATTTTCCTTGCTTAAATTTAGTGTGCTTCGTGGTAAATGTATCAACCTCGATGTAATTTTATCTTTTTTAGGTCCTTGATATAAAATATACTCATACCGTCCACGTAAACTTCAAACCTAAAAGTAAGTGGTAAATTTAAACAAATTTAAGCTTAGTTGTCAATGAGTATGAACATTTCATGGATTTCAAGCCGAATGACCAAGGTCATGGCCATATCTACATCATACTTTATGCTGATGATGAACCCATATCCAAGAGTTTGCATGCCGCAAAAATTGGCCATATTTTGAAAACAAACGAAGAGGAAGTATTATGAAGAGTATGGCTTGATCAGCTGCTCTCTCGAGAAGGAGCCGAACCTGACTATTTTCCTTGATTAATTTTAGGGTACTTCATGCTAAATGTATGGACATCGATGTAATTTTCTCCCTTTTTAGGTGCTTGATGTAAAATGTACTCCCACCATCCGTGTAAAATTTGAACCTAAAAGTAAGTGGTAAAATTTAAATGAATTTAAGGTTAGTTGTCAATGAGTATGAACGTTCTTGGATTTCAAGCCCAACGACCAAGGTGATGGCCATATCTACATCATAGTTTATGTTCTTGATGGTGCCATATCTAAGAATTTGTATGCCACCAAATTTGTCCATATTTTGAAAATAATAAGAGGGGAAGTAGTATCAAGAGTATGACTCAATGAGATGCTCTCTCGAGAAGGAGCCGACTCGACTGTTTTCCTTGCTTCATTTTAGGATGCTTCATGCTAACTGTATGGACCTCGATGTAATTTTACCTTTATAGGTCCTTGGTGTAAAATTTACCCCCACCATCAGTGTAAAATTCGAACCTAAAAGTAAAGTGGTAAAATTTAGACGTATTTAAGCTTAGTTGTCAATGAGTGAACATTCTTGGATTCCAAGCCGAATGACTAACGTGATGGCCATATCTATATCATAATTTATGTTGATGATCCCATATCCAAGAATTTGCATGCCACCAAATTTGGCCTTATTTTGAAAACAAACAAAGAGAAAGTATTATGAAGAGTATGGCTCGATCAAGTGCTCTCTCGAGGAGGAGCTGAACCCGACTGTTTTCCTTGCTTAATTTTAGGGTGCTTCATTCTAAATGTATGGACCTCAATGTAATTTCCCCCCTATTTAGGTCCTTGATGTAAACTGTACTGCCACTATCCATGTAAAATTTAAACCTAAAAGTAAGTGGTAAAATTTAAATGTATTTAAGCTTAGTTCTCAATGGGTATGAACATTCTTGGATTTCAAACTGAACGACCAAGGTCATGGCCTATCTACATCGTACTTCATGCTGATGAATCATGATCCCATATCCAAGAATTTGCATGCTGCCAAATTTGGCCATTTTTTTTAAACAAACGAAGAGGAAGTAGTATGAAGATTATGGCTTGATCAGCTTCTCTCTCGAGAAGGAGCCGAACCTGACTATTTTCCTTGCTTAATTTTATATATTTACACATGTGCGCTTCCAACATTGCCCAAAGTCAGTTCCAGATTAGAACCGCATGCACGTCAATGGGGGTATGACATAGGTCATCAGTTAACTACACGTGAGTAGAACATAGGGAGCAAATGTTTGAGGTGCCAATGTGGTTTGTTCCAACCCTGCCTCGTTAGAACTATGTGAAGTTTGACCAAAATGCAGAAAAGCTAATTATCATCACATCATTTCCATAGCTAGTAGTTGTCACCATGTAATGTACAGTACTGTATGTAGTATAAACACTTGCAATCTCATTTCCACTATTGCTTGTACTAGGGACCATGTACTCCCTCTGTCCCAAATAAGTGACTTGGGTTTATCTAGATTTGCATGTATCTATATAGTAAAACATGTCTAGATACATGTGAATTTAGACAAACCTAAGTCACTTATTTTGGGACGGAGGGAGTAATATACTTTCATATTATGTGTTTGATGTTTCTCTATTCAAGAACTCAAGCTGGCGTGCCTAATTTTCTAGGCTATTAATTTTGGCATGACAATTAGTAGAACTGTGTTGGTGGCTATTGGATTTGCTTGTACGGTGGATATTGCATAGAAAGGTAAGGTTTACTTTTTCCACAGCATACGTCTGACCTCGCCACATTTATTCCCTCGCCAGCCCAGCCCCAGCACTAGCTCTCTCTCACACAACACTCTTTTATCGCCATTGACGACGACCATCGCTGCAACTTACTTATCTTAGTCAGGTCGGCTACGAGCGGCGGACCCTACAACCTCATGTATAGAGTCGACGCATCCCTTAGACATCATGGTGGCGGTGCGGTATGTACATAATCCCCGAAACCCTTGATCTTGATGATGAGATGCGGTCAACGGTTGGTTAACATTGGGTTTGTGATGAGTGCATATTTGCATCATGTTTTATATTATTATTTTGCATTGTAGATGTAGGATGTTGGTATTTTACGGCGTTCACGCGCACATTTTATGTATGTTTTCACCAGGATCAGGACAGATGATGGATACAATGGACACAATCCTTGGAGCAGTTGTACTGGGGAGAAAAGGAGTCAAAAACAATGTAAATTGCTTATTTGGGAAATATCAATAACACTAGAAGAAAACCCGAAGCGACCAAGGCATCCATAGAGTTTAATGACCAACTATACGACCGGAATAATTTTTTGGCCGTATAGTTGCGGTCATATAGTTGGCGCCGCCACCGCCTCCTTAAATAGTTTCACCCCGCGCAACTAGATCAGAGAGACGACATACAGAAGACCCAGAAATAACGTAAAACCTAACCTCCGGAAGGCATTTGGAGGGGGAACTTGCCCTAGGGATCCATCTTCACCCTACGCAGATCTAGGAGGCCAAGGCATCGATCTTCATCTTCATCAACCGCTGCACCACCATCATCTCCATCCATCCCATCTAGATCTTGTTGTAATTTCCGTACTCGTTGTGGATTTATACAAGAGCTATTCATTTACAATTGATCCCATTACCATTGCTATGATGTTGATAGCCTCCATGTTTGAGTAGATCATTAGTTCTTGGGGAGATGGAGAAACCCTAGCATATGATTGAGATAAGATAGAGATTATTATGTTATACATCATTATATGCATGTGTTAATTGTCTTAATCTTGATGTTGGGAGTTGTGCACCTCCTTAATATTTGCCTCTTATGTGGACATGATGAAGGGGATTACTTGTTGTTAGACGGTGGGATGATAACACTTACTGTGACTATAAAGCTGTTGTCATTCTTTACGTACTAACTTGGGGAAACAAGGAGAACTCATAAAGCCATGTCCATGCCTTGGGAGAAATCCCTTAATAGCTGGATAATACGATTGATGTCGTTTATCTGTCAGTTGTGGTTATGAAGGATGATATGAGCAGTTGTTGCTGCCTATTTGACCATATATGGAGCTCCTCCCACATATATACATATCATGAGAATATTTATTATAATAATCTTGATTCCTTAGTCTAAATTGCTAGCAGTGTATCCACCACTACCTGAGAACGCCTTTTTCCCTATTGCAGTTCCAAGTTCTTTTACACACGCGATTCTTACTTTCTGCATTAAGTTTTACTTTACTTTAATTGCTTCGTTCAATCAAAAACCCAAAAACAATTCTACTTTTCTTGCATCTCAAAGTTATTCCTTAAGTACTACGTTTAGTTTTAGTTAAAAGCATTTTAGTCTTTCGCCTACTACTCCCTGTGGAATCGATATCTTTATTTCGAAACTAGCTACAAACGATATGTGCACTTGCAGACATCAAGCTATTTTCTGGCGCCGTTGTCGGGGAGCTTAGCCCTATAAGTCACTTTACTTTTAGTTATTTACTTTCGTTGTACTAATTTTTTAATTTAAGTTGCAGGACCGCAACAATGGACAACACTCAGCATTTAATCCATCTTGAGGCAGTAAGGAAAATGGGTTCGCCCATGGACGCTTTTATAACTATCAATAAAAGCATAAATCCGGATGGAATTGAGATCCACCCTTTATTATTTGAACTACTACACTCTAAGAAATTTGTAGGAACCAATGAAGAGAGTCCATATGGACACTTAAAATTCTTTGAAGATATTCTTAGTTCCTTTATATTCGACGACTGTAATCTTGATATGGTTAAAACCCAGTTGTTTAGACAAACTCTCTCTAATAATGTTTGCGACTGGTATAGATCTCTTTGTGCAGAAGCACCAAGGACTTGGACGGAATTGACAACCAATTTCCTATCAAAATATTACTCAGAAAGCAAAGCTCACAGGATGAGAGGTATTATTATCAGTTTCAAAAATAATCCTGATGAGGGTTTGTATGAAGGGTATCTAAGGTACAAGAGCTATCTAGATAATTGCCCCCATCATCGTTTTCCTGATTGGTTAATCACTCACACTTTTTATGGAGGGCTTAATAAAAATAGAATGAATTTAGACACCACTTCTAATGGTAGTTTTCTATCTTATACCTATGATGAAGCTTGGAAATTAATAATGAAAATGAGGGAGGCAACAGAAAATCTTAAAAATGAGGAGAACATTACTAATATTTTTCTGAATACGCCTATGTTAACGATTTCCTTGCAGATGAAAGGAGTTGTGCAATGATTAAAACCCTTGGTATTGATTCTTACTCAGTAAAGAAAATTATTGAGAATTATGTAGGGCATTTACAGGTACCTACAGAATGGGAACCCTATAAACCCCTTGAAGAAAAGAAGCGTGCAAGAGCGCTAATGGAAGAGTTCTCATCTGCACATATTCAACAGAATATCAAGAAAAAGAAAAAAGAGGAAGAATAAATAAAGAGAAGATTAAAGAAACCAGAAAAGAACCCCGAAGCTACCAATATAAATAATGTTATATTGAAGGATCTTATGGAAGCATGAATAGTGGATAATGAAGTGGTTATGCTAGACTTTGAAACTTCAGAGTTCATCGACGGTAAGGTACGAGCAACGAAACTTCTAAACCTATGACTTCTATATATTGTGGAGAAACTTTCTTATACAGAATTTGTGAGCCGTTTTCCACTATAAATATTATGCCTTCATCACTTTATGAAAAACTTCGCTACAATCTAAATAATCCAGATGTAGAACCAGTAGACACTACTATTAAATTGTCTAATAGAACTAATATAAAACTGGAAGGGGTTATCAGAAACATCTATGTCTTTATCGGATCACTCATGTACCCCCTTGATTTCCATATTGTTGACATGCCTCGAGATTCTTTTTGTCCTATTCTTTTAGGAAGGCCTTTTGTTTCCATAACCAAAGCTCGAGTTGATAATAAGGAGACTATTTCACTGATGTTTGGAGAAGAGTAAATGACATTCCACTTTTCCAAACTAAAGAAGAGGCCATATGAAGTGGAAGATATCAAGGAAAAGAAAACGATTGCCGAACTAGCCGCAATTCATTTCAGTACTCCACAAGATGAATTAGAGAGGAGCCTAATTAGTTGGGAGGAAGCGCCGAATGATGAGGAGAGAGAAGACATGGATGATTACCTTGATTCAGTTCCGGAAGCACAAAATCCACTTGACTATGAAGAACTGGTAAGAAATGGAGATGAAGAACCTCTACCAATTGAATTAAAACAACTTCCATACAATGTGAGGTATGAGATTTTATACAATGAAAATAAATTTCTTGTTATTATCAGCAAAAATCTATCAGAAAATGAAACAAATAAACTCATTTTGGTCTTGGTTAAGCATCGTGAAGCCTTTGGATATACTCTATGTGATATTAAAGGAATAGATCCATCCATTGTAACCCATAAGGTTACCATGCTTGATGATGTTGAACCTGTAGTTGATAAACAAAGAAGGCTTAATCCGAAAATGAAAAAAGTAGTAAGAAAAGAGGTTATACGCTTATTAGATGCAGGCATAATATATCCTATTTCTGACAGTAAGTGGGTTAGCCCAACTCATTGCATACCGAGACAAGGTGGTCTTGATGCTGCTATGAATGAGGATGGTGAGCTAGCTCCTGTAAGATGATGACCCACAAGTATAGGGGGTGTATCGCAGTATTTTCGATAAGTATGAGTATCGAACCCAACGAGGAGCAGAAGGTGTTGGCTAGTGGTATGGATCAGGAATTCTCTGCAAATACTTAGCAAACAGATTTTTAGGGTTTTTTGATAATGCAAGTAAATAAAGTATGAGTAAATAAAAGACAATAAGAATAAATGCAGCAAGTGGCCCAATCCTTTATTTAGCAAAGGACAAGCCGGTTGTATTACTTAAGATGACCAAACGTTCTCGAGGACACACGGGAATATCGTCAAGTGCTTTCGCTTCATATAGTTGATTAATCTTCTTTAGTTTGCTAAGTGTTGTGTGGGTGAACCTGTGCTAATGTACCGACCTTCCTAGGACTAATACATACTTGTGATTATACCCCTTGCAAGCATCCGCAAGTACAAGAAAGTAATTAAGGTAGAAACCTAACCACAACTTTAAACTCTAAGACCCTGACGTCCCTTGTGCAATGGTTTCCTAACGGGGGTTCAGGTTTCTGTCACTCTGTCAACCCCTACGATTAGTAGCCAAATACACAATGCATTCCCCTAGGCCCATATAGCTGAAGTGTCATGTAGTCGACGTTCACATGACACCACTAGAAGAAGTACACCACAACTTAAATATCAAACTATTGAATCTTTCTCAACACAATTCCACTACTAACAACATGACTTCTCCCATGTCCTCAAGAACAAAACGAACTACTCACAAGACATCATATGGATCATGAGCAGAGATGGAATAATGATGTATAACAATATGAACATAAACAATAATTTAATGGTTCATTCAATAGCATCAACTACAAAGAGTAATCAACACCGGGAAAGTTTCCCCTAAGAAAAACTAGAGAGATCTTTCTCTCTCGGTGTTTTCCGCCCCGTAGAGACAGCGGAATCTTTCTGTGGTCGCTCCCGGAGTCTTAGGGTTTCGGGAGGATAATATATGCCATAGGGGAGAGCCAGGGGTGGACCAGGGCAGCCACACCACCTGGTGGCGCGGCCTAGGCTGTCCCACGCCAAGGGGTGGTGTGGGCCCCCTGTGGCCCATCTCAGCCTCCCCTTCTGGGTTCCTTCTGCTTCTGGAAAAATAGGATTTTCCATGTATGTTCCCGGATTTTCTGATCTTCGCGAATTTTGCCTCCAAACAAAGACCTTTTCCATCGTAATCCTGCAGGTCCATGCTCCAAAAGTCATCAACCATGCAAAAACAGATGAAATAACATAAGTATCTTCTCTTAATATGAAATATATCAATGAATAACAGTGAATTATGAAATAGAATAGATATGCAAAATGGACGATCAACTCCCCCAAGCTTAGCTTAGACTTCATGACACTAAACTCAATAAACATGACCCCAGGTTTATGGAGTGAAGAGTCGATAAAAGAATACAGACAAGAAGCATCACATTCATCAATACATAAGTCATAATAGAAGACAACTCACTATTATATAACTTAACTTGCAATAAGTAAAGGAAACACAATAAAGATAAATAAAGTGAATCATAATTGGTAATGGCAAACTTAGCTCTTGGTCGAAGAATAGTTGGAAATTTGCTGGAGTTCACAAATAACTAATTTTGAATGATAGCTTTCAAAGTAGTAAACACCAAGATAAGAGCAAAGTGCAAAACAAGGAACATAAGGGACACGATTGAATAGATCATCATATGAATGAATGAAACACAATAACTCAACATACTTGCTGAGATAGAAAGGAATAGGTTTACTGCCTCAACTAAAAAGAAAGGCCCTTCGCAGAGGGAAGCAGGGATTTCAAGTTTCATAAAGAGCTCCCGAAAATTATGATACTTATGAGCTTTCAGCTCTCATTGCCCGTATCATAGGCATCTTTAGGTGATTAAGGTTAAAGTGGTCAAATACGAGGATATGCTTGACAAGTTATAAGTTGAAAATCTCATGTCCCTTGAATACGACGGCCGCTCCTCATGCTACTCAAGTTTAGTCACCGGTAAGTTCTTGTCATAGTAAGCACATGTGTATCATGGAGAACCGCCAACGGGGTACCCCTTGCCCGATGATACAAAAGAATCCCCATATCAAAATGACAAGGCAAGCAGACAACGAGCATCTCAGCAATCTTCTTATTTACCATGGGAATATGGTGCCTTTTCTCTCTTTCCTCTTTTCTCGTCTCTTTTTTTTTTCTTTTCCTCTTTTTCTCAATCTCTATCTCTTTTTTTATAAGAAGAATGCTTCATAGATGCTCATTATGGTTACGTTGTAGGTTTCCGCCATGACAACATGGATTAGACCGGCGGCCCAGGCGTTTCTCTAACACACATGCATAACTCCATGGACTTACAGGCTCCCCTTTCATTTCACGCCGATGACATCCATAGACAAAAGAACATGATATCAACTAGGTACAAAGTACCAGTGCAATGTCGAAAGCATTCCCCATGACAGCATGGTTCTGCTAATTCGCAACTCACAAAGCGCAAGCATATACGCAACATAGATGGGCACACTGGTTCAAGTTTATTAAGTGCAAGAAAGTAAAGTGTGCCATCAAGTTCGTGAGAGCTTTAATCACTAATTTTCACATAACAAGTTTAATTTGGAAGGTAGATAAAAACAAGAATTTACTTGGAATAGCAATAGTGCTAATAGGTAGGTATGGTGGACACAAATGGCATAGGTTTTGGTTTAAGGATTGGATGCACGAGAAGAATTCCCTCTCAGTACAGGTGTTTTGCTAGGAAGGCTGGGTAGCAAGTATAAGAGTTGAAGGAAGCAAACAAACATACAAGTTATAAAAACAAACATGCAATCTTCCTTGGAAGCACAAAAGATCTTTCCTAGAGAATACTAAACTTATGAGAAAATCAAGAAAGGAAGATGATGAAATTATATTTCTTTTAAGAGTACTTCTATCTTTTTCATTCAATTCTCAAAAATAGTGTTGCTACTGACCAAGGCAGGTTTGCCAAAACCAACTAAATTAACTCAATGATCCCAGTGATACCAATACTAACAACAAGATCAATCATATTCCCATGAATTGAAAACTTATATAAGATATGCAAAAGAGTAAATGATAGAACTTCTCATTAATATTCCGTAACGGCAACTCACACCAAGGGATACATATCTAACGAGAGAGGGGACACTTCCATAATACAAACCATCCTACATGATAACTTCTCTATTCATGATATGACTCTACTAAAAGGGTAAAAAGATATAAGATAGTGATGTGATACCGCGGCACTCCCCCAAGCTTGGAACAAACCAAGGGGATGCCAAACCTGATGATGAGTTACTCCTTCGGTGGTGGTATTCTCTCGGTTGGCGCGAGGAATTCTTCCAGTATCTTGCGAAGCCTGCTATTCTCCTTTTGAAGCATATCCACCTTCCTCCTCAAGACTCGGTACTTGTCGCAGAACTCATCAGTGACTCGTAGAGCTTCCACTATTGCAGGGCAAGAACTGAGATCTAGAGTTGGAGGTATCAGCCCCTTCATGCCTATTGTCATGTCCTTTACTTCCTCCCTGCCGTTCTGATCCATGTCTTCGTGCCTAGTTGCGATCCTTTCTTCTTCCACCCATCCTACGAGGGTCTTCTGCTCAAGATTGTGATGGAGCTCGCGACGACGTCACAGCTCGTAATCCTTTGAAGATGAACCCCTGAACGACATCTGAACAAAACAGACAGAAACAAAAACACGACGAGAACACGATATACGAACCTCGAGGGATCCGTGGGATTATATATTACGAAGTTTTACAGAAAAAGGAAGGTACTGGGAGAAAACGGGTCGGAGACGGAGTCCGAGGTGGCCACACCACCTGGTGGCGCGACCAGGGGTGGGCCTGCGCCATAGGGTGGTGTGAGCCACCTGCCCGCTTCCATCCTCTTCGCCAGTAGCTTTCCTTGTTGGCTAAAAACTACAAAAATATAACTGGACAGATCTTTCGTGGAACTTTTCTTACCAGAACGGTTACCTATTCGAAAACAGACTCTATAGGTCTCTGAATTTGGTATTTAGTAGATTTTTCCAGAGTCACCACTTGAATAACATCAATATCTTCATCTTCATACTCATATTGCTTGAGTCATGAAACCTTTCACTTCCTTATTACACCATTTTCTCCACCTACCTAGAAATTTCTTTCAGACAAAACATCACACAGTTCTCATTAGCCACATTAGTATAAGTGAAGTGATAAAACCTTTTGAGTCCAATTTCAAATGAAAACCATCAAAACATAAGCTACTGTATCAACTCCTTCCAAAAACCCAAAAAGAATTCAAAAAGGAAATCAAATAAAGAAGCAAAAGCAAGAGTGGCAAAATCTGTCAAAACAGACCAGCAGGTAAAAATCAATTTTTTCGAAAATCATCTGTTGCTCAAATCAAAAAGTGCAAAACTAACAAAAGTTAAATAACAACCTAGGGAAGAAGCACAAACAATTACAGCTTAATCCGACATACAGAGATCTCTCATGTATTTTTACGGTGAAGCACAAAAATCTGTTTCGGGACAACATCTTCCCAAATCTTACTTCTCTCTCATTAGAGGTTGATCTTGACACAAAAACCAAACAAAAAGGATAAGGAGAGGTTATTACCGAGGTAATAACTTCCAAGACTCAAAGAAACAAAAACAAACCAAAAGCAAGAATAAACTGGGTTGTCTCCCAAAAAGCTCTTTCTTTATAGCCATTGAGATGGGCATGACAATTTTGATGATGCTCACTTAGGAATATGAATTGAAGTGAAAGAGAGCATTAAGAAGCAAAAATACACACGTTTAAGTCTAACCCACTTCCTATGCAAGGGAATTTTGTAAACAAAAAAGTTGTTGGAACCAGAAACTAAGAGCATAGGAAGGTAAAAGAAGTGCAACATAAAACAATTCAGCATAAAACGAGGAAACTTGATATTATTGAGATACATAAGAACACTTTTCCCTCTCTCATAGTAACTTTCAGTATCATGCATAAACTTAACAATATAACTATCACAAGAACCATCATAACAATGATCACTTATTCTAACAGAAAACACGGGAATACTAGTTCTTATAATACTACTTTGTGAAACAATATTAGAGGTATCCTTACAAAGGATAGTGTTTCCATCTTGTACATATTTAGTGACAAAGTCTTTCACATTTACTATTATAGGTTCATCATCCATTTTTTATCAGGTTCAATAGCTTTATGTGTACTTTCATTAACCATACTAGCTATCATAGAATGTTCCTTTATCTTAACTGGGAAAGTCATTTTCTCAATGTAAGGTTCAGATAAAACATGATTAGCAGTATAAACTTTAGTGTTTCTTGCAGGAACACTCTTAGCAATATCTTTATAAGGTTCATGATACTTATTCCACTTGTTTTTAGGCACTTCAATGTAGGAAGCAAAAGCCTTAAAATAAGTTGCAATAGCTTGAGAGTCAAGACCATAAGCATTTTTAATATTTTGAATGTCGTTAGTTCCCATAAAAGATTCAATGCATTCATTATCATAATTTATACCTGACTTTCTTCCTTTGTCATTCTCCCATGCTTCAGCATTATCTTGAATATGGTCCAGAAGATCCCATTTAGCTTCTTCTTCCATGCGAGTGAATGATCCAGCACAAGAAGCATCCAATAAATCCTTATCATGAAGAGAAAGCCTTGCATAAAAGTTATTGATAATAATATTGTTGGGGAGCTCATGAATGGGACATTTGAGCATTAGTAACTTCAATCTCCCCATGCTTGAGTTGTACTCTCTCCATAAAGAGGCCAAAAGTTGTATATTTGATTCCGATCTTTATGAATCTCACTAGGAGGATAAAACTTTGAATAAAAGAGAGGTCTTATTTCCTCCTATTCAAGAGCTTGACCATTCTTCAGCAGCTTATACCATTCCTCAGCTCTTCCTTTTAGTGATAATTAGAATAACTTCTTCTTAACTTGATCTGTAGTAATACCTGCACACTTGAACACCCCGCATAATTCGTGTATAACGAGCAAATGATCACCGGGATGGACAGCTCCATCCCCAACATAGTAGTTATCCATAACATGATCAATAATTCTTGTAGGTATTTTAAAAGTATCATTCTCAACAGGTGGTGGTTCATCTACTACCTTAGCAGTGGTAGTAGCATTACGTAATAAGAAACTCAGCGAATTATCCATAATGAAAATAAAGCAACTAACAGAAATAAACAATACTCACAGTAGAGGTTTCATTTACCAGTTCCACTCTCCAATAGCGCTTCACTCCCCGGCAACGGTGCCAGAAAATAGTCTCGATGACCCACAAGTATAGGGGGTGTATCGCAGTATTTTCGATAAGTAAGAGTATCGAACCCGACGAGGAGCAGAAGGTGCTGGCTAGTGGTATGGATCAGAAATTTTCTGCAAATATTTAGCAAATGGATTTTTAGGGGTTATTGATAATGCAAGTAAATAAAGTACGAGTAAATAAAAGAGAATAAGAATAAATGCAGCAAGTGGGCCAATCCTTTATTCAGCAAAGGACAAGCCGGTTGTATTATTTAAGATGACCAAACGTTGTCGACGACACACGGGAATATCGTCAAGTGCTTTTGCTTCATATAGTTGATTAATCTTCTTTAGTTTGCCAAGTGTTGTGTGGGTGAACCTGTGCTAATGTACCGACCTTCCTAGGACTAATATATACTTGTGATTATACCCCTTGCAAGCATCTGCAAGTACAAGCAAGTAATTAGGTAGAAACCTAACCACAACTTTAAACTCTAAGACCCCGACGTCCCTTGTGCAAGGGTTTCCTAACGGGGGTTCAGGTTTCTGTCACTCTGGCAACCCCTACGATTAGTAGCCAAATACACAATGCATTCCCCTAGGCCCATATAGGTGAAGTGTCATGTAGTCGATGTTCACATGACACCACTAGAAGAAGTACACCACAACTTAAATATCAAACTATTGAATCTTTCTCAACACAATTCCACTACTAACAACATGACTTCTCCCATGTCCTCAAGAACAAAACGAACTACTCACAAGACATCATATGGATCATGAGCAGAGATGGAATAATGATGTATAACAATATGAACATAAACAATAATTTAATGGTTCATTCAATAGCATCAACTACAAAGAGTAATCACCACCGGGAAAGTTTCCCCTAAGAACTATGCAAGATTCAACCCAATTGTTATAGCGATATGGAGATGGTGATGAGGGTGCTGGTGGAGATGATGGTGGTGATGATGATGATGATCCCGATGAAGTCCAGTTTCATGCTGGTGTTGATGGTGACGATCTCCCCTCTCTGGGAAAGAATTCCCCCGGCAGAATTCTATCTGCCGGAGAGATCTTTCTCGGTGCTCTGCTGCAGAGGCGATTTTAATCTTTCTGGTCGCTCCCGGAGTCTTAGGGTTTCGGGAGGATAATATACGACAGAGGGGAGAGCTAGGGGTGGACCAGGGCGGCCACACCACCTAGTGGAGCGGCCTAGGCTGGCCCGTGTCAGGGGGTGGTGTGGGCCCCTGTGGCCCATCTCAGCCTCCCCTTCTGGGTTCCTTCGTCTTCTGGAAAAATAGGATTTTCCATGTATTTTCCCGGATTTTCTGATCTTCGCGAATTTTGCCTCCAAAAAGCACCTTTTCCATCAGAATCCTGACTGCAGCAGTCCATGCTCCAAAAGTCATCAACCATGCAAAAGAGATGAAATAACATAAGTATCATCTCTTAATATGAAATATATCAATGAATAACAGTGAATTATAATATACAATAGTGATGCAAAATGGACGTATCATAAGACCTATTATTGGATATCGTATGTGCATTGATTTTAGGAAGCTAAACCGTGAGACCTATTATTGGATATCATAAGACTTAGTAATAATTCTTATTTCTATTTTCTTGATGGTTATTCTGGATATTCTCAAATTTCCATACAACTGGAATATCAAGAGAAAACAAATTTCATTTGCCCTTATGGCACATATGCTTATAGATTAATTATGTTTGGCTTATATAACGCAGCAGCGACTTTTCAAGAATGTGTTTTTAAAATCTTTGATGATTTTGTTGAGAAGACTATGGAAGTTCTAACAAATGATTTTGTTGTTTGTGGAACAACCTTTGATAATTGCCTCTACAATCTAACCAAAGTTTTGTAGAGATGCAGGCAATCAAATTTGGTTTTGAATTGGGAACAATGTCGTTTCATGGAAAGAGAAGGTAAAGTTTTTGGGCATAAGGTTTCAGAGAAGGGAATAGAAATATATAAAACTAATATAAATGCTATAGAAAATCTTCAAATACCTAAGGACATAAAAACCTTAAAAAAATCTAGGACATGCAGGTTTTTATAAGCGTTTTATAAAAGATTTTGCTAAAATAGCTATGCCTCTCACCAACCTTCTTGACAAAGAAACTCCATTCTACTTAGATCATAACTACATTGCAGCTTTTGAGAACCTTAAAAATAAATTAGTTTCAGCACCCATCATGCAATCTCCAAAATGGGATGAACCTTTTGAAATCATGTGTGATGCTAGTGACTATGCTTTAGGGGCTGTCTTAGGACAGTGAGACAGAAAGAATTTAAATTGTTATTTATTATGCTAGTAGACCTCTTAATAAGATTCAGAAAATTTATGCTACTACAGAAAAAGAGTTCCTAGCTATAATTTTTGCTTGTGACAAATTTAGATCTTACATCATTAATTCTAAGGTAATAGTTTATACAGATCACCAAGCTTTGCGTCACCTCCTTGTGAAAAAGGATGCTAAGCCTAGGTTGATTAGGTGGATTTTATTACTACAAGAATATGATTTGCAAATAATGGATAGGAGGGGTAAGGATAATCCGGTAGCAGATCATCTTTCTAGGATGGAGGGAATAATTACTAACCCTATACCTATAAATGAGTCATTTCCGGGAGAATATTTAGCAAATGTTGAAATTGTTGATCCTTGGTATGCGGATTATGCTAACTATCTCGCAGTAAAATTTATACCTCCTGGTATGACAAGAAATCAAAGGATGAAATTTTTAATGATCTTAAATATTACTTTTGGGATGATCTGTATGTATATTGTCATTGACCTAACGGAATGATTCGGAAGTGTGTTCCTAACCATGAAATGAATGCAATTTTGCAAGCTTGTCATGATAGCCCATATGGAGGACATCATGCAGGCAAGCGAACTACAGCGAAGGTACTTCAATTCGGATTCTATTGGCCCACCTTGCTCAAGGACGCACACAGGTATGTAGAAGAGTGCGATGCTTGCCAAAGAAGAGGTAATGTAGGTAGGAGACAAGAAATGGCAATGAATTATAGTCTTATAATCGAACCCTTTTATGTATGGAGAATGGATTATATGGGACCTTTTATAGAATAAAATTGTTACACTCATATTCTTGTTGCGGTCTATTATGTTACTAAATGGGTTGAAGCTATTCCAACTAGTCATGCAGATGCAGCTGCCTTAGTGAAGATGATCAAGGATGTTATATTCCCCGGGTTTGGAGCTCCTAGATTTTTAATCACTGATGGTGGTTCTCATTTCATGAAAGGAACTTTCAGGAAAATCCTCAGCAAATATGGAGTAACTCACCGCGTTGGTTCACCATATCACCCTCAAATGAGTGTTCAAGTGGAACTCTCCAATAGAGAATTAAAGACCATACTCGAGAAGACGGTGGACAAATCAAGAAAAGATTGGTCATATAAGTTAAATGACACTCTATGGGCATACCGTACTGCGTTTAAAAATCCAATGGGTATGACACCTTATAAGATGGTATATGGTAAGGCATGCCATTTACCTTTAGAATTGGAACACAAAGCTTTTTGGGCAATCAAGAACCTAAAATATGATCTTAAAGCAGTAAGAGAAAAACGTTTATTAGATATTCATGCTTTAGATGAGTTTAGAAGTGAGTCTTATGAGAATGCTAGATTGTTTAAAGAAAAAGTGAAAAGATGGCATGATAGAAAAATAAAAAATAAGACCTTTAAAAGTGGAGAAAAAGTGTTGCTCTATAATTCTTGTCTTAAGCTGTTTCTAGGGAAGCTCAAATCGAAGGGGAAGGCCCTTATATAGTTGAAGAAGCTTATTCATCGGGAGCAGTGAAGCTCTAGGGAAAAACACTCTCTCTTTCATGGGTGGTAAACGGACGACACTAGAAGCATTATCGAGTAAAAGAAGATATAAGTGTTGTCACCATACAAGTGATCACCCCAGAAGAGGTGTTTAAGCAAAGGTATACAAGGGATGGCAACTGCAAGAAAAATGGACTCGGGACGAAATGAGCAACACTACAGTCAAGCTATTGACCATAAAACAGTGCTTCGTGGGAGGCAACCCATGCAAAGTAAATGTTTGAGTAAGTTTTAAATTTTTTAGTTACATTTTAATGAGCTTGTGTTAAATGAGGAACATTTGAAGCTCTAACAAATAAAGAGGAAGATTAATAATGAAAATATTGGTCGAAAATTTAAGCTATCATTTTTCTTTCAGAAACTTGATATTTCATTAAGTTTCAGATTAATAAAGAATCCTCGGAGAAGCAGGAAATGTTTGGTGGATCTAGAGGGTTTAACGACCAACTATGCAGTGGCAATAAAAATTCTGGCCGTATAGTTGCGATCGTATAGTTTTTTCGACATCACCCCTTCCGTCCACAAAAGGTACTAATAGTTTAACGACCAACTATACGACGGGAATAAAAATTCTGCCCGTATAGTTGTTGTCGTATAGATATCGATGCCTTTGACAAAGCTCCTTTCTGGGTACTAATAGTTTAACGACCAACTATACGGCAGGAATAAAAATTCTGCCCATATAGGTGTGGTCGTATAGATATTGACCCATCTCCAAAAAATCGGAGTACAGAAGGTTTAACGACCAACTATATGGCGGGAATAAAAAGTCCCGCCAGTATAGTTCCGGCCGTATAATTTGTTCCATCGTAGAAGAAATTCTATAGCCGGTTCGCAACTATACGGCGGGACCTATACGGGTAGTGCCCGTATAGTTGCTCGTTATGAAAGGCGGCTAGGGTTTTTGACCTCCCCTTTTAAAGTTGATCGCATCTAACCTTTTTCATTAAGATTTCACAGAGCTACAGCCTCCAGCCTCAAAAAATCCTCATCATCCCTATACAAGCCCCTCTAACAACATCCGTGCAGTGAAGCCATGCAGGCCTTCCATGTCAACAAGATTTGGAGGAAGAAATAAGAGAATCCCATGAAAAGGATTGAAGGAGTAGAACCCAAAGGATCATCATCATCGAGCCCGGAGATCAAGCCCCTTCCAAACTAGGAGGACATGTTCCCGCAAAGGATGGAGATGATGAGGCAAGCTGAGCAAGGAAAGAGCAAGGATGAGTATCTCCCTAATCCCTATCGTCACAACATAGGATCCTAATATAAACCTCCTCTTGGCCCATCACCTCTTAAACCTAAGAAGGTGCGACAGGATGAGATCCGTGATAAGATCTATGAGTTGGAAAAAGCTTCGAAGGCATGTGTTGAAACAATTGGAGAAGGGATTGACTCCTACTGGATGATGAGCAAAGACCTTGAGAAAAAGGTCGATGACATTGATGGTAGAGTTGGTTTCCTAATTAAAACTGTTTTTGAGTTGACAGATGAGAATAAATTCCTCAAGAAGAAAATTTTGAAGCTTCAATACGACATGGCCGAGCTCAGCATCCGCTTTGCAAGCATAGTTCAAGATGACAACACAAAAGAAGAGGGCAATACTCTTCCTACCCAGGAGGAGAAATTAGTACCAACAAGGAGTTATGTGATCCCACCTAGCTTGATTCCAAGCTTGGAGAGATCTTTAAGATCTTGTAATCTATCTTATAAATTTTATATTACTATCTTAGTTTCGCATTAGTTCGAGTTTAGAAATAAAGCTTGCATCATTTGCATTCCTTAAGGAATAGTCGAACCCATTTGTGAAATTCTGAGTTTATTATTATATATGGACCATTATTGGGTTTGTGCTTGTCTTATTGGATATATGAATGTCTTGAGTATAATTTTACTTGCACTTGATGATAACAATAGGAGTCTTCCACACCATTGGTATTAATGGAACATATAAAGATAATTTAATCGATATGTTGTAAGTTCATGGTTTGATTTAAAAAAGTAAAAATAATTTGATTAGTCAAGTTGAAAAAGAAACCTTAAACAAAGGAAAATTAAAAGTGCTAGCAAAATAGAGTGAGAACAAGTCGAGGTAGAATCTTCAAGTCATAAAGATGCTTCATATACAATTGGAATTTGGTAATTGAGATCATTAAACTTTGGATTCCTACATGAAGTGGAATGTATGCCAAGCTTCTTTGCACAAACTTAAACAAAACTGTGAGCATGTATATAAAAAAAGAGAAAAAAGGAAGAAGAAGAAAAAGAGCAAATGTGCAAAGAGCAAATAGGCATACACCACTATATTGTGGTATGACAAAGAAGCATTTTGAGATTTTGAATTCCAAGTAAATATGTTAATCCTAAAACACTTGGGACTACCTCGCTGACTCATTCGGTCGAACGAATACTTTTACATCATGTTGAGATTCATCTTTTGTGAACTGTTGATCACTAAGGTGCGGAAGCCTTCTAATATTATTCGGATGGTTCGAGTAAGGTACTATTCATGAACTTATTCCTATGTATCATATATGATAAATACATGCTGCAACTGCCTCATTTATTTTATCGACTCAGCTGCAAGAATATGAGGATTACATACATTAAGCTAAACTTGCTCGGGATGAGCAAGAGTCTAAGCTTGGGGAAGTTGATGAGTGCATATTTGCATCATGTTTTATATTATTATTTTGCATTGTACATGTAGGATCTTGGTATTTTACGGTGTTCGTGTGCACATTTTATGTCTGTTTTCACCAGGATCAGGATAGATGATGGATACAATCGACACAATCCTTGGAGCAGTTGTACTGAGGAGAAAAGGAGTCAAAAACAATGTAAATCGCTAATTTGGGAAATATCAATAACACTAGAAGAAACCTGAAGTGACCAAGGCATCCAGAGAGTTTAACGACCAACTATACGACCGTAATACTTTTTCCGGCCATATAGTTGCGGACGTATAGTTGGCGCTGCCACCACCTCCTCAAATAGTTTCACCCCATGCAACTGGATCGGAGAGACGACATACAAAACACCTAGAAATCGCCGAAAACCTCACCTCCGGAAGGCATCTGGAGGGGGAACTTGCCCTAGGGATCCATCTTCGCCCTACGCAGATCTGGTACCACCATCATCTCCATCCATCCCATCTACATCCCATCTAGATCTTGTTGTAATTTCCATACTCGTTGTGGATTTATACAAGAACTATTCATTTATAGTTGATGCCATTACCATTGCTATGATGTTGATTGCCTCCATGTCTGAGTAGATCATTAGTTCTTGGGGAGATGGAGAAACCCTAGCATATGATTGAGATAAGATAGAGATTATTATGTTATACATCATTATGTGTATGTGTTAACTGTCTTCATCTTGATGTTGGGAGTTGTGCACCTCCTTAATATTTTCCTCTTATGGGGACATGATGAAGGGGATTACTTGTTGGTAGACGGAGGGATGATACCACTTACTATGACTGTAAAGATGTTGTATTTCTTTACGTACTAACTTGGGGAAACAAGGAGAACTCATAAAGCCATGTCCATGCGATGGGAGAAATCCCTTAATAGCGGGATAATACGATTGATGTCGTTTATCTATCAGCTATGGTTATGAAGGATGATGTGAGCAGTGGTTGCTTCCTTTTTGTCCATATATGGAGCTCCTCCCACATACATACATATGATGAGAATATTTGTTATAATAATCTTGATTGCTTAGTCTAAATTGCTAGCGGTGTATCTGCCACTCCCTAAGAACGCCTTTTTCCCTATTGCAGTTCCAAGTTCTTTTACACACGCGATTCTTACTTTCTGCATTATGTTTTACTTTACTTTAATTGCTTCGTTCAATCAAAAACCCAAAAATGATTCTACTTTTCTTGCATCTCAAAGTTATTCCTTAAGTACTATGTTTAGTTTTAGTTAAAAGCATTTTACTCTTTCGCCTACTGCTTCCTGTGGGATCGATATCTTTATTTTGAAACTAGCTATAAACGATCTGTGCACTTGTAGTCATCATCTTGGTATTGAGTAGTTCTCATCTAGTGCATTTAACCTGTTTGTATACTACCAGTTTTACACATGCAAGCTAGTTCTAGGTTAGATCTACGGTGAACTGTAATAATAAGTTCAAATTTTGTATTGATCGATCCACGGCTGATGATAATTTGGGAGACCACTCGACGTGTTTTGCTTGGTTGGTCTTAGGGGCGGAGGTCCCTTTAATTTGGGAAAGTTAGGGCAGTTACTGTCCTACCCTGTTGATACGTCATAAACGTATCTATAATTTTTGATGTTCCATGCTTCTTTTATATCTACTTTCTTATGTTTTGTTCACACTTTGAGGTATTCTTATACATTTTCTGGAACTAACCTATTAACAAGATGCCACAGTGCCATTTGCATGTTTTCTGCTGTTTTTGGTTTCAGAAAAGCTAGTAAGGAAATATTCTCGGAATTGGACGGGACAAAAGCCAAAGTCAATATTTTACCTGAAGCAACACAGAGTCGAGAGGGGAAACGAAGTGGCGCACTAGGGCGGCCACACCTGGTGGCGGCACGGCCTGGGGCGCACCACCAGGCGGTGTGGGGCCCCTGGTGCTCCACCGACCTTGCCCCTACGCCTATAAAAGCCTCCCGGGATGAAAACCCTAAGTACCCGATAAAATACCCAATCAGAAATCCACGAAAGAGTCTGTAGCTGCCACCATCTCCATCCCTAGATCGGGGGATCCGAAACTTTTCCTGGCACCCTGCCGGAGGGTAGAGATCACCCTGGAGGCCTTCTTGATCACCATGACTGCCTCCGGTGTGATGCGTGAGTAGTTCATCCTTGGACTATAGGTCCATGTAGTAGATAGATGGTTGGTTATTCTCCTTTGTGCTATCATGTTTAGATCTTGTGAGCTCCGTTCATGATCAAGATCATCTATTTCTAATCTTACATGTTGTGTTTGCAGAGATCCGATGGATATTGAGATGCTATTTCAGATTAATTATTGATTCTATCATGTCTATGTTATTTGTGATCTTGCATGCTTTCCGTTGTTAGTAATTATCTTGGCCAAGTAGATGCTTGCAACTCCAAGAGGGAGTATTTATGCTTGATAGTGGGTCCATGCCTCTAGTAATCTGGGGAAGTGACAGGAATCTCTAAGGTTGTAGATGTGTTGTTGTTGCTGCTAGGGAGAAAACAGCAATCCTTTGTCCATGGGACGATCATATTGTTTACTTTACACACTTTACTTAATGCAATTATCTATTGCTTGCAACTTAATACTGGAGGGGGTTCGGATGATAGCCTGAAGGTTGATTATTAGTCATAGATGCAGTTGGATTACGGTCTATGTATAATGTTGTAATGCCCAATCAAGTCTTATAGGAGTCAAGATGTCTAGTATATGCATTGTATGCTTTCTCAAATCTATCAATTGTCCCGTTGTCATTTGTTCACCCAACATGCTATTTATCTTAAGGAGAATCACCTCTAGTGAACTATGGACCCCGTTCCATTCTTTTATCATTGATATACCATCTACTATTTACTGTTTACTTTCTGCAAGCAATTTCTATCTTCCACACTATACGTTTAATCCTTTGTTTTTAGCAAAACCAGTGAGATTGACAACCTCACTATAAGTTGGGGCAAGTTCTGTGGTTGTGTTGTGCAGGATTCCAAGTTGGTAGCAACACCTTGGGGTTGTTTCCTTGCTCCTACTAGTTTGATAACCTTGGTTTCATAACTGAGGGAAACTTGCTGCTATGCTCATCATAGCTTCCTCTTGGGGTTGCCAACGAGCTCGAGATATCTTGAGCCATCAAGCCTTTTTCTGGCGCCGTTGCCGGGAGTTAAGGACAGCTTCACAAGGGGAGTCTCTCACAACCAATCTCTTTACTTTGTTTTTTGTTTTGCTTATTTTTTATTTTTGCTTTGTTTGCTTGTTTCTTTTTATCAAAAATACAAAAAAATTAGTTCCTACAATAGTTGTTATTTTCGCTGGTCTGTTATTGTCTTGCTTTATCATGCTTTCTATCAATGGTTGGTTTCTTTGAAACTGAATCTTATTGGCAAGGTGGGTTCACGGAAGAACAAAAATATTATTATAAGGAACACCTCTTGTCACAAAAAGGGAAACACTTATGGGAACAAATTAATAAATTGTATACCATTGCTAGAAAAGTGTGCTCTACTTATAATGTTACTTATGGCTTTGATAAATATTGTTGCTGTAAGAGGTATAAACACCTCCCTTTTTAATGTGATTATAATGATGATGTTACCATATCTTCTTATGTTAAGGGAAATTATGACTTTTATGATGTGGAACAAATTGAAGAATTTATTGCTTGGAAGGGTGCATTTGAACTTGCTTATTTGCTTCAAAATACTGATGATGCACCTTATAAATATGAGGTTTATTATATACTTAAATTTTGCTTTGATAATTACAAGGAAGAAAATGGCTATATTCTTAAATATCTTAATAGATGATCTCCACCAACAGAAGAGACTAATGCCTTGTAGGAGCCTATGGAAGAAGAAAATTGCTGAAACTAGAAGCTCATTGGATGAAAAAGAGGAGGAGAGTGATGATCAGGAGGAGGAACAATGGAGCAGCTACCCATGTCTACTTCCCAATAAGAGTAACTATTTAACTGATACCTTATTTGATCGCCCTCCATATGCTTACCAAAGGAGGATGAGTGTGATATTTATATTGTTGAGTTTGTTCATGATGCTACTGAAAATCATTATGAGAGAGGAAAATATGGTTGTTGGAATTCTATGTTACTAAAACACCTCTCTTTATATTGAAAGTTCCAAAGTTGCTTTTGTTTTATCTACCCATTCTTGTTACTATGTGCTTCTTTGATTTATTTTCTTACAAGATTCCTATGCATAGGAAGTGGGTTAGACTTAAATGTGTATCATATTTGATCCTTGATGCTCTCTTTTGCTTCAATTCATATTCTTTATGTGAGCATCTTCTCAAATTACTGAGCCTAGCTCAAAGGCGTTAAAGAAAAGGACTATTGGGAGATAACCCAAATTTTTATTTAGTAAGTTTTTATTTTGTTGAGTCTTGGAAGTTATTTCTTCAGTAATAACCTCTCCTTATCCTTTTTGTGTGGTTTTTGTGCCAAGAATAACCTCTAATGAGAGAGAAGTAAGACTTGGGAAGGTTGTTGTCCCGAAACAGATTTGTGTGCGTCACTGTAAAAAATCGTGAAAAATCCCTGTATGTCGGATTGAGCTGTATTTTTTGTGCTTATGCCCCAAGTTTCTATCTAACTTTCCATCAGTTTATCACTTTTCGATTTGAGCAACAGAAGGTCTTTGAAAAAATCGGTTTTTACCTACTGGTCTGTTTTGACAGATTTCTGCCATTATTTGCATTTGCCTCTTAATCTCTTTCTCTTTGAGTTCTATTTGATCACTTGAGCTTTTAGAAGGAATTGCTACAGTTGCTTGTGTTTTCATGGTAGTTTTACTTGTGATGAAACTAAACCCAAGGACTTATTATCTTAAATACACTAATGATGCTAATGAAGATTGTGTGAAGTTTTGTATGAAGGAAATTTTAAAGTGTAGGGAAGAACAATGTGATGAGATGAAGTATGGACAAAAGCTCAAGCATGGGGATGCCACCCGTGTCACCCCAAGAAATATTCAAGAAGTACAAGTGTCAAATCTTGGGGATGCCCAAGGCATCCCCTTCTTCATCAATAAAAATCTCAGGTTTTCTTCCAAACACTTCATTTTTATTGTTTCATGCACAATTGTGTTGTTCTTGGAGAGTATTTGTTTTTGTTTTTAGTTTTATTTTGTTTGGTTTGCTTTAATAAATTGGTTGGACCCCCACATTCATATGTGGTTTCAAATAAGTTGATTTGTGTTGGAAAAGAGTAGGAAAGTTCATGCTTATAAGTGGTACAAAAGGAGCTTGTTTTGACTGTGGTCTAGACTTTATCATGTCATGTTTGATATAGCTTTGAATTTATGCTTAGTGATTATTGTTGCATCATGACTTGTTCCAAACAATTGAGATTGCTTAATGTGCCTTGAAAGAATCATGCGTTGTTTTACCATACAAAATCATAATATTGTGGTATTCTCCTTTGATGCTTTACTTGGGTTGACTTGGCACATGCTTACACCATGTTAAGACAACGAACCAGTCACCATAGCCTCTATGATCATTTAGTTTTTGACTTGTAATATAACTTTATGCTTTAATTAATAATGTTTTATCGCTTTGCATGATTATGGCCATTATTGCTCTCTTAGTTGGTCGCTCCCAGTCTTTTGGTAGCCTCCACATGTACCAAGTATGTGTTCCACTCATGCATCCAACTCCAAATAAAACCAAGTTATTCTAAAGAGTCCACCATACCTACCTATTAGCATTGTTGCTATTCCAAGTGTATTCATGTTTTTATCTACCTTCTCAATTAAACTTGTTATGTGAAAATTAGTGATTAAAGCTCTCACAAACTTGATGGCACACTTTAATTTCTTGCACTTAATAAACTTGAACCATTGTGTCCATGTATGTTGCGTATATGCTTGCGCTTTATAAGTTGTGAATTAGCAGAACTATGTTACCATGGGGAACGTTTTCAACATTGCACTTATTATTTAGTTGATATCATGTTCTTTTGTTTATGGATCCCGGCGGTGTGAAATAAAAGGGGAGCTTGTAAGATCATGGAGTTTGTATATGTGTTAGAGAAACACCTGGGTGGCTATCCTAAGCCATGCCTAATCATGGTGGAAACATGTAGCATAACCATAGTGAGCAATCTATGAAGCATCAATAAAAAACTATGCAAATAGCAAATACAAAGATCGCTAAGATTCTCATTGTCTGTTGCCTTGTCATTTTGATATGGGATAGCTCCTGTATCATGAGGAAAGGGGTACCCCGTTGGCGGTTCTCTATGATACAGATGTACTTACAATGACAAGAACTTACTTGTGACTAAAGCTGAGTAGCATGAGGTTCGGTACTCGTAAGGAAGGGGCATGAGATTTTCAACTTATAACTTGTCAAGAAGATCCTCATATTTGTGTCACTTTAACCTTAATGACCTAAAGATGCTTATGATTGGGGAAATGAGAGCTGAAAGCTAATAAGTACCATAATTTTTGGAAGCTCTTTATGAAACTTGAATCCTTGCTTCCTTCTATGAAGGGCATTTCTTTTACTTTTCTGTTGAGTCTCCATCTTGTATCTTTATGCACCTATTGAGAGAGCATAGTGGTCATTCTTAGTTTAATGTGCATTGTCCCAAAACTTGTTGATTTATTCATAACTTTGATATGGCTTGTTCTTAAATTATTTGTATCTAGTCACCCTTATGAACTTTGAAGGTGTCCTATGCATTTATGTTTTGCTATACCATGAGGGACAAGCTGAATACCATTCTTATTATGTTTTCTATATGTGAAACAAACAAACGTCTTTCAAAGCATTGTTATTCATGATTCTTATGTTTGTACCTATTCATGTTACAACATAGTTGCTATGTCTTATTGTTAGAACATATCTTTCATGTCTATGTTAGAGTACTATGATCCCAGCTATCAATGTTTTGCAAATACCTTGATCAATCTTGTGATGGTGCATGTCACCTCAAAAACTATTCTTTTTATGACTTACCTACTCAAGGACGAGAAGGAGTTAACCTTGGGGATGCTAGATACGTCATAAACGTATCTATAATTTTTGATGTTCCATGCTTGTTTTATATCTACTTTCTTATGTTTTGTTCACACTTTGAGGTATTTTTATACATTTTCTAGAACTAACCTATTAACAAGATGCCACAGTGCCAGTTGCCTGTTTTCTACTGTTTTTGGTTTCAGAAAAGCTAGTAAGGAAATATTCTCGGAATTGGACAGGACAAAAGCTAAAGTCAATATTTTACCCGAAGCAACACAGAGTCTGGAGAGGAGACGAAGTGGAGCACTAGGGCGGCCACACCTGGTGGTGGCGTGGCCTGGGGTGGCGTGCCACTAGGGGGTGTGGGTCGCCTGGTGCTCCATCGACCCTGCCCCTTCGCCTATAAAAGCCTCCCGGGACGAAAACCCTAAGTACCCGATAAAAGACCCAATCAGAAATCCACGAAAGAGTATGTAGCCGCCGCCATCTCCATTCCTAGATCGGGGGGAACCGAAGCTCTTCCCGGCACCCTGCCGGAGGGGAGATCACCCTGGAGGCCTTCTTCATCACCATGACTGCCTCAGGTGTGATGCGTGAGGAGTTCATCCTTGGACTATGGGTCCATGTAGTAGCTAGATGGTTGGTTCTTCTCCTTTGTGCTATTATGTTTAGATGTTGTGAGTTCCGTTCATGATCAAGATCATCTATTTGTAATCTTACATGTTGTGTTTGCGGGGATCCGATGGATATTGAGATGCTATTTCAGTTTGATTATTGATTCTATCATGTCTATGTTATTTTTTATCTTGCATGTTTTCCGTTGTTAGTAACTATCTTGGCCAAGTAGATGCTTGCAACTCCAAGAAGGAGTATTTATGCTCGATAGTGGGTTCATGCCTCTAGTAATCTGGGGAAGTGACAGGAATCTCTAAGGTTGTAGATGTGTTGTTGCTACTAGGGAGAAAATAACAATCCTTTGTCCATGGGATAATCATATTGTTTACTTTACACACTTTGCTTAATGCAATTATCTGTTGCTTGCAACTTAATACTGGAGGGGGTTCGGATGATACCATGAAAGTGGATTATTAGTCATAGATGCAGTTGGATTACGGTTTATGTATAATGTTGTAATGCCCAATCAAATATCATAGGAGTCAAGATGTCTAGTATATCCATTGTATGCTTTCTCAAATCTGTCAATTGCCCCGCTGTAATTTGTTCACCCAACATGCTATTTATCTTAAGGAGAATCACCTCTAGTGAACTATGGACCCCGGCCCATTCTTTTAACATTGATATAGCATCTAATATTTACTATTTACTGTTTACTTTCTGCAAGCAATTTCTATCTTCCACACTATACGTTTAATCCTTTGTTTTCAGCAAAACCGGTGAGATTGACAACCTCACTATAAGTTGGGGCAAAGTTATGTGGTTGTGTTGTGCAGGATTCCAAGTTGGTAGCAACACCTTGGGGTTGTTTCCTTGCTCCTACTGGTTCGATAACCTTAGTTTCATAACTGAGGGAAACTTGCTGCTGTGCTCATCATACCTTCCTCTTGGGGTTCCCAACGAGCTTGAGATATCTTGAGCCATCATCTGTTTTTTGCCAAAATTTCAAGTATATGTTTGCATCTCTAGCATCAGCAGTAGATAGAGCTCATCATGTTCGTATGTTCTTGGGTGTTCGGTATCTGTACTGCTCAATAATGAACTGCACTAACACTACACGAAAAGTTTCCTTCCGCAACGTCTTCCACGACAAAATTCTTGGCTCGACCGTGGCCGATGGAATTTTTTTCCGGTTTTGCGGCCCTCTACTATGACGGAACCGCTAAAAACATGGAGGAAGCTCGGCTAGCGCGTGGCAGAAGCAAGATTTTTGTTTCCTCGAACGATGTTGACTCGCCGAAGTCCTTTGAGGCGTGTGGGTCCTGGACGTCAGTGTCTGTAGCGGACCATACTTTTCGGTCGCGCCTCTCAGATTTGAACTCGATATGTTTGCCATTTAGTCAGGCTGCTGGGTTCCACATGTCAGCCTCTCATTAGAAGAATCATTCGTATGATGGAACTTTTTCCTTCGCCTGCGCTACCCTGTTCTGAACTTGATAGCATTGCGCGATGCATCTGCCGTTTAATCGCGCTGTTGAGTCCACATGTCATCCTCTCATTAGAAGAGACGTGTGCATGATGGAATTTTTTTCCTTGGGTATTGCCTCCCTGATTTCTACTCAATAATGTTGCGTGATATCTCTGCCGTTTAGTCACACTACTGGGTCCCCCATGTCAGCCTTACATTACAAGAATCGTGTGTATGATGGAATTTTTTTCTTCGCTCATGCTACCCTGCTCCGAACTTGATAGCGATGCTCGATGCATCTACTGTTTAATCAAACTCTTGGACCCCACATGTCATCCTCTCATTAGAAGAAACGTGTGTATGATAAAAAAAATCCCTCGGTCATGCCTCTGTGTTCCAAACTTGATAGCGTTGCTCGTTGCATCTACCGTTTAATCGTGATGCAGGGGCCCACATGGCATCCACTCATTAGAAGAAACATGTGTATGATGGAATTTTTGCTCTCGGTCGCGCCTCTGTGTTTCGAACTTGATAGCGTTGCTCGATGCATCAGCCTTTTTCCAGGTTGCTGGGTCCCCCATGTGAGCCTCTCATTAGAAGAAACGTGTGCATGCTGGACTTCTTTCTCGCTCCCATCTCCCTGTTTCGAACTTAGCAACGTCGTTCGAGGAAGAACCTGTATAAGGCCACGCAACTAGGTCCCACATGCCAGTCTCTCTGTAAATCAAACTTGCGTATGATGGACTTTTTTCAGCCACATCTGCTGTTTTGACCTTGGCAACGTTGCTCGATGTGGCAGCCGTGTATGGTCTTGCTGTTGAGGCCCCCATGTCAGCCTCTCTGGTATGTTCTGGCTTGTGAGTCCTAGATGTAGCCTCGTACGTTCTGGCAGGTGGGTCCCTGATGCTAGCCTCTCTGTACAAGTATTTGACTTTTTTTCAAACTCGACCATTAAACTCGAGGTATGCTGCAGGCTGGTGAGTCCGTGATGTCAGCCTCTCCATAAAGCAATATTGCAAGAAGAAAAAATGGAAACCCAAGATACTTTTATGTCAAGTACAGAGAATCGAACTCAAGATTTCAAACCATGTGTGTTGCCACTACGACAAACAAATAAGATGAACATTCTCATTAAAAATCTTTATAGTACATATAACTTATATATTAGCCTTCTTAAAAAGATTTTATGTGTCCATGTTATCTCTCATTAAAATAAAAGGGAAGCAATCCTGGCATCTCAATTTATTAAATGCTAGATATTGGAGTAGTTTCTTAAAAACATGGGTAGGCGGGTTTTTTTGTTTTAAAGGGCAATTCCAAAAACGCCGAATTAAACATTTTGGGTTATTCTACATCTACTATACTCAATGGGCTATACTCCATGCCCTATTATCCATGGTCTCCTTGATAAATATTTAAATGGGCTGTCGTCGGCAAGTTCCCTAACCCCTACAAGGCCGAATTAAATTGTTCTAGGCTAAAGAGGGGCCGAATGGGCTAGATTTTACCTCCTATTTAGTAATTTTTGCATTATGTTGTGGCTCGGACGGATTTGGAACATAGACCTCACTACCGGAGGAAAAAAAGCGATAATTCTTTTGACATATATTCGTGTAAAAATATCTAAAGAACAAGGAACACAGACTGCGTGCGCCAAAATTGGATTGGTATCCAATGACGTCACTTGGTACCCTCTCATTTCTATCCAAAACACATCCAACAGTTCCGATGACACACAAGCAAAAGCTCTAGTGCAAGCAGCCCAGCAGTAGCGACAGAACTTTTTTATAAATTCAGTAGCATTTGAAAGATCCAGTAGTACAGAATAAGACAGAAAAAATATTGATAGATTCCTAGTTCATATTCAGTAGCACTTGACCGATTCTGCAGCGTTCCAAAGTGACTGTTTTAGCTATCTGAACACTTTGAAACTCAATAGCAAGATGAGAGAACCCATTCATGTTTCAGCTCTAAAAACCTTGTAGCACGATCAGTTTGCCCTTTTCTCTAAACACACTCGATCATTGGAGCAAGCAAAACTAACAATCAAGTATGCTTTTGTGTGCATACCTCCTCTTCACATCAATACCAGTGTGACCCAAGCCTCATCTAGATTGTGACAAATCCATGTTTAAAAAGGACAGCAAGACCATCTACTACACTTGATCTAAGCAAGTACCAGTACATCAGTATTAGTTCTAGAAAAAACCTTAGTAATAGTAACGACATAACACTTGACAGATTGAGTAGAATTTGAAGATTGAGCAGTACAGAATAAGACAGAAAAATATCTATAGATTCCCAGTTCATATTCAGCACCACTTGACAGATTCAGCAGCATTTGAAAGTGACTGATTCAGTAGTACAGACAATGGCCAAACAAAATGACAGATTCAGCAATGTAGAATCCTCCACACTTCGCGCTGAGTGCAAAAATTTGAAGAAGGAAGTCATGGAGCTCCACAGCCAACAGCTACCATTGAGGAGATTGTCTAGGTCATGCCCCTCTAAGTAGGAAGAGAGAAGCCATCTTTTGTTGGTCGTCGAGGTCGCGACCATTGTGGAGGTTGTTGAGGCCCTGCCTCCGTAGGGCAGCCACAGTGTTGCAGTCACCAAATCTTGGAGTAGGAACTATGAAGGGGGAGGACTTGCTGGTGTGGCCCTCTTTTTTCTTTCTTTTGGGTTCATGGATCGTTTTTCTCATCCGTCTTCACATAATTATATTGCACTCTTAGCGATTGAATGCGCTCTATGGAGCTTTTGTAATGATATACTTGCCGTATAGTAGTCACTGTTTAGTGTACATATACATTCAAATTTAGTCAAATATGTGACATCCTTTTTCATTAGGTTGGAGGGCATTTTCAGAAAAATTAGGATGGAGGGAGAGTATGTCTGATAAATCAAAATAATTAAGTCGTCAATGAGTGATCTTTAAATTTGGGCATACTTTCTACTTTGTGAGATGTGTTGGGATCTAGTGTCTATTATACTTATCAACTGTTCTGTCTTCCCTTTATGTGGCCCCTACGTCGTTGAGTGAGTTATTGGGTGATTTTTTTGCTCTTCCTATTAAAATATTGTGGTTATGATATAGGGGAGATAATATAGGGTTGCTACTGGAGATAAGCAAAATTTAGGGAAAGAATCCTTTTAGGCTAGTCATAGTGCAAATAACTTCATGAATAACTAAGGGTACTACTCAGTAAAATTGCTTATGTGGCAGTGAGTTATTCACACATACCAAGCTGGGATTAGTCTATTACCTAATAAGTGAACTACTCCTATATTAAAATAGACTAATAACTTATGCATGTTATAGTCTATGTTTAACTTACAAGTTTTGTTCAACCTTGTTATCTTTGTTGGTTCCTTTTTCATTTCTTTATTGAAGTAGACATTGTGTAGTACTAGACTCATCTCAAGGAATCTTTCTTACTCAACTACGCTCCACCGTTTGGAATCACCTATGTATAAGGTGAACTTTTGCCATAAGATGGGACCCACGCAGCTTATGGAAATAGCTACAATGTGCGAGGTCAAGTTCACCATAAGTTGGGACCCACTTATCTATTAAAAGTACACACAAGCAAGAGAGAGAGTAAAATAATTGTTTATTTCTTATGGACAACCCACATGCTTGTAGGTCACCCTTAAGGAAATTCCCCTAAAGTGAACCTCCACTATGTATATGGATAGCCTTATGGACAATTTTTGTCTTGTGGATAGCCTTATGGACAACATAGTGGATACCGACAGTAGTATATACTATCAGGAGGCGTGGTGTCCATCTAGAAAAGAAAATGCACCGTCAGCGTCAGGGACACCCAGCTATTGTCTGGAGTACTTTGGGTCACAAGCACATCTACCCCTATAGTCTACTCATGGACACCCAATGATTCCTTGCATAGGCATTCTCGCCAAAGCCTTTGTAGGAAAGGTTTCCACTTTGACCCGTTGATTTTGGATTGGATGGACAAGATTGCTAGATGCTGAACTCTTCTCCCTGGATGATGTTCCTACTACTACTACGTAAAATACACTTCTAAAACAACAAATGTAACTGTTCTTATGAGTTACTAGTCTGATTTCATTACAAGTCTGGTTATGACTGCAAACTACAGTATGTGTGAGTTGCGTTGATTAGCGAGGGCCATCAGCGGACTGGGGCCTCAACCGCACAAAAAAAGGTTTGTCACTCAATAAATTATGCTCACATCCATTCAACTCGGTAACTAGACTATGATCAACGTATATACGGAGAGAGAATACGAGTAATACAATGATCAACCCATTAGAATCCACTCATTACTACACGATGCATGCAACTCAGTATCCTAATAATATCATGCACGTAATCACGTAAGTACCTTTTTTGAGTTGCATGCATTCACTCATGAACACCATAAGTAAAAGTTTGAACTCGTGGAGCACCAAAATGACATCGCGCCAGCTGGCCCGATTAATGGTCTGCTACTACAGTAACCTACACATCTACCCCTATAGGCTACTCTGGGACACCCAGCGATTGCTTGCATAGGCGTTTGCGCCAGAGCCTTCAAAGGGAAGGTATCCTCTTTGGACCGTTGATTTTGGATGGACGGACAAGATTGCTAGACGACCAAAATCACATGGTCCCCACTCCCTCGCACCCCTCCATTTCAAACACTGCAATTTTTTTGGCGCCCCTCCGTTTCAAACAATACCAAAATCATGTGGTCCCCACTCCCCCGTGCCCCTCCATTTCAAACGATACCAAAATCACGTGGTCCCCACTCCCTCACACCCCTCCATTTCAAACACTGTGAAATTTCTTGCGCCCCTCCATTTCAAACAATACCAAAATCATGTGGTCCCCTACTCCCTCGCGCCCCTCCATTTCAAACACTATGAAATTTTGGTTCCCCTCCATTTCAAACGATACCAAAATAACGTGGTCCCCACTCCCTCGCGCCCCTCCATTTCAAACACTATGAAATTTCTCGCGCCCCTCGGTTTCAAACAATACCAAAATCATGTGGTATCCACTCCCCCGCGCCCCTCCATTTCAAACACTTTGAAATTTTTGGCGCCCCTCTGTTTCAAACGATACCAAAATCACGTGGTACCCACTCCCTCGCGCCCCTTCATTTTAAACACTGTGAAATTTATCGCGCCCCTCCATTTCAAACAATACCAAAATCATGTTGTCTCCCACTCCCTCGCACCCCTCCATTTCAAACACTATGAAATTTCTCGCGCCCGGAACCTCCCGCAGCACTTCTCCGACTGGCTTTGCTAGCTAGAACTTGACACCATGCACTCCTCACCCAACAGTATACCGGAGCTGCATCAGCTGCGGTCTCATCCAAAGCACCATTGTCGCTTCACCGACGTCCACCGCACCCGACCTTGGTCACTGAGTCTGTTGTCGTCCACCGCACCTGATTTCCTTTTCCCACTTTCTCATCCACGACGCCGAATCCGTCAATGACTACCTAAGATCTGCATCAACATCGTCGGCATCCTCCCCACCCGTACCTTACCTGAACCGCCGTGCGATGCACCGATTCTCCCTCGTCCACCGCGCTCAAGCTGGCATCAAGCGCCCAAGATCTGCTTCCCCGACGCAAACAGCCGGCGCAACCGCAACACCCTGGGTGACAAGGATGTCACCTGCACCGGTACGGATGATGCTTAGAAGCCGATCCGACCATGGTAACCAAATCTCCAACTCTTTTTTTGTTTTGTCAGTAGAACAGCAGGTTCAAGCCTATCACAGTGAACTGTATTTTTCTAATCGTGTTGTACCCCAGTCAAAGCGCATGCATGTTCTTCATGGTACATACTACGGAGTATGTCACTAGACGTGTTGGTTTGCATTCGCTGCTCTACAAATTTTGAAGTCATGCACATGTTCTTAGCTACTCCGAACAACAGTAATTGCTTGCTATCGTGTAGTTCTTGAAAAATATAAAATCAGTGGAAAATATTAGTTTGGATTCCCTGCTCCACCGTTACTGAATCTATCTGGTTCGTCCTGAGATAAGTTCTTATTATTATTTTGTCCATTGCATTGATATGTTGTCCAGTAGTACCCGTTTAAACTCTCCATACTAATTCGATTATAATTTTGTTGTTGCCATCTGGTTCTTCAAAAGCTGCAACACTAATTATTTTCTTTTTCTTGCATAGATCCAAGAATGGAACAATGAACATGATGGTTTGCATAGCCTCTTCTAAAGTTTCACAAGCTACACCATTATTTTCTTATCTGGTGTTGGTTCGTCCTAAGCAATGGCATAACTGTTCTCTACTATGTAGTTCACTCGTGCTTTGCATTCCTGCTCTAGAAGTTCTCTTATGATGCCATTATATTTCTATATGGTTGATTCTTAGCTATGATAGAAATTGCATGACATTGTGTAGCTCACCATAAATTCGGAGTCACCAAACGTCTCTTGCATTCCAGGAAATACCACTACTTCCATATATATTTGCTTATATGTCCTGCCTAGTTTATATTTGCTAAAATTCTAAAAAAACACTTTGTTTGATTGCTCATTTCATTGTAGGCACACTTGTTTAATGATTATTGTCTAGTACTACAGGTTCACGTGCGATGCTACTATATCTCGCATCTCGTTCTAGTTTGTCCTAAGCAACAACATTACTATCCTCTACAGTATATAGTTCATTCCTCGTTTGCATTCCTTCTATACAAGTTCTCGTATGATGCGATTATAATTTCTATCTGGTTCATTCTTAGCTATGAGTAGTTTGTCTTGTTTGCTGTATTAACTTGTTACTACTTAGTTTCAGACTACAATTATTTCTATTGCCACCAAAGAGGGGGATGCAAGATCTTGTCTCAAGGTTGTTTTCCAATGTAGTTGTCACACTCAATGGGAGATGTAGTTGATGGATTGAGAAAACAAATTGAGGACAATGCTATCAACTTGATTGTCAACTGAAATGCTGAATTTTCTTTCCCGAGCATTGATACTATGTAATATTTTTAAGAAGTTTGCAGCTGATGTAATATCTAGATAACTCGCATAGGCCATGTAGGCATTTAGTTAACGTGGTCCACGCATGGCGGTAGGTGGTATCATAACTGCGCCAGCCAGGTCGATCAGGTAACAGTTTACAACTTTGTTATTTTCCCTTATTGTATTAGGCCTACCATGAATAGTAAAAGATGCTCGCTAATTATACTCCTCTTATGATATTTGTGTGGGATTTAGAAAGGCTGAAACTATAGGTGTCTGCGACCATAACGGGCCTACCCTCAGGTGGCAACTAGTAACAGTAACAGGCGAAAACAGTAACATGCCACAACAGTAACAGGCCAAAAATGTAACAGGCTAAAACAGTAACAGACCAGATCACCAGCAGGCCAGACCAGAGGAAACCCAGCACAATAATGGGCCAGAACAGTAACAAACCAGAAAAGTGGCAGGTCAGAACAGTAAAGGACCACAAAAGTAACAGACCTGAACAATAGATGGCTAGAATAGTAACGAGGTAGAACAGTAGCAGGCCGAAAATTTTACTAGACAGGAACAATAACATGCCAAACATATTGCCAGGCCAGAACAGTACCAGATCAGAACAGTTGCAGGCCGTCGATGAGCCTGAAAAGTTGACGGACGGTACAGTAAAAGGCCAGAATAGTACCGGACCTTCTCAAATGTGGGTCGTTAGTAGGAGGGCCGGGACGAGCTGTGAGAATAGTGACAGGCCGACTATAGGCCTTAACAGTACCATGCCGACTTGATGTAGGTTGTTAATGGGTTGCACAGTATTTGAACAATGTGGGCTTCTGTATGCCGAAACAGTAATGGGCCTGACATTCGTGGGTCACTGCTGGCTGCATATTTTGGGCCCACTTTAAATAGTGCTGGTCGAAACAATAACACGCCACGATATTATTGGGATCCGCTCGTGGGTCGTCCCACTTAATATTTACAGGCCTTGGCTGGGCCTAGCTTCTTCTACGGTTTCTATGGCCATTAATGGTGGTAACTGGGCATTAACGGTGTTTGCCACGTGGCATTTTGCATGACGTTAGTAGTCAACACGGTTGGCGAACAGATCTATGACGGAACAAGTTTTTGGGGCTGAAGGGTGTGATCCGCCATGGTCAAGAAAAAAACCGTGGTAGATTTTTTTGTGACGGGGCTTTTACCACGAAGGGCATCTATCGTAGAAGACTTTTTAGCCACGAAAAACGGGCCTTCAACCATGAAAATTGTCCATTGTAAAGGCCCACTTTTCTTGTAGTGTATGTGATGCCTAGACCTTGGCAATACTAATATAACCGACGTTCATGCTAGATAGAATTAAGACTTTGTGTGCTTTGATAAGTAAATTGCTCCACTTTACTTTCTTAGTTGATCTTGTATTGTACTCTATCAACTTATACTGTATTTCACAATTATTGATAGCTGGTAGAGACATTATCTATCCATGGGCTTTTTTTCTAGTGTTCGGGAAAGAAGCTCAAGCTTGGAGAGACTCACCATCGAAGAAGACAGGAGAGCCATGTGTAGTCTAGATGGAGGAGCGAGCCAGGAACACCCACGTGGAGAACACATGTGACGAGTTCTACATCATGCTGTTAATAATGGGAGGGCTAGATGTAAGGAGCATACCCAACTCCTTTTTGCCAATGTTTGGCGGTGAGTATCCAGAGGCCATCAAGTTGAAGATCTACAAAGCCTCCAGCTGGGACATTGACCTAAAGGAGCAAGATGGCAAGGTTATCCTTGATGAAGGATGGCTATATTTTGTCAAAGCACATGACTTGAAGGTATGATACTTTTTGGTATTCAAGAATCTTTTCACTACATATTTAAGGTGATAGTATTTGATCATGATAACTGTGATAAGGTGATCAGATGTGCAGGTTATCACCCATGATTTGAGGAACAATTTTCTATATAGTAGGTGTATTAAGGCGGTGACTGTTTTCTTCTAACTATAACTATTCTGTAAAGAGGTGGTATATAACTATACCCCTCTATTCATGCATTGTGTTGGAACACCGTGGTACTTGATCGCACTAGGCTCCAATGTGGAGGTATTTACTATACTATGTTTGCAGCAAAACAAACACTAGTGTACTAATGCTACTATCATACTACCTCTGTTCCATAGTATAGTCCATTTTAGCAAACTAGAAACAATCATCTTGTTAGTTTTGCCGCATACAAGAGTTGTAGTACCTAACAATCAAGTGGGTAGGTGTAGTACAACTCTTGTATGCAGCGGAACTAACGAGATGATTATTCGTTGTACTCTACTACTAGTAGTAGTATTGTACTAGTACAAGTGTACAACTACTAGGTACTAATTTTCGAAAAATACAAGCTGTAAATAAACATTATCTGGTCAAACACGACAATAGTAGAACTCTAGTCGGCGTGCATGGCAGCATGCTAGCCTAACTATAATGCCCCAGGATGTGACATGGTTAATTTAGTGCATGGCAGCGTGTCAGCCTAGTTATAAAATGCGCCAGGATGTGAGATGGTTAATTTAGTGCACTGCAGCATGCCAACCAAGCTATAGTCGGCGTCCTAGATGCAACTTCAGAGGCCTTGCAAAAAAATCCTCGTTCAAAGAGTCATCCCATCTTCCCCATCTCGGATGTTTATCCCCACTCGCCAACGCTGCCTGGCCACATTTGGGATCGTCTCCAGTGTACAATTCGCACATTTTTGTCACCATCTTGCCCGCTGCATCGGATCTTGCAGGCCACGCCACCCCTCTCCAAAATCCCCCTGATAGTCATACTCTGGTCCGACCTCATCCCCCAATCCATCCTGATGTCGCAATCGATGCACAACCGGCTGCATGGCGTCTGGAGCAAGGTCAGCGATGATGTTTTCAACAAAATCACTATGCGTCTAGACACTACCAGCATTGCCTAGTTGGCCGCATTCTCCAAGGAGATGTACTACCAAGTCGCAGGATGAAAAGGTAGCAGATGCTCCAACGACCACTGTGGGACATTCGTACCCTACAACGACATCTACGATCGCATAATATGGTGCTTTCACAGCCAGCATGTCTGCATGGAGCCTAGATGCGAGTTCATAACCTCGTCGGTAGAGCTAACACCTATGGTAGAGCTCGCCTGCCACCTCAGAGTTGCCCACTCGAGGAATGTGGCCATAATGCCCGGCAGCCAGAAACACTGGGAGCCGTATAAGCCGTAGCCCACAAGAGGCTCGTGGAGAGCAGCGATCATCGGCATCGGGAAATAGGGCACCGTGTTCGTCACCCAAATTGATGGCCACACCACGGACATCATCATATCCCCCGAGTTCGTCAGTTCAAGAGCGTGCGAGTCATCGTGGTACAAGGTGAAGCTTTGGTTGTTGTATATGTAGCATGAGCTCCATGTGGTAAATATGGTGGTGACATCTAAGCTGACAAGCAGGACTTCATCGGCCGAAGTCGCCCTGGAAGGTCTCACGTCGTACATGTCGCAGCCATGGTGTTACCTAGAAGCTTCTGAACCATTCGTCGTAATTCCCTGTGGATTATGGGTATTGCATCGACAAGTTTCAAGAGTGAGATAACACATCTAAATCTTCTTGTGATGATCCCAGTGTTAAGATATGTAACATTGTACTAATTAATTACTTTATATTGGTGACAGATTCAATTTGTAAGGGGAGAGGTGGAACAAGGTTGCGATAATGTATACCTATTTCTAATGTACGCTTCTGACATAGTGGGCCCACAAGCGACGGTGTGACAAGAAAGGCGTAATAGGCAGGGAAGAAACCGTTACCCGGCCAACACTTGGACACGCTAATGCATTATGCTGAGTATTTTATATGGAGGTCTGCTACTGCTAATCTATTTTGTAGTAATACATATGTACTAGTACTTGTTCAGATCGATCGATCGAGCGCTAAATATGAACTCTCTTTCCTTTTGAGTAATGGCCTTGCTACAACTATTGAATCTCAATGTCTACATTGTTGAATCTGTCATTTCTTTTGGCCATTGTCTGTACTGCTGAATCAGTCACATTAAAATGTTGTTGAATCTGTTAAGTACTGCTGAATATGAACTCGGAATCTAACGATAATTTTCTGTCTTATTCTATACTATTGAATCTTTCAAATGCTACTGAATCTGTCAAGTGTTATGTCATTACTATTACTAAAGTATTTCCTAGAACTAATATTGAGGTACTAGTACTTGTTTATATCAAGTGTAGTAGATGGTCTTGCTTTTCTTTTTAAACTTGGCCTTGTCACATTCTAGATCAGGCTTGGGCATTTTGGGATGCATATGGGGGTCACACCGGTATTGATGTGAGGAGGTATGCACACAAAAGCATACTTGATTATCAGTTTTGCTTTCTCCACTAATCGAGTGTGTTTGGAGAAAAGGGCAAACTGATCTTGTGAGCAAGTTTTTAGAGTTGAAACAAGAACTGGTTCCCTCTGTACTGCTATTGAATTTTAGAGTCTGTATTGCTAAATCGGTCACTTTGGAATGCTGCAGAATCGGTCAAGTGTTGTTGAATATGAACTCGGAATCTATCAATATTTTTCTTTCTTATTCTGTATTGCTGAATCTTTCAAATGCTACTGAATTTGTGAAAAGTTTTGTCGCTGCTGTTGCGCTGCTTGCACTAGAGCTTTTGCATGTGTGTCATTAGAACCGTTGGATGTTTTGGACAGAGATGAGAGGGTAAAGATATGGTGTGATTTCAACAAGTGAAGTCATTGGATACCAGTCCAGTTTTGGCACACGCGGTTTGTGTCCCTAGTTATTTAGATATTTTTACATGAATATCTATCAAAAGAATTGTCGTTTTTTCCTCTGTCGGTGCGTTCTGTGTTCTGAATCTGGCCGAGCCACAGCACAATGCAAATTTTACTAACAAGGAGGTAAAATTTTGCCCATTCAGCCTCTCTTTAGCCTAGAACAATTTAATTCATCCTTTTAGGGGCCAAGGGACTGCTGACCACAACCCATTTAAATTTTAGAAAGGAGCCCATGGAGAATAGCGCATGGAGTATAGCCCATTGAGTATAGCACATGTAGAATAGCCCAAAATCTTTTTAATTCAGCGTTTTTGGAATTGCCCTCTCAAAAAAATCCGCCTACCCATGTTTTTAAGAAACTGCTCCATTATGTGGAATTTAATAAATTGAAATGTTAGGATCATTTCCCTTTTATTTTAAGAGAGATAATCATGGACACACAAAATCTTTTTTAGAAGACTAATACATAAGTTATAGGTACTATATAGCTTTTAATGATAAGTGTTAATCTTATTTGTTTGTTGTAGTGGCAACGCACATGATTTATATGTGTTTTGAAGTCTTGAGTTCGAATCTCTGTGCTTGATATACAATTATCTTGGGTTTATATTTTTTCTTCTAGCAATATTGCTTGATGGAGAGGCTGACATCGCGTACGCACCAGCCTGCTAAGTCCCTTGAGTTTAGGTTGTGTTCAGTTCTAGAACTAGCAAGACCATATGATGCTGCCGCATCGAGCAACATTGTCAAGGTCAAAACAGCAGACGCAGCTAAGAAAAGTCTATTATACACACGTTTCATTTACAGAGAGACTGACATGGGGGGCCAATAGTGAGACATTATACAGGTGATGCATCGAGCAACATTGCCAAGTTTGAAATAGGGAGCTACAAGCGAGAAAAAAGTCTCGTATGCACATATTTCTTCTAATGAGAGACTGACATGGGGGACTGTTGACCCAACCCATAGAAATTTGAGAAAGGAGCCCATGGAACATAGCCTTGAACATTTTAGTTCGGCCTTTTAGGGGTCAGGGGACTTCTGAGCACAACCTAGTGAAATTTGAGAAAGGAGCCCATGGAGCATAGCTAATATAGAGCAGTCCGTGTACATAGCCAAACTCTTTTTAATTTGGCTTTTGGCATTGCACCCCACCTCTCAAAATAAAAAAGTTCTGCCTACCCATGTTTTAAAGAAACTGCTCCATTATGTGGCATTTTATAAATTGAGATGCATGAGCACTGACATTTTATATTTTAAAAGAGATAAACATAGACACACAAAATATTTTTAAGAAGACCTATACATAAGTTGTAGTACTAAAATAGGTTTAATGATATATTCTATAAACATCTTTGGTGTAGTGGCAAAGCACTTAGCTTACGTCTATTTGATTTGATGAAGGTCTTGAGATTGAATCCCCTATGCGTATATATATATATATTGGGTTTATATTTTTATTTTAGTAATATCACATTATGGAGAGGCTGACATCGCAGACCCACCAGTCTCTAGCATCCCTCGAGTTTAATGGTCGGGTTTGAAAAAAAGTTAAATACTTGTACAGAGAGACTAGTATCAGGGACCCACCAGCCAGAACATACAAGGATGCATCAAGGACCCACAAGCCATAACATAGCAGAGAGGCTGACATGGCCCCAGCAGCACGCACAACATTGTCAAGGTCAATACAGCGGACATGGCCGAAAAAAAATCCATCATACACATGTTTCAATTACAGCAAGACCCACATGTGGGACCCAGCAATGCGACCATATATAGGTGTTGCATCGAGCAACGTTGCCAAGTTCGAAACAAGGAGGCGTGGGTAAGAAAAAAGTCCAGCATACACATATTTGAAAGGCTAACTTATGGGATCCAGCAGCCTGAAAAAAACGGCTGATGCAGCGAGCAACATTATCAAGTTCAAAACACGGAGGCGCGAGCAAAAAAGTCAATCATACCACCGATCTTTCTAATGAGAGGCCGACATGTGGGACCTAGCTGTGTGACCAAATGGTAGATTTGTCGAGCAACATTATCTAGCTCGGAATAGGGTAGCGCTAGAGAAGAAAAAATTCCATCATACACATGATTCTTCTAGTGAGAGGCTGACATAGGGGACCAACCAGCCTGAATAAATGGCTGATGCAGCGAGCAACGCTATCAACTTCGGAACACGGAGGCGTGACTCAGGGAAAAATTTCCATCACACACATGTTTCTTCTAATGAGAGGATGACATGTGGGGCCCAACAACATGATTAAACGGTAGATGCATCGATCAGCGCTATCAAGTTTGGAACAGGGTAGCGCGAGCGAAAGCAAAAATTCCATCATACACACGATTCTTCTAATGTGAGGCTGACATGGGGGACCCAGCAGTGTGACTAAACGGCAGATGCACTGAGCAACGTTATCGAGTTCATATCCGGGAGTCACGAGCCAAGGAAAAAATTCAATCATGTACATCTTTCTTCTAATGAGAGGATGATATGTGGGACCCATCAGCCTAATTAAATGGCAGATGCATTGAGCAATGCTATCAAGTTCGGAATAGGATAGCATGAGCGAAGGGAAAAAATTCCATCATACACCCAATTCTTCTAATAAGAGGCTGACATGTGGGACCCAGCAGCCTGACATGTGGGGCCCACATGCCTCAAAAAACTTTAGCGAGTCAACATCGCGCGAGGAACTGAAAATCTTGCTTCTGCCACGCGTTGGCCGAGCTTCCTCCATGTTTTTAGAGGTTTCGTCATAGTAGAGGGCCACAAAACCAGAAAAAAAGTTTTCCATTAGCCACAGTCGAGTGGAGAAATTCATCGCGGAAGACGCGCCTTCTACGACGACCGACAGGCCAAGTCATTGCGGATGAACACTTTTCTTGTAGTGACCATTGGATTTAGAAATCATACCACAAGATCTTAGAGTATAGAAACTGAGATGGTGGTCTCCTACCAACGGTTGGGTATTACATTGGTTAACGTGAAGCTCACGCTCAAGAACGGTGATAACTCATCCTCCGCATATGGGTCACGAGATTGGAGAGCCTAATAATTAAGATAAAACAATAGAAGGGTGCTCAAATTTGGCGTCAAGTTATAGTTTGAAATAGCAGCTCTAGCAAGGATTATCATATCCTCCTCATTGACTCTAGTAAACTCATCACGTGCCTACAAGGTGTTACCAATAAAATAAAATAAATAATGAATAATAGGGTGATAAATTTGGTTTCCCTTGGGAACGTTCCCATGGATTCTCATTCTATTAAAATAACACAAGGGTGATGGATCAAAGACAAAGGTAGTGGAGAGTATGTCGGTGGTGTTATTGGTAAACCCAAAATAATGAGCCCATTGGTCGAGCGTCAAGGAATACTCACATTTCATAAGACGAAATTTGATGCAATCAACTCTTGGCATATGCTCTTCGGAGTAGTAGTGTAAACTCACCGTATGCGTCAAGGTACTAAGGAACTCAAGTATCAAGCGGTGATATGTGGCGGAGTCCTGAAAAACAAAGTCATACAAACCAACATTGTGACAAAGGAAATCTAAATCATAGTGAATACCCAGTTGGTTGAGGTGTAGGGTTTCTGTAGCAAATAACAAAAAAATTACTACACGAAACACCCTGAATGCCCAAGGATCTATCTAGAAGTAATGCAGTAATGGAGGAAGATATCGATAACATACCCTTGAAAACCGAGAGAGCATTATGCTCATAAAGGAGTGTGGATGATGTAGTCGTACCCGTCTGACCTCAAGGTCGCGAAGCTCCTCGCATGTCACCCCTTGTCCAGTTCCTTGCATGATGGTCGGTCGCTGCTAGTGCAGCTCCCTCGAGTTATCACACACATACGGTGCAATAAAATGACTCCCGAACTTCTTGATCCCTGCCGAGGTTGCAGAATTAGATCTCATGGCAGAATCCCTATAGCACAACAACGTGCCATAGATGTGTTGACTTTGCACGTATAGTCCTTACTTGGGACCATGCCACGACAAAGACAACTAGAGAGAGAGGAAGGGATATTCTAGCCAAAGAGAATATCTTATTCGTGTGTTTTAATCCTCCTGTGGGCACCCCATTATATAGGGGAAGGGAGGTGTGACCTCCCCTTTAGGTGACCCATGTGGGATTAAATAATAAAGGGAAAAGGGGGAAAACAGCACCTGCAGCTGGCTGGGCCACTATGTAGACGAATGGGCACCCTGGCCTCGGCCCAGCTAGCAACAACAACAGGGGAGGCAGCCAGCGATGGCTTTAGCCGGGTGGGCCGACCTTGCCCCGGCGGCCCAGCACGCACGCCGGCATGCGTGCCAGCTAGCAGCGGCGGCTGCCTGCCCCGGTTGGCCCAGCTTGCTCGCTCGGCCCAGCATGCCCATGGCGGTGGTGCCTGCCAGCCTGGGTGGGCTCGTTCCCTCCCACGAGGCCTAGCTGGCCCCACCCGCTAGCTCCCCGCGTGCCCGGGTTGGGCCGGGTTGAGTAGGCTACGGCGGCGGCTGCCGGCTGCCTTTTGCCCCGCGCGGTGATTATTAACTACCGCCCATGTGGGCTGTAGTAGTATGGCCCAATAGCCGTGTTGGTTGTTTCTTTTGCTATTTTTGTTGTCTTTTCCTACGGCTTTCTCTTGGGCCAATTTCCTCTAGGATTTTGTCCTAATGAGGAAGTTGTTTTTATAAATGATCTCTATCAATGATCAATAGTGGAACCAAGATGCCCATGTTGACCGCTATGCACTCCACGAATCACCATTGTGTCGAACCTGAAACGATATGTCCAATTCCCTTTGTTATGCGACACAAGACTTGTTCGAGATCTGATCATTGGTATTACAATACCTTGTTCAATCTCGTTTCCAACAAGTTCTGTTTTACTCATTCCCGTGAAATTCCATCCCCATGACCTAGTCATGTGTAGCGCAGCATGGATGTAATTCACCGAGTGGGCCCAGTTATATCTTCCCGTCACACAGGAGAACAAAATCCCGATCTTGATGCATAATTCCTCTACATGCTCCTTTGGACACCCAGCATGCACCTTTATGATCATTAGTTATGAATGACGGTTAATGCAGTCAAAGAAATCCTCCGGTAATAGTGATCGATGTGATCTCACGGTCTAAGGATTAGGACATTCCGTTTCTAACAATTGCAACATGAACTAAGTGACATGATCATGTTGCAACAATCATTGGTGGGAAATGTCCATCATATCATTCTACATGATATGACTTCATTGTCAGTTGGCTTTCTTTAGCACCATGATCAGGAAACCTTGATCATCAGCTGCCTAATGAACTAGTTGAATAGAGGCTACTAGGGACCTGGGTATGTTTATACATCACACTTGTATCAATGCTTCCGCTTGATACAGTTATAGAATGATATAAAACTATTATAAACTAATGAGATATAATAATAAAGCCCTTTTATTATTTCCCTCTAGGGCATATTTCCTTCAGTCTCCCACTTGCACTAGAGTACAAATGTTCTAGCTGCATTGCTACTAATCATAAACAATATTTCATATGCTCTTATTGACCATGCTTGCTCATGGAGGACTTCTTGTCCTAAATCTGTTTTACCAGATTCATAAGGTCCTATTTTGCAAATCATTAATGTCAACTGTTTTGACATTAATATCATTATCATATAATGTGTTTTAGCATTTTTGGTGACAAAGTGAGACTTCTGTTTTTTAGTATATGCAATGACGATCTATCAGTCAATGGAACTTTTAAGATGTCATGTATAACTATAAAACACACTTAGTCGAAAGTTGAACTTTCTCTAGACCAAAATTATACTTTCTAACATTAAAGTATCCTAATACTTCTATATCTATGTACATTTTTAATCAAGTGCAACACTTTCACTTTGATGTCCAGCCATTCTTTCGTCGTGTTAAAACTTAACTCTGATTTAGTGATTGATTCAAAAATCACTCCTGAATCTTTGTTCTTTACTACTAAGAACATGGGTCACATTATGTCAAGTACAAACAACATGGCTACTGGAGACGGTTGAAATGAGTGAGCTGAAACTCCTCGGTGAACTCGATACCAAATGACTCGGGGGGTTAGCGTATCAACGAGTGGTACGAGTTGTTCGCAACCACCACACGTGTACGGCTCCTCGTGTTCATCTAAGATAAAAAAATAAAAAATATCTAATTAAAAAATTGACCCAATAGAAACATAGCATAAGTGATCCTTTACACTTTTTACAAAAGAATCTCATCTAAAGATAAAACTAAGCAAGCTCATAATCAAGATTAGCTCAAGTACAAGACCTAAGTCTTGATTGATAATGGTGAAAGATTGAGCAAGATTGTGATGCAAATAACTTGGGGATCGGAGGACAAACATACTTTAGATCGATTGGGTCCGAGGAATCAAAGAAATAATAGACATAATTGAAGATCCAGTGAAGGTAGTCTAGAGTTTGGAGGAAGTAGAACAAGAATTTGTGATTTAAGTTTTAGGTTTTACCTCTTCCTAGGGTTATTATTGTGGCCGCGAGCTCGGTATGGGCGGGAGGTATGGCCGCAGCCCACCCATACCAGGTGCACAACCTTGGGGTCGAAGGACCCTTCCAGTGGAGCACTCGATACGGGCGCACGGTATGGTGGCCCGCGCCCATATGAGTGATCATTAACTGGTCAGTACGTTTTACCTCAAACTTGATGTTTTGCTCTGGGGTACGATAAGGGCGGATGGTACAGTCAGCTCTAGTCGTACTAGTGGTCATTAAGGCCTCTGTGTCCATTATAAAAAAAATCAACATTTTCATTTTCTTTCACCGCAATATGGTACGGGCGCGCGGTACGGCCGGCTCTAGTCGTACCAATGCTCGTTAAGCCTACAGTAAGCTTCAAAACTTAGAGAAATAAGTTAGTAGCTTCATGTGTCTTCGTATATCTTAGCAACAACAAAATGACAGCAAAAAAACTTCATTTCACATGGGTTGCCTCCCATGAAGCGCTTCCAGTTAAGGTCAATTAGCTTGACCCAAGATGGTGATTATTTAGGTTTTGCAAATGGGACATCCACTCCAAAGTAATTATCTTTTAAAGTGATTATACCATCATCATTATTATGCTTGGCCTTCTTCTTCCTTGGGAAGTAGACTATAAAAGGATCTCTAGACGGAAGTTCTATTCTCACATTCCCTTCATGTAAATTAATTAAAGCTTTAATAGTTCTAAGGAATGGCTTACCTTAAATTATAGGTGCTATGGGATCTTCAGACATGTCCACTATAACAAGATCAATAAGAGCAGGACAACTTTTAATTTCAACAACTATATTTTATTTTATCCCAACAACTTGTTTATAAGTTGAATCGGCAAGATGCAGTCTCAATTTAGTGGTTGCAACAGTCCCCAAGTTTAACTTGTTAAATAGACTTTTGGAAATTGTTGACTCTTGCACCAAGATCACAAAGTGCGGATATATCATTAATACCTGATGCAGCCCAACCTACGGACGTCCCTACATCTACACCACCTAGTCCCCTAAGTGGACCAATGACTCGCGCCCGAGCCAAGCTCCTACAAGCTAAGGTTAACTCGCTCCTCTCTTCAAAAAAAACTCGCTCCTCTCTTCGTTGATTTTGATACATCCTTGGATGGCTTGCAACTTCATGCCCCGACTCTGTGCATCCTTTGGCATGAAGACACGAACCAGTGGAGTGGCTAAACAACTTCAAAGCAAGCTACCAGGAGCAACCGGTACTACCAGCCAACAGCAGCGGTACTACCGCCTAGAGATAGTGGTACTATTGCATGGGGCAAAGAGCTCCAGCCATAGGCTCCAGATCTCCCCGGTACCAAGACGGTGACACTACAGCATCTACCGGTACTACCGGATCCTACAAGCAGTATCACCGCACCTGGAGCGCAACAACGTCCCAAGATCAGTACTTGTTTATAGGTTGAATCAGCAAGATGGAGTCTCATTTCAGTAGTTGTAAATGGCCCTAAGTTCATATCAAATATACTATTGGAAATTGTTGAGACGCTTGCTCCAAGATCACAAAGATCAGCTATCTCATTAACCCCAATCTTAATTTTAATGGTGGGCTCAAAAATATCATCTAGCTTAGCAGGAAGCTTATCAGCTAGTTTCTTATTCTCCATTTCTAGTTCACGAAATTTAGATGCTACTTCTTTTATAAATTGTTGGTATGTAGCATCACTACCTTATTCAATACTAGGATTCTTCACAGTCATCACCTTTAACAAATCTTCCACGGTATAGTCTAGTGATGGCGCATTTGTTATAGTCCAACTCTTCATGTGGGGCCCCCAGATTAATCATCCGAGAAATCCCTGTTATGCATACACCACGTTCCCATGATCAGTGAGCCATGGAACATAACCGACAAGTATCATTACAACATCTAAGACATACCAAATTACAAGACTTACATAAATGTCGTTAAGGCTACATAAATAATCATCAGCGGAACTTCATCAAGCGTAGAGCCCGATCCATGCCTTAACCTACAGGAAACTGACTGGGAGAACGTCCTAGCTCGCTTAGCCGTCAACGTCATCTTCTTCTTGAAATCTGACCAAATTAATAGCCAAGGACAATGCCAGTGAGTACTTTGAATGTACTCACAAACCACCTTAAGTTAACAATAATAACAAGAGGATATGCATTATGGTTGTGGTAGTAGGAGGCCTCCAAGAGAGGTTCTTTTCTCAATTAGTTTCTCTTGTAGATATAGCATCTACATATCTTTGTTGAAAACCTTTGTAAACCATTTTGGAAACCTAATGAAAAGTTTTGTAAACACAAGGATTGGGGTACCCATTTGTTCCCGTCTTCAGGTCGTACACTTTACCCATACCATCTGGGTACACTACCCTGATCTACACTGATCGTGGGTCGAGTAACCGATCAAGACTCTCCGGATGCCCACTCCAATATAAGTGCCTACCCTATGAGTGTTGTTCCCCTCAACACCGGGACGTCCTACATAGTTCACAACCAACCGGAGCGCTTTTTCCACTTCCTGAGTGTGCGCTTTCAATGAGGGGCTCATAGTAACGTGTGGAGGTCGGTAGACCCTTCATTCCTTCTCCCGGTCGATGTCCCACATGGACCGTTTGTCCAGAGAAGGCCCACCCTCCAGGGAGTTTCATCCCCTTTAGTAGTTGCGAGGCAGCTTATACCAGAATATACAAACATCAAATCCAGCCATGTCCCATTCCAGAGTAATATGGTTGCACAGGGTTAATTGTTCTAGCAAAACTGCAAAGAACTGGGTGCGCTTTCATAAACCTTTTTCCTCCATCTTTCCTTCAGCGTTTTGTAAAACAAAACCTTTTTCTTTCTCAACATCTCTTGGAAGGTCCCACCTCACCAAGGTTTTATCATAAAACATTTGGTAAAACTTTTTCCGGGGTCTTCCCATCCTCTAGCTTTTCTTTCGCTGAAACGGGGTCTCCAAAAGGGGTATGGTGTATTACACAATCTACCATACTAGGAGTAAGTAGGTATCGTCAAGGGGGTTGTACTTAGTAGTACCAAAGAGTAATAGTTCGGAGGAGCCAAACCACTACCATATATAAACATCAACATATAGTAAAACGGTGCAGTTTTTAACAAACAGTAGATAAAACATGCATAAGTAAAACAGTAGGACAATGCTTATGAGCAAGAAGGTGGCTTGCCTGATGATCAGCAATATGGCATAATTGTCCCTAGACTGCTTCTTAGAATACCCTACAATATACAATAATAACCATCTTCTTCTGATCTCCGAGATAATTGCACTACCGTCGTCAGGGAGTACACATGCAAACAAGCAAGAGCACAATCAACACAAGGTATGCAAGCAACAATACATACAACAAGCAATGAACAATACAAGTTCACAAATCAGTAGTGGTGTTGAGAAAATGGATTAGAAGGATTGGGAGCATGTCTTGGAACATTTGAAGGAAACCATATGGGTTTCATAGTCCAGAAACTAGGGATGAGAGGGGTTTGAACCAGAGACTTATTCTATAAGGTAACATTGTAAAAACATGATACCCACATATAGGTATTGATAATATGAAACCCACGAAAGTGGTTTCACTATTTTATCATTTACCAAAGATTTATAGTGATTTTTATAGTGATTAAGACTCTAGTTTTAGGAAATAATTCACCAGAAAAGTTCTGGAGCTCCAAAAATTATTTCCTTGGATGATTAAGTGGATTTTGATGTCTTGAGTAGCTGAGAGTTGGAATCATGTCAAGATAATTACCAGAATGCCCTTAGGTAATTCCCAAAGGCAGTTTTGTAGGAAACTTGTCTTTTTCACCAGGTTAAACATACAGAAGATTTTGAGTTGATTCCAAGGGCACATGGTAGGAATCTGGAATACCTTTCAGTAGAAATTGGAATCAACCTTTTTGGATTTGCAGAGCTACTGAGGAGATTTTATTAGTGAATTAACTAAGCCCAGAACAGATTAATTCACAATAAATCAACCGGGGCTTAGAAAATTATGGGCTCCTTTTGATAGATGTGTGCCTTAATGTGTTCTAGGAGTTGGAAATAGGTCAAAACAGGTTATAGCTTCGTCCAGGGAATTTTCTAGAGGCAGAGGCAAGGTGATTTTGTTATTTTTGCTAAAGGTGGACCAGAGCTCCACTTTGCATGGGACAAATTTTATCTAACAGGTATTTCAGATACCCAACATTTGCACTTGGATTTTCTCTATTTGGTGGTGTGGAACTACTTAGAATATTTATTGAGTGAAAAAGGTATTATTTAGCAGATAAATCTACAGGAAATATACAGATGTTATTTGGCCAAACTTTTGGTACTGCATGTTTGGGAAAACATGTGGGAACATGTATGAATTTGCATATGTCCAAAATGGAGTGATTTCCATTTTATTTAGCAATTAAACTACTTGGTCAGATGTAGATCTGGAATTAACGTAATTATAAAAATAAAAAGAGGAAACAGCTACTGGGCTGGATCTGCACGGCCGTGGGTCGCTCATCCGCGGGCCGACCCAACAATCACCGCGGCTGCGGGCGGGAGTGGATTTTAAACCCGCAATGGCGGGGCCCGCCTGTCGGCCGGGGCGGGGCGCCGAACAGGTAAGGAGGGACGGGGACCATCCGATTAAGTGGGCGCGGACGGCCCTGCATCGTCGTCCAGCTCGCACCGGCGGCGACTGACGGAAACCCTAGAGGGGTTGCAGGGAGGAGCGGGGAGGCTCACCGGGGGCTCGGGAGGCGGCAAGGATGGGCGGAGGCAACGCGGCGCTTGACGACGAGTCTGGGGAGGGGCGGCACGAGGTGGTTCGACGTCGGTGCGAGGCTCGCATGAGGACGCCCGAACGGGGCTCGCCGGAGCTCGGCGGTGGCGGCATCTGGGGGTTCCCTGGGAGGCGAAAAAGATGGGGTTAGAGAGAGGAGATCAAGGAGAGGTCAGTGGGGTGACATGTAGAGAGGAATAGGGCAAGGGGGAGGCCCTGTGAGCTTGATCTAGACCATGGCCGAGGGGGAGAGTTCTCCTTCTCCTCTGCGCTGTGGAGCTGTAGGAGGAGATGGGACTTGTGGGGAGGGTAGGTGGGAGCAGAGCGAGGTGAAATCAGGGAATGGGAGAGGTAGCACCGGCCTTTGGCCTATTTAACTCGAGTGAATGGGTGCATGGTGGAAATGTCCATTTTGGACATGGAGGAGGTGCTGGCCAGGGGTTGGTCGAGCTGGGTGGTGCTAGGAGGCAGTGTGGGCCTAAGCACGACCAGAGAGGGAGAGGGGAGTGGCTGCTGCTGCTTTAAAGATTTTTGCAAGATATGGCCTATCTCTCCTTCTCTCTTTCCAAGAGCAAAAGACAAGGGGAGGGGGTGTGATACAGTGTTTTGCTACAGTGCACGACCAGAAGGATGTGAGTTGTGCTGGGGAAGCTTGCTTGACCAGGTTGGTAAGGTTTTGTGGGTGGTTTTTTTTTAGGTGAAACAGTAGGGAAAAATCCCCACTGCAATTTTTATTATAATATATGAGTATGTTACAATGAAAAAATGATCTAAGGTAGATCAAAACAGTAAAGTAAATCATTCTAAGATACGTAAAGTCCACCCTATCCCTGATCTAGTTGTTGGTTGAGCTAGGCTTTGAATTTCTCCTTGTATTTTCCTTTGATTCTGAATTGTAACCATCTCATTTCTTGATAGAAGATTGCTTTCCATCTTTCAATTGTGGGCCTATTGTCATTAAAAATCTTCTCATTTCTGCATATCCAGATACCCCAGGTAGTCATGATAATGATTTCCATTGCAAATGGTAGGTGTAACTTTTCTTTGATGTCTGAAATAGCTTCCAATCCTGTTAGGTTTGCAGCTCTGTTTCTGTAAATATGGTCCCAGCATTTGTTTGCAAATGGACATTCCCAGAAAAGATGATTTACTGATTCTTCCAAGTAACAGTTGGAGGTTACACAATTGTAGTCAGGCAGGATGAACTGCTTTCTTTTCAGAAGATTCCTTGTATTCAATCTGTCTAGAAGCAAAAGCCAGAAGAAGAACTTGTGTTTATTTTGGCAGGAGGTTGCCCATACCCAAGAGAAGTGTGGTGGTTATGGTGAATATCCAATCATGGCTGAGTAGGACTTTTTTACTTCAAATTTATCTGACCCCCAAATATAGGTCCAATTATCATGGGTATCCCTCTGAGTGGTATGCATGAATTCCTGGCATCTTTCTTCCATGACTATAAACTCAGAGTATGCTTGTTGAGAGAGTGGAAGGTAAAAATTATCCTCTAAGTAGTCAGCATGTAAGAAGTCATGTACACTGATATTTGAACACTTAGCATAGGACAGAAGGTGAGGGAATTTATTCATCAAGCACTCATCTTGCCAAAGGTCGACTGTAAACATGCATTTTCCTGAATTCAGATTGCACTTAGCCATGCCTTTAAAATTATCAATTAATTTAATATGAGATTCCACCAGAATGATCCTTCCATGCTTCTTCTAGGTAGTTTTCCATTTTTGTAGTAAGTTTCCCATATGAGATGAACCCAAGGGATGTCATGGTGATTGTAGAATTTGTCCAAGTTTTTTAGAAGGAGGGCGGTATTTTGGATATGTAGGTTCAGCACCACTAGACCCCCCCCCCCCCTGATTTTTAGGACGGCGGATTTTATCCCAAGACACCAGAGCATGTCCTTTTGCTTGTACATCTTCAGTCCTCTTTCTCCATAGACAATATCTCATGTATTTTATAATTTGATCTTTGATGGCAATTCGTACCTCCAAACAGCTCATGAAAAATAAAGGAAGTGAGGACAGAACAGATTTCACCAGTTGCAATTTTCCTCCATAATTCAAGAAATCAGCTATACCACATAGTCTTCTTTCAACTCTTTGAACAATGGGTAGAAAGTGCTCCATAGATGGTTTTGAAATGCCTAGTGGTAAACCAAGTTAGGTGAAAGGGAGGCAACCTGTTTGACAGTTGATTGTCATAGCAAAATGCATTAGCCTATCATTACATATGTTTATTGGCATCATGCTAGATTTCCAATAGTTGACTTTGAGTCCAGTGGAGCTTGCAAAAGTTTGAAGAAGTGCTTTCAAGCATAATAATTGAGCAGAATCTGCCTTAAGTACCACCAATGTATCATCAGCATATTGAATAACAGGAAAATCACTGTTGCCTTGAGTTTGTGGGGGTTTTGAGTGGAGGATTTGCTTAGATTGCAAAATGGATCCACTACCTTAGTATGAAGGAAGTCTTGAAAGTTTCCTTTGGCCATATGGTAAAATGGTACTAATGGGAATAGATGGTCAACCAATCAACCTAGGAATTGTTTGAGAGTTTTCAATGGACTTAAAGTCCACTTAAAATCATTTATGTAAATAGTGCAGAAGTGAAGTATTGGAGCTCATTTGATATTTTTACATTGGACAAGGTGGGTTTTTGAGTTGAGATGGTCCCAAATGTGAATACACACTTAGGGGAATTTTACCAAGATTTATTGGAACATAAATGTATATAAAAAATTATTATTCCAATTCAGCCATTTAAGAAAATGGGCAAAAAGAAATAATAAAACCCTTAAAAAATATTTATTTTTGTGGTGGGAAGATAGGGTATGATGTATGGACCTCAATTGAGCCAAAAGTTGGGGAAGTGTGTTGGCAAAAACCAAACTTTCCTTTATGTAAGAAGTTTTGGAGATCTTGTCTATTAAAGAGATTAATTAGATTTGGAGCCATAATAATTATGGATAATATTTGATAAATTTTATGATCAAGGTAGATGATGTAAAAAAGGTTTAGCAAGCATTTGCAGCCTTGGGAAATTGGAAATCCAACTTGAATTAGATGGAAAACAAGGAGTTGTGGATCTAGGGTGATGTTATTTTTATACCCCCAAAACATGGGTGTATCTTGGAGCACAGAGCTCACCTTGATGAAAGGGATAGATGGATAACTAGAACAAGTCATATACATGATCATGGCTGAAAGATTTTGGATTGGGTACATTTGAGGTGGTCTGGAAGTGATGGCAAACTTTGTTGAAAATAAGGCTGCCATACCAGATGAGTCATGATGCCTTATAAACCATGGGGGTTTAGGAAGCACAAAGATCCAATTGGAACAAGTGAAGTAGATTTTGATAGTCCTATATGAGTAGAACACAACCATGCAAAGAGTTGGTCCATAGAGGGTTGGATGGTGGTGTGAGATTCTATCAAAGTAGGCATGATGACTAGATTTGCAGGGATAGTTATTTTCTTGCCTGCAAAACCATCAAGACCAAGTGGGTTGGAGGATTATCTAACCAAGGGAAAGAGTGGTCCTTAGTAGTCCTTAGGATGGTTAACAATATGGGTTACATGCATTTCCAAAAATGCACAAGGGTTGAGAAAGGGATACATTCAAAAAGGTGATGTTGGAAATAGTTTTCGAGACGGCCAAATTTGGCAGATTTAGGGTTTTTGACTAGAATGTGGGTGGTGATGATTTTGATGGGTTGCAAGGTACCAAAGCATCATCAAGTGGATGAGGTTGAAGATTATATTGAGTAGAAGGGATCCATGCTCGATAGTGGTCTTCATTGACTTGGAAACTTCTAGAATGGATCACTTCAGAATTGATCTGGTTAAGGGTTTTTGGATGATCACCTGGTGGCTAGAGATTAGATTCAGATTGTATTGTTGCTTAGGGTTTGGTGATTTGGAAACCTTGATCCTAGTGGATGAGCTCCTAGAGTAGCTCATACTACTTCTAAGCAATCAAGTCAAACAGCAGATCAAGGCAACTCATCTTACAAACAAATCAACTACTACTAGGGTTACCATCAAGCTTAGCTTGAGGTATGGATGGGCAATTTTGAAAGGTTGGAGTTTGAGTAAGGTAAGAGTCCTTGGTATCCCTACCAAGAGTAGAATTCAAAAGCTTTAGGAAGAGGTTTTGGGAAACCTAGAGATAAGAATAGTTGAGGGTTCTGTCTAGAGAACATAAGGAGATTATATTATATATCTCTCCATAGTTTTGTCAATATAAGCTACTAACTAGTTTTGGTTACATAAGCATCTTGGCTCATGTTTTGAAATGCTAGAACATTTGAGAATATGTAAAATGAGCTAGGACAATTTTGTTAAATAGCTTTTGTCAACTGATGGTGAGGTAAGGAGTATCATATGGTATACAATCACATGCACAAGCACAAACAAACAACAAGCCAACACTGCACCAATGAACAAGAAAAAGTTTTTGTTTCCCCTGATTTTTGTATTCTGGTCAACTAATCAGGGTTGCTGAAATTGGGATGTTACAGACCTTTCCCCCTTAAAAGAATCTCGTCCCGAGATTCAGGAGAGTAGGATTAGGGGATTTTGAGTCGGGTTGATACTAGGTGTCTTATGCGTACTATCCTACGGACTCCGTCTTTGAACGTGACTACTCTGTCGATGAACTTGAGCTTTAGTCTTCCGAGATGCATTGAGAGTTGAGTAGAGTCTAGTCCCGATTGCGAGGGATGACCTTCTTTTCCTTCCGGACTCTATATCTCGAGGGCTTAGACTGGGCAGACTATCTCAATTTTGAACTTCACGGAGTACTCGTCGGAGGATAGAATCTACGGTTGGGAGTACCTTGCTCTAAGGGACCACAGCTTTTCTTTAGGGTCATAGCGTATCCCATTGAATGACGTTGGGGTCGAAACTCTTGAGTTTGCTTCTGGCGAAGAGTTACTCTATTTTTGTGGGAAAGACACAGTCTTTCCCCCTTAGGAGTAGACTAGGACATCTCGGGGATAGCACATTTCTTTCTTCTTGGAGTCATAGAATCTTCAGATGGTGTCCACGAAGCTATGTCTTACGGGGCTTATATATACTACTCGTATTCATACTTGGCCTATGGGAGTCGTTGGAGTCTCACATCCTCTAAGCGATTGGAACTGCACGGTTGGCGAACTTGGGGTCCTTCAGGTTGGTCTTCAGCTGAAGTAGCGGAGGGATTTCATAGAATCTTTAGTTAGTTTCTCTTCGGATACTCATGGGTTGTTGTTTGGCAGAAAGACTTCGGATCTGGGGATATTTTCTGAGGTATCTTCTGGTAGACCGTCTTCTGAAGATTGAGTGGAAAGACGCAGTCTTTCCACCTTAGAGCTTCACTAAGGTTCATCAAGAAGGGTGCAGATCTTCTGTCTTGGAGCAGAGGCATGACACTTGAGTTGAGGTCTTCGGGGGACGTTCCGTTGCATAACCTTGTCGGGGTGGGTTCCTAATGAAGCATTAGGGAGTTAGCTCAGGGTAAGTGAGCGATTTATGACTTAGCTTTATAGCCTTCAGTCGAGGTAGGGAAGCTAACTTCAGAGAACGTCTTTACTTGAATTCCTTGTGTTGTTCTTGCTCGATGGTGGAGGGAACTCGTTGTCTTCATGCAGTCTTGTCTTCAGGATTTTGGAGTATTCTGGCTTTCTGGTGGGGAACTTATCGTCGTTTGGGCAGGGTCGACTAGAATAGTTAGTCTCTTGAGAGGGGGGTTGGAAGCTCTAATATACCGAAGGTTGGTGGAGTTATATCTTTACTTGTTGGCTTAGTTAATAGGTCTTGTGGTTTCTTATGGATATTGAGGATCCTTCGGTGATCGACTTCCGGCTTCAACGGGATTCTTGTTGTAGTAGACTGAGGAACAAGGGAGTGTGGTGCTATTGACGAGTCTTGCAAGGTGAGTTTGACGAGATATGCCGTCCTGCTGAGGTGAAATCTTCGAGTTGATTCGGACTTGATGATGTTGAACTCTGGGTTCTTGCGATGCTTTTCCTCTCATATACTCTCGAGGTTAGTCTGGGTCTCATTACAGACAACTAACACAGGGGTTTCCTGAGTTACTAGGTTGGTTATCGCTCCTCGGGTTACATTTTTAAGGAGGTCAAGGCAAACCAGAACATACAACAAGGCGAACAGAGCGAGGTGATTGCAATTTCCTCGGCAAACAACACACACCAAGAAACACAGGATGCACTTTGGCAAGCAAACACGGTCAACGCTAGGGACCAAGGAGTTAACTACTCGCGATGTAGGGGAATCCTATTCTTAGGACTATCGACCCTAGATATCTTCTTTCTTTACGTTGGAGTCACTATCTTGCAGATGAGGCCTTCGTCGTATCTTGGACGTTTCTTGATAGTGCAGCACCTGATGTCTTCTGATTTTGAGGATTCCGCTGGTAGAGCGATATTGTAGTCTCCTTGTGTTTGCTGGTAGTTGCTTGTCTTCATCTTGTTCTCATTGTCTTCACCGGGTTCTAGATCCTAGTTATTCAAATCCGTAGGTTTGAAGTTTGGACGAGGGATAGAGGAAACCATTTTTGAAAGCATTTACTTAGGGTAAGGGAAGAAGTAGAACTTTTTGAAACTCATTGAGAAACTAGTTTTTTTGAAAGCCAGGGTTTTCAAAATAAGGTTCCTGTCTAGCGACCATGCTAACTAAGGTCCTCCTACAGTCAGGATGGCTCTGATACCAAGTCTGTGGGGCCCCCAGATTAATCATCCGAGAAATCCCTGTTATGCATACACCACGTTCCCATGATCAGTGAGTCGTGGAACATAACCGACAAGTATTATTATAACATCCGAGACATACCGAATTTAAAGACTTACATAAATGCCATTAAGGCTACATCAATAATCATCAGCGGAACTTCATCAAGCGTAGAGCCCGATCCATGCCTTAACCTACAGGAAACTGACTAGGAGAACGTCCTAGATCGCTTAGCCGTCAACGTCATCTTCTTCTTGAAATCTGACCAAGTTCATAGCCAGGGACAATGCTAGTGAGTACTTTGAATGTACTCGCAAACCACCTTAAGTTAACAATAATAACAAGAGGATATGCATTATGGCTGTGGTAGTAGGAGGGCTCCAAGAGAGGTTCTTTTCTCAATTAGTTTCTCTTATAGATATAGCATCTACATATCTTTGTTGAAAACCTTTGTAAACCATTTTGGAAACCTTTTGAAAAGTTTTGTAAACACTAGGATTAGGGTACCCATTTGTTCCTGTCTTCAGGTCGTCCCACGACCAAACTCTTTTCTCCTCCTTCCGACCATCCCATGGTCAAAACCTTTCTCCTTTACGACCATCCCATGGTCAAAACATTTTCAAAGCCATTTCTTTTCCGAAATCCTTTTTGAAAATAAAACCAGCACCGCTCTACAGCAACCTTCCCAACCGTCCATGACCACGGACACGGCTATTCGAATAGACTTACACTCTGCAGAGGTTGTACACTTTACCCACACCATCCGAGTACACCACCCTGATCTACACCGACCGTGGGTCGAGTAACCGATCAAGACTCTCTAGATGCCCACTCCAATATAAGTGCCTACCCTATGAGTGTTGTTCCCCTCAACACCGGGACGTCCTATATAGTTCACAACCAACTGGAGCACTTTTTCCACTTCCGGAGTGTGCACTTTTAATGAGGGGCTCATAGTAACGCGTGGAGGTCCGTAGACCCTTCGTTCCTTCTCCCGGTCGATGTCCCACATGGACCGTTTGTCCAGACAAGGCCCACCCTCCAGGGAGTTTCATCCCTTGTAGTAGTTGCGAGGCAGCTTATACCAGAATAGACAAACATCAAATCCAGCCATGTCCCATTCCAGAGTAATGTGGTTGCATAGGGTTAATTGTTCTAGCAAAACTAGAAAGAACCGGGTGCGTTTTTGTAAACCTTTTTCCTCCATCTTTCCTTCAGCGTTTTGTAAAACAAAACCCTTTTCTTTCTCAACATCTCTTGGGAGGTCCCACCTCACCAAGGGTTTATCATAAAATATTTGGTAAAAAAATTTCTGGGGTCTTCCCATCCTCTAGCTTTTCTTTGGCTGAAACACGGTCTCCAAAAGGGGTATGGTGTATTACACCATCTACTAAAGGGAATATGCCCGAGAGGCAATAATAAAGTGGTTATTATCTTATTCCAAGTTTATGATAAATGTTTATTTTGCATGCTATAATTGTATTGATCGGAAACGTTAATACATGTGTGTTTAATAAACAAAAAGGGTTCCTAGTTATGCCTCTCTTATAGACTAGCTCGTTGATTAACAAGATGATTAAGGTTTCCTTATCATGGACATTAGATGTTGATAATAACGAGGTCACAACATTGGTGGAATGATGTGATGAACATTCATCCGAAGTATAGCATTACGATCAAAGTCATTATGTTTATATTGCTATAACATCATACGAAGTAATCTTTATCCTTAGACCATGAGATCATGTTAATTGCTAACACCGGAAAAGTATCTTGATAACATCAAACATCACACCGTAACAGGGTGACTATAAAGATGTGTTCAGTGTTACGAAGGTATTATGTTTTGGCTCATGGATCAAGAGTGGAATTTGTCAATCCCGATGACGGATAGATATACTCTAGGCCCTCTCGGTGATATCACATTGAAATACCTTGCAAGCAAGTGATGTGATCACTACAATGTTATATCACGGGAACGAGAAAAGTGTGCATGTCGGAAACGAGATCAAACTAGGTATGGAGATACCGATGATCGAATCTTGGACATGTAATATATCACGAGCCAAAGGGATTTAGTTACAAGAGTTAAAGGTTCTCACGATCACATAAGTCATCGTTGAATGTGTAGGAGTCAGTACGGATCTCCAGGTCCTGCTGCTGATTATTGATCGGAGAGGGGTCTCGATCATGTCTGCATTATTCGCCAACCGTAGGGTGACACACTTAAGGGATACCGACACCATTTGGAGCAAATATGTTTCAGATAAAGATTTAAGAAAGCGCTGGAATTATTTCAATAGACACCGAAACTGTTTCGGGTGAAATTGCCGAAATTGGTTCTGCATGTAATATTGAAATATTGCAGGGGGTTTTATGTGAATGTTTGTTAATTAAAGTAATTAACAAAATTCTGAATAAAAATAATAAAAGAGTTTTATTAAATGAGAGAGAATTAAATTTGGAGAAATTTAATGCATTTAAAGTGGAGACTTTAAAAGAGAATGTGAGGGGGTATTTTCATGTGGAGGGGTTACCACCACATGAATGGAGGAGGTGAAGGGTCACCCCCTCCATGCGCCGGCCATGAAGGAGGGGCACCCCCCTCCTCCTATAAAAGGCCATCCCCTCCTCACTTCTCACACACACCTCCTTGTGAAGGATCTCTCTCCCTCTCTAGTATTATTCCCCCCATGTTCTCAGATTAGCGAGATACATGTTCCCAGTGGCTTTATCTGGAAAGGAGTTGTTGCTTCCGCTGCTTTGCTAGAGCGAGGGACGGAGGTTGTCGGGGTACCGGACGTGTGTGCGATCACGGATGCACCGCTGCTTTGTGGTGCTAGACTTGGTGGTGCTGGAGCTGGATCTGATGGACATGCTGGAGCCGGACCTGCTGGACTTCATCACGAACTTGAGATCGGCAAGTGTATGACTACATCAACCACGAGTTCCTACTCGTTAACAAAGCTCGTTGTCTACGAGGGTAAGTTCTCGTTGGATGTATGTCCACCCGTTGCTTTGTACCTAGTAGATAGATCTTGGCGTGTAGTTCACACCGTAGGAAAATTTTTGTTTTCTATGTTGCGGACCCAACAGTGGTATCAGAGCCTGATCTATGCGTAGGTGCTTAGCACGGGTAGTACACATATGTTGATATGTGGGCAATGATGATCATGTTATTGCATCTTCTATGTATTTTGGATATTGGTGGCATAGTGGTATGAAGCGGCCCGGACCAACCTTACATGTCATCGTACATGAGACTGGTTCCACGACTGACATGCAACTTGTTTTGCATAAGTGGCTGACGGGTGTCTGTCTCTCCTACTATAGTCAATATCTTATTTACGACGAGTTTCTAATAACTTAGTTATCCTCATTGTGGTTCATGTTCATAGGTAAGAACGGTTCTATCTCCGAAAGCCCTAAGCCACGTAAAACTTGCAATTGATAAATTAGAGGCGTCTAGTTTAGATCGTTGTTGGGCTAGTGTATTGATATGGTATTGTTGTAAGTAGATGTATGATAGATACTCTTACAAGACACTCAACATGTAAGTTCCATAGACCTTGGCCTTACACACAAAGGAATGATAGAGATCATACCACGATGCAAGTGATAGAGATCAAATGCATGGACCATATCATCTCACTTTACACATTAGATGTTAGCATCTTATACTGCTAGTTTGGCGCTTTTTGTAGCATTGTAAGATGATCCCTCTTTTAGATATCAAGATAAAAATATGTTCTTCCTTAAGTATGCACCGTTCTGTGGATCGTATTTTGAGACATCACGTGATGATCGGGTGTACTCGACTCTACGCTTTCATACAAATGGGTGTAAGACAGTTTTACACATGCGAGTACTAAGGTTCTTACTTGGCGAGCCTAGCATGTACAGACATGGCCTAGGAACACGGACCGAAAGGTTAAGAATGAGTCATATAGTTGATATGATGCCCATATAGATGCTCGCCTTTGAAGCTACATCAACTCACGTGATGATCGGACTTGGTGTAGTGGATTTGGTTCATGTAATCACCAAAAAGGCACGAGGGATGTCGTTTTTGAGTGGAAGTTCATTTCTAATTTGGATTAGTCAAACCAAATTTGTCATAAATTAAATTAAAGTGAATTTGCATAGTTTATTGTAGTCATTGGCATTTGTTTTCTACCTTATGCTTAGTTTTTATTTGAGGTAACAGAACTATAGAATTCTGGATATTTACTTTACGAACTGGTATCGTATTGTTTCGAATGTCAATTTAAAGTTTATAAGTCCTATTGCAAACTTTCAGCAAACTCTATTTACTCCATGAAGTTTAATAAGTGGTATTAAATCAAGAGTAAGAATTCCAATGTTAGTATCTAAACTATCATGTTTTCCTCCATGATTATTGATATTCAAAAAGTTGTTTTAATATCAAGATTATATTGGAGCTGAAAATTGTTTCAGAAACCATCATGTGTGAAAGATATTGTGATATCTGAAACAATGTTTTTTGGTGGCATTATGATAGAGTATAATTTAGCAAAATACATGTTCTCATATTGTATGAGAATTTGTGAAGGATGGAGATGCTAGGCATCCGAATCTACCAAAAAGGTTTTGGGAACTGATATTATACTCGCGATTCTTCCTTATAGGATATATTAGCTTGATCATGAAAGTTGTCATGATAAGGATGAATAGAAGATGTAAGTAAAATGTTTACTACACTAATAGATTACTAAAGAATGGATTTTTGAAAGAACACCAAACATTTGATGATGGTGATCCACTTCAAAGTGCAAGTCCAAAGGTATTAGTATTTGACTATATACGCTTTGTACCATGTGTCATGTTGATGACACCACTATTGATGTTGATAGATTCTTTTAAAAGAAAAGGAATTGCTGAAAGAGAATCTATAAAATATTTGGCAGAAAATAAAAGGTTGGAGATGTCCAACTTAGGTATATAGAAGATATACAGGTTATGGTTATATTCCTTGCTTGTTAAACAATGTGGTTCTTAGGTATTGGATACCGGTATTGGATACCGAATTGGTTGGTATGAAGTGTCATATAGGACAACGCAATTCATGAACTACAATGGCCTAAGTAACTACCAAGAGAATGAGTGATGATGTTCATTGAAAACAAATAAAGTGTTATTGTGTTTTTCGTTGTCATCAAACCAAGCCTTCAAGATTTGTTTAAATAATTGTTATTTTGTTCTGGTATTATGAGAACAATGGATGTTCAAATAATTACCGTATTCCATAAAGGATGGATGAACTTTTACAAGTCTAGTTGGAGAAATCACATCCATAAACACTATTGCTAAAAATGTCGCAAGACAAATGATTGAAAGATCACTTATGAAGTGACATCGCTGTTTAAATTATATTGGAAAGAAAACATGAAGAAACTCCATGTTGATGGATTTTTGGAGTCTTTGATTTTGATCAATTGACGCATGTGAGACATTCCTCGAGATAATTGAAACTCCGTCCATAGGCCATAGAGGAACGGATGACTAGCTTATTGGAAATTGTGCATGATGATGTGCATAGTCCATTATGTGTAGCCATATGCGATGGATCTTTTTGCTTCATATGCTTTCTCTGAAAATTTGAGTGAATATATCTGTATATTTACTTAACAAGGAGGAAGTATGAAACATTTGAAAGTTGTTCAAAGACTTTCAAGATGAAGTTGAAAATCATTTTAACAAGAAAATAAAGAGTTTATGATTCGATCATAAAGGAAGATATTTGAGTTACATGTTTAGCAAAAACACCTAAGAATTGAGGAACTGTTCCATGATTTGTGTTTCCCGATAAACCATAGGAGTATGGCATATTCGAGAGATGAAATCAAACCATGTTTGACATGGTAAGATCAAAGGTGTCATTTATAAAACTGCCATTATGTTTTAAAGATTGAAGCTTTAGAGACTACCGCTTTTACACTGAAAAGAGCACCATCGTGATCCGTTGAAATGACACCATATGAGTTATGGTTTGGGATAAAACCCGAATTGTCTTTTCATAAATTTTGGTATGCTATGCATAAGTAAAATGTTTACAACCAAAGTCGGATAAGCACATCTTTGTAGGTTATCCCAAAGAATTTGTTGGGAATTTCTCCATAACATCAAGGACAAAAGAGTTTGTCGCTTGGAACGTCAAGTTTCTTGAGAAGGAACTTTTCGTGAAAAGTTAAGTGGGAGGACAATAGAACTTTGATAAGGTTGTTGAACCTTAGCTATATGTGCTAAGTAGCACAGCGCCGGAAAGTGTCCCGGTGGCGGCCACAATGCTCATGGCTCTCGTGATTACAAAAGGTGTGATCTCAGAGATTAGAGTTCCTATAGAACCATGTGGGTCGGTAAGAATCAAATAGTAAGATTTGATAAGCAAGTCGTTATTGTTTTGACAATGATGAATCAACTACATGCAAAGAAGCGATGATGGGCCCTGACTCCATAAAATGACTAGAAGTCATAGAATCCGTGATAGTATCCATACACAAGAAATCAAGTTTCTGAACTTGGAAGACCCTCCGGAAAGGCGTGAAGCCTATCGGTCGTGTTTGGATCTATAAAGAAATAAGACATGGATGTTTAACATCTATGAAATAGTCGACATGTCGGAAAGAAGTTTACGACAATGTTCAAGGAGTTGACTATGACAAGATTTGATCTTTCATAGCGATATATAGTCTTGACGGATTAATGTAGCAACCACTACATATAATTTGGTATATGGTAGTTGAATAAACAAAACAAGGTTCTTCTAATAGAATGGTAACCTAGGACATGTACATGACATGGTCCGAAGGGTTTTGTTAATTCAAAGGGTGCTAAAAGGGCATGTAAACTTCAATAGTTGAAGTAAGCATAGCGGAGTTGGAATCTTCACCATGATGAAACTGTTAAAAGAGTTTAAATTCATCGGAGATGATGAAGATGCTTGCATTTGCAAGAAATTAAGTGGGAGCGCTGAGACATATTTCTAATACATTATGTAGAGGACATATTGTTGATTGGAAATGATGTATCTTGTATTGACCCAAGTTAAGAATTTCATTAAAATAAGATTTCGATGAAAGACTTGGGCAAACCAGGAATATTTGGCATCAATATCTATATGGATAGATTAAGGCGCAAATATGGTTATGCCAGACATACATATATGAGATATTGAAAGAGTTCAATATGGAAACAACAAGAAAGGTTCTTGTTGCATGGAAAGAATTGTATCAAGATTCAAGTGTTTTGACACTTGGTGAGTAAAATCACATGAAGATTTTGATCGATTATACCATGATATGTATATATGCAGAATGTCCTATGCTCTAAATGTTATGAGAATATACCAGAATGATTCATAAGATGATCATTGGACAATAGTAAAGATATTCTTATGAGCTTTGGAAGAACTAAGAATATATCATGTATAAGTGACAAATAGTTAAAGGTAGTTCATTGTAAAGTGTTACATTGATACTAGTTTTGTCACAAGATACAAATTAAATTTATCTCAATTTAGACTATGGGTGGCACAATATAATGGAAAGGATGTTCCATGATGGATTTGGATGAGTTCCAAAGTTGAGATATTGTGACGGATACTACAACAAAAGGCTAAGTATATAACTGCTATAGTAGCAGCAAAGGAGGGCATTTGTGTTAAGTAGTTTGTTATCAAACTATGTGTGGTTAAAGTGGGCTAATACTATGAAGATGTATTGTGTGACAATAATATCAACCTATTTTGAGCCGAATGAACTAAAGGTCTCACCAAAGGACCAAATTTATACAATGCCATCTCATTTGAGAATGAGTGATGCATAGAGACGCAAAGACATGCAAATACACACGGACCTGAAATTGTCAGATCCGGAAATTATGTTAACCACTAGCAATTGCGTATATGCAACACCAGAAAGCCATAGGTGTTCAATACGCAAAGTTTTTCAAACTAGATTATTGACTCTAGTGCAAGTGGGAGATCAAGGAATATGCCCGAGAGGCAATAATAAAGTGGTTATTATCTTATTCCATGTTTATGATAAATGTTTATTTTGCATGCTATAATTGTATTGATCGGAAACGTCAATACATGTGTGTTTAATAAACAAAAAGGGTTCCTAGTTATGCCTCTCTTATAGACTAGCTCATTGATTAACAAGATGATTAAGGTTTCCTGATCATGGACATTAGATGTTGTTAATAACGAGGTCACAACATTGGTGGAATGATGTGATGAACATTCATCCGAAGTATAGCATTACGATCAAAGTCATTATATTTATATTGCTATAACATCATACGAAGTAATCTTTATCCTTAGACCATGAGATCATGTTAATTGCTAACACTGGAAAAGTATCTTGATAACATCAAACGTCATACCGTAACCGGGTGACTATAAAGATGGGTTCAGTGCTATGAAGGTGTTATGTTGAGGCTCATGGATCAAGAGTGGAATTTTTCAATCCCGATGACGGATAGATATACTCTGGGCCCTCTCGGTGATATCACATTGAAATAGCTTGCAAGCAAGTGATGTGATCACTAGAATGTTATATCACGGGAACAAGAAAAGAGTGCATGTCGGAAACGAGATCAAACTAGGTATGGAGATACCGATGATCGAATCTCGGACATGTAATATATCACGAGACAAAGGGATTTAGTTACAAGCGTTAAAGGTTCTCACGATCACGAAGTCATCGTTGAATGTATAGGAGTCAAGATGCATCTCCGGTCCATTGCTGATTATTGATCAGAGAGGGGTCTCGATCATGTCTGCATTATTCGCGAACCGTAGGGTGACACACTTAAGGGATACCGACACCATTTGGAGCAAATATGTTTCAGATAAAGATTTAAGAAAGTGCTGGAATTATTTCAATAGACACTGAAACTGTTTCGGGTGAAATTGTTGAAATTGGTTCTGCATGTAATATTGAAATGTTGCAGGTTTTTTATGTGAATGTTTGTTAATTAAAGTAATTAACAAAATTCTGAATAAAAATAATACAAGAGTTTTATTAAATGAGAGAGCATTAAATTTGGAGAAATTTAATGCATTTAATGTGGAGACTTTAAAAGAGAATGTGAAGGGGCATTTTAATGTGGAGGGTTACCACATGAATGGAGGAGGTGAAGGTCACCCCTCCATGCACTGCCATGAAGGAGGCACCCCCTCCTCCTATAAAAGGCCACCTCGCTCACTTCTCACACACACCTCCTTGTGAAGGATCTCTCTCCCTCTAGTATTATTCCCCATGGTCTCGGATTAGCGAGATACATGTTCCCGTGGCTTTATCTCGAAAGGAGTTGCTGCTGCTTTGCTTTGGGAGCGAGGATGGAGGTTGTCGGGTACCGGACGTGTGTGCGATCACGGATGCACGCTGCTTGCAGTCTGGACTTGGTGGTGCTGGAGCTGGATCTGATGGACGTGCTGGAGCCAGACCTGCTGGACTTCATCATGATCTTGAGATCGGCAAGTGTACGACTACATCAACCACGAGTTCCTACTTGTTAACAAAGCTCGTTGTCTACGAGGGTAAGTTCTCGTTGGATGTATGTCCACCCGTTGCTTTGTACCTAGTAGATAGATCTTGGGGTGTAGTTCACACCATAGGAAAATTTTTGTTTTCTAAGCTGCAGACCCAACATCTACCATACTAGGGACAAGTAGGTATCGTCAAGGGGGTTGTACTTAGTAGTACCAAAGAGTAATAGTTCGGAGGAGCCAAACCACTACCATATATAAACATCAACATATAGTAAAACAGTGCAGTTTTTAATAAACAGTAGATAAAACATGCATAAGTAAAACAATAGGACAAGGCTTATGAGCAAGAAGGTGGCTTGCCTGATGATCAGCAATATGGCATAATTGTCCCTGGACTGCTTCTTAGAATACCCAATAATATACAATAATAACCATCTTCTTCTGATCTCCGAGATAATCGCACTACCGTCGTCAGGGAATACACATGCAAACAAACAAGAGCACAATCAACACAAGGTATGCAAGCAACAATACATACAGCAAGCATTGAACAATACAAGTTCACAAATCAGTAGTGGTGTTGAGAAAATGGATTAGAAGGATTGGGAGCTGTCTTGGAACATTTGAAGGAAACCATATGGCTTCATAGTCTAGAAACTAGGGATGAGAGGGTTTTGGACCAGAGACTTATTCTATAAGGTACCATTGTAAAAACATGATACCCGCAGATAGGTATTGATAATATGAAACCCACAAAACTAGTTTCACTATTTTATCATTTACCAAAGATTTATAGTGATTTTTATAGTGATTAAGACTCTAGTTTTAGGAAATAATTCACCAGAAAAGTTCTGGAGCTCCAAAAATTATTTCCTTGTATGACTAAGTGATTTCTGATGTCCTAAGTAGCTGAGAGTTGGAATCATGTCAATATAATTACCAGAATGCCCTCGGGAAATTCCCTAAGGCAGTTCTGTACTAAACTTGTCTTTTTCACCAGGTTAAATCTACAGAAGGTTTTGAGTTGATTCCAAGGGCACATGGTAGGAATTTAGGATACCTTTTAGTAGAAATTTGAATCAACCTTTTTGGATTTGCAGAGCTACTGAGGTGATTTTATTAGTGAATTAACTGAGCCCAGAACATATTAATTCACAATAAATCAACTGGGGCTTTGAAAATTATGGGCTCCTGGGTTTTGATAGATGTGTGCCTTAGTGTGTTCTAGGAGTTGGAAATAGGTCAAAACAGGTTATATCTTGGTCCAAGGAATTTTCTAGAGGCAGAGGCCAGGTGATTTTGTTATTTTTGCTAAAGGTGGACCAGAGCTCCACTTGGCATGGGACAAATTTTATCTAACAGGTATTTCAGATACCCAACATTTGCAGTTGGATTTTCTCTATTTGGTGGTGTGGAACTACTTTGAAGATTTATTGAGTGAAAAAGGTACTATTTAGGACATAAATCTACAGGCAATATACAGATGTTATTTGGCCAAACTTTTGGTACTGCATGTTTGGGAAAACATGTGGGAACATGTATGAATTTGCATCTGTCCAAAATGGAGTGATTTCCATTTTATTTAGCAATTAAACTACTTGGTCAGATGTAGATCTAGAATTAACGAAATTATAAAAACAAAAAAAGGAAACAACTACTGGGCCGTGTCAATAACAATCAAGGCTGCGGGTGGGGGTGGCTTTTAAACATTGGACAAGGTGGGTTTTTGAGTTGAGATGGTCCCAAATGTTAATGCACACTTAGGGGAATTTTCCCAAGATTTATTGGAAGATAAAAGTATTTAAAACAATTATTATTCCAATTCAGCCATTTAAGAAAATGGGCAAAAAGAAATAATAAAACCCTTCAAAAATATTTATTTTTGCAATGGGAAGATAGGTTATGATGTATGGGAAGATAGGTTATTTTAAATATTTATTTTTTGGGAAGTGTTTTGGCAAAAACCAAACTTTCCTTTATGGAAGAAGTTTTGGAGATCTTGTCTATTAAAGAGATTAATTAGATTTGGAGCCATAATAATTATGGATAATATTTGATAAATTTGATGATCAAGGTAGATGATGTAAACAAGGTGTAGCAAGCATTTTCAACTGTGGGAAATTGGAAATCCAACTTGAATTAGATGGAAAACAAGGAGTTGTGGATCTAGGGTGATGTTATTTTTATACCCCCAAAACATGGGTGTATCTTGGAGCTTAGAGCTCACCTTGATGCAAGGGATAGATGGATAACTATACCAAGTCATATACATGATCATGGCAGAAAGAGTTTGGATTGGTTACATTTGAGGTGGTCTGGAAGTGATGGCAAACTTTGTTGAAAATAAGGCTGCCATACTAGATGAGTCATGATGCCTTATAAACCATGTGGGTTTAGGAAGCACAAAGATCCACTTGGAACAAGTGAAGTAGATGTTGATATTCCTATATGAGTAGAACACAACCATGAAAAGAGTTGGTCCATATAAGGTTGGATGGTGGTGTGATCTTCTATCAAAGTAGGCATGATGACTAGATTTGCAGCGATAGTTATTTTCTTGCCTGCAAAACCATCAAGAACAAGTGGGATGGAGGATGATATAACAAAGGGAAAGAGTGGGCCTTGCTAGTACTTAGGATGGTTAACAATATGGGTTACATGCATTTCCAAAAATGCACAAGGGTTGAGAAAGGGAGACATTCAAAAAGGTGATGTTGGAAATAGTTTTCCAGACTTAGCCAAATTTGGCAGATTTAGGGTTTTTGACTAGAATGTGGGTGGTGATGATTTTGATGGGTTGCAAGGTACCAAAGCATAATCAAGTGGATGAGGTTGAATAATAGATTGAGTAGAAGGGATCCATTCTTGATAGTGGTCTTCATTCACTTGGAAACTTCTTGAATGGATCACTGCAGAATTGATCTGGTTAAGGGTTTTTGGATGATCACCTAGTGGCTAGAGATTAGATTCAGATTGTATTCTTGCTTAGGGTTTGGTGATTTGGAAACCTTGATCCTAGTGGATGAGCTCCTAGAGTAGCTCATACTACTTCTAAGCATCAAGTCAAACAGCAGATCAAGGCAACTCATCTTACAAACAAATCAACTACTACTAGGGTTACCATCAAGCTTAGCTTGAGGTATGGATGGGCAATTTTGAAAGGTTGGAGTCTGAGTAAGGTAAGAGTCCTTGGTATCCCTACCAAGAGTATAATTCAAAAGCTTTAGGAAGAGGTTTTGGGAAACCTAGAGATAAGAATAGTTGAGGGTTCTATCTAGAGAACATAAGGAGATTATATTATATATCTCTCCATAGTTTTGTCAATAGAAGCTACTAAATAGTTTTGGTTACATAAGCATCTTGGCTCATGTTTTGAAATGCCAGAACATTTGAGAATATGTAAAATGAGCCAGGACAGTTTTGTTAAATAGCTTTTGTCAACTGATGGTGAGGTAAGGAGTATCATATGGTATACAATCACATGCACAAGCACAAACAAACAACAAGCCAACACTGCATCAATGAACAAGAAAAAGTGTTTGTTCCCCCTGATTTTTGTATTTTTGTCAACTAATCAGGGTTGCTGAAATTGGGATGTTACACTTCATCCATCTCATCTTTATTTTCTACCCTCATCATTTTGAGGTCCTCAACTGGGTTTAGCTCGGGCTTTCCTATGAATTTTGCAAGTATGAGAGCTTGGCTCTCAGCTACTTTGCCCAATTGTGCCTCCATGGTCTTGGTTCTTTCCTGTAGAGCATGCACATCATTTCTAATTGCAAGGGCCTGGTTAGATAATTTTCCAATACTAGTCTCATCGTTCTATGTAATTTTAATAAGCATATTATTTTGCTTGGTTTGAGCTTGCATGAAAGTTCTTACATTATGTTCGAAAGAAAGATTACCATGATTTGCTCCAATATGATTATCATTATTATTATAGTTGTAAGGAGCACCTACAAGATTAGAATATTGTTTTTGAAAATTTGAGCCAAAGTTTTGACTCTTCCAAGCAGAATTATGAGGATTGCAAGCTATAAAATTAACATCATTAGCATCAGTAGTGATAGCATTTATTTGGGTATTTTCCTTATCCTTCACAATATTAAGTAATTCATCTACCTTTGTAGTAAGCTCTTCATTATGCTCCTCGATGATGGAATTCACCCTTTTTGAGGATCTTTCCACATGCCATTGGGCATGGTTATTTTGCATATCATCAAGTAATTTCTTTGTAACACTCACTTGCTTTCCCATGATAGTTCCTCCTATGGCAGTATCTAGCATAGACTTATACATTGGGTTAAGCCCATTATAGAACAAATGTAATATAAGTTACTCTTCCATCCCATGACTAGGATAGTTCATTACGGCTTCTTTCATCCTTTCCCAAGCAAGCGCTAGTGACTCGCGGTCTTCTTGTCTAAATCTTGTAATATTTGATCTTAGTTGCATAGTCTTATCCATAGGGAAAAAAATTGTCATAAAAAGATTAATGCATCCCTCCCAAGATTTAATAGAGCCGTTAGGTAAACCTATCAACCAGTCCTTGGCCTTTCCTCGAAGAGAGAAAGAAAATAAGCGTAATTTAACCGCATTTGGTTTAACATCTTTTATGCGCATTGATGAGTGCATATTTGTGTCATGTTTTACATTATTATTTTGCATTGCAGATGTAGGATCTTGGTACGGTGCTCACGCGCACATTTTATGTCTGTTTTCACCAGGATCAGGACAGATGATGGAACCAATGGACACAATTCTTGTAGAAGTTGTATTGGGGAGAAAAGGAGTCAAAAACAATGTAAATCGCTTATTTGGGAAATATCAATAATACTAGAAGAAAACCCGAAGCAATCGAGGCATACAGGCGGTTCAATGACCAACTATACGACCGGAATACTTTTTCAGGGTATATAGTTCCAGTCGTATAGTTGGCGCCGCCTCCGCCACTTCTAATAGTTTCATCCTGTGCAACTGGATCGGAGAGACGACATACAGAACAACCAGAAATCGGGAAAAACGTCACCTCCGGGAGGCATCTGGAGGGGGAACTTGCCCAAGAGATCCATCTTCGCCCTACGCAGATCTAGGAGGCCAAGGCATTGATCTCCATCTTCATCAACCGCTACACCATCACCATCTCCATCCCTCCCATCTCATCCATCTAGATCTTGTTGTAATTTCCATACTCGTTGTGGATTTATAGAAGTACTATTCATCTATGATTGTTTCCATTACCATTTCCATGATGTTGATTCCCTCCATGCCATGATTATTATGTTATACATCATTATGTGTATGTCTTAATTGTCTTCATCTTGATGTTAGGAGTTGTGCACCTCCTTAATATTTGCCTCCTACGGGGACTCGATGAAGGGGATTACTTGTTGGTAGACGGAGGGATGATAACACTTCATGTGACTATAAAGCTGTTATCATTCTTTACATACTAACTTGGGGAATCAAGAGAACTCATTAAGACATGTCCATGCCATGGGAGAAATCCCTTAATAGCGGGATAATACGATTGATGTCGTTTATTCGTTAGTTGTGGTAATGAAGGATGATGTGAGCAGCGGTTGCTGCCTATTTGTCCATATATGGAGCTCCTCCCACATACATACATATCATGAGAATATTCGTTATAATAATCTTGATTGTTTAGTCTAAATTGCTAGCGGTGTATCCACCACTCCCTGAGAATGCCTTTTTCCCTATTGCAGTTCCAAAGTTCTTTTACACACACAATTCTTACTTTCTGCATTAAGTTTTACTTTACTTTAAATTGTCTCGTTCAACCAAAAACCCAAAAACAACTCTACTATTCTTGCATCTTAAATTTATTCCTTAAGTACTTCGTCTAGTTGTAGTTAAAAGCATTTTAGTCTTTCACCTACTACTCCCTATGGGATCGATATCTTTATTTCGAAACTAGATACAAACGATATGTGCACTTGCAGTCATCAAGCTATTTTCTGGCTCCATTGCCGGGGAGCTTAGCGTTCTAAGTCACTTTACTTTTAGTTATTTATTTTTGTTGTACTAATTTTTAATTTAAGTTGCAGGACCGCAACAATGGACAACACTCAGCATTTAAACCAGCTTGAGGCAGTAAGGAAAATGGGTTCGCCCTTGTATGCTTTTATAACTGTCAATAAAAGCATAAATCCGGATGGAATTGAGATCCCCCCTTTATTATTTGAACTATTGCACTCTAAGAAATTTGCAGGAACCAATGAAGAGAGTCCATATGGACACTTACAGTTCTTTGAATACGTTCATTTCCTTCATATTCGATGGTTGTAATCTTGATATGGTTAAAACCCAGTTGTTTAGACAAACTCTCTCTAATAATTTTTGTGACGGGTACAGATCTTTTTGTGCAAAAGCACCAAGGACTTGGAAGGAATTGACAACCAAGTTTTTATCAAAATATTATTCAGAAAACAAAGCTCACAGGATGAGACATATTATTATTAGTTTCAAAAATAATCCTGGTGAGGGTTTATATGAAGGATATCTGAGGTACAAAAGTTACCTAGATAATTGTCCCCATCATCATTTGCCTGATTAGTTAATCACTCATACTTTTTATGGAGGGCTTAATATTGAAAATAGAATGAATATAGACATTGCTTCTAATGGCAGCTTTCTGTCTTATACCTATGATGAAGCCTGGAATCTAATAAGAAAAATGAGGGAGGCAACGGAAAATCTTAGAAATGAGGAGAACATTACAAATAGTTTTTCTGAATATGCTTGCGTTAACGATTTCCTTGCAGATGAAAGGACTGGTGCAATGATTAAAACCCTCGGTATTGATTCTTACTCAGTAAAGAAAATTATTGAGAATTATGCAAGACATTTGCAGATACCAACAGAATGGGAACCCGATAAACCCCTCAAAGAGAAGAAGGGTGCAAGAGCGCTAATGGAAGAATTATCCTGAGTACCTATTCAGGGGATTATCAAGAAAAGGCAAAAAGAGGAAGAACAAATAAAGAAGAGACCAAAGAAACCAAAAAAGAACCTCAAAGCTATCAATATAAATAATGTAATATTAAAGGATCTTATGGAAGCACGAATAGTGGATGATGAAGTGGTTATGCTAGACCGTGAAACCTCAGAGTTTATTGAAGGTAAGGTACAGGGTGACGAAACTTCTAAACCTATGACTCCTATGTATTGTGGAGAAACTTTCTTATACAGAATTTGTGAGCCGATTTCCATTATAAATATTATGCCTTCATCACTTTATGAGGAACTTCGCTATAATTTAAATAATCCAGATGTGGAACCTGTAGATACTACTATTAAATTGTCTAATAGGACCAATATAAAACTGGAAGGTGTAATTAGAAATACCTATGTCTTTATTGGATCGCTCGTGTACCCCCTTGATTTTCATATTGTTGATATGCCTTGAGATTCTTTTTGTCCTATTCTTTTAGGCATGCCTTTTGTTTCCATAACCAAAGCTCGAGTTGATAATAAGAAGGAGACTATTTTACTAATGTTTGGAGAAGAGGAAATGACATTCCACTTTGCCAAACTAAAGAAGAGTCCATATGAAGTGGAAGATATCAAGGAAGAGAAAACAATTGCCGAGCTAGCCGTAATTCATTTTAGTACTCCACAAGATGAATTAGAGAGGAGCCTAATTAATTGGGAGGAAGCATCAGATGATGAGGAGAGAGAAGACATGGATGATTACCTTGATTCAGTTCTAGAAGCACAAAATCCACATGACTATGAAGAATTGGTAAGAAAAGGAGATGAAGAACCTCCACCAATTGAATTGAAACAACTTCCATACGATATGAGGTATGAGTTTTTAGATAATGAAAATAAATGTCATGTTATTATTAGCAAAAACTTATCAGAGAATGAAACAAATAAACTCATTTCGGTCTTGGTTAAGCATCGTGAAGCCTTTGGGTATACTCTAAGTGATATTAAGGGAATAGATCCATCTATTATAACACATAAGATTACCATGCTTGGTGATGCTGAACCTGTAGTGGATACACAAAGAAGACTTATTACGAAAATGAAGGAATTAAAGAAAAGAGGTTATGCGCTTATTAGATTCTGGCATAATATATCCTATCTCTAACAGTAAGTGGGTTAGCCTAGCTCATTGCATACCAAGACAAGGTGGTCCTGATGCTGCAATGAATGAGGATGGTGAGCTAGTTCCTATAAGGCCTGTTGTAGGATATCAAATGTGCATTGATTTTAGGAAGCTAAACCGAGAGACACAGAAAAATCATAAACCTATACAATTCATGGATAAAATTTTAGAAAGACTTAGTAATAATTCTTATTTCTGTTTTCTTGATGGTTATTCTAGATATTCTCAAATTGCCATACAACCGAAATATGAGAAAACAACTTTCACTTGCCCTTATGGCACATATGCTTATAGATTAATTCCGTTTGGCTTATGTAACACAGTAGCAACTTTTCAAGAATGTGTTCTAAAAATCATTTATGATTTTGTTGAGAAGACAATGGAAGTTCTAGCAAATGATTTTGTTGTTTGTGGAACAAGCTTTGATAATTGCCTCTACAATCTAACCAAAGTCTTGCAGAGATGCATGCAATCAAATTTGGTTTTGAATTGGGAACAATGCCGTTTCATGGAAAGAGAAGGTAAAGTTTTCGGGCATAAGGTTTCGGAGAAGGGATAGAAATAGATAAAACTAATATAAATGCTATAGAAAATCTTCCAATACCTCAGGACATTAAAAACTTAAAAATGTTTTTGGGACATGCAGGTTTTTATAAGCATTTTATAAAATATTTTGCTAAAATAGTTATGCCTCTCACCAACCTTCTTGATAAAGAAACTCCATTCTACTTAGATCATGACTACATTGTAGCTTTTGAGAACCTTAAGAATAAATTAGTTTCGGCACCTATCATGCAATCTCCAAAATGGGATGAACCTTTCAAAATCATGTGTGATGCTAGTGACTATGCCTTAGGGGCTGTGTTGGGACAGCGAGACGGAAAGAATTTAAATGTTATTTATTATGCTAGTAGACCTCTTAATAAGATTTAGAAACATTACGCTACTACAGAAAAAGAGTTCCTAGCTATAATCTTTGCTTGCAACAAATTTAGATCCTACATAATTAATTCTAAGGTAATAATTCATATGGATCACCAAGCTTTGCGTCACCTCCTTGTTAAAAAGGATATGAAGCCCAGGTTGATTAGATGGGTCTAATTACTACAAGAATATGATTTACAAATAGTAGATAGGAGGGGTAAAGATAATCGTGTAGCAGATCATCTCTCTAGGATGGAGGGAATAATTACTAACCCCATACCTATAAATGAATCATATCCGGGAGAATATTTAGAAAATGTTGAAATTGTTGATCCATGGTATGCAGATTATGCTAATTATCTCGCAAATTTATACCTCCTAGTATGACAAGAAATCAAAGAATGAAATTCTTTAATGATCATAAATATTACTTTTGGGATGATCCATATCTATCGTCATGGACCCGATGGAATGATTCGGATGTGTGTTCCTAACCATGAAATGAATGCAATGTTGAAAGCTTGTCATGACAGTCCGTATGGAGGACATCATGCAGGTAAGCGAACTGCAGCGAAGGTACTTCAATCCGGATTCTATTGGCCCACCTTGCTCAACGATGCACACAGGTATGTGGAATACTACGATGCTTGTCAAAGAAGAGGTAATATAGCTAGGAGACAGGAAATGGCAATGAATTATAGTCTCATAATAGAACCCTTTGATGTATGGGGAATGGATTACATGGGACCTTTTATAGAATCAAATGGTTATACTCATATTATTCTTGCTATTGATTATGTTACTAAATGGGTTGAAGTTATTCCAACAAGTCATGCAGATGCAGCCACCTTAGTGAAGATGATCAAGGATATCATATTCCCCATGTTTGGAGTTCCTATATTCATAATCACTAGAGGTGGTTCTCATTTTATGAAAGGGACTTTTAGGAAAATCCTCAGCAAATATGGAGTAACTCACCGCGTTGCTTCAGCATATCATCCTCAAACAAGTGGTCAAGTGGAACTCTCTAATAGAGAATTAAAGACCATACTCGAGAAGACGGTGGACAAATCAAGGAAAGATTGGTCATACAAGTTAAATGACACTCTATGGGCATACCGTACTGCGTTTAAAAATCCAATGGGTATGACACCTTATAAGATGGTGTATGGTAAGGCATGCCATTTACTTTTAGAATTGGAACATAAAGCTTTTTGGGCAATCAAGAACCTAAATTATGATCTTAAAGCAGCAGGAGAAAAGCGTCTATTAGATATTCATGCTTTAGATGAGTTTAGAAGTGAGTCCTATGAAAATGCTAGGTTGTTTAAGGAAAAAGTGAAAAGATGGCATGATAGAAAAATAGAGAATCTAAAGATATAAACGGTGGGGGTCCTAGGGCTTACCTCAAAAATTAGATCTGATTAGCCTTTGGATTATGTGCTTAGTAAATTTATACCATAGATTTATTCACCACGCCCTATACATAAAAGGCCAGCTCTGGAAACCTAGGCCAATCCCCACCCATGCGTCGCCTCCTTCTCGCGCCGCCACTGCTCCTCCTCACCTTGCTAGCTCGTCCCTCCCTGATCCCTCACGCCACCTCCCCTTCTCTACTCTACGCGCCTCTACATCGCCACATCCCCTCGTTGGGCGCCTCTACGTTGCCACATCCCCTCGCCAGGCCAGCAGAGATGAGAAGGAATAGGAGGAGCACCTGCTGCGATGGTGGGTGATCTTGTGGCAGCGCACCACGACATCCCTTGCTGGCCAGCAGGGGCAAGCAACAGTAGGAGGAGCAGCAGCGAAGTGGTCGTCCTTTTGTCGGCAAGATTGAGGTTTCTCACTCATTCATCACAGTTCTTTGTGGCCTAAAATGGAGGGGTAGAGGCAAGGGATCTTGATTTTACATCCCACCGAGCTGCGGCTATTAGAAATAAATCTCGCTTTTTAATCTCCAATTGTATTTGCATAGTTCTCTAGCATGTATGAGCTGGATCCCTCCAAACCTAGGTATTTTTTATTATTATGGATTTTTCTTCTACAATCTTGCGCCTTGTGGATTTTTCTTCTTATTATGCATGCAACGCTGCACCCGTCAATTTTGGTGATATAATGGTAGTTGTATATCCTGTTGGGGTTTCGCGTATGAAAACAATAAATTTTCCTCTACGCCCCTGAACCCCTGAAGCTGCCAGGACCTATCTATTAGTAATATAGTAACGGGAGGGGCTTTTCGCGAACTTATCCTTGAAGACCGAAAAGTGTTGTCAACGCTCAGGATAGGGTGGTTGATGTAGACGAGCCGAAGCCGACCTCAAGGTCGTGATGAAGTCCTTGTGCTCCTTGGCTCCAACGACATGAGTGCCTCAAGTGCGACACCTCGCGGGGAGTTACACACATCCGGTGCCTGACGATGACTCCCGCTTCCCCGATCCAGCAGTAGTTCTTGAGTAGAGCTCCGGATCCGAATCCCATGAGCGGCGCTCCACGGTGAAGATGTCTCTCGCTCGCATAGTCCAGACTTAGGACCATGGTCATGAGAGAGAGGGGGAGAGAGAAAATATCAATTAGAGGTCCTCCCAAAAGTGGGGAGACCTTTATTTATTATTGGTGTATTTATCTTGGCCAAATACCCCACTATATATAGTGGGAGGAGGGGGTACACCCTCCCTCAAAGTCCTGGGGTGGGACTAAAGGAGAGGAGGGGGTGGGTAGGCCGTCGGCCAGCCCCTAGTGGGCCCACAGGCTAGGCCCAGCCGCCAGCCTGCCCTTCTCCCTCTCTCCTTTCCCTAATGGGCCCTCTCCCTCCGGAATTGGCCCATTAAGCCTTTGACCATTAAAATTGATTTTCTCTTTATTAAATAATTACGAATAAATGATTAAATCAACATTTAACATTCATTCACATATTATTCAACATCCCTGGCTATGGAACACCTTCCACCTCCACTCCGGACTTACCGAAACCCTTCCGGTTTTCTCCCTACCCTTCTTCGGTGATTCCACCGATCCTATAAACACTCTCTAAGAATCATCAATCCCTTAAGCGTGATACCCCACGGTTCGGGAACACTCCAGAGATGGTCAGGACACTCCCGCACCAATGATCGATAGAGGGACCTAGATGGCCATGTGACCCCTATGCGTTCCACGAAGATCTTTCGTCGTTTGAACCGGGACAGTCGTGCCTTATTCCCTTTATCACTCGATACTTGCATTGCCCGAGATCTGATCAATGACATCAACATGTCGTGTTCAATCTCTTTACTGAACAATGCTACTTGAATCGTTCTGACAAGTGATATCCCCGTGATCAAATCACACGCTGTGTAGCTATTGGATATAACTTCTCTGAGTGGGCCCTTGAGTATTTTCCCGTCACATGGACGGACAAATCCCTCTCTTGACATATATTGCCTCTACGGTTTCCTCCGAGTACCTGAACACACCTTTATAACCATCGTATTACCAGATGGCGTTTGATGCTATCTAAGCACTCTCGGGAGACAGTGATTGATATAGCCTCATGGTCTAAGGAATATTCTACGAGGATCCATTTCTAATCATCGTAACTTGAACTTCGTGACATGATCGGGTCATGATGTTTAGGTTGGGTATTGGTTCATCATCTCATTCTTTGAATTAGATGACCTCATTTCCAACTGGCATAAATGCCACATGATCAGGAAACTTGATCATCTGTTGACCAATGAACCAGTGACTAGAGTTTCACTGGGAACCCCTGGTTGTTTGTATATCACACCTATATTGATGTTTCCACTCAGTACGGTTATAGCATGATATAAAACTTAATCATAAACTATATGAAATATGATAATAGTCCTTACTACTATTTGTCTCTAGGGCATGTTTCCAACAGTCTCCCACTTGCACTAGAGTACAAATACACTAGCTGCATTTGTTCTCAATCATTGGCACCATATACCCGGTACCCTGAACATGCTTGCTCATGGAAGAGGTTGAGTCTTGGGTCTGTACTTTACAGTCCCAAATCCTTTGCAACTTGCTAATGTCACCTTGATTGACATTAATACTTTATCATCTCATGATAGCATCTGTGTGTATGCATCGTCGCTATGGCAGTAGAACGAGGCCTGGTTCCAGGAGCCTACAGTGACGTTAGATCAACCTCGAGGGCTTTCTCATGGGCACTGTGCCCTGGGACACATCATTCTACGATAAAAGAAAACTATCCCCGCCATAACATTATACAACACTTTAGATGGTACCCTTATCTATTATTATAAATGTATTCATTGAAACACTAGTGCATTCTGTGAACTTTCAATGTTTTGTTCACCTTGCTTTATAGTTGACTTTAACTTGTATCTACAGGAGTTTCCAACATATTCCCTTATAACATAACCCTTTATGCTTTAAGATATGTCATCCTTTATGGATTTGGAAAACATGTCTACAGTTCTCTATCAGACACTACGGACAAAACTTAGCTCAACGTTCTCTGATTCAAACTTAATCACTTTCAAACATTCCTTATTTGGATCACATATTATGTTAAGTTATCATCATGGTTTAGAACCTATGTCTCAACATAGTGGATGACGATCATCCTTTTCTTTATTTCAACCATTGATGTTCAACTTAATACTATTCCTAATTTTTGATTCATTAAGGACCAGTTCCTTAATTAACTCATATTCTGAAACCCTTTCCAGAATCCTTTAAGGAATACTACATAATATCATAATACACCTATTATCAACTTCTACATCTTATAAATCATTATTTATAAGTATTTTCACTTTCATTCTTAACATACTTAAGAATTACTCCTATAAGCTCCCACTCGGAATATGTTTCTACATATTTGAATTTGAGACTTATATTGCTCCCACTTAAAAATATGTCAATCACATATTGTTTCAGGAAGACTTTCATAGCTCCCACTCAATTTTATGCAAATTGCACATCCACTCACTATTTTGAACAACTTCAATATCCTTTGATCAAATATCAAATTTGGAGATTTTACTATGAGATACTAGTACTTTACTAGTTTTAAATCCACTAGATATTTAGCAAATTTGAATCAAATTCATTCGAATTTGTACAATACTTAACAAACTGTGTTTTTTTCATTCACCCTTTTTTTACTATGGCTTTGCAGTCATTTGGAAAAATTCAAGTAACCCCTTTTACTTGTGAGATTCGGCAACGAATTGCTTTCTAATCTCAAGTGAATTTTGCTTCTAGGATTTCTCATAATTCTAGTTTACCATTATTTCCTTTGTAGTTCATAGGTATGTCATATTCCAGTAATCATGACAAATGATTCACAAATGTCATATGGATTTACATTTTGAATCCTACTTTATGTAGTGAAAATACTAGTGGACAAAACACAATGATCAATATCATTGATTCTTTCCTTCTATGAAGAGAATCGTTCAGGAACGTTGTCCGTTGCGCTTTTCAACACTCTGATGCAGGGTTTTGAATCCTCGTCGTGTTTTTCACTATCTTCCATTTGCTCCATAATCGAGAAACATCACTAAAAGTGAGCTTTCTCAAGAATGTGCCAAAATCCAAGCAATACCAGTTTTGCTTCTCTTTTGGTTTTAGCTATGGATTTCGTATTCAAAGTTTCCAATGAATACTCTACAAGGGCTTATTCGCTATTGTTTTGGTTATATCGAATAACCCGAAAACTTTCACGAATTCAAATGGTTCACTACATTCTAATTGAGTGCTAACTATTTCTAACTAATGGTCTCTACATCCACACTACAACGATTTATTTGGTGCCTTTTATTCAACCCCTTTGATATCTAATATCACATTGTGATGCTTTGCATTTTGACGTTTGAAAACGCTTTGCATTTCACAATTTCTTTTATGCCATTCTTATAAAGTTGAATTTCATTACTATTGATCAAATCATAGTAATTGGATTCTCTTTTATATTTATACCCTTTGTTGATGAAACACTTTGATCAAATCAAATAGTTTCATATTCATGTTTCCTTTGGTAAACTACTTTACACATTTAAACAATTATTTAATGATAATTACCATTTTCGTTAAAACACAATACATCGAATATGTATTTACTTTTAACAATTCTTTAAAGACTTCGTATTCAAGTAATACACGGTGTTCAAGTTATTTTGCCGAACTTAGGCATGATTTATATGTGATAAGAAATCGAATGACTTTCACATATTATCACATAACTTTGAATTTAAACAATGGTTTCATTCATTAATGAATATATCATTTAAGTTGGGTAGTTTAAAAAAGGCATTTTCAATGTTTTACAAATGTTCATGCATTATCAATTAGTTTCAAACAACAAGGATAATTCACACGTAATCAAACAAGATATGAACACGAATAGAAATCATTCATAAAAGCAGAACAACTGTTTGTTACAAACTCATATGAATAATCGTCTCACAAAGTGTGAGACACACTAAAGAAGTTCACAATATCTTGATTACAATAATCATCCTAAAACATAAACTAAATGATAAATGTCAAGGGAGAGTGTCGTCGGCCATCATCATCATGCTCGCCATCAACACGCAATGTCACCTCCTCTCCAGCAAGCAACTCTCATGCAGAAGGACCTGTTTTCAGCAAAACAGAACAAGTATCAGATATACTTAACACTGCAAATGTGTTTGCAAGATTATAACATTTATAAAACTATATATCAAATATATACCTTTGTCGTTGACGACCTGAGCGACATCTGGTTCAACCAACACATTCCTGAGATGTGTCATGAACCGGTGGAACTCCATTGTTTCTGCGTCGCCCCTCATTACGCAAGCCCTGACTTGTGCTTGGTAGCTTGGTGGCAGCGGCCGCAGCACAACGGCGTTTGCAAAAGTTCCCGTTATCCAGATGTCGAGGAAGTATGCAGGCCTCATGTACACATCATGCATGTGCTCCAAGTGGTCGTCCAGTGATGAGTTCTCCTCCATCTTAATGGAGAGGAAGTCTCCCATCAGCTCATGCTCCAAAATGCGTGTCTGCTCCATGAAATGTGTCCAAAGCTGTAGCATCACTCAACGAGGGTTGACATCACCCACGAAAGGCCACAGCTCGTCCACCATTTCGAAACGCGTTACAACTGAAATATAGGAGGCCATCTCCCGACGGATATAGCGGTCTTTCCGCTCCTCTGGGGTCTCTAGGTCAGTGGGCTGATCCAAATCCATCCCGTCGAGTATGTAGCCGACCACGTTGTTCTCGCTAAGGAGAACATGGAGACTTGCAACCCATATGGAGAAGTTCGATCCATCTAATCTGAGCTTCTCTCCTTCTAACCAATCAACCGACAACACGAAAGGTCCCATCTACATTTATAATTGCAAAAGGAATTTGGACTAAGTTTATAATTAAAGGAGTTAATAATAACTCCACTCAAAAAATCCTATCCCTAGTGAGGGTTCCTAGTGATAACATGACCCCTATCAGCCACATCTACCCCAATTGATCACGACCATCGATGTGGGTTCAAAGGTGGATGCTAAACGTCGGTCACATCATTCATGCGACTCGTGCTCGATCTTTCGACCATTCGTGTTCTGAGGCCACGCTTCTGTGGTGTGTTGGGCTCTCTAACTCAACCTTAGTGTATTCGCTGTGCAACATGGCTTACACCCATTGTATCCGAACATAGATATGTCTGACACCGAGGCCTGTAACCCTAGATCGCCTCATACCAAAAAACTTTCTTGGTGGTGCACATTAAGGGGGAACACAATCGTTGGTAATTTTAACAGGGATCATCTTATTAGGCTACCGTCGAGTATCTAATACTAGCACACAATAAGACATACAAACAATAACATTGAATGTAAATGCTATTTTATATGGTCCTTCACGTCGTGATCTCCAGCCGTCGTCACCAGGTTCCGGCGCCAGGGTTCCGGCGCTGTAGACACTAGGGTACCGGTGTCTTTCCAGCGTGGTAGTTCATCACCTCCGTGACTATCTACTACTACGTAACAAAAGGTAATCACTTTACCTTTGCCACAACCATATCACAAAGCAACGCCCCCCTACAAAACAAAGTCAGACGCCTCTACTTTATCTTTGCATGTTTTACGTGGCTGAATGGGCTTTCGCACAAGAACCATTCTTACCTACGAACTTTCAGCACAACGCTGATCAAGTAGTTGTCTATACTACACCCCTTTCGGGGCCCTCCATTGCAAATGGTATACCAACTAATGCGAGAGAGATAGACACCCCCCTAAGCCACTTTATACGATACAAGTCGTATGTCAAGCGTGGACCAGTCTCGCGAATGAACGCGTAAAGTCGGTTGGGGGCCTCTTCATCAAGCAGTACTGCGGTATACACAAGTACACGTGGGAGGGTAACAACTAAAAGATCAACGCCCACACGCTACATCTCGTGTGTTCTACCCGTACTAGCATTACTACGCATAGATCTAGCTCTGATACCACTGTTGGGGTTCCGTGTATGAAAATAATAAATTTTACTCTACGCTCCTGAACCCCTGAAGCTGCCAGGACCTATCTATTAGTAATATAGTAATAGGAGGGGCTTTTCGCGAACTTACCCTTGAAGACCAAAAAGCGTTGTCAATGCTCAGGAGAGCGTGGTTGATGTAGACGAGCCGAAGCCGACCTCAAGGTCATGATGAAGTCCTTGCGCTCCTTGGCTCCAATGACTTGAGTGCCTCAAGTGCGACACCTCGCAGGGAGTTACACACATCCGGTGCCTGACGATGACTCCTGCTTCCCCGATCTAGCAGCAGTTGCGGAAGTAGTGCTCCCGGATCCGAATTCCGCAATGCGACGACACTCCGCGGTGAAGATGTCTCTCGCTCGCGCAGTCCAGACTTAGGACCACGGTCACGAGAGAGAGGGGGAGAGATAAAATATCAATTAGAGGACCTCCCAGAAGTGGGGAGACCTTTATTGATTATTGGTGTATTTATCTTGGCCAAATACCCCATTATATATAGGGGGAGGAGGGGGTACACCCTCCCTCAAAGTCTCGGGGTGGGACTAAAGGAGAGGAGGGGGTGGGGAGGCCACCGGCCACCCCCTAGTGGGCCCCGCACGGGGGGCTAGGCCCAGCCGGCCAGCCCCCTTGCCCCTTCTCCCTCTCTCCTTTCCCTAATGGGCCCTCTCCCTCCGGAATTGGCCCATTAAGCCTTTGACCATTAAAATTGATTTTCTCTTTATTAAATAATTATGAATAAATGATTAAATCAACATTTAACATTCATTCACATATTATTCAACATCCCTGGCTATGGAACACCTTCCACCTCCACTCCGGACATCCTCCGGACTTACCGAAACCCTTCCGGTTTTCTCCCTACTCTTCTTCGGTGATTCCACCGATCCTATAAACACTCTCTAAGAATCATCAATCCCTTAAGCGTGATACCCCACGGTTCGGGAACACTCCAGAGATGGTCAGGACACTCCCGCACCAATGATCGATAGAGGGACCTAGATGGCCATGTGACCCCTATGCGTTCCACGAAGATCTTTCGTCGTTTGAACCGGGACAGTCGTGCCTTATTCCCTTTGTCACTCGATACTTGCATTGCCCGAGATCTGATCAATGACATCAACATGTCGTGTTCAATCTCGTTACTGAACAATGCTACTTGAATCGTTCTGACAAGTGATATCCCCGTGATCAAATCACACGCTGTGTAGCTATTGGATATAACTTCTCTGAGTGGGCCCTTGAGTATTTTCCCGTCACATGGACGGACAAATCCCTCTCTTGACATATATTGCCTCTACGGTTTCCTCCGAGTACCTGAACACACCTTTATAACCATCGTATTACCAGATGGCGTTTGATGCTATCTAAGCACTCTCGGGAGACAGTGATTGATATAGCCTCATGGTCTAAGGAATATTCTACGAGGATCCATTTCTAATCATCGTAACTTGAACTTCGTGACATGATCGGGTCATGATGTTTAGGTTGGGTATTGGTTCATCATCTCATTCTTTGAATGAGATGACCTTATTTCCAACTGGCATAAATGCCACATGATCAGGAAACTTGATCATTTGTTGACCAATGAACAAGTGACTAGAGTTTCACTAGGAACCCCTGGTTGTTTGTATATCACACGTGTATTGATGTTTCCACTCAATACAGTTATAGCATGATATAAAACTTAATCATAAACTATATGAAATATGATAATAGTCCTTACTACTATTTGTCTCTAGGGCATAATTCCAACATATCCGTCACGAAACAATGATAATATAACTTGCAAGACCAGATAGAAAGAGAATTGTATGATCCTATATCTTACTTGAGAACCCTGATAAATTAGTGAAATATAGAAGGCGATTTATATACACACCTGTCTCTCTACATAGCACACTAATACATACAGTCTTTTTACTTTCAGAGAGTTGTACACCACAATATAGCACATTTTGTGAAGCGTCCATGTGGCTTGGAGAAGAATGGCAGATCCGAATGTGAGTCTCATGTCTCTATGTGCATGCTTAGGAAAGAAAAATGGCAGAGGGCCATGCCTAGCTGTAGCAATGGCATGCATACCTTGTCAGATTAGTTTCAGAGTCAAAAGGAGATTTATGAAACACCATAGTAGGCGACAAGACTGAAGCCAATTTCTCGAAACTCCAAATACACACCTGCGATTCTTGTTGGCTCTATAATAGTATAACTTTCTCATGGCAAAGTCACGCCAAAATCCTTTCTCAAATCATTTCTACAGAAGTCAGAATGGTGCATATATATAGAAACAAAAGAATCTTGGGGACTTGGAAGTGAATTCTATAATATACAAACATAATAGATAGAGCCCATCATTCCAGTTTTACTTATAAAAGTAATACAACATGACCTTTTCATGTCACAACAACCTTTTATTACGTTCATTTGGATATAATAAGAAGCATCTTCTGTTTCATCATAGATTCCGTTGCAGCAAAAAAGCGCCATCGGTTTTTTATTCTCCTCAATCTTTTTGTACTTGATTTGGTCTTCATGTACTCAATTTTCCTATTTTATTGATGTTCTGAAGCATCAATAACCAAGCAGGGATTTTTTGCTGTTCACGTTAAATACATGTAAAAATATGACTAAATATGTAGTATCAAAAATATGTCATGACACTGAGGTATGCGGCCTTTTGTTTTTTGTTTTGGCAGGGTTTACATATATATATATATATATATATATATATATATATATATATATATACACACACGCACTTTACATTCAGTTACTTTAACCACTTCTTTGTGTATAAATTGTGACACTTCAGTCCTCTCATTTGCATCTCTTACATTGCATGAAACACTGTTGTTATCCTTGATGCCTCTTTCATCACGATGCTGATGTATTTTACCTTCCAATATTCTTTGAAATTATTGATCTCAATAATTCCCCGCACTTTGTAATTTTTTAGAAAGTTTGTGTTCCATTATGCTATTGGGTAATATCGATTCACGTTATAACTTCAGATATGCTTGCACAGTTGCCTGTAACGTAAGCCAGTAACTTAGAGGTATATATATCTTTTATATTCAGTTACTTAACCACTTCTATGTGTACAAATTGTGTCACTTTAGTCCTCTGCTTTTTGGGTTTTACTTTATATACAGCACTGAGGTTATCCTCGCTGTCTTCTTTCATCACGTGTTTTAGATGGAATCAACCATATCATCTATTTTGCTTACCGAGCTTTGCGGTCTTTATTATTAATAGAACTACAGTAAAATTGTTGTGAGCTGTCCATTCACTGGATGTAGAAGTCTGACCATGTCAAACATGATGAATTTTATAAGCTTTTCCTTGGCTTGGAGCTTTGAGGATTTCGTCCTCATTTCTACACCATTAGCTGAAAAAATCTTTCTATGGCACCTTGATTTTCAGCGAGCTGAGCTGTGACGGGATTTGTTGAACTGCAGGTATAGAGGAGATATGGAGAACCAAATCTAGGCCTAAAACAAGGAGGTCTTTATAGAGGGAACAGACAGATAAAAGCTACATAGCCTACTTGGATTACTCCTTCCGTGTGTACTAACTATTATCCTAGGATATTACCATGCCAGATATTAGATTTTATGAATGATAATGTTATGTTTGTGGATGCCAGCCTACCACCCGCTTCTTTATTATATTCTACTTCTTATGAGACAAGGTAAGTTATTCACAGTAATGATTACTGCATGTTCCTAACCTTGATGTTCATAGTTATACACTTCCATTGAGATGGAAAAGGTAGCGTTGCTTTCTCTCAAAATGGAATTTAGATTTTCTGTGTTTCTTTATATTTCAACCTTTATACTTATCTTTTTTTGGCGATGCAGGACACTGTTATATATAGGTGGAAACACCTGCAAAGAGTTCTGTTTATTATTCTGGTTATGTATCATGTCAAGTGAAACTTTAGATTTTGCAGAAATTTTGTTGTATTACTCAGTAGTAATAATGTTAGTTTTGGAGGATTGCAATTGACTTGCTTAGTTGTTATATATGGGAACATCGGACCATGAGCGTCAGAAAATGAAACATGTTCTTTGTATAGAAATATTGTGTTCTTTGCCAACTACACCCGGGAGTGTATGAAATATTGTATTAGTTTTGTTCTAATATGATATTATGATTCTGCCTTGTTAAAATCGTTACTTGAGAACAATAATCTCAGTCTTGGCATGCAGCTGATTTCATTTTTCTTTGGATGAAAATAGATGTGCCAATTTTTTCAAATTTCGCTGGGAGGAGGTTGGGTGGGGAAAATACACACACACATTGCAACATACAAATCTGGTGCATCTGTTCAGTGGAAATGTGAAAGGCTCAAAGGGTTGTTAGTCTTGTAGACATCAAAATAGAAGGTAGGTTTTCACTAAGAACATCTGTTGGCTTAGTTTTGTTAACAACTGAAGACACCGTGGCTCACACTCGTATACCGTTTTAGGTCTGAAATATATTTTGGTGTTTTTTCTTTGCCTCAGTGCCTATTGCTCGAGCGGAAATAGTGCCATTCTACACTGGGTAGTGTCATCTCAAAAAACTTGTCTTTGTTGGTGACATAAAATCTATAAAAGAACAGTAAAACGTATTGCAGTTTAATTTTGGTTTAGGCTGCACTTTTACTAGATTTTTAGACTGAACATTATCTTAAACTAGAGTAGTTTACAAATGCTACAAATATTACATGTCTTGATGTCATATGCAAAGAATTTATTTTGTTTCCCAATGGGCGGGTTTTGTGGATATTTTTTCTAATTGGGCTTTTCCTTTTTCTTTTTTGGAAGGTGGACTTGGACCTCGGAAACTAAGCGATGAAACACTTAGCCAATGTTGAGCATGACTGTCGGCTAAAGAGGCAATCTCGGTGGAAGAGATTCAATATGAGGTTTCTAGGCTTCGATAATATGTTGTATGCTTTACAATAATAGCACTTGAATGTAGCATAGTATTAGCTGAAATTAACATGAAATAAAAAATAATGCGGCAAGGATTAGCATCATAGTTGAGAAAAGAAATTTAAATTATCAAGATTATCAAAGAATTGCCTTTGTACACCATCCATGGCCTCAACTATTTCTTTGCAGAATTTCAATGTACGATGTTGTTCATTATAAAATTGAATCCATGATTATAAATATGTTGTGATTACCAACTATTCGGTCTTTGATAAAAATGTACATATATTGCAGTCTGTTGTGCAAATCACAAAGCAGGAGAAAGTTGAAGGCGGTCGTGTGAGCTATTTTCTCACTAATATGCTATTTGCTTAATGTCTATTTGTACCTATTGTAATATATTATCCTACTCTACTTATATGTATTCTATTCCTCTTAATATAGTTTGCCCTGGTTCAAGTAATTATGTTATTTGTCGACTAATATTACTCTCACTTAGTATAGCGGTTTATAAGGACATTTATTACTCCACATGTTAGGGGTCGTGCCTTAGTATTTTATAATTTCTATTATGAACGTTTATTAGTGATTTTTATTGGAAAAATCTGCCATTGCCGCTTCGAGCGCTGATACGTCGTAAACGTATCTATAATTTTTTGATGCTCCATGCTTGTTTAGTATCTACTTTCTTATGCTTTGTTCACACTTTAAGGTATTTTTATACATATTTTGGAACTAACCTATTAACAAGATGTCATAGTGCCAGTTGCCTGTTTTCTACTATTTTTGGTTTCAGAAAAGCTGAAAAAAATATTCTCAGAATTGGACCGGACAAAAGCCAAAGTCAATATTTTACCAGAAGACGAGATGGAGAGGGACCACGAGGTGGCCACACAACCTGGTGGCGCGGGCCAGCCCAGGCCGTGCCAAGGGGTGGTGTGGGCCCCTCGGGGGCCTACCGATCTTGCCCTTTCGCCTATAAAAGCCTCCCTGGACGAAAACCCTAAGAACCAGATCAAAATTCCACGAAAAGTTCCGCAGCGCCACCGCCACCGAAGAGGAGATTCAGGGGACAAAAGTCTCTGTTCCGGCACCCTGCCAAGACGGAGAGGTGCCCCCGGAGCCATCTCCATCGACTCCACCGCCATCTCCATCGTCGTTGCTGACTCCCATGATGAGGTGGGAGTAGTTCTCTCTCGAGGATAAGGGCTCTACAAGTAGCTATGTGTTCATCTCTCTCTATGCATAATCTTATTGAGATCATGAGCTTTGTAATCTATAGATCTATTCTGCTACTCAAGTGCTTTAATGAATCTCTGCTTATCCCCACGTGTGTGAAGTTGACAGTGTGCACACCGTGTGGCACTTTGGCTAAGATTACATAAATACTTGTCCTGAGTATAATTTGAGTTGGATGGCTCTATGAGATTGTGGTGTTTGTTGGAACCATCTAGCGCTCAAGGTGATAGTGAGGGGTTATCTAGATGGGGAATGCGAACTTTAAGGTGTGCTGTTATAGCCCTACATCGTCCAACCGGAGAGTAGTTCAGGGTAGCATAATGAAGAGAAGATATTTATATGAGAGTGTTCACTAGTAAAAGTATGATCCCTAGGCCTTGTTTCTAAACATTGAAACACCGTTTACAATCAGTTATGTTACATGTTTGCTTGCTTCCACTCTTATTTCAGATTGCAATTACCACTTACAATAATCCATATTACTTTATTTCACTATCTCTTCGCCGAACTAGTGCACCTATACACCTGACAAGTGTATTGGGTGTGTTGGGGACACAAGAGACTTCTTGTATCCTGATTGCAGGGTTGCTTGAGAGGGATACCTTTGATCACTTCCTCCCTGAGTTCGATAAACCTTGGGTAATCCACTTAAGGGAAACTTGCTGCTGTTCTACAAACCTCTGCACTTGGAGGCCCAACACTGTCTACAAGAATAGAAGCGTGCATAGACATCAAGCTATTTTCTGGCGCCGTTGCCAGTGATTAAAGAAGAAGAAGCTCCCACGTCAACAACGCGCCATCAAAGCTATTTTCTAGCGCCATTGTCAGGGAGGTAAGTTAAAAAGTACTCACATCCTCTGGCTACTAAGCTATCTTCTAGTACTGTTGCTGGTGTGTGAGTGCTCTAAGTTATTTCCTTTAGATTCTGCAATTACATCTTTTTGTTTTTCGTTTTTATTTTCACTAGTTAGGCTTAATGGAAAACAACAAAAAAATTAGAGATCTTTATAGTATTTATCTTGAGTTAGGACATGAAGTGTTTGAAGAGAAAATTAAAAAACCTATGGAACTTTATTTGCATGCTAATAGCAATGTTATTAGTATGAATTCTTTGAACACCATTATTGCTAATGCTATGGAAAAGTCTAAGCTTGGGGAAGCTCGTTTTGATGAGCATGATATTTTTAGTCCCCCAAGCACGGAGGAGAAAATTTACTTTGATGATACTATGCCTCCGATATATGATGATTACAATGATGAATATGATATTTTTAGTCCACCTACTATTGAGGAGAAAATTAATTATGATTAAAATATGCCTCCTATATTTTATGATTATGGTCATGAGAATAATAATGATAGCTATTTTGTTGAATTTTCTCCCACTACAATTAATAAGAATGACTATGTTTATGTTGGGAGTATTAATTCTTTTATGCATGTGGCTCATGATAAGAATGTTTTATGTTATAGTTATATTGTTAATTTTATTCATGATGCTAATGAAAGTTATTATGAGAGAGGGAAACATGGTTTTATGTGTCTCAACAATATTAAGTTTCCTCTCTTTATGTTGAAAATTTTGAAGTTGCACTTGTTTTGCTTTCCTATGCTTGTTGCTTTGTGCTTTCATGACTTGTTTCTTTACAAGATTATTTTTCATAGGAAGTGGGTTAGACTTAAATTTGTTCCATATTTTCTTCTTGATTCTCTCTTTTACTTCAACTCATATTTCTTATGTGAGCAGCATCGAAATTATCATGCCTATCTTAATGGCTATAAAGAAAGAGCTTTTTGGGAGACAACCCAATATATTTTTGTTTTTAGTTTATTTTTGTTTTGTTGAGTCTTGGAAGTTATTGCTTCAGTAGTAACCTCTCCTTATCCTTTTTGTGTGGTTTTTGTGCCAAGAATAACCTCTAATGAGAGAGAAGTAAGACTTGGGAAAGTTGTTGTCTCGAAACAGATTTTTGTGCTTCACTATAAAACATAGAGAAAAATTCCTGAACGTCGGATTGAGCTGTAATTTTTTGTGCTTATGCCCCAGGTTTTTATCTAAATTTTGTTAGTTTATCACTTTTCTATTTTAGCAACATAAGATCTTCGAAAAAATCGGTCTTTACCTGCTGGTCTGTTTTGACAGATTTCTGTCATTATTTGCATTTGCCTCTTAATCGGTTTCTCTTTGAGTTCTGTTTGATCACTTGAGCTTTTAGAGGGAATTGCTACAGTATCTTGTGTTTTAATGGAAGTTTTACTTGTGTTGCAACTAAACCCAAAGACTTATTATCTTAAATATACTAATGTTGCTAATGAAGATTGTGTGAAGTTTTGTATGAAGGAAATTTTCAAGTGTAGGGAAGAATAATGTGATGAGATAAAGTATGGACAAAAGCTCAAGCTTGGGGATGCCACCCGTGTCACCCCAAGAAATATTCAAGAAGTACAAGCGTCAAAGCTTGGGGGTGCCCGAGGCATCCCCTTCTTCATCAATAAAAATCTCAGGTTTCTTGCAAACACTTCATTTTTATTGTTTCATGCACAATTGTGTTATTCTTGGAGCGTCATCGTTTTTGTTTTTAGTTTTATTTTGCTTAGTTTGCTTAAATAAGTTGGTTGGATCCCAACACACTTCTTTTGGAGAGAGACACACCTCGTTATTCATTGCCTAGAACACTCTAGTTTTCACTCTTATTGTTCTGCGAGTGTTCTCCTTTGCTAGCACTACGTTTAGCTTTAGTTTTTGATTGGTGTTGGAAAAGAGTAGGAAGTTTCATGCTTATAGTGGTACAAAAGGAAGCTTGTTTTAACTGTGACTTAGACTTTATCATGTCATGCTAGATGTTGCTTTGACTTTATGCTTAGTGATTATTGTTGTAGCATGACTTGTTACAAACAATTGAGATTGCTTAATGTGCCTTGAAAGAATAATGCGTTGTTTTAGCATACAAAAGCATAATATTGTGGTATTCTCCTTTGATGCTTTATTTGGGTTGACTTGGCGCATGATCACACCATGTTAAGACTATACCAAGTCACCATAGCCTCTATGTGTTGGAGATATGCCCTAGAGGCAATAATAAATGTAGTTATTATTATATATCTTTGTGTTTATGATAAATGTTTATATTCATGCTATAATAGTATTAACAAGGAAACATTAATACTTGTGTGAATTGTAAACTTAATTTGAAGTCCCTAGTATAGCCTCTATACTTCACTAGCTTGTTGGTTGATTGATGATTGTGGTTTCCCTATCATGAACATTGAGATGTTATCAACAACAAGATCATATCGTTAGGAGAATGATATGGTGGACATACTCCTATAGATAAGCGTAGCATAAAGATCAAGTCATTTCAATAGTTCAATTGCTATATGCTTTCTGATACATAGTAACCTAATTCCTTCGACCATGAGATCATGCATATCACCTTTACTGGATGGATGCTTTGATGTCATCAAACACCACACCGTAACAGGGTGGCTATAAAGGTGGCATTGAGTGTTCGGAAAGTATTGGTTGAAACACATGGATCAAGAGTGGGATTTGTCCATCCACATGACGGATAGATATTCTCTGGGCCCTCTCGGTGAAATGTCATCCAATTAGCTTGCAAGCATGTGACTGGGTCACAAGGGATCACATATCACGGGAACGAGAAAAGAGTACTTATCAGTAACGAGGATGAACTAGGTATGCAGATACCGACGATCATAACCTCAGATAAGTAACATATATCGTGAGACAAAGGGAAATTGGTATCGTATGTAAGTGGTTCATTCGATCGCAAAGTAATCGTAGAAATATGTGGGAGCCATATGAATTTCCAGATTCCTCTATTGGTTATTGTTCGGAGAAGTGTCTCGATCATGTCCGCATAATTCACGAACCGTAGGGAGACACACTTAAGGATTGACGTTGTTTGAGTAGTTATGGTATTATGAGAAAGAGACCGAATGTTGTTCGAGTCTCGGATGGGATCCGGATATCACGGAGATCCGGAATGGTCCGGAGAATAAGATTCATATAAGGAAAGTCCCGCTTTGAGTAGCGGAATGGTTCCGTGTTTTCATCGAGAACATTCTAGAAGGTCCCTTAATGTCCCAGACTCGGAGGTGGAAGGGTACATGAATGTGTCATTACATATTGGAATGATTGCATCATGTACTAGGTGTTCTTGCTGTCCCAAATAAAGGATTTATTTAAATCCTAAATTGAAAAGTCAAACGGCTAGTTTGAAAGTCAAACGGCAAATTTGGGAAGTGGGAAAAGAGGAGGATTGGTGGAGGCCGAGTTGGAGGAGGGTTCCTCCCCTTGGCCGGCGCACCTCCCAAGGCCGAGTTGGGGAGGAACTCCTCCCCTTGGCCGGCCAGCCCTCCCACCTATATAAGGAGGGGCAGGGCTCCCCTCCTTACACACACAAGCTCCTATCCTCTAAACTAAACCCTAGATCTAAACCCCGGTTTAGAGCTATTTCGGTTTAGAGCCTTCTAATTGGTTTAGAGCCTTCTAATTGGTGTGTCTAATTACTAGACCACTAATAGCCTCTCTCATAAGCTCCACTATACTCGCACCGGCTTAAGGCGAAGCCTCATGATTTCCCTCTACTTCCTGCACCACGCCAGTCGCCGGAATCGCGAGGAGAGTGCTACAACCTCCGCTGCTGCTGGAACAAGGAGAGGAAGGTCTTCGTCGAGTACCGAACGTGTGACCGATCAAGGAGCGCTATGAACGCGGCGCCGGAAGGATCGCTCTACGATCTTGAGATCGGAAAGAGTACGACTACATCACCCACGAGAATCTGCTCTCGTTAAACACTTTGGAATCTTTGAGGGTGAGTTATTCCATCGACTCGTTGCTACAATCTAGTAGATAGATCTTGGCTTGTTTGTTTGTATGCGATAGAAAATTTTTTTGTTTTCCATGCTACGAACCCCTACACTATGATCATTTAGTTTTCGACTTGTAATATCACTTTATGCTTTAATAAATAATGTTTGTCGCTTTGCATGATTATGGCCAGTATTGCTCTCTTAGTTGGTCGCTCCCAGTCTTTTGCTAGCCTCCACATGTACCAAGTATGAGTTCCACTCATGCATCCAACTCCAAATAAAACCAAGTTATTCCAAAGAGTCCACCATACCTACCTATTAGCATTATTGCTATTCCAAGTATATTCATGTTTTTATCTACCTTCCGAATTAAACTTGTTATGTGAAAATTAGTGATTAAAGCTCTAATGAACTTGATGGCACACTTTACTTTTTTACACTTAATAAACTTGAACCATTGTGACCATCTATGTTACGTATATGCTTGCGCTTTGTAAGTTGTGAATTAGCAGAACCATGTTATCATAGGGAACTCTTTCAACATTGCACTTTATTTAGTTGATATCATGTTCTTTTGCTTATGGATCCCGACGGTGTGAAATAAAAGGGGAGCTTGTAAGATCATGGAGTTTGTATATGTGTTAGAGAAATGCATGGGCGGCTAGCCTAAGCCATGCCTAATCATGGTGGAAACTTGCAGCATAACCATAGTGATCAATCTGTGAAGCATCAAAAAAACTATGCAAATAGGAAATAAAAACCTATGCAAATAGGAAATAAAAATCTATGCAAATAGGAAATAAAAGGATCGCTGAGATGCTCATTGTCTGTTGCCTTGTCATTTTGATATGGGAAAGCTCCTGTATCATGGGGCAAGGGATACCCTGTTGGCGGTTCTCTATGATACACATATACTTACAATGACAAGAACTTACTCCTGACTAAAGTTGAGTAGCATGAGGTTCAATACTCGTAAGCAAGGGGCATGAGATTTTCAACTTATAACTTGTCAGGCATATCCTCATATTTGTTCACTTTAACCTTAATCACCTAAAGATGCTTATGATAGGGGCAATGAGAACTGAAAGCTAATAAGTACCATAATTTTTGGAAGCTCTTTATGAAACTTGAATCCATGCTTCCTTCTACGAAGGGCCTTTCTTTTACTTTTATGATGAGTCTCCATCTTCTATATTTATGCAGCTATTAAGAGAGCATAGTGGTCATTCTTAGTTTAATGTGCATTGTCCCAAAACTTGTTGATTGATTCATAACTTTGATATTGCTTGTTCTTAAATTATTTGTATCTAGTCACCCTTATGAACTTTGAAGTTGTCCTATGCATTTATGTTTTGCTATACCATGAGAGACAAGCTGAATACCATTCTTATTATGTTTTCTATATGTGAAACAAACAAACGTCTTTCAAAGCATTATTATTCATGAATCTTTTGTGTGTACCTTTTCATGTTACAACATAGTTGCTATGTCTTATTGTTAGAACTATATCTTTCATGTCTATGTTAAAGTACTTTGATCCCGGCCATAAATGATTTACAAATACCTTGATCAAGATTATGATGGTGCATGTGACCTCAAAAATTATTCCTTTTTATCACTTACCTACTCGAGGACGAGCAGGAGTTAAGCTTGGGGATGTTGATACGTCGTAAACGTATCTATAATTTTTGATGTTCCATACTTATTGAGTATCTACTTTCTTATGTTTTGTTCACACTTTGAGGTATTTTTATACATTTTATGGAACTAACCTATTAACAAGATGCCACAGTGCTAGTTGCATGTTTTCTGCTATTTTTGGTTTCAGAAAAGTTGGAAAAGAAATATTCTCGGAATTGGACCGGACAAAAGCCAAAGTCAATATTTTACCAGAAGACTCACACAGCTAGAAGAAAAGACGGAGAGGGGTCACGAGGTGGCCACACCACCTGGTGGTGCGGGCCAGCCCAGGTCGCGCCAGGGGGTGGTGTGGGCCCCTCGGGTGCCCACCGACCTTGCCCTTTCGCCTATAAAAGCCTCCCTCGACAAAAACCCTAAGAACCAGATCAGAATTCCACGAAAAGTTCCGCAGCACCGCCCCCACCGAAGAGGAGATTCGGGGGACAGAAGTCTCTGTTCCGGCACCCTACCGGGATGGGGAAGTGCCCCGGAGCCATCTCCATCGAATCCACCACCATCTCCATCGTTGTTGCTGATACATTGCAAATGTATCTATAATTTTTGATGTTCCATGCTTGGTTTTATCTACTTTCTTGTGTTTTGTTCCAACTTTGGAGTACTTTTCATATGATTTCTTGGACTAACCTATTAACAAGATGCCACATTGCGGTTGCCTGCTTTCGCTATTTTTGGTTCCAGAAGTCGAAAATGAATATTCTCGAATTGACGGGACAAAAGACAAAGTTACTATATTCCCGGAAGACTCACGTAGCCATAAGGAGAGTCGTAGAGGGGCCATAGGGTGGCCACCCCCGCCCAAAGCTGCAACCCCACGTCAGCCAGTGGCATGGTGTGGGCCCCCTGGCCAGCCACCGACCTTGTCTCCTTCGCCTATAAGAGCCTCCCGATACCAAAACCCTAGATCATCAATCAGAAATCCATGAAAAGTTCCAGAGTCACGCCACCAAGGGAGATTGGGGACAGAAGTCTCTGTTCCAAGACTCACCGACAGGAAGTGTTCTGAGCCATCTCCATCGATCTCCGCCGCCATCTCCATCACCATTGCTGATTCCCATGATGAGGAGGGAGTAGTTCTCTCTCGAGGCTAAGGGTTCTACCGGTAGCTATGTATTCATCTCTCTCTATCCATGATCATATTGTGATCATGAGATTGTAATCTATAGATCTACCTTGCTACTCAAGTGCTTTAATAGATCTCTGCTCTCCCCATGTGTGTGAAAGTGACAGCGTGCACACCATGGTGGCACTTAGGATAGAGATTACAAATACTTGTTATGAGTTATATTTGGAGTTGGATGTCTTTATGAAATTGTGGTGTTTGTTGGACTCATCTAGTACTCAAGGTGATAGTGTGGGGTTATCTAGATGGGAAAGGCTTACTTTGAGGTGTGCTGATATAGCCCTACCATGGATTAGAGTGTCCAACCGGAGAGTAGTTCAGCGTAGTATCATAAAGAAGAAGATATTTATATGAGAGTGTTCACTAGTGAAAGTATGATCCCTAGGCCTTGTTTCTAAGCACTGAAACACCGTTTGCTACTAGATCTGTTACATGTTTGCTTGCTGCCATCTTTATTTCAGTTTGCTTTTAGTCTCTTCCACGCCATCAAGTTATCTTCTATCACCATTACAACTTATAATTATCCATACCACTTGTATTTCACTATCTCTTCGCCGAACTAGTGCACCTATACACCTGACAAGTGTATTGGGTGTGTTGGGGACACAGGAGACTTCTTGTATCTTGATTGCAGGATTGCTTGAGAGGGATACCTTTGACCACTTACTCCCTGAGTTCGATAAACCTTGGGTAATCCACTTAAGGGAAAACTTGCTGCTATTCTACAAACCTCTGCACTTGGAGGCCCAACACTGTCTACAAGAATAGAAGCGTGCATAGACATCAAGTGCCACCACAATACATTGGCATCCATGGTCATAGGTTCATTGTTCATCGTCGGATAGGGGCCGAGATAGTTGTTTCCAGGGAAGCTCAGATCAAAGTGGGAAGGCCCATATATAGTTGAAGAAGCTTATTCATCGGGGGCAATGAAGCTCCGGGGAAAAACACCCTCTCTTGCATGGGTGGTAAATGGACAACGCTTGAAGCATTATCGAGTAAAAGAAGATATAAGTGCAGTCACCATAGAAGTGATCATGCCAGAAGAGTTGATTGAGCAAAAATATGCAAGGGATGGCAACTTCAAGAAAAATGAACTCTGGACGAAATAAGCAACACTACGGTCAGGCTATTGACCATAAAAGAGCGCTTCATGGGAGGCAACCCATGCAAGGTAAAGGCTTGAGTAAGTTTTAAATTTTTTATGAGCTTGTGTTAAATAAGGAACATTTGATGCTCTAGCAAAGAAGAGGGAAGATTGATAATGCCAAAATTGGTCAAAAATTTAAGCTGTTATTTTTTTGTCGAAAATTGATAATTCGTTAAGTTTCAGATTAATAAAGAATCCTTGGAGAAGCAAGAAATTTTTGGTGGATACAGAAGGTTTAACAACCAACTATATGGTGGGAATAAAAATTCCGGCCGTATAGTTGCGGTCTTATAGTTGTTTCGACATCACCCCTTCCGTCCATGAAAGGTACTGATAGTTTAACGACCAACTATACGGCAGGAATAAAAATTCTGTCCCTATACTTGTGGTCGTATAGATATCGACCCATCTCCAAAAAAATTCTTCGGAACACAGAAAGTTTAGCGACCAACTATACGGCGGGAATAAAAATTCCTGCCCGTATAGTTCTGGCCGTATAGTTGGTTCCACCGTAGAAGGAACTCTATGGTCGGTTCGCAACTATACGGCAGGACCTATACGGGAAGCTCATGTATACTTTCTCGTTACGAAAGGTGGCTAGGGTTTTCGACCTCCCCTTTTAAAGATGATCGCATCTAACCTTTTTCATTAAGTTTTCGCAGAGCTACAGCCTCCAGCCTCGAAAAATCCTCGCCATCCCTATACAAGCCCCTCTAACAACATCCGTGCAACGAAGCCATGTAGCCCTTCCATGTCAACAAGATTTGGAAGAAGAAAGAAGAGGAACCCGTAAAGAGGATCGAAGAAGTAGAACCTAACGGATCATCATCATCATCCAGCCCAGAGATCAAGCCTCTCCCAAATTGGGAGGACATGTTCCCGCAACGGATGGAGATGATGAGGCAAGCTGAGCGGGGAAAGAACAAGGATGAGTATCTCCCTAATCCCTATTGTCACAACATAGGATCCTATTATAAACCTCCTCCATGTCCATCACCTCTTAAACCTAAGAAGGTGCGGCAAGATGAGATTCATGATAAGATCTATGAGTTGGAAAAATCTTAGAAGGCATGTGTTGAAACAATTGGAGAAGGAATTGACTCCTACTGGATGGTGAGCAAAGATCTTGAGAAGAGGGTCGATGACATCGATGGTAGAGTTGGTTTCTTGATTAAAATTGTCTTTGACTTGACAGATGAGAAGAAATTCCTCAACAAGAAAATGCTAAAGCTTCAATACGACATGGCCGAGCTTAGCATCCGCGTTGCAAGCATAGTTAAAGATGGTAACACCAAAGAACAGGGCAACACTCTTCCTACCCAGGAGGAGGAATAGGTACCAACAAGGAGTTATTTGATCCTGCCTGGCTTGATTCCAAGCTTGGGGGATCTTTAAAGACCCTGTAATCTATCTTATAAGTTTTATATTACTATTTTTGTTTTGCATTAGTTCAAACTAGAAATAAAAGTTTGCATCATTAGAATTCCCTTCGAGAATAGTCGATCCCTTTTATGAAATTCCGAGTTTACTATTATATATGGAGCAATTTTGAGTTTGTGCTTGTCTTATTGGATATATGAATGGCTTGAGTACAATTTTACTTGCACGTGATGGTAGCAATACTAGTCTTCCACACCATTGGTATTAATGGAACATATAAAGATAATTTGATCAACATGTTGTAACTCTACGGTTTGATTTACAAAGAAAATTATCTATGCAGTTAAATTTAAAAAGAAACCTTGAACCAAGGAAAATAAAAGTGTTATCAAAATAGAGTGACAACAAGTTGAGGTAGAATCTTCAAGTCATAAGAATGCTTCATATACGATTGGAATTTGATAATTGAGATCATTAAACTTGAATTCCTACATGAAGTGAAATGTATGGCTAGCTCCTTTGCACAGAACTTAAACAAAAGTATGAGCATATAAACAAAAGAGAAGGAAAGAAAGAAGAAAAAGAGTGAATGTGCAAAGAGCAAATAGGCATACATCAATACATTGTAGTATGACAAAGAGACACTTTTGAGATTTTGAATCCCAAGTGAATATGTCAATCCTAGAACACTTGGGACTACCTCGCTAACTCATTCGGTTGAACCGGATACTTTTACATTATGTTGAGATTCATCTTTTGTGAACTGTTGATCACTAAGGTGTCAAAGCTTGCTAATTCTATTTAGATGGTTCGAGTAAGGTACTATTCATGAACTATTTCCTATGTATCATATATGATAAACACATGCTACAACCACCTAATTTATTTTATCGACTCAGCTTCATGAATATGAGGATCACATCCATTAAGCTAAACTTGCTCGGGACGAGCAAGAGTCTAAGCTTGGGGAAGTTGATGAGTGCATATTTGCATCATGTTTTACATTATTATTTTGCATTGTAGATGTAGGATCTTGGTATTTTACAGCGCTCGCGCGCACATTTTATGTCTATTTTCACCAGGATTAGGACAGATGATGGAACCAATGGACACAATTCTTGGAGCAGTTGTATTGGGGAGAAAAGGAGTCAAAATCAACATAAATCGCTTATTTTGGAAATATCAATAATACCAGAAGAAAACCCGAAGCAATCGAGGCATACAGACGGTTCAATGACCAACTATATGACCGGAATACTATTTCCGGCCGTATAGTTCCGGTCATATAGTTGGCGCCACCTCCGCCTCTTCAAATAGTTTCACCTCGTGCAAGTGGATCGGAGAGACAACATACAGAACAACCAGAAATCACGAAAACATCACCTCCCGAAGACATCTAGAGGGGCAACTTGCCCAAGGGATCCATCTTCGCCCTTCACAATCTGGGAGGCCAAGGCATTAATCTCCATCTTCATCAATCGCTGCACCATCACCATATCCATCCATCCCATCTCATCCATCTAGATCTTGTTGTAATTTCCATACTCGTTGTGGATTTATACAAGTACTATTCATCTATGATTGTTTCCATTACCATTGCCATGATGTTGATTGCCTCCATGTCTGAGTAGATCTCTAGATCTTGGGGAGATGGAGAAACCCTAGCATATGATTGAGATGAGATAGATATTATTATGTTATACATCATTATATGTATGTCTTAATTATATTCATCTTGATGTTAGGAGTTGTGCACCTCCTTAATATTTTCCTCCTACGGGGACTCGATGAAGGGGATTACTTGTTGGTAGATGGAGGGATGATAGCACTTACTATGACTATAAAGCTATTGTCATTATTTACGTACTAACTTGGGGAATCAAGGAGAACTCATTAAGCCATGTTCATGCCATGGGAGAAATCCCTTACTAGCGGGATAATACGACTGATGTCATTTATTCGTCAGCTGTGGTTATCAAGGATGATGTGAGCAGTGGTTGCTGCCTATTTGTCCATATATGGAGCTCCTCCCACATACATACATATCATGAGAATATTCGTTATAATAATCTTGATTTCTTAGTCTAAATTGCTAGCGGTGTATTCACCACTCCGTGAGAACACCTTTTTCCCTATTACAGTTCCAAAGTTCTTTTACACACGCAATTCTTACTTTCTGCATTAAGTTTTACTTTACTTTAAATTGCCTTGTTCAACCAAAAACCCAAAAACAACTCTACTATTCTTGCATCTTAAATTTATTCCTTAAGTACTTTGTCTAGTTGTAGTTAAAATCATTTTAGTCTTTCGCCTACTGCTCCATGTGGGATCGATATCTTTATTTCGAAACTAGCTACAAACGATTTGTGCACTTGCAGTCATCACGCATCTTGTCGCAAATTTTAGTAAAAGTGTTTAGGTGCAAACCTGAGTCCTCAACAGATGAGCCTCCAAATTGGTTTTGTTGGACCAAAGTTAAAATGTTAGGCTTATCATAAGTTTCCGCATCAACAGCGGGCTAAGTAATAGGTGCAGAAATAAATTCATTAGTGGGAGTAGCATATTCCCCAAGATTATTTTGAGCCATGGCTCTTTTCTTTTTGGTGTTTTTTAATAAGAGAAACAAATAAACAAGTAACTAAATTTTTTGCATTTTCAATAGATAACAAAAAGTAAACTAATAACAAGAAATAAACTACAAACAAAAATAAAACTAAAAATAAGGTCTGTAGTGACCTCACTAGGATAGCTAATTTCTTCCCTGGCAACAACACTAGAAAAAAGGGTTGATACCTTTGATCCGGATTTACGGATGTAGTATAGTAGTTGTTTCCCTAGTAGACCTAGGTTTAATCGAATCCTTGGGAAACAAAGCTAAAAGGATAATAATAAGACACATCTAAAAGATTTGTTTCTTCGTTTTACATTCGTTCACCGGACCTTTCTAGTTTAATTTATAACATGGGTTGTATCAAGGGATGGACATAGGATAGGTTTGAAGATTCACATGAAGCTGCACATCATATGGGATAAAGGTAGTAATACGCATATTCATGTGTAATGATTTAATATAGATAAAATTTGTGGGTAGCACATCCCAATATACTAGAGCCCATGCGGTTCATAGGCATAACAATAGTCTTTTGATCCAACTGTTTGCACCGCGAAGCTCCGGGCTACAAACAATTATTAAGTGAAAACACAGATCAAAGTCTTAAGAATTGATGTTGTTGTTGATCCCTAATGGATCTCTAAGCAAAGACCGTAATCCCTTTTCTGTCACGGGGTTTCCTATCAGAACGCTGCTAACCAAGTATCTCACCTCGAGCCTTTATAAATCTCTGGGATCTTGGGTACCTACAAGTCCATAGATCAAGACAAGAGACAAAAAAACAAAGATACACATATCTATTCAATCAATACATAGTACTCTCATAGATTAGATGCACATAATCGCTGCAACTGCAAGGTTTCACCCCAACCCGCGGCCCATGAGGACTACTCACGCATAACAATAAGATCAAATATAGAAGGCATTGTGCAAAATTCTTAGATTGAAATCAAATATTCTTACAATGGTCATTGAATGGCAAGGATATCTCAAGTACAAGCTAATGGCTATGGCTATGGCTATGGAGAGGATGGATGGGGGAGAAGATGAATTATAGTGGTGGATCTCCTTCGGCGGTGTTGTGATGCAATCTGAGAATGGGGGCCCTCTACGCGGCAGCTGGGACCTCGAAATATATAGGCGCCTTCATGAAAGTTATAGGGTTTGATGAGACGAATCCAATACCACCTGGTACGGGCAGGACTTGTCTGTACCAGTGGTCGTTATGGCCTCTGTCGGATGATTTTTGCTCTAGAATTACTCGGTCATGTGGACTTCCTCAAAATATTCATTTATGGCTCCTAATTTCGCCTTAAAAGCATGATTCCCTGCACAACACAATTCAAGACAATGTATTGCACAACTTTGCAATAGTTAGTCATTAGTATCAAGGCTAGAGAGATTCTTGGTCAATTACTTGACTAAAAACAAAGTTTAAACGCAAAGAAAGATGGCTATTTTCACAGCCATCAACAATGAACTTGAGGTTCTTCATGTGGTTGCTCTTGTTAGATCACTATTGCCCTTGCGTGATGATGATGTTCTTCTTGCCTTGCTTGTGGTCTTGAGGAGAAATCACTATCATAGCTTGATGTTGCGGCATGTCGTGGAGAAGGTACATATTGCAAAGAGCTCATAGGTTCAAGCACCGGGGTTTGATTGCGTCTTGGAGAACTTGCATGAAGATCTTGTCAATAAGGAGAACGATGGCGTGATGAGGTTTGTGCACTCAAATGGTGCCTTGAAGAGCTTGGTGGGTGAGAACGCGGCCTTGCGTTGCTTGTCACTCCATCGATGAAGCGTTGAAGTGTGTCATTTGTCGTGGCGACATCATGTTGAAGAGCTTCATTTTGGTGCCCGAAGTTGTGTTGCATGGCATGCATTTGCCTTTCGTTGTCATCAAAGCGGTTGTCAATGCTCTTGAACTCCATTTGAGTTTCTTCGAATTGCTCGTCTTGGCACGTCCCAACGGCATTGGAACGGTCACAGAACTCTCGTCGAATGATGAAGTGGCTCGCTTGCGTCATGTACGGTCCTTCTTCTTCTTCTTTGAGGGGAGGTGGTTGGCTCGCCTCACCGTTCCTATCCATGATGCAAGACAAACAAGGATTGTATATGGAAGGTAATATGTGGTGGGGTTAGCCTTTTACCTCACCTTTAGGATTTTATCAAACTAGTAGCCACATGTGAGAACTATAAACTTGCAAAGTGAAATCGCAAAGAAAGCTCACACTAAAGAAAAAAACTAAAACTTTCAAAAGCTTTTGGTGGAAGGTTAGGATGGTGGAATGTCAAAGAAACAATCAAACAAAAAGGATAGTGAAAAGTGGATAAAATCCAACAAAACTCAAGTCAAAGAAAAAGGACAACTGAAAAGGGTGACGGAAACCTACGACTATACACACACGTGGAGATTATTGGGAAATTATTCAGGGCTGGAGACTCTGGTGGGCCGGGACTCCGAGCGTTAGGGTCGAAGACTCCGGAGTCAAGGATCAGCTACTCAAACTTGCTCGTGTTCTTGAGAAAAAATCCACACCTTGGGCCTCAAATCCACAAAAATTTGGTCAAAATTGGGTTGCGAAACGTAGGAAAAAGTTGGACCAACATCTTAAACAACATTTGGTTGGATCAGAACCACAAATAACACTCCAAAACGAGAGATCAATCCAAAGGCAAATTTGGGGCTCTTTTTTGGGGATTTTTGAATTTATGGTAGATAGACCAAACATTTGTGGAGAAATTCATGATCAACAAAGTTGTAGCACCCCGGGAAGACCACTACTAGAAAATTGTCTGATATTTTATTTTGTGCATCATCGTGACATCATGCATATTTTTTCCTCTAAAAATATCTTTGATAAAACCCTAATTTTGTTTTGACATTACTCCCCACCTTTTTATTTCAAATTAAAAATCCTAATCTTTTAGGATATTTAGTTTGTCTAAAAACTATTTACAAAACTGTTTTATAATGAAAATAAAATAAATAAAAAGTATTTTTTTGTGGGGGAGGTAGCCAAACAGCTAGGCCCAAAGGCCCAGCCACAAGCCACCTACCACCCACTTAGCCAAACCCTAACCCTAATTCTAGCTAACACATGCCACCGCACACTACACACCCAGCTCTGTAGATACACGCACACGATGCACACACCACACACCTAGACCCAACACGCACGCATACCACCAGCAACACACACTGCACGCTGCGACGCACTCACGCATAGCCAGCACGCACACTACACGTTGAACCAACACAACGCACAACATGTACACAACACATGCTCCACCGACCCACTCACACCGGGCCCACCTCCTTCCTATCATGAAGGAGACCGAGTCCTAGTCACCACCAACCCCTGTCGCCTCTCCATCCCTACCACCATCAGCCACTGTGCCTCAATGTCCCCTTCCCTACGAGGTCTCCAGCTCGAGCAAGGCCGTGCTAGCTTTACTGCTCACCTCACCGACCTTCCTCTCTGTGCCTCCTCGGAGCTCTGCGATCCTTGAGTCGCTGACATCCCCTACAACCTCCTCCCCGATGGCCTCCCTGCTCCGACCGCGCCCCGCTCAATCTTGCAAGGAGCCATCACAGGTCGTACCTTCTCCATCTCTAGTAGGTAAGGTTGCTTGGACCCTGACTCCGCCCGCCTGCCCTACGTCCTCTCTATCACCGCTCTCCCTGCCCTACATCGGTGCCCCTGCAAGCTCGCCATGTCATCAGCCGCGTCCTCCTATAGCACATCCTCCGGCCAAGCGACATTCTATTGTCACGCGTCCCTAGCCTTGCCGACGTAGTGGATCTTTCTTCATCCGCATGCCGACAACCATCTTTCTGAGCTCACCAAGCCCTCTGCACCTGCACGTGTGTGGTCTTTATTGGGATTGTGCTTCTGTGTTCGTGTGGTCCCTGGTGAGGCCATCGCATACTCAATCCTCAACTCTATGTTGTGGCTCAAGACCTCCACTCCACGCTCTGCCTTTGGCAGTTCTGTGAGAACAAGACCATCTCTCGGAAATGTCTTTGGTACCTGTGTTGTTTGCCAAGCTCAGCTCACTCCACCTCGATTTTCTTCCCTCAAGATCATCTGTGTCGTCACCCCTATGATAGAGTACAAGACCATCAACGCCAATCCAAGTTCCACCTTTGATGACCATCGGCCAACGAAGCTAGGACTCCAAATGTCCGACACTTGAACCTAGAGACCGATGTAGCACTCCAAGACCTCCTTCACAGATTAGATGGAACCACAAGATCTTTGACATGGATCCGATGGCCGAGACCCCGAAGACATATCCTTCATGGATCCGATGACCCGAACTCTCCTTCACAGAACCAAAGACCGAACCTGAACCCCTTCGAACCTAAGATCTTCGGAACCAACGTGGGCACTCGAGACCTGTCCTTATTTTATAAGTGGCATCTATATTGTTGCATATTTAAATCATCATACTTGCATACATATCTTGCGGTTTGGGGGCATCTTTCGATTCATCTAATAATTAAATATGGAGATTAAATGCAGGATAATCATGTCTTATCTCGACTCCATTTAGATTTGTGTATCTCGTTGATGACATGTTTTGTCTTATTAATTCAACATTTAAATTGGAGGTATCTAAACAACTTGGGCCATGTAATTAATTGTCAGGATCTCGATTCCGCTTAATATTGCTAGATTGCATCACATATTGCCATGTCATGCATAATATCATAAATATGTCAGATCTTTTGCCGTAGTTGAAAGAGCATCTGGGCCCCATGTGTGGTTTTGGTAATTAATGACAATCTTTATGGACTAATGTGTGTAGTAAGGTGTACTTGTAGTATTTGTCCATTCGGCATTGCTTGGAGTATATGTTGGCTTCAAGGTAGAAGATATGAAAAAGAAGATGTGTTGTGCAAGCACAAAATGCGTTATCCCTAGAAGATCTCATGTTTGATGCTTGCTATCCTCGGTGTTTCTAGATTAATGAAGACAAGGTCAAAGGATGCTCAAGGCAAAGGTACTTGATATGTTTTCCCTTTTGCCGGTCTCGTGTTGATAGTTGACAAACCGGGTTTAGGATGGATAGTCGTACTATCAAGAGGGGCTCTCGAGTGAGTAACTCGATCAAATCGTTCGGAGAGAGCTCAAACCTTTGCACACTTGCATCATCGTATTTGGTTGTTTATTTGTCTTATCCATGTGAGGATATAGATCTTGTGATAATCTTCATAACAAGCTATTTTTCATCAAAATCGGATCTCCCTTTTATATCTTGTCGCGATTTTGATCTTGGCGGTTTTCCGGATTCTCATCGAGTGAGGTATATCCCATTATACTACTTGATACCTTCTCACTTTGTGATATCCAATATTTCCACTCTTAGTTGAGTAGCTCTTGTTGTCCTCTTTCCAACGCAATTGGATTCGGGTCAATCGGAGTCTCCTAGCCCAAGTTATGAATTTTAGGATATTTGTCTTTTGTTTTACAAGAAAAAAAGGATTTTCTGTTGTGGGCCAGGCGGTAGTACCGCGGGCCGATACCGCCCGCCCTTGACGCGCGCGCCCTCTCCTCTGTGCCGCCCGGTAGGCCCAGCCGGTACTACCGGCCCAGCGCGGCACTACCGCCCGGGCGGGCCGGTAGTACCAGGCCGGCCCAGCGAGCCTCTCCCAGCGCCAGCCCTTCTTCTGCCGTGCTCGCTCCCGCCTCGATCCCGCTGGGCTGTGCCCGCTCGCCGCTTCCCCGCTGGCCTCGCCTCCTCTGCTTTTGGTCGCCCACCCTGGCCAAGGCTCGCCGCCTCGCTGCCGCCTTCTGCCCCCACCACTGGCTGGTCACAGCTCACATGGATCGCCAGCCTCACTGGCTCGCTCGATCCTCGCCGTCATTTCATTCATTGCCGCTGCGTTATCGGGTCCCGGTAGTACCGGTCACAGCGGTACACCGCCGCCCAGTGATTTTTCCCCAACGGCCAGTTTTCCAGCCCTTCTTTATATAGCCTTTTCCCCTTATTCTTTTTAGTAGTTCTTCCCACTATTTGCTCAAATCTTTTGCCTATTTGACTCAATCTCTTGGCTTGATTTCTCCTCTCCCTTCCAATGATTCTTGCCTATATTTGAGAGGAGTGTAGAGGAGATCTAGATCCACATCTTGACCAAATAAAATTTTCTCTTTGTGAGTGGATCTTTGGGATCTAGATCTTTGGGCATTTTGTATTCCCTTTTTGTGTTCTTCCTCTTTTGTTCCCCCAATTACTTTAGTAGTCTTGTTGGAACTTGAGAGTGAAGATTTGGGGCATCTTTGTGGTGTTCTTGTCATTTGCATTAGATGCATCGGTTTGTGTTCTCTCCGGAGGATTTGTTCGGTGATATTCATTGAAGCTTATCCCTCTTGGGTTCTTGGACCCTAGACGGTTGTGTGGCCTTTGTGGCGTATTCTTGGGGTCTTCAATTAAATTGTGAAGCTCCCCCAAGAATGAGGCCTTGGTGGCGATTACTAGGAGCCTCTAATTAAGTTGTGGAGATAGCTCCAATCTTGTACGGGTTTGGTGACCACCCTCAAGTGTCCCATAGTGGAACAGGTGCTTGCCCGCGTGGTGGTTGCTCGGGAGAATAGAATGATGCCTTTGTGGTGTTGGTGGTATTTAGTACCGCCCACCCCTCCAACAAGACGTACTCCCTTGTTGGGAGGAACTCGGTAAAATATCGTCGTCCCCGCGCTGCCTCAGTTATCTCTATGCCCGAGCTATTTACTTATGCACTTTACATTGTGATAGTCATCGTGCTTGAAGTAATCTATTGCTATCATATTGTTGCTTGTATTGTTTAGCATAAGTTGTTGGTGCACATAGGTGAACCTTAGTATATCTAGGCTTTGTGCTTAACAAAAGAAAACGCTAGTTTTATTTCGCCATTGTTAAGCCCATATCGTAGAAGTTTTTAATCGACTATTCACCCCCCCTCTAGGCGACATCCGTGATCTTTCAGTACTATTAAATAGTGTATCTGATGTTTTTAGTGCTTTGCTTCTTCAAGGATTTGGACGTTGAGTTGATGCGAGCCGTTGGTTCCCAGGCGAGCATCCTCCCCCTCCTACCTATTTTCGCTTTATGCTTTTACTTCTCTCTATTGCTATCCATATTGCAATGCTTTAGTTTTTATAAAACTTCCTGCAGCCTATATTGTCTTGGTCACTTCCTATTGCCATTGATTTGGTAGATAGTTGGCCTTGCGAGTCGTTGTTGCTTGCTCAGGCGTTGGTTTGAGTCATCAAGTCCCACAGTTGTTGCGAGGTTGGCACATGCTTAATGATGGAGACGATCATGGTTCTAATTACAACTTGATAATTCAAATGTTGGAAATTGATATAACTAATAAAGCGGCACCAGCGGGTAATAGTTCAGAGCTGGGTTTTTCAAAGGATATTCGCAATAGCAAACAAAAAAAATTCTACGGTAGAACTACCAAAACGCCCAGATCTATCTACGTGTTAATGCAATAGCGAGAATAGAGGTTCGGTGATATACCCTTGTAAACCGAACGCGGTTAACGTTCCATCGGGAACGTGGTTGAAGTAGTTGAACTTGTAGCCGACCTCGAGGTCGCAAAGCTCCTCTCCTTCTCCTCCTAGTCCTTGCTTGACAGCCACAACCCCAATATTGGTGGTTCTGTCTGAGTACTCGCACACGTATTGTGTCCAATGACGACTCCCGTTCTCCTTGATCTAGCCGGGATGCGGAAGTAGACCCTCTGGAACCGGGATCCAGCAGCACGATCGTGTGCCGGTATTATCGACTCTCTCATGCGCAGTTCTTTGTGAAACCGCACTCTCGAGAATCAACTAAGAAAGAGAAGGGAAAAGTTCCCTAAGGAATAGTCCTTAGGAAATGGACATGCCGTTTTGGCTCCCGGGTCTAGATGAACCTATTATAAAAAATAAATGTTATATGAATTACAAAATGTTGAAAAAATCCGAAACAACATCCTGGGTGAACACCTTGAAATGCTATGTTCTCACACAAAGTATTTACAATGAAAAGACATTTTTTGTGGTCTGTGTAAAAAGACAAAAATATGTCTTGTGAAAAGCTATTTTACAACATAGAAAATTGTCTTTTTATACAAGCCACATAAATGTCTTTTCTTCATGAAACTTCGTGTATAAACATAGAATATCAGCATGTACACCTCGGTATTTTTTCTGAATTCTGTTAGGAGATCCCCTATGCCATTTCGGTAGTGGGTGTATCTACACCTATAAGCCAAAGTGAATTTCTGTTAGGAGATCCCCTTTTATTTTTGTGTGTCTCTTCCCCTCCAATATAGACTTATATATATAGGTGGAAAAATAGGACTCCTTTCCCTCAATTCCCTATGTTGGACTAAATACAAGTATAAGAAAACGAAAGAGGAGGGGAACCGGCGCCGGTCGACTGGGCCAACCTTGTGTGCATCCCGCCCGCAGCCTACTGGTCAGCGCGACTAAGGCGGTGGCCGGGGTGGGCCGAGCTAGGTGCGGCCCACCAGCCCCGCGTGGTAGCTAGCAATGGCGGACACATGGGCCGACCAGCCCCCGTAGCCCACTGGCGCTGAGCGAAGCACAGCTGCGTGCCACCGCGTCAAGGCCAAGACTTGCTAGCTCGGAAGATGGGTCGGCCATGACCCGCCAAGGCGGCGGCAGTAGCCCGTGGTGGCGGGTTGGTTTCCTCTAGGAAATCATCCATTAGCGGAGGTTGCCCCTAATTATTAATTTAAATATTTTATTTAATATATTAATTCATAATTAATATATAAAAATGTATATTTAAATCCCCATTAATGCAAAACCACTTTTTGGCTCATTCCTTCTTCCGATACAACTTCGGATCTTCTTCGGAACATTTCCGACATTGACTTAACAGAACAATTCCGATCCTCTTATTTTTCATCTGTGATCCCTTCTTTCCATATTGATCTCCGAACATCATCAGACCCTTAAGTGTGTTACCCTACAGTTCGGTAATATCACAGACATGATCGAGATCACTCTCGATCAATGATCATTAGCGGGACCAGGATGCCCATAATGACCCCCATGTATTCACGAGACTCTGTCATGTTGAACCATAAACTCTATGTCCCCATCCCTTTGTCTCTTAGATACATGACTTATCTGATATTCGATCTATAGTATCATCATACATATCTCGTTACTAACAAGTCTACTTAATTCGTTATCGTGATATTGTATCCCCTAACCTAGTCAATTGTTGCAACCTATTGGATATAGTCTCACCGAGTGGGCGTAGTGTATCTTCCCGTCACATGGGTGAACAAATCCCAATCTTGATTCACATGCCTCAAAAGTTCCTCCGGAATACCTGATGCATACCTTTATGGTCACCCAGTTACGGACATGATGGTTGATGTAATCAAAACAGTCGCGAGAGATAGTGATTAATGTGATCTCACGGTCTAAGGAGAAAGTCACTTAGTTTCAGAGGATTGCAGTGATAAACCATGTGACTTGATCTCATTGTAATACTACAAGTGGGTGATGTACATCATATTATTCTGTAATGATATGACTCTGTTGTCAACTGGCATAAATGTTCAATGATCAGGAAACCTTGATCATCGGTTGCCCAACGAACTAGTTTGTTAACAGACCACACCTATATCAATGTTTCCTCTAGATACAGTTATAACATAGTATGAAACTGTTATGAACTAGTCTGGGATATGATAATAAACCTATTTATTATTTGACTCTAGGGCATATCCCTTTCATTTTTATCCCTCCCACTTGTGTCCACCTAGGACCCGAGTAATTGATGCTTGTTCCTTGACTATCACACTATCTACATGTGGCCCCATAGATCCCCTTGGTATGAGCTTGATTCACATCTTATTCTTGGGAGCCACAAATTAGTTTGGGGCTTTACTAATATCATGTACTTATGCCATGCTTTATTGCTTTATTTACTATTATTGCCGAAGGAGCGGTTTACTATTATACTGTTTAGGAATTGTGCTACGTTTCTGCGGTATTGACAAGCCAAGTTACACTTTCGGGTTCCCAGTCGTTTACAACCGTCGACATAAACCCTGGGTCTGTCTCGAAGCCCGGTCGACTTCATTGCAGGTAGCTTATTGGGGTGCCCCCGAAATCATTTTTGAATCATGTGAATGATTTGTCGTGATGCCTCGTTGCTTTTTATTTGGTTTTTCCCTAGGTTGATCATGCGTGTGTTGCTATTTGTGCACCTCTGTAGGATAAATCTTTTCGAAAAGCCGTATTCGCAATTATGGACTACTTGGAACATAGTGTCTCGACCATAGACAACTCAAACTAAAGTAGTGCTATAAATGTAACTTTGGCTTGAATAGTAATTAGCTCCACTACAACGAAATTGTTAATTAAAAATGCCAACAATTAATATTATTGGGATGTCTTATATCATCTATATCTGACTAGTAAGTATTTCCACTAAAATGGAATGATTGATAAAACCGTCAACTGTGTGAGTTCCTCAGACGGACTTCCATGTTTGGTCTCGAGGGGAAAACTCCAGGATTGGTTATGTTTGGTGTTAGTATCAGGTTGATCCCGATTATGTCTCTCTTACTCCTCTTTGATAGCCGACAGTTGTATCGTGTCTCTATAGGTTGTTTTAGTGCATGTTTTGCTGCCGCTAAGCCCACCATACTTATGTAGGATAGAGCCGCCTAATTATAAGACTCGTCGTGTACTAGACCTAGTACTGACTGCTCCCTTTTTCCTTTGTCCTTTGTTGGCACCCCTTTGAATTGACAGGTATGAGGTCGACGACCTTAGCAAGGTTACCTTTCTGACTTGGCTTGGGCAGGGTTATGGACGCTATTAGTTATTCTTTCGGACTCTTAGTCCAATTTGAATCTTATCCGTACTTGGATGTTGTACTGTTTTCAATATGATTTGGATCTATGTAATGTATATCCGCACTTGTGGGTCCCATCATGGACTATTGTGTAATGGTATTACTTTGTTTTCCACCCGCACGCAAGTGCCTGGTGGGAATATTTGAATCATTTCTATGTGGGTTTGTGGGAAGCGCTAAAATCTGCATAGGGCTGATTCGAGGGTGTTACAAGTGGTATTAGAATCTTGGTTTTCATTACCCCACTAGTCTAGCCTGTAGGATAACCTAGCTAACGGACGATGTAGAGTGTCAAAACTGTTTTTACAAAATCGGTTAGATAGATCTGATTAGGTCCACTTTTACTCCTTACCTATATGCTATTCTTCTCTTACCTTCGTGTGTTTTGAATCTTCTCTCTTATCTTTCTTCAAGTCCAGGATGTCTTTTGGTTGGGTTCCTGTTGTTCTTTTAGGGTTTTGATTCCTTCCTCTTGCAACAATGTTTATACATCTGGTCTTGATGCTATCTGGTGAATCTTTTGTCTGTTGTACCTTCCTTTTGACCCAAAAGTTCACTAAATTTTTTTTTATCCCTTCCGGTGTTTTCCAACATGACAACATCATCTACGACAGATCAAATAAAGATCCTGCATCACTCCCTTGGTTTTCGAAGTTTTCTAAACATCGTTGTCTAGACCTTCAGTCTAAATTCTGGGAGTTCAGGTGCATAATTCTCCTATTCATGTGCAGAGTAATGCTTTGGGTGTGGGATGGAGTAGCTACCATACCAATACTTTTATCATTCGCTCTTGTACATTGAATTGGTAGATTAATGCGATTTTACTCATTCCACGGAAGTTATAGGTGGTCTTATCTTTTGAGACATTTACCATCGTCTTTGTTTCTCTAGAGTGTTCTCTCGACGAATGTGAGCAACAACCTTTGTTGGTAGTGTCGATGATTCCAAGATAGAGCAAGAAGCCTTGTTAGTGGTGTCACGAGGATCTACCCGTAGCAGGAAGAATCTGATCATCGCCTGTCTTCCCCATACCATGGAGCAGATCTCGGGGGCGAGATCCATTGTTAGTGATGTCAAATTATAGCACCCCGGGAGACCACTATTAGAGAATTGCCTAATATTTTATTTTGTGCATCATCATGACATCATGCATATTTTTGCCTCTAAAAATATCTTCGATAAAACCCTGATTTTATTTTGACATTACTCCCCTCCTTTTTATTTCAAATTAAAAATCCTAATCTTTTGGGATATTTTATTTATCTAAAAACTATTTACAACAGTGTTTTAAAATAAAAATAAAATAAATAAAAAGTGTTTTTAGTGGGGGAGGCAGACAAACGGCTAGGCCCAAAGGCTCAGCCACATGCCACCTACCACCCCACTTAACCAAACCCTAACCCTAATTCTAGCTAACACACGCCACCACACACCCGCCTCCGTAGATACACGCATGCGACGCACACCACACACACCATGCTGGCCACACACCTAGACCCAACACACACGCATCGCCAGCACGCATGCTACACGCTGAACCAACACAACGCACAACATGTACACAACACACGCCCCACCGACCCACTCACATAGGGCCCACCTTTTTCCTATTGTGAATGAGAACGAGTCCTAGTCGCCACCAACCCCACCGGCTCTCCATCCTTAGAGCTTCTAGCCTTCGTGCCTCGCCATCTCCTTCCTCGTGAGGTCTCCAGGTCGAGCAAGGTCGTGCCATCTTTGCCGCCTGCCTCGTCAGCCTTCCTCTCTACACCGCCTCGGAGCGCTACGATCCCTGAGCCACAGTCATCCCCTGCAACCTCCCCCCTGATGGCCTCCCTGCTTCGATCATGCTCCGCTCAATCCTTCAAGGCATTGCCGCAGGCCGCGCATGTTTCCTCCCTAGCAGGTAAGATTACCTGGACCCCGACTTTGGCCGCCCGCCATGCGTCCTCTTCATCTCTGCTCACCCTGCCCCGCATCGGCACCCCCCTGCAAGCTCTCCACACCGCCAGCCGCGTCCTCCTATAGCACATCCTTCGGCCGAGCGATGTTCTATTGCCGCATGTCCCAGCCTCGCCGACAAAGTGGCTCTTTGTTCATATGTATGCCAACGACCATCTTCCCGAACTCACCAAGCCCTTTGCACCAGGCGTGTGTGACCTTTATTGGGCTTGTTCTTGTGTATTTGTGTGGTCCCTGGTGAGTCCACCGCATACTCAATCCTCACCTCTATGTTGCGGCTCAAGACCTCAACTGCCACGCTCTGGCTTCGGCAGTTCTGTGAGAACAAGACCGCCTCTCGGAAATGTCTTTGGTACCTATGTTGTTCGCCAAGCTTAGCTCACTCCGCCTCAAGTTCCCCCCCTCAATATCATCTGTGATGTCACCCTTGTGATAGAGTACAAGACCATCAATACCAATCCAAGTTCCACCTTCGATGACCACCAGCCAATGAACACGGAACTCCAAGATGTCCAACACTTGAACCCGGAGCCGGATGTAGCACTCCAAGGCCTCCTTCATGGATTAGATGGAACCATAAGATCGTTGACATGGATCCTATGGCTGATACCCGGAAGACATATCCTTCACGGATCTGATGACCCGAACTCTCCTTCACGGAACCAAAAACCAAACCCGAACCCCTTCGAACCAAGATCTTCAGAACCAACGTGGACACTCGAGACCTATCCCTAGTTTATAAGTGTCATCTAAATTGTTGCATATTTAAATCATCATACTCGCATACATATCTTGTGGTTTGGGAGTATTTTGTCGATTCACCTAATAATTAAATATGGAGATTAAATGCGGGATAATCATGTCTTATCTCGAGTCCATTTAAATTTGCATATCTCGCTGATGTCATATTTTTCCTTGTTAATTAAACATTTAAATTGGAGGTATCTTTGGACCATCTAACTAATTGTCGAATCCCGATTCCACTTAATATTGCTAGATTGCATCACATCTTTCCATGCCATGCATCATATCATAAACATGTCGGATCTTTTGTCGTAGTATTAAATAGTGCATCCATTGTTTTTTAGTGCTTTGCTTCTTCACGGATTAGGACGTTGAAGTTGATGCAAGTCGCAACATGTTCTTTAGATGTATCTTCGGCAATGGTTCATAGGCGAGCATCCTCCCCCTTCTACCTATTTTCGCTTTATGGCTTTACTTCTCTCTATTGCTTTCCGTGTTGTGATGCTTTAGTTTTCGTACCATTTAAACTCCCTACAGCCTATATTGCCTTGATCACTTCCTATTACCCATTTATTTGGTAGATAGTTGGCCTTGCGAGTCATAGTTGCTTGCTCAGGTGTTGGTTCGAGTCATCAAGTCCTACAGTTCTTGGTAGGTTATCACATGCTTAATGGTGGAGATGATCATGGTTCTAATTACAACTTGATAATTCAAATGTTGGAAATAGATATAACTAATAAAGTGACACCGATGGGTAATAGTTGAGATCTGGTTTTTACCCTGCCCACTTGTGCCCACCTCGGACCCGAGTACTTGATGCATGTTCCTTGACTATCGCACTATCCACCTGTGGGCCCATGGATCCCCTTGGTATGAGCTTGATTCACATCATTTTTTGGGGGGCCACAAATTAGTTTGGGGCTTTACTACTATCATGTACTTATGCCATGCTTTACTGCTTTATTTACTACTATTGCTTGAGGAACGGTGATACGTTGCTAATGTATCTATAATTTTTGATGTTCCATGCTTGTTTTATATCTACTTTCTTATGTTTTGTCCACACTTTGGAGTATTTTCATACACTTTCTTGGACTAACCTATTAACAAGATGACATAGTGTTAGTTGCTTGTTTTCTGCTGTATTTGGTTCCAGGAAAGCCAGAAAATTAATATTCTCAGAATTCGACGGGACAAAAGCCAAAGTCAATATTTCACCGAGGGGGACACGAAGCCAGAAGACGAGACGGAGAGGGGCCAGAGGCCGGCCACACCACCTGGCCGCGCGGCCAGGCCTGGCCCGTGCCAGGGGGTGGTGTGGCCGCTTAGGACACTCCCTCGGCCTCCCCTTTCGCCTATAAGATGCCTCCAATATAGAAACCCTAAGTACCCGATCAAAATTCCACGAAAGAGTCTGTAGCCACCGTCATATCCATCCCTAGATCAGGAGGGATCTGAAGCTCTTCCCGACACCCTGTCGGAGGGGAGAATTCACCCTGGAGGCCTTCTTCATCACCATGCCTTCCTCCAGTGTGATACGTGAGTAGTTCATCCCTGGACTACGGGTCCATGTAGTAGCTAGATGGTTGGTTCTTCTCCTTTGTGCTACCATGTTTTGATCTTGTGAGCTCCGTTCATGATCAAGATCATCTATTTGTAATCATACATGTTGTGTTTGCGGGGATCCGATGGATATTGAGATGCTATTTTAGATTGATTATTGATTCTATCATGTCTTTGTTATTTGTGATCTTGCATGCTCTCCGTTGTTAGTAGCTATCTTGGCCGAGTAGATGCTAGAAACTCCAAGAGGGAGTATTTATGCTCGATAGTGGGTTCATGCCTCTAGTAATTTGGGGAAGTGATAGAAATCTCTAAGGTACTAGATGTGATGTTGCTACTTGGGAGAAAACAACAATCCTTTGTTCATAGAACAATCGTATTGTTTACTTTACACACAATGCTTAATGCAATTATCTGTTGCTTGCAACTTAATACTGGGGGGGTTCGGATGATAACATGAAGGTGGATTATTAGTCATAGATGCAGTTGGATTATGGTCTATGTATAATGTTGTAATTCCCAATCAAATGTCATAGGAGTCAAGATGATTAGTATATGCATGTATGATTTCTCGATGTTTGTCAATTGCCCCGCTGTAATTTGTTCACCCAACATGTCATATATCTTAAGGAGAATCACCACTAGTGAACTATGGACCCCGGTCCTTTCTTTTACCATCAATCTACTATTTACTATTTATTTTACTTTCTACAAAGCTATTACTATCTTCCACACAATACGTTTAATCCTTTGTTTTCAGCAAAACCGGTGAGATTGGCAACCTCACTAAGTTGGGGGCAATGTTCTGCGATTGTACTTACCGGTAACTAAACTTGAGTAGCATGAGGAGCGGCCCTCGTATTCAAGGGACATGAGATTTCCAACTTACACTTTGTCAAGCATATACTCCATAGTTTGTTCACTTTAACCTTAATCACTTCAAGATGCTTATAATAGGGGCAATGAGAGCTGAAAGCTAATAAGTACCATAATTTTTGGAAGCTCTTTATGAGACTTGAATCCCTGCTTCCTTCTATGAAGTTCTTTTACTTTTATGTTGAGTCTCCATCTTCTATCTTTATGCACCTATTGAGAGAGCATAGTGGCCATTCTTAGTTTAATGTGCATTGTCCCAAGACTTGTTGATTGATGCATAACTTTGATATTGCTTGCTCTTGAACTATTTTTATCTAGTCACCCTTATGAACTTTGAAGGTGTCCTATGCATTTATGTTTTGCTACTCTATGAGGGACAAGCTGAATACCATTCTCATTATGCTTTCTTTATGTGAAACAAACAAACGTCTTGCAAAGCATTGTTATTCATGAATCTTTTGTTTGTGCCTTTTTATGTTACAACATAGTTGCTAAATCTTATTGTTAGAACTATATCTTTCATGCTATGTTATAAGTATATGCATGTATGATTTCTCCATGTTTGTCAATTGCCCCGCTGTAATTTGTTCACCCAACATGTCATCTATCTTAAGGAGAATCACTACTAGTGAACTATGGACCCCGGTCCTTTCTTTTACCATCAATCTACTATTTACTGTTTTTTGTTTACTTTCTGCAAAGCTATTACTATCTTCCACACAATACGTTTAATCCTTTGTTTTCAGCAAAACCGGTGAGATTGACAACCTCACTGAGTTGGGGGCAAAGTTTTGTGATTGTGTTGTGCAGGATTCCAACTTGGAAACAACACCTTAGAGGTGTTTCCTTGCTCCTACTGGTTCGATAACCTTGGTTTCATAACTGAGGGAAAACTTGTTGCTATACTCATCATACCTTCCTCTTGGGGTTCCCCAACGAGCTCATCATCTTGAGTAAGCAAGACTTTTTCTAGCGTCGTTGCCAGGGAGCTAAGGACATCTTCACAAGGGGAGTCCCTCATAACCAATCTCTTTACTTTGTTGTTTTTGTTTTGCTTAGTTTATTTCTGCTTTGTTTGCTTGTTTCTTTATCAAAAACACACAAAAATTAGTTGTACTAGTTTGCTCTCTATATTAAAATCACAAAAAAATTATTATTAGTTCCTACCTTAAGTTTTCATTATGTCTAGCATTGCTAAAATCACTATGTCACCTGTGAAAATGATTTTTACTTTCAAACAAGGAATTGAAGAGAGTTTCAAAGAAGCTTTGTCTAGAATATCTGATTTACATGAAAAAACTGAACCTAAAATGACTAAAAGCTTGTATCTTAGCAGTTTTTACTTTGGAACTGCTCTTTGCTCTAGATATGCTTTGGATGCTATAGTGGGAGGAGATTTCCTCTAATGCAATGAGGATGAAGCTTTTAATGCCATAAAGAAGTTGATCTTAACATATAACTTGCCTACCAAATCTGATTCTTCCTTTATAAACATATTTGCTAGATTGAACACTCTTGAGACCTGCACTGCTAGTTTAAAAGAATGCTATAACATGCTTAGATAGTATCATGATTATGTTCCAATAAATTCTGAACCCTCAAAATGGCTTCCTACAGTAAAAAAAATTATAAATAATGAAACTTTTCATGCACGTTGTGATATCATGTCTGAATTCTGTCTTATGCCTAAAGATATCTATGAATCTTTGAGTCTTTGGGGTCTTTCTGAAGGGGGAGAAGCAATATCTCTTTCTAATAATGCCACAATATTACCCATTGGAATAGCTGAAGGAGTGTTTACAAAGATTCTAGGGAAAGTGGTGTCTACTGATTATCTTGTTATTGAATGTGTAGGAAAAGGACAAATCACACTTGGAAGATCCCTACTTAAACTCCTTGGAGCAACAATAGATTTGGAAAAGGGCATCATGCACTTTTCTTCCCCACCGAACAATCATACATTCCCCAAGTATAAGAATAAAAGTAAGAGAGGTAAGGCCAAGAAATTTGGTCTTAATGCTTCTTCATTTGAGAATACTTGATTCTTTTCTTGCTTCTTATTCCTCACTTAAAGGCGTTAAAGAAAAGTACTTATTGGGAGATAACCCAAAAGTTTTAGTTGAGTCTTGGAAGTTATTGCTTCAGTAATAACCTCTCCTTATCAATTTTATTTGCTTATTGTGCCAAGAGTAACCTCTAATGAGAGAGAAGTAAGACTTGGGAAAGTTGTTGTCCCGAAACAGATTTTTGTGACTTTTTGTGCTTCTGCCCCAGGTTGTTATCCAACTTTTGTTAGTTAAACACTTTTCGATTTGAGCAACAAAAGGTCTTTGAAAAAATCGGTTTTTACCTGCTGGTCTGTTTTGACAGATTTCTGCAATTATTTGCATTTGCTTCTTGTTGATTCCTTTTTGGGTTCTTTTTGGGGAATTGAGCTTTTTGAGGGAAGTGCTACAGTAGCTTGTGTTTTAATGGAAGTTTTACTTGTGTTGGAACTAAACCAAAAGACTTATTATCTTGAGTACACTAAGGTTCCTAATGAAGATTGTGTGAAGTTTTGTATGAAGGAAAATTTTCAGGTGTAAGGAAAGAATGATGTAATGAGATGAAGAATGGACTAAAGATCAAGCTTGGGGATGCCACCCCGTGTCACCCCAAGAAATATTCAAGAAGTACAAGCGTCAAAGCTTGAGGATGCCCAAGGCATCCCCTTCTTCATCAATAAAAATCTCAGGTTCTTCCAAATACTTCATTTTTATTGTTTCATGCACAGTTGTGTTGTTCTTGGAGCGTCTTCATTTCATTTTTGTTTTGTTTTGCTTGGTTTTCTTAGTTTGCTTGAATAAATTGGTTGGACCCCCTCATTCATGCATTAGTTTTCAAATAATATTGGATTGTATTGGAAAAGAGTAGGAAAAGTTCATGCTTAAGTGGTAAAAAGGAGCTTGTTTTTGACTGTGGCATATGCTTTGTCATGTCATGCTTGATATTGTTTTGGCTTTATGATTAGTGATTTTTTCTGTAGCATAACATGTTATAAACAATTGAGATTGCTTAATGTGCCTTGAAAGAATCATGCATTGTTTTAGCATATTAAAGCATAGTATTGTGGTATTCTCCTTTGATGCTTTATTTGGGTTGACTTGGAGCATGCTCACACCATGTTAATACTATACCAAGTCACCATAGCCTCTATGATCCTTTAGTTTTTGACTTGTAATATCACTTTATGCTTTAATTAATAAAGTTTTGTCGCTTTGCATGATTATGGCCATTATTGCTCTCTTAGTTGGTCGCTCCCAGTCTTTTGTTAGCCTCCATAACCTAGTGTGAGCTCCACTCATGCATCCAACTCCAAATAAAACCAAGTTATTCCAAAGAGTCCACCATACCTACCTATTAGCATTTGCTATTCCAAGTATATTCATGTTTTTATCTACCTTCCGAATTAAACTTGTTATGAGAAAACTAGTGATTAAAGCTCTCACGAACTTGATGGCACACTTTACTTTTCTTGCCCCTAATAAACTTGAACCATTGTATCATCTATGTTGTATATGCTTGCACTTATATGTTGGGTATTAGCAGAACCATGCTTTCATGGGGAATGCTTTCAACATTGCACTTGTACATTGTACCCAGTTGATATCATGCTCTTTTGTCTATGGATGTCGTCGGTGTGAAATGAAAGGGGAGCTTGTAAGTCCATGGAGTTATGTATGTGTGTTAGAGAAACGCCTAGGCCGCTGGTATAATCCATGCCTAATCATGGTGGAAACCTGCATTGTAACCATAATGAGCAATCTATGAAGCATTCTTCTTATAAAAAAAGAGATAGAGATTGAGAAAAAAAGAAAAAAGAAAAAAAAGATGAGAAAAGAGGAAAGAGAGAAAAAAGCACCATTTTCCGATGTTAAATAAGAAGATTGTTGAGATGCTTATTGTCTGCTTGCCTTGTCATTTTGATATGGGGATTCTTCCGTATCATCGGCAAGGGGTACCCCGTTGGTGGTTCTCTATGATACACATGTACTTACTATGGCAAGAACTTACCGGTAACTAAACTTGAGTAGCATGAGGAGCGGCCCTCGTATTCAAGGGACATGAGATTTCCAACTTACACTTTGTCAAGCATATACTCCATAGTTTGTTCACTTTAACCTTAATCACTTCAAGATGCTTATAATAGGGGCAATGAGAGCTGAAAGCTAATAAGTACCATAATTTTTGGAAGCTCTTTATGAGACTTGAATCCCTGCTTCCTTCTATGAAGTTCTTTTACTTTTATGTTGAGTCTCCATCTTCTATCTTTATGCACCTATTGAGAGAGCATAGTGGCCATTCTTAGTTTAATGTGCATTGTCCCAAGACTTGTTGATTGATGCATAACTTTGATATTGCTTGCTCTTGAACTATTTGTATCTAGTCACCCTTATGAACTTTGAAGGTGTCCTATGCATTTATGTTTTGCTACTCTATGAGGGACAAGCTGAATACCATTCTCATTATGCTTTCTTTATGTGAAACAAACAAACGTCTTGCAAAGCATTGTTATTCATGAATCTTTTGTTTGTGCCTTTTTATGTTACAACATAGTTGCTAAATCTTATTGTTAGAACTATATCTTTCATGCTATGTTAGAAGTATATGCATGTATGCTTTCTCGATGTTTGTCAATTGCCCCGCTGTAATTTGTTCACCCAACATGTCATCTATATTAAGGAGAATCACCAGTAGTGAACTATGGACCCGGTCCTTTCTTTTACCATCAATCTACTATTTACTGTTTTCTGTTTACTTTCTGCAAAGCTATTACTATCTTCCACACAATACGTTTAATCCTTTGTTTTCAGCAAAACCGGTGAGATTGACAACCTCACTGAGTTGGGGGCAAAGTTTTGTGATTGTGTTGTGCAGGATTCCAACTTGGAAACAACACCTTAGAGGTGTTTCCTTGCTCCTACTGGTTTGATAACCTTGGTTTCATAACTGGGGGAAAACTTGTTGCTATACTCATCATACCTTCCTCTTGGGGTTCCCTAGCGAGCTCATCATCTTGAGTAAGCAAGCGGTTTTGATGCAGCCCGTCCTACGGACGCTCCTACATCTACACCACCAAGTCCCCCAAGTGGACCAATGACCTGTTGATGGCTCAATGCACGGTGCCCAGAAAAATGCTTGATGGAGGTGTTGATGTAGAGCTCGTTGGGAACCCCAAGAGGAAGGTATGATGAGCACAGCAGCAAGTTTCCCTCAGTTATGAAACCAAGATTTAATCGAACCAGTAGGAGCAAGGAAACACCCCAAAGGTGTTACTAGCTGAGCTTTGGCAGGGCGCTCTACCGGTGCTAGTAGCAACGTGTAGACCTGCACAACACAACCACAGAACTTTGTCCCCAACTTGCGATGAGGTTGTCAATCTCACCGTGTTTTGCGGAAAACAAAGGATTAAACGTATCGAATGGAAAGAAGTAAAAGTTTGTAGAAAGTAAACACAAAGTAGTAAAAGATTGTAGATTGTATGTAAAGAAAAGGACCGGGATCCATAGTTCACTAGAGGTGGCTCTCCTTAGATAGATAACATGCTGGGTGAACAAATTACAGCGGGGCAATTGACAAACACCGAGAAAGCAATACATGCATATACTAATCATCTTGACTCCTTTGGAACTTCATTGGGCATTACAACATTATACATAGACTGCCATCCAACTGCATCTATGACTAATAATCCACCTTCAGGTTATCATCCGAACCCCCTCTAGTATTAAGTTGCAAGCAATAAATTATTGCTTTACGAACTGCGTGTAAAGTAAACAATACGATTGTTCTATGAACAAAGGATTGTTGTTTTCTCCCTAGTAGCAACAGCACATCTAGTACCTTAGAGATTTCTGTCACTTCCCCAGATTACCAGAGGCATAAACCCACTATCGAGCATAAATACTAACTCTTGGAGTTGCTAGCATCTACTTGGCGAAGATAGCTACTAACAACGGAAAGCATGCAAGATCACAAATAACAAAGACATGATAGAATAAATAATCAATCTGAAATAGCATCTCAATATCCATCGGATCCCCACAAACACAACATGCAGAATTACAAATAGATGATCTTGATCATGAACGGAGCTCACAAGATCTAGACATGAAAGCACAAAGGAGGAGAACCAGCCATCTAGCTACTACATGGATCCGTAGTCCAAGGATGAACTACTCACGCATGACACCGGAGGCTTGCATGGTGATGAAGAAGGCCTGTGGTGAATTCTCTCCGCAGTGGTGCCGGAAGAGCTTCAGATCCCTCCCGATCTAGGGATGGAGATGACATGCTGAGACTCTTTCGTGGATTTTTTGATCGGGTACTTAGGGTTTTCGTCCCGAGGGCAATATATAGGCGGAAGGAGAGGCCGAGGGGGTGCCGGGAGCGGCCACACCACCCCTGGCGCGGGCCAGGCCTAGCCATGGGGCCAGGTGGTGTGGTGGCACCCTGGCCCCTCTCCGTCTCGTATTCTGGCACTTGATTACTTTCGGAAAAATAGGCACTTTGGCTTTTGTCCCGTCCAATTCCGAGAATATTCATTTTCTGACTTTCTGGAACCAAAAATAGCAGAAAACAGGCAACTGGCACTGTGGCTCTTGTTAATAGGTTAGTCCAAGAAATCATATGAAAAGTACTCCAAAGTGTGGACAAAACACAATAAAGTGGATAAAACCAAGCATGGAACATCAAAAATTATAGATACATTTGCAATGTATCAACATCCCCGAGCTTAACTCCCCGCCGCCTCGAGTAGGTAAGTGATAAAAAGAAAGAATAATTTTTTAGGTGACATGCACCATCAAAGACTTGATGAAAGTATTTGCAAAACATTCAAAGCTGGGATCATAGTACTTCAATCATAACATGAAAGACAAAGTTCTAGCAATAAGCAAAGAAACTATGATGCAACATGAAAAGGCACAAACAAAAGATTCATGAATAACAATGCTTTGCAAGACGTTTGTTTGTTTCACATAAAGAAAACATAGCATAATAGCATTCAGCTTGTCCCTCAAAGGGTAGCAAATATAAATGCATAGGACAGCTTCAAAGTTCATAAGAGTGACTCGATACAAATAGTTTAAAACAAGAAATATCAAAGTATGCATCAATCAACTAGTCTTGGGACAATGCACATAGAACTAAGAATGGCCACTATGCTCTCAAAGTAGGTGCATAAAGATAGAAGGTGGAGACTCAATATAATGGTGGAAGAAAGGCGTTTATAAAAGAAAGTCGGGATTCAAGTCTCATAAAGAGCTTCCAAAAATTATGGTACTTATAGGTTTCAGCTCTCATTGCCCCTATCATAAGCATCTTTAAGGTGATTAAGGTTAAAGTGACACAACTAAGAGGATATGCTTGACAAGTTATAAACCGAAATCTCATGCCCCTTACTTACGAAGACCGATCCTCATGCTACTCAACTTTAGTCACGAGTAAGCTCTTGTCATTGTAAGTACATGTGTATCATTAAGAACCGCCAACGGGGTACCCCTTGCACATGATACGGGAGCTTTCCCATAATCAAAATGACAAGGCAAGCAGACAATGAGCATCTCAACGATCTTTTTATTTGCTATTTGCATAGGTTTTTATTGAGGATGCTTCATAGAGTGCTCATTATGGTGATGCTACAAGTTTCCACCATGATTAGGCATGGCTTAGGCTAGCGGTCCAGGCGTTTCTCTAACACACATACAAACGCCATGATCTTACAAGTTCCACTTTTATTTCACACCGCCGGGATTCGTAAGCAAAAGAACATGATATCAACGGGGTACAAAGTACAAGTGCAATGTTGAAAGCGTTCCCCATGGAACATGGTTCTGATAATTTCAACTTATAAAGCGCAAGCATATATGCAACAAAGAAGGACCCAATGGTTCAAGTTTATTAGATGCAAAAAAGTAAAGTGTGCCATCAAGTTCGTGAGAGCTTTAATCACTAGTTTTCTCATAACAAGTTTAATTTGGAAGGTAAACAGAAGCATGAATATACTTTGAATAGCATAAGCTAGTAGGTAGGTATGGTGGAATCTTTGGAATAACTTGGTTTAGGGAGCTGGATGCATGAGTGGAACTCATACTTTGTTGTGGAGGCTAGCAAAAGACTGGGAGCGACAAACTAAGAGAGCAATAATGTCATAATCATGCAGAGCGAGAAAACATCATTGATCAAAGCATAAAGTGATACTACAAGTTGAAAATTAAAGGATCATAAAGGCTATAGTGACTTGAGATAGTCATAACATGGTGTAAGCATGCGCCAAGTCAACCGAAATAAAGCATCAAAGGAGAATACCACTATACTATGCTTTAATATGCTAAAACAACGCATGATTCATCCAAGGCACATTAAGAAATCTCAATTGTTTATAACAAGTCATGCTACAACAAATAATACTAAGCATAATGCCAAAACAATATCAATCATGGCATGACAAAGCATAGGCCACAGTCAAAAACGAGCTCTTTTTACCACATAAGCATGAACTTTCCTACTCTTTTCCAAACCAAACAAAACTATTTGCAAACCAATGTATGAAAGAGGGGGTCCAACCAATTTATTCAGAAAACTAAGCAAACAAAAGCGAACGAAAAACCAAAACAAAAACAAAAAAGAAGACGCTCCAAGAACAACACAACTGTGCATGAAACAATAAAAATGAAGCGTTTGGAAGAAACTTGGAATTTTTATTGATGAAGAAGGGGGTGCCTTGGGAATACCCAAGCTTTGATGCTTGTACTTCTTGGATATTTCTTGGGGTGACACGCGTGGAATCCCCAAGCTTGATCTTTATTCCATCCTTCATCTCATTACTCATTCCTTCCATACACCTGAAAATTTTCCTTCATACAAAACTTCACACAATCTTTATTAGCAACATTAGTGCACTCAAGATAAATAAGTCTTAAGGTTAAGTTCTAACACCAAATAAACTTCCACTAGAACACTAGCTACTGTAGCACTTCCCTCAAAAATCTCAATTCCCCAAAAGAACTCAAAAAGGAACCAACAAGAAGCAAATGCAGAAAATGGCAGAAATCTGTCAAAACAGACCAGCAGGTAAAGACAAAAAATTTCGAAGACCTTCTGTTGCTCAAATCAAAAAGTGTTGAACTAGCGAAAGTTAAATAACAACCTGGGGCAGAAGCACAAAAATTCACGCCTCAAAAAGACGTTCAGATATTTTACACGAACTTTTACGGTGAAGCACGGAAATCTGTTTTGGGACAACAACTTTCCCAATCATTACTTCTCTCTCATTAGAGGTTACTCTTGGCACAAAAAGCAAATAAAAAGGATAAGGAGCAGTTATTACTGAAGTAATAACTTCCAAGACTCATCTAAAACTTTTGTGTTATCTCCCAATAAGTATTTTTCTTTAACGCCTTTAAGTTAGGCATGATAGTTTGAGAAGATGCTCACATAAGAAATATGAATTGAAGTAAAAAAAGTATCAAGAAGCAAATTCAAAACACATTTAAGTCTAACCCACTTCCTATTCATAGGAACGTTGTAAGAAAATAAATCAAAGAAGCACATAGTAGCAAGAATGGGTAGATAAAACAAGAGCAACTTCAAAACTTTCAGCACATAGAGAGGTGTTTCATTACCATAAAAACTTCTACAACCATATTTTCCTCTCCCATAAAAATTTTCAGTAGCCTCATGAATAAACTCAACAATATAACTATCACATAAATCATGATTTTCATGATCTACAAACACTAGATCTTTATTATAAACATTTTCAAAAGAATCCTCAGGAACATGACATTCGTCCTCCTTTGGTAAGCATGGGGGACAATCAAATAATGTAAGGGGTAAAGAGTTACTCTCATTAGAAGGTAGGGATTGGTAGATCCATTCTTCCTCCTCTTGATCATCACTCTCCTCCTCTTTTTCATCCAAGGAGCTTCCAGTTTCAACAATTTCTTCTTCCATGGGTTCCTGCAAGGCATTAGTATCTTCCATTGGTGGAGAGCATCTATTAAGATATTCAAGAATATAGCCATTTTCTTCCTTGTAATTATAAAAGCAAAATTGAAGTATATCATAAATGTAACATCCCAATTTCAGCAACCCTGATTAGTTGTCTAGAATGCAAAAATCAGGGGGAACAAAAACTGTTTCTTGTTAAGTTTTGTAGGGTCTTCTTGTTGATTATCTATGCTTATGCTTCTGAATGTATAGCTTCTGATATACTCCTTACCTCAACACCAGTTGACAAAAGCTACTTCCCATAATTGCCTTGGCTTATTTTCCATATTCTCAAATGTTCCGACAATTCAAAACCTGAGCCAAGATGCTTATGAAACCAAAACTATTTTAGTAGCTTCTATTGATAAAACTATGGAGAGCTATATAATATAATCTCCTTATGCTTTCAAGACCAGAACCTTCTAATACTCTTACCTCTAGATTTAACAAAACCTTTTTGTAAGATTTTGAATTCTACTCTTAGTAGAGATACCAAGTACCTTACCTTGTTCAAACTCCAACCTATTTCAAAATACCCATCCTTACCTCAAGTAAGCTTGGTGGTAACCCTAGTAGTAGTTGATTTCTCTGTAAGATGAGTTGCCTTGATCTGCTGTTTGAATTGTATTCTTAAGAGATAGTATGAGCTACTCTAGGAGCTCATTAGTAGGATCAAGAGGTCTCCAAATCACCACCCCCTAAGAAAGAATACAATATGGATCTGACCCCTAGCTACTAAGTGCTTATCTAAATCCCTTAACCAGATCAATTTTGAAGATATCCCTTCTAGAATTTTCCAAGTAAATGAAGACCAATATCAAGCATGGATCCTTTCTACTCAACCTACACTTCAACTTCATCCACTTGAGGCTGCTTTGGTACCTTGAAATCAATCAAGAACATCCTCCCTCTTATTCTAGTCAAAAACCCTAAATCTGCCAAATTTGGCTAAGTCTGGAAATCTGTTTCAAACATCACCTTTTTGGATGTCTCCCTTTCTCAACCCTTGCGCATTTTTGGAAATGCATCTGAACCATCTTGTTAACCATCCTAAGGACTAACAAGTCCCACTCTTTCCCTTGGGTAGATCATCCTCCTACCCACTTGTTCTTGATGGTTTTGCAGGCAAGAAAATAACTTTTCCTGCAAATCTAGTCAACATGCCTACTTTGATAGAAGCTCACACCACCATCCAATCTTCTATGGACCAACTCTTTGAAAGGTTGTGTTCTACTAATATAGTTCTATCATTACCTACTTCACTTGTTCCAAGTGGATCTTTGTGATACTCAAACCCACAAGGTTTGGAAGGCTAGTTGATAATCTGCTTTGGCAGGCTTATTTTATTCAAAGTTTGAAAGCTTGTCTGGGTGAGATCAAGAAGGATCAAGCTCAAACCTCCGTACCATGTTGATATACATAACTTGGTCTATCCTTCCATCTACCCCATGCCCCAAGGGGAGATCTGAACTCCAAGATACAACCATGTTTTGATGGTATGAAATTAACATCACCCTAGATCCTTAATCTAGGGTATTCCACCAAAATCAACTTGGATTCTCCAATCCCAAGGTTGAAAATGCTTGCTACACCTTGCCTACATCATCTAACTTGATCATCAAGATTTATAAAATATTATTCATATTTATTATGGACCAAAACTATTTAATTCCCTAAATAGCCAAAATCTCCAAAACTTCTCCCATAAAGGACAATTTGGTTTTTGCCAAAACACTTCGCCAACTTTTGGCTCAATTGAGATCCACATATCACACCCCATCTTCCCACCTCAAAAATAAATATTTTTGAGAAGCTTTATTATTTCTTTTTGTCCATTTTCTTAAATGGCTGAATTGGAATAATAATTGTTTTAAATACTTTTAATCCCTAATAAATATTGGGAAAATTCCCCTATGTGTGTATTCATATTTGGGACCCTCTCAAACCAAAATCCATCCTTATCCAATGGAAGTTTATCAAATGATCTTCTAAAAATCATTTCTGTCCTTTCTGGGCTATTGGATTTAAGTGGACTTAAACCCCACCTAAAATTCTCAATTAAATCCTAGGAGTCTACCTTGACCCTATCTACCTACCAGTACCATTTCCTCCTATGGTCCATACAAGATTTTGGACTTCCTTCACAACCACCTATTAGATCAATAAGTGTCTTTTAAGCAAATCATCACTCTAAACACTTCCATTTTTCCATAAATTCTTGATCAATGCTTATCCTCAACATCAAGACACATCACTGGTCGACCACCACTGTAGCTCTACCCCAGCAAGTTACCCAGTTGCCCTTGTACTAGTAGAATGAGAGAGAGACAACAAATTTCTTACAAGATTTGTCCCCCACTATTTACCACTGATGCCACCACCCCCTCCCCTTGCTCTGTGCTGCCCGAGAAAGAAGAAGAGGAGAGCTTCGGCCTCCTCTCAAAATCGAGCAAGGCAACTTCTCCTTCCCTCCATTCCTTCTGCATGTTAGCACACGCGCTCCCCTATCTCTCCTCTACCTAACCGTGCCTTCCTCTTTGCCTAGGACCATCTCCTCCGCCGTCGCCGCCGAGCACCGATGAGTTCATCCTCGGCCGCCGTCGTGCAAGCTTCCTCCCGGCGTCAGATCCCCTCGTTCGGCTCGTCGTCGACCACCGCGTCATCCTGCCACCTCCTCGATCTCCCCCGAGCCCCCAGGTATCCTCCCCGCCCCTCCCTGCTCCGCCTAGGGTTCCCGTCGCCGGCCAACTTCTGTTTGCATAGACGACGACCGCGGGCCGTCCGTTGCGACTTGATCCAACGGCCGACGGCGGCTAATACCCCTTCGCGCCCCGATGTCGCTGACCAGCGGGCCCTGCTCGTCAGATTCAAACCGCCTCCCCCGCGCGCCCCACTGAGCGCCGTGGGTCGAATCCCCCTCTGCAGCCCAACAGCTCCCCAGATCCAGCCCAGTACACCCCTTTTTCCCTTTTCTTTTTAGCAGACCCTTTAATTCCAGAAGCTATCTGCTAGGATTAAATCTATTTAAAATGGTAAACCAACTCCAAATGACTAGATCTAAATTGCTGGTGGTATCTGATGTTTTCTCAAACATGCAGAGGCAACCCCAAGCCCAAATTAAATTCCCATATTTGCTAGTAATTAATCTGCTAACAATTATCTGGAACTCTAATTATTTTTCCTCTGTGAGTTTTACAACTCCATTGGTGGTGAACCAAAGACCTACTGGAAGGTATTTGAAATACCTATCAACCAACCCGAGTCTCATACCAAGGTGAACTATATTCTGCCTTTAGGAAAAATAACAAAAACAGCAACTTTCTGTCTTAGATAAATTCCCCAGGTCTAACCAAATGTGGTATAGACCTGATTCCACATCCCAGTACCACCTATTATCAATATCCACCAAATCCCAGCAGATCAGAATTTATTGAGCTCTGGTTGAATTTTAGTGATTTAAATACCTCTGTGATGGGTATTTTCACTAATTAAATCCCTCCAGGAGTTTGGCAACTCCAAAAAGGGTGAATCCAATTCCTACAGAAAGGTATTGGACATGCCTATCACATGCCCTTGGTACCAACTCAATATCCCCTGTAGATTTAATCTGGTAAAAAGGAGAAGAATAATACAGAACTGTCTTTGGGAATTTCCTGAGGGAATTCTGCTAACTCTTTTGACTTAATTCCAACTCTAGGAGGTTCAGTATATCAAGTACTACCTAACCATCCAAGGAAATAATTTTTGGAGGTCCAGAACTTTTCTGGTGAATTATTTCCTCAAACTAGAGTTTAATCCACTATAAAAAGCATAACTAATTCTAGAAAAAGTGATAATCAAGTGAAACCACTTGTGATGGTTTTTTCTTGTCAAAACCTATCTGAGGATATCATGGTTATACATTGATAACCTACTGACCATAGATCCCTAATCCAAGTTCACTTGATCTAGCCTTGACCACTATCTTCCAAGAGAAAACCACCCTAGTGGCAATCTTGTAAATTCCACCCTTTGAATCCCACTCTCCAAAACCTCCCAAGTCCAATAGTATTTTTTATGTTTGTTTGCTGTATGGTTTGATGCTTGAATGCCTTGTATTGATTGTGATATTGTCTGCTTGCATGTGTATCCGATGACGACGATAGTGTGAGTGTCTGACAACAAGAAGAACGAGATTTCTTATTATTATATTATTGGGTTTTCTTGGTCATCTGAAGAAGTTCAGGAACTTATTGCTGATCACAGGCAAGCCACCTTCTTGCTCATAAGCCTTGTCCTACTATTTTACTTATGCATGTTTTATCTACTGTTTATTAAAAACTGCATTGTTTTACTATATGTTGATATATACATATATATATAGTAGTGGTTTGGCTCCTCCAAACCATTACACTTTGGTACTACTAAGTACAACCCCCTTGGTGATACCTAATTTTCCCTAGTAGAGTAGATTGGTGCTTATCCACCATACCCCTTTGGAGACCCCGATTTAGCCGAAGCAAAAGATAGAGGATGGGAAGACCCCGGAAAAAGTTTTACCAAATGTTTTATGATAAAACCTTGGTGAGGTGGGACCTCCCAAGAGATATTGAGAAAGAAAAAGGTTTTGTTAAAAAAATGTTGGAGGAAAACCGGAGGAAGAAGGTTTACGAAAACGCACCTGGTTCTTTGCAGTCTAGCTATAACAACTTAACCCTGTGCAACCACATTACTCTGGTATGGGACAGGGCTAGATTTGATGGTTGTCTATTCTGGTATAAGCTGCCTCGCAACAACTATAGGGGATCGGGGATCCCTGGAGGGTGGGCCTTCTCCGATAAAGGTGGGACCTAGAGAAGGAACGAAGGGTCGGCATGCCTCCACGCGTTACTATGGGCCCCTCATTGAAATCGCACACTCTCGAGGAGTGGAAAACGCGCTCCGGTTGGTCCTCGCCCGGAGTCCCAGTTTTGAGGGGATTAACACCCATAGGGTAGGCACTTGTATTGGAGTGGGCATCCGGAGAGTCTTGATCGGTTACTCGACCCACGATCGGTGAAGATCAGGGTAGTGTACCCGGATGGTGTGGGTAAAGTGCGCAACCTCTGCAGAGTGTAAATCTATTCGAATAGCCGTGTCCACGGTTAAGGACGAGTTGGACAAACTTCTCTAGAGCGGTGCTGGTTTTGTTTTCAAAAAGGATTTCGGAAAAGAAATGTTTTGACCATGGGATGCTTAGAAAGGATACCTGCTTTGACCATGGGATGGTCAGAGAGGTATGGAAGGAGTTTGGTCATGGGACGACCTGAAAACGGGAGCAAATGGGTGACCCAGTCCTAATGTTTTCCAAAACTTTTCAAAATGGTTTACAAAAGTTTTCAACAAATATATGTGGATGCTATATCTACAAGAGAAACTAATTGAGAAAAGAACCCCTCTTGGAGCCCTCCTACTGCCACAACCATATTGCATATCCTCTTGTTATTATTATTATCTTAAGGTGGTTTGCGAGTACATTCAATGTACTCACCGGCATTGTCCCTGGCTATTAACTTGGTCAGATATCGAGAAGAAGGTGAAAGGGATGACTATGCGAGCTAGGACGTTTCTCCCAGTCAGTTGCCTGTAGGTTAAGGCATGGCTCGGGCTCCGCGCTTGATGAAGTCCGCTGCTGATTATTGATGTAGCCATAACGGCATTTATGTAAGCCTTGTAATTCGGTATATTCTCGGATGTTGTAATGATACTTGTCGGTTATGTGCCACGACTAACTGATCATGGGATCGTGGTTGTATGCATAACAGGGATTCTCGGAGGATTAATCCGGGGGGCCCACAATAAACCTCATATTTATAAGGTGCATCATCAGTATTTTCAAGCAAATAAGCTAGTTCGAATGCACCCTTCCAAGCAATAAATTCTTCAATTTGTTCCACATCATAAAAGTCATAATTCCCTTTAACATAAGAAGATATGGTAACATTATCATTATACTCACATCGAAAAGGGAGTGTTTATACCTCCTATAGCAACAAGATTTATCAAAGCAATAAGTAACATTATAAGTAGAGCACACGTTTATAGCAATGGTATACAATTTATCAATTTGTTCCCATAAGTGTTTCCCTTTTTGTGACAAGCAGTGTTCCTTATAATAATATTTTTGTTCTTTCGTGAACCCACCTTGCCAATAAGATTCAGTTTCAAAGAAACCAACCATTGATAGAAAGCATGATAAAGCAAGACAATAACAGACCAATGAAAATAAAAACTAGAGTAGGAACTAATTTTTTTGTGTTTTTTTAAATAAGAAAGCAAACTAGTAGAACTATTTTTTGTGTGTTTTTGATAAAGAAACAAGAAAACAAAGCAAAAAGAAACTAAGAAAAACAAAAAATAACAAAGTAAAGAGATTGGTTATGAGGGACTCCCCTTGTGAAGATGTCCTTGACTCCCGACAGCGGCCCGGAAAAAATGCTTGATGGCTCAATGCACGGCGCCCAGAAAAATGCTTGATGGCGGTGTTGATGTAAAGCTCGTTGGGAACCCCAAGAGGAAGGTATGATGAGCACATCAGCAAGTTTCCCTCAATTATGAAACCAAGGTTTAATCGAACCAGCAGGAGCAAGGAAACACCCCAAAGGTGTTACTAGCTGAGCTTTGGCAGGGCACACTACCGGTGCTAGTAGCAACGTGGAGACTTGCACAACACAACCATAGAACTTTGTCCCCAACTTGCGATGAGGTTGTCAATCTCACCATGTTTTGCGGAAAACAAAGGATTAAACGTATCGAATGGAAAGAAGTAAAAGTTTGCAGAAAGTAAACACGAAGCAGTAAAAGATTGTAGATTGTATGTAAAGAAAAGGATCGGGATTCATAGTTCACTAGAGGTGGCTCTCCTTAGATAGATAATATGCTGGGTGAATAAATTACAGCGGGGCAATTGACAAACACCGAGAAAGCAATACATGCCTATACTAATCATCTAGACTCCTTTGGAACTTGATTGGGCATTACAACATTATACATAGACCGCCATCCAACTGCATCTATGACTAATAATCCACCTTCAGGTTATCATCCGAACCCCCTCCAGTATTAAGTTGCAAGCAACATATTATTGCTTTATGAACTGCGTGTAAAGTAAACAATACGATTGTTCTATGAACAAAGGATTATTGTTTCTTCCTAGTAGCAACAACACATCTACTACCTTAGAGATTTCTAGCACTTCCCCATATTACCAGAGGCATGAACCCACTATCGAGCATAAATACTAACTCTTGGAGTTGCTAGCATCTACTTGGCCAAGATAGCTACTAACAACAGAAAGCATGCAAGATCACAAATAACAAAGACAGGATAGAATCAATAATCAATCTGAAATAGCATCTCAATATCCATCGGATCCCCGCAAACACAACATGCAGAATTACAAATAGATGATCTTGATCATGAACGGAGCTCACAAGATCTAGACATGAAAGCACAAAGGAGGAGAACCAGCCATCTAGCTACTACATGGATCCGTAGTCCAAGGATGAACTACTCACGCATCATGCCGGAGGCTTTCATGGTGATGAAGAAGGCCTCCAGGGTGAATTCCCCTCTCCGACAGGGTGCCGGGAAGAGCTTCAGATCCCTCCTGATCTAGGGATGGAGATGACAGCGGCTACAGACTCTTTCGTGGATTTTTTGATCGGGTACTTAGGGTTTTCGTCCCGAGGGCAATAGATAGGCGGAAGGAGAGGCCGAAGGGGTGTCGGGAGCGGCCACACCACCCCCTGGCGCGGGCCAGGCCTGGTCGCGCGGCCAGGTGGTGTGGTGGCCCCCTGGCCCCTCTCCGTCTTGTATTCTGGCACTTGATGACTTCCGAAAAAATAGGCACTTTGGCTTTTGTCCCGTCCAATTCCGAGAATATTCATTTTCTGACTTTCCTGGAACCAAAAACAGCAGAAAATAGGCAGCTGGCACTATGGCTCTTGTTAATAGGTTAGTCCAAGAAATCATATGAAAAGTACTCCAAAGTGTGGACAAAACACAAGAAAGTGGATAAAACCAAGCATGGAACATCAAAAATTATAGATACATTTGCAATGTATGCCCCGTGCCTGAGCCAAGCTCCTTCAAGCTAAGGTGAATTCGCTCCTCTCATCATGTGACTTTGACATACACTTGGAGGGCTTGCTACTTCATGCCACTACTCTGTGCATTATCAAGTACGAAACCCCACCGCGTCGACCCACGAGCCCTGAAGATGCACATGTCCTGAAGTTGCCTAAGCTAGAGTGTCCGCCCCAATCCAGCCAGAGTGTCCGGCCTGATCCCGCCAGGGTGTCCGGCCTACCCCAGCCCCATCCTGGCACGGACAACCCGTATGCTATGTCGGACACTACCCGGAGTGTCCGACCACCCTGGACTGTCCGGTCCACTCAACCCGGACTGTCTGGCCTGAAGATGGGCCTGTGAGCCATAGCTGGGCCCTGTGGCCCATGTACCCCTCTACTTCGCCCAGAACTCTACTTTAATGCCTAAAATACCCCTGAACTTGTGGCTGGCCTATATATAGCCCCCCACCTCTATTGTAAACCCTAGGATTGATATTTGGAATTAGTGGAAACCCCTTGTGGATCTATCTAGTTCTTGCCTCATGCTCCTTTGATAGAGGAGCACCAAATATCACAAACCTCGCTGGAGTTTGCATCATGCCTCTGTGTTGTACAAGTCCTAGGCATCGGAGTCCCTTTGCCTAGACATTAAGATCTCACCGAGTCTCCCTCCTCGCCGTGCCAGTTTGAGAGAGAGTCCTCCGTCTGACGCCGATCCTAGGGATTGCGCCAGACCAGTAGTTGTCAGAGTGAGCAATTGGCTTGTATCATGTCTTCGTGTGGGTGTGTTCATCGTGTTCTTCATGCGTGAGTGATGTCTACGCACTTCTATTCTTGTAGACAGTTGTTGGGCCTCCAAGTGCAGAGGTTTGTAGAATAGCAGCAAGTTTTCCCTTAAGTGGATTACCCAAGGTTTATCGAACTCAGGGAGGAAGTGGTCAAAGGTATCCCTCTCAAGCAACCCTGCAATCAAGATAGAAGAAGTCTCTTGTGTCCCCAACACACCCAATACACTTGTTAGGTGTATAGGTGCACTAGTTCGGCGAAGAGATAGTGAAATACAAGTGGTATGGATAAAAGACAACGGTGCCAGAAAATAGCTTGATGACGTGGAAGAGACTAAAGGCAAACTGAAATAAAGATGGCAGCAAGCAAACAGGTAACATATCCAGTTGCAAACATTGTTTCAATGCTTAGAAACAAGGCCCAGGGATCATACTTTCACTAGTGAACACTCCCATATAAATATCTTCTCTTTATGATACTACTCTTAACTACTCTCCGGTTGGACACTCAAATCCATGGTAGGGCTATAACAGCACTCCTCAAAGTCTGCTTTCCCCATCTAGGTAACCCCACACTGTCACCTTGAGTGTTAAAAGGTTCCAACAAACACCACAATTTCATAGAAACATCCAAATCCAAATATAACTCATAACAAGTATTTGTAATCTCTAGCCTAAGTGCCACCATGGTGTGCACGCTGTCACTTTCACACACATGGGGAGAGCAGAGATCTATTAAAGCACTTGAGTAGCAAGGTAGATCTACTTGATTACAAAGCTCATGATCACAATATGATCACGCATAGAGAGAGAGAGATGAACACAAAGATACCGGTAGAACCCTTAGCCTCGAGGAAGAACTACTCCCTCATCATCATGGGAATCAGCAACGGTGATGGAGATGGTGGTGGAGATCGATGGAGATGGCGCCGGGGGCACTTCCCCGTCCCGACAGGGTGTTGGAATAGAGACTTTCTGTCCCCCGAATCTCCCCTTAGGTGGCGGCGGCACTGCGGAACTTTTCGTGGTTGGAGGCTCGATTCTTTAGGGTTTCTACATCGGAGGCTTCTTATAGGCAAAACGGAAAGGTCGGTGGAGGCCTGAGGGGCCCACACCACCTGTTGGCGCGGTCAGGGGGACCAGCACCACCCTATTGTGTGGCCAGCCCCTGGCCCCTCTCCGTCTCGTCTTCTGGCTCCGTGAGTCTTCCGGTAAAATATCGACTTTGGCTTTTGTCCCGTCCAATTACGAAAATATTCATTTTCTAAATTTTCTGGAACCAAAAACAGCAGAAAACGGGCAACTGGCACTGTGGCACATTGTTAATAGGTTAGTTCCCGAAAACATATAAAAATACTCCAAAATGTGGGCAAAACATAAGAAAGTAGATATAAAACAAGCATGGAACATGAAAAATTATAGATACGTTTGCAACGTATCAACATCCCCAAGCTTAACTCCTGCTCGTCCTCGAGTAGGTAAGTGATAAAAAGAAAGAATAATTTTTTAGGTGACATGCACCATCATAAACTAGATCAAAGTATTTGTAAAACATTGATAGCTGGGATCATAGTACTTTAACATAGCATGAAAGATATAGTTCTAACAGTAAGACATAGCAACTATGATATAACATGAAAAGGTACAAACAAAAGATTCATGAATAACAATACTTTGCAAGATGTTTGTTTGTTTCACATAAATAAAGCATAATAAAAATGGTATTCAGCTTGTCCCTCATGGAGTAGCAAAACATAAATGCATAGGAAACCTTCAAAGTTCATAAGGGTGACTAGATACAAATAGTTCAAGAACAAGCTATATCAACATTATGAATCAATCAATAAGTTTTGGGACAATGCACATAGAACTAAGAATGACAACTATGCTCTCTTAATTGGTGCATAAAGATAGAAGGTGGAGACTCAATATAAAAGTGGAAGAAGGGCCTTCATAGAAGGAAGCAGGGATTCAAGTCTCATAAAGAGCTTCTAAAAATTATGGTACTTATTAGCTTTCAGCTCTCATTGCCCCTATCATAAGCATCTTTAGGTGATTAAGGTTAAAGTGACACAACTAAGAGGATATGCTTGACAAGTTATAAGTTGAAATCTCATGCACCTTACTTATCAGTACCGAACCTCATGCTACTCAATTTCAGTCACAAGTAAGCTCTTGTCATTGTAAGTACATATGTATCATAGAGAACCGCCAACGGGGTACCCCTTGCACATGATACAGGAGCTGTCCCATAATCAAAATGACAAGGCAAGTAGACAATGAGCATCTCGGCGATCTTTTTATTTGCTATTTGCATAGGTTTTTATTGAGGATGCTTCATAGAGTGCTCACTATGGTTATGCTGCAAGTTTCCACCATGATTAAGCATGGCTTAGGCTAGCGGCCCAGTCGTTTCTCTAACACACACATACAAACTCCATGATCTTACAAGTTCCCCTTTTATTTCACACCGCCGGGATCCATAAGCAAAAGAATCATGATATCAACTTGGTACAATGTACAAGTGCAATGTTGAAAGCGTTCCCCATGACAGCATGGTTCTGCTAATCCCCAACGTATAAGTGCAAGCATATACAACATAGATGACACAATGGTTCAAGTTTATTAGGGGCAAGAAAAGTAAAGTGTGCCATCAAGTTCGTGAGAGCTTTAATCACTAATTTTCACATAACAAGTTTAATTCGGAAGGTAGATAAAAACATGAATATACTTGGAATAGAAAATGCTAATAGGTAGGTATGGTGTACTCCTTGGAATAACTTGGTTTTATTTGGAGTTGGATGCATGAGTGGAACTCATACTTGGTATGGAGGCTATCAAAAGACTGGGAGCGACTAACTAAGAGAGCAATAATGACCATAATCATGCAAAGCGACAAAACATCATTAATTAAAGCATAAAGTGATATTACAAGTCGAAAACTAAAGTATCATGGAGGCTATGGTGACTTGGTATAGTCTTAACATGGTGTGAGCATGCGCCAAGTCAACCCAAATAAAGCATCAAAGGAGAATACCACAATACTATGCTTTAATATGCTAAAACAACACATGATTCTTTCAAGGCACATTAAGCAATCTCAATTATTTATAACATGTCATGCTACAGCAAAAATCACTAAGCATAAATCAAAAACAATATCAAGCATGACATGACAAAGCATAGGCCACAATCAAAAACAAGCTCCTTTTTACCACTTAAGCATGAACTTTCCTACTCTTTTCCAATCCAAACCAATATTATTTGAAAACTAATGTATGAATGAGGGGGTCCAACCAACTTATTCAAGCAAACTAAGAAAACGAAAACTAAAAACAAAGACGAAGGCGCTCCAAGACAACACGATTGTGCATGAAACAATAAAAATGAAGTGTTTGGAAGAAACCTAAGATTTTTATTGATGAAGAAGGGGATGCCTTGGGCATCCCCAAGCTTTGACGCTTGTACTTCTTGAATATTTCTTGGGGTGACACGGGTGGAATCCCCAAGCTTGAGCTTTTGTCCATTCTTCATCTTATCACATTACTGTTCCCTACACTTTAAAATTTCCTTCATACAAAACTTCACACAATCTTCATTAGCAACATTAGTGTACTCAAGATAATAAGTCTTTTGGTTCAGTTCCAACACAAGTAAAACTTCCATTAAAACACAAGCTACTGTAGCACTTCCTTTAAAAAGTTCAAATGATCAAAGAGAACTCAAAGAGAAAGAGATTAAGAGGCAAATGCAAATAATGGCAGAAATCTGTCAAAACAGACCAGCAGGTAAAAACAATTTTTTCGAAGACCGTATGTTGGTCAAATCAAAAAGTGTTGAACTAACGAAAGTTGGGTAACAACCTGGGGCAGAAGCAGAAAAATTTATAGCTCAAACAGATGTACAGAGATTTTTCACGAATTTTTGCAGCGAAGTACAAAAATCTGTTTCGGGACAGCAACTTTCCCAAATCTTACTTCTCTCTCATTAGAGGTTACTCTTGGCACAAAAATCAAATAAAAAGGATAAGGAGAGGTTATTACAGAAGTAATAACTTCCAAGACTCAAGAAAACTATTGGGTTATCTCCCAAGAAGTACTTTTCTTTAACGCCTTTAAGTTAGCCATAATAGTTTGAGAAGATGCTCACATAAGAAATATGAATTGAAGTAAAAGAGAGCATCAAGAAGAAAATTCAAAGCACATTTAAGTCTAACCCACTTCCTATGCATAGTAATCTTGTAAAGAAACAAGTCATGAAATCCCAAAGTAACAAGAATAGTAAAGCAAAACAAGTGCAACTTCAATACTTTCAACATAAAGAGGGGAAACTTAATATTATTGAGACACATAAAACCATGTATCCCTCTCTCATAATAACTTTCAGTAGCATCATGAATAAAATTAACAATATAACTATCACATAAAACATACTTATCATGAGCCACATGCATAAAAGAATTAATACTCCCCACATAAACATAGTCATTCTTATTAATTGTAGTAGGAGCAAATTCAACAAAATAGCTATCATTATTATTCTCGTCACCATAATCATCAAATATAGGAGGCATATTGTAATCATAATTAATTTTCTCCTCAATAGTAGGTGGACTTAAAATAACATATTCATCATTATAATCATCATATATTGGAGGTTTTGTATCATCATAAGCAATAGAATAGCTATCTTCCAAAGCTGGGGAACTAAAAAGATTATTTTCATAAAAACTAGCTTCGCCAAGCTTAGACCTTTCCATAGCATTAGCAATAATGGTGTCCAAAGAATTCATACTAACAACATTTCTATTAGCATGCAAATAAAGTTCCATAGGTTTTTTAATTTTCTCTTCAAACACTTCATGTCCTAACTCAAGATAAATACTATAAAGATCTCTAGTTTTTTTTTGTTTTCCATTAAGCCTAACTAGTGAAAACAAGAAACAAAAAGACAAAATTGCAGAATCTAAAGGAAATAACTTCGAGCACTCACACCGGAGGATGTGAGTACCTTTTACCTTCCCCCAGCAGCGCCTTTAAAATAGCTTGATGTCTACGCACTTCTATTCTTGTAGACGGTTGTTGGGCCTCAAAGTGCAAAGGTTTGTAGAACAACAACAAGTTTTCCCTTGAATGGATTACCCAAGGTTTATCGAACTCAAGGAGGAAGTGGTCAAAGGTATCCCTCTCAAGCAACCCTGCAATCAAGATACAAGAAATCTCTTGTCTCCCCAACACACCCAGTACACTTGTCAGGTGTATAGGTGCACTAGTTCGGTGAAGAGATAGTGAAATACAAGTTGTATGGATAAAAGACAACAGTGCCAGAAAATAGCTTGATGGCGTGGAAGAGACTAAAGGCAAAGTGAAATAAAGATGGAAGTAAGCAAACATGTAACAGATCCTGTTGCAAATGGTGTTTCAATGCTTAGAAACAAAGCCTAGGGATCATACTTTCACTAGTGAACACTCTCATATAAATATCTTCTCTTTATGATACTACTCTTAACTACTCTCCGGTTGGACACTCTAATCCATGGTAGGGCTATAACAGCACTCCTCAAAGTCCACTTTCCCCATCTAGGTAACCCCACACTGTCACCTTGAGCGCTAGATAGTTCCAACAAACACCACAATTTCATAGAAACATCCAACTCCAAATATAAATCATAACAAGTATTTGTAATCTCTAGCCTAAGTGCCACCATGGTGTGCACGCTGTCACTTTCACACACATGTGGAGAGCAGAGATCTATTAAAGCACTTGAGTAGCAAGGTAGATCTACTTGATTAGAAAGCTCATGATCACAATATGATCACGCATAGAGAGAGATATGAACACATAGCTACCGGTAGAACCCTTAGACTCGAGGAAGAACTACTCCCTCATCATCATAGGAATCAGCAACGGTGATGGAGATGGTGGTGGAGATCGATGGAGATGGCTCCAGGGGCACTTCCCCGTCCCGGCAGGGTGCCGGAATAGAGACTTTCTGTCCCCTGAATCTCCCCTTCGGTGGCGGAGGCGCTACGGAACTTTTCGTGACTGGAGGCTCGATTCTTTAGGGTTTCTGCATCGAAGGCTTCTTATAGGCGAAAGGGAAAGGTCGGTGGAGGCCTGAGGGGCCCACACCACCTGGTGGCGCGGCTAGGGGGGACCCGTGCCACCCTATGGTGTGCCCAGCCCCTGGCCCCTCTCCGTCTCGTCTTCTGGCTCCGTGAGTCTTCCGGTAAAATATCGACTTTGGCTTTTGTCCCGTCCAATTCCGAGAATATTCATTTTTTGACTTTTCTGGAACCAAAAACAGCAGAAAATAGGCAACTGGCACTGTGGCACCTTGTTAATAGGTTAGTTCCAGAAAACTTATAAAAATACTCCAAAGTGTGGGCAAAACATAAGAGAATAGATATAAAACAAGCATGGAACATCAAAAATTATAGATATGTTTGCAACGTATCAGTGAGTTCGTGGTTTCGCTCTCTCTACCTCATCCCCACCCTCACTCCGCCACGTTTTCAAGGGATTCATGAAAGATCGGGCCATCCCCGAGGTTGCCCCGCAACATATGATATCAAGAGCTTCATTGCTCACGAATTTCCCCACAAAATTATCTTCTATCCACCAAAAAAATTGAAAATCCCCAAAAAAAGAGCCCCAAATTTGCCTTTGGATCCATCTCTTGATTTGGAGTGCTATTGTGGTTTTGATCCCACCAAACCTTGTCTTAGGTGTTGGTCCATCTTTCTCCTACGTTTTCCCAGCCCAATTTGGCTAGTTTTTCACGGATTTGAGGCCTTAAGGCGAGGATTTCCGCTCAAGAACACATGTTGGAAACCCGCACCAGAGTGTCCGGCCCGACAAGACCGGAGTATCTGGCATCGCCGCAGTGTCTGGCCTGACCAGACCAGAATGTCCGGCCAGACCAGAGTGTCTGGCACAAACAGACCGGAGTGTCCGACCGGAACGCCAGTTTTGACAGTTTTGCCTGATTTTTCGCATTGGCTAATTTCCTTTGTTGGCTCGTGTTCCGTGTGCGTGTCAGCAACTAACAACAAGCTTCTGCATCATCACATCTGCGCTCATTGACACCATGGCACCGATCATCCTTCCGCACCACCGACGTCAAGTGCATCATCACCAATGACGGTATAACTTGCGTCACCTTGTTAACCCCTATCTTCCTTTGTGTGTACCTATCCCACGAGTGGCTCATCTTGTGTTTTCTTGAGCATTGTGGATTTGTCCTTGGCTAGTGAGAGTGTAAGAGCAATAGCAAGTGTGACTAGGTAGCATCAAGGGAGAGCAAAAAAAAGATACAAAGAAAAATAAAAATAGTCTCCCATAGCAAAAGAGAGTCTCAAATCTTGTAAGAAAGAGAAAAGAAAGAGCGCCCAAGGCAAGTGCACAAATGCGTTGCTCATTTTTTCCTCTTTGCAAACGAGCCACGGTCTATCCTTGTATTGGCATGACGCCGTTAGGACATTTTGGTTGCTCATTTTCATAGTCATGTCAATCCCAACAATCTCCACGTGTGTGTATATAGTCATAGGATCCCGTCACCCTTTTGAGTTGTTGACCTTTTGCCTTTGACTTGAGTTTTGTTTCGATTTTACCCACTTTTGACTACCCATTTCTTTTAGTTGGTTCTTTGGCATTCCACAATCCTAATATACCACCAATAAGATTTTGAAGTTCTTTCTTTAGTGTGAGCTTTCTTTGCGTTTTCACTTTGCAAGCTAATATCTCTCACTTGTGGTCTCTAGTTCGGTGCAATCCCCAAGGTGAGATTGACAGTTTTCCCCACCACATATTGCTATCCATAGACAACCCTTTGTGTTTTGCATGATGGATATGCACGGTGAGTCGAGCCAACCACCTCCCCAAGAAGAAGAACATGGACCGTACAAGAAGCGTGCAAGTCACTTCATCGTCTGACTAGAGTTCCGTGAATGTTGCCAAGCCCTAGAGACGCGACAAGATGAACAATTTGGCGAGATGCAAGCCGAGTTCAAGAACATCGACAACCACTTCGATGGCCATGAAAGGAAAATGCAAGCAATGCACCACAACTTTGGCCATCAAAATGAAGCGCTCCAACGCTCTGTCGCTGAAACAAATGACAATCTCTGACGTCTCGTCGATGGAATGGCAAGACCACGTTCACGTGTATCAAGCTGGTCAAGATCTTCACGTCATCACGCTCCTCTTCAACAAGATCTTTTTCCAAGTGATCCAAGCCGCAATGATGCCCCCGTGGTTTGCTGGCTCGTGGTTGATATCGACCTCGTTGGGGAACCCCAAGAGGAAGGTATGATGAGCACAGTAGTAAGTTTCCCTTAGTTATGAAACTAAGGTTATTGAACCAGTAGGAGCAAGGAAATACCTCCAAGGTGTTGTCTCCAACTTGGAATCCTGCACAACACAACCATAGAACTTTGCCCCCAACTTACAGTGAGGTTGTCAATCTCACCGGTTTTGATGAAAACAAAGGATTAAACATATTGTGTGGAAAAAAGTAATAGCTTGCAGAAAGTAAACAGAAAATAATAAACAATTGTAGATTGATGGTAAAAGAAAGGACCGGGGTCCATAGTTCACTAGTGGTGGTTCTCCTTAAGATAGATGACATGTTGGGTGAACGAATTACAGCGGGGCAATTGACAAACATCGAGAAAGCATTCATGCATATACTAATCATCTTGACTCCTATGAGTTTGATTGGGCATTACAACATTATACATAGACCGTAATCCAACTGCATCTATGACTAATAATCCACCTTTAGGTTATCATCCGAACCCCCTCCAGTATTAAGTTGCAAGCAACAGATAATTGCATTAAGCATTGCGTGTAAAGTAAACAATACGATTGTTCTATGAACAAAGGATTGTTGTTTTCTCCCTAGTAGCAACAGCACATCTAGTACCTTAGAGATTCCTGTCACTTCCCCAGATTACTAGAGGCATGAACCCACTATCGAGCATAAATACTCCCTCTTGGAGTTGCTAGCATCTACTCGGCCAAGATATCTACTAACAACGGAGAGCATGCAAGATCACAAATAACAAAGACATGATAGAATCAATAATCAATCTGAAATATCATCTAAATATCCATCGGATCCCCGCAAACACAACATGTATGATTACAAATATATGATCTTGATCATGAATGGAGCTCACAAGATCTAAACATGATAGCACAAAGGAGAAGAACCAACCATCTAGCTACTACATGGACCCATAGTCCAAGGATGAACTACTCGCACATCACACCGGAGGCAGGCATGGTGATGAAGAAGGCCTCCAGGGTGATCTCTCCCCTCCGGCAGGGTGCCGGGAAGAGCTTCAGATCCCTCCCGATCTAGGGATGGAGATGACGGTGGCTACAAACTCTTTCGTGGATTTTTGATCTGGTCCTTAGGGTTTCTGTATCGGAGGAAATATATAGGTGAAAGGGGAGGCCGAGGGGATGCCCTAGGCGGCCGCACCACCCCTTGGCGCGGGCCAGGCCTGGCTGCGTGGCCAGGTGGTGTGGTCGGCCCCTGGCCCCTCTCCGTGTCCCCCTCGGTGAAATATTGACTTTGGCTTTTGTCCCATCCAATTCCGAGAATATTCATTTTCTAACTTTCCTGGAACCAAAAACAGCAGAAAATAGGCAGTTGGCACTGTGGTATCTTGTTAATAGGTTAGTCCAATAAAGTGTATAAAAATACTCCAAAGTGTGGACAACACATAAGAAAGTAGATATAAACCAAACATGGAACATCAAAAATTATAGATACGTTTGCAACGTATCATGGTTGAAGATGGAAGTTCTTCGAACTATGTACCCTCCCCACGGCATGCCGCAATGTCAAGCTATGATGGTGATTTCTCTTCAAGGCCCCAAGCAAGGCAATAAGCACACCGTCACCACGCAAGGGCACTAGTGATCCAACAAGCACAACCACAAGAAGAACCGCGAATGCAACCGCAAGTCCACCACCATCGCCCGCGACACATACTTGACACAACAAGTGATGACTCCAATTTGGAGAATCAAGCGCGTCATCGACGTGAAGCTCTCCAAGATCCTCCTGCTTGTCATCACCATCATGAACGTCCGCACCGACACCATGGTCATCACGAGGCGCCTCCTCCACAACACCAAAACATGGATCATAAAGTGGTACAAGTTGAGCGACGCCCACCACGTCAAGAGGCTCAAGACCATGATCTTCGCCGTGAGGCCCATGTGCCTAATTATCCTCACCAACCGAGGAACGAGCCTCCTCTTCATCATCAACCGTACCATGAGGCTCCACATCCTCAACACCCTCATGGGTCCCAAGTGCCTCAAAATCGTCAACAACCGCGCCAAGAGCAAGAGCAAGCTCCACAACAACAACATTAAGAGCAAGCTCCATAACAAGGTCACGAGAACCAAGTTCCACCTCCTCAACCACAAGATCATCAACAAGCTCAACAAGCTCGTCGCAATGATCGCATGGAAGATGAAGACCGTCATCAACATGGCAACCATCGCTACCGTGACCTCAATGAGTAAGAAACATTTGGCAAACTCAAGTTCACGATGCCCAAGTTCACCGGATCAAATGACCTCGAAGAATATCTTTCATGTGCACTCAGAGTCGACAAGATCTTCCGTATGCACAATTATAGCAACAAGAAGATGGTCACAATGGCTTCGCTTGAGTTTGATGAGTATGCCAACCTTTGGTGGAAACAAGTTCAAGTTGCTCGTGACGCAAGACAAGAGCCGCCAATCACAACTTGGCATGACATGAAGGCTCACATGAGATCCCGTTTTGTTCCCGTGCACTACACGTGTGACCTCTTCAACAACCTTCAATTGCTGCGCCAAGGGACAAAGACTATGGAAGAGTACTTGAAGGAAATGGAACTAAACTTGATCTGTGCCAACATTGAAGAGCGTACAGAGCAAACTATGGCACGTTTCCTTATTGGTTTGAACCACCCAATCAAGTGCATCATCGAGTTCCAAACATACAACAACATGGTTGAGCTTGTACACATCGCAACAAAGTCTGAACGTCAAGTGCAAGAGGACATCAAGTACAACAAGCCCAAGACGTATTTCACCTACAATCAAGCTTGAACCGCTACGCCAACAACCTTCAATGGAAGCTCCTCAAGTACCTCCAAGCCTTCCTTCAAGCCCACACTTCCCCAAGGAAAACTGCCCCCAAGTGGCAAACAAGCAAAGAGTGATACACCTTTCAACGGTGAATGCTACAAGTGTGGAGGCAAAGGACACAAGTCAGCCGAGTGTGGAAACAAGAAAGTTTTGCTCATCCATGACAATGGCGATGAAGAGTACTTGAGTGAAGATGAATTTGATGACCAAATCAAGGAAGAAGTGGCAAGGCAACGAGTGGAAGATGACCAAGAACTCCTCATGTGTGAACATGACGCAAGTCCATCACTTGTCGTCATAAGGGTCTTGACCTCTCAAGCACAAGAGCATGAAGACCAATGCTCAAATATCTTCCAAACATGAGCCAGCACCAATGGCAAATCTATCAAAGTGATCATCGATGGAGGGAGTTGCCACAACCTTTCTAGCACCAAGTTGTGTGAGAAGCTCAACCTCATGCTCCATCCGCATAAGCACCCCTACCACATGCAATGGTGATGGCTCAAGATATCTTTACCTTGTTGGGAACCCCAAGAGGAAGGTATGATGAGCACATCAGCGAATTTCCCTCAGTTATGAAACCAAGGTTATCGAACCAGTAGGAGCAAGGAAACAACTCCAAGGTGTTGCTAACAACTTTGAATCCTGCACAACACAACCATAGAACTTTTCCCCAACTTACAGTGAGGTTGTCAATCTCACTGGTTTTGCTGAAAACAAAGGATTAAACGTATTGTGTGGAAGATAGTAATTGCTTGCAGAAAGTAAACGGTAAACAGTAGATGTATATGAATGGTAAAAGAATGGACCGGGGTCCATAGTTCACTAGATGTGTTTCTTCTTAAGATAAGTAGCATGTTGGGTGAACAAATTACAGCGGGGTAATTGACAAATTTGAGAAAGCATAACAATGCATATACTAGACATCTTGACTCCTATGATATTTGATTGGGCATTACAACATAATACATAGACTGTAATCCAACTGCATCTATGACTAATAATCCACCTTCAGGTTATCATCTGAACCCCTTCCAGTATTAAGTTGCAAGCAACAGATAATTGCATTAAGCAAAGTGTGTAAAGTAAACAATACGATTGCCCCATGGACAAAGGAGTGTTGTTTTCTCCCTAGTAGCAACACCACACCTACAACCTTAGAGATTTTTGTCACTTCCCCATATTACTAGAAGCATGAACCCACTATCGAGCATAAATACTCCCCCTTGGAGTTGCAAGCATCTACTTGGCCAAGATAGTTACTAACAACGGAAAGCATGCAAGATCACAAATAACATAGACATGATAGAATCAATAATCAATCTGAAATAGCATCTAAATATCCATAGGATCCTCGCAAACACAACATGTAGCATTACAAATAGATGATCTTGATCATGAACAGAGCTCACAAGATCTAAACATGATAGCACAAAGGAGGAGAACCAACTATCTAGCTACTATATGGACCCATATTCCAAGGATGAACTACTCACGCATCACACCGGAGGCAGGCATGGTGATGAAGAAGGCCTCCAGGGTGATCTCTCCCCTCCACAGGGTGCCGGGAAGAGCTTCAGATCCCCCCGGTCTAGGGATGGAGATGGCGGTGGCTACAGACTCTTTCGTGGATTTCTGATCGGGTCCTTAGGGTTTTCGTCTCGGGAGGATTTTATAGGCGAAGGGGCAAGGTCGATAGAGTACCAAGGGGCCCACACCGCCTGGTGGCGTGCCTAGGGCTGGCTGCACCGCCACCAGGTGTGGCCGCCCTGGTGTGCCACTTCCTCTCCCCTCCGGACTTTGTGTTGCTTCAGGTAAAATATTGACTTTGGATTTTGTCTGGTCCAATTCCGAGAATATTTCTTTACTAGCTTTTTTGAAACCAAAACAGTAGAAAACATGCAACTGGCACTATGGCATCTTGTTAATAGGTTAGTTCTAGAAAATTTATAAAAGTACCTCAAAGTGTGAACATAACATAAGAAAGTAGATATAAAACAAGCATGGAACATCAAAAATTATAGATACGTTTACGACATATCAAGCATCCCCAAGCTTAACTCCTGCTCGTCCTCGAGTAGGTAAGTGATAAAAAGAATAATTTTTGAGGTGACATGCACCATCATAATCTTGATCAAGGTATTTGTAAAACATTGATAGCTGGGATCATAGTACTCTAAACATGAACATGAAAGATATAGTTCTAACAAGAAGACATAGCAACTATGTTGTAACATGAAAAGGTACAAACAAAAGATCATGAATAACAAGGCGTTTGTTTGTTTCACATATAGAAAACATAATAAGAGTGGTATTTAGCTTGCCCCTCATGTTAGAGCAAAACATAAATGCATAGGACACCTTCAAAGTTCATAAGGGTGAATAGATACAAATAATTTAAGAACAAGCAATATCAAAGTTATGATTCAATCAACAAGTTTTGGGAAAATGCACATTAAACTAATAATGACCACTATGCTCTCTCAATAGGTGCATAAAGATAGAAGATGGAGACTCAACATAAAAGTAAAAAAGAAAGGCCCTTCACAAAGGGAAGCAGGGATTCAAGTCTCATAAAGAGCTTCCAAAAATTATGGTACTTATTAGCTTTAAGCTCTCATTGCCCCTATCATAAGCATCTTGAGGTGATTAAGGTTAAAGTGACACAAATATGAGGATATGCTTGACAAGTTATAAGTTGAAAATCTCATGCCCCTTGCTTACAAGTATCGAACCTCATGCTACTCAACTTTAGTCACGAGTAAGTTTTTGTCATTGTAAGTACATGTGCATCATAGAGAACCGCCAACGGGGTAACCCTTGCCCCATGATACAGGAGCTATCCCATATCAAAATGACAAGACAACAGACAATGAGCATCTCAGTGATCTTTTTATTTGCTATTTGCATAGGTTTTTATTGAGGATGCTTCACATAATACTCACTATGGTTATGTTGCAAGTTTCCACCATGATTAGGCATGGCTTAGGCTAGCCACCCAGGCGTTTATCTAACACATATACAAACTCAATGAGCTTACAAGCTCCCATTTTATTTCACACCGTCGGGATCCATAAACAAAAGAACATGATATAAACTGAATAATAAATGCAATGTTGAAAGCGTTCCCCATGGTACATGGTTTTGCTAATTCACAACTTATAAAGCGCAACCATATACGAACATAGATGGACATAATGGTTCTAGTTTATTAAGTGTAAGAACGTAGTGTGCCATCAAGTTTGTGAGAGCTTTAATCACTAATTTTCACATAACAAATTTAATTCGGAAAGTAGATAAAAACATGAATATACTTGGAATAGCAATAATGCTAATAGGTAGGTATGGTGGACTCTTTGAATAACTTGGTTTCATTTGGACTTGGATGCATGAGTGGAACTCATACTTGGTACATGTGGAGGCTAGCAAAAGACTGGGAGCGACCAGCTAAGAGAGAAATAATGGCCATAATCATGCAAAGCGACAAAACATTATTAAATAAAGCATAAAGTGATATTACAAGTCAAAAACTAAATTTTCATAGAGGCTATGGTGACTGGCATAGTCTTAACATGGTGTAAGCATGCGCCAAGTCAACCCAAACAAAGCATCAAAGGAGAATACCATAATATTATGCTTTTGTATGCTAAAACAACGCATGATTCTTTCAAGGCACATTATGCAATCTCAATTGTTTGGAAAAAGTCATGCTACAACAATAATCACTAAGCATAAAGTCAAAGCAATATCAAACATGACATGATAAAGTCTAGACCACAGTCAAAACAAGCTCCTTTTGTACCACTTATTAGCATGAAACTTCCTACTCTTTTCCAACACAAATCAACTTATTTGAAACAATGTATGGATGGGGGGTCCAACCAATTTATTTAAGCAAACCAAACAAAATAAAAAAATAAAAACAAAGACGGTCCAAGAACAACACAATTGTGCATGAAACAATAAAAATGAAGTGTTTGGAAGAAAACCTGAGATTTTTATTTATGAAGAAGGGGATGTCTTGGGCATCCCCGAGCTTTGACGCTTGTACTTCTTGAATGTTTCTTGGGGTGACACAGGTGGCATCCCCAAGCTTGAGCTTTTGTCCATTGTTCATCTCATCACATTATTCTTCCCTACACTTGAAAAATTCCTTCATACAAAACTTCACACAATCTTCATTAGCATCATTAGTGTGTTCAAGATAATAAGTCCTTGGGTTTAGTTTCAACACAAGTAAAACTTCTATTAAAACACCAGTTACTGTAGCAAATCCTTTTAAAAGCTTAGGTGATCAAAGAGAACTCAAAGAGAAAGAGATTAAGAGGCAAATGCAAATAATGACAGAAATCTATCAAAACGGACCAACAAGTAAAAACCGATTTTTTGAAGACCTTCTGTTGCTCAAATCGAAAAGTGATAAACTAACGAAAGTCAGATAACAACTCTAGGGCATAAGCACAAAAACTTACAGCTCAATCCGACATATAGGGATTTTTCATGATTTTTTACAGTGAAGCACAAAAATCTGTTTCAGGACAACAACTTTCCCATGTCTTACTTCTCTCTCATTAGAGGTTATTCTTGGCACAAATACCACCCAAAAAGGATAAGGAGAGGTTATTACTGAGGAAATAACTTCCAAGACTCAACAAAATTAAAACTTACTGAATAAAAAATTGGGTTATCTCCCAATAGTGCTTTTCTTTAACGCCTTTGAGCTAGGCTCAGTAATTTGAGAAGATGCTCACAAAAGAAATATGAATTGAAGCAAAAGAGAGCATAGAGGAGCAAATATGATACACATTTAAGTCTAACCCACTTCCTATGCATAGAAATCTTGCAAGAAAATAAATTAAAGAAGCACATAGTACTAAGAATGGGTAGATAAAACAAAAGCAACTTTGGAACTTTCAATATAAAGAGAGGTGTTTTAGTAACATGAGAATTCCAACAACCATATTTTCCTCTCTCATAATGATTTTCAGTAGCATCATGAACAAACTCAACAATATAAATATCACACTTATCCTCCTTTGGTAAGCATGGAGGGCGATCAAATAAGGTATTAGTTAAAGAGTTACTCTTATTGGGAGGTAGACATGGGTAGCTTCTCCATTCTTCCTCCTCTTGATCATCACTCTCCTCCTCTTTTTCATCCAATGAGCTTCCAGTTTCAGCAATTTCTCCTTCCATAGGCTCCTGCAAGGCATTAGTCTCTTCTGTTGGTGGAGAGCATCTATTAAGATATTTAAGAATATAGCCATTTTCTTCCTTGTAATTATCAAAGCAAAATTTAAGTATATCATAAACCTCATATTTATAAGGTGCATCATCAGTATTTTCAAGCAAATAAGCAAGTTCAAATGCACCATTCCAAGCAATAAATTCTTCAATTTGGTCCACATCATAAAAGTCATAATTTCCCTTAACGTAAGAAGATATGGTGACATCATCATTATACTCACATTGAAAAGGGAGGTGTTCATACCTCCTACATAAACAAGATTTATCAAAGCAATAAGTAACATTATAAGTAGAGCACACGTTTCTAGCAATGGTATACAATTTATTAATTTGTTCCCATAAGTGTTTCCCCTTTTGTGACAAGCGGTATTCCTTATAATAATATTTTTGTTCTTCCGTGAACCCACCTTGCCAATAAGATCTAGTTTCAAAGAAACCAACCATTGATAGAGCATGATAAAGCAAGACAATAACAGACCAACAAAAATAACAACTATAGTAGGAACTATTTTTTATATATAAAAATAAAAAAGCAAACAAAGCAAAAATAAACTAAGCAAAACAAAAACAAAAAAAAGTAAAGAGATTGGTTGTGAGAGACTCCCCTTGTGAAGATGTCCTTCGTTCCCTGGCAACGGTGCCAGAAAAACGTTTGATGGCTCAAGATATCTGGAGCTCGTTGGGAACCCCAAGAGGAAGGTATGATGAGCACAGCAGCAAGTTTCCCTCAGTTATGAAACCAAGGTTATCGAACCAGTAGGAGCAAGGAAACAACTCCAAGGTGTTGCTAACAACTTCAAATCATGCACAACATAACCACAGAACTTTGCCCCAACTTACAGTGAGGTTGTCAATCTCACCGGTTTTGCTAAAAACAAAGGATTAAACATATTGTGTGGAAGATAGTAATTGCTTGCAGAAAGTAAACGGTAAACAGTAGATGGTATATAAATGGTTAAAGAATGGACCGGGGTCCATAGTTCACTAGAGGTGTTTCTCCTTAGGATAAATAGCATGTTGGGTGAACAAATTATAGCGGGGCAATTGACAGATTTGAGAAAGCATAACAATGCATATACTAGACATCTTGACTCCTATGAGATTTGATTGGGCATTACAACATAATACATAGACCGTAATCCAACTACATCTATGACTAATAATCCACCTTCAGGTTATCATCTGAACCCCTTCTAGTATTAAGTTGCAAGCAACAGATCATTTCATTAAGCAAAGTGTGTAAAGTAAACAATATTATTGCCCCATGGACAAAGGATTGTTGTTTTCTCCCTAGTAGCAACAACACATCTACAACCTTAGAGATTTCTATCACTTCCCCAGATTACTTGAGGCATGAACCCACTATCGAGCACAAATACTCCCTCTTGGAGTTGCAAGCATCTACTTGGCCAAGATAGTTACTAACAATGGAAAGCATGCAAGATCACAAATAACATAGACATGATAGAATTAATAATCAATCTGAAATAGAATCTCAATATCCATCGGATCCCCGCAAACACAAAATGTAGGATTACAAATAGATGATCTTGATCATGAATAGAGCTCACAAGATCTAAACATGATAGCACAAAGGAGGAGAACCAACCATCTAGCTACTACATGGACCCATAGTCCAAGGATGAACTAGTCACGCATCACACCGGAGGCAGGCATGGTGATGAAGAAGGCCTCCAGGGTGATCTCTCCCCTCTGGCAGGGTGCTAGGAAGAGCTTCGGATCCCCCTGATCTAGGGATGGAGATGGTGGCGGCTATAGACTCTTTCATGGATTTTCTGATCGGGTCCTTAGGGTTTTCGTCCCGGGAGGCTTTTATAGGTGAAGGGGCAAGGTCGGTGGAGTACCAGGGGCCCCACACCCCCTGGTGGCGTGCTTAGGGATGGCCGCACCGCCACAAGGTGTGGCCGCCCTGGTGCGCCACTTCGTCTCCCCTCCGGACTCCGTGTTGCTTCGGGTAAAATATTGACTTTGGCTTTTGTTCGGTCCAGTTCCGAGAATATTTCTTTACTACCTTTTCTGAAACCAAAAATAGCAGAAAACAGGCAACTGACACTGTGGCATCTTGTTAATAGGTTAGTTCCAGAATATGTATAAAAATACCTCAAAGTGTGAACAAAACATAACAAAGTAGATATAAAACAAGCATGGAACATCAAAAATTATAGATACGTTTACGACGTTTCAAATGGCTAAGTGACCAAGGGTCCGTGAAGATCAAGCATAATGTATCGGTCACCTTCGCCATTGGTCCTTACAAAGACATGGTCGAGTGTGATGTAGTCCCAATGACGGTTTGCCACATGTTGCTTGGTCGACCATGGCAATTTGACAAGGCTGATCTACATGATGGTTGCACCAATGTGTACACCTTTAAATGGCTCAACAAAACATGTGTTTTGCAAGCGATGACTCGTAGCCAAATAATTGCGGATAATGCAAAGGCTTTAGCGAGGGTGAAAAACACAACACCTCTTTGTGAGAAGAGCGGTGAGCGAGAGAACCACATCATAGTGAGTGAGAGCCACAAGCCAAACTCGAGTGAAAAAACTAAGAGTGTTCTCCTTGCCACCAAAAGTGAGATGCGAGATGTGCGGAACAACCCATCCATCTTTCACTATGTCCTCATTTGCAAGGGACTAGCGCAAGGAACTAATGAATTATCCAATGTTTCTCCATTTATGATGATTGTTTTGCAGGAATTCAAAGATGTGTTCCCCCAAGAGCTCCAAAATGGACTACCTCCTCTTCGCGGCATCGAACATCGCATTGATCTCATTCCCGGTGCACCTCTTCCAAACCACGCCGCTTACCGCATGAACCCAGAGGAGACAAAGGAGATCGAACGTCAAATCAACCAACTCGTCTCCAAAGGTTTGATCCAAGTTAGCACTAGTCTAAGTGCGGTACCCATGATTCTTGTTCCAAAATCGGATGATACTTATGGTTGTGCATGAACTATCGTACAATCAATGCTATTACCGTGCGTTATCGACATCCTATACCGCATCTTGATGACATGCTTGATGAGTTGTGTGGAGCCACTATTTTTTCGAAAATTGATCTTCGTAGTGGTTACCATCAAATACGCATGGCTGAAGGTGATGAGTGGAAAACTGCACTCAAGACCAAGCTTGGTCTTCTTTTAATGGTTGGTTATGCCCTTTGGCTTGTCTAATGCCCCTTCCACCTTCATGCGCCTCATGAATCATATTTTGTGTTCTCGCATTGGCAAGAGTGTCGTTGTCTATTTCGATGATATACTTGTTTATAGCAAGTCACTTGAGGACCATATTAAACATGTCAAGGAAGTTTTGCAAATCCTTCGACATGAAAAGCTATATGCTAATCTTCCCAAGTGCACTTTTGCTAAAGACAAGTTGATTTTTCTTGGATTTGTCGTTTCCTCAAAGGGCATTGAAGTTGATGTTTCCAAGGTAAAGGACATACGAGATTGGCCCATCCCAACAAATGTGAGTGAACTCCGAAGTTTTCATGGGTTGGCCGACTTCTATCGTCGCTTTGTGAAAGACTTTTCGACCATTGCTTATCCTCTCAATGAATTGACCAAAAAGAATGTCACCTTCATGTGGGGTAAGGCACAACAAAAAGCTTTTAATGAACTTAAAAAGAGGCTGACCGGAGCACCTCTTCTTGCTTTATCGGATTTCACTAAAAAATTGAGATAGAGTGTGATGCTAGTGGTATTGGCACTGGAGGAGTCCTTATGCAAAACAGATGTCCTATAGCCTACCATAGCGAGAAACTTGATGGTGCCCGCCTTAATTATACGATTTATGACAAAGAGCTTTTTGCCATAGTTCGTGTCCTTCAAGTTTGGCAACACTACCTATGGCCTAAAGAATTTATCATACATTCCGACCATGAGTTGTTGAAATATCTCAAAGGCCAAGCCAACTTCAGTAAGACACACGCTAAGTGGGTTGAGTTTATGGAATCTTTTCCGTACATTGTCAAGTATAAGAAGGGCAAAGATAATGTAGTCGCGGACGCTTTGTCTCGCAAGAACACAAGCCTTCTTACGAGACTTGAATTCAGCGTGTTGGGTCTTGAGGAAATAAAAACTTTATATGCTTCCGACCCGTTCTTTGAACCAATTTTTGCAAAGTGCTCCATTGATAAAGGAGTGGATGATTTCTATTTGCGTAAGGGCTTTCTATTTAAACAAAATAAGCTTTGCATTCCGAAGTCCTCTCTCCAACTTCTGCTTCTCCAAGAATCTCATGGTGGAGGCCTTGTGGGTCACTTTGGCCATGACAAGACATTGGACATGCTCTCCACTCACTACTTTTGGCCCAATATGAAGGGCGACATGGAGCGCTACGTTCAACGATGCACAACATGTGTTCAAGCTAAGTCACAAGCTAACCCCTCTGGTCTTTATAAGCCATTGCATATTCCTCATACACCTTGGTCCAACATTAGCATGGATTTTGTGTTAGGATTGCCTAGATCTAAGCATGGTCATGATTGTATATTTGTTGTCGTGGATCACTTTTCCAAAATATCACACTTCATACAACCATAAGACCGACAATGCTTCACATGTTGCAAATTTGTTTTTCAGGGAAATCGTCCGTCTTCATGGTGTGCCAAGAACAATCATCTCCGACCGCGATGTCAAATTCATGAGTTACTTGTGGAACACCCTCATGGCCAAGCTCGGCGTCAAGCTCAACTTCTCATCTGCATCGCATCCTCAAACCGATGGCCAAACCAAAGTTGTCAACCGAAGCCTCGGGACTCTCCTTCGTGTGCTGATCAAGAAAAACCTCAAGAATTGGGAGGAATGCATTCCACATGTGGATTTCTCCTACAACCGTGCCAAGCACTCAACAACCAAGATGAGCCCCTTCATGATCGTCTATGGTTTCTAGCCCCTCACCGCGCTCGACATCCTACCACTACCCCTCCATGAGCACACCAACATGGACGTTGAGAAGCGCGCCCAAGCTATGAAGAAGCTTCACGAAGAAACAAGAGCTACTATTGAACAACAAGTCCTTCACCAAGCTTCAAAGTTAAACAAGGATTAGCAAGAGTTGATCTCCGAAGAAGGTGATCTTGTGTGGATACACCTAAGCAAAGACCGCTTCGCCAAGGAACGTGATTCCAAGCTTAAGCCAAGAGGATATGGTCCCTTCAAAGTCATCAATACAATCAACAACAACGCCTACATCATCGACATACCGACATCCAAGTACCTTGCAAGCAATACATTCAACGTCAAGGATCTCTCACCCTACCATGGAGATGTTCAAGATGATAACCATGAAGAGTCGAGGACGACTCTTTCCCAAGGGGGAGCTGATGTAGCCCGTCCTACGGACGCTCCTACATCTACACCACCAAGTCCCCCAAGTGGACCAATGACCCGTGCCCGAGCCAAGCTCCTTCAAGCTAAGGTGAATTCGCTCCTCTCATCATGTGACTTTGACATACACTTGGATGGCTTGCTACTTCATGCCACTACTCTATGCATTATCAGGTACGAAACCCCACCGCGTTGACCCACGAGCCCTGAAGCTGCCTGAGCCGGAGTGTCTGCCCCAATCTAGCCGGAGTGTCTGGCCCGATCCCGCCGGAGTGTCCGGCCTACCCCAGCCCCGTCCTAGCACGGACAGTCAGTATGCTACATCGGACACTACCCGGAGTGTCCGGTCCACTCGACCCGAACTGTCCGGCCTAAAGATGGGCCTGCGAGCCATAGCTGGGCCCTGTGGCCCATGTACCCCTCTACTTCGCCCAGAACTCTACTTTAATGCCTAAATTACCCCTAAACTTGTGGTTGGCCTATATATAGCCCCCACCTCTATTGTAAACCCTAGGCTTGATATTTGGAATTAGTGGAAACCCCTTGTGGATCTATTTAGTTCTTGCCTCACGCTCCTTTGATAGAGGAGCACCAAATATCACAAACCTTGCTAGAGTTTGCATCATGCCTCCGTGTTGTACAAGGCCTAGGCATCGGAGTCCCTTTGCCAAGACGTCAAGATCTCACCGAGTCTCCCTCATCGCTATGCCGGTTTGAGAGAGAGTCCTCCATCCGGCGCAATCCCTAGGATCAGCGTGTGTGTGTCTTCGTGTGTGTGTGTTCATCGTGGTATTCATGCGTGAGTTCACGGTTTCGCTCTCTCTCCCTCATCCGCACCCTCACTCCACCATGTTTGCAAGGGATTCGTGAAAGATCCTGCCATCCCCGAGGTTGCCCCGCAACAGGTTTACTACTGTACTGTTTAGAAATTGTGCTATGTTTCTGCAGTATCAACAAGCTCAGTCACACTTTCGAGTTCCTAGTCATTTACAACCATCGACACAAACCCTAGGTTTGTCTCGAAGCCCGAGCAACTTTGTTGTGGGTAGCTTAGTAGGGTGCCCCCCAAATCATTTTTGAATCATATGAATGCTTTGTCATGATGCCTCATTGCTTTTTATTTGGTTTTTCTCGAGGTTGATCGTGCGTGTGTTGCTATTTATGCACCCTTGCAGAGTAAATATTTTCGAGAAGTCATGTCTGCTGTTATGGACTACTTGGAGCATAGTGTCTCGACCATAGACAACTCAAACTAAAGTAGTGCTATAAATTTGACTTTGGCTTGACTATTAATTAGCGCCACTACAACAGAATGGTTAATTAAAAGTGCCAACAACTGATGTTATTGAGATGTCTTATATTATCTATATCTGACTAGTAAGTATTGCCACTAAAATGGAATGATTAATAAAATTTTCAACTGTGTGAGTTCCTCGAACAGACTTCCTCTTTTGGTGTCGACAGGAAAACTCTAGGATGGGTTATGTTTGGTGTTTGTATCAGGTTGTTTCTGAATAGGTATCTCTTACCCCTCTCTGATAGCCAATAGTTGTATTGTGTCTCTATAGGTTGTTTTAGTGCATGCTTTACTGCCGCTAAGGCCACCATACCTATGTTGGCGAGAGTCGCCGAATTCTAAGACTCACTCTGTATTATCCTCAGTACTAACAACTCCCTTTTTCCTTTGCCCTTTGTCGATACCCCTTTGAATTGACATGTATGAGTTCGACGACATTAGCAAGGTTACCCTTCCAGCTTGTCCTGGGAAGGGTTATGGACGCTATTGGTTATTCTTCAGAACTCCTAGTCCAATTTGAATCTTATCCATACTCGAATGTTGTATCATTTTGAATGTGATTTGGATTTTTTTAATGTATATATGTATTCTTGACTCGCTGAGTCACTATTGTATATATATGTTCTTATGGGTCCCATTATGGACTATTTTTTAATGGTATTACTTCATTTTCCACCCGCATGCAAGTGCCTGGTGGGCATTTTTGAATCGTTTCTATGCGGGTTTGGCAGGAAGTGCTAAAATTTGCATAGGGCCGATTCGAGGGTGTTAGAGAAGCTCCTAGCACCAATATGTTAGGGGTGACCCCTTAGGGTTGCCTGATCTTTCATGAATCTCCTTGGAAATCAAGGTGAAGGCGAGTGGGGTGAGTAAGAGGAGGAAATCCGTGAACACACACGCGAAGAATAGGATGAACACACTCACACGCGATACACGATACAAGCCTATAGCTCATAGGCGACAACCGGTCCGACACAATCCCTAGGATCGGTGGCGGGCACGAACAGACTCTCTATAACTGGCATGACGAGCGGGAGGCTTGGCGAGATCTTGACAACTTGGAGAAGGGACACCGACTCTAAGGCCTTGTAAAACTTGAACGCACTATGCAAAGCTCAAGAGGTTGGTGATAATTGGTGTTGATGGGGTTCGTTGCATAGAAAACAAAATTTTCCTATGGTTGCAACCACCAAGATCATATCTAGGAGATACATGTAACGGTTTTAGATGGACTCGCCCTCAAAGACCATAATGCGGGATAACGTTCCCGCAAACAAACATGGATGATGTAGAGTGTACACGACCATCCTCAAGGATGCACATACGATCAACACCACAAGAGGCAGCACCTCTGTAATAGGTCATACGTATAGTGTGCCTACGACTCCCGGACCCTTGCTCCAGCCGGGCAGAGGAAGTAGTGGATCCCCAGGAACTCAGCCAACACTATGACATGGTGGTGATGGTGGTTGAGAAGATATTGAGAAGGGATTCTCCTAAGCACCTCGCTCGTGGCAATGGACAAGGCTAGAAGGGGGGAAGATACCAACCAAAGGGCATATGAGAGGAAGGGTGCATGTTGTGTGATGAGAGGGGAGGAGGGGGGCTTTTATAGGTGAGGGGGGCAGACCAAGGGGGCATGGCGCATAGCCATGGTGATGCCCCCACCACTTCCCCAATTATGTGGGTGGACACTCCACTCACATCAATATAGCTCCACTCATCTTCCATTTAATTTCCACTCAAAAACCAAAGGTCTTTCAATTAAAGCACTTCAATTCTCTTGGTTTAATGCAACTCAATTTAATGAACACTTCATTTAATGACTACTTAATTTGATGAATACTTCATTTAATGAACACATTAACATTTTATTCCCTTGCTTTGTTTCGATACCCTGAAACTATTTCGGCAAATTTGATAGAACAAATTCCTGCGATGCCCATTATCTTCTCATGTGTTCCATATCCACTCAATTGCATCGACTAACCTTAAGTGTGCCTCCCTATGGGTTTGAGAACTATATAGACATTATCGAGACTTTCTCCAATGTATAATCATTAGTGGGACCTAGAGATCCATAAAAACTCCCACTAGATCCACGAAAATCTAATGATCGTCTGAACCTTTTTCGCTGTAATCAAATTCCTTTTGTCTCATGATATTTTACTTGTCTGAGATTCGATCACTTGGTATCATCCATACCTCATTTAATCTCATTCTCGACAAGTACTCTTTTTCTCGTTCTTGTGATATAACATTCTAGCGATCAAATCACTTGCTTGCAAGCTATGTCAATGTGATAACACCGAGAGGGCCCTAAGTATATCTCTCCGTCATCTGGATGGAAAAATCCCACTCTTTATCCACGAACCTCAACTAACACTTTCCAAGTACCCGACGACACCTTTATAATCACCCAGTTACGAAGTGACGTTTGATGTAATCAAAGTACCTTTCTGGTGAAAGTGATTGACATGATCTCATGGTTTAAGGACATTGAGTTACTACGAATGTGATAGCAATATAAACTTGAGGACATAATCGTATTGCTACATCTACTTTGGGTGACTGTTCATCATATCATTCTCTAATGATATGACCGTGTTATTAACAATATCCAATGTTCATGATAAGGAAACATGTGATCATTAGTTAATCAACAAGCTAGTATTAAGAGAGGCATTACTAGAACCTTTTCTTTTGTTTATAAATCACACATGTATAAATGTTTCCGGTTAACACAATTATAGCATGAGAAATAAACATTTATCATAAACATAGAATAAGATAATAACCACTTTATTATTGCCTCTTGGGCATATTCCTTTCAGTCTCCCACTTGCACTAGAGTCAATAATCTAGTTTTAAAAAACTTACACATTCAACACATATGGCACTTTGGTGTTGTATATACACAATTTCTATTGGTAAACATAATCCCTAGATTTGACACTTTCAAGTCTGTGTGTTTTTGCATGACTTTGTGTCTCTACGCATCACTCATTCTCTAATGATATGGCATTGTATAAATTTGGTGAGACCATAGTTCCTTGGGGTTTAAAACATGTTGATAAAATTTTCATACAATATATCTTCATAGTACTAGCCCATCGAATCACACCTAGTTCCTTTGCTACTACTATAGCAGTCTTATACTTAGTCTTTCATTGCAGTATTCGTCACAATGTCCATAACTTTGGAACTCATCCAAATCCATCATGGAACTTTCTTCCATTACATTGTGCTACCTTAACCTATATCCTAAATTGAGATAAACTTAGTTTGTACCTTGTGACAAAAACTAGTACCAATGTAACTCTTTACAATGAACTATTTGTATAGTGCCAATGTAACACTTTACAATGAACTATCTGTATAGTGTCAATGTAACACTTTACAATAAACTATATGTCACTTCTACATACATAATATATTCTTAGTTCTTCCAAAGATCATAAGAAATATCCTTACTATTGTCCAATGGTCACCTTATGATTCACCCTAGTATATGCTCATAACATTTAGAGCATAGGACATATCTGGATATGTACATATCACAGAATGATTGATTAAGATATTCATGTGATTTCACTCACCAAGTGTCAAAACACTTGAATCCGTTTATCAAGATATCCATGTGATTTCACTCACCATGTGTCAAAACACTTGAATCCGTTTATCAAGATATCCATGTAATTTTACTCACCAAGTATCAAAACACTCGAATCTTGATTATCAAGATATCCATGTGATTTTACTCACCAAGTCTCAAAACACTTGAATCTTGATTCAACCTTTTTCCATGTGATAAGAACCTTTCTCGTTGTTTCCATATTGAACCCATTCAATATATCATCTATGTACACTTGGCATAACCATATTAGTGTCTCAATCTATCCATATAGATATTGATGCCAATATTCGGGTTTCACCCAAATCTTTCATTTAAATCTAATTTTAATGAAATCCTTAACTTGTGTCAAATAAAAGATACATAATTTTAATTAACAATATGTCTTATACACAGTGTATTAGAAATATGTCTCAATGCTCCCACTTAATTTCTTGCAAATGCAAGCATCTTCGTCATCTCTTATGAAATTAAACCTTTTAACAATTTCATCATGGTGAAGATTCCAACTCCACTATGCTTACTTCAACTATTGAAGTTTGCATGCCTTTTTACCATCATTTGATTTAACAAAACCCTTCGGACCATGTCACGTACACATCCTAGGTAACCATTCTATTAGAAGAACGTTGTTTTGTTTGTTCAACTAGTATATACAACAATTGACATATGTAGTGGTTGTTACACTAAGCCGTCCAGACTAAATATCACTACAGAAGATCAAATCTTGTCGTATTCAACTCCTTAAACATTGTTGTAAACTCTTTATCCGACATGTCGACTATTTCATAGATGTGAAACATCCATGTCTGTTACTTCATATATCTAAATACGACTGATAGGATTTATGCCTTTTAGAGGGTCTTCCAAGTTCAGTAACTTGGTTTTTCGTGTATGGAACTATCACAGATTTTATGGCTTCAAGCCATTTGCTGGAGTTAGGGCTCATCATCACTTCTTTGCATGTAGTCGGTTGCTAGCACGTGGTTGACGTAGGTGCTTGTTCCTTCAATCCACGGCAACGGCACCAGAAAGATGCTTGTTGGCTCAAGATACGATGAGCTCGTTGGGAACCCCAAGAGGAAGGTGTGATGAGCACAACAGCAAATTTTCCCTCAGTTGTGAAACCAAGGTTATCGAACCAATAGGAGCAAGGAAACACCTCCAAGGTGTTGTTTCCAACTTGGAATCCTGCACAACCCAACCACAGAACTTTGTCCCCAACTTACAGTGAGGTTGTCAATCTCACCGGTTTTATTGAAAACAAAGGATTAAACGTATTGTGTGGAAGATAGTAGTAGCTTGCAGAAAGTAAACAGAAAACAGTAAACAATTGTAGATTGGTGGTAAAAGAAAGGATCAGGGTCCATAGTTCACTAGTGGTGATTCTTCTTAAGATAGATGACATGTTGGGTGAACAAATTATAGCGGGGCAATTGACAAATATCGAGAAAGCATACATGCATATACTAATCATCTTGACTCCTATGAGATGATTGGGCATTACAACATTATACATAGACCGTAATCCAACTGCATCTATGACTAATAATCCACCTTTGGGTTATCATCCGAACCCCCTCTAGTATTAAGTTGCAAGCAACAGATAATTGCATTAAGCATTGCGTGTAAAGTAAACAATACGATTGTTCTATGAACAAAGGATTGTTGTTTTCTCCCTAGTAGCAACAACACATCTAGTACCTTAGAGACTTATGTCACTTCCCCATATTACTAGAGGCATGAACCCACTATCGAGCATAAATACTACCTCTTGGAGTTGCTAGCATCTACTCGGCCATGATATCTACTAACAACGGAGAGCATGCAAGATCACAAATAACAAAGACATGATAGAATCAATAATCAATCTGAAATAGCATCTCAATATCCATCGGATCCCCGCAAACACAACATGTATGATTACAAATAGATGATCTTGATCATGAAAGGAGCTCACAAGATCTAAACATGATAGCACAAAGGAGGAGAACCAACCATCTAGCTACTACATGGACCCGTAGTCCAAGGATGAACTACTCACGCATCACACCAGAGGCTTGCATGGTGATGAAGAAGGCCTCCAGGGTGAATTCTCCCCTCTGGCAGGGTGTCGGGAAGAGCTTCAGATCCCTCCCGATCTAGGGATGGAGATGACGGTGGCTACAGTCTCTTTAGTGGATTTTTGATCGGGTCCTAAGGGTTTCTGTATCGGAGGCATCTTATAGGCAAAAGCGGAGGCCGAGGGGGTGCCCTAGGCGGCCGCTCCACCCCCTGGCGCGGGCCAGGCCTGGCCGCGCGGCCAGGTGGTGTGGCAATCCCCTGGCCCCTCTCCGTCTCGTATTCTGGCTCCGTGTCCCCCTTGGTGAAATATTGACTTTGGCTGCTGTCCCGTCCAATTCCGAGAATATTCATTTTCTGACTTTCCTAGAACCAAAACTAGCAGAAAACAAGCAGCTGGCACTTTGGCATCTTGTTAATAGGTTAGTCGAAGAAAGTGTATAAAAAATATTCCAAAGTGTGGGCAAAACATAAGAAAGTAGATATAAACCAAGCATGGAACATCAAAAATTATAGATACGTTTGCAACGTATCAACATCCCCAAGCTTAACTCATGCTCGTCCATGAGTAGGTAAGTGATAAAAAGAAAGAATAATTTTTGAGGTGACATGCACCATCATAAACTTGATCAAAGTATTTGTAAAACATTGATAACAGGGATCATAGTACTTCAACATAGCATGAAAGTTAAAGTTCTCACAATAAGACATAGCAACTATGTTGTAACATGAAAAGGCACAAACAAAAGATTCATGAATAACAATGCTTTGCAAGACGTTTGTTTGTTTCACATAAAGAAAACATAGCATAGTGGCATTTAGCTTGTCCCTCATAATGTAGCAAATCATAATTGCAGAGGACACCTTCAAAGTTTATAAGGGTGACTAGATACAAATAGTTTAAGAACAAGCAATATCAAAGTTATGCATCAATCAAGAAGTCTTGAGACAATGCACATTAAACTAAGAATGGCCACTATGCTCTCTCAATAGGTGCATAAATATAGAAGATAGAGACTCAACATAAAAGTAAAAGAAAGGCCTTCATAGAAGGAAGCAGGGATTTAAGTTTCATAAAGAGCTTCCAAAAATTATGGTACATATTAGCTTTCAGCTCTTATTGCCCCTATCATAAGCATCTTGAAGTGATTAAGGTTAAAGTGAACAAACTATGGAGTATATTCTTGACAAAGTATAAGTTGGAAATCTCATGTCCCTTGAATACGAGGGCCGCTCCTCATGCTACTCAAGTTTAGTTACCAGTAAGTTCTTGTCATAGTAAGTACATGTGTATCATAGAGAACCGCCAACGGGTACCCCTTGCCGGATGATATGGAAGAATCGCATATCAAAATGACAAGGCAAGTAGACAACGAGCATCTCAGCAATCTTCTTATTTACCATGGGATAATGGTGCTTTTTTCTCTCTTTCCTCTTTTCTCATCTCTTTTTTTCTTTATTTTTCTCTTTTTCTCAATCTCTATCTATTTTTTATAAGAAGAATGCTTCATAGATTACTCATTATGGTTACATTGCAGGTTTCCACCATGATTAGGCATGGATTAGACCAGTGACCCGGGCGTTTCTCTAACACACATAGATAACTCGATGGACTTACAAGCTCCCATTTCATTTCACACCGACGACATCCATAGACAAAAGAGCATGATATCAACTAGGTACAATGTACAAGTGCAATGTTGAAAGAGTTCCCCATGAGATCATGGTTCTGCTAATCCCCAACATATAAGTGCAAGCATATACAACACAGACGACACAATGGTTCAAGTTTATTAGGGGCAAGAAAAGTAAAGTGTGCCATCAAGTTCGTGGAGCTTTAATCACTAGTTTTCTCATAACAAGTTTAATTCGGAAGGGAGATAAAAACATGAATATACTTGGAATAGCAAATGCTAATAGGTAGGTATGGTGGACTCTTTGGCATAACTTGGTTTTATTTGGAGTTGGATGCATGAATGGAACTCATACTTGGTTATGGAGGCTAGCAAAAGACTAGGAGCGACCAACTAAGAGAGCAATAATGGCCATAATCATGCAAAGCGACAAAACATCATTAATTAAAGCATAAAGTGATATTACAAGCTAAAAATTGAAAGATCATAGAGGCTATGGTGACTTGGGATAGTCATAACATGGTGTGAGCATGCGCCAAGTCAACCCAAATAAAGCATCAAAGGAGAATACCACAATACTATGCTTTAATATGCTAAAACAACGCATGATTCTTTCAAGGCACATTAAGCAATCTCAAATGTTTATAACATGTCATGCTACAGCAAAAATCACTAAGCATAAAGCCAAAACAATATCAAGCATGACATGACAAAGCATAGGCCACAGTCAAAAACAAGCTCCTTTTACCACTTCAGCATGAACTTTTCCTACTCTTTTCCAATCCAAACCAATCTTATTTGGAAACTAATGTATGAAAGAGGGGGTCCAACCAATTTATTCAAGCAAACTAATCAAACCAAGCAAACTAAAACCAAAAACTAAAACGAAGACGCTCCAAGAACAACACAACTGTGCATGAAACAATAAAAATGAAGTGTTTGGAAGAAACCTGAGATTTTTATTGATGAAGAAGGGGATGCCCTGGGCATCCCCAAGCTTTGGCGCTTGTACTTCTTGGATATTTATTTGGGTGACACGGGTGGCATCCCCAAGCTTGAGCTTTAGTCCATTCTTCATCTCATTACATCATTGTTCCATTACACCTGAAATTTTTCCTTCATACAAAACTTCACACAATCTTCATTACCAACATTAGTGCACTCAAGAAAATAAGTCTTTGGGTTCAGTTTCAACATAAGTAAAACTTCCATTAAAATACAAGCTACTATAGCACTTCCCTCAAAAATCTCAATTCCCCAAAAGAGAAGCCAAAAAGGAATCAACAAGAAGCAAATGCAAATAATTGCAGAAATCTATCAAAACAGACCAGCATGTAAAAACCAATATTTTCGAAGACCTTCTGTTGCTCAAATCGAAAAGTGTTGAACTAACGAAAGTTGGATAACGACCAGGGGCAGAAGCACAAAAAATCACAGCTCAAACGGACGTACATAGATTTTACACAAAGTTTTACAGAGAAACACAAAAATCTGTTTCGGGACAGCAACTTTCCCAAGCATTACATCTGTCTCATTAGAGGTTACTCTTGGCACAAAAAGAAAATAAAAAGGATAAGGAGCGGTTATTACAGAGGTAATAACTTCCAAGACTCATCTAAAACTTTTGGATTATCTCCCAATAAGTACTTTTCTTTAACGCCTTTAAGTTAGGCATAAGAAGCAAGAAAAAGGATCAAGTATTCTCAAATGAAGAAGCATTAAGATTGATAGCAGAAATATCTTCAACAAGACAAGGTATCTCATCCAAATAAGTTCTAGAGGATCCTCTCTCAATGCTCTTGGGTTCACTACTTTCATCAAACGGGTTTTCAGGAAAAATCCAATCAAGATTCTTTTCTATGGCTTCATGCATTGCTACAAGTTTGAAAGGTATTGCTATCTTAATTTCCTCCCCATTAAGTTCGGCTTTGTTCATCTTTTCTCGTGTACCAATAACATCTACACATGCGCCTAGCATATTAAAATGATCAAAGACTTTTCTAGCTTCCTTAGTAACATCATAGAATTCTTTAAGCAGGGTTTCCAGAATAAAATCTCTCTTTTCAGGGTCCTCAATTTCCTTAAGTTTAAGAAACATTACTTGCATTAAGGGGTTAAGGTTAACAAACCTAGATTCCAACATGTGAATTAAAGAAGTTGTAGCAATTTCATAATTTGGAGCAAGTTCTGCAAGGGATCTATCCTCAATATCATCATGCTTACTAACAAGATTAAAGAATTCTTCAATATTATATTTTCCAATTATAGAGCCACTACCTATTGAAAGGTCTTTCAGGGTGAATTTAGGGATCAACATGGTGAGCTAAGAAAGAGGTAACAACTATAGAAAGACTTAAATTTTTTGTGTTTTTAATAAAGAAAACAAACTTAGTACAACTAATTTTTTTGTTTTTGATAGAGAAACAAGCAAACAAAGAAAAAATAAACTAAGCAAAACAAAAATAACAAAGTAAAGAGATTGGTTATGAGGGACTCCCCTTGTGAAGATGTCCTTGACTCCTCGGCAATGGCGCCAGAAAAATACTTGCTGGCGCGTGGTTGACGTGGGTGCTTGTTCCTTCAATACACGGCAACGGCGCCAGAAAGATGCTTGTTGGCTCAAGATACAATGAGCTCGTTGGGAAATCCAAGAGGAAGGTATGATGAGCACAGCATCAAATTTTCCCTCAGTTCTGAAACCAAGGTTATCGAACCAGTAGGAGCAAGGAAACACCTCTAAGGTGTTGTTTCCAACTTGGAATCCTGCACAACACAACCACAAAACTTTGTCCCCAACTTACAGTGAGGTTGTCAATCTCACCGGTTTTGCTGAAAATAAAGGATTAAACATATTGTGTGGAAGATAGTAATAGCTTGCAGGAAGTAAATAGAAAACAGTAAATAGTTGTAGATTGATGGTAAAAGAAAGGACCGGGGTCCATAGTTCACTAGTGGGGATTCTCCTTAAGATAGATGACATGTTGGGTGAACAAATTACAGCGGGGCAATTGACAAACATCGAGAAAGCATACATGCATACATTAATCATCTTGACTCCTATGAGATTTGATTGGGCATTACAACATTATACATAGACTGTAATCCAACTGCATCTATGACTAATAATCCATATTCAAGTTATCATCTGAACCCCCTCCAGTATTAAGTTGCAAGCAACAGATAATTGCATTAAGCATTGCGTGTAAAGTAAACAATACGATTGTTCTATGTACAAAGGATTGCTGTTTTCTCCCTAGTAGCAACAGCACATCTAGTACCTTAGAGATTTCTGTCACTTCCCTAGATTACTAGAGGCATGAACCCACTATCGAGCATAAATACTCCCTCTTGGAGTTGGTAGCATCTACTCGGCCAAGATATCTACTAACAACGGAGAGCATGCAAGATCACAAATAACAAAGACATGATAGAATCAATAATCAATCTGAAATAGCATCTCAATATCCATCGGATCCCCGCAAACACAACATGTATGATTACAAATAGATGATCTTGATCATGAACGGAGCTCACAAGATCTAAACACGATAACACAAAGGAGGAGAACCAACCATCTAGCTACTACATGGACCCGTAGTCCAAGGATGAACTACTCACGCATCACACTGGAGGCTTGCATGGTGATGAAGAAGGCCTCCAGGGTGAATTCTCCCCTCCGGCAGGGTGCCGGGAAGAGCTTCAGATCCCTCTCGATCTAGGGATGGAGATGACGGCGGCTACAGACTCTTTCGTAGATTTTTGATCGCGTCCTTAGGATTTCTGTATCGGAGGTATCTTATAGGCGAAAGCGGAGGCCGAGGGGGTGCCCTAGGCGGCCGCACCACCCCCTGGCGCGGGCCAGGCTTGGACGCGCGGCCAGGTGGTGTGGCCGATCCCTGGCCGCTCTCCCTCTCATATTCTGGCTCTGTGTCCCCCTCGGTGAAATATTGACTTTGGCTTTTGTCCCGTCCAATTCCGAGAATATTCATTTTCTGACTTTCCTGGAACCAAAAATAGCAGAAAACAGGTAGCTGGCACTGTGGCATCTTGTTAATAGGTTAGTCCAAGAAAGTGTATAAAAAGTACTCCAAAGTGTGGGCAAAACATAAGAAAGTAGATATAAACCAAGCATGGAACATCAAAAATTATAGATACGTTTGCAACGTATCATCGGTCCATCATTGTCAAACAGTAATGATTTAATCTCAAATCTTAGTATTTGATTATTTACCCGACCTACGCGGTTCAATAGGAACTTAGACCTCCGTGACCACAACTTTTGAGGCACGGGAGCCATGAGCATTATGGCTGCCTCCGAGGCACTTTCTGATGATGCACAACTGCGCACATATCAAAGTTCAATAACCTTATCAAAGTTCTATTGTCCTCCCACTTAACTTTTCATGAAAAATTTATTCTCAAGAAACTTGATGTTCTAAGTGACAAACACTTTGGTCTTCAGTGTTATGGAGGAATACCCAACTATTGCTTTGGTATAACCTACAAAGACATGCTTATCTGACTTTGGTTGTAAACATTTTACTTATGCCTAGCATACCAAAATTTAAGAAAAAGGTAACTTGGGTTTTATCCCAATCCATAACTCATATGGTGTCATTTCAATGGATCACAATGGGAATCTTTTTAGTGTAAAAGCGGTAGTCACTAAAGCTTAATCTTTAAAATATAAGGCAATTTTATAAATAACATCGTTGATCCTACCATGTCAAACAAGGTTTGATTACATTTCACGAACACTCCATACTCCTTTGGTGTTTCGAGAAACGCAAGTCAATGGAATGATTCCTCAAATCTTAGGTGTTTTGCTAAACTTGTAACTCAAATATCTTCCTTTATGATCCAATCACAAATTCTTTATTTTCTTGTTACAATGATTTTCCACTTCATCCTGAAATCATTTGAACATTTTCAAATGTTTCATACTTCTCCCTTATTAAGTAAATATACACATGTATTTACTCAAATTTCGGAGAAAGCATATGAAGTTTAAATCCATCGCTCACAACTACACATAATGGACAATATACATCAACATGTACTATGTATAATAGGTTAGCCATTCGTTCTTATTTGGCCCATGAATGAAGTTTTAATTATCTTTAGGAAAATTTCACAAGCGTCAATTGATCAAAATCAAAAGACTCAAAAATCCATTAACATGGAGTTGTCTTCTTGTTTTCTTTCCAATATAATTTAAACAGCGATGTCACTCAAAAGTGATATTCCAATCATTCGTCTTGCGACTTTTAGCATCAGTGTTAATGGACATGATTTATCTAACTAGATTTGTAAAAGTTCATCCATATTCTATGGACTACGGTAATTATTTGAATAACCATTATTCTCATAATACCGGAACAAAATAACAATTATCAATACAAATCTTGAAGGCAAGCTTTGATGTCAATGAGAAACATAATAACACTTTATTTGTTTTCGATGAACATCATCACATATACTTTTGCTAGTTACTTAGGCCATTGCAGTTCATGAATTGTGTTGTTCTATATGACACTTCATACCAACAAATTTGGTATCCAATACCAGTATCCAATACCCAAGAACCACATTGTTTAACAAGCAAAGAATACACAGATAACGTGTATATCATTTATATACCTAAGCTGGACTTTTCCAGTCTTTTTCCTTTTTGCCAAATATTTAGCAGATTCTCTTTCAGCATTACCTTTCCTTCTTAAAAGAATCTATCAATATCAATAGTGGTGCCATACATATAACACATAGTCCAAAGCGCGTATAGTCATATACTAATACCTTTGGATTTGCACTTTGAAGTTGATCATCATCATCAAATGATTGATATTCTTTCATTCATTCCTTTTAGTAATCCTTTTAATGTAGTAAATGTTTTACCTATATCTCTTATCCATCCTTATCATGACAACTTTCATGATCAATATACTACAGCTTATAAAGGTGAATCATGAATATAATATTAGTTCCCAAAACCTTTTTGGAAAATCAGGACGCCTAGTGTCTCCAACCTTCACAAATTCTCGTACTATATGAGAACCTGTATCTTACTAAAATTATATTTCTATCATATTGCAACCAAACATTGTTTTAGATATCATAATATCTTTCACGTATGATGGTTACTAAAACAATTTTCAGCTCCTAGATAACCTTGATACTAAAACAATTTTCAATATCAAGAATCATGGAGGCAAGCATGATACTAAGATACTGATGCTGGAATTTGTTACTCTTGATTCAAAACAACTTATTCAATTTCATGGAGTAAGTGAGGTTTTGCTGAAAGTTTGCAATACTACTTTAAACTTTATATTGACACTCATAAAACAATACGATACCATCTTGTAAGGTAAAATTCCAGAATTCTATAGTTCTATTATCTCAACCATAGCTAAACACAAGGTAGTTAACGAATTCCAGTAACTACAACGAACTATGCAAATTCACTTCAATTATGTTTATGATAAATTGAATTCAACTTTAATCATATTACTATGTGAACTCCTACTCAAAAACGACATCCCTTTAGTCATTTTTAGTGATTACATGAACCAAATTCACTATGCCACGACCGATCATCATGAGTGGTGGCTCAGCTCCAATGGCGAGCATCGTATGGGCATCATATCATCCATATGACTCGTGCTTTACCTTTCGGTTCATGTTCCAGGGCCATGTCTGTGTGTGCTATGCTCGCTAAGTAAAAACCTTAGTACTCGCATGAGTAAAACTGTCTTACACCTGTTGTATGTGAACGTAGAGTCTATCACACCCGATCATCACGTGCTGCTTTGAAACGATGAACTTTCTTAACAGTGTATACTAAGGAAGAATATATTATTATCTTGATATTTAGTGGGAGGAATCATTTTATAATGCTACCGAGCCAATCAAATATTACCGAGACGATCAAATCAACACAAAATAAGATGCATCAAAGGATAAACATCACATGCATATATAATGTGATATGATATGGTCCTTCTCGCATTCGATCTCCATCTTGTGCGTCTTGGTATGATCTCCATCATTCCTATGGCGTGTCACCAAGGTCTATGGCGCCACCATCATGGTTGTTCTCCACTAATCTAATTACATGGATTTTCATTTTCCAACATGCAGGCTATAAAATAAAATAACAATCATATGGCTCCTGCCGATTGTTTTACAATAAAACACATTGCATACAACAATCTTTGTGTCATAGACCATATCACATCACATGCCCTGCAAAAATAAGTTAGATGCCTCTAATTAAGTTTTGCATATTTTACGCGGTTGTGGACTTTCTAGGAAAGAACCGTTCTATCTACGAATTTCAGCCACAACGTTGACAATCAAGTTATTTGCAAATCGTTGTAAATTAGATCACGATTATGTTGGGAGAGGCAGACATCCGCTGAGCCACTTATGCAATACGAGTTACATGTCAAGCGTGGGACATGTCTCATCAGAGGCGGATATAGGATTTTACTAATGGGTATGCCCTACCATATATTTGATGGCTATTTATGAAAAATCCATTAACCAATTCGTTAAATAATGGTAAAATTTGCATAGAAATATGGTACAGAAGCAATAAATTAACATGTACTAATAAAAATATTTATTTGGAAATTACCATGCATATGAATCTAGAACCTAAATGAAAAATCGGCTATTTAATTATCATGAAGCGTGCATATGCGGTGTGTCATCGTCGATTACCTTGATCTCGTTGTCGTGGGCTCTTGACGACAGGCATGGACTCATATACGGCTACCGAAGGATGAACTGGTGTTCGAACTCACGGCGATGCGGCGTGCCGGCTTCCAAGTTTAGCGTGGGGATGATTTGATAGGTTCATAGCATAGAAAACAAAAAATTTCCTACGATGTGAACAACTAAGCACCAAGATCTATCTACCTAGAAACAATCAACATGTGGATATACATCCATAGAGAACATACCCTTGAAGAGTGACAAAGCGTTATGAGGTTGTACTCATGGATGATGTAGTCGTACACTTGTCGATCTCAAGATCGTGATGAAGTCCAGCGAGTCCAGCAGGTCCAGCACCAGCAAGTCCAGCACCACAAAGCAGTGGTGCATTCGTGATTGCACACATGTCCAGTACCCCTACATCCTCTGTGTCCTTCCTCCAGTGATGCAGCGGAAGTAGCAACCCCGTTCCAGATAAAGCCACCGGGAACATGTATCTTGCTAATCCGAGACCATGGGGATTAATTTCTAGAGGGGGAGAGAGATCCTTCACGAGGATGTGTGAGAGTGGAGGAGGAGGAGGTGCTCCGTATATAGGGGAGGGGGATTCCCAAGGGGCATGGCCGCCGGCCATGGTGGGTGCCCCCACCTCTCCCTTATTCATGTGGGTGGAGCTCCCACTCATACAAACACACCCCCACCCATATGTCCACTCACATGCATTAAATTTCCACCAAATTCAATTGAAGCTCTCACTAAATAAAACTATTTTATTTATTTTATTCAGAATTTTGTTAATTACTTTAATTAACAAACATTCATATAAAAACCCCTGCAACATTTCAATATCACATCCAGAACCAGTTTCTGCAATTTCACCTGAAACAATTCTGGTTTCCATCGAAATGATTCTAGCGCTTTCTTAAATCTTTATCTGAAACATATTTGCTCCAAATGGTGTCGGTATCCCTTAAGTGTGTCACCCTATGGTTCGTGAATAATGCAGACATGATCGAGACCCTTCTCCGATTAATAATCAGCAGCGGGACCTGGAGATCTGTACTGCCTCCCACACATTCAACGATGACTCTAGTGATCGTGTGAACCTTTTAACATTGTAACTAAATCCCTTTGTCTCGCAATATATTACATGTCCGAGATTTGATCATCAATATCTCCATACCTAGTTTGATCTCATTACCGACATGCACTATATTTTCATTCCCGTGATATAACATTCTAGTGATCACATCACTTGCTTTCAAGCTATCTCAATGTGATATCACCGAGAGGGCCCAGAGTATATCTATCTATCATCGAGATGGACAAATCCCACTCTTGATCCATGAGCCCCTACATAACACCTTCGAAGTATCTGAACCCACCTTTATTGTCACCTTGTTACGGTGTGACGTTTGATGTTATCAAGTTACTCTTCTAGTGTTAGTGAGTGACATGATCTCATGGTCTAAGGACTCGAATTACTTTGTACGATGTTATAGCAATTTAAACACAGTAACTTTGATCGTATTTCTATACTTTGGATGAATGTTCATCACATCATTCCACCAATATTGTGACCTCGTTATTAACAACATCCAATGTCCATGATCGGGAAACCTTGATCATCTTGTTAATCAACGAGCTAGTTTACATGAGAGGCATTACTAGGAACCTTGTATTTTGTTTATTAAACACACATCTATCAACGTTTCCAATTAATACAACTATAGAATGCAAAATAAACATTTATCATAGACATGGAATAAGATAATAACCACTTTATTATTGCCTCCCGGGCATATTCCCTTCAATCTCCCACTTGTACTAGAATCAATAATCTAGTTTGAAAACTTGTGCATTCAACACTTATGGCTTTCTAGTGTTGTATGTATGCGTTTTCTAGTGGTTAACATAATCTCTAGATCTAACATTTTCAGGTCCGCGTGTATTTGCATGTCTTTGTGTCTCTACGCATCACTCATTCTCAAATGAGATGGCATTGTATAAATTCAGTCCTTTGGTGAGACCTTAAGTTCCATGGGGTTAAAACATGTTGTTATAACTGTCGTACAATATATCTTCATAGTACTAACCCACTGTGAACCACACCTAGTTTGATAACAAACTACTTAACACAAATGCCTTCCTTTGCTGCTACTATAGCAGTCATATACTTAGCCTTTTGTTGTAGTATCCGTCATAATGTCTTAACTTTGGAACTCATCCAAATCCATCATGGAACCTCCTTTCCATTACATTGTGCCACCATAGTTTAAATTGTGATAAATTTAATTTGTATCTTGTGACAAACTAGTATCAACGTAACACTTTTACAATGAACTATTTGTAACTATTTGTCACTTATACATGATATATTCTTAGATCCTCCAAAGCTCATAAGAATATCCTTACTATTGTCCAATGATCATCTTATGAATCATTCTGGTATATGCACATAACATTTAGAGCATAGGACATATATGGATATGTACATATCATGGTATACATTATTGATCAAAATATTCATGTGATTTCACTCACCAAGTGTTAAAACACTTGAATCTCGTTTCACTTACCAAGTGCCAATACACTTGAATCTTGATTCAACCCTTTCCATAAGGCAAGAACCTTTCTTGTCATTTCCATATTGAACTCATTCAATATCTCATATATGTATGTCTGGCATAACCATATTAGCGCCTCAATCTATCCATATAGACATTGATGCCAAATATTCCGGTTTTGCCCAAGTCTTTCATTGAAATTCAATTTTAATGAAATTCTTAACCCGTGTCAATAAAAGATACATCATTTCTAATCAATAACATGTACTCTACGTAATGTATTGGAAATTTGTCTTAGCGCTCCCACTTAATTTCTTGCAAATGCAAGCATCTTCATTGTCTCCAATGAAATTAAACTATTTTAACATTTTCATCACGGTGAAGATTCCAACTCCGCTATACTTACTTCAACCATTGAAGTTTGTATGCCCTTTTAGCATCCTTTGAATTAACAAAACCCTTTGGACCGTGTCTTGTACACGTCCTAGGTAACCATTCTATTAGAAGAACTTTGTTTTGTTTATTCAACTACCATATACCAAATTATATGTAGTGGTTGCTATATTAATCCGTCAAGACTAAATATCGCTATGAAAGATCAAATCTTGTCATAGTCAACTTTTTGAACATTGTCGTAAACTCTTTTTCAATATGTTGACTATTTCATAGATATTAAACATCCATGTCTATTTCTTTATAGATCTAAACACAACCGACAGGCTTCATGCCTTTCCGTAGGGTCTTCCAAGTTTAAAAAACTTGATTTCTCGTGTATGGATACTATCATGGATTTTATGACTTCTAGTCATTTTATGGAGTCAGGGCCCATCATCGCTTCTTGGCATGCAGTCGGTTCATCATTGTCAAAACAATAACGACTTGTTTATCAAATCTCGCGATTTGATTGTTACCCAACGCATACGATTCAAATAGGAACTCTAATCTCCAAGATCACAACCTTTGTAATCACGGGAGCCATGAGCATTGTGGCTGCCAGCGGGACACTTTCCGGTGCTGCGCTACTTAGCACATATAGCTAAGGTTCAATAACCTTATAAAAGTTCTATTGTCCTCCCACTTAACTTTTCGCGAAAATTCCTTCTCAAGAAACTTCACGTTCCAAGCGACAAACTCTTTTGTCCTCGGTGTTATGGAGGAATACCCAACAAATTCTTTGGGATAACCTACAAAGACATGCTAATCCGACTTTGGTTGTAAACATTTTACTTATGCATGGCATACCAAAATTTAAGAAAAGACAACTCGGGTTTTATCCCAAGCCATAACCTTTATGGTGTCATTTCAACGGACCACGATGGTTATCTTTTTAGTGTAAAAGCGGTAGTCTCTAAAGCTTTAATCCTTAAAACATAATGGTAGTTTTATAAATGACACCTTTGATCTAACCATGTCAAACCAGGTTCGATTTGATCTCTCAAACATACCATACTCCTATGGTTTATCCGAAAATGCAAATCCATCGAACAATTCCTTAAATCTTAGGTGTTTTCCTAAACATGTGACTCAAATATATTCCTTTATGATCGAATCATAAACTCTTTATTTTCTTGTTACAATGATTTTCCTCTTCATCTTGAAAGTCTTTGAAAAAAATTCAAATGTTTCATACTTCTTCCTTATTAAGTAAATATACAGATATATTCACTCAAATTTTCCAAAAAATAATATGACGCAGAAAGATCCATCACATATGGCTAAACATAATGGACTGTATACATCAACATGCACAATGTCTAATAAGTTAGTCACCCGTTCCCCTTTGGCCTATGAACAGAGTTTCAATTATCTCGAGGAAAGTCTCATAAGTATCATTTGATCGAAATTAAAGACTCCAAAAATCCATCAACATGGAGTTTCTTCATGTTTTCTTTCCAATATAATTTAAACAGCGATGTCACTTCGTAAGTCATCTTTCAATCATTTGTTTTGTCACATTTTAGCATTAGTTTTTACGGATGTGATTTCTCCAACTAGACTTGTAAAAGTTAATCCATCTTCTATGGAATATGATAATTATTTGAACAACCATTGTTCTCATAATACCGAAATAAAATAACCATTATTAAAACAAATCTTGAAGGAAAACTTTGATTTCAATGATGAACACAATAACACTTTATTTGTTTTCAATGAACATCATCATATATTCTCTTGCTAGTTACTTAGGCCATTTTAGTTCATGAATTGCGTTGTTCTATATGACATTTCACACCATCCAATTCGGTATCCAATACCGAAGAACCACATTGTTTAACAAGCAAAGAATACAACCATAACTTGTATATCATCTATATACCTTAGCAGGACATTTCTAGCCTTTTCTTTTTTGTCAAAATATTTATATATTCTCTTTCAGCATTTCCTTTTCATTTTAAAAGAATCTATCAACATCAATAGTGGTGCCATACATATGACACATAGTCCAAAGCGTGTATAGTCAAATACTAATACCTTTGGACTTGCACTTTGAAGTGGATCACCATCATCAAATGTTTGGCGTTCTTTCAAAATCCATTCTTTATTAATCTATTAGTGTAGTAAACATTTTACCTATATCTTCTATTCATCCTTATCATGACAAGTTTCATGATCAAGCTACTATATCCTATAAGCACGAATCATGCGTATAATGTAACTTCCCAAAACCTTTTTAGGAGATTAGGATGCCTAGCGTCTCCAACCTTGGCAAATTCTCATACAATATGAGAACATGTATTTTGCCAAATTATACTCTATCATATTGCAACCATAAACATTGTTTCGGATATCACAATATCTTCCACACATGACGGTTTCTGAAACAATCCTTTCATCACCTAGATAACCTTGGTATTAAAATAACTTTTGAATATCAGGAATCATGGAGCCAAACATGATACTTTAGATACTAACACTAGAATTGTTACTCTTGATTCAATACTACTTATTAAACTTCATGGAGCAAAAGCAAATGGAGTTTGCTGAAAGTTTGCAATAGGACTTATAAACTTTAAATTGACACTCAAAACAATATGATACCAGTTCGTAAAGTAAATATCCAGAATTCTATAGTTCTATCATCTCAATTAAAACTAAGTGCAAGGTAGTAAATTGATGCCAATGACTACAACAAACTATGAAAATTCACTTTGATTTAATTTATGATAAATTGAGTTCGACTAATCCAAATTATAAATAAACTCCCACTCAAAACCAACATCCCTCAAGTTGTTTTGGTGATTATATGAACCAAATCTACTACACCAAGTCCGATCATCACATGAGTTGGTGTAGCTTCAAAGGCGAGCATCTATATGGGCATCATATCTACCATATGACTCATGCGTAACCTTTCAGTCTGTGTTTCGAGGCCATGTCTATACATGCTAGGCTCGCCAAGTAAGAACCTTAGTACTCGTGTTTGTAAAACTGTCTTAGACCCGTTGTATGAAAGCGTAGAGTCAAGTACACCCGATCATCATGCGATGTCTCGAAACGATGAACTTTCTTAATGGTGCATACTTAAGGAAGAACATATTTTATCTTGATATCTAAATGAGGGATCATATTATAATGCTACTAAAGCGCTAACAAGCAATATAAGATGCAAACAAAACATCATATGCATAAAGTGAAATGATATGGTTCTTGCACTTGATCACTACCATGTGCATCGTGGTGTGATCTTTATCATTCCTTTATGTGTATGGCCAAGGTCCATGGAACTTACACATTAAGTATGCTATAATTTTCAAGATTATCAACTATACTTCAAATTATAACATTACCATAGCATCACACTAGCCTAGAAACAACTAAACTAAACGCTTCTAATTTATCAATTGCAAGTTTTACAAGGCTTAGGGCTTTCGAAGATAGAACCAGTCTTACCTACGAACATGGAACCACAACGATCAGTACCAGCAAGTCCAACAGGTCCACTACCAGCAAGTCTAGCAGGTTCAGTACCAACAAGTCCAGCACCGCAAAGCAGCGATGCATCCGTGATCGCACACACGTACGGTACCCCGACAACCTCCGTATCCTTGCTCTAGCGAGGTAGCAGAAGCAACAACTCCTTTCTAGATAAAGCCACTAGGAACATGTATCTCACTAATACGAGACCATGGGAAATAATTTCTAGAGGGGGAGAGAGATCCTTCACGATGAGGTGTGAGAGTGGAGGAGGAGGTGCTCCTTCTATAGGGGAGGGGCTACCCAAGGGGCATAGCCGCCGGGCATGGTGGTTGACCCCACCTCTCCCTCATTCATGTGGGTGGAGCTCCCACTCACATAAACACACCTCCACTCATATGTCCACTCACATGCATTAAATGTCCACCAAATTTAATGCAAGCTCTCATTAAATAAAACTATTTTATTTATTTTATTTAGAATTTTGCTAATTACTTCAATTAATAAACATTCACATAAAACCCCTGCAACATTTTAATATCATATGTAGAACCAAATTCTGCAATTTCACCCGAAACAATTCCGGTTTCCATCAAAATGATTCCAACGCTTTCTTAAATCTTTATCTGAAACATATTTGCTCCAAATGGTGTGGTATCCCTTAAGTGTGTCACCCTACAGTTCATGAATAATGCAGACATGATCGAGACCCTTCTCCGATCAATAATCTGCAGCGGGACCTGGAGATCCATACTGACTCCCACACATTCAACGACGGCTCTTGTGATCGTGTGAACCTTTTAATGTTGTAACTAAATCCCTTTGTCTCACGATATATTACATGTACGAGATTCGATCATTGGTATCTCCATACCTAGTTTGATCTCGTTACCGACATGCACTCTTTTCTCGTTCCCGTGATATAACATTCTAGTGATCACATCACTTGCTTGCAAGCTATCTCAATGTGATATCACAGAGAGGGCCCAGAGTATATCTATCTGTCATCGGGATGGACAAATCCCACTCTTGATCCATGAGCCTCGACATAACACCTTTGGACTATCTGAACCCACCTTTATTGTCACCCTATTACGGTGTGACATTTGATGTTATCAAGTTACTCTTCTAGTGTTAATGATTGACATGATCTCATGGTATAAGGATTAGAATTACTTTGTATGATGTTATAGCAATTTAAACACAATGACTTTGATCGTATTGCTATACTTTGGATGAATGTTCTTCACATCATTCCACCAATGTTGTGCTTGTTATTAATAATATACAATGTCCATGATCAAAAAACCTTGTTCATCTTGTTAATCAACGAGCTAGTTTATATGAGAGGAATTACTAGGAATCTTGTATTTTGTTTATTAAACACACATGTATCAATGTTTCCAATTAATACAATTATAGCATGCAAAATAAACATTTATCATAAACATGGAATAAGAGAATAACCACTTTATTATTGCCTCTCGGACATATTCCCTTCATGATCGGTGTCCAGGTTAGCAGACCGCGATTCTGATCGGAGTGTGCTACAGTCCTCCTAAGTACTGACCTGACTAGGCGTGTGGCGGTGTGGTGCCTGTGTGTGGCACGACGGCCACGACACGTCGTAGTCGTGCTTGATACATTGCTAATGTATCTATAATTTTTGATGTTCCATGCTTGGTTTTATCTACTTTCTTGTATTTTGTCCACACTTTGGAGTACTTTTCATATGATTTCTTGGACTAACCTATTAACAACAGCCATAGTGCCAGCTGCCTATTTTCTGCTGTTTTTGGTTCCAGGAAAGTTAGAAAATAAATATTCTCGGAATTGGACGGGACAAAAGGCAAAAATCCTATTTCACCAGAAGACTCCTGGAGCCAGAATATGAGACGGAGTGGGGCTGGGGCCCAGCCACACCACCTGGCCGGGCGGGCTAGGCCTGGCCACGCCAGGGGGTGGTCTGGCTCCCCCAGGCACCCCCTCGGTCTCCCTCTTTGCCTATAAGATGCCTTCTGACCTTAAAACTAAAGGGGGGTTCGATGTTTTTCCAGAAGGAGTTCCTCTCCGCCGCCACCACCAGATTCCACGAAACAGCACCAGAAACTCCGTTCTGGCACCCTGCCGGGACGGCGAATTGGAGATCATCGCCATCATCATCACCATCGCTTCTCCATCGACCATCCATGTTTCCCCAATCCATGAGTGAGTAATACCCCGTTGTAGGCTATGGGGATGGTAGGGATTGGATGTGATCGTTCATGTAATGACATTAGATTGTTAGGGCATGGTGCCTAGTATCTTTTATTAGTGCTTTTTGACTTTGTTGCAACTTGTTATGCTTAATGCTTGTCAGTAGGGCCCGAGTGCCATGATTTCAGATTTGAACATGTTATTGATTCATTATGATAGTATTGTTTATGGTCTTACCTGCAAGTTGTATACACACGTTGTTGTTCGGAACCAAAGGCCCCGAAATGACAGCAATCAGGATAACCGGAGGGAATGGCTTTGATGTGAGGATCACATGTGTTCATGGAGTGTTAATGATTTGCTCTGGTGCTCTATTAAAAGGAGACCCTTAATTGCCAGTAGTTCCCTTGAGGCCTCGCTGCAAACGGGCTGGCAGGACAAAAGATGTTGTGCAAGTTCTCATTGCGAGCACGTATGACTATATATGGAACACATGCCTATGATTATTTAGTACTTGGATGCTTTATCTTATTTATCTGCAAATGCCCTATGTCTTGATTGCCATGTGGATTGTCTTGTCCATGCAACGCCCGTCCATCCATCCCTATGCCTACCATGCTTTAATCCTTCTGTTTACTGTAATTGTTACTACTGTCTTTACTTTTACTACTGCTATTACTCTACTATTGCTACTACAAAACTGTTGCTACTGATAAACTGTTGTGAGCAAGATTGTTTCCAGGTGCACCTGAATTGACAACTCAGTTGTTAAGGCTTATAAATATTCTTTGGCTCCCCTTGTGTCGAATCAATAAATTGGGTTTCACTTCCCTCGAAAATACTGCGATACACCCCCTATACTTGTGGGTCATCAGTGCTCTGGCATTTTGATACCTAGAAATCCGAGTAGTTTCGATGATCGATTAGAGGACTAGGTAGTACGCACACAGGCTACATGCCTGCATATCCATCGGGCCTTTTTCCCTTTCTAGAAGCTGAACAATTTTGCAATCACCAAATCCATCAACTCTTTTTTCCTACGACGAAGTAGCACGCGCTCGGCTACGGGGTATGCCACGGCATACCTGACAAACCCCGTAGGTCCGCAACTGGGTCTCATGTGGGAGTACATGTAAAGTTAGTCCGAGCCGCTTCATCCCAACATGCCACCATGATCAAAATTTACGCAAGTATGAAACAATAAGACTATCAACACCCACATCTCCATGTGTTCTAACCGTACAAAGCATCTACATATAGACAGGGCCCTGATACCGCTGATGGGGTTTGTTTCATAGAAAACAAAATTTTCCTACGGTTGCAACCACCAAGATCATATCTAGGAGATACATGTAACGGTTTCAGATGGACTCACCCTCGAAGACCATAATGCAGGATAGCAGTCCTACAAACAAACATGGATGATGTAGAGTGTATAATACCATCCTCAAGGACGCGCAGACGATCAACGCTACAAGAGGCAACGCCTCCGTAATCGATCACACACACGGTGTGCCGACGACTCCCAAACCCTCGCTCCAGACGGGCAGCGGACGTAGTGGATCGCCGGGAACTCCGCCAATAGTACAACATGGTGGTGATGGTGGTGGAGAATATCTTGAGCAGGGCTTCGCCTAAGCACCTCGCTCGTGGCAATGGACAAGGCTAGAAGGGGAGGAAGATGCCAACCAAATGGCATATGAGAGGAAGGGTGAATGGTGTGTGATGAGAGGGGAGGAAGGGGGTTTTTATAGGTGAGGGGGCAGCCCAAGGGGGAATGGTGCACAACCATGGTGATGCCCCTACCTCTCCCCTAATTGTGTGGGTGGACACTCCACTCACATGAATATAGCTCCACTCATCTTCCATTTAATTTAAACTCAAAAATCAAAGGTCTTTCAATTAAAGCACTTTAATTCTCTTGGTTTAATGCAACTGAATTTAATGAACACTTCATTTAATGAACATATTAACATTTTATTCCCTTGCTTTGTTTCGATAACCCGAAACTATTTTGGTAGATTCGACAGAACAAATTCCTGTGATGTCCATTATCTTCTCATGTGTTCCCTGTCCACTCAATTGCGTCGACTAACCTTAAGTGTGTCTCCCTATGGGTTCCAGAACTATGTAGACATGATCAATACTTTCTTTGATCAATAATCATTAGCGGGACCTAGAGATCCATAATTGAAATGGATCGTATGAGCACCTAGAGGGGGGTGAATAGGTGCTACTTAAAATTTTAATGCTTTTTCAATTTTAGGCTTAACACAAAAGGTAAATTCTCTAGATAACTATTTAGAAGAATTTCCCTATATGCAAACCTATCTACTAGCGAGTAAGAGGCGAGTGGAAAGAGGAACGAGTGAACCGTAGTGAAGCACGCGGAGACACAGGATTTGTTTTACCGTAGTTCCTTCCTTGTTAAGGGAAGTACATCTGCGTTGGAGGGGTGGGCGGTACTAAGACCACCACGCCACAATAGGCCTCACCCTGTTTTCCGATGGATCCCGCCACCAAAGGCCTGATCAACTTTCCACTATAGGAACCCTTCGAGGCGAGTACCGGCGCCTTTACACAACTAGCAGGGCACAACTCCACAACCAAATTGGAGGCTCCCGTAATGACAACAAGCTGCCACAAGAACAAGTTATCAATAACAAAAGACTTGTAACTACCTCGGTGAATTACGCTCCTAGTTACAAGCCTGGATGAGCGGAAATGGTTAAAATAGTACGGTGGGGCCCAAATGCCACTCACAGGTAGACCTTTCGGCCGTCCTAACCATTTCCAAACATCGGGACAAGAACGGGCGGCGTAATCGGCAGGCGAAGGGATCAACTACATACACAAATGAATATGTATGCAAGCCACCATACAACAGTACATCAGAGCCATTCCATCTAAAAAGAAAGGAAATATAGCAATGCCATACGGCAAGATCCAAATATCCTAGATAGATATAATAGTTTAGGATATCTCCTCATACATCAAACATCAGAGTATCAGGCGGAAGCGGAAGACAAAATCCGAGTACGGATAAGAAGCAAATCGGCATAAGATGCCCCATAAGTAAGCACATCCTGCCCACAGATCTCACGGATCCCCGTTCCTGAAATCTCTACACCGACTGATCGTTGCCCATATCGTCCGTCTCTTCCACCCAGTATCCATCTTGCGAGTGTACTGCTCATCCGAACCAATAATTTATCGTGAGACCCTAGGGTACTCAAGAAGTCTTTATGCCGCTAAAGGGACACAACCGGGTGACGAATTGCAGCGAAAGATAAACCCTAACAATTCTATAGATACCGCTAACCATCCGCCTAACCAGAGATGACGGATGTCCATGAATTAATAACAGTTATAACTTATAACGGTAATATCCACAGATCCATCCTCCTCCTCGCCATCGACGAGGAAGCGGATGAACAAACCCCATCCGCTGGCGGTTTTATTATCCATGCCATGAATGTTGCACTATTTACTAGTCGTACTTAGTCAAATTAAAAGCGGTACTTTAGTTATTCTTGTCTATGATCGAGAAACTGTGCTCCAAGTCGTCCATAACATGGACACGGCTTTCAGAAAGTTTTACCTGCAGGGTGCACAAATAGCAACACACACTCGATCAACCTCGAAAACCAAATCAAAACCCAACGAGGCTTTCACTAAAATGCTATCACAGGATTCAGAAATATTTCAGGGGGCAACCCATTTAAGCTACCCGAACGGAGTTAGTGACTCGAGACGGACTCAAGGTTTGCGCTGGTCAGAAACGATCGGGAACCCGAAAATGTGACGGGCTTGTCGATACCGAAAACACTCGCTTTCCAAAATGCAAAGCGTTAAAGACTCGCACAATTTAAATAAAGCAAGAAAGCATGGCATAAGTACAGATAGTAAATAAAACCTCAAACTAGTTTGTGGCCCCAAGAAATAAGAATGAATCAAGCTCGCTCGTGGGGTTCATAAGCCTCCCGGATGTGGATAGCGAATATTCAAGGAACAGGAATCAAGTACTGGGTCCCACGGACACAAGTGAGCCTGAAAAACCAAATAGCAAATATGGCTCACCGGTGCCACTTTCATTAGTTATCCCATTACTACTCAGGTTAAGTTGTTTAGGTACCTCGTTATCCATCAGACACTCACATACCCTACACATGCTGTTCTACGACTCGCATGGCTCAAACAACTCCTGTAGTAATGGCTCATGGGATGGAGGAACAAGCTTCGGTGGGGTTTAAAAGTAAAGGCTATGCAATACTTGGGATTCAATTTAATGCAATCGCGACTCAATGATGCAAGAATAAGATAGAGGCAATAGGTACTATATGTATGCAAGCATGTGGTAGTGCTTGCACAGCTCAGTTGAAGCAAGGGATGGATCAGGTAGTGCTCCTGGTTCTCTTGATATATCCTTTCGGCCTATTCGAAGAAGAACCAAACAAACAAGGGCCAACATAAATAAAGGGCACAAGCATATGAATAAAATGCATCAAGCAAACAATCATGCCATGATGAATGATGCACAATTTTCATAGCAATAAAGTAGCATGGCATGGGTGAGTGTGGAATACAAGAATAAACCATTTTATTGAGTTTTGGCCACCTTTTATCCTCATATTAGTTGCTGTATACTTTATATTTATATGATGCATGCTTCAAATCAAAACATGGGATGCATAAACAGAAAGGTCTCGTCGAGCTAATCATTTTAGACATATCATTTGTTAAATTTGGACTTATAAAACAAAAGTTATTAATTAATTAAGAAAAAGGGCATTTTATTGTAATTTAGATTAACTTGGAAATTAAAGTGTCCAAAATATATTTTGAATGGCATATTTGAATTCCTCACCTTTTTCTGATTTCAAAACATATATTATTTGTATTATTTGGGTTTATATTTTAAAAGTTATTTAAAAACAGATTTAAATTTGAATTTAAATCAATTTGAAAAGATTTGAATTTAAACAGAAAAGCAGAAATACTTGTTATACTCAGACTAACCTAGCCCCTGATGCTGACGGGTGGGGCCAAGATGACTGGAGGGCACACGCGCGCGAAAAGCTTTTTACACCGCGACTGGCTTAGCCTCAGAGAGTGACAGGTGGGGCCAGGGCACACGCGGGTCCACGCGCCAGCGGCCGGGTGCAGGGCTGCCACATCCCGCCCACAGATCTCACGGATCCTCGTTCCCGGAATCTCTACACCGAATGATCGTTGCCCACATCGTCCGTCTCTTCCACCCAGTATCCATCTTGCGAGTGTACCTGTTCATCTGAACCAATAATTTATCGTGTGAGACCCTAGGGGTACTCAGCAAGTCTTTATGCCTCTAAAGGGACACAACTGGGTGACGCAATTGCAGCAAAAGATAAACCCTAACAATTCTATAGAAACTCGCTAACCATCCGCCTAACCATAGATAGACGGATGTCCGTGAATTAATAACAACAGTTATAATGGTAATCTTAACAGATCCATCCTCCTCCTCGCTTACCACGAGGAAGCGGACGAACAACCCCCCATCCGTTGGCAGTTTTATTATCCATTCCATGAGTGTTACACTATTTACTAGTCAAGTACCTAGTCTAGTCAAATTAAAGGCGGTACTTTAGTTATGCTTGTCTATGATCGAGAAACTGTGCTCCAAGTCGTCCATAACCGCGGACACGGCTTTCAGAAAGTTTTACCATAGGGTGCACAAATAGCAACACAAACTCGATATGCCTCGGAAAAACCAAATCAAAACCCAACGAGGCAACACGACAAAGCGATCACAGATTCAGAAATATTTCAGGCCACCCCATTGAGCTACCCGCAACGGTTAGTGACCAGACGGCCTCAAGGTTTGCGCCATTCGTGAACGACTGGGAACCCGAAAATGTGACTGGGCTTGTCGACACCGCGAAAACACTCCGCTTTCCTAAACAGTACAGTGTGCTCCTCGCACAATTTAAATAAAGCAGTAAAGCATGGCATAGGTACAGGATAGTAAATAAAACCTCAAACTAGTTTGTGGCCCCAAGAAATAAGAATGAATCAAGCTCTGGCTCAGGGGGGTTCATAAGCCTCCCGGATGTGGATAGCGCGAATATTCTTGGAACAGGTTCATAAGTACTCGGGGTCTTACGGGACACAAGTGAGCCTGAAAAACCAAATAGCGAATATGGCTCACCGATGCCACTTTCATTAGTTATCCCATTCTACTCAGGTTAAGTTGTTTAGGTACCTCATTATCCATCAGACACTCACATACCCTACACATGCTGTTCTACGACTCGCATGGCTCAAACAACTCCTGTAGTAATGGCTCATGGGAAGGAGGAACAAGCTTCGGTGGGGTTTAAAAATAAAGGCTATGCAATACTTGGGATTCAATTTAATGCAATCGCGACTCAATGATGCAAGAATAAGAGAGAGGCAATAGGTACTATATGTATGCAAGCATGTGGTAGTGCTTGCCTGGCAGCTCAGTTGAAGCAAGGGATGGATCTGGGTAGTGCTCCTGGTTCTCTTGATATATCCCCGCGGCCTATTCGAAGAACAACCAAACAAACAAGGGCCAACATAAATAAAGTGCACAAGCATATGAATAAATGCGACAAGCAAACAATCATGCCATGATGAATGATGCACAAGTTGCATGGCAACAAAGTAGCATGGCATGGGTGAGGTGTGAAGTACAAGAATAAATCATTTTATTGGGTTTTGGCCCCATTTTAACCTCATTTTGGTTGTTGTACACATTATATTTATATGATGCATGCTGCAAAACAGATGATGGATTGCATAAACAGAAAGGTCTCGTCGAGCTAATCATTTTAGACATATTATTTGTTAAATTTGGAGTTATAAAACAAAAGTTATTAATTAATTAAAGTGGAAGGGCATTTATTGTAATTTTAATCAACTTGCAATTTTAAATGTTCAAAATATATTTTGGATGAAAGATTTGAATTCCTCACATTTTTCTGATTTGAAAACATATATTATTTGTATTAATTGGGTTTGTTTTTTAAAAGATATTTTAAAACAGAATTAAATTTGAATTTGAATTAATTTTAAAAAGATTTGAATTAAAACAGAATTCAGAAAATACTTTTGTTACGCACTCACAGCTAGTCACAGACACTGCCCAGTGGGGCCAGCAGCTGACTCAGCAACACACGCGCGCAGAAAACGTTTTACACCGCGGCTAATCTAGTCCCTGAGAATGACAGGTGGGGCCGGAGTGCTTGCGGACCCACATGCGGGCGCGCCAGCCGGGGCGTGACACGCGGCAGATCCAGGGAGCGCGGGTTGAGATGTACAAAACCTCGGGATCCTTTTTGCAAAACGCCACGGAAGGCTGACATGTGGGCCTAGAGGAGTGCGGGTTGAGGAGTAAAAAGCTCTAGGGGGTTTTCTGCAAAAACGGAGACGCGGTGCACTGTGCTTCTTCTACGCGTTACGGGCGACAGATCGATGCCGATCGCGGCAGGGTGTGGTGCAGGTACTCGAACCCGCGACCTGGCGTGCGCGCGGAGGAGCGGAGCCGCTGCGGTGGGCTAGGGCTGGCTTGGGGAACGGTACGCCGTAAAAGGTCAAGGGCGCTGGGGAGGCTGCAGACGGCAGCAAGGCGGAGGGCGTTCGACGGCCGGTCCGGCGAGGCTAGGGCGAGATCGGCAAGAGGGGGTTGTCTGGGAAGTGGGGCTGCTCACTGCGAGTGTGTCGGTGAAGGAGGAACGGCTTGGGACACTGGCGATCGACGAGGACGCAGACGAACGGCGAGGTTAGGGTTTCGGCTCGGCGGCGCTGGTACTGGCGGCTCCGGTCCTCCTCCTCCTCGACGGCGAGTGCAGGGCGATGCAGGGGACCTTCCTCGATCTTCCAGGCCTCTTCACGGACGCGCGGCTCGACTAGATCATCGGGACGGAGTAGAGGCCGACGGTGGGTGGCTATGGGGTAGCGGGTGGCGGTGGAGAAGAAGGGAGGAGAGGGGCCGGCTTGGGGCGGATCTGGCGAAGCAGAGGCGAGGCAGAGAGGTGGGAGAGGATAGGAACGGAGAGAGGGAGGGGGTAGATGGCGTGGTGGAGGGGAAAGGTGGCTCGGCCACCATTTTCTCCTTCCACTCCTCACGTGCTCGGCAGGGCAAGGGCAGGAAGGGGGTGGCTGCCAGGTGGGGTCGACGTGAGGGCAAGGAGGCAGGGGCAGGCTCGGGTGCCCCTTGTGGCAGAGAGAAAGGAGGGGGAGGCTCGGATTATCTAGGGTAGGGAGTGGTAGGCTCGGGCTAGGGCTTGGGGTAGCTAGGGTTGGGCTTAAGGAGAGAGGGAGAGGTAGCCATGTGGGTCCCGCAGGGAGAGGCTCGGCATAGATGGAAAAGAGGGGGTGGGGTAGGTTTAGGGTTTAGCTAGGATGGGGTATGGGGGTATGGTGATGATGGGGTAAGTAGGTTAGATGATTAGGAGGTAGGGTTTAGGGTTAGATGAGGGAGAGGGAGATGGTTTGGGGTTTAGATAGGATACACAAGATCATGCATGGATGGTGGAGATAAAGGAGAGGGAGGTGAAGAAAAGAGAGAGAGATGGTTAGATGTGTGTGGTTTGGATTCACTCAAAATGCAAATAAAATCCAAATGACAAGCAAAAAGGGTGGTTCTTGCATGGCCCATGCAGAAATATTTATTGCCATGATGATTCTTGTGATAACAATATTATCACATGGCATTATTATTATGCATTTCCAAAAGTGGAATAAAGCCAAGCAAAAGAAATGAAAGGATGCCCCATGTGGAGTAGTTGTAGATGGCCATGTTTGAATAGAAATGGGACTTGCTAGTGTGTATGTGCCACTAGGTATTTAGTAAGCCCAAAAATATTTCCAAACATGAAAATAACCCCAAAACAACACATATGAAAGCTAGGAAAAGGTTCCACTCACAAGGCATGCAAAGGTGGCCATGTGTCTCTCATATATCAATAATGTGAAAACAAAATGATGCCAAGATGAGAGCATGTGGAAAAAGAATTGGATCCATCCCAACCCACATGAGCTAGAGGTAAAACCAATAAGTGCCAAGCTCATATTTAGTTGGATGGTGGAATTATAAGGTGGTGAAAGAAAGGTGGTGGAGTTTAATAAAAGATATGCCCCCAACTCAACTTGGGCATTTAAACAATAAATCAAGAACCAAATACAGTATCAAGAGGCAAATACAATTAATAATGCATATGAGATAAGAACCAAATGAAAAAGGGTTTTATATGATGCTCAAATGCAAGGTGGCATGATGACATGAGCATGATATAATGATGATGCAACAATTATATGTCTGAAGGTAGCATCTATATAGACTAGGCTAGTAGCATTACAATTGTTAGACAATTGGGATGCTACATATGCAGATGCTAGAGATCTTGCAGCCAGAGCTTCTGCTCCTAGAGAATACGGACCAATAGATGCTGATCTAGATAAGTTCAGTATACGCATAGAGGTGGATTCATACATGGCAAAACTTGATGAGGGAGTTAATAAGCCAGTTTTGTCATGTACTGTGGAGATCACTGTCGATTCCAAAAACATAACTCTTGATGAAATGAGAGAGATGATCGGTAAGGAAATCAGTATTGGCCCTAAGAAGATAGCAAAAATCCGGTGGTGGCATCATAAGAAGCAGCAATTCGTAGATGTTTTGGATACTGAAGATCTTATGCAGATTATGCAACGAAAGAAGCAAACCAGGAAGGTGTTCTTCCTTGGTACCATTTTTGATGTTGTTGAACATGTTATAGTGGATGTAGATGCCCCTGTAGTGGCTGAACAGGATGAGGTGGTCGACGTTGATGAGATCTGATGAGAGCTGCTACTCTGGGCTTGTCATATGGACCGTGGGGTTCCCCTGCCTGTATTTGTAATATTGACTGCTGTTGCATTTAGAGCGTGTTTCTATGATTATGTTTGTTGAGAGATTGCGATATAATGCTGTGCGGGCTATTGAGATTTTTGGACATGTCACTCACTGAAACCATCGTTGTTGTAATAAGACATAAGTACATTGTAGTTGACATGATTATGTTTCTTAAGATGACGTACCGTACTTGTTTCTGTTATTATGTTTGTTGGGACATTGTAATGTAATGTTTTGTGAAACCATGACTAGACTAGTGATGCATAAATACATTGTAGTTGACATGATTATGTTTCTTGAGATGATGTACTGTACTTGTTTTTGTTATTTTGTTTGTTGAGAGACTGTAATGTAATGTTTTGTGAAACTATGACAGGACAAGTGATGTGTAAGTACCTTGTAGTCGACATGATTTTGTTTCTTGAGTTGATGTAATATACTTGTTTCTGTGATTATGTTTGTTGAGAGATTGTAATGTGATGTTTTGTGAAACCATGTTGTGATTATGTTTGTTGAGAGATTGTAATGTAATGTTTTGTGAAACCATGACTGAAGAAGTGATGCATAAGTACCTTGTAGTTGACATGATTTCGTTTCTTTAGATGATGTAATATACTGGTATGTTTTTGTTAGGCAATGAAATCGGGATGGAGGGAGTGCAGGTTTAATATTTGAAATGAGAATGTGTGAAGAGAATCCATATCAGGCAGGAGACAATAATCCAGGGAAAGGGCATGGTATCCATTAAACTATTGTAACATGCCAATTTAGTCATTGTTGTAGTGGTAGAAGGGTTGCTCTCTCTCTCTCTCTCTCTCTCTCTCTCTCTCTCTCTCTCACCGACACCAACGTCGTCGCCTATGATGACGCATTCGCCCTGCTATCCTTGAACGGCGAGGACGACCAGTCGAGCAGCGACAACCTTCTCTCTAACATCGAGTATTCCTTCCACGATGTGAGTTCCTCTGTTTTCTCGGGCTAGGGTTAGGCAATGGTAAATCTCTCGATCTGAGCTCCATATGTGCATGTAATCGTGTTCGATTTTAGCTTTGCGTTTACCTATAGGTACCACGGATGATCTACGACTCCGAATGGGAGGACCTAGATCTCGATGGAGAAGTGCCATGTGACCATGGGCTAAAACTGAGGAGATATGTTGCATTCGAAGGCAGTAACACTGGGAGAAGGTTTTCGGGCTGTACAAATCAGGTTTGTTTACATTATGTGCAACTTTGACATGAAGTAAAATGTATCGTGCATGTTCATAACACTATAGTGTGTGTGTTTTTAGGTTGCCCCGGTGTGTAAAGCAGTAGAGTGGGTGGATCTTGAGTGGCCAGATGCACTTAAGAAATGTTTGGCACGGTTATGCGAGATGTATGAGTTGGAAAGGTCGGGGAGATTTACTGATGTAAGTGATGCAGCTGAAAAAAATTACAAGTTGTCGGTACGAAATAAGAAGCTGGAAAAGGAAATCGAGAATTTGCAGTCAGAGCTAACTGATGGAATCGATGGGAGCTTGGTTATTGGAACTGCAAAGAATCTTTAGGATAGTCACAGGTTGCTGATTAATAATGCATAAAAGGAGAGGGATCAGCTCAGGAAGACAAGAAGAAGCTAGAGTACTGCATTGCAGATCTGTTGAAGGAACTGAAGAAGGCGCACGAGGGTGAACAAGGACAGACTATAGAGGATAAAGGAAATTCGAGATGAATAATTTATGTTGTGCCAATGCCTGAAACTAGTTAATTGTAAGACTTGTAGTTGCGCTTTCCGAACTAAGCCAAACTCAATCCTTGAGCAAACTAATTTCAGACGAACACACATATCGTGCATAGAGTTAAGTTCACGCTTACAAAATCACCACTTCAGAGGATAAACCAGGCAGTTCAGTACTAAATAGACATATGTTGTGTTCAAGCGAGCCTGGCCCGAGCTGCTTTTTCCTCCCTAAGATTGGCCAGCTCCTTCAAGATTATGTCGTGCTTCAAATTGTAGGTTCCAGCTCAAATCACGGATTGGAGAATTTTTTCCCTAGCAATACGATTTTCCTTCAAGATCCCTTTCATGATCTCCGTCTGCTTCCTAGCCGAGGCGTGACCTTCACTGTGTAGCTTTGCCCAGCCGGCGTTTAACTCCTTCAGTTTCTGGCACTTGTCAAAAAGGACCGCGAGTTCAGTGCGCAGTTGGTCAAAGCTAGTTTCTGGGAATTCTGCTTCTCCCTTTGGATTGCTATCTTGCCATTTAGCCAGGTCACTAGGTCCTGGTCAATCTTTCGCCTCTTTCCCTGCAACAAAAATACATAGTATGGTTTGTTCAGTTCACCAGGTGACATGGGTATACCCTACATGTACTCGAGCTTGGTATATACTGCCTGAAATAAGCGGAGGCCCATGGTGTCGCCAAGGCCCAAATAGAGAACTCGAGTAGCCTACGGACTCTCGATTGCTTGAAGAACAAGAAGAAGCTAAAGATAGAAAGTTCAAAGGGAAAAACCCTAACCTGTAATAGACTCGACCTGCTACCCGAGACCTAGCCTATCTATATAAAGGCTAGGAGGGGCGACGAGGAGGACACATGCAACCATAGTTTCCACAACCCTCGCCAGATTGTATCTGCGCACCATTGTAATCTTTGATTTCTCTGTTAATTCCACGAGCAGACAAGCAGGAGTAGGGACCTCTATGAGGCCTGAACCTGGGTAAATCTTCGAGTCCCCTGTGTGCTTGTTTGTTAGCCGATTGATTCTTCCAGTGCTCCCTCCTTCTCCAAAACCCAAGTCCATAATAATGGGCATTGATGAGTTAAACCCTCGTCAATTGGCACCGTCTGTGGAAACTGGGAGCACTGATGTTGCGATCTCGACGGCCCCGTCATTAGCAATCTACGATTCATCATCTTCAAGAGAGCAGATCTACTTCGCTTGGAGTCATATTCCAGGCGAGATCCCTCGCCACCAATGGCGGCCAGATCTCATCTGGTTATTTATCCATGTTTGCGCGCTGGATTTCATCAACAACATCAGCACCATGTCCAACTTCATCGACAACAACGTGGGAGTCGACATCAGCTCCGTCTTCCTGCTCGGTTGATCAGATCTACAACACATGAGTTCTATGTTCCGATAGGTTGTCGTACACTGATGCTGGGAGGCCAAGTCCAACGAAAATTAAAATTGGAGCCGCAAGATCACTTACCTGCCTCGAAAAGCTACTCTACACGCACGACAAGCGATACGTACGCGTGCAGGTTTCCATAGCGGATATGACATTAAAAAGTTGCACCAACGATTCGAACAAGGCATAGAGCACATACACACATGGTCCTGCCATCCTGCACCAAGTCCCGAGATCCTCTTATTTATTTATTTTGAATCGAAGATGCAAGAAGCTCAGGCGGTGCAACACACATGCATCGGATCAACGTACAAAAAATTCGACTCGAGTCCAGTGCCGCTCGTTCAATCAATCAGGATCCAAGTTGTCACAGCAAAATAAGTTCATGAGGTCGTATTGCATCAAATATGGGAGGTCACCGTATGATAGAAAATCCCAAGAAAAGCTACGCCAATACTACTTGAGGAAAAGAGAAAAGCTAGATCATTACGAAGCTAGCTATATATATATGGAATTTTGTGTCTGCCTCAATAATTTCCACCGTCGAGCAAAGCACGGGGGCTCAATGTCCCGCTCCCACATCGACTCCGGGGTTTCCCTCTGCTCTGACGGCCCGCTACGGTCTTCGACCGCGGCGACCCACCACAATCTTCAACTGCAGCGACCCACGAGCGACCCTCTACGGTCACCAAATACGGTGACCCGCCATGATCTTCGGATGCAGAGACCCGCCACGGTCTTTGACTGTGATGACACACTGTGGTCTTCGGCTACGGTGACTCGGGGACTCCTTCGGCTCAGGCGACCCTGCTGACTCCATAGGTTGCAGCATGCCACTACAATACTCGGTTGCGACAACATGATATCGCCATTGGCTTCGGCGACCCGCTCCCACGTTGACTCCATCCCGCCGCATCGGCTCACGAACATTGTCTCGACTCCATCAACCACCACGACGCTACACTAGGGGGCTCCTTCAGATCCAGCGACCCGCTGTGGTCTTTGGATCCACTCACCCATTGCGGTCTTTGGATCCAGCGACTCGGGGGCTCCCTGGACTCCCGCGACTACGAGCCGATACAATCTTCAACTCCCGCGACCCGCCGATCGCATCAGATCTTGCGACACGTTCATCATGGCAGCTATCAATAAAGCTAAGTTTATCTCTACTTAGAGCTGATTTCTTTTTAACTCGTAGTCGAAACACTCGGGGGCTGCGTCCTCTTCGAGTAACCTAATGTGTCGTCGACTCCACGCACTCGAGCACCTCATACGCGACAGCCTGAGTAGCTGATTCTGCCTGATCGTTGAATACTTAAACTCCGAGTACCTCGGCAAGGTACTGAGACTAAGGGTAATCAGGCTAACGAAAAGGCCTAACATGCAGTGCAAAAGTGTCGACTCGATTGGCACCAGAATTTTACTTTACAAACCGGCATACAAAATATTATTTACAAGATACAAGTACTTCACAATTCTTTATGTTTTATGCAGCTTACAAGGACGTCGACTTCGTCGAGCTATTCTATCGGGTCCTCCAACAGGAGTCGACAAAACAACTTGCTACGATATATACTCAAGACCCGAGTCGAGTCCATCCTCGGATGGTTGCATCGCTTGATGCTACACACACGTAATGTTGGACGCGCACCCGCCAGAAGTGACTACGTCGACTCCATCTGCATCGTCAACTCACCCGACTAATCGTCGCATGACTCTGCTACGTTGACCCCGAATGCATCACCGACTCTTGGTTCCTTATGCACTCGAGTCTCTGATCGAGTCTACGACTCCGCCAGACACTCGGGGGCTACTCCAAACTGGAGCCATGGACGCGCATATACAAGATCCTCGAGTGACACACTCTGAATCCTCACTCCAATCCACGATTCGACTAAGGACTCGGGGGCTACTCCCATAGGGAGCGTTGGCCGCGCACCCAAAGAAATTTGTGAAGATATCCAAGCATTATGAAAACCCAACCACTCGAATCAACGATTCGACTATGGACATGGATTACTCCCATAGGGAGCGCCGAAAATAAATTCGACTGAAACAAGCAAACAAAAGACGAGAGCAGTTGCAAAAGTTCTTTAGTCCCTACCTGAGTCTTCGACTCAACCAGGCACTCGGAAGCTACTCCCATAGGGAGCGCTGGTCGCGCACCCTATGATTATTTGTACATCGTACTGTGTACCGATAACATCCACACTCAAAGCTTATGGCGACATCGCCTCCTGATGTTTCCCTACAAAGAGACTGCGTCTCCTGGGTCACCCGAATCATCTCCACGATGAGAAAATTCGGATGCCGCGCTTGCAGCGTGAAGATAAGACCTAAGTAAGGCCTGGCAACGCATTTACTGCACACTACCAGAAATATATTCGTGCCAACAGGTACGATGAACATGCCTTGACGGACGCGTCGAGTGCTCACACCCATATACTGGAATTCGACTCCTGTAAGACCTCCGCGGCTTGAGTCGAATTACACCAAAGATTTTTTCCGATTCGAGTCCCGGGACTCGAGTTCGAGTAGATTGCGTTGTTTTACCCTAAGGTAGTTAACTGATACCGATACATCGGTTAAATCAGGCACACACATCAACAATCCCTATGACACAAATAGAGCAGTCAAAAATATACTCATTCATGCACTCGAAAGGCTTCATAAAGTCCCTAGTCGAATCTGCGATTCCACTGGACACTCGGGGGCTACTGACATGGGTATACCTATAGGTACTCGAGCTTGGTATACAGCATCAATATAGCAAAGGCCCATGGTGTCGCCAAGGCCCAAATAGAGAACTCAGGTAGCCTACGGACTCTCGATTGCTTGAAGAACAAGAAGAAGCTAAAGATAGAAAGTTCAAAGGGAAAAACCCTAACCTGTAATAGACTCGACCTGCTACCCAAGACCTAGCCTATCTATATAAAGGCTAGGAGGGGGCAGCGAGGAGGACACACGCAACCCTAGTTTCCACAACCCACGCCAGATTGCATTTGTGCACCATTGTAATATTCGATTTCTCTGTTAATTCCACGAGCAGACAAGAAGGAGTAGAGACCTCTACGAGGCCTGAACTTGGGTAAATCTTCAAGTCCCATGTGTGCTTGTTTGCTAGCCGATTGATGCGTCCAGTGCTCCCTTCTTCTCCAAAACCCAAGTCCATAACAATGGCCATTGATGAGTTAAACCCTCGTCACAAGGACAAGCTGGTTAGTTTCCATAATTAACTGAATCGACTAGTGGCACTATCATAATTTCAAGGAAGAAGCAATCTAGGACTAATCAACATTTTATGAATTGACTAGTGGCACTGTCATAATTTCAATTTTAAAGACAAATAAGATTTATCTGCAGTTTAGTGTGTTGTGGGTTTTTCCCAATATCACCAAATAGTAGTGGGAGAGTGGCAAACTCATAATGCAGAAACCCATGTCCAGATACAGAATGGAAAGAGAACATGGTGTCCATTCATGAACATGAACACCAACACATGTCCAGATAGATAAGGAGTTTCCCTAGGATTCTTATTGCACCCTATAATGGGAAGCAGACATGGGCATTGCTCCCTGAACCCTAAACATTACAAAACGAGTGGAGGACGAACTGATATTCGTGTCCCCGCTAACAGGAATTAGACTTGGGCATTGCTCCGATATGCCTCTAGACATGCCCTTAGCTCCTCGTTCTCTTTCCGAACACCCTCGAGTACGGTGATCCCTCTGCTCATGTCCGCCTTCATCTCCTTGACTGCATCCAGGCAACGGTTCCTATCATGGTAGGCTCGGATGGTAGCCTGCAAAATCTAGCGAGATCTCCTTGACTGCAAAATCTAGCGTGACCTCCTTCTGCACAAATAATTGCTTGCGTAGGCTCTCATTAGCTTGGGTGAGGGAGCGTGCAAGCTCATGTTGGTTGGCAATCTTGGAACTGATCGCGGCCACCTTGTCACGGTACTCGGCCTTCGATCGCTGCATTATTCATGTTAATTGAAATAGGAATTCTACAATTACACTCCAAGTCCCAGGTGAATACTAATACAGTTCAAAAAAATCACCGTTGAACCTATTGGCCGCATTGTTAAAAAATGGACCTAGAGATCTATTCATGACCACGATAAACTAATCCTAATCACAAAAAATCCATAGTGAATCTATGAACAACGGTATTAAGGAAAGACCAAGAGATCCAGTCATATTCATGAAAACTAATACATCTCGCAAAAGAAGAAGAAAAACCAATAGGGGCGGACAGGATCTAAGAAATCCACATCATAGCTCGGAGAAATAACAATGTGGAGATTTTCTACCTCGCTGAGACATGGAATAGGGCCGAATGGGTCCTGCAACGCCTCCGTCGTGGAGGATTTGGGCTCCACGGCCGGACAGTAATACGTAGAAGAGGAAGAGCCAGAAGAAGAAAAACAAGAAGAAGTTGATTAAGATCATGATGGAGAGGGAGATGGAGAAGAAGTAGAACAAGAAGACCGTACCGGGAGGAGCCCTCGCCTGCTAGAACATTCGGTGCCCTAATCAGGGGAGATTGGGCCTCGATGAGAGGGTGGGCTTGAGCGGCTGGTAGAGCAAGAAGTGCCTCGCGGCGATTTCTCTCCCTTTTCTTTGCGTGGATCGTCGACCGGCCTGTCCCCCTCCTTAGTAGAGCCATGGCTTGCAGGGTGAGTGTGGCGGCGGCAGGAGGAAGGAGATAGTGATTACTGTGGGGGAAGAGTCAAAGAGTACATGCCGTGATACAGTAGTACTAGTACTATTATACAAGACCACCGTGTACGGTCTACCTTCTCAAAGAAGCCAGGGAGGCAAGGGTAGGGAATCGACGGGACTTGTCTTTATTGCGATGGACACTTCAATGGTCTTCGGCGCCACCCAAAATCCAGTATATAATAAGGGGAGTGCGAGCCGGGTGGTCATCACGGGAATCGGCGCGCACATCCCGCGTGCGTGTGTCACATGTTGATGGGGCAATGACGCGCGCAACTGCTGCACGATCACGTCGGCACGTCGAACTCTGTCGAACTCCACATGATAGGCACGCACGGGATATTTACGAGTCAAGAATACGTTGTGACACTTTTGTTGTGATCAAATTATGTTTAGTACGCGAGATATTACTTCTTTCTTCTTTTTTTGATAATCGACAAATGCATGTGTGGACACGACACACGAAACCACTGCTCGTCCTTGATCAGATCGGCACCCCACTCTGTGTACCCGTCATCGACCATTCGGAGCAACTACCTCGAGCACGATGCCCCCTCGTCGTGGCAATGGCAGGTCCAAGCCGTCCATTGACCGTCATGCATCCCCGGCTCTTCGCTGCATCGTTCGCGCTCGCGAGTCGCCTGCTGAGGCAGCACGTCGTGTTCGACCGTGCCAGGATCCATCGACATCGGCACTCTAGGACACCACGACATCGAAGCTCGTACTGGCCGCACAGGAGGAGAGTGCGGTACCTGCAGCGTCGGACAAGCGCAAAGCAGCAGCCAGGACGGGGGCGCGTGTTGCACCAGCGAGTACGGACAAGAAGAGGAACGAGAAAAAGACCAGGAAGAAGAGAGGAGATAGCTATTTGGATGAGTCCGACTCGGCCAACGAGGAGGCGTTCATCGATCAGTTGGAGGCAAAAGCGGAGGAGAGTGACATGGACCCATGGGACTATGAAGAGGAGGAGGAGGACGACGACTCCGACGAGGAGATAGCGCGCTTATTCGAGGAAGGGGGTGGTGTCGAGTCGTCAGAGGAGGACACCGACGGTAGCGATGGTAGGGACCATGGCATTGACGAAGACGAGGATGAACCAGAAGACGAAGACGATGGCTTCTTCGAAATATGATCATTTATTTTAGTTAGATAGGTGGATTTTCACTTGTTTATGGAGGTAAAGTATCGGTGGAACGGATAGAGAGGTGGCACGGATTGACCATGCATAAAAAAGTGGAGAAGGGAGGGGTTATCCTGCACGTTGTATCACATAGGATCAACGGTTGGTGGAGACGATCCGCGTGACACCTGTGTCAGCCAATCAGGGCATAGCACCCATAGTGAGCACATGTTTGGGATCTCCACACGTTTGGGCTTTTGTGAGATTTGTGACCGAGAGAGAGGGAAAATCTCTTTTCACAATCCACCTATGGATCCACTAGTGTAATTGAAATGTGTGTTCTCTTCAGATACCACACATGGATCCACCAGGGTCATTGCATTGTGACCGAGAGAGAGGGAAAATCTCTTTTCACAATCCACCTATGGATCTACTAGTGTAATTGAAATGTGTGTTCTCTTCAGAGACCACACATGGATCCACCAGTGTCATTGCATGTGTGTTCTTTTTACTAACAACAACTAGAGTCATTGCATGTGTGTTATTTTCACATACCACATATGGATCCACCAGTGTCATTGCATGTGTGCTATTTTCACAATCCACCTATGGATCCACCAATGTCATTGCATGTGTGTTCCTTTTACTAACAACAACCAGAGTCATTGCATGTGTGTTCTTTTCAAATACCACATATGGATCCACCAGTGTCATTGCATGTGTGCTCTTTTCACAATCCACCTATGGATCCACCAGTGTCATTGCATGTGTGTTCTTTTTACTAACAACAACTGGAGTCATTGCATGTGTGTTCTTTTCACATACCACATATGGATCCACCAGTGTCATTGCATGTGTGCTATTTTCACAATCCACCTATGGATCCACCAATGTCATTTCATGTGTGTTCTTTTCACATACCACATATGGATCCACCAGTGTCATTAAAATGTGTGTTCTCTTCAGAGACCACACATAGATCCACCAGTGTCATTGCATGTGTGTTCTTTTTACTAACAACAACCAGAGTCATTGCATGTGTGTTCTTTTCACATACCACATATAGATCCACCAGTGTCATTGCATGTGTGTTCTTTTTACTAACAACAACTGGAGTCATTTCATCTGTGTTCTTTTCACATACCACATATGGATCCACCAGTGTCAATGAAATGTGTGTTCTCTTCAGAGACCACACATGGATCCACCAGTGTCATTGCATGTGTGTTATTTTTACTAACAACAACTGGAGTCATTGCATGTGTGTTCTTTTCACATACCACATATGGATCCACCAGTGTCATTGCATGTGTGTTCTTTTCACAATCCACCTATGGATCCATAAGTGTCATTGCATGTGTGCTCTTTTTACTAACAACAACCAGAGTCATTGCATGTGTGTTCTCTTTAGAGACCACACATGGATCCACTAGTGTCATTGCATGTGTGTTCTTTTCACAATCCACCTATGGATCCACCAGTGTCATTGCATGTGTGCTCTTTTTACTAACAACAACCGGAGTCATTGCATGCGTGTTCTCTTCAGAGACCACACATGGATCCACCAGTGTCATTGCATGTGTGTTCTTTTTACTAACAACAACCAGAGTCATTTCATGTGTGTTCTTTTCACATACCACATATGGATCCACCAGAGTCATTGAAATATGTGTTCTCTTCACAGACCACACATGGATCCACCAGTGTCATTGCATGTGTGTTGTTTTTACTAACAACAACCAGAGTCATTGTATGTGTGTTATTTTCACATACCACATATGGATCCACCAGTGTCATTGCAAGTGTGTTCTTTTTACTAACAACAACTGGAGTCATTTCATGTGTGTTCTTTTCATATACCACATATGGATCCACCAGTGTCATTGAAATGTGTGTTCTCTTTAGAGACCACACATGGATCCACCAGTGTCATTGCATGTTTGTTCTTTTTACTAACAACAACCAGAGTCATTGCATGTGTGTTCTTTTCACAATCCACCTATGGATCCACCAGTGTCATTTCATGTGTGTTATTTTCACATACCACATATGGATCCACCAGTGTCATTGAAATGTGTGTTCTCTTCAGAGACCACACATGGATCCACCAGTGTCATTGCATGTGTGTTCTTTCTACTAACAACAACTGGAGTCATTGCATGAGTGTTCTTTTCACATACCACATATGTATCCACCAGTGTCATTGCATGTGTGTTCTCTTCACATACCACATATGGATCCACCAGTGTCATTACATGTGTGTGATACATTACAAATGTATCTATAATTTTTGATGTTCCATGCTTGGTTTTATCTACTTTCTTGTGTTTTGTCCACACTTTGGAGTACTTTTCATATGATTTCTTGGACTAACCTATTAACAAGTGCCACAGTGCCAGTTGCCTGTTTTCTGCTGTTTTTGGTTCCAGGAAAGTCAGAAAATCAATATTCTCGGAATTGGACGGGACAAAAGCCAAAGTTGATATTTTATCGAAAGACTCATGGAGCCAGAAGACGAGACGGAGAGGGGCCACAGGGCGTCCACACCATGTGGTGGTGCGCGCTAGCCCTGGCTGCGCCACCAGGTGGTGTGGGCCCCCTAGCCGCCCACCGACCTTGCCTCTTCGCCTATAAGAACCCTCCGGTGCATAAACCCTAAATCATCAATCAGAAATCCACGAAAAGTTCCACAGCGCCGCCACCACCGAAGGGGAGATTCAGGGGACAGAAAGTCTCTGTTCCGGCACCCTGTCGGGACGGGGAAGTGCCCCCAGAGCCATCTCCATCGATCTCCACCGCCATCTCCATCACCATTGCTGATTCCCATGACGAGGAGGGAGTAGTTCTCTCTCGAGGCTAAGGGTTCTACCGGTAGCTATGTGTTCATCTCTCTCTCTCTATGCATGATCTTATTGAGATCATGAGGTTGTAATCTATAGATCTACCTTGCTACTCAAGTGCTTTAATAGATCTCTACTCTCCCCATGTGTGTAAAAGTGACAGCGTGCACACCATGGTGGCACTTAGGCTAGAGATTACAAATACTTGTTATGAGTTATATTTGGAGTTGGATGTCTTTATGAAATTGTGGTGTTTGTTGGACTCATCTAGTGCTCAAGGTTACAATGTGGTTTTTCTAGATGGGAAAGATGGACTTTGAGGTGTGTTGTTATAGCCCTACCATCGATTAGAGTGTTCAACCGGAGAGTAGTTAAGAGTAGTATCATGAAGAGAATATATTTATATGAGAGTGTTCACTAGTGAAAGTATGATCCCTAGGACTTGTTTCTAAGCACTGAAACACCATTTGCTATTAGATCTGTTACATGTTTGCTTGCTTCCTTCTTTATTTCAGTTTTCCTTTAGTATTTTCCACGCCATCAAAGTATTTTCTAGCACCGTTACCACTTCTATTTCACTATCTCTTCGCTGAACTAGTGCACCTATACACCTGACAAGTGTATTGGGTGTGTTGGGGACACAAGAGACTTCTTGTATCTTGATTGCAGGATTGCTTGAGAGGGGATACCTTTGACCACTTCCTCCCTGAGTTCGATAAACCTTAGGTGAACCACTTAAGGGATAACTTGCTATTGTTCTACAAACCTCTGCACTTGGAGGCCCAACAACTGTCTACAAGAATAGAAGTGTGTAGATATCAAGCTATTTTCTGGCGCCGTTGCCGGGAAGGTAAGGAAAAAGGTATTCACACCAGAGGATTAAAGAAGAAGAACCTCCCACGGCAAACGCCTATTTTCTGGCGCCGTTGTCGGGGAGGTAAGGTAAAAGGTACTCACATCCACCGGTGTGAGTGCTCGAAGTTATTTCCTTTAGATTCTGCAATTTTGTATTTTTGTTTGTTGTTTTCACTAGTTAGGCTTAATGGAAAACAACAACAAAATTAGAGAGCTTTATAGTATTTATCTTGAGTTAGGACATGAAGTGTTTGAAGAGAAAATGAAAAAACCTATGGTACTTTATTTGCATGCTCATAGCAATGTTGTTAGTATGAATTCTTTGGACACCATTATTGCTAATGCTATGGAAAAGTCTAAGCTTGGGGAAGCTACTTTTGATGAGCATGATCTTTTTAGTTCCCCAGCTTTGGAAGATAGCTATTCTATTGCTTATGATGACACCAAACCTCCAATATATGATGATTACAATGATGAATATGATATTTTCAGTCCACCTACTATTGAGGAGAAAATTAATTATGATTACAATATGCCTCATATATTTGATGATTATGGTGATGAAAATAATAATGATAGCTATTTTGTTGAATTTGCTCCCACTACAATTAATAAGAATGACTATGTTTATGTGGGGAGTATTAATTCTTTTATGCATGTGGCTCATGATAAGAATGTTTCATGTGATTGTTATATTGTTAATTTTATTCATGATGCTACTGAAAGTTATTATGAGAGAGGGCAACATGGTTTTATGTGTCTCAACAATATTAAGTTTCCCCTCTTTATGTTGATAATTTTGAAGTTGCACTTGTTTTGCTTTCCTATGCTTGTGGCTTTGTGCTTTCATGACTTGTTTATTTACAAGATTCCAATGCATAGGAAGTGGGTTAGACTTAAAATGTGTTTTGAATTTGCTTCTTGATTCTCTCTTTTACTTCAATTCATATTTCTCATGTGAGCATCTTCTCAAACTATCATGCCTAACTTAAAGGCGTGAAGAGAAGTACTTATTGGGAGATAACCCAAAAGTTTTAGATGAGTCTTGAAAGTTATTAGCACAGTAATAACTGCTCCTTATCCTTTTTATTTGCTTTTTGTGCCAAGAGTAACCTCTAATGAGAGAGAGAAGTAATGATTGGGAAAGTTGCTGTCCCGAAACAGATTTATGTGCTTCACCGTAAAAATTCGTGTAAAATCTCTGTACGTCCTTTTGAGGCGTGAATTTTTGTGCTTCTTCCCCAGGTTGTTATATAACTTTCGTTAGTTCAAAACTTTTTCATTTGAGCAACAAAAGGTCTTGGAAAAAATTCGTCTTTACCTGCTGATCTATTTTGACAGATTTCGGCCATTTTCTGCATTTGCTTCTTGTTGGTTCCTTTTTGAGTTCTTTTGGGGAATTGAGCTTTTTGAGGGAAGTGCTACAGTAGATAGTGTTCTAATGGAAGTTTATTTGGTGTTAGAACTGAACCTTAAGACCTATTATCTTGAGTGCACTAATGTTGCTAATAAAGATTGTGTGAAGTTTTGTATGAAGGAAAAATTTCAGGTGTATGGAAGGAATGAGTAATGAGATGAAGGATGGACTAAAGCTCAAGCTTGGGGATGCCACGTATGTCACCCTAAGAAATATCCAATAAGTACAAGCGTCAAAGCTTGGGGATGCCCAAGGCATCCCCCTCTTCATCAATAAAAATCCCAGGTTTCTTCCAAACGCTTCATTTTTTGTTTCATGCATAGTTGTGTTGTTCCTGGAGCGTCTTATTTTTTGTTTTGGTTTTGGTTTTTCATTTGCTTTGTTTTCTTAGTTTGCTGAATAAATTGGTTAGACCCCCCTCTTTCATACATTGGTTTTCAAATAGTTTGGTTTAGTTTGGAAAAGAGTAGGAAAGTTCATGCTTAAGTGTTAAAGAGAGCTTGTTTTTGACTGTGGCGTATGCTTTGTCATGCCATGCTTGATATTGTTTTGGCTTTATGCTTAGTATTCTTTGCTGTATCATGACTTGTTATAAACAATTGAGATTGCTTAATATGCCTTGGATGAATCATGTGTTGTTTTAGCATATTAAAGCATAGTATTGTGGTATTCTCCTTTGATGCTTTATTTGGGTTGACTTGGCGCATGCTCACACCATGTTATGACTATCTCAAGTCACCATAGCCTTTATGATCCTTTAGTTTTCAACTTGTAGTATCACTTTATGCTTTCATCAATGATGTTTTGTCGCTCTGCATGATTATGGCCATTATTGCTCTCTTAGTTTGTCGCTCCCAGTCTTTTGCTAGCCTCCACAACAAAGTATGAGTTCCACTCATGCATCCAACTCCCTAAACCAAGTTATTCCAAAGAGTCCACCATACCTACCTACTAGCTTATGCTATTCCAAGTATATTCATGCTTTTATTTACCTTCCAAATTAAACTTGTTATGAGAAAACTAGTGATTAAAGCTCTCACGAACTTGATGGCACACTTTACTTTTTGCATCTAATAAACTTGAACCATTGGGTCCATCTTTGTTGCGTATATGCTTACGCTTTATAAGTTGAAATTAGCAGAACCATGTTTCATGGGGAACGCTTTCAACAATGCACTTGTACTTTGTACCTCGTTGATATCATGTTCTTTTGCTTATGGATCCCGACGGTGTGAAATAAAAGTGGAACTTGTAAGATCATGGAGTTTGTATGTGTGTTAGAGAAACGCCTGGGCTGCTAGCCTAAGCCATGCCTAATAATGGTGGAACCTTGCAGCATCACCATAATGAGCACTCTATGAAGCATCCTCAATAAAAACCAATGCAAATAGCAAATAAAAAGATCGCTGAGATGCTCATTGTCGGCTTGCCTTGTCATTTTGATTATGGGAAAGCTCCCGTATCATGTGCAAGGGGTACCCCGTTGGTGGTTCTTAATGATACACATATACTTACAATGAAAAGAGCTTACTCGTGACTGAAGTTGAGTAGCATGAGGATCGGTCTTCGTAAGTAAGGGCCATGAGATTTCGGTTTATAACTTGTCAAGAATATCCTCTTAGTTGTGTCACTTTAACCTTAATCACCTTAAATATGCTTATGATAGGGGCAATGAGAGCTGAAAGCTATAAGTACCATAATTTGTGGAAGCTCTTTATGAGACTTGAATCCCTACTTCCTTTTATAAAGGCCTTTCTTTCACCATTATATTGAGTCTCCACCTTCTATCTTTATGCACCTACTTTGATTGCATAGTGGCCATTCTTAGTTCTATGTGCATTGTCCCAAGACTAGTTGATTTATGCATAACTTGATATTGCTTGTTTTAAACTATTGTATCTAGTCACTCTTATGAACTTTGAAGGTGTCCTATGCATTTATATTTGCTACTCTATTGAGGGACAAGCTGAATACTATTATGCTATGTTTTCTTTATGTGAAACAAACAAACGTCTTGCAAAGCATTGTTATTCATGAATCTTTTGTTTGTGCCTTTTCATGTTGCATCATAGTTTCTTTGCTTGTTGCCAGAACTTTGTCTTTCATGTTATGATTGAAGTACTATGATCCCAGATTTGAATGTTTTACAAATACTTTGATCAAGTTTATGATGGTGCATGTCACCTCAAAAATTATTCTTTCTTTTTATCACTTACCTACTCGAGGACGAGCAGGAGATAAGCTTGGGGATGTTGATACAATTGCAAATGTATCTATAATTTTTGATGTTCCATGCTTGGTTTTATCTACTTTCTTGTGTTTTGTCCACACTTTGGAGTACTTTTCATATGATTTCTTGGACTAACCTATTAACAAGCGCCACAGTGCCAGTTGCCCGTTTTCTGCTGTTTTTGGTTCCAGGAAAGTCGGAAAATCAATATTCTCGGAATTGGATGGGACAAAAGCCAAAGTTGATATTTTATCAGAAGACTCATAGAGCCAGAAGACAAGACGGAGAGGGGCCACAGGGCGGCCACACCATGTGGTGGCGCGGGCTAGCCCTGGCCGCGCCACCAGGTGGTGTGGGCCCCCTGGCCACCCACAGACCTTGACTCTTTGCCTATAAGAAGCCTCTCGATGCATAAATCCTAAATCATCAATCAGTAATCCATGAAAAGTTCCGCAGCACCGCCGCCACCGAAAGGGAGATTCTGGGGACAGAAAGTCTCTATTTCGGCACCCTGCCGGGATGGGGAAGTGCCCCCGGAGCCATCTCCATCGATCTCCACAGCCATCTCCATCACCATTGCTGATTCCCATGACGAGGAGGGAGTAGTTCTCTCTCGAGGCTAAGGGTTCTACCGATAGCTATGTGTTCATCTCTCTCTCTATGCATGATATTATTGAGATCATGAGCTTGTAATCTATAGATCTACCTTGCTACTCAAGTGCTTTAATAGATCTCTGCTCTCCCCATGTGTGTGAAAGTGACAGCGTGCACACCATGGTGGCACTTAGGCTAGAGATTACAAATACTTGTTATGAGTTATATTTGGAGTTGGATGTCTTCATGAAATTGTGGTGTTTGTTGGACTCATCTAGTGCTCAAGGTGACAGTGTGGTGTTTTCTAGATGGGAAAGATGGACTTTGAGGTGTGCTGTTATAGCCCTACCATCGATTAGAGTGTTCAACCGGAGAGTAGTTAAGAGTAGTATCATGAAGAGAATATATTTATATGAGAGTGTTCACTAGTGAAAGTATGATCCCTAGGCCTTGTTTCTAAGCACTGAAACACCGTTTTCTATTAGATCTGTTACATGTTTGCTTGCTTCCTTCTTTATTTCAGTTTGCCTTTAGTCTCTTCCATGCCATCAAAGTATTTTCTAGCACCGTTACCACTTGTATTTCACTATCTCTTCACCGAACCAGTGCACCTATACACCTGACAAGTGTATTGGGTGTGTTGGGGACACAAGAGACTTCTTGTATCTTGATTGTAGGATTTCTTGAGAGGGGATACCTTTGACCACTTCCTCCCTGAGTTCGATAAACCTTGGGTAATCCACTTAAGGGAAAACTTGCTGCTGTTCTACAAACCTCTGCACTTGGAGGCCCAACAACTGTCTACAAGAATAGAAGTGCGTAGACATCAGTGTGCTCTTTTCACAATCCACCTATGGATCCACTAGTGTCATTGCATGTGTGTTCTTTTTACTAACAACAACCAGAGTCATTGAAATGTGTGTTCTTTTCACATACCACATATGGATCCACCAGTGTCATTGCATGTGTGTTCTTTTCACAATCCACCAGTGTCATTGCATGTGTGCCCTTTTTACTAACAACAACCAGAGTCATTGCATGTGTGTTCTCTTCAGAGACCACCTATGGATCCACCAGTGTCATTGCATGTGTGTTCTTTTTACTAACAACAACCAGTGTCATTGCATGTGTGTTCTCTTCAGAGCCCACCTATGGATCCACCAGTGTCATTGCATGTGTGTTCTTTTTATTAACAACAACCAGAGTCATTGCATGTGTGTTCTTTTCACAATCCACCTATGAATCCACCAGTGTCATTGCATGTGTGCTACAACCAGAGACATTGCATGTGTGTTCTCTTCAGAGACCACCTATGGATCCACCAGTGTCATTGCATGTGTGTTCCTTTTACTAACAACAACCAGAGTCATTGAAATGTGTGTTCTCTTTAGAGACCACACATGGATCCACCAGTGTCATTGCATGTGTGTTCTTTTTACTAACAACAACCAGAGTCATTGCATGTGGGCTATTTTCACATACCACATATGGATCCACTAGTGTCATTGCATGTGTGTTCTTTTTACTAACAACAACTAGAGTCATTTCATGTGTGTTCTTTTCACATACCACATATGGATCCACCAGTGTCATTGAAATGTGCGTTTTCTTTAGAGACCACACATGGATCCACCAGTGTCATTGCATGTGTGTTCTTGTTACTAACAACAACCAGAGTCATTGCATGTGTGTTCTTTTCACATACCACATATGGATCCACCAGTGTCATTGCATGTGTGTTCTTTTCACTATCGACCTATGGATCCACCAGTGTCATTGCATGTGTGCTCTTTTTACTAACAACAACCGGAGTCATTGCATGCGTGTTCTCTTCAGAGAATACACATGGATCCACCAGTGTCATTGCATGTGTGTTCTTTTTACTAACAACAACCATAGTCATTGAAATGTGTGTTCTTTTCACATACCACATATGGATCCACCAGTGTCATTGCATGTGTGTTCTTTTCACAATCCACCTATGGATCCACCAGTGTTATTGCATGTGTGATCTTTTTACCTATAACAACTAGAGTCATTGCATGTGTGTTCTCTTCAGAGACCACACATGGATCCACTAGTGTCATTGCATGTGTGTTCTTTTTACTAACAACAACCAGAGTCATTGCATGTGTGTTATTTTCACATACCACATATGGATCCACCAGTGTCATTGCATGTGTGTTCTTTTTACTAACAACAACCAGAGTCATTGCATGTGTGTTATTTTCACATACCACATATGGATCCACCCGTGTCATTGCATGTCTGTTCTTTTTACTAACAACAACTAGAGTCATTTCATATGTGTTCTTTTCACATACCACATATGCATCCACCGGTGTCATTGAAATGTGTGTTCTCTTCAGAGACCATACATGGATCCACCAATGTCATTGCATGTGTGTTCTTTTTACTAACAACCAGAGTCATTGAAATATGTGTTATTTTCACATAGCACATATGGATCCACTAGTGTCATTGCATGTGTGTTCTTTTCACAAACCACCTATGGAGCCAGCAGTGTCTTGCATCTGTGCTCTTTTTACTAACAACAACTATAGTCATTGCATGTGTGTTCTCTTCAGAGACCACACATGGATCCACCAGTGTCATTTCATGTGTGTTCTTTTTACTAACAACAACCAGAGTCATTGAAACGTGTGTTCTTTTGACATACCACATATGGATCCACCAGTGTCATTGCATGTGTGTTGTTTTCACAATCCACCTATGGATCCACCAGTGTCATTGCATGTGTGCTCTTTATACTAACAACAACCAGAGTCATTGCATATGTGTTCTCTTCAGAGACCACACATGGATCCACCAGTGTCATTGCATGTGTGTTCTTTTTACTAACAACAACCAGAGTCATTGAAATGTGTGTTCTCTTCAGATACCACACATGGATACACCAGTGTCATTGCATGTGTGTTCTTTTTACTAACAACAACTAGAGTCATTGAAACGTGTGTTCTTTTCACATACCACATATGGATCCACAAGTGTCATTGCATGTGTGTTCTTTTCACAATCCACCTATGGATCCACCAGTGACATTGCATGTGTACTCTTTTTACTAACAACAACCAGAGTCATTGCATGTGTGTTCTCTTCAAAGACCACACATGGATCCACCAATGTCATTGCATGTGTGTTCTTTTTACTAACAACAACCAGAGTCACTGAAATGTGCGTTCTCTTTAAAGACCACACATGGATCCACCAGTGTTATTGCATGTGTGTTCTTTTTACTAACAACAACCATAGTCATTGCATGTGTGTTATTTTCATATACCACATATGGATCCACCAGTGTCATTGCATGTGTGTTCTTTTTACTAACAACAACTGGAGTCATTTCATGTTTGTTCTTTTCACATACCACATATGGATCCACCAGTGTCATTGAAATGTGTGTTCTCTTCAGAGACCACACATGGATCCACCAGTGTCATTGCATGTGTGTTCTTGTTACTAACAAAAACCAGAGTCATTGCATGTGTGTTCTTTTCACATACCCCATATGGATCCACCAGTGCCATTGCAAGTGTGTTCTTTTCACAATCCACCTATGGATCCACCAGTGTCATTGCATGTGTGCTCTTTTTACTAACAACAACTAGAGTCATTGCATGTGTGTTCTCTTCAGAGACCACACATGGATCCACTAGTGTCATTGCATGTGTGTTCTTTTTACTAACAACAACCAGAGTCATTTCATGTGTGTTCTTTTCACATACCACATATGGATCCACCAGAGTCATTGCATGTGTGTTCTCTTCAGAGACCACACATGGATCCACTAGTGTCATTGCATGTGTGTTCTTTTTACTAACAACAACCAGAGTCATTGCATGTGTGTTATTTTCACATACCACATATGGATCCACCAGTGTCATTGCATGTGTGTTCTTTTTACTAACAACAACCAGAGTCATTGCATGTGTGTTATTTTCACATACCACATATGGATCCACCCGTGTCATTGCATGTCTGTTCTTTTTACTAACAACAACTAGAGTCATTTCATATGTGTTCTTTTCACATACCACATATGCATCCACCGGTGTCATTGAAATGTGTGTTCTCTTCAGAGACCATACATGGATCCACCAATGTCATTGCATGTGTGTTCTTTTTACTAACAACCAGAGTCATTGAAATATGTGTTATTTTCACATAGCACATATGGATCCACTAGTGTCATTGCATGTGTGTTCTTTTCACAAACCACCTATGGAGCCAGCAGTGTCTTGCATCTGTGCTCTTTTTACTAACAACAACTATAGTCATTGCATGTGTGTTCTCTTCAGAGACCACACATGGATCCACCAGTGTCATTTCATGTGTGTTCTTTTTACTAACAACAACCAGAGTCATTGAAACGTGTGTTCTTTTGACATACCACATATGGATCCACCAGTGTCATTGCATGTGTGTTGTTTTCACAATCCACCTATGGATCCACCAGTGTCATTGCATGTGTGCTCTTTATACTAACAACAACCAGAGTCATTGCATATGTGTTCTCTTCAGAGACCACACATGGATCCACCAGTGTCATTGCATGTGTGTTCTTTTTACTAACAACAACCAGAGTCATTGAAATGTGTGTTCTCTTCAGATACCACACATGGATACACCAGTGTCATTGCATGTGTGTTCTTTTTACTAACAACAACTAGAGTCATTGAAACGTGTGTTCTTTTCACATACCATATGGATCCACAAGTGTCATTGCATGTGTGTTCTTTTCACAATCCACCTATGGATCCACCAGTGACATTGCATGTGTACTCTTTTTACTAACAACAACCAGAGTCATTGCATGTGTGTTCTCTTCAAAGACCACACATGGATCCACCAATGTCATTGCATGTGTGTTCTTTTTACTAACAACAACCAGAGTCACTGAAATGTGCGTTCTCTTTAAAGACCACACATGGATCCACCAGTGTTATTGCATGTGTGTTCTTTTTACTAACAACAACCATAGTCATTGCATGTGTGTTATTTTCATATACCACATATGGATCCACCAGTGTCATTGCATGTGTGTTCTTTTTACTAACAACAACTGGAGTCATTTCATGTTTGTTCTTTTCACATACCACATATGGATCCACCAGTGTCATTGAAATGTGTGTTCTCTTCAGAGACCACACATGGATCCACCAGTGTCATTGCATGTGTGTTCTTGTTACTAACAAAAACCAGAGTCATTGCATGTGTGTTCTTTTCACATACCACATATGGATCCACCAGTGCCATTGCAAGTGTGTTCTTTTCACAATCCACCTATGGATCCACCAGTGTCATTGCATGTGTGCTCTTTTTACTAACAACAACTAGAGTCATTGCATGTGTGTTCTCTTCAGAGACCACACATGGATCCACTAGTGTCATTGCATGTGTGTTCTTTTTACTAACAACAACCAGAGTCATTTCATGTGTGTTCTTTTCACATACCACATATGGATCCACCAGAGTCATTGAAATGTGTGTTCTCTTCAGAGACCACACATGGATCCACCAGTGTCATTGCATGTGTGTTCTTTTTACTAACAACAACCAGAGTCATTACATGTGTGTTATTTTCACATACCACATATGGATCCACCAGTATCATTGCATGTATGTTCTTTTTACTAACAACAACTGGAGTCATTTTATGTGTGTTATTTTCACATACCACATATGGATCCAACGGTGTGATTGAAATGTGTGTTCTCTTAAGAGACCATACATGGATCCACCAGTGTCATTGCATGTGTGTTCTTTTTACTAACAATATCCAGAGTCATTGAAATGTGTGTTCTTTTCACATACCACATATGGAACCACCAGTGTCATTGCATGTGTGTTCTTTTCACTATCCACCTATGGATCCACCAGTGTCATTGCATGTGTGCTCTTTTTACTAACAACAACCAGAGTCATTGCAAGTGTGTTCTCTTCAGAGACCACACATGGATCCACCAGTGTCATTTCATGTGTGTTCATTTTACTAACAACAACCAGAGTCATTGAAATGTGTGTTCTTTTCACATACCACATATGGATCCACCAGTGTCATTGCATGTGTGTTCTTTTCACGATCCACCTATGGATCCACCAGTGTCATTGCATGTGTGCTCTTTTTACTAACAACAACCAGAGTCATTGCATATGTGTTCTCTTCAGAGACCACACATGAATCCACCAGTGTCATTGCATGTGTGTTCTCTTCAGAGACCACACATGGATCCACCAGTGTTATTGCATGTGTGTTCTTGTTACTAACAACAACCAGAGTCATTGCATGTGTGTTCTTTTCACATACCACATATCCACCAGTGTCATTGCATGTGTGTTTTTTTCACAATCCACCTATGGATCCACCAGTGTCATTGCATGTGTGTTCTTTTTACTAACAGCAACTGGAGTCATTTCATGACTCTTCTTTTCACATACCACATATGGATCCACCAGTGTCATTGAAATGTGTGTTCTCTTTAGAGACCACACATGGATCCACCAGTGTCATTACATGTGTGTTCTTTTTACTAACAACAACTGGAGTAATTGCATGTGTGTTCTTTTCACATACCACATATGGATCCACCAATGTCATTGCATGTGTGGTCTTTTCACAATCCACCTATAGATCCACCAGTGTCATTGCATGTGTGTTCTTTTTACTAACAACCAGAGTGATTGCATGTGTGTTCTTTTCACATACCACATATGGATCCACCAGTGTCATTGCATGTGTGTTCCTTTCACAATCCACCTATGGATCCACCAGTGTCATTGCATGTGTGCACTTTTTACTTACAACAACCAGAGTCATTGCATGTGTGTTCTCTTTAGAGACCACACATGGATCCACCAGTGTCATTGCATGTGTGTTCTTTTTACTAACAACAACCAGAGTCATTGAAATGTGTGTTCTTTTCACATACCACATATGGATCCACCAGTGTCATTGCATGTGTGTTCTATTCACAATGCACCTATGGATCCACCAGTGTCTTTGCATGTGTGCTCTTTTTACTAACAACAACTAGAGTCATTGCATGTGTGTTCTCTTCAGAGACCACACATGGATCCACCAGTGTTATTGCATGTGTGTTCTTTTTACTAACAACAATAAGAGTCATTGCATGTGTGTTATTTTCACATACCACATATGGATCCACCAGTGTCATTGCATGTTTGTTCTTTTTAGTAACAACAACTGGAGTCATTTCATGTGTGTTCTTTTCACATACCACATATGGATCCACCAGTGTCATTGAAATGTGTGTTCTCTTCAGAGACCACACATGGATCCACCAGTGTCATTGCATGTGTGTTCTTGTTACTAACAACAACCAGAGTCATTGAATGTGCGTTCTTTTCAAATACCACATATGGATCCACCAGTGTCATTGCACGTGTGTTCTTTTCACAATCCACCTATGGATCCACCAGTGTCATTGCATGTGTGCTCTTTTTACTAACAACAACCGGAGTCATTGCATGCGTGTTCTCTTCAGAGACCACACATGGATCCACTAGTGTCATTACATGTGTGTTCTTTTTACTAACAACAACCAGAGTCATTTCATGTTTGTTCTTTTCACATACCACATATGGATCCACCAGAGTCATTGAAATGTGTGTTCTCTTTAGAGACCACACATGGATCCACCAGTGTCATTGCATGTGTGTTCTTTTTACTAACAACAACCAGAGTCATTACATGTGTGTTATTTTCACATACCACATATGGATCCACCAGTATCATTGCATGTTTGTTGTTTTTACTAACAACAACTGGAGTCATTTCATGTGTGTTCTTTTCACATACCACATATGGATCCACCGGTGTGATTGAAATGTGTGTTCTCTTCAGAGAACATACATGGATCCACCAGTGTCATTGCATGTGTGTTCTTTTTACTAACAATAACCAGAGTCATTGAAATGTGTGTTCTTTTCACATACCACATATGGATCCACCACTGTCATTGCATGTGTGTTCTTTTCACAATCCACCTATGGATCTACCAGTGTCATTGCATGTGTGCTCTTTTTAGTAACAACAAGCAGAGTCATTGCATGTGTTTTCTCTTAAGAGACCACACATGGATCCACCAATGCCATTGCATGTGCGTTCTTTTTACTAACAACAACCAGAGTCATTGAAACGTGTGTTCTTTTCACATACCACATATGGATCCACCAGTGTCATTGCATGTGTGTTATTTTCACAATCCACCTATGGAGCCACCAGTGTCATTGCATGTGTGCTCTTTTTACTAACAACAACCAGAGTCATTGCATGTGTGTTCTCTTCAGAGACCACACATGGATCCACCAGTGTCATTTCATATGTGTTATTTTTACTAACAACAACCAGAGTCATTTAAACGTCTGTTCTTTTCACATACCACATATGGATCCACCAGTGTCATTGCATGTGTGTTATTTTCACAATCCACCTATGGATCCACCAATGTCATTGCATGTGTGCTCTTTTTACTAACAACAACCAGAGTCATTGCATATGTGTTCTCTTCAGAGACCACCCATGGATCCACCAGTGTCATTGCATGTGTGTTCTCTTCAGAGACCACACATGGATCCACCAGTGTTATTGCATGTGTGTTCTTGTTACTAACAACAACTAGAGTCATTGCATGTGTGTTCTTTTCACATACCACCTATCCACCAGTGTCATTGCATGTGTGTTCTTTTCACAATCCACCTATGGATCCACCAGTGTCATTGCATGTGTGTTCTTTTTGCTAACAACAACGGGAGTCATTTCATGACTGTTCTTTTCACATACCACATATGGATCTACCAGTGTCATTGAAATGTGTGTTCTCTTTAGAGACCACACATGGATCCACCAGTGTCATTACATGTGTGTTCTTTTTACTAACAACAACTGGAGTCATTGCATATGTGTTCTCTTCAGAGACCACACATGGATCCACCAGTGTCATTGCATGTGTGTTCTCTTCAGAGACCACACATGGATCCACCAGTGTTATTGCATGTGTGTTCTTGTTACTAACAACAACTAGAGTCATTGCATGTGTGTTCTTTTCACATACCACCTATCCACCAGTGTCATTGCATGTGTGTGCTTTTCACAATCCACCTATGGATCCACCAGTGTCATTGCATGTGTGTTCTTTTTGCTAACAACAACTGGAGTCATTTCATGACTGTTCTTTTCACATACCACATATGGATCTACCAGTGTCATTGAAATGTGTGTTCTCTTTAGAGACCACACATGGATCCACCAGTGTCATTACATGTGTGTTCTTTTTACTAACAACAACTGGAGTCATTGCATGTGTTTTCTTTTCACATACCACATATGGATCCACCAGTATCATTGCATGTGTGGTCTTTTCACAATCCACCTATAGATCCACCAGTGTCATTGCATGTGTGTTATTTTTACTAACAACCAGAGTGATTGCATGTGTGTTCTTTTCACATACCACATATGGATCCACCAGTGTCATTGCATGTGTGTTCTTTTTACAATCCACCTATGGATCCACCAGTGTCATTGTATGTCTGTTCTTTTTACTAACAACAACTGGAGTTATTTCATGTGTGTTCTTTTCACATACCACATATGGATCCACCGGTGTCATTGAAATGTGTGTTCTCTTCAGAGACCATACATGGATCCACCAGTGTCATTGCATGTGTGTGTTTTTACTAACAACAACCAGAGTCATTGAAATGTGCGTTCTCTTGAGAGACCAGACATGGATCCACCAGTGTCATTGCATGTGGGTTCTTTTTACTAACAACAACCAGAGTCATTGCATGTGTGTTATTTTCACATACGACATATGGATCCATCAGTGTTATTGCATGTGTGTTCCTTTTACTAACAACAACTAGAGTCATGTCATGTGTGTTCTTTTCACATACCACATATGGATCCACCAGTATCATTGAAATGTGTGTTCTCTTCAGAGACCACACATAGATCCACCAGTGTCATTGCATGTGTGTTCTTGTTACTAACAACAACCAGAGTCATTGAATGTGTGTTCTTTTCACATACCACATATGGATCCACCAGGGCCATTGCATGTGTGTTCTTTTCACAATCCACCTATGGATTGTCAACACCCGGATTTTTTAATCCCAGATGCCCGTTATGCCATACCTCACAATCCCATGATTACCATTTTTGCGAGACATAACGGATTGGATATCACAGTACATCATCCATTACAAACCATACATAAGGTCTTACACAAATAAGGATCTCATGATCCAGTCTTAATACAACAAGCAGCAGAAATAAAAGATAGCGTAGCGGTGGGGTCCATCTTCAGGGGCAATGCTTGACGGAAAGATAGTCCTAGTTATCATAGCCCTCACCGACCATCATCTTGATAATCTCCTTCATAGTCTGGCCATAATAATAGCCAGGGACAAAAGCCATGAGTACTCTTTAAGTACTCGCAAACTACCACTAACAAGTAGTATAATTCTAAGATAAAGTGCTAGAGCTAAGTTTAACTATAAAGTTAAGTTTGAAACCTAAGCTGAGTTCAGAAACCAAGAAAGATAAAGTAAAGTTCTAGAAATCACTTAAGTTGGGAAGCTATTGTTATAAACACAACCCTGTTGTGGTCAAGTCAAGATTCATCATTCATTTCAAGTTATTTGGAAAACATCTGACAACGAAACAGTATGGCCATTCCAACTGTTCATAATCATGACGCGTTATTCAATAGTTTGACACTGCATAGGTGGTACACTTTCACCACAAGATTCGATACATCTGTCGGATAACCTGAATCATCATACTTAGTATGCAGATAATCAAACATAACCTTCCCTTTACACACCCTAGTATAAGCACCTCTCCTATGAGCATGGCCTCCCAACCATGACCATCAGTCATCTTGGGCACTGCATAGGTGGACAATATTGAGAGGTAGCCTCAGCTCAAACCTCTCCCGTGAGGGAACTAATACTAATGCATATAAATTTCCATCTAAGCCTTACCCAATTCAGGTAGTGTGGTTATACAGTAAATTTGGAATGGTATCGCATCCGAATCCAACCATCAGTTTTATAAAAGGGTTAAGGCTCATGCCTCATCATATTCATCATCATCAACCAGTTGTGTTTCTCAACACATGTCAAAACATCTCAATAGAATGACTCATCATTCCAAGGTTTTCACAATTCATTTTCACCAATTGTTCCCATCTAAAGTGACTCAAGTTTTTGATCTACTCTAAAATACTAAGTTAAGAGTGTTCACTAAGGTGGAAGGATGGGATCAATCTCATGCCATAGAATGACATCTAAAGTTTTCTAAGTAGGTCAAGTTTTATACTTTTTATGCTACCTTCAAAACAAGTAAAGAACTTTGTGTAAACTAAGGGAGGTAAAACTTAGACTTGAAGTACTAATAGTCAAAAGGGGGTGTCATCAAAGCATGCTTAAGGCATCTTTGCTAAACCATCTAGTTGTTTCTAGTTTGCTGAGCACTAAACTTGTAAGAGTTAAATCTTGGGTATTGCTAGCTTGCTAAGGGTAGCTTGCACTGTTAATGGTGGCTTGCCTTGGTTGGTGCAGTGGTTGAAGTTTTCTTCGTCTTCGTCTTGATAGCACTCCTCCTCCTCGTAAGCTTGGTCGGTACTATCTTCTATAACAATACATACGGAGTAGACAATCACCAAACAATACTTAACTAGGCTAGATAGCATTCTAAGACACACAATTGATGATCAATTATCATCACAAGCATCACAAGTTTAATTCAATAGTTTCATCCTTTTTATTTTAGAAAAGTAATTTCTACTCATTGAAATATTAAGTAAAATTTAATATTCACCACCAAAATATGGGATCATGTGGACACGTGTCCTCACCACATATTCTAACATGTGGGAATGAGATTTAAAGGTTGGATCAATATTACTTTAGTTTAAGTTTATTATTTCATGATTTAAAGTGACTATAAATGCCTATATAGCATTATTTTGGTACTAGTTCAAAGTCACTGCATGTAAACCTTAATATTATTACATATTTGGATAGATATGATGAAATGTGATTTTTGAGAGTTGGAATCAACTCAAAAGCTAACTTGGTTGATTTTATAAAAATGTTGCAAGTTGCAAAAGCTTCTGTTTGTTATTTTTATTAGGAGAGATCTATAACTCTAGTTGAATTAAATCCAACGGGCTTGGATAGATCATTTCCATACCTTTCATACAAAATTGGTTTCATGCAATTTGGATTTATCAAACTCACAGAATTGAATTTTAAACTAGTGGACAGAAACTAGATTTAACTAAAAAGAAAAATCCAGATTTGAATGGGTGGGCTATCGCGGGAAAAGAAATGGGCCGGCCTAGTGGCGCTCCGCTGCGCGGGGCTCAACTGACAGGGGGGTCCCGCTTGTCAGCGGCACTTAACACGCGAAACGGTACGCGCGCTGTGGGTCGTAGGATTAGAAGCAAGATCTACGGCTGAGGGTCGTCGTCGACGATGAACCGGTCGCCGGCGAGCTCGAACCCTAGCGGCTCGTTGGGGGTCTACTGGGGGCGTACCAGGGCTCCAGCAGGGTCGGCGAGGCGGCAAACAACGTGGAAGACGACGGCGAGGCGAGGCACGGTTGCGGTGGAGCTTGGGGTGGTCGCAATCAACGGCGCCCTTCTCCTCCTGCCACGGCTGCTCCGGCTCCAATTCCGGCGAGGCAGAGCTCGCCTTGCTCCGGCTAGAGGTGGGTGAGGTTCAGAGAGGTGAGGGGAGTGGAATGGTGTGGAGAGAAGAGGTTTGGGAGGGCTCCTTTTATAGGCCCGACGGTGAGACTGAGCGGGATGGGCAGTCGACGGTGGTGACATGGCTACGGCGGGGTAGAGGCATGGCTGCGGGTGGCGATCGATGTGTGGTTCCCTGGCGGTGCTCTAGACTTGAATGCGAGCGTAGGGGCGGTGGCACGCGGTCTAGGCGAGGTGGCGCTCTGAGCGGCAGAGGCGGCGGTGTCCATGGCGAGCGGTGGCTGTGAGGCGTTGGGAGGCCAGTGGGGGTGTCTGGGGTGTTCTCCAGGTCGAGGCGGAGCGGCGTGCGCGGGCTGCTACAAAGGGGCGGTCTGTGCGAGCGGGGACCGACCGTGCTCTGGGGGCGGCACTGGCATGGTGCGGTGGCACTGGGCGCGGTTTGTGCTCGGTGCTCCACTCCTGCTCTTGGCTCGGGCAAGGGACAGGGGGTGGCGGTGAGCTCCTGGCTACCTCCTAGACATGGCGAGGGAAGAAGGAATGGTCTGCTGCAGCGAGGCAAGGGTTGGCCGGCGAGGCATGGCTCGGCATGGCATGGCATGGAGACTAGGGACAAGGGAGAGGGGTGTTAGGGGTTTGGTTAGATCAAGAGGCGACAGAGGAGATAAATGAAGATCATTTGGGGGCAAAACCCTGTAGTAAACAGTGAGCTAGGATTAGAGTAGAGATTATGCATGCCAAGTGTTTGATTAAATGGCCGCATGAAAGAAAGTTTTGAATTTTGGTTTCAAATTTTTTGAGTGATCTCCACTACTGATAGGTAGTCTCTGGTTGCAAGGGTTTTGAAAGTGGAGCTCAAATAGATGGGTTTTGAAATAGGGGTGATCTATGCATATGCATTAGATTCAATTTTAAGCTGTCATTTAAAATAGTTAACAGATTGTTTTTAGCAGATCAAAAGGTCGGCCTTGGTACCTCATTATGTGTACTAGCAAGGGGTGCCAAGATCAAGAATTGTTTATGTTAAGTTTTGAGTACTAGGAATAGCCAAAGTAGGCATGGGAGTTAAATTTGCCAAAATGACCATTCCTCCTTTTTAATTCTTTTTTATTTGATTTTCTTTAGGAAAAGTTTGGGAATGATGTAGATGATGTTTAAATCACCTAAGAAACATTTTACAAGCATTGGGTCAATCAATCATGGCAATTTCATGTGTGTTCTTTTCACATACCACATATGGATCCACCAGTGTCATTGCATGTGTGTTCTTTTCACAATCCACCTTTGGATCCACTAGTGTCATTGCATGTGTACTTTTTTTACTAACAACAACCAGAGTCATTTCATGTGTGTTCTATTCACATACCACATATGGATCCACCAGTGTCATTGAAATGTGTGTTCTCTTCAGAGACCACACATGGATCCACCAGTGTTATTGCATGTGTGTTCTTGTTACTAACAACAACTAGAGTCATTGCAAGTGTGTTCTTTTAACATACCACATATGGATCCACTAGTGTCATTGCATGACTCAAGTGAATTGGTTTCGAGAGCATTCCGCCACTTTTTGGCGACTTTCACTTTCAACCCGATTCACCGCCTACGTGCCCTTTACGCCCAGTCATTCCGAAGGTGATCTTTTCACAATCCACCTATGGATCCACCAGTGTCATTTAATGTGTGTTCTTTTTACTAACAACAACCAGAGTCATTTCATGACTGTTCTTTTCACATACCACATATGGATACACCAGTGCCATTGAAATGTGTGTTATCTTCAGATACCACACATGGATCCACCAGTGTCATTACATGTGTGTTCTTTTTACTAACAACAACTGGAGTCATTTCATGTGTGTTCTTTTCACATACCACATATGGATCCACTAGTGTCATTACATGTGTGGCCTTTTCACAATCCACCTATGGATCCACCAGTGTCATTGCATGTGTGTTCTTTTTACTAACAACAACTAGAGTCATTGTATGTGTATTCTTTTCACATACCACATATGGATCCACGAGTGTCATTGCATGTGTGTTCTTTTCACAATCCACCTATGGATCCACCAGTGTCATTGCATGTGTGCTCTTTTTACTAACAACAACCAGAGTCATTGCATGTGTGTTCTCTTCAGAGACCACACATGGTTCCACCAGTGTCATTGCATGTGTGTTCTTTTTACTAACAACAACTAGAGTCATTGAAATGTGTGTTCTTTTCACATACCACATATGGATCCACTAGTGTCATTGCATGTGTGTTCTTTCCACAATCCACCTATCGATCCACCAGTGTCATTGCATGTGTGCTCTTTTTACTAACAACAACCAGAGTCATTGCATGTGTGTTCTCTTCAGAGACCACACATGGATCCACCAGTGTCATTGCATGTGTGTTCTTTTTACTAACAACAACCAGAGTCATTGAAATGTGTGTTCTCTTCAGAGACCACACATGGATCCACCAGTGCCATTGCATGTGCGTTCTTTTTACTAATAACAACTAGAGTCATTGCATGTGTGTTATTTTCATATACCACATATGGATCCACCAGTGTCATTGCATGTCTTTTCTTTTTACTAACAACAACTAGAGTCATTTCATGTGTGTTCTTTTCACATACCACATATGGATCGGCCGGTGTCATTGAAATATGTGTTGTCTTCAGAGACCATACATGGATCCACTAGTGTCATTGCATGTTTTTATTTTTACTAACAACAACCAGAGTCATTGAAATGTGTGTTCTTTTCACATACCACATATGGATCCACCAGTGTCATTGAATGTGTGTTCTTTTCACAATCCACCTATGGATCCACTAGTGTCATTGCATGTGTGCTCTTTTTACTAACAACAACCAGAGTCATTTCATGTATGTTCTCTTCAGAGACCACACATGGATCCACCAGTGTCATTTCATGTGTGTTCTTTTTAATAAACAACAACCAGAGTCATTGAAACGTGTGTTCTTTTCACATACCACATATGGATCCACCATTGTCATTGCATGTGTGTTCTTTTCACAATCCACCTATGGATCCACCAGTGTCATTGCATGTGTGCCATTTTTACTCACAACAACCAGAGTCATTGCATGTGTGTTCTCTTCAGAGACCACACATGGATCCACGAGTGTCATTGCATGTGTGTCCTTTTTACTAACAAGCAGAGTCATTAAAATGTGTGTTCTCTTCAGAGACCACACATGGATACACCAGTGTCATTGCATGTGTGTTCATTTTACTAACAACAACTCGAGTCACTTCATGTGTGTTATTTTCACATACCACATATGGATCCATAAGTGTCATTGCATGTGTGTTCTTTTTACTAACAACAACTGGAGTCATTTCATGTGTGTTCTTTTCACATACCACCTATGGATCCACCAGTGTCATTGAAATTTGTGTTCTTTTCAGAGACCACACATGGATCCACCAGTGTCATTGCATGTGTTTTCTTGTTACTAACAACAACCAGAGTCAGTGCATGTGTGTTCTTTTCACATACCACATATGGATCCACTAGTGTCATTGCATGTGTGTTCTTTTCACAATCCATCTATGGATCCACCAGTGTTATTGCATGTGTGTTCTTTTTACTAACAAACCTGAGTCATTGCATGTGTGCTCTTTTCACAATCCACCTATGGATCCACTAGTGTCATTGCATGTAGGTTCTTTTTATTAACAATAACCAGAGTCATTGCATGTGTGTTCTTTTCACATACCACATATGGATCCACCAGTGTCATTGCATGTGTGTTCTTTTCACAATCCACCTATGGATCCACCAGTGTCATTGCATGTGTGCTTTTTTTACTAACAACAACTAGAGTCATTTCATGTGTGTTCTTTTCACAAACCACATATGGATCCACCAGTGTCATTGAAATGTGTGTTCTCTTCAGAGACCACACATGGATCCACCAGTGTCATTGCATGTGTTTTCTTGTTACTAACAACAACCAGAGTCATTGCATTTGTGTTCTTTTCACATACCACATATGGATCCACCAGTGTCATTGCATGTGTGTTCTTTTCACAATCCACCTATGGATCCATCATTGTCATTGCATGTGTGTTCTTTTTAACTAACAACAACTAGAGTCATTTCATGAATGTTCTTTTCACATACCACATATGGATCCACCAGTGTCATTGAAATGTGTGTTCTCTTGAGAGAACACACATGGATCCACGAGTGTCATTACATGTGTGTTATTTTTACTAACAACAACTAGAGTCATTGCATGTGTGTTCTTTTCACATACCACATATGGATCCACTACTGTCATTGCATGTGTGTTCTCTTCAGAGACCACACATGGATCCACCAGTGTCATTGCATGTGTGTTATTTTTACTAACAACAACCAGGTCATTGAAATGTGTGTTCTTTTCACATACCACATATGGATCCACCAGTGTCATTGCATGTGTGTTCTTTTCAGAACCCACCTATCGATCCACCAGTGTCATTGCATGTGTGCTATTTTTACTAACAACAACCAGAGTCATTGAATGTGTGTTCTCTTCAGAGACCACACATGGATCCACCAGTGTCATTGCATGTGTGTTCTTTTTACTAACAACAACCCTAGTCATTGAAACGTGTGTTCTTTTCACACACCACATATGGATCCACCAGTGTCATTGCATGTGTGTTCTTTTCACAATCCACCTCTGGATCCACGAGTGTCATTGCATATGTGCTCTTTTTGTTCTTCTGCCCCAGGTCGTTATCTAACTTTCGTTAGTTCAACACTTTTCGATTTGAGCAACAGAAGGTCTTCGAAAAAATTCACCTTTACCTGCTGGTCTGTTTTGATAGATTTCTGCCATTATTTGCATTTGCTTCTTGTTGGTTCCTTTTTGAGTTCTTTTAGGGAATTGAGCTTTTTGAGGGAAGTGTTGCAGTAGCTAGTGTTTTAATGGAAGTTTTATTGGTATTGGAACTGAACCCAAAGACTTATTATCTTGAGTGCACTTATGTTGCTAATAAAGATCGTGTGAAGTTTTGTATGAAGGAAAAATTTTAGGTGTATGGGAGGAATGAGTAATGAGATGAAGGATGGACTAAAGCTCAAGCTTGGGGATGCCACGCGTGTCACCCCAAGAAATATCCAAGAAGTACAAGCGTCAAAGCTTGGGGATGCCCAAGGCATCCCCTTCTTCATCAATAAAAAATTCCAGGTTTCTTCCAAACACTTCATTTTTATTGTTTCATGCACAGTTGTGTTGTTCTTGGAGCGTCTTCTTTTTCGTTTTTGTTTCGGTTTTTCGTTTGCTTGGTTTTCTTAGTTTGCTTAATAAATTGGTTGGATCTCCTCTTTCATGGTTTTCAAATAGTTTGGTTTGGTTTGGAAAAGAGTAGGAAAGTTCATGCTTAAGTGGTAAAGAGAGCTTGTTTTTGACTGTGGCCTATGCTTTGCGTGCCATGCTTGATATTGTTTTGGCTTTATGCTTAGTATTCTTTGTTGTAGCATGACTTGTTATAAACAATTGAGATTGCTTAATGTGCATTGGATGAATCATGCGTTGTTTTAGCATATTAAAGCATAGTATAGTGGTATTCTCCTTTGATGCTTTATTTGGGTTGACTTGGCGCATGCTCACACCATGTTATGACTATATCAAGTCACCATAGCCTTTATGATCCTTTAGTTTTTAACTAGTAGTATCACTTTATGCTTTGAGCAATGATGTTTTGTCGCTCTGCACGATTAGGGCCATTATTGCTCTCTTAGTTTGTCGCTCCCAGTCTTTTGCTAGCCTCCACAACCAAGTATGAGTTCCACTCATGCATCCAACTCCTAAAACCAAGTTATTCCAAAGAGTCCACCATACCTACCTATTAGCTTATGCTATTCCAAGTATATTCATGTTTTTGTTTACCTTCCAAATTAAACTTGTTATGAGAAAACTAGTGATTAAAGCTCTCACGAACTTGATGTCACACTTTAATTTTCTTGACCTTAATAAACTTGAACCATTGTGTCGTCTGTGTTGTATATGCTTGCACATATTTGTTGGGGATTAGCAGAACCATGCTGTCATGGGGAACACTTTCAACATTGCACGGGTACTTTGTACCTAGTTGATATCATGCTCTTTTGTCTATGGATGTTGTCGGTGTGAAATGAAAGGGGAGCTTGTAAGTCCATGGAGTTATGTATATGTGTTAGAGAAATGCTTGGGCCGCTGGTCTAATCCATGCTGACATGGTGGAAACCTGCAGCGTAACCATAATGAGCTGTCTATGAAGCATTCTTCTTATAAAAAAAGAGTCCTATGTTGAGAAAAAAGAGAAAAAGAAAAGAAAAAAAAAGAGATTATGAAAAGAGGAAAGAGAGAAAAAAGCACCATATTCCCATGGTAAATAAGAAGATTGCTGAGATGCTCGTTGTCTGCTTGCCTTGTCATTTTGATGGGGATTCTTCCGTATCATCGGGCAAGGGGTACCCATTGGCGGTTCTCTATGATACACATGTACTTACGATGACAAGAACTTACCGGTGACTAAACTTGAGTAGCATGAGGAGCGGCCCTCGTATTCAAGGGACATGAGATTTCCAACTTATACTTTGTCAAGCATATACTTCATAGTTTGTTCACTTTAACCTTAACAACTTCAAGATGCTTATGATAGGGGCAATGAGAGCTTAAAGCTATAAGTACCATAATTTTTGGAAGCTCTTTATGAAACTTGAATCTCTGCTTCCTTCTATGAAGGCCTTTCTTCCACCATTATATTGAGTCTCCACCTTCTATCTTTATGCACCTAGTTTGAGAGCATAGTGGCCATTCTTAGTTCTATGTGCATTGTCCCAAGACTTGTTGATTGATACATACCTTGATATTGCTTGTTTTAAACTATTTGTATCTAGCCACCCTTATAAACTTTGAAGGTGTCCTATGCATTTATGTTTGCTACTCTCTGAGGGACAAGCTAGATACCACTATGCTATGTTTTATTTATGTGAAACAAACAAACGTCTTGCAAAGCATTGTTATTCATGAATCTTTTTTTTGTGCCTTTTCATGTTGCATCATAGTTTCTTTGTCTTATTGCTAGAACTTTGTCTTTCATGTTATGATTGAAGTACTATGATCCCAGCTTTGAATGTTTTAAAAATACTTTGATCAAGTTTATGATGGTGCATGTCACCTCAAAAATTATTCTTTCTTTTTATCACTTACCTACTCGAGGACGAGCAGCAGTTAAGCTTGGGGATGTTGATACATTGCAAATGTACCTATAATTTTTGATGTTCCATGCTTGGTTTTATCTACTTTCTTGTGTTTTGTCCACACTTTCGAGTACTTTTCATATGATTTCTGGGACTAACCTATTAACAAGAGCCACAGTGCCAGCTGCCTGTTTTCTACTGTTTTTGGTTCCAGGAAAGTCAGAAAATGAATATTCTCGGAATTGGACGGGACAAAAGCCAAAAATCCAATTTCACCAAAAGACTCCCGGAGCCAGAATATGAGACGGAGTGGGGCTGGGGCCTAGCCACACCACCTGGCCGCGCCAGGGGGTGGTCTGGCCGCCCCAGGCACCCCCTCGGTCTCCCTCTTCGCCTATAAGATGCCTTCTGACCTAAAAACTCAGGGGGGTTCGACGTTTTTCCAGAAGGAGTTCCACTCCGCCGCCACCACCAGATTCCATGAAACAGCACCAGAAACTCCGTTCTGGCACCCTGCTGGGACGGGGAATTGGAGGAGATCATCGCCATCATCATCACCATTGCTTCTCCATCGACCATCCATGTTTCCCCCATCTATGAGTGAGTAATCCCCCATTGTAGGCTATGGGGATGGTAGGGATTGGATGAGATCGTTCATGTAATGGCATCAGATTGTTAGGGCATGGTGCCTAGTATCTTATATTAGTGCTTTATGACTTTGTTGCGACTTGTTATGCTTAATGCTTGTCACTAGGGCCCGGGTGCCATGATTTCAGATTTGAACATGTTATTGATTCATTACGATAGTATTGTTTATGGTCTTATCTGCAAGTTGTATACACACATTGTTGTCTGGAACCAATGGCCCCGAAGTGACATAAATCGGGATAACCGGAGGGAATGGCTTTGATGTGAGGATCACATGTGTTCACGGAGTGTTAATGCTTTGCTCCGGTGCTCTATTAAAAGGAGCACCTTAATTGCCGAGTTCCTTGAGGCCCCGCGCAAACGGGCTGGCAGGACAAAAGATGTTGTGCAAGTTCTCATTGCGAGCACGTATGACTATATATGGAACACATGCCTAGGATTATCTAGTACTTGGATGCTTTATCTTATTTATCTGCAATTGCCCTATGTTCTGATTGCTATGTGAATTGTCTTGTCCATGCAATGCCCGTCCATCCATCCCTAATCCTACCACACTCTAATCCTACTGTTTACTGCTATTGTTACTATTGTCTTTACTTTACTACTACTATTACTTTGCTATTGCTACTACAAAACTGTTGCTACTGATAAACTATTGTGAGCAAGATTGTTTCCAGGTGCAGCTGAATTGACAACTCAGTTGTTAAGGCTTATAAATATTCTTTGGCTCCCCTTGTGTCGAATCAATAAATTGGGTTTCACCTCCCTCGAAAATACTGTGATACACCCCTATACTTGTGGGTCATCAGTGCTCTGGCATTTTGGATACCTAGAAATCCGAGTAGTTTCGATGATCGATTAGAGGACTAGGTAGTACACACACGGGCTACATGCCTGCAAATCCATCGGGCCTTTTTCCCTTTCTAGAAGCTGAACAATTTTGCAATCACCAAATCCATCAACTCTTTTTTCCTACGACGAAGTAGCACGCGCTCGGCTACGGGGTATGCCACGGCATACCTGGCAAACCCCGTAGGTCCGCCACTGGGTCTCATGTGGGAGGACATGTAAAGTTAGTCCGAGCCGCTTCATCCCAACATGCCACCATGATCAAAATTTACGCAAGTATGAAACAATAAGACTATCAATTCCCACATCTCCATGTGTTCTAACCGTACAAAGCATCTACATATAGACATGGCCCTGATACCACTGATGGGGTTCGTTTCATAGAAAACAAAATTTTCCTACGGTTGCAACCACCAAGATCATATCTAGGAGATACATGTAACGGTTTCAGATGGACTCACCCTCGAACACCATAATGCAGGATAGAAGTCCTACAAACAAACATGGATGATGTAGAGTGTATAATACCATCCTCAAGGACGCGCAGACGATCAACGCTACAAGAGGCAACGCCTCCGTAATCGGTCACACACACGGTGTGCCGACGACTCCCAAACCCTCGCTCCAGCCGGGCAGCGGACGTAGTGGATCCCCGGGAACTCCGCCAATACTACAACATGGTGGTGATGGTGGTGGAGAATATCTTGAGCAGGGCTTCGCCTAAGCACCTCGCTCGTGGCAATGGACAAGGCTAGAAGGGGAGGAAGATGCCAACCAAATGGCATATGAGAGGAAGGGTGAATGGTGTGTGATGAGAGGGGAGGAGGGGGGTTTTGGTAGATTCGACAGAACAAATTCCTGTGATGTCCATTATCTTCTCATGCGTTCCCTATCCACTCAATTGCGTTGACTAACCTTAAGTGTGTCTCCCTATGGGTTCGAGAACTATGTAGACATGATCAATACTTTCTTCGATCAATAATCATTAGCGGGACCTAGTGATCCATACTTGAAATGGATCGTATGAGCACCTAGAGGGGGGGTGAAAAGGTGCTACTTCAAATTTTAATGCTTTTTCAATTTTAGGCTTAACACAAAAGGTAAATTCTCTAGATAACTATTTAGAAGAATTTCCCTATATGCAAACCTATCTACTAGCGAGTAAGAGGCGAGTGGAAAGAGGAACGAGTGAATCGTAGTGAAGCACGCGGAGACACAGGATTTGTTTTACCGCAGTTCCTTCCTTGTTAAGGGAAGTACATCTGCGTTGGAGGGGTGGGCGGTACTAAGACCACCACGCCACAATAGGCCTCACCCTGTTTTCCGATGGATCCCGCCACCAAAGGCCTGATCACCTTTCCACTATAGGAACCCTTCGAGGCGGGTACCGGCGCCTTTACACAACTAGCAGGGCACAACTCCACAACCAAATTGGAGGCTCTCGTAATGAGAACAAGCTGCCACAAGAACAAGTTATCAATAACAAAACACAAGATCTAGATATTAACAAGAATACTAGATCAGGGATTTCTTCAAATGAATGGAGAGGAGTTGATGCACTTGATTCGTGATGACGATGAAGATTGTCTCCTCCTTCAATTCCCCCAAAGATCGAAGCCTTCAGGTGGTTGAAGTGGGAGATCTAGAGAGAGAGCTCTTGCAATGGGTCTGACACTTTTTGCATGAATCAAGAGTTCTGCTCGATGGGGATGAAGGGGATTTTATACCCCCTTTCCAAACCAAGCCATTGGAGCCTTTGGGGGCCAGATTATCCGGCCCAAGTGAGGGCCGGATTATCCGGCCTGGGGAAAACTCCGCCCCAGACTCGGATTATCCGGCAGAAAATCTGCCTATGAATAGAAGCTCGCACAGGCTGGCCCTTGACACCTTCTCCTAGGGACCGGATTATCCGGCCCTAGGGGAGGGCCGGATTATCCGGCTGGGGGGAAATCCGCCCCAGCCATGGAATATCCGAGGAAAATTCCGCCCCCAGACAGAAGCTCGTGCAGACGCTCTCTTGGGCGATTCCCATGGGGCCGGATTATCCAGCCCAGCATGAGGGCCGGATTATCCGGTCCAGGGAGAAAATCCGCCCTAGAGTCGGACTGTCCGGGGGAAATTCTGCCCCCAGACAGAAGCTCGCGCACAGCCAGCCCTGGCCAAGATGGTCCGGCCGGATTATCCGGCCCATGATGGGGGCGGATAATCCGGTCCCCCAAATGCTCAAAACTTTCCTGCAACACTTAGTACACATTAGAAATTCCATGCTATTGTTATCTGACACACAAAACATAGGAAATCATGAAATATTCTTTCAGTCTCCCCCTTTTTGGTGTTAGATGACAATACTAGGATTTGCAAGAAAGTTCACAAGACCACCAACAATCAATACATGAAAGAGACTCCCTCTCATGTGTGCATACTAGAAATTTGTATTTGGATACAAATGCACACAAATAGGTGCGAGTCTATTCCATTGAAATATAAACAACATAATCATACCATCGAGATAGGGAGAGGCATCCTTGATATAGCCACTATTATCAATGTGATAACCAATATAAGCGCCTTCCTCGAGATAGATACCCAACATTATAGGATATGATAGATGAATCCATAGGCGTAATCCACGAGATAAATCCAGAAATCCACATACACAAAGTTCCATACAAACCACAAACCACAAATTAAAGTTCAATGCTAAATGGGCTCAAGCAAGAAAACGACGAATGAAAAAGAGCAAATGCTTGTGCCCGACCCATGCAAATCCTTGGAGACCTAATAGAACTACTTCTCCCCCTTTGGCATCGAGACGCCAAAAAGGAAGAAGAGCGATGCTAACGCCCCAAGGTATCACTCGTAGTCGTCATCCTCGTCCTCGTCCTTGTTCCCATCTTCGTCCTCATCCTCAAGCTCCTCGGTGTCATCGTCCTCATCATCAGCAGTGGCCGCGGAAGGGAACAAGTGACGCTCCAGCTCTCCATAGTTAAGCCCAGAAGAAGAGTTCCACCGAGCATATGGTATGGGAGGAGTAGGAGCCGGGGGATCACCAGAAGCACCGGACACATGGTGAAGGATGAGCTGCTGAGAGTGGGCCAACTCATGGTGCTGCGTGTAAGCCTCGTACTGGCCCTTGCGTGTGGTTCCCATATGGCGTGGGAGGAGAAGGGAAAGGCTTAGGATTAAGAAAGCCAAACTGAGATGGTACTACACACTCAAATTTGCAAGAATCGAATCAATTAAAAGCCAAAATTGAGTGTGATTCCCATAAAAACATGAGAGGAGATAAAAACGATAAAGAAGATCCACATAAATCCAAATCTTCTCATGGAGGAGGGTGGTGGCCGAAGCCACCTTGTTGGAGTGTATGGTATGACACCGCGAAGATATATCTTGGGTTCATGACCAATACTCATCAATAAGATCACATATCACAAAATGATATTAAGAGAAATGATTTGACTTGCTTTCGGCATTATGGGGGGAGAATTAGCCCAATCAATTAGGACCACACTCCCCCTATATTCATGCCCACATCTAGACCAAATAAGACTGAGATATACGAGTGAGTGCATGGGTAATCAAGACAAGCTCCTTGGATCAACGATATTTAGCTCATTCCTCAAGTAGCAAAACCTTGCTTCATCAAGTGGCTTCGTGAAAATATCAGCAAGTTGGTTCTTCGTGCTCACAAAAGATAGATCAATATCGCCTCGAGCAACATGGTCCCGAATAAAATGATTCCGAATCTCAATATGCTTTGTTCTTGTGTGCTGTACCGGATTATATGCAACTTTGATTGCACTTTCATTATCGCATAAAAGAGGCACTTTGTCACAATTGACACCGTATTCCTTTAAAGTTTGCCTCATCCATAATAACTGAGTGCAGGCACTAGCAGCAGCAACATATTCAGCTTCAGCGGTGGAGAGAGAGATACAATTCTGCTTTTTAGATGACCAACAAACTAGAGACCTTCCCAAGAACTGACAAGCTCTAGAAGTTGATTTCCGATCATCCTTATCACCAGCCCAATCTGAATCAGTATAACCACATAGAGAGAAATTGGAACCCTTGGGATACCATAGACCAAAGTTAGGGGAATGAACCTAATATCGGAAGATCCTCTTGACCGCCACTAAGTGGCTTTCTTTAGGAGCTGCTTGATACCTTGCACACACACCCACACTCAACACAATATCGGGTCTAGATGCGCAGAGGTAAAGAAGAGAGCCGATCATGGACCGGTATACCTTTTGGTCCACATCTTTACCGTGGGGATTAAGTTCAAGGTGACATTTTTTTTGCATCGGAGTGGCGACGCCATTAAGATCCGTCATCTTGAATCTCTTGAGAATGTCTTGGATATATTTAGCTTGATTGATGAAGGTTCCTTCTCTGAGTTGCTTGATCTCGAATCCAAGAAAGAACCATAACTCCCCCATCATAGACATCTCAAACCTGTTAGTCATAAGCTTTGAAAATTCATCATTAAAAGCTTTATTAGTAGAACCAAAGATGATGTCGTCTACATATAGTTGGCATACGAAGAGCTCCCCCTTAACCTTCTTAGTAAAAAGAGTGGGATCGATTTGCCCAACTTCGAAGCCACGGTTTAGCAAAAGCTCTTTAAGGTGCTCATACCACACACGTGGGGCTTGTTTAAGGCCATAGAGTGCCTTATAGAGTTTGTAGACATGGTTCGGGAAGTTAGGATCCTCAAATCCCGGGGGTTGCTTTACATATACCAACTCATGTAGAGGACCATTAAGAAAAGCACTCTTAACGTCCATTTGCTGCAATTTAAAATTATTATGGGCAACATAAGCAAGAAGGATACGGATGGACTCAAGACGAGCCACAAGACCATAGGTCTCGCCGAAGTCAATGCCCTCAACTTGGGAACAGCCTTGTGCCATGAGTCTCGCCTTGTTCCTCACAACAATTCCATTCTCATCTTGCTTGTTTTTAAATATCCATTTAGTGCCGATAACATTGCGGCAATCCTTGGGCTTCTCCACTAGTTTCTAGACCTTGTTGCGCTCAAAGTTATTCAACTCTTCATGCATAGCAACAACCCAGTCCAGATCTTCAAGAGCTTCGAACACTTTCTTGGGTTCCACCATTGAGATGTGAGCTTGATGCTCACCAAAACTTGCCAATTCCCTTCTTGTGGAAACTCTTCGTCGAAGATCACCTACAACTTTGTCAAGAGTATGACCCCTTAACTCAAGGTTCTGATCTGCATGAGCCTTGCAACGAAGTTCGATAAGCTTGTTGTCTCTTGGTGGAATAGTTTCATCGCTTGAGTCTCTGTTGGAATCATTTGCTTGACCTTGATTAGTAGTCTGATTATCAGTAGTAGGAGATGATGAAACTTGCCCTTGAAGTGGATCACCAGCCGTAACAGGAGGCTGCTGATCATCAGGAGTTCCAGGGCCGGATAATTCGGCCGAAGGTGAGGCCGGATAATCCGGCCTGGGAGAACCTGAAACATCTTCATCAGGTTGCCTGGAACTTGCTTGAATTGGCGAGGGGCTGGAAAATCTGGGGCCAGCCGGAAAATCCGGCCTGGGGCATGCAGCTGTTTCTTCGATATGATGAGCATTTTGGTCATCAGTAGAGTGGTAGCCGGATAATCCGATGTCGACCGGATAATCCGGCCTGGAGCATTCAGGAGCATGTTAACCTTCATCATTTGGTGGAGTTGGTGTAGAAGTTACTCCCGTGGTTATAGCATGTTGAGTCTGTGTAGATGAGGGCTCTTCATGAGTAGAGCATTGTCCTTCCCGATCCGCCACAAGGGGTTCCACAATGGGGCGGAAAAATCACACACCCATTCTTCTTATGGCATCTTGGGGTATTTCAACATCTGCATCACAAACATCAACTTGCCCCACATGGGAGCCATCATTTTCCTCGAACACCACACTACAAGATTCTACAACATTTCGGGAGAGCTTATTGTAGACTCTATAAGTGTGGGATTCGGCACCATAACCAACAAAAATACGTTCTAAAGCCTTAGAATCAAATTTAGATAAATGAACTCCCTTGATGAGAAAGAAACACTTACACCCAAATACCCGAAAGTATGAGGTGTTTGGCTTGTTACCGGTAAGTATTTCATATGGAGTCTTGTCCAAGATTTTACGAAGGTATAACCGGTTGGATGAATGACAAGCGGTAGAGATTGCTTTAGCCCAGAAGTTATATGGAGACTTGAATTCAGCTAGCATAGACCTTGCCATATCCATTAGAGTCCGGTTCTTCCTCTCGGCAACACCATTTTGTTGAGGGGTTGATACGCAGCGGAATATTGATGTCTTATCCCCTCTTCACTTAGGAATTCATTTAAGGTGTAGTTCTTGAACTCGGAGCCGTTATCACTTCTTATTGCTAGGATAGGGACATTGTGTTGATGTTGAACCTCGTTGGCGAAGTCGATGACCGTTTGTTGACTCTCGCTCTTCAACTTGAAGAAATAGACCCAAGTGTATCTTGAGTAATCATCAACGATCACAAGGCAATACTTCTTCCCACCGAGGCTTGCATGAGATGGAGGTCCAAAGAGGTCCACATGAAGGAGCTCTAAGATCCCTTTTGACGAAATAATAGTCTTCCTTCGATGAGGAGAGTCATGCATTTTCCCTTCAACACAATCCCTGCAAACACGATCTTTGGCAAAGGAAACATTTTCTTTTAGTCCAAGGATGTGGCCACCCTTGTGGAGACTTTGCAAAGTTCTCATATTGACGTGGGCTAGTCGGTGATGCCATAACCAACCTGTGTCAGCCTTTCCAAAAAGACACATCGGGCCTATAGTGGTTTTCCCCGAAAAGTCCACCACATACAGGTCATTTTCGACATATCCCACGAAAGCGACTTTTAGAGACTTGCTCCACAAGAGTACCACCAAATCAGCATCAATAAAAACTGCAAAGCCCATCTTACCAAGGGCGCGAACTGAAAGTAAATTGTAACCGAGGGTCTCAACAAGCATGACGTCCACGAGAGAGATATCGTGAGCCACCACAACTTTGCCGAGACCCAATACCTCAGATTTTGACTTGTCACCATAGGAGACGGTTATATGATCATGATTTGGCCGCATCTCCGTGATGATATCCTTGCTTCCGGACATGTGACTCGTGCATCCGCTATCGAGTACCCATTTAGACCCACCAGAAGCATAGCCCTGCAAGAAAGTTACTTCTTGGTTTTAGGTACCCATTTTTCAATGGGTCCTCTCATGTTAGTGACAAGGGTCTTGGGGACCCAAATAGACCAAGGAATGTAACAATCATAAGGACCTACATAACTAGCATAAACATCACCATAATAATCACAATATAACTCAAAGTTAGGATTGTTAGCCCCTGCAAAACCATCATAATTAAACCTGTCATTGGTGGTGGTGCTAGTCTTTGGTTGAGCAGTCTTTCTCTTCTTCCTTTTCGTGTTCTTATTTTTTGTCATGGGAATATAGCCAGGACCCTCTTTTCCATTGTTTGTCCTTTACTTACTAAGTATCTCATCTAGAACTTCTTTACCTTTGTGTTGGGATCCTTTTGCAAGTTCTTCTTTTCCATAAGATGATGTGGAGGTGTTGGGCACATCATACTTCCTCAATTGAGTTTGGAGCTGGTCATGAGACTCATTTAGAGTAGAGTGTTCACTCTCCAATGCCTTGTGAGAAATGTCAAGTTTCTCAAACTTCTCCGACAGTCTGGCATGAGCAGCCCCAAATTCAATCTTTTCTTTCTTTAGTTTCTTTACCTTGGCAAGAGCATTATCACGTTCTATGATGAGCTGAGCCACAACTTCTTCATATGACTCCTCAATGGATTCGAGTCTCTCTTCCAAAGATACTCGAGCTTCCTCTTCTTCTTCCAAGGCATTCTTTAAAGAAGTTATCTCCAAGGCATCTTCTATTTCAATTCTGCCCTTTTCTTTAAGGAGATCTTTGGCTTGGGCAAGTTGACTCATAAGAGCATCAAAATGAAGTTTGTGCTCACCTTGCAAGTTAGTGAAAAAGTTTTCCAAAGCAATAACTTCTTCTTTCATTTTAAGACTAGTATGATCATCCATATCCATATTTATGTTAGTCTTAGGGAATGAAGAACTAGAATATGATACCTCGGACCCTCTTAAGACAAGTGACGTTGTTGTTGATGACGTTTTCGTTTGGCGAGTCGAAGAGAGATGATGGAGTCGATGTGGTGGCTATAGCAGCCACCTCATGAGGACTATCTTCATCCTCTTCATCTTCACTTGCAGAGGAATATTCTTCTTGTGCCACCAAGACAATCTTGGGTTGCTTCTTGTAAGGGCCATTCTTTTTGATAAATGGCTTTTTCTTTGGTGCCTTGGATTTTTCTTTAAGGATGAGCCTGCCACCATTGTCTTCTCTATTTTGATATGGACACTCAGCCACAAAGTGCAGCCTATCTCCACAATTGTAGCATGTTCTCAGTTTTGGGGCACTTTCTCTTCTTCCACTTGACCCATTCTTGCGCTCGAGTTCCGACTTGGCCTTGGTTGGATCCTTCCAAAAGTTCCTTGCGTAGAATGCCATGTACTCACCACGAGCACGTTTGAATTCATCGGGGAAGTCCATGGAGGTACCCTCGAAAGCTCTTTCGTCCTCATCTTGCTCAACAACATTTGCCTTTAGAGCCACATTGACCACTTTTTGCATTCCAATGGCACGGGCACGGGCATCTTCCGCGTTCTTAGCTGCAACCTTGAATGATGCCATTTCTTGCATGGCTTCATTAGACGTCATTTGATGGTAGTTGTGTCTACCTTGCAAGCTCTTCAAGTCTGTTGGCTCAAAAGGCATTGGAGCACTCACGTATTTCCTTTTTATCCAAGCATCATCAATGTGAGTGGCTCCATGCTTTCTAAATTTTGTTGTGATGCCCTTGAGTCTTCTATACATGTCTTTATGGTTTTCACCATCCAAAATGTAGAATCCTTCAGCTTCATTACTAAGGGCATCATACCTATTCCTTCTCATGCTTTCATTTCCACTAAAGAGATCGGTGAGAGCATCCCAAGCTTATTTAGCTATGTTGAGATGTTCAATGTGGGGCATGTCCTTGGGACCCACTCCGAGCTATATCATGTGGAGAGCCATAGCATTCAATTGGCTATTCACAACTTCTCTTCTTGTCAAGTTGGTGTGATCTCCAATATGAAGACCCTCTTCGATAATCCTCCAAAGTTTAATAGAAGAGCTGCATACATGAGACTTCATTAAGAATTGCCATTGATTAAATGAAGATGCAGTAAGCTTGGGTGGATCACCCCTATTGTTTATATGAGGATGAGGGATAGGTGAGTCGGGGGAATATAAGTGATGAACCTCACTATATTCCTCCTTACCACTTCCCTTCTTGGAGGCGGAACCATTATGTTTTTCACCTACCACTTCATCTTCCTTGGATCTGGTGTTAGCCTTATCCTTGGATGAGGGAGTGGCAGCCTCAGAGGAGGATGGAGATGGGGCTACGGATGATGTGAGACGAGCAATCATTTGGTGCATATCCTCCATCTTGGTCTCAAAGGATTTCAACAAGGTTGTTTCCAACGTCTTGAGGTCATCCATTATGACCTTATCCACAGCCTCATTCCCATTCTCCTTGGTACCCATACTTCTCTTAGGCGGTTAAGCCCGAATAAAGAGCCGAGGCTCTGATACCAATTGAAATGGATCGTATGGGCACCTAGAAGGGGGGTGAATAGGCGCTACTTCAAATTTTAATGCTTTTTCAATTTTAGGCTTAACACAAAAGGTAAATTCTCTAGATAACTATTTAGAAGAATTTCCCTATATGCAAACCTATCTACTAGCGAGTAAGAGGCGAGTGGAAAGAGGAACAAGTGAACCATAGTGAAGCACACGGAGACACGGGATTTGTTTTACTGCAGTTCCTTCCATGTTACGGGAAGTACATCTGCATTGGAGGGGTGGGTGGTACTAAGACCACCACGCCATAATAGGCCTCACCCTGTTCTCCGATGGATCCCGCCACCAAAGGCCTGATCCACCTTTCCACTATAGGGACCCTTTGAGGCGAGTACCGACGCCTTTACACAACTAGCGGGGCACAACTCCGCAACCAAATTGGAGGCTCCCGTAATGACAACAAGCTGCCATAAGAACAAGTTATCAATAACAAAACACAAGATCTAGATATTAACAAGAATACTAGATCGGGGGTTTCTCCAAATGAATGGAGAGGAGTTGATGCGCTTGATTCGTGATGACGATGAAGATTGTCTCCTCCTTCAATTCCCCAAAAGATCGAATCCTTCGGGTGGTTGAAGTGGGAGATCTAGAGAGAGAGCTCTTGCAATGGGTCTGACACTTTTCGAATGAATCAAGAGTTCTGCTTGATAGGGATGAAGGGGCTTTTATACCCCCTTTCCAAACCAAGCCGTTGGAGCCTCTGGGGGCCGGATTATCCGGCCCAAGTGAGGGATGGATTATCCGACCTGGGGAAAACTCCGCCCCAGACTCGAATTATCTGGCAAAAAATCCGCCTACGAACAGAAGCTTGCGTAGGCTGGCCCTTGACACCTTCTCTTGGGGACCAGATTATCTGGCCCTAGGGGAGGGCCGGATTATCCGGCTGGGGGAAACCTGCCCTAGCCACGGAATATCCGGGGAAAATTCTGCCCCTAGACAAAAGCTCGCGCAGACGCTCTCTTGGGCGATTCCCATGGGGCCGGATTATCCGGCCCAGCATGAGGGCCAGATTATCCGGTCCAGGGAGAAAATCCACCCCAGAGCCAGGCATCGGGAAATTCTGCCCCAGACGAAGCTTCATACTGACCACAGCCAAGATGGTCCGTGGGATTATCCAGCCATGATGAAGCGGATAATCCGGTCCCCCAAATGCTCAAAACTTTCCTACAACACTTAGTACACATTAGAAATTCTATGGTATTGTTATCTAACACACAAAACATAGGAAATCATGAAATGTTCTTTCAATAATGACTCCCACTAGATCCACAAAAATCTAATGATCGTCTGAACCTTTTTCGTTGTAATCAAATTCCTTTTGTCTCACGATATTTTACTTGTGCAAGATTCAATCACTCGGTATCATACATACCTTGTTTAATCTCGTTCTCGACAAGTACTCATTTTCTCGTTCCTGTGATATAACATTCTAGTGATCAAATCACTTGCTTGCATGCTATGTCAATGTGATATCACCGAGAGGGCCCTGAGTATATCTCTCTGTCATCTGGATGGACAAATCCCACTCTTGATCCACGAGCCTCAACTAACACTTTCCAAGTACCCGACGACACCTTTATAATCACCCAGTTACGAAGTGACGTTTGATGTAATCAAAGTACCTTTTCGGTGAAAGTGATTGACGTGATCTCATGGTCTAAGGACATTGAGTTACTACGAATGTGATAGCAATATAAACTTGAGTACATTATCATATTGCTACATCTACTTCGGGTGACTGTTCATCATATCATTCTCTAATGATATGACCCTATTATTAACAACATCCAATGTTCATGATCAAGAAACATGTGATCATTAGTTAATCAACAAGCTAGTATTAAGAGAGGCATTACTAGGAACCTTTTCTTTTGTTTATAAATCACACATGTATCAACATTCCCGGTTAACACAATTATAGCATGAGAAATAAACATTTATCATAAACATGGAATAAGATAATAACCAGTTTATTATTGCCTCTCGGGCATATTCCTTTCAGGTGCTACTTATCAAGGAGCATGAGACTAGAACTAGTTAGATCCTCAAAGGGGTTTATCCTAATTCAGTTATACAATTCTAGGGTTACAATAAGGAGGAGGTGGTCTATATATAGGCTAACAACTAAACATGGGTACTTTAGGCATACAATTGGAACTTTGGGACAGAATTGGGGATTACATGGGCCAGGCCCAAAAGGCCTTAACATGCATGTCATCACTTAGGCTAGAGACTCCGGGCCTGAGTCTTCATGCTCTCCGGGGTAGAATCTGGGGTCGCCGCTGTAGCCTCTGTATGGGGGGCAAATTCCAGTCCAGAGTCTTCATGCTCTCTGGGGCAGTATCTAGGGGGTGTACTAGGAGCTCCAGGCGCCGGTCTGGAGTCCTTTGGGAGGCACACGGAGACTCCGGTGTTGGATGCCGGAGACTCCGGGCTTCATGGTCGGATACTCTCCTCTATTGCGACATCTTATTGTCTAGCTCCTGGTTCTTCTTTTGAGGGGGCTTGTCAATGCATCAAGGTTTCGTTGCTGAGTATGCACAATGTAGTGGCATGAAGTAGCAAGCCATTCAAGGGTGTATTGAGAACACACGAGGAGAGGAGTAAGTTAACCTTATCTTGTAGGAGTTTGCTCGAGCACGCGTCATTGGTCCACTTGGGTAATTTGGTGGTGAGGATGTAGAGACGTCTGTAGGATGGGCTACATCACATCTCTTGCATAACTTCATTGGAATTCATGAGGTGGTAATTGTGTCTTCCTTGTAGGCTCTTCAAATCAGTGGGTCCGAATGGCATAATAGCACTCACATACTTCCTCTTAATCCAAGCATCATCAACCTGTGAAGCGCCATGGTTTCTAAATGTGGTGGCAATGGACTTCAGTATTCTACACATGTCTCCATGATCCTCACCATGCATCATGTAGAAACCTTCAGCTTGATGGCTTAGTGCATCATACTGGTTTCTCCTCATGCTCTCATTTCCGATGAACAATTCGGTGAGGGCATCCCAAGCTTGGTGGTGTTAAAGTGTTCAATGTGAGGCATGTCCTTGGGACCCACACCAAGTTGGATCATGTGCAAAGCGGTGGCATTGAGTTGACTATCCACCACTTATCTTCTTGTCATATTGGTTGGATCAAGAACATGGAGTCCACCCATGATAATCTTCCACAACTCAATGGATGAACTACACACATGAGACTTCATCAAAAATTGCCATTGATTAATGAAGATGCACTTAGTTTGGGTGGATCATCCTTATTGTTTATATGAAGGTGAGGGATCGGTGGGCTAGGACAATACAAATGAGGAACATGGTTGTACTCCTCCTTCCCACTTCCCTTTTTGGAAGAGGAACTACTATCTTTGCCTTCTTCACACACTTCCACACCATTGGATTTAGCCATAACTTTATCCATTGAATTAGGAGATGTGTCTTCTACAAGTGAAGGAGTAGTGGAATTATTGGCGGGCATGAGACGCGCTATAATTTCACACATCTCTTACATTTGAGCTTCCATGGTAGAGTTTAAGGATTTTTTCAATCCCTCGAGATCTTCCATGGTAACCAGAACCTTTTGAAGTAGAGCAGTTGTTGTGTCCCGTCCATCACGCCTCCCTCCTCGCTTGCCACGCCCCTGCGCATTCAATGGTTGTCTCCCTCGCCTGAGCATTTAAAAACCCTTCTTCCCTGCTCCTTCAACGCATTCATCCTCACAGCCTCCTCTCCCGTATTTTCCAACCACCCACCCGTGGTTTCCTAGAGATGGCGTCACCGCAAACGGCTTCGGGCGGCGCTTGTTGTGCGTCCACGAGGCACCCGTGCTATGGGAGGCGGGCTACCTAGTGCCGCCAGACATGTGGTGCCCTCACAACTGGTTCCTCAGCGTCGACGGCATACCCCTCTCGCTGGTCCCCCGTGGCCAGACGCGCTTGACAGAGATCTACCAGCACTACTGGGACGTTCTCTCACCGGAGGAGTGGAATGATCCCGCCTGTGATCCCGACAACGTCACGACGTGGGACGCCTTCTTCGAGGACCAGCGCCAGGCCCGCCTCGAGGCCTACGATGCAACGACAACCTCGAAGGGCGTATCCGGTGGTGCAGCGCCCCAGGCAGGACGCTCGCCTGGGTCCTGGACTACATCGCCGCTGGCAACAACCCGTCGCTGACGATGCCTCCGCGGTAATGACCGTCCTACCCAGACCAGCGATGGGCATTGCGCCACGTCGCCTGCTCTTCGTCGACGTCTTCCTCCTCGAGGTTTTCGTCGCCGTCAGCTCGTTACTCCCCGTATTCCATGCCTTCGTCGTGCTTCTCTACTCTCCTCGTCCTGGTGAAGGACGACTACGAGGAGAATCCGCCGTGGCAGCAGTCGCGCATGCGCTCCATCAGTGTCGCAATTAGGGGTCGACATGCATCATCCCCTACTCGTGGTCGCCTACGCCTTGCCAGGCCCCAGCGCTAGGTGAAGAAGGAGTAGACGCCGCCACTAGAGTACAAGGCGGCCTCCGTCTAGCTGAAGATCGAATAGGACTCGGGGGAGTTTCCTAGCGGCAGGTCGAAGAAGCGCCTTCTTCGACGTCGTCTTGCCAATGACGGCGACGCATTGCCAAGGCCTGGTCCGGTGCGAATACCGCCGCGGCGGCGTCGCATGTGCCTCCTCGGCCTGTTCATTGACCTAGACGGCAGCGGCTGGCGGGCTGCCCGGGCTGGAGCGGCGGGTAGTCGAGCACCATCCGACCATGCCCGTCGCCCGATGGCGATGCAACTACACGGCAGCGATGTACCATTGCCTTGGAGTAGGCGGGCGTGGCCGGGCCACCACTAGATCAGTTTTTTTAAAGTTTTGTACAAACATGTTTAAACTGCCATAAAATCGATAGTATTTTCATATTTGACCTAATTTTCCTCAGGGTGGAGATGCTCTAACAAACTCTCCTTTCCGAGGAGAATATCATTTTGTGGCCTGAAAGTTGGGTCGCTGATACATTGCAAATGTATCTATAATTTTTGATGTTCCATGCTTGGTTTTATCTACTTTCTTATGTTTTGTCCACACTTTGGAGTACTTTTCATATGATTTCTTGGACTAACCTATTAACAAGATGCCACAATGCCAGTTGCCTGTTTTCTGCTGTTTTTGGTTTCAGGAAGTCAGAAAATGAATATTCTCGGAATTGGACGGGACAAAAGCCAAAGTTCCTATTTTACCAGAAGACTCACTGAGCCAGAATATGAGACGGAGGAGGGCCAGGGCCTGGCCACACACCCCCCAGGCGCAGGCTAGCCCTACCCGCGCCACTAGGTGGTGTGGGCCCCCTGGCACTCCACCGACCTTGCCTCCTTCGCCTATAAGAGCCTCCTGATACCAAAACCCTAAATCATCAAGCCTCCAGCCACGAAAAGTTCCGCAGTGCCGCCGCCACCGAAGGGGAGATTCGGGGGACAGAAAGTCTCTGTTCTGGCACCCTGCCGGGACGGGGAAGTGCCCCCGGAGCCATCTCCATTGATCTCCACCACCATCTCCATCTCCATTGCTGATTCCCATGATGAGGAGGGAGTAGTTCTCTCTCGAGGCTAAGGGTTCTATCGGTAGCTATGTGTTCATCTCTCTCTATGCATGATCATATTGTGATCATGAGCTTTGTAATCTAGTAGATCTACCTTGCTACTCAAGTGATTTATTAGATCTCTGCTCTCCCCATGTGTGTGAAGGTGACAGCATGCACACCATGGTGGCACTTAGGCTAGAGATTACAAATACTTGTTATGAGTTATATTTGGAGTTGGATGTCTTTATGAAATTATGGTGTTTGTTGGACTCATCTAGTACTCAAGGTGACAGTGTGGGGTTTTCTAGATGGGAAAGGCTTACTTTGAGGTGTGCTGTTATAGCCCTACCATCGATTAGAGTGTTCAATCGGAGAGTAGTTAAGAGTAGTATCATGAAGATAGGATATTTATATGAGAGAGTGTTCACTAGTGAAAGTATGATCCCTAGGCCTTGTTTCTTAGCATTGAAACACCGTTTGCTACTAGATCTGTTACATGTTTGCTTGCTTCCTTCTTTATTTCAGTTTCCCTTTAGTCTCTTCCACGGCATCAAGTTATTTTCTATCATCGTTACCGCTTATAATTATCCATACCACTTGTATTTCACTATCTCTTCGCTGAACTAGTGCACCTATACACCTGACAAGTGTATTGGGTGTGTTGGGGACACAAGAGACTTCTTGTATCTTGATTGCAGGGTTGCTTGAGAGGGGATACCTTTGACCACTTCCTCCCTGAGTTCGATAAACCTTGGGTGATCCACTTAAGGGAAAACTTGTTGCTGTCATGCAAACCTCTGCACTTGGAGGCCCAACAACTGTCTACAAGAATAGAAGTGCGTAGACATAATAGAATCGAATGAACTGAAATGTTCCCCTTTTTAATCAAATTAGGTACAACTTTGATACAAGGGACCTATATGAGTTCACAGTTCATGTTCGACAGTACACTGCAAAACTTGATTTTGGTTGCGAGAGGGTTGTGTTCGGGCAAGATGTGCATCTGCTTGTGAATTGTAAAGAGGTTGTGTCTATTTCGTACCTGGTAGATATGCTTGCCGCTAGAATTTCCTGGGGTTCTAGATTGAGGACAAAATTGGTGTGGCGCAACATGAATGATACCTATCAGCAAATTGAGCACTCCCATGAGCTTCAGATGGTTTGGGAGTGTTGTGCAGCTGATCGTAAGGTGAAAGTTGAAGCGATGATTGATGATATGTATGCAGATGCTAGAGATCTTGCTGCGAGCTTCGCTCCTAGAGAATACGGACCAATAGATGCTGATCTAGATAAGTTCGATTATCGCATAGAGGTGGATTCATACATGGCAAAACTTGATGAGGGAGTTAATAAGCCGGTTTGTCATGTCTTTGTGGAGATCACTGTCGATTCCAAAAACATAACTCTTGATGAAATAAGAGAGATGATCGGTAAGGAAATCAGTATTGGCCCTAAGCAGATGGCAAAAATCCGGTGGTGGCATCAAAAGAAGCAGCAATTCATAGATGTTTTGGATACTGAAGATCTTATGCAGATTATGCAACGAAAGAAGTGAACCAGGAAGGTGTTCTTCCTTGGTACCATTTTTTATGTTGTTGAACAGGTTATAGTGGATGTAGATGCCCCTGTAGTGGCTGAACAGAATGAGGTGGTCGATGTTGATGAGATCTGATGAGAGCTGCTACCCTGGGCTTGTCATATGGACCGTGGGGTTCCCTGCTGTATTTGTAATATTATTTGTTGTTTCATTTAGGCGTGTTTACGTGATTATGTTTGTTGAGAGATTGCGATATAATGTTGTCTTGAAATTTGTTGAGATTTTCGGACATGTCACTCATGAAACCATCGTTGTTGTAATAAGACATAAGTACATTGTAGTTGACATGATTATGTTTCTTAAGATGGCCTTGCCGTACTTGTTTACATTATTATGTTTGTTGGGATATTGTAATGTAATGTTTTGTGAAACCATGACTGGACTAGTGATGCATAAATACATTGTAGTTGACATGATTATGTTTCTTGAGATGATGTACTATACTTGTTTCTGTTATTTTGTTTGTTGAGAGACTGTAATGTAATGTTTTGTGAAACCATGACAAGACAAGTGATGTGTAAGTAACTTGTAGTCGACATGATTTTGTTTCTTGAGTTGATGTAATATACTTGTTTCTGTGATTATGTTTGTTGAGAGATTGTAATGTGATGTTTTGTGAAACCATGTTGTGATTATGTTTGTTGAGAGATTGTAATGTAATGTTTTGTGAAACCATGACTGAAGAAGTGATGCATAAGTACCTTGTAGTTGACATGATTTTGTTTCTTTAGATGATGTAATATACTGGTATGTTTTCGTTAGGCAATGAAATTGGGATGGAGGGAGTGCGGGTTTAATATTTGAAATGAGAATGTGTGAAGAGAATCCATATCAGGCAGGAGACAGTAATCCAGGGAAAGGGCATGGTATCCATTAAACTATTGTAACATGCCAATTTAGTCATTGTTGCAGTGGTAGAAGGGCTGCTCTCTCTCTCTCTCTCTCTCTCTCTCTCTCTCTCTCTCTGACTCCGACGCCGTCGCCTGTGATGACGCATTCGCCATGCTGCCCTTGAACGGCGAGGACGACCAGTCGAGCAGCGACAACCTTCTCTCCGACATCAAGTATTCATTCCACGATGTGAGTTCCTCTGTTTTCTCGGGCTAGGGTTAGGCAATGGTAAATCTCTCGATCTGAGCTCCATATGTGCATGCAATCGTGTTCGATTTTAGCTTTGCGTTTACCTATAGGTACCACGGATGATCTACGACTCTGAATGGGAGGGCCTAGATCTCGATGGAGAAGTGACATGTGACCATGGGCTAAAACTGAGGAGATATGTTGCATTCGAAGGCAGTAACACTGGGAGAAGGTTTTTGGGCTGTACAAATCAGGTTTGTTTACATTATGTGCAACTTTGACATGAAGTAAAATGTATCGTGCATGTTCTAACACTATAGTGTGTGTGTTTTTAGGTTGTCCCGGTGTGTAAAGCAGTAGAGTGGGTGGATCTTGAGTGGCCAGATGCACTTAAGAAATGTTTGGCATAGTTATGGGAGATGTATGAGTTGGAAAGGTCGGGGAGATTTACTGATGTAAGTGATGCAGCTGAAAAAAATTACAAGCTGTCGGTACGAAATAAGAAGTTGGAACTAGAAATCGAGAATTTGCAGTCAGAGCTAACTGATCGAATCGATGGGAGCTTGGTATTTGGAACTACAAAGAATCTTCAGGATAGTCACAGGTTGCTGATTCATAATGCAGAAAAGGAGAGGGATCAGCTCAGGAAGACAAGAAGAAGCTAGAGTACTGCATTGCGGATCTGTTGAAGGAACTGAAGAAGGCGCACGAGGGTGAACAAGGACAGACTATAGAGGATAAAGGAAATTCGAGATGAATAATTTATGTTGTGCCAATGCCTGAAACTAGTTAATTGTAAGACTTGCAGTTGCGCTTTCCGAACTAAGACAAACTCAATCCTCGAGCAAACTAATTTCAGACGAACACACGTATCATGCATAGAGTTAAGTTCACGCTTACAAAATCACCACTGTAGAGGATAAACCAGGTAGTTCAGTACTAAATAGACATATGTTGTGTTCAAGCGAGCCTGGCCCGGAGCTGCCTGTTTTCCTCCCTAAGATTGGCCAGCTCCTTCAGTACTATGTCGTGCTTCAGATGTAGGTTCCAGCGCTCCGTCATGGATTGGAGAATTTTGTCCCTAGCCATACGATTTTCCTTCAAGATCCCTTTCATGATCTCCGTCTGCTTCCTAGCCGAGGCGCGACCTTCACTGTGTAGCTTTGCCTAGCCGGCGTTTAACTCCTTCAGTTTTTGGCACTTGTCAAAAAGGACCGCGAGTTTAGTGCGCAGTTGGTCAAAGCCAGTTTCTAGGAATTCTGCTTCTCCCTTTGGATTCCTATCTTGTCATTCAGCCAGGTCACCAGGTCCTAGTCAATCTTTCGCCTCTTTCCCTGCAACAAAAATACATAGTATGGTTTGTTCAGTTCACCAGGTGACATGGGTATACCCTACATGTACTCGAGCTTGGTATATACGGCCTGAAATAAGCGGAGGCCCACGGTGTCGCCAAGGCCTAAATAGATAACTCGAGTAGCCTACGGACTCTCGATTGCTTGAAGAACAAGAAGAAGCTAAAGATAGAAAGTTCAAAGGGAGAAAACCCTAACCTGTAATAGACTCGACCTGCTACCCGAGACCTAGCCTATCTATATAAAGGCTAGGAGGGGCGACGAGGAGGACACACGCAACCATAGTTTCCACAACCCTCGCCAGATTGCATATGCGCACCATTGTAATCTTCGATTTCTCTGTTAATTCCACGAGCAGACAAGCAGGAGTAGGGACCTCTATGAGGCCTGAACCTGGGTAAATCTTCGAGTCCCCTGTGTGGTTGTTTGCTAGCCGATTGATGCTTCCAGTGCTCCCTCCTTCTCCAAAATCCAACTCCATAACAATGGGCATTGATGAGTTAAACCCTCGTCAATTGGTACCGTCTGTGGGAACAGAGAGCACTGATGTTGCGATCTCGACGGCCCCATCATTAGCAATCTACGATTCATCATCTTCAAGAGAGCAGATCTACTTTGCTTGGAGTCATATTCTAGGCGATATCCCTCGCCACCAATGGCGGCCAGATCTCATCTGGTTTGCGCACTGGATTTCGTCAACAACATTAGCACCATGTCCAACTTCATCGACAACAACGTGGGATTCGACATCAGCTTCGTCTTCCTGCTCGGTTGATCAGATCTACAAGACATGAGTTCTATGTTCCGATAGGTTGTCGTACGCTGACGCTGGAAGGCCAAGTCCAACGAAAATTAAAATTGGAGCCGCAAGATCACTTACTTGTCTCGGAAAGCTACTCTACACGCACGACAAGCGATACGTACGCGTGCAGGTTTCCATAGCGGATATGACATTAAAAAGTTGCACCAACGATTTGAACAAGGCATAGAGCACATACACACATGGTCCTGCCATCCTGCACCAAGTCCCGAGATCCTCTTATTTATTTATTTTGAATCGAAGATGCAAGAAACTCAGGCGGTGCAACACACATGCATCGGATCAACGTACAAAAAATTCGACTCGAGTCCGGTGCCGCTCGTTCAATCAATCAGGATCCAAGTCGTCACAGCAAAATAAGTTCACGAGGTCGTATTGCATCAAATATGGGAGGTCACTGTATGATAGAAAATCCCAAGAAAAGCTACGCCAAGTACTACTTGAGGAAAAGAGAAAAGTTAGATCATTACGAAGCTAGTTATATATATATGGAATTTTGTGTCTGCCTCAATAATTTCCGCTGTCGAGCAAAGCACGGGGGCTCAATGTCCTGCTCCCACATCGACTCGGGGGTTTCCCTCTGCTCTGACGGCCCGCTACGGTCTTCGACCGCGGCGACCCACCACAATCTTCAACTGCGGCGACCAGCGAGCGACCCTCTACGGTCACCAAATACGGTGACCCGCCATGATCTTCGGATGCAGCGACCCGCCATGGTCTTCGACTGTGATGACACACTGTGGTCTTCGGCTACGGTGACTCGGGGACTCCTTCGGCTCAGGCGACCCTACTGCCTCCATAGGTTGTGGCATGCCACTACAATATTCGGTTGCGACAACATGCTATCGCCATCGGCTTCGGCGACCCGCTCCCACGTTGACTCTGGCCCGCCGCATCGGCTCACGAACATCGTCTCGACTCCATCAACCACCACGACGCTACACTCGGGGGCTCCTTCGGATCCAGCGACCCGCTGTGGTCTTTGGATCCACTAACCCGTTGCGGTCTTCGGATCCAGCGACTCGGGGGCTCCCTTGACTCCCGTGACTACGAGCCGATACAATCTTCAACTCCCGCGACCCGCCGATCGCATCGGATCTTGTGACTCGTTCATCATGGCAACAATTAATAAAGCTAAGTTTTTCTCTACTTAGAGCTGATTTCTTTTTAACTCGCACTCGAAACACTCGGGGGTTGCGCCCTCTTCGAGTAACCTAATGTGTCATCGACTCCACGCACTCGAGCACCTCATGCGCGATAGCCTGAGTAGTTGATTATGCCTGATCGTTGAATCCTTGAACTCCGAGTACCTCGGCAAGGTACTAAGACTAAGGGTAATCAGGCTAACGAAAAGGCCTAGCATGCAGTGCAAAAGTGTCGACTCGATTGGCACCAGAATTTTACTTTACAAACCGGCATACAAAATATTATTTACAAGATATAAGTACTTCACAATTCTTTATGTTTTATGCAGCTTACAAGGACGTCGACTTCGTCGAGCTATTCTATCGGGTCCTCCAACAGGAGTCGACAAAACAACTTGCTACGATATATACTCAAGACCCGAGTCGAGTCCCTCCTCGGATGGTTACATCGCTTGATGCTACACACACGTAATGTTGGCCAGGCACCCGCAAGAAGTGACTACATCGACTCCATCTGCATCGTCAACTCACCCGCCTAATCGTCGCATGACTCTGCTACATCGACCCCGAATGCATCATTGACTCTTGGTTCCGTATGCACTCGAGTCTCTGCCCGAGTCTACGACTCCGCTAGACACTCGGGGGCTACTCCAAACTGGAGCGATGGACACGCATATACAAGATCCTCGAGTGACACGCTCTGAATCCTCACTCCAATCCATGATTCGACTAAGGACTCGGGGGCTACTCCCATAGGAAGCGTTGGCCGCGCACCCGAAGAAATTTGTGAAGATATCCAAGCATTATGAAAACCCAACCACTCAAATCAACGATTCGACTATGGACATGGGTTACTCCCATAGGGAGCGCCGGAAATAAATTCGACTGAAACAAGCAAACAAAAGACGACAGCAGTCGCAAAAGTTCTTTAGTCCCTGCCTGAGTCTTCGACTCAACCAGGCACTCGGGGGCTACTCCCATAGGGAGCGCTAGTCGCGCACCCTATGATTATTTGTACATCGTACTATGTGCCGATAACATCCACACTCAAAGCTTATGGCGACACCGCCTCCTGATGTTTCCCTACAAAGAGACTGCGTCTCCTGGGTCACCCGAATCATCTCCGCGATGAGAAAATTCGGATGCCGCGCTTGCAGCGTGAAGATAAGACCTGAGTAAGGCCTAGCAACGCATTTACTGCGCACTACCAGAAATATATTCATGCCAACAGGTACGATGAACATGCCTTGACGGACGCGTCGAGTGCTCACACCCATATACTGGAATTTGACTCATGTAAGACCTCCACGGCTTGAGTCGAATTACACCAGTACTTTTCCAGATTCGAGTCCGGGGACTCGAGTTCGAGTATATTGCGTTGTTTTACCCTAAGGTAGTTAACTGATACCGATACATCAGTTAAATCAGGCACGCACATCAACAATCCCTATGACACAAACAGAGCAGTCGAAAATATACTCATTCATGCAGTCAAAAGGCTTCATAAAGTCCCCAGTCGAATCTGCGATTCCACTGGACACTCGGGGGCTACTGACATGGGTATACCCTATAGGTACTCGATCTTGGTATATACATCATGAATATAGCGGAGGCCCACGGTGTCGCCAAGGCCCAAATAAAGAACTCGAGTAGCCTACGGACTCTCGATTGCTTGAAGAACAAGAAGAAGCTAAAGATAGAAAGTTCAAAGGGAAAAACCCTAACCTGTAATAGACTCGACCTGCTACCCGAGACCTAGCCTATCTATATAAAGGCTAGGAGGGGCGGCGAGGAGGACACACGCAACCCTAGTTTCCACAACCCTCGCCAGATTGCATCTGCGCACCATTGTAATCTTCGATTTCTCTATTAATTCCATGAGTAGACAAGCAGGAGTAGGGACCTCTATGAGGCCTGAACCTGGGTAAATCTTCAAGTCCCCTGTGTGCTTGTTTGCTAGCCGATTTATGCGTCCAGTGCTCCCTTCTTCTCCAAAACCCAAGTCCATAACAATGGCCATTGATGAGTTAAACCCTCGTCACCAGGACAAGCTGGTTAGTTTCCATAATTAACTGAATCGACTAGTGGCACTGTCATAATTTCAAGGAAGAAGCAATCTAGGACTAATCAACATTTTATGAATCGACTAGTGGCACTGTCATAATTTCAATTTTAAAGAAAAATAAGATTTATCTGCAGTTTAGTGTGCTGTGGGTTTTTCCCAATATCACCAGATAGTAGTGGGAGAGTGGCAAACTCATAATGCAGAAACCCATGTCCAGATACATAATGGAAAGAGAACATGGTGTCCATTCATGAACATGAACACCAACACATGTCCAGATAGATAAGGAGTTGCCCTAGGATTCTTATTGCACCCTATAATGGGAAGCAGACATGGGCATTGCTCCTTGAACCCTAAACATTACAAAAGGAGTGGAGGACGAACTGATATTCGTGTCCCCGCTAACAGGAATCAGACTTGGGCATTGCTCCAATATGCCTCTAGACATGCCCTTAGTTCCTCGTTCTCTTTCCGAACACTCTCGAGTATGGTGATCCCTCTGCTCATGTCCGCCTTCATCTCCTTGACTGCATCCAGGCAACGGTTCCTATCATGGTAGGCTCGGATGGTAGCCTGCAAAATCTAGCGAGATCTCCTTGACTGCAAAATCTAGCGAGATCTCCTTCTGCACAGATAATTGCTTGCGTAGGCTCTCATTAGCTTGGGTGAGGGAGCGTGCAAGCTCATGTTGGTTGGCAATCTTGGAACTGATCGTGGCCACCTTGTCACGGTACTCGGCCTTCGATCGCTGCATTGTTCATGTTAATTGAAATAGGAATTCTACAATTACACTCCAGGTCCCAGGTGAATACTAATGTAGATCAAAAAAATCCCCGTTGAATCTATTGGTCGCATTGTTAAAAAATGGACCTAGAGATCTATTCATGACCACGATAAACTAATCCTAATCACAAAAAATCCATAGTGAATCTATGAACAACGGTATTAAGGAAAGACCAAGAGATCAAGTCATATTCATGAAAACTAATACAACTCGCAAAAGAAGAAGAAAAACCAATGCGGGGCGGACAGGATCTAAGAAATCCACATCACAGCTCGGAGAAATAACAGCGTGGAGATTTTCTACCTCGCTGAGACATGGAACGGGGCTGAATTGGTCCTGCAACGCCTCCGTCGTGGAGGATTCGGGCTCCACGGTCGGACAGTAATACGTAAAAGAGGAAGAGCCAGAAGAAGAAAAACAAGAAGAAGTTGATTAAGATCATGATGGAGAGGGAGATGGAGAAGAAGTAGAACAAGAAGACCGTATCGGGAGGAGCCCTCGCCTGCTAGAACATTCAGCGCCATTGTCGGGGGAGATTGGGCCTCGATGAGAGGGTGGGCTTGAGCGGCTGGTAGAGCAAGAAGTGCCTCGCGGCGATTTCTCTCCCTTTTCTTCACGAGGATCATCGACCGGCCTCTCCCCCTCCTTAGTAGAACCATGGCTTGCAGGGTGAGTGTGGCGGTGGTAGGAGGAAGGAGATAGTGATTAGTGTGGGGGAAGAGTCAAATAGTACATGCCGTGATACAGTAGTACTAGTACTATTATACAAGACCACCGTGTACGGTCTACCTTCTCAAAGAAGCCAGGGAGGCAAGGGTAGGGAATCGACGGGACTTGTCTTTATTGCGATGGACACTTCAATGGTCTTCGGCGCCACCCAAAATCCAGTATATAATAAGGGGAGTGCGAGCCGGGTGGTCATCACGGAATCGGCCTTTACATCCGCGTGCGTGTGTCACGTGTTGATGGGGCAATGAGCGCCAAGCAACTGCTGCGATCACGTCGCCGCGTCGAACTCTGTCGAACTCCACATGACGAACGCACGGAATATTCTGAGTCTAGAATCTGTTGTGCCACTTTTGTTGTGATCAAATTATGTTTAGTACGCGAGATATTACTTCTTTCTTCTTTTTTTGATAATCGACAAATGCATGTGTGGACACAACGCACGAAACCGCTGCTCGTCCTTGATCAGATCGGCACCCCACTCTGTGTACCCGTCATCGACCATTCGGAGCAACTACCTCGAGCACGATGCCCCCTCGCCGTGGCAATGGCAGGTCCAAGCCGTCCATTGACCGTCATGCGTCCCCGGCTCTTTGCTGCATCATTCGCGCTCGTGAGTCGCCTGCTGAGGTAGCACGTCGTGTTCGACCGCGCCAGGATCCATCGACATCGGCACTCTAGGACACCGCGACGTCAAAGCTTCGTCTGCCGCGCCAGGAGGCGTGTGGTACTGCGGCGTCGGACGGCGCAAAGCGGCAGCCAGCGGCATGTTGCCGCGAGTACAAACAAGAAGAGGAACAAGAAGAAGACCAGGAAGAAGAGAGGAGATAGCTATTTGGATGAGTCCGACTCGGCCAATGAGGAGGCGTTCATCGATCAGTTGGAGGCAGAAGTGGAGGAGAGTAACATGGACCCGTGGGACTACGAAGAGGAGGAGGAGGAGGAGGAGGACTCCGACGAGGAGATAGCGTGCTTATTCGAGGAAGGGGGCGGTGTCGAGTCGTCAGAGGAGGACACCGACAGCGGCGATGGCAGGGACCATGGCGTTGACGAAGACGAGGACGAACCAGAAGACGAAGACGATGGCTTCTTCGAAATATGATCATTTATTTTATTTATTTTAGTTAGATAGGTGGATTTTCACTTGTTTATGGAGGTAAAGTATCGGTGGAACGGATAGAGAGGTGGCACGGATTGACCATGCATAAAAAAGTGGAGAAGGGAGGGGTTATCCTGCCCGTTGTATCACATAGGATCAACGGTTGGTGGAGACGATCCGCGTGACATCTGTGTCAGCATTTCAGGGCATAGCACCCAGAGTGAGCACATGTTTGGGATCTCCACACGTTTGGGATTTTGTGAGATTTGTGACCGAGAGAGAGGGAAAATCTCTTTTCACAATCCACCTATGGATCCACTAGTGTAATTGAAATGTGTGTTCTCTTCAGAGACCACACATGGATCCACCAGGGTCATTGCATTGTGACCGAGAGAGAGGGAAAATCTCTTTTCACAATCCACCTATGGATCCACTAGTGAATTGAAATGTGTGTTCTCTTCAGAGACCACACATGGATCCACCAGTGTCATTGCATGTGTGTTCTTTTTACTAACAACAACCAGAGTCATTGCATGTGTGTTCTTTTCACATACCACATATGGATCCACCAGTGTCATTGCATGTGTGCTCTTTTCACAATCCACCTACGGATCCACCAATGTCATTGCATGTGTGTAATTTTTACTAACAACAACCAGAGTCATTGGATGTGTGTTCTTTTCAAATACCACATATGGATCCACCAGTGTCATTGCATGTGTGCTCTTTTCACAATCCACCTATGGATCCACCAGTGTCATTACATGTGTGTTCTTTTTACTAACAACAACTGGACTCATTGCATGTGTGTTCTTTTCACATACCACATATGGATCCACCAGTGTCATTGCATGTGTGCTATTTTCACAATCCACCTATGGATCCACTAGTGTCATTTCATGTGTGTTCTTTTCACATACCACGTATGGATCCACCAGTGTCATTAAAATGTGTGTTCTCTTCAGAGACCACACATAGATCCACTAGTGTCATTGCATGTGTGTTCTTTTTACTAACAACAACCAGAGTCATTGCATGTGTGTTCTTTTCACATACCACATATAGATCCACCAGTGTCATTGCATGTGTGTTCTTTTTACTAACAACAACTGGAGTCTTTTGATCTGTGTTCTTTTCACATACCACATATGGATCCACCAGTGTCATTGAAATGTGTGTTCTCTTTAGAGAGCACACATGGATCCACCAGTGCCATTGCATGTGTGTTCTTTTTACTAACAACAACTAGAGTCATTGAAATGTGTGTTCTTTTCACATACCACATATGGATCCACCAGTGTCATTGCATGTGTGTTCTTTTCACAATCCACATATGGATCCACCAGTGTCATTGCATGTGTGCTCTTTTTACTAACAACAACCAGAGTCATTGCATGTGTGTTCTCTGTAGAGACCACACATGGATCCAGCAGTGTCATTGCATGTGTGTTCTTTTTACTAACAACAACTAGAGTCATTGAAATGTGTGTTCTCTTTAGAGACCACACATGGATCCACCAGTGTCATTGCATGTGTGTTCTTTTTACTAACAACAACCAGAGTTATTGCATGTGTGTTATTTTCACATACCACACATGGATCCACAGTGTCATTGCATGTGTATTCTTTTTACTAACAACAACTAGAGTCATTTCATGTGTGTTCTTTTCACATACTACATATGGATCCACCAGTGTCATTGAAATGTGTGTTCTCTTCAAAGACCACACATGGATCCACCAGTGTCATTGCATGTGTGTTCTTTTTACTAACAACAACCAGAGTCATTGCATGTGTGTTCTTTTCGCAATCCACCTATGCATCCACCAGTGTCATTTCATGTGTGTTCTTTTCACATACCACATATGGATCCACCAGTGTCATTGAAATGTGTGTTCGGCCACACATGGATCCACCAGTGTCATTGCATGTGTGTTCTTTTTACTAACAACAACTGGAGTCATTGCATGAGTGTTCTTTTCACATACCACATATGGATCCACCAGTGTCATTGCATGTGTGTTCTCTTCACATACCATATATGGATCCACCAGTGTCATTACATGTGTGCTCTTTTCACAATCCACCTATGGATCCACCAGTGTCATTGCATGTGTGTTCTTTTTACTAACATCAACCAGAGTCATTGAAATGTGTGTTCTTTTCACATACCACATATGGATCCACCAGTGTCATTGCATGTGTGTTCTTTTCACAATCCACCTATGGATCCACCAGTGTCATTGCATGTGTGGTCTTTTTACTAACAACAACCAGATTCATTGCATGTATGTTCTCTTTAGAGACCACCTATGGATCCACCAGTGTCATTGCATGTGTGTTCGTTTTACTAACAACAACCAGAGTCATTGCATGTGTGTTCTTTTCACATACCATATATGGATCCACCAGTGTCATTGCATGTCTATTCTTTTCACAATCCACCTATGGAGACACCAGTGTCATTGCATGTATGCTTTTTTTACTAACAACAACCAGAGTCATTTCATGTGTGCTCTTTTCACATACCACATATGGATCCACCAGTGTCATTGAAATGTGTGTTCTCTGCGGAGACCACACATGGATCCAGCAGTGTTATTGCATGTGTGTTCTTGTTACTAACAATAACTAGAGTCATTGCATGTGTGTTCTTTTCACATACCACATATGGATCCACTAGTGTCATTGCATGTGTGTTCTTTTCACAATCCACCTATGGATCCACCAATGTCATTGCATGTGTGTTCTTTTTATTAACAACAACTTGAGTCATTTCATGACTGTTCTTTTCAGATACCACATACGGATCCACCAGTGTCATTGAAATGTGTGTTCTTTTCAGAAACCACACATGGATCCACCAGTGTCATTACATGTGTGTTATTTTTACTAACAACAACTGGAGTCATTGCATGTGTGTTATTTTCACATACCACATATGGATCCACCAGTGTCATTGCATGTGCGCTCTTTTCACAATCTAACTATGGATCCACCTGTGTCATTGCATGTGTGTTCTTTTTACTAACAACAACCAGAGTCATTGCATGTGTGTTCTTTTCACATACCACATATGGATCCACCAGTGTCATTGCATGTGTGTTCTTTTCACAATCCACCTATGGATCCACTAGTGTCATTGCATGTGTGCTCTTTTCACTAACAACAACCGGAGTCATTGCATGCGTGTTCTTTTTACTAACAACAACCAGATTCATTTCATGTGTGTTCTTTTCACATACCACATGTGGATCCACCAGAGTCATTGAAATGTGTGTTCTCTTCAGAGACCACACATGGATCCACCAGTGTCATTGCATGTGTGTTCTTTTTACTAACAACAACCAGAGTCATTGCATGTGTGTTATTTTCACATACCACATATGGATCCACCAGTGTCATTGCATGTGTGTTCTTTTTACTAACAACAACTGGAGTCATTTCATGTGTGTTCTTTTCACATACCACATATGGATCCACTAGTCTCATTGAAATGTGTGTTCTCTTTAGAGACCACACATGGATCCACCAGTGTCATTGCATGTGTGTTCTTTTTACTAACAACAACCAGAGTCATTGCATGTGCGTTCTTTTCACAATCCACCTATGGATCCACCAGTGTCATTTCATGTGTGTTCTTTTCACATACCACATATGGATCCACCAGTGTCATTGAAATGTGTGTTCTCTTCAGAGACCACAAATGGATCCACAGTGTCATTGCATGTGTGTTCTTTTTACTAACAACAACTGGAGTCATTGCATGAGTGTTCTTTTCACATACCACATATGTATCCACCAGTGTTATTGCATGTGTGTTCTCTTCACATACCACATATGGATCCACCAGTGTCATTACATGTGTGTGATACATTGCAAATGTATCTATAATTTTTGATGTTCCATGCAAGGTTTTATCTACTTTCTTGTGTTTTGTCCACACTTTGGAGTACTTTTCATATGATTTCTTGGACTAACCTATTAACAAGCGCCATAGTGCCAGTTGCCTGTTTTCTGCTATTTTAGGTTCCAGGAAAGTCAGAAAATCAATATTCTCGGAATTGGACGGGACAAAAGCCAAAGTTGATACTTTATCGGAAGACTCACGGAGCCAGAAGACGAGACGGAGAGGGGCCACAGGGCGGCCACACCATGTGGTGGCGCGGGCTAGCCCTGGCCGCGCCACTAGGTGGTGTGGGCCCCCTGGCCGCCCACCGACCTTACCTCTTCGCCTATAAGAACCCTCTGATGCATAAACCCTAAATCATCAATCAGAAATCCACGAAAAGTTCCGCAGCGCTGCCGCCACCGAAGGGGAGATTCGGGAGACAGAAAGTCTCTGTTCCGGCACCCTGCCAGGACGGAGAAGTGCCCCCGGAGCCATCTCCATCAATCTCCACCGCCATCTCCATCACCATTGCGGATTCACATGACGAGGAGGGAGTAGTTCTCTCTCGAGGCTAAGGGTTCTATCGGTAGCTATGTGTTCATCTCTCTCTATGCATGATCATATTGTGATCATGAGCTTTGTAATCTAGTAGATCTACCTTGCTACTCAAGTGATTTATTAGATCTCTGCTCTCCCCATGTGTGTGAAGGTGACAGCATGCACACCATGGTGGCACTTAGGCTAGAGATTACAAATACTTGTTATGAGTTATATTTGGAGTTGGATGTCTTTATGAAATTGTGGTGTTTGTTGGACTCATCTAGTGCTCAAGGTGACAGTGTGGATTTTCTAGATGGGAAAGATGGACTTTGAGGTGTGCTGTTATAGCCCTACCATCGATTAGAGTGTTCAACCGGAGAGTAGTTAAGAGTAGTATCATGAAGAGAATATATTTATATGAGAGTGTTCACTAGTGAAAGTGTGATCCCTAGGCCTTGTTTCTAAGAACTGAAACACCGTTTGCTATTAGATCTGTTACATGTTTACTTGCTTCCTTCTTTATTTCAGTTTGCCTTTAGTATTTTCCACGCCATCAAAGTATTTTCTAGCACCGTTACGACTTGTATTTCACTATCTCTTCGCCGAACTAGTGCACCTATACACCTGACAAGTGTATTGGGTGTGTTGGGGACACAAGAGACTTCTTGTATCTTGATTGCAGGATTGCTTGAGAGGGGATACCTTTGACCACTTCTCCCTGAGTTCGATAAACCTTGGGTGATCCACTTAAGGGAAAAGTGGTTGTTGTTCTACAAACCTCTGCACTTGGAGGCCCAACAACTGTCTACAAGAATAAAAGTGTGTAGACATCAAGCTATTTTCTGGCGCCGTTGCCGGGGAGGTAAGGTAAAAGGTATTCACACCGGAGGATTAAAGAAGAAGAACCTCCCACGGCAAACGCCTATTTTCTGGCGCCGTTCTTGGAAGGTATAAAAAGGTACTCACATCCACCGATGTGAGTGCTCGAAGTTATTTCCTTTAGATTCTGCAATTTTGTATTTTTGTTTCTTGTTTTCACTAGTTAGGCTTAATGGAAAACAACTACAAAATTAGAGAGCTTTATAGTATTTATCTTGAGTTAGGACATGAAGTGTTTGAAGAGAAAATTAAAAAACCTATGGAACTTTATTTGCATGCTAATAGCAATGTTGTTAGTATGAATTCTTTGGACACCATTATTGCTAATGCTATGGAAAAGTCTAAGCTTGGGGAAGCTGGTTTTGATGAGCATGATCTTTTTAGTTCCCCAGCTTTGGAAGATAGCTATTCTATTGCTTATGATGACACCAAACCTCCAATATATGATGATTACAATGATGAATATGATATTTTCAGTCCACCTACTATTGAGAAGAAAATTAATTATTGTTACAATATGCCTCCTATATTTGATGATTATGGTGATGAAAATAATAATGATAGCTATTTTGTTGAATTTGCTCCCACTACAATTAATAAGAATGACTATGTTTATGTGGGGAGTATTAATTCTTTTATGCATGTGGCTCATGATAAGAATGTTTCATGTGATTGTTATATTGTTAATTTTATTCATGATGCTACTGAAAGTTATTATGAGAGAGGGCAACATGGTTTTATGTGTCTCAACAATATTAAGTTTCCCCTCTTTATGTTGAAAATTTTGAAGTTGCACTTGTTTTGCTTTCCTATGCTTGTGGCTTTGTGCTTTCATGACTTGTTTCTTTACAAGATTCCTATGCATAGGAAGTGGGTTAGACTTAAAACGTGTTTTGAAATTGCTTCTTGATGCTCTCTTTTACTTCAATTCATATTTCTCATGTGAGCATCTTCTCAAACTATCATGCCTAACTTAAAGGCGTTAAAGAAAAGTACTTATTGGGAGATAACCCAAAAGTTTTAGATGAGTCTTGGAAGTTATTAGCTCAGTAATAACTGCTCATTATCCTTTTTATTTGCTTTTTGTGCCAAGAGTAACCTCTAATGAGAGAGAGAAGTAATGATTAGGAAAGTTGCTGTCCCGAAACAGATTTATGTGCTTCACCGTAAACATTCGTGTAAAATCTCTGTACGTAATTTTGAGGCGTGAATTTTTGTGCTTCTGCCCCAGGTTGTTATCTAACTTTCTCTAGTTCAACACTTTTTCATTTGAGCAACAGAAGGTCTTCGAAAAAATTCATCTTTACCTGCTAATCTGTTTTGACAGATTTCTGCCATTTTCTGCATTTGCTTCTTGTTGGTTCCTTTTTGAGTTCTTTTGGGGAATTGAGCTTTTTGAGGGAAGTGCTACAGTAGCTAGTGTTCTAATGGAAGTTTATTTGGTGTTAGAACTGAACCTTAAGACCTATTATCTTGAGTGCACTAATGTTGCTAATAAAGATTGTGTGAAGTTTTGTATAAAGGAAAACTTTCAGGTGTATGGAAGGAATGAGTAATGAGATGAAGGATGGACTAAAGCTCAATCTTGGGGATGCCACGTGTGTCACCCTAAGAAATATCCAATAAGTACAAGCGTCAAAGCTTGGGGATGCCCAAGGCATCCCCCTCTTCATCAATAAAAATCCCAGGTTTCTTCCAAACGCTTCATTTTTATTGTTTCATGCATAGTTGTGTTGTTCCTGGAGCGTCTTCTTTTTCATTTTGGTTTTGGTTTTTTGTTTGCTTTGTTTTCTTAGTTTGCTGAATAAATTGGTTGGACCCCCCTCTTTCATGCATTGGTTTTCAAATAGTTTGGTTTGGTTTGGAAAAGAGTAGGAAAGTTCATGCTTAAGTGTTAAAGAGAGCTTGTTTTTGACTGTGGCGTATGCTTTGTCATGCCATGCTTGATATTGTTTTGGCTTTATGCTTAGTATTCTTTGTTGTAGCATGACTTTTTATAAACAATTGAGATTGCTTAATATGTCTTGGATGAATCATGCGTTGTTTTAGCATATTAAAGCATAGTATTGTGGTATTCTCCTTTGATGCTTTATTTGGGTTGACTTGGCGCATGCTCACACCATGTTATGACTATCTCAAGTCACCATAGCCTTTATGATCCTTTAGTTTTCAACTTGTAGTATCACTTTATGCTTTGATCAATGATGTTTTGTCGCTCTGCATGATTATGGCCATTATTGCTCTCTTAGTTTGTCGCTCCCAGTCTTTTGCTAGCCTCCACAACAAAGTATGAGTTCCACTCATGCATCCAACTCCCTAAACCAAGTTATTCCAAAGAGTCCACCATACCTACCTACTAGCTTATGCTATTCCAAGTATATTCATGCTTTTATTTACCTTCCAAATTAAACTTGTTATGAGAAAACTAGTGATTAAAGCTCTCACGATTTACTTTTTGCATCTAATAAACTTGAACCATTGGGTCCTTCTTTGTTGAGTATATGCTTGCGCTTTATAAATTGAAATTAGCATAACCATGTTTCATGGGGAACGCTTTCAACATTGCACTTGTACTTTGTACCCCGTTGATATCATGTTCTTTTGCTTACGGATCCTGACGGTGTGAAATAAAAGTGGAACTTGTAAGATCATGGAGTTTGTATGTGTGTTAGAGAAACGCCTAGGCCGCTAGCCTAAGCCATGCCTAATCATGGTGGAAACTCGCAGCATCACCATAATGAGCACTCTATGAAGCATCCTCAATAAATACCAATGCAAATAGCAAATAAAAAGATCGCTGAGATGCTCATTGTCGGCTTACCTTGTCATTTTGATTATGGCAAAGCTCCCGTATCATGTGCAAGGGGTACCCCGTTGGCGGTTCTTAATGATACACATATACTTACAATGACAAGAGCTTACTCGTGACTGAAGTTGAGTAGCATGAGGATCGGTCTTCGTAAGTAAGGGGCATGAGATTTCGGTTTATAACTTGTCAAGCATATCCTCTTAGTTGTGTCACTTTAACCTTAATCACCTTAAAGATGCTTATGATAGGGGCAATGAGAGATGAAAGCTATAAGTACCATAATTTTTGGAAGCTCTTTATGAGACTTGAATCCCTACTTCCTTTTATAAAGGCCTTTCTTCCACCATTATATTGAGTCTCCACCTTCTATCTTTATGCACCTACTTTGAGAGCATAGTGGCCATTCTTAGTTCTATGTGCATTGTCCCAAGACTAGTTGATTTATGCATAACTTGATATTGCTTGTTTTAAACTATTCTATCTAGTCACTCTTATGAACTTTGAAGGTGTCCTATGCATTTATATTTGCTACTCTATTGAGGGACAAGCTGAATACTATTATGCTACGTTTTCTTTATGTGAAACAAACAAACGTCTTGCAAAGCATTGTTATTCATGAATCTTTTGTTTGTGCCTTTTCATGTTTCATCATAGTTTCTTTGCTTATTGCCAGAACTTTGTCTTTCATGTTACGATTGAAGTACTATGATCCCAGATTTGAATGTTTTACAAATACTTTGATCAAGTTTATGATGGTGCATGTCACCTCAAAAATTATTCTTTCTTTTTATCACTTACCTACTCGAGGACGAGCAGGAGTTAAGCTTGGGGATGTTGATACATTGCAAATGTATCTATAATTTTTGATGTTCCATGCTTGGTTTTATCTACTTTCTTGTGTTTTGTCCACACTTTGGAGTACTTTTTATATGATTTCTTGGACTAACCTATTAACAAGCGCCACAGTGCCAGTTGCCTGTTTTCTGCTATTTTTGGTTCCAGGAAAGTCAGAAAATCAATATTCTCGGAATTGGACGGGACAAAAGCCAAAGTTGATATTTTATCGGAAGACTCACGGATCCAGAAGACAAGACGGAGAGGGGCCACAGGGCGGCCACACCATGTGGTGGCGCGGGCTAGCCCTGGCTGCGCCACCAGGTGGTGTGGGCCCCCTGGCCACCCACCGACCTTGCCTCTTCGCCTATAAGAAGCCTCCCGATGCATAAACCCTAAATCATCAATCAGAAATCCATGAAAAGTTTCGCAGCGCCGCCGCCACCGAAGGGGAGATTCGGGGGACAGAAAGTCTCTATTCCGGCACCCGGCCGGGATGGGGAAGTGCCCCCGGAGCCATCTCCAACGATCTCCACCGCCATCTCCATCACCATTGCTGATTCCCATGACGAGGAGGGAGTAGTTCTCTCTCGAGGCTAAGGGTTCTACCGGTAGCTATGTGTTCATCTCTCTATCTATGCATGATATTATTGAGATCATGAGCTTGTAATCTATAGATCTACCTTGCTACTGAAGTGCTTTAATAGATCTCTGCTCTCCCCATGTGTGTGAAAGTGACAGCGTGCACACCATGGTGGCACTTAGGCTAGAGATTACAAATACTTGTTATGAGTTATATTTGGAGTTGGATGTCTTTATGAAATTGTGGTGTTTGTTGGACTCATCTAGTGCTCAAGGTGACAGTGTGGGGTTTTCTAGATGGGAAATATGGACTTTGAGGTGTGCTGTTATAGCCCTACCATCGATTAGAGTGTTCAACCGGAGAGTAGTTAAGAGTAGTATCATGAAGAGAATATATTTATATGAGAGTGTTCACTAGTGAAAGTGTGATCCCTAGGCCTTGTTTCTAAGCACTGAAACACCGTTTGCTATTAGATCTGTTACATGTTTGCTTGCTTCCTTCTTTATTTCAGTTTGCCTTTAGTCTTTTCCACGCCATAAAAGTATTTTCTAGCTCCGTTACCACTTGTATTTCACTATCTCTTCACCGAACTAGTGCACCTATACACCTGACAAGTGTATTGGGTTTGTTGGGGACACAAGTCTTGTATCTTGATTGTAGGATTGCTTGAGAGGGGATACCTTTGACCACTTCCTCCCTGAGTTCGATAAACCTTGGGTGATCCATTTAAGGGAAACCTTGCTGCTGTTCTACAAACCTCTGCACTTGGAGGCTCAACAACTGCCTACAAGAATAGAAGTGCGTAGACATCAGTGTGCTCTTTTCACAATCCACCTATGGATCCACCAGTGTCATTGCATGTGTGTTCTTTTTACTAACAACAACCAGAGTCATTGAAATGTGTGTTCTTTTGACATACCACATATGGATCCACCACTGTCACTGCATGTGTGTTCTTTTCACAATCCACCTATGGATCCACCAGTGTCATTGCATGTGTGCTCTTTTTACTAACAACAACCAGAGTCATTGCATGTGTGTTCTCTTCAGAGACCACCTATGGATCCACCAGTGTCATTGCATGTATGTTCTTTTTACTAACAACAACCAGAGTCATTGCATGTGTGTTCTCTTTACAGACCACCTATGGATGCACCAGTGTCATTGCATGTGTGTTCTTTTTACTAACAACAACCAGAGTCATTGCATGTGTGTTCTTTTCACAATCCACCTATGAATCCACCAGTGTCATTGCATGTGTGCTCTTTTTACTAACAACAACCAGAGACATTGCATGTGTGTTCTCTTCAGAGACCACCTATGGATCCACAGTGTCATTGCATGTGTGTTCTTTTTACTAACAACAAGCAGAGTCATTGCATGTGTGTTCTTTTCACATACCACATATGGGTCCACCAGTGTCATTGCATGTAAGTTCTTTCACAATCCACCTATGGATCCACCAGTGTCATTGCATGTGTGCTTTTTTTACTAACAACAACCAGAGTCATTTCATGTGTGTTCTTTTCACATACCACATATGGATCCACTAGTGTCATTGAAATGTGTGTTCTTTTCACAATCCACCTATGGATCCACCAGTGTTATTGCATGTGTGTTCTTGTTACTAACAACAACCAGAGTCATTGCATGTGTGTTCTTTTCACATACCACATATGGATCCACCAGTGTCATTGCATGTGTGTTCTTTTTACTAACAACAACCAGAGTCATTGAAACGTGTGTTCTTTTCACATACCACATATGGATCCACTAGTGTCATGGCATGTGTGTTCTTTTCACAATCCACCTATGGATCCACCAGTGTCATTGTATGTGTGCTCTTTTTACTACAACCAGAGTTATTGCATGTGTGTTCTCTTCAGAGACCACACATGAATCCACCAGTGTCATTGCATGTGTGTTCTTTTTACTAACAACAACCAGAGTCATTGAAATGTGTGTTCTCTTTAGAGACCACACAAGGATCCACCAGTGTCATTGCATGTGTGTTCTTTTTACTAACAACAACCAGAGTCATTGCATGTGTGTTATTTTCACATACCACATATGGATCCACTAGTGTCATTGCATGTGTGTTCTTTTTACTAACAACAACTAGAGTCATTTCATGTGTGTTCTATTCACATGCCACATATGGATCCACCAGTGTCATTGAAATGTTTGTTCTCTTCAGAGACCACACATGGATCCACCAGTGTCATTGCATGTGTGTTCTTGTTACTAACAACAACCAGAGTCATTGCATGTGTGTTCTTTTCACATACCACATATGGATCCACCAGTGTCATTGCATTTGTGTTCTTTTCACAATCCACCTATGGATCCACCAGTGTCATTGCATGTGTGCTCTTTTTACAAACAACAACCGGAGTCATTGCATGCATGTTCTCTTCAGAGACCACACATGGATCCACCAGTGTCATTGCATGTGTGTTCTTTTTACTAACAACAACCAGAGTCATTTCATGTGTGTTCTTTTCACATACAACATATGGATCCACCAGAGTCATTAAATGTGTGTTCTCTTCAGAGACCACACATGGATCCACCAGTGTCATTGCATGTGTGTTCTTTTTACTAACAACAATTAGAGTCATTGCATGTGTGTTATTTTCACATACCACATATGGATCCACCAGTGTCATTGCATGTGTGTTCTTTTTACTAACAACAACTAGAGTCATTTCATCTGTGTTCTTTTCTCATACCACATATGGATCCACCAGTGTCATTGAAATGTGTGTTCCCTTCAGAGACCACACATGGATCCACCAGTGTCATTGCATGTGTGTTCTTTTTACTAACAACAACCAGAGTCATTGAAACGTGTGTTCTTTTCACATACCACCTATGGATCCACCAGTGTCATTGCATGTGTGTTCTTTTCACAATCCACCTATGGATCCACCAGTGTCATTGCATGTGTACTCTTTTTACTAACAACAACCAGAGTCATTGCATGTATGTTCTCTTCAGAGACCACACATGGATCCAGCAGTGTCATTGCATGTGTGTTCTTTTTACTAACAACAACCAGAGTCATTGCATGTGTGTTATTTTCACATACCACATATGGATCCACTAGTGTCATTGCATGTGTGTTCTTTTTAGTAACAACAACTGGAGTCATTTCATGTGTGTTCTTTTCACATACCACATATGGATCCACCAGTGTCATTGCAGGTGTGTTCTTGTTACTAACAACAACCAGAGTCATTGCATGTGTGTTCTTTTCACATACCACATATGGATCCACCAGTGTCATTGCATGTGTGTTCTTTTCACAATCCACCTATGGATCCACCAGTGTCATTGCATGTGTGTTCTTTTTACTAACAACAACCAGAGCCATTGCATGTGTGTTATTTTCACATACCACATATGGATGCACCAGTGTCATTGCATGTCTGTTCTTTTTACTAACAACAACTGGAGTCATTTCATGTGTGTTCTTTTCACATACCACATATGGATCCACCAGTGTCATTGAAATGTGTGTTCTCTTCAGAGACCACACATGGATCCACTAGTGTCATTGCATGTGTGTTATTGTTACTAACAACAACCAGAGTCATTGCATGTGTGTTATTTTCACATACCACATATGGATCTACCAGTGTCATTGCATGTGTGTTCTTTTCACAATACACCTATGGATCCACCAGTGTCATTGCATGTGTGCTCTTTTTACTAACAACAACCGGAGTCATTGCATGCGTGTTCTCTTCGGAGACCACACATGGATCCACTAGTGTGATTGCATGTGTGTTCTTTTTACTAACAACAACCAGAGTCATTTCATGTGTTTTTTTTTCACATACCACATATGGATCCACCAGAGTCATTGAAATGTGTGTTCTCTTCAGAGACCATACATGGATCCACCAGTGTCATTGCATGTGTGTTCTTTTTACTAACAACAACCAGAGTCATTACATGTGTGTTATTTTCACATACCACATATGGATCCAGCAGTGTCATTGCATGTATGTTCTTTTTACTAACAACAACCAGAGTCATTGCATCTGTGTTCTCTTTAGAGACCACCTATGGATGCACTAGTGTCATTGCATGTGTGTTCTTTTTATTAACAATAACCAGAGTCATTGCATGTGTGTTCTTTTCACAATCAACCTATGAATCCACAAGTGTCATAGCATGTGTGCTCTTTTTACTAACAACAACCAGAGACATTGCATGTGTGTTCTCTTCAGAGACCACCTATGGATCCACCAGTGTCATTGCATGTGTGTTCTTTTTACTAACAACAAGAAGAGTCATTGCATGTGTGTTCTTTTCACATACCACATATGGGTCCACCAGTGTCATTGCATGTGAGTTCTTTTCACAATCCACCTATGGATCCACCAGTGTCATTGCATGTGTGCTTTTTTTACTAACAACAACCAGAGTCATTTCATGTGTGTTCTTTTCACATACCACATATGGATCCACTAGTGTCATTGAAATGTGTGTTCTTTTCACAATCCACCTATGGATCCACCAGTGTTATTGCATGTGTGTTCTTGTTACCAACAACAACCAGAGTCATTGCATGTGTGTTCTTTTCACATACCACATATGGATCCACCAGTGTCATTGCATGTGTGTTCTTTTTACTAACAAAAACCAAAGTCTTTGAAATGTGTGTTCTTTTTACATACCACATATGGATCCACCAGTGTCATTGCATGTGTGTTCTTTTCACAATCCACCTATGGATCCACCAGTGTCATTGTATGTGTGCTCTTTTTACTACAACCAGAGTCATTGCATGTGTGTTCTCTTCAGAGACCACACATGAATCCACCAGTGTCATTGTTCTTTTTACTAACAACAACCAGAGTCATTGAAATGTGTGTTCTCTTTAGAGACCACACAAGGATCCACCAGTGTCATTGCATGTGTGTTATTTTTACTAACAACAACCAGAGTCATTGGATGTGTGTTATTTTCACATACCACATAAGGATCCACTAGTGTCATTGCATGTGTGTTCTTTTTACTAACAACAACTAGAGTCATTTCATGTGTGTTCTATTCACATACCACATATGGATCCACCAGTGTCATTGAAATGTTTGTTCTCTTCAGAGACCACACATGGATCCACCAGTGTCATTGCATGTGCGTTCTTGTTACTAACAACAACCAGAGTCATTGCATGTGTGTTCTTTTCACATACCACATATGGATCCACCAGTGTCATTGCATTTGTGTTCTTTTCACAATCCACCTATGGATCCACCAGTGTCATTGCATGTGTGCTCTTTTTACAAACAACAACCGGAGTCATTGCATGCATGTTCTCTTCAGAGACCACACATGGATCCACCAGTGTATTGCATGTGTGTTCTTTTTACTAACAACAACCAGAGTCATTTCATGTGTGTTCTTTTCACATACCACATATGGATCCACCAGAGTTATTGAAATATGTGTTCTCTTCAGAGACCACACATGGATCCACCAGTGTCATTGCATGTGTGTTCTTTTTACTAACAACAACCAGAGTCATTGCATGTGTGTTATTTTCACATACCACATATGGATCCACCAGTGTCATTGCATGTGTGTTCTTTATACTAATAATAACTAGAGTCATTTCATCTGTGTGCTTTTCTCATACCACATATGGATCCACCAGTGTCATTGAAATGTGTGTTCCCTTCAGAGACCACACATGGATCCACCAGTGTCATTGCATGTGTGTTCTTTTTACTAACAACAACCAGAGTCATTGAAACGTGTGTTCTTTTCACATACCACCTATGGATCCACCAGTGTCATTGCATGTGTGTTCTTTTCACAATCCACCTATGGATCCATCAGTGTCATTGCATGTGTACTCTTTTTACTAACAACAACCAGAGTCATTGCATGTATGTTCTCTTCAGAGACCACACATGGATCCACCAGTGTCATTGCATGTGTGTTCTTTTTACTAACAACAACCAGAGTCATTGAAATGTGTGTTCTCTTCTGAGACCACACATGGATCCACCAGTGTTATTGCATGTGTGTTCTTTTTACTAACAACAACACGAGTCATTGCATGTGTGTTATTTTCACATACCACATATGGATCCACCAGTGTCATTGCATGTGTGTTCTTTTTAGTAACAACAACTGCAGTCATTTCATGTGTGTTCTTTTCACATACCACATATGGATCCACCAGTGTCATTGCAGGTGTGTTCTTGTTACTAACAACAACCAGAGTCATTGCATGTGTGTTCTTTTCACATACCACATATGGATCCACCAGTGTCATTGCATGTGTGTTCTTTTCACAATCCACCTATGGATCCACCAGTGTCATTGCTTGTGTTTTCTTTTTACTAAAAACAACCAGAGTCATTGCATGTGTGTTATTTTCACATACCACATATGGATGCACCAGTGTCATTGCATGTCTGTTCTTTTTACTAACAACAACTGGAGTCATTTCATGTGTGTTCTTTTCACATACCACATATGGATCCACCAGTGTCATTGAAATGTGTGTTCTCTTCAGAGACCACACATGGATCCACCAGTGTCATTGCATGTGTGTTCTTGTTACTAACAACAACCAGAGTCATTGCATGTGTGTTCTTTTCACATACCACATATGGATGCACCAGTGTTATTGCATGTGTGTTCTTTTCACAATCCACCTATGGATCCACCAGTGTCATTGCATGTGTGCTCTTTTTACTAACAACAACCGGAGTCATTGCATGCGTGTTCTCTTCAGAGACCACACATGGATCCACTAGTGTCATTGCATGTGTGTTCTTTTTACTAACAACAACCAGAGTCATTTCATGTGTGTTCTTTTCACATACCACATATGGATCCACCAGAGTCATTGAAATGTGTGTTCTCTTCAGAGACCATACATGGATCCACCAGTGTCATTGCATGTGTGTTCTTTTTACTAACAACAACCAGAGTCATTACATGTGTTTTTTTTTCACATACCACATATGGATCCACTAGTATCATTGCATGTCTGTTCTTTTTACTGACAACAACTAGAGTCATTTCATGTGTGTTCTTTTCACATACCACATATGGATCCACCGGTGTGATTGAAATGTGTGTTCTCTTCAGAGACCATACATGGATCCACCAGTGTCATTGCATGTGATTTCTTTTTACTAACAACAACCAGAGTCATTGAAATGTGTGTTCTTTTCACATACCACATATGGATCCACCAGTGCATTGCATGTGTGTTCTTTTCACAATCCACCTATGGAGACACCAGTGTCATTGCATGTGTGCTCTTTTTACTAACAACAACCAGAGTCATTGCATGTGTGTTCTCTTCAGAGACCACACATGGATCCACTAGTGTCATTTCATGTGTGTTCTTTTTACTAACAACAACCAGAGTCATTGAAACGTGTGTTCTTTTCACATACCACATATGGATCCACCAGTGTCATTGCATGTGTGTTCTTTTCACAATCCACCTATGGATCCACCAGTGTCATTGCATATGTGTTCTCTTCAGAGACCACACATGGATCCACCAGTGTCATTGCATGTGTGTTCTCTTCAGAGACCGCACATGGATCCACCACTGTTATTGCATGTGTGTTCTTGTTACTAACAACAACTAGAGTCATTGCATTTGTGTTCTTTTCACATACCACATATCCACAAGTGCCGTTGAATTTGTGTTCTTTTCACAATCCACCTATGGATCCACCAGTGTCATTGCATGTGTGTTCTTTTTACTAACAAAACCTAGAGTCATTTCATGACTGTTCTTTTCACATACCACATATGGATCCACCAGTGTCTTTGAAATGTGTGTTCTCTTTAGAGACCACACATGGATCCACCAGTGTCATTACATGTGTGTTCTTTTTACTAACAACAACTGGAGTCATTGCATGTGTCTTCTTTTCACATACCACATATGGATCCACCAGTGTCATTGCATGTGTGGTCTTTTCACAATCCACCTATAGATCCACGAGTGTCATTGCATGTATGTTCTTTTTACTAACAACTAGAGTGATTGCACGTGTGTTCTTTTCACATACCACATATGGATCCACCAGTGTCAATGCATGTGTGTTCTTTTCACAATCCACCTATGGATCCACCAGTGTCATTGCATGTGTGCACTTTTTACTAACAACAACCAGAGTCATTGCATGTGTGTTCTCTTTAGAGACCACACATGGATCCACCAGTGTCATTGCATGTGTGTTCTTTTTACTAACAACAACCAGAGTCGTTGAAATGTGTGTTCTTTTCACATACCACATATGGATCCACCAGTGTCATTGCATGTGTGTTATTTTCACAATCCACCTATGGATCCACCAGTGTCATTGCATGTGTGCTCTTTTTACTAACAACAACTAGAGTCATTGCATGTGTGTTCTCTTCAGAGACCACACATGGATCCACCAGTGTCATTGCATGTGTGTTCTTTTTACTAACAACAACCAGAGTCATTGCATGTGTGTTATTTTCACATACCACATATGGATGCACCAGTGTTATTGCATGTCTGTTCTTTTTACTAACAACAACTGGAGTCATTTCATGTGTGTTCTTTTCACATACCACATATGGATCCACCGGTGTCATTAAAATGTGTGTTCTCTTCAGAGACCATACATGGATCCACCAGTGTCATTGCATGTGTTTTTTTACTAACAACAACTAGAGTCATTGAAATGTGCGTTCTCTTCAGAGACCACACATGGATCCACCAGTGTCATTACATGTGTGTTCTTTTTACTAACGACAACCAGAGTCATTGCATGTGTGTTATTTTCACATACCACATATGGATCCACCAGTGTCATTGCATGTGTGTTCTTTTTACTAACAACAACTGGAGTCATTTCATGTGTGTTCTTTTCACATACCACATATGGATCCACCAGTATCATTGAAATGTGTGTTCTCTTCAGAGACCACACATGGATCCACCAGTGTCATTGCATGTGTGTTCTTGTTACTAACAACAACAAGAGTCATTGCATGTGTGTTCTTTTCACATACCACATATGGATCCACCAGTGTCATTGCATGTGTGTTCTTTTCACAATCCACCTATGGATTGTCAACACCCGGATTTTTTAATCCCAGATGCCCGTTATGCCATACCTCGCAATCCCAGGATTACCATTTTTGCGAGACATAACGGATTGGATATCATAGTACATCATCGATTACAAACCATACATAAGGTCTTACACAAATAAGGATCTCATGATCCAGTCTTAATACAACAAGCAGCAGAAATAAAAGATAGCGTAGTGGTGGGGTACATCTGTAGGGGCACAGGCAATGCTGACGAAGGCAGATAGTCCTGGTTATCATAGCCGTCCTGCTGACCATCATCTTGATAATCTCCTTCATAGCCTGGCCATGATAATAGCCAGGGACAAAAGCCATGAGTACTCTTTAAGTACTCGCAAACTACCACTAACAAGTAGTATAATTCTAAGTTAAAGTGCTAGAGCTAAGTTTAACTATAAAGTTAAGTTTGAAACCTAAGATGAGTTCAGAAACCAAGAAAGATAAAGTAAAGTTCTAGAAATCACTTAAGTTGGGAAGCTATTGTTATAAACACAACCCTGTTGTGGTCAAGTCAAGGTTCATCATTCATTTCAAGTTATTTGGAAAACATCTGACAACGAAACAGTATGGCCATTCCAACTGTCCATAACCGCGGACACGGCTATTCGAATAGTTTGACACTCTGCAGAGGTGGTACACTTTCACCACAAGATTCGATACATCTGTCAGGGATAACCCTGAATCATCATACTTAGTATGCAGATAATCAAACATAACCTTCCCTTTACACACCCTAGTATAAGCACCTCTCCTATGAGCATGGCCTCCCAACCATGACCATCAGTCATCTTGGGCACTGCATAGGTGGACAATATTGAGAGGTAGCCTCAACTCAAACCTCTCCCATGAGGGAACTAATACTAATGCATATAAATTTCCAGCTAAGCCTTACCCAATTCAGGTAGTGTGGTTGTACGGTAAATTTGGAATGGTATCGCATCCGAATCCAACCATCAGTTTTGTAAAAGGGTTAAGGCTCATGCCTCATCATATTCATCATCATTAACCAGTTGTGTTTCTCAACACATGTCAAAACATCTCAATAGAATGACTCATCATTCCAAGGTTTTCACAATTCATTTTCACCAATTGTTCCCATCTAAAGTGACTCAAGTTTTTGATCTACTCTAAAATACTAACTTAAGAGTGTTCACTAAGGTGGAAGGATGGGATCAATCTCATGCCATAGAATGACATCTAAAGTTTTCTAAGTAGGTTAAGTTTTATACTTTTTATGCTACCTTCAAGACAAGTAAAGAACTTTGTGTAAACTAAGGGAGGTAAAACTTGTCAATAAGACTTGAAGTACTAATAGTTAAAAGGGGGTGTGATCAAAGCATGCTTAAGGCATCTTTGCTAAACCATCTAGTTGTTTCTAGTTTGCTGAGCACTAAACTTGCAAGAGTTAAATCTTGGGTATTGCTAGCTTGCTAAGGGTAGCTTGCACTGTTAATGGTGGCTTGCCTTGGTTGGTGCAGTGGTTGAAGTTTTCTTCGTCTTCGTCTTGATAGTACTCCTCCCCTCATAAGCTTGGTCAGTACTATCTTCTATAACAATACATACGGAGTAGACAATCACCAAACAATACTTAACTAGGCTAGATAGCATTCTAAGACACACAATTGATGATCTATTATCATCACAAGCATCATAAGTTTAATTCAATAGTTTCATCTTTTTTATTTTAGAAAAGTAATTTCTACTCATTGAAATATTAACTAAAATTTAATATTCACCACCAAAATATGGGATCATGTGGACACATGTCCTCACCACATATTCTAACACGTGGGAATGAGATTTAAAGGTTGCATCAATATTACTTTAGTTTACGTTTATTATTTAATGATTTAAAGTGACTAGAAATGCCTATATAGCATTATTTTGGTACTAGTCCAAAGTCAATACATGTAAACCTTAATATTATTACATATTTGGATAGATATGATGAAATGTGATTTTTGAGAGTTGGAATCAACTCAAAAGCTAACTTGGTTGATTTTATAAAAATGTTGCAAGTTGCAAAAGCTTCTGTTTTGTTATTTTTATTAGGGGAGATCTATAACTCTAATTGAATTAAATCCAACGGGCTTGGATAGATCATTTCCATACCTTTCAGACAAAATTGGTTTCATGCAATTTGGATTTGTCAAACTCACAGAATTGAATTTTAAACTAGCGGACAGAAACTAGAGTTAACTAAAAATAAAAATCCAGATTTGAATGGGTGGGCTAGCGCGGGAAAAGAAATGGGCCGGCCCAGTGGCGCTCCGCGGCGCGGGGCTCAACTGACAGGGGGGTCTAGCTTGTCAGAGGCACTTAACACGCAAGCAGACGCAGCGTGGGCGTGGGATTAGAAGCGAGATCTACGGTGAGGGTCGTAAATCGGCATTGAACAGGTCACCGACGAGCTCGAACCCTAGTGGCTCGGTGGGGGTCTCTGAGGCGTACCAGGGCTCCAGCTGGGAGTCGGCGGGCAAGCGACGTGGAAGGCAGCGGCGAGGCGGCGCGGTTCAGGCGGAGCTTGGGGTGGTCGCGCAATCAGCGCCCTTCTCCTCCTGCTGGCTGCTCGGCTCAATTCGTGAGGCGAGCTTCGCCTTGCTCGGCTAGAGGTGGGTGAGGTTCGAGAGGTGAGGAGTGGAATGGTGTGGAGAGAAGAGGCTGGGAGGGCTCCTTTTATAGGCCGACAGTGAGGCCGGCGGGATGGGACGGTCGGCAGTGGCGACATGGCTGCAGTGGCGATCGATGTGTGGTTCCTGGCGGTGCTCTAGAACTTGAATCTGGCGTGGGGCGGTGGCACGATGCAGGTGGTGGTGCTCTGGCGGAGGCCGGCGGTGTCCACAGCCAGCGGTGGCTGTGGCGTTAGGCGGCCAGGGGTATCTGGGTGTTCTCGGTCGGTGAGGCGGCGGTGAGGCGGGCTGCCAAGGCGGTCTGTGCGAGCGGGGACTGAGCGTGCTCTGGGGACGGCACTGGCATGGTGCGGTGGCACTGGGCGCGGTTTGTGCTCGGTGGTCCACTGCTGCTCTGGGCTCGGGCAAGGGGCGGGGTGTGGTGAGCTCTGGCTACCTCCTAGACATGGCGAGGAAGAGGGAATGGTCTGCTGCGGGGCAAGGGTTGGCCGGCGAGGCATGGCTCGGCATGGCATGGAATGGGGACTAGGGACAAGGGAGAGGGGTGTTAGGGGTTTGGTTAGATCAAGAGGGTACAGAGGAGATAAATGAAGGTCATTTGGGTGCAAAACCCTGTAGTAAACAGTGGGCTAGGATTAGAGTAGAGATTATGCATGCCAAGTGTTTGATTAAATGGCCGCATGAAAGAAAGTTTTGAATTTTGGTTTCAAAATTTTTGAGTGATCTCCACTAGTGATAGGTAGTCTCTGGTTGCAAGGGTTTTGAAAGTGGATCTCAAATAGATGGTTTTTGAAATAGGGGTGATATATACATATGCATTAGATTCAAGTTTAAGCTGTCATTTAAAATAGTTAACAGAATGTTTTTAGCAGATCCAAAGGTGGGCCTTGGTACCTCATTATGTGTACTAGCAAGGGGTGCACAGATCAAGAATTGTTTCTGTTAAGTTTTGAGTACTAGGAATAGCCAAAGTAGGCATGGGAGTTCAATTTGCCAAAATGACCATTCCTCCTTTTTAATTCTTTTTTATTTGATTTTCTTTAGGAAAAGTTTGGGAATGATGTAGATGATGTTTAAATCACCTAAGAAACATTTTACAAGCATTGGGTCAATCAATCATGGCAATTCAAACAACTCCTATTTTAAATGCACACATATATGAATGCTTTCATTTTAAATTTGAAAAAGTTTTTGTTAAGCCTATTTTTGGATGATTTGATCTTGATAACCTTGGATTAAAGTTTTGGGATGTTACAAACCTTCCCCCCTTAAACAAAATCTCGTCCCGAGATTTACAAAGAAAACTAGGAACTAAAGAGATCTGGGAACTCTGTTCTAATGTAATCTTCGCGCTCCCAAGTAGCTTCCTCCTTGGTATGGTTGCTCCACTGAATCTTGAGAAACTTGATACTCCTGGTCCTGGTGGTTCTGTAGGCTTCTTCTAAGATACGGATGGGTACTTCCCGATAGGTCAGGTCATTGTTGATTTCCACAGCTCTGTGATCAATGTTCTTGAAAACTTCAGTCTTCTCAGGCACTTCCAAGCATTTGCGAAGTAACGAGATATGGAACACATTGTGGATGGCTGACATCTCTTCAGGCAGTTCCAGTTGATACGATACTTCTCCTCGGCGGTTCAGAATCTTGAAAGGTCCGATATATATGGGAGTTAACTTTCCCTTCAGACTAAAGCATTGAGTTACCTTCAATGGTGAAACCTTGAGATATACGAAATCTCCGACATTGAAAGTCAGGTCTCTCCTTCTCTTGTCGGCATAGGTCTTCTGTCTGGATTGGGCGGTCTTGAGGTACTCACGGACTTTGTGAACTTTCTCTTCTGCTTCTCGGAGAATGTCGGGTCTGACTCTCTCCTACTTGCGACCAATTAAAAGGGGTACGACACTTTCTTCCGTATAGGAATTCAAATGGTGCCATCTGCAAACTAGCTTGATAACTGTTGTTATATGAGAATTCGGCGAAAGGCAGGCAGTCTTCCCATTTTGATCCGTATTCCAACACACAAGCTCTAAGCATATCCTCTAGGATCTGGTTGACTCTCTCAGTCTGTCCATCTGTTTGCGGGTGATAAGCGGTGCTGAAGTTCAACTTGGTTCCTAAACCTTCCTGCACCTTCTGCCAAAATCTTGAGGTAAACTGGGTTCCTCGATCTGATACGATGGTCTTGGGGGTTCCATGCAGACTAACAATCCTAGCAATGTATAGCTCTGCTAACTTTGCACTTTGGTAAGTGGTCTTGACAGGTATAAAGTGGGATACCTTGGACAGTCTATCAACTATGACCCAGATTGAGTCATTTCCCCTACTAGAAGTAGGTAAACCGGTGATAAAGTCCATTCCGACGGAATCCCATTTCCATTATGTAATCTGCAATGGTTGCAACAATCCTGCAGGTCTCTGATGCTCTGCTTTGACTCTTTGTCACATGTCACACTTGGCGATGTAGCTTCCGATCTCTCTCTTCATCTTGTGCCACCAAAATTGCTCTTTCAAATCCTGATACATCTTTGTTCCTCCGGGGTGAATAGAATAAAGAGTATCATGAGCCTCCTTCATGATAATTTCCTTTAGCTCCGAATCTGCGGGCACACAGATACGTCCTTTGTACCACAGTACTCCTTCTTCGTCTTCGGTGAATCCAGGTACCTTTCCTGTACCAATATGACGTTTGATTCCGTCGATACTTTCATTTCCCTTCTGGGCTTCCTTGATTTGGCTAATCAAAGTGGGTTGAAGTTCAATGCTTGCTAAGAATCCTTTGCTAACTAATTCAGTCCTGAACTACTCCAATTCCTCATACAAACTTGGTTGCTTCTCCTTGATCATGGTGTTAAGCCTACACAGCAATCTGCTAAGAGCATCCGCTACCACATTGGCTTTACCGGGGTGATAGTGAATGTCAAGGTCATAATCCTTGATTAACTCTATCCATCTCCTTTGTCTCATATTCAGCTCCTTCTGAGTGAAGATATACTTCAAGCTCTTATGGTCTGAGTAAATCTCACAGCGATTACCCATCAAATAATGATGCCATGTCTTCAATGCTAGAACCATAGCTGCTAGCTCAAGATCATGGGTCGAATAGTTCTGCTCATGCTGCTTCAGTTGTCAAAGACGAATCTGCGATGACTTTGCCTTCTTGCATCAATACACATCCTAGACCAATCTTGGATGCGTCACAATACACATCAAATGGCTTCTTGATGTCTGGCATGATCAAAATTGGGGCGGATATCAATCTCTTCTTCAGCTCTTGGAAACTGGCTTCACACTTATCTGTCCATTCAAACTTCTTGTTCTTCTTCAACAATTGGGTTATTGGTCGGGCTATGCTCGAGAATCCTTCTACGAACTTGCGGTAGTATCCTGCTAATCCGAGAAATGAACAAACTTGGGTTTGATTGGTTGGGGCTTCCCATTCTTCGACATCTTTGATCTTGGTGGGATCAACAGAGACTCCTCCGGCAGACACAATATGTCCTAGGAATCCTACTTCTTTCAGCCAAAACTCACACTTGCTAAACTTGGCATATAACTGATGCTCTCTCAGGGTTTCTAGGATGATTCTCAGATGTTGCTCATGCTCTTCTTCTGACTTGGAGTAGATAAGGATGTCGTCGATAAACACAACTACAAACTTATCTAGGAAATTCATAAAGATCTTATTCATGAGATTCATGAAATAAGCAAGGGAATTGGTTAATCCAAAAGACATAACCGTATACTCGTATAAACCATAGCGAATAGTAAAGGCGGTCTTCAGAATATCCGTTGCACGAATCTTAAGTTGGTGATAACCAGTCCTAAGATCAATCTTTGAGAATACCTGAGCTCTGGTCAACTGATCAAATAGATACTCTATCTTTGGCAAAGGGTACTTGTTCTTGATGGTGACATCATTCAACTTTCTATAATCTGTACACAGACGGTTGCCTTCGTCTTTCTTGTCGACGAATAACACTGGTGATCTCCATGGCGATGCGCTTGGATGAATCAAGCATGTGGCTAACATGGCATCTAACTGCTTCTTCAGTTCCACTAACTCTGATGGGTTCATGCTATAGGGTCTCTGGGCTATAGGTCCGGTTCCGAGGATTAGTTCGATAATGAACTCAATATCCCTATCCGGGGCATGCACGGCAATTCATGCAGGAATACGTCGGGGTATTCACAGACTATTCTGACTTGGTCAATGGTGGGCAAGGCTACACTCTGGTTGCACTTGAATTGACGGGGTAAGGTTTCAGAGATATGCTCTACTGTTACAACAGAACTACTAGTCATGGTGATGGCTTTCTTAGCACAGTCTATCAATCCTTTATGCCTTAACATCCAGTCCATACCTAGTACTACTTCCAATCCTTTGGTTCCAAGTACAATTAGGTTGGCATAAAAATCTATCCCATGTATTTTTATAGGTACAACTTTGCAAAATTTTCTAGCTTTTGTAGTTGAACCGGGGATTTGAACTATCATGACATGCTTCAGGTTGGTTGGGTGAATCTTACTAGTGCATACAAATTCTTCGGTGACAAATGAATGCGATGCTCCAGAATCAAACAATACTCTTGCTAAAACTGAGTTGACAGAAAACATACCCAGCACTACATCTGGCGCTTCATGGGCTTCTTCTGCATTCATGTGGAAGAGGCGGCCGTTCTTGTTGTGAGGGTTCCACAGGGAAAATCTCCTTCTGGTTGAACACGGCCTTTGCTTTGAGTGGGGCATTCACATTGGTATTGGCGGCAGTCTTCTTGGGACACTCATTGGAGTAGTGACCCTTCACTCCGCACTCAAAACAAGTGATCTGGGACTTGCCCTTGACAGCAACAGGTACAGCATTGCTGCCAGTTCTAGGTGCAACGTTGTTGTTGTTGTTGCTCTTGGGAGGGGCACGGTTGAAATTGTTGGCATTGCCGGAGTTGTGATTGTTTCCTCCGGACTTCACATTACCTCCGCTAAGGTTGGGGTAGCTTGGGCGAGAATTTGGGGGTCAGTTGTTCCTTGGTTCATATCCTGGTGAGGGGTTGGGACGGTACTTGGTGACTCTTTGGATCGATCGCTGCATCATCTGACGCTTGCGGTTGTCGTTTGCACTGGTTAATCTTCCCTTCCATCTGAATGGCGAGTCGACTAGCTCTTGAGATCCTGGAAACGGATGTTGACGAGGACAGTCTGCATCTCATCATGCAGTCCGTTTAAGAATCTCTCCTTCTTCTTGGCCTCTGTGTTGATCTCATCCGGTGCATATCTGGCAAGTGACAGGAATCTGTCATGGTACTCCACCACAGTCATTCTTCCTTGCTTCAATTCGCGGAATTCATCTCTCATCCTATTGACGAGACCTTGTGGCACGTGGGTACGGCTGAACTTGACTTTGAATGCTTCCCTTGTCATCACTTGACCATGGTTCATATTGCGGATGCTATTCCACCGAACTCGCATCTCCGCTAGATAGTGGGTGGCGAAGAACTTTCTCATTTTCATCAACTCCAACTTCAAGGTTGTTGTCCATGGTCTGTAACCAGTCATCAGCATCTAATGGGTTCTCAGATTGGTTGAAGATTGGGGGATTGGTGTTCTAAACTTTTTTGAGTTTGGATCCATGGTGATCCTGATTTCCATGTCCTTGGTTGTTGAGAGCCATTTGGGCGATCTGCTGCAATGTTGCTAAGTTGGCTTGACGCTCGTACCTTGCTTCACGGTCCGTGATGAGATTACGCAAGATCTGCAGCATTGGGTCTACTGACGAGCTGCTCCCTCCTTGGTTTCCACGAGTCATCTGAAGATTGAGATAGATACAGGGGTAAGAGGGAAATTCTAAGGTTCATGGTTTTGGGTTTTCAAAGCTAAAACTTTGAGTTAGACTCAGGTTTTTCAACTAACTTCATTTTCATTCATGCAAACAAGCACACGATACAACACACACCACCAGTGTCATTGCATGTGTGCACTTTTTACTAACAACAACCAGAGTCATTGCATGTGTGTTCTCTTTAGAGACCACACATGGATCCACCAGTGTCATTGCATGTGTGTTCTTTTTACTAACAATAACTAGAGTCATTGAAATGTGTGTTCTTTTCACATACCACATATGGATCCACCACTGTCATTGCATGTGTGTTCTTTTCACAATCCACCTATGGATCCACCAGTGTCATTGCATGTGTGCTCTTTTTACTAACAACAACCAGAGTCATTGCATGTGTGTTCTCTTCAGCGACCACACATGGATCCCCCAATGCCATTGCATGTGTGTTCTTTTTACTAACTGATGACCCACAAGTATAGGGGGTGTATCGCAGTATTTTTGATAAGTAAGAGTGTCGAACCCAACGAGGAGCAGAAGGTGCTGGCTAGTGGTATGGATCAGGAATTCTCTGCAAATACTTAGCAAACGGATTTTTAGGGGGTTTTGATATAGCAAGTAAACAAAGTATGAGTAAATAAAAGACAGTAGGAATAAATGCAGCAAGTGGCCCAATCCTTTATGCAGCAAAGGACAAGCCGGTTGTATTACTTAAGATGACCAAACGTTCTCGAGGACACATGGGAAGACTGTCAAGTGCTTTCGCTTCATATAGTTGATTAATCTTCTTTAGCTTGCTAAGTGTTGTGTGGGTGAACCTGTGCTAATGTACCGCCCCATCCAAGACTTAATACATACTTGTGATTAAACCCCTTGCACACATCCGTAAGTACAATAAAGTAATTAAGGTAGAAACCTAACCACAGCTTTAAACTCTAAGACCCTTACGTCCCTTGTGCAATGGTTTCCTAACGGGGGTTCAGGTTTATGTCACTCCGGCAACCCCTACGATTAGTAGCCAAATACACAATGCATTCCCCTAGGCCCATATAGGTGAAGTGTCATGTAGTCGACGTTCACATGACACCACTAGAAGAAGTACACCACAACTTAAATAACAATCTATTGAATCTTTCTCAACGCAACTCCACTACTAACAACAAGACTTCTCCCATGTCCTCAAGAACAAAACGAACTACTCACAAGACATCATATGGATCATGATCAGAGATGGAATAATGATGTATAACAATCTGAACATAAACAATAATTCAATGGTTCACTCAATAGCATCAACTACAAAGAGTAATCAACACCGGGAAAGTTTCCCCTATGAACTAATGCAAGATTCAACGCAATTGTTACAGCAATATGGAGATGGTGATGAGGGTGCTGATGGTGATGATGGTGGTGATTATGATGATGATGATCCCGATGAAGTCCAGCTTGATGATGGTGTTGATGGCGACGATCTCCCCTCTCCGGGAAGGAATTCCCGGCGAAATCATCTGGAGAGATCTTCTCTCTCGGTGTTTTCTGCCTTGAGGCGGTGGAATCTTTCGTAGTGGTCGCTTCCGTGTCTTAGGGTTTCGGGAGGTTGATATCGCCCGGAGGAGAGAGGCTGAAGTGGGCGGTGGCCACCACCTCTGGCGCGACCTAGGGGTGGTGTGGGCCCCCTGTGGCCTATCTCCACTCCGTCTTTTGGCATCCTTAGTCTTCTGGAAAAATAGGATTTCCGTATATTTTCCCGGATTTTCTGATCTTTACGAATTTTGCCTCCAAACAGCACCTTTTCCATCAGAATCCTGACTGCAGCGGTCCATGCTCCAAAAGTCATCAACCATGCAAAAATAGATGAAATAACATAAGTATCACCTCTCAGTATGAAATATATCAATGAATAATAGTGAATTGAAACATAGAATAGTGATGCAAAATGGACGTATCAACTCCCCCCAAGCTTAGACTTCACTTGTCCCCCAAGCGGAGCTCGATAAACATGGCCTCAGGTTTATGGAGTGAAGAGTCGATAAAAGAATACGGACAAGAAGCATCACATTCATCAAATACATAGATCATAATATAAGACAACTCACTATTATATAACTCAACTTGTAATAAGTAAAGGAAACACAATAAAGATACATAAAGTGAATCATAATTGGTAATGGCAAACTTAGCTCTTGGTCGAAGAATAGTTGATAATTTGCTGGAGTTCACAAATGACTGGTTTTTCAATGATAGCTTTCAAAGTAGTAAACATCAGGATAAGAGCAATGTGCAAAACAAGGAACATAAGAAACATGAATGGATAAATCAACATATGAATGAATGAAACACAACAACTCAAAATACTTGCTGAGATAGAAGGGAGTAGGTTTACTGACTCAACTACAAAGTAAAAGAAAGGCCCTTCAAAGAGGCGAGGGATTGCAAGTCTCATAAAGAGCTCCCAAAAATTATGATACTTACTAGCTTTCAACTCTCATTGCCCCTATCATAGGCATCTTTAGGTTATTAAGGTTAAAGTGACACAGCTAAGAGGATATGCTTGACAAGTTATAAGTTGAAATCTCATGCCCCTTACTTATGAGTACCGATCCTCATGCTACTCAACTTCAGTCACGAGCAAGCTCTTGTCATTGTAAATACATGCGTATCATTGAGAACCGCCAATGGGGTACCCCTTGCACATGACACAGGAGCTATCCCATAATCAAAATGACAAGGCAAGCGGCGGTGAGCATCTCAGCGATCTTTTTATTTGCTATTTGCATAGGTTTTTATTGAGGATGCTTCATAGAATGCTCACTATAGTTATGCTGCAAGTTTCCACCATGATTAGGCATGGCTTAGGCTAGCGGCCCAGGCCTTTCTCTAACACACATATAAACTCTATGATCTTACAAGTTCCACTTTTATTTCACACTGTCGGGATCCATAAGCAAAAGAACATGATATCAACTAGGTACAAAGTACCAAATGAAGTGTTGAAAGCGGTCCCCATGATACATGGTTCGGCTAACTTCAACTCATAAAGCGCAAGCATATATGCAACAAAGAAGGACCCAATGGTTCAAGTTTATTAAATGCAAGAAAGTAAAGTGTGCCATCAAGTTCATGAGAGCTTTAATCACTAATTTTCACATAACAAGTTTAATTTGGGAGGTAGATAAAACAAGAATTTACTTGGAATAGCAATAATGCTAATAGGTAGGTATGATGGACACAAATGGCAAAAGTTTTGGTTTAAAGGGAGGTGGATGCACAAGAAGAATACCCTCTCAGTACAGGTTTTTGGCTAGCAAGGCTGGGTAGCAAGTATAAGAGTTGAAGGAAACAAACAAACATACAAGTGATAAAGACAAACATGCAATCTTCCTTGGAAGCACAAAAGATCTTAACTAGAGAATACTAGACTTATTAGCAAATCAAGAAAGAAAGATGATGAAATAAATTTTTTTTAGAGTACCTTTATCTTTTTCATTCAACTCTCAAAAATAGTGATGCTACTGACCGAGCCAGGTTTGCCAAAACCAACTAAATTAACTCAATGATCCCAGAGTGATACCAATACTAACAACAAGATCAATCATATAACCACGAATTGAAAACTAATATGAGCTATGCGAAAGAGTGAATGATAGAACTTCTCATTAATATTCAATAATGGCAACTCACACCAAGGGATACATATCTAACGAGAGAGGGACACTTCCATAATGCAAACCATACTACATAATAACTCCTCTATTCATGATATGACTCTACTAATAAGGTAAAAAGATAGAAGATAGTGATGTGATACCGTGGCACTCCCCCAAGCTTGGAACAAACCAAGGGGATGCCAAACTTGATGACGAATTACTCCTTAGGTGGTGGTGGTATCCTCTCGATGAGCTCTCTGATCAGTTTCCCCAAGTCCTCAATCTCGAAAGTGAGAGTACGAATCAACTCCGAGTTGTGCTCAATATGGCTCGTGATCATTTTAGTTTGTGGATCCCACCTCTTGTGATTCTTTTTCCGTTCTTCCCTCTTAGAGACTTCTTTTCCTGCATGGTTATGGATGAAGGTATGGAAGGGATTCTTGGTGTGTGGAGGAAGTGACCTTGGAGCCAAACTGTGACGGGGAACTTTCCCCCCCAGTCTGCATCCGTGCCGTCCTTCTAACCCTGGCAGGTTTCGTCACCACTCCAATGCTTGCAATAGTAGTGCCGGTGTGCGGATGTTGGCTTTGCTCCTCTTCACCTTCACTCTTGATCTCCTTCTCCTTCCCGGGGTCTTGGAGGTCTTCCTCCATAGGCTCCTTCCCTTTATCCTTGGCGGACACCATTATGCTTCTAAGCTTTCAAAGAGTATGTCCTGACAGAAACAGATCAAAACAAAAACACGACGAAAATACGATATACGAACCTCGGGGGATCCAGGGGGGTTATATATTACGAAGTTTCATATCAAAAGGAAGGTACTGGGAGAAAACGAGTCAGAGGTGGAGTACGGGGTGGACTCACCACCTGGTGGCGCGGCTAGGGGTGGGCCCGCTCCACAGGGTGGTGTGAGCCACCCTGGCTCCATTTCCGTCCCTTTTTCGCTTCGTAGCTCTCCTTATTGACTAAAAACTGCAAAAATATAGTTGGATAGTATTTTCGCGGAACTTTTCTTACCAGAACTGTTACCTATTTGAAAACGGACTCTGTAGGTCTCTGAATTTAGTATCTAGTAGATTCTCTCGGAGTCACCACTTGAATAATATTAATATCTTCATCTTCATACACTTATTACTTGAGTCATAAAACCTTTCTCTTCCTTATTACACCATTATCTCCACTACCTGGAAATTTCTCTCACACAAAACTTCACACAGTTCTCATTAGCAACATTAGTATAAGTGAAGTGATAAAACCTTTTGAGTCCAACTTCAACTAAAAACCATCAAAACATAAGATACTGTAGCAACTCCTTCCGAAAACCCAAAAAGAATTCAAAAAGGAAATCGAATAAAGAAGCAAATGCAAGATTGGCTAAATCTGTCAAAACAGACCAGCAGGTAAAGATCAACTTTTTCGAAAATCGTATGTTGCTCAAATCAAAAAGTGCAAAACTAACGAAAGTTAAATAACAACCTGGGGCAGAAGCACAAAACATTACAGCTCAATTCGATAGATAGAGGTCTCTCACGATTTATGGTGAAGCACTAAAATCTGTTTCGGGACAGCAACTTCCCCAAATATTACTTCTCTCTCATTAGAGGTTGATCTTGACACAAAAACCAAACAAAACGGATAAAGAGCGGCTATTACCGAAGTAGTAACTTTCAAGACTCAAAGAAACAAAAACAAACTAAAAGCAAAAACAAATTGGGTTGTCTCCCATAAAGCTCTTTCTTTATAGCCATTGAGATGGGCATGATAATTTCGAAGAAGCTCTCATAGGGATATGAATTGAAGTGAAAGAGAGCATTAAGAAGCAAAAACACACACACATTTAAGTATAACCCACTTCCTGTGCAAGGGGATTTTGTAAACAAACAAGTTGTTGAAACCAGAGGCTTCTCGCATAAGAAGGCAAAACAAGTGCAACATAAAAACTTTCAGCATAAAACGAGGAAACTTGATATTATTGAGATGCATACGAACACTTTTCCCTCTCTCATAATAACTTTTAGTATCATGCATAAACTTAAAAATATAGCTATCACAAGGACCATCATAGCAATGATCACTTATTCTAACAGAAAACACGGGAATACTAGCTCTCATAACACTACTTCGTGAAACAATATTAGAGGTATCCTTACAAAGGATAGTGTGTCCCTCTTTTTCATATTTGGTGACAAAGTCTTTCCCATTACCTATTATAGGTTCATCAACCATTTGTTTATCAGGTTCAGCAGCTTTTCTTGTACTTTCATTAACCATACTAGCTATCATAGAATGTTCCTTAATCCTAACTAGGAAGGCATTTTCTCAATATAAGGTTTAGGTAAAACATGATTAGCAGTATAAACTTCAGTATTTCTTGCAGGAACACTCTTAGCAACATCTTTATAAGGTTCATGATACTTATTCCACTTCTTTTTAGGCACTTCAATGTAGGAAGCAAAAGCCTTAAAATAAGAAGCAATAGCTTGAGAGTCTAGACCATAAGAATTTTTAATATTTTGAAAGTCATCAGTTCCCATAAAAGATTCAATGCATTCATAATCATAATTTATACCTGACTTTCTACCTTTGTCATTCTCCCAAGCTTCAGCATTGTCTTGAATACGGTCTAGAAGATCCCATTTAGCTTCCTCTTCCATGCGAGTGAATGATCCAGCACAAGAAGCATCCAATAAATCCTTGTCATGTAGAGGGAGCCTTGCATAAAAGTTATTGATAATGATATTATTGGGGAGCTCATGAATGGGACATTTGAGCATTAGTAGCTTCATATCTCCCCCAAGCTTGAGCTGTACTTTCTCCATCAAGAGGCCAAAAGTTGTATATTTGATTTCGATCTTTATGAATCTCACTAGGAGGATAAAACTTTGAGTAAAAGAGAGGCACTATTTCCTCCCATTCCAGAGCTTGACCATTCTTCAACAGCTTATACCATTCCTCAGCTCTTCCTTTCAGTGATAATGAGAATAACTTCTTCTTAACTTGATCTATAGTAATACCTGCACACTTGAACAACCCGCATAATTCGTGTATAAAGAGTAAATGATCACCGGGATGGATAGTTCCATCCCCAACATAGTAGTTATCCATAACACGATCAATAATTCTTGTAGGTATTTTGAAAGAATCATTCTCAGCAGGTGGTGGCTTATCTACTACCTTAGCAGTGGTAGTAGCATTACCAAATAAGAAACTCAACGAATTATCTATAACGAAAATAAAGCAACTAATAGAAGTATACAATACTCACAGTAGAAGTTTCCTTTACCAGTTCCACTCTCCAATAGCGCTTCAGTCCCCGGCAACGGCGCCAAAAAATAGTCTTGATGACCCACAAGTATAGGGGGTGTATCGCAGTATTTTCGATAAGTAAGAGTGTCGAACCCAACGAGGAGCAGAAGGTGCTGGCTAATGGTATGGATCAGGAATTCTCTGTAAATACTTAGCAAACGGATTTTTAGGGGGTTTTGATATAGCAAGTAAACAAAGTATGAGTAAATAAAAGACAGTAGGAATAAATGCAGCAAGTGTCCCAATCGTTTATGCAGCAAAGGACAAGCCGGTTGTATTACTTAAGATGACCAAACGTTCTCGAGGACACATGGGAAGACTGTCAAGTGCTTTCGCTTCATATAGTTGATTAATCTTCTTTAGCTTGCTAAGTGTTGTGTGGGTGAACCTGTGCTAATGTACCGCCCCATCCAAGACTAATACATACTTGTGATTATACCCCTCGCAAACATCCGTAAGTACAAGAAAGTAATTAAGGTAGAAACCTAACCACAGCTTTAAACTCTAAGACCCTTACGTCCCTTGTGCAATGGTTTCCTAACGGGGGTTCAGGTTTCTGTCACTCCAGCAACCCCTACGATTAGTAACCAAATACACAATGCATTCCCCTAGGCCCATATAGGTGAAGTGTCATGTAGTCGACGTTCACATGACACCACTAGAATAAGTACACCACAACTTAAATAACAATCTATTGAATCTTTCTCAACGCAACTCCACTACTAACAACAAGACTTCTCCCATGTCCTCAAGAACAAAACGAACTACTCACAAGACATCATATGGATCATGATCAGAGATAGAATAATGATGTATAACAATCTGAACATAAACAATAATTCAATGGTTCACTCAATAGCATCAACTACAAAGAGTAATCAACACCAGGAAAGTTTCCCCTATGAACTAATGCAAGATTCAACGCAATTGTTACAGCAATATGGAGATGGTGATGAGGGTGCTAATGGTGATGATGGTGGTGATGATGGTGATGATGATGATCCCGATGAAGTCCAGATTGATGGTGGTGTTGATGGCGACGATCTCCCCTCTCCGGGAAGGAATTCCCCTGGCAGAAATTTGTCTGTCGGAGAGATCTTTCTCTCTCGGTGTTTTCTGCCCTGCAGAGGCGGCGGAATCTTTCTCTGGTTGCTCCCCGAGTCTTAGGGTTTCGGGAGGTTGATATACGCCAGAGGAGAGAGGCTGAAGTGGGCCATGGTGGCCACACCACCTCCTGGCGTGGCCTAGGGCTGCCCGCGCCATGGGGTGGTGTGGGCCCCCTGTGGCCCATCTCCACTCCGTCTTTTGGCATCCTTAGTCTTCTGGAAAAATATGATTTTCCGTATATTTTCCCGGATTTTCTGATTTTCACGAATTTTGCCTCCAAACAGCACCTTTTCCATCAGAATCCTGACTACAGCGGTCCATGCTCCAAAAGCCATCAACCATGCAAAAATAGATGAAATAACATAAGTATCACCTCTCAGTATGAAATATATCAATGAATAATAGTGAATTAAGACATAGAATAGTAATGCAAAATGGACGTATCACTAACAACAACCAGAGTCATTGAAACGTGTGTTCTTTTCATATACCACATATGGCTCCACAAGTGTCATTGCATGTGTGTTCTTTTTACTAACAACAACTGGAGTAATTGCATGTGTGTTCTTTTCACAATCCACCTATGGATCCACCAGTGTCATTGCATGTGTGTTCTTTTTACTAACAACAACCAGTCATTGCATTTGTGTTCTCTTAAGACACCACACATGGATCCACCAGTGCCATTGCATGTTTGTTCTTTTTACTAACAACAACCAGAGTCATTGAAATGTGTGTTCTTTTCACATACCACATATGGATCCACCAGTGTCAGTGCATGTGTGTTCTTTTCACAATCCACCTATGGATCCACCAGTGTCATTGCATGTGTGCTCTTTTTACTAACAACAACTAGAGTCATTGCATGTGTGTTCTCTTCAGAGACCACCTATGGATCCACCAGTGTCATTGCATGTGTGTTCTTTTTACTAACAACAACCAGAGTCATTGCATGTGTGTTCTTTTCACATACCACATATGGATCCACCAGTGTCATTGCATGTGTGTTCTTTTCACAATCCACCTATGGATCCACCAGTGTCATTGCATGTGTGCTTTTTTACTAACAACAACCAGAGTCATTTCATGTGTGTTCTTTTCACATACCACATATGGATCCACCGGTGTCAATGAAATGTGTGTTCTTTTCACAATCCACCTATGGATCCACCAGTGTTATTGCATGTGTGTTCTTGTTACTAACAACAACTAGGGTCATTGCATGTGTGTTCTTTTCACATACCACATATGGATCCACCAGTGTCATTGCATGTGTGTTCTTTTTACTAACAACAACCAGAGTCATTGAAACGTGTGTTCTTTTCATATACCACATATGGATCCACCAGTGTCATTGCATGTGTGTTCTTTTCACAATCCACCTATGGATCCACCAGTGTCATTGCATGTGTGCTCTTTTTACTAACAACAACCAGAGTCATTGCATATGTGTTCTCTTCAGAGACCACACATGGATCCACCAGTGTCATTGCATGTGTGTTCTTTTTACTAACAACAACCAGAGTCATTGAAATGTGTGTTCTCTTTAGATACCACACATGGATCCACCAGAGTCATTGCATGTGTGTTCTTTTTACTAACAACAACCAGTGTCATTGCATGTGTGTTATTTTCACATACCACATATGGATCCACCAGTGTCATTGCATGTGTGTTCTTTTTACTAACAACAACTAGAGTCATTTCATGTGTGTTCTTTTCACATACCACATATGGATCCACCAGTATCATTGAAATGTGTGTTCTCTTCAGAGACCACACATGGATCCACCAGTGTCATTGCATGTGTGTTCTTGTTACTAACAACAACCAGAGTCATTGCATGTTTGTTCTTTTCACATACCACATATGGATCCACTAGTGTCATTGCATGTGTGTTCTTTTCACAATCCACCTATGGATCCACTAGTATTATTGCATGTGTGTTCTTTTTACTAACAACAACCAGAGTCATTGCATGTGTGCTCTTTTCACAATCCACCTATGGATCCACCAGTGTCAGTGTATGTGTGTTCTTTTTACTAACAACAACCAGAGTCATTGCATGTGTGTTCTTTTCACATACCACATATGGATCCACCAGTGTCATTGCATGTGTGTTGTTTTCACAATCCACCTATGGATCCACCAGTGTCATTGCATGTGTGCTTTTTTTACTAACAACAACCAGAGTCATTTCATGTGTTTTCTTTTCACGTACCACATATGGATCCACCAGTGTCATTGAAATGTGTGTTCTCTTCAAAGACCACACATGGATCCACCAGTATTATTGCATGTGTGTTCTTGTTACTAACAACAACCATAGTCATTGCATTTGTGTTCTTTTCACATACCACATATGGATCCACCAGTTTCATTGCATGTGTGTTCTTTTCACAATCCACCTATGGATCCACCAGTGTCATTGCATGTGTGTTCTTTTTTACTAACAACAAGTGGAGTCATTTCATGACTGTTATTTTCACATACCACATATGGATCCACCAGTGTCATTGAAATATGTGTTCTCTTTAGAGACCACACATGGATCCACCAGTGTCATTACATGTGTGTTCTTTTTACTAACAACAACTAGAGTCATTGCATGTGTGTTCTTTTCACATAGCACATATGGATCCAGCAGTGTCATTGCATGTGTGTTCTTTTTACTAACAACAACCAGAGTCATTGAAATGTGTGTTCTTTTCACATACCACATATGGATCCACCACTGTCATTGCATGTGTGTTCTTTTCACAATCCACCTATGGATCTACCAGTGCCATTGCATGTGTGCTATTTTTACTAACAACAACCAGCGTCATTGAAATGTGTGTTCTTTTCACATACCACATATGGATCCACTAGTGTCATTGCATGTGTGTTCTTTTCACAATCCACCTATGGAGCCACCAGTGTCATTACATGTGTGCTCTTTTTACTAACAACAACCAGAGTCATTGTATGTGTGTTCTCTTCAGATACCACACATGGATCCACCAATGCCATTGCATGTGCGTTCTTTTTACTAACAACAACCAGAGTCATTGAAACGTGTGATCTTTTCACATACCACATATGGATCCACCAGTGTCATTGCATGTGTGTTCTTTTTACTAACAACAACTGAAGCCATTGCATGTGTGTTCTTTTCACATACCACATATGGATCCACCGGTGTCAATGAAATGTGTGTTCTTTTCACAATCCACCTATGGATCCACCAGTGTTATTGCATGTGTGTTCTTGTTACTAACAACAACTAGAGTCATTGCATGTGTGTTCTTTTCACATACCACATATGGATCCACCAGTGTCATTGCATGTGTGTTCTTTTACTAACAACAACCAGAGTCATTGAAATGTGTGTTCTCTTCAGAGACCACACATGGATCGACCAGTGTCATTGCATTTGTGTTCTTTTTACTAACAACAACCAGGGTCATTGCATGTGTGTTATTTTCACATACCACATATGGATCCACCGGTGTCATTGCATGTGTGTTCTTTTTACTAACAACAACTGGAGTCATTTCATGTGTGTTCTTTTCACACACCACATATGGATCCACCAGTGTCATTGAAATGTGTGTTCTCTTCAGAGACCACACATGGATCCACCAGTGTCATTGCATGTGTGTTCTTTTTACTAACAACAACCAGAGTCATTGCCTGTGTATTCTTTTCACATACCATATATGGATCCACCAGTGTCATTGCATGTGTGTTCTTCTTACTAACAACAACCAGAGTCATTGAAATGTGTGTTCTTTTCACATACCACATATGGATCCACCAGTGTTATTGCATGTGTGTTCTTTTCACAATCCACCTATGGATCCACCAGTGTCATTGCGTGTGTGCTCTTTTTACTTACAACAACCAGAGTCATTGCATGTGTGTTCTCTTCAGAGACCACCTATGGATCCACCAGTGTCATTGCATGTGTGTTCCTGTTACTAACAACAACCAGAGTCATTGCATGTTTGTTCTTTTCACATACCACATATGGATCCACCAGTGTCATTGATACGGATCAACCCGATGATCCTTAGTTTTGTCCCGATCTTTCACAGCGAGTCAACCCGGATAGTAATCCTTCCAATCACGCGATGAACGTAACCTGAAGAAGAGGAATCAATCCAGCAAGTAACGTGGTGAAGATCACCACGCCTCAAACCCGAGCACGACAATCCTTGATGAATACAAGAACCTCCGTAGCAATAATATGATAAACGGTATCGCCGTCCCCGGAGGGATGATACACGATGGAGCACAATATAGTTTTTAGACTAAACAACTGAACTCCCCTAAACCCTAGGTGGCTGGCTCCTTTATATAGGAGGCCTGCAACTAGTCGGTTGGCTAGACCCAAACCGAACACACAACGGACTCGAACCTAACCTAGACTCGGACTCAATAACATAGCAATAATATTTGACACAACCTTAGACTTATCATTACATATCATAGGTCGTCCTGGCGTGCCAATCGTCAGTGGGATGCGCTTGAATCACCTAGCTTGGTGGAGTCCTTAAATTAGGCTTCACCTCCTCCTTCATGCCCATATCATCATCCCCCCTTCAAGAAGCGTTCACCCTAACGCTTGTGGGTCGGGTCAGAAAGGTGGCGTGATATGAACAATCGCTTCACGCGTCTTCGCCATCTTCAAGTCTTGCTTGCCTTCCTCACTACATCCTCCCTCTTGGCCTGCTCGACTTGATACATCCCTTGGCGTCTACACCTCCTTGCGTCTCCATACGAGCTTGGACCTAGGCGCCATCATCTTCTTCTTCTCAACTCTTGTTGGAACCCGTGGTTGCTGAACATGGACCTTCTTTGCACGGCCTGGCATAAGATGAGTAATGCCTAGACCACACAGCTGACGAACATGTCCATCCTTGCCTCTATGCATCCGCACAACTATCCCAACAAAACGCCTCACAGGTGTGCTAACAAAACTGCTCTTGTTACCCCGCTGCACCACATGCACTGGAACATCAGGAGCACAACTATCGTCCGTTTGAACACCTGTGTCAACACAAACAACCTTCTGAACATATGCTGCAACATCCTTCCTCTTAGCAATAAGAGGATGCACTTCAACTGGCTTGTCACTAACAAGTTCCACTAGCTTGTCATCTACAGGCATAGCTGAAGCAATATCAACATTGTCGCACTGTGCATCATGCTCTCCATCCTGCACCTTAGCTAGCCCAGATTTTGGCTTAGCCTTGCGCACCTTCTCCTTATGTACCAACAGCTCTACATCAGACTTTATGTCAACATCCTGTATAGGCTTCAAAGTCTGCTGTTTGCCACCATGCACAAAAGAATATGTATTTGCTTTTCCAGCATGTGTAACATTGCGATCATACTGCCATGGACGACCAAGTAACAACCCACATACCTCCAATGGCAACACATCGCACTCAATCTCATCAACATAATCACCAACTGTAAATGGCACACGCACCTTATGAGGTACCTTCACCATACCATAGCTATTGAACCACTGTAGATGCTTAGGTTCAGGAATACGCCATGTGGACAACCCCAACGCTGCCACCATTGCCTTGCTAATGCCATTAGTACAGCTTCCTCCATCAACAATCAACTTGCATGCTTTGCCTTTGATCATACACTGCGCCTGAAATAAATTCCAACGCTGGTGCTTGTCAACTGTCATGCAAGCTTCGCCTTGTACCTTGTTGAGTTGCAAATTCAGCCCACTCAATGGTACAACATCCTCTGGAACAATCACCTTGTCCTCTATCTCTGATGGTGCCAAAAATTTAGCACGTAAAAACTTTTCATAGTCCTCCCAAACAGTATTTATTGAGACACCTCGCGTACGTGTGTCCATATTCCACCACCGGAAAATTTGCGCATCCTCACGCCTTTTTGCAAGACGAAAAGCGATAGTATCGTCAAACTGCAGATCTGGAGAAAGATCAACACATAAGCGAAAACCAGCTTGCATTGTCTCTTCCCATATCTTGTATTCTATCGAGGTTGCAGTATGTAGAACCTCCACTTCAATTTACTAGAATCCCAGCGCACACAATTTTTTAGGTCTAGATAATCATTGTAGACGTCTTGCGCTGAAAAATCACTAACATTACACTGAAGATCCAACTCTGAACTTTAGCAGAACTCTGACCAAAAATCACACAGATACCGCAGCGATCTATTCTTTTATCTCATTTTTCTTTCCTTTACTGGAGTCCACGTGACTGTTTCTTGATATTCACTGATCCAATTCTTAGAGCAGCAGGTACAGAGAAAAAAAATTGCAACTCTTGGAACCAGACACACAGCAGGCATGGGCGAGCTATCTGGCTCGCTCAAGGGCAGACGCCTGCTGTGGTCTAGCGAGGCGGAAAAGCGTTCCCAGGCGTGGCGAGGACTCGCTCGAGGCAGTTGGGCCGGCCCAATGTGGCGAGCTGAGCGCACGAGGCACGTGCGGCGCCAGACGGGGATCGAGGCAATCCCTCGATCGCGCGCGCGCCAGGGACAGATCGCCCCGGTCGTGAGGAGTACGGTGACTGGCCTCCTTATTCCCTTTTTTATCGATCGGATCTGGAACAAAACGTTCGGCAGATGGACTCTACGATCTGTAGCGAGCGAGGATCACACGGGGCAGTGGTTGCCGCAATGCCCGCGTGGCCGGACGCCGCCTTTCTCCTTTTTTTTCTGCTATTGCCTCGATTGGATCTGATCGATTCTTTTGACTGCAGCGATCCAACTCGCCAGAGAACAGCCGCCACAACTCGCTGCCGTGCGGATCAAAAAGGTCAGCTCGACGAACGCAACCGCACCTTGATCAACTTCAACTTCCGATCAACTAACATGATCCAATCTAAAAAAAAAACTTCAACTTCTGATCTCAAAACTGCTCGGGAAAAATAGCAATCCGCAGATCAACCGCAAACACTCGCCGTGATCAACCTAGAGCTCTGATACCACCTGCTGATATTGTGTTTTCCATCATGCTAAATGAACCTATGAGTATGAGTTGTGCTATGGACAAGATTTCTGAAATTTCATGTCTAAATTCTAGCACATATTCTCCTTGTTTCACTTTTAATCTAATTGGTGAATATAGCATGCATGAAAATTTTCTTGTGGATCACATATGCATTACTTGTGATAGAATCGCTGAACTGAAACATGTTGTTTTCAGCCATACTTGTTGTGTCGGGTGTGGCGGAACTTTCCAATCACCACTTGATTGTAGTTGGATCATATGCCATGCCAACCACAATAGCTAAATAGTCATGGTAAACATCATCTGATTTCTGCATCACATCAACACTAGTAGAAGTCATGATTAGTACATTAGTGCAAAAACACAAAATTGTTTTGGTGGCACACTCACAACTCACTCAAAAACTGGCAAGAAAGCAGATCTTACCGTTCCAAAGTGAATAGTGATGCTTACCAATTCAAAATCAAAGACTGATGCACTGATGTGATGAAGTGAATACCAAAGGTATAGAGAACGATCGCAAGGCACACAGGTTATTTATGGTGGAGCTGTAGGTATGGTACCCTAACTACACCGCAAACAAGTCCTAGTGCTGATCGTATGACAAAGACCCACGGAAACACACATGGTGGAGATAAATGGGGCAATTGCAACTATGAAAATGAGCTCAGTAAAGTGAGGTATGTCGGAGGAATGCTCGTGTTGCAATGCACAAGGAGAGACGCTAGCGATGTCTCAACGAAATGGGCACAAGATTGCTAAACTGAGCAGCCCGCGAAGCACTAAGCACGCTAGTCTCGTATGATAGTTTTAGATACAAAGAAAGTTTTACTAAGGCTCACAAGGATAGGTACGCTATGTGGACTCAGTAAAAAAAATAAACAAAAAAGAAAAAAATTTGACCTGAGAATTGGTCTCTGCCATCGCGGCCTAAAATCCACATCTGTGGCAGGAGGTCGCAGACTCAAAAAATTCTCGTATGAGGCGCGATTGTCTGTGGTAGCGACGGTCCAAAAAAATTCACGCTGAGCAGACACATGCTCATGGTCAGGCGTGAGGCAGCGAGCCAATTTTTTTTTATTCCGACTTGCTAAGTAGTACACAACTAGGACTCTTTACTTGGGTCGGATCTGACTTGATGGTAGCGGAAAAAGATGGCGGAAAACAACTAGAAGAACTAGAAAACAAATCTACGAAGAGCAGATCTAAATCTAACCTAATAGAGGAACTCGACCAGCAACTATTACTCGATTACGATGTAATCTAGGCTATGGCAACTCGTTTTGTGGGGCTTTTTCTGTATAGGATGAAAAACACTCTCTACTCTATGGATGGATTGTGGATTGCTTACCGAGGCAACAAGTTGATACCAAGATGATATTGCTCACCGAGTAAACCCAGCGCTCTGATACCAAGATGATACGGATCAACCTGATGATCCTTAGTTTTGTCCCGATCTTTCACAGCGAGTCAACCCGGATAGTAATCCTTCCAATCACGCGATGAATGCAACCTGAAGAAGAGGAATCAATCCAGCAAGTAACATGATGAAGATCACCACGCCTCAAACCCGAGCACGACAATCCTTGATGAATACAAGAACCTCCGCAGCAATAATATGATAAACGGTATCGCCGTCCCCGGAGGGATGATACACGATGGAGCACAATATAGTTTTTAGACTAAACAACTGAACTCCCCTAAACCCTAGGTGGCTGGCTCCTTTATATAGGAGGCCTGCAACTAGTCGGTTGGCTAGACCCAAACCGAACACACAACATACTTGAACCTAACCTAGACTCGGACTCAATAACATAGCAATAATATTTGACACAACCTTAGACTTATCATTATATATCATAGGTCGTCCTGGCGTGCCAATCAACAGTGGTATGCGCTCGCATCACCTAGCTTGGTGGAGTCCTGAAATTAGGCTTCACCTCCTCCTTCATGCCCATATCAGTCATTGTGTGGCATCCCGCTAAAACTACTACTAGAAAATCGTTGTGTTTTTGTGCATTGCATCATCATGACCGCATGCTCATGTCATCATGCCACATTGCATTTGAGCATCGTCATCATCATGCATCTGTTTGTCTGAAACTATTTTCGAAAACCTATTCTGTTTTTCTAAATAAGCCCCGTCTTTATTCAAATACAAATCCCGGGCTTCTCCGAATTATTTTGTTTCGTCTACCAACGGATTTCCAAAGCCCCGTTTTAAGCAAATAAAATATTTATATTATTTTAGGGGGCAGACGAACCGGGCCGAACCGACCCAGCCGGCCACCCCCAGTAATCAAAACAGAGCAAAAACCAAACCCAGACCCCTACCTACCCCACACCTGCCCAACTCCCGCCCACACCGACCACCACCCCTCCACCTCACCCGAGCCAATCACTGCTCGCCACCTCACCCCGCTCGGCCACCTGCCCGTCGCCCTAGACCGACAACCACCCCTAGGTCCCATTACCGCCTACCTATCCCCGCACACGACCCCCACCTACCCCGAGACCTCACGTCTCTTGCCTCTCCTCGCGATGCGACTGTGTTCGTCGTCGCCGGTCCTCTCCTTCCCCGGCCGTTGTTGCCTCTCGCCGTGTCCCCGAGCACCGCCGCATCTGGTCGCCTCTGCTTCGAGCCGGTGCCACATGTTGGCGTGCCCTCTCCTCGACACATGCGCCACCGCAAAGACTCATTGGGACCTCCGCCGCTCGCCTCCATTCTGGCCAGCTGCCCCTGCGTGCTTCTCTGCTCCATGTCGCCGTGCTCCTCGCCGACTGCCTCGCCACCGTCGACCCAGGCCCCGTCGCCGGCCACCCTCCCTCGCTTCTACGCCTCCTTGCCTGCGGAAGCTCCACCGCCGCCTCCTCAGTCTGCGACCCGAGCTTCCTCCCTCGAGCCCGACCGTCACCGCCGTCCCCTTCCCCCCCCCCCCCCCGCAGCAGAGCTCCTTGATACCCGGCGCCACCACGCATCGTGGTGCCTCTCCCCTGGGCCTCTTCAACCTCCGCCGTCGAGCCGCTCCGCGCCGGCCGCTGCCTCGAGCGTTGTAGTGTGCCCTTGTTGCCTCGCCAAGGACCACCGCCAGTACCCTCCTCCTCGGCCCCAGAGCGCGCGCCTACCACCGCTTGTCCCGAGCCGGAGTTCACGCCCCGCGCCACCGAGACTTGTCTCGTGCCTCATCTCTGCCTCCTCTGCACAGCCAGAGACGCCCTGCATCTGATGAAGTATGACTGGTAGGTGCTCGCCAAATTGACTAAACGGGGACAAGGCCGTCGCGTACTGCTGTTACTACTCAGTGATTTTTTGGAATTGATGTATTTGGAGCAGAGCTGCAAGGATGGACTTCGACCACGGTAACGCAAGATGGCGATGTTGTGGGAAGCCGAGACCTTCTGATGCTCTATCGTCTCGGTCTACCACGAATGATCAAAGTCGGAACGCCAAGACCTCCTTCCGAACCCGAGTTCTTTGTCACAGGCGTCAAGATCTCCTACACGGACCCAAAGACCACGGATGCGACAAGATCTACTCTGTTGTCCGAGAATGTTCCTGCCGAGACCGATCCCCGTCGAACCCTATCGAACCCCGAACCCCCAGAACCAAGATCTTCCGAACCCAGATGTGTGACCCTAAGCCTCTATTTTTGTAATATGACATATACCTGTCGCATCATTAAATCATCATGCTTGCATACATGTCATCTGGTGGGTTGGGTTAAATAGTCGATTCACCTAAATTAAATATGGAGCCCATATGCGGGCTATTCTAGTCTTATAACGGCTCCATTTAAATTGGTGTAGCGAACTGATGCCATGTTTTGTCTTGCTAATCCAACATTTAATTTGCGGGGTAGATAAATAACTTGAACCATATAATTATTTGTCAGGACCCCGGTTCCACTTAATATTGCCTAATTGCACCGCATCTGTGCCATGCCATGCATCATATCATAAGCATGCCGGATCTTCTGCCATAGTATTAAATATTGCATCCGGTGTTTCTTCTAGTGTTTGCTTCTTCGCAGATTAGGCCGATGAGTTGATGCGAGTATCGACAAGTTCTCCGGATATGATCCCCCGGCAATGTTTCCCAGGCGAGCAATCTCCCCCTTTCTACCTATTTTGCATTTATAGTCTTTATTTCCTCCTGTTGATCTATTGCTATCCGTGTCGCGATGCTTTAGTGTTCCATACCAGATATATCCCGTGCAGCCTCTATATTTGGTGTCCCACACCACCTATTACATGTTGTTTGGTAGATAGGTAGCCTTACAAGTCGTAGTTGCTTGCTCAGGTGCGATCTCGTGTTGTCGAGTACCACAGTTGTTGGAATGCTAGAAGATGTTTGTGGTGGAGTTGATCATGTCTTTAATTACAACTATTAAATTGTTGTGATAACTAATGAAAGAGGCACCGGTGGGCAATATATGCTATTTGGTTTTTCATGTCCACTTGTGTCCCGTAGGCCCCGAGTACTTGATACCTGTTCCTTGACTATCGCACTATCCGCATATGGGACCATGAATCCCCTTAGCCAGAGCTTGATTCATTTCTTATTTCTTGGGGCCACAAACTAGTTTGGGGTTTTATTACTATCATGTACTTATGCCATGCTTTACCGCTTTATTTACGATTGTGCGTGGAGCACCTGTACTATTTTGGATCGTGACACGTTTTCGCTGTATCGACAAGTCCAGTCACACTTTCGGGTTCCTAGTCGTTTACCGCCGTCCACACAAACCCTGGGTCCATCTCGGAGCCGGCCAACTTCGTCGCGGGTAGCTTAGTGGGGTGGCCCCCTAAAATATTTTATGAATCCTGTGATTGCTTTGTCGTGAAAGCCTCGTTGGGTTTTGAGTTGGTTTTTCCGAGGTTGATCGTGTGTGTGTGTTGCTATTTGTGCACCCCTGCAGGTTAAATCTTTTCGAAAATCCGTGTCCGCGGTTATGGACGACTTGGAGCACAGTTTCTCGATCATAGACAACTATAACTAAAGAATTGTTGTTATAATATGACTTGTATCTGATATGACTAGTAAGTTGGACAACCACCATGGAATGAATGAATAAAACTTCCAACTGTGGGGGTTTCCTCGGCATGACTTCCTCGTCTGGTCTCGAGGGGGGAAATACCAGGATGGGTATGTTCGGTGGTAGTATCAGGTTGGTCCCGAATAGGTCTCTCTTATCCCTCTCTAATAGCCGACAGTTGTATTGAGTCTCTATAGGTTGTTTAGTGCATGCTTCGCTGCCGCTTCAGTCCACCATACCTATGTAGGCGAGAGCCTTGAATTCTAGCCTCGTGTCTTGGCCTCGATCGACGCTCCTCTTTTTCCTTTGCCCTTTGTCGGCACCCCTTTTGTTTTAGCAGGTTTGAGATCGACGTCGTTAGCAGGGTTACCCTTCCGGCTTGGCCTAGGCAGGGTTATGGACGCCATTGGTTATTCTTCAGGGCTCTTAGCCCCATTTGCATCTTATCCGTACTCGGATGTCGTATCGTTTTCGAGGTGTTTTGGATCTTTGTACTATATATCTATATTCTTGACTCATGGAGTCGTTGTTGTATATATATGTTCTATGGGTCCCATCGTGGACTATTGTGTAATGATATTACTTCGTATTCCACCCGCACGCAAGTGCCTAGTGGGCGTCCTTGAATCGTTTCTATGCGGGTTTGGCAGAAAGCGCTAAAATCTGCATAGGGCCAATTCGAGGGTGTTATAGAGTGGTATCAGAGCTCAGCAGTTCGATACCCCACTGGTCCAGCCTGTAGGATAACCTAGCTAACGGCCGAACTAGAGTGTCAAAACTATTTTGCAAAACCAGTTGGATAGATTTGATTAGGTCTGCTTTTACTCCTTATCCCTCTGCTATTCTCCTCTTACCTCTGCGTGTTTTGAATTTGCTCTCTTATCTTTTCTTCGAGTCCAGGATTTCTCGTGGTTGGGTTTTCCGTCGTACCTTCAGGGTTTCGCTTCCCCCTTTGGCAACAGTGTTTCTACATCCGGTCTTCATGCTATCTGAGGAATCCTTCATCTATTGGACTTCTCTCTATTCCTTGTTGTGCCTTCCGATGTTTTCCGACGCGACGACATCATCTACACCAGATCCGATGCAGAGTCTGCATCACTCCTTTGTTTCCAAACCTCGCTTGTCGAGATCTTCAGTCTGATTCCGAGAATGGTTGCACGCTTTTCTACAGATTGTGCGGAGTAATAGTTTGGGTGCGTGATGGATTGGCCCCCATGCCGACTACTCACTCTATTTGCTCGTGTACATTGAAGTGGATGAGAATGCATCGGTCTCTCTTTCTATCAAAGTTAGAGGTGGCTTTATTTGTGGATACCTTTACCTTCATTCTTTGTTTCCCGGAGTGTTCTCTCGGCGATCACGGACAACGACCTCTTGTTGGTGGTGTCGCGAGCATCTACCCGAAGCAAGAAGATTCTGATCGTCGGCCTTCTTCCCAGTACCATGAGGCGGATCTCGAGGGCGAGATCCCTTGTTAGTGGTGTCGAATTGTGGCATCCCGCTAAAACCACTACTAGAAAATTGTTGTGTTTTTGTGCATTGCATCATCATGACTGCATGCTCATGTCATCATGCCACATTGCATTTGAGCATCGTCATCATCATCCATCTGTTTGTCTGAAACTACTTTCGAAAACCTATTATGTTTTTCTAAATAAGCCCCGTCTTTATTCAAATACAAATCCCGGGCTTCTCCGGATTATTTTGTTTTGTCTACCAACGGATTTCAAAAGCCCCGTTTTAAGCAAATAAAATATTTATATTATTTTAGGGGGCAGCCGAACCGGGCCGAACCGACCTAGCCGGCCACCCCCAGTAAACAAAACAGAGCAAAAACCAAACCCCAGACCCCTACCTACCCCACACCTGCCCAACTCCCGCCCACACCGACCACCACCCCTCCACTTCACCCGAGCCAATCACTGCTCGCCACCTCACCCCGCTCGGCCACCTGCCCGTCGCCCCAGACCGACAACCACCCCATGGGTCCCACTCCCACTACCGCCTACCTATCCCCGCACGTGACCCCCACCTACCCCGAGACCTCACGTCTCTCGCCTCTCCTCGCGATGCGATCGCGTCCGTCGCTGCCGGTCCTCTCCTTCCCCAGCCGTCGTTGCCTCTCGTCGTGTCCCCGAGCACCGCACATCTGGCCGCCTCTGCTTCGACCCGGGTGCCGCCGCCGGCGTGCCCTCTCCCTCGACCTGTCCGTCGCCGACTGCAGCACCTCGTCGGGGACCTCCGCCGCTCGTGTCCATTCTGGCCAGCTACCCCTGCGTGCTTCTCTGCTCCATGCCGTCGTGCTCCTCGCCGACCTCCTCGCCACCGTCGACCCAGGCCCCGTCGCCGGCCACCCTCCCTCGCTTCTACGCCTCCTCGCTTGCGGAAGCTCCACCGCCGCCTCCTCAGTCTGCGACCCGAGCTTCCTCCCTCGAGCCTGGCTGTCACCGCCGTCCCCCCTTGCAATAGAGCTCCTCGACACCCGGCGCCGCCACGCATCTTGGTGCTTCTTCCCTGGGCCTCTTCAATCTCCGCCGTCGAGCCGCTCCACGCCGACCTCTGCCTCGAGCGCCGTAGTGTGCCCTTGTCGCCTCGCCAAGGACCGCCGCCAGTAGCCTCCTCCTCAGCCCCAGAGCGCGCGCCTGCCACCGCTCGTCCCGAGCCAGAGTTCACGCCCCGCGCCGCCGAGACTTTTCTCGTGCCTCATCTCTGCCTCCTCCGCACAGCCAGAGACGCCCCGACATCTGATGAAGTATGACTGGTAGGTGCTCGCCAAATTGACTAAACAGGGACAAGGCCGTCACGTACTGCTGTTACTACTCAGTGATGTTTTGGAATTGATGTATTTGGAGCAGAGCTGCAAGGATGGACTTCGACCTCGGTAACGCAAGATGGCGATGTTGTGGGAAGCCGAGACCTTCTGATGCTCTATCGTCTCGGTCTACCACGAATGATCAAAGTCGTAACGCCAAGACCTCCTTCCGAACCCGAGTTCTTCGTCACAGGCGTCAAGATCTCCTACACGGATCCGAAGACCATGGATGCGACAAGATCTACTCCATTGTCCGAGAACATTCCCGCCGAGACCAATCCCCGTCGAACCCTGTCGAACCCCGAACCCCGAACCCCCAGAACCAAGATCTTCCGAACCCAGATGTGTGACCCTAAGCCTCTATTTTTGTAATATGACATATACCTGTCGCATCATTAAATCATCATGCTTGCATACATGTCATCTGGTGGGTTGGGTTAAATAGTCGATTCACCTAAATTAAATATGGAGCCCATATGCGGGCAATTCTAGTCTTATAACGGCTCCATTTAAATTGGTGTAGCGAACCGATGCCATGTTTTGTCTTGCTAATCCAACATTTAATTTGCGGGGTAGATAAATAACTTGAACCATATAATTATTTGTCGAGACCCTGGTTCCACTTAATATTGCCTAATTGCACCGCATCTGTGCCATGCCATGCATCATATCATAAGCATGCCGGATCTTCTGCCATAGTATTAAATATTGCATCCGGTGTTTCTTCTAGTGTTTGCTTCTTCGCGGATTAGGCCGATGAGTTGATGCGAGTATCGACAAGTTCTCCGAATATGAACCTCCGGCAATGTTTCCCAGGTGAGCAATCTCCCCCTTTCTACCTATTTCGCATTTATAGTCTTTATTTCCTCCTGTTGATCTATTGCTATCCGTGTCGCGATGCTTTAGTGTTTCATACCAGATATATCCCGTGCAGCCTCTATATTGCCTTGGACACCTCCTATTACATGTTGTTTGGTAGATAGCTGGCTTGCGAGTCGTAGTTGCTTGCTCAGGTGCGATCTCGTGTTGTCGAGTACCACAGTTGTTGGAATGCTGGAAGATGTTTGTGGTGGAGTTGATCATGTCTTTAATTACAACTATTAAATTGCTGCGATAACTAATGAAAGAGGCACCGGTGGGTAATATATGCTATTTGGTTTTTCATGTCCACTTGTGTCCCGTAGGCCCCGAGTACTTGATACCTGTTCCTTGACTATCGCACTATCCGCATATGGGACCATGAATCCCCTTAGCCAGAGCTTGATTCATTTCTTATTTCTTGGGGCCACAAACTAGTTTGGGGTTTTATTACTATCCTGTACTTATGCCACGCTTTACCGCTTTATTTACGATATGCGTGGAGCACCTGTACTATTTTGGATCGTGACACGTTTTTGCTATATCGACAAGCCCAGTCACACTTTCGGGTTCCCAGTCGTTCACCGCCGTCCACACAAACCCTGGGTCCGTCTCGGAGCCGGCCAACTTCGTCGCGGGTAGCTTAGTGGGGTGGCCCCCTGAAATATTTTATGAATCCTGTGATTGCTTTGTCGTGAAAGCCTCGTTGGGTTTTGAGTTGGTTTTTCCGAGGTTGATCGTGTGTGTGTTGCTATTTGTGCACCCCTACAGGTTAAATCTTTTCGAAAAGCCGTGTCTGTGGTTATGGACGACTTAGAGCACAGTTTCTCGATCATAGACAACTATAACTAAAGAATTGTTGTTATAATATGACTTGTATCTGATATGACTAGTAAGTTGGACAACCACCATGGAATGAATGAATAAAATTACCAACTATGGGGGTTTCCTCGGCATGACTTCCTCATCTGGTCTCGAGGGGGGAAATACCAGGATGGGTATGTTTGGTGGTAGTATTAGGTTGGTCCCGAATAGGTCTCTCTTATCCCTCTCTAATAGCCGACGTTGTATTGAGTCTCTATAGGTTGTTTAGTGCATGCTTCGCTGCCGCTTCAGTCCACCATACCTATGTAGGCGAGAGTCGCCGAATTCTAGCCTCATGTGTCTTGGCCTTAGTCTTGGACGCCTCTTTTTCCTTTGCCCTTTGTCGGCACCCCTTTTGTTTTAGCAGGTTTGAGATCGACGTCGTTAGCAGGGTTACCCTTTCGGCTTGGCCTGGGCAGGGTTATGGACGCCATTGGTTATTCTTCAGGGCTCTTAGCCCCATTTGCATCTTATCCGTACTCGGATGTCGTATCGTTTTCGAGGTGTTTTGGATCTTGGTACTGTATATCTATATTCTTGACTCATGGAGTCGTTGTTGTATATATATGTTCTGTGGGTCCCATCATAGACTATTGTGTAATGATATTACTTCGTATTCCACCCGCACGCAAGTGCCTGGTGGGCGTCCTTGAATTGTTTCTATGCGGGTTTGGCGGAAAGCGCTAAAATCTGCATAGGGCCTATTCGAGGGTGTTACACATTGCATGTGTGTTCTTTTCACAATCCACCTATGGATCCACCAGTGTCATTGCATGTGTGCTTTTTTACTAACAACAACCAGAGTCATTTCATGTGTGTTCTTTTCACATACCACATATGGATCCACCAGTGTCATTGAAATGTGTGTTCTTTTCACAATCCACCTATGGATCCACCAGTGTTATTGCATGTGTGTTCTTGTTAATAAAACGAACTAGAGTCATTGCATGTGTGTTATTTTCACATACCACATATGGATCCACCAGTGTCATTGCATGTGTGTTCTTTTTACTAACAACAACCAGAGTCATTGAAACGTGTGTTCTTTTCACATACCACATATGGATCCACCAGTCTCATTGCACGTGTGTTCTTTTCACAATCCACCAGTGTCATTGTATGTGGGCTCTTTTTACTAACAACAACCAGAGTCATTGCATGTGTGTTCTCTTCAGAGACCACACATGGATCCACTAGTGTCATTGCATGTGTGTTCTTTTTACTAACAACAACCAAAGTCATTGAAATGTGTGTTCTCTTAAGATACCACACATGGATCCACCAGTGTCATTGCATGTGTGTTCTTTTTACTAACAACAACCAGATTCATTGCATGTGTGTTATTTTCACATACCACATATGGATCCACCAGTGTCATTGCATGTGTGTTCTTTTTACTAACAACAACTGGAGTCATTTCATGTGTGTTCTTTTCACATACCACATATGGATCCACCAGTGTCATTGAAATGTGTGTTCTCTTCAGAGACCACACATGGATCCACCAGTGTCATTGCATGTGTGTTGTTGTTACTAACAACAACTAGAGTCATTACATGTGTGTTCTTTTCACATACCACATATGGATCCACCAGTGTCATTGCATGTGTGTTCTTTTCACAATCCACCTATGGATCCACCAGTGTCATTGCATGTGTGCTCTTTTTACTAACAACAACGAGAGTCATTGCATGTGTGTTCTCTTCAGAGACCACACATGGATCCACATTGCATGTGTGTTCTTTTTACTAACAACAACCAGGGTCATTTCATGTGTGTTATTTTCACATACCACATATGGATCCACCAGTGTCATTGCATGTGTGTTCTTTTCACAATCCACCTATGGATCCACCAGTGTCATTGCATGTGTGCTTTTTTACTAACAACAACCAGAGTCATTGCATGTGTGCTCTTTTCACAATCCACCTATGGATCCACCAATGTGATTGCATGTGTGTTCTTTTTACTAACAACAAGCAGAGTCATTGCAGGTGTGTTCTTTTCACATACCACATATGGATCCACCAGTGTCATTGCATGTGTGTTCTTTTCACAATCCACCTATGGATCCACTAGTGTCATTGCATGTGTGATTTTTTTACTAACAACAACCAGAGTCATTTCATGTGTGTTCTTTTCACATACCACATATGGATCCACCAGTGTAATTGAAATGTGTGTTCTCTTTAGAGACCACACATGGATCCACCAGTGTTATTGCATGTGTGTTCTTGTTACTAACAACAACTATAGTCATTGCATGTGTGTTCTTTTCACATACCACATATGGATCCACTAGTGTCATTGCATGTGTGATCTTTTCACAATCCACATATGGATCCACCAGTGTCATTTAATGTGTGTTCTTTTTACTAACAACAACCGGAGTCATTTCATGACTGTTATTTTCACATACCACATATGGATCCACTAGTGTCATTGAAATGTGTGTTCTCTTTAGAGACCACACATGGATCCACCAGTGTCATTACATGTGTGTTCTTTTTACTAACAACAACTGGAGTCATTTCGTGTATGTTCTTTTCACATACCACATATGGATCCACTATTGTCATTGCATGTGTGGTCTTTTCACAATCCACCTATGGATCCACCAGTGTCATTGCATGTGTGTTCTTTTTACTAACAACAACCAGAGTCATTGCATGTGTGTTCTCTTCAGAGACCACACATGGTTCCACCAGTGTCATTGCATGTGTGTTGTTTTTACTAACAACAACTAGAGTCATTGAAATGTGTGTTCTTTTCACATACCACATATGGATCCACTAGTGTCATTGCATGTGTGTTCTTTTTACTAACAACAACCATAGTCATTGCATGTGTGTTATTTTCACATACCACATATGGATCCACTAGTTTTATTACATGTGTGTTCTTTTTACTAACAACAACTGGAGTCATTTCCTGTGTGTTCTTTTCAGATACCACATATGGATCCACCGGTGTCAATGAAATGTGTGTTCTTTTCACAATCCACCTATGGATCCACCAGTGTTATTGCATGTGTGTTGTTGTTACTAACAACAACCAGAGTCATTGCATGTGTGTTCTTTTCACATACCACATATGGATCCACCAGTGTCATTGCATGTGTGTTCTTTTCACAATCCACCTATGGATCCACCAGTGTCATTGCATGTGTGCTCTTTTTACTAACAACAACAAGAGTCATTGCGTGTGTGTTCTCTTCAGAGACCACACATGGATCCACCAGTGTCATTGCATGTGTGTTCTTTTTACTAACAACAACCAGGGTCATTTCATGTGTGTTCTTTTCACATACCACATATGGATCCACCAGTGTCATTGCATGTGTGTTCTTTTCACAATCCACCTATGGATCCACCAGTGTCATTGCATGTGTGCTTCTTTACTAACAACAACCAGAGTCATTGCATGTGTGCTCTTTTCACAATCGACCTATGGATCCACCAATGTCATTGCATGTGTGTTCTTTTTACTAACAACAAGCAGAGTCATTGCATGTATGTTCTTTTCACATACCACATATGGATCCACCAGTGTCATTGCCTGTGTGTTCTTTTCACAATCCACCTATGGATCCACTAGTGTCATTGCATGTGTGCTTTTTTTACTAACAACAACCAGAGTCATTTCATGTGTGTTCTTTTCACATACCACATATGGATCCACCAGTGTCATTGAAATGTATGTTCTCTTTAGAGACCACACATGGATCCACCAGTGTTATTGCATGTGTGTTCTTGTTACTAACAACTAGAGTCAATGCATGTGTGTTCTTTTCACATACCACATATGGATCCACCAGTGTCATTGCATGTGTGTTCTTTTCACAATCCACCTATGGATCCACCAGTGGCATTACATGTGTGTTCTTTTTACTAACAACAACTGGAGTTGTTTCATGACTGTTCTATTCACATACCACATATGGATCCACTAGTGTCATTGAAATGTGTGTTCTCTTCAGAGACCACACATGGATCCACCAGTGTCATTACATGTGTGTTCTTTTTACTAACAACAACCGGAGTCATTGCATGTGTCTTATTTTCACATACCACATATGGATCCACCAGTGTCATTGCATGTGTGGTCTTTTCACAATCCACCTATGGATCCACCAGTGTCATTGCATGTGTGTTCTTTTTCTAACAACAACCAGAGTCATTGCATGTGTGTTCTTTTCACATACCACATATGGATCCACCAGTGTCATTGCATGTGTGTTCTTTTCACAATCCACCTATGGATCCACTAGTGTCATTGCATGTGTGCTTTTTTACTAACAACAACCTGAGTCATTTCATGTGTGTTCTTTTCACATACCACATATGGATCCACCAGTGTCATTGAAATGTGTGTTCTCTTCAGAGACCACACATGGATCCACCAGTGTTATTGCATGTGTGTTCTTGTTACTAACAACAACTAGAGTCAATGCATGAGTGTTCTTTTCACATACCACATATGGATCCACCAGTGTCATTGCATGTGTGTTCTTTTCACAATCCACCTTTGGATCCACCAGTGGCATTGCATGTGTGTTCTTTTTACTAACAACAACTGGAGTCGTTTCATGACTGTTCTATTCACGTACCACATATGGATCCACCAGTGTCATTGAAATGTGTGTTCTCTTCAGAGACCACACATGGATCCACCAGTGTCATTACATGTGTGTTCTTTTACTAACAACAACTGGAGTCATTTCGTGTGTGTTCTTTTCACATACCACATATGGATCCACTATTGTCATTGCATGTGTGGTCTTTTCACAATCCACCTATGGATCCACCAGTGTCATTGCATGTGTGTTCTTTTTACTAACAACAACGAGAGTCATTGCATGTATGTTCTCTTCAGAGACCACACATGGATCCACCAGTGTCATTGCATGTGTGTTCTTTTTACTAACAACAACCAGGGTCATTTCATGTGTGTTCTTTTCACATACCACATATGGATCCACCACTGTCATTGCATGTGTGTTCTTTTCACAATCCACCTATGGATCCACCAGTGTCATTGCATGTGTGCTTTTTTACTAACAACTACCAGAGTCATTACATGTGTGCTCTTTTCACAATCCACCTATGGATCCACCAATGTCATTGCATGTGTGTTCTTTTTACTAACAACAAGCACAGTCATTGCATGTGTGTTCTTTTCACATACCACATATGGATCCACCAGTGTCATTGCATGTGTGTTCTTTTCACAATCCACCTATGGATCCACTAGTGTCATTGCATGTGTGCTTTTTTTACTAACAACAACCAGAGTCATTTCATGTGCGTTCTTTTCACATACCACATATGGATCCACCAGTGTCATTGAAATGTGTGTTCTCTTTAGAGACCACACATGGATCCACCAGTGTTATTGCATGTGTGTTATTGTTACTAACAACAACTAGAGTCATTGCATGTGTGTTCTTTTCACATACCACATATGGATCCACTAGTGTCATTGCATGTGTGATCTTTTCACAATCCACCTATGGATGCACCAGTGTCATTTAATGTGTGTTCTTTTTACTAACAACAACAAGAGTCATTGAAATGTGTGTTCTTTTCACATACCACATATGGATCCACCAGTGTAATTGAAAAGTGTGTTCTCTTCAGAGACCACACATGGATCCACCAGTGTTATTGCATGTGTGTTCTTGTTACTAACAACAACCAGAGTCATTGCATGTGTGTTCTTTTCACATACCACATATGGATCCACCAGTGTGATTGCATGTGTGTTCTTTTCACAATCCACCTATGGATCCACCAGTGTTAATGCATGTCTGTTCTTTTTACTAACAACAACCTGAGTCATTGCATGTGTGCTCTTTTCACAATCCACCTATGGATCCACTAGTGTCATTGAATGTAGGTTCTTTTTACTAACAACAACCAGAGTCATTGCATGTGTGTTCTTTTCACATACCACATATGGATCCACCAGTGTCATTGCATGTGTGTTCTTTTCACAATCCACCTATGGATCCACCAGTGTCATTGCATGTATGCTTTTTTTACTAACAACAACCAGAGTCATTTCATGTGTGTTCTTTTCACATACCACATATGGATCCACCAGTGTCATTGAAATGTGTGTTCTCTTCAGAGACCACACATGGATCCACCAGTGTTATTGCATGTGTGTTCTTGTTACTAACAACAACTAGAGTCAATGCATGAGTGTTCTTTTCACATACCACATATGGATCCACCAGTGTCATTGCATGTGTGTTCTTTTTACAATCCACCTATGGATCCACCAGTGTCACTGCATGTGTGTTCTTTTTAACTAACAACAACTAGAGTCATTTCATGACTGTTCTTTTCACATACCACATATGGATCCACTAGTGTCATTGAAATGTGTGTTCTCTTCAGAGACCACACATGGATCCACGAGTGTCATTACATGTGTGTTATTTTTACTAACAACAACTAGAGTCATTGCATGTGTGTTCTTTTCACATACCACATATGGATCCACTAGTGTCATTGCATGTGTGTTCTCTTCAGAGACCACACATGGATCCACCAGTGTCATTGCATGTGTGTTATTTTTACTAACAACAACCAGAGTCATTGAAATGTGTGTTCTTTTCACATACCACATATGGATCCAGCAGTGCCATTGCATGTGTGTTCTTTTCACAACCCACCTATCGATCCACCATTGTCATTGCATGTGTGCTCTTTGTACTAACAACAACCAGAGTCATTGAATGTGTGTTCTCTTCAGAGACCACACATGGATCCACCAGTGTCATTGCATGTGTGTCCTTTTTACTAACAACAACTAGAGTCATTGAAACGTGTGTTCTTTTCACATACCACATATGGATCCACCAGTGTCATTGCATGTGTGTTCTTTTCACAATCCACCTATGGATCCACGAGTGTCATTGCGTATGTGCTCTTTTTAATAACAACAGCAGAGTCATTGCATGTGTGTTCTCTTCAGAGACCACACATGGATCCACCAGTGTCATTGCATGTGTGTTCTTTTACTAACAACAACCAGAGTCATTGAAATGTGTGTTCTCTTCAGAGACCACACATGGATCGACCAGTGTCATTGCATTTGTGTTCTTTTTACTAACAACAACCAGGGTCATTGCATGTGTGTTATTTTCACATACCACATATGGATCCACCGGTGTCATTGCATGTGTGTTCTTTTTACTAACAACAACTGGAGTCATTTCATGTGTGTTCTTTTCACACACCACATATGGATCCACCAGTGTCATTGAAATGTGTGTTCTCTTCAGAGACCACACATGGATCCACCAGTGTTATTGCATGTGTGTTCTTATTTCTAACAACAACCAGAGTCATTGCATGTGTGTTATTTTCACATACCACATATGGATCCACCAGTGTCATTGCATGTGTGTTCTTTTTACTAACAACAATGGGAGTCATTTCATGTGTGTTCTTTTGACATACCACATATGGATCCACCAGTGTCATTGAAATGTGTGTTTGTTGGAGATATGCCCTAGAGGCAATAATAAATGTAGTTATTATTATATATCTTTATGTTTATGATAAATGTTTATATTCATGCTATAATGGATCCTTTCTAGAGAAGGAATTTCTCTCGAAAGAAGTGACTGGAAGGAAAGTAGAACTCGACGAGGTTGTCGAACCTTCTCTCGAAATTGCGAGTAGCGCAGCACCGGAAGAAGTTCCTGTGGTGCCTGCACCAATAAGAGAGGAAGCTAATGATGGTGATCATGAAACTTCGGTTGAAGTTGCTCTGAGCCTCGAGGTCAACGAGAAATCGTACCACTCCAGTTGGTATGATTCCGTTATGAATGTCATGTTGGTGGACAACACCGATGACCCGAGACATATGAGGCGATGATGAGCCCAGATTCCAATAAATGGCAAGAAGCCATGAAATCGAGATTGGATCCATGTACGAAAACCAAGTATGGACTTTGGTGGACTTAGGATGGCGGAAGGCTGTCGAGAACAAATGGATTTTCAAGAAGAAAACAGATCTTGATGGTAATGTTCTGTCTATAAAGCTCGACTTGTCGCAAAAGGGTTTCGACAAATTCAAGGAGTTGACTACGATGAGACTTTCTCACCGGTAGCGAAGCTAAAGTCTGTGAGGATTATGTTAGCAATCGCTGCATATTATGATTATGAGATATGGCAGATGGATGTCAAAACAGCATTCCTCAATGGAGACATTGATGAAGAGTTGTATATGATGCAACCCAAAGGTTTTGTCGATCCTAAAGATGCTAACAAGGTATGCAAGCTTCAACGGTCCATCTATGGATTGAAGCAAGCATCCGAAGTTGGAATCAACGTTTGATAAGGTAATCTAAAGTTTTGGTTTTATACAAACTTATGGAGAAGCTTGTATTTACAAGAAAGTGAGTGGGAGCTCTGTAGCATTCTTAATACTATATGTGGATGACATATTGTTGATTGGGAATGATGTAGACCTTCTTAATAGTGTCAAAGAGTATTTGAATAAAAGTTTTTCAATGAAGGATCTTGGCGAAGCAGCTTACATATTAGGCATAAAGATTTATAGAGATAGATCGAAGCGCCAAATATCATTGTCACAAAGTACATATTTGGACAAAGTTCTAAAGAGGTTTGGAATGGAAGATAGCAAGAAAGGGTTCTTGCCCATGTTGCTATCGACCTTGAGTAAAACTCAAAGTCCGACATCGAGAAGATAGAGAAAGGATGAGTAAGACTCCTATGCATCAGCCATAGGATCTCTAATGTATGCCATGCTATGTACTAGACCCGACATTGCATATCTTTGTTAGTTTAACTAGCAGATATCAAAGTGATCCGAGTGGATCATTGGACAATGATCAAAACATCCTTAAGTACTTGAGAAGAACTAAGGATATGGTTCTTTCTTATGGAGGTGATGAGCATTTCGTTGTTAATGGTTACACCGATGCTAGTTGGAACACCGATCCGGATGATTCTAAATCACAATCTGGATACGTATTTATTTTGAATGGTGCAGCGATTAGCTGGAGGAGTGCAAAGCAAAGCGTTGTGGCGAGATCTTCAACTGAATCGGAATACATGGTTGCCGGAGGCTTCACAAGAAGCGATATGGATGAAAGAGTTCATTACAGCTGGGTGTGGTTCCTAGTCGCTGGACCCAATGTCTATCTACTATGATAACATGGGCGCCATAGCCAATGCGCAGAACCAAGGTCACACAAGAAGCTGAAGCATATCAAGCTGCGTTTCACGCTATTCGAGAACATATCCAGGATGGGGATATAAAGATTTGCAAAGTACACAGATCTGAATGTGGCGGATCCGTTGACTAAACCTCTCCAGGGCAAAACATGACCAACACCAAAGCGCCATGGGTGTTGGTATATTACCATGTAATCTAGATTAGATGACTCTAGTGCAAGTGGGAGACTGTTGGAGATATGCCCTAGAGGCAATAATAAATGTAGTTATTATTATATATCTTTATGTTTATGATAAATGTTTATATTCATGCTATAATAGTATTAACAAGGAAACATTAATACTTTTGTGAATTGTAATCTTAATTTGAAGTCCCTAGTAAATCCTCTATATAATACTATCTTGTTGGTTAATAGATGATTGTGGTTTCCCTATCATGAACATTGAGATGTTATTAACAACAAGATCATATCGTTAGGAGAATGATATGGTGGACATACTCCTATAGATAAGCGTAGCATAAAGATCAAGTCATTTCAATAGTTCAATTGCTATATGCTTTCTGATTCATAGTAACCTAATTCCTTCGACCATGAGATTATGCATATCACCTTTCTTTGGATGGATGCTTTGATGTCATCAAACACCACACGTAACTGGGTGGCTATAAAGGTGGCATTGAGTGTTGGAAAGTATTGGTTGAAACACATGGATCAAGAGTGGGATTTGTCCATCCACATGACGGATAGATATTCTCTGGGCCCTCTCGGTGAAATGTCATCCAATTAGCTTGCAAGCATGTGACTTGGTCACAAGGGATCACATATCACGGAGCGAGAAAAGAGTACTTATCGATGCGAGGATGAACTAGGTATGCGAGAGATCCGACGATCATAACCTCGGATAAGTAACATATCGTGAGACAAAGGGAAATTGGTATCGTATGTAAGTGGTTCATTCGATCAATGTAATCGTAGAAATATGTAGAAGCCATATGAATTTCAGATTCCTCTATTGGTTATTGTTCGAGAAGTGTCTCGATCATGTCGCATAATTCACGAACCGTAGGGAGACACACTTAAGGATTCGACGTTGTTTGAGTAGTTATGGTATTATGAGAAAGAGACCGAATGTTGTTCGAGTCTCGGATGGGATCCGGGATATCACGAGGTGATCCGAATGGTCAGGAGAATAAGATTCATATAAGGAAAGTCCGTTTGAGTTGGGGAATGGTTAGGTGTTTTCATCGGGAACATTCTAGAAGGTCGGAATGTCGGCACTCGGAGGGAAGGGTACATGAATGTGTCATTACATATTGGAATGATTGCATCATGTACTAAGTGTTCTCGCTGTCCAAAATAAAGGGTTTATTTAAATCCTAAATTGAAAAGTCAAACGGCTAGTTTGAAAGTCAAGCAACAAGTTTTGGAAAGTGGAAAGAGGAGGAGAAGTGGAAGCCGAGTTGGGGAGGATTCCCTCCTCCCCAAGCGCCCACCTCAAGGCCGAGTTGGGGAGGACTCCTCCTCCCCTTGGCCGGCCCTCCCACCTATAAAGGGAGGCAGGGCCTCCTCCTAGGACACACAAGTTCCTATCCTCTAAACTAAACCCTAGACCTAAACCCGGTTTAGAGCTATTTTCGGTTTAGAGCCTTCTAATTGGTTTAGAGCCTTCTAATTGGTGTGTCTAATTACTAGACCACTAATAACCTCTCTCATAAGCTCCACCATACTCGCACCGCTTAAGGCGAAGCCTGCGGGATTTCCTCTACTTAGGTACCACGTTGTCTTCTTGCCGGAATCACGAGGAAAGTGCTACAACCTCCGCCTGTTGGAACAAGGAGAGGAAGGTCTTCGTCAATCGAACGTGTGACCGACTACGGGGCGCTGCTTAACGTGGCGCGGAAGGATCGTCTACGCGATCTTGAGATCGGAAGAATGCGACTACATCACCCACGAGAATCTGCTCTCGTTAAACGCTTTGGAATCTTGAGGGTGAGTTCCTCTATCGACTCGTTGCTACAATCTAGTAGATAGATCTTGGCTTGTTTGTTTGTATGCGATAGAAAATTTTGTTTTCCATGCTACGAACCCCTACAGTGGTATCGAGCCGTGTCTATATGTAGATCATTGCGAGTAGAACACAATGGTCATTGTGGGCGTTGATGCTTTATTGTAGATTGCTTTTTGTGTACTTTGCATCTTGCGGTATGTTGGGATGAAGCGGCTAACCTTACATGACATCGTTCATGAGACTTGCTCCACGCTTGACATGCAACTCGTATTGCATAAGTGGCTTTGCGGGTGCCTGTTTCTCCTAGCATAGTAAAGATCCAATTTACAACGGGTGATCAACAATGCTAGTATCAATGTTGTGGTTCTTGTTAAATAGTTAGAACGACACTTATTGAAAGCCCCAAACCACGTAAAATATGCAAAGAAAGTAGAGGCGTCTAACTTTGTTTTGCAGGGGTGTCGATGATGTGATATGGCCATGATTGTGATTATATTTGATGTATGCAATGTTCCTTATTGTAAGTTGGCAACGGCGGGAGCCATATGGTTGTCTTTAATTTACATTAAGACCTGCGTGTCTATTCAAAATAGTTGTAATAGTTGAAGCTGGTGGACGACAACCATGAAGAAGCGTCATTGACCTTGATGCTATGCCGGTGATGATGGAGAACATGTTCATGCTTGAAGATGGAGATCGGAAGCACAAAGAAGAAAGGCCATATCATATCACATATTATGAATTGCATGTGATGTTAATCCTTTATGCATCTTGTATTGCTTAGTAGACGACGGTAGCATTATAAGATGATCCCTCATGCACATAAATTTCAAGTTCTAAAGTGTTCACCCTTAGTATGCACCATTGCCAAAGCTTGCTGCTTCGAAGCACCACGTGATGATCGGGTGTCTTTGATTCCGCGGGTGAATACAACGTAAGCAAGCCAGATTTGCTTATGCGGTAGCTAAGGTTTGATCTTGACGAGCCTAGCATGTACAGACATGGCCTCAGGAACACGGATCGCCTAAAGGTAAAGCATGAATCATATAGTAGATATGATGAACATGATGATTGTTCGCCATTGAAACTATATCAACTCTCGTGATGATCGGTGTTGATGTAGTGGATTTGGTTCGTGTGATCACTAAAACAATGTGAGGGATGTTGTTTTGAGTGGGAGTTCACCTAGTTTAATTTCATTAATTAATTTGAACTCAATTTGTCATAAACTTAGTCTAAACTATTGCAAATATGTTGTAGATCAATGGCAGCCCTACCATCAATTTTAATGCGTTCCTAGAGAAAGAAAAGTTGAAAAACAATGGAAGCAACCGGCGGATTGGTTCCGCAATTTGAGGATTGTCCTCACGGTGGTAATTTGACCTATGTGCTGGATGCACCGCTAGGTGACCCTGCAATGATGCTACCGATGAAGTAAAGAACGTTTACCTCGCTCGGAAGAATCAAGACTCCATAGTTCGGTGCTATCTTGTATGGTTTAGAATCGAGCTTCGTAAAAGGTTTGAAGAGTCGATCCATATGATATTGTCGAGGATCTCAAATTAATCTTTGAGACTCATGCGGCAATTGAAAGTTATGAAGCTTCGAAAAGTTCTTTAACTGCAAGATGGAAGAGGGTAGCTCGTCGGTGAGCATGTGCTTAAAATGTCCAGGCACGCAAATAAACTTCAAAGTTTGGGTATAGTGATTCCTAATACTTTGGGGTTTACCGCATCCTCCAATCACTACCACCAAGTTACAAGAACTTTGTGATGAACTACAACATGCGTAACATGAACAAAGAGTTGCGAACTATTTGCTATGTTAAAATCTGCGTAAGTGGAGATCAAGAAAGAGCACCAAGTGTTGATGGTCAATAAGACCACCAAATTCAAGAAAGGCAAGTCTAAGCGGAAGGGACACTTCAAGAAGGGTGGTAAGAAAGTTACCATACCGACGAAGAAGACCAAGGCTGGACCCAAGCACGATCTTGAGTGCTTTACTACAAGGGAGAAGGTCCTTGAAGCGGAATTGCCCAAAGTACTTGGCGGATTTGAAGAACGGCAACATCAAGAAGAAAGGTATATCTGATATACATGTTATTGATGTGTATCTCACTAGTATTCGTAGTAGTGCTGGGTATTTGATAATCGGTTCGGTTGCTCATATTTGTAACTCAAACAGAGCTGCAGAATAAACGGAAGCTAGTGAAGAACGAGGTGACGATGCGCCGAGGAAACGGATCAAAGGTTGATGTGATCGCTGGCACGCTACCTCTTCATCTACCATCGGGATTAGTTTTATACTTAAATAATTGTTATTTGGTGCTGCGTTAAGCATGAACATTATATCGTGATCTTGTTTATTGCGAGACTTACTTGTTTAAATCCGAGAATAATGGTTGTTAGATTTATATGAGTAATATGTTTTATGCACATGCACCTTTGATAGATGGTCTATTCATATTGAATCTCGATAGTGGAAATACACATATCAACAACATTGAGGCTAAACGTTTGAAATCAGCGATAATTCGACCTATATGTGGTAATCGCTGCCTTGGTCACATTGGAGTGAAGCGTATGAAGAAACTCCATTCCGATGGACTTCTTGAATCACTTGATTTTGAATCACTTGAAAGATGCGAAGCATGTCTGATGGGTAAAATGACTAAGACTCCATTTTCTGATATGATGGAGCGAGCTACAGACTTATTGGAAATCATACATACCGATGTGTGTGGTCCAATGAGTGTAGCATCGCCATGGTTATCGTTATGTTCTTACCTTCACGGATGATTTGAGTAGATATGGGTATATCTATTTCATGAAACATAAGTCCAAACTTTCGAGAAGTTTAAGGAGTTTCAAAGTGAGGTAGAGAATCAACGTAACAAGAAGATTAAATTTCTACGTTCGATCGTGGAGGTGAATATCTAAATTACGAGTTTGGCGAGCATTTGAAGAAATGTGGAATACTTTCGCAGATTGACACCGCCGAGAACACCACAGCAGAATGGTGTGTCCGAACGTCGTAATCGAACTCTCTTAGATATGGTTCGTTCTATGATGTCACTTAGATTTACCGCTATCATTTTGGGGTTATGCATTAGAAACAGCCGCATTCACTTTAAATAGGGCACCATCTAAATCCGTTGAAACGACACCGTATGAATTATGGTTTGGGAAGAAACCTAAATTGTCGTTCCTTAAAGTTTGGGGATGCGGCCTATGTAAAGAAGTTACAACGGACAAGCTTGAACCCAAAGCGAAAAATGCGTCTTCATAGGATACCGAAGGAAACTATTGGGTATACCTTCTATCATAGATCCGAAGGCAAAATCTTCGTTAAGAATGGATCCTTTCTAGAGAAGGAATTTCTCTCGAAAGAAGTGACGAAGGAAAGTAGAACTCGACGAGGTTGTCGAACCTTCTCTCGAATTGCGAGTAGCGCAGACCGGAAGAAGTTCTGTGGTGCTCGCACCAATAAGAGAGGAAGCTAATGATGGTGATCATGAAACTTGGTTGAAGTTGCTCTGAGCCTCGGAGGTCAACGAGAAATCGTACCTCCAGTTGGTATGATTCCGTTATGAATGTCATGTTGGTGGACAACACCGATGACCCCGAGACATATGAGGAAGCGATGATGAGCCCAGATTCCAATAAATGGCAAGAAGCCATGAAATCGAGATTGGATCCATGTACGAAAACCAAGTATGGACTTTGGTGGACTTACTGGGATGGTAGGAAGGTCGAGAACAAATGGATTTTCAAGAAGAAAACAGATGTTGATGGTAATGTTATCGTCTATAAAGCTCGACTTGTCGCAAAAGGGTTTCGACAAATTCAAGGAGTTGACTACGATGAGACTTTCTCACCCGGTAGCGAAGCTAAAGTCTGTGAGGATTATGTTAGCAATCGCTGCATATTATGATTATGAGATATGGCAGATGGATGTCAAAACAGCATTCCTCAATGGAGACATTGATGAAGAGTTGTATATGATGCAACCCAAAGGTTTTGTCGATCCTAAAGATGCTAACAAGGTATGCAAGCTTCAACGGTCCATCTATGGATTGAAGCAAGCATCCCGGTTGGAATCAACGTTTTGATAAGGTAATCAAAAGTTTTGGTTTTATACAAACTTATGGAGAAGCTTGTATTTACAAGAAAGTGAGTGGGAGCTCATAGCATTCTTAATACTATATGTGGATGACATATTGTTGATTGGGAATGATGTAGACCTTCTTAATAGTGTCAAAGAGTATTTGAATAAAAGTTTTTCAATGAAGGATCTTGGCGAAGCAGCTTACATATTAGGCATAAAGATTTATAGAGATAGATCGAACGCTAAATATCATTGTCACAAAGTACATATTTGGACAAAGTTCTAAAGAGGTTTGGAATGGAAGATAGCAAGAAAGGGTTCTTGCCCATGTTGCTCAATACGACCTTGAGTAAAACTCAAAGTCCGACATCGGCGAGAAGATAGAGAAAGGATGAGTAAGACTCCTATGCATCAGCCATAGGATCTCTAATGTATGCCATGCTATGTACTAGACCCGACATTGCATATCTTTGTTAGTTTAACTAGCAGATATCAAAGTGATCCAGAGTGGATCATTGGACAATGATCAAAAACATCCTTAAGTACTTGAGAAGAACTAAGGATATGGTTCTTTCTTATGGAGGTGATGAACATTTCGTTGTTAATGGTTACACCGATGCTAGTTGGAACACCGATCCGGATGATTCTAAATCACAACTGGATACGTATTTATTTTGAATGGTGCAGCGATTAATGGAGGAGTGCAAAGCAAAGCGTTGTGGCGAGATCTTCAACTGAATCGGAATACATGGCTGCTTCGGAGGCTTCACAAGAAGCGATATGGATGAAAGAGTTCATTACAGAGCTGGGTGTGGTTCCTAGTGCGCTGGACCCAATGTCTATCTACTATGATAACATGGGCGCCATAGCCAATGCGCAAGAACCAAGGTCACACAAGAAGCTGAAGCATATCAAGCTGCGTTTCCACGCTATTCGAGAACATATCCAGGATGGGGATATAAAGATTTGCAAAGTACACACAGATCTGAATGTGGCGGATCCGTTGACTAAACCTCTCCCGAGGGCAAAACATGACCAACACCAAACTGCCATGGGTGTTCGGTATATTACCATGTAATCTAGATTAGATGACTCTAGTGCAAGTGGGAGACTGTTGGAGATATGCCCTAGAGGCAATAATAAATGTAGTTATTATTATATATCTTTATGTTTATGATAAATGTTTATATTCATGCTATAATAGTATTAACAAGGAAACATTAATACTTGTGTGAATTGTAAACTTAATTTGAAGTCCCTAGTAAAGCCTCTATATAATACTAGCTTGTTGGTTAATAGATGATTGTGGTTTCCCTATCATGAACATTGAGATGTTATTAACAACAAGATCATATCGTTAGGAGAATGATATGGTGGACATACTCCTATAGATAAGCGTAGCATAAAGATCAAGTCATTTCAATAGTTCAATTGCTATATGCTTTCTGATACATAGTAACCTAATTCCTTCGACCATGAGATTATGCATATCACTTTACTGGATGGATGCTTTGATGTCATCAAACACCACACCGTAATGTGGTGGCTATAAAGGTGGCATTGAGTGTTCGGAAAGTATTGGTTGAAACACATGGATCAAGAGTGGATTTGTCCATCCACATGACGGATAGATATTCTTCTGGGCCTCTCGGTGAAATGTCATCCAATTAGCTTGCAAGCATGTGACTTGGTCACAAGGGATCACATATCACGGAACGAGAAAAGAGTACTTATCGAACGAGGATGAACTAGGTATGCAGAGATACCGATCATAACCTCGGATAAGTAACATATCGTGAGACAAAGGGAAATTGGTATCGTATGTAAGTGGTTCATTCGATCGCAATGTAATCGTAGAAATATGTGGGAGCCATATGAATTTCCAGATTCCTCTATTGGTTATTGTTCGGAGAAGTGTCTCGATCATGTCCGCATAATTCACGAACCGTAGGGAGACACACTTAAGGATTCGACGTTGTTTGAGTAGTTATGGTATTATGAGAAAGAGACCGAATGTTGTTGAGTCTCGGATGGGATCCGGATATCACGAGGTGATCCGAATGGTCCGGAGAATAAGATTCATATAAGGAAAGTCCCGTTTGAGTTGGGGAATGGTTCCGTGTTTTCATCGAACATTCTAGAAGGTCCGGAATGTCCCAAGACTCGGAGGGAAGGGTACATGAATGTGTCATTACATATTGGAATGATTGCATCATGTACTAAGTGTTCTCGCTGTCCAAAATAAAGGGTTTATTTAAATCCTAAATTGAAAAGTCAAACGGCTAGTTTGAAAGTCAAACGGCAAGTTTTGGAAAGTGGAAAGAGGAGGAGAAGTGGAAACCGAGTTGGGGAGGATTCCTCCCTCCGGGCGCCCACCTCAAGGCCGAGTTGGGGAGGACTCCCTCCCCTTGGCCGCCGGCCCTCCCACCTATAAAGGGAGGGGCAGGGCCTCCCCTCCTAGGACACACAAGTTCCTATCCTCTAAACTAAACCCTAGACCTAAACCCCGGTTTAGAGCTATTTCGGTTTAGAGCCTTCTAATTGGTTTAGAGCCTTCTAATTGGTGTGTCTAATTACTAGACCACTAATAACCTCTCTCATAAGCTCCACCATACTCGCACTTTGGCTTAAGCGAACCTGCTGGATTTCCTCTACTCCTGTACCACGCCATGTCAGCCGGAATCACGAGGAAAGTGCTACAACCTCCGCTGCTTTGGAACAAGGGAGAGGAAGGTCTTCGTCGAGTACCGAGCGTGTGACCGACTCTACGGAGCGCTTTTAACGTGCCGGAAGGATCGTCTACGCGATCTTGAGATCGGAAAGAGTACGACTACATCACCCACGAGAATCTGCTCTCGTTAAACGCTTTGGAATCTTCGAGGGTGAGTTCCTCTATCGACTCGTTGCTACAATCTAGTAGATAGATCTTGGCTTGTTTGTTTGTATGCGATAGAAAATTTTTGTTTTCCATGCTACGAACCCCTACAGTGTTCTCCTCAGAGACCACACATGGATCCACCAGTGTCATTGCATGTGTGTTCTTTTCACAATCCACCTATGGATCCACCAGTGGCATTGCATGTGTGTTCTTTTTACAATCCACCTATGGATCCACCAGTGGCATTGCATGTGTGTTCTTTTTACTAACAACAATTAGAGTCATTTCATGACTGTTCTATTCACATACCACATATGGATCCACCAGTGTCATTGAAATGTGTGTTCTCTTCAGAGACCACACATGGATCCACCAGTGTCATTACATGTGTGTTCTTTTTACTAGCAACAACTGGAGTTATTGCATGTGTGTTCTTTTCACATACCACATATGGATCCACCAGTGTTGTTGCATGTGTGTTCTCTTCAGAGACCACACATCGATCCACCAGTGTCATTGCATATGTGTTCTTTTTATTAACAACAACTAGAGTCATTGCATGTGTGTTATTTTCACATATCACATATGGATCCACCAGTGTCATTGCATGTGTGTTCTTTTTACTAACAACAACTGGAGTCATTTCGTGTGTTATTTTCACATACCACATATGGATCCACTAGTGTCATTGAAATGTGTATTCTCTTCAGAGATCACACATGGATCCACCAGTGTCATTGCACGTGTGTTCTTGTTACTAACAACAACCAGAGTCATTGCATGTGTGTTATTTTCACATACCACATATGGATCTACCTGTGTCATTGCATGAGTGTTCTTTTCACAATCCACCTATGGATCCACCAGTATCATTGCATGTGTGTTCTTTTTACTAACAACACTAGAGTCATTTCATGACTATTCTTTTCACTAACAACACTAGAGTCATTTCATGACTATTCTTTTCACATACCACATAGGGATCCACCAGTGTCATTGAAATGTGTGTTCTTCTCATTAACCACATCTAGAGTCATTAGATGTGTGTTCTCTTCAGAGACCACATATTTATCCACCAGTGTCATTGAAATGTGTATTATTTTCAACTACAACCGTTGGCCACAAACAATCGGGACGTAGAGCTAACCAACAACCGCTCTGGGCTTCTAGAAGACCCGATCCCCGATTGTTAGGCGCCGTTGGATTGGGGTACATGGACGATAGTGATGTCCTTCACGAGGGCGATCCGCGAGAAGTCTGTTCTGCGAACTGATTGGAAGTGGCAACGATGCTGGGCCTATGTCCTTGCCCTTATCCCCTTAACCTCGGGGCCGAAGATCAGATCTTGTTCCTTCATCGCCATGGAGAGGGAGAGGCCCAAACTCATCTTGCACGAGGCTCACATGTTCGCCCACTACGACATACTCGCGTCGCCGTTCGTGAGGCTTCCGGTCGGCTTCGAGCTCAGCTACGCCGGGGTTCCTGTCGTGCCGCTCTTGCGCGACAACGCGTTGGCGAGGCAGATCAAGGAGCGCCGCCACCAGCTGTCGGAGCGGAAGAGGGCAATGGCGCAGTACTCGCGCACGAGCCTGTACTGGCGAAAGTTGTTCAAGAAGGAGCGGGCTGCGTTGATTGAGCTGTGCAGAACCCACCGGCGGGAGATCCACCCGGATCTGCGCAACCTCGAAGGGAGGCAGCGCTTCTGGGCAGTGCCTGGGCGTACGACCTCCACGGTTATCGATGCAGTGCGCCTTGAAGAATCCATGAGGAGGAGGAACGCTGCCGGGAATGTCGGCATTGATTCCGACGCGGAGGAGTCTGGCGGCGACGCGGACAACGTCATCAATGATGGAGACTGCGGGAGCGTCATAGTCGATTAGGGCCACTTAAGTATAAATTAAATCTATGTACGGTATCTTAATGCGCTCTTTGGATCTGGGTCACTTGATTCATGGTCAATTATCGTCATAATCTATATATGTTGGTCATGTTTTAGTTATCTTTGTCTTTGAAACTAGTCGATCGAAACTCGTCCGATCCTGAAAATAAAGTTCGCACGTTCCTGGCATATCTGATGGGACAATACGACTGCTTCCCAAAGACTTGATGGCACAGTCATAATTTGGAGTGCGCCATAGGAGAAGGGATCGAGCGTGTTGTAATAGTATACTACTCCTGTCTAGATATAACTGACGCAAGGGGTATAATCACAAGTATGTATTAGTCTTGGATGGGGCGGTACATTAGCACAGGTTCACCCACACAACACTTATCAAGCTAAAGAAGATTAATCAATTATATGAAGCGAAAGCACTTGACAGTCTTCCCATGTGTCCTCGAGAACGTTTGGTCATCTTAAGTAATACAACCGGCTTGTCCTTTGCTGCATAAAGGATTGGGCCACTTGCTGCATTTATTCCTACTGTCTTTTATTTACTCATACTTTGTTTACTTGCTATATCAAAAACCCCTAAAAATCCGTTTGCTAAGTATTTGCAGAGAATTCCTGATCCATACCACTAGTCAGCACCTTCTGCTCCTCGTTGGGTTCGACACTCTTACTTATCGAAAATACTGCGATACACCCCCTATACTTGTGGGTCATCGAGACTATTTTCTGGCGCCGTTGCCAGGGAGTGAAGCACTATTGAGATCGAATCGGTAAAGGAAACTTCTACCGTAAGTATTGTTTATACATTAGTTGCTTTATTTTCGTTATGGATAATTCGCTGAGTTTCTTATTTGGTAATGCTACTACCACTGCTAAGGTAGTAGATAAGCCACCACCTGCTGAGAAAGATGTTTTCAAAATACCTACAAGAATTATTGATCGTGTTATGGATAACTACTATGTTGGGGATGGAACTGTCCATCCCGGTGATCATTTACTCTTTATACATGAATTTTGCGGGTTGTTCAAGTGTGCAGGTATTACTATAGATCAAGTTAAGAAGAAGTTATTCTCATTATCACTGAAAGGAAGAGCTGAGGAATGGTATAAGCTGTTGAAGAATGGTCAAGCTCTGGAATGGGAGGAAATAGTGCCTCTCTTTTACTCGAAGTTTTATCCTCCTAGTGAGATTCATAAAGATCGAAATCAAATATACAACTTTTGGCCTCTTGATGGAGAAAGTACAGCTCAAGCTTGGGGGAGATATGAAGCTACTAATGCTCAAATGTCCCATTCATGAGCTCCCCAATAATATCATTATCAATAACTTTTATGCAAGGCTCCCTCTACATGACAAGGATTTATTGGATGCTTCTTGTGCTGGATCATTCACTCCTATGGAAGAGGAAGCTAAATGGGATCTTCTAGATCGTATTCAAGACAATGCTGAAGCTTGGGAGAATGACAAAGGTAGAAAGTCAGGTATAAATTATGATTATGAATGCATTGAATCTTTTATGGGAACTGATGACTTTCAAAATATTAGTAATGCTTATGGTCTTGATTTGCAAGTTATTACGAATTGCTTTAGAGCTTTTGATTCTTATATTGAAATTCCAAAAAAGGGATGGAATAAGTACCATGCGCCTTATAAAGATATTATTGACCATGTTCCTATTGGGAGCACTGAGTGTTGCATTATTGATCATATCCTACCTGAACCTTACATCGAGAAGATTCCCTTCCCAGATAAGGTAAAGGATCATCCTATGATAACTAATGTAATCACTAAAAGTGGAAAGAGAACTGTAAAACCTGATGAACAAATAAACATTGAACCTGTCGTAGCAATTGTGAAAGACCTTGTTACTAAAAGCGTAGAAGATGGGCACATAGTATTTTGTGAAGATGCTTCCAATATTGTTTCACATCCCAATAGATCTAAAAAGGCTAGTGTTCCTGTGCTTTCAGTTAGAATTGGTGATCATTCTATTATGGTTTATGCGATATTGGTGCAAGTTCTAGTGCTATTCCTTATGAACTTTACAGAGGAATTATGCATGAAATCAGTCCTTGCGAGTTGAAGGAGATTGATGTGGTTATTCACCTTGCTAATAGAGAGACTATCTCTCCAATTGGCATTGTGCGAGACGTGGAAGTCCTTTGTGGTAAGATCAAGTATCCTGCTGATTTTCTAGTACTTGGTTCAGCTGCTAGTAAAACTTATCCTATCATTTTTGGTAGACCTTTCTTGAGTACTTGTGGAGCTATTATTGATTGCAAGAGGGAGAAAATCTTGACTAAGTTTGATGGGGAATCTTATGAGTTTAATTTTTCGAAATTTACTAAAGAACCTTGCGAAGAGGAAACCCATAATGAGGATTTTAGAGTTGAACAACTTGCTTCTATCTCTCTTGCTCCTAACAATGCTTTGCAGCAATTTGTGGAAGATCACGAAAGTGAGATCTTCATGGATGAAAGGAATGAGATTGACGAGATCCTCCGTCATCAACCCAGGTTGCTTAAACATGACTTGCCTGTAGAAGACTTGGGTACCACTTTGCCACCCAAAAAGGACCCGGTCTTCGATCTAAAACCTCTCCCTGATGATCTTAAATATGCTTTTATTGATGATAAAAAGATATATCCTGTTATTATTAGCGCTAAACTTTCAGGGGAGGAAGAAGAAAGATTATTGGAAGTTTTGAAGAAACACCGAGGAGCTATGGGCTATACTCTGGATGATTTGAAAGGGATTTCACCTACTATATGTCAGCATTCTATCAACATAGAACCAGATGCGAAGCCAGTAGTGGAGCACCAACGACGTTTAAATCCTAAGATGAAGGAAGTGGTAAGGAATGAGGTATTGAAACTCCTTGATGCTGGTATTATTTACCCTATTGATGATAGTGAATGGGTTAGTCATGTTCAGTGTGTTCCTAAAAAGGGAGGTATTACCGTTGTCCCTAATGATAACGATGAGCTTATTCCTCAAAGAATAGTAGTAGGCTATAGGATGTGCATCGATTTTAGGAAAGTCAATAAAGTTACTAAGAAAGACCACTACCCGCTTCCTTTTATTGATCAAATGTTGGAAAGATTGTCTAAAAAGACCCATTTTTGTTTTCTTGATGGTTATTCTGGTTTCTCTCAAATTGCTGTTAAACAACAAGATCAAGAAAAAACTACTTTTACTTGCCCTTATGGAACTTATGCTTATAGACGTATGCCTTTTGGTTTATGTAATGCTCCTGCTACTTTCCAAAGGTGCATGTCTACTATCTTTCATGGCTTTTGTGAGGAAATTGTAGAAGTGTTCATGGATGACTTTTCTGTCTACGGAACTTCTATTGATAATTGTCTGCACAACCTTGATAAAGTTTTGCAGAGATGTGAAGAAACTAATCTTGTTCTTAATTGGGAGAAATGCCACTTCATGGTTAACGAAGGGATTGTTCTTGGGCATAAAGTTTCTGAAAGAGGCATAGAAGTTGATAGAGCTAAGGTTGAGGCAATTGAGAAGATGCCATGCCCAAGAGACATCAAAGGTATTTGTAGTATCCTTGGTCATGCTGGTTTCTATAGAAGGTTTATTAAAGACTTATCTAGGATATCAAAACCCTTACTAATCTTCTTCAAAAGATGTACCCTTCGTTTTGATGATGATTGTAAGGAAGCTTTTGAAACTCTTAAGAAGGCTTTAACTACTCCTATTGTTCAACCACCGATTGAGTTTACCCTTTGAAATAATGTGTGATGCTAGTGATTTTGCTGTAGGTGCTGTCCTTGGGCAACGTATTGATAAAAAGCTAAACGTTATCCATTATGCTAGTAAGACTTTAGACGCTGCTCAAAGGAACTATGATACTACTGAAAAGGAATTTCTAGCTGTTGTTTTTGCTTGTGATAAGTTTAGGCCCTATATTGTGGACTCAAAAGTAACCATTCATATTGATCATGCTGCTATTAAATATCTTATGACGAAGAAGGACGCTAAGCCTAGGCTTATTAGATGGGTACTGCTTTTACAAGAGTTTGATCTACATATAGTAGATAGAAAGGGTGCTGAAAATCCTGTAGCTGATAATTTATCTCGTTTGGAAAACATCTCTTTTGATCCTATGCCTGTTAATGATAGTTTCCCAAATGAACAATTAGCCGCAATAGGGGTGAACTCGCGAGGAAGCCCTTGGTATGCTGATTATGCTAACTTTATTGTCTCCAAGTATTTGCCTCCAACTTTTACAGCTCAGCAAAGAAGAAAGTTCTTTTATGATTTGAGGCATTATTTTTGGGATGACCCACACTTATACAAAGAAGGGGTTGATGGTATTATGCGAAGATGTGTTCCAGAGTATGAACAAAAAGAGATATTGCGTAAATGTCACAGGAGCGCCTATGGAGGACATCATGCAGGAGATAGAACTGCACAAAAGGTATTACAATCAGGTTTCTACTGGCCTACCCTTTTTAAAGATGCAAGAAAATTTGTTTTATCTTGTGATGAATGTCAACGTGTTGGTAATATTTCTAGACGCAATGAAATGCCTATGAACTACTCTCTAGTTATTGAACCTTTTGATTATTGGGGATTCGACTTTATGGGTCCTTTCCCTCCATCGAAGGGTTACACTCATATTCTTGTTGCCATTGATTATGTTACTAAGTGGGTAGAAGCCATTCCTACGAAAAGTGCTGACGGGGAAACCTCTCTAAAAATGCTTAAGGATGTTATCTTTCCTAGGTTTGGAGTGCCTAGGTATCTCATGACTGATGGGGGTTCTCATTTCATTCATGACGGTTTTAGGAAGACCCTCGCTAAGTATGATGTTAATCATAGAATTGCTTCAGCTTATCACCCCCAAACTAGCGGGCAAGCAGAGTTATCAAATAGAGAAATTAAATCTATCTTGCAAAAGACTGTTAATAGGTCTAGAAAAGCCTGGGCTAAGAAGTTGAATGATGCTTTATGGGCTTATAGAACTACTTATAAGAATCCTATGGGAATGTCTCCTTACAAAATGGTTTATGGGAAAGCTTGCCACTTACCCCTATAATTAGAATACAAAGCTTCTTTGCAAAGGAAAGAACTAAATAGAGATTGTAAGCTAGCTGGTGAGAAAAGACTTTTTGACTTAAGCTCTTTAGATGAATGGAGGAGTGAAGCCTATGAGAATGCTAGGCTCTTTAAAGAAAAAGTTAAAAGATGGCATGACAAGCGAATACTTAAGAGAGAATTTCATGTTGGTGAGAAAGTTCTATTGTATAGGTCTCATCTCAGATTTTTTGCAGGTAAGCTACTATCAAAATGGGAAGGACCTTTCATCATCGAAGAAGTATACCGTTCATGAGCAATAAAAATTTCTTCTCTAAAAGATAATACTACACAAGTAGTGAATGGACAGCGACTCAAACACTATATTGCTGGAGATTCTTACAATGAAGATGTTGATGCCTTTCAAGTTATAACTCCCGAGAAATTAATTGAGGATCAAATTCAGAGACCTGCAGAGTCCGTTTGCAACTAGGTAACAGTTCTGGTAAGAAAAGTTCCGCGAAAATACAATCCAACTATATTTTTGCAGTTTTCAGTCAATAAGGAAAGCTACAAAGTGAAAAAGGGACGGAAATGGAGCCAGGGTGGCCCACACCACCCCATGGCGCGGGTCCACCCCTGGCCGCGCCACCAGGTGGTGAGGCCACCCAGGACTTCGTCTCCGACCCGTTTTCTCCTAGTACCTTCCTTTTGATATGAAACTTCGTAATATATAACCCCCCGGATCCCCCGAGGTTCGTATATCGTGTTTTTGTCGTGTTTTTGTTTCGATCTGTTTCTGCCAGGAAGAATCCTAGATTTGGAGCCACAATGTCTTCCTCTGGAACATCCAAGGGAGATTCCTTAGAAGATATCATCAACCCATACATGATAGAATTGAAGATTCATCCCAAGGAGTTGTTGCTCGAAGGTGGGGAGGTCCGGATTAAGGAGGTTCAAGGCCCTAAAGGTGAAGGAAGTCTGGAGGACAGGATGGAAGCATTGGAGCAAGAAGTCTTTAGGTACAGGAAGATGGCAGAGCGCGAAGTGGACATCATCCACAAGATTTGTTCCGAACTCATCGTCGAGCACCAAAAGGAGACTGCTGAACTCAAAGATGAAGTCTTTTCACTCCGCCAAACAACCAACGAACTGCAAGCACAGTTCTATGACGTTCAAAATCAAAACTGTGAGTATGAGGCTAGATTTAAATGCATAAGTGCTGCTGCAAGTTTCAGGATGTTGGAAACCACGATGTCCTTTGTTGATGGGAAGCCTTTACCCTAGAAGACGGACGAAGATGAGAGTATACCACCACCACCTAAGGAGTAATTCGTCATCCCCTTGGTTTGTTCCAAGCTTGGGGGAGTGCCGCGGTATCACATCACTATCTTCTATCTTTTTACTTTATTAGTAGAGTCATATCATGAATAGAGGAGTTATTATGTAGTATGGTTTGCATTATGGAAGTGTCCCCTCTCTCGTTAGATTTGTATCCCTTGGTGTGAGTTTCCATTATGGAGTACTAATGAGAAGTTCTATCATTCACTCTTTTGCATAGCTTATATTAGTTTTCAATTCGTGGTTATATGATTGATCTTGTTGTTAGTATTGGTAGCACTTTGGGATCATTGAGTTAATTTAGTTGGTTTTGGCAAACCTGGCTCGATCAGTAGCAACACCCTTTTTGAGAGTTGAAAAGAAAAAGATAGAAGTACTCGAGAGAAAAAATAATTTCATCATCTTTTTTCTTGATTTGCTCATAAGTCTAGTATTCTCTAGTTAAGATCTTTTGTGCTTCCAAGGAAGATTGCATGTTTGTCTTTATCATTTGTATGTTTGTTTGTTTCCTTCAACACTTGTACTTGCTACCCAAATTGCTAGCCAAAAACCCATCGAGAGGGAATTCTCGTGCATCCACCTCCTTTAAACCAAAACCTTTGCCATTTGTGTCCACCATACCTACCTAGTAGCATTATTGCTATTCCAAGTAAATTCCTGTTTTATCTACCTCCCAAATTAAACTTGTTATGAGAAAGTTAGTGATTAAAGCTCTCACGAACTTGATGGCACACTTTATTTTCCGCACTTAATAAACCTGAACCATTGTGAACTCTCCATGAAAGTTATATGCTTGCAAATTATAGGTCGGGATTATTAGCGTAACCATGTCATCAGGGAACGCTTTCAACACTTGTAAATATATACCTAGCTGATACCTTGCTCTTTTGTTTGCGGATGTCGTCGGTGTGAAATAAAATGGGAGCTTGTAAGTCCATGGAGTTATGTATGTGTGTTAGAGAAATGCCTGGGCCGCTGGTCTAATCCAGTCTGACATGGTGGAAACCTGCAGCGTAACCATAATGATATCTATGAAGCATTCTTCTTATAAAAAAAGAGAGAGATAGCTATTGAGAAAAAGAAAAGAAAAGAGATACTATGAAAAGCGGAAAGAGAGAAAAAAAAGCACCATTTTCCCATGGTAAATAAGAAGATTGCTGAGATACTCATTGTCTGCTTGCCTTGTCATTTTGATATGGGGATTCTTCCGTATCATCGGGCAAGGGGTACCCCGTTGGCGGTTCTTAATGATACGCACATACTTACGATGATAAGAACTTACCGGTAACTAAAGTTGAGTAGCATGAGGAGCGGCCCTCATACTCAAGGGACTTGGGATCTTCAGTTTATAGTCTGGAAAGCATATAACTCAGATTGGACCTCACTTTAACCTTAATCACCTAAAGATTCCTATGATAGGGGCAATGAGAGCTGAAAGCTAGTAAGTATCATAATTTTTGGGAGCTCTTTATGAGACTTGTAATCCCTGCTTCCCTCTTTGAAGGGCCCTTTCTTTTACTTTGTAGTTGAGTCAGTAAACCCACTCCTTTCTATCTCGGCAAGTATTTTGAGTTGATGTGTTTCATTCATTCATATGATGATTTATTCAATCATGTTTCTTATGTTCCTTGTTTTGCACATTGCTCTTATCTTGAAGTTTACTACTTTGAAAGCTTTCATTGAAAAACCAGCTATTTGTGAACTCTAGCAAATTATCAACTATTCTTCGACCAAGAGCTAAGTTTGCCATTACCAATGATGATTTACTCTATGTATCTTTATTGTGTTTCCTTTACTCATTGCAAGTTGAGTTGTATAATACTGAGTTGTCTTCTATTATGATCTATGTATTTGATGAATGTGATGCTTCTTGTCCGTATTCTTTTATCGACTCTTCACTCCATAAACCTGAGGTCATGTTTATTGAGCCTGGCCGCTTAAGGGGACAAGCGAAGTCTAAGCTTGGGGAGTTGATACCCATTTTGCATCACTATTCTATGTCTTAATTCACTATTATTCATTGATATATTTCGTATTGAGAGGTGATACTTATGTTATTTCATCTGTTTTGCATGGTTGATGACTTTTGGAGCATGGACCGCAATGTGGATTCTCGATGGAAAAGGTGATGTTTGGAGGCAAAATTCGCGAAGATCAGAAAATCCGGGAAAATATACGGAAAATTCTATTTTTCCAGAAGACTCAAGATGCCAGAAGATGGAGTGGAGGTGGGCCACAAGGGGCCCACACCGCCCCATGGCGTGCAAGCCCAGCCGCCAGGAGTGGTGTGGCCACCCGCCCACTCCAGCCTCCGGGCGATATCTTCCTCCCGAAACCCTAAGACTCAGAGGGCGACCACAGAAAGATTCCGCCGCCTCTGCGGGGCGGAAAACACCGAGAGAGAAAGATCTCTCCGGCAGACAGATTTCTGCCGGGGGAATTCCTTCCTAGAGAGGGGAGATCGTCGCCATCAACACCACCATCAAGCTGGACTTCATCGGGATCATCATCATCATCACCACCATCATCACCATCAGCACCCTCATCACCATCTCCATATTGCTGTAACAATTGGTTGAATCTTGCTATAGTTCATAGGGGAAACTTTCCCGGTGTTGATTACTCTTTGTAGTTGATGCTATTGAGTGAACCATTGAATTATTGTTTATGTTCAGATTGTTATACATCATTATTCCATCTCTGATCATGATCCATATGATGTCTTGTGAGTAGTTCATTTTGTTCTTGAGGACATGGGAGAAGTCTTGTTGTTAGTAGTGGAGTTGCGTTGAGAAAGATTCAATAGATTGTTATTTAAGTTCTGGTGTACTTCTTCTAGTGGTGTCATGTGAATGTCGACTACATGACACTTCACCTATATGGGCCTAGGGGAATGCATTGTGTATTTGGCTACTAATCGTAGGGGTTGCCGGAGTGATAGAAACCTGAACCCCCGTTAGGAAACCATTGCACAAGGGACGTAAGGGTCTTAGAGTTTAAAGCTATGGTTAGGTTTTACCTTAATTACTTTCTTGTACTTACAGATGTTTGCAAGGGGGTTTAATCACAAGTATGTATTAAGTCTTGGATGGGACGGTACATTAGCACAGGTTCACCCACACAACACTTAGCAAGCTAGAGAAGATTAATCGACTATATGAAGCGAAAGCACTTGACAGTCTTCCCATGTGTCCTCGAGAACGTTTGGTCATCTATAGAAATACAACCGGCTTGTCCTTTGCTGCATAAAGGATTGGGCCACTTGCTGCATTCATTCTTACTGTCTTTTGTTTACTCGTACTTTGTTTACTTGCTTTATCGAAAACCCCTAAAAATCCGTTTGCTAAGTATTTGTAGAGAATTCCTGATCCATACCACTAGCCAGCACCTTCTGCTCCTCGTTGGGTTCGACACTCTTACTAATAAAAAATACTGCGATACACCCCCTATACTTGTGGGTCATGAGGCACTACATACATGTTCTACAAGTAAGTAGCATGCGTGCTTGGGGTGTATGTGTATGCTGATCGCCACAAGTCCTCTTCAAAGATCTTTCCTTTGAACTTCTTCGTGAAGTTAGTAGCAAGGTGCCGCATGCATTCCCTATGCTCAACCCCAGGAAACACAGAATCAACAACATTCTCAAGACCCTCGCATGGACCGGTGTGTATCACCAAGCCTTTAGGGTGACCAATTACTTCTCGTAGTCTCTGCATGAACCATGGCCAGCTTTCATTTGATTCACCCTCAAGAACAGCATAAGCTACGGGTAGAAGCCAATTATGCGCGTCCAAAGCACAAGCATAAGCAACATGTCCCCTGAACTTCCCTATTAAAGAAGTTGCGCCTATTGCCAAGTATGGCCTGCAGCCATCTAGGAACCCCTTCCAGCATGCCTTCAGGCAGACAAAACATCTCCTGAAGCATATATTATCTGCCTGCTTATACCTGACCCCCCTCGAGACCTTTTCTCTCCCTTTCACAACCTCGTAATCAATGTCAACAACACTACCAGGTGATGTTTTCTCTACCTGAGCTTTGAAACTATACAACATATGAAAACTGTCATTACACTTGCCTTGAATGAAGTCTAGAGCCATCTCCTTCCCATTAAAGACTCTGTGGTAAGGAATCAGAATGTTAAACTTTTTGCTAATCTTTGCTCTAAGTTTAGCAGGTCCAATGTTATGATCCTGCCTCACCCAAATAAGCACTGAGCAGCAATCCACTTGGTAGTCGCCGGTCTAATTTTACCACTTAAAGAAGTATTAGGGAAGTTGTGTTTCTTTGTGTTTACTTTGATCTGCATTCGATAAGAATCCAAAAAATTCAGAGCTAGTTATCAGCAGAATAAATATGAGAAAGACTGAAACTAAATGTAGCTATTGCAACCTGAAATGGGTGTCCACCCTGCATTGGAGATGCATGTAATCTCCATTTACACACATTACTTTCCCTACAGTGCACCCTAAATCTCTTTTGGTCGCTCTTTTCAATGATAGATTCGAACCCAACTCTGATTGCATAGGTTGCAACTGCATATCTGCAGTCCTCCACATTATCAAAGACAATCCCCTCATCAATTGTAGGATTGTCCCTGTCAAAGTGTATCACTGGCCTATCCATGTCTTCGTTGTCGTATCTACATCCCATTTCTATATCTTTACATTCTTCTTCCTCATCAGTCCCATAGTCAGGCTCAAAGTTCGAATCAACCAAATATTCCCTACTCTCCATCCTATCAGGGTCAGCAGCCACGTCTGGATATGCTTTCTTATCATCATCCGCACCGCCACACATTTCAGTGCCTTCATGCTCGCTTGACAAAGCATCATGCTCAAGGACAAGCTGTACAGACGTCCTGCGGTTACCAACACATATCCTTGCCATCACCACGGGACTAGAAATGTTAATTGGGGTATGCAGAAAAGGAATCACAGTTCTTACCCTTCAATATGGACACACGACACCTTCTCCGGGCTCCATACCTCCAAAGCTCCGCACCCCGCTTCCTCTCCTCCTATTTCGTTGTTCTTTGTGCTCTCCAGACTTGAAGGAGATTCCGTGCTCTCCAGCCGCGCAGGACCCATATCCGTGCTCTCAAGCCTCACAGGATTCATCTCCGAGCGGGATCTGGATCACTAGCATCGTTGGGCCCCTAACCCAATGGCCGACTCTTGGTTTTCGTTTCCATACGCGTCTGGGCGGTGGGCGGCGGCAAGGAGACAGGGCAGGGAGGGGACGTGAGGGGATGGCAGGGAGGGAAGGGCGGGAGAACGACGACCCAAGGGGACGACGAGAGCGGTGCACGACTGAGCGGAGTGTCGGCGGCAGGAGCAGAGGAGCGGAGCGGAGCTGGTTGCGACAAAGCATGGAAAATTGCACAATAATGTGTTGGTGGGCGGCACCAGCCCTTGAACCTGGGACACGCGCCGTTGAAGGTGGAGGAGGCAGGCCCGCCAGTCAGAAAACATGCCACTTGTCAGCGCACTATGCACGGTAGCACTTCACGGAATTTTTTAGCAGGTCCCACATGTCAGTCTGTTTGATCAAAACTTGCATGCAGTGCATGGCTGGTTCACGCGCTAGTTCCGAAAAAAGCCCGTTGATCCAAACTTGAAGTGGAAGTTCCGCTTCTTCTCCCCCGTCTCCTCGTCTCCTCACAGTGGCAGTTCCGCTTCGTCTCCCTCGTCTGTTATCCTCTTCTTCTTCTCCTCGCAGTGGTAGTTCTTCTTTCTTCCTCGATCAAAACATTCCCACACATAAGCCATGACCAGTAGCCGGATGAAGAGGAACTGTTCCGATCTCCCGGCCGACCCACTTTGCAATATCGCCGACTACTTGCTGGAGAAAGAGGAGTACGTCAACACCTATGCTGCTTGTCAGAAAGTCTGCACCGATTGGCGCCGCACTTTAAAGGTGCCCGAATCCATCTCAACAACTGGATCATGATAGATCACACACTTCCAGACGTTGGCGACTTCACCTTCCTCAACCTCGCCACTGATTGTTGCTTCAGGACAAATCTAATGGACGTCCATCGCAGGTTCACATTCACATCTGATATTTATTAATATTTTCCAGTGTAAACATCTTAGTGCTAACTGATGCCCTCTTCTTCCAAAAGATTCTACTTCGTCGGTGTTTCTCGTGGCGTCATCGTGCTTGCTCAGAGGGTGGAGCCGTACCAGATTCGGCTTCTGAACCCAATCACTCATAAGTCTAACACTGAGTTTCAAGCACACATACCATCTGATTTTCTGCAATCTGTCGTCGTGATGAAGTTCCCAACGATGGCGTTCGTTTGCACTGATTATCCAGATCATATTGCATGGACCGATGAGAGCACCCCAATGGGGCAAATCAATGAATCATTTGGAGAAGGATTGTATTCGCCACCTCCTGCTATGCTTCTGGACTGCATGACGGCATTTCGAGAGGAAGTATATGCATTACTTGAGAATGGAGACATCTTGTCGACCAACATCAAGTTAGAGCAGCATGAAAGACCGCCACGATGGCCAAAATAATTTCGGCCCCAGTGTTTGAACAGGTACGCGGAACTTACAAATTTTACCTTGTGAAGTCAGATGATGATCTGTTTCTTGTGTTCAACGGGGATTTCGCCAAAGGGCAACCGGTGTTATACCGGGTGGACACGGAGAACCGCTCTCTCGAGGCCGTCGGTGACATTGGAAGTCGTACCCTCTTTGTTGATTATAATTGGTTTATCTCCATTGACACCAGGTTACACCCCACAGTCAAACCCGGTTGCATATACTACATGAATTATATCAGACTGTACGATCATGAGGTTCAAGCCTGGGAAGAAGAACCAACAATGACGTATGGCTTAAGTTTGGAACATATACCGAGGCCTTACCCTCTGGACGAGATCTTGGCAGACATTGCGACGAGAGAGTTCTCAATATGTGTTGCAAAGACGTGGGAGCCACCACGAAATATATAGGGGAGAATGAATCCTATATTCATTCTAGGTTATTTGCTAGCATTTTCAGGTCTATTTTTCGAAATAGAAATTTGTACTGTATTTATATTATTTCGATCAGCAGTATACGTATTACCTTTCAGACAAAATTGTAATGTACTTAATTTTAGTACTTTCAGAATTTAAAGTATTTATTTTTAGTAGCTTCTTTCAGAATTCTCTGTGTTCGACATGGGTATCAGCTCAGCGCCAGAATTCAAGGTTACACATAGAAAATTGCACAATAATATGTTGGTGGGCGGCACCATCCCTCGAACCTGGGATGCGCGCCGTCGAAGGTGGAGGGGGCGGGCCCGCCAGTCAGAAAACATGCCACGTCGGCATCCCCTGTTTCTGATGCCCTTTAAAAAAAGAAAACACGCCACATCGTTATCCCCTGTTTCTGATGGTGTTGCTATAATCGACGGTACATGGTGGCATATAAATAATATCGTATAAACATAAGGGCACAGTCGTCAATATTTCTAAAATAAAACCAGGTCCCGTCTCCTACCTGTCCTGGTACATTGCCCGATGAGGTGGATAGCCACGACCGATCTTTTTAATACGTTTGCACTCTAGTGCTGAGAAGGGAAATAAAGATTGAGCTGTTAATGCAACGAGTGTTGAATTATTACCCTCTAAAAAAATGGGAAATGGTTATTTTCACGCGTGCCCGTAGTCCAAACCTACTGTCAGTCTTTCACTCCCCTTTTCCGATTAACCATAGTTCACCTTGCGCAGCTTCTCCCGCCGCACCAACTAGGGTAACATGGACCCGCCTAAACCCATTGTTGGGGTATTTAGCCCCTCTAAGGCAGGCCATGAAGCTCTAATTCAAGGCCGGTCTCCCATTACCCTGCCAGACGGATAATTTCCCGATCATGGCGGAATCGCGACCAGCCGCGACGCGTCGGCGCCAGACACGCAAGGTGGCCAAGAGAGCGATATGGAGAAATCACAAGGCATTACGGCATGCTCTAGGCGGGGAACAAGGTGCGTATCAAATCGTTCACGAGCATGCCGCCAAGGGTACACACTCGAACAAGGCAGCGCCAAGGTCTAGGAACTCTCGCCCACGCTTGGCGGACTACCTTACCTCACGGGAGGGGAGCACGCCGCTGGCAAAGACGCTCCATCCCACGCACCGTCGGAGGTACCATGGCGGCGACTGCCGCCTACACTCAGATCTTTGGATTGTTCGATAGTCGAGTCGCGGGCATCAGCTCAGCCCCGGAATTCAGGTTCGAGTTCACACGGACCTACGATCTCGAGAAGGAGATGCCGAATTTTAGTTTCGAAGAAATCGTTGCGACGGCGCGGATGGTCCAACTAAACCGAAACTGGCGCACGCAAATCGCTCGTGCATGAACGATGCGGATTTCTTATAGTTTGGCGAGAAGACAATAGATCAGTTTGGGTTAAATGATCAAAGAACTTATGTCCTCTCAAGGCAATTGGCCAGCCAACTTTTCTGATGAAGATCTGTAGTTTCTTCAGTGTAGAATAGTTAAGTTCAGACTGAAGAATGACTTTTGTAGATGAAATGCTGACGAATTGTTTTATAAACTAGTAGGAAGTTTAGCCCCTTTTGTGCAGGTATAAAACCCTTTTGTATGAAAGTACTACTGTTGTAAGCAAATACTATCAAGTATCTATTTCCTTCAATTACTAGTCGTGGTTCAATCCAGTTAACTGGCATCTTTTATCCCATCTGATTTTAGTCCGCTTTACGTGTCAGAACCATTTTTCCTTTGTCTTGTGTTGCCTGCAAAATGGTCCTGCAGTTCAACGTGTTACAAATATAGCTACCTTGTACTTGAAGAGGAGATGGACTACATTTTTCTGACATCCACAGAATTGACATTGCTCATTGCCAAACCACCCTCTTTTCATAAGGTTGTCCTTGGTTATTCACAGAAATTATAAAGCACGGTTTTCAACTACATCGATTCAAACTATTATACACACTACATCAAATTCATTACCCACACATACTACATCGATTCAAACTATTACACACACATACTACTTCAAACTATTATACACACGTACTACATCGATTCAAACTATTACACATTCTTAGTCGATGCTAACTTCCTGCTACGCTCTCCATACTACAAATTCATTAGCCACACATATCACGACAATTCACTAGAGCTCTGTCTTTACTCGAGGAAAATCAGAACCACTAGCTCGTCCAAGCCCGGTTCCCCCACCAAAACTGTGTGCACCGTCGCGAAACGGTGGTGTCCTGTGCCATCGATCCTTCCAGGCCAACACTGCAGGCGACGAGGACGCTCGCGCCTCTTCGGTCTCAATGCCATGTCGGATTCCAAAACCTCCTCCGGTGGATGATGACCGGTGCTTCAAAGAAAGCTGCCGCCTCGTCTGCTTGGAATCTGCACCTCGTACATCTTAGGAATGACGTCAGGATCTTTCAGCCACGCCTTTACCTTGATGACACATCTGTCGCTCGGTAGTACGATTTCCACCAGCTCGCCGCCAAGGCTACTGACGACCTGCTTGAGGGCATCCGTCTCCCAAGCATCCAATAGGAGGCCGTCAAAGCCAAGTTTGGAGAAGAAACGAAGCTGTCCCAAGTGATCGTCCCACCCACATGCGCGATGCCAATGCATGAAGCTCATTTTCTCCCCGCAGCACTCGAAAGAACGGGAAGAATGCAGAACGCGTTCGGTGTCTGAGCTGTGCTCGAACCGGACGAAAAAATCGAATGACGGCGCGTATACCTCAATGTTGACCTTATTTCGTCTGATCTCAAAATGAGACCTGAAAGCCGACAACAACTCTGCCGGCGACACGGCGGGACGGACGCCCAGCATGGTGGCCATGAGAGCGTGGTCGTCGAACTGCTGTGCCAGGACTACTATGCCTGGGGTGCGCGGCAACACGCAACTTCCCGAGGCCGGTTGCCGGCCTGGATCGCCCGACGGGACGCGCTCCGCCGTACGAGAAGGATTAGCCAGAGACGAGATATTAGTCCGGGGACGCGAAGCTCTGATACGACGGATGATGAAACGGCGACGGCTGCGAGCTTCGATTAGAGGCGTGGGAGGTTGACCGAACATGGCGGAGACGCAAATTAGAGAAAGTGCGAGCTCCGATCTGAGACGAGCAGCCGGAGCTGAGCAAATGTTATGGGGAGGAGAGCAGGGGAGAAGATCAGAGCAGAGCAAAGAAATAGATCTGGTCTACTCAGGAATCTGGTCCACGACCATAAAAGATAACGGGGAATACTGACATGGCGGGCCAAGAAGAGTTGACCTAACAACGGTATTTTAGTTCAACCATTTTTCGTTTGATTTAAACGACCGTTTAGCTATTAGATTTGTATTCACCCCCATTTGATCCTTTTAAATAATTGACGATTCTACTATGACTCTCCACGCTATTGATAGACAACTTGAGACTTGAGTAGCGCGGTGCGCTCACCCACCAAGACCACAAGAGAACATTCCCCTTTCCGAGCTGGGTTCTTCGAAAACAAAACTCTTGGCTGGCTTTTTTATGTGTCTCCCATCTCCTACCTCTGCCTCGCGAGATCTCCCAACTCCAATGGCGCCGGCCTCGTCCCGCTCCTCCTAAACCTAGCCCCAGGCCAGTAGCGCCGGCGACCACGACCATCGGCGGCCATGTCTACAGATCGAGAAAAGGAGCGGGAGGCGGAGTTGGAGGGCGCCATGTACACCAACTGCCTCCTCCTCGGCCTCGATCCCGCCGTCCTAGGCTCTCCCGCCGCCGCTGCCTCCCCTCGCGTCGGCCTCTTCCGACACTCCAACCCGCGCCTCGGCGAGCAGCTCCTCTACTTCCTCCTATCATCCCTACGCGGCCCCGCACAGTCCGCCAAGGCATGCCACCACCACGCGCGCTCAAATCCTCCTCACCCCTCTCCCGTTCTTCATTATTTCACCTCCTCTTTTGTAGGTATTTCGAGATAGGTTTCTGATTGTGATTCTCCGTTGAGCAGGACTTCGACAAGGTGTGGCCGATCTTTGATTCCGCGCAGTCCAGGGAGTTCCGCAAGGTTGGATTTTGCAGATTTACTTAGCTCTTCTGATAATTGGGTGCACACGGTAGCAACCTTTGTTTTGACTTTGGGTTTCCTTGGTTGGTTAGATCGTTCAAGGTATCATCAGCGAGCTGGAGCAGCAGGGGGCTCTGCCAAGGAGCAACTCCAGAGTTTCGTCACTCGCCACCTGCTGTGGGCCGAGGTCAGTGGACATGGATGCCATGGGTTGGTCAAAAATCTGCTAGTCCTGTTTGTGCTAGAGTGCAATGTAGCTTAATTGCATTCATCGAAACCTTATTTCTAAGTTGAAAAGGTCAGCCGAAACTAGGTGCAAGCATGCGACTTTGAATATTTCTATTCACCTCGCAAACAAAGAATGAGAAGAATGTCTCTATCCAATTACATTGTTTCGTGCAAATGTTTTCTCAGATAATTTGAAGATGAGTAGTGAATGCTGGTGCTTAATGCTCGTTTTCAAAATTAAAAGGTAGAAAATTAGAGTACCTACTGCCTAGAAATGAGTCATACATGCTTCTTGACTCTGATAAATCACCTAGATAGCAAGAAAATATTATGAGAATTGAGCAATGCAATCAATTATGCATTGTTGCTCAATGTGCTAGGCCTGTAAGTCATAAGTCACCTAAAACTGCAAGGCACATGAAAACCGCATACCAGAGAAACACTAGACACTCCCAAAAGCAGGAACGTTTAGACCCAACATGTTGTGCTGGGAACTGCTACAGGCATTTTTTTGCACCTACCTCATGTCACCTTACCACGTAGGGATATACCACGTAGGGATATGATTTTTAGTATTGACTGCATTGAACTTTATGTGCCTGTCGATGAAGCCATATTGTTCCTTAATAGGTTTGGAGCATCTGTTAATCAGTTGTATTGACATGGGTCAACTTTGCAAGTATTGTTTCAAGTGCCACATTGAAGGCCAGATCTTCATGATGATATTTAAGATAACGAAAACGTGACTACAGTATGTAACCACTTAGTTCTCACTTTTAGGAAAAACTGTCCAGTAGTAATCATTGATGTGAACTAACTGCTTGTAGATCAGCTGATCTGATAACTTGGTACATTTTCAAAATTGTCCTTGTAATAGTTTATACTCCCTACACTGATGCAGATTTGTTGAGCTTTTATGGCAACTCTCTGTACATGCCTTGAGGGAGGTCCACAGGAGAACATTTGCGGCTGATGTAGCATCAAATCCATTGCCAGCAGCACTCACAGATGTTTCTTATCTTCACGCGGCTGCATTACTGCCTGTAACCAAGGCAAGGATGGCTTGCTCTTAAATTTTTTGAGCTCTTGATTTATATTCTAGTGTACTGTGAGTCTGTGATCCTTTCATATGATTACTTTCTACCTCAAAATTCTCATCATTTATAAATAAAACATGAAGTCCTGGAAATTCTTATCAGTAGGAAACTTTCTACACCGGTGAGTATTTTGTTTAGTATGGTTCTGTAATGCTAGGTACTTTGGGCACCTCACATGAGGTACGTTTGAATTTTTGTTGCGTGACCAATAAGGAGAACACATCAGACAATAGTTCACTGCATCAGTCTTAGTTATGGCTTTCAGGCTTTATGCACAACAAGTCCGTTTAGTGAAGCAAGATTTATCTCTTCCTTTCTTGAGCGGGGTAAGATAATAGTCCCCTTAGGGAGCTGACTTCTTTGTTGATCCTTTTGACTTTCCTTGTCTGTAAATGAGTACGGTTTGAGAAGTGGTTCCTAGGAAAATATATGATGAGGCTTCAGTGAACATATCCTTACCTTGGAAGATATATAATTCACAGAGGGGCCATAAACACAACGTAACATTATGGATCTTGTACAAGATGCAGCCCCAATGAAACTTAGAAAGGCAGTAGGCTTATATAGCTGTTATACTGATGGCATTGAAACAGGTTATGAATCATGTTGTGTTGATTCAAGATAATCGATTGTTTGGCTACCTGCTTATTTCCATCAATTTACAAATGACTCATTGTTTTGTTGCAGAACATTGTAAGATAAAAATGTGAGAGGACAATCATTAGTCAACCTGATTATCTACATTTAATTTGATTTATAAAGAAGAGCTACAGACCTTCTTATCTGCAGCAGCTTAACAAATAAATACAGCACCACATAGTACATCTCAGTTCAGCAATAACAAACTGAGGTTGATACCACAATTTATCCAAACGCCAGGACCATCATTGTTACCAATGGGGAAAAATTTGCCCATGTTTTTCCCCCCTTGTAACTAGTAAGTGTGCCCGTGCAACGCACGTCAATTAATACAAAATGTGATCATAAACATTTATAAACTGTGTATAAAATATAAATATAAGATTCGTATTACTGTATAAAATGTTCCCCTAAGATGCAATCATGTGTATGCTTCCAAAGATGCAACACTGCTTGATACATGATCAGGAAAGGTAATAACTAATTTATGTTGGCCATGGTTGATTACCGTCAACAAGGAGCTCATCCATATTTAAAAAATGACTTCCACGGGATGTACACAATCAGAATTCAAAATGACAATTTTTTCTTTGAGATGGTACATGACTGAAAAATAGCATTTTTGAAGAATCCTAAAATCCAGTGTGTAAAATGGAAGTCTTGTATACCATAAAAGTATATTAGCAGTTCTTACGTTGAAACTAACTACAATGATACCTTTCCACATAGCTAATAGTAATATGCAAGCTATGTGAGCTTTCAATTTTATGGAAGTTTCAGGAAATCACACATCATGCGACGGAACCTGCACATGCTCAAGCCCAGCTAGGTATCTCTTGGATGCTGCCGCTGGCAATATTCCAAACTTTTGACATCAGAGAGGCAACTTAGAGGCAATAAGTTAAGTCAGTACATGACATTACCAAGGATCTTAACAAATTTAGCTGCACTGATCATCAGATAAAAAATGTTAGGATATCAGATAGTCATACATGCATAACGATCACCTAAACAGAAAAATCGCAGCCGTTTAGAAACATAAAAACATTTGCAGAGTCCAGAATGTTTTAAACACCTCGTAGCTTTGTCGACCAGTGGCTCGACCCGCAATATGAATGATGTGCCAGCGTGCTTCACCCTGCAGTGCTTGGGATCCATAAGTTGAGAAGACCAGATTGGTTAAAAAAGTCAGCAGATCAGACTGCAAAGAAATCCACAACAGAAGGATTCCATAAGTTATACGCAAGGCTGCAGCTGTAGACTGGAAATTAAATCTTCAAAAAGGAACAAAAGATAACATAGAAGTTCCTAATGAAACTAATATGCAAAGTGATTTACACCCTCTTGGAATAATAACTTAGGTACCTCACGATACAAGGAAAAAAATTCGGAAGAAGGATGAAGAGCATATTCTCCTTGCCCTGAATCAAGACTCAGGTATCTGCATTCTCAGTATGCTCCACATTGGTCAACTCAAATAAAGTTCAGACTGAAGTGTCAAAAGCATTATAATTTCACTTTCAGAAACACCAGCTGACAGACCATGCGTTGCAGATTTAGTCAAAATCTTTGTCATCCCTGTAGATGGCAGGAAATCAAATTATTCATATCATTTATATGGTAGGAAATAAAAATTTCAGATCTGAATAATGTGAACTCAGTGAGTACATTACCACTCAATATTACATTTAGACATAATTATCTGATGCTTACCCATGTACTCACGCTGGGTTGTAGAACTTATGAATTGTTAGACTTAATTACCTGATGCTTATCCATGTACTGACGCTGGGTTGTAGACAAACTCAATAGAACAACTTGAAGAAAGTCACAGAAATTACAGTCCAAACCACCGGTTAATACCTAGAGCTGTTTGCCACATCTGGCGAAAATGAAAAAAAGAACCACAAATTAAACGCATCTGGAGTATCGGTTCAAGGGCACAGGGTTGGAGGCGTTCTCCTGTAGTGGATTATGGATCTTGTACAAGATGCAGCCCCAATGAAACTTAGAAAGGCAGTAGGCTTATATAGCTGTTATACTGATGGCATTGAAACAGGTTATGAATCATGTTGTGTTGATTCAAGATAATCGATTGTTTGGCTACCTGCTTATTTCCATCAATTTACAAATGACTCATTGTTTTGTTGCAGAACATTGTAAGATAAAAATGTGAGAGGACAATCGTTAGTCAACCTGATTATCTACATTTTATTTGATTTATAAAGAAGAGCTACAGACCTTCTTATCTGCAGCAGCTTAACAAATAAATACAGCACCACATAGTACATCTCAGTTCAGCAATAACAAACTGAGGTTGATACCACAATTTATCCAAACGCCAGGACCATCATTGTTACCAATGAGGAAAAAATTGCCCATGTTTTTTTTTCCTTGTAATAAAAACATCCTGTTATCGGAGGGCTTATTTTTCTTTATGTGTTTGTATGCTAATTTAATTATTGGATCTGCATTAAATGGTTTTATTGTGCATTGATGAGGTACTCTTTAACAGGCAAGGATAGCTCTTGAGAGGCGTAAATTTCTAAAAAATGCAAATATTGCTGTTCAAAGGCAAACAACCTGGTCAAATCTAGCCCATGAAATGACAGCTGAATTCCGAAGTCTATGTGCTGAAGAGGTACACAGTAACTTTTATACAGGCGATTCAGATAGTTACGTGTTGCATCCTGCTTTCATTTCTTATTATCTTCATGTGGAGTTTTCAGGCATATCTGCAACAGGAGTTAGAGAAACTGCAAGATATGAGAAACAAAGCCAAGCTGGAGGGTGAATTGTGGGACGAACGTATCTCAACCACCTCGTCTGGACAAAATTCACATTTGGTATCTAAGGCAACCCGTTTGTGGGAATCAATATTGGCTCGCAAAGGTACAAAGAATGAAGTATCATTACCAGAGTATATGTTTCTAGCATGCTCAAAATATCTATATCATGCATACCCTAAAACTCTAAATATTCATATCCGGCATATACTCATAAACTACAGGGCTATTTCTGTACTATACTAACGTATCGTGTAAGCTGTTTTTTTTGGCTAGTATCCTAACTCCTAAGTTACACTGATATGCGATGCGGGCACATGAATGCAGATACAAAGGTGCCACAGTACAATATATCCCAATAATCGAGGACATGTGGACACAACGACTCGGCGATTATATATTCGTTGGAAAATAAGAAACGTAGAGAGGCTAGACGGGAGAAAGACACTGATGTTAGTTTTGTTTTAGTTCACAGGTAGTGTGTAGGAAGTAGTCTATTTGTGGCTGCCAAAAGCTACTGCAGTTTGCATTGCATAGGAGTACAAGGTCGGTAAGGGCAGGTCGGTTGCACCTGACAGCCCAACCTGATAGTTCTAGAGCTAACCAAGATGTCAAAACAAAGTTTGCTACTGCTGCCTAAGGTTTACACACTGTAAGTTACTACTAGAGCCTACCAGTACTACTAGTACTAGCTTAACTCCTAAGCAAGGATTACTCTCACAATTCTCCTCCTAATCCTTGCTCTTCATGCTTGACTTGTTCTGGACCATTCCAATTCTAGCACTCAGCTCCTGAAACTTTACTCGCCCAAGTGATTTTGTCAAAATGTCAGCGAGCTGATCTGAAGTATTGATGAAGCTAGCGCTGATGCTTCCATTCTCCAAGCAGCCTCTGTTGAAGTGATACCGAATAGCGATATGTTTGCATGTTTGCTGCGCTCATGGAAGACTGGATTTTTGGCTAATACCAGGGCAGACTTGCTGTCCACCATTAGCTCAACCGTCTCAGCTTTTCTTCCATGAAGTTCTCCAAGCAGTCAAGCCGGCAAAATTCCTGGAGTTGCTGGAGTTGTGGCTGCGACATACTCTGCCTCACAGAAAGAGTGAGCAACCACCCTCCGCTTGAGAGATTGCCAACTCACCAAGCAGTTGCCGAGGAAGAATAGAGTGCTGCTCATGCTCTTCCTAGTGTCAATGTCGCCGGCTAGGTCACTGTCATTGTAACCAATCAGCCATGCCTCCTTTGTCTTCCGCCGGTAGTGAAGACCATAGTGGGTCGTGCCAGCGACGTTGCGAGCCATCATGTGCTCCGTGGGTCGTTCCATGAATCGAGTGATGAACCCAACAACAAATGCCAGGTCTGACCTGGTGTGGACGAGGTATCGAAGGCTGCCAACGATCCGCCGGTACTTCGTAGCATCCACCTCTTTTGCTGTACTTTCACGGCTCAGCTTGAGTCGCTCCTCCATTGGGGTGGGTGCTGAATTGCATCCTTCCATTCCTCCCAGCTGAAGGACGCGAGAGGCATAGTGTGCTTGACATAAGCTAATGCCATCGTTGTGCTGCTGGACTTTAGTTCCGAGATAGAGCGACAACAATCCAAGGTCACTCATCTGGAATTTTGTCTTCATCTCATCCTTGAAGCTCTCAATTGCTCCCTTGGACGAACATGTGATTGTCAGATCATCCACATATACTCCAATGGGCAAGATTGTGTCGCCGGTGATGCACCGGTAGATTGCGTCTCGTGCTCGCTCTGCTTGAAGCCCATTTCTGTGAGTGTGCAGTCGAGCTTCGTGTTCCATGCTCGTGGTGCCTGCCGCAGGCCATATAGGGCCTTGCGCATCCGTAGAACTTTTCCTTCTCTGTTGACGATGAAACCTGGTGGCTGCTTCCTCCTTTTGGGCAGCAAGAGCAAGCAACAACCAAATTGACTCCATGCGATGCGAGCAACCGGAGCAAAAACTTCATCAAAATCTACGCTAGCTTGTTGGACGAAGCCACGAGCGACCAACTGCACTTTGTGTTTGATTACTTAGCTGACTTTGTTTTTCTTCAACTTACAGACCCATTTGAGGCCTATTGGTCGATGCCCTTGTGGCAGATCGATGAGCTCCCATGATTTACTCTGTCAAAGTTTCTGCCAAAGAATTTGTTGCCGTCTACTGCCCAATCCCAACCGCATTCTTCATCGAAGATACCGTCACTGCGATGCGAACACGCCTTGTTTCTGGGTCCAGCAGCTTGTACGCCTTTACTCCATCCTCGTAGCCGAATAGCGGGAGAGCTGCGGTCGTCGAGCTTATGTAGATTACGCCAAGCACCCAAAGGTGTGAAGGTAGTGGACAGCCGGCTTGCGTCCATGCCACGCCTGATAAGGCATCTTTCTAGTTAGGGATTTGGTGGGAGCTCGGTTCAGTAGGAAGACAGCAGTGCTCACCCTCCCCAAAATTCAGCCGACATACTCCTTTGTTTCAGCAGAGCACATGCCATTGCCACCACCATATGGTTCTGCCGCTCGACCGCGCCATTCTGCTGCGGTGCGTATGTCGCGGAGATGTGACGCTAGATTCCTTCAACAGCACAGTAGGCAGCGAACTCCGTTGAGGTGAACTTGTCGCCGTTGTCCACGCGGAACACACACAGTTCGCGCCCACTTTGAGCTTCTGTTGCTGCTTGGACTCTTTTGATGGCATCCGGTGCGTAGTTCTTGGCTGCCAGGAGCCTCACCCACATGTAGCGAGTGGCGTCATCCGCCAACAGCAAGAAGTAGCGCTGACCTCTAGGTCTCGCTAACGAAATGGGATCGTAGAGGTTGTCGTGGACAAGCTCAAGTAGCTCTTGTGCGCGATACCTTGCTTAGTCGAGGGAACGTGCCGCGGTGATGCTTGGTGATGACGCACATGTTGCCGAATTGCTTTGCATGTTCCAGCCGTGGCAGACCACGTGCCATGGCGAGACGTCCCATCTTCTCCAAAGCATCAAAGTCGAGATGCCCAAATCGCTCATGCCAGTGCCAAGCAATATCATCGCGGGCGGACAGAGGGACAGATTGGCTGGGCCATGTAGACTAGACGCTGCTGAGAGCCTTGTGTTCACCATTTTTGCCAAAGATGATGGTGCCCATGCCCTTGGTTTCGACGACCGAGCCGTTGCTGAATTTAATGGTGCCAGTGACTGTTCGACAAATTTCAGCAATGTCCCCATGGCCCATCATATGATTTGTGGCGCCGGTGTTGAGGTACCATCCCTCGATTTGCTTGTCGTCGGGTATACTTTTGCCTTAAGCTCGTCGATATGAAGAGGGGCATGCTCTGGAGCTGTGGCGGTGCTGCCCTTCACTACTATGGTTGTGGCCGGAGTGACGCTTTGCTGCACCGTCATGGCTGGAGTAGATGTGGTGTAGACGCGCCATGAGGAGTGCAGGCTTCTCACCATCTTTATCGGTTTGGGTCAAGTATGCCTTGTTTTTGCTAGGCCACCTGCAGCCCTTGGCCCAATGGCCATGACGACTACAGTTGTGGCATGTGTCATCGCGTGGGCCATCCCTAGCTGCGGCACAATCACCGCCGCCTTCTCCACCCTTACGCGGTGGCCGTTGTTGTCCCTGCCAGCTGCCGTGCAGGCCTGGAAGAGCTGCATCCTTGGCGCCCCTTCATCTTTTCTAGCCACTGCTCCTCGGTTAGTAGGAGCTTGCCCTGCTCATGTGGCGGCTCAGGCGACTCGAGACGGTCCTCCGTTGCCTTCAGCTGACCGGTGACTTCCTCCAATGACATCTCAGAAGTGTCAAGGAGGTTCTCAATGACATCTCAGAAGTGTCAAGGAGGGTCTCAATTGCAAGGGCTATTTGCGTGAGCCTAGACGGCACAACCCGGAAGAATTTCTCGATGACTTGAGTTTTGTCGATAGGTGCTCCGAGCGTGGCGAGGCTAGTCACGAGGTTGGTAAGGCACAACACGAAATCATCAATAGACTCCTCGTCGCGGAACGGGATCATCTCAAATTCCTTCTTTAGCTGTTGCACCTTGCCCTTCTGCACGCGGTCTGAACCGATGCGCATGGCTCGAATCGCCTCCAGCGCCTCCTTCGCTGTCCGCTTGACGGCCAATCCAGCCATCATTTCTGGTGGCACCGCTTACAAGATGGCCTCCAGCGCGATTTGATCTAACTGGAAGTCGTTGGCGCCGAGCTCAATTGCATCCTAGATGCCCCGAGCCTGCAGCTTCACCTTCATGAGGAGGCTCCATTCACGACACGCTCAACCACAACCTTGTGCCTTCCCGCATCGTGGTGGCGTGGTCGTCTCGGCGGCGGTGAAGGGGAATGGTGCCAAGGTTGGCAAGGTGGACTGTCGGCAACACCCTGAACCGGAGCTGACATCTCTTAGGATCCTTACCAACGCTCTGATACCAACTGTTAGTTTTGTTAGTTCAACACTATGATACCAACTGTTAGTCTTGTTAATTCACCGGTAGTGTGTAGGAAGTAGTCTATTTGTGGTTGCCAAAAGCTACTGCAGTTTGTATTGCATAGAGTATATATAGGAGTACAAGGTCGGTAAGGGCAGGTCAGGCCGGTTTGCACCCTGACAGCCGAACCTAGCCGAACCTAATAGTTCTAGAGCTAGCCAAGATGTCAAAACAAAGTTTGCTACTGCTACCTAGCTTACTGCCTAAGGTTTACACACTGAAAGGTACTACTAGAACCTAACAGTACTACTAGAGTCTACCGGTACTATTACTAGTACTAGCTTAACTCCTAAGCAAGGGTTACTCTCACAACTGATATTTTCTGCTTGCCATGACAGTGGAGTGGGTACACATCTGCCATGTACAGTGGACACAACAAAGCAGCTTCAACATGCCACTCACCATAGAGATGAACCGTTGTTTATATGTTCTTGAGTCCAGAAACAAAGGTGACTTGGCAGCTCAGGCTCTCAGCAATGACATAATGTTGGGAGCGAAGATTGGGCTGGTGGAGAGAGCTGTTGCCTGCCCGGACTTGAGTGTCAAGGAGGTGGTGTTAGGCGGATCAACATCTCAGTTTAGGTAGTTAGGCAGGTAGGTATGGAGGGAGGAGGTGATAAAGGCAGAATAGGGCTACATCGTTTGGGTTTGAGGGTTGAGGCAACAGATTGAAGAGCTGGACAGGGTGGCGACGGCAGTCGATGTCGAGCAGAGTAGAAAATGGATTCTTTTGGGGATTTATGGTTTGCGATTTTGGATTGAAATTTGCCAGTAGGCTTCAATTTGAGTTATGTTAGGACAGGATGCATTGAGTTCGCACTAGAAAGTATCGGCTGAATATCAGGGGCTTTGATATTAAAATCCACCAGTACTTGCCGATATCATACCGATGCGGTACCTCGACGGAGTATTGGGATAGCCTAGCTTGTAGCATCTAAGCCTAAGAAAGTGAGCTTATTTCTAGATAAGCTCTAAGAGCAACTTGGTATACTTCTTTTTTGAAAAGGGGGCCCCAATCTATTAATTAAGGAGTTCTACAATAAGATAAAAACTTAAGTTACAAAAGACTACTCTCCTGGCATTATTTCACCCAAGCGGGCTTCCTTAATCTTATCTAAGATGACTAATGGAGGCGCATACTTGTTATGGCAGACCCTTGCGTTGCGCTCGTTCCAAATTTCCGACACGACTAGTAACGTGAGTGAAGACATGGCTTTGCGGTTCGGTATCGATCCATCCACCATCACGGACCACCAAATTTTGATAGAGAGACCCATCCATTGTGAAGGTTGGAGCTGTTTATTCCCATCCATTCTTTAATGTGACCCCAAAGTCGGATAGTGTAACGACAATGCACGAATAGGTGGGAGACCGACTCCGTGGTTTGCTTGCGCAAAGGGCATAGCCCACAGTTTGTCCATCCTCTTTTTTCCAACCGGTCCGCTGTCCAAATCCTATTTTGGATTGCTAGCCAAGCAAAAAACTTTATCTTCGGTGGTGCCCAAGCTTTCCGAACCGACATGTTCATGGTGGTCAAATTAGAACCTAAGAATTGTATCTCATAAGCAGATCTCGCGGAGTATTGGCCATCTTTCGTTAGTTTCCAAGAAATGGTATCTTCTACGTTGTTCTGAAGATGAACCTTGCTTAACAAGGTTGCAAGCTCGATGAATTGAGCAGGTGCTCCAAAGTGAAATTTGGCGCTAATTTGATCTTCCTAATCTACTCCTCTTCATTCAAAGCTTGGCCAACCTTCCAATTCTTCCTTGTGGATGCCACAAAAATAAGGGGTGCAATGTCTATTGGCTTTTTACCCCCAAGCCATGGAGCTTGCCAAAAGGGGGTCTTATGCCCATTTCCAACGGTGATGATAGTGGCGGCGTAAAAGATGTTCATATCCTCTTTGGTGCATGGATTACCGTAGCCAACCCAAGCAACTTGGTATAGTGATCTTGTAAGTCTTTTGAATTTTTCTTATCTAGAAGCCATTCCGGAAAATGTTAGACCAGTTTCTTGTTTGACAAGAGAATCTTGGCTGCTGTGAGGCTGGTTTGGGATTTGAGCTAATTTAGATTAGGATTGTATTGGTCATAGGCAAAAAATCTTAATAACAAGGCATTCCTCAGAGTCATAGTTATATTTTTCCACTTTAGGCAACATTCAATGTTGTTGAAAGAGAAAAAAAGGGTTCTTGTTCCCGTGGCTTTGTTACACAGCTTTCATATGATGTTGTAATTCTTTGTCATGTCATCTTTGCAAATACAGGATAATCGTCATGTTAGGTTTCAGACTTACGGTGAGCCTTTTCTAGATAGTAATGGAATTATCCTTGCAGGCCAGCATGAGGTCTTAGCTTCCGGGCCAATTGAAGATCTTATAGCACATCGTGAGCATAGGTGTGTTCCACTTCTGTTAAACTTTACAAGTTAATCTGAATATCCTCTGTTATCATTATTTCACCTTGTTACACAAAATGCAATTCTTTTAGGTACCGCATATCAGGATCGCAGTTGCTAGCAGCAACAGATACGAGTTCAAGTATTCCACATTCAGAATTACTATCAGCTCGAGCTGGCGAATCTCAAATGTTGGACAAACATGAGCAGATACCTCTTTTCCAGGGAAAGGAAGAAGCCCTTCCAAGATTAGATGATAGAAATGGCCGTGCCCAGCAAACTGTTGACGTAGCTGAAATTCTTCGACGATGGACTCACGCTTTGCAGCGTATTCATAAACAGTCCCTTCATTTGGTAAGCTATTTATTTTATATCAGAGCATGATCAAAATAAGAGTTTTACCAAAGCTTGCATTCTAATAAGTTGCACTTGTCTTAAATACTAGTGTAAAATTCCATTACATTGCTCCTGTAGAAGCATGCCAGTTTTGATATTTGATTGTAGGTTAAACACAACTGTTAAAGGAAGTACACGATTAAATGTTACAGACCGCAAGACAATACATGTAGAACTAAACGATCCATGGACTAGACAATATTATGAAATGGGGACATTTAATCCCGATTCATTTTTTTGTCTGGGCCATGTTGCAAGGTTATCAGTATGCATCATGAGGTATCATCATGAAAATAACCTGACATACCACCCATGCATATTTCCGTATGGTGTACTGGTGACTCATCTTATTGCATACTGCTATGGTGAGATCCCGAAGTATTAGTGCATCACACGCTCTGAACCAATGTATTTTGAATAGCTGACCTGGAACTATCTACTAATTTTATAGGCCAAAGCAAATGATGGGGAGGGGCCAGAATTACTCCGCAGTGCGTCTGACGGTGAAGCTATTACCCATGCCGACTCATTAACTGCAACATTAGCTGAACATCGTCAGCATTTAGTCAGTATACAGGTAACAGCAGCATCCTTACCCGGATGCATCTGGTTTGCAGATTTTGCAAGACGATTTTATGCACCATTTAATTGATTTTTTTTTATCTTTGGCATTATTTTCTCTTCTAGGGCCTTATTAATCAACTCAAGGAAGCTATTCCAGCAATGCAGCAGTCAATATCTGATCTTTCAGAGGAAGTGAATAGTCCAGTGGATCAAACAAACCCTAGACAATTGTTGTCTGGGCAAAATACAGGGTTTGGAAGATCAGAAGTAAGACATAATGCGCATTTGCTCGATTTTTTTACTGTTTGATGATTTACTTGAATTTTTTGTTACTTGAATCCACTCTGGAGCCCACCTTTATCTCGCCTGTCTATAAAATAGAGTAGTTTTCTTTTGCACCAATGGCTTGGTAAATTACTGCTATCTGTCTCTTTCTGTTAAAACCTGTAGCTTTTGGCTCCAAAACCTCGCCTGGCATGCTGTAAAACTGACCTGCTGGTTCAGGTTTTGTAGATGATTCAGTGGAACCAGGGATGAGATCCCTGTTAATCTAAAAAATGCAACTCCTATTCTGGTTGTATATTTTTTGGTCATTCCTGTGTCCATACCAGAACATTTAGTTTCCATCATATAGTGGGGACTGTTTGGTTAGAGGGACATCTCCATCCTGGTATAATATGATTCTTGAAGTATGTGTTTAGTTGGTCGGTCACTGAATCGTAGGATCTAAGAGCATTGCATTTGGTTGGTGCAGTGAGATGAACTCATCCTAGTATAAACTACCTTTTTGAATGACAGTACAAGGTTGTCACATGACTAAATCTGGAATTGGATTAGTATAGTCCAATGGACTTTGGACTAAATTCGTTGGATCCAGTTGGATTGGATCTCACTGGACATGGATGGATATCAATGGACATTATGTCCAATAATATTGGATGGATTTTTTCTCGAGAAAACGCAAAAAGCACTTTGCGTTTCATTTCATTGAAAAGGCAGAATTTGTTACATGCCTCCTAGGAGGTTTTTACATGATTACAGACGTTGGGGTTTTAGTGCACATCCCAAGTCGTCGGTACTACGTCCTTTTTTTCCTGCTTTCTTTCTGACCTTCTGCCGAGAAATTCCATACCTTCCACCGACTTGTGTGTGGCCAGAACGTGATGGTGGTGCTCTGTCAAAGATGCAGTCGTTGCGGTGCTTGCAGATCATCCATGGGATGAACAATGTCGTGGATGCTAGTCCTCTGTGCATGGCTCTTGGGGTGTCTTGATTGGCCCTTGTCCACCAGTCGATGAGGGATGTCTTGAGGGCTGGCGAGGTGCACGTCATGCACATCCAGGCAAGGATCTCATGCCAGACCTAGCGGGAGAAGGCGCATCCGATGGTCAAGTGCAACATCGTTTCTGGGACTTGGTCGCAGAGTAGGCATCTGGGTTGGTGTTGCAGGTGTCGCCTCGCGAGCCTCTTCGTTGTCCAATAGCGATCCATGTCAGCCAGCCAATGAAAAAACTTGACATGGTTAGGTGCCCAAGATTTCCGGATGAGCTTCCAAGACGCCGAGTAGCTAGAGTCGTGATAGGAGGCGAGGTGCGCAGATTTGGCTGTGTAATCCCCATTTGCCGTCCACTTCCAAATTAGTTTGTCAGGCTCTGTTGACAACATCGTGGGTGAGATGAGTTGCTAGAGTTGTAAATACTACCCCGCCTCCTGAATGCCAAGCACGCCTTGTATGTCTTGTACCCATTTGGTTGTGGCGAGCCAATTTGCAATTGTCCTCATCTTGCGCCGGCGTTTGGGGATGAATCATATAGCAGTGGTGCGATCTCGTGTATTGACCGGCTTTGGATCCATCAGCTGTCCTAGAAGCTTGTTGTTTGGCCATCACCCAGATCCATATATGTAAGAGGCGAAGAAGAGATCTCGCATTGTCGTGGTGAGATGTAGATCCAGGCCACTCGAGGCACGGTTGTTGTCTGTTTTCTACTGAGCCATTGCTAACGCAAGCGTAGCGTGATTCCTGTGAGCTCCAGGTCTTGCACACCTAGCCCACCAAGCACTGTTGGTCTGCAGACACGGTGCCTGTTGACGTGGCAGCTTCAGCCTTTGGCGGCGTCTCTTCCTAGAGAAACCCTCTCTCGATTCTCTGCATCGCCTTCAGGGATTTCTTTGAGGGCGCAAGAACTAGCAACTGGTGGATTGTGCTCACTGACTTCACTAGCGCCATCCTGCCTGACTTCTGCATTAAGTGTGCCTTCCACGTCGGTAGCTTGCCTACCATTCTGTCGATCAGCGGCTGCAGCTGCGTTGATGTTGGCCCAAGGAGCGTGAGAGGGATCCCTAGGTATGTGAGGGAACTCGATGATCAGCCAACCCAGGGGCATTAGCAGCAGCATAGTGATATGTGTGTCTCATCGGATCAACGTGGTAGGCTTTTGTTAAAATTGACATGCAAGCCAGAGGCCTGCCTAAATAGCTGCATAATGCCCTTCACCACAGCGATGTCATCGGCTATCACGTGGCAGTAGAGGACCACGTCATCTGCGTAGAACGAGATGGACGGGATGACGCGCCGCGGGTGTAGCTGCTGTAGGATGCTAAGATCAACAACGCGTTTGACCAGCTTGTTGAGGGCATCGGCAGTAGCGAGGACGAAGAGTTGCGGCGACAGTGGATAACCCTGACGAAACCTGCGCCGGTGCCAGATCAGTGGTCCGGGTTCGTTGTTCAACAACACCTCGGTGCTTGCAAAGGTGAAGAGGATGGCCTGGAATCTGTTACTCATGACTAGTTGTTTTAGCATCTCCATCAGGAAAGGCCAGGACAACGAGTCAAAGGCTTGAGCCAAGTCTAGTTTCAGCAGGACACGAGGTGCTCCGAGATGGTGCAACAGACGCGCGGACTGATGAACCAGCATAAAGTTGTCGTGCAATGATCATCCTGTGATGAACGTGTTATACACGTGACTAACGAGGTAAGCAAGCTTGGGGCAAGGCCTAGCGATAGCAACTCAACGAAGATCTTGGCAACAAGGTGAATCAGGCTAATCGGCCTGTAATGGCCGAGTTGGCTCGCTTCGGCGAAAGTGTTAGAAGTGTCTAATTGAGCTTGCTGAACCCTCTTCCCCGCTGCTTGAAAAGTTGTGGGAACATGACCTTCCAACATGCGCTTAAAAATTCCGCAATGAACCTATTAGGACTTGGTGCTTTCCGTATTCGTAGTCTCTTGATCGTGTTCCAACTCTCCTCCCTTCTGAAGGGAGCGTCTGGATCATCTAGGTTGCTCGCTAGCTCCATGATCTCCTCAAGATCAAGATTATGGTCATGGCTCACGTCCGTGCCTAGCAGGCCGTCGTAGTGGTTGAACGTCGCTTCTGCCATGTCGCGGTGATCTGTTAGCACTGATCGCCCACCATCAGGCTGTGGATTCTGTTCTTTTGGTGGCAGTAGGTGCATTGATGGTGGAAGAAGGAAGTGTTGGTATTCCTATCCTTGAGCACCGCGATGCGTGCACGTTGACGTGTGATGGTTCGGTCGAGTGAGGCTAGCCCCAGGTAGGAGATTTTGGTTTGCCGACAAAGCCAATCCTCGCCGGCCGTCAGAACCCTACCCTCTTGTGTTTTGTCTAGCCGTAGCAACAACTCTCTAGATAAAGCCATCTTGTGCCGCACATTGCCGATGGAACTAGCGCTCTAGCTGATGAGCTTGCATGCCGTGGCTTGAAGCCCGATCATGAGTTGCGTGAAAGGATCAGGGTCATGGACAAAGTTCTATGTGTCGGTCATGATTTTGTGGAAGTTGTCCCGGTGACTCCTATAGTCTTTGAAGCTGTCATGATTTCATGGAAGTCGTCCCAGTGACTCCAATAGTCTTTGAAGTGAAACCGTTGATGAGATCACATGAGCACAGTCTAGCAGTAGCGGGCAATGGTCAGAGAGGGCAATGATCAGAGACGACATAGGTGAGGCATTGTAGGTGACACTCGCCATACTGCTCATTCCACTCCGCGGTGTAGAGAACATGATCAAGGTGCACCAGTGTTGGTGGTGTCTGCTCGTTAGACCAGGTATATTTGCGGCCGATTAGGTAAATCTCCTTCATCGTGAGTTTGTTGATGGTGCGGCGAAATCTACCCATCATCTACCGGTTGATGTGACCATTGTTCTTGTCCTCATCTTTGTAGATGAAGTTATCATCTACCGGTTGATGTGACCATTGTTCTTGTCCTCATCTTTGTAGATGAAGTTGAAGTCTCCGTAGATCAACCATGGTTCATCGCAATTGCCCCTCACTTCCTCAATCTCCCGGAGGAACTTGATCTTGTCGGCATCTTCTTGTGGTCCATAGACCACGTAATCCATCATGGTGTGCCCGTGCTCTCGGGGATGGTGACCTTGGCCGAGAGCGTGTTCATGGACAGGATCTGATCTGTGAGTCACCTCTCAGCTCTTCCACCCAAGAGGATGCCGCCACGGGGAGGAACATGTAGTCGTCGAAATCAGGGCCCAACGCCTCAAGGTTGATCTCCATGCCAATCACCACCATCTTCATTTCTTGGAAGCATATGATAGACACGCCAACAACATCGACCAGCGAGCGGATGGCAAGACGGTGTGCACTCGAATTCAAACCACGTGCATTACAGATAATAATACGAAGTTTGTGATCCATAAACAAGGATTCGATATGCGATGGATGACACACGGCTAAACCCTCAAAGGGCTGTTTGTCAGCTACCCAACGCCCTGAACTAGGCCATTAGGTAAGGTGTGGCCTAACAACGCGGCTATAGCCGACATAATGGGGATGGAGATTAGCATTACAAACACGTCAGCGAATGCTTTCATCTCCACATCCGTTACCCTCTGATTGACGCCTATGATTCCCAGCATGCGCATGAGTTGCACTAGTGCTCGCCGTTCAGCGGTTGGCGCAACAGTCATTGGCTGGCCGATGAGCAAAGTTGAGTGGTTGTCGCCACGATCGTTTCCTAGGAGTGGGCAACACGGTGTTGATTAGCTTCATCACTGCCTTTAGGAAGGAGCCAGGTGTCCATTGAACGGGTGTTTGCTCGCCGGCGCATTGCCGTGAGCGTTGCTTGTAGACAAACCGTGGGGTTGGCGTGTTGTGGACTTGGTTGATGCGGGTGCTGGAGTATGCTCCTCTCCTAGCCCAGCAACATGTCTCATGGGCCTTGGAGTGCAAGGGCTTTCCGGCCTTTGCAAGATGCGGATCTGCTGAGTAGGAGGCATCCTGCTCCGTTGTGATGACTAGCTAGGGGGGCGTCGTCATCCTTGATGTCATCTAAAGCCACGTCGCAGATCGTGGTAGGGATAGGTGCTGGTAACGGGGCCAATCCAAGTGTGTCCACCTGATCCGAGGAAGCCGACAAGGGACATGCGTCGTCGATCGCAAGACATCATATTGGCTCGAAAGAGGATAATCTCGGGGTCCACTGGTTATAGGAGATTGCGGTTCTGTGATAGAATCTGGTACTTCATTTTGCATGGATAGGTTGTCCAACAGCGGTCCTTGGTCCCGATCTGGCAGTGGATTAGTTGAATTTGTTTGTTGTGCACTCAACAGTTGTGAGTTTGAACCCGTCACGTGCCTAGGAGAGAGGGCGGACGACTCCGGCTCCACTGGGTTCGAGCCAGCTGACACAGGTGACCGACCGCTTGATCGGGATGGTGGGCCTGGTGGGGTAGGAGCAGTTGGCACAACAATTGACATGGTAGACTTTGGTTGGTAGTGTTCACTTTTGGTGTTGTCCTTTCCCCTTCTTGGATGCCAGCCCTGGTGGCGGGGACTACCGTGGCATGGCCACTGTGCCATCGATCTCCCTCCGGTAGTGAAGGCTACGACGCCGTGCACGTGGGGGTGAAAGCCATCTGCAAGCGACGTCGTCGACCCGTGTGCTGTTGCTTGCTCTGCCAATGGAGTCAACAGCCATGTCATCAACGCGGCCCTCCAGCGTGTTGTTAGAGCGGTGTGGTGATTGCAGCCAGCTCCTTGATCCGGACCCGTGTTTTCATCGTCTAGGGCGCCACCACCTAGGTTAGGCCGGCTTCGAGCAACGTTTAAAGCATCGGCATCAATCACAACGCTGATCAGCCCGATCGAGATAGGACACTTGAGGATGCGGATCATCGGCGACGAGGTGGGGTTCCGCTGTGGGATTTGCTCCAGATCTCCAATATAGGGTCACACTTGATCTCCTAGGGATCATGGGAATGCCCGAAAAGCCGGAAGGTGCCTAGGTTGGCGTGTGAGCGCGTGCCCATGTGGAGGCGGTCGATTCAACAACCACCTCCCAGGATATGCTTCGCTGTCGACAGATGCCACGCCTTCACCGGGATGTTGCTAAGCTCGAGCTCAACATGGTACTCAAGGATGTTGGTGCTAGCATGGGCCAGCTTGCACCAAGGTCGTAGGGATTGAGGGAACCTCGGGTCCTTGAGGAAGTGGTCGCCATTGACGCGGTCGTGGGTGTGCACGGGAAGTCGCCGCCGCGGAGCTCGAAGGAGTTGCGCAACAAGCGTCGATGGCCATCACAGGTCTGGTGCCGGTGATCGAGGCTACCGTGGCGCGTTTGAGCACCTCCTCAGCCTCTTCCATCCCCACCGTGCGTGCCATGATTACACATGACGGCATCACCCTTGTCGAGGTGGTCGCGCCGGTGAACGATGGTGTCGTGGTGTTGATGCACGTGGCTTGGTTCTGGAACAACATGGTTCTTGCCGCCTCAGCATTCGACGGCGCCGCGGCACGCGCAGGGACATCACACGCATTGCGCAGAGCAGTTGTGGGCACGGCGGCAGCCGCCGGTGCGTTGGCACCTGGGTTATTCCCTTGGCGTGGAGCTGGCGCAAGTGCGGTCGTGGCTCATGGAGGGATGGCGACGGCGGGAACCACCGACCCTGCTCGTTAAAGAGCTGCTCACACTCCCAGGACTCGTGGCCGGCAGTCAGACACTTGCGACAACGCAACTTGTTGGTGCAGTCCCAGACGACGTGGTGGACTCGAGGCAGCGGAAGCAGGGGCCATCGGTCGCCTCCGATGTGGGGCTGCGACGCCACCGAGCGTGTGCCGATGAGGTTCGTTGCTTCCGCTGCCCCTGTGGTCGCCTCCAGTGGAAGCAGGGGCACGGCGTGGAGCTGCTGACGTTGCTCGTAGCGGTGCTGATTCTTGCGGCGTGGCTGGTGGAACCTGTCGTTGTCTACAGTGTCGTTATTCACGCAGTGTACCTCCAAGCCTGGGCCGATGCAGTCCTTTGCTAGGACGCGTCCCACAGGAGCAGCGCGAGCCGCGACGGTTACCGGGGAGGTTGCGGTGGCCAAGGCAGGCCTTGGAGGAGGGGAATAGCTGCACACAACGTCGCGGTAGGAGCGACCGCTAGAAGCCTCGCCCTTAGATCTGGCCCAGAGGCGGTGCCAGCATCGGCGGTGGAGCTTGAGGTTGACATGCCGTGGGCGAGAAGGGGGGTCGGGTGGGCCACCGGCAGGAGCTCGACGGTGGCGGGGTTGGTGGAGCTAGGCTAGGCTACGGGAGGGAGCGGGAGGGGAGCAGGGCCGAGCCATCTAAAAAATGCAAGAGTCATGAAGGCACCTGCATATAATGATGATATATATATTGGATGGATTTGGACCTAATTTTGGATAGTCCAATATCCACTGGACTCGAGTGGAAATGAGACCACCTGCGCGTCCCGGTGGAACCATCGCTGCTTCCCGTCAGCGCAGCCGCTCCGGCGAGGACCAAGCCGCTCTAGTGAATCCAAACCCCTGTTCCAATTTTGCGACTTCCGACGACTTCCGAACCGACCCGTGCATGCAGAGTTCCCTGCTCACATCTTCGTCATCTTCACGGCCGCCGTAGCTAGGCCCATCACCGAGCTTCGCGACCTTGCCAAACACGTGGGCGCTGTCGTGATGATCACCCTCAACCAAGGAATCGAGCGGAGGAGCCTTGTATCGAGCGAATCGTCGCCATCTTCCTCACCTCCGGCCGTCGTTTGTCTCAGCTGATTGTGTCATCTCCGTCCCTCCCCGTGTCCTTGGAGCACGATCTGTTGCTGCCCATGAGCTCCTCTCCCCTGCTCCGTCCTTCCCATTCTCTGATGTGATTTGTAGGGCCACCGCCGCTGATCTGGTTGCCGCTGGCCACTCCGGTGACAGCTGATCCCCGCTCCAGCTCCTACTGCTGCGGCGCGTCCTGAGTTACCTGAGTGTAGCCAGCCAGACTCCCAAGTGGCTTTTCCCCGTCGTTGCGTGACTCTGGCCGGCAAGCCATGCACGGTCGTGGCCTAAAAGCCGAGCCCCGTGAGCCTGTTTCTTTTCTTTTTTGAGAATCACCCCACGAGGCCTGGTTGTGTGGTTGACTTGGCCAGCGCGGGTAAAACGCGTGGATGGATGACCGCAAGGTCCATTTGGGCCTTGGAAATCCAATGTTACAATCACATTGAACTGGATGGATTTTGATGCTGTGCAACGAAACGTGGACCTGGACCTGGACCTGGACCTGGACGAGAACACATTTGAGTGGATATCTGTTGGATTACTCTGTTTTGGATTTGGACACAGGTCCAGTTCCAGGTTTACACATGACCATGGGCTCATTCCTCTGAATGAGTGAGGACTTGTTCTTACATAGGGGCAATGCTCAAACCAAATGGACCAGTATTTCCTCATAGATAATCACCAAACAACACTTTTTTGATAACGTTAATGTATTACTAAATCCATGGCGTCTCAGTGTGCAAATTGGTTTTTGTGCCTTTTTCTATTTATTCTCATGCTTTTAAATTTTTACCATTAAGCAGGAAAGCAGCGGTGAAATTCCAGAGATGACTTCTAAGCTCTCTTCTACACACATTGACAAGGCTGGCGGTAGTCATGCTCAAAAACTACCTCCTTTATTTAGTCTGACTCCAAGTTCTTCTGGAAAAGGAACACAGACGCAAAGACGGATTGCACTAGCACGCCAACCTAGTCAAGAAATTCTGCCTGAAGAGAAAGTACCTATCCTCCCTTCAACCAAAGATCAAGGTAAAGGTGCAATGCGTGGTATTCGTATCTTAGTACATAGGCTAAATCAGCTTCTTGTGTTCCTTCTTATTTTTCTGATTACAATCGGCTTTTGATGAATGGTGCTTCATTTGCTGCTCTATATTGTTTTTGCAGAAAATGATTGTTATTTTGCTCATGATATCAGACGTTCTGTTCGTGAAGCTGCTCTATCAAAGCCATTGAGCAACACGGAGAGTCCACAGGACAATAGTAGTGATGATGGTTCAGAGCACTTTTTTATTCCCCTATCAACAGGTGCTTCAAGGAAGGATGTGGGTGCTGTGGCAAATCGAAGAAAACCAAAAATAGGTCTATCATCATCACAAACAAAGTTACCCAAGAGCACAAGTGATATTTACTACAATTCTGACAGCCCAATGCATAAAACCCCAGCCCTATCAAGTAGACGGAATGGCCACGGTGATCCAAGCAGTGGTCAATCGTTCATGACGGATGATGCTCTTGATCAAGTATTCTCGCCGCCACTTCTGTTGGAGTCTTCATTGTTCCACGACACATACGAGGACTTGCTTGGTAAGTCTTTTCAATCCACTTAAGGTAATTATGTGTTTTCTGTAACTATACACGTGCCACTTTGTATCCTTTTGTGTTTTGTGCTGTCTGAATTGATCGGTCGGTATTTTTTGGATACTTTGGTCTAACAGAGACACTCAAGTAGTATAAGATTTGCTGTACCCTCTCTATTTTTTGCAGGCTCACAACCACAGAGCTTCGTACTAACTCATATGTACCTGTTTTGCAGCACCGTTATCAGAAACTGATGCAGCTTTAATGGAATATTAGGCTTCACATGTACACTATGTAATACTTTAACCACTGCCTGAAGCTTCAGCGCTTAACTGCATGCTGCCCAGAGGTGGGGACTTGTGGGCATATACGGGGTGAATTCTTGGGAAATTCTTTTGCTGGTTGAGTTGCATGCCAGTTACCACCAGCTCGTGAGAGGATGCGTCTGCCTCCGAAGTTGGACGATTCTATTTGGAGAGAGAGGTGATATAGATGTCTGGGATGATGTAATATACCAACTACCAGTGTGCACAGTAAGAAAATGCCTGATCTTGTGTATTTAGTACTATACATCATCTGTATTTGTGTTGTAGTATTTGTATCCTCTATTCCAGTGTCTGTTTTGATGTCATCGTTCCAATTCTTATGCTGAGAATGGAGTTCCTCCATATCTTTAGAACTGTCAGTTTATTAGCATGTGCTGGTCTGTGGAAGTGGTTGTTTTCTTGAAGGAACTCTGCTAGTACTAGAGGATTGAATCCCAGTAGCAGGGTGTACATATGTTTTCACTGGTGTTATGTCAGGGTGTACATATGTGGAAGTGGTTGTTTTCTTGAAGGAACTCCGGTAATACTAATTAATATTAACCACCTGATTAAGTGCAATAGTGCTGAAGCAAATGCGGCCATCCGAAATGTTCTCAACATGTAGCAGAAAATGGTTCGGTCTAGAAAAAGAATAGACTAGACCGCGTCGGTGACCTTGTAGCAAAAAAAAAAAATCCTAATGTAGCAAAACCGACTTTGCCGGAGACTTGTCGGAAGACCTCGTTGAAGACCTTGTAGCAAAAACTTTGTGCTAATGTAGCAAAACCGGAGCTTAATTGTAGCACAATATTTATATTAGTGTAGTGAAACACCAACTTCGTCGCAACATCACCAATACACCCACTAGAATTCATAGCCAAAAAATGTCCTAATGTACCATTTGGAGAACGACAATGTAGCAAACCTGAAAAGTGTACATAGCAAAAAATAAACGAGCATGTAACAAAAACAGCCCCTGCTTCGTCCATGGTAGCAACACTACACACTCGTGGTAGCAAAAACATATGTCGTTGGTAGCAAAAGTGTAGACCCAAAGAAACAAAGCCACCCGTCGTCAGTAGCAAACAATGTAGACCCACAGTAGCATATCCCCTTGCAGCAACACCCAGGTCGGTAGCGAGGCGATGCGGCTACAGTGGAGGAGGTCGGAGGTGGAGCATGATGACGACTCTGGCGAGGTCTTCCCCGACAGGACCCTACGCGACGGCGGTCGATCCAGCGGTGGAGGAGCTCATAGCGGGCACGGTGGCCTGAGATTGTAGGAGCTCAGAGCGAGCACGATGGTTGCATGAGGAGGAGGTTGGGGTGCGGCGACCGGAGTTTGACGGAGCTCGGAGTAGACATGGCGGAGCCTAGAGCTCATCCATGGCATGGGCAATTTGCGGCCACCGCATGGTGCGAGGACCTGGTCTGGTGGCGGCGACTGCCTGGCCTGTTCCGGTGGCAGCGGCGGTGTGTTTCTCCAGGAGCAGCGGAGACACAGGTGGCATGCATCTAGGGAATCGATGAGAGGACGGTGGGAGAGGCGCAACCGTTGGCCATGGTGACGCCGGAGCTTGCATACGAGAGGCGAGACGGAGCTTAGCAGCGGCGCGCGAGGGTGGCAGGCAGCAGGCGACGGCTGTTCGTTGGAGTAAGGAAGGTGCGGTTACAGGGAGGAAAGAGATAAGGAAGCGGCGCATCGTTGCGGGCCTCTCTCCACGCGTACGAGGGCAGGCGAGCGACGACCCATGGGATTAGATCGTTCGATCCCCCGAAAGCACTGTATCATTTTTCTAACCATAATATAGGGAGAAATACTAGGCTACCAACCCGCTAGCTATGCACTAACATCCAACCATTAGATGGCCCCTATAGTGCATTTTGCATCATTGGATGAACTGACGATCTTTTGGCTTTCGATTGCTACTACAACTCTACATATATAGGTTATATTATCTAGGAAGTGGTCCCCTTTCTACTATTTGACTTTGTTTTCACTATTGATGTAGATGAGTTTGGACGACGTCCTTGTCTGCTTTGGAATCTAAGCAAGGGTTTAAGAAGATACAGATAAGTATGAGCATACTCGACAAGTTCAATAAGATGTGTTTGATGCACTATCTACAAGTGCATACCATAAGTTGTAGGCTAATGCAAGTTTTTATAAGCATTGATTCGAAAGGTTGTTTTTGTTCTGAAAAACTATGTCCGTCAGCCTTCACGGGTTTACTAGAACTTCACGGAGCTCATTTCTTACCGTGTTGGTAGTTCCTTCCTAGAACATGGAGTGACAAGCCACAATTCACACACTCTTCAAATATGTGTTAGTCCCTTTTCAAATTCCTTTTTTGAGGTCTAGTCAAAAGCGTCAAGCCAATCACTGCCCTTCTTCACGATCCTATATACTCACCCTTTTGTAAGGTGCAAACCAACGGTACTCTTCCAAAATTTATGGTCTCTTCCATGGTTTTATAGTTTGACATATACAATCAATCATAGACACTAGGAGCACACTCATCACTCAGACGAGGGGAGATCATTTTCCCCGAGATGCGGAACAAGTACACAAATGACTCAACTAGCATCCGTTGATAGGCGAAGGAAGAAAATCTAACTGATTTCCCTACAACCATATATATCTTATGGTTAATATATAATATACGACGCAAGTATCACTAGCTACATTTGTTACTAATTCTAGATGATACTTTTTCGTGAAATGGAACCTCCACCAACCACATATAATTCATATTAAGATCATTTGTCATACCATGGTTCCATTGCCAGTTGTCACTTGCTATGCCGTTCCTCGTCTCTGGGTGCCTTTAATAGATTATCTGACCACCCCTGGGCCAGTAACCAAGTATCAAGTATGAAAATACTATTTGCTTTTGAATGCAAGTGATAATCAATAAATAGATTGCAAGTACTTTGATAAAAAGAATCCAAAGGACATAAGCAATATGAACATGCCTCTTGATTACAAGATTATGCAGCCAAAACTTCTAGTCGACATAAATTCCAAAATCTGAAGTAACATCATTGGTTTGGTAAGGACTAAGTTTAAAGAATTAGTATTGTATAAACCCGGGATAACCCCAATTTCGAACATGGATTGAGTTTAAGTGATTTGTTTTAGTGTTGAGTCCTTTTGGATTGATCTCATATTTATAAACCTTAGATTATAAGTTAGGACCAACTTATAATTGTTGTATAATACTTTCATGTAAAAGAATATTTAGTAGGCTTTAATACTTAAAAGAAATGTTTTAATATTTATTTAGGAATTTCAAAGAAAATATTAACATGCGTTAAATATTTCCTTGAAAAGCATGGAACAAATGGTAAGAATATTATTAGCTTATTTAGTATTTTCCATGATTTTAATTGTATTAAAATGATTATTTATTCTAAATAAATAATTTAATAAATGTAAACTATTTTATAAATTGTCAAGTATTTGGTTAAAATTCAGAATTAATTTAATAGTATTGTTTTAGTTGTGATTATGTGGTTAAAATTATAAAGGAAAATTACTCTTCAGAGTTGAAGTCTTAATAATTGAAGACTCAAGAATAACATATATGAAGGAGATATGCCCTAGAGGAAAATAATAAAGGGGTTTATTATCATATATTATTAGTTCATAATAGTTTTATATCAGGCTATAATTGTATCAAGCAGAAACATTGATACAAGTGTGGTATATAATCAAACCTAGGTCCCTAGTAGCTTCTATTCAACTAGTTCATTGGGCAGCTAATGATCAAGGTTTCTTGATCATGGTGCTGTTGAAGCCAACTGACAATGAAGTAATATCATTTAGAATGATGTGATGGACATTGCCCACCAATGATTGTTGCAACACGATCATGTCATTTAGTTCACATTGCAACTGTCAGAAACAGAGTGTCCTAATCCTTAGACCGTGTGATCATATTAATCACTGTTATCGTAGGATTGCTTTGACTGCATCAACCGTCATGTGCATGACTAGGTGACCATAAAGGTGCATGTTGAGTAGTCCGAAGGAGGAGGTTGAGGCCTATGCATCAAGATCAGGATTTGTTCTCCTGTGTGATGGGAATATACACTGGGCCCACTCGGTGAATTATATCCATAAGCTGCGCAGCGCATGACTAGGTCATGGGGATGGAATTTCACGTGAATGAGTAAAACAGTGCAGGTATTAGAGTGCTAACTCCCTGTCTCCCTTCTCATCCTTAGGCATGTATGAGGACTTTGTCTAGGGATGAGGGGTGAGATAAAGATTTGGTGCTCTTAATTTGGTGGTTAAATATGTACTGTTTATCTTCTTCTTAGTAATGGCTATGATATGTGCCAGTTAAAAGTGTGACTTGTCTGTGGTGTTCTTCCTTGATGAAGATGCACAAATTATAGTCCCATTTCTTTTATACTGGGTGCAATTCATACTATGATCTCTCTCATTGGACTCTAAAGACTAAGTGTGTGTGTTTTGGTCCAAGCTCGAGTTGTGAGTTATGAGCTATGGGGTCTCAGGTGGTCCTCTATTTATAGTGTTCCTAAGTGGTTGTGATGCTGACACCAATGCCATACATTTAGGTGAATCACCTCCTTGTGTATGTGTAACCTTCTCTGTTGGTTAACCTATTCACAAGTGTCAAGTGTTTTTAGGTGGTTAAGCCCATATTGGATTTAACTTATTTGTGTATGCCAAAATTGGCATGTGAAGCTTTTGTTTCTATGTGTAGGGGGGTTGTATTTAGGTATGCCTAATCTGGCATGTCGGTTTGGCCTTTGTCTTATTCTGTCCTTGGAACTTGGCAAGTGTTTATTAATTTGTTTTTGATGTATTTGATTTAGTTTTCATCCATGGCCCTTACAATTCTCTTTGGATGATTGATCATAGCTTTTCTTGCTATGAAGTTTGATTGGTTTACAATTTTTTTTATCAAGTTTTAATTTCCGGAAGTTCTAGGGTTCTTGGCAGAATTCAATGCCTTATGAAACCCCTTGGTGATTGTTTATGTTTAGTAGTTCTTAAAGTTTTTATCGGATTAGATTTTTGATTGGTGATGTTTCACTTTTTTGGATTTCTACTCTGTTCTTGATAAATCCCGAGTCTAGGGTTTTCCTTTGGTTGAATGTCTTATATTGAGGTTACTATTATTCCTATTGGTTGGGTTTTCCTGTTAGATCAAGGTGAGATTTCTGGTAGATGACTACCAGTTTGCTATTGGTTCATTTTGGATATTAGGATAGTTCATAGGAAGAGTTGGTGATTTGTTCTACATGTTTCTTAATGAATCTATTGGGTTCCAAATGTTTACTGTGAGGTTTTAATTCTGTTACTATCATATTATTCAGGGTTTTTCTGCTCTACTACTCAGACTCGGAGTTTGGGATTCATTCCCAGACTCTATCTTAAGGATTCTTATATTAAATAGTTTTGCCTTAGGGTAGAACCAACATTTTAATAATAAAAATTGTTTTTCTTTGTTGTTTATGTTCACAGGTTTGAAGATTAAGAGTTTGGATCTAGGCTAAGAATATTTGTAGTGTAGGTTTTATAGATTAGGGTTTTACTTTTATTCTGATTCAGTTGTTATATTTGGATCAGGTACTCATATTCAAATACGAATAAAGCTCACATTCAGTTTTTCTCTACTAATTGTATGTGTGTATTGTTGTGTTTAAGGTTTAAATGAAATATCATATTCCATCCTTTGTGATTTATGTTCAGATGTGTGGGATTTGAATTTTGAATTCAAGCTTGACTTATGTCAAATTCTATTCTGAACATTTTCAAATCATTTAAAGTTTAGTATTTGAATGTGGTCTCAATTCCTAGTGACCTTTTGGTTGCTAATAACCTCACTAGAACCATATTCAAATAGGTTAGGATTTTTTTTAAATTGACCCTAAATTTATATGTGCATGCTATGCATAATCACAATTTTCATATCTACCCTTTCCTATAATATATGATCCTAGGTCATTACATAAATCATGGTGTTATTGTTTGACTAGATTTGATATCTATCGGACTAGTGCGAGCGAGAAGAGAGGAGGAAGGCGACCGAGAGATGGCAGACGCACTAGAAGGCAATGAGGAGATTAACCATGTCCGAGAGAAAGAAGTGACGCACCATAAATAAACGTTTTAAGATGCACCACAAACAAGTGGATGAACTGATGTATGGATAATACTATGGCATGGAAGGTTTTACTAGGTAAGACTGATCCAAATATGCCACTTCTTTGTACTATTGCCCTTTGCCCTCTACCACCAACAACGCAAAATCTGCATGTTGTGACTAAGCTGCTTATAGCTAGGTCCCACTGGTTCGAGTCTCCACATGGAAATTTGGTCCATAGGGATCTGTTTGGTTAGACATCGATATTATCTTATTTCTATTATTTTCTTTGGAATTGCAAGTGTAATTACACATTAGCAATGCCTTAAGTTCTACTACTGAATTAAGTAATTCAAATACTTGTCCATGTGACTTAGAGATCTAGTCTGTATAGTTGATTAGTTCCAATAGATTATTGTTTATTTGGCTTTCTTTTAATTAAGCTTAGCTAGGACTAGAGGGTATTATGGCTTGCCTCTCACTAATATACATATTTGTAGCCTTATCCAATAGATGCCTCTCTCCATTCAAGTGTAAAATCAGATGATCCATGTCCGAAGTGTTGTCTAGATTTGGTAATACCCTCTAGTGCTAGGTTATGGAATTTAGGAGTTCTTCCTAAATTCCCTAACTAAGTGTAATACATTAAATTACCTAACCTATGGTGAGGAATTTTTAACATAACAAAATGTTTTGTCTATTTTTGTTTGTCTTATTTGTAGAGATCAAAGTCAAGAAGAGATTAGCTTAGGATTTATTTCCTTTTATCAGGAGTAATAATAGCGCTAGATTGTTTCGGCTCAAACTGCTATCGACGTTATCCTGATTCTTTTCAGCCATGGGATGGAGGCCAGAAAAGACATGCACGCAATAGAGCCCTGCTATCCCATGAGGCAGGACCCGCTGCGGGCTAGAATGAATGATTCCACTGCCACTGACGGGTGTCAGACGCGCCATCGTACCCCGCATCGCAGGACGGTGGGATGCTCGCGTAGCATGTTCCCGTTGTCAGCGTACGCAGGAAAGACCGTGCTTTGTGAGAGGTGTTCCCGGTGCGACACGCCTTCTCACCGGCTGGGTGGTGGGGCCTACGAGAGACGACGTGGAGACGTGAGCCCATCCCAGCTGTGGGCTCTCGCGGTCATGGGGCCTGCCCAGAGCGACATGGTGTCGTAATCCCATGCCATACACGAGTTCTCGCGGTCGGAAAGGCCAACTGGCATCATATATGGTAAACGTACGCTCGTTCTCACGTTGAGATCGTATGATGGGACCCGTTACTACCTGAGCTAGAGGCTTAGACGTCTACAGTATAGCTGACAACGCCATCCCTCGATGTCGCGTTCTTGCAACCGAGAGTTGAGCTAACAGTGTTATCTTTCGGTACACGATAGTGGGTCCAGGTACACGGATCCTTGGCACAATGACCAACCTTTAGCCTATAAAAAACTCCTCCATCTTCGTGGTTTCTCGCATCGATTTACATGGTTCGTCTTACCTTCCCTCCACATCGTGCTAGAAGAGACACCACCAGCTACCCCAAATGATGGCTTTGCCGTACTTCACGCGTTTGGGGTGGCGGCGTGGTGCTCTATAGAACGACGAGCAACGTAAGAGTAGGTTCATTCCTTTGTAGGTACAACATAGCAATAGCCAACCAAAAACGTCTACGGACTTAGATCGATGGCATGTCCTCTCTCTGGATGTACGCGTGAACCCCATTAACAGGGAGAAGGGGGAGCCGCAACGATCGGTGCCACGATGTCGATGCAGAACACAAAGACGGTAGACGGATTCACGGTGGAGCGATGTCCTCCACCAGTGGTGTACGCGGGAATCTCGTACACAAGGAGAAGCGGCCACGACAATGACGGTCAAGATCGTGCCGACGAGGAGAGGGACAACCGTCGGTGGCACGTTCTCTCTCCGCGACGTCCACGAGTACGTCAAGCGGGAGGCGCAACGACTGTAACACCCCAATTTTAGTTAAATACAAATTAGGGTTTGAATTGTGCATTCATGAGCATCATCTGATTTTGTTAAGACAAAATGCATGCAAGAAACAAGATCAAATATAAAACCCAAAACCCTAGCTATTTCTTCTCTCTCTCAAATTAATTCAAAATGGTTTTGGATTTTGAAAAGTACAAAATGAATAGAGCCCAAATGGTTTACAAGGGTCATGAGTGTTTTAAACGTATTTTGAACCTCTCGTATCTTAGAATATTCAAAACAATTTTTGAAATCATTTGCAAAAGAGAGAAAGTGAGAAAACAGAAAAAGAAAAGGTTTCAGTAGGAAAAAATATATGCCTAACCCTAGTCTGTCATGTAGCCCACCTCCTCTCTCTGCTACCCGCCGCACAGCACAAGCCATCAGCCCAGCACGGCCCACCTGTGGCCCAGTACTGGTTCGGTCGTATCTCCCTTTTCTTCCTCCTCTCGCCGAAGGACAAGCAACTCGATGGAGCTTCTCTGGCAACCTGATGCTCCGCCCGATGTTGCGATGCGCGTCGTTGATGCCCGCGAGGATAAAACCCTCCCCTAACATGCCTCTCCTCTCCATGGCTCCCTTACTCCCCTGGCTCTCCTCTTTCTTTCTCTCTGAGCGAGCTGAAACCCTAGCCCCAGACCTTGTCGGTGCCCCGCCGTCTCCGACCGCCCCGTGCCTAGCCAAAGTCCCCTTGAGATCCGCCTTGACGCGCCGTTCCTTCTCACCAATGGAATTGACTACATGCGTCCGGAATCATCCGCAGCGACTGCGTCTCTGCAAACTCCGGTCGCCACCGTCGTCGTCAATTGCCGATGCTTCTAGCCACCCTGCTCCTTGCCAACCCCTCTGTCCGCCCTGTGGTGAGCTCCTGGTCCGAAAGGACCCCTTCATCCTCCCCCTCTTGCTTTGTAGCCGCCGCCCGACGATGCTCTACAAGCTTCACCGCTGCCGCTCGTCGTAACCCTAGTTCTAGTGACCCTCCCATAGTGGCCCCGCAACCCCGCGAGTCGAACACGGTAGCCTACGCAGGCCCGTATCGCATCCCTCACTGCCTCGTCGCTGATCTGGGAGCCACCGACGAGGTGATGTCATCCTGATGCCAGCACGCGCGGGTCAGCTCTGGTCAAACCCAGGGTGGGTCCTCCTACACCAGCGTGTACACTGACATGGCCCTAGGCCCAACCGTCAGCGTCTCTGGGTAGCCTCTGTCTCTGTGAGAAATAACCCCATTCTCCAATGACGTCATCCTGACGCAATAAAGCATTTCTAATGGTTTAAATAATTTTAGAAATGGTTTAAATCTTGTAAAATCCATAAGTAATTTTTTGGAAGTCATAAAAATTTGTATTCTATATCAAAATGTTCAGAAAAATGAGATCTACACAATAGACTCATAATCATGCGTTGTTAAACAATTTTAGTTACAAGTTTAATTATACGAACAAAGTGAGCCCCGTAGGTGATTCCAAGGTTCCCTTGTTCTAGGGTTTGTACCCCTCGGACCCTGTTTAAAATGGTTGAGCATGCCCTAGGGTTTCATTCAAGTACTATTTAACTTGTCATATCATCATCCTTGCTTGAGCATTGCATCGATGCCATGTATTGATTGTTTCCTCTTTCTTTCCGGTGTTTCTGCTTCTTCCCGGTAGTATACGATACTGACTCCGAGATCATAAACCGATCAACACCATTGAAGATCGACGAACAATACTTGATCAACTATAATCAAGTCAGGAACAAGATATCCAAAGATTTGCTTTCTAAGTATCAACATGCAAAGGCAGGCAAGCCCCAACATTATAGAATCCTATGATTTTGAAAGTATTTCATTCTTGCCATGGTGCATATGATTCTACCATGGTATTTTGTTGATAGATAGAGTATCCTATATGTTGCATTACTCCCGTTGAGCTTATATTACCTGATGCACTACTCCTAGCATAAGTAGGTTTGGCTTGTGTGTACTGCTAAAGCTTATATATGTGTCTTTCTTAGCCATGCTTAGCTGCCAATGCTGGTTCATCTAGATGATGTATCAAATGCAAAGAATATAGTATGATAGGAGAATGAGGTATACTGATGAGGTGAGATCAATGGTAAAGGTTAAACCTGCTAAGGCTTGTATGGGAGGCCACCGTGGGATGTGGTTTTTGTAGTCCCATACTCACCACTACTAGGACCCGAGTTCTTGCCTTTTGAAACGAGACGAGCGTACAACCACACGGGGCCTGGAAAACCTCACGAGTAACTAACTTTCCTAGTAGATTCCATGAGTCACATAGTTCGGGCGTTCCATTCGACATATGCACAGAAAACATTTTGAAAGATTTGGCAGGTGAAGGTACATCATAATAGGTAGGGAAGCATGGATCGGGTTGCTTGGGGTTGGCAGCGCCCCTGTGATGAGGACATCTCTACCATTCTTCCATTATTCACTAAAGATAATGATGCAAAGATTCAAGACACTAATGAAATCAGAATTGGACCTATTACAAGGGCTAGAGCCAAGTTGTTAAAGCAACAGGTGAATTCCTTCTTAGTTGGTTCTGGAATATTGTTTGATGAGAATTTTATGCTACCTAAATCTTTGCATCTATGTTTGATCAGGTATGAGGAAGGCCAAGGAGTTGAGGAAGAAGCATAAGGGCTGTAGCAAAAGAAAGAAGAAAGGATTCTCTGCCGTGGCAGGATTTTGGCTGATTTCCTGCCGCGGCAGGAGGCTGGCGCCAGGGGAAGAGAGGGAGGCGTGCGCCAGGAGGAGGACCAGGAGAGGTCGAGCTGCACCTCTCCAGGTACACCCCTCGCGCATGTCCTGTGTGCCCGTTTTGGCCGAGCCCTTTGGGGCCGGTTTGTATCAGATTCGGACCCACTTGGGACGAGTTTAGTTGTGTGCGGCTGGCTTCCATATAGGCAGCCACCACCCCTCATTATTCCCTCAGACTTGTTTTAGATTAAACCCTAAATTGGATTGCTACAAGTAGTCATCTTGATCCTCCGATATTGTGATTGTGTTTCGCTTGACAATATCAATTTGGCTCTAATTAAGTGTTATCTATCATTCCAGTGGGAATTGGTAGATTGCAAACCGTTCGTGATCCGGGATCACGTGCGCAAGTGTGTGGTGTTGCGAATATCCATAGGGCCAAAAATCTGTTGCACTGGCAACAGGGGAGCAACCGAGAGGTAGTTCGTCAGCATCTCACAAGTTATCTCCATCATCATCGCCATCACCTATGTCTCTCATTGAGAAGATCGGGCCACCCCTTATCATCTTGGTATTAGATTTCTAGCGTTTACTCGGTGAGCCATCCATCATCCATCCATAGTTTAGATTCTTTTTTTATTCCTATAGCAGAAAAATCCCCACAAAAAGAGAGTCGTAGTTCTGCCTGAGATCTAGATCGCCTCGGTATTATAGTTCTTGTGCTGGTCGTGTTCTTTGTTTGTGTTACTTTTTCTCGTTTTAGTAGTAGTTTTGTTAGGTTTTCAATCCGAGTTGAGTTCTAGTTCAGTCTAGTCGGAGTTCTGGATCGGTTTTCGCTACAGATCGTCGAGTGTGCTGGGATCCAATCCGACGATCCAAGTTCTGCCGCGCGCCACCACAGTTCCTGCCGCGCGCGCCAAGGATTGCCGTGCATGCTGATGCGTCATAAACGTATCTATAATTTTTGATGCTCCATACTTGTTTTGTATCAACTATCTTATGTTTTGTCTACACTTTGAGGTATTTTTATACATTTTCTGGAACTAACCTATTGACAAGATGCCGTAGTGCCAGTTGGCTATGTTTTGCTATTTTTGGTTTCAGAAAATATAGTAACGAAATATTCTCGGAATTGGACGAAACAAAAGCCAAAGTTCCTATTTTCTCGACACGACACCGAAGTCCAAAGCAGAGACAAAGGAGAGCCACGAGGCGGCCACACCATAGGGTGGCGCCCCAGCCTTGAGACAGTCAGTGCCCCTCGGTGGCCACCGACCTCGCCTCTTCACCTATATAAATCCCCCGAGACGAAAACCCTAGGGGAAGATCAGAATTCGACGAAAAGTTCCGTAGCACCGTCGTCACCGAAGAGGATATTCGGGGGACAGAACTCTCTGTTCTGGCACCCTGCTAGGACGGGGAAGTGCCCCCGTAGCCATATCCATCGACTCCACCGCCATCTCCATTGCCGTTGCTGACTCCCATGATAAGGAGGGAGTAGTTCTCTCTCGAGGCTAAGGGCTATACCGGTAGCTATGTGTTCATCTCTCTCTCTATGCGTGATCTTATTGAGATCATGAGCTTTGTAATCTAGTTGCATAAGTAGATCTATTCTGCTACTCAAGTGCTTTAATTAATCTCTGCTTATCCCCACGTGTGTGAAGTTGACAGTGTGCACACCGTGTGGCACTTAGGCTAAGGTTACAGAAATACTTACCATGAGTATAATTTGAGTTGGATGTCTCTATGAGATTGTGGTGTTTCTTGGAACCATCTAGCGCTCAAGGTGATAGTGAGGGGTTATCTAGACGGGGAATGCGAACTTTAAGGTGTGCTGTTTTAACCCTACATCGTCCAACCGGAGAGTAGTTTAGGGTAGCATAATGAAGAGAAGATATTTATATGAGAGTGTCCACTAGTGAAAGTATGATCCCTAGGCCTTGTTTCTAAGCATTGAAACACCGTTTACAATCAGTCCTGTTACATGTTTGCTTGCTGTCACTCTTATTTCAGATTACAATTACCACTTATAATCATCCATATTACTTGTATTTCACTATCTCTTCGCCGAACTAGTGCACCTATACACCTGACAAGTGTATTGGGTGTGTTGGGGACACAAGAGACTTCTTGTATCTTTATTGTAGGGTTGCTTGAGAGGGATACCTTTGACCACTTCCTCCCTGAGTTCGATAAACCTTGGGTGATCCACTTAAGGGAAACTTGCTGTTGTTCTACAAACCTCTGCACTTGGAGGCCCAACACTGTCTACAAGAATAGAAGCGTGCGTAGACATCAAGCTATTTTCTGGCGCTGTTGCCAGGGAGGTAAGGTAAAAGGTACTCACGTCCTCTTGCTACTAAGCTATCTTCTAGTACTGTTGCTGGTGTGTGAGTGCTCGAAGTTATTTCCTTTAGATTCTGCAATTATATCTTTTTGTTTCTTGTTATTATTTTCACTAGTTAGGCTTAATGGAAAACAAAAAAAATTAGAGAGCTTTATAGTATTTATCTTGAGTTAGGACATGACGTGTTTGAAGAGAAAATTAAAAAACCTATGGAACTTTATTTGCATGCTAATAGCAATATTATTAGTATGAATACTTTGAACACCATTATTGCTAATACTATGGAAAAGTCTAAGCTTGGGGAAGCTGGTTTGGATGAGCATGATATTTTTAGTCCCCCAAGCATGGAGGAGAAAATTTAGTTTGATGATACTATGCCTCCAATATATTATGACTACAATGATGAATATGATATTTTCAGTCCACCTACTATTGAGGAGAAAATTAATTATGATTACAATATGCCTCCTATATTAGATGATTATGGCGATGAGAATAATAATGATAGCTATTTTGTTGAATTTGGTCCCACTACGATTAATAAGAATGACTATGCTTATAGGGAGAGTAATAATTATTTTATGCATGTGGCTCATGATAAGAATGTTTTATGTGATATTTATATTGTTTATTTTTATCATGATGCTACTGAAATTTATTATGAGAGAGGGAAACATGGTTTTATGTATCTCAACAATATTAAGTTTCCCCTCTTTATGTTGAAAATTTTGAAGTTGCACTTGTTTTGCTTTCCTATGCTTGTTGCTTTGTGCTTTCATGACTTGTTTCTTTACAAGATTATTTTTCATAGGAAGTGTGTTAGACTTAAATTTGTTCCATATTTTCTTCTTGATTTACTTCAATTCATATTTCTTATGTGAGCATCATCGAAATTATCATGCCTATCTTAATGGCTATAAAGAAAGAGCTTTTGGGAGACAACCCATTATATTTTTACTTTCAATTTATTTTTGTTTTGTTGAGTCTTGGAAGTTATTGCCTCTGTAATAACCTCTCCTTATCCTTTTTTTTTGTTTTTGTGCCAAGAATAACCTCTAATGAGAGGGAAGTAAGATATGGGGAAGTTGCTGTCCCGAAACAGATTTCTGTGCATCACTGTAAAAAAGCTGTGAAAAATCTCAGTACGTCGTATTGAGCTGTAATTTTTTGTGCTTATTCCCCAGGTTATTTCCCAACTTTCGTTAGTTTTGCACTTTCCGATTTGAGCAACATAAGATTTTCGAAAAAATCGGTCTTTACATGCTGGTCTGTTTTGACAGATTTCTGCCATTATTTGCATTTGCCTCTTAATCGGTTTGTTTTTTAGTTCTCTTGGATCACTCGAGCTTTTAAAAGAAATTTCTACAGTAGCTTATGTTTTTATGGATGATTTACTTGAGTTGAAACTGAACCCAAAGGATTATTATTTTGAATACACTAATGTTGCTAATGAAGATTGTGTGAAGTTCTGTATGAAGGAAGTTTTCAAGTGTAGGGAGAGAATGATGTGATGAAATGAAGTATGGACAAAATATCAAGCTTGGGGATGCCACCCATGTCACCCCAAGAAATATTCAAGAATTACAAGCGTCAAAGCTTGGGGATGCCCAAGGCATCCCCTTCTTCATCAATAATCTCAGGTCTTCTTTCAAGACACTTTATTTTTATTACCTTATGCACTATGTGTTGTTTTTGGAGCGTCTTTGTTTTCAGTTTTATTTTGCTTTCTTTGCTGCAATAAGTTGGTTGGATCCCAACACACTTCTTTTGGAGAGAGACACACCCCGTTATTCATTGCCTAGAACACTCTAGTTTTCACTCTTAATTTTCCGTGAGTGTTCTCCTTTGCTAGCACTGCGTTTAGCTTTAGTTTTCTTATTATTTTGGCTTAGAACTTTTTAGTTCTTCTTTGTAGATGGGTAAGACATGCTCTCTGGTCTTTATTGATTATTATCTTTGAGAGTTGTTTCAAATAAGTCGATTGGTGTTGGAAAAGAGTAGGAAGTTTCATGCTTATAGTGGTACAAAAGAAAGCTTGTTTTGACTGTGACTTAGACTTTATCATGTCATGCTAGATGTTGCTTTGACCATATGCTTAGTGATTATTGATGTAGCATGACTTGTTTCAAACAATTGAGATTGCTTAATGTGCCTTGAAAGAATCATGCATTGTTTTAGCATACAAAAGCATAATATTGTGGTATCTCCTTTGATGCTTTATTTGGGTTGACTTGGCACATGCTTACACCATGTTAAGACTATGAACCAGTCACCATAGCCTCTATGATCATTTAGTTTTTGACTTGAAATATCACTTTATTCTTTAATTAATAATGTTTTATCGCTTTGCATGATTATGGCCATTATTGCTCTCTTAGTTGGTCGCTCCCAGTCTTTTGCTAGCCTCCACCTGTACTGAGTATGAGTTCTACTCATGCATCCAATTCCCAAGAAACCAAGTTATTCCAAAGAGTCCACTATAAATTCCTATGCATGGTGTTTTACACCATTCCAAGTATATTTATGTTTTTATCTACCTTCCAAATTAAACTTTTGTTATGTGAAAATTAGTGATTAAAGCTCTCACAAACTTGATGGCACACTTTATTTTCTTGCACTTAATAAACTTGAACCATTATGTCCATCTATGTTGCTTATATGCTTGCACTTTATAAGTTGTGAATTAGGAGAACCATGTTACCATGGGGAATGCTTTCAACATTGCACTTATTATTCAGTTGATATCATGTTCTATTGTTTATGGATCCCAACAGTGTGAAATCAAAGGGGAGCTTGTAAGCTCATGGAGTTTGTATGTGTGTTAGAGAAACGCCTGGGTGGCTAGCCTAAGCCATGCCTAATCATGGTGGAAACTTGCAGCATAACCATAGTGAGCATTCTGTGAAGCATCCTCAATAAAAACCTATGCAAATAGCAAATAAAAAGATCGCTGAGATGCTCATTGTCGGTTGCCTTGTCATTTTGATATGGGAAAGCTCCTGTGTCACAGGGAAAGGGGTACCCCATTGGCAGTTCTCCATGATACACATGTACTTACAATGATAAGAACTTACTTCAGACCAAAGTTGAGTAGCATGAGGTTCGGTACTCGTAAGCAAGGGGCATGAGATTTTCAACTTATAACTTGTCAAGCATATCCTCATATTTGTGTCACTTTAACCTTAATCACCTCAAGATGCTTATGATAGGGGCAATGAGAGATGAACGCTAATAAGTACCATAATTTTTGGAAGCTCTTTATGAAACTTGAAATCCCTGCTTCCCTCTGTGAAGGGCCTTTCTTTTTTACTTTTATGTTGTGTCTCCATCTTCTATCCTTATGACCCAATTGAGAGAGCATAGTGGTCATTCTTAGTTTAATGCGCATTGTCCCAAAACTTGTTGATGGATTCATAACTTTGATATTTCTTGTTCTTAAATTATTTGTATCTAGTCACTCTTATGAACTTTGAAGGTGTCCTATGCATTTATGTTTTGCTATACCATGAGGGACAAGATGAATACCGCTCTTATTATGTTTTCTATATGTGAAACAAACAAATATCTTTCAATGCATTGTTATTCATGATCTCTTGTTTGTACCTTTTTATGTTGCAACTTAGTTGCTTTGTCTTATTGTTAGAACTATATCTTTCATGTTTATGTTAGAGTACTATGATCCCAGCTATCAATGTTTTATAATACCTTGATCAAGATTGTGATGGTGTATGTCGCCTAAAAAATTATTCTTTTTATCACTTACCTACTCGAGGACAAGCAGAAGTTAAGCTTGGGGATGCTTGATACGTCGTAAATGTATCTATAATTTTTGATGCTCTATGCTTGTTTTGTATCAACTATCTTATGTTTTGTCTACACTGCATTTTATACATTTTATGGAACTAACCTATTGACAATATGCCGCAGTGCCAGTTGCCTGTTTTCTACTATTTTTGGTTTTGAGATAAGCTAGTAAAGAAATATTCTCAGAATTGGACGAAACAAAAGCCATAGTTCCTATTTTCTCGACACGACACCGAAGTCCAAAGCAGAGACGAAGGAGAGCCACGAGGCGGCCACACCATAGGGTGGTGCCCCCCAGGCGCGCCAGACCCTGGTGTGGGCCCCTCGGGCAGCCACCGGCCTCGCCTCTTCGCCTATATAAACCCCCCGAGATGAAAACCCTAGGGGGAAGATCAAAATTCCACGGAAAGTTCCGCAGCACCGCCGCCACCGAAGAGGATATTCGGGGGACATAAGTCTCTATTCCGGCACCCTACCAGGACGGGGAAGTGCCCCAGAGCCATCTCCATCGACTCCACCGCCATCTCCATCACTGTTGTTGACTCCCATGATGAGGAGGGAGTAGTTCTCTCTCGAGGCTAAGGGCTCTACCGGTAGCTATGTGTTCATCTCTCTCTCTCTATGCGTGATCTTATTGAGATTATGATATTTGTAATCTAGTTGAATAAGTAGATCTATTCTGCTACTCAAGTGCTTTAATTAATCTTTTCTTATCCCCACGTGTGTGAAGTTGACAGTGTGCACACCATGTGGCACTTAGGCTAAGGTTATAGAAATACTTATCATGAGTATAATTTGAGTTGGATGTCTCTATGAGATTGTGGTGTTTGTTGGAACCATCTAGCGCTCAAGGTGATAGTGAGGGGTTATCTAGATGGGAAATGTGAACTTTAAGGTGTGCTATTATAACCCTACATCGTCCAACCGGAGAGTAGTTCAGGGTAGCATAATGAAGAGAAGGTATTTATATGAGAGTGTCCACTAGTGAAAGTATGATCCCTAGACCTTGTTTCTAAGCATTGAAACACCGTTTACAATCAGTCCTGTTACATGTTTGCTTGCTGCCACTCTTATTTCAGATTACAATTACCACTTATAATCATCCATATTACTTGTATTTCACTATCTCTTCGCCGAACTAGTGCACCTATACACCTGACAAGTGTATTGGGTGTGTTGGTGACACAAGAGACTTCTTATATCTTGATTGCAGGGTTGTTTGAGAGGGATACCTTTGACCACTTCCTCCCCGAGTTCCATAAACCTTGGGTGATCCACTTAAGGGAAACTTGCTGCTGTTCTACAAACCTCTGCACTTGGAGGCCCAACACTGTCTACAAGAATAGAAGCGTGCGTAGACATCACACGCTGCTAACCCATGCCAGCCGCCCTCTACCGTCGCTACCGCGATAGCTGCCCGCTGCCTTTTTCTGCCGCGCCCCCTGCCGCGACACGCTTTCTGGCCGAAATCCTGCCGCGACACAGACTTGCCAATTTTTCTGCCACAACATAGTTTTGGCAGATTTTTCTGCCGTGGGCTGTTTGCGTCAGTTTTTCTTTTTGCGTCCACATAACATCCCTTGTGTCCTTTGTCTTTGTGAGCCATAGTTAGCCTTTTCTTTGTGTCTAGCACTATCCTACGAGACTAGCATCCTTTGTTTCTCTACGGGTTGCTCACTAGGTTATTGGTGCTTTAATTTGTCCTGACGTGCTCAGTTTTGCTTTCGTGTTTGTAGCCTGCAAGAAAATAGTCAAAAAAAACATATATAGAGAGAAAAATATCACAAAAAAACAAAATATAGAAAAGAGATATCACAAAAAAAGAGAGAGAGAAAAAGATTTCTATCATGCTTGAGCTTTTGCTATCCTTTGCACATATTGGAAGTGTTCTCCTTTGGTTTGCACCTGTAGATTGAGCAATCTTGTGCATGTACACACTGAGCCTGTTGCTAGCGTCTCTCCTTGTGCATTGCAACACGAGCTTTACTCCGACATACATCTTTTGTGCTCTTGTTTATAGTTGCTTTGCCCCATTTATCTCCACCACGTGTGTTTCCCGTGGGTCTTTTGTCATACGTCCAACACTAGGATTTGGTACTTTGGCGTGTAGGTATCCTCACCTAGAGATCCACCATATACCCTGGTTGTCGAGTGATAGTCTTCCCCTCTGTATTCGCATCATCACATCCATGCACGTGTTTTTGATCATCTATTGGTAAGCACTTCTAATTCACTTTGGAGCGGTAAGATTTCCTTTCTTTGAGTTTCTTAGTGATTTTGAGAGCTCCACCATACATAGATTTTGTTTTTGTGCACTAACATACTAATCATGTCTGCTAGTGATGAGTTTGATGTGATGCAGAAAAAGGACGCTGTTATGGGGTGACCCCATGGGTGGCCCGATCTTCACGAATAATCGTGGTCAAATCGATGGGAAAGCGAGGGGAAAGGGAGAAGGTAGCGGAAGCGGACACACGCCTCATGAAGAACATGATGAACACATGCAAAACTCACACGATACAAGGCCGATTGCTCCCGCCGGTGGCCACCGGTCCAATAGAATCCTCGCAAGGAAAGATCGGTCAACGTGCTCCCTCGATCCCACGTAGAGAGGGAAGAACACCTTGGAGAGGGTCTTGACGTCTTGGCAAAGGGACACCGATGCCAAGGCCTTGTACAACGAGGGAGGCGCGATGCAAACTCCAACGAGGTGGTGAAAATATTCGATCCCCTTTGGTAGAAGGGGATGAGGCAAAACTAGAGATTCCACAAAGGGGGTTGTCTTTAGTCTATCATCTATGCCTAAGGGATAGATAAGGGGGTGGGGCTCTATTTATAGGCCAACCACAAGTTCAGGGGTAGTTTGGGCATAAAACTAGGGTTTGGTGCGGAATAGAGGGGTACATGGGCCAAGGGCCCAGATGTTGGCTCGCAGGCCCATCACTTAGGCCGGAAGTCCGGGTCGGGTGGACCAGACAGTCCAGGGTGGCCGGACACTCCGGGTAGTGTCCGGGTAGAGTTTGATGTAGCATAATGATTGTTCGCGCCTGGAAGGGGCCAGGGCCGGCCGGACACTCCAGCGTGGCCGGGCCAGACACTTTGATTGTGTCGGACATTCCGGCTGGCATCGGGCGGACTCTCCGGGGCGATGACGGCAGAGACTCCGGGCGATGACGGCGGAGACTCCGGTTCTAGAGCTGGCTGCTCCTAGTCCATCTTCTCTTCCAAGCCTCCGTCTTGTCGGGCTTGGTGCTTCAGGCTTCCTCCCTTGCCTTCGAACTCGTCGGTATGAACCTATCATGAATATGGGACGGAGTATGAAGTAGTATACCATTCAAAAGGGTAGGAAGTGGGCTCGCATAGAGGAACGGATTCACCTTTGGAGTCCATGACGACTTGTCATAAGTTGGAGACCATGATGTGGTAATGACCGAAGGTCGGGCTACATCATCTCCCCTCCCTTCAAAAAGAGCCGTCCTCGACTCTACACGCTCGTCACAAAGTAGAAGATGTCGAGAGACCTTCTTGATCCTGGTGTTCACCATATAGTCGTCCTCGGGAAGATTGAATCGACAACACCTCAATGTTCCTTCACCATCCATGAAGCCTACAAGGCTCACCACAAAAGCAAAGCAACACTCAAAGCATAGCCAATTCATGGATATTATAGCATGAGTCCTCAAGTAGAGTGAAGTCACCTTATGATGTAGAGATAGCTCATTGAGGGGTAGCCATAGGTAACTCTCTATGGTTCGTCTTGTCAACTTATGGTCCATAGAGGTTGACGCGTAAGCAATTGTACCTTCACACAATAAAGACCAAGCAAAATATGTTTGTGTGTGATAGAGGAGCATGTCATTTGTGGCATGTCCATTCTTGTTCACAACACTATTAGCACAACTCAAGTATCGCAAACGAAATGCGTATGCAAGGTCAAAGTGCATGGAAGTTAATTGAACATCATCCAAATGTGGGAACTCGAAAACTCCATATAACTTCTTAGTGTGGCACTCAAAGCAATGGACTAAAATATTGGTCAACATATTTGATGCAAGGATAGGAGAATTCGGCAAAAACACATGAGGAAGAATATCCAAAGTAACATCATTATGTGTGCAAACCAACCATTGGAAAGAACAATTGTTCAATATGTTGGATGCCATACACATATCATCAAAAGCCAAAATCATGGGGGTATGAGTATCGCAAGCGGAAGTAAGAACAGCATGTTTGCAAACAAACCATATGAAAGAGCAAGTGGTCCTTATGTTTGTTGCAACAACAATACGAGAGACTTGGAAGCTCTCATGACAATACATGCTCAAAATGGCATTATGGTTGCACACAAAACATCAGAAAGAGAAATTGTTCAACATTTTTGTGGCAACACACAAAGCATCAATATCCAATGGAAACGAAACATGATTGTCACAAGGTGAAAGAATACCATCAACATGCTTGCAAGCAAACCACAAGAAAGAGCAATTTGTCAACATGAAAGATGCAAAGCATGTGAAAGGTATCAAAGCTGGGTTCGATCTTGAACTCACTTGGGGGATGCTCTCTAGAGCTCTTTTTGTCAACTCGTGCTCAACCGAGGTTGACATTCTTGTGCGGGTACCTACACACATCATAGATAAAAGGAAGAACGTGTGTGCATGGTATATCAACACATCATCCATTATGACGTATCTCTTGTTGTGCACATCACCATGAGTGTCAATCAAGTGTAAAATAGATGCATGGTGAGTATGCAAGTGGGGAACATGCTTATCATGACATTTACTAAAATCTCCAAAAGTTGAGAAAGCTATGGGGGCCATCTCAATAGAAAACATATGATAATTATTGTTGCAAGCAAAACAAGTGAAAGACCAATCATCCATACTATTGCAAGCAACGGGAGAAATAGTAAAACACTCATGACAAAGCATTATTCGAGGGGTACCATTGGTAACATCATTGCAAGCAAAACATTGGAAAGAGCAATTGTTCAACAAAGTGCAAGCAATGATATCATCAACGTAACGTTTAGAGCATATCATGTCTATGGCAATAGCATGACAATAGAAGGATTCCACATGGTCATCATGATGCATAGCAAAATCAACACATGGGAATAAGAATGGAACATATGTCATGTCACAAGTATCATCCATAGCATGCAAGTCATCACAAATCATCATGTCCACTAGTGGGATCATGGCATCATCAACACCCATATTGTTACCTTGTTCACACCTCTCATATGAAGTGGGTGTTGTGGTAGCATTGGCCTCCATGTGGGCGACTTCTTCATCATGTATGGGGATGGCATCATCTTCATCCAAGCTTGTCGCTTCTTGATCCATGGAACCTAGCACATCACGAGAAAACACACTAGAGGTAGAGGGTAAGTCGTTAGAAACCAAAGTGGTCTCACATGACCTATCAACTACCACTCTCAACTCACTAGGTGTATCACTCATGCCCTCCAAGTGGAAGCACTCAATCTCACATATGGTGGAGTCACTCATCTCACTCTTGTTTTCACTCAAGTGGGCTAAGTGGCTCTCATACTCACATGGGATTGGTACCACATCATCACTCAAGCATATGGGGATAGGCTCGGTTTGCTCAACTCCTTGTGCTTCCTTTGGTGAAGGGAAAGTCCCATGCTCACCATTCTCGACCTTGTCATTGCCCTCTTGCACCTTGGCTTGTGTAGTCCTCTTGACGTACTCGTCCAACTTGGCGAAGTAGAGGTCTTCGTCCTCCTCATCCATGAGGTTGCATGTGTCATCTAGGATGTCAAGTCGTGGCGTTAAAGCTTGATGGTGTGGAGGGGAGCTTGCTCTTGGTGCCATTTTGGTGGTGGCACGAGTAGTGGAAGGTGCCCTTTGATGGTGTCGACGGAGGTCATTGGCGTGCCTTGACAAAGGTTGATGTAGATGGCACACTTGGTCATCCACATGACGCTCGCGATGATGCTTCTTGTCCTTGGCACTCTTCTTGGTGAGGCATTGTAATGAGCGCAAAGCATCATTAGTCTTGGCCATCATGCTCATGGTTTTGGCAAAGTCGTTGTCCATGTCGCGCTTGAAGTTGTCCATTTGATGGTGGACCTTGGTGCTCTCGAGGTGGAGGCTCTGTCTTGGTCGACGCGACTTGAGGAGCTTGTCGTTGTCGTTCTTAAAGTCGTCCATGCTTGGGGAGTTATTGTTGTTGTAGAACTCCATATCACCCAAGCATGTGGAGCTATTGTTGGTGTAGTGCTCCATCATGTCATCCATGCTTGTGGAGGCATATGCATGGTGGCTCATCGTGGATTCTTCATAGAAATCATCCTCGGTTTCTGAGTCCCTAGACATGTTTCACAAGACCAAATGGTGTATATGGAAGTGGTAGGGGGTTAGAAATGCAACGTCAAACCTTACTTTACCTTGGAAGATAGTATCGTGCAAGTGGTAACACTTGAGAGCAATCAAAACCAAGCAAAGTGAAGTTCACGCGGAACACCAAAACCAACTAACAACTAAAACACACACACACACAAAGCTTATGGTGGATGGGTATGGAAGGTGGCGTGTCCAAGAACAATCCGAACTCAAGATGTTGTAATGGAAAGTAAAGAACCACCGATGATCACGAAGCAAAACAAGTCAATCCACAAAAAGGAAATATGTACAAGGAAACACACACGGTGGGATAAATGGGACTTGCGCGACGGAGAAAGTGAGCTAATAACCAAATGATTACCTAGCGAAGACTATAAGCTCGTGTCGCACAAGTGCAAGGAGAGACGCTAGTTCGATTGCAATAAATTGGTGGGCTACAAGATATGCACAATAAGTACCACCTATTTGATGTTCATCGAGCTTGCGCTTCCTATTCTATGAGGCACTCATTTCTTTCTTTCTTTTTCTTCTTTTTCTTTTTCTATTTTTTTCCTTTTTCTATTTTTTTCTTTTTTTCTTTTTTCTTTTATTTTTCACCTGTCCCTTCCTTGTGCCAACAACTATACAAGATAACTATATGAGATAGCGTGCTCACAACTTTTGCTCGGAATTCTACAAGTATCAAATGTGCATATCCCAAACAATCAAAGGAGGAACTAGTCTCAATAGGTGTTTGTTGAACGCAAAGATAGTGTGGCTCACAAAGGGATGCAAGTGGGGAGAAGTCGCGGAATTTTTATACCTTTCGACGCCGATCTTCACCCTTTATTGCTGGATTCCTCCTTGCTCACGGAATTTGGATGGAGTAGATAGCATGAACCATGGATATTATGATGTAGAGCTCCTTCTCCTCTTCAAAACGAGCTAAAGAACACCAAAATCCGAGTTCGTATGCGAAAGTTATGCTCAAAACCATGAAGCAGATTTTTCTGTCAGCAGGGGGGCGGACATTCCGGGGCTCGCAGGCCGGACAGTCTGGTTGGGGTGGATATTCAGGTCCGTTTAGGATGGACACTCTGGCGGGGCGGATATTCTGGTCCGTTTAGGCCGGACGGTCCGGTCCGGTCGATCCAGAACTTCCAGAACACGAACGGGACGAGTTTTGGCGGAAAAACTCAAACCAAAACCTCAAATTGATGGGGGGAAATAAGGAATTAGGCCATGGGAACGCAGTGAAAGGTAGATCAACAAGTTTAGCAAGTAATCTAGGGATCAAAACCTACCAAAACGCACCCAAATCACAGATCGATCCAAAACACGAAATTGGGGCTATTTTTTTTGGGGATTTTCGAATTTATGGGAGAAAAGACCAAATCGATGAGGAATCCGTGGCAACCAAAAGCTGCTAATACCAGATGTTATGGGGTGACCCCGTGGGTGGCCCGATCTTCACGGATCTCATGGTCAAATCGATGGGAAAGCGAGGGGAAAGGGATAAGGTAGCGGAAGCAGACGCACACCTCGCGAAGAACACGATGAACACACACAAAACTCACACGATACAAGGCCGATTGCTCCCGCCGGTGGCCACCGGTCCGATAGAATCCTCGCAAGGAAAGATCGGTCAACATGCTCCCTCGATCCCACGCAGACAGGGAAGAACACCTTAGAGAGGGTCCTGACGTCTTGGCAAAAGGACACCGATGCCAAGGCCTTGTATAACGAGGGAGGCGCGATGCAAACTCCAACGAGGTGGTGACGATAGTCGATCCCCTTTGGTAGAAGGGGATGAGGCAAAACTAGAGATTCCACAAAGGGGCTTGTCTTTAGTCTATCATCTATGCCTAAGGGATACATGAGGGGGTGGGGGCTCTATTTATAGGCCAACCACAAGTTCAGGGATAGTTTGGGCATAAAACTGGGGTTTGGTGCAGAATAGAGGGGTACATGGGCCAAGGGCCCAAATGTTGGCTCGTAGGCCCATCACTTAGGTCGGACAGTCCGGGTTGGGTGGACCGGACAGTCCGGGGTGGCCAGACACTCTGGGTAGTGTCCGGGTAGAGTCCGATGTAGCATACTGATTGTTCGCGCCAGGATGGGGCCAAGGCTGACCAGACACTCCGGCGTGGCCGGGCCGGTGACTCCGGTTGTGTCGGACATTCCGGCTGGCATCGGGCGGACTCTCCGGGGCGATGACGGCGGAGACTCCGGTTCTAGAGCTGGCTGCTCCTGGTCTGTCTTCTCTTCCAAGCCTCCGTATTGTCGGGCTTGGTGCTTCAGGCTTCCTCCCTTGCCTTCGTACTCGTCGTTATGAACCTATCATGAATATGGGGCGGAGTATGAAGTAGTATACCATTCAAAAAGGTAGGAAGTGGGCTCACATAGAGGAACGGGTTCACCTTTGGAGTCCATGGCGACTTGTCATAAGTTGGAGACCATGATGTGGTAACGACCGAAGGTCGGGCTACATCAGACGCTAACACTCCAGCTTTGTGGAGTGATTTCGAAGGGTTACGTGACCACTTGCAGGGTTCTATTCAGCTGACAGCCGATGCCCTTGATGGAGAAGTTCAGGCCGTCCAAACCAAGCTGCAAGGGACAGATACAATAGTCAACGCCATTCAAACACAAGTGACAATACAGTGAATTAGTCGGTGGAGGCGATCCGAGTTTTGTTTCAGCATACTGAAGTGCTGTGCAATGAACATCAGTTTGATGATGCTAGTATTGGTGATAATGGTGAGAACACAAATCCATTTGCTCTTGGCCGTGGCGCCTATGCTCGTGGGTACCGTGGCCGTGGGTTTGCTCCTGCTGCGACTCAGCGTGTTCCATTGTTTCCGGCTGTAGGGGCTGCTCCACGCCCTGACGAGGGCCCAGCCAGGCCTAAATTCTCTATTCCACAGTTTCATGGCACTGATGTTGAAGAGAATCTCAACTGGGAACTGAAAATGGAAAAGTTATGGCGTTTACATGAGTACACTAAGGATAAGAAAGTGAAGTTAGCATCTTCTGAGTTTGAAGGACTCGCATTGATATGGTGGGATCATGTTTGTACTTCTCGTGCGGAGGACAGGGCCCGTGCTATTGTTCCATGGCGTGCTATGAAGCAGGAGATGCGACATCGTTTTGTACCAGCAAATTATATGCGTTCACTCTATGATAAGTTGACAAATTTGAAGCAAGGATTGAAGACAGTGGATGAATACTTCTATGAGATGGAGATGATTATGCAGCGTGCTAAAGTTCGAGAGCCAGAAGACCAAACAATGCACCGTTTCCTTGCTGGATTATCTTTCCAGATTCGGCGCATTGTTCGGCACCATCCCTATGTAGATATGTCTGAGCTCTTGCATCAGTCTAGAGAGGCTGAAGCTACTATGGCCGAGGAGGCCAGATTTGCCGCACGTTCTCCGTCGGCTTGAGGACGTTTTCCATCATGTTCTACCTCTAGTGGTCAGAATTCTAGTGGTGTTTGTGAGGCTAGTTCTGTTGGTGACCATGTGAGTACTTCTGCGAAACCTGGTGTGTCCAACAACAAGCCTACACCTGCTATGAGTGGTTCGGGTTCCACTACTTCTATAGCCAAAAATAGAGATATGAGTTGTCACACATGTGGTGGCAAGGGACACTTCAAGCGTGATTGCCCCAATAAGAAGACTATGATAGTTGATGCTTCTGGTGGGTACGAGATTGGGGATGATGCTGATCCATTTGAAGAAGAGCCTGATAAGGTCCCTGAGGATGTTTATTATTGTGATGCTTCTCCAAATCCCGTGTTTGTGTGTTCCCCTCAGGTCTTGCAAGTTAGCCCAAGTTCAGCTGATCAAAGATGCAATTTGTTTCAAACACGGGCTGATGTGAGTGAAGGTAGAGCATGCAAAGTCATTATTGATGGAGGGAGTTGCAGAAATTTGGATAGTAAAGAGCTTTGTACAAAAGTGAAATTGAAATACTATCCACACCCCAGCCCATATTTTATTTAATGGTTGAGTGATGCTGGTCAGATGAAAGTTAGCCATGCGGTACGCGTGGAGTTTTAGATTGGGGCCTATAAAGATGTTGTCGAATGTGATGTGGTCCCTATGACAGTTTGCCATCTTTTGTTGGGTCGTCCATGGCAATATGATCGTGATGTTCATCACAATGGGAAGGCAAATACATATCAGTTCAATTGGCAAGGCAAGGATGTGATACTTAGACCCATGTCTCCACAGGCAATTGTTAATGAGTCCCGTTAGAAGATTGAAGTCAATCTTGAGCATGAGCATGCGAGGACACAACGACAAGAACCTGCATTGACAGTGCACGATCACGTCTCCTCTTCTGCGGCACACTTCACAACATGTTTTGCTGCTGCGACACAGCTTTCTAGCCACTTCACTTCCACGGCAGAGTGCTCCACTCAGTTCTCTGCCGCGGCAGAGATTTCTGCCGTTTCTCTGCCGCGGCACAGCGTTGCTTCACCGCCTGGTCAGTTCTCTGCCGCGACATCGAAAGTGTCCAGTTCCCTGCCGCGGCATAGCAACACGCATATTTCTGCCGCAACACACTCCTAGGACAGTTTGCCTAACACACCAGTTCTGTCTGCATGTTCTGATGATGGAGTTGATTCCTTCATGCTGCTGGCAACAAAGGAAGATTTGAGAGAATTTGGAGATGATCCCTCTGCTGTACCACTGGTGCTGGTATACAAGGGTGAAATTTTGGTTTCTAACAACATGACCCCTCTCTCTATTGGTGTTTCTACTGTTTTGTAGGAATTCAGTGATGTGTTTCTAGAGGAGGTACTCGATGGTTTGCCACCATTTCAAGGTATTGAGCATCAAATTGACTTGATTCCAGGAGCATCATTGCCTAATCGAGCACCTTACTGCACCAACCCCGAAGAAACTAAAGAGATTCAGAAACAAGTACAAGCACTTCTTGATAAAGGGTATATTCGTGTGAGCCTTAGTCCTTGTGTTGTTCCTATTATTTTAGTACCTAAGAAAGATGGTACATGGCGTATGTGTGTAGATTGTCGAGCTATTAATAACATCACTATTTGATATCGTCATCCTATTCCCCGTCTAGAGGATATGTTAGATGAATTGAGTGGTGCTGCTGTTTTATCTAAAATTGATTTGCGTAGTGGTTATCATCAAATTAGGATGAAGGAAGGGGATGAGTGGAAAACTTCCTTTAAAACGAAATTTGGTTTATATGAGTGGTTAGTCATGCCTTTTGGTCTCACTAATGCACCTAGTACTTTCATAAGATTAATGAACCATGTTTTGAGAGATTTTATAGGAAAATTTGTGGTTGTGTATTTTGATGACATATTAATTTATAGCCGCACTGAATCTAAACATATTTCTCACATTCGACAAGTTTTGCATGTGCTACATGATGCTAAATTGTATGGTAATCTTGAGAAGTGCACTTTCTGCAAAGACAAGGTCATCTTTCTAGGATATGTTGTTTCTAAGAATGGAGTTGAGGTAGATAATTCTAAAAATGTAGCAATACAAAATTGGCCTACTCCTATGAATGTTAGTCAAGTTAGAAGTTTTCATGGACTTGCTGGTTTCTATAGAAGATTTGTGAAGGATTTTAGTACCATTGCTGCACCTTTGAATGAACTAACTAAGAAAGGTGTTGAATTTGTTTGGGGACCAGCCCAAGATAATGCTTTTGATGAGTTGAAGAGATTGCTTACTTCTGCACCATTGCTTGCACTACCTGATTTTAATAAGCAATTTGAGATTGAGTGTCATGCTAGTGGCATAGGTATTGGTGGTGTGTTGTTGCAAGAGGGGCGGCCTATAGCTTATTTTTCTGAGAAGCTTAGTGGTGCTCGTTTGAACTATCCTGTTTATGATAAAGAATTATATGCTCTTGTGCGTGTGCTTGAGGTTTGACAACATTATTTGTGGCCAAAAGAGTTTATTATACATTCTGATCATGAAGCTTTGAAATATTTGAAAGCACAGTCAGACTTGCATAGGCGCCTAGCAAAGTGGGTTGAATTTATTGAGTCTTTTCCATATATCATTAAACATAAGAAGGGAAAATACAATATTGTAGCTGATGCTCTCTCTAGGAAAAGTATATTGCTGACACAATTGGATGTGAGAGTTCCTGTGATCAGGACATCTCTACCATTCTTCCATTATTCAATGAAGATAATGATGCAAAGATTCAAGACACTAATGAAATCAGAATTGGACCTATTACAAGAGCTAGAGCCAAGTTGTTAAAGCAATAGGTGAATTCCTTCTTAGTTGGTTCTGGCATATTGTCTAATGAGAATTTTATACGACCTAAATCTTTGCATCTATGTTTGATCAGGTATGAGCAAGGCCCAGGAGCTGAGGAAGAAGTAATCAAGCTACAATAGAGGAAAGAGGAGGAGGATCTCTGCCACGGCGGGATTTTGGCCGGTTCTCTTCCGCGGCAGGATATTGGTGCCAGGGGAGGAGAGGGAGGCATGCGCCAGAGGGAGAGACAGAAGCGGACGGGCTGCACCTAGCTAGTGCACCCGCGCGTGTGGCCTGTGTGCCAATTGGCCGAGCCCTAGTGGCCGGTCTGTATCCGACTCAGACCCCCCTTGGGTCGAGTCTTAGATGTGTGCGGCTAGGATTCCCATATAGCCATCCACCACCCCTTCGTTTATTCTTTAGACTTGTTTTAGACTCAAAACCCTAGATCAGATTGCTGCAAGCATCCCTCTTGAATCCTCCGATATTGTGATTGTGTTTCGCTAGACAATATCAAATTGGCTCTAATTAAGTGTTATCTGTCGTTCCATTGGGAATTGGTAGATTGCAAACTGTTCGTGATCCGGGATCACGTGCGCAAGTGTGTGGTGTTGTGAATATCCATAGGGCCAAAGATCTGTTGCACTGGTAGTAGGGGAGCAACCGAGAGGTAGTTCGTCAGCGTCTCACAAGTTATCTCCATCATCATCGCCATCATCTATGCAGCTCACTGAGAAGACCGGGCCACCCCTTATCATCTTGGTATCAGATTTCCAGCGTTTACTCGGTGAGCAATTCATATTCTATCCATAGTTCAGTTTAGTTTAGTTTTGTTTCCTATACCAGAAAAAGCCCCACAAAAAGAGTCGTAGTTTCTGCCTGAGATCTAGATCGCCATGGTACTCTAGTTCTTGTGCTGGTTGTGTTCTTTGTTTGTGTCACTTTTTCTCGTTTTTAGTAGTACTTATTTAGGTTTCCAATCCGCGTTCCTGTCGTAAGTGTCAGTTTTGGTCGGAGTGTAGATTGGTTTGGACTGCAGATCGTCGAGTGCGCCTGGCTCATCCCTGCCGCACGCCACACAACCCCTGCCACACGTGCGCCAAGCTCTACCATGCCGCTCCCGTGGCAGCAAATTGCTGCATTTTCTCTACCGCTCCTCTGCCGCGACACGCTTTCGGGCTGTTTTCTCTGCCGCGCCCTACCGAACCTCTGCCGCGCCCCCATTTTTGGTCCGTTTCTCTGCCACGGCACAACCCTGCCACTTCGCCCTGCCACGACACAGTTTTGGCAGTTTTTCTACCATGGGGCTGTTGCTTCAGTTGTCAAGTGTGTTTTCTTTTTGCGTCCATATAGCGTACCTGTTGTGAAACTTAGTAAGTCTTTCGTCGTGTCTAGCTCTATCCTACGAGACTAGCTGTTCTTTTGCTCTACGGTCTGCTCACTAGGTTGTTGGTGCTCTGTGTTTTTGTTGCTGCCGTGCTTCAGTTTCCTTACGTGTTTGTGGCCTGCAAGAAAATAGTCAAAAAAAGAAAAAGAAAAGAAACAAAAATATAGAAAAGAGATACCAAAAACAAAAAAATAGAGAGCAGAAAAGAAACCGCAAGAGAGTAAAGTTTCCTATCAGGCTTGAGTTTTGCTATCTAGTGCACATCCTGGCAGTGTTGTTCTTTTGGTTTGCACCTGTAGATTGAGCAATCTTGTGCCTGTATACACTAAGCTTTTTGCTAGCATCTGTCCTTGTGCATTGCAACACGAGCGTTACTCCGACATACATTTTTTGTGCTCTTGTTTATAGTTGCTTTGCCCCATTTATCTCCACTCTTGTGTCATACGTCCAACACTAGGATTTGGTACTTTGGCGTGTAGGTTTCCTCACCTAGAGCCCCACCATATACCCTGGTTGACGTGTGATAGTTTTTCCCCTCGGTATTCGCATCATCACATCCGTGCACTTGTTTCTGATCATCAATTGGTAAGCATTGCTAATTCACTTTGGAACAGTAAGATTTCCTTTCTTTGAGTTGCTTAGTGATCTTGAGCTCCACCATACACAAATTTTGTTTTGTGCACTAACATACTAATCATGTCTACTGGTGATGAGTTTGATGTGATGCAGAAAAAGGACGCTAATGCCCTAGATTTGTGGAGTGACTTTGAAGGATTACGTGACCACTTGCAGAGTACGATTCAGCTGACAGCCGATGCCCTTGATGGAGAAGTTCAGGCAGTACAAACCAAGCTTCAAGGGACAGATACAACAATCAACACCATTCAAACACAAGTGACTGCTCTTCAGACTTCGGTTGATACCTTGACACAATCCATGGAGGCAATCCGCGTGTTGTTGCAGCGTAATGAAGGACAACACCATGAGCAGCAGTTTGATGATGCTAGTATTGGTGATAATGGAGAGAACGCAAACCCATTTGCATTTGGTCGCGGTGCTTATGCTCGGGGGTACCATGGACATGGGAATGACTCTCCTACGGCTCAGCATGTTCCATTGTTCCCGGCTGCAGGGGCTGCGCCATGCCCTGATGATGGAGCAGCCAGGCCGAAATTTTCAATTCCCTAGTTCCATGGCAATGATGTTGAAGAATACCTCAACTGGGAGCTGAAATTGGAAAAGCTATGGCGTTTGCACGAGTACACTGAGGATAAGAAAGTGAAGTTGGCATGTTTTGAGTTTGAGGGTCTCGCTTTGATATGGTGGGATCATATTTGCACCTCTTGTGCTGAGGACAGAGCTCATCCTATTGCTACTTGGCGTGCTATGAAGGAAGAGATGCGGCATCGTTTTGTCCCAGCCAATTATGTTTGTTCCCTGTATGATAAGCTCACAAATTTGAAGCAAGGTCTGAAGATAGTGGATGAATATTTGATGCAGCCCGTCCTATGGATGCTCCCACATCTACACCACCAAGTCCCCCAAGTGGACCAATGACTTGTGCTCGAGCCAAGCTCCTTCAAGCTAAGGTGAATTCGCTCCTTGTCTCATGTGATGTCGATACATCCTTGGATGGCGTGCTTCTTCATGCCAATACCTTATGCATCATCAGGTACGAACCCCATGAAGAAATGCAAGAGAAGGAGCCAAGCCAACGTGAGCTGGAGTCCCAGGACAAACCGGCGCCAGGATCGGCGGACCGAACTTCTCGCCGGAACTTCCGGCGCCCCAGATGGACCAGGACCAGAATTTCAGCGCCGCCGAACCGACCGACTTACATGAAACACTACATTACACCATTCCGGTGGGTGGCGAACATTGGCGTGTAGGAAATTCGGCACCAGTCCGTATGACCGGACTTATCGCCGGAACGCCTCCAGTCTCAAGTCGACTAGGGTTTGATGCCCGAGAATATTCCCTATTTCGTCCAGTTTTACCCTTTTATGCCCAAACTACCCCTGTTTTAGTGGCTGGCCTATAAGTAGCCCCCACACCCCTTTGTAATACTTAGGCATGATATTTGGAATTAGTGGAAACCCCTTGTGGATCTATCTAGTTCTTGCCTCATGCTCCTTTGACAAAGGAGCACCAAATATCACAAACCTTGTTGGAGTTTGCATCGTGCCTCCGCGTTGAACAAGGCCTAGGCATCGGAGTCCCTTTGCCTAGACGTCAAGATCTCACCGAGTCTCCCATCTCGCCGTGCCAGTTCGAGAGAGAGATCCCCGACCGACGCTGATCCTAGGGATTGCGCCGGACCGGTAGCCGCTGGAGTGAGCAATTGCCTTGTATCGTGTCTTCGTGGTGTGTGTGTGTTCATCGTGTTCTTCGTGCGTGAGTTCGCGGTTTCGCTCTCTCCCTCATCCCCACACCTCCTCCGCCTCGATTTCAATGGATTCGTGAAAGATCGGGCCACCCTCGAGGTTAGCCCTCAACATATTGGTATCAAGAGCTTCACTTCTCATGAATTCCCCCACAAAATTTTCTTCTATCCACCAAAAATTTGAAAATCCCCAAAAAAAGAGCCCCAAATTTGCCTTCGGATCGATCTCTAGATTTGGTGCGCTTTTCGTGGTTTTGTTCCACAGATCGGTTGCTTTGGGTACCGATCTACCTTCCAAGAACCTTTTCCCATCCCAATTTGGACAAATTCCCGAAAATTTTGACCGATTTGACTTTTGGAGTTCGTCACGAACTCAAACCGGCACCAGGCTCGGCGGACCAGCCCAGCCACCGGAAATTTCGACGACCATTCTAGCGAACCGGAATCTCGACCGGAATTTTCGGCGCCAGGCTCGGCACCGCCGGTTTGGCCGCCGAAATTTCTGTTTCGCCCATTTTTGTCCGTTTTTCATGTCGCGTTGTTCATGTTTCGTGTGTGTGTCACCCAACTAACTTTAAGCTTCCGCAACAATATTCACATACCGCGCTCATTGACACCACGACACCGAACATCATCTCAACACCGGTAACAAGTCATCAGTACCGAAGGTATAACTTGCTCCACCTTGTTAACCCTTCTTCCTTTTGTGTATCTATCCTATGAGAGCAACTCATCTTGTGTTTGCCTGAGCATTGTGCACTTTTCCTTGGAAAGTGAGAGTGTGAGAGCAAATACAAGAGTTAACATAGTAGTATAGAAAGGGAGAAAAAGAATCAAAAAAGAAAAAAAAGCAAAGAAAAATGATGATACATAGTCTCCCAATACAAAGAGAGTCTCAAGCTTGCAAGCAAAGAGAGCAAAAGAGCACGACCAAGGCAAGTGCACAAATCCGTTGCTTATTTCTCTTTTGGCGAACGAGTTGGTCTCTCCTTGCGTTGGCATGACACCGAGCGTAGTCTTCGTTAGGACCTTTTGTGCTCATTTTCATAGTCGTGCTAACCACATCCGTCTCCACGTGTGTGTATCCTAGTGTTTTGTAGATCGCCTCCTATTTGCTTTTGATCTTTTGGTTCTCTACCATGTTTGACAATAACCTTTTCTTTGGATCGTTTCATTTGGTTTTCCACGACCCTAACCTTCCACCCACAGCTTTTGAGAGTTTTAACTTCCCTTCTTTAGTGTGAGTTTTCTTCGCGTTTTCACGTTGCCAGCCAATAGTTCCCTCTTGTGGTTTCTAGTTCCGTGCAATCCCCAAGGTGAGGTAAAGGCTAACACCACGATACTCCACTTCCATATACAATCCTTGTGTGTCTTGCATAATGGATAGGCACGGTGAGTCGAGCCAACCACCTCCCCAAGAAGAAGAACAAGGACCGTACATGATGTGCGCAAGTCACTTCACCGTCCAACAAGAGTTCCGTGAACGTTGCCAAGCCCTCGAGACACGACAAGATGAACAATTTGGCAAGACGCAAGCCGAGTTCAAGAACATCGACAACCGCTTCGACGGCCTCGAATGACAAATGCATGCAATGCATCACAACTTTGGCCACTAAAATGAAGTGCTCCAACGCTCCATCGCTGAAACAAATGACAATCTTCGACGCCTCATCAATAGAACGGCAAGGCCACACTCACGTGCATCAAGCTCTTCAAGCTCGTCGTGTCGTCATGTTCCTCTATAACAAGATCTTTGTACAAGTGCTCCAAGATGCAATGATGCCCCCGTGGTTGAAGATGGAAGTTCTTCCAACTACGTACCTTCTCCATGGCACGCCGCAACGTCAAGCTATGACGGTGGTTTCTCTTCAAGGCCACAAGCAAGGCAAGAATCACACCGTCATCACGCAAGGGCATTGGTGATACAACAAGAGCAACCACAAGAAGAACCGCAAGTGCAACCACAAGTCCACCACCATCGCCCGCGACACGTACTTGACACAACAAGTGATGACTCCAATTTGGAAAATCAAGCTCGTCATCGACGTGAATCTCTCCAAGATCCCCCTCCTCGTCATCATCGTCATGAACGTCCGCACTGACACCATGGTCATCACGAGGCGCCTCCTCCACCACGTCAAAACTTGGAGCGCCAAGTGGTACAAGTTGAGCGACGCCCACCACGTCAAGATGCTCAATACCATGATCTTCGCCGTGAGGCCCATGTGCCTAAACAACATCACCAATCGAGGAACGAGCCTCCCCTTCATCGTCAACCGCGTCAAGAGGCTCCACACATTCGCCACCATGAGGCCCAAGCGCCTCAACCACGTCAACAACCGCGCCAAGAGCAAGAGCAAGCTCCACAACAGCAACATCAAGAGCAAGCTCCGCAACAAGTTTACGAGAACCAAGTTCCACCTCCTCAACCACAAGACCGTCAACAAGCTCGTCGCAATGATAGCATGGAAGATGAAGACCATCATAAACATGGCAACAATCGCTACCGTGACCGCAATGATGAAGAAACTTTCGGCAAGCTCAAGTTCATAATGCCCAAGTTTAACGGATCAAATGACCCCGAAGAATACCTTTCGTGGGCACTCAAAGTCGACAAGATCTTCCGTATGCACAATTATAGCAACGAGAAGATGGTCGCCATGGCTTCACTTGAGTTTGATAATTAGGCTAACCTTTGGTGGGAACAAGTTCAAGTTGCTCGTGATACAAGACAAGAGCCGCCAATCACAACTTGGCATGACATGAAGGCTCATATGAGATCCAGCTTTGTCCCCGCGCACTACACACGCGACCTCTTCAACAACCTTCAAGCGCTTCGTCAAGGGACAAAGACCATGGAAGAGTACTTCAAGGAAATGGAACTCAACTTGATTCGCGCCAACATTGACGAGCGCATGGAGCAAACTATGGCACGCTTCCTTACTGGGTTAAACCACCCAATCAAGCGCATCATCGAGTTCCAAACATACAACACCATGGTTGAGCTTGTGCACATCACAACAAAGGCCGTACGTCAAGTGCAAGAGGACATCAAGTACAACAAGCCCAAGACGTACTTCACCTACAAGCAAGCTTCAACCTCTACACTAACAACTTTCAATGGAAGCTCCTCAAGTACCTCCAAGCCTTCCTTCAAGCCCACACTTCCTCAAGGAAAACTGCCCCCAAGTGGCAAACAAGCAAAGAGTGACACACCTTTCAACGGTGAGTGCTACAAGTGTGGAGGCAAAGGACACAAGTCAGACGAATGTGGAAACAAGAAAGTATTGTTAATCCACGACAATGGCGAAGAAGAGTACTTGAGTGAAGATGAATTTGATGCCCGAGTCAAGGAAGCAATGGCAAAGGAATGAGTGCAAGATGACCAAGAACTCCTCATGTGTGAACATGACGCAAGTCCATCGCTTGTCGTCACAAGGATCTTGACCACTCAAGCACAAGAGCATGAAGACCAACGCTCAAATATCTTCCAAACACGAGCCGACATCAATGGCAAATCTATCAAAGTGATCATCGACGGAGGGAGTTGCCACAACCTTGCTAGCACCGAGTTGTGTGAGAAGCTCAACCTCACCCTCCAGATCAAGCATACCGTATCGGTAACCGTCGCCATTGGTCATTACAAAGACACGGTGGAGTGCGATGTGGTTCCTATGATAGTTTGCCACATGCTTCTTGGTTGACCATTCAATTCGACAAGGCTGCTCTACATGATGGTCGCACTAATGTGTACACCTTCAAATGGCTCAACAAAACATGTGTTTTGCAACCGATGACTCCTAGCCAAATAATTGTGGACAATGCAAAGGCTTTAGCAAGGACGCAAAGCACAACACCTACTTGTGAGAAGAGCGGTGAGAGAGAGAACCACTCCATAGTGAGCGAGAGCCACAAGCCAAACTCGAGTGGAAAAACTAAGAGTGTTCTCTTGCCACCAAAAGTGAGATGAGAGAAGTGCGGAAGAACCCATCCATCTTGCACTACGTCCTCATTTGCAAGGGCCTAGCGCAAGGAACTAATGAAGTAACCAATGTTCCTCCATCTTTGATGATTGTCTTGCAGGAATTCAAGGATGTGTTTCCCGAAGAGCTTCCACATGGACTACCTCCCCTTCGTGGAATTGAGCATCGCATTGACCTCATCCCCGACGCACCCCTTCCAAACTGTGCCACCTACCGCATTGTAACACCCTCAGAATCGGACCTATGCAAGTTTTAGCGATTCCCGCCAAACCCGCATAGAAACGATTCAAAGGTGCCCACCAGGCACTTTCGTGCGGGTGGAAAACGAAGTAATAACATTACACAACAGTCCTCGATGGGACCCTTGAGCAACGATATATATATGCAGACTCAAAGAGCCAAGAATACGGATATAATATACAAAGATCCAAATCACCTTGAAAATGAAAGAGCGTCCGGCTACGGACAAGATGCAAATAGGGCTAAGAGTCCTGAAGAATAACCAATGGCGTCCATAACCCTGCCCAGGCCAAGCCGGAAGGGTAACCCTGCTAACGACGTCGATCTCAAAACCTGCTTAAACAAAAGGGGTGCCGACAAAAGGGCAAAGGAAAAGAGGGCGTCGATCGAGGCCGATGCAGCGAGGCTAGAATTCGGCGGTCCTCGCCTACATAGGTATGGTGGACTGAAGCGGCAGCGGCAACATGCACTAAACAATCTATAGAGACTCGATACAACTAGCGGATATCAGAGAGGGGTAAGAAAGACCTATTCGGAACCAACCTGATGCTACCGTCAAACAAACCCATCCTGGAGTTTCCCCCTCGAGACCCAACGAGGAAGCGTACGAGAACTCACACGATTAAGCGATTTATTTATTCAGTTATCGTTGCAGCAATTACTAGTCAGGTGTAGATAATCGTCCTGATAAAATAAGCAGTGGGCCATTTTAGTTAACCATTCCGTTGTAGTTGCAACAATTACTAGTCAGATACAATAACCATGAGATAACCCAAAACCCAGCAGTTGTTGGTACTTTTATTTAGCCATTCCGTTGTAGTTGCAATAATTACTAGTCAGATACAATTGTCGCAAGCGACAACCCAAACAAGCAATTGTTGGCAGTTTTATTTATTCATTCCATTATAGTGAAGCTGATTACTAGTCATTATAAAGTCAAATTTATAGCACTACTTTAGTTATAGTTGTCTATGATCGAGATACTGTGCTCCAAGTCGTCCATAACATGGACACGGCTTTGAGAAAGTTTTAACCGGCGGGGTGCAAATAGCAACACACACTCGATCAACCTCGGAAAAACCAAATCAAAACCCAACGAGGCTTTCACGACAAAGCAATCACAGGATTCAGAAATATTTCAGGGGGCCACCCCTTGGAGTACACCCGCAACGAAGCTAGCTGACTCCGAGACGGACCCGAGGTTTGGGTGGACGGTGAGGAACGGGAACCCAAAATCGGGCTTGTCGACACAGCAACGTGTCCCGATCCTAAGCGATGCAGTGTGCTATCCATCGCAATCGTAAATAGAGCGATAGCATGGCATAAGTACAGATAGTAAATAAAACCTCAAACTAGTTTGTGGCCCCAAGAAATAAAGACGAATCAAGCTCGCTCGGGGGTCCCATAATCCTCCGGATGTGGATAGCGATAACTCAAGGAATTATCAAGTACTCGGGTCCCTACGGGACACAAGTGGGCGGTCGGAAACCAAATATTATCTATCACCCACCGATGCCTCTGCTTACTTACTTCAATTTTAGTTGTTAAACAGGAATTAAAGTGAACGATAAGTAAAGCCATGATCATCTCCAACATCAAACATGTGGCAATACTCCAACAACTGTGGTACATGGCGACACGCAACAGCACTTGAGCAAGCGACTACGACGCGCAAGTCCAACTATCTACCAAACAACAGGTAATAGGATGTGTCCCAGGCAATATAAGGCTGCAAGGGATAACACGGGTACGAAAACTAGAGCATCGCAACACAGATAGCAATAGATCAACAGGAGGGAATAAATACTATAAAAGTAAGATAGGTAGAAAGGGGGAGATGCTCGCCTGAAAACATTGTCGAAGGTTCAACCGAAGATCGGGGCGAAGCTCACATCAACTCAACGGCCTTATCCGCGAAGAAGCAAAACACTAGAATAAACACCGGATGCAATATTTAATACTACGGCAAAAGATCGGGTATGATGCATGTATGATGTATGGCATGGCAAAGATGCGATGCAATTAGGTCAATATTAAGTGGAACCGGGGTCCCGACATTTAATTAAACGGTTCAAGTTATTTATTTACCCCGCAAATTAAATGTTGTAATAACAGGGCAAGATAAATTACCGGTTCGCTACACAAATTTAAATGAGACCAATATAGGACTAGATTTGTCCGCATATGGGTCCCATATTTAATTATAAGGTGAATCGACATAAGGTCCCCAAACCACATGACAATATGCAGGCATGAACAATTAATATGCGACAGGTAATATCATTTATAAAATAGGGTTCGAGAAAAAGGGTCACACATTAGGGTTCTCGATCTTGGTTCCGGGTTCGGGTGGTCTCGGGGTCGAGTCCGAGAAGAAGATCTTGGGGGTGGACATCGCCGTCTTCGGGTTCTTTGGGTTTTCCATGTGGCGGTCTTGAAGTGGCCTTCGGATTCCACGTGGACGTTTTTGGCGTTCCCTTGCAGAGTACTTGTCGTTCGTGAAGGAGAACTTGCTGGTCAAGACGAGGATCGACCTTGGGTTTGGGGTCTCGGCCTCGGTAGATCTTGGAAGACGCAGAGCCCCCTGGATGAAGAGGATCGACCGACACATACAAGCCCAACATGGCACCAAAATAGTAGCACATGGACTTGCACGCCGCAAGGAACAGCTGGAACCACGCGTGCACACCTAGGTAGCACCGACTGAAGCCGTGCTTCACAAAAACTGGCCATCCGAGGGCACGAGGGCGCCAGGGGGCGAGGCTCGCCGGCGATCGGACCCGTGGGCAGCGGATCTGACGGCCGGAGGGTGGGGGCGATCGCCAGTCGAGGTGGCCGAGGCGAGGACAAGGCCAGCGGTTGAGCGGAGCCAGACGGACGGCGTGGCTCATGGCCATGCGAGGGGAGCTTGGAGGAGGCGGCCGTGAGCGGCGACGGAGGGGCCTTGCGGGGCCGGGCAGGTCGGGCCGGGAGGAGGGCGAGGGGAGGCGCAGAGGCGGCCGACCGCGCGGCTCGGGGAGGGGACGGGGCTGAGCGGAGGTGGCCGGAGCACGGGGCATGGCGAGCCTTGCCAGAGGAGGTCGGGGCCTCAGCGGCCGGAGCGGGCGTGCGAGCCTGTGGGAGGTCCCTGGAGGCGAGACAGAGGCGGCTCGTCGGGGAGAGAGGCGAGAGGAGGAGAGGAGGAAGGGACCTGGGAGAGAGAGGCGGTGGGGCAGGGGTGGGGCAGGGGAGGACAGCGTGGGGTGGGGGTGGTTCGGTGTGTGGTGTGTGGGCCGGCTGTGTGGGCAGGGCGTGGGGCTGCTGGGTGAGGTGGGACCCAGGTGGCAGAGAGAGAGAGGAAAAGGGGTAGGAAAGGGCTGGGGTGAGAAAAGGAGAGGGGGAAAAAGGGGGTGGATTATTGAGGTGGCAGGATGGGTAGGAATTGAGGGAGAGGGTGAGGTGGCACGCTGCGGTTGGTGGGTAGGTTAGGTCTGGGTGGGGATAGGATTTAGAGGGGCTGGTTTAGGTGGACCGATTTTATACCGGGGGTGGTCGACCGGGTCGAATCGGCCCGTTCATTGCCCACTAAAATAATTAAATATTTTATTTATTTCAAACAGGGCTTTTGCAAACCGATAACAAACAAAATAAAATAATCCGGAGACCCGGGTTTTGCGTTTGAACGAAGACGGGGCGTTTTAGAAAACACAAAATAGGTTTTTCCGAAATTAGTTTTATGCAAGCAAATGCAAGATGATGACGATGCTCAAATGCAATGTGGCATGATGACATGAGCATGCGGTCATGATGATGCAATGCACCAAAAACAACGCGATTTTCTAGTAGTGGTTTTGCGGGATGCCACAATTCGACACCACTAACAATGGATCTCGCCCTCGAGATCCGCCTCATGGTACCGGAAGGAAGGTCGGCGATCTGCGTCTTCTTCTCGTGTAGATCCTCGCGACACCACTAACAAGAGGTCGTTATCCGTGATCGTCGAGAGGACACTCCGGGAACAAAAGGACGAAGGCAGAGGTATCAACAAATAAAGCCACCTCTAACTTCCGTGGACGGAGTAAAATTGCTGGATCCCCTGATTCGATGTACAAGAGCGAATGATAAGAGTAGTCGGATGGTGATCAGTCCATCGCGCACCCAAAGCATTACTCTGCACACGAATAGGCGAATTATGCAACCAACCCTCGGAATCGATCAAGATCTCGACAATCGAGGTTCGAAACAAAGGAGGATCACGGCATCGGATGGCGTGATCAGAGGATGTCGTCGCGTCGGAAAACACCGGAAGGCACAAACAAGGAACAAAGAATGGTACCACAGCAGACGGATTCCTCAGACAACATGAACACCGGATGGTGGAACACCGTTATCAAAGGAGGAAGCGAAACCCTGAAGGTACGACGGAACCCAACCACGAGACATCCTGGACTCGAAGAAAAGATAAGAGGTGGATTCAAAACGCGTAGAGGTAAGAGGAGAATAGCAGAGGGGTAAGAAGTAAAATCGGAACTATCCAACCGATTTTTCAAAAATAGTTTTGACACTCTACTTCGGCCATTAGCTAGGTTATCCTACAGGCTGGACTTGTGGGGTATCGCAACTGCTGAGCTCTGATACCACTCTATAACACCCTCAGAATCGGACCTATGCAAGTTTTAGCGATTCCCGCCAAACCCGCATAGAAACGATTCAAAGGTGCCCACCAGGCACTTTCGTGCGGGTGGAAAACGAAGTAATAACATTACACAACAGTCCTCGATGGGACCCACAGAACAGATATATATACAGCAGCGACTCAAAGAGCCAAGAATACGGATATAATATACAAAGATCCAAATCACCTTGAAAATGAAAGAGCGTCCGGCTACGGACAAGATGCAAATGGGGCTAAGAGTCCTGAAGAATAACCAATGGCGTCCATAACCCTGCCCAGGCCAAGCCGGAAGGGTAACCCTGCTAACGACGTCGATCTCAAAACCTGCTTAAACAAAAGGGGTGCCGACAAAAGGGCAAAGGAAAAAGAGGAGCGTCAGTACTGAGGCCAGTACACGGCGAGGCTAGAATTCGGCGGTCCTCGCCTACATAGGTATGGTGGACTGAAGCGGCAGCGGCAGCATGCACTAAACAATCTATAGAGACTCGATACAACTAGCGGATATCAGAGAGGGGTAAGAAAGACCTATTCGGAACCAACCTGATGCTACCGTCAAACAAACCCATCCTGGAGTTTCCCCCTCGAGACCCAACGAGGAAGTCGACCGAGGAACTCACACAGTTGGCAGTTTTATTTATTCAGTTATCGTTGCAGCAATTACTAGTCAGGTGTAGATAATCGTCCTGATAAAATAAGCAGTGGGCCATTTTAGTTAACCATTCCGTTGTAGTTGCAACACTTACTAGTCAGATACAATAACCATGAGATAACCCAAAACCCAGCAGTTGTTGGTACTTTTATTTAGCCATTCCGTTGTAGTTGCAATAATTACTAGTCAGATACAATTGTCGCAAGCGACAACCCAAACAAGCAATTGTTGGCAGTTTTATTTATTCATTCCATTATAGTGAAGCTGATTACTAGTCATTATAAAGTCAAATTTATAGCACTACTTTAGTTATAGTTGTCTATGATCGAGATACTGTGCTCCAAGTCGTCCATAACCATGACACGGCTTTGAAAGTTTTAACCGCCGGTGCACAAATAGCAACACACACTCGATCAACCTCGGAAAAACCAAATCAAAACCCAACGAGGCTTTCACGACAAAGCAATCACAGGATTCAGAAATATTTCAGGGGGCCACCCCTTGGAGTACACCCGCAACGAAGCTAGCTGACTCCGAGACGGACCCGAGGTTTGGGTGGACGGCTGTGAACGACTGGGAACCCAAAACTGGGCTTGTCGACACCGCAAAAACATGTCCCGATCCTAAACAGTACAGTGTGCTATCCATCGCACAATCGTAAATAGAGCAGTAGCATGGCATAAGTACAGGATAGTAAATAAAACCTCAAACTAGTTTGTGGCCCCAAGAAATAAGACGGAATCAAGCTCTGGCTCAGGGGGGTCCCATAATCCTCCCGGATGTGGATAGCGCGATAACTCAAGGAACAGGTATCAAGTACTCGGGGTCCTACGGGACACAAGTGGGCGGTCGGAAACCAAATATTATCTATCACCCACCGATGCCTCTGCTTACTTACTTCAATTTTAGTTGTTAAACAGGAATTAAAGTGAACGATAAGTAAAGCCATGATCATCTCCAACATCAAACATGTGGCAATACTCCAACAACTGTGGTACATGGCGACACGCAACAGCACTTGAGCAAGCGACTACGACGCGCAAGTCCAACTATCTACCAAACAACAGGTAATAGGATGTGTCCCAGGCAATATAAGGCTGCAAGGGATAACACGGGTACGAAAACTAGAGCATCGCAACACAGATAGCAATAGATCAACAGGAGGGAATAAATACTATAAAAGTAAGATAGGTAGAAAGGGGGAGATGCTCGCCTGAAAACATTGTCGAAGGTTCAACCGAAGATCGGGGCGAAGCTCACATCAACTCAACGGCCTTATCCGCGAAGAAGCAAAACACTAGAATAAACACCGGATGCAATATTTAATACTACGGCAAAAGATCGGGTGTGATGCATGTATGATGTATGGCATGGCAAAGATGCGATGCAATTAGGTCAATATTAAGTGGAACCGGGGTCCCGACATTTAATTAAACGGTTCAAGTTATTTATTTACCCCGCAAATTAAATGTTGTAATAACAGGGCAAGATAAATTACCGGTTCGCTACACAAATTTAAATGAGACCAATATAGGACTAGATTTGTCCGTATATGGGTCCCATATTTAATTATAAGGTGAATCGACATAAGGTCCCCAAACCACATGACAATATGCAGGCATGAACAATTAATATGCGACAGGTAATATCATTTATAAAATAGGGTTCGAGAAAAAGGGTCACACATTAGGGTTCTCGACGATCTTGGTTCCGGGGGGTTCGGGGTCGGGTCTCGGGGTCCAGGGTCCGAGAAGAAGATCTTGGGGGTGGACATCGCCGTCTTCGGGTTCTTTGGGTTTTCCATGTGGCGGTCTTGAAGTGGCCTTCGGATTCCACGTGGACGTTTTTGGCGTTCCCTTGCAGAGTACTTGTCGTTCGTGAAGGAGAACTTGCTGGTCCAAGACGAGGATCGACCTTCGGGTTTGGGGTCTCGGCCTCGGTAGATCTTGGAAGACGCAGAGCCCCCTGGATGAAGAGGATCTGACCGACACATACAAGCCCAACATGGCACCAAAAATAGTAGCACATGGACTTGCACGCCGCAAGGAACAGCTGGAACCACGCGTGCACACCTAGGTAGCACCGACTGAAGCCGTGCTTCACAAAAACTGGCCATCCGAGGGCACGAGGGCGCCAGGGGGCGAGGCTCGCCCGGATCGGCCGCCCGTGGACGATCTTGGATCTTGCGGGAGGGTGGGGGGCGATCGCCAGTCGAGGTGGCCCCGAGGCGAGGACCGGCGGCGCGGCGGTTGAGCGGAGCCGATGGGGACGGCGTGGCTCGCGGCCGGCGGCGAGGAGGGGAGCTTCGGGAGGAGGCGGCCAGCGGAGCAGCTCGACGGAGGGCCTTGCGGGGCCGGCGAGGTCGGGCCGGGAGGAGGGCGAGGGGAGGCGCAGAGGCGGGTTGACCGGCGGCGGGCTCGGGGAGGGGACGGGCTGGCGGAGGTGGCCGAGCACGCGGGGCCCGACAGCACGGCGCGTGATGGACGGTCGGGCCTCCTGCGGCCGGAGCGGGCGAGCCTGGGGGTCCCTGAGGGGACGGCCAGAGGGCGGGTCGCAGGAGAGAGAGGGCAGAGGAGGAGAGGAGGAAGGGGACGCGGGGAGAGAGAGGCAGTGGGGCCGGGGTGGGGCCAGGGAGGACGGCGCGTGGGGTGGGGGTTGTTCGGTGTGTGGTGTGTGGGCAGGGCGTGGGGCTGCTGGGTGAGGTGGGACCCAGGTGGCAGAGAGAGAGAGAGGAAAAGGGGTAGGAAAGGGCTGGGGTGAGAAAAGGAGAGGGGAAAAAGGGGGTGGATTGCTGAGGTGGCAGGGTGGGTAGGAATTGAGGGAGAGGGTGAGGTGGCACACTGCGGTTGGTGGGTAGGTTAGGTCTGGGTGGGGATAGGATTTAGAGGGGCTGGTTTAGGTGGACCGATTTTATACCGGGGGTGGTCGACCGGGTCGAATCGGCCCGTTCGACTGCCCCACTAAAAATAATTAAATATTTTATTTATTTCAAACAGGGCTTTTGCAAACCGATAACAAACAAAATAAAATAATCCGGAGACCTGGGTTTTGCGTTTGAACGAAGACGGGGCGTTTTAGAAAACACAAAATAGTTTTTTCCGAAATTAGTTTTATGCAAGCAAATGCAAGATGATGACGATGCTCAAATGCAATGTGGCATGATGACATGAGCATGCGGTCATGATGATGCAATGCACCAAAAACAACGCGATTTTCTAGTAGTGGTTTTGCGGGATGCCACACGCATGAACCTGGAGGAGACGAAGGATATCGAACATCAAATCCACCAACTCGTCTTCAAAGGTTTGATCTAAGTTAGCACTAGTCCAAGTGCGGTACCCGTGATTCTTTTCCCAAAAACGGATGATACGTTATGGTTATGCATGGACTTCCATCCAATCAATGCTATCACCGTGCGTTATCGACATACTATACCACATCTCGATGACATGCTTGATGAGTTATGTGGAGCCACTATTTTTTTGAAAATTGATCTTCATAGTGGTTACCATCAAATACGCATGGCGGAAGGTGATGAGTGGAAAACTGCCTTCAAGACCAAACTAGGTCCCTATGAATGGTTGGTCATGCCCTTTGGCTTATCTAATGCCCCATCCACCTTCATGCACCTTATGAATCATATCTTGCATTCTCTCATTGGAAAAAGTGTTGTTGTCTATTTCGATGATATACTTGTGTATAGCAAGTCACTTGAGGACCATGTGACACATGTCAAGGAAGTTTTGCAAATCCTTCAACATGAAAAGCTTTATGCTAATCTTCCCAATTGTACTTTTGCTAAAGACAAGTTGATTTTTCTTGGATTTGTCGTTTCTTCGAAGGGAATTGAAGTTGATGTTTCCAAGGTCAAGGACATACGAGATTGGCCCATCCCAACAAATGTGAGTGAACTCCGAAGTTTTCATGGGTTGGACGGTTTCTATCGTTGCTTTGTGAAAGACTTTTCAACCATTGCTTGTCCTCTCAACGAGTTGAAGAAAAAGAATGTCACCTTCGTATGGGGCAAAGCTCAACAAAAAGCTTTTGATGAACTTAAAAAGAGGCTCACCGAAGTACCTCTTCTTGCGTTACCGATTTCACAAAAACTTTTAAGATAGAGTGTGATGCTAGTGGTATTAGCATTGGTGGAGTCCTTATGCAAAACGGACGTCCTATAGCCTACCATAGCGAGAAACTTGATGGTGCTCGCCTTAACTATCCGATTTATGACAAAGAGCTTTTTGCCTTAGTTCGTGTTCTTCAAGTTTGGCAACACTACCTTTGGCCCAAGGAATTTATCATACATTTCGACCATGAGTCGTTGAAATATCTCAAAGGGCAAGCCAACTTGAGTAAGAGACACGCTAAGTGGGTTGAGTTCATGGAGTCTTTTCTGTACATTGTCAAGTATAAGAAGGGCAAAGATAATGCAGTTGCGGATGCTTTGTCTCGCAAACACATAAGCCTTCTTACGAGACTTGAAATCAACGTGTTGGGTCTTGAGGAAATAAAATATTTGTATGCTTCCGACCCGTTCTTTGAACCAATTATCGCAAAGTGCTCCATTGACAAAGGGGTTGATGATTTCTATTTGCATCAGGGCTTTCTCTTTAAACAAAACAAGCTTTGCATTCCGAAATCGTCGCTCCAACTCTTGCTTCTCCAAGAATCTCATGGTGGAGGCCTCATGGGTCACTTTGGCCGTGATAAGACATTGGACATGCTATCCACTCACTACTTCTGGCCCAAGATGAAGCGCGACGCGGAGCGCTACGTTGAACGATGCACAACATGTGTTCAAGCTATGTCGCAAGCTAACCGTTATGGTCTTTATATGCCATTGCCTTTTCCTCATACACCTTGGTCTGACATTAGTATGGATTTCGTGTTAGGATTGCCTAGATCTAAGCATGGTCATGACTCTATATTTGTTGTCGTGGATCGTTTCTCAAAAATGGCACTCTTCATACCAGGCCATAAGACCGACGATGCTTCACATGTTGCCAATTTATTTCTTAGGGAAATCATCCGTCTTCATGGTGTGCCATGAACAATCGTCTCCGACCGTGACGTCAAATTCATGAGATACTTATGGAAGACCCTCATGGCCAAGCTCGATGTCAAGATCCTCTTCTCATCCACATCGTATCCCGAAACCGATGGACAAACCGAAGTTGTCAACCAAAGCCTCAGGACTCTACTTCGTGTGTTGATCAAGAAAATCCTCAAGGATTGGGAGGAATGCATCCCACACGTCGAGTTCGACTACAACCGTGCCAATCACTCAACAACAAAGATGAGTCCATTCATGACCGTCTATGGTTTTGAGCCCCTCACCGTACTCGGCATCTTAACGCTACCTCTACATGAGCGCACAAACATGGACGTCAAGAAGCGCGCACAAGCTATGAAGAAGCTTCATGAAGAAGAGCTACTATCAAGTAACAAGTCCTTCGCCAAGCTTCAAGGTTAAACAAGGACAAGAAGGAAATGATATGTGAAGAAGGTGATATTGTGTGGATACACTTAAGCAAAGACCACTTCCCCAAGGAACGCGACTCCAAGCTCAAGCCAAGAGGAGATGGTCCCTTCAAGGTCCTCAAGAGAATCAACAACAATGCCTACATCATCGACATACCAACATCCAAGTACCTCGCAAGGAGGTAAATGCTTGACATCTGCAGCTTTAATTCCCTTCTCCTTAAGACATTTCTTAGCTTCCTTCATCACTTCATTATTTAATTCAATAATTCCCCCTTCTTTGATGTTGGAATAGGCATAGGAATAGATGGTTCAGGTACAATTACTTCAGGAATAACTTGTTTAGGAGGATTCCAATCTTCATAATTCTTACTTATTTTAGCCATTAATTCCTCAGCTTCCTTGGGAGTCCTATTCCTGAAAACACAATCAGCACAACTATCTAGGTATGTCCTAGATTCTTCGGTTAGTCCATTATAAAATATATCAAGTAGTTCATTCTTAGGTAATGGACTTTTAGCCGGTGCATGAATCAAAGCACAAAACCTTGCCCAAGATTCGGGCAATACCTCTTTTTCTCCCTGTTTAAAATCAAAAAGTTCCTGCAAAACAGCATGTCTAGCACTAGGAGGAAAATATTTCTGCAGGAAAGTATTAAACAAGCACTCAGGGCTATCAATAGATCCAGGAGGTAAATTACCAAACCAAGTTTTAGCTTCTCCTTTCAGTGAAAAAGGGAAAATCTTAGCAACAAAGTAAGTACGCATTTTAATATCATCAGAAAACAAGCCACTCATAGTAGAAAGTTCATTCATATGTGCTACCGCACTTTCATTCTTAGTCCCACAAAAAGGTTCTTTCTCGACAATAGCTATGTAGGATAGATCGAGAGAGAAATCATAATCTTCATCTATAATGTTTATGGGAGAAGCAGCAAACTTAGCAGCAGGAGATAATTTGGGTCTAATAGTACGCCTCTCAAGGAGATTCTTAGCAGTGCTTCTATCATGGGTGTTCCTACATTCTTCAATAAACTCATCAGTCATCTCAACATAATCTTCTTTAGCATCATAATTCTCAGGTGAGCTAACAGGTGTGGCAGTGTCTTCATTAGGAGTTTCGGTATTTCCAACTATAGTTCTAGCAATCGTAGCATCTAGGAAAGGACCTAATGAACCACTCTTATCAAGCACAGTAGAAGTAGCATCATAAGCATCAGAAGTTTCAGATTCAGCAGTAGTAGCAGTGTGTGTAGCATGTGTATGTGGTGGTGTAAGGAACTTACTTAGAACAGACGGTGAATCAAGAGCAGTAGAGGTGTTCTGAACTATACCTCTTCTTGTAGTGGATGGTAAAATAGGAACCTTGCCATCACGATACTTACCCATGATGGATGGAAAGCAGTGAACAATAGAGAATCCAAGTGAACTTGATAAAAGATACTAGGCACCATGCCCTAACAATCTGATGCCATTACATGAATGATCTCATCCAATCCCTACCATCCCCATAGCCTACAGCGGGGGATTACTCACTCATAGATGGGAGAAACATGGATGGTCGATGGAGAAGCGATGGTGATGATGATGGCGATTATCTCCTCCAATTCCCCGTCCCGGCAGGGTGCTAGAATGGAGTTTCTGGTGCTGTTTCGTGGAATCTGGTGGTGGCGGCGGAGCGGAACTCCTTGTGGAAAAACGTCGAACCCCCTGAAGTTTTTAGGTTAGAAGGCTTCTTATAGGCGAAGAGAGGGACCGAGAGGGTGCCTGGGGCCACCACACCATGCCTGGGCAGCCAGGCCAGCAGCCTTGGGGTGGGGGGGGGTGGGGGGGGGGGGGTGGCCAGGCCCTGACCCTCCTCCGTCTCGTATTCTGGCCCCTGGAGTCTTCTGGAAAAATAGGCACTTTGGCTTTTGTCCCGTCCAATTCCGAGAATATTCATTTTCTGACTTTCTTGGAACCAAAAACAGCAGAAAACAAGCAGCTGGCACTGTGGCTCTTGTTAATAGGTTAGTCCAAGAAATCATATGAAAAGTACTCCAAAGTGTGGACAAAACACAAGAAAGTGGATAAAACCAAGCATGGAACATCAAAAATTATAGATACATTTGCAATGTATCAACATCCCCAAGCTTAACTCCTGCTCGTCCTCGAGTAGGTAAGTGATAAAAAGAAAGAATTTGTGAGGTGACATGCACCATCAAAGACTTGATCAAAGTATTTGCAAAACATTCAAAGCTGGGATCATAGTACTTCAATCATAACATGAAAGACAAAGTTCTAGCAATAGGCAAAGAAACTATGATGCAACATGAAAAGGCACAAACAAAAGATTCATGAATAACAATGCTTTGCAAGACGTTTGTTTGTTTCACATAAAGAAAACATAGCATACTAGTATTCAGATTGTCCCTCAATAGAGTAGCAAATATAAATGCATAGGACACCTTCAAAGTTCATAAGAGTGACTATATACAATAGTTTAAAACAAGCAATAACAAGTTATGCATCCATCAACTAGTCTTGGGACAATGCACATAGAACTAAGAATGGCCACAATGCTCTCAAAGTATGTGCATAAAGATAGAAGGTGGAGACTCTATATAATGGTGGAAGAAAAGCCTTTTGTAAAAGGAAGTAGGGATTCAAGTCTCATAAAGAGCTTCCAAAAATTATGGTACTTATAGCTTTCAGCTCTCATTGCCCCTATCATAAGCATCTTGAAGTGATTAAGGTTAAAGTGAACAAACTATGGTGTACATGCTTGACGAAGTATAAGTCAGAAATCTCATGTCCCTTGTATACGAGGGCCGCTCCTCATGCTACTCAAGTTTAGTCACCGGTAAGTTCTTGTCATCGTAAGTACATGTGTATCATTGAGAACCGCCAACGGGGTACCCCTTACCCGATGATACGGAAGAATCCCCATATCAAAATGACAAGGCAAGCAGACAACGTGCATCTCAACATTCTTCTTATTTACCATGGGAATATGGTGCTTTTTTCTCTCTTTCCTCTTTTCATAGTATCTTTTTTTTCTTTCTCTTTTTTCTCAAGATAGGACTCTTTTTTTATAAGAAGAATGCTTCATAGACAGCTCATTATGGTTACGCTGCAGGTTTCCACCATGTCAGCATGGATTAGACCAGCGGCCCAGGCGTTTCTCTAACACATATACATAACTCCATGGACTTACAAGCTCCCCTTTCATTTCACACCGACGACATCCATATACAAAAGAGCATGATATCAACTAGGTACAAGTACCAAGTACAATGTTGAAAGCGTTCCCCATGAAAGCATGGTTCTGCTAATTCCTGACAAATAAGTGAAAGCATATACAACATAGAAGACACAATGGTTCAAGTTTATTAAGGGAAAGTAAAGTAAATTGTGCCATCAAGTTCGTGAGAGCTTTAATCACTAGTTTTCTCATAACAAGTGGAAGGTAAACAAAAGCATGAATGTACTTGGAATAGCATAATCTAGTAGGTAGGTATGGTGGACTCTTTGGAATAACATGGTTTAGGGAGTTGGATGCATGAGTGGAACTCATACTTTGTTGTGGAGGCTAGCAAAAGACTGGGAGCGACAAACTAAGAGAGCAATAATGGTCATAATCATGCAGAGCGACAAAACAGCATTGATCAAAGCATAAAGTGATACTACAAGTTGAAAACTAAAGGATCATAAAGGCTATGGTGACTTGAGATAGTCATAACATGGTGTGAGCATGCGCCAAGTCAACCCAAATAAAGCATCAAAGGAGAATACTACTATACTATGCTTTAATATGCTAAAACAACGCATGATTCATCCAAGGCACATTAAGCAATCTCAATTGTTTATAACAAGTCATGCTACAGCAAAGAATACTAAGCATAAAGCCAAAACAATATCAAGCATGTCATGATAGAGCATAGGCCACAATCAAAAACAAGCTCTCTTTACCACTTAAGCATGAGCTTTCCTACTCTTTTCCAAACCAAACCAAACCATTTGAACACCAATGTATGAAAGGGAGGTCCAACCAATTTATTCAGAAAACTAAGAAAACCACGCAAACTAAAAACCAAAACGAAAACGAAAAATAAGATGCTCCAAGAACAACACAACTATGCATGAAACAATAAAAATGAAGTGTCTAAAAGAAACCTGAGATTTTATTGATGAAGAAGGGGATGCCTTGGGCATCCCCAAGCTTTGACGCTTGTACTTCTTGGATATTTCTTGGGGTGACATGTGTGGCATCCCCAAGCTTGAGCTTTAGTCCATCCTTCATCTCATTACTCATTCTTTCCATACACCTGAAATTTTTCCTTCATACAAAACTTCACACAATCTCATTAGCAACATTAGTGCACTTAAGATAAATAAGTCTTAAGGTTAAGTTCTAACACCAAATAAACTTCCATTAGAACACTAGCTACTGTATCACTTCCCTCAAAAATCTCAATTCCCCAAAATAACTCAAGAAGGAACTAATAAGAAGCAAATGCAGAAAATGGCAGAAATCTGTCAAAACAGACCAGCAGGTAAAGACGAATTTTTTAGAAGACCTTCTGTTCCTCAAATCAAAAAGTGTTGAACTAACGAAAGTTAGATAACAACCTGGGGCATAAGCACAACAAATTACAGCTCAATACGACCTACATAGCTCTCTCACGAATTTTTACGGTGAAGCACAGAAATCTGTTTCGGGACAGCAACTTTCCCAATCATCACTTCACTCTCATTAGAGGTTACTCTTGGCACAAAAAGCAAAATAAAAAGGACGAGGAGCGGTTATTACTGAGGTAATAACTTCCAAGACTCATCTAAAACTTTTGGGTTATCTCCCAATAAGTACTTTTCTTTAATGCCTTTAAGTTAGGCATAAGCAAAAACTAGAATGGATAGAATAGAAGTAAACAGAAATAATCATAGTGAAAACATTGTTTTGTTCAATGAAATCCTTTTGTTAACAAGGTTTATCAGGTCTTGTTACCAAAACAATTTCATATGAGACAAAACTTTGTATTACACTAATGATTATGTTACCTCAACCTTGATAGCAATGGTCCCAATCATAATAGTTTCAAATTTTTCTTTTGGTATGGGACAATATATTTCTCCAACTTGAATGCCTTCAACATGTTCAATTGAATTTAAACCATAAGTCCTTTCAATCTTCTTGGGGAAATAGACAGTATGTTCCTTGTCATTGACATTGAAGGTCACCTTTCCTTGATTACAATTAATAATAGCTCCTGCAGTATTAAGAAAAGGTCTCCCAAGAATAATAGACATATTATCATCTTCAGGCATTTCAAGCACAACAAAATCAGTTAATATCAAGCAATTATGAGCCACCTGAACAGGTACATCCTTACATATACTCACATTAATAGTGGTAGACTTATCAGCCATTTGCAAAGATATATCAGTTGGTATCAATTTTTCAAGCTGAAGCCTCTTATAAAGAGAGAAAGGCATAACACTAACTCTAGCTCTCAAATCACACAAAGCAGTTCTAACATAACTGTTCTTAATAGAGCAAGGGATAGTTGGAATCCCTGGGTCTCCAAGTTTCGTAGGAACCTTACCATTGAAGGAATAATTAGCAAGCAAAGTAGAGATTTCTTCATTAGGGATCTTCCTTTTATTCGAGACAATGTCCTTCATATACTTTGAGTAAGGAGGCAATTTAATAGCATCAGTCAAAGGAATTTGCAAGAATAAAGGTTTCATCCACTCACAAAACTTATTATAGTGTTCATCTTCCTTTGACTTGTGTTTCTTATCAGGGAAAGGCATAGGTTTTTGGACCCAAGGTTCTCTTTCACTACCATGTTTCTTAGCAACAAAATCTTCTTTGGTGTATTTAGTAGTCTTAGTGTGGTTTTTAGGTTCTTCTTCAACTTTTTCTTCATTAGCACTTTTAGTTTCAGCATCAGAGATAGATATACTATTAGGATCTATAGCAGGTTTAGAGGGTTCTACAACAGTTTTATGTTTCTTTTTCCTTTTCTTACAAGTAGAACCACTATTTTCAGCCTGTTGAGACTCCTGCTCAATTCTTTTGGGATGCCCCTCATGATATAGAGGATCCTGGGTAGCAGCACCACTTCTAGTTCTAATTTCATAAGCATGTTTTTCTTTAGCATCATTAACTAACAAGCGTTTTGCACTTTAACGAGTTGATCTATTTGAGTTTGAACCATTTGAAAGTGTTTAACAATCATTTTAACATCATTAGAGGTTCTTTCCACAATATCTTTCAACTCAACAATAGCTCTAGTGTTTTCCATAAGATGATTTTGCACCCTTTTATTAAAGTTATCTTGCTTAACAATCAAGATATCAAATTCTTCTAAGCATTGATCAGGAGGTTTCAAGTAAGGGATATCACCTTCATAAAAGTGTTGGAGAGAGTGTACCTCAATAGTGGGTGAGTAGGGAATAGGCTTACATAATTCTTCTATAGGAGGTAAATGCTTGACATCACTTCATTAGGAGGTAAATTCTTCTATAGGAGGTAAATTATTCTATAGGAGGTAAATTCTTCTGCAGCTTTAATTCCCTTCTCCTTAAGACATTTCTTAGCTTCCTTCATCACTTCATTATTTAATTCAATAATTCCCCTCTTCTTTGATGTTGGAATAGGCACAGGAATAGATGGTTCAGGTACAATTACTTCAGGAATAACTTGTTTAGGAGGAGTCCAATCTTCATAATTCTTACTTATTTTAGCCATTAATTCCTCAGCTTCCTTGGGAGTCCTATTCCTTAAAATACAATCAGCACAACTATCTAGGTATGTCCTAGATTCTTCGGTTAGTCCATTATAAAATATATCAAGTAGTTCATTCTTAGGTAATGGACTTCCAACCTGTGCATGAATCAAAGCACAAAACCTTGCCCAAGATTCAGGCAATACCTCTTTTTCTCCCTGTTTAAAATCAAAAAGTTCCTGCAAAACAGCATGTCTAGCACTAGGAGGAAAATATTTCTGCAGGAAAGTATTAAACAAGCACTCAGGGCTATCAATAGATCCAGGAGGTAAATTACCAAACCAAGTTTTAGCTTCTCCTTTCAGTGAAAAAGGGAAAATCTTAGCAACAAAGTAAGTACGCATTTTAATATCATCAGAAAACAAGCCACTCATAGTAGAAAGTTCATTCATATGTGCTACCGCACTTTCATTCTTAGTCCCACAAAAAGTTTCTTTCTCGACAATAGCTATGTAGGATAGATCGAGAGAGAAATCATAATCTTCATCTATAATGTTTATGGGAGAAGCAGCAAACTTAGCAGCAAGAGATAATTTGGGTCTAATAGTACGCCTCTCAAGGAGATTCTTAGCAGTGCTCCTATCATGGGTGTTCCTACATTCTTCAATAAACTCATCAGTCATCTCAACATAATCTTCTTCAACATCATAATTCTCAGGTGAGCTAACAGGTGTGGCAGTGTCTTCATTAGGAGTTTCGGTATTTCCAACTATAGTTCTAGCAATCGTAGCATCTAGGAAAGGACCTAATGAACCACTCTTATCAAGCACAGTAGAAGCAGCATCATAAGCATCAGAAGTTCCAGGTTCAGCAGTAGTAGCAGTGTGTGTAGCATGTGTATGTGGTGGTGTAAGGAACTTACTCAGAACAGACGGTGAATCAAGAGCAGTAGAGGTGTTCAGAACTATACCTCTTCTTGTAGTGGATGGTAAAATAGGAACCTTGCCATCACGAGACTTACCCATGATGGATGGAAAGAAGTGAACAATAGAGAATCCAAGTGAACTTGATAAAAGATACTAGGCACCATGTCCTAACAATCTGATGCCATTACATGAATGATCTCATCTAATCCCTACCATCCCCATAGCCTACAGCGGGGGATTACTCACTCATAGATGGGAGAAACATGGATGGTTGATGGAGAAGCGATGGTGATGATGATGGCGATTATCTCCTCCAATTCCTCGTCTCGGCAGGATGCCAGAACGGAGTTTCTGGTGCTTTCATGGAATTTGGTGGTGGCGGCGGAGCAGAACTCCTTCTAGAAAAACGTCGAACCCCCCGAAGTTTTTAGGTTAGAAGGCTTCTTATAGGCGAAGAGAGAGACCGAGAGGGTGCCTGGGGCCACCACACCATGCCCTGGCACGGCCAGGCCTAGCCAGCTTTGGGAGGGAGGTGGCGGAGCCTGCCCTCCTCCGTCTCGTGATACATCCCTGAGTCTTCTGGAAAAATAGGCAGTTTGGCTTTTGTCCCATCCAATTCCAAGAATATTCATTTTCTGACTTTCCTGGAACCAAAAACAGTAGAAAATAGGCAGCTGGCACTGTGGCTCTTGTTAATAGGTTAGTCCAAGAAATCATATGAAAAGTACTCCAAAGTGTGGACAAAACACAAGAAAGTGGATAAAACCAAGCATGGAACATCAAAAATTATAGATACATTTGCAATGTATCATCAGGCCACCCTCGAGGTTAGCCCTCAACAATATTTCTATGAGATGGAGATGATAATGCAACGTGCTAAACTTCGAGAGCCAGAAGACCAAACAATGCCACGTTTCCTTGCTGGTTTATCGTTCCAGATTCGATGCATTGTTCGGCATCACCCTTATGCAGATATGTCTGAGCTCTTACATCAGTCTAGAGAGGCTGAAGCCACTGTGGCCGAGGAGGCTAGATTTGCTGCATGTTCTCCATCGTCTAGGGGACGTTTTTCATCACGTTCCCCCTCTACTGGTCAGAATTCTGGTGGTGTTCACGAGGCTAGTTTTGTTGGCGATCATGTGAGTACCTGGTGAAACCTGCTGCATCCAACACCAAGCCTACCAGCTATGAGTGGTTCGGGTTCCACTACTTCGACAACCAGGAATCGGGATATGAGCTGTCACACATGTGGTGGCAAAGGACACTTCAAGCGTGATTGCCCCAATAAGAAGACTATGATTGTTGATGTGTCTGGTGGATACGAGACTGGGGATGATGCTAATCCGTTTGATGAGGAGCATGATGAGGTTACTGAGGATGTTTACTATTGTGATGCTTCCATAAATCCCGTGTTTGTGTGTTCTCCGAGAGTCTTGCAAGTTAGCCCAAGTCCAGTTGATCAAAGATGCAATTTATTTCAAACACGGGCTGATGTGAGTGAAGGTAGAGCATGCTGAGTCATTATTGATGGTGGAAGTTGCAGAAATTTGGCTAGTAAAGAGCTTTGTACCAAGCTGAAATTGAAGTACTATCCACACCCCAGCCCATATTTTATTCAATGGTTGAGTGATGATGGTGAGATGAAAGTTAATCATATGGTACATGTGGAGTTTCAGATTGGGGCCTACAAAGATGTGGTCGAATGTGACATAGTTCCTATGATAGTTTGTCATCTTTTGTTGGGCCGTCCATGGCAATATGATCATGATGTTTGTCACAATGGGAAAGCCAACACATATCAGTTTAATTGGCAAGGCAAGGATGTGATTCTAAGACCCATGTCTCCATAGGAAATTGTTAATGAGTCTCGTCAGAAAACTGAAGTCAATCTTGAGCATGAGCATGCGAGAACACAACGACAAGATCCTGCTTTGACAGTACATGATCACACTTCTTCTGTCGCGACACATTTTACAGCTTGTTTTGCTGCCATGGCACAACTTTCTAGCTATTTTGCTGCCACGACAGAGCGCACCGACCAATTCTCTGCCACGACAGAAGTTGATGCCGTTTCTCTGCCGTGGCACAGCAGTGCAGTCCAGATCCTCGCCGTGGCACAGAAACAGACCAGTTTTCTACCGCGGCATAGCAAGGCGGCTCAGTTTCCTACCACAGCATAGAAACAACCCAGTTTTCTGCCGCGGCACATCGTCGAGCAATTTTCTGCCACGCCGTAGTCCACAGAAAGTTTGCCTGCTCCACCAGTTCTATTTGCACATCCTGATGGTGGGGGTGATTATTTCATACTAATGGCAACAAAGGAAGATTTGAGTGAATTTGGGGATGATCCCTCGGCTGTGCCACTAGTGCTGGTCTACAAGGGTGAAATTTTGGTTTCTAACGACATGACCCCTCTCTCTATTGGTGTTTCTACTGTTTTGCAGGAAATCAGTGATGTATTTCCAGAAGAAGTACTGGATGGGTTGCCACCATTACATGGTATTGAGCATCAAATTGATTTGATTCCTAGAGCATCGTTGCCTAATCGAGCACCTTACCTAACAAACCCCGAAGAAACTAAAGAGATTCAGAAACAAGTATAAGCACTTCTTGATAAAGGGTATATTCGTGTGAGCCTTAGTTCTTGTGCTGTTCCTGTTATTTTAGTACCTAAGAAAGATGGTACATGGCGCATGTGCATAGATTGTAGAGCTATTAATAACATCACTATTTGATATCATCATCCTATTCCCCGTTTAGAGGATATGTTAGATGAATTGAGTGGCGCTGCAATTTTCTTTAAAATTGATTTGCGTAGTGGTTATCATCAGATTAGGATGAAGGAAGGGGATGAGTGGAAAACTTCCTTTAAAATGAAATTTGGTTTGTATGAGTGGTTAGTCATGCCGTTTGGTTTAACTAATGCACCTAGTATGTTCATGAGATTAATGAACCATGTTTTGAGAAATTTTATAGGAAAATTTGTGGTTGTGTATTTTGATGATATACTCATTTACAACCACACTGAAACAGAACATATTGATCATATTCGACAAGTCTTGCTTGTGCTACATGATGCTAAATTGTATGGTAATCTTGAGAAGTGCACTTTTTGCAAAGACAAGGTCATCTTTCTAGATTACCTTGTTTCTAAGAATGGAGTTGAGGTAGATAATTCTAAAATTGTAGCAATATAAAATTGGCCTACTCCAATGAATGTTAGTCAAGTTAGAAGTTTTCATGGGCTTGCTGGTTTCTATAGATGATTTGTGAAGGATTTTAGTACTATTGCTGCACCTTTGAATGAATTAACTAAGAAAGGTGTTGAATTTGTTTAGGGACCAACCCAAGATAATGCTTTTGATGAATTAAAAAGATTGCTTACTTCTACACCTTTGCTTGCACTACCTGATTTTCATAAGAAATTTGAGATTGAGTGTGATGCTAGTGGCATCGGTATTGGTGGTGTGTTGATGCAAGAGGGGCGACCTATAGCTTATTTTTCTGAGAAACTTAGTGGTGCTCATTTGAACTGTCCTATTTATGATAAGGAATTATATGCTTTGGTGTGTGTACTTGAGGTTTGGCAACATTACTTGTGGCCAAAAGAGTTTATTATACATTCTGATCATGAATCTTTGAAATATTTGAAAGCACAATCAAACTTGCATAGGCGTCTAGAAAAGTGGGTTGAATTTATTGAGTCTTTTCCGTATATTATTAAACATAAGAAGGGAAAAGACAATATTGTAGTTGATGCTCTCTCTAGGAAAAGTATGTTGCTACCACAATTGGATGTGAGAGTTCCTGGTTTGGAGAGTTTGTGTGACTTATATGCTACTGATCATGATTTCGCTGCTCCATATAAGTTGTGTGTTAATGGGAAAGCTTGGGAAAAATATCATATGCATGATGGGTACTTGTTTCGAGCTAACAAACTGTGTGTGCTCGAGTCATCTGTGCGTTTGCTCTTATTACAGGAATCCCATGCTGGTGGATTGATGGGCCACTTTGGGCATGAGAAAACACTACTCATGCTCGCTGATCATTTTTATTGGCCTAGGATGAGGCGTGATGTGGACATGTTTGTCAAACGTTGCATTACTTGCAACACTTCCAAGTCGAAGTTTAAGCCTCATGGTTTGTATGCTCCTCTACCTACACCTACTACTCCATGGAGGATATTAGCATGGATTTTGTATTAGGATTGCCTAGAACTAGGAGAGGACATGATTCTATATTTGTGGTAGTGGATCATTTTTCTAAGATGGCACATTTTATTGCCTGCCACAAGAGCGACGATGCGTCGGATGTTGCTAATCTGTTTTTCAGGGACATTGTGCATTTAGATGGAGTACCAAGGACAATTGTTTCTGATCATGATGTGAAGTTTATGAGCTATTTTTGGAAGACGGTTTGGGGGAAACTGGGAACAAAATTATTATTCAGCACTACTTGTCATCCCCGAACTAATGGACAAACAGAGGTGGTGAATCACACATTATCACAGTTGTTGCGATCTATGATCAAGAAGAATCTACGAGTTTGGGAGGATTGCTTGCCCCATGTCGAGTTTCCATACAACAGGGCTGTACACTCTACCACGTAGTTGTGTCCTTTTGAGGTGGTGTATGGTTTCAAACCCATCACACCACTAGATTTGTTGCCTATTCCTATTCAAGAACGAGAAAATATGGAGGCTACCAAGAGGGCAGATTTTGTGAAGAAGATACATGTGAAGGCAAAAGAAGCTATTGAGAAGAAGGGCAAGGACAATGCTAGACGTGTCAACAAGAAGCGAAAGGAGGTCCTATTTCAGCCAGGGGACATGGTTTGGGTTCATTTTCGCAAGGACAGATTTCTAGAGAAGCGTAAGTCAAAGCTCCTTCCTCGGGGTGCTGGTCCTTACAAGGTTCTTGCCAAGATAAATGACAATGCCTACAAGATAGATTTACCTATTGAGGAGTTTGGTGTTAGTAATTCTTTCAATGTGTCCGATTTGACACCCTATGAAGAAGATGATGTTGACACGTCGGGGTCGACGCCTTTTGAAGTGGGGGAGGATGATGAGGATAACTCTACCATTCTTCCATTATTCAATGAAGATAATGATGCAAAGATTCAAGACACTAATGAAATCAGAATTGGACCTATTACAAGAGCTAGAGCCAAGTTGTTAAAGCAACAGGTGAATTCCTTCTTAGTTGGTTCTGACATATTGTCTAATGAGAATTTTATACTACCTAAATCTTTGCATCTATGTTTGATCAGGTATGAGGAAGGCCCAGGAGCTGTGGAAGAAGTAATCAAGCTGCAGCAGAGGAAAGAGGAAGAGGATCTCTACCGCGGCAGGATTTTGGCCGGTTTTCTGCCGTGGTAGGATATTGACGCCAGGAGAGGAGAGGGAGGCGTGCACCAGTGGGAGAGCCAGAAGGGGACAGGCTGCACCTAGCTGGTGCACCCGCACGTGTGGCCTGTGCGCAAATGGCCGAGCCCTAGTGGCCGGTCTGTATCCGACTCGAACCCCCTTGGGTCGAGTCTTAGATGTGTGCGGCTGGGATTCCCATATAGCTAGCCGCCACCCCTTCGTTTATTTTTTAGACTTGTTTTAGACTAAAAACCCTAGATCGGATTGCTGCAAGCATCCCTCTTGAATCCTCCGATATTGTGACTGTGTTTCACTAGACAATATCAAATTGGCTCTAATTAAGTGTTATCTGTCGTTCCACTGGGAATTGGTAGATTGCAAACCGTTCCTGATACGGGATCACGTGCGCAAGTGTGTGGTGTTGCGAATATCCATAGGGCCGAAGATCTATTGCACTGGCAGCAGGGGAGCAGCCGAGAGGTAGTTCGTCAGCGTCTCACAAGTTATCTCCATCAACATCGCCATCATCTACGCATCTCACTGAGAAGATTGGGCCACCCCTTATCATCCTGGTTTGGAGAGTTTGTGTGATTTATATGCTACTAATCATGATTTTGCTGCTCCATATAAGTTGTGTGCTAATGGGAAAGCTTGGGAAAAATATCATATTCATGATGGGTACTTGTTTCGAGCTAACAAACTGTGTGTTCCTGAATCATCTCTGCGTTTGTTCTTATTGCAGGAATCATATACTGGTGGATTGATGGGCCACTTTGGGCGTGAGAAAACACTACTCATGCTCGCTGATCATTTTTATTAGCCTAAGATGAGGCGTGATGTGGACAGATTTGTCAAGCATTGTATTACTTGGAACACATCCAAGTCAAAGTTGAAGCCTCATGGTTTGTATACTCCTCTACCTGCACCTACTATTCCATGGGAAGATATTAGCATGGATTTTGTATTAGGATTGCCTAGAACTAGGAGAGGACATGATTCTATATTTGTGGTAGTGGATCATTTTTCTAAGATGGCACATTTTATTGCCTACCACAAGAGCGACGATGCGTCGCATGTTGCTAATCTGTTTTTCAGGGACATTGTGCGATTACATGGAGTACCAAGGACAATTGTTTCTGATCGTGATGTGAAGTTTATGAGCTATTTTTGGAAGACTCTTTGGGGGTAAACTAGGGACAAAGTTATTATTCAGCACTACTTGTCATCCCCAAACCGGTGGACAAACAGAGGTGGTGAATCACACATTATCACAGTTGCTGCGATCTATGATCAAGAAGAATCTGTGTGTTTGGGATGATTGCTTGCCACATGTCAAGTTTGCATATAATAGGGCTGTACACTCTACCACACAGTTGTGTCCTTTTGATGTGGTTTATGGTTTCAAACCCATCACACCACTTGATTTGTTGCCTCTTCGTATTCAAGAAAGAGAGAACATGGAGGCAACCAAGAGGGCAGATTTTGTGAAGAAGATACACATGAAGACAAAAGAAGCTATTGATAATAAGGGCAAGTATAATGCTAGCCGTGTCAATAAGAAGAGAAAGGAGGTGTTATTTCAGCTAGGAGACATGGTGTGGGTTCATTTTCGCAAGGACAGATTTCTAGAGAAGCATAAGTCAAAGATACCTCCTCAGGGTGCTAGTCCTTACAAGGTTCTTGCCAAGATAAATGACAATGCCTACAAGATAGATTTTCCTATTTAGGAGTTTGGTGTTAGTAATTCTTTCAATGTGTCTGATTTGACACCATATGAAGAGGAAGATCTTGACGCGTCGAGGTCGACGCCTTTTGAAGGGGGGGGGGGAGGATGATGAGGACATCTCTACCATTCTTCCATTATTCACTGAAGATAATGATGCAAATATTTAAGACACTAATGAAATCTGAATTGGACCTATTACAAGGGCTAGAGCCAAGTTGTTAAAGCAATAGGTGAATTCCTTCTTAGTTGGTTCTAGAATATTGTTTGATGAGAATTTTATGCTACCTAAATATTTGCATCTATGTTTGATCAGGTATGAGGAAGGCCAAGGAGTTGAGGAGGAAGCATCAAGGCTGCAACAGAAGAAAGAAGAAAGGATTCTCTACCGTGGCAGGATTTTGGCTGATTCCCTGCTGCTATAGGAGGCTGGCGCCAGGGGAGGAGAGGGAGGCATGCGCCAGGAGGAGGACCAGGAGAGGTCAGGCTGCACCTAGCCAGGTGCACCCCTCGCGTGTGGCCTGTGTGCCCGTTTTAGCCGAGCCCTTTGGGGCCGGTTTGTATCAGATTCAGACCCACTTGGATCGAGTTTAGTTGTGTGCGGCTGGCTTCCATATAGGCAGCCGCCACCCCCCATTATTCCCTCAGACTTATTTTAGATTAAACCCTAGATTGGATTGCTATAAGCATTCATCTTGAATCCTCCGGTATTGTGATCATATTTTGCTAGACAATATCAATTTGGCTCTAATTAAGTGTTATCTGTCGTTCCACTGGGAAATGGCAGATTGCAAACCGTTCATGATCCGGGATCACGTGCGCAAGTGTGTGGTGTTGCGAATATCCATAGGGCCGAAGATCTGTTGCACTGGCAACAAGGGAGCAGCCGAGAGGTAGTTCATCAGCATCTCACAAGTTATCTCCATCATCATCGCCATCACCTACATCGCTCACTAAGAAGACCGGGCCACCCCTTATCACCCTAGTAAACAAACCTCGCCTCACATCTCTAGGGACCGGCTTCGGGATTTGACCCGTTACAGCAGAACCCTCCTTAGGGCGTGACTCATGGTCTTAGCGAAAGCAAGGTAAAGGTCGGGTCTAACCACCCTCTGCCGGCCTTCCAAGGAAGAGGGCTTATATAGTGGCATTAAGAGAAGGTTAGTACATGTGGGTAAATTTGTACACCTCTAAAGGATTTAATCTTTTCAAAAATCCGTGTTCATGGTTATGAATGCTTGGTGACTGAATTCTAATATCATAGAGAACATTAACCTAATCGTAAAACTTGGCAGTTCAACGTGTTCTTAAGGATGCTTCCTCATGGGTACGAGGGGGTGATCCTAGTTAGGATATGATGATGATTTGGTGGATATCAAATATGATGATCAATTCTTCAGAGATGTCGCTCTCTTATCCCCTTTTAAAATATTCTAATTAGACGAGCTTCTTCTCCCTCTTGTTTTATAACCAAAGATGGCTTTATGCAAAATAACCCCACCAACCATAAGTCTTGCGGAGTACACCTTGTACTCACCCTTGATTTGTTGATACTTTTTGTAGCAGAGTAGGTGTTCCATGAAGACAAGTTTGGTACGACATTGACACCGACGAGTAGCTTGGGGTTCTCGGTCTGCAGTCTGGAACCTATGGGCTGGGATGTCATCGTTATGCTTCAGGCCTCTTAGGCCATTTGTTAAGTTTGCTATACTTAATAACATAATTTGCCGTCCGTTGTTTGATGTTTGTGGTCACTGACCTCTGCTCGTATTATTCTGGTTCTTTGTTCAGTTATGAGCTTGCTGTAGTAACTTTTGTGTCGCAGGGTTACTATTGTGTTACCGACTTTCTAGTGGATATCCTCGAGTTCTTGGTTAGGCTATGTCAGGCTAAGGTATGGGATTTGTTTAACCCTGATCCTGGGGGTGTTACAGTTTTTGGTATTAGAGCAGTACCGACCATAGGAAAACCTTGCCATTGGTCGACATTTAGTCTAGTGCTTGCTAAAACTATTTCAAAAGATGAAAAGTATTTGTGAAAACTCTAGTATGCTTCTTTTTCTTCACATCTAGTATCGCTCTAACTCTGGGTCATACTACCTTGTGTTGATTTGGAAAAGGTTTTCATATCTTTTCTACTCTTTCAAAGCTTAGGTGCCTTTTGGGCATGTCGTTTCTCAGCCAGTTGACCGATACGTCCATTTTGCATCACTATTCTATGTCTTAATTCACTATTATTCATTGATATATTTCATATTGAGAGGTGATACTTATGTTATTTCATCTGTTTTTGCATGGTTGATGACTTTTGGAGCATGGACCGCTGCAGTCAGGATTCTGATGGAAAAGCTGCTGTTTGGAGGCAAAATTCGCGAAGATCAGAAAATCCGGGGAAATATACGAAAAATCCTATTTTTCCAGAAGACTAAGGATGCTAGAAGACGGAGTGGACATGGGCCACAGGGGGCCCACACCACCCTCTGGCGCGAGCATCCCTAGGCCACGCCAGGAGGTGGTGTGGCCACCCTGGCCCACTCCAGCCTCTCCCCTCTGGCGTATATCATCCTCCCGAAACCCTAAGACTCGGAGAGCGACCACAGAAATATTCTGCCGCCTCTGCGGGGCGGAAAACACCGAGAGAGAAAGATCTCTCCGACAAACAGATTTCTGCCGGGGGAATTCCTTCCCGGAGAGGGGAGATCATCGCCATCAACACCACCATCAAGCTGGACTTCATCGGGATCATCATCATCATCACCACCATCACCACCATCAGCACCCTCATCACCATCTCCATATTGCTGTAACAATTGCGTTGAATCTTGCATTAGTTCATAGGGGAAACTTTCCCGGTGTTGATTACTCTTTGTAGTTGATGCTATTGAGTGAACCATTGAATTATTGTTTATGTTCAGATTGTTATACATCATTATTCCATCTCTGATCATGATCCATATGATGTCTTGTGAGTAGTTCGTCTTGTTCTTAAGGACATGGGAGAAGTCTTGTTGTTAGAAGTGGAGTTGTGTTGAGAAAGATTCAATAGATTGTTATTTAAGTTGTGGTGTACTTCTTCTAGTGGTGTCATGTGAATGTCGACTACATGAGACTTCACCTATATGGGCCTAGGGGAACGCATTGTGTATTTGGCTACTAATCGTAGGGGTTGCCGGAGTGACAGAAACCTGAACCCCCGTTAGGAAACCATTGCACAAGGGACGTAAGGGTCTTAGAGTTTAAAGCTCTGGTTAAGTCTCTACCTTAATTACTTTCTTGTACTTATGGATGTTTGCAAGGGGTATAATCACAAGTATGTATTAGTCTTGTATGGGGCGGTACATTAGCACAGGTTCACCCACACAACACTTAGCAAGCTAAAGAAGATTAATCAACTATATGAAGCGAAAGCACTTGACAGTCTTCCCATGTGTCCTTGAGAACGTTTGGTCATCTTAAGTAATACAACCGGCTTGTCCTTTGCTGCATAAAGGATTGGGACACTTGCTGCATTTATTCCTACTGTCTTTTATTTACTCGTACTTTGTTTACTTGCTTTATCAAAAACCCCTAAAAACCCGTTTGCTAAGTATTTGCAGAGAATTCCTGATCCATACCACTAGCCAGCACCTTCTGCTCGTCGTTGGGTTCGACACTCTTACTTATCGAAAATACTACGATACACCCCCTATACTTGTGGGTCATCATTGGCCTAGTGTTGAGTTCTCTAGAGTTGTGTGTGTTGTGTGTTCCTTGTTCCCCTTTGCTCTATTTCGTCTGAGAGATTCCTTTCCATCATGATCTCTCTACCATATGGACACAATATAATATTGTAGGATCCATAGTATTATGTTCGAGGCTTCGAGTTTTCCTATTGCCTCGTGTGCCTCCTTTTAATTTGTTTGGGTACTTCAGAAGTCGTTTCTTCTCCTGGAAGCTACCTTGTGATTACTACCTTGCAGTGCAAGCTATGTCACCCAAGTAGTAATTACTTCTTTCTCGGGTTTTAACCCTTGGACTTGAACCGAAGGTCCCAGATTGTACTGGATTCTAGTGTTTTGAATCTTATACATGAAGCTGACTTTTAACCCAAGATCCATTCCTTTGACCCTGTCGTAAATGTTCACCATTACCTGAGGATGGCTGGTACTACAATTCTAGCCTTCAAGCTTTTGGTTTTTGTCACGATTGAATTGTGACAACTAAGGACTTCCCCTACAACTAGCTATGGCAGATGTTCTTTAAAGGAACCAAATACATCACGATAAGAGTACTCCTCGTGATTCTCGCATCTATATTCGTGACTCTGCCGCACCCTTCCTTCTGTGCATTGGTTTTTGGAAGATTGTTAATCAATGCATTTACATCTCGGGATTCTACCCTGAGCATGTTCTTTTCCCTTTGTTCTTCTGACCTTTGTCTACTAGTTGGTAGCCATGTAGTAATGTGCATTGGTATCTTCTGATGCAATATAATCTTTTGGTCTGTCAAGACAAACCATTTTGGGATATCAGGAGAAACAAACTCTAGTACCTCATCATATCTAGGACTAGGACAAAGTGTTGTAATTCGCAGATCAAGAGGCATTAATTAGTTTCTGCCTACTCTGCCATCAAGTATCACACTCTTATACATTAAAAGGTCATGTTAAGTGTCGTGACCCCTTAGTGAAGTAATGCTCTTAAACATATTATTACCCACCCTTCCTCCGAGCTTTTGCGCTCGTGAACGATGCGTGTGCGTAATAATGTGGTCATCTGAGATTCTTATCAACTTTTACTGCTTTGAACTCTAAGGACATTTTAGTCATTCTTAGCGTGATTGGTTAATCCTATCATAAATCAAAGGATGATTGTGCTACCAAGTCCGCTAATCTGGTACACTCCCTTCGGTCAAAGAGTTAGGCTCGTGTCGAAGCTCTGAGACTATGTCTTCTTGCCTTGTAAAGCAAGTTCCCTCTCGAACTAAGTGACATATCCGTGGTTTGTGATATTCTAGATGTATCTCTAGAAGTATCGCCATGTTGCCACATGAATATGTAGTCAGGTTCATGAGAAAGTTAGTTCTTTGAACTACTTCTTTCTCCAAGGATTCGTATTGGATACCCTCAACTAGTTGGCCGAACTTAAACAACATCTAGGAGAGTTGTAAGACAAAAGTTCTATCTTACTAAGTTCCTTCTTAAAGGGATGTCTAGTTTTGTTCGTGATGAAGAAAGATAGTATTTCCTTCGTGGATATGTTATCTTCCCCCACCTTTGATTTGATTTGGGTTATTGTCAAATCAAACTCAGTTCCAAGGACTATCTTGATGATGTTGCTACTCGTGATGTTGCACTTGAGTACATCCTCATGTCCTTTGGTCTGACCAATACTCTGCCTCCTTCATACAACATATGAGTCTATCTTCTTAGAATATCTCAATAAGTTTGTTATTGAGCCCATCAATGACATCCTTATCTTCTCCGAGCTACACTAGATTCATATGAAACATTTGGCATTAATGTTGGAAAACTTTTGAGAACCGTTTTTGAGTCATCTCCAAGTATGTGTTCTAGATGTTAGAAGTGACCTCTCCTATTCACAGGCAATTTTTTGAAAGATGTTGTCGTGGATTCGAGTAGAGTTATCTTTGTTCCCTCTTCGGACACATGTGTATTCTGTTGCAAGTACTTGACGTATGAGCAGTTGTCCTCTGACAAGTCGCTAATATATGGGTCTAGCAATTTAGCTCAGTCTTTTGGAAATTGACACTGTAGTCCTTGTCTTGAGAATCTAGTAACTTTATCTTTACGGTAAATGTTGCACACGTTCTACTCGGACTTGCTGAGTCTGAAGTATCATTCTACCTAACCAGAGCTGAATCTCAAGCAACAACGATGGTTGGTGTTTCTCAAGGTTTTGACATAGGTCTCTTGGTAAACCCGGAAGATTGATATAATGGTTGACACAATTAGTCGAAAGACCTATTGCCATATTCTCTTGAATCAGCAAATAGCAACCACTCCTCATGAGGCATCTTCTATGATTTAGTTACAGGAGTTGTGCTAATGGTTTCCTTTGTATCCAAAGTCCGACCTTTACTAGATGTTTGCTTTCTCGAACATCAAGGAGAAAATTTAAAGTAGCGTTGCTAAATGTCTCTCGGTCGATCCTCTAGACCCTTTTATGTTGGCAAGCTTCTTGTTTGGACAAGTAATTGAAGTCTGAGAATGAAGTTTATTTTTCCTCATGTCATCAGGAATCTTCCTATCTATTCATCCTGGTGGTGTAAAGTGATATCACGATCTTTGGCAAGATTTTGATAACCCTAGATGAATAAAGAGTTTCCTTTGTATCTCGACCATGTTCATAGAGTGACTATGATTTTGATAATCAGAAGTTTCTCTTGTTACATGTTCCTTGTGAGTCTTACGAGTCGTCACCACAGAACAACCTTTCTGTTTTAACCTTCTATTGAATGGGAGAGTGGCCCTTCTGTTTCAAAAGTAATTCAACAACTTGGTTATCTGTATCTCTGTATCCATGGAAGCTCTACTTAAGCCGTCTAGTAGAGTTTCACTTCTCGAAGTCAGTGTTCATGCTCTTTCTGTTGGAAGCTTTCCTTTTCAGAAGCTTAAGCTCTTTTGAAGCTCCATGGTCTTAATCCTTATGAGGACCAGCTATCTAACAACTTGAAACCATCTCCTCATGTTTCCTCCATTAACTTGACGTGTTTCATGTTGTCATCTCAGAGTCATTTTAGAACACTCCTTCATGAGTTGACCATGAGATACTCGATGTGTTGTTAGTGTGTTTCCCACTTATCCTTAGAGTGGCCTTGTTCCCTTTCTCTCTTCCTACCTTAAGGAATCTCGGGTCTATATTCTCGTAAGGGGATAGAGATGTAACACCCCAGTTTTATTTAAATAATAATTAGGGTTTGAATTGCGCATTCATGAGAATCATCTGATTTTGTTAAGACAAAATGCATGCAAGAAACAAGATCAAATATAAAACCCTAAACCCTAGCTATTTCCTCTCTCTCTCTCTCAAATTAATTCAAAATGGTTTTGGATTTTGAAAAGTACAATATGAATAGATCCCAAATGGTTTACAAGGGCCCCGAGTGTTTTCAACTTATTTTGAACCTCTGGTACCTTGGAATATTCAAAACAGTTTTTGAAATCATTTGCAAAAGAGAGAAAGTGAGAAAACAGAAAAAGAAAAGGTTTCAGCAGGAAAAAAAGCCTATCCCTAGTCTGGCCCATAGCCCACCTCCTCTCTCTCTCTCCACTAACGTGGCCCACCAGTAAAAGACCGGTTTGGTCGTCTCTCTCTTTTCTTCCTCCTCTCGCCAAAGGACAAGCAGCTCGGTGGAGCTTATTCAGCCACCCGATGCTCCGCCCGGTGCTACGATGTGCGTCGCCAACGCCCGCAAGGATAATACCCTCCCTGAGCATGCCTATCCTCTCTCCTGGCTCCCTTTCTCCCCTGGCTCTTCTCTTTCTTTCTCTGTGAGCAACCCAAAACCCTAGCCAAGACCTCGTTGGTGCCCCAACGTATCTGGTCTCCCTATGCCCAGCCGAAGTCCTCTTGAGCTTCGCCTTGACGTGCCGGTCCTTCTCGCCGATGGAATCAACTCCAAACATACATAATCGTCCGCAGCGACCGCGTCTCCCCGAACTCCAGCCGCCATCGTCGTTGTCAATTGCCGCTGCTTCCGACCACCCCGCTCCTCGTCGGCCCCTCTATCCGCCTTGTGGTGAGCTCCTAGTACGGAAGGACCCCTTCATCCCCCTCTTGCTTTGTAATCGCTACCCGATGATGCTTTGCAAGCTTCTCCGCCGCTGCTCGCTGTAACCCTAGTTCTGGTGACCCTTCCATAGCGGTGCCACCACTATAATGCTCCCCACAACCCCGCGAGTCGAACACGGTAGCCCATGCAGCCCTGCATCGCCTCCCTCGCTGCCCCTTCGCCAATCTGGGAACCACCGGTGTGGTGATGTCATCCTGACGCCATCACGTGCGAGTCAGCTCTGGTCAAACCCAGGGTGGGTCCTCCTCCGCCAGCGTGTACACTGACGTGGCCTTGGGCCCAACCGTCAGAGTCTCTGGGTAGTCTCTGTGAGAAATAACCCCATTCCGCAATGACTTGATCCTAGCGCAATAAAGCATTTCTAATTGTTTAAATAATTTCACAAATGGTTTAAATCTTATAAAATCCATAAGTAATTATTTATAAGTCAAAAAATATGTATTATATATCAAAATGTTCAGAAAAATGAGATCTACACAATAGACTCATAATCATGCATTGTGCAACAAATTTAATTATAAGTTTAATTAGAAGAACAAAGTGAACCCCGTAGGTGATTCCAAGGTTCCCCTGTTCTAGGGTTTGCACCCCTCGGACCCTGTTTAAAATGGTTGAGCATGCCCTAGGGTTTCATTCAAGTACTATTTAACTTGTCATATCATCATCCTTGCTGGAGAATTGCATTGATGCCATGTGTTGATTCTTTCCTCTTTCTTTCCGGTGTTTCTACTTCTTCCCGGTAGTATACGATACCGACTCTGAGATTGAAGACCGAGATCAACACCATCGAAGATCGACGAACAATACTTGGTCAACTATAATCAAGTCAAGAACAAGATATCTAAAGATCTGCTTTCTGGGTATCAACAGGCAAAGGCAAGCATAGCCCCACCATTATACAATCCTATGATTTCGAAAGTATTTCATTCTTTCCATGGTGCATAAGGTTCTACTATGGTATTTTATTGATAGATAGAGTACCCTATCTGTTGCATTACTCCCGTTGAGCTTATATTACCTGGTCCACTGCTCCTAGCATAAGTAGGTTTGGCTCGTGTGCACTGCTAAAGCTTATATATGTGTCTTTCTTAGCCATTAGCTGTTAGTGATGGTTCATCCATATGATGTATCAAATGCATAGAATCTAGTATGACATGAGAATGAGGTATACTGATGAGGTGAGATCAGTGGTAAAGGTTAATCCTGCTAAGGCTTGTATGGGAGGCCATGTTGGGATGTGGTTTTTATAGTCCCATGCTCGCTACTACTAGGACCCGAGTTCTTGACTTTGGAATTGAGATGAGCGTACAGCCACACTAGGCCTAGAAAACCTTAGGAGTAACTAACTTGCCTAGTAGATTCCGTGAGTCACATAGTTCGGGTGTTCCATTCGACATATGCATAGAAAATGTTTTGAAATATTTGGTGGGTGAAGGTGCATCATAACAGGTAGGGAAGCGTGTACCAGGTTGCTTGGGGTTGACAACGCCCCTGGTAAACCAACCTCGCCTCACATCTCTTGGGACCGTCTTCGGGATTTGACTCGTTACGACGGAACCCTCCTTAGGAAGTGACTCATGGTCTTGGCGAAAGAAAGGTAAAGGTCATGTTTAACCAACCTCTGCCGGCCTTCCAAGGAAGAGGGCTTATCTAGTGGCATTAAGAGAAGGTTAATACATGTGGGTAAAGTTGTACACCCTTGCAGGGTTAAATCTTTTTGAAAAGCCATGTTCCCAGTTATGAACACTTGGTGACCAAATTCTAAGATGCTTCCTCATGGGTACGAGGGGGTGATCCTACTCGTAAGGATGCTTAGTAGTTCAATGTGTGCTTAAGGATGCTTAGTAGTTCAACGTGTGCTTAAGGATGCTTCCTCATGGGTACGAGGGGGTGATCCTACTTAGGAGATGATGATGATTTGGTGGATATCAAAGATGATGATCAATTCTTCATAGATGTCACTCTCTTATCCCCTTTTAAAATATTCTAATTAGACGAGCTTCTTCTCCCTCTTGTTTTATAACCAAAGATAGCTTTATGCAAAATAACCCCACCAGCCATACTCACCCCTTCGTTGTTGATACTTTTTTTAGCAGAGTAAGTGTTCCCTGAAGACAAGTTTGGTATGACATCGACACCGACGAGTAGCTTGGTGTTTCCGGTCGGCAGTCTGGAACCTATGGGCTGGGATGTCATCGTTATGCTTCAGGCCTCTTAGGCCATTTGTTAAGTTTGCTATACTTAATAGTATAATTTGCCTTCCATTGTTTGATGTTTGTGGTCAATGACCTCTAATTTTATTATTTTGTTTCTTTGCTTAGTTATGAGCTTGCTCTAGTAACTTTTATGTCGCAGGGTTACTATTGTGTTACCGACTTTCCACTAGACATTCTCAAGTTCTTGGTTAGGCTTATGTTAGGCTAAGGTCTGGGATTTCTTTAACCTTGATCCTGGGGATGTTACAATGACCTGGTCCGCGATATCGACGATGAGATCATAGACGTTAATAAGGCTCCACGGTGAAGCAACGTCCTCACGCCATGACGTACATGGGAGACGCTTCCATTGGAAGAAGCGGCTACCAAGCCGACCAGTAAGCCCGCATCGACTGGGAGAAGTTCCACCATTGACGTTGTGTCCTCCCGCTATGGCGTCTGTGAGAAGTGCATTGCTAGGGTGAACATAGTAACACGGATGCCACGTGGACAAGGTGGCATACAAGCTTTACTCAGCTCTAGGGGCTTTTGGCCGGTAGTTAGGATGGGTTTAGATTAGATAGAGTGTATTTAGGTTTGTAATGTGTACAACAAGATATAAAAAATGTGTATTGCAAAAGTTATTCATGTTTCATGTGAACAATATCGCTTCGTACTGACTGATGTCTATGTGTGTTTTTCTTCTTACAATACTGTCTTTTTTACGTGTTTACTTTTTTGCATTGTAATGTGCGCAAAAAATATCGAAAATATCTATTAGGAAAGTCATTGATATTTTGTGCGAGTTACGTTTCCTATTGACTCTGATGCCTGTTGACTTTTTCTAACGCAAGAGACGTGATAGGATAAACAAAGTAGATTTTATGAATATCAAGATAGTTATATGCATGCTTCCATCGTTCGTCGAGAAGATACGGGAATTTCTAAAGAGCTTCATAGGCCCCTTTCTCAGCTCCGTAGTGTATGTAGGTTGTTAGATAAGATTTTAGGATTATATGCCAGACTATTTGTTGTATGTAATTCCATGTGTGCATGTTTCGCTTTACTTTTTTACGCGTGTACTTCTGCGTCTTAGTGTTTTACACTCTATTCCTGTATGCTTGTGTCTTCATATTAAAAGAATACTTACCTTTGTGAGTCATTTCGTGGATACTAGATGCGTGCAAACCTATCTCTTATGTTTGTACATATCCACCCCACGCGCTCGCGGAAACAGCTCAGCCCACGCGCTCGCGGAATCAGCTCTTACAGTGTCCACAATTTTATATGCTAGAATACTAGAAGTTTAGTCCCACCTTGATAACTTAGAGGGGTTTCGGCCAGCTTATAAATCCAACAATGAGAATTTGGCCAATCAGGTTTGAGGCTTTACCTTAGAAACTCTAATCCCTATGGGAATGCCTTAAAACTAGTTTTTAATCTCACATGATGACAATGTTTACTCAGTGCAATAACAATTACTCACACATAAACTTGGTCAACATTCATCAGCCTGTTGTTTAATGTTTTGCGTGATAGCCACGACCCGAGGGCACAAAGAGAAGTCTAGTTGTTGTAATTTTCTTCATATTTAAGACTTCTAAGAATATTGTAATATTGGAAATGTAAATAAAGATCATTATTCAATTTCTATTATTGTATTTGATTTTCCTATTTCCATGTATTGTTAAATCTTAGAAAAATATAATTGTAGGAAAGCATTTGATTCTTTACTTATCTCTATTTTGCAATTTATTTATTTATTGCATTATCTATAACTGACATAGGTATGATTACTCGAATGCTTATGATTTGCTGCCCTATGCTGGATAAAAGGCTTACGGCCCATGAAGATTTTAGAAGATAGCCCAAGGAAGCAACCGACAAAGACTTTGATTGTATTAGGAAAGAATCTTTTAACCGACATTGTGTTGGTATTGTAAATTACGCATGTATGAAACCTATCCGCATACAGCTTTGAGACCCGGCCTATTATATATAGGATGGGAGAATCCCAAGCGAGGGTAACCGAAAATCTCCTAGACAACTTGTAATAGTGTGATTCCCCATTATTCAGGCGACTTTGAATTCATTGTTTTCCTGACATCCGACGAAATCCCCAGCGTTCTATTTTCCGCGAAACCCTAAGTCCTTCACCATGGACATTGTCGAGGTTACCCCTCATTAATTGGCGCAGTTTGTGGGAAACCTGAATGCTAGAACCATGGATTCGGCGGACCGCTCTTTACCAAGCATCAACCTAACGAAAGCAGATCCACGCCCGCCCACCCCTGTATTGGTACCCGCCGATTTCAACGGTGGATCCGATCTAATCATCGGGAGCTTCCACTTCCAAGTAGAGGATCCGCAAGAGTCGCACCCTTCGGCCATGATCACATTAGAACCGTCGGTGGAAAAAACTACGCCTACGGCGGTACCAACATCTTCCGTCGGATCCTCCATGGACGTCACAACACAGATTGAAGCAGGCATAGAAAGAGAGCAAATCGAGATGGATCTGGGGGACCTTGATGGTCTTTACGACAATCTCTCCTTTAGATCAGATCCACAGCTAACCCTATCACGTGAAGCAAGCCTAGCAAATTCGGAACCCGAAGAAAGCAGCGAAAGCATCGACTTCAGAATCCGGATGGCAGAAATCTACCCAGAACAAAAACTAATGGACTTCACTAGCTCACCCGATAGTGTCTCCCTTGGTACAGACGACGATGTCACCAGCCCGTATATCACTCATCACCAAGTATGTGTGATCATCGGAGACGCCTCGACCCAGCAAGACTCCAACGGTAACCTAATTTTTAATCCCGATGATATTCTTTCAAGCCATAATGTAGGAAGTCACGACAATGAAGGAAGCCAAGGAAACGGGGGAGACCCAATAGTCAACCATGTAAACTGAGAAGAAGAACATCCATGTAGAGGTGAGAGGCAAACTCTCAGCTTACCAGCCATCACATGGGAGAAGGCAAGGGCATCAATTTCGGGTGCGGTTCCAATGAAAACGGACGCCACTCGTGAAGATCTATTGGCATACGAATATCTGCTTCATCGTAAAAAGAGAGACCTACTCAGGATGCAGAGGGAACTCAACGAAAGGAAAAGGTTAGCCGATGAATTAAGCTCCACTTGAGGATCAAGGAGCATAACAGAAGAAGCACCGCTAAGGAGAGGAACATCTCGGTTGGAGAATATCCCCGAAGCAGAGAGGAGTGGACTAATCCGAGACCTTGATCTGTCATTCATGTCCATAGACCAAGCTGGAAATATCAAGGGAAAAACAGCCCAGGCAGCCATTGTGGCCACACAAACATATCTAATTACAACACAACCTGCAACCGACGATCCTCGTGTGACCCTTCACCGCTCCGCCCTGATGAATCTCAGCATGGTAGGAGAATCTCTCTCACAGGCAGATAAAGGAACCACGTGGCAACCCGACAGATCTCCGCGCCGTCATAGCAGCCCTTGGCAAGGAGGTCATACCCGACGATCATGATGGCCACATCGGGTCCACTTTTCAGAACCAGAACCGCGAAACGATGCAAGAAACGATATCACACAGCGAAGGATCGACCGATCTAGAGAAGAACATAGCACCCGAAGATACCATGATGGTGAAAGCTAGGAAGAGCAAGAACTATGCGGAGCCAGTTGCTTTACTCGACGGGTTCACAAGACTCCGGTACCAAAAGAGTTTAAGTTACCCCAAGATCGCCAAAAGTACGATGGCCTCCAAGAACCTGAAGCCTGGTTGATGGATTATCTGGCAACCGTCAGGTTACAGGGCAGATACAAAGCTACTACAATGCAAAGCTTGCAGCGGCACCTAACCGGCGTGGCACGTTCTTGGCTAAGACAACTACCCGAAGATTCTATCAGCAGCTGGAACAATCTTGAGGACAAATTTATCAGGAACTTCTAGTCCACATTCAAGCGACCCGCGTCTTTGGAGCAATGGCGGGCCTGCAAGCAAAATCCAGGAGAATCAATACAGGATTTTGTCCAACGGTGGAACATCATAAAAAATTCAGCTGAAGCAATATCTGACGAAAGAGCGATCGACGCCTTTAATAATGGACTTCGTCGGCAGGAGTTTATTGAAGAACTAGGACAAACCAAGCCAAAGTCAATTTCGCAGCTGATGGACATAGCCAATCATTGGCTTGATGGAGAGGACACAGTACACAACAAAAGAGACCGTTCACCCGAAGACGACAGGGACATGCGCAATAATGATCGGAGACCACAAACCAACGATGGGTACCATACACCAGGTTACATTACAACAACTCTCTTTGGAGGGGACAACCGACGAAGCGATGATTACAACATCGGATATCGTGGCAATAGGGACAACAACAGTGGAGGCCAGTCGCAACAACGATACCAGCCGACGAACCGAGACCCACCTATGTCAACAGGACAAATGTTGGAAGGAGCCTGCAATATGCACTACTACGTCGACTCTACAGGGAAAGGTGATCAAATCACCTCCTAAAGGACTGCCAAACATTCTCAAAAATGCAAGAGTTATGCAACGCAAGGGCAACCAAAGCAGCAAACCGAGGCTACGCTACCACACCTAGCGCTTTGGCTATCGGTGCGCGACTGCCACCACAAGGGCATCCGCTAGTAGGACAGTCGCAGAACACAACACACCAATACGACAAATATCCTAGGTCAAACGGAGCAATGTCAATGATCCAGAAGGGACCACCCTCCAATAGAACATAGAAGTTGATCACTAGGCACGTAAACATGGCAATAACAAAGTCACCTCCTACACCAGACTATCACCATTGGACAGAACAAGAAATTTCTTTCAGCAAAGCTGATCATCCACTACGGGTCCCTCGACCAGGCCAGTCAACACTAATAGTGGAAGCACAAATTGGCGGGTTCGACATGAGTAAGGTTTTCTTGGATGTAGGAAGCAGCATCAACCTGATTTACGCCAAAACTGTACGGGCTATGAATTGGTCCATGACGAATATAGTATCTACAGACACAACTTTCCACGGGATAGTTCCAGGAAAAGCCAAAATTCCATTGGGTAAAGTCCATCTCGACGTAGTCTTCGGGTCAAAGAATAACTTCAAACGTGAGAAGCTAGAATTCGAAGTCATGGACTGGCCATATCAGTACCACACGATCCTGGGACGACCAACTTTCGCTAGGTTCATGGTAGTACCTCACTACGCATATCTAGTGCTAAAAATGCCAGCCCCCAATGGGGTCATAACAGTCAAAGGAAGCTTTAGTCACGTGGACAACTACGATAGGGAATTCAACAAAATCTCAGAATCTTTCGGGATGGAGACGTAACTTGAACAACTGAAAATAGCGGATGAGGAGTTGCTACACGAAGGGCGCACCCACAAAAAACAAACATTCGAAGAGCAAGCGCACAACGGTCTTGAAAAAGCAACCTATGCAGCCTCCAATATAGGTCCCGCATAGGAAGATCCAGTGATCGACAAGACAAGAGCACCACAACATGGAGCATGATGAAGAACCCCCAGGGAAGGAAGCCAAAGTTCCTAAAGAAAATCTCCACTTAGATGCACCTTATATTCAATAAGGCCAACGGCCAGGTGATCACGTCCTCGCAATGTATTTCCATCTATGCTTATCAATAAATAAAGAAAGTATTTCATGAGATACAAATTTCTATGGCAGACGAACATTAGTTCGTCGGGTCCTCAATAAGAGAACTCAACATGCAATCAAAATCTCGTATAAAGCATACGACCTTTTTGATAAATATAAGAAAGATCTATACAATATTTCTTCTACGAAGTACAAGGTTGCACAAGCAAGCAGTCAAATAGCAAAATTAACAAAAAATTCCTCGTCTGCTTCTAAGCATCTTCGCACAATCCTAATGGCGGGTCTACGAGCAGCGGCGTAATGAGGCGCCATGTAAACAAGGTCGCCATCAGAAGGGGGAGGCAAACCCGAAGATACAACATCCAGATCTAGCGTCGGATGATGTGCATGTACCCAAGAGAGCGCAAGCTTGGCACCCGCTGATATGGGGTGGCCTGATCTTCTCAACAAGCACTTGTCGATGATGATAATGGTGGATAGATAAATAGCCTATAGCTATGAACTCTCTAGCTCAAACCCTGATACCAATGCAACAGCTCTCGAACCCTATGGGATATTCACAACACCACGCTCTTGCGCATGCAGCCGTCGACCATGAACGGTTGGTTGCAATCTACTAATTCCCAGTGGAACAACAGATCACACTCAATTGCAGTAGTATAATTCGATCACAGGGTAATTCCAGAGGTTCTTTGAAAGAAACAACTCCAAAATAGTTTAAATATGGTCTAAACCCTAACTAGGGGTCGTCCTAGGGCTTATAAGGGCGAATGGGATGGCCAAAAACTGAAACTAAACGGAAACGACTCAAACTGGTACAAACTGACTCGGACCAGATTCGGTCGGTGGCCGGACAATCCGGTGGAAATCAGCCGGACAGTCCGGTCAGGCTGGAAACTTCAAAGTTTTTGGGCGGTGTCCGGGCAGTGTCCGATTTGATATACTAATTGTCCACGCCAAAACTTCTCTCGGGTAGGCCGGACATTCCGGGTGGTGTCAGTCGGACACTCTGGTTGGGGCAGCTCCTTTGGCCTTCGTCTTGATGATCTTCTCTTGCGCCTTCCTCCCTCTCCTCCTCGCGCATCCTTGGGCGATCATCATGCTAGGCTCCTCTTGTAGCCCTTCTCCTCCTCGCGCCATGCTTGTTTCTTCTTCGAACCTGATCATACATAAATGCATAGACTTAGGTAGTATAAAATTCTCATCAACTAAAGTACCAGATTCGTTTAGGAGCAAATTCACCTGTTGTTCAAGTAGCTTAGCACGAGCTCTTGTAATGGGTCCAATTCTAATCTCATTGGACTGATCCATCCTTGCAACAGTTGGAGCATCTTTAGTAGGTTTAATTGTAGGGATGTCCTCATCATCTCCCCCTTCAAAAGGCGTCGACCTCAACGCTCCAAGGTCTTCTCCATCATATGGTGATAAATCAGCAACGTTGAAGCTGTTGCTAACTCCACCAAACTCCTCAATAGGTATATCAATCGAGTAGGCATTATCATTAATCTTGGCTAACACCTTGTAAGGACCAGCACCACGTGGCTTCAATTTGGACTTCCAAAGTTGTGGGAACCTATCCTTGCATAGATGCACCCATACCATGTCACCAGGCTTGAACAAAACTTCCTTCCTTGCTAGATTCCTTGCTGCAGCAATGTTCTTGCCTTTATTCTCAATAGCCTCTCGAGTCTTCTCATGAATCTTCTTCACGTATTTAGCACGTTTTGATCCCTCCATATCAACTCTCTCATGTAATGGCAGAGGCAACAAATCAAGTGGCGTCAATGGCTTGAAGCCATACACCACCTCAAAAGGACAAAGCTGAGTAGTCGAATGCACATCCCTGTTGTATGCAAACTCAACATGCGGCAAACACTCTTCCCACTCCCGCAAATTCTTTTTAATCATGGTCCTCAGCAGCTGTGACAATGTTCGATTCACCACCTCCGTTTGACCATCTGTTTGGGGATGGCATGTAGTACTGAATAGCAACTTCGTTCCTAGCTTTCCCCATAAGGTCTTCCCAAAAATAGCTTATGAACTTCACATCACAGTCAGAAACAATCGTCTTGGTATTCCATGTAATCACATGATGTCCCTGAAAAAGAGGTTAGCAACATGCGACGCATCGTCGCTTTTGTTGCAGGCAATAAAATGAGCCATCTTAGAGAACCTATCCACTACCACAAATATAAAATCATGACCTCTCTGTGTTTTAGGTAGACATAGCACAAAATCCATACTAATGTCTTCCCATGGTGTCGTAGGTGCAGAGAGAGGTGTATACAAGCCATGAGACTACAACTTGGATTCGGACTTGTGACATGTAATACAACGGCTCACAAATCTGTAAACATCACGCCTCATCTTGGGCCAATAAAAATGATCAGTGAGCATGAACAATGTCTTCTCACGCCCAAAGTGACCCATCAAATGACCAGCATGTGATTCCTGCACTAAGAACAAACGCAACGATGATTTTGGAATGCATAGTTTGTTAGCTCTAAACAAATATCCATCATGAATATGATACTTATTCCATGCGTTTTTAAGAGCACACAAACGATATGGTTCAGCAAAATCATGGTCAGTTGCATAAAATGCACAAATACTCTCTAATCCAGGAATTTTAACAGCAAGATTAGTTAATAGCATGTTCTTCCTAGACAAAGCATCAACAACTACATTTTCCTTTCCCTTCTTATACTTAATTATGTAAGGAAAAGATTCAATATACTCAACCCATTTATCTAATCTTCTATGCAAGTTTGATTGAGCTTTCAAATACTTCAATGCTTCATGATCAGAATTTATGATAAATTGTTTTGGCCACAAATAATGTTGCCAAACTTCAAGAACTCGAACAAGTGCTTACAATTCTTTACCATAAATAGGATAGTTCAGTCTAGCACCAGGAAGTTTCTCAAAAAAATATGCTATAGGGTGACCCTCTTGCATCAAAACGCCACCAATACCTATACCACTAGCATCACATTCAACTTCAAATTGCTTCGAAAAATCAGGTAATGCAAGTAATGGAGCAGAAGTAAGAAAATATTCCAATGTATCAAATGCAATATCTTGGGTTGCGCCCCACACAAATGGCACACCTTTCTTAGTCAAATCATTCAATGGTGCAACAATAGTGCTAAAATCCTTCACAAAGCGCCTATAAAACTAACTAATCCATGGAAACTACGCACTTGACTCACATTCATGGGAATAGGCCAATTCTGAATTGATTCAATTTTAGATTGATCTACCTCTACCCCATGCTTAGATAGAACATATCCCAGAAATATAACCTTATCTTTTGCAAATGTACACTTCTCAAGATTAGCATATAGTTTATTACCGCGTAACACTTGCAAAACTTGTCGGATATGATGACAATGTTCAGTTTCGTTGTGGCTATAGATAAGTATATCATCAAAATAAACAACCACAAAACTACCAATAAATTCTCTCAAAACATGATTCATCAATCTCATGAAAGTACTAGGTGCATTAGTAAGACCAAACGGCATAACTAACCACTCATACAAACCAAATTTTGTTTTGAAAGCAGTTTTCCATTCATCCCCTTCTTTCATCCTAATTTGATGATAACCACTATGCAAATCAATTTTAAGAAAATAGTAGCACCACTCAATTCATCTAGCATATCCTCTAAGCGTGGAATAGGATGACGATACCGAATAGTGATGTTATTAATAGCTCTACAATCTACACACATGCGCCATGTACCATCTTTATTAGGCACTAAAATAACAGGAATAGCACAAGGGCTAAGAGAAACACGAATGTACCCTTTATCCAGCAATGCCTGTACTTGTTTCTGTATCTCCTTTGTTTCCTCGGGGTTGGTCCTGTAGGGTGCACGGTTTGGTAATGTGGCGCTAGGGATCAAGTCGATTTGATGCTCAATACCACGCAAGGGAGGCAATCCTGCGGGTATATCTTCTGGAAACGCATCGCCAAAATCCTGCAAAACAGTAGATACACCAAGAGAAATAGGGGTCATATTGTTAGAAACCAATACCTCGCCCTTATACATGAGCACAAGTGGCATGGCTGTAGGATCCTCACGAAACTCTCTCATATCTTCCTTGGTGGCTAATATGACTAGATTAGGCACTCTCTCACTTTTCGTTATATCACTCTTTTTGGGCTCTATTACATCATGTACAGCTGCAACACTCTCTCGTCTATCTATAGGTGCTTCCTTCAAGTTTACTTCTATCCTTTGACGAGACTCATTCACAATCTGCTGTGGTGTCATTGGTTGCAAATTAATCTTCTTGCCCTTAAACTCCAAGTGATATGTATTGGCATGGCCATTGTGTTGCACATGGCGATCATAAAGCCAAGGCCGACCCAATAATAGATGGCAAACAGTCATAGGAACCACATCAAAGTCAATAGAATCCTTGTATGGCCCTATCTCAAAATTCACACGTACCGTATGGTTTACCTTCATCTCACCATTGTCACTCAACCATTGTATGTAGTATGGCTTGGGATGAGGTAAATAAGTCAAATTCAGCTTGGTGCATAACTCCTTACTTGCAAGATTTCTGCAGCTACCTCCATCAATAATTACCTTGCAAGCTTTGTTAGGGCCAACGAGTGCTTTGGTTTGGAACAAGTTGCAGTACTGAGAGTCAACAATAGGCTGCACACCAAGGGTACGCTGATAGACCACTATCGTAGGCGCATGCTTAGGGAAGGCATCCATACCCTCCTCGCTGTCATATCCATCGTCGCCATGAGTATCAACATCATCTCCACTCTCATACTCTCCTTGTTCATTGACAAACATCACCTTGCGGTTGGGACAATCTCTCTTGTAGTGTCCTCGACCACCACAAGTATGGCACTCACATCGCGAGTACGCGCAGTTGACATATTGGAACCCGAGCTAGCAGTAGGAGCAGCCGGAGTAGCGGGCTTCCTAGCATTGGAACCATACGAAGATATGGGAGCAGGCTTGGCCGAAGGTGAAGGATGGCTAGCAGCCGCTGCAGGTGGCGCCGTAGATGGTGGAGGTGTAGACCTTGCCGCAAAACGACCAGTAGATGGAAACCTCGCACGTGACTTAGCCTCTTCAGCTAACTGCAATTCAGCCTCTCTAGCATGGTGCAAAAGCTCATTCATAGTCTCATACTTGTGATGACGGACAATGCTCTTGATTGGTAACTTCAGATTGTTAAGGAATCGCTGCATGGTCATCTCAAGGGACTCACAAACTCTAGCACGCTACATAAGCATCTCCATCTCCATGTAGTACTCATCAACTGACATGGATCCTTGCCTCAATTGTGTCAACTTATCAAAAACTGACTGTAAGTAGTTGGTGGGTACAAAACGAGCCTTCATAATTTGCTTCATCTCGCGCTAATCCATCATAGGAAGTTCATTGTCCTCCCTTCTATTTTGCACAATAGCATCCCACCAACGCAAAGCATATCCATCAAATTCTGACGCTGCAAGCTTGACCTTCTTATCTTCTGGATAGTCAAACAGACGCCAGAGCTTCTCAATCTTCAACTCCCATGTGAGGTAATCTTCAGGATCAAGTGAACCATCAAACTTGGGAATTGAGAATTTTGGCTTGCCCAAACTATGATCAGCAACTTGGTTCTGAACGCGTTGAGCACATCCAATAGGAGCAAACCCTCGGCCATAAGCAGGTGCAGCAGTAGGCGCATGTGCAGGGGGATTGGCACGTCCCCTGCCAAGATGTGGGCCAGCATCAGCCGCACTACCCTCATCATAGTCATCAAAAGCATCATCATGTTGGTGTTCCTGACGTTGATATAATGCTATTGTTAAGGCCTCAATGGAACGTTGCAAAGTGGCGACATTGACATTAATTGCTATCACTTGTGTTTGAATAGTAGTGACTGCGCCAACATTCTGATCCAATGTCATTTGCATATCTTAGATATTCTTGTCAATGGCATCGGTTGAGTGTGTAAACACACGCGTCAAGTGGGACTTCAACGCCTCATATTCACGCCAATTAACAAGTTCCTCATCCTTCTTTTTTCCGCGACACAACATCATCATCACTACTCACACAACTCACTCACAACTAACAAGGAAGGAGATCTTACCGTTCCAAAGTGAATAGAGATGCTTTACCAAAACAATATCAAAGACTATTGCACTGATGTGATGAAGTGAATATCGAGGGTATAGAGAACGATCATAGGGCACACAGGTTATTTAAGGTTGAGCTGTAGATATGGTATCCTAACTACACCTCAAACAAGTCCTAGTGCTGATCGTATAAAAACCCAAGAAACACACATGGTGGAGATAAACGTGGCAAAGCAACTTATAAAAAGGAATATTGCAATGCACAAGAGAGACGCTAGTAAAAGCTCAAAGTAAACAGGCACAATATTGCTCAATCTACAAGTGCGACGATTAACTAGGCCTTCAATAATGCACACTTTGATATCTCTTTTTGTCACGCTTGTAGCTCTTTTCTCTTTTTTTAATACTGATTCTCTTTTCTTTTCTCTGTTTTTTTGATTTTTTTCAACTATATAACTCAATGAAAACGAGTGCAGGAACTTATAACAAAACTAGGCCAGATAGTCCGGTTAATGTGCGCCAGATACTCCGGTCAGGCCGGATAGTCCGGTGTGTTTTGCCTGTCGAATTTATGCACGTCGAAACACTAATGAGCAGCCTGTCGGAGCAAAGCAACTAGTCTCGTAGGTATGTTCCTAGGCACATATGTTGTAGACAGGCTGCATCTATGGTATGCAACAAAGGTACGCTATGTGGACTCGGACAAACAATGAAAACTTGCGGAAAACGGTGATGGTGGACATGATGGAAAACAAGATCAAACCCTAAACCTAGACAAAACGAAAACTAGACTCCTACAAGGAAAACCTGCAGATCGGATCTACGAGAAGATACAATCAGGAACTAAAACTCGAAAACGATGCAATCTAGGCTATGGCAAATCTTTTTGTAATGCTTTTTCTGTATAGGACTAAAACACAAACTAATCTATGGATGGATTTGTGGATGCTCACCGAGTAAACGAGGAAATCTGGTACCAAGATGATATGGGGTGGCCTGATCTTCTCAGCAAGCACTTGTCGATGATGATAATGGTGGATAGATAAATAGCCCGCTCAAACCCTAATGCCAATGCAACAACTCTCGAACCCTATGGGATATTCACAACACCATGATCTTGCGCACATAGCCGTCGACCACAAACGGTAGGTTGCAATCTACTAATTCCTAGTGGAACAACAAATCACACTCAAATGTAGTAGTATAATTCGATCACAGGGTAATTCCAGAGGTTCTTTGAAAGAAACAACTCCAAAATAGTTTAAACATGGTCTAAACCCTAACTAGGGGTCGTCCCTTTGCTTACAAGGGTGGCGGGACGGCCAAAAACCGAAACTAAACGCAAATGACTCAAACTGATACAAACTGACTCGGACCAGATTCGGTCGGCGGTCGGACAGTTCGGTGGAAATCAGCCGGACAGTTCGATCAGGCCGGACACTCCGGGTGGAGTGTGCCAGACAGTCCGGTCTAGCCGGAAACTTCAAAGTTTCCAGGCGGTGTCCGGGCAGTGTGCGATTTGATATACTGATTGTCCGCGCCAAAACTTCTGTCGGGCAGGCTGGACATTCTGGGTGGTGTCAGCCGGACACTCTGGTTGGGGAAGCTCCTTTGGCCTTCGTCTTGATGATCTTCTCTTGCGCCTTCCTCCTGCTCCTCCCTCGCGCATCCTTGGGTGATCATCATGCTGGGCTCCTGTTGTAGCCCTTCTCCTCCTCGTGCCATGCTTGTTTCTCCAACGAACTTGATCATACATAAATGCGTAGACTTAGGTAGTATAAAATTCTCATCAACTAAAGTACCATATTTGTTTAGGAGCAAATGCACCTGTTGTTCAAGTAGCTTAACACGAGCTCTTGTAATGGGTCCAATTCTAATCTCATTGGACTGATCCTTCCTTGCAATAATTGGAGCATCTTTAGTAGGTGTAATTGTAGGGATGTCCTCATCAGCCGCCACAAGTTGAAGCTTCACGTAATGGTGAATCCTTTCACCTTGTAGAAACTTCACAATCAAATCCACCAAGGTCTAACGCTGAGGATCCCGAGGAAACATGGTGTTGTAAACAATGGCCAGAGATCTGCGGCAGCATTCAACAAATTTCTCCAACTTTGATAGGTGATCCTGAAGCAACACCACAGTATAGGCACGTCGATGATCGGTCCAAAAATCTGTTTCAGAACTTCGGGAGGCAGACACAAGAGCTTGCATTCGGCTGCGCAGACATTGGGTTTCCTCCCACTCGCACAATCGAATGCCTACAAACCAGGGAGAAAATATTAATTTCCCGCAAGCCAGAAAAAGCAAACAAAGAAAGAGGAAGAAGACTTACGCAATAGCTTTTCACTTGCCCTGGAAATTTCCTACAAGAAAAAAGCCTCACGGTTGAGGGCCTGACGTGTCTTCGATTCGGAAACATCCACCATCGATTGAACAAATGAAGTTTTCCTTCAAGTTTTTTCACCTATTCTATCTTTTAGCGTACAATGGTGGATCCACCGTATGCACAATGACGGTACTGGCTGCGCCAGATGAGGACGGAATTGCATCCGACAACTGCGTGGATCCAGAAGGACCCGAAGATTCATTCACAATCTAGCAAGACACGAAGGATATGAAACGTTTAGCATACAAAGACAAATTCATACACACATATTCAATAGTTGCTTTCTTGTAAAAAGGAAGAAAAAGGCAGCTGGATAAGTTAAAGATTCATTACAACAACAACAAGGAGGATACAATGAAACTACAAAAACAAAAGCCTATGAAGCCATGTCCTTCAAAGACAGAGTAGTACTAGCGGAAGGAGCACTAGCTACAGGAGCAATAGGGGCATCCGAAAAAGGGGCACCCGTCCCAGAAGGGGTGGCCAGTTTCTCTGAGCCTGAGCCCAGGCCTAAAAGCAGCCGAGAATACTTTCTGGCCCTCTTAATATAAGGCTTTAGGTCAACTTCTTGGCCATTGGGGGTGACTGGGACAGAGGAGCTAACCTTCTCCTAGTCGACCTTCTCGCCGTGCGCCATCGCCAGTGCCATTGAAGTCTCGGCACCACTCTTCGACTGCGTCAAGCTATAACCAACAAGGGGGCTGGGATCGGCACCGAAGACGGTGACAAGATCATTCAATTTGTTCAGCACCTCCTTGGTTGGAAATAGTTCGGCGTGAAGGCTTTTGAAGGCACGACAGGAGCATATAAGAAGGTTGCACCCACGAACGCCGTTGGCCTCCAAGGTGCTAACAGCATCCTACAAAGGATCAACCTTCTTGTCTTCGTGCAGCGTCAGGTCCTGGCTAGTCAATTCTAAAAATAAAAGAAGAGGGAAAGGATTGATGACTGAAAAGAAGAAATGAAATAAAGCCACGCAAGAGAAAAACTTACGGGTCAAAGATTCATTAAGGGCCACCAGGCGCTGCTGAAGATTTTCATCTCGGATAGCGGCTTGCTTGGCCACTTCTTCGGCATCAGTTCTCGCCTTCTGATTGGCTTCCTCCAAAGCCTCCTCAGCAGCCCGAAGTTTGACCTCAAGATCATCGACACGCTTCATCGCCTTGTCCCGTATAACTCCGGATTCCTTGGCAGCAGCTGCACGAATAAATCATGAAAAAATGGAGAAGAAAAATTCACAAAGAGATCCTGAAGATAAACAGAACATACCCTTCAGTTCTTCGGCTTCATCACGGATTTTTATAAAGCGATAGGCCATATCGACCATCTCGTGTCTCAAAGGCTGAAGAAGAACATTGCAGCAAAGGATATTAGGGCAAAATAAAAGAGGCTACGGACAGAAAAATTCTGAAATACAGAGTGACTTACATCTTTCATATCCACATCAACAGGCTTTTCTGATATCACCACCCCTTTACCCGCTGTCCACTTCCTTTTTTGTGGCGGCGGTTTTGATGAAGTGGTAGCATCTTTCTGGATAATCTTCTCCATGGAAGACATGACCTTTTCCTTCGGCTCTGTCAACGGCGGAGGAGATTTCTTTGCAGAGCAGCCCACAGATGTGCGAAGAGGAGATGCGAGAGGATCTTCATCATCGTCACTGCAAGATGAAAGACCAAAATAATTGGGAAAAGCATCGGTAATAGAACTACCCGATAAAGCAGAGAAGAAGCAGTCAAACACTTACGAAGACACATCCTGCACAAAGCAGAACAAGTTCATCTGGGCGGGAGCAACCGAGACTGGAGCATCATCAAGGGGTTTGGAAGCAGTTGAGTCATCCGAGTCTTCGACCCTCTCCACAGCATAGGGGCGCTTCCTCTTATCACCAGCACGCTCCACGTGAAAATCTCCGGAGTAAGCCGACAGAAGAGATTGTGTCTTTGATGAAGAGTCAGATGCAGAAAAATCCATATCCTCATCGCGGCAGTCCCAGTTACAGGAAGATCGTTGGATGCAGAAGGATGGACATGGGGCTCATAGCTTCTAGGAAGAGGAGGAAGTGAGCTCAGGTGATCAAAGTCCTACACAAGAAGAAGCCATGGAAAAAGCGCCAGTCATTGATAGAGTAAAAAATGCATCTGCAAATAAAGGAAAGGAAAGATGAATGCAAATGAAATTTACCTCGGGGAGCCGATTTTTCTTGCCGTAAGGGTCCACAACACAGTTGGATGGAACCGGGCTTTTCTTGGTAAGAGTGGTGAAGTTTCGAACCCTATTTTCATATACCTTGAGGGTAAGGTCTTCCGAGGAAATCCTCATCAGATCCTTCTTCCGGTATACGACCACATGCCAGAAAGCCGGGCTTGAAGCGGCTAGACGCGGATCCGCAAAAAATATGCCAGGATCTGGAGACCCGACAATTCCTTGCCAACTTCGTGCCGCAGTTTCAAAATGCGATCAATATAAGGCTGGATTTCAACCATCTCTTTGGAAGAAGGACATTGATCCTAGGAGTCAAGTTTGCGGCAAGGTTTCTTAGGATAAAAGGGGGCTAAACCGAAAGACTGGCCTTCAAGTGGTTGATCCTTGATATAAAACCACTTGGACTTCCAGCCTTAGACAGAACCAGTGATCTTAAAATCAAAATAATCCATATCGGAGCGAACAGAGAAAATGGCACCACCAACGTCATGGACAATGGTGTCAGTGGTGTTACGACGAACATAAAAGAAATGCTTCCACATGCCCTAATGGGGATGAATCCCGAGAAAGCACTCACAGAGAGTGACGAAACAAGCAACATGAAGGGGCATGAGCTGGTACAGCTGCACGCCATAGACAAAAAGAAGACCATGAAGAAATTCATGGACCGGAAGAGAAAGGCCACGAAAAAGAAAGGAGAAGAACATTACTCTCTAGGCAGGCTCAGGGATGGGAGCAGCTTCGTCTCTGGGAAGCTTGAAGGACCCTTTGCCGGATGGCCGGAGTTCCGCGCCTCACCGAGATCTCGCACAGAGCACTTGGTAGGAGCCCATCCGACAACCCTCTTTCTGATGGCCTTAGCAGCAGCAGGGGACGTCCCAACTTTTCTTTTGCCCATGGCCGCGAAAGAGGAACACAAGCACAAAGCAGGAGTCCGCAAGGGGCAAGAGCGTAAGGAAGATGATGGAGCAGAGGTAGGTAAAACAGTAAAGAAAATCTCCTTCCCCTTATAAAGAGAAAATGTGTGAGGCCCGAACAGTTCGATGCAAAATCGAACCGATAGAGGATCACACGGTGGTGACACGTGTTACAAGGATTCCGTAAAGGAAAAATCTAAAGAAGTTATGGCTGTGGTGAAAACGGAGGACAACACGTGATACCTCGATCTTCGCACGGAGAGGGGACGCGCAGTCAAAAATCTCCGCAGAATACGCTATCACGCGTCATAATTACTGCCGCATGGCCCCACGTTCAACATGTCCAGTCAAGACGTGTCTTCTGAAAAACAATAGCATAAAATACGTCATTATTGATGTCACAGCAAAGACATTGCAGAAATTGCGGCTCGCTATAGGAAATAAGACCCGAAGAAATTAAAATTGGAGTCGAAGTAAATTCCTCCAGGAGAAGATTTGAGACTACACTCGAATATACAATATTACAACTATAGCCTCGTGGGCTACTCCGATCGGGAGCATTGGTCGTGCACCCAACAAAAACTACAGAAGCACTGGCACCATAAGCCCAAGTTTTTGAGCCTATGTTTTGATACATATATCCAAACATAGCCTCACAGGCTACTCCTATCAGGAGCGCTGGCGCGCACCTGATAAAGAAAGACAAAGGAAAAATTCTTCACGAGATACTCCTATCGGGAGCAGTTACAGAAAACGTTCTTCAGCCGCCACAAATCAAAAAACTCTCGGATCGCACCCAACGCAATAAAAATCCGAATGCCATGTTCAAAAACGTGAAGGTAAGACCCCAAGGTTCGTTCTGTGTGGCCTGGTAATCGTACAAGAATGCGCTCTGCCAATAAAAATCCGGATCAACGATACGATGAAAAATCCCGACAGACGCGTTGGTACCTGATAAAAATAGAAACTGGAATTCAGTATTCGATAAGACCTCAGCGGCTCGAACTGAATTACGCTAGTAGAAAAATTCCGGATTCGAGCCTGGGGACTTGAATTTGATGTAGGACAACCTTGTTTTTGCCTAGGAGCAATTAACTGATTCCTGATCTGTCAGAAGCATCCAACTGGTTGTACCAAAATCCCTACAAAATAAAAATCAGGGAACATAAATAAAAGGAAAGAAGGAAAAAGGAATCTTTGAGACTCAACCTGAAACTGCGGTTCAAGTAGAGTCTCGAGGGCTACTGACATAGGTATGATTACTCGGATGCTTATGATTTGCTTCCCTATGCTAGATAAAAGGCTTACGGCCTATGAAGATTTTGGAAGATAGCCCAAGGAAGCACCCGACAAAGACTTTGATTGTATTAGGAAAGAATCTCTGAACCGACATTGTGTTGGTATTGTAAATTATGCGTGTATGAAACCTATCCGCAAATAGCTTTGAGACCCGACCTATTATATATAGGACGGGAGAAGCCCAAGCGAGGGTAACCAAAAATCTCCTAGACAACTTCTAATAGTGCGATTTCTCCAATATTCAGGTGACTTTGACTTTATTCTTTTCCTAACATCCGATCAAATCCCCAGCGTTCTCTTTTCCGCGAAACCGTAAGTCCTTCACCATGGACATTGCCGAGGTTACCGCTTGCTGACTCGTGTATTAGCGAGCTCGTTGTGGAACCCCAAGAGGAAGGTATGATGAGCACAGCAGTAAGTTTTCCCTCAGTTATGAAACCAAGGTTATGAATCCAGTAGGAGCAAGGAAACACCCTAAAGGTGTAGCTAGCCGAACTTTGGCAGGGCGCACTACCGGTGCCAGAAGCAACTTGGAGACCTGCACAACACAACCACAGAACTCTGTCCCCAACTTGCGATGAGGTTGTCAATCTCACCGGTTTTGCTGAAAACAAAGGATTAAACGTATCGAGTGGAAGAAAGTAATAGTTCACAGAAAGTAAACACAAAGCAGTAAACAATTGATTGTAGATTTATAGTAAAAGAAAGGACCGGGGTCCATAGTTCACTAGAGGTAGCTCTCCTTAAGATAGATTACATGTTGGGTGAACAAATCACAGCGGGCAATTAACAAACATCGAGAAAGCATACAAGCATATACTACTCATCTTGACTCCTTTGAGATTCGATTGGGCATTACAACATTATACATAGACCATAATCCAACTGCATCTATGACTAATAATCCACCTTCAGGTTATCATCCGAACCCCCTCCAGTATTAAGTTGCAAGCAACAGATAATTGCATTACAAATTGCGTGTAAAGTAAACAATATGATTGTTCTATGAACAAAGGATTGTTGTTTTCTCCCTAGTAGCAACATCACATCTAGTAACTTAGAGATTTCTGTCACTTCCCCAGATTATCATAGGCATGAACCCACTATCGAGTATAAATACTAACTCTTGGAGTTGCTAGCATCTACTTGGCCAAGATAGCTACTAACAACGGAAAGCATGCAAGATCACAAATAACAAAGACATGATAGAATCAATAATCAATCTGAAATAGCATCTCAATATCCATCGGATCCCTGCAAACACAACATGCAGAATTACAAATAGATGATCTTGATCATGAATGGAGCTCACAAGATCTAGACATGATAGCACAAAGGAGGAGAACCAGCCATCTAGCTACTACATGGACCCATAGTCCAGAGATGAACTACTCACGCATCACACCAGAGGCTTGCATGATGATGAAGAAGGCCTCCAGGGTGAATTTCCCTCTCCGGCAGGGTGCCGGGAAGAGCTTCAGATCCCTCCTGATCTAGGGATGGAGATGACGGCGGCTACAGACTCTTTCGTGGATTTTTGATCGGGTACTTAGGGTTTCTATATCGGAGGCAATATATAGGTGGAAGGAGAGGCCGAGGGGGTGCCTGGGGCAGCCTGACCACCCCCTGGCAATGGCCAGGCCTGGCCTCATGGCCAGGTGGTGTGGCCGGGCCCCAACCCCTCTCCGTCTCGTATTTTGGCTCCAGGTGTCCCTCGGTGAAAAACTGACTTTGGCTTTTGTCCCGTCCAATTCCGAGAATATTCATTTTCTGACTTTCCTGGAACTAAAAACAACAGAAAACAGGTAGCTGGCACTTTGGCTCTTGTTAATAGGTTAGTCCAAGAAATCATATGAAAAGTACTCCAAAGTGTGGACAAAACATAAGAAAGTAGATAAAACCAATCATGGAACATCAAAAATTATGGATACCTTTGCAACGTATCAACATCCCCAAGCTTAACTCCTGCTCGTCCTCGAGTAGGTAAGTGATAAAAAGAAAGAATAATTTTTGAGGTGACATGCACCATCATAAACTTGTTCAAAGTATTTGTAAAACATTAAAAGCTGGGATCATAGTACTTCAATCATAACATGAAAGACAAAGTTTCTAGCAATAAGACAAAGCAACTATGTTGCAACATGAAAAGGCATAAACAAAAGATTAATGAATAACAATGCTTTGCAAGAAGTTTGTTTGTTTCACATAAAGAAAACATAGCATAGTGGTATTGAGCTTGTCCCTCATAGACTAGCAAGCATAAATGCATAGGACACCTTCAAAGTTCATAAGAGTGACTAGATACAATTAGTTTAAAACAAGCAATATCAAGGTATGCATCAATCAACAAGTCTTGGGACAATGCACATAGAACTAAGAATGGCAACTATGCTCTCAAAGTAGGTGCATAAAGGTAGAAGGTGGAGACTCAACATAAAAGTAAAAGAAAGGCCTTCATAGAAGGAAGTAGGGATTCAAGTCTCATAAAGAGCTTCCAAAAATTATGGTATTTAATAGCTTTCAACTCTCATTGCCCCTATCATAAGCATCTTGAAGTGATTAAGGTTAAAGTGAACAAACTATGGTGTATATGCTTGACGAAGTATAAGTTGGAAATCTCATGTCCCTTGAATACGAGGGACGCTTCTCATGCTACTCAAGTTTAGTCACCGGTAAGTTCTTGTCATCGTAAGTACATGTGTATCATAGAGAACCGCCAACGGGGTACCCCTTGCCCGATGATACGGAAGAATCCCCATATCAAAATGACAAGGCAAGCATACAACGAGCATCTCAGCAAAATCTTCTTATTTACCAAGGGAATATGGTGCTTTTTTATCTCTTTCCTCTTTTCATAATATTTTTTTTCCTTTTTCACTTTTTTCAATATGTGACTCTTTTTTATAAGAAGAATGCTTCATAGACAGCTCATTATGGTTACGCTGCAGGTTTCCATCATGACGGCATGGATTAGACCAGCGGCCTAGGCATTTCTCTGACACACATACATAACTCCATGGACTTACAAACTCCCCTTTCATTTCACACAGACGACATCCATAGACAAAAGAGCATGATATCAACTAGGTACAAAGTACAAGTGCAATGTTGAAAGCGTTCCCCATGACAACATGGTTCTTCTAATCCCCAACAAATAAGTGCAAGCATATACAACATAGACGACACAATGGTTCAAGTTTATTAAGGGCAAGAAAAGTAAAGTGTGCCATCAAGTTCGTGAGAGCTTTAATCACTAGTTTTCTCATAACAAGTTTAATTCGGAAGGTAGATAAAAACATGAATATACTTGGAATAGCATATGCTAATAGGTAGGTATGGTGGACTCTTTGGAATAACTTTGTTTTAGGAGTTGGATGCATGAGTGGAACTCATACTTGGTTGTGGAGGCTAGCAAAAGACTGGGAGCGACAAACTAAGAGAGAAATAATGGCCATAATCATGAAGAGCGACCAAACATCATTGATCAAAGCATAAAGTGATACTACAAGTTGAAAACTAAAGGATCATAAAGGCTATGGTGACTTGGGATATTCATAACATGGTGTGAGCATGTGCCAAGTCAACCCAAATAAAGCATCAAAGGAGAATACCATAATACTATGCTTTAATATGCCAAAACAACGCATGATTCTTCAAAGGCACATTAAGCAATCTAAATTGTTTATAACAAGTCATGCTACAGCAAAGAATACTAAGAATAAAGCCAAAACAATATCGAGTATGGCATGACAAAGCATAAGCCACAGTCAAAAACAAGCTCTCTTTTCCACTTAAGCATGAACTTTTCCTAATCTTTTCCAATCCAAACCAAACTATTTGAAAACCAATGTATGAAAGAGGGGTTCCAACCAATTTATTCAGCAAACAAAGCAAAGAAAGCAAACAAAAAACCAAAACAAAAACGAAAAAGAAGACGCTCCAAGAACAACACAACTGTGCATGAAACAATAAAAATGAAGTGTTTGGAAGAAACCTAGAATTTTTTATTGATGAAGAGGGGGATGCCTTGGGCATCCCCAAGCTTTGAGGCTTGTACTTCTTGGATATTTCTTGGGGTGACACGCGTGGCATCCCCAAGCTTGAGCTTTAGTCCATCCTTCATCTCATTATTCATTCCTTCCATACACCTGAAATGTTTTCCTTCATACAAAACTTCACACAATCTTTATTAACAACATTAGTGCACTCAAGATAATAAGTCTTTAGGTTCAGTTCCAACACCAATAAAACTTTAATTAAAACACTAGCTACTGTAGCACTTCCCTCAAAAAGCTCAATTCCAGAAAAGAACTCAAAAAGGAACCAACAAGAAGCAAATGCAGAAAATGACAGAAATCTGTCAAAACAGACCAGCAGGTAAAGATGAATTTTTTCGAAGACCTTCTGTTGCTGAAATCGAAAAGTGTTGCACTAACGAAAGTTAGATAACAACCTGGGTCAGAAGCACAAAAATTCACGCCTCAAAAGGACGTATAGATATTTTACATGAATTTTTACGGTGAAGCACAAAAATCAGTTTCAGGACAACAACTTTCCCAATCATTACTTCTCTCTCATTAGAGGTTACTCTTGGCACAAAAAGCAAATAAAAAGGATATTGAGCGGTTATTACTGAAGTAATAACTTCCAAGGCTCATATAAAACTTTATTACTTTTCTTTAACACCTTTAAGTTAGGCATAAGAAGCAAGAAAAGGATCAAGTGTTCTCAAATGAAGAAGCATTAAAACCAAATTTCTTACCCTTACCTCTCTTCATTTTATTCTTAAGCTTGGGAACTTGTGAATGCTTGGTGGAGAAACAAAGTGCATGGTGCCCTTTTCCACATCTATTATTGCTCCAAGGAGTTTCAATAGGGATCTTCCAAGTGTGATTTGTCCTTTTCCTACACATTCAATAACAAGATAATCAGTAGAAACCATTTTCCCTAGGATCTTTGTAAACACTCCTTTAGCTATTCCAATGGGTAATATTGTGGCATTATTAGCAAGAAAAATTTCTTCTCCTCCTTCAGAAAGCCCCCAAAGATTCAAAGATTCATAAATATCTTTGGGCATAAGACAAAATTCAGACATGATATCACAGCGAGCATGCAAAGTTTCATTGTTTATAGCAATCTTTACTGTGGGAAGCCATTCTGAGGGTTCTGAATTTATTAGAACATAGTTATGATGCTCTCTAAGTGTATTATAGAAATATTTCAAACTAGCGGTGTTGGTCTCAAGAGTATTCAATCTAGCAAATATGTTTATGAAAGAAGAATCAGATTTGCTAGGAAAGTTGTAAGTAAAGACCAATTTCTTTATGGCATTAACAACATCCTCCTCATTGCATTGGAGGAAGTCTCCTCCCACAACAACATCTAAAGCATATCTATAGCAAAGAGCAATTCCAAGGTAAAAACTGCTAAGAAACAAGCTTTGAGTCATTTTAGGTTTGGTTTTTTCATGTAAATCAGAGATTCTAGACCAAGCTTCTTTAAAACTCTCTTCAATTCCTTGTTTAAAGTGAAAATCATTTCCTCAGGTGTCATAGTTGCTAGAGCAATGCTAGACATAATGGCAACTTAAGATAGGAACTATTTTTTTTTGTGATTTTAAAATAAGAAAGAAAACTAGTAAAACTATTTTTTGTGTGTTTTTGATAAAGAAACAAGCAAACAAAGTAAAACAAAAATAACAAAGTAAAGAGATTGGTTATAAGGGACTCCCCTTGTGAAGATGTCCTTGACTCCCCGGCAACGGTGCCAGAAAAAGTACTTGCTGACTCGTGTATTAACGAGCTCGTTGGGGAACCCCAAGAGGAAGGTATGATGAGCACAACAGTAAGTTTTCCGTCAGTTATGAAACCAAGGTTATCAGTCCAGTAGGAGCAAGGAAACACCCCAAAGGTGTAGCTAGCTGAACTTTGGCAGGGCGCACTACCGGTGCCAGCAGCAACGTGGAGACCTGCACAACACAACCATAGAACTCTGTCCCCAACTTGCGATGAGGTTGTCAATCTCACCGATTTGCTAAAAACAAAGGATTCAACGTATCGAGTGGAAGAAAGTAATAGTTTGCAGAAAGTAAACACAAAGCAGTAAATAGTTGATTGTAGATTGATAGTAAAAGAAAGGACCGGGGTCCATAGTTCACTAGAGGTGGCTCTCCTGAAGATAGATGACATGTTGGGTGAACAAATTACAGCGGGGAAATTGACAAACATCGAGAAAGCATACAGGCATATACTACTCATCTTGACTCCTTTGAGATTTGATTGGGAATTACAACATTATACATAGACCATAATCCAACTGCATCTATGACTAATAATCCACCTTCAGGTTATCATCCGAACCCCCTCTAGTATTAAGTTGCAAGCAACGGATAATTGCATTACGAATTGCGTGTAAAGTAAACAATATGATTGTTCTATGAACAAAGGATTGTTGTTTTCTCCCTAGTAGCAACAACACATCTAGTACCTTAGAGATTTCTGTCATTTCCCCAGATTACCAGAGGCATGAACCCACTATCGAGCATAAATACTAACTTTTGGAGTTGCTAGCATCTACTTGGCCAAAATAGCTACTAACAACGGAAAGCATGCAAGATCACAAATAACAAAGACATGATAGAATCAATAATCAATCTGAAATAGCATCTCAATATCCACCGGATCGCTGCAAACACAACCTGCAGAATTACAAATAGATGATCTTGATCATGAACGGAGCTCACAAGATCTAGACATGATAGCACAAAGGAGGAGAACCAACCATCTAGCTACTACATGGACCCATAGTCCAGAGATGAACTACTCATGCATCACACCGAAGGCTTGCATGATGATGAAGAAGGCCTCTGTGGTGAATTTCTCTCCGCAGGTGCCGGGAAGAGCTTCAGATCCCTCCTGATCTAGGGATGGAGATGATGGCGGGTATAGACTCTTTCGTGGATTTTTGGTCGGATACTTAGGGTTTCTTTATCAGAGGCAATATATAGGCGGAAGGAGAGGTCGAGGAGGTGCCTGGGGCGACCAGACCACCCCCTGGCGTGGGCCAGGCCTGGCCACACGGCTAGGTGGTGTGGCCGGGCCCCATCCCCTCTCTGTCTCGTATTCGGGTTCCAGGTGTCCCTCGGTGAAAAACTGACTTTGGCTTTGTCCCGTCCAATTCCAAGAATATTCATTTTCTGACTTTCCTGGAACCAAAAACAGCAGAAAATAGGCAGCTGGCACTGTGGCTCTTGTTAATAGGTTAGTCCAGGAAATCATATGAAAAGTACTCCAAAGTGTGGACAAAACATAAGAAAGTAGATAAAACCAATCATGGAACATCAAAAATTATGGATACATTTGCAACGTATCACCCCTTGTCAATAATTGTTTGGAATTCACATTCCAATTCACAGTTTGAATTATTTGTATTTAACTATAGAACTTGAATTTAAATCCCCCTAAAAGGGAAATCATCAAAAGTCATGTATAAATTTATAGCATTCACCTGATGATCTAAACCTAGTCACTAGAATAAGAGAGACTTTGATCACCTTGTGTTTTAATAATTTATGTGAAATTTACCCTCATTTTCAAATGCTTCAATTCAAATGCACAAACACTACTTCTACCCCAGGTTCGGTTCGAAATGCTCGGGTGTTACTACCTAGATGTATAAATTCAAGCTCTAAAGTGTGGAATATAAAATTTGGGCCTCCAATTCTATCGTTTGGATGCGCTTATAATCTAGTCCTAGAAACTAGTTCAAATTTTGATCCCACCTCGCGCATGTGTCTCGTAACCCTCCCATGATTTGGAGAAACATGTGGTTGCGACACCCTCAATCTCATCCCCACCATCCTATCTCCCCTTACTACCGTCCTCTCCCTCTACTTGCTCTCCTCCAAGGCCTAGTCATCGGACACCCATCCGCCCCCTCCGCGAGCCCACGAGCCCTAACACTAGACCAAGCAGGCGGTAGAGGGGAATAGAGGCGGGAGGTGAACAAAGGCGGGATGGGAATGTTGGCATCTCCCTATCCCTCCCAAAGCCAACCTCTTCCCTAACGCTCCTCTTCATTCAATTCCTCCCTGATTTATTTTGAGTTATGGTCTGACGAGTTCTTGCATTGGAATTTGGCAGCAGGGGAGGGAGTGGGAATTGAGCTCTCGTGCAACAGGGAGACAGAGCTAGTGTTCACAGGGGGCGGTGGTGGACCGAACCCATAGAAGATGTGGATTGCGGTGGAGGTGATTGGAATGATGTGGTTCCTAGTGCGGCCGATGAACGTGATGTGGATGACCAGCTTCTGCAAGGATGGACAGCCATCGGTGTACGACATGGAGCATTGGCACTAGAGAGGAGGAGGAATGTGTCTAGGAGGAAGCATGACTGTAGCCACTAGTGCTTGCTAGCATTGCTCAACGCCTGGAACAAGCTCATCTACACATCGCTCATCTTGGAACCCAACCTTGACTCATGGAAGAAAACATAGATGAGAGATCAACTTGTAGTTGTCCACTAAGATTTATCTGTTAATGATCTAGATGGGTGTTAAGGTGGAAGGTTTTGGATTAATTGGTGTGTGTAGCACTCCAACTTAGCATGTGATCCTTTATGTACTTATGTAAGTACAACTAGAACATATCTGTGTGTTTGTCAGTTCCATAATTCACATTTCCGGCCAACAGTTATGAACTTCTTATGTCATGCGTGTGCTCTGTGTAAAATACATAAACTACCCACCGGTGCTATTTGTTGGAGAAAAAATAATTATTCATGTTGTAATTGTTGTTGGTACTTGGAAATTATTTTTCAGATTATTTTAATGTTATTATGTGTGAAATAATGTACAAACATTTTAATATACACATGCTATTTTTTATATATGCACACAATTTTATATTGTCCAAAATCAAGAAAACATCCAATTCCTTGGTTTATACATCCAAACAGGAAATTGAATTGGATACTATTTGTGATGTAGCCCGTCCTACGGACATCCCTACATCCACACCGCCAAGTCCCCAAAGTGTCCCCATGACTCGAGCTCGAGCCAAGCTCCTCCATGACAAGGTTAACTCGCTCCTATCCTCGTATGATTTTTATACCCCATTGAATGGCTTTCTACTTCATGCAAATACACTATGCATACTCATGTATGAAGCTCCGACTCATTGACAAACCACCACAGGAGAGGAACAAGGAGCTAGACGTGAAGCTAAGGAAACTGATGCCCAAGGACCAGAGTCTCCAGCCCTACACACCGGAGTCTACAACTCTCCACATCGGAGTCTCCAGCTAGGACTCCGGACCGACACCAGGAGCTCCCAATACACCCCCCGGAGACAACCCTAAAGAGCTCTAGGACTCTAGCCCAGACTCTGCCCCCACTTCTAGAAGCTACAGACCTGACCCAGAGTCTACCTCGAAGACCACCCAGAGTCTCCGCCCTCTCTACCCTAGAGTCTTTGGCCTAAGTAATCCAAGGCCACTGAAGCTTGTTGGGCCTCAACCTATGTAACACCCAATTCAACCAAACTTCCTATTTTATGCCTAAAATACCCCTTGTTTAGCGGCTTGTTGGGGATATACTTTCCGGGTATCCCCACAGTTCCTCACTGACCAGGGTGGCCCACTTCGGGTTAGAGAATTGCTTCACGAGCGACCCAGTCAGGGAGAAAGACGGAGTCCAATCCGGCTACGGGAAGGCCTAGAAGACTTACCGACTTAGGCCCATAATGTTACTTGTAGTTCAAGATGTACTCTGTAACCGACTCTTAGTCGTAGCCGGATAGATCTCTCCTGTAAACCCTAGGCCAGATATCTATATAATCCGTCCTAGGGAGAGCCTTTAGGGCACACCTCAATAGTCTACAATCTCAACTCGCACAGGCGAAACCCTTGTAACCCATATTCCGCTCGCCAGACATCGATTGCTAGCAGGAGTAGGGTCTGTCTAAAGCCGACAGATTCGAACCTGGGTAAACTTGTGTGCTCACCGTCCCAGAACACCGTACGTCTCACACCCCTCTCTTCCACACGCCTCGAGGACCCCCTCATGGCGTACTTGTCCTTAATCCGACAACAGTTGGCACCCACCGTGGGGCAAGTGAGCTTTGGATCTACGTTCCGAGCGGAATCTGCAAGAATCGGAATCGGTGAGACCATCGCTGTCGGTCGCATCCTCTACTCCAGCGACGTCCCTCTCATCGTTCTCGACGAGACTTGGATTCCGGCTAGGGAAGCCGTGACTGCCTACACAATCATGTCTTTTGGTGAGATCGATGTTTACATCGGTTTCGCTGAACCTGCCCAACCCACCCTAGCGGTGATGATAGAAGCAGAAGAATCTTCTGGTCCCTTTGTCCATGGAAGGCGTAGTTCCGGATCTCGAAAACCCTAATCCCACCCAACCCGCACTACTATGGAGACAAAGGAGAAATGCGAAGTCAAGAAGACCTAGCGGTCCAAATTGAATCGAGTGGATCTCCGAGGAGCCGGATCCCAGATCGACCCACCATGGAAGTCGAAATCAGAGGAGCATGTCAATGACATCGATTCCGCTCTAATGATGCCGGATGCATGCATCCTTTCCTCAGGTACACATTACGACGTATGATACTGCAAGGCGAAAGCACAGATGCAATTCTCGAGACCATCAAAAGTTTCAACATGGCTGATCATGAAAGCCACAGGTACCTCAGGAAGCACGCGTCACACTTCGTCGGATACGTGGGATCCGGATCCGGCTCTGCCGATGCTGGAGAAAACACCGACTCGGTGCTGGAGGCAATTGGAACAAATGCTGACGTACCCGCATCCTCGGATGAATCGATGACGTTAGCAGATTTCCGAAAGTTCTCCGTGGAATATGAAGAGGAGTACAACTCCAAAGCTGCAGAAGAAGGAGAAGCCATGGATGAAGGATCCGGGGAACACTCTCCCAAAGCGCAGGATGACATGGACGTCGGAGACAATCCCAAAGTCCATATGTCCGAAAGTACCGATCAGAGCTTGACTCCAGGAAACGGACCCAAAGCCGTCTTTGCTACCGGCACTGCCAAGAAGGCAAAGAAGAAGAACAAGAAAAACAAGACCCCGGCAAAAGAACCTCTGACAGAGGAGGTGATTGCCGAGGAATACGAAGAAGACTCGGATGGAGCGCTCATCCTAGCAGAGCCGAAAAAAGAAGCATCGGTGGATGGACACATGATCACCGAAGGTGCGTGTAAACTCATCGATGCCGCATTAACCACACCTATCCCTACAGCCGCAGAACTTACTGCGGATGAGCTGGACGAAAGGGCTCAGGCCTAGAAGCGCATCGTCAACAACTCCTCGATAAAGCAAAAAACATCGAGGTGGAGAAGAAACGCATGTCAAACAAGGAATACATGTCTCGTTTACATCAGAAGACACGGAAGCGTCACATAGATGACAACCAATTCCCACGTGTCCGTGCCGTTCTTTTTGGAGATGAGATGGGGAAGCCACGGAAAGATAGCAACGGAGATTGGGTATACCCAACACCAGTACTGAATACCGTGGCAGCCGAGAAATTCTATCGGCTAATCCAGGACCGGAGGAGATTCGCTTGGGTATCAAACTACTCAACAAGGGACTGGAGCAGCAAAAGGTCGCCCTGTCCGGAAGTCAAAAACTGGTCTCAGATTCTGACCAATGTCGCACAGATCCGGCGTGGGCTGGCATAAGATCCCATTATATCCGGGCGCAGTATCATCACCCCGAACGCCGAGAAGACAACTATTCAAGAACCGGATCTTCAGGACAGCATCACAAAACTTCGCGTAACTGGAGCAACATCGCCCCAGCCGCCGAGAAAGACGCCATTGCCGCCCTGAATCCGACGAACCCTCCCCAACGAGAATCTAACGACCGAAGGGGAGAAGATAAAGAGAAACGATGGGAGGAGGATCGTCAAAAGATGCCACCTCCTAAACACACAAGCCGTCTGGCTGAGCCTCACCATGGTGGGAACGACGGACGAAGAAACGATGGAAACCATGCTGGTACAAGCCGGCAGGGGGCTCGTCGTAGTCAAGACCCTCCCCGGAATCGGAATAATGACGTACCGGACGGAGGCCGGTGATCAGCCGAAAACTATCCAGCTGCTCTACCCTCTCCACCACACAGTCATCACAACGGCTCCCATGGAGGGCAAGGAGGACGACATGGCGGAGGAGGTGGTGGCAGAAGCCGAAGTCCGGCTCCACGGCACCGCAGCCACAACCGGCATTCGGGACGATCTCTATCCCCGAACGACGCAAGGCACAGGATCAATTCCAACATAGAGGCTCGGCGCTATGATAACGATGATTTCTACGTGGACCCAAAGTGCTTCAGACCACGCATCAGAGCTACAAAATTCCCGGAAGGATTTGCTATCTCAAGACATATCCAAGCCTACGATGGCATTGCTCGGCGGATGCACTGCTGGGACTTCTTCCAAGCTTGCTGCATCGCCAAAGGTGGAAACAACCTGGTCGCAACCTGATATCTCCCACTTATGTTGCGGAAGACGGCGCGATCATGGCTCAATGAACTTCCAGAGAACACCATCCATAACTGGTATGACATGCAAAGTGCGTTCTTTCGTAATTTCGAAGGCACATATCGGAGGCCCTGTTCGGTCGGAGACCTACAACGTTGCACCCAGAAAGCAGGAGAAACTTCCCGGGACTACCTCAGAGGATGGATCGACACCAAGAACTCCTGTGAAGGAGTAAATGATCAAACTGCGATTGAAGCTTTCATTGCAGGTCTCCCAATTGGTCTACTGCGTCATCGCTTGAAGTGTGACAAGGTCACTGATTTGGGAGAGATGGTAGAAACAGCGAGCAAATATGCAGATGCTGACGACGATGCAGAGGGACTACTCAACGTCCTAGTTGTACCTCAGTCGGCAAAAACAAAGCAACAGGCTCAGAAACGTAAGAACACCTCGGAGAAAAAACCCAACACGGAAACAACGGTGGTTACTACTGTTTCCGGGTCTGGAGGACAAGGAGGACGTGGTGGAGGCCGCGGGCATGGCCGTGGGACTTGAAGGGTCCAAGGTAGAGGAGAACAGCAACCAAGCAAAACCTACTCTTGAGCTGACATTGCCAATAACCCATGTGTGCATCACCTAGACGCTAATGGGGGCTCGTCCCACACCAACGCTGAATGTCGTTTCAATGACGACATCAAAAGAGATGACACCGCGGGCTACAAAGCTAAGCGGAAGAAGGGAAAGAAAAATCCCGAAAAGGACAAAGAGACCAAGGAAGATTCCGACATGGAGGAAGCCGATGCTTCAAATCCCAAGTCGGAAGGGAAGAAGACTTTTCCCACCAAAAAGGACACTTATGTCACTTTCCTCGGATCTGAACCAGCAAAGGTCAAGAAAGCAGTTCTACACAAGCTCAATGCAATAGTTCCGGCTATCCCACAGTATCTGGACTAGTCGGAAGTGGCAATCACATTTGACCGCGATGATGATCCGCCTAAGTTACATAGGCGAGGAAAATACGCCTTAATCGTCAACCCACTTATTGACGGTTATGGTTTCTCCAAGACCCTCATGGACGGTGGTAGCAGCATCAATATTCTCTATGTCGAAACTCTACGCCAGATGAAGATCTCGGAGACCCAGCTGAACCATAGCTCTGTGATTTTTCACAGAGTTTTCCCAGGAAGACAAGCTAATTCCCTGGGAGAGATCACTTTGGATGTTACCTTTGGAACTCCAAAGAATTATCGGATGGAGGCACTTTCCTTCGAAGTGGTCCTGTTCAAGAGCGCATACCACGCTATATTCGGACGTCCGGCTTACTGGGCTTTTATGGCTCGTCCGTGTTACATTTACAATATGATGAAAATTCCAGGTCCCAACAGCGTGATCACCATCAGGGGAGACCCGAAGAAAGCGCGAGAGTGCAAGGATGGAAATGCCACCTTTGCCGAAGCCGTGCTGCACGCTCAAGAGTACTAGGAGATCAAGAAGAGCATAGATCCGTCCGAGATGCCTGCAACGAAGAAGGAGGTGACCAAGCCAAATCCGGAGTTCAAGGCATCAGAAGAGACGAAGAAAGCGCTGTTGAAGGATGATGACCCCTCCAAGGTGACCGAGATAGGCGTAGGCCTAGATAGCGCATAGGAAAGCGCGCTCGTCAAGTTCCTCCAAGCAATCAAGATATCTTCGCATGGCAGCCATCTGACATGACCGGAGTACCTAGGGAACTTGCTGAGCACTCTCTAAATGTTAACCCGAACGCTAAACCCGCCAAACAGTCCTTACGACGGTTTGGCGACGAAAAGCGTAAGGCAATAGATAAGGAACTAGCACGGCTCGAGTTAGCCGGATTCATAGAAGAGGTCATCCACACTGAGTGGTCGGCCAATCCTATAATGGTCCCTAAAAAGGACACCACTGATTTAAGGATGTGTGTTGATTATACAGCCTTGAACAAGGCTTGTCCAAAAGATCCGTTCGCTCTGCCTAGAATTAATCAAGTTATCGATTCTACGGCAGGCTCGGAACTCCTCTGTTTTCTCGACGCATATTCCAGTTATCACCAAATCCGGATGAAGGAATCCGACAAAGTCAAAACTTCATTCATAACCCCTTTCGGAACCTTCTGTTTTGTTACGATGCCCTTTGGGCTGAAGAACGCAGGAGCTACGTACCAGCGCATGATGCAACGTTGCCTCCATGACCAACTCGGACGCAATGTACATGCATACGTGGATGATATTGTGGTGATGTCCAAAAAGAAGGAAATGCTAATTTCCGACTTGGAGGAAACATTCGCCAATCTACGAAAATATAACATCACGCTTAACCCGAAGAAATGCTTCTTTGAAATACCAGCCGGAAAATTGTTAGGTTTCACCATGTCTCAAAGACGAATAGAGGTGAACCGAGACAAAATCAAGGCTATACTCAATATTTCCAGGCCAACTCGCATGAAGGACATACAAAGATTAACTGGTTGCATCGCTGCAGTCAGTCGATTTGTAAGCCGGCTTGGTGAAAGAGCTGCACCATTATACAAACTCCTGAAAAAGACCAAAGATTTTGTTTGGACTGATGAAGCTGAAGCTGCACTACAAGACCTGAAGAAAGTACTCTCATCTGCTCCTATCCTTGTAGCGCCGGAACCCAAGGAACCGATGTTGCTCTATATTGCTGCGACAAATAAGGTTGCTAGTATTGTCATGGTAGTGGAGAGACCAGAGGAAAATCAGGAACACCTGGTGCAGCGTCCGACTTACTTTGTCAGCGAGGTCCTGACAGAATCAAAACAGCAGTATCTGCATTATAAAAAGTTGGCTTACGGTGTTTTTCTAGCATATCGTAAGTTACGACACTATTTTCAGGAGCATCCAATTACCGTGGTGAGCAAAGCTCCCATGAGAGATATAATCAACAACAGCGACGCCACAGGACGCGTCGCCAAATGGGGCATAGAGCTTCTAGCTTTCGATATTGAGTACAAACCTCGGACAACAATCAAATCCTAGATCCTTGGACTTTGTCGCTGATTGGACAGAGACGAAGGAGACTATGATACTCCCTGAGTCGGAATATTGGACCCTCTTTTTCGACGGGTCTAAGGCTCGAGGGGGCTCGGGGGCTGGCGTGGTGCTCAAATCACCCCAAGGAGATAAACTTTTATACGTGTTGCAGATCCACTTCACAGCGACAAACAATATTGCCGAGTATGAAGCACTGCTACATGGAATCCGGATTGCTAGGACATTGGAATCCGATGTTTGATGTGTTACGGAGATTCGGATCTTGTTGCTCAACAGGTGTCGGATATTTGTAATGCAAATAAGCACATGGCAGCATATAAAGCTGTCGTGGATGATCTATCTAAATCGTTCGAAGGGTTTGGAGTTCAACACATCCCTCGAGCAGAAAATGAGGAAGCAGATGCACTATCTCGGATAGGTTCTGCGCGGAAAGAGGTCCCGGATGGCGCTTTTTTAGAGCACCTCAAAGTCCCCTCAATAACGGGAGTAGATGAGGAATATCCGACCAAATCCGACAGACCTTTAATAGCAGTTCTGGCTGTAATTCCCAGCTGGACTCAACCCTACCTCAATTATTTGGTAGATGGCAAATTACCCGAAGATGAGGTGCTGAGCCGGCAGATTATCCGACGAGCAAAAGCCTATACTATTGTTAAAGGTGAGCTCCATAAACGGAGTGTTTCTGGGGTTTTTCAGCGCTGTGTATCTCCGGAAGAGGGAGTGGAAATCTTAAGGGAAATCCACGAAGGCGAGTGTGGTCACCACGCTGCAACCAAATATTTAGTGGCAAAAGCTTTTCGACACGGATATTTCTGGCTTACAGCTCAGGCAGATGCCGAATGATTAGTCAAGACGTGCAAAGGCTGCCAAAAGTACGCCAAGCAAGCTCATGTTCTGGCTGATCAGTTGCGAACAATACCTATAACATGGCCCTTTGCGGTCTGGGGGCTTGATATGGTAGGACCTTTTAAACGAGCTCCAAGTTGATTTACTCACCTCTTAGGGATGGTGGATAGATTCACTAAATGGATTGAGGCTAAACCCGTCACAAGTAGTGATGGAGCAACTGCCAAAAGATTTGTTGAGGATGTTATAATCCGGTATGGTTATCCGCATAGCATTATCACGGAAAACGGGAGTAACTTTTCTATGGGAGAATTGGCTGAATTCTGTGACGAGCAAAGTATCTGGCTTGACATTGCGTCAGTCGCACATCCATAGGCTAACAGACAAGTTGAAAGAGCAAATTGTTTAATTCTACAAGGCCTAAAACCGAGACTCGAAGCACCATTACGACGTGCTGCGGGGGCTTGGGCAGAGGAATTACCCTCTGTAATTTGGAGTTTACGAACAACTCAAAACAGGTCAACAGGATACACACCTTTCTTCTTGGTCTATGGTGCAGAAGCAGTTCTTCCTAGTGATTTGATTCATACTTCTCCTAGACTGGCCTCGTATACTGAATAGGATGCCGAGATTTCTCGACAAAATGATCTCGACTTAGTCGAAGAAGTTCGCGTCATTGCTGAAATGAGATCTACAGCCTATCAACAAAAGTTACGCAATTATCATAGCCAGAGAGTCCGAAATAGATCCTTCAACAAAGGTGATTTGGTTCTCCGGCTTGTGCAACAAAGAAAGCACAAACTTTCCCCAGTATGGGAAGGGCCCTTTTTAGTTAGTCGAGTATTGCACAATGGATCGTACTACTTAACTGACATGAGGCCTGTCAAAGAAAGACCTACTACTAAGAAGAGAAAGAGAGCTAGAGGCAGTACAAATCCGGATGAGTTAGACAGACCGTGGAATATTGCTCAGCTACGTCCCTTTTATTCTTTGTTTATCCTTCTTTGTAATCATACATATGCACATGTTCTATGAGAAATAAAATTTTTGGTTACCTCAAGTTTTTTCTGAGAAGTTCTTAAACCATCTTATTTCCGAATGATCATGTCATAGTCGAAAATCCCAGAATGTTTGAAAGTACTTTATGCTCATGTTTGTTCTGGTTTAGATTTCCGATTCTTAAACTGCTACCCTCGGGTATAACTCTAAAGTTTCTAGTCTTTACTCTAGTTATTTGTCTGATTGCTAGAAGCGGGCATTTTCCGAGTAGTGAATTGTTGGTACTGGAAGCCGGCTTTGTTTCCGAGTTTAAACTGGTTTAGCAATTGAGCTCCGTTGCTCGGCAAAGTTTCCGGTGGAAGGTTTAGCCGGCTCACGAAAGGGACGAGGCGGAAAGCCAGATAAACGATAAGTAGAGACAAAAAAATACAAGTGCTTATGTAAAACATTTCAGGCACACAAAAAAAAATCTCAAAGGCGAAAAGTGCTGAATAGATTAAAAGCTTAGCACTAGCAAAAGTTAAAGTACTATATATTTACAAATACATCATATTGTTCCGGAATAATACATAAATTTCTGGTCTATGATGCAGGAGGAGATGAAGGATCTGCAGGCTCGCTGGTCACTCCGCCTTGATATCGTTCCGAGATGTCCGCATCCGAGATGGTGCGTTCATCGTTAGAAACTTCTTCGGTTTCTTCTGCAGGAGGAGGCGGAGTATCCACGCGGGTGAATAAGGGGATCTCGTAGCTGGTCAGATTAGCCACGTGACACCCGTATCCGGCGCAGGAGTGCATGATGGCTTGAAGGTCCTGCTCCTGGTCGTCTTCCTCTACCTTGCAGTACCCTCTGGTCACTTGCCATATCTCCATGTTTCCATGGTGGCTCATGACCATGGTGAGAGCGTCGCTGGCGATGGCGTAGGACATGTTCCAGTCCCGAACAAGCTGCGGCATCTCCTTGGCCTTGTCCCGCACCTAAAAATCCGACATGCTAGGCATGTCCGGAATCTTGAGAGCTTCGCCAACATCCTCAAGGGACTGGCGGAAGTCATGAAGCAGGTCCGACTTGGGTAAGCCGGTGGGTGCAGGGCTCGGAGGAGGAAGAGTCCGACAACTTCAGAGGACCTATACACAAAACAAGTTAAGAAAAATCCGACATTGGTAAAGGTCGAAGAAAGAGATAAGTCAGATAGATGGAAAGTACCAAAAATGACGTCGTCAATTTTGGTCTTCTCCTCCCGGAGACTCTGGAGTTCAGCCCGGAGCGCCTGGGACATATCCTTCTCTCTGCCAAGCTCATTTTTGAGATCCGAGATTATTTTATCTTGAGCAGCGATCTTGCAATCATGGTCATCAGTGGCCATGGAGGAGGATTCAAGGACTTGAGCTATGCTCCTTTCATGATCCGCCTTAAGCTTATCCAGCTCTTGGCGAATTCCCTTGTTCTCCACCACCAGGGTCTTGAGGTTCTCGGCATCTTCAATCATGGCGACGGATTGTTTCACCAGCGCTGTAAGCCAAAAAGAACAAAAGTTTAGAAAAAATTGACATTGAAAATAACAAGGACAGGGTTTGAGTCTCGGAATGTTTACCTTTGGCTTCATCCTTGGTAACTTTAAGCTCAACATTTTTAAGCCGGAGAGCTTTGATCTCTCTCCGCTTATCGTAGACATTGGTCAGTAATTCCTGGTTATAGGAACATACTTTCTGTAAGTCAGAATACCCAAAGTCAGAAAGCTACTTAAGACTCAGGCTAATATTTTTGCTAAAATATCAGCACGAGCCTTGGGGGCTACACTAGTTCGTTCTTTGGCATCCTAATAAAGCATAAACCCAGATTGTTTATCCTACTTCATGCTTGGGGGCTAGAGGATATGATATAACATAATAGAAAAAACAAGAGTTGGAATTCTGACTTACATATTGCTCGCGGGTGAGTTTATCCAAACCCGCTTTCACTTCAGCGGCCACCTTCTCGACGAGAGTAAGAGGGATCACTAGGGCTGTTGGAAGCTCGCCAGTCCTAATCCTCTCGTCGCGAAGGCGGACTTGGGCAAGAAGATCAGAGAACTTGACGTCCTATGCTTCCTGCGTTTCTTCTTCAGTAGAAAGATGGCTTTTCTCCAGGACTTGCCTGGCGAGCCGCTGGATCTCTTCGGCAGATTTCCGGGTCAGGCCAAACTTGGCAAGACCCAGATTGCTCATGAGGTTTTCGGCGAAGGTTTCTGCCGAGGGATCATTACCCAAAAAGGGTTCACCCTTATCTAGATCTAACGCACCCGTGGTGACGTCAGTTTGCGATCCAAGGTTCGCAGGCCCCGTTGAAGGAGCCGGATCTTCTGCAGCGTCCGGCGAGATAACCAGCGTTGCAGAAGGTTGAGGGGTAGGAGTCGGAGGAGCCACGGCAGGGAAGCTATGGTAAGCTTCGTCTGCCGCAGAGGCTTCGAAGAAATCCCTTTCCCCTTGGCCTTGAAGAGCGGTTTTGCTCTGAGAATGTAGTGAATTCGGAAACATTACATCTCGGAAAGAAATTTAAGTAAAGTACAAAGGAAGAAAGTTGTGACTGAAAGTTACATCTTCACGACATGCACCTCCTTTGTGCCAACGGCCTCTGTCGGAGCTTTGCGCTTCTTGAGCGCAAGGTCCAGCAATGGCACCACTTCTACCTCCTGCGAAAACTTTGGAGGGTATCCTTCGAGCGGAGAAAGTTCCGACTCGGGGATGTCAGCAAGCTGAAAACAAGAAAACATATCAGTGTTGCAGTATAACTCGAAGATTGAAACACATAAAAGATGTGATGATGGAAGCTTACCGGCACCACGGGGTTTTCCGCCGTGTGCATGTCCAGAGAAACCTCCGGAATTCTCCTCTCAATCTGCTCCTTGATTAGCCACTTGATTTGGCTTATGTAGCCTTGAGTGGTGTAGGCTTTGGAGCTGATGCGGAGGGAGTCGGTTGGAGACGACGTGATGGAGTGCATCAGTCGGGTTCCGTGGTACTGAAGTGGCTGGATCCGATGTGAGACCCAGCACTGGACCAAGTCGGATCCCTTCAGACCATTGTGCTTAATCAAATATTCGATCCACCTCTTAGCGAGGATCAGATCGTCGGAAAGAGCCAGAGCAGCCTCGTCCCAGGAAGGCTGGGCCGTGGCGGCTCCCTCGACAAAAGCCGGCAAAGCAGTAGCTTTGTCGGGAGCTGGAATATCCCTATGATAGAAAAAAGTGGCCGGCCATTGTTTGACCGAATCACTAGCTAGAATCTTGGGATAAGCCTGGTCGCGTCTAAGCGAAAAGCTGATAGTGCTAGTGATGTAAGGAACACCGGCAGTGATGGAGTTTCTCCGAACATGAAAGTAGTACCGAAAGAGAGTCAAACTCGGCCTAATGCCGAGAAAGCCCTCGCAAAGCAAAGCATACGCACTCATCTCTAAGAGAGAGTTGGGAGGAAGATTGTGGAGTTGAACTCCGAAATGATCTATCACCTCGGAGAAGAACTCCGAGGGAGGAAAAGACAGACCTCGGTCAAGATGGGTGCCGAAGTGGACCCGCTCGCCGTCGTGCGGGTTGGGGACGGTTTCCCCGAAGCCGCTCTGCTAGTCGGCGGCAGCGAGAAGCCCCTCCTTCTCCATGTTCCTAAGGCCCACCTCGTTGAGGGTGTAGGGATCCAGATTCCCCAGAAGCTCTCCTTCTCTGCTGCTGCTTCCGCCGTTGCTGCTGCCGCCAAACCAGAGGAAGAAGATGAAGCCATTTCTCCGGTGAGAAAATGACCTGAAAGGGGCGGCGCTAGGAGTTTCTGTGGGGGAAGGACGAGGAGGCTCTGTGCGCACAGGAGGATTGGGAAGGAAGGAAACGGCAAAGGACTGGTGGAAAGGAGAAGGAGAAATCCAAACCCCTTATATCCACCTACTTGCGCCAAGATTCGTGCAAATGCTATAGTGCAAACCGCCACGCCTCGTGGAAAGAACTGGGAAGGACCCACGTGATGATTGCGTCGCCTCGATCTCCACGCACGCATTGAAACGGCGCCTCGGTTCCGTGAACCGTGGACCCACCAAACGGTCGTGCTGACGGAACGCCTGTCAGATGACGTGACTTGACCATGCTTGTGTCAGGTGGTGTTAGAGACCAAGTTTCGGCTTAGTTTAAAATCGAGCTAGAAAATCCGAGTAACCTATGGATAGGTCCGACTTATTTTTAAGACCCGGATCGTATTTTTTGTTGTGAAGTTTCAGGAACCCTTCAAGATTCTTCAAGCCGAAGATCAAGCTAGACGATGATAAATCTGACTTTGGATCTTGGAGGCCTCCGGGGGCTGCTGTTGGGGATATATTTTCCGGGTATCCTCACAGTTCCTCACTGACCAGGGTGGCCCACTTCGGGTTAGAGCATTGCTTCACGGGCGGCCTAGTCAGGGAGAAAGACGGAGTCCAATCCGGCTACGGGAAGGCCCAGAAGACTTACCGACTTAGGCCCATAATGTTACTTGTAGTTCAAGATGTACTCTGTAACCGACTCGTAGTCGTAGCCGGATAGATATCTCCTGTAAACCCTAGGCCAGATATCTATATAAGCCGTCCTAGGGAGAGCCTTTAGGGCACACCTCAATAGTCTACAATCTCAACTCGCACAGGAAAAACCCTTGTAACCCATATTCCGGCTCTGCCATATTACTGGATTGCTTGCAGGAGTAGGGTCCATCCAAAGCCGGCAGATTCGAACCTGGGTAAACTTGTGTGATCACCGTCCCGGAACACCGTACGTCTCACACCCCTCTCTTCCGCATGCCTCGAGGACCCCCTCATGGCGTACTTGTCCTCAATTCGACGACATGGCTCACCTATATATAATACACCCCATCTATTGTACACCCTAGACTTGATAATAGAACTAGAATACTACCCCTTGAGGAGTTTATCTAATTTGGTCTCACCTTCCTTTCTAAGGAAGACACATTATCCCCTACCTCTTTTGATTTTGCCCTTAGTGTATCCAAGTTGTACAAGATCTTTCAATTGAGTGATATCTTTGAAAGCCATCAAGATCTCACCAAGGTTCTTATCCCTCACCGATTGGGTTCGAGTGAGAGTCTTGATCAACAATGTTGAATTGGTAGCCGCCAGAGTGAGCCAATGACAGGCTTTGTGTTTTGCGTTGAGTGTGTATTCGCCAATTTCTTCATGTGTGCATTCGTTTCCACCTCTCTCTCCCTCTTCCCTCACGAATCCACCGCCTACAATCGAGAATCGTGAAAGATCAGGCCACCCTAGAGGGTAACCCCTAACATATTGGTATCACGAGCCCTTCGTTTATCATGAATTTCTCCTCAACATCTTATTTCCACCATAAATTCAAAAATTTCCTCAATAAGGAGCCCCATGATACCTTTGGAATGATCTATGTATTTAGTGCATTTTGAGTGGGTTTACTCCATGCAATTTACGTCTTTGAACATGGTCAAGCTTTTCCTGCGTTTTCCCAGTCTAATTTGGTCAAAATCTTCTGGATTTGAGATTTGGAGGCGAGGATTTACGCTCAATAACATAAGTAGCTCATTCAATTGACCTCGATACCGGAGTCTCTGGTCCCGAAGCCTAGAGTCCCTGGCCCACAACACCCAGTTTTAACTCTTTTCCATTTGACTAACTTCCTTTTGTGGTTTGTGTTTTGTGTGCATGTCACAAAACCCAATAGCAAGCTTCCACAATGACATACATGCTATACGACACCACAGAACTGAAGCTCCTCTCACAACCGAATGAATGTCCATCATCACCATCTAAGGTATAACTTGCGTCACCTTGTTTACCCAATATCTTCCTTTGTGTGTTACCTATCCCACCAAGAGTGGCTCATTTTGTATTTGCCCAAGCATTATGCACTTGTCTTTGGATAGTGATAGTGTGTGAGAAAAAGAAAAAGTGACTTGGTAGCATAAAAGGGAGAGCAAAAAATCAAAAAAAAGAAAAATAAAAGGAAAAGAAAAATAGAAAAGAAATATATAGTCTCGCAATACAGAGAGAGTCTAAAAACTTGTAATCAAGAGAAAGAGAGTGTCCAAAGCAAGTGCACAGATCTGTTGTTTACTCTCTCTTGGTAAACAAGCCACTATCTCTCCTTGCATTGGCACGACAACTGAGCGTAGTCTTCGATAGGACATTTTGTTGCTCATTTTCATAGTCGTGCTAACCCCATTAATCTCCACGTGTGTGTTCTAGTTATAGGTTTCCGTAACTTTTGTGGATCTTTTCCTATGCCTTGGTTCTTTTGGATTTTCTCCACTTTTGAGAACATCCTTTTCTTGGATATTTTTGTTTGATTTTCTACCATCCTAACCCATCCACCATAAGCTTTTGAGTGTCTTAGTCATTCTTAGTTTGAGGTTCCTTTGTTTTTTTCGCTTTGCACGTCGTTGGTTCTCAAGTGTGGCTACTTGTTTGATACAAATATTCAAGGTGAGGTAAAGGACTAACCCCCTCCCACAAATTATACTTGCATATACAACTCTTGCTTTGGACGTGATGGATAGGACCAGAGAAAGTAGTGAAGCCCCTCCACACAATGAAGGACCATACATGACAAGGGCTAGCCACTTCACCATACAAGGAGAGTTCCAAGCACGATGTGCCGCTCTTGAGACACGCCAAGATGAAAAATTCGCAGAAACTCGAGCCGAGTTCAAGAAGAGGGATACTCGCTTTGATGGCCTAGAGCAACACATGAATGCCATGCACCACAATTTTGGACATCAAAATAAAGCTCTCCAACGCACCGTCACCGATCAAAATAAAACTCTCCAGTGTGTCACCGATGAGCCCACGAACAACACAAGGCGACGTTCTCGTGTGTCAACTCTTCATGGCATCACTCTATTGGTTCAAGTTATTAAAAGGCACCATTATCCACATCGCCAAGATCTTCGTGCAAATGCTCCAAGGCGGAATGAGGATCCCGTCATCGAACATGAAAGCTCTTTGCAACATTTACCTTCTCCATGAAACACTGTGATAACAATGGTTTTAGTGTATACCTATGTATCGTAACTATGTAGTGTTGCAATCAAAATTAATCAAAGTGTCCGAGTATCAATCAATCGAAGTGTCACCATGTGTCCAAAATGTTGGAAATGTGGCAACAAATTTTAAATTTTCAACTTTGATGTCCAAACCAGTGCCCTATTTTGCATCATCTTAAAAAGTGACGGCTGACCAAAGTTTCATGACCTAAAACTCAAAAATTAGTGTCCTAAAACTACTTTTTGATGCCCTATTTTGCATCATCTTTTGGAGATGATCTTCTACGAAACTCTATGTTTGGATCATTCCAGAGCCCCCGTCATGTCCTGGATCCCAGCCGAGACTCCGAACATACTTTGGTCTCACTTTTACGAATACCCCAAAGCTACCCTAGCATTATTGAATGATAAGTACGTGTGTGGGCACCCTAGAATAGCTATCTGAGACACCCTTATGCAAACTAGCACGATCCCAAGATCAATGCATCTTGGCACATAATCGACTTATAGTATCAAAGTACAACATCCATTATAGTACCGAATTCAGGTCTTACAAAACGGTCCCATGACCAAGTCTTACATAAATTCCACGTCGGGCATAACATTCAACATAGCAGCAGAAACTTCAAAATGTAGTAGCCCAAAGTCACACCTTAGCCCTACAGGAAGATGACTGGGAGAGCGAACTAGTTCACGTAATCGTCATCAAAGCCTTCATCCTCGCCATCTTCCTTGTAATCTGACCAAGTTAATAGCTAGGGACAATGCTAGTGAGTATGTTTGAGTGTACTCACAAACCACCCTTAAAGGAACATAATAAAAGGATTTGCAGTATGGCTGTGATAGTAGGGTGGCGCTATCTAAGGTTCTTTTCTAAAATCATTTTATCTTGTAGATATAGCATCTCTATATCTTTGTTGAAAACCTTTTTAAAACATTTAAAAAGCGTTTGAGTTTGAAAACTACTAGGATGGGGTCACCCAATTTTCCTTCCCGGTCATGCCATAACGAAGCACATACTAACCCTTCTGGTCATTCCATGACCAAAACCATTTCCAAAGCCTTTTACTTTCTCAAAATAATTTTTAAAACACAACCAACACCACTAAGCAGCAACCATTCCAACCGTCTAAGACCATGGACACAGCTATTAGAATAGATTTACACTCTGTAGAGGTTGTACACATTACCCACAAGATTTGATACACATTACCCTTAGGATGCGTACCCCGGTATGAGCGCCTACCCTATGAGTTATTACTCCCAACACCGGTATGTCGGGTACCAAAGGACCATCCAGGGTGCATTTTCCACCCCAACGAGTGTGCACTTTCAATGAGAGGCACATAGTATCGCCCGACGACACGACGACAGTTTATTCCTCCCCCAGATCAATGTTCCCAACAATGACCCTTTGTTGTTGGGGAGACCTAGCTTCGACGGATGCAATCCCTTATAAGTAGTTGAGAGGCATCCAATACTATAATAATCAAACTTCAAGTAAAGCCTGTCCCACTCCAGGGTAATGTGGTTGCACGGTATAGTTGTTCTAGCAAACTACATAGAACCGAGTGTGTTTTTATAAACATTTTTCCTCCTTTTTCTCCCATCATCATTTCAAAAACAAAACTTTTCCTTTTTCCAAACTTCCTCTTGGTAAGGCAACCTTCCCAAGGTTTTATAAATAAAACCATTTGTGAACATTTCGAGGTGTCCCCAACATATAGTTTTGCTTTGGCTAAAAAGGGACTATCAAGGGGGCATGGTGTTAACAACCATACAAATAAACAAGGAGATGTATGGGTGTCACAAGGAGTTGTACTTAACAATACCATTGTGTCATAGCTTGGAGGAGCCAAGAAACTACAAGATATAATACTAGTATGGTAAAACAATGCAATTTGCGTAAAGTAGATAAGTAAAACATGCATAAAATAAATACTAGGACAATCTTATGAATAAGTAGGTGGCTTGCGTTGGTCAGCAAATTTGTCCCTAGACTTCCTATTCAAAGTCCTAAAACACTTCCTTCTCTTTCCCCATGTCACCACACCACATCTATCATCGCAATCAATTAGACATGCCAAACATACAAACAAGCATACACTAATCACCACAACACATTCAGTACAACAAGTATAGCTTAAACTTGGGTGAAAATTGCAAAGTCCTACATTATTGAAAAGGACACTAGGGTTTGCTAAAAAGTATTTTCCTATCATAATCCTTTTTGGTCTTTATCTAGAGTAGCAAACATAGAGGTTAGGAACACTATCAAATTAGCTACATAACCTTGCAGATGCAAGTTGTTTTGGAACACCTGGACATGTGCCACTAATCCTACTGAACACAAACGTCTAGGGTTTTATCCCAAAATAACTTTATCTGTATATTGAAATCATTTAAACACTATAATTTAGCTTTATAAGCACTTAAATAGACTTTCAATAAAAAAGTATTTTCACCATGAACAAGTCATGCCACCAGATAGGTATGAATTTTGTGAGCTCGACAAAATTGGATATGCATTTTAACCCTTTATTTATTTTCTCTTGAGTTTTCTAGTGAAAATAGCTACAATTTTGGTATTTAATTAACCAGAAATTCTCTATAAGTCAAATATATTTCTCCTCAAAGGGTTCGGTAGATGTTGGAGGCCAAGAGCGCTGAGTGTTGGAATCAACTCAAAATACTTATTGGAAGGACCTAGGGAAATTCCCAAAATCAGATCTGGACATTTCTTATATTTTTCATTACATTTATTTAAATATCCATTTGTCATGAACCCAAAGGAACATGAAAGGTACCATATAAACATAAGCATAGAAATTGGTTTCAACCTATTTAGGTTTACAGATCTTTAGGAAAGAAAATTTGGAGTCAAAAGGGCTATTGAAATTTGTTAAATCACAAGAAAAATTTTAAATAGATCTCATAGTAAAACCAGTGGCAGTGGATAGATATTTTAATGTAGATCTCACTTAAATTTGTCTCAGGTAATTTGGACACATAGATATTTTTATATGAATTAAAAGCTAGAGGCCAGATTCAAAATGGAAAATTAAGTTCTAAAAGAACCCCACGAGCCCAATCTGGAAGGATACCAGGCCACGTAGAGCCATACCATCCTAGCAACGCACCCCGGCATCCATGAGGCCAGATTCAAACAAACTGGTGTGGGGCCCGCCTATCAGCGACTGAGGGCGATCGAAGCGGTACATGGCACTAGGGCCATCCGATTTAAGGGAGATCAATAGATCTCGCACGTCATCTTCCTCAGGACGTGGCGGTGCCATAAGCCCTAACTCATGTGGAGGGTGGCCGAGAGCTCACCTAGTGATCCTAGGAGAGAGTGGTGAGGCGATAGGGAGACACAGAGAGCTTGAATATGGCCGAAATGTCTTCTCCTTCTTCTGCAAGGGCCTGTAGGGCAAGGGGTACGGTGTGGGTGTTGTAGGGGATAAAGGTGGGGGTATGGGAGTAGAATGGAGGTGGAAATAGGGGTTGGGATGGCATGTGCCCTTTTATTATGAGAGGGGAGGTCCATGGTAGACTATGCCCATGGGAGGAGCTTGGGAGGGGCCAGAGGCTGGGGATTGGCTATAGGGTTGCTGGGGAGGTCATCTGTGGGGCAGAGAGCAGTCCTTGGCACTAGTTGATGGGGAGGTGGCTGCGAAGTATTTAAAATACAAGGATATGCAATGAATGGAATATCTATCAGTTTAGCAGACAAATCCGCCCGAGGGGCTAACCACGGAAACAACTCATGACCCTGCCCCCCCCCACTTGCTCGGCCCAGGAGCGCGATACCCGGGTGATTCCCTGGGAGTGGAGCTACTCAAGAAAGAGCTCTGTTGCCAGGAACAATAGGCTACCTCTGGCCTACGACTTAGGCTACCCCGCTAGGGTCATCATGGCGCATAGATGTGGCAACACGGGCTCGCCATGTTGAGGCCATGCGCACTATGGCCAGCCACGTGGAAAGGTTGTGCCTCCGCATGTATATCGACACTTGTGGTGTTCCCTTACGGTATAAAAGGAGGGCCATGTCGAGGGATAGAAGGGGGAGGACAACTAGCTAAGAGTAGGATTCCTTCTCCATAGAAGGAATGAGTTGTAGTCCAATGATAACCAGATAGTAGAATTTGCAGGACGTAGGGCTCCGCTCACGGTGGACCTGATCCTGGGTAAAAACCCCATGTCTCTCTCTATGATGTTGTTTGTCTAGCTCACCTATCGAGATTTCCAGATGTTGTGCCCCTGGACTAACAAAAAAGGGGGACTCATACCCCCGGTGTCAAAAATCAAGACACGACATCTGGCGTGCCAGGTGGGGGCACACCTCCGACAGCAGAAGACGGTAGCCCCTTCCCCCATGCCTCGGAGCTTTGGAGGGGCCGTCTGAGGCACGGTGGAGGCTACTACTCGTGCTAGCACCACCCAACAACAAGCGAAGCGGAAACATCAGGAAGAGGAAGCCGCTAGCCAGCCCACTTCAAACGTAGGGTCCGATCAGACCACCGTGCCCTCAAGGGGAGCGTCATCCGAGCCACAACCCAGCAAAGAACTTCTCTTGGCTGAGCGCTCATGTGCACCAGGAATGCCGGACGAAGGAGGCAGTGACCCTGTGAGGCTGGACTCCCCTGATCGGCTCATCTCATGTCCCCACGAAGAAGCACCCTGGCCCCTGGGGGCTCGACTACCGCTGTGAGTCAGTGGCATGCATCGATTCCCTCCGGGCCCCTAGCCCCGTCGCAACTTTAGCTACCGTAGAAGCTATGCTGGAGTTTCCATCGGAGGTGGCAGTTATAACTCGCGTGCCAATGCTTGGCTAGTGAGATTGGCCCACTTCATGAACGCTTCTCGTCATCAAGGGGGACCCGCCATCTCATGTTCGATGGCTAGGGACCCTCCTTCCTAGGGAGCAAGGGGCGAGATCCGGACCTCGCGGCGGGAGTCAGGCCCCCCGACTAGCAAGTAGGAGATCCCTAGAACACACTTGTCACCTGCTGAATCACTGCTGCTCGGAGAGCCACCGTGAGGATGATCCTCCAAAGAGTTTGGCTAGGGAGAGAGGTGATGATTGCGCTTCTGTGGGCTCCTCACAATCCTCTGGTCACGAGACCTGCGTCGGATCTTGGGTGTGCGCCAAGGGGAGGATGCCCAGACGCGCATTGAGCGCGACTAGGAGCATCACCTCTGCGACAGTGTCGAGCCGACCCGAGCTAGGCGGAGTGCCCTAGAATTCACGGTCGGTTACACCACCTTCACTCCGGAGCTATGGAGGGTCACGTGGCCCCCGAAGTCCTGGCCCGACGTACCCGACAAGTACGACAGGAAGACGAACCTAAAGGATTTCCTCCAGATTTACTACACGGCAGTACAAGAGACCAAGGCGATGAGCGTGTCATGACCAACCGGTTTCCCCTTGCTCTCAAAAGTGAGGCACATTCCTGGCTCATCAACCTACCCGCTAGCTCCATCAAATCGTGGGAGGATCTCTATGATCAGTTTGTCGGGGCCTTCCAGGGAGGGTTCAAGCGCCCAGGTACGGTCAGCGACTTGCACAAGCTATCCTAGAAGCCGGGGGAAAGCCTGTGCAAGTTCACTCAGCGATTCTGCCAGGTGCTGCATACCATCCCCAAGATCACCCCCGAAGCCATCGTGGTGGCGTACCACGTTGGCATGCGGGACGCTCGCATGAGGGAGAAGATGAGTACACGGGACCTGGATACCACCCTAGAGCTGTTCGCCTTGGCGGACAAGTGCGCTCAGGCCGAATAGGGGCGACTTCAGCCTGGCGAAGCCATTGATGAAGATGAAGAGTCCACCAAGAAAAAGAATTGCAAGCGCTCACCTATGAAGCATGCCCTAGAGATCGAGCCAGAGCACAAGAAGACCAAGGCACCCGAGGTGGCCTCTGCCGACGCTGACGGCGGGCCATGGTGCCCCATCCACAACTTGCCAGCCCACGCCCTGAAGAACTGCACTCAGGTCAAATCCCTGGTGGAGATGCGGACCCACTGGGATTGCTTCATATACCCCAGGGCCTTCCAGGGAGGGTTCAAGTGCCCAAGTACGGTCAGCGACTTGCACAAGCTGCCCTGAGCAGCGTGACTGAGAAGACACAAAAGGCGACCTGAGTGGGTCGAGCGGGGCGCGTGACAACCAAACCCGACGAGATCACGCCGTCGCAATGATGGAGGGAGTCCCCCTCAAACCAATGGTGATGACGATAACATACATTTCTAGGAGGCACGTACGGAGGTATAAGCCGGGACCACACTTGGGACCTTCACTCGTTACTACAGTGTGAAATTTCTCCTACGCGAAGGGAGATTTGTCCTGAGGTTAACGAGTAGAGCCGGGACACCTTGGGAGATGGATCCGATCTTCGGCTCCCTGCCGTGCCTGAGATCCTCTTCCCCCCGTCACCACAACATGACATTTCCCCTATGCGAAGAGGGATTTTCCCCGTGGCTGACGGGCTTAACCATGCCAGTCCCAGGGCCCTAGCGAACCCGCCAGGATCGGGAACTTATCGGTCGCCACATCGTGGCACCTCTCCTATCCAAAGGGAGATTTGTCCCGTGGTCGATAGGAAAAAACCGACTAGTTTCTGAAGACAGGACCGAGCTTCGGCACCTTGCCGTGCCCGGAACCCTTGCCCATCGATACGGTGTGGCATTCCTCCTATGTGAATGGAGATTTGTCCCATAGTCGTCGGGCCACAAGAACCAGAATATCCCAGAAGATAAACCCGAGCGCTGGCACATCGCCGTTCCCAGAGCCTTTACCCATCGCCATGACATGGCATTTATCCTATGCAAAGGGAGATTTGTCCCTTGTCCATCGGGCAGCAAAAGCCAGGGAAATACCGGAAGGAATACCCGGGCTTCGGCACCTCGCCGCTCCCAGGACCCCACCCCTATCGCCATGGTGTGGCATTTATCCTATGTGAAGGGAGATTTGTCCCATGGAAGAAGAGCCTCAAGAACCAGGATGACCCCGGGATACAAGCCCGTGCTTCGGTACATGGCCCTCCCAGAACCTTCCCCCATCACCATGGCGTGGCATTTCACCTATGTGAAGGGATATTTGTCCCGTGGTGGAAGGGCTACAAGAATCAAGACAATCCCGAAAGATAGGCCTAGGGCATCGGCATGTCGCTGTTCTCGGGACCTTTATCCATCACCATGGCGTGGCATTTCTCCTATGCGAAGGGAAAATTGTCATGTAGACGAAGGACCACCAGAAAACCGGGATCAAACCCAAACGACAGACCCAGGCCTCGGCACTTTGCTGCACCCGGGCCGATTCACCCAACCTCATGGTTTGGCACCTCCTACACGAAAGGAGGTTTTCCTCCATGATCAAAGGGAAACCAGAACTCAAGACGGGACTTAGTCCCACCTCGAGCTTCACGGACCGTCTGAGCCCGGAACATGACTATGGACTCACAAACTGCAGGGGTCTTATGCAGCAGCCTATGCTGTCCACAAGAAGAACTAGAAGTGTACCCGACCCGGGATCATTACAGCAAATGCAACAACCATATCTAGGATCCCTGGAATGGGTGTTCCTTGCAAATTTCCCTCCCGACTATAAGTTTTCCGGAAACGGAGGCTTATCAGGAGCCAGGCATTGTGGAAAGAGGAGGTGCTCACGAGAGAGTCCTCGGGTATATTCCTGTGGGCCCGTTGATGGGACCTCCTCTAGACATTTGTGGAGTCGAGCATTCTAGGAGGCCAAGGACTCATGAGGGTGACCCCGGGTATATTACTATGGCCCTATTGACGAGACCTGGGCCGACCAGTGTGGAGAACAAAACCGTCGACCTGCAGCTCTCTCGCGTATGATGCACCAGTACAATACTATGCCTTACGTGTCTAGAGAGTTCACTGGAGGGGTCGACGATATTGTAGGACCCGTGTGATGCCTATATGGTGCCTGGGTCTGAGGCAGCAGGAGCTGCAAGAACCTTCGTGGAAGGCTAGGGACCCATGAGGGTGAACCCGAGTATATTCTGGCGGACCTACGGATGAGGCCCTATCTGACCGGACAACAAATATTATTCAAGAAAACCAGGGAAACTCGTGTTAAACTCGAGGGCCAGATTACAAAATCTGCAAGAAAGTTACACAAGAAATTACAAGAGGCCTAGTACAAACTATGTGGTGTATGGTGGACGCCACAATTGTCTCTACCGCAGAAGCAATGGCGGCCTCTACCGCGAGTCTATCCCTCTCGGGGATTAGCAGAAGGAAAAGTCCATCTAGGGGTGATGATGGTGCAAATGGGAGAGTATGAGGCAAGAGAGGGACCTCACCACATCTCTCCCCTCCTCGGCTACCACTTCATCGATCGTTCACCCCACCTCTCTAGCTGGCCATTCAAGTCGTCAAGAAAACTGACCAGACCTTCCACCACGTCCTCTCACCGGGGAGCACGAGACACCATGTGTACCACTCACATCGCCTCACTGACACACTCAACGCGTCTTCAAGGCATACGAAGGCATGACGACAGAGATGGTGCAGCTCCGATGCATCAAGCGCATTGTTCCTGGAGGCGATTCTCAGGCGTTCCACTTTCCCTGTCCAGTCACGCATCAGCATGTCCTGGGTGCGAACCTCCTGCTGAGCAGCAACAAGTTGGTCCTAGAGGGACAAAACATTCTCGGCCAAGGAGGCCTCCCAAGCCGCTGCGTAGGAGGCCTTCGCTTTGGTGTTGCGACCTGCCTCAGTGAGCCCCTCCACGGTCTGACAGGCATCCACCAAATCCTGGTGGAGGGTCTGCATCTTCTGGTCATGACGTAGCATTGCACAGAGGTGTGTCTGCTCCAACGCCTCCAGAACCTACCCACACTACTGCTCCTTGGCAAGAGAGGCCTTGGCATGGCGTTCCTCCGCTTCCCCGCCAATTCAATCAGCTTCTGGCACCCTTCGAGCGCTAACAAGAAGGCATTCCAGAGTTGAACCTCGACAGGGAAAGATTCGCTCTCCGGAATCTCTCGAGTGAAAGCTTCGGCAGCAGAGCCATCCTGTCCCAAGCCCATCTGAGAAAACTCTTCGGTAAGACTCTCACACAAGACCCCCAGCCGGGCGGCCGCTTGTTCGTGAACGGATACCGCGCGTTCTCTCTCCTCAAAGGCCAAAGCCCGTGTGTGGAGGAGAGCCTCCGGATAGATAGGGCCTGGAGGAGAACCTGGGAGAGGACTGGAAGGAGTGGGCTCTTGGCCCCCCCGGTGGAGGCAGGGGGGATAGGGAGGTGCGCCAAAGGCACCGGCGCTCAACTCTCTCCCCTGATGATACCCACGAACAGAAAGCAAGATGAGTACATATGCCTACCTAAGAAAAAGAAGGGATAACTTGAAGGCTCACCTAAGTGGGACTTTGCCATAGGATCCAGGAGAGGGTCCTCGAGGACGGTGGCCAATGCTAGGCCCTCCCCGCCAGGTGGCCCCGCTGGTACAATTGCTGACCCTGCAGAGCAGCCGCTGCACCACATAGGAGACAAGGTTAGTGTTTGGGATATGCTAAATGGGTATCGCCATAGCATGTCTCTAATACGGCTAACCCGGGTGGCCCACAGTTGGTAGCAAGGCCTATGGCTTGCTGGTTGGCCCAGTTAGACGGATCCAAAAGGGAGGCCCATGCTGGAAGAAGGAAGGCTACGGTGCAGTTACCGACCAACCCGAAGCCTTGGAGTACAAGACACGAAGAGTAGTTAGTATTAATGTAGGACACTATAACCTGTCCGGCAAGGTCCTTTCCCTGTAACCCTAGGTTCTGATGTCTTTATAAGCCGGACATGTGGGAGCCTTTAGGGAACAATTTATAACACCTCGCACAGCGAACCGATCTCTATAACTCGGCGTATTGCCATTATAGGGATTTATAGCATGAGTAGGGTTCTACCATCGCTGTGGGACTCAAACCTGGGTAAGCTGTGTTACCTCGTACCCGTGCCTTCTGCCACCTCTCTACACACACTCTGTCAGGACCCCTCCATCGGCAATACCACGACAGTTGGCGCCCATCATGGAGCAACATGCGCTTCTAACTCTACATCGGGTGAGGTCCAAGATATTCACGGGAATCGGTGACACTGTGGCCATTAGGCGTGTTCTATTCTCCGACAACATTCCAATCGTCCCTCCAGGCGAGTTCTGGATCCCAGCAAAGTCGAACCCCACCCGCTGCTCCATTGTTCCAATCGGGGACATCCATCTCTTCATCGACGAAACCGGCTCGGGACCAAGCCCCCAGGAAGTTGGAAACACATCAAGGCCTGCACGGATAGCCTACAGGCAGGACACATTTGCGGAAGAATTGGGCTTGGGTCTCTCTCTGGAGTTTTTTCGGCTCAGATCAAGAAAAATGAAGGCCCACCCAAACCGCCCCTGTGCAGGATATAATGGGTGGAAGGACCCCAAAAACCTGCTTGGCTTCCCCAAGTGTTAGGGAAGCGGAGGTTGCACTTTGTCAGTGTCGTCACCATCTTCGATCTGGCTTGCTATGTTCAAAGGTTAGAGGAATCCCCATGTGACTACCTTGCCAGATAGATGAGGGTGAGGGAAACCTTGGTGAGAGACCGCACTGATGAGCTAGTGTACCACTTTGTGGAAGGGCTTACGCCCGACACCCTTCTCTGGCATACGCTCAGGAGGCGTTAGGCTACCACCTTACTTAATCTCAATGAGATGATCACAGCTATTAAACAGTTTCGCTGATGCCAATGAGGAAGCCACGACCAACATTGCCACCACAACTAGAAAGACCAAGAACACCGGCAATGCAGCCTCTACCTCCAACTCTACCATAGAAAACACCGACGCTAACTCCGGCTTAGTGCTTGGCACACTTTACGCTGACATGAGAATGGATGGCGATGGTCCGAAGGCCAACTCGAAGGAATACGATGCTGCCATGAGGGAGATCGAGGAGTTCGAGAAGGAGGAGCGTATCGAGAAATCCATCACTTCCCATCAGGTACTGGTTACCATCGGGACCGTAATGTAAGAAGATCAACAGAACCAAGGAGCCAGAAAAGCTCCACCAGCAGTGGCCGATGCCGGAGCTGCGGTGGCCAATGGTAAAAAAGTCATCGATCCTCCGGGTCTGGCAAAAGCCAATCCCCCTCCGGCTATTCCCCCGCAGTAGCCGCAGGAACTCACCACTGGGCCCAGTGCTGCAAACCAAACAAAGCTACCGCCTCCACCATCCACGTCAGGAGCTGGCAACGCCTTGGTCACTCCATCAGACACGGTGATGTATGGCGATCCCCTTGTCGAACCGCTAATGGTTACCCATATACGAAACATTATGCAGCTTGATGAGCAGTGTTAGGAAATCCTCGCGGAAGCCAAGTGTATCGCAGAACAGGGCATGTAGCTGGACAACGATATGGCCAAGGCACAGCAATCGATCATGGTGGCGCGAGAAATGGAGGCTGAGTACAAGCAGCTGCTCTTGAAGCATAAGGCAAAGAAAGCTCCGGCTCACGTCATCGGTGATCCCGGCGTTCGACGCAACTTGGAGGGGGCTCCGTCCAAACCGGAAAAAGCTACCCCTACATCGACAAGGCTGGGAAGCAAGTCATTCCAACCCCCACTCTCAATATGGTCATCTCCAAGAACTTACTCGAGCAGGATAGATCACCTGAAGCGGTGGATTAGGTCTATTACCTTGTCGCCAAGGCTTGCAAGCAATAGGAAAAGGCCACCTCGTAGAGACTTGAGTCCAACCCAGCGTTTTTGCCAGTCCAGCATGAACAACCGCCGCAGACCAAGATCTCCTCACGATGAAGGATCCCACATAGGTTCCATGGAATGAAGATAGAGGGACGGGCGCAATAGGACTGATGCTATTCCAATATCGTCCGACAACGGAGACAAGACTCACCCTCGTCGCTCGCCACCACCTCCGTAGTCCTGACATCGTGATGACCCACAGTCCCACCACCATACAAGCATGCCACCTCCTAGACACCCTCAGGGCAACATCATTATACGTGACCAGGGAGAGAAACCTCAGTATGATGGAGAGCACAGCGGCAATGATAGACACATGGGCAAATCATACAAGGAAACCCCGCGTCTGACAAGCAATCATGATAGGCATGACGATTCGCATGGAGGGATCAGCAAGAAGGCTAACTCACTGTTGCCACCGTCGCCACCCAACAACCACCATGGCGGAGGATCACGCAGGTCTCACAACTCATGCCACAACTCTCCTCCCCATGGAGGAGATCAGCACAAGCAACAACCAGAGCCGTATGATGCATGTTCACGCCTTGATTAGATCTAGGAAGCCCGATAAGATCCATACCTAGGGCCATGTTTTTTTGGACCGGTTATCCGAGACATAACCTACCCTAGGGGCCTCCGGATTGACAAGACCATCAAGCCCTATGATGGCACTGCTAGAACAGCCACATGGTTACAGGACTACTGCGAAGCGATAGAAATCACATGGGGAAACCCAAACATCGCTGTTAAGTACCTCCCACTAATGCTCTATGGCACCACTCGACAATGGATCGACGACTTGCTAGAGAAATCAATTTGTAATTGGTTGGACATGCATGAAGAATTCACCAAGAACTTCGAGGGTATGTACAAACGTCCCTACACCGTCGGTGACCTACATCGGTGTGTACAAGAGAAGGACGAGTCATTCAGGAATTACCTATCATGCTGGCTCAACATGAATAATTCATGTGCGGGAGTACACGATCAAACTGCTATGGCTTCCTTCATCGACAATCTAGAAAGGGGGTCCATGTTCGGGCATACGCTGAAGCGCACTCAGGACAAGGGAAAGATCATCGTCGATGCTATGATTACCAAGGCTAGCGAATTTACAGCTGTCGATGACAATGATCGCGGGTCCTTACCTGTAGCGGCTATCCCCAACCAGGCCAAGAAGAACAATAATAGCAAGCGGAAGAATCCGCCAGAAGACAAGCAAGCAGCCGACATGGTTGCCATGGCTTTCGCTGGCAGAGGCAAAGGCGGACAACATGGTCGTGGCAGGGGAGCTAGTCATGGATAGCAGCAGAGTGACTCTACACCCGCAGCTCCGCACGTTCCCCAGACGTACAAGGAGTACCGTGATATGCCATGTTTCGTCCATCTAGACGCAAACGGTAAAGCCACTCATACCAACCACCAGCGCAAATTTGTCAACAACCTCAAGGAGGACCCTAAGTCCAGCTACAAGAGAAGTCAAAAGAATAGACCTCGCGGAAAGGGCAAGGGGAAGAAGAAGGAGGAAGAGTCCAAAGATTCAGATGATATGGATGAAGACACGGACCCCAAATCCGCCAATAAGGGCGATGGCAAGGGCAAAAATCCCTTTCAAAAGAGGGCTCCAACCTACCACACCTTCCTTGGCACCCCCACCGTCCGGGCCTAGAAAACCTCTCTGAGGATACTGATGGCCACCCTACCCGTAGTCCCCCAGTACGTCAAGTGGTCGGAAATTCCAGTTACTTGTGACAGAGAAGATCACCCAGAGCTCATCCCAACAGAGAACTAGTATGCCATGGTCATCAACCCCCTGATTAACGACAATGAGTTCACCAAGTGCCTCATGGATAGTGGAAGCAACATCAACATTATGTACCTTGATACACTACACAAGATGAACTTGACGGAGACCCAGCTAAGGCGGAGCAACACCGTGTTACATGGCTTCGTTCCTGGCTGGCAAGCTCAGTCCCTTGGCTGCATCACTCTTCCGGTCACCCTTGGTGATGTTAACAATTACCGCCAAGAGCGCATGACCTTTGAAATGGTGCCCTTCAAGAACGTGTATCACTTCATGTTTGGACACAACATACTCCACTCCTTCCTCGTCATGCCATGTTTCGTCTACAACAAGCTCAAGATACCTAGACCAAACGGTATCATCACTGTTGCTGGAAGCTTCACCAAGTCAAGGGAGTGTGAGCTGAGTGAAGTCGCCTTCACCAAAGCGGTCCTCTACGGTGAAGAGTTTAAGCAGATCCAGTGCCAGTTTGATGCCTCGGAGATGCCAGCTTTGAAGAAGCAGATTTCTGACTTCGAACCCGCCTTCAAGGCCGCCATCAAGACCAAGCATGTGGAACTTGTGGAAGGAGATTCCTCCAAGACAACCACCATTGGCAGGGACCTATATCCCAAATAAGAAAGCATGCTCGTCAAGTTCCTCCGTGAGAACAGGGACATCTTCACCTGGCAACCTACCGACATGAAGGGTGTACCTATGAAACTTGTCGAGCACAGCTTAAACATTTATCCTAAATCAAAAATGGTGAAATAACCTCTAAGATGCTTCAGTGATAAAAAACGATAAGCCATAGGCAAGGAGCTAGCTAGGTTACTTAAGGCTAGTTTTATCCGAGAAGTTATTCACACCCAGTGGATGGCCAATCATGTACTTGTCCCCAAAAAGGGCACCAAAGAATTAAGAATGCGTGTTGATTACACCGTCTTGAACAAATCGTGCCCGAAGGATCCGTTTGCTTTGCCTCACATTGACCAAGTCATTGACTCGACGGCTGGCTTGGAACTTCTGTGTTTTCTAGATGCATACTCAGGATACCACCAAATCAAGATGCGAAAGTCGGACCAATTGTCCACTTCGTTCATCACACCTTACGACACGTACCACTATGTCACGGTGCCCTTTGGGTTGAAAAACACGGGTGCTACATACCGGTGGATGATGCAATGTTGCCTACATGACCAAATAGGTCGCCACATACACGCTTATGTGGACGAAATCATGGTGATGTCAAAGAAATCAAATGATCTCATCACCGACTTGTAGGAAACCTTCGACAACCTCCAAAAGTACAACATGATGCTCAACCCCAAGAAGTGTGTCTTCATGGTCCCAACCGGCAAGTTGTTGGGATTCATCATTTCGCATCACGAAATCAAGGTCAACCCAAAGACGATCAAGGCCATCCTCGAAATCAAATGCCAGACATGATTGAAGGACATACAATGGCTCACATGCTATGTTGTAGCAGTAAGACGGTTCATCAGCCGACTTGGCGAGAAGGCGATGATGCTCTACAAGTTGCTCAAGAAGGCAGACAAATTCATACGAATGGATGAGGACGATGCAACACTTTAGGAGTTGAAGAGAATACTCTCCTCCACACCAATACTTGTAGTACCGGAGTCAATGGAGCCAATGTTAGTATACATGGCGACAACCAATCGGGTTATCAACATTGTCTTTGTGGTGGAGCACAAGGAGCCAACACACGAGCATGGAGTTCAGCGACCAGTTTACTATGTAAGCGAGGTCTTGATGGAATCCAAGCAACGCTACCTGCACTACCAGAAGCTAGCTTCTAGACTTATCCTTGCTTCACGCAAGCTAAGGCATTATTTACAAGAGCACCCCATCACAATGGTGAGCAAAGCTCCAATGTCCGACATTAGTAACAACAATGACGCTACAAGAAGGGTGGCAAAGTGGGGCATTGAGCTTGCCACCTTCGAAATCACCTACAAGAGGCGCGTCGTTGCCAAATCACAAGCATTGGCAGATTTCATTGCAGATTGGACAGAACTGCCAGAAGATACTCCTGTGCTATTGCTGGAGTTTTGGGTCACGCACTTTGACGAATCCAAGTTACTCAATGGCTCGGGGGCTGGTGTATTATTGCAATCACCAACAAAAGAGAAGCTACAATGTGTCCTGTAGATCCACTTCAACGCTACCAACAACATGGCAGAATATGAAGCTCTCATTCATGGACTTCGTGTGGTTAAGGATATTGGCATCAAGCGCATAGTTTGATGTGGAGATTCTGACTAGGTTCCCTAGCAAGTGGCTTGCACCTGGAACTCGTGAAACCCTATGATGGCGGCATATCGAGATGAAGTATACGAGATAGCCAAGTTCTTCGATGGCTACAAAGTCAAGTATGTCAAAAGGGAGGGTAATGAGGCGGCAGATCTACTGTCTAAGCTTGGATCGGCCTGCAAACCAATTTCACCTGGTGTTTTCCTAGAGAATTTATGGACTCCATCCGTGAATGCTGTAGACCTCGACAACTTGGATAGAGTGGATTCATTTGTTAACTCAGTTACAGTGACCTCTCTAGCTTGGATTAAATCATTCATGGACTACCTTCAAGATGGAGCACTGCCCACCGACGAAGTCGAAAGCCGTCAGGTAGTATGCAGGGCAAAAGGCTATGTCATAATAGATAGCCAGCTATACAAAATAAGTACCACAGGAGTATTCCTAAGTGCGTCTCCCAGCAGCAAGGTATGGATATCCTTAGAGAGATTCATCTCGGAGATTGTGGGCATCACGCTGCTCCCTGATTGTTGGTCTCCAAAGCCTTCTGGCAAGGATTCTACTATCCGACCGCTAAGGCAGATGCCGACAAGCTGGTGCAGACTTGTGTTGGATGTCAGTTCTATGCAAGGCAACCACATGTTCCAGCTAAAGAAATGCGAATGATTCCAATTACTTGGACTTTTGCAGTCTTGGGGCTTGACATGGTTGGTCCCTTGAAGACAACACCTTGTGGGTTTACACATATGCTAGTTGTAGTGGATAAATTCACTAAATGGATTGAAGCTAAACCCATTAGAAAGCTCGATGGGGAAACAACCCTGAAGTTTGTCTGGGATCTAGTGGTGAGATTTGGTCTCCCGCATAGCATCATCACCGACAATGGTAGCAACTCATCACTCAGAGAAGTCGAGTCCTACTGTTACAATAAAGGTATCCTCCTTGACTAAGCATCTGTGGCACATCCACAGTCCAATGGTCAAGTTGAAAGGGCCAATGGATAAATTTTGCAAGGAATCGAGCCACGCTAAGACGCACTGCTACATAGAGCAGCTGGAGCCTGGGCGGATGAGCTCTCATCTATTTTGTGGAGTTTATGAACAACACCCAACAGATCTACCGGCTTGACCCCTTTCTTCATGGTATATGGAGCAGAAGAAGTCCTACCATCTGACATCCTCCACGATGCGCTAAGAGTCGCCGCCTACGTCAAAGATGAACTGAAGAATCCAGACACTCTATGGACCTGCTCGAGGAAGAACATGTCTTGGCATGCTAGAGATCTGCCATCTACCAGCAGAAGTTACACAGCTACCATAGTTGCCGTGTTAGGCATCGCTTGTTTAAAGAGGGGGATCTGGTGCTTCGCCTTAAGTAGAAAAATTCACACAAATTATCCTGCCTTGGGAAGGACCGTTCGTTATAAGCAAAGTGCTACTCAATGGTTCTTATTACCTCGTCGATATTCACGAGTTGAAAGATAGGACAAGAAAAGATCGCACGTGTAAGCGACGTCACCTCGATGTTGATTATCCGGAGATTGATTGGCCATGGAACATAGCACAACTACGTACTTTTTACACTCAGCATATTTTATATTATGTAATAAATATCTTATATGATCAATGAAATAAAGCATTTGGTTCACTCATATTTCCTGAGTCTTTTACCTCCTTTAGTGTTCATTTTTGGATCATATAAACCCTTTATGCGCAATTTTGAATTTGCACTTGTGAAAATTCCGCCTACAAGCGTTAGCTTAAGTTTTCTAGTCTACACGTTTTCTGATGTTTTATGTGGATTCTAGAGTCATGACTTTTCGACACTCAAAGCCGGCGATTTTGTCTTAGGTTCTTGAAGGTGCTATTAAGAATCATCATCCGAGGACATAGTTCTTGCGAGTCTTCCATCTCATGAAAGGTCAAGCATAAGAACCAGAATAATGGATAAGCCAGCACTTTCTTAAAAAATAATTACATGCCGGACATAGATAAGTAGCAGGAGGCTTCTCGCAAAGTTTCCCGCCTTACTTAGATTGTTTTCCGCATACATACAAACATTGCAGAGATACATTTAATACAACAACATGTTTTATGGCTCTGCTGCAGGTGACTTTGATGCTGCATCATCAGTTATAGGAGAAGCAGCCTGGGACATGTCATTAAGCTTGGAGACGGTCCCAAAGGAGGAATTTGATGTCGATTGATCATCATCCATCTCCTCGGCAGGCACAAAGACGTCATCTCGACGAGTTTGGCAACCCTGGTATCATAGTCAGTGAGGGAATTTCAGATAGCGGAGCTATCAACCTTGTTGCCCTCCTCATCAATCTCCGGCATACCAGGGTCACCAACCCTAGGTCAACTTCGTCATAGTGTGCTTTCACCAAGGACAAGGCCATCCTAGTGCCAGACTGAATAGATGATGCTTTCGAGCACATCACCTTCTCGGGGGCTTGGCGGAGGATTTCTGAGTAGTTGGCCACATAATCTGTCGCCTTGATGTTGATGTCCAGGGACTGAGCTATCTCCTTAGCTTGGGTGGTGGCAGTGTTGATGAAGTTGCCAGGAAGAACCATACATTCCTTTGAATCCGGAGCATCTTCACCCATATTGGTTAAACCAAGGGGGGCTATATTTTCATAAGAGATAAAGGTCATGGGTATTGCAAAAGTACAAAAATATCCGACTTACAGAATTTGAGAAAGATGGAAGAAAGTTACAAAGATGCTGGTTTCAGCTTGTTGGCAGGTCTCCACCAATATGACAATGCTCCTTCTGAAGTTTCTTGTATGCTTCAAGGCTCCGACAGTTCTGCTGTGCAGCAGCTTGGTTTTGTTCCTTGAGCTGTTCAATCTCCTTCTTCAGTCGCTCCATCTTGGTGTTAGAAGATTCTTTCATGGCCATCATTACACCCTCATGTGACTTGACAGGAGCAGCTAGGTCTTTCTTCAGGATCTTGTTCTCATCATCCAGTTCCTGGTTGTGCTTGGATTGTTCAACAATGCTTTTGGCCTTGGCAACACCTTCTGCAAGTCGGAATAGTAAAGCAGTATGAGTAGTCGGAAGCAATAGCTAGAAATATTGGATCAAGGAGATGATGGAAGAGAACAAACGCTTGTTGTTATTTATATGTTCCGTCAAAAAGGCTATTTGTTATGGGGTAACCCCGTGGGTGGCCCGATCTTCATGGATCTCGTGGTCAAATCGATGGGAAAGCGAGCGGAAAGGGAGAAGGTAGCGGAATCGGACGTACACCTCGTGAAGAACACGATGAACACACGCAAAACTCACACGATACAAGGCCGATTGCTCTCGCCGGTGGCCACCGGTCCGATAGAATCCTCGTAATGAAAGATCGGTCAACATGCTCCCTCAATCCCACGCGGAGAGGGTCTTGACGTCTTGGCAAAGGGACACCGATGCCAAGGCCTTGTATAACGAGGGAGGCGCGATGCAAACTCCAACAAGATGGTGACGATAGTCGATCCCCTTTGGTAGAAGGGGATGGGGCAAAACTAGAGATTCCACAAAGGGGGTTGTCTTTAGTCTATCATCTATGCCTAGGGTTACACGAGGGGGTGGGGGCACTATATATAGGCCAGCCAGTAGTTCAAGGGTAATTTAGGAATAAAAGGGGAAAGTCTGGGTGGACTAAGGGGTACATGGGCCAAAGGCCCAGCTGGCGGCACGCAGGCCCATACGCTCAGGCCGGAGACTTTGGTGTGGGTTCGGAGACTTCGATTTAGGCCAGAGATTCCGGTTGGTCTCCGGTCTGTCTCCGAAGTGGCAGACAGACAGTCCTCAAGCTCGATATTGGGGTTGGTCCGGTGATGGGCCGGAGACTCTGGGGTATGCAGGCCAAAGACTCCGGTGTCTTTAGGCCAGAGACTCCAGTGTAGCCGGAGACTCCGGTGTGCGCAGGCCAGAGACTCCGGTGCTCCAGCTGCTGCTTCTTCTGTCTTCTCTTCCAAGCCTCTATCTTGTCGGGCTTGGTTCTCCAGGCTTCCTCCCATGCCTCCATACTTGTCGGTATGAACCTATCATGAATACATAACGGAGTATGAAGTAGTATACCATTCAAGAGGGTAGGAAGTGGGTTCGCATAGAGGAACGGATTCACCTTTGGAGTCCATGACGACTTGGCATAAGTTGGAAACCATGATGTGGTAACGACCGAAGGTCGGGCTACATCATCTCCTCGCCCTTAAAAAAGAGTTGTCCTTGAATCTACACGCTTATCACAAAGTAGAAGATGTCGAGAGACCTTCTTGATCCTGGGGTTCACCATATAGTCGTCCTCGGGAAGATTGAATTGACAACACCTCAATGTTCCTTCACCTTCAATGAAGCCTAGAAAGCTCAACACAAAAGCGAAGCAACACTCAAAGCATAGCCAATTCATAAAGATTATAGCATGAGTCCTCAAGTAGAGTGAAGTCACCTTAGGATGTAGAGATGGCTCATTGAAGGGCAGCCATAGGTAACTCTCTATGGTTCACCTTGTCAACTCTTTATCCATAGAGGTTGACGCGTATGCAATTTTACCTTCACACAACAAAGACCAAGCAACATATGTTTGTGTGTGATAGAGGATCATATCATTTGTGGCATATCCATTCTTGTTCACAACACTATTAGCACAACTCAAGTATAGCAAACGAGATGCATATGCAAGGTCAAAGTGCATGGAAATTGTTTGAACATCATCCAAATGTGGGAACTCAAAAACTCCATATAACATCTTAGTGTGGCACTCAAAGCAATTGAATAGAATATTGATCAACATCTTTGATGCAAGGATAGGAGAATTCGGCAAAAACACAAGCGGAAGAATATCCAAAGCAACATCATTATGTGTGCAAACCAATCATTGGAAAGAACAATTGTTCAATATGTTGGATGCCATACACATATCATCAAAAGCCAAGATCATGGGGGTATGAGTATCGCAAGCGGAAACACAAGCAACATGTTTGCAAACAAACCAAATGAAAGAGCTAGTGGTCCTTACGTTTATTGCAACAACAATACGAGAGACTTGGAAGCTCTCGTGACAATACATGCTCAAAATGGTATTATGGTTGCACACAAAAAATCGTAAAGAGAAATTGTTCAACATTTTTGTGGAAACACACAAAGCATAAACATCCAATAGAAATGAGGCATGATTTTCACAAAGTGAAAGAATACCATTAACATGCTTGCAATCAAACCATAGGAAAGAGCAATTTGTCAACATGAAATATGCAAAGCATGAAAAAGGTACCAGAGCTGGGTTCGATCTTGAACTCACTTGGGGGATGCTCTCTAGAGATCTTTTTGTCAACTCATGCTCAACGGAGGTTGACATTCTTGTGCGTGTACCTACACACATCAAACACAAAAGGAAGAACGTGTGTGCATGGTAGAGAAACACATACATCATGACGTATCTCTTCCTGTGCACATCACCATTAGTGTAAAGCAAGTGTAACATAGGTGCATGGTGAGTATGCAAGTGGGGAACATGCTTATCATGGCAATCATCAAAATCTCCAAAATTTGAGAAAGCTATGGGGGCCATCTCAATATAAACCATATGAGAATTATTGTTGCAAGCAAAACAAGTGAAAGAGAAATTATTCAACTTATTGCAAGCAATGGTAGAGATTGTAAAACATTCATGACAAAGCATGGTCCGAGGGGTACCATTGGTAACATCATTACAAGCAAAACATTGGAAAGAGCAATTGTTCAACAAAGTGCAAGCAATGATATCATCAACATAACGTTTAGAGCATGGCATGTAAATGGCAACATCATCACAATCAAATAATTTCACATGCTCAACATTATGCAAAGGCAAAGTATCACATGGAAATACCAATGAGTCATATGTGATACTACAAACATCATCCATAGCATGCCAATCATCACAAGTCATCATGTCCGGGATCATGGCATCATCAACACCCATATTGTTACCTTGTTCATACCTCTCATATGATGTGGGTGTTGTGGTAGTCTTGGCCTCCATGTGGGCGACTTCTTCAAACAATATGGGGATGGGATCATCTTCATCCACCATGTACATCTTCTTGGTTTGAGGCATCATCATCTCCAAGCTTGGCGCTTCTTAATCCATGGAACCTAACACATCATGAGAAAACACACTAGAGTTAGAGGATAAGTTGTTAGAAATCAAAATGGTCTCACATGACCTATAAACTACCACTCTCAACTCACTCAGTGTATCACTCATGCCCTCCAAGTGGAAGCACTCAATCTCACGTATGGTAGGGTCGCTCATCTCACTCTTGCTTTCACTCAAGTGGTCCAAGTGGCTCTCATACGCATATGGGATTGGTACCACATCATCACTCAAGCATACGGGGATAGGCTCGGTTCTCTCAACTCCATGCGCCTCCTTTGGTGAAGGGAAAGTCCCATGCTCACCATTCTTGACCTTGTCGTCACCTTGTACTTTGGGTGCCATTGTGGTGGTGGCACTCAAATTGGAAGTATTGGTCCTTGACGCCATCTTCGCTCTTGCATCCACTTGTTGGCAAAGCAACTTGTTTTCTTCTATTTTTCTTGGGGGGTCATTTTTTTGACCGCCTCGTCCAACTTGGTGAAGTAGAGGTCCATCTCATGCTTGAATGACATTCTTGGAGTGCTTGAAGAAGAAGTTGCATTGAAGATCTTGTAGTTGGATGCTTCCTCTTGAACTTGGAGTCTTGGCGTTGAAGCTTGATGGTGTGGAAGAAGGCTTGCTCTTGGTGCCATTTTGGTGGTGGCAGTAGTAGTTGAAGGTGCCTTATGATGGTGTCGATGGAGGTCATTGGCGTGCCTTGCCGAAGGTTTATGTTGGAGAAGCACTTGGTCATCCACATGACGCTCGCGATGATGATCCTTTTCCTTGGCACTCTTCTTTTGATGGCAATGCCTTCTTGAGCTTGGTTGAGCATTATGGATGGTGCTCAACATGTATTCTCCATCTTCATGGTGAAGATGCTTCGAACGACGTCTTCTATCCTCTTGATGTTGGCGATGATCTCTAGAGGATGTATCTCGATGAAGATTCTTGCCATGTGGCGCCTTGTGTGGAAGATGATGTTTGGGCACCACTCTTCTTGGAGCAGATGGCACTTGACGCCTTGGAGATGGTCGTGCTTGGCGCCTTAGAGATGGTGGCGCTTAATGGCTTGGAGGTGATGGCGCTCGTCGCCTTGGAGATGGTGGTTCATGATGCCATGTAGGTGGTGGCGCTTGACGCCTTGGAGGTGGATCATCGAAGTAGGTGGTGCCCTTTGGTGTGGCACGCTTGGCCTTGAAGGTCATGGTTTCTTGATGATGTGTCTCCGCTAGCTTGGCATAATAGTCCTCCATCTCCAAGCAGTGGAGGTATTGTTCATGGCTCATGGAAGAGTCCTCGAAGTGGGTGAAGCTCGCCATGTCCTCCATGCTTGGTGAGGCGTCATCGTTGTAGCACTCGAAGTCGTCCATGTTTGGGGAGTCGTTGTTGATGTAGTACTCCATATCACCCAAATATGTGGAGCCATTGTCGGTGTAGTGGTCCATGCATGAGGAGCCATAGTTTATGACGTGCTCGATGTCTTCCATGCATGTGGAGCCGTCATAGGTGCAATGCTCTGGGTCCTCAAAGCACTCGGAGCCATTGTCGGTGTAGTTCTCCATCATGTCCTCTATACTTGTGGAGTCGTAGTCATGGTGGCTCATCATGGATTCTTCATAGAAATCATCCTCGGCTTCGGAGTCCCTAGACATGATTCACAAGACCAAGTGGTGTATATGGAAGTGGTAGGGGGTTAGGGATGCAACATCAAACCTTACTTTACCTTGGAAGATAGTATCGTGCAAGTGGAAACACTTGAGAGAAATCAAAACCAAGCAAAGTGAAGTTCACTCGAAACACCAAAACCAACTAACCACTAAAAAAACACACACAAAGCTTATGTGGATAGGTATGGATGGTGGCGTGTCCAAGAACAATCCGAAATCAAGATATTGTAATGGCAAGTAAAGAACCATGATGATCACAAAGCAAAACAAGTCAATCCACAAGATAGGAATTATGTACAAGGAAACACACACGGTGTGATAAATGGGACTTGTGTGACGGAGAAAGTGAGCTAAGAACCAAATGATTACCTAGCGAAGACTATAAGCTCGTGTCACACAAGTGCAAGGAGAGACGCTAGTTCGATTGCAATAAATTTGTGGGCTACAAGATATGCACAATAAGTACCACCTATTTGATGTTCATCGAGCTTGCGCTTCCTATTCTATGAGGCACTTGTTTCTTTCTTTCTTTTTCTTCTTTTTCTTTTTCTATATTTTTTTCTCTTTTTCTCTTTCTTTTTCACTTGCCTCTTCTTTGTGCCAACAACTATACAAGATAACTATATGAGATAGCGCGCTCACAACTTTTACTCCGAATTCTACAAGGTATCAAATTTGCATAGGCCAAGCAATCATAGGAGAAACTAGTCTCAATAGGTGTTTGTTGAATGCAAAGATAGTGTAGCTCACAAAGGAAAGCAAGTGGGGAGAAGTCGCGGAATTTTTATACCTTTCGTCACTGATCTTCACCCTTTATTGGTGAATTCCGCCTTGCTCACTAAATTGGGATGGAGTAGATAGCATGAACCATGGATATGATGATGTAGAGCTCATTCTCCTCTTCAAAAGAGATAAATAACACCAAAATCCGAGTTCGTATGCAAAAGTTATGCTCAAAATCGTGAAACAAATGTGTTGTCAACAGGGGGGCGGAGACTCCGGTCTGGAGGTCCGGAGACTCCGGTATGGAGTGACTCACACCAGAAAATCCGGTCCGGGGCTGGAGACTCCGGTCCGGGCGATTTCTGCGCGTCAAGAACACGAATGGGACGAGTTTTGGGCGGAAAAACTCGAACCAAAGCACCAAATTAGTGGGGGAAATCAAAGAATTAGGCCATGGGAACGCAGGGGAAGGTAGATCAACAAGTTTAGCAAGTAATCCACGGATCAAAACCTACCAAAACACACTCAAATCACAGATCGATCTAAAACATGAATTGGGGCTGTTTTTGGTGGATTTTTCAGATTTATGGGGAAAAAGACCAAATCAAGGAGAAATCCGTGGCAACCAAAAGCTGTTGATACCAAATGTTATGGGGTAACCCCGTGTGTGGCCCGATCTTCACGGATCTCGTGGTCAAATCGATGGGAAAGCGAGAGGAAAGGGAGAAGGTAGCGGAAGCGGATGCACACCTCACGAAGAACACGATGAACACACGCAAAACTCACACGATACAAGGCCGATTGGTCTCGCCGGTGGCCACTGGTCCGATAGAATCCTCGCAAGGAAAGATCGGTCAACGTGCTCCCTCGATCACACGCGGAGAGCGAAGAACACCTTGGAGAGGGTCTTGACGTCTTGGCAAAGGGGCATCGATGCCAAGGCCTTGTACAACGAGGGAGGTGCGATGCAAACTCCAATGAGGTGGTGACGATAGTCGATCCCCTTTGGTAGAAGGGGACGAGGCAAAACTAGAGATTCCACAAAGGGGGTTGTCTTTAGTCGATCATCTATGCCTAGGGTTACATGAGGGGGTGGGGGCACTATATATAGGCCAGCCACTAGTTCAAGGGTACTTTATGAATAATAGGGGAAAGTCTAGGTGGACTAAGGGGTACATGGGCCAAAGGCCCATCTGGCGGCACGCAGGCCCATACGCTCAGGCCGGAGACTCCGGTGTGGCGTCCCGGAGACTCCGGTCTAGGCAGGAGATTCCTGTCGGTCTCGGGTCCATCTCCGAAGTGGCAGACATACATTCCTCGAGCTTGATCTGGGGGTCGGTCCGAAGATGGGCCGGAGACTCCGGAGTATGCAGGCCAGAGACACCGGTGTCTTCAGGCCAGAGACTCCGGTGTGCGCAGGCCGGAGACTCCGGTGCTCCAGCTGCTACTTCTTCTGTCTTCTCTTCCAAGCCTCTGTCTTGTCGGGCTTGGTGCTCCAGGATTCCTCCCATGCCTCCGTACTTGTCGGTATGAACCTATCATGAATACATGACGGAGTATGAAGTAGTATACCATTCAAGAGGGTAGGAAGTGGGTTCGCATAGAGGAACAAATTCACCTTTGGAGTCCATGACGACTTGGCATAAGTTGGAGACCATGATGTGGTAATGACCGAAGGTTGGGCTACATCACTATTTTACCCTTTTCAAGATCCAGCTCTTTCTACAGCTTGGCAAACCTCTCATTGGTGGCCTTGCTCCGATTATTCTCATTCTACACATAGAACATGCTTAGCTTTATTTAGAGCATCAAGCCAGAACTTTTCCAGTTCAACCAAGAAGCTTGGGGCTACAATATCAGATTTTAACCTATGTATGCTTTCTCTTAGAGTATCTAGCCAGAATTATTCACTCTACTTAGAAACTTGGGGGATACACTATCAAGTTCTACACTTAGTTCCTTTTGGAGCACTCAGGCCAATAACTAATGGTTTTCTGCCTAAGAGCTCTGGGGCTACAATGGGATATATTGTAAAGTGAAATAAAAAGATAATAGACTGACGATGCCAATGACCCTAAGGTTGTTTGCTGTGGTGGCATATGCGTCATGGAAGTCCTGGCATTGTTATAAATAACATCTGCTTGTCGAATAAGATCTTCTAGATTTAGTGTCGGAGGAGTCAGAGGCATATTTGGCATGCTAGCCAAGGGCACGAATGAAGCTCTAGCCGTATTTTTTGCCACCATGGCAGTTGACAGCATAGAAGTTCCCGACTTGTCTGCTGCTGCTTCTGCTGCTAATGCATCTGCTCCCTCTACCAATTGCTCCCCTTGTTCGATGGCATCCTTAGCTAGAGCTTCATCCATTTGGGAGGAAGTGCTCTCCTGCATTGTCTGACCACTAGGAACGATGTCCATGTCAGCTGAACCTAAGACATCTTGAGTAAGATTGATGTTTGTCTCCTTGACGGAGGTCCCATGAGCAACAGGGGACAAGGGACGGTGGAGCCTGATGCAGGCTTGGCATCAGGAGTCGGGGGAGAAACGGTGGGGGAGAACCTGGTCAACATCTCACGAATATTCTTGGTGTTGGGCCACGCAGAGATAAACAAACTTCTCCCCTACATAGTACTCCCAAGATCTAGCTCAAGCTATAGGCCATGAGATTTACCACTAGACGTGTAGGTGCGGATTATTGATGAAGCGCGTCAGTTGATGTCGTGCCAAACGATCCCATGTACAACACATATAGATCTCCACGAACCTCCTTGCCTCTAGCTGCCGCACGTGCAACACCTCTACCGGTATCCACACGTATAGGGAGGAGCCCCTGGCATAGGATTGCTAGATCCTGTCTAACCCAAAATGGGGATGACTAGGCCATGGACTATCCCTTATCACTCCACTTATATGCACTCCTAGCTAGGCTCAATGCTTGAGGTCCATCTAGGCCGTATCCCAATATCCACATGGGCTCCTTTCCCTTAAGTGTGTGACCCTGTAGGTTCACCTACACCTGGACACGACACGATTCACCACTCCAAGTCGATAGATAGTAGCGGCCTCTAGCAAGACATGCCAACTACCAAGTGTCGTGAAGTCAGAAGAAAAACCTTTCTCAGTGTGACTTTCGTCCAAGTCCCTTTGCCTCATGATATACCTTATAAAGCTATAGGCGAGTAGTTGCCATCCCTTTAATAGCTCGGCTCTCTCTTCTCATTCCATGATATATGATTCACTGTAGTAACACTTAGTCCGACTTCTTGGTTAACACTTAACTAAGTTGCGCATGGCCATGCTTCCAAATCATATCACATGAGAGGGACCAGAGAATATCTCTCCATTACAGAGGGGCAATTCCCATCTTGGTAATCCATGTCACGCAACTTGATTCACAACCAGCCTGAACTCTACCTTTATAACTTCCCATTTATAGAGCATCATTTGATAAAACCTAAGCTGGCGATCCACAACTCGGATCATGCGATTACCTCAGGTCACAGGATTCCATTGCTTGTGACCGCAAATGACAACATGCTCGTTGCATCTCAACCGTGGGTTAATCTGACTCACTAAACTCTTTAGCCGAGTCCATGTAAGATGGAATAGCATCACCATGCCCATGACAAGTGGAACCGAGTCATCAGCCGACTTTCACATTGGTCGAAGTTGTGTGTCCAGCACAACCTCAACGACCAAGGACATCTAGCATGAACAACATGAATATAAAGTTCCACAACCGAATCACATAGTAAATGATATATATATCTAATGTTCATACTAAGATGACATAGTAACTTTATGAATACACTAGGAATTACATCATACATGATTGCCTCTAGGGCAGATTCCCAACAGTATCCCACTTACACTAGAGTCAATCATCCCGACATCACATGTCTAGGCATCTAATGCCCATAGCTCTTACGTGCGCCTCCTACTTAGGCTGTGGAAGTGGCTTTGTCAATGGATCCGCAACGTTTGCATCCGTGTGTACCTTGCATAACTTGCTATCACCTTGATCCACAAACTGGCAAATCAGGTGGTATCGAATGAGTATATGTTTGTTCTTCTGGTGTTGTCTAGGTTCCTTGGCTTGTGCAATAACACCATTGATGTCACAATACACGTCTAACAGATTGGACGAGACCTGAACCACACCAAGATCCATCAGGAAGTTCCTGATCCAAACGGCTTCCTTTGCCGCCTCCGAGGCAGCAATATACTCAGCCTCTGTTGTAGATGCAGACACAGTCTCTTGCTTGGAACTCTTCCAGCTTACAACCCTTCCATTCATTACAAGCACATATCCAGATTGTGAACGAGAATCATCTGAGTTAGTAAGATAACTCGCATCCGTCTAACCCTTTACACTGAGTTCAACCTCACCTCCATAAACTAGGAACACATCCTTAGTCCTTCTCAAGTACTTAAGGATGTTCTTAACCGCTGCCAGTGTATTTCTCTAGGGTCAGCCTGGTATCTGCTCACAACACTTAGAGCATAGGAAACATCTGGCATAGTACAAATCATGGCATACATGATGGATCTAACTACCGAAGCATACAGAGTCGCACTCATCCGACTTCGCTCATCAGTTGTCGAAGGACACTGAGTCTTGCTAAGTTTTACACCATGGGACATCGGTAAGAACCCCTTCTTAGATGATTCCATGTTGAACTTCTTCAACACTTTGTCCAAATATGTAATCTGACTCAATCTAATGAGCCGCCATGATCTATCTCTATAGATCCGAATTCTTAGTATGTAAGTTGCCTCACCCAAGTCCTTCATTGAGAAACTCCTTTCCAATGACTCCTTGGTTTTTTGCAACATATGGACATCATTTCCAATCCATAATATGTCATCCACATATAAGATCAGAAAGTTTACTTTGTTCCCACTAAACTTCCTGTATAAACAAGAATCATGATCACTCTTGATGAAGCCAAACAATTTGACTACCTCATCAAAGCGAATATTCCAACTCCAAGATGCTTGCTTCAACCCATAAATGGATTTATGAAGTTTGCATACCTTGTCAGCATTATCCGGATCGACAAAGCCCTTGGGCTATATCATATACATGTCCTCGGTTAATTTTCCATTAAGGAAATCCGTCTTGACATCCACCTGCCATATCTCATAGTTGAAATAGGTTGCTATAGCTAACACAATCCGAACCGACTTAAGCATCGCTACGGGTAAGAAATTCTCATTGTAGTCAAGTCCTTGAACCTGGCGGAACCCCTTCGCAACAAACCGTGCTTTATAGACATAAATATTTCCATCCATATTAGTTTTTGTCTTAAATACCCATTTGCACTCGACGGGTCTTGCACCGTCTGGCAGATCAAGCAAGTTCCAAAGTTGATTTTCATCCATGGACTTTAACTCGGATCTCATGGCTCCAAGCCACGACTTAGAATCAGATCCCACCATCGCTTCCGAATAAGTTACCGGCTCATCACTGTCCAACAACAACACATCATGAAAAATTCGCAATGTGGCTGATCTCCGTGGTGCAGGTGCACTTGCCGGCTCAGCAACCACGACCAGCTCAACATCCAAGGATTTTACTGACTCGCTATAGGCCGGTTCCTCTCGAATTTCTTCGAGCTGCACCGTGCTCCCACTGACTACCCGACTGAGAAACTCTTTCTCAAGGAAGACACCGTTCCGAGCGATAAACACTTTTCCCTCTTCTCGGTTGTAGAAGTAGTAACCCAAGGTTTCCCTCAGATACCCCACAAAAATACACTTATCCGACTTGGCCGTGAGTTTGTCTGACTGAAGTCACTTGACAAATGCTTCACAACCCCAAATCTTAAGAAAAGAAAAACTCGACTTCTTGCTGGTCCACATCTCATGCGATGTCTTCTCTACCGATTTTGATGGTACTCTGTTTAGTGTGAACATTGTTGTTTCTAGACAATAACCCTAAAATGATAAAGGTAGATCTGTCCGACTCATCATTGATCATACCATGTCCAACAAGGTCCGATTCCGCCGTTCCGACACACCGTTTCTCTGTGGTGTTCCTAGCGGAGTGAGTTGGGGAACTATTCCACAACTCTTGAGATGGTCATCAAGCTCATGGCTCATGTACCCGCCTCCTCGGTCTGACCGAAGAAACTTTATTTTCTTGCCGAGTTGATTATGTACCTCATTCTAGAATTCTTTTAAGTTTTCAAAGGTACTAACTTATGTTTCATCAAGTAGACATACCCATATCTACTCAAATCACCAGTGAAGGTAATGAAGTACTCATAAGTACCTCTGGCTGTCATGCTCATCGGGCCACATACAACACTATGCACTTGTCCCACCAAGTTAGATGCCCTTTCACAACACTTTGCAAAAGGTGTCTTGGTCATCTTACCGAGTAGGCAGGATTCACATGTCTCGAACAACTCCAAGTCGAATGAAGTTAGGAGTCCATCATCATGGAGCTTCTTTATGCGCTTCCAACTTATATGACCAAGCCGACAGTGCCAAAAGTAAGTCATATTCATATCATTTGGTTTCAACCTTTTCACATTTATGTTATAGACTGATTCACCATCATGATTCAACATAAATAACCTGTCCTAGACGTGTGAAAACCCATGAAACATATCATTCAAATATAAAGAACAACCACTGTTCTTAATATTAGACTCATATCCTTGTGTCATTAAACATGATGAAGAAATGATATTTCGACTAAGCACTGGAACATAATAACAATTATTTAGTTCCATTAAGAATCCTAAAGGTAAATGAAGTTGCATCGTGCCGACTTCCAATGCAGCGACTCTCGCTTTATTGCTGACTCGAATGTCAACCTCACCTCTTGCCACACTCCTAGTTCTTACCAGTCCCTGCAACAAGTTGCAAATGTTAATTATTGATCCGGTATGATATACCCAAGAACTGTTCGGTGCATCGGTAATATAAATGTCTATAACATTGCATACAAGTGTATGTGAGTTGGAAGTCACACCTCCACTCTTGGCTTTGTCGGCCAAATATTGCTGCAATTCCTCTTCTAGAGGCCATCCACCTTGCAATAGAAGCAAGCGGATCTAGCTAAAGGAGATGGCTTAGTCCCCAAGGAAACACTCAGGATCGAATCCTGAGCATTACTTCCTGACTTAGCCTTCTTCTTCTTAGTCCAAGAACTCTTCTTGAACTTAGCCTTATTCTGTATCATTAATACTTGACTGGCACCCTTCTTGAGATCTTCCTTTGCCTACTTGAGATCCCATGTAATTCAGTGAGCTTCATATCCATACCATGCATGTGGTAGTTCGAGATAAACTGGCCATATGCACTAGGAAGAGAGTTCAGAATTATGTCTGTAGCGAACTCTTTGCTAATGGGGTAGCCCAGCCTATCTAGAGACTGCACATAACCAATCATCTTGATCACAGGCAGACTCAGTGGATCCCCATCCTTAAGCTTACAACTTAGCCAAGCTTGAGAGACTTGATACCTCTCGGTCTTTGCCTGAGCTTGGAACATACTTTTGAGGCTTTCGATCATATCGTAGACCTAAACATTCTCGAACTGCTACAAGTCCGGTTCCATGTGAGCAAGCATAAGATAGCTAATTTCCATGGACTCATCACAAGTCCTACGGTAGTGTAATACCTCAGACAGTACACTCTAAGCAACAAGCTGGTATGATCCAAAAGTGGACACGACGTACTATCGTGGGGCCGCATGGCCACACACAGTAGGCCCACCTCATGGAGCGGGGCACGGTACCGACCAACCATCCCACCCACTTTTATGATCATAGCTTCAGATGCGAGTGACGTAGTCGACAGGTAATGCGATCAAAACATACACAAATGAGTATGTATGTCTGCAACATACAATAGTACATCAGAGCCAGACCATCTAAAACAATAGAAAGAGAAATATTCAACGCCATAGGGCAACATCCAAATATCCTAGATAGTTATAATATTTTAGGATACATCCTCATACATCACACATCAGAGTATCAAGCGGAAGCAGAAAACAAGATCCGAGTACAAATTAAGAACAAAATCGACATAAGATGCCATAGAAATAAGCACATCCCACCCACAGATCTCATGGATCTCCATCCCTAGAATCTCTACACCTGATGGTCATCGCCACAATCATCAGTATCTTCGACCTAGTAACCTTCCTGAGAGTATACCTGTCCATTTGAACCAAATATTTATCATGTGAGACCCTAGGGGTACTCAGCAAGTCTTAATGCATCTAAAGGGAATGACCTGGGGTGATGCAATTGCAGCAAAAGATAATAGCTAAACAGTTCTATAGAGACATGCTACACATCCGCCCAACCAGAGATGGACGCACGCACGTTAATTGGTTCGATTCTCTTTTGGAAAGACTTTTGGAAGGACCAAAATTTACTTGCTGATAAATATGAATACTATATTCTTTTGCTTTGAACCAAGATATCAGCTTGAAAGATCATCCAACCATCTTCCTTATTCGTGTTGCCTCTCTCTGCGTAAGCTTTTGAAGAACTACAAGTAAATGATATATGTGCTGCATTGACCCCTCTCGCTGATTCGCAAGAACCTAACAATAGAACATTTGTCTGGGGATCCTTGGAGTTTACCTCGATCAAATATTATCAATATATGTTTGGGGGCTTGTTGGATGACAAGGTCTTGTTCAGTATTTGGAATTCAAAATGTTTGCCTAAGTTAAAGGTGTTTGCATGGCTATTTTTTATGGATAGACTCAACACTAGGGACATGATGTTGCATCGGTAGTGGCACCTTGATCCAGGAAGTGATTGTGTCTTATGCTCTAATGGCACATTGGAATGTAGGGATCATCTCTTTCTTACTTGCAACTTTGCACAAAAATGTTGGAATCATGTTAACATTCAGTGGGGACAAGGTGCGATCAGACAAATATTTCAAGAGGCTAAAGATAATTTTAATGGTCCCTGTTTCATTGAGATTGCCATTTCAGTGGTATGGAACATCTGGAAAATACGTAACGAGCTCATATTTCAAGAGATTGAGGCGTCTTTCAATCGTTGGAAGCAAAAATTTCAGAAGGATATTCTCCTACATCAATTTAGGGTTAAGCCCAATTTTGTGCAGCCTCTCTTGGATTGGCTTTATTCTATTTCCCTTTAGATAAGATGTAACCTATCTTCCTTGGCCTTTGTGCCTTCTGTACAGTTTTGTATTTTGTGTGTGAATATAAATAAAAAGAAAATATAACCGTAGGGGCTTCCCCTACGGTAATTCAGTAAAAAAACATAAATAAACATTGGTCTCTCTCCTTCTCGCTTGCCAACAAGAATGCGGAAGAACATCCCATCTGCTGTCAATTTTTTTAACCATTCCATGCGTGTTACACTATTTACTAGTCATGTCTTAGTCAAATTAAAGGCGGTACTTTAGTTATGCTTGTCTATGATCGAGAAACTGTGCTCCAAGTCGTCCATAACCACGGACACGGATTTCAGAAAGATTTACCCTACAGGGGTGCACAAATAACAACACACGCACGATCAACCTCGGGACGAACCAAATAAAAATGCAACGAGGCCTCATGACAAACCATTCATAGGATTCATAAAGTATTTCAGGGGGCCAACCCACAAAGCTACCCGCAACGAAGTTTGTTGAGGGCAAACCTCTAGGGCGGCCCGATCTTTTCACGAATCCCACTCAAATCGAGGATGGAGTGCGGGGAGAGGAGGGGAGGATGAATACGATGAACTCACGCACGACGAACGCGATGAACACACACACGCAAAACCACGATCCACACCAATATCTCACGCCGGTGGTGACTGGTCCGGCGCAATCCCTAGGATCGGCGACGGGCGGAGGACTCTCTCTCGAATCGGCACAGCGAGAAGGGAGACTCGGTGAGATCTTAACATCTAGGCAAAGGGACTCTGATGCCTAGGCCTTGTACAACGCGGAGGCACGATGCAAACTCCAACGAGGTTTGGGATATTTGGTTCTCCTTTGTCAAAGGATCATGAGACAAGAACTAGATAGATCCACAAGGGGTTTCCACTAATTCCAAATATCATGCCTAGGGTTTACAATGGAGGTGGGGGACTATATATAGGCCAACCACAAGTTTAGGGGTAATTCAGGCATTAAAGTAGAGTTATGGGCGAAGTAGAGGGGTACATGGGCCACATGGCCTAGCTATGGCTTGCAGGCCCATCTTCAGGCCGGACAGTTCGGGTCATGGGGACCGAACAGTCCAGGACGGCCGGACACTCCGGGTAGTGTCCGGGTAGTGTCTAAAATGGCATACTGAATGTCTATGCCACAATGCAGCTGGGGTAGGCCAAACACTCCGGCTGAGTCACACCGGACACTCCAGCTAGATTTGGGCCGACACTCTGACTCAGGCAGCTTCAGGACAAGTGCATCTTCAGGGCTCGTGGGTCGACACAGCGGGGGTTCATACCTGATGATGCACATAGTAGTGGTATGAAGTAGCAAGCCATCCAAGTGTATGTCAAAGTCACATGATGAGAGGAGCGAATTCACCTTAGCTTGAAGGAGCTTGGCTCGGGCACGGGTCATCGGTCCACTTGGGGGACTTGGTGGTGTAGATGTAGGAGCATCCGTAGGACAGGCTGCATCAGCTCCCCCCCCTTGGGAAAGAGTCGTCCTCGACTCTTCATGGTTCTCATTTTGAACATCTCCATGGTAGGGTGAGAGATCCTTGACGTTGAATGTATTGCTTGCAAGGTATTTAGATGTCGGTATGTCGATGATGTAGGCGTTGTTGTTGATTTGTTTGAGGACCTTGAAGGGACCATCTCCTCTTGGTTTGAGCTTGGAGTCGCGTTCCTTGGGGAAGCGGTCTTTGCTTAGGTGTATCCAGACAAGATCACCTTCTTCAAAGATGATCTCCTTCTTGTCCTTGTTTAACCTTGAAGCTTGGCGAAGGACTTGTTGCTCGATAGTAGCTCTTGTTTCTTCATGAAGCTTCTTCATAGCTTGTGTGCACTTCTCAACGTCCATGTTGGCGCGCTCATGGAGAGGTAGTGGTAGGATGTCGAGCACGGTGAAACCATAGACAATCATGAATGGACTCATCTTGGTTGTTGAGTGCTTGGCTCAGTTGTAGGAGAACTCGGCGTGGGAATGCAGTCCTCCCAATCCATCAAGTTCTTCTTGATCAACACACGTAGAAGAGTTCTGAGGCTTCGGTTCACAACTTCGGGTTGGCCATCCATTTGAGGATGCGACGCGGATGAAAAGAGGAGCTTGACACCGAGCTTGGCCATGAGAGTCTTCCATAAGTAGCTCATGAATTTGACGTCGCAGTCAGAGACGATTGTTCTTGGCACACCGTGAAGACGGATGATTTCCCTAAAAAACAAATTGGCAACATGTGAAGCATCGTCGGTCTTATGGCACGGTATGAAGTGTGCCATATTGGAAAAGCGATCCACGACAACAAAGATAGAATCATGACCATGCTTAGATCTAGGCAATCCTAACACGAAATCCATACTAATGTCAGACCAAGGTGTATGAGGAATAGGCAACGACATATAAAGACCATAAGGGTTAGCTTGCAACTTAGCTTGAACACATGGTGTGCATCATTGAACGTAGCGCTCCACGCCGTGCTTCATCTTGGGCCAAAAGTAGTGAGTAGAGAGCATGTCCAATGTCTTGTCACGGCCAAAGTGACCCATAAGGCCTCCACCATGAGATTCTTGGAGAAGAAAAAGTTGGAGCGACGATTTCGGAATGCAAAGCTTGTTTTGTTTAAAGAGAAAACCCTTATGCAAATAGAAATCATCAACTCCTTTATCAATGGAGCACTTTGCGAAAGTTGATTCAAAGAACGGGTCGGAAGCATACACAGATTTTATTTCCTCAAGACCCAACACGTTGATTTCAAGTCTCGTAAGAAGGCTTGTGTGTTTGCGAGACAAAGCGTCCACAACTACATTATCTTTGCCCTTCTCATACTTGACAATGTACGGAAAAGACTCCATAAACTCAACCCACTTAGCGTGTCGCTTACTCAAGTTGGCTTGGCCTTTGAGATATTTCAATGACTCATGGTCGGAATGTATGATAAATTCTTTGGGCCATAGGTAGTGTTGCCAAAATTGAAGGACATGAACTAAGCCAAAAAGCTCTTTGTCATAAATCGGATATTTAAGGCAAGCACCATCAAGTTTCTTGCTATGGTAGGCTATAGGACGTCCATTTTGCATAAGGACTCCTCCAATGCCAATACCACTAGCATCACACTCTATCTCAAAAGTTTAGTGAAATCCGGTAACACAAGAAGAGGTGCTTAGGTGAGCCTCTTTTTAAGTTCCTCAAAAGCTTTTTGTTGTGCTTTTCCCCACACGAAGGTGACATTCTTTTTTGTCAACTCGTTGAGAGGACAAGCAATGGTTGAAAAGTCTTTCACAAAGCGACGATAGAAACCGGCCAACCCATGAAAACTTCGGAGTTCACTCACATTTGTTGGGATGGGCCAATTTCGTATGTCCTTTACCTTGGAAACATCAACTTCAATTCCCTTCGAAGAAACGACAAATCCAAGAAAAATCAACTTGTCTTTAGCAAACGTACACTTGGGAAGATTAGCATAAAGATTTTCATGTCGAAGGATTTGTAAAACTTCCTTGACATGTGTAATATGGTCCTCAAGTGACTTGCTATAAACAAGTATATCATTGAAATAGACAACAACACTTTTTACAATGAGAGAATGCAAGATATTATTCATAAGGCACATGAAGGTGGATGGGGCATTAGATAAACCAAAGGGCATAACTAACCATTCATAGAGACCAAGTTTGGTCTTGAAGGCAGTTTTCCACTCATCACCTTCAGCCATGCGTATTTGATGGTAACCACTACGGAGATCAATTTTCGAAAAAATAGTGGCTCCACACAATTCATCAAGCATGTCATCGAGACGTGGTATGTGATGTCAATAATGCACGGTGATAGCATTGATTGGACGACAGTCCATGCATAAATGTAACGTATCATCCGTCTTTGGAACAAGAATCACGGGTACGACACTTGGACTAGTGCTAACTTGGATCAAACCTTTGGAGATGAGTTGGTTGATTTGACGTTCAATCTCCTTTGTATCCTCCGGGTTCATGCGGTAAGCAGCGCGGTTGGGAAGTGGTGCGCCGGGGATGAGGTCAATGCGATGTTCGATGCTGCGAAGAGGAGGTAGTCCATGTGGAAGCTCTTTGGGGAACACATCCTTGAATTCCTGTAAAACAATCATCAAAGATGGAGGAACATTGGTTAATTCATTAGTTCCTTGCGCTAGTCCCTTGTAAAGGAGGACATAGTGCAAGATGGATGGGTTGTTCCGAACATCTCTCATATCACTTTTGGTGGCAAGGAGAACACTCTTAGTATTTCCACTCGAGTTTGGCTTGTGGATCTCACTCACTATGAGGTGGTTCTCTCTCTCACCGCTCTTCTCACAAGTAGGTGTTGTGTTTTGCGCCCTCGCTAAAACCTTTGCATTGTCCGCAATTATTTGGATAGGAGTCATTGGTTGCAAAACACATGTTTTGTTGATCCATTTGAAGGTGTATACATTGGTGCAACCATCATGTTGAGAAGCCTTGTCAAATTGCCACGGTCGACCAAGAAGCATGTGACAAACTGTCATAGGAACCACATCGCACTCCACCGTGTCTTTGTACGGACCAATGGCGAAGGAGACCAATACGGTATGCTTGATCTTCACGGGCCCTTGCTCACTTAGCCATTGCACATGGTAGGGGTGCTTGTGCGGATGGAGGGTAAGGTTGAGCTTCTCACACAACTCGGTGCTAGCAAGGTTGTGGAAACTCCCTTTGTTGATGATCACTTTGATAGATTTGCCATTGATGTCGGCTCGTGTTTGGAAGATGTTGGAGCGTTGGTCTTCATGCTCTTGTGCTTGAGTTGTCAAGATCCTTGTGAGGACAAGCGGTGGACTTGCGTCATGTTCACACATGAGGAGTTCTTTGTCATCTTCCACTCGTTGTCTTTCCATTGCTTCCTTGACTCGGGCATCAAATTCATCTTCACTCAAGTACTCTTCATCGCCATTGTCATGGATGAACAATACCTTCTTGTTTGCACATTGAGACGACTTGTGTCCTTTGCCTCCACACTTGTAGCATTCACCATTGAAAGGTGTATCACTCGTTGCTTGTTTGCCACATGGGGCCAGTTTTCCTTGAGGAAGTGTTGGCTTGAAGGAAGGCTTGGAGGTACTTGAGGAGATTCTATTGAAGGCTATTGGCATAGCGGTTGAAGCTTTCTTGTAGGTGAAATATGTCTTGGGCTCGTTGTACTTGATGTCCTCTTGCACTTGACGTTCATCCTTTGTTGCGATGTGCACAAGCTCAACCATGTTGTTGTATGTTTTAAACTCGACGATGCGCTTGATTGGGTGATTCAAGTCCATGAGGAAACGTGCCATAGTTTGCTCCCTGCGCTCTTCAATGTTGGCGCGGATCAAGTTGAGTTCCATTTCCTTGAAGTACTCTTCCATGGTCTTTATCCATTTACGAAGCGATTGAAGGTTGTTGAAGAGGTCAAGCGTGTAGTGCGTGGGGATGAACCAGGATCTCATGTGAGCCTTCATGTCATGCCAAGTTGTGATTGGCGGTTCTTGTCTTGCGTCACGACCAACTTGAACTTGTTCCCACCAAAGGTTGGCGTAATCATCAAACTCAAGTGAAGCCATGGCGACCACCTTCCCGTTGCTATAGTTGTGCATGTGGAAGATCTTGTCGACTTTGAGTGCCCATGAAAGGTATTCTTCGAGGTCATTGGATCCGGTAAACTTGGGCATTGTGAACTTGAGCTTGCTGAAAGTTTCTTCATCATTGTGGTCATTGCGACGAGCTTGATGACCTTGTTGATGATCTTGTGGTTGATGCGGTGGAACTTGGTTCTCGCGACCTTGTTACGGAGCTTGCTCTTGATATTGTTGTGGAGGCACTTTCTCTTGCTCTTGGCGCGGTTGTTGACGATGTTGAGGCACTTCGTCCCTATGAGGTTGTTGAGGATGTGGAGCCTCATGACGCGGTTGATGACGAAGAGGAGGCTCATTCCTCGGTTGGTGATGTTGATTAGGCCCATGGGCCTCACGACGAAGATCATGGTCGTGAGCCTCTTGACGTGGTGGGCATCGCTCAAATTGTACCACTTGACGCTCCATGTTTTGGTGTGGTGGAGGAGGCGCCTCGTGATGACCATGGTGTCATTGCGGACGTTCATGATGATGATGACGAGGAGGAGATCTTGGAGAGCTTCACGTCGATGACGAGCTTGACTTGCCACATTAGAGTCATCACTTGTTGTGTCAAGTACGTGTTGTGGGCGATGGTGGTAGACTTGCGGTTGCACTTGCGGTTCTTCTTGTGGTTGCTCTTGTTGGATCACCAATGCCCTTGCGTGATGATGGTGTGCTTCTTGCCTTGCTCGTGGCCTTGAAGGGAAATCACCATCATAGCTTGACATTGCGGCGTGCCGTGGGGAAGGTACAAAGTTCGAAGAACTTCCATCTTCAACCACGGGGGCATCATTGCGTCTTGGAGCACTTGGATGTAGATCTTGTTTAAGAGGTGCATGACGACGCGAAGAACTTGAAGAGCTTAATGCGCGTGAACATGATCTTGCCATTCCATCGATGAGGCTCGAAGATTGTCATTTGTTTCAGCGACGGAGCGTTGCAGCGCTTCATTTTGGTGGCCTAAGTTGTGATGCATTGCATGCATTTGTCGTTCGAGGCCGTTGAAGCGGTTGTCGATGTTCTTGAACTCGGCTTGCGTTTCACCAAATTGTTCATCTTGTCGCGTCTCAAGGGCTTGGCAATGTTCACGGAACTCTTGTCGAACGATGAAGTGTCTTGCCCACGTCATGTACGGTCCTTGTTATTATTCTTGGGGAGGTGGTTGGCTCGACTCACCGTGCCTATCCATCATGCAAAACACACAAGAATTGTATATGGAAGTGGAATATGGTGGTGTTAGCCTTGTACCTCACCTTGGGGATTGCACCAAACTAGAAACCACAAGTGAGAGCTATAAGCATGCAAAGTGGAATTGCAAAGAAAACTCACACTAAAGAAAGAACTAACTCTCAAAAGCTTGTTGGTGGTAGGTTAGGGTTGTGAATGCCAAATAACCAACCAAAAGAAAAGGGATAGTCAAAAGTGGGTAAAATCCAACAAAACTCAAGTCAAAGGCAAAAGGTCAACAACTCGAAGGGGTGACGGGAACCTACGATTATATACACACACGTGGAGATTGTTGGGATTGACACGACTATGAAAATGAGCAAACAAAATGTCCTAACGAAGACTACGCTCGGTGTCGTGCCAATACAAGGAGAGATCGTGGCTCGTTTGCCAAGAGGAAAAATGAGCAACGGATTTGTGCACTTGCCTCGGGCGCTCTTTCTTTGTCTCTTGCTTAGAAGCTTTGAGACTCTCTTTTGCTATGGGATACTATTTTCCTTTTTCTTTTGTTTTGTATCTTTTTTTTTGCTCTCCCTTGATGCTACCGAGTCACTCTTGCTATTTCTTTTGCACTCTCACTATCCAAGGACAAATGCACAATGCTCAAGCAAACAGAAGATGAGCCACTCTCATGGGATAGGTACACACAAAGGAAGATAGGGGCTAACAAGGTGACGCAAGTTATACCTTACTTGGTGATGATGAACTTGCCGTTGGTGGTGCAGGATGATGTTCGTGGTCCGTGGTGTCAATGAGCGTGGTAATTGTTGATGTGGAAGCTTGTTGTTAGTTGCTGACACGCACACAGGACACGAGCAAACAAAGGAAATTAGCCAATGCGAAAAATGAGGCAGAACTGTCAAAACTTGTGTTCCGGCGGGACACTCCGGTCTGTTCGTGCCGGACACTCTGGTCTGTTCGTGCCGGACACTCTGGTCTGGCCGGACACTTTAGTCAGATTCGGCCGGACACTCCGGTCTGGCCGGAAACTCTGGTTGGGTCGGGCCAGACACTCCGGCGCAGGTTTCCTGCTCGTGTTCTTGAGCGGAAATCCGCGCCTTATGTCCTCAAATCCGCAAAAAATCTGGCCAAATTGGGCTGGGAAAACGTAGGGGAAAGCTGGACCAACGCCTAAGACAAGGTTTGGTCGTATCAAAACCACAAATAACACTCCAAATCAAGAGATCGATCCAAAGGCAAATATGGGGCTCTTTTTTGGGGATTTTCGAATTTTTGGTGGATAGAAGAAAAATTTGTGGGGGAATTCGTGAGCAACGAAGCTCTTGATACCAATATGTTGAGGGAAAACCTCTAGGGCGACCCAATCTTTCACGAATCCCACTCAAATCGAGATGGAGTGTGGGGAGAGGAGGGGAGGATGAACACGATGAACTCACACACGAAGAACGCAATGAACACACACACGCAAAACCACGATACACACCAATATCTCACGCCGGCGGTGACCGATCTGGCACAATCCCTAGGATCAGCGACGGGCGGAGGACTCTCTCTCGAACCGGCATGGTGAGAAGGGAGACTCGGTGAGATCTTGATGTCTAGGCAAATGGACTCCGATGCCTAGGCCTTGTACAACGCGGAGGCACGATGCAAACTCCAACGAGGTTTGGGATATTTGGTGCTCCTTTGTCACAGGAGCATGAGGAAAGAACTAGATAGATCCACAAGGGGTTTAATTCCAAATATCATGCCTAGGGTTTACAATGGAGGTGGGGGACTATATATAGGCCAGCCACAAGTTTAGGGGTAATTTAGGCATTAAAGTAGAGTTCTGGGCGAAGTAGAGGGGTACATGGGCCACAGGGCCCAGGTATGGCTTGCAGGCCCATCTTTAGGCCGGACAGTCCGGGTCGTGTGGACCGGACAGTCCGGGGCGACCGGACACTCCGAGTAATGTCCGGGTAGTGTCCGAAATGGCATACTAAATGTCCGCACCAGGATGGAGCTGAGGTAGGCCGGACACTCCGGCTGAGTCGCGCCGGACACTCCGGCTGGATTCAGGCGGACACTTTGGCTCAGGCAGCTTCAGGACAGGTCAAGCTTCAGGGCTCGTGGGTCAACACGGCGGGGGTTCGTACCTGATGATGCATAGAGTAGTGGTATGAAGTAGCAAGCCATCCAAGTGTATGTCAAAGTCACATGATGAGAGGAGCGAATTCACCTTATCTTGAAGGAGCTTGGCTCGGGCACGGGTCATCGGTCCACTTGGGGGACTTGGTGGTGTAGATGTAGGAGCGTCCGTAGGACGGGCTGCATCAAAGTTAGCCAGCTCCGAGACAGACCCAGGGTTTGTGTCGACGACTGTAAACGATTGAGAACCCGAAAGTGTGACTGGGCTTGTCGATACCGCGGAAATGTGTCACAAGTCCTAAACAACACATGTGCTCCACGCGGAATAGTAAATAGAGCAGTAAAGCATGACATAAGTGCATGATAGTAATAAAGCCCCAAACTAGTTTGTGGCCCCAAGAAATAAAGTGTGAATCAAGCTCAGGCGAAGGGGATATATGGTCCCACATGCGGATAGTGCCATAGTCAAGGAAGATGAATCAACTACTGGGGTCCTACGGGACACAAGTGAGCGTGGAAGAGCCAAATAACAGCTATTGCTCACCGGCTCCTCTTTCTTTAGTTATCCCATTACTACACAGGTTAAATTGTTTAGGTACCTCCATTATCCACAGACTCGCACAAACCCTACACATGTAATTCTATGACTCATATGGCTCAAACAACTCCTGTAGTAATGGCTCATGGGATTGAGGGTACAAGTTTCGGTGGGGTTTAAAAATAAAGGCTACGTAGTACTTGGGGTTCAATTTAATGCAATCGTGACTCAATGGTGCAAGAATAATATAAAGGCATAGGTTCTAAATGTATGCAAGCATGAGGAATTTTTTGCCTGGCAGTTCAGTTGCAGAATAAGAAGGATCTGGGTAATACTCCTGAGGCTCCTGATATTCTCCTTGCTCAGCGTCTATCCGAATAAAAACCAAACACACAAGGGCCAAAATAAATACACTGCGCATTCATATAAATCATATGCAACAAGACAACAAGGTATGCCATGATGGAATGATGCACAATTACATGGTATGACATATCATGGCATGGGTGAGGTGTGCAAACAATAATAAAACACTTCATTTAATTATTTAGGCATGTTTTACTCCCATAAACAGTTATGATTACTTAATATTTATATGATGCATGCTTCAATTCATAGCATGGAATGCATATTTTTAACGTCTCATTGCGCTGATCAATTTAGCCATATTATTTGTCAAATTCGGAACTAAAGTTATGAATTTATTAAAAAAAGGCATTTATTGACACTTAAATAATTTCGAAATTTTAAATTGCTCAATTTTTTCTGATGGAATATTTGAATTCATGGCATTTTTCTGATCAGAAAACATATATCATTTGTATTATTTGAAAAATGTGAATTTAAATTTATTATTAGATGCAAAACAATTTAAATTAGGGTCAAAAGTCAAAGGTTTGACAAGTTAGGGTCAAATCTGGGAAAATTTGAAAATATGGTTGAATTCATCTTTAGAAAACATTCATATTTCATTTTATAAGTTTTTTCAAATGCAAATTATTTAAAAAGATATGAATTTAATTTGATATATGTAATTTCTGGAATTTTATTTAATTAGAAATTCGCTGGCAACTTTTGTTACACCAGGGACTCTAGCCATAGACGCTGACGGGTGGGGCCGGTGTTGACTCAGCAGCCACGTGACTACGCTACCGTGGGGTCTTTTGTTACCCAAACAAAGGCTAGCCAGAGGGACTGACAAGCGGGCCCAAGGCTGCAACGGGTCCACCCGCGCGCGACCTAGATAGGAGCCAACACGTGGGCAGTCCGAGGATGTTTTTTGCGAAAACGGGAAACTCCAGGATCCTTTTATAAAATGTCTAGGACGGGTCTGGTTCGGTGCATGACATGTGGGTCCGGCGGTGGACTGCGGTTTGAGGCGATAAAGAGCTAGGGGGTTTCCGGCAAAAGCACGCGCGGTCTACTATTCCTCTTCCTGGTCTGTTTCTGACGAAACTGATGGCGAGCTTCCACGTGCGACAACAAAAGAAAAGCGGCTGTGACGCTCGAACTGGGGACCTCAGGCACAGGCTTGCATGGCGGAACCACTACGATGGCTAGTGGTGTTTGCTAGGATAGGTTGGCGGGGCTGGATAAGCAGCAGAGGCTTGGCTTCGACGATGCAGACATGACAACGACATGTCTGACATGGTCATGTCCATGACGTTGGGTTCCAAGCGACAAAGGTAGGGTCAGTTACGGCACAACAGCGCGGACGCGGGAGCACAATGCGTGCATCGACGGGGTGACACACAGACGCGGCACGCAAGCAAGGCCGACAGCTAGCGATGGTGCAGGCGACATGTTGGACAGAAGACATCGGTGATACAGGAAACAATCCAATAGGGAAGATGTCCAGGGAGTTCGCGTGCTCACCACGGGCCTGGTGGTGAGGTTGAACAGGCTCGGGGTACAAGCGATCGATGACGGTGCTAGAGCTCGGTGTTCTAGTGTTTTCCGCTCGGCTTCGTCGAGTTCTGCTAGTCCGGTCCTCCTCCTTGATGTTGGGTACAGGAAGGCTATAGGGTTATGACGAGCTTCCTCGATGCCCTGGCGCTCATATCCTCTTGCTCCCCTCGCCAAAATAGGTGGTAGCTGAAGTTTGGCTATCTAGGGTGATGGATGGCTAGCAGGTGAAGAAAGGGGAGGACAGAGGGGCTCGGGCAGCGCCCAAGGGTGGATCTGGATCGGCCAGGAGGCGATGGGGTTGGTAGATGGTAAGGATAGGCGAGGGGTAGTGCTCGGGTTAGGGTTTTCCCTAAAGTAACTCGGGTTACTCTCTCCTCTCTCTCTTGGGCACGTGGGAGTGTAACCAGGGTGAACTGGGGTGAGTCAGGGCGTGGTGGTGACCATCTTGGTCAGCAAGAAAGAGGGGAGGGTTAGTGAGGTTAGAGAGGGTGAGTGGTGGTGGCCACATGGCCATGTCTCATGGTCACCACGCCATGGTGGCCTCGGTTGCACTAGTGATTAAGGTGGGGTGGTGGTGTTTAGGGTTTAGGAGGTGGTTTGGTTTGTGTTTTGCCCAAAACACAAGAGAGGGTAGGTGTAGCTAGTTAGATTAGTCAGATAGGTAAGTCCTCATATCCTCTCTTTTTCTCATTGTTTAGGTTTATTTTTAACACAAGATTTTAAATGAGGTTTCAAGTAAGATCACAAAACCAAACAAACTAATAGAAAAAGAAGAAGACAAGAAAGGTCATCATGGGGATTGTGTTTTGGAATGATGTTAGCTCACATGAATTAATATCATACAAGCTTCCTCCCAAAAATCCAAAAGAATTCAAATTATTCAAATGGAAGGAGAACTGTGCAAGTGTTGCATGGCCCATGCATGTGTGACATTGCCACTACTAGTAGTGAAAACACTAGAATGCCACATGGTCATATAGATCCATGCATGAATCAAAAATATTTGAATTATGGCCCCAAAACACCACAAGCTTGCATTCATATGAAATTTAGCTAACATATACACATATGTGAAGCTAGATGGACATTATAGTGTGTATTTCCCACTAGCTCATCTTGTGGCCAATTATAGTTTCACACATGAGCATATATTGAATAAAACCATATGGAAGCTAAATAAAGGGAATTCTACCCACATGGCATGCAAAGGTGGCCATGAGGCTCCACATACTTAATATTATGAAAACAATAGAGATCATATATGGGAGCATGTAGATTTAGAAGTGGATCCATCTTATTATATATGAGCTAGACATAATACCAAAAGAAATACAAGTGCTCATATATAGTTTGGATGGTGGAATTATAAGGTGGTAACAAAGCAAAGGTGGTGGCGTCAAGAAAAGATATGCCCCCAACTCAACTTGGGCATGCAACCATTTATCAAGAAGCAAATACAATATATTAAGAGGCTACTATAAGTGATACAATATAATGCATATGGGATAAGAACCAAATAGATGGGTTTTATATGATGCTCAAATGCAAGGTGGCATGGTGACATGAGCATGATATAATGATGATGCAATTAACAACATGTAGGAAGTAGCATTTTATTATTAGACCATGTAGCATTACAAATGTTAGACATATGGGATGCTACATGTAGGCATCGGTTGCAACGACACTCGCATTCTCATTCGGCTCATCTGAAAGCGGGTTATCTAGAACATAGTCCCTTTTTTCTTGTTTGAGAACAATTCTCAGATTATGATACCAGTTGGTGAAATTAGTTCCATTAAGCTTATCTTTCTCTAGGATGGTCCTCGATGCAAAATTGGATAATTGAGGGAGACTGCTACTAGGTGCCATTACCTACAACAGAAAATATGCAAAACACTTAAGACATGTATCCATAAAAGAGCAAGCGTATTAAACATTTTAATACTTATTCTCCCACTAGAACCAACATCCCTCCGATGGTTACTTAGTGATTCAGGATCCTAAATAAGAAAGCCGACTAGTGAGCTTTAGCAGCACCGCTAGCCATCCAGTAATCTAGATAGGCAACTCCTTGCCAAACGCATCCGATGCAACTTCTATTGGTCGGATGGCATCACATGCACCGACTCCCGACCGACCTCTCCCCGAGTCCCACAACCATTGTGATAGACCCATCTAGCTTACCAAGTGCTTCCGTTTTAAGAGTCCAACTCGAACCCACCTAGTCGAAAAGAATTGGTATCACCTCAATTTTATGAGCCCACTAACAAGAATGTCTGACTTGTGATGGTGCAGCACTGGTAGGGAGACCGACTAGACCTTCTTTGAGGGATTACTTTCTACCAACTATCTAATAGAGGTAAAACAGAGACATAAACATAACACAAAATAAAGCAATTATAATGTGAATGGTATGGCTCTCTTCATGGTGATCTCCATCTCCACGAAGCTTGTTAGTCGACTCGTGCCAACTCTTATCACATGCCATCTTACTCCATGTTGCTGACTCGTACATCGACTTGCATGCCATCCGGATTCTCCAAAAAGCAACACTATCTTAGTAAATAAAATTACATAGAGAATCCGACACGTAGGTCGTATACAATAAAGTGACAACACCTAGACTCCAGCCGGCTGACAAAAACCGTGATTCGCAGATCATGTATGGATTACACACATCACATGCACATAATCCATACCATTCACAACAACATCCTGCAAAAAAAAGTTATGCATAGATACAATATCTACCAGAGTTGTGAAACTCGCAATGACATCCAAGGCACTACGATAGGGCGAAGCCGGCGGTCCCGAACATGGATTTCTTCATCAGACAAAACAATTTTACCCAAATCCTATCCGTACTTCGATTCGATCAAACTCTTTGATCTTCGATCACTACATCTGGATTTACATCTCACAGTCTACCCTGATGAGGGAAGTCGACTGGTAGGGGTATGTCATTCCACGACCTCAGTAGTATAATCATGGAAACCAGATCATCCATTCCCCGAGTACGGTTGATCCAATCAACCTCGTACAAAACCGATCTATCTCATAGATCGACCACCAAAACATTAATTATATCCAATCTAACGCCAACTGCGTATCACATATGCAAGATATCGAGCCTAAAACACTAGAAGCTATTGCTCTGATACCACTATTGGGCCATGCAGAGACAAACAAAACATTTCCCCTACGTAGTGCTCCCAAGATCTAGCTCAGGTGATAGGCCATGAGATTTACCACTAGACGCGCAAGTGCGGATTATTGATGAAGCGCGTCAGTTGATGTCGTGCCGAACGATACCATGTACAACACGTCCAGATCCCCAAGAAGCTCCTTTCCTCCAACGCCACACATGCAACGCCTCTACCGGTATCCACACGTATATGGAGGAGCTCTAGGCAAAGGATTGCTAGATCATGTCTAGCCCAAAATGGGAGTGGAGAAAGTGCCGGCTAGGTTGGAGACTATCCCTTGTCACTCCACTTATATACACTCCTAGCTGGGCTCAATGCTTGAGGCCCATCTAGGCCGTATCCCAATGTCCACATGGATCAAATCCACATGGGATCCTTTACCTTAAGTGTGTGACCCTATAGGTTCACGTACACCTGGACATGACACCAGTCACCATTCTGAGTCGATAGCTGGTAGCAGCCTCTAGCAAGACGTGCCAACTCCCAAGTTCCATAAAGTCAGAAGACAAACCTTTCTCTATGTGATTTTCATTCAAGTCCCTTTGCCTCACGATATACCTTGTCAAGCTATAGGCGAGTAGTTACCATCCCTTTAATAACTCGACTCTCTCTTCTCGTTCCATGATATACGATTCACTGGACTAACACTTAGTCCGACTTCTTGGTTAACACTAAACCAAGTCACGCATGGCCATGCTTCCGAATCATATCACACGAGAGGGCCTAGAGAATATCTCTCCATTACGGAGGGGCAATTCCCATCTTGGTAATCCATGTCACGCAGCTTGATTCACAACCAGCCTGAACTCTACATTTATAACTTCCCATTTACAGAGCATCATTTGATAAAACCTAAGCTGGTGATCCACAACTCGGATCATGCGATTACCTCAGATCAAGGATTCCATTGCTTGAGACCGCAAATGACAACATGCTCGTTGCATCTCAACTGCGGGTCAGTTAGACTCGCTAAGCTCTTTAGCCGAGTCTGTGTAAGTCGGGATAGAATCACCATGCCCATGACAAGTGGAACCGAGTCATTAGCCTACATTCACATTGGTCTAAGTTGTGTGTCCATCACAACCTCAATGACCAAAGGACATCTAGCATGAACAACATGAATATAAAGTTCCACAACTGAATCACATATTCAATGATATATATCTGATGTTCATATTAAGACAACATAATAACTTTATGAATACTTTGGGAATTACATCATACATGATTGCCTCTAGGGCATATTCCCAACACTTGGAACCTCCAACATCTTTGGAGGTGCGCTTCAGACTAATTCCGTATCTCTTCCTGAGACGTATGAAGTATAAGTACAAGAATTCAGTGGGTGCAAAATAAAAGTTGGAGAAGAAAGTACTTACACCACGGCAGGTGCCTTGGCTAAAGGGATGTTGGTGGACTTCTTCTTTTCTGCCTCTAAGATAGTAGTGGATTTCTTGGAGACTCCACTCTTTGGTTTCTTCTTCTTCTTGCCCTCGGTAGCAGCGTCAAAGGTGGAGCTCTTTCGCTTTTGCATTGTTGGAGCTGGCTGATCCTTGGAGGTCTCCTCGTTGGACATGGCCTATACATCCTTCACCTTCGGATCATAGACCTGAGCGGCCATGTCTTCCTCGACCAGGGTTGCTAGCTGATGAGATTGAAACATGTTAGATGATTGACACTTTCAAGACGGAGAATTTAGAGTATGTACAATAGCAATTAAGGAAACATAGTTACCTCTGGGCACTTACCTCACTCGTACATGTCGTAGGTGATGATGAATCCATGCTTCTTGTCCTTCACCTTGACCATTTCCTTAAGCCGGAACTTGATAGAATCCTTGGAGAAGTTATCCTCGGAAATCCTCATGGGATCTTTTCTCTGCTTGGAATATTCATGCATAAGCTTGGTGCAGTGCTGCAGAGGCTGCATCCGCCTTTCGAACCAGCACCTGGCTAGGTCCAAGCCAGTCAGTCCTCCATCTATCAGCCACTCTATCCACCTAATAGTGCAAGAGGCTTCAGAGTTAGAGGGAAGAATGGCATGGGACCTCCAGGTAGTGGCCTCCGCGGCAGCTCCATTGATGAAGTCAGGGTACGTTTCTTGTCAGGTGGCCAGAGGGATGTCTGGGCCATAGAAGTATGGTCGTTGCTAGGTGTTGCAAGACTCGTGGCAGAAAATGTCGGGGAATCACTGGTTAGGATTGATCTTAAAGATAATGGTTCTGCAGTTCTAAAGTTCATCCTTTGGAATCTCCGGACTCTCTCTTTATGGTGAAGAAATATATGAACAGATATAACCTAGGCCTAATCCCTAGCTATCCTTCGCACAAAGCTACAAAATTTCTAAGTACCAGGATGCTATTGGGAGAGAGGTTGTGAGGGATAACCTGGAAGTGATTCAAGACCTCGAGGAAGAATTCGGAGACTAGGAGTGAAATGTCGTGTACCAGCTATGCTTTGAGGTAGACCTTTTCTCTGGCTTGGGGAGAAGGGTTGACCTCGCTGGCTGGCGCCACCTGCCAGACCAATCCCTCCGTTGAAGGGTGGTAGCCCTCATCGATGAGCTCCTTCAGGTACTCTGCGAGAAGATTAGAGCCCCTCCATACTACCTTGTGGGAGTCAACATCTTCTTCCACGGCTTCGAGCGCCACTCGTTTCTGGTCGTCGAAGGTGATTTCAACCACGGCGGTGACGGGAATTACCACCTCCGGAGGAGGAACATCGACGCCCTTGGATGGCTCCTAGGCAGCTGAGTAGGAGAACATCCTAGTTCGCATAGTCGTCATCAAAGCCTTCATCCTCGCCATCTTCCATGTAGTCTGACCAAGTTAATAGCCAGGGACAAATCTAGTGAGTACGTTTGAGTGTACTCGCAAACCACCCTTAGAGGAACATACTAAAAGGATATGCAGTATGGTTGTGGTAGTAGGGTGGCGCTATCTAAAGTTCTTTTCTAAAATAAATTTCTCTAAAAGGAAATGGTTTTGTTGAAAACATTTGAAAAGAATTTGACTTTGAAAACTACTAGGATGGGTCACCCACTTTTCCTTCCTGACCATCCCATGACCAAGAACTTACTATCCCTTCTGGTCATCCCATGTCCAAAACAATTTCCAAAGCCTTTGCTTTCTGAAAAAATTGAAAACAAAACCAACACCACTAAGTAGAAACCTTTCCAACCATCCATGACCGCGGACGCGGTTATTCAAATAGATTTGCACTCTATATGGGTTGTACACTTTACCCACAAGATTCGATATACCCTGATCTGATCCCGCATGGATGCCTACCCCCGTATGGGCGCCTACCCTATGAGTTGTTCCTACCAACATTACGATATTGGGTACCAAAGGACCATCCAGAGCACATTTTCCACTCCATCGAGGGTGCACTTTCAATGAGAGGCTCATGGTATCGCCTGGCTGCACGACATCAGTTCGTTTCTTTCCCTGTTGAGTGTTCCCAAAAATGACCCTTTTACGTTGGGGAGACATGGCTATGAGGGATGTTATCCCTTATAAGTAGTTGCAAGGCATACTATACTAGAATAAGAAAAATTCAAGTTTATCCCCATCCCACTCTAGGGTAATGTGATTGCACAGTATAGTTGTTCTAGTAAACTACATAGAACCGGGTGTGTTTTCGTAAAAAAAATTCTCCTTTTTCTTCCAGCATCATTTGAAAAACAAAACTTTTCCTTTTTCCAAACTTCCTCTCAGTAAGGTGACTTTCCAAGGTTTTAGCAATAAAACCATTTGTGAACATTTCGAGGGGTTGCCAACCTATAGATTTGCTTTGGCTAAAAAGGGGCTATCAAGGGGGAATGGTGTTAATTGTTGGGGATATGCATAATGGGTATCACCATAGCATAGCTCTATTTTGGCTAACCTGGGTGGACCATAGTTGGAAGGAAGGCCTATGGACAGTTGGGCGGCCCAGTTAGATGGATCCAGAAGGGAGGCCCATGCCAAATGAAGGAAGGCTATGGTACCGATATAGACGAAGCCAGAGCTTTGGAGTACAAGACACGAGGACTATATAGTATTAGTGTAGGACTCTATTGCCTGTCAGGTATGGACTTTACCATGTAACCCTAGGTTCTGGTGCCTTTATAAGCCAGACATCTGGGATCCTTTAGGGCACAATCAGATAACTCAACCCTCACATAGCGAACCACACAATCTTTATAACTCGTCGTATTGCTAGTATAGTGATTAGAGTATTCTGCCACCATTGTGGGATCTGAACCTGGGTAAGTTGTGTTACCTTCTACCCTGCAACTCAAGCCTTTACCCCACCTCTCTCTACACGCTCTGTGAGGAATCCTCCATGGCGTACTCATCGACAATGCCACGACATTTGGCGCCCACCATGGGGAAAGAGGCGCTTTGAGATCTACAACAGGCGAGGCCCGATCACTTCACGGGAATCAACGACACTGTGGCCATTAGGAGTGTTCTCTTCTCTAGCAACGTTCTGATCATCCCCCAGGAGAGTTCTAGAACCCGGCGAAGACGAACCCCACCTATTGCTCCATCGCCCCCCAATTAGGGACATCCACATCTTCATCGATGAAACAGGCTTGGGATCAAGCTCCTAGGAATTCAGACACACGATAAGGCCAGCACGGACCGCCTCCAAGCAGGATCATCACGGAAGAACGATCTGGCTTGGATCTCTCTTTGGAGTTTTCTAGCTTATATTTCAACAATTCAAGGCCCACCCAAACTGCCCATGTGCAGGATATAATGGTGAAACACCAATGCAGATACGCTTGGCTCACCCAAGTGTTAGAGAAGAGAGTTCACACTTTGTTGCTATGTAAGTATCTTCGACCTGTCAAGTTGCGTCAAGAGGCCGGCAGAAACCCCACGTGAGTACCTAGCCATATGGCTTAGGTTGAGAAACTCCATTGTGGGAATCTACGAGCAGGAAGCCATGTTCCACTTTGTCGAAGCAATCGAACAGGGTAAACTTCTTTGTCATTCGCTAAGACAGCGGTAGGATGCTAGACTACTAAGATTCAGCCAAGTGATTGTACTTGTTAACTGTGTCAGCCTTGGTGAAGCTGTTACCAATTCCGGCCAAACCCGCATTTGATTGTACCCTCAAAACCCACATGAGATTCAGCCAACTGATTATACCCTCGAATCAGCCCTATCCAGATTTTAGCGATTCTAGCCAAACCCGCATAGAAACGATTCAAAGATGCCCATGAAGCACTTGCATGCGGATGGAAAACGAAGTAGTAACATTACACAATAATTCATGATGGAACCCATAAGAACATATAAATATATATACAACAATGACTTGGAGAGTCAGGAATACATATATATATATTACAAAGATCCAAAACACGTTGAAATCGATACAACATCCGAGTACAGACAAGATGCAAATGGTACTAAGAGTCCTGAAGAATAACCAATGGCATCCATAACCCTGCCAAGACCAAGCCGGAAGGGTAACCTTTCTAACATCGTCAAACTCATACCTGTGAAAGAAAAATGGGTGCTGACAAAGGGAAGAGGAAAAAAGGGAGCGGTTAGTACTGAGGCCAGTACACGATGAGTCTTAGAATTTGGCGGCTCTCGCCTACATAGTTATGGTAGGCTGAAGCGGCAGCTAAGCATGCACTATACAACCTATAGAAACTCGATACAACTGTCGGCTATTAGAGAGGGATAAGAGAGACCTATTCGCCATGAACCTAATACTAACACCAAATATACCCATCCTAGAGTTTCCCCCTCAAGAACAAACGAGGAAGTCCTTCCGAGGAACTCACATAGTTGGCAGATTTATTAGTCATTCCATGGAAGTTGTAGCACTTACTAGCCAGATATAGATAGCTAATACATTCCCATGTCACCAGTTGTTGGCACTTTTAATTAACCATTCCATTATAGTGGAGCTGATTACTGGTATTGCCAAAGTCAAATTTATAGCACTACTTTAGTTTGAGTTGTCTATGGTCGAGACATTGTGCTCCAAGTAGTCCATAACCATAGACACGACTTTTCAGAAAGATTTACCCTGCAGGGGTGCACAAATAGCAACATACACATGCTCAATCTCGGGAAAACCAAATAAAAAGCAACGAGGCATCACGACAAAGCATTCACATGATTCAAAAATGATTTCAGGGGGGCACCCAGCTAAGCTACCCGCTACAAATTTACTGGGCTCCGAGACGGACCAAGGGGTTTGCGACGACGGCTGAGAAAGACTGGGAACCTAAAATTGTGACTGGGCTTGTCCAAACAGCGTAAACATGGCACGAGGTTCGAAAACAGTAGAGTAGTAAATCGCTCTCCTCGAGCAACAATAGTAAAGAAAGAAGTAAAGCACAACGTAAGTACAAGATTGTAATAAATCCCCAAACTAGTTTGTGGCCCCAAAAATAAGATGTGAATCAAGCTCAAGCGAAGGGGGATCCATAAAGTCTCCCACATGTGGATAGTGTGATAGTCAAGGAACAAGTATCATGTACTCGGGTCTTAGGCGGACACAAGTGGGCGGGATAAAAGTCAGATTTCAACTATTTCCCAATGGTGCCGCTTTATTAGTTATATCTACTCCAAAAAAATTTAATTATCAAGTTGTAATTAGAACCATGATCATCTCCACCATTAAGCATGTGACAACCTCCCAACAACTGCGGAACTCGATGACTCGAATCAATGCCTAAGCAAGCAACTACGACTCACAAGGCCAACTATCTACCAAAAAGGGCATTAGGAAGTGACCAAGGCAATATAGGCTGCAAGGAGTATAAATGGGATGGAAACTAAATCATCGCAACATGGATAGCAATAGACAGAAGTAAAGCCATAAAGCAAAAATAGGTAGCAGGGGGAGAATGCTTGCCTCGTAACCATAGTTGAAGATACATATCTAAAGAACTTGTCGAATCTCAGATCAACTCACCATCCTAATCCAGGAAGAAGCAAAGCACTAGAACAAACACTGGGTACAATGTTTAATACTACATCAGAAGATCTGACATGCTTATGATATGATGCATGACATGGGAAGGTGCGATGCAACTTGGCAATATTAAACAGAATCGAAGTCCCATCAAATAGATATTTCTGTTCAAGTTGTTTATCTACCCACAAATTAAATGTTGAATTAACAAGGAAAAACATGGCATCGGTTCACTACACACATTTAAATGGAGTCCAAAATATGACAAGAATATCACACATATACCCTCCATATTTAATGAATCGACAAAATACACCCAAACCACAGAATAAGGTGTGTGCAAGCATGAAAAAATCATATGCAACAAGTTATATGTCAATTTATAAAATAGGTATCTTTGATAGGGGTCACACGTTTAGGGTCGAAGATCTTGGATTCGGAGGGGTTCAGGTCTGTTCTTCAGGCTCCGGACTCAGGGTCTTCGGGTTCCATGCATAACTTGGTATTCCATGATGTGGAACTTGCATCAGTGGCCTTCGAGGGACAACCACTTTGGAAGATCTTGTGGTAGAGGGTTTAGGCGGATTCGATCTTGTCGACAGGATCCGTGTTTTCTCAAACTATGAAGTGAAGCGATGACCTTGGTGAAGATATTATCTACCGGACAAGGCATTGATCATGAGGTGCGGGTCTTGTGTTGGGCAAAAGAAACGGAACATGCACTAGAGAAACACCACGAAGGACATAGCGTCTTCTCTGTCTTGTGAAAAAACTTACTACTTGTGGTCGTATGTCGCTGACAAGAAATAGAGGAGGCCAACAAATGGTAGCGGAGGAAGCCCCACGGCTTGGTCAACAAGGAAACACGCATAAGCCCGCCAAGGGGCATCGTGTTGCTGGACTCAAACATGAAACAATGGCAAGCTCAGCTTCAGGCTCTGAACAGAAATAGGACTCTATGGCAGAGCTCCAACAAGGTTACATTCTGGCACCAAGGAAACAGATATAGCCAAGAAGTGATCATCACCGGATATGGAGGATTAACATGGCGATGTGTCCATAACTTCTAGGAGGCACACATGGGGAGGTTGGCCTTGTCCTTCCGGCAACCGAGGTCGAGCCATAGGTTGAGCCCGTGGAACGAGGCCATGGCATTGTCGGCTATGGGCGGCACTGCAGGGACTCGGTGAGGGGCATCAGGTTGGGGAAGAGCAGCATCGACGATGCAAGGAGGAGCGTGGAGGTCACTGCAGTGCAGGGAAGTTGGCAGAGAGGAAGCAGGGGTGATGGACGAAGTCGAGGCCGCGCACATCAGGGTCAGAGACGATCATGGATAGGCGGTCAGGCATCCAGGGGAGAGGAGGCGAGTCCACGACGATGATGTAGAGGTCAGGCCAATGCTAGGGATGGGGACCGAGGTCGGTGGCGCTTGGGATGGAAGAATGGCATGCCAATGGGGACTGGGGGATCCTACGGTGGCGCTAAAGGGAGGAGGATATGACGCGGTTTGCTCGCGATGGGGGAAATGGTATCATGAAGAGGTTGGTGGCGTGCGTGTCCCATGTGCGTGTTGTGTTGTGGTGGGGCCAGGTGCATGGTGTGAAGTGGTGTGGTGTTAGGCGTGTGTGTTGTGTATCGGTTGTGTTCGGTGGTGGCCAGGTGTAGTGGTGGCCGGGTGTGTGCGTTGTAGACTGTGGGGTGGCTGCGGGTTGGAGGTTGGGTGTAGGTTTTGATTAGGGTTAGGGTGGGTGGTCTCCAATTGGGTCTTTGGGCCTGGCCAGTTAGCTGCCTGCCCAAAAAACATTAATATTATATTTGTGTTTTATTTTAAAAGTTTTTTACAAATATGTTTTACACAAATAGAAAATAAGCAGAGACAAAGTTTTGAATTTGAAATAAGAGAGGGGTATTAAGCAAAAACAAACTAGGGTTTAATAAAAATAAATTAGGTATACAAATATGCATGATGATTTCATGATGATGAACAAAGTAGAAACAACATGCAATTTTCTAGAGTTGGTTTTCCCGGGGTGCTACATCTGCCACTGCCGGAAAACATAAGTTCATTGGATACATTGCCTCAGGATTAGGATCTACCTCTGAGCTTGCCAGCAATAACTCTGATTTAGTCCTAGACACACTCTACACTGACATGTGTGACATGGACGAGAATATAATTTTGCGGCCCCAAAGTTGAGACGCCAAGGCATAGCGGTACCCCAGTTGCTTGTAATCAGAGACGTTGCCCACAATTGGCATGCCAAATGCTCAGAGGGACTTTTTCGACACGAATTCAACATAATATTTGAATACAAAATATTAGGCTAACGTCGTCAAGTTGCCCCCCTGTAAGTTTTGATCGTTATCCTATTAGTTCTGACTGTTTGGTCGCTGTCGTCGTGGCTTCCATGTAGAGATGCATCGTTGGCGCCTGCATCCATTCCTCATTACGTCGTCTTCTTCTTCCTCGGAGCAGCGATCTGTGGTCGCGACCATGGCACGAAGCTGGGACGCCATTTCCTTCGGTGGTGAGATCCGGGACATGGACGGAATGACTCAGTCCCGCTCTCCTCCCTATCTCGAATCCCATCGTCTTCTCCTCTTCTTCTTCCTCTTTCTCTTTGTCTCCCTCGTATCCTTGCACTCGCAGTGGAAGTTCCTGGTCTACCTATTCTTCTTTCTTCCTCGATCAATACGAACCATTCCCACACGTAAGCTATGGCCAGTAGCCAGATAAAGCTGAACTGGTCTGATCTCCCGACCGACCCACTTCGCAAGATCGCAAGGCTACATGATTTCTCTCCAGAAAAAGGCTATAGGATATGCAGCAAATGGCTATGGGCAATTAAATTGCATGGTAGGATTTGACACATGAAAACTAATGACGCAGAGCACATGAGCTAAGGTGACGCAGTGCACATGACAACATGATCGATAACTTGAATTGACGTGACAACACAGGGCGCATATATCCTCGTTATTACTATTTTTAATATTTGTTTACTCAGAATCTAGAACGACCACCGCCATGCGTCTCCCCGTTGGACTTCCGTCCCTGTTGTCTCCAAGCATGCATTGCCGGTTCCACCGTTCCCCTATCTTGCAGAAACCACTCTTCTTCTTACTGTCCTCTATCTTCTACTTCCCCTGTCATCTTCTTTCCGTCTTCTCCTTGCTGCCATGGAAGGTTACACTTGAGAGACGAGCTTCATTGCCCATGGAAATACGAAGATAGACGTCGTCTACACCAACTAGGAGGAGACAGTAGTGAGAGTCCTGAGGATGTGCGAGGATTGCTTAAGAAAGACGCAGACAAGTTCGTTGGATTGGACCTCTAGTACACCAAGGAGGACCCAGAGTACGAAAATGAGGTCACCATCGTTCAACTGGCCATGAGGAAACACATCCTCGTCTACCACTTCTCTTGGTTTGTAGATCTGCGCTCTGTAGTTAACCGCTTTCAGGGTTTTCTTATTTTTGAATGGTAACTTGTATGGTTTTAATCAGTTGATCTTGTATTTACTAAACTGTTGTAGTCCCAAAATTTATTCAAATGTTAATCTTGCAAGTACTACAATCTTTCGATATGCTCATCTTGCATGTACTAAATTATTTTACTACCAGATGAATTATGACTAGGTAAATTTTAGAGTGTTGATCTTGGATTTACTAATTGTTGTAGTTTCAAATTTTATCCAGGTTATGATATTGCATTGACTAAACATTCATAGTCCCAAATTTTATTATAGTGTGGATCTTGCAAGTACTGCATTTTGGCAACTACTGAATTTTATTGCTTATGGAATATATCCATTTGCTCATCTTGTAACTACTGAATTTTATTAGGACCAAATAAATTATGACAAGCCAATATTGAGATTCTTGATCTTGCATTTACTTAACTTTTGTAGCTTAAAATTTTATCAGATGATAATCTTGCATTGACAAAACATTTGTAGTTACAAATTTTGGGCACGCATTTTATGATGACAAACTACATACTTTCAGGACTGACAAGAAGTGTTTGGCGCTGTGCTAATTCCTTGTAGAAAAAGGAATTGTTTTCTGCACTGTCGACAATAGAATTGATTATTTAAAATTTTATTATGAGGGAATTACAATTCCTAGGCACAAGTGGGTCGATATTCAGAGTCTTGTCAAGATTAAAGGGGGCCCGAGGAGGGATGAAATGGCTAGTCTCGCAACTAAAATCATCAATGAGTCATACAACAAAATGAAGGTAGATTTCCCTGAACATAGGAATGATTTCTAGGAGGAGAGGCCGTTGTATGAGATAAACCTGAAGTATGCAGCCATAGATGCTTAAATGACCTACCAGCCATATGTTCAGATCCAGTTCTTTCTATGTTTCCTTGTGTTTTGCCCCAGTTGCAAGAGGGAAGACAAGCAAAGGGGATCCCTTTGTACCAAATGCAGTTTAGCTGAGCGTGACGCTGCATATGCAAAGAGAAAGCGATAAGTTGCATCTGAAGCAGCAGACAGACAGGTTGTAGCTGAAGTAGCATATAGAGAGGCAACATCTTCCAATGGCAACAACCAGGCCTGTGATGCACCGCTCTTTGTGCTGCGGGATGCTGAAGATAGGGAAGACAAGTAAGCTTCTAGGTGGGATGAACTTGCATTTTGGTAAGCTGTGGGAGGTCAATAAGAAAAGGGACAGCTGGGATGATGGCAGTTGGTCTCCTAGGAATGATGGCAAGCGCCTCAAGTGGTTTGATGAGAAGTGAATTTAATTTGACTTCTTTGTGTTATGTTTCTGTATGTGTCTGGTAACTTGTCAATATGGTAGCTTGTTAATTGGAAGTTTTTAGAGCATCTTTTTCCTCTCTTGCAAATAGTTATATTTATTTTTGCCCAAATTGGTAGCAAATCTAGAGCAGCTTCTCTCTTCGATCATCCATTCCTTCTAGCCCTTGTTTTACCTGAATTGGTAGCAAATCTAGAGCAGCTTCTCTCTTCGATCATTTGTTCCTTCTATCCCTCATTTTTTCCGATGTGATAGAAAATTTAGAGCAGCAAATCACACTGGAAGAATACATCCATTCACAAAACAAAACAAATGTGGATATAGACATGTGCAGCTAAATAGGATATAACAATAGATAGTATGGGTGCTTGACGAGGTTCGAAACATCCGCTGCTCAGTAGCCACCACACACAACATACATAAACAAAAGAAGCTGCTTTACAGCAGTAGCAACCGTAGACATGACCAACCCCTCCTGGCCTGCGCCTGCGCCTCCTCCCTTTGGTGCTTCCTCCAGTTCTTGCTGCCCAGTCCCTTGATCTTGGGGACCTTGGGCTTGATCGGAGCCATGCGACCCTCTTCGATGGCCACCCGCTGGAGGTTGCGGAGGTGAATGTCGAGCACCTGGTGTTCAACGATGGAGGCAGTGTCATTCACGGTCTCACCAACTTTAGGATGCCGGATCTCGAGCCCTCTACATGCATCACGATGTAATTGAAAGTCGGTGCCGACGAGTCTCTTCCTGTAGAAGGGGCACCTGTAGACGCCGCTAGCGAAGTAGGTGTCGTACTGGCCGGTCTGCAGCCTCCTCATCACCTAACGAGTCTTGGTGTGCTTGGACTCATCGTCGCTGCAAACATCGCTGCCATACACCTGTCGAAAAAATTAAAGTGCATGATAGTAAGGACATGATTGAAATCCATTGATTCTTGGGATTGATTGTTTGCATAAATTAACCGATTGAGATTCATTGACACAAGATCAAACAGAATAAAATAGGATTGAATGCGAACAGGCGGGTTCATCAAAACACTAGATCAATATAGCATCCAACACAAGAGCATTAGATGATGTAAGAAGATCGATCTAGCACCCAACGATTGAAATGCAAACAACCAAACCCTAATAACCCAAGATCTAACATCCAATGATGGGAATGGGAGAAGAACCAGGGAAGGGGAGCAAACCCTAGTTACCTCTGACCATGGGTTGTTGATGCTGGTGTCGTACGGGTTCAACGGAGAGATGTACTCCTCCGAATCATAGGGGTCCCAGTAGAGCGGGATATGTCCGTGACCAGTTGGGGCCTCCTCGCCTGCGGCTACGTCAGAAGTGGGGATGGGGGCCTATACAGGAATGGCGGCTGCCATCGATGCCTCGACGGGAGCCTGGACAGAGATGTCAGCTACTTTCAATCCCTCGAGGGGTTTAGAACGAAGACAGGGGTATCCTTGCTGGCAAACTTGGAGGAGATGATGGCCACCTCCTCCTCCTTCGCCATTGCTAGCTTGGTTGGGGTTTTCTCAGGAGTTTGCAGAAGGTGATGGGATAGTGGAGTTGGTTGTGTGAGGAGAGTGAGCGAGAGTGAGAGTGGGTAGGCAGACATGGAGAGGGAAAGGGGCTCTATAGTAAAGGTGAAGGGAGGGGACGTTTCATTGCACCACCATGCACCGCGTACTAACCGCGTAGGCTACTGCACCGTGCACCGTGACATGCGAATGGTACATCATGTTTTTTCCTAGGCCATGCATGGCAGTTCTGCATTCAACCGTATGCAAAGGGCTGAGACACAATTTCTAAGTACAAAGGTTGACACGGCCATAAAATTGGCGATAAAATATAATTAAAAGGAGAAATGTAAAGGAGAAGGTAGGTGGCCGTACAGTGAGACTTGTGGGGTTTTGCTAGATTGGGGAGAGGGGGTGTGGATGAGTGTGAGGGGCCACGATGATGGCAGAGACGTTAGGTATCCCCGAGGGGGCCCCCTCCTCGAGGCCCATTTGGTGGTGCCACAGGCAGCTATTTGGCCACCGGCTGATGTGTGGAAGTTTCTTGTGGTAGGGCCCAGTTGGTAGTCAGATTGAGAGCGTGATGTGTAAAAATGGGATATGTCTTATTAAAATTGCAGTGCTCGTTGATGACCGTGCACTCGATGACCCTGTTGCCTGATACGTCCATTTTGCATCACTATTCTATATCATAATTCACTGTTATTCATTGATATATTTCATATTAAGAGATGATACTTATGTAATTTCACCTGTTTTTGCATGGTTGATGACTTTTGGAGCATGGACCACTGTAGTCAGGATTCTGATGGAAAAGGTGCTGTTTGGAGGCAAAATTCATGAAGATCAGAAAATCCGGGAAAATATATGGAAAATCCTATTTTTCCAAAAGACGAAGGCTGCCAGAAGGACGAGTGGAGATGGGCCACAGGGGCCCACACCAACCCATGGCGTGGGCCAGCCTAGGTCGCGCCACCAGGTGGTGTGGCCGCCCTGGCCACCTCTGGCTCTCCCCTCTAGCGTATATAATCCTCCCGAAACCCTAATACTCGAGGAGCGATCACAAAAAGATTCCACCGCCTCTACGGGGCGGAAAACACCGAGAGAGAAAGATCTCTCTAGCAGACAGATTTCTGCCGGGGGAATTCCTTCCCGGAGAGGGGAGATCATCGCCATCAACACCACCATCAAGCTGGACTTTATCGGGATCATCATCATCATCATCACCACCATCATCACCACCAGCACCATCATCTCCATCTCCATATTGCTGTAACAATTGGACTGAATCTTGCATAGTTCATAGGGGAAACTTTCCCGGTGTTGATTACTCTTTATAGTTGATGCTATTGAGTGAACTGTTGAATTATTGTTTATGTTCAGATTGTTATACATCATTATTCCATCTCTGATCATGATCCATATGATGTCTTGTGAGTAGTTTGTTTTTTTCTTGAGGACATGGGAGAAGTCATGTTGTTAGTAGTGGAGTTGTGTTGAGAAAGATTCAATAGTTTTATATTTAAGTTGTGGTGTACTTCTTCTAGTGGTGTCATGTGAATGTCGACTACATGACACTTCACCTATATGGACCTAGGGGAATTCATTGTGTATTTGGCTACTAATCGTAGGGGTTGCCGGAGTGACAGAAACGTGAACCCATGTTAGGAAACCATTACATAAGGGACGTCAGGGTCTTAGAGTTTAAAGCTATGGTTAGGTTTCTACCTTAATTACTTTCTTGTACTTACGGATGTTTGCAAGGGGTATAATCCCACGTATGTATTAGTCCTAGGAAGGTAGGTACATTAGCATAGGTTCACCCACACATCACTTAGCAAGCACTTGACAGAATTCCCATGTGTCCTCGAGAACATTTGGTCATCTTAAGTAATACAACCGGCATGTCCTTTGTTGCATAAAGGATTGGGCCACTTGCTGCATTTATTCTTATTGTCTTTTATTTACTCGTACTTTATTTACTTGCTTTATCAAAAACCCCTAAAAATCCGTTTGCTAAGTATTTGCAGAGAATTCCTGATCCATACCACTAGCCAGCACCTTCTGCTCCTCGTTGGGTTCGACACTCTTACTTATCGAAAATACTGCGATACACCCCCTATACTTGTGGGTCATCAAGACTATTTTCTGGCACCGTTGCCGGGGAGTGAAGCGCTATTGTAGAGTGGAACTGGTAAAGAAAACTTCTACTGTGAGTATTGTTTACTTCTGTTAGTTGCTTTATTTTCATTATGGATAATTCGCTGAGTTTCTTATTTGGTAATGCTACTACCACTGTTAAGGTAGTAGATGAACCACCACTTGCTGAGAATGATGCTTTTAAAATACCTACAAGAATTATTGATCGTGTTATGGATAACTACTATGTTGGGGATGGAACTGTCCATCCCGGTGATCATTTGCTCTTTATACACGAATTATGCGGGTTGTTCAAGTGTGCATGTATTACTACAGATCAAGTTAAGAATAAGTTATTCTCATTATCACTAAAACGAAGAGCTGAGGAATGGTATAAGTTACTGAAGAATGGTCAAGCTCTTGAATGGGAGGAAATAGTGCCTCTCTTTTATTCAAAGTTTTATCCTCCTAGTGAGATTCATAAAGATTGAAATCAAATATATAACTTTAGGCCTCTTGATGGAGAGAGTACAGCTCAAGCTTGGGGGAGATTGAAGTTACTAATGCTGAAATATCCCATTCATGATCTCCCCAACAATATTATTATCAATAACTTTTATGTAAGGCTTTCTCTTCATGATAAGGACTTATTGGATTCTTCTTGTGCTGGATCATTCACTCGCATGGAAGAAGAAGCTAAATGCGATCTTCTAGACTGTATTCAAGATAATGCTGAAGCATGGGAGAATGACAAAGGTAGAAAGTCAGGTATAAATTATGATTATGAATGCATTAAATCTTTTATGAGAACTAATGACTTTCAAAATATTAAAAATGCTTATGGTCTAGACTCTCAAGCTATTGCAACTTATTTTAAGGCTTTTGCTTCCTACATTGAAGTGCCTAAAAAGAAGTGGAATAATTATCATGAACCTTATAAATATGTTGCTAAGAGTGTTCCTGCAAGAAATACTGAAGTTTATACTGCTAATCATGTTTTACCTGAACCTTACATTGAGAAAATGCCTTTCCCAGTTAAGATACAGGAACATTCTATGATAGCTAGTATGGTTAACGAAAGTACAAATAAAGCTGTTGAACCTGATAAACAAATGGTTGAACCTATAATAGCAAATGTGAAAGACTTTGTTACTAAATATGTAGAAGAGGGACACACTATCCTTTGTAAGGGTACCTCTAATATTGTCTCACAAAGTAGTGTTATGAGAGCTAGTATTCCCGTGTTTAATGTTAGGATAAGTGATCATTGTTATGACAGCCCTTGTGATAGTTATATTGTTAAGTTTATGCATGATACTGAAAGTTACTATGAGAGATGGAAAAGTGTTCTTATGCATCTCAATAATATCAAGTTTCCTCGTTTTATGCTGAAAGTTTTTATGTTGCACTTCTTTTGTCTTCCTATGCTAGTAGCCTCTGGTTTCAACAACTTGTTTGTTTACAAAATTCCCTTGCATAGGAAGTGGGTTAGACTTAAAACGTGTGTATTTTTGCTTCTTAATGCTCTCTTTCACTTCAATTCATACTCCTAAGTGAGCATCATCAAAATTATCATGCCCATCTTAATGGCTATAAAGAAAGAGCTTTTTGGGAGACAACCCAATTTATTTGGGTTTTCAGTTTGTTTTTGTTTCTTTGAGTGAAGTTATTAATTTGGTAATAACCTCTCCTTATCCTTTTTGTTTGGTTTTTGTGTCAAGATCAACCTCTAATGAGAGAGATGTAAGATTTGGGGAAGTTGCTGTCCCAAAACAGATTTTTGTGCTTCACCGTTAAAATTCGTGAGAGATCTCTGTCTGTCGGATTAAGCTGTAATTTTTTGTGCTTCTGCCCCAGGTTGTTATTTAACTTTAGTTAGTTTTGCACTTTTTGATTTGAGCAACAGAAGATTTCCGAAAAAATTGATCTTTACCTGCTGGTCTGTTTTGACAGATTTTGCCACTCTTGCATTTGCTTCTTTAATCGATTTCCTTTTTGAAATCTTTTTGGGTTTTCGGAAGGATTTGCTACAGTATCTTATGTTTTGATGGTTTTCAGTTGAAATTGGACTCAAAAGGTTTTATCACTTCACTTATACTAATGTTGCTAATAAGAACTGTGTGAAGTTTAATGTGAAAGAAATTTCCAGGCAGTGGAGATAATGGTGTAGTAAGGAAGAGAAAGGTTTCATGACTTGAGAAATAAGTGTTTGAAGATGAAGATATTGAAGTTATTCAAGTGTTTACTCTAGAAGAATCTACTAAATACCAAATTCAGAGACCTGCAGAGTCTGTTTTCAAATAGGTAACAGTTCTGGTATGAAAAGTTCTGCGAAAGATCTGTCTAGTTATATTTTTGTAGTTTTTAGCCAATAAGGAAAGTTATGAAGCGAAAGAGGGACGGAAACAGAGTCAGGGTGGCTCACACAACCCTGTGGCGCGGGCCCACCCCTGGCCGTGCCACCAGGTGGTGAGGCCACCCCGGACTCCGTCTCCGACCCATTTTCTCCCAGTACCTTCCTTTTGGCGTGAAACTTCGTAATATATAATCCCACAGATCCCCCGAGGTTCGTATATCGTGTTCTCGTTGTGTTTTCGTTTCGGTCTGTTTCTGCCAGGAACTATTTTTGAAAGCTTAGAATCACAATGGTGTCCGCCAAGGATAAAGCGAAGGAGCCTATGGAGGAAGATCTCCAAGAACCCGGGCAGGAGAAGGATATCAAGAGTGAAGATGAAGAGGAGGCAAAGCACACCGGCACTACCATTGCAAGCATTGGAGTAGTGGCAAACCCTGCCAGGAATATGTCAATTGGAGGGAAGCCTACGCATCACCGTTCAGATCCCTGGTCACTTCCCCCACGCGCCAAGAATCCTTTCCATACCCTTATCCATGAGCATCAATACCAGAATATGCCCAAGGATAAATTACCCTCCAATTGGGATTTGCCTCGTTCTAGCCATGCAGGAAAAGGAGACTTCAAGGAGGAAGAGTGGGGAAAGAATCAAAAGAGCTGGAATTCGCAACCCGACATGATCATGAGCCGCATTGAGCAAAACTCGTAGCTTATTCACAATCTCACCTTTGAGATCAAGGATTTGGGGAAATTGTTCAAAGAGCTCATCAAGAGAATACCACCACCACCGAAGGATTAATTCTTCATCATGTTTAGCACCCCCTTGGTTTGTTCCAAGCTTGGGGGAGTGTCGCGGTATCACATCACTATCTTCTATCTTTTTACCTTTTTAATAGAGTCATATCATGAATAGAGAAGTTATCATGTAGGATGGTTTGCATTATGGAAGTGTCCCCTCTCTCGTTAGATATGTATCCCTTGGTGTGAGTTGCCATTATGGAATATTAATGAGAAGTTCTATCATTCACTCTTTTGCATATCTTATATTAGTTTTCAATTCGTGGTTATATGATTGGTCATGTTGTTAGTATTGGTATCACTTTGGGATCATTGAGTTAATCTAGTTGGTTTTGGCAAAACTGGCTTGGTCAGTAGCAACACTATTTTTGAGAGTTGAATGAAAAAGATAAAAGTACTCTAAAGAAATATAATGTCATCATCTTTCTTTCTTGATTTGCTCATAATCTTAGTATTCTCTGGTTAAGATCTTTTGTGTTTCCAAGAAAGATTGCATGTTTGTCTTTATCACTTGTATATTTGTTTGTTTCCTTCAACTCTTACACTTGCTACCCAGCCTTGCTAGCCAAAAACTTGTACTGAGAGGGAATACTTCTCTTGCATCCATTTCCCTAAACCAAAACCCATGCCATTTGCGTCGACCATACCTACCTATTAGCATTATTGCTATTCCAAGTAAATTCTTGTTTTTATCTACCTTCCAAATTAAACTTGCTATGTGAAAATTAGTGACTAAAGCTCTCATGAACTTGATGGCACACTTTACTTTCTTGCACTTAATAAACTTGAACCATTGTGCCCATCTATGTTGCGTATATGCTTGCGCTTGTGAGTTGTGAATGAGCAGAACCATGCTTTCATGGGGAACGCTTTCAACATTGCACTGGTACTTTGTACCTAGTTGATATCATGTTCTTTTGTCTATGGATGTCGTCGATGTGAAATGAAAGGGGAGCTTGTAAGTCCATGGAGTTATGCATGTGTGTTAGAGAAACACCTGGGCCACCGGTCTAATCCATGCTGTCATGGTGGAAACCTGCAGCGTAACCATAATGAGCATCTATGAAGCATTCTTCTTATAAAAAAGAGATAGAGACTGAGAAAAGGAGAAAAATAAAAAAAAAGATGAGAAAAGAGGAAAGAGAGAAAAAAAGCACCATATCCCCATGGTAAATAAGAAGATTCCTGAGATGTTCGTTGTCTGCTTGCCTTGTCATTTTGATATGGGGATTCTTCCGTATCATCGGGCAAGGGGTACCCCGTTGGTGGTTCTCCATGATACACATGTGCTTACGATGACAAGAACTTACTGGTGACTAAACTTGAGTAGCATGAGGAGCGACCCTCGTATTCAAGGGACATGAGATTCTCAATTTACAACTTGTCAAGCATATCCTCATATTTGATCACTTTAACCTTAATCACCTAAAGATGCCTATGATAGGGGCAATGAGAGTTGAAAGCTAATAAGTATCATAATTTTTGGGAGCCCTTTATGAAACTTGCAATCCCTACTTCCCTCTACGAAGGGCCTTTATTTTACTTTTTAGTTGAGTCGGTAAACCTATTGCCTTCTATCTCAGCAAGTATTTTGAGTTTTTTTGTTTCATTCATTCATATAATGATTTATTCAATCATGTTTCTTATGTTCCTTGTTTTGCACATTGCTCTTATATTATTGTTTACTACTTTGAAAGCTATCATTGAAAATCAGTTATTTGTGAACTCCAACAAATTATCAACTATTCTTCGACCAAGAGCTAAGTTTGCCATTACCAGTTATGATTTACTTTATGTATCTTTATTGTGTTTCCTTTACTTACTACAAGTTAAGTTATATAATAGTGAGTTGTCTTCTATTATGATCTATGTATTGATGAATGTGATGCTTCTTGTCTGTATTATTTTTATCGACTCTTCACTCCATAAACTCGAGGCCATGTTTATTGAGCTTAGTTTCGCTTGGGATCAAGCGAAGTCTAAGCTTGGGGGAGTTGATACGTCCATTTTGCATCACTATTCTATATCATAATTCACTGTTATTCATTGATATATTTCATATTAAGAGATGATACTTATGTAATTTCACCTGTTTTTTGCATGGTTGATGACTTTTGGAGCATGGACCGTTGCAGTCAGGATTCTGATGGAAAAGGTGCTGTTTGGAGGCAAAATTCGCGAAGATCAGAAAATCTGGGAAAATATATGGAAAATCCTATTTTTCTAGAAGACGAAGGCTGCCAGAAGGAGGAGTGGAGATGGGCCACAGGGGGCCCACACCACCCCCTGGCGCGGGCTAGCCTAGGCTACGCCACCAGGTGGTGTGGCCGCCCTGGCCCACCTCTGGTTCTCCCCTCTGGCGTATATAATCCTCCCGAAACCCTAATACTCGGGGAGCGACCACAGAAAGATTCCGCCGCCTCTGTGGGGCGGAAAACACCGAGATAGAAAGATCTCTCCGACAGACAGATTTCTGCCAAGGGAATTCCTTCCCGGAGAGGGGAGATCGTCACCATCAACACCACCATCAAGCTGGACTTCATCGGGATCATCACCACCATCATCACCACCAGCACCATCATCTCCATCTCCATATTGCTGTAACAATTGGATTGAATCTTGCATAGTTCATAGGGGAAACTTTCCCAGTGTTGATTACTCTTTGTAGTTGATGCTATTGAGTGAACTGTTGAATTATTATTTATGTTCAGATTGTTATACAGCATTATTCCATCTCTGATCATGATCCATATGATGTCTCGTGAGTAGTTCGTTTTGTTCTTGAGGACATGGGAGAAGTCATGTTGTTAGTAGTGGAGTTGTGTTGAGAAAGATTCAACAGTTTGATATTTAAGTTGTGGTGTACTTCTTCTAGTGGTGTCATGTGAACGTCGACTACATGACACTTCACCTATATGTGCCTAGGGGAATGCATTGTATATTTGGCTACTAATCGTAGGGGTTGCCGGAGTGACAGAAACCTGAACCCTCGTTAGGAAACCATTGCATAAGGGACGTTAGGGTCTTAGAGTTTAAATCTATGGTTAGGTTTCTACCTTAATTACTTTCTTGTACTTATGGATGTTTGCAAGGGGTATAATCACAAGTATGTATTAGTCCTAGGAAGGTCGGTACATTAGAATAGGTTCACCCACACAACACTTAGCAAGCTAAAGAAGATTAATCAACTATATGACGCAAAAGCACTTGACAGAATTCCCATGTGTCCTCGAGAACGTTTGGTCATCTTAAGTAATACAACCGGCTTGTCCTTTGCTACATAAAGGATTGGGCCACTTGCTACATTTATTATTATTGTCTTTTATTTACTCGTACTTTATTTACTTGCTTTATCAAAACCCCTAAAAATCCGTTTGCTAAGTATTTGTAGAGAATTCCTGATCCATACCACTAGCCAGCACCTTCTGCTCCTCGTTGGGTTCGACACCCTTACTTATCGAAAATGCTGCGATACACCCTCTATACTTGTGGGTCATCATTGCCCTGCACATGTGTTGTTACATAGTAGTACAAGTAATAGCCTTGTCAGACGAGATTAAACGTGACATGACCACTCGATGATTATTTAATATATGGCTTCATGTTCCTTCTTTTAGAAGTGTAGCTGAGAGAGACGTCCTTGCATTCTCACGATGCAGTGTGAAGGGCATGTCACGTGCAACAATCCGCGTTCGATCACAAAGGATCAATAGTTGGTGTGCATGATCCACATGACAACTATGTCAACCAATCAGGGCATAGAAGCCAGAGTGAGCACACATTTGGGCTTTTATGTGATTTGTGACTCAGAGAGAGGGCAAAACTGAGTAGTATCAAAAAACCAAGAGTAAAACATACTAAGGGATTCAAATAGAAAATAGAAAGAGAATTTAAAAATGGAAAATGAGTGTTTTATACAAATAAATACATATTGGCATACATCAAATTATTTGAAATTCAAGAACACATGCAATGCCACTCCAGCATGTGTCCAAACATGTTTAGGAACCCTAGCAACATGCTGGATTCAACTGCCACACGTAGTGGAGCACCAGTTTGAAAGATGTTGCATCACCACACCCACTTGGACATGTGTGTCTGTGTCAACTATGTATCACTGTGGTTTTGAAAAGAACACATGCAATGCCACTCCAACATGTATCCAACCATGTCCAGGAACACTAGCAACATGGTGGGATTCAACTGCCGCATGTAGTGGAGCACCAGTTAGAAAGATGTTGCATCACCACACTAACTTGGATGTGTGTGTGTCACGTGTGTATCACTGTGGTTTGGAAAACAACACAGCAATGCCACTCCAGTATGTGTCCAACCATGTCCAGGAACCCTAGCAACATGCTAGGATTCAACTGCCACATGCAATGGCACACCAGTTTGAAAGATGTTGCATCACCACACCCACTTGGATGTGTGTGTGTCATGTGTGTATCACTGTGGTTTGGAAAGAACACATGCAATACCACTCCAGCATCTGTCCTACCATGTCCAGGAACCCTAGCAACATGCTAGGATTCAACTACCACATGAAGTGGAGCACCAGTTTGAAAGATGTTGCATAACCACACCCACTTGGATGTGTGTGTATCATGTGTGTATCACTGTGGTTTGGAAAACAACACATTGAATGCCACTCCAGCATGTGTCCAACCATGTCTAGGAACCCTAGCAACATGCTGGGATTCAACTGCCACATGCAGGGCACCAATTTGAAAGATGCTGCATTACCACACCCACTTGGATGTGTGTGTGTCATGTGTGTATCAGTGTGGTTTGGAAAAGAACACATGCTGATGAGGACATCCCTATAGTTACACCTACCCCAATTGCTAATGATGATGTTCCAATTGCTACAAAGAAAGATCACTCCAGTGAGATAAGGATTGGACCAATTACAAGAGCTCGTGCTAAACTACTAGAACAACATGTGAACTTGTTTCTTAATGAACATGGTGTTTTAATTAATGAGAATTTTATACTACCTAAGTCTTTGAATTATTGCATGATCAGGTACTTAGGAGAAGAAGGCGTAGCACGGAGTGAGGAGCTAATGGAGCATGGCATGTTGATAAATGAAGAATGCGCGAGGGAGGAGAGGGAGGAAGCGCAAGGAGCTGTCCAAGATGAAGATCAACAGTTGGATGAACTTCTCTGCCGCGACAGAGAAATCCATCCCTTTTCTGCCATGGCAGGCTGCTGCGGCAAGAAAACCGAGTGCGGCTCTGCCACGACAGGCTGTTGCGACAGAGAATCCGGCTGAAAGTTTAGGGTTTTAGACCACGTTAAAATTATTTTGGAGTTGTTTATTTATAGAACCTCTGAAATTACCCTATGATCGAATTCTACAATTGCAATTGAGTGTGATATGTTGTTCCATTGGGAATTAGTAGATTGCATACTACCATTCATGGTCGACGGCTGCGTGCACAAGAGTGTGGTGTTGTGAATATCCTACAAGGTTCGAGAGTTGTTGCACTGACATTAGGGATCGAGCGGGAGAGATCATAGCTACGCACTAGTTATCAATCATTCACCATTACCATCGACAAGAGCTTGCTGAGAAGATCGGGCCACCCCATATCATCTTGGTATCAGATTTCCTCGTTGCCTCGGTAAGCAATCCACAATCCATCCATATATTAGAGATTTTTTTTAGTCCTATATGGAAAAATCCCCACAAAATAAAGAGTTGCCATAGACTAGATTGCATCGTAGACGAGTAATAGTTGCTAGTCGTGTTCATCCTTTAGTTTAGATCTAGATCTATTTCATCGTGTTTCCTCTTTTTAGTCGAATCCACCATCTAATTTCTGCCGCCATAGTCAGATCCGTCTTTAGCTAGAGTCCTGGTCATACACCCTTGGCCGAGTCGGTTTGTTAGAAAAAAATTCCTTACCGATCTCTGTCGCGGCAAGAAATCGACCGTTTTCTCTGCCGCGACACCGTGTCCGACCCGAACTCTGCCGCGGCACAGTATCTCTGCCGACCGCTGCCGCCGCTCTGCCGCGCGCCAGCTGCTCTGCCGCCGCTTCTGCTGCGGCATCTTTTTGACTGTTTTCTCTGCCACGGCAGGAATTTTCTCTGCCACGGCAGATTTTTGACCTGTTTCTCTGCCACGGCAGGAATTACAAGTGTGACAACAATTGCACTATTCCTTAACCTTAACCACAGCCATTCTACTACATAGGTGTAGGAACTTGCCCATTGAGACTAGTTTCCGCTCCTACATGCTTCTCTTAGGATTTTGGTGTTGTGCTTTGTAATTTGGTCGTGTGTGATATATATAAAAAAAAGAGAGAAAAAGCAAGATAGCAAAAGAAAAAGCAAAAAGAGCTATACAAAAAGAAAACGAAAGAGAAATTGAGCAAGAGGCCTAGTGATATCTTTGTGCACCAGTACATTGAGAAATCTTGTGCCTGTTTACTTTGAGCTTTGCTAGTGTCTCTCGAGAGTAGTGCAACACCCTTCATAGTTGCATTACCATATTTTTCTCCACATGTGTGTTCTTGGGTTTTTGTTCGATCAGCACTAGGACTTGTTTGCGGTGTAGATAGGATACCATACCTATAGCTCCACCATACATAACATGTGTGCCCTGTGATCGTTCTCTATACCTTCGGTATTCACTTCATCACATCACTGCATCAATCTTTGATTCTGTTTGGTAGACCATCTCTATTCACTTTGGAACGGTAAAGATCTCCTTCCTTGTCAATTGTGAGTGAGTTGTGAGAGTTTCCACCATACAAATTTTGATTTTTGCACTAACCTAGTAATCATGTCTTCTAGTGTTGATGATGTTGTGTCGCAGAAAAAGAAGGATGAGGAACTTGTTAATTGCGCGAATGTGAGGCTTTGAAATCCCACTTGACACGTCTGTTTACTCACACGACAGATGCCATTGACAAGAATATCCAGGACATGCAAATGACATTGGATCAGAATGTTGGCACAGTCAATAGTATTCAAACGCAAGTGACAACACTCAATGTCAATGTTGCAACTTTGCAGCGTTCCATTGAGGTTTTGACAGTCGCCATACATCAGAGGCAGGAACACCAACATGATGATGCTTTTGATGACTTTGATGAGGGAAGTGCGGCTGATGCTGCCCCACATCTTGGCAGGGGACGTGCCATTCCCCCTGCACCTGCACCTGCTCATGGTCGTGGGCTTGCTCCTCTCCGGCGTGCTCAACGTGTTTAGCACCAAGCTGCTGATGATGGTTTGGGCAAGCCAAAATTCTCGATTCCCAAGTTTGATGGTTCCATTGATCCTGGAGATTACCCCACATGGGAGTTAAAGATTGAGAAGCTCTAGCATTTATTTGACTATCCAGAAGACAAGAAGGTCAAGCATGCAACATTAGAATTTGATGGTTATGCTTTGCGTTGGTGGGATGCTATTGTGCAGCATAGAAGGGAGGACAATGAACTTCCTGTGATGGATTGACGCGAGATGAAGCAAATTATGAAGGCTCGTACCCACCAACTACTTGCGATCAATTTTTGATAAGTTGACACAATTGAAGCAAGGAACCATTATAGTTGATGATTACTACCTGGAGATGGAGATGCTTATGCAGCGTGCTAGAATTCGTGAGTCCCTTGAGATTACCATGCAGTGATTCCTCAATAATTTGAAGTTACCGATCAAGAACATTGTTCGTCATCACAAATATGAGACCATGAATGAGTTGTTGCACCATGCTAGAGAGGCCGAATCCCAGTTGGTAGAAGAGGCGAAGTCACGTACTGGTAGATTTTTGGCCAGGTCTACACCTCCTGTCATGCCACCAGCCGCTGCTCCTTTTACACCATCGGCCAAGCCAGCAAGTACACCTTCATTTGGTTCTAATGCTCGGAAACCCGCTTCTCCTGCTGCTAGCTCGGGTTCCAATATGTCTACTGCGCATACTCGCGATGTGGTGTGCCATACTTGTGGAGGTATAGAACACTACAATAAGGATTATCCAAACAACAAGGTTATGTTTGTCAATGAACAAGGTGAAGTAGAGAGTGGAGATGAAGCTTCTAACGATGATATTAATGATGGCGAGGATGGTGCCGATGCTTATCCTGAGCATGCACCCACTATTGTCATATCATCATGCATACTTAGTGTGCAACCGAGTGATGACTCTCAGCGTTGCAACTTGTTCCAAACAAAGGCTCTAGTTGGACCTAACAAAGCTTGCAAGGTCATTATTGATGGAGGTAGCTGTAGAAATCTTGCAAGCAAGGAATTATGTTCCAAGCTGAATTTGACATATTTGCCTCATCTGAAGCCATATTACATACAATGGTTGAGAAACAATGGTTACATGAAGGTAAATTATATGGTACATGTGAAATTTCAAATAGGGCCATACAAAGATTCTATTGACATTGATGTGGTTCCTATGACTGTTTGTCATCTTCTATTGGGTCGGCCTTGGCTTTATGATCGCCATGTGCAACACAATGACTGAGCCAATATGTATCACTTGGAATTCAAAGGGAAGAAGATTACTATACAGCCAATGACACCACAAGACATTGTGAATGATTATCGCCAAAAGATAGAGGTGAATTTGAAGGAAGATCCTATAGCTCAGCGAGATTGTGTGACAGCTGTTCCTAATGTAATCGAGCCTAAATTGAGAGATATAATGAAAAGTGAGTGAGTGCCTGGTCTATTGATATTAGCCACCAAGGAAGATATGAGAGAATTTCATGAGGATCCTACAACCATGCCACTTGTGCTCATGTATAAGAGCGAGGTATTGGTTTCTAACAACATGACCCCGGTTTCTCTTGGTGTCTCTTCTGTTTTGCAGGATTTTGGGGATGTGTTTCTAGAAGATGTACCCACAGGTTTGCCTCCATTGCATGGTATTCAACACCAAATTGACTTGATCCCTGGCGCCACACTTCCCAACTGTGCACCCTATAGGACCAATCCCGAAGAAACTAAGGAGATACAGAAGCAAGTACAAGTGTTGCTGGATAAAGGGTACATTCGTGTTTCTCTTAGACCTTGTGATGTTCCTATTATTTTAGTGCCTAAGAAAGATGGTACATGGAGCATGTGTGTAGATTGTAGAGCGATTAATAACATCACTATTCGATATCGTCATCCTATTCCACGCTTAGAGGATATGCTAGATGAATTGAGTGGTGCTGCTGTTTTATCTAAGATAGACTTGCGTAGTGGTTATCATCAAATTAGGATGAAAGAAGGGGATGAGTGGAAAACTTCTTTCAAAACGAAATTTGGCTTGTATGAGTGGTTAGTCATGCCGCTTGGTCTTACTAATGCACCTAGTACATTTATGCGATTAATGAATCATGTTTTGAGAGATTTTATTGGTTGTTTACTTTGATGATATACTTATCTATAGCCACAAAGAAACTGAACATTGTACTCATATCCGACAAGTTTTGCAAGTGTTGCGTGATAATAAATTGTATGCTAATCTTCAGAAGTGCACATTTGCAAAAGATAAGGTCATATTTCTGGGATTTGTTTTATCTAAGAATGGGGTAGAGGTAGATCAATCTAAAATTGAATCAATTTATAATTGGCCTACTCCCATGAATGTAAGTCAAGTGCGTAGTTTCCACGGTTTAGCTGGTTTCTATAGGCGCTTTGTGAAAGATTTTAGCACCATTGCTGCATCTTTGAATGATTTGACAAAGAAAGGTGTTCCTTTTGTATGGGGCGCGGCCCAAGACATTGCTTTTGATACATTGAAATGTTTGCTTACTTCTGCACCATTACTTGCATTACCTGATTTTTCGAAGCAAATTGAAGTTGAATGTGATGCTAGTGGTATAGGCATTGGTGGTGTTTTGATGCAAGAGGGTCGTCCTATAGCTTATTTTTCTGAGAAATTGACTGGTGCTCGTTTGAACTATCCTATCTATGATAAAGAATTGTATGCACTTGTTAGAGTACTTGAGGTTTGGCAACATTATTTGTGGCCTACGGAATTTATCATACATTCTGATCATGAAGCATTGAAATACTTGAAAGCTCAATCAAACTTGCATAGAAGATTAGCTAAATGGGTTGAGTTTATTGAGTCTTTTCCTTACATCATTAAATATAAGAAGGGAAAAGAGAATGTTGTTGTTAATGGTCTATCTAGGAAGAACATGCTATTAACCAATCTTGATGTTAAAATTCCTGGATTAGAAGCTATTTGTGCCTTTATGCAATAGACCATGATTTTGATGAACCATATCGTTTGTGTCCTCTTAGAAACGCATGGGATAAGTATCATATACATGATGGCTATTTGTTTTGAGCTAACAAACTATGTATTCCAGAATCGTCGTTGCATTTTTTTAGTGCAGGAATCACATGCTGGTGGTTTGATGGGTCACTTTGGGCGTGAGACAACATTGCTCATGCTTGCTGATCACTTTTATTGGCCCAAGATGAGGCGTGATGTGTACAGATTTGTGAGCCAATGTATTACATGCCACAAGTCAAAATCTAAGCTAAAGCCTCACGGTTTGTATAAACCTCTCTCTACACCTACTACTCCATGGGAAGACATTAGTATGGATTTTGTGCTAGGTCTACCTAAAACTCGGAGAGGTCATGATTCTATATTTGTGGTAGTGGATAGGTTCTCTAAGATGGCTCATTTTATTGCCTGCCACAAAAGCGATGATGCGTCGTATGTTGCTAACCTGTCTTTCAGGGAAATTGTGAGATTACATGGAGTACCTAAGACGATTGTTTCTGACCGTAATGTGAAGTTCATGAGATAATTTTGGAAGACCTTATGGGGGAAGCTAGGAACGAAGCTGCTATTCAGTACTACATGTCATCCCCAAACAGATGGTCAAATGGAGGTGGTGAATCGAACATTGTCATAGCTGTTAAGGACTATGATAAAAAAGAATCTGCAGGAGTGGGAAGAGTGTTTGCCACATGTTGAGTTTGCATACAATAGGGTTGTGCATTCTACTACTCAGCTTTATCCTTTTGAGGTGGTGTATGGCTTCAAGCCATTGACGCCACTTGATATGTTGCCTCTGCCATTACATGAGAGAGTTGATATGGAGGCATCAAAACGTGTTGATTATGTGGAGAAAATTCATGAGAAGACTACAAAGGCTATTGAGAAGAAATGCAAGAACATTGATGCAAGGAATCAAGCAAGGAAGGAAGTATTGTTCAATCATGGAGATATGGTTTGGGTGCATCTGCGCAAGGATATTGAGGAGTTTGGTGGAGCTAGCAACAGCTTCAACGGTGCTGATTTGTCACTATATGCTGGAGAAGACCTTGGAGTGTCGAGGTCGACGCCTTTTGAAGGGCGGGGGGAGATGATGAGGACATCCCTATAGTTACACCTACCCCAATTGCTAATGATGATGTTCCAATTGCTACAAAGAAAGATTAGTCGAATGAGATAAGTATTGGACCAATTACAAGAGCTCGTGCTAAGTTACTAGAACAATAGGTGAACTTGTTTCTTAATGAACCTGGTGTTTTAATTAATGAGAATTTTATACTACCTAAGTCTTTGAATTATTGCATGATCAGGTACTTAGGAGAAGAAGCCGTAGCACGGAGTGAGGAGCTAATGGAGCATGGCGTGTTGATCAATGAAGAATGCGCGAGGGAGGAGAGGGAGGAAGCACAAGGAGCTCCAAGACGAAGATCAACAGTTTTAGGAACTTCTCTGCCGCAGCAGAGAAATGCATCCGTTTTCTGCCACGGCAGGCTGCCGCGGCAGGAAAACCGAGTCCGGCTCTGCCACGGCAGGCTGCCGCGACAGAGAATCCGGCTGAAAGTCTGCCACGGCAGAAGCATTGAGGCCGAACCCTTTTGGGTCGGTTTATATCTAGATGGGTGGGACCAACTCGGATCCCACCTTAGGGTGCCGCCTCCTAGACTCATAAGTAGATTGGGCACACTACTTTAGGGTTTTAGACCACGTTAAAATTATTTTGGAGTTATTTCTTTATAGAACCTCTAGAATTACCCTGTGATCGAATTCTAAAATTGCAATTGAGTGTGATCTGTTGTTCCATTGGGAATTAGTATATTGCATACTACCATTCGTGGTCGACGGCTGCGTGCACAAGAGTGTGGTGTTGTGAATATCCTACAAGGTTCGAGAGATGTTGCACTAGCATCAGGGATCGAGCGAGAGAGATCATAGCTACGCACTAGTTATCAATCATCCACTATTACCATCGACAAGAGCTTGCTGAGAATATCGGGTCATCTCATATCACATGCAATGCCACTCCAGCATGTGTCCAACCATGTCCAAGGACCCAAGCAACATGCTGGGATTCAACTGCCACATGCAGTGGAGCACCAGTTTGAAAGATGTTGCATCACCACACCCACTTGGATGTGTGTGTCTGTGTCATCTGTGTATCACTGTGTTTTTGAAAAGAACACATGCAATGCCACTCCAGCATGTGTCCAACCATGTCCAGGAACCCTATCAACATGCTGGGATTCAACTGCCACATGCAGTGGAGCACCAGTTTGAAAATGTTGCATCACCACACCCACTTGGATGTGTGTGTGTGTGTCATGTGTGTATCATTGTGGTTTCGAAAAGAACACATGCAATGCCACTCCATCATGTGCCCTACCATGTCCAGGAACCCTAGAAACATGATGAGATTCAACTACCACATGCAGTGGAGCACCAGTTTGAAAGATGTTGCATAACCACACCCACTTGGATGCATGTGTATGATGTGTGTATCACTGTGGTTTGGAAAAAAACACATTGAATGCCACTCTAGCATGTGTCCAACCATGTCTAGGAACCCTAGCAACATGCTGGGATTCAACTACCACATGTAGTGCAGCACCAGTTTGAAAGATGTTGCATTACCACACCCACTTGGATGTGTGTGTGTGTCATGTGTGTATCACTGTGGTTTGGAAAATAACACATTGAATGCCACTCTAGCATGTGTCCAACCATGTCCAGGAACCCTAGCAACATGCTGGGATTCAACTACAACATGTAGTGGAGCACCAGTTTGAAAGATGTTGCATTAGCACACCCACTTCGATGTGTGTGTGTGTCATGTGTGTATCACGGTGGTTTGGAAAACAACACATGCAATGCCACTCCAGCATGTGTCCAACCATGTCCAGGAACCCTAGCAACATGCTGGGATTTAACTGCCACATGCAGTGGAGCACCAGTTTGAAAGATGTTGCATCATCACACCCACTTGGATGTGTGTGTGTCTGTGTGTCAAGTGTGTACCACTGTGGTTTGAAAAAGAACACATGCAATGCCACTCCAGTGTAGCATCTCAGTTGTCTAACAATTGCAATGTTACTTGCCTAGTATATATATTGCTACTTCCTACATACCATTCTTGCATTGGATAATATCATGCTCGTGTCACCATGCCACCTTGCATTTGAGTATCATATTAAAACAACTTATTTGGTTCTTTCTTCATATGCATTTGTATCCTTATTAATTGTATTTGCCTCTTGATATATTGTAGTTGGGTCTTGATATATTGCTTGATGCCCAAGTTGAGTTGGGGGCATATCATTTCAAACTCCACCACCTTTCTTTTGGTTCTATCCATTAATTCCACCATCCTAATTATATATGAACCATTGCGTTCTATTTGTGATGGGAGAATACCAATCAGGGTATACCCATGCAGCAGAGTCACCAGCTGGATTGAGCCGACTGAAGCTTAGCCCATGGCGAATCGACTCGCCAAATACGGCGACTAGCGCACACTGGACCTAGACGACTCGCCGAATGGAGGCCCAAGATGGCGACTCCAATACAAAACCCATTAGCACACTTGTAAACCCTAACTGGCTGCATATACTAAGCCACCAGGGGCACCCCTTTGGGGACATATCTCTCTTACGTCATATTAGATCTAGTCTCTCCCTCCTCCTACAGTGACTCCCATGTAACCAATCTATGATCATATACTAGATTGATAGCAGGATGTAGTGATCCTCTACCGAGGGGACGTGAACCTGGGTACATCATGTGCCAATGTCACTCCTGAATTCTTCTACGTCTCCTTGCCTCCTCTACATAAGCTACCCTGTAGCATCTGCCGTGGTCAATACCACGATAGTTGGCGCCCACCATGGGGCAAGCGGTGCTTGGAGGTGATGATCCGGGCGGGATCCTCAACATCTTCATCGGCGCTCGAGCATAGGAATCAAGATTGGATCTAGTCTGTGTTGTGCGCACCGCAGTAAATTGATCCAACGGTTTACCATGCACGTACGGCCGTGTGATTCCCTTGCGCGCAACAACACTAGAGAGATCCAATCGGATCAAGAGCCATCTGCCACGCGGTCTCGTCCTCAACAGCTAAGGAGCTCTACTGCGCATATGTGTGGGCTTGATCGCATGTGGACATGATAAATAGGCTTTTTTATTTGATTCTTATCTTTCTATGCATCGATTGCAATGCAAGTCAGCTTCTTTTCAACTCTAATTCTTGTGTATGTCTTTTTTCATGTATGTGTTGCCTCGCGATTGAGTCATGGTCTAATGAAGACAAGATCTCCAACCTTCGGACAGTCATCTGTGTTGGCGAGAAGTGTTTTCTTGCGCTCAATCGCCCGCAACCATGACCAGATATATACGTCGCGTCAACTGCATCCTCGTCGCATGGCGAAATTGATCAAGATGTAGCTGCACTCAGTTTGGCCCTTAGCGGATCGTGAGCAGCCCACTCGCCGTTTCCGCTCACAGCGACTCTGACAAAAATCCGGCCGACTCTGCCGCGTGGCTCCGTCTGCTGTAACGTCTCCGATGCATCTACCCCAGATGACAAAAGATCTGATGATTTCGCCACGCTTGGGGAAGCGCCCCTCGCAGACTCTCCGCACTCAGGGACTCGTGACTCGCTCTCGCGGATTCGCCATGTCCGGTGACTCGCCCTCATGGACTTGCTACGCTCGTGGATTTTCCATCGCCGACTCGCCGCAGACTTGCCATGCTAAAATCTAAGTTTCTTTACACTCGAACATGCTATGAGTCCAAAATATAGATGCATCTTCGTTCATTCTCCAAAGCCAACCATGTAGGCGCATAGACCCGTTCAGGTTCCAAAATCATACTTGGGGTCGGGTTCAGCTCTGATGTTTATCTGCGTCCATCGAAATAGTGAGGATGGGTACCAAAAATCCGACCTTGTCCCGAGTTCAACAGATGGCATAGCGACCCTGTTACTCGGCAAGTGTTTGATGTTGGAGGTCTTCCTACTCATGAAAATATACGCATAAACCTTACATACTTCCCATCGATCCACATAATAAAAGTACATTTTATTCAGCATCTACAAATCGCACGTCTTACAGTTGTTCAATATATTATGCAAATACACCTTAATGCAATTGCATCTTTTTCTCCTTCTCAGCAAAATGGCCTGGGGCTAGATACCCTTGTGATGTGGCAATACCGACTTCCATGTCCACGACCAGTCTCTAATGAATCTCCACGCCCGGGGGACTCTCCTGTCGTGGACTCACCATGCTCGAGGACTCGCGCGTTGCGGACTCGCCCAACACGGACTCACCGCACTCAGGGACTCGCCTGTAGGGGTTCCGCGCATGAAAACAATAAAATTTTATCCTACACCCCTGAACCCCTGATGTTGCCAGGAGCTATCTATTAGTAATACAGTAGCAGGAGGGGCTTTTCGCAAACTTACCCTTGAAGACCGAAAAGCGTTTCAATGCTCAGGAGAGCGTGGTTGATGTAGATGAGCCAAAGCCGACCTCAAGGTCGTGATGAAGTCCTTGCGCTCCTACGGCTCCAGTGACTTGAGTGCGTCAAGTGTGACACCTCGCGGGGAGTTACACACGTCCGGTGCCTAACGATGACTCCCGCTTCCCCGATCTAGCAACAGTTGCGGAAGTAGAGCTCCTGGATCCGAATCCCGCAGCACGACGACGCTCCATGGTGAAGATGTCTCTCGTTCATGCAATCCGAACATGGGACCACGGTCACGAGAGAGAGAGAGAATATCAATTGGAGGTCTCCCCAAAAGTGAGGAACCTTTATTTAATATTGTGTGTATTTATCTGGCCAAATACCCCCACTATATATAGGGGGAGGGGAGGTACTACCTCCCTCAAAGTCCCGGGGTGGTACTAAAGGAGGGGGAGAGGTGGGGAGGCGCGCCGACCAGCCCCCACCCACGGGCCCCACGTGGGGAAGGCCCACTAGGGCCGCCGGCCACCCCCTAGGCCTCTCCTAGGGGTGTGGTCCCCTCTTGGGCCCTTTCCCCTCCAGGAATTGGCCCATTAAGCCTTTTGACCTTTTAAATTGATTTTCCCTTTTATTAAATAATTATGAATAAATGATTAAATCAATATTTAACATTCATTCATATATTATTCAATCTCCGTGGTTATGGAACACCTTCCATCTCCACTCCGGACATCCTCCGGACTTACCGAAACCCTTCCGGTTTTCTCTCTACTATTCTTCAGTGATTCTTCCGATCCTATAAACACTCTCTAAGCATCATCAAACCCTTAAGCGTGATACCATACAGTTCGGGAACACTCCATACATGGTCGGGATACTCCCGGACCAATGATCAACAGAGGGACCTGGATGACCATGTGACCCCTGTGCGTTCCACGAAGATCTTTCGTCGTTTGAACCGGGACGGTTGTGTCTTATTCCCTTTGTCTCTTGATACTTGCATTCCCCAAGATCTGATCAATGACATCACCATGTCGTGTTCAATCTCGTTACTGAACAATACTACTTGACTCGTTTCGACAAGTGATATCCCTGTGATCAAATCACACGTTGTGCAGCTATTGGATATAACTTCTCTGAGTGGGTCCTTGAGTATCTTTCTGTCACGTGGACGGACAAATCCCGCTCTTGACATATATTGCCTCTACGATTTCCTCCGAGTACCTGAACACACCTTTATAACCATTGTATTACCAAGTGGTGCTTGATACTATCTAAGCACTCTCGGGAGACAGTGATTGATATAGCCTCACGGTCTAACAAATAGTCTACGAGGATCCATTTCTAATCATCGTGACTTGAATTCTATGACATGATCAGGTCACGATGTTTAGGTTGGGTATTGGTTCATCATTTGATTCTCAGAATGAGTTGACTGCATTTCCAACTGGCATAAATGCCACATGATCGGGAAACTTGATCATCTGTTGACCAATGAACTAGTGACTAGAGTTTCACTGGGAACCCCTGGTTGTTTATATATCACACGTGTATTGATGTTTCCACTCAATATAGTTATAGCATGATATAAAACTTAATCATAAACTTTATGAAATATGATAATAGTCCTTATTACTATTTGTCTCTAGGGCATATTTACAATAGTCTCCCACTTGCACTAGAGTACAAATAAACTAGCTGCATTTGTTCTTAATCGTTGGCACCATATATCCGGTACCCTGAACATGCTTGCTCATGGAAGAGTTTGAGTCTTGGGCATGTACTTTATAGTCCCGAATCCTTTGCAACTTACTAATGTCACCTTGATTGACATTAATATTTTATCATCACATGATAACATATGTGTGTATGCATCATCGCTATGATAGCAGAACGAGGCCGAATTCCAGGTGCCTACAATGAATTTAGATCAACCTCGAGGGCTTTCTCATGGGCACTATGCCCTGGGACACATCATTCTACATTAAAAGCGAGCTAGACCCACCATAACATTATACAACACTTTAGATGGTATCCTTATCTATTATTATAAATGTAATCATCGAAACACGAGTGTACTCTGTGCAGCTTTCGATGTTTTGTTCACCTCGCTTCCTACGTGACTTTAATCGGTGTTTACAGGAGTTTCCAATATATTCCCTTATAACATAACCATTTATGCTTTAAGATTGTCACCCTTTATGGATTTGGAAAACATGTCTACAGTTCTCTATTAGACACTACGGACAAACTTAGATCAACATTCAGTGGTTCAAACTTAATCACTTTTCAAATGTTTCTTATTGGATCATATATTATGTTAAGTTATCATTATGGTTTTCTAAGATAGAACCTATGTCTCAACATAGTGGATGATGATCATCCTTTTCTTTCTTTCAACCATTGATATTAAACTTAATACTATTCCTAACTTGTGTTATTAAGGACCAGTTCCTGAATTAACTTCTGTTTTGAAACCCTTTTCAGAATCCCTTAAGGAATACTACATAATATCATAATACACTTATTATCAACTTCTACACCTTATAAATCATTATTTATCGGCACTTGCGCTTTTATTCTTAACACACTTAAGAATCACTCCTATAAGCTCCCACTCAAAATATGTTCCTAACATATTTGGGTATGAGTCATTACTCTTACTCAAACTATGCTCCTACATATTTGAATTTGAGACTTATATTGCTCCCACTCAAAAATATGTCATTCACATATTGTTTTAGGAAGACTTTCATAGCTCCCACTCAATTTCATGCAAATTGCATATCCACTCACTATTTTGAACAACTTCAAAATCCTTTGATCAAATATCAAACTTGGAGATTTACTATGAGATACTAGTACTTTTACTAGTTTTAAATCCACTAGACATTTAGCACACTTGAATCAAATTCATTGGAATTCGTCCAATACTTGACAAATTGTGCTTTTGTCATTCACCCCCTTTTTCACTATGGCTTTGCAGTCATTTGGGGATCAATAACCATCAGCGGGATCTGGAGATCCATAACGGCTCCCACATACTCAACGATGACTTCGTGATCGATAGAACCATTAACATATGGAACCAATTCCCTTTGTCACGCGATATTCTACTTATCTGAGGTTTGATCGTCGGTATATCCATACCTAGTTCTACCTCGTTACTGATAAGTACTCTTTACTCGTTCCATGTTATGTCATCCCTTGTGACCTAGTCACATGCTTGCAAGCTAACTAGATGACATTCCACCGAGAGGGCCCAAAGCATATCTATCCATCATATGGATGGACAAATCCCAATCTTGGTCCATGCGCTTCAACACATACTTTCAGAATACCCAATGACACCTTTATAACCACCCAGTTACGAAGCGGTGTTTGATGTCATCAAAGTACCCATCCGGTGATGGTGATTAACATAACCTCGTGGTCGAAGGATTAGGTTACTATGCATTTGAAAGCTTACAACAATACGAACTTAATGACTTGACCTTATGCTACGCTTACTATGGGTGTGTGTCCATCACATCATTCTCCTAATGATATAACCTTGTTATTAATGACATCCAATGTCCATGATCAGGAAACCATGATCATTATTTAATCAACAAGCTAGTTCCACAAGAGGCTTACTAGGGACTCTTTTATGTTTACAAAACACACATGTATCAGTGTTTCCTTATAATAAAATTATAGCATGGGATATAAACATTCATCATAAACACAAAGATATAATAATAACCACTTTTATTATTGCCTCTTGGGCATATCTCCAACAATATGGTCCTCAAGTGACTTGCTATAAACAAGTATATCATCGAAATAGACAACATCAATTTTTCTAATGAGAGAACGCAAGATGTGATTCATAAGGAACATGAAGGTGGATGGGGCATTAGATAAACCAAATGGCATAACTAACCATTCGTAGAGACCAAGTTTGGTCTTGAAGGCATTTTTCCACTCATCACCTTCAGCCATGCGTATTTGATGGTAACCACTATGAAGATCAATTTTTGAAAAAATAGTGGCTCCACACAACTCATCAAGCATGTCATCAAGAGGTGGTATGGGATGTCAATAACACACGGTGATAGCATTGATTGGACGGCAGTCCATGCATAACCGTAACGTATCATCCATTTTTGGAACAAGTATCACAGGTACGACACTTGGACTAGTGCTAACTTGGATCAAACCTTTGGAGACGACTTGGTTGATTTGACATTCGATCTCCTTCGTCTCCTCCAGGTTCGTGCGGTAGGCAGTGCGTTTTGGAAGGGGTGCACTGAGAATGAGGTCAATGCGATGCTCAATTCCACGAAGGGGAGGTAGTCCATGTGGGAGCTCATGGGGAAACACATCCTGGAATTCCTGCAAGACAATCATCAAAGATGGAGGACCATTGGTTACTTCATTAGTTCTTGCGCTAGGCCCTTGCAAATGAGGACGTAGTGCAAGATGGATGGGTTCTTCTGCACTTCTCTCATCTCACTTTTGGTGGCAAGGAGAACACTCTTAGTTTTTCCACTCGAGTTTGGCTTGTGTCTCTCACTCACTATGAGGTGGATCTCTCGCTCACCGCTCTTCTCATAAGTAGGTGTTGTGTTGCACCCTCGGTAAAGCCTTTGCATTGTCCGTAATTATTTGGCTAGGAGTCATCGGTTGCAAAACACATGTTTTGTTGAGCCATTTGAAGGTGTACACATTGGTGCGACCATCATGTAGAGCAGCTTTGTCAAACTGCCATGGTCGACCGAGAAGCATGTGGCAAACTGTCATAGGAACCACATCACACTCAACCGTGTCTTTGTATGGACCAATGGCGAAGGAGACCGATACGATATGGTTGATCTTCACGGAGCCTTGGTCACTTAGCCATTGCACGTGGTAGGGGTGCTTGTGCGGATGGAGGGTGAGGTTGAGCTTCTCACACATCTCAGTGCTAGCAAGGTTGTGGCAACTCCCTCCGTCGATGATCACTTTGATAGATTTGCCATTGATGTCGGCTCATGTTTGGAAGATGTTTGAGCGTTGGTGTTCATGCTCTTGTGCTTGAGTGGTCAAGATCCTTGTGAAGACAAGCGACGAACTTGCATCATGTTCACACATTAGGAGTTCTTGGTCATCTTCCACTCGTTGCTTTGCAATTGCTTCCTTGACTCTGGCATCAAATTCATCTTCACTCAAGTACTCTTCTTCACCATTGTCGTGGATGAACAATACTTTCTTGTTTCCACATTCGGCCGACTTGTGTCCTTTGCATCCACACTTGTAGCACTTACCATTGAAAGGTGAGTCACTCTTTGCTTGTTTGCCACTTGGGGCAGTTTTCCTTGAGGAAGTGCGGGCTTGAAGGAAGGCTTGGAGGTACTTGAGGAGCTTCCATTGAAAGTTGTTGGTGTAGCAGTTGAAGCTTGCTTATAGGTGAAGTACGTCTTGGGCTTGTTGTACTTGATGTCCACTTGCACTTGCCGTTCGGCCTTTGTTGCGATGTGCACAAGCTCAACTATGGTGTTTTATGTTTGGAACTCGACGATGCGCTTGATTGGGTGGTTCAACCCAATAAGGAAGCGTGCCATAGTTTGCTCCATGCGCTCGTCAATGTTGGCATGAATCAGGTTGAGTTCCATTTCCTCGAAGTACTCTTCCATAGTCTTTGTCCCTTGACAAAGCGATTGAAGGTTGTTGAAGAGGTCGCGTGTGTAGTGCGTGGGGTCAAAGCAGGATCTCATATGAGCCTTCATGTCATGCCAAGTTGTGATTGGCGGCTCTTTACTTGCATCACGAGCAACTTGAACTTGTTCCCACCAAAGGTTGGCGTAATCATCAAACTCAAGCGAAGCCATGGCGACCATCTTCTCGTTGCTATAGTTGTGCATACGGAAGATCTTGTCGACTTTGAGTGCCCACGAAAGGTATTCTTTGGGGTCATTCGATCCTGTGAACTTGGGCATCGTGAACTTGAGCTTGCCAAATGTTTCTTCCTCATTGCGGTCACGGTAGCGATTGTTGCCATGTTGATGATGGTCTTCATCTTCCATGCGATCATTGCGATGAGCTTGTTGATGATCTTGTGGTTGAGGAGGTGGAACTTGGTTCTCGTGATCTTGTTGCGGAGCTTGCTCTTGATGTTGTTGTTGTGGAGCTTGCTCTTGCTCTTGGTGCAGTTGGTGACGTGGTTGAGGCGCTTGGGCCTCATGGTGGCGAAGGTGTGGTGCCTCTTGACGCGGTTGACGATGAAGGGGAGGCTCGTTCCTCGGTTGGTGATGTTGATTAGGCACATGGGCCTCACGGCGAAGATCATGGTCTTGAGCTTCTTGACATGGTGGGCGTCGCTCAATTTGTACCACTTGGTGATCCAAGTTTTGACATGGTGGAGGATGCGCCTCGTGATGACCATAGTGTCGGTGCGGACGGTCTTGAAGATGATGACGAGGAGGAGGATCATGGAGAGCTTCACGTCGGTGACGAGCTTGATTTTCCAAATTGGAGTCATCACTTGTTGTGTCAAGTATGTGTCGCTGCCAATGGTGGTAGACTTGCGATTTCACTTGCGGTTCTTCTTGTGGTTCCTCTTGTTGTATCACCAATGCCCTTGCATGGTGACGACGTGCTTCTTGCCTTGCTTGTGGCCTTGAAGAGAAATCACCGTCATAGCTTGACGTTGTGGCGTGCCGTGGGGAAGGTACATAGTTCGAAGAACTTCCATCTTCAACCACGAGGGCATCATTGCGTCTTGGAGCCCTTGTTTGAAGATCTTATTGGAGAGGAACATGACGACACGAAGAGCTTGAAGAGCTTGATGCACGTGAGCGTGGCCTTGCCATTCCGTCGATGAGGCATCGAAGATTGTTATTTGTTTCGGCGACGGAGTGTTGGAGTGCTTCATTTTGATGGCCAAAGTTGTGATGCATTGCGTGCATTTGCATTACGAGGCCATCGAAGCGGTTGTCGATGTTCTTGAATTCGGCTTGCATCTCGCCAAATTGTTCATCTTGTCGCGTCTCAAGGGCTTGGCAACGTTCACGGAACTCTTGTCGGACGATGAAGTGACTTGCGCGCGTCATGTACGGTCCTTGATCTTCTTCTTGGGGAGGTGGTTGGCTCGACTCACCGTGCCTATCCATTATGCAAAACACACAAGGATTGTATATTGAAGTGGAATATGGTGGTGTTAGCCTTGTACCTCACCTTGAGGATTACACCGAACTAGAAACCACAAGTGAGAGCGATTAGCTTGCAAAGTGAAAAGGCAAAGAAAACTCACACTAAAGAAAGCACTAACTCTCAAAAGCTTCTTGCTGGTAGGTTAGGATTGTGGAATGCCAAAGAACCAACCAAAATAAAAGGGTAGTCAAAAGTGGGTAAAATCCAACAAAACTCAAGTCAAAGGTAAATGTTAACAACTCAAAGGGGTGACAGGAACCTACGACTATATACACACATGTGGAGATTGTTGGGATTGACATGACTATTAAAATGAGCAAACAAAATATCCTAACGAAGACTACGCTCGGTGTCATGCCAATACAAGGAGAGACCGTGGCTCGTTTGCAAAGAGAAAAAATGAGCAACGGATATGTGCACTTGCCCCGGGCGCTCTTTTTCTCTCTCTTGCTTATAAGCTTTGAGACTCTCTTTTGTAATGGGAGATTATTTTTCTTTTTCTTTTGCTTTTGCTTTGTATTTGTTTTGCTCTCCCTTGATGCTACCAAGTCACTCTTGCTTTTACTTTTACACTCTCACTTTCAAAGTAAAAGTGCACAATGCTCAAGCAAACACAAGATGAGCCACTCTCGTGGGATAGGTACACACAAAGGAACATAGGGGTTAACAAGGTGACGCAAGTTATACCTTCGTTGGTGATGATGAACTTGCCATCGGTGGTGCAGGATGATGTTCATGAGTCGTGGTGTCGATGAGCGTGGAGGTTGTTGATGCGGAAGCTTGCTGTTAGTTGCTGACACGCACACGGGACACAAGCAAACAAAGGAAATTAGCCAATGCGAAAAATGAGGCAGAACTTGTCAAAACTGGGGTTCCGGTCGGACACTCCAGTCATTTTATGCCGGACACTCCGATCTAGTTGGGTCGGACACTCCGGTCTGGCCGGACACTCCAGTCGAGTCGGGTCGGACACTCCGGTGTGGGTTTTCTGCTCGTGTTCTTGAGCGGAAATCCTCGCCTTGGGTCCTCAAATCAGCGAAAAAACTGGCCAAATTGGGCTAGGAAAACGCAGGATAAAGCTCGACCAACACCTAAGACAAGGTTTGGTCTGATCAAAACCACAAATAACACTCCAAATCAAGAGATCGATCCCAAGGAAAATTTGGGGCTCTTTTTTGGGGGGGATTTTCGAATTTTTGGTGGATAGAAGAAAATTTTGTGGGGGACTTCGTGAGCAACGAAGATCTTGATACCAATATGTTGTGGGGCAACATCGGGGATGGCCCGATCTTTCACGAATCCCCGATCTTTCACGAATCCCTTGAAATCGATGGGGAGGGGTGTGGGGATGAGGGAGAGAGCGAAACCGCAAACTCACGCACGAAGAATACGATGAACACACACACACCACGAATACATGATACAAGCCAATTGCTCACTTTGGCGGCTACCGGTCCGGTGCAATCCCTAGGATCAGCGTTGGTCGGGGATCTCTCTCGCGAACCGGCACAGCGAGATGAGAGACTCGGTGAGATCTTAACGTCTAGGCAAAGGGACTCCGATGCCTAGGCCTTGTACAATGCGGAGGCACGATGCAAACTCCAACGAGGTTTGGGATATTTGGTGCTCCTCTATCAAAGGAGCATGAGGTAAGAACTAGATAGATCCACAAGGGGATTACACTAATTCCAAATATCATGCCTAGGGTTTACAATAGAGGTGGGGGCTATTTATAGGCCAACCACAAGTTTAGGGGTAATTCAAGCATTAAAATAGAGTTCTGGGCGAAGTAGAGAGGTACATGGGCCATAAGGCCCAACTATGGCTCGTAGGCCCATCTTCACGCCGGACAGTCCGGGTCGAGTTAACTAGACAGTCCGGGGTGGCCGGACAATCCGGTAGTGTCTAATTTTCCATACATATTGTCCGAGCCAGGATGGGTCTGTGGTATGCCGGACACTCCGGCTGCGTCGCGCCGGACACTCCGACTAGATTCAGGCGGACACTCCGGCTTAGGAAGCAGCTTTAGGACAGGGGAAGCTTCAGGGCTTGTGGGTCAACGTGGCGGGGCTTCGTACCTGATAATGCACAGAGTAGTGGTATGAAGTAGCAAGCCATCTAAGTGTATGTCAAATTCACATGATGAGAGGAACAAATTCACCTTAGCTAGAAGGAGCTTGGCTCGGGCACGGGTCATCGGTCCACTTGAGGGACTTGGTGGTGTAGATGTAGGAGCGTTCGTAGGACGGGCTGCATCAGTAACTCATAAGGTGCATGTGCCATTTAGAGTTGGTGATTATGTTGATGAGATTGAGTGCGATGTGTTGCCATTGGAGGTATGTGGTATGCTACTTGGTCATCCATGGTGACGAGGTTTAATCTCGTCAATGCCCATTGTTATGGACTTGGGTTTTGGAGAAGATGGGGATGCTGGAGATCGTGGCACGGTTAACAGACAAGCAACCAGGGGACACGAGATTTACCCAGGTTCAGGCCCCCGGAGGGAAAACCCTACTTTTGCTTGTCTGCTCTTTGATTACGGCGGAACCGAAAGTTACAGGGTGCGCAGATTCGATCTGGCGTGGAGGCGTGTACGAAAGTATGGATCTGTCCTGCTCGTTGGCCCCTCCTAGCCTTTATATATGAGGAGGCTAGGTCTCAGGTACCGATACGAGTAGGTTACAAGTTGTATTCGAACTCTAGTCTTGCTCTCCAAGGATCCGAAGGCGTCATGGGCCTTGGCCACCCGAAAATCTTCATGGGCGGCCAGATGTCCGTGGGCCTTCCTTGGGCTGGACCAGGTATGCTGAAGTTATGTACCCGTCGGGTATAACCATGTCAAGAGTTCTCCAGTGTTCAAATCGAATCGTAGATTCGGCCGAGGACTCTTCAATCCTTCGGTGTAACTCGCTTTCAAGAGAATGTGTAGGGATTGTTGATGCGCAGCACGACTCACCCGACGGATCAGGGTCGCTTAATCGCCTTAGGACAAAACAACGATCTTCTTTCAGTAGTCCCTCGACTCGAACCCGGAACATATGCTGGCGTAATTCGACTCAGGCCGTGGAGGACTTACAGAAGTGGAATTCCAGTGATTTTGAATGGTGTACCCAACGCGTCCGTCGGGATTTTTCATCGTACCTGCTGGTACGGATTTATACTAGCAGAGCGCAGTCAGGTGCGTTGCCAGTCCATCAGATGATATCTGTAGGTCTTATCTTTGCATCGCAGACGCAGCATCCGAATGTTTATCACCGCGGAGGTGTTTCGGGTGGCCAAGGAGGATGTTACTCACTTAGCATTAATTGGGGCAGAGTTGTCGAAAAGTTTTTGCATGTGGATCCGGAAGATCGCTGTCGAAGATTTCATATGGTGCGCGGCCAGCGCTCCCTATGGGAGTAGCCCCCGAGTGTCTATTCGAGTCATAGACTCGAGCGGAGACTTTTAGTGCAAGCGTTGCTCAGCTGCTTAGTCCGAAGGACTCGAAAATTTTCGGATGCTTGAATCCTTCCTCCCTATGGGAGTAGTCCCCGAGTCCGTAGGACTCGAAGCTCTTGTGTGTGAACGGCCATTGCTCCAGTTTGGAGTAGCCCCCGAGTGTCTGGCGGAGTCGTAGACTCAGGCAGAGACTCGGGTCTTATATCATGCAACAGTAGTAGGAAAATCTTGTGGGCGTACCGCTGACCCCGAAGTACATCGGGTGCGCGACCAGCGCTCCTGATAGGAGTAGCCCCCGAGTATTTAGTCGAATCATAGATTCGAGTGAGTACTCTTGGCTTTGTATCCGAAGTTGGTGCTAGTATAGCTTTTGATGACGTCAGTGCTGACGATCGATGACCTCAAGCGTCTGCTGCGCCAGAGATGACTTGACTAGACGAAGCGTGGGTCCCACTTCCTGACTTTGAATTGACCGGTCACGCGCGGCGTGGAGATGATTACGGCGTTTTCTCGATTTCCGCGCGTAGTGGACGTCGTGGGAACGACGGTTCATTTTTGTGCTGACACGTGTACGGCCAGATCTGCTGTTGGCGTTAGGTCTTCTTGATGGACGGCCAGTGTGCGTCGTCTTTGCTGTTATAATCCGTGGTGAAAATCGTGGTTTGTTTTCACCGCACCAATTCTTGCATTTTACTGCCTCCTTGCGCTCGAGCGATTCTTGCAGCGTGCTTAGAGTTCCTTTCGCATTTCCTTTGTCTTCGTTGTTGGCAACGCCACCACCGCCTGAGCGCCATGGGGAAACCGAAGAAGTCTTCTCCTGCAGTGGGGACCAGCGCCGCCGGAGGCAAGAAGGGCGCCGCCCCTGCTCGTGTCACCGATGGTGGCTGGCGGCGATCAGAGACGCGGGAGAGTGATCTCCGCAAGCTGCGCGAGCGGAGCCTGATTCCGCAGGACACGACGGCTGTGAGACTCCCCGGAAGTGAGGTAATCCCCCGTCCCCCATCTGGGTATCGGGTTATGTTTGTCGCCTTTGTTTTGCATGGGTTTGCGTATCCAGTCCATGACTTCCTTCGTGGACTGCTCTTTTTCTATGGGGTTCAACTCCATCATCTGTCTCCCAACTCCCTTCTCCACATTGCGTGTTTTATCACGCTTTGCGAGTGTTGGCTTGGCATTGAGCCGCACTTTGGCCTCTTCCGGAAGTTGTATTCCGTGAGGAGGCAGTCTGGTTCGGATGGTGTGTACCCCATTGGGGGTTTCATCATCTCTCTTAGTCCCGATGTCCAATTCTTTTCCTTCTCCATGTCCGAATCTGTCCAGTACTGGCGGAGGAAATGGTTTTACATCCGTGACTCCGTTCTGCCTGGGCAAGATTTTGGTCTTGTGCCTTTTGACCCTCCCAATTGATTAGAAGAAAGATCCTGAAAACCGGATCTTAGATGGTGAGGTGGTGGAGATAGAGGCCTTGTACCGCCGGGTGGAGGAGCTCCAATTGATTCCTGAGAAGGAGGTGAACGTGTCGACATCATTCGGTGTTTCTTGAGCGTCGGGTGCAGCCGCTCAGTAGGGCGCACCGATGTTCCTGTACTGGGCGCCGTGATCCGACGAGGGTTTCGGTGAGAAGATCTCCGAGGTGGACCTTGACAAGGATCTTCGCGTGTTGAAGTTCAAGGCTGACGAAAAATTCGGAAGTCGCGACCTCCCTTTTCGCCGACGCTGGCCGTTCAAAGGTGTAGATTTGCGCACGTAGTACTTCCCTTACGTTTTGTCAGTTGTGTACTTGTGTCCTTTGTTTGCTAACAAAGTTTCTTCTCTTCTTGTAGAGCTTCAAAGTGCCAGGCATGGCGCCACCATTACCCGAAAGGTATCCGAATGCCCCGGATAATGAAGTGGTGGATTCCGTCCGAAGCTTCCATCGCGCGATCTCCGTGGAGGATGCCGACGAATCGGTGAAGACCATTCGAGTAAGCGATCACGGAGTTCGAGCGAAGTCTTCGGATGCCTCGACTCCGACTCCCTGTGAATCCTCGGGGTCTTGAGCGTCATGATGATGTTCGGGGTTCGCTTCTCCTATTCCTGCCGTTCCTGGCGAGCTGTTGTTCGCACCCGCCAAAGAAAGCGGAAGAAGGAAGAGAAGGAGGAGAAGAAGGAGGAGAAGAGGGCCCGAGGGCTTCTCCTATCTTTGACCTGGCGCGTTGGGCTCGTAAGTGTGCTTGTTGCCACGTTGTCTTTTGCTCACTTGTTATTTTTATGCTGTGTTGATTGATTCAGATGTAGGCAATCCTCCGACGGCTCTAGTGATGGAGCGCGAGATGATGGGGAGTCGAACATTGCGTCGCCGCCCGCAGACGGTGGCGACTTGGTGGTGCTGCACCAGTTCCTCTTGTGCAGAGAGGCTGGTGGTTGCGCCTCAGAATTTCACAGCGGGCTCTGGTTCGCCTTCGAGCACGTAAGTTTTTCGCTTCATGTCACGGGAGCCCCAAGGCCGTCGTGTGCCGATGCTGTGTTTGCTTCTTTGTTTTGGGCGGAGCCCCAAGTCATGCTCTGCTATTGCTTTTTCCGCAGCCTTGTGTCCAGAGGCCAAGCGGCTGGTGGAGGAGCACCGACGCTGGAGGTGAAACCGCTGGCACCGCAAGGTATTCATCTGCCTTTGGAGTACTCATCTTGCTATGTCTTGGTCCTGTTTGTTGACACTTGCTTGTTGTAAATGCAGAGGAGCATAACGACTCTCTCCGTGAGGTTGATGCTCTGAAGAAGAGCCTTGGCCAATTGGAGCAGAAGGCCGAAGCTGCCGCTTGAGCTGTGAAAGCAGCCGAAGCGAAAGAGCGTCTGCAGCAGGAAACCGCAGGTCGTGAGAGGGGGGCGGCGGAGAAGCTCATGGCTTCTACCAAGGAAATTTCGGGTGAGTGCTAGCTTTTGCACTTGCTCCTTTTTCTTCGGGTCCTCTTCTATGTTGCTTTTCTTCATGTTTTCTTCTGTTTTGTCTCGATGCCGCAGCATCGAAGTTTGACCGGTGCTCGAGCACGGGAGTGCTCTGGATGATGCCACTGTGGCGGTCGAAGACCGCTGCAGCACCGTCATCAACTCCCTTGCCAAGGCAAAGGAGGTCCTTGGTCGCTTCTACCAGGAGCTCTTCCCGAAGGGCGCAACCCTTGAAGATGTGGGTGCTCTGCGAGGCTCTGTCGGTTACCGCAGCTGCATAAGCGCGAATGTAAGGGCATCGGCGCGTCCGTCGGGCTGGCGATGGCCATGGCGGCTGGGGCGGAGCTAGACCTGCCCCAGATTACTTCTCGGATACCGACAGCTGCGGATGGATTAGAGGTAGCCTTCGCTGCTTACTCCGCTGCAGCATTTATATGGGCCCAAGCTCATTGACTTGTTGTCTGGTATGCGCCGCGCAGCAGGCGAGGCCAAAGCTAGCGCCTGGCTCGAGGCGATTTCGGTGTCCTACGCCTTAGGCATAGGAGGTGTGGGGTAGTATGTAGTTTACTTTTGCTGTAAATATCTTTTGTAGCACCATTCTTGAGCCACGCAGTGGCCTTATTTAATGAATTCCTCCGAGTTGGGCTTTATCTTTGGCTGAGTGTCTGTGCCTTCTTTTCTTCTCGCTTAGGTTCCTTCGGGTGTTGACCCAGTTGGTACTTCATCCGAAAGGCCCTTGCGAGCATCGTTGGATGATTCCTCGCAGCTCGCTTTTCTGCGGGATCGCGTGCGCAGCTTGGAGAGGGATTTGCTTGGGCTACGCGGTCGTGCTGATGTTTGGAGGTCCAAAGGCATCAGAGTGCAGCCAGAGGAATACTTGATGGCGGAGCTGGGTCGGCTGTCCGAGCAGCTGCAGTAAGTTGATCCTTTTTCGCCATAGCTTAGTTCTTCGGTGAGCCCGCTGGCCTTACTCTTGTTGTTCTCAGGCTGTTGTCGCAGGTGCGAATCTCGCTCGGCGAAGGAAAAGGAGCGCATTGCTGTTCGAGTCAATTGTTTGACTCAACAGGACATGGAAGCCGGTGGCTTCTTTTGGATGGATCGCGATCGTGCCATGGTTCTGGCGACGTTGCAGGATCGCGTCTTCCAGGTTTCACGGGTGCTCCGCCAGGTGCAGACATCGCTGTCCTCGGTGTTGCACGTCATGTTTCCGTTGGATGGCGCGCCGACGACCCTTGCAGGTCTTCTGGCGAAGTTTCGGAGTGCCAGCAATGTCAAGGAGCTAGTGCGGCAGCAGCTTGTCGCAGGGGTGAAGGCTGCCTTGTCTCTTGTGAGGGTGCATCACCCTGATGTAGATTTGGCTGCCGCGATCGGGTCACCTCCTCGCCAGATGGTGGCGAGTGGAATATGCGTCCGCATTACGCTGCCGTAAGGGCGAGATGCAACAGATTGTAGATTTGTTTGAGCAGCGTGCTCAGGCTATTCTGCAGAATAGGTAGAACCTGAAAATAAACAGATAGATGTAAAATTTGTATATTGCGGCTGGGCGTGTATGTGCCCTTTGTTTGTAAAGGTTTGCTTGTTAGCGAGCACGCAGTGCTTTGATTTAGTACGTGTCCTTTTCGTTAGCCTGACGTGGTCAGCTACTCAGGTGTACACGTGTTGTCCTCAGTCGATGAAATCGTGAGGTGGGGGGAGCCCCCGAGTGCTTTGATGTGGTACGTGCCATTTTCGTTAGCCTGACGTGGTCAGCTACTCAGGTGTACACGTTTTTTCCTCAGTCGATGAAATCGTGAGGTGGGGGGAGCCCCCGAGTGCGTTAGTAGCATGTAATCAAAGTTGCAGAGAAATAGTCAACCGAAGTTTGGGAGCGAGACACTTAGCTTTATTTGTAGCGTAATGGAGGAGATACATGGTTCGGCTGAGTAGCCTTGGCTGTAAGCCTTATTGAAAGTAAAAGGGGTACATTGCCCATTGCTATGGGTAGAATCATCGCAGGTGCGAGACGTTCCATGGGTTGGAGTATGCAACTCCAGACTCCACGTGCTTGAGGCGATAGGCGCCACCTGGGATGACCTCGGTGATGGCATAGGGTCCTTCCCATGGAGACTCGAGTTTATTCGGTCGCTTTTGCTTGAGTTGCTAGACGAGGTCTCCTTCGACGAAGGACCTTGGGCGCAGCTGGCGGCTGTGATAGTTGCGGAGACTTTGCTGGTACACCGCGGACCTAGCTGCTACTATATCCCGTGCTTCGTCGAGTGTGTCGACGGCATCTTCGAGTGCGGCCGTGGATTTGGCTTCGTTGTAAGCGACGACTCGTGGAGCCTGTTGACGTACGTCGGCTGGTAGCACAGCCTCAGCTCCGTGTACCATGAAGAACGGTGTGTAGCCGGTGGAGCTGTTTGGCGTAGTTCGTAAGCTCCACAGGACAGACAGTAGCTCTTTCGTCCAGTTGCCAGCTTTGTGCTCGAGTGAGCTCATGAGGCGTTTCTTGATGCCAGCGCCGATTAGGCCGTTGGCCTTTTCCACTTGCCCGTTTGTTTGCGGGTGCGCCACTGAGGCGTACGTGATATTGATCCCGAGGCCTTCGCAGAAGTCCTGGAATTCTTCGGAGATGAAGTTCGATCCGTTATCGGTGATGATGCCGTGCGGTACGCCGAACCTGTAGACTATGGATTCGAAGAACTTGACGGCGGTTTTGCCCTTTTGGTTGGTGACTGGCATGGCCTCGATCCACTTGGTGAATTTGTCGACTGCGACCAAGAGGAAGACGTGTCCTCCCTTCGAGGATTTTGGCAGTTTGCCGATCATGTCAAGGCCCCATTGAGCAAAAGGCCAAGCTATGGGTATGGGTCGAAGTTCGGACCCAGGTGCGTGCGGTTTGTCGGCGAACCGTTGGCACCCGTTGCATCTTCGGACGATGTCCTTTATGCGCTCATGGCCGTTGGCCAATAGAATCCTGCTCGTAGAGCTTTGGCGACAAGGGAGCGGCTGCCTGCGTGGTGGCCGCAGATGCCCTCGTGGATATCTTGGAGTATGGTCTTGCCATCGCTGATGGTGACGCACCGTTGTAGGACGCCTGTAATGCTGCGTTTGTACAGTTCGCCGTTGATGATGGTGAAGGCTTTTGACCGACGAGATATGCGCCGCATCATCGGGTTGTCCGTAAGTTTCGCTTAGCAGAACCGGAGGTATGGACGTGTCCGTGTTTCTTCGACCGCCATGACCTGCATCAGGTTGACCATGGCGACTTCGGTATCCAACTTTTCGGGTCCTTCGACCTTCGGCAGCGAGCCCCAGTGTTCTCGCTTCTTCGGTGATCCCTTGGGGAATTTCCGCTGATGGATGGCACGCAGATCTGTTCGAGGAACACACCTGGTGGTACTTTTGCACAAGTGGAGCCAATGTTGGCGAAGTCTATCGGCCTCCTCGCTCTCTCTTCCGACGCGTCAAGTTCGCAGCCGCAAATTCTCCTTCGAAAAGTTGTATAGTGCGCGACGCGATCATGTTTTCGGCGTGTCGTCGACTCATTCATCGTCTGCTGGACGACAAGGTTGAGTCACCAGATGACCAGCGCGCTGGCGCCGCATATTTTTGCCATCCGCATGCCATGGATGAGGGCCTCAGATTCGCCTCGTTGTTGGAGGCTCTGAATTTCATCCGAAGGACGATTTCATCTTGTCACCTTGCGGGGAGGTCAGTATGACTCCTGCCCCTGCTCCGGCTTCGCGTTTGGAGCCATCAAAATGCATTGTCCAGGACTGCGACATGTCTAGGGTGTCAGGCAGCTGCAGCTCCATCCAGTGCACCAGAAAGTCCGGAAGGACTTGAGATTTGATTGCGTGTCGCTTCTCGTAGATGATGTCCAGTGGTGATAGTTCGATGCCCCACAGTCCACGTCCCCGTGGCCTCTGGATTGTTCAGATGCTGTTTAGGGTGCCTCGCTGACACCATCACCGATGCTCCTAGAAGTAGTGGCTCACCGTCGAGCCGTCATGAACACGCCGTAGGCCAGCTTCTGGTAGTGTGGGTACCGCTGTTTTGTGGGAGTGAGAACCTCGCTGAGGTAGTAAATTGGGCGTTGTACCCCATGGGTCTTGCCTTCTTCGGGTCGTTCGACCACGAGTACTGTGCTGACCACCTGGTGTGTGGCTGCTATGTACAGCAACAGGGGCTCGCGCTCTTTGGCGTGACCAAACGGGCGAGGTGGAGAGGAGCCGCTGAGGTTTTCAATGCGTCGTTGGCTTCGGTGTCCACTGAACTTATGCGCTGGCGCAGCAGCTTGGTAAAATGGTAGGGCCTTCGCCCATGCGGCCGATGAACACGCTTAGTGCCGCCATCACCGTGAGCTGCTGAACGCCTTGAGGTTTTTCGCTTCTCCATTGTCATGATAGCTTTGATTTTCTTCGGTTCGCCGATCCTCGTTGAGAGATGAAGTATCCTAGCAGCTGACCTGATTGGACTCCGAAGGCGCACTTTTCTGGATTGATCTTGATCCTGTAGCGATCAAGGTTGTCGATCGTTTCACGGAGATTGTCGATAAGTGTTCTTGCCTCCTTGGTTTTGATGACTATGTCGTCGACATAGACTTGGACGCTGACCGATCTGGTCCTTGAGGCAGCTGCATGCATCGCTGGTACGTGGCACCCGTTCTTTAGCCCGGAAGGGCATTGTGTTGTAGCAGATACTCCGAGCGGTGTGATGAACGCTGTTTTTCTTGATCTTCGACCTTGAGTCGAATCTGGTTATAGCCTGAGTAAGCGTCGAGGAAGGAGAGTTTCACAACCCGCAATAATCGATGATCTGGTCGATCCGAGGGAGAGGAAGTGGTCCTTAGGGCGTGTTTGTTCAGTGGCGTGAAGTTCACGACATCCGCAGGATGTCCGTGTCCTTCTTCGACCATCATCATGTTTGCCAGCCACTCGCTTTCCTTGATTTCCCGGATGAAGTCTCTGCGAGTAACTGTTGATCTCTTTGCCGATAGCTTCGCTCGTGGTCCGGCGCCTTGGATGGACTGTTTGGTAGCTTGGTGTCCGGAAGACATTGAGTGCGTTTCGGCGAACTCCACAGGAACTCTGGCATGTCCGCAGGACACCGTGCAAAGATTTCCAGCTCACGGAGGAATTCGACGAGCCGCTTCCTATCGCGGTGTTGAGGTCGTTGGCGATTAGCGCCGTCTTGGAGGCATCCGTTGGATGGACCTGTACTTTTGGTGTTGATGGTGGAGTCGAAAGACATATCAGGTGCGTTCGCTTGGTGACCGGGGTAGCCCATTGTCCATCACTTCGCGGAGCCTTACAAGCTCGTCTTGCATGCCGAAGGACTGGGAGATTTTGTTGAAATCCCTGTCGCATTGGTCCGATCGGGTGAAGCTCCCGTGGACTGTGATGACGCCCCTTGGTCCTGGCATCTTGAGTAGTAAGTATGCGTAATGTGGGACGGCCAGGACTCTTGCGAATGCTACGCCCCTGTGATGGCGTGGTATTGCGACGGCCAGTCCACCACTTCAATTCTAGGCGCCTGCCGAAGTTGTCCGTGTCCCAAGATGACGTCGAGCCCTATTTTACCGGGGAAGATGCCTTCCACGACAATGCGGAACGTTGTGTGTGATTGTTCCAGGCTGCATTGCGGGATCCGCATAGCTGCTAGAGTGCTTGCGAATATAAGGTTGATGCCGCTGCCGCCGTCCATGAAGACGCGACTCATCTCGAAGCCTCCGATCTGCGCCTCCAAAGACTGTGGCAGCATGACCTGGGCGAGGGATCTGGCAAGGGTGATCCGCGCGGGTGAATGTGATGCAGGACTCCGATCCGCTGAGGTACTCAGGGATTGCAGGTGGAGTTGTCACGGCCATGTTGATTTGTCGGGTGATTTTCTTCTGCACCCTGTTTGTGGGACGTCCCTTCTGTATCATATTGAGTGCTCCTTTTGGTGGGGGGTATGTGACCCTGGTGTTGTTTTGCGCTGGTGCGACTGGTTGATGTGGGCCTCCAATAGGCGGCGGTGGAGGAGCTCCATGTGCTATTTCGCCTGGCGCAAGTGCGTTTCCGAACGCACGAATTGGAGCTTGTTGCCTCATCTGTACCATGCTTTCGCTGAGTTTCTGGAACTCGCGGCAGTCCTTGAGCATGTGGCTAGCTTTCTTTTTGCCATCTTGTTTGTCGATGTAGAAGTGGATGGTGCATGGACCCGAAAGTTTGTCGAGTGCTGAAGGTCCGTTGTCGCGTCGCGGGCGTTACACGATCGCGTTGGTCGTCGGTCGTCGCGGAAGTTTCCGCTGCGGTATCCTCCGCTGCTGCGGCTGATGTCGTTACGGTGGTCGGCGTAGCCGGCTGCGACCATGTCGGGTCCGTCACGGTCCTCGTAGACGCGCGGTCTCCTCTTGCTGCGGCGTTCGCGTCTTCGGCCGTATTCGTCCTCTTCATCTGATTGCGCCCGCTGGATGCAATCTTCGCCGTCTGCCCAACTGTTGGCCTATTTCCATGAGTTGGTCGAGTGTCTTGGGCTTTACGCGTCCAAGTTTCTCCTTGAAGTCTGGGCGTTTGACGCCGTCCCTGAAGGCGTCGATGGCCCGCTCTTCGGAGATGTGTGCTGCGGAGTTCTTGGTCGTAGACCAGCATAGTATGTACGAGCGAATAGATTCACCCGTTCTCTGAGTGCAGGCTCGCTCTTCGATTGAGGCGGCCTTTGCTGGTGCCTTTGAAGTTTCGGATGAAGCTATGCGAGCTCCTCCCAGCTTCGGATGGATCCCTGATAGGTCGCTGAGCGGACATCGCCGCTACCGTCACACCGCAATGAAGGCATTGCATGGCGGTTTCTTTGTTGCCTCCATGAAGCTTGACGGATGTGAGATGGTGTTGAGCAGGACTTTGGATCTTGCGTGCGTTGAACTTGAGTATCGAAGGAAGCTTGAAGTTGCGTGGCATCTGTGTTCGCCGACGGATCTGCTGAAGCATCGAGCCCGCGAGTTCTCGCCGTCTTCATCCATCTCAGATTCGGATGAGCATGCGCGTTTGGCACGTGCTTTGTCGATCTTGCGTTGTGTAAGCTTGTCTCTGGCGTCGTAGTCGTGTTTGTGGCGGTGCGAGCTCTTCTTCCTTCGAGGAAGGTCGTGCTCTTCTTCATCTTCGGATGAGGGAGTGGGGCTCCGGTCGCGCCTGGCCGGAGCTTTCTTCTTCGGCTCCGTAGGAGCATCTTCGTGGAGCGCAGCTCCGATTAGTCCTAGTCCGGTGAGTGCGGACCTATGCATGGCCCTTTTCGGGTCCCCCTCCGGAGGTGGGTGAGCCGCAAGATACGCAGTGGCTGCCATGATCGCGGCTTGTGGCGTCTTTGGGGTGATGTTACCGTCGGCGTCCATATCCATGAACGATGTGTGGAGGGTTCGGGTCACATCACGCCGCTCCTTCGGGTCCATGTTTTCCACCCGAGAGTGGTGCTTGTTTCCCTGATTTCCGTTTGTGCTAGAGCCGGGTCCCATGGCGGAGAGCGCAGCTCGTCGTGCACTGGATTCAGAGGCCGCTTTCTTGCATTTATCGAGCGTCTCCTGCATCTTGACTTGCTTCTTGTGCTCCTCGATGAGGAGGTAGTGGTATGCCATCAGCAGATCACGTGGGGAGTCCAGAGGTAGGACTATTTCGCTTTCTTGACGGTAGCGTGCTTCGGCCCATCCTTCTTTGCTAAGTTGGATAAGGTGGCCCCCTTTGTCCCCGTTGTCACCGTTTCTGTCCTGCGGGTTGGGGTTGGGTGGCGGGTTGGGCGTTTCCTCGTTGGTTTGGATGATTGCGGCGCACAGATAGCGCCTGCAGATTGGTTGACTGCTGCCACAGCTTTCGGATCCGGAACCGTAGGTCCCTTCATCCGAAGGTGGATCGCCTGAATCGGAGTTGCAACGCCGCCGAAAAACTCATCTTGATGGTGACGTCGTATGCAATTGTGGAGCCCATGAAGCGGGCCTGATTGACGGCACAGGCACCCGCTCAGGGAGGCGGAGGGTACCAGCTTGTCCCACCTGGAAGCAGAAGCTCCCGAACAGAATTTCGTGTCCGTCGCCTACGGGCTCGAAATCCTTCATGGTGGCCGGCGAGTGGGCGGTGAAGTCGAAAGCGCCGAAGAGGAGGTGATTCTCCGTCGCCGAGGAGTTGTAGATCGATCGGATCGGAACCGTCACGACCACACAATCAGCACCCCCGATTCCCACAGACGGCGCCAATTGACGAGGTTTAATCTCGTCAATGCCCATTGTTATGGACTTGGGTTTTGGAGAAGATGGGGATGCTGGAGATCGTGGCACGGTTAACAGACAAGCAACCAGGGGACACGAGATTCACCCAGGTTCAGGCCCCCGGAGGGAAAACTCTACTCCCGCTATGCGCTCTTTGATTCTGGCGTAACCGAAAGTTACAGGTGCGATTCGATCTGGCGTGGAGGCGTGTACGAAAGTATGGATCTGTCCTGCTCGTTGGCCCCTCCTAGCCTTTATATATGAGGAGGCTAGGTCTCAGGTACCGATACGAGTAGGTTACAAGTTGTATTCGAACTCTAGTCTTGCTCTCCAAGGATCCGAAGGCGTCATGGGCCTTGGCCACCCGAAAATCTTCATGGGCCAGCGTATGTCTGCTGTGGGCCTTCCTTGGGCTGGACCAGGTATGCTGAAGTTATGTACCCGTCGGGTATAACCATGTCACATGGCAGTATGATCGCAATGTTACACATGCTAGAAGAGCAAATACATATTCTTTTGAGCATGGTGGCAAACAACAGACTTTGAAGCCTATGCAGGATGATCACATAAAGTCTGATGTAGAGCTAGTGGTACATAAGGAGAAGGTGCGCAAGGCTAAGCCAAAATCTGGGCTAGCTAAGGTGCAGGATGGAGAGCACGATGCACAGTGCGACAATGTTGATATTGCTTCAGCTATGCCTATAGATGACAAGCCAGTGGAACTTGTTAGTGACAAGCCAGTTGAAGTGCATCCTCTTATTCCTGAGAGGAAGGATGTTGCAGCATGTGTTCAGAAGGTTGTTTGTGTTGACACAGGTGTTCAGACGGATGATAGTTGTGCTCCTGATGTTCCAGTGCATGTGGTGCAGCAGAGTAACAAGAGCAGTTTTGTTAGCACACATGTGAGGCGTTTTGTTGGGACAGTTGTGCGGATGCATAGAGGCAAGGATGGACATGTTCGTCAGTTGTGTGGTCCAGGCATTACTCATCTTATGCCAGACCGTGCAAAGAAGGTCCATGTTTAGCAACCATGGGTTCCAACAAGAGTTGAGAAGAAGAAGACGGTGGCGTCTAGGTCCAAACTCGTATGGAGATGCAAGGAGGTGCAGGCGCCAAGGGCTGTATCAAGTCGAGTAGGCCAAGAGGGAGGATGTGGTGAGGAAGGCAAGCAAGACTTGAAGATGGTGAAGACGCATGAAGCGATTGTTCATATCACGCCACCTTTCTGACCCGACCCGCAGGCATTGGGGACAACGCTTCTTGAAGGGGGGATGATGATATGGGCATGAAGGAAGAGGTGAAGCCTAATTTCAGGACTCCACCAAGCTAGGTGATGCAGGCGCATCCCACTGATGACTGGCACGCCAGGACGACCTGTGATATGTAATGATAAGTCTAAGGTTGTGTCAAATATTGTTGCTATGTTATTGAGTCCGAGTCCAAGTAAGGTTCGAGTCTGTTTGTGTGTTTGGTTTGGGTCTATCCAACTGACTAGTTGCATGCCTCCTATATAAAGGATCCAACCGCCTAGGGTTTGGGGGAGTTCAGTTGTTTAGTCTAAAAACTATATTGTGCTCCACCATGTATCAACCCTCTGGGGACGGCGATACCATTTATCAGATTATTGCTACCGAGGTTCTTGTGTTCATTAAGGATTGTCGTGCTCAGGTTTGAGGCATGGTGATCTTCATCACGTTACTTGCTAGATTGATTCCTCTTCTTCAGGTTGCGTTCATCGCGCGATTGGGAGATTACCATCTGGGTTGACTCGCTGTGAAAGATCGGGACAAAACTATAGGATCATCGGCTTGATCCGTATCATTTTGGGTCTGTTTTCATGTGGCCGGTGATTTGAATCATATGGTAACAATTTCCAAAGCTGGGTTTTTGTGAGGTGCAGAGGAGATTACTTAGGCCTCGGTTCCTCAAACTTTTGTTTCCCCTTTGAGCTTCACAAGTTGGATTTGTACGTTCAAGGATGTAGGTTTATAAATTGGATAGCTAGGGGTAGTACTAGATACAATAGATTTTATTGTCGATTGCCTTGGCTGTATCCATCGATTTGTCTACAGAGCGACATGCTCTGTCAGCAACTCAAACTCATGTATCCATCGATTTGTCCTATGTAGCTGTTTCTACTTTTATTCTAGAAATCGAGGCATACTAGTAAAGGAGGAAAGCTACATGGATAATAGGAATTAGATTAGTCCTTGTTATGAGATAGACCGTGAGCCATACGCATGAGTTGGGCAAGTTTGTTGTATTATTGCAAGATGGAAGCCAAAAAATGCGGCAGTTTTGGTATATGGTAAGAGTAGTCGCCTGTCCTGGATGCTAGTGTTAGTAAGTTGCAGTTAATTAAATTCATCACCTGTATGCTTGATTGTACAGCAACTTTTATTTTTGTCTAAGATACTAGCTGAGAACTAAATCTATTGGTCTTTTCTAGTAAAAATAAAGAGAGAAAATAAATGTTTTGTTCAGGATGTTGTGGCGTATGAGCGATGTGATCGTTTTCTTCTATGCCTTTGAAGTGACTGTGTATTGAGTGTGTTATATGTTCCAATAACAGGTGTTGCTATATTTGTGCCCCACGGTTGTTGAGGGAAAACCTCGAGGGTGGCCCGATCTTTCACGATTCAAGTCGAGGGTGGTGTGCGGGGGAAGGAGAGGAGGATGAACACGATGAACGCACGCATGAAGAACACGATGAACACACACACGCAAAACTGCGATACACACCAATAGCTCACACCGGCGGTGACCGGTCCGGCGCAATCCCTAGGAACGTCGTCGGGCGGAGGACTCTCTCTCGAACTGGCACGGTGAGTAGGGAGACTCGGTGAGATCTTGACGTCTAGGCAAAGGAACTCCGATGCCTAGGCCTTGTACAACGCGGAGGCACGATGCAAACTCCAACGAGGTTTGGGATATTTGGTGCTCCTTTGTCAAAGGAGCATGAGGTAAGAACTAGATAGATCCACAAAGGGGTTTCCACTAATTCCAAATATCATGCCTCCCGCTTACAATAGAGGTGGGGGTCTATATAGAAGCCAGCCACAAGTTCAGGGGTAATTTAGGCAACTAAAATATCAAAGGGGTGCGTTACAAGGCCAAAGGGACGAGCTGGGGACGCGCAGGCCCTGGGCCGACCGGTAGTACCGGTAAGTCGCGGTAGCACCGCTTGCAGGTACCAGTGCGGGCAAAGGCTATGGCGGGGTCTTCAGACGCGGGCGGTAGTACCGCTCGATGAATGCGGCAGTACCGGTTGAAGGCGGTGATACCGCTCGCAGGTACGGGTACGACTGGGGCAGCTAGCAGAAGCTCTCTGTTCGGGGTGGTAGTACCGCCTGCTCCAGGCAGTAGTACCGCTTGGATGGTAGTACCACTCCTCGGGGCTGGTAGTACTACTTGCTCCTAGCAGCTGCTGGCTGCTGTCTCTCTCCACTGGCTCGTGTCTTCATACCTGATGATGCATAGTGTCGGGGCATGAAGTAGCAAGCCATCTAGGGGTGTATCGAAGTTACATGAGTATAGGAGCAAGTTCACCTTAGCTTGGAGGATCTTGGCTCGAGCGCGAGTCATCGGTCCACTTGGGGAACTTGGTGGTGTAGATGTAGAGGCATCCGTAGGAAGGGCTGCATCAGCTCCCCCTTGGGAAAGACTCGTCCTCGACTCTTCATGGTTATCATCTTTAACATCTCCATGTTAGGGTGAAAGGTCCTTGACATTGAATGTATTGCTTTCAAGGTACTTGGAGGTCGGAATGTCGATGATGTAGGCATTGTTGTCGATTCTCTTTAGGACCTTGAAGGGACCATCTCCTCGAGGCTTGAGCTTGGAATCGCGTTCTTTGGGGAAACGGTCCTTGCTTAGGTGTATCCACACAAGGTTACCTTCTTCAAAGATGATATCCTTGTTATCCTTGTTTAACCTTGAAGCTTGGCAAAGGGCTTGTTGCTCGATAGTAGATCTTGTTTCTTGGTGAAGCTTCTTCATAGCGTTAGCGCGCTTGTCGACATCCATGTTGGTGTGCTCATGAAGAGATAGTGGTAGGATGTCGAGCACGGTGAGGGGCTCGAAACCATAGACGGTCATGAAGGGACTCATCTTTGTTGTGGAGTGCTTTGCACGGTTGTAGGCGAACTCGGCATGGGGAATGCATTCCTCCCAATCCTTGAGGTTTTTCTTGATCAACACACGAAGGAGCGTCCCGAGGCTTTGGTTGACAACTTTGGTTTGGCCATAGGTTTGAGGATGCGATGCGGAGGAGAAGAGTAGATTGACGCTGAGCTTGGCCATGAGGGTTTTCCATAAGTAGCTCATGAATTTGACGTCACGGTCGGCGACGATTGTTCTTGGCACACCGTGAAGACGGAGAATTTCTCTGAAAAACAAATTAGCAACATGTGAAGCATCATCGGTCTTATGGCACGGTACGAAGTGTGCCATTTTGGAAAAGTCATCCACGACAACTAATATAAAATTATGTCCATTCTTAGACCTAGGAAATCCTAACACAAAATCCATGCTAATGTCGGACCAAGGTGCATAAGGAATAGGAAATGGCATATAAAGACCATAAGGGTTCGCTTGCGACTTAGCTTGAACACATGATGTGCATCGCTAAACGTAGGGCTCCACGTCGCGCTTCTTCTTGGGCCAAAAGTAGTGAGTGGAGAGCATGTCCAATGTCTTGTCATGGCCAAAGAGACCCATGAGGCCTCCACCATGAGATTCTTCGAGAAGCAAAAGTTGAAGAGACGACTTTGGAATGCAAAGCTTGTTTTGTTTAAAAAGGAAGCCTTTATGCAAATAGAAATCATCAACTCCTTTATCAATGGAGCACTTTGCGAAAATTGGGTCAAAGAATAGGTTGGAAGAATAAATTTTTTTTATTTCCTCAAGACCCAACATGTTGACTTCAAGTCGAGTAAGAAGGTTTGTGTGCTTGCGAGACAAAGCGTCCGCAACTACATTAGCTTTTCCCTTCTTATACTTGACAATGTACGGGAAAGACTCATGGTCAGAATGTATGATAAATTCTTTAGGCCATAGGTAGTGTTGCCAAACTTGAAGAACACGAACTAAGGAAAAAAGCTCTTTATCATAAATCGGATAATTAAGGCGAGCACCATCAAGTTTCTCGCTATGGTAGGCTATAGGACGTCCGTTTTGCATAAGGACTCCTCCAATGCCAATACCACTAGCATCACACTCTATCTCAAAAGTTTTTGTGAAATCCGGTAACACAAGAAGAGGTGCTTCGGTGAGCCTCTTTTTGAGTTCATCAAAAGCTTTTTGTTGAGCTTTGCCCCACATGAAGGTGACATTCTTTTTTGTCAACTCATTGAGAGGACAAGCAATGGTTGAAAAGTCTTTCACAAAGCGATGATAGAAACCGGCCAACCCATGAAAACTTCAGAGTTCACTCACATTTGTTGGGATAGGCCAATCTCGTATGTCTTACCTTGGACACATCAACTTCAATGCCCTTTGAAGAAATGACAAATCCAAGAAAAATCAACTTGTATTTAGCAAAAGTGCACTTGGGAAGATTAGCAAATAGCTTTTCATGTCGAAGGATTTTCAAAACTTCTTTGACATGTGTAACGTGGTCCTCAAGTGATTTGCTATAAACAAGTATATCATCGAAATAGACAACGACACTCTTACCAATGAGAGAACGCAAAATATGATTCATGAGGCGCATGAAAGTGAATGGGGCATTATATAAGCCAAAGGGCATAACCAACCATTCATAGAGACCAAGTTTGGTCTTGAAGGGTGTTTTCCACTCATCACCTTCCGCCATGCGTATTTGATGGTAACCACTACGAAGATCAATTTTCTAAAAAATAGTGGCTCCACACAACTCATCAAGCATGTCATCAAGACGCGGTATAGGATGTCGATAACGTACGGTGATAGCATTGATTGGATGACAGTCCATGCATAACCATAATGTATCATCCGATTTTGGAACAAGAATCACGGGTACCGCGCTAGGAGTCATTGGTTGCAAAACGCATGTTTTGTTGAGCCATTTGAAGGTGTACACATTGGTGCGACCATGGTTGACCAAGTAGCATGTGGCAAACTGTCATAGGAACCACATCGCACTCGACCGTATCTTTGTAAGGACCAATGGCGAAGGTGACCGATACATTATTCTTGATCTTTACAGAACCTTGGTCACTTAGTCATTGCACGTGGTAGGGGTGCTTGTGTGGATAGAGGGTGAGGTTGAGCATCTCACACAACTCGGTGCTGGCAAGATTGTGGCAACTCCCTCCATCGATGATAACTTTCATAGATTTGCCATTTGTAACTACCTCGGTGAATTACGCTCCTAGTTACAAGCATGGACGAGCGAAAATGGTTAAAATAGTACAGTGGGGCCCAAATGCCACTCACAGGTAGACCTTTCGGCCGTCCTAACCATTTCCAAACATCGGGACAAGAACGGGCGGCGTAATCGGCAGGCGAAGGGATCAACTACATACACAAATGAGTATGTATGCAAGCCACCATAAAATAGTTCTCAGAGCCATTCCATCAAAAAGAAATAGAAATATTGCAACGCCACACAGCAAGATCCAAATATCCTAGATAGATATAATAGTTTAGGATATCTCCTCATATATCAAACATCAGAGTATCAGGCGGAAGCGGAAAACAAGATCCGAGTACGGATAAGAAGCAAATCGGCATAAGATGCCCCATAAATAAACACATCCCGCCCACAGATCTCACGGATCCCCGTTCCCGGAATCTCTACACCGAATGATCGTTGCCCACATCGTCTGTCTCCTCCACCCAGTATCCATCTTGCGAGTTTACCTGCTCATCTGAATCAAACAATTTATCGTGTGAGACCCTAGGGGTACTCAGCAATTCTTTATGCCTCTAAAGGGGACACAACCTAGGGTGACGCAATTACAGCAAAAGATAATACCTAACAATTCTATAGATACTCGCTAACCATCCGCCTAACCAAAGACAGACGGATGTCCGTGAATTAATAACAACAGTTATAACGGTAATATTAACAGATCCATCCTCCTCCTCGCCACCACGAGGAAGCTGACGACAACCCCCATCCGTTGGCAGTTTTATTATCCATTCCATGAGTGTTGCACTATTTACTAGTCGTACTTAGTCAAATTAAAAGCGTACTTTAGTTATACTTGTCTATGATCGGAAACTGTGCTCCAAGTCGTCCATAACCGCGGACACGGCTTTCAAAAAGTTTTACCTAGGGGTGCACAAATAGCAACACACACTCGATCAACCTCGGAAAAACCAAATCAAAACCCAACAAGGCAGTCACGACAAAGCGATCACAGATTCAGAAATATTTTAGGGGCCACCCATTAAGCTACCCATAACGGTTGGCGGCTCCAAGACGGACTCAAGGTTTTGTGGACGGCAGTAAACGATCGAACCGAAAGTGTGACTGGGCTTGTCGATACAAATGCGAAACGTGTCACGGACCTAAACAGATGCAGTGCTCCACGCACAATCTTAAATAAAGCAGTAAAGCATGGCATAAGTAAAGGATAGTAATAAAGCCCCAAACTAATTGTGGCCCCAAGAAATAAGAATGAATCAAGCTCTGGCTCAGGGGGGTTCATAAGCCTCCCGGATTTGGATAGCGCGAATATTCAAGGAACAGGAATCAAGTACTCGGGGTCCTACGGGACACAGTGAGCATGAAAAACCAAATAGCAGATATTGCTCACCGGTGCCACTTTCATTAGTTATCCCATTACTACTCAGATTAAGTTGTTTAGGTACCTCGTTATCCATCAGACACTCACATACCCTACACATGCTGTTCTACGACCCGCATGGCTCAAACAACTCCTGTAGTAATGGCTCATGGGATAGGGGAACAAGCTTCGGTGGGGTTTAAAAGTAAAGGCTATGCAGTACTTGGGATTCAGTTTAATGCAATCGCGACTCAATGATGCAAGAATAAGATAGAGGCAATAGGTACTGTATGTATGCAAGCATGTGGTAGTGCTTGCCCGGCAGCTCAGTTGAAGCGAGAGAAGGATCTGGGTAGTGCTCCTGGGTTTCTTGATATATCCCACCTCGGCTCTATTCGAAGAAGAACCAAACAAACAAGGGCCAACATAAATAAAGTGCACAAGCATATGAATAAAATGCGACAAGCAACCAATCATGCCATGATGAATGATGCACAATTTGCATGGCAATAAAGTAGCATGGCATGGGTGAGGTGTGGAATACAAGAAATAAAGCATTTTATGGAGTTTTAATCATATTTTATACTCAAATAAGTTGCTGTATACTTTATATTTATATGATGCATGCTGCAATTCAGAACATGGAATGCTTAAACAGAAAGGTCTCGTCGAGCTGATCGATTTAGACATATTATTTGTCAAATTTGGAGTTATAAATCAAAAGTTATTAATCAATTAAGGAAAAAGGGCATTTTATTGTAATTTTAATCAACTTGAAATTTAAAGTGTTCAATCATTATTTTGAAGGGCAGATTTGAATTCCTCATATTTTTCTGATTTCAAAACATATATTATTTGTATTATTTGAAATTATAATTTATAAGATATTTAAAAACAGATTTAAATTTGAATTTAATTTTTTTTTTGAAAAGTTTGATTTAAAACAGAAAACAGAAATCCTTTTCTCACTCGCGCAGATCTAGCCACCGACAATGACAAGTGGGCCACATGCTGACTGGGTGACACAGTGGCGTAACAGGTTTTCTCACCACGCCGCTTCCTAGTCATCGCGATCGACGGGTGGGGCCACAGAACCTCTGTGGCTACACACGCTGGCGCCAATGGGACGTACACGTGGGGAACCCCGGGAGCGCGGGTTAAGTCTAAGGTTCTACGGGGGGCTCTTTGTGAAAGGGCCAGGGAGGCTGACTGGTGGGCTCTGCGTACCGCGGGTTGAGACGAAAACAAAAGGAGGGGCTAACTGCAAAAAGGGCACCCGTACTGTGGATCTTCTCCATCGATCGAACGATCGGTGCGCCGAATCGACGCGCAGCGGGGGAATCGAACCAGACCTGGCTTGGCTGCTGGAAGCGGCAACCACTGCGGGGGGGAGGGGTAGTTGACAGGAGAGGTTAACGCGGGTAGGTGAGGTGCTACGCGGCGCGAGAGCGTGCAGACGCCAGCCGCACTCAAGCAGAGACCGCTCAAAAAGACCGGGCGAGGCTAGGCAGACGGGCGTGGGACATGACAGGGAGAGAGGGAGGCTCACCGGTGGGCTGTTGACGGTGGTGGTTCGGGCAGAGGAGCTGGCGATCGGCGACGATGCAGAGGGCCGGAGTTCTAGGGTTTCACCGTGGACGACGGTGGCGGGTATGCACTCCTCCTCCTCGACGTCGTGCACCGAGCTGCTGCAGAGGACCTCCCTGTCCTGGCCGACAATCTCCTGCTCGCCTACGCCTCCTGGTTCGACGGGATGTGGTGGAGGCCGACGGTGACCGGCAATTGGGTAGATGGTGGTAGGGGTAGACGGAGAGGAAGGGGCGGCTTGGGGAGATCTGGGAGAGGTCGAGGAGACGGGAGGTGGTGGTAGATAGCAGAGGGAGAGGGGAGGATGCCGTGGGGGAGTGGGGTAGAGAAAAGGTGGCTTCGGCCACTTTTCTCCTCCTTTCCATCACGTGCTCGGGTCGGGGCAGGAGCAGGGTAGGTGCTGGAGGCTGCCAGGTGGGGACGGCAGGGTCGGTCGGGAGGCTCGGGCTGGGGGGCCCTCATGGCAGGGAGAGAAAGAGAGGGAGAGAGAGAGCTAGGGTAGGAGGAAGGCTCGGGCTAGGGTTTGGTTTAGGGTTGGGGTTGGGTAGCTCGGGTTGGTGAGAGGAGAGGTGAGGTGAGAGGGGGAGATGGTGTAACTAGGGTTAGATTAGAGGGAGACTAGGTTTAGGGTTAGCTAGGTTAGTGTAACACCCTCGAATCGGCCCTATGCAAGTTTTAGCGCTTCCCGCCAAACCCGCATAGAAACGATTCAAGGACGCCCACCAGGCACTTTCGTGCGGGTGGAAAACGGAGTAATAACATTACACAACAGTCCTCGATGGGACCCACAGAACAGATATATACAACAGCGACTCAAAGAGTCAAGAATACAGATATAACATACAAAGATCCAAATCACCTTGAAAACAATACAGCGTCCGAGTACGGACAAGATGCAAATTGAGCTAAGAGCCCTAAAGAATAACCAATGGCGTCCATAACCCTGCCCAGGCCAAGCCGGAAGGGTAACCCTGCTAACGACGTCGAAACCTTCTAAAACAAAAGGGGTGTCGACAAAGGGCAAAGGAAAAAGAGGAGCGTCGATCTTGAGGCCGAGCAGCGAGGCTAGAATTCGGCGGTCCTCGCCTACATAGGTCTGGTGGACTGAAGCGGCAGCGCAGCATGCACTAAACAACCTATAGAGACTCGATATAACTGACGGCTATCAGAGAGAGAGATAAGAAAGACCTATTCGGAACCAACCTGATACTACCACCAAACATACCCATCCTGGTATTTCCCCCTCGAGACCAAACGAGGAAGTCAACCGAGGAACTCACACAGTTGGCAGTTTTATTCATTCAGTTATCGTTGCAGCAATTACTAGTCAGGTACAGGTAGTCATCCTGAGATAATAAGCAGTGGGCACTTAGTTAACCATTCCGTTGTAGTTGCAACACTTACTAGTCAGATATCATAAGCATGAGATATCCCAAACCCAGCAGTTGTTGGTACTTTTATTTAGCCATTCCGTTGCAGTGAAGCTGATTACTAGTCATATCGGATACAAGTCAAATTATAACAGTAAACTTTAGTTATAGTTGTCTATGATCGAGAACTGTGCTCCAAGTCGTCCATAACCGCGGACACGGCTTTTCGAAAAGATTTAACCCTAGGTGCACCAAAGTATCCACACGCACTTCACCCTTTTGCCGGATCGCTTAACATACACCCATCGGTATGTCGGCGGGGCCTAAGTCATGACGCTTCCCAGATCCAAAGCAAGTACATGGGGCCACCCACTAAGCTACCGCAACGGCGGCCGGTCTCGAGACGGACTCGGGGTTTCGCGCTGGCTGTAAACGACTGGGAACCCGAAAGTGTGACTGGGCTTGTTGATACCGCGAAAACACTCCGCAATCCTAAACAGTACAGGTGCAGTACATCGCACAATTTAAATTAAGCAGTAAAGCATGGCATAAGTACATAATAGTAATAAAGCTCCAAACTACTTTGTGGCCCCCAGTACAATACTTTGAAATCAGGTACTAATCGATGGGGGTGCCCACACCCCAATGTGGTTAGCGCGCTCGATCTCGGAACAGGTGTCAAGAACTCGGGGTCCTATGGGACACAAGTGGACGGTTAACAACTAAATAACATCTATTGCCCACCTGTGCCTCTGCATTATTTACCTACTTCAATTTTAGTTATTAAGCAATAATTAAAGTCTTGATCATCTCCAACATTAAACCTGCGGCAAAACTCCAACAACTGTGGTACTTTACGACACGCAACAGCACTTGAGCAAGCGACTACGACACGCAAGTCCAACTATCTACCAATCAACAGGTAATAGGATGTGTCCAAGGCAATATAAGGCTGCAAGGGATATCACGGCACGAAAACTAGAGCATCGCAACACAGATAGCAATAGATCAACAGGAGGGAATAAATACTATAAAAGTAAGATAGGGGAGGTGCTCTTTGAAAACATTGCCGAAGGTTCATCCGAAGATCGGGTCGACACTCGCATCAACTCATCGGCCTAATCCGCGAAGAAGCAAGACACTAGAAGAAACACCGGATGCACTATTTAATACTACGGCAGAAGATCGGGCATGATGCATGTATGATGTATGACATGGCAAGATGCGATGCAATTAGGCAATGTTAAGCGGAACCGGGGTCCCGACAACTAATTAATAGGTTCATGTTATTTATCTACCCCGCAAATTAAATGTTGGATTAACAAGGCAAAATATGGCTTCGGTTCGCTATGCCAATTTAAATGGAGTCCGGAATAAGACAAAGATATCCCGCATATAGACTCCATATTTAATTATGAGATGAATTGGCATAATGCCCCCAAACCACAGACAAGTATGCATGCATGAACAATTTAATATGCAACAGTTGATAATGTCATATTATAAAATAATGGGGTCTCGGATAGGGAATCACATTAGGGTTCGGCGAACTTGGGCTCCCAGGGTTGAGGTCGGGTCTCGAGTGCGGATCTAGGGTTCGTCTCATGGGATCGCCCGTCCTCGGAATGAGTAGATCTAGGCGTTCCGCGAAGAAGGACTTGGTTCGGCGTCAGGGTCACATCGGATCTGCCTTGGTTGGTGCCGATCTTGTCGTTGCGAAGATCTTGTCGGGTCCGCGCCATCGAGTCGGTCTTGGCATTCGGGAAGAAGAACTTGGCGTGAAGGAGGTCTTGTCGTTCCGTGTCGGTGACCTTGGCATCGGTGCGGGAAGGAGGTCTTGTCGTTCCGTGTCAGTGACCTTGGCATCCGGGTTCTCGGCGAACTTGGCGTCCGGGAAGGAGTACTTGTCGCACCGGGGTCTCGGTGTCCTCGGATCCGAGAGGAAGAACTTGGCGGGTCGGGTTCGGTCTTCGGGGTCAGGGAGCGGTCCTCGGCGAACTGGTCGGTCTTCGAATCAGGGTCTTCGGATCGGGCTTCAGATCCGTGTGGGCGATCTTGGCGTGCCGGCCTTGGGGTCCAAGAGTTGGTTCGCACGCACGAGATTCCGAGGCAGACGTAGCAGGGTCACCAAAAATCTTGAGAGAAGCTCGGGAACAAGCAACCTTCTGCTGGCTTGAGCCAGCCCAACACTTCACCCGACAACGAACAAACACGGGGCCTCACACAGAGGTAGGCAGGGACATCCGGAGGTCTCCTGGGCGGTCAGGCGAAGGACGGTGGCGAAGGATGGGTCGACGACGGCGGAAACCTCGCGGCCAGAGGAAGGCGGCCGGCAGCGAGGAGGGAACCGGAGGCGAGAGCCGAAGGCGGCGGGGTTGGTGGCGGCGCGGGGCTCGACAAGGTCCAACCACGGCGAGAGGGCGGCGACGGCGGGCTCGGTCGACGACGCAGGCGGCGAGGAGGAGGCGGGCCCACCACGAGGAAGGGGCGCGCGGGACCGGCGCAGGCAAGACAGAGGCCACGGAGGGCCGTGGCCAGATGACGGCGGGGAAGGCGACCTGGGCGGCGGGCCTCTGGACGGAGCAGAGCGGGAGGGCCCGGTGCGGCGGAAGATGGAGGTCGGCAGCTGGCGGGGCCTCGAGCTCCTGGCGGCGGCCGGGGAGCTTGCTGGTGGTGAGGTTGGCGCGGGCGCGGCCGACGGGGAGGTCGAGCAGCGGTGAGGTGGGGGCCCACGATGACGCGGTGGAGGGGCAGCCGGAGGAGCTCCGGGCGTAGGCGAGAAGGCGCAGGCGGCAGCGTGCGGAGGCCGGAGAGGTCGAGGCAGAGGAGGCCGATGGCGGCGACGGAGATGCGGCCGGGGCCGGGGGAGAGGGACGGGGACGAGGGAGGAGAGACGGGGGACGCGAGGCGCGTCTCGCGCTGGTGGGGACGGGCGCGGGGGGAACGGGGTGGCTTGTCGGGCGGGGTGGGTTTCCGTGCGTGGGTGTGGGCCGGGGAAGAGAGAGAGGGGGGTTGGGGCATGTGGCGGTGGGGGTTGGGCCAGGTGGTGGGGCCGGGAAGGACTGGCGGTAGGTGGCGGAATTTTGGGCAGCGCGAGCGGAAAAAGGAGGGGCGGCGGGCCAGGCTGCATGGGGATGTGGGCAGGTGCGGACGCGGGCGGGAACGGTCGGCGGGGTGGGGCCCAGGCTGGCGGTGGTGCGTCTGTCCAGAGGCTGAGGTGGCGCACAAGGGTTGGAGGAAGGATAGGGCCAGGGTGAGGTGGCGATCGATGATTGGCTGGGGTGAGGTGGCTGGGGATGGTTAGGATAAGGTGGGTAGGAAATGTTTGGGTAGTCTAGGTTTTTACTGGGGTGGCCGACTGGGTCGGATCGGCCCGGTACGACTGCCCCCTAAAAATAAAATAAATATTTTAATATTTAAAATCGGGCTTTTGAAAACCGTTGGTAGACAAAGCAAAATATTCCGGAGACCCGGGTTTTGAATTTGAAATAAAGGCGGGGTATTTAGAAAACGAAATATGTTTTTCGAAAATAGTTTCAGACAAACAAATGCATGATGATGACGATGCTCAAATACAATGTGGCATGATGACATGAGCATGTGGTCATGATAAGGCAATGCACAAAACAACGCGATTTTCTAGTAGAGGTTTTTGCGGGGCGCCACAATTAGAGAGAGGAGAGATGGGGTCCTAGGGTTTAGAGATAGAAAAAGAGAGGGGTAAGAGAGATTAGGGTTTAGAAGAACTAGGCTAGGAGAGAAAGAGAGAAAGAAAAGAATAATCCTCATATGATCAAGCATAAGAGTTTTATTTAAAAGAAAAGATATGGGTGAGATAATGGGGTGATGGGATGGATGGAGATGGGTGTAGGGTTTTAGATGCTTGCATGCATCAAGCAAGATCAAGCATGAAGAGGGGTAGAGAGAGATATGGGGGATGATCCACTCAAAGATTCAAATAAAAACCCAAAAGACTAGAATGTGGTGGTACTTGCATGGCCCATGCAAAATATTTAATGCCATGTTTATTCTTGTGAAAACAATAATATTAACATGGCATTATTCCTATGCATTCCCAATAGTGGAATAAAGCCAAGCAAAAGGATTTAAAGGAAAGTTCCAGATGGAGTAGATGGAGATGATCACATTTGATTATAATTGGGACTTGCTAGTGTGTATATTCCACTAGATGTTTAATAGTCCCAAAAATACCCCAACATGAGCATAAATCCATAATAATCCATATGAAAGCTAGGAAAAAGGGGCACTACTCATAATGCATGCAAAGGTGGCTCCACATATCAATAATGTGAAAACAACATGATGCTAAGATGAGAGCATGTGGGAAAAAGAATTGGATCCATCCCAACCCACATCAGCTAGAGGTAAAACCCAATAAAGTGCAAAGCTCATATTTAGTTGGATGGTGGAATTATAAGGTGGTGAAAGAGAAAGGTGATGGAGTTGAATAAAAGATATGCCCCCAACTCAACTTGGGCATTAAACAATATATCAATAACCAAATACAATATCAAGAGGCGAAATACAATTTACAATGCATATGAGAGAAGAACCAAAACAAAAAGGGTTTTATATGATGCTCAAATGCAAGGTGGCATGATGACATGAGCATGATATAATTATGATGCAACAATTATATATAGGAAGTAGCCATTATATAGACTAGGCTAGTAGCATTGCAATTGTTAGACAATTGGGATGCTACAACTCTCCCCCACTAAACAAGAATCTCGCCCCGAGATTCCTAGGAAAAAGAAAACAACACAAGGAGAGGCGGGTGTTCGAACGAAGGTGACCTTCACGTTCCCAAGTTGATGAACAACGGAATAACTTGCTATACTTGTTGCGAGTCATGCGTTTTGCTTGAGAACAACGGTTAGAAGAGTTGAAGGATTGTCGTGAGACAAGAAGGATAGGATGGACATAGCTCCGGTTTTCCCAAGAACATGATAAAAGAATATAACCACTTGTGAAAGAAAGGACAAGATGATGTATCATGGATAAAGAAAGACACACCGTTAAGATTAAAGATTTACTGATACGAGAGAGGATGAATCTTTGTGTCGCCGGAAGACTAGGTTGGAGAGGTTTTGAACCACTATGACAATAGCATCATATCTTCTCTCGGATTTGAGAAATGAAGTACGGAAACAATATTGCCTTCAAACAATAGAGTCCCTTGATATCAACAGAAAGATTTAGTTAGACATCGTCGGATTAGATTCTTCTTGTGCCGGTAAGAACCAACTGATCACGCAATTGAGGTGCGCGGATATAACTTCCAGAGACGGATGTGAAGCTAGATCATGGTGGAATCCTGAGAAGCAAATAATATGGAGGATCTGGAGTTTATTGTAGAGATACTTATTGCTTTCTTTAGCCTTGAGGCTAACGCAATAGATTTGCGGCTGATGGCCTCAACCATAATTGGCTTTACCACAGAAAAAAGAATTGATGAAACAAAGAGAGATAGTTTCCTTTCATCTTGTTTGGGGATGTCGAGCACCGGTAGAAAGACGAGGACAGAAAAAAGTTTGCGTTTGTTTCCACCAGATAATTGTAGATTTTGCTCCATCTAGAATAGACAGACCACCAACAAGAGATTATTGATTACTTTCTTCAAGAGAGAACTCCGGAAAAACAAAGACGGAAGTAAAAGTATCGAGGGATAAGGCCACTTCCAACTTCCGTGGAATGAGTGAAATCACATTAATTCACCAATTCAATGTACAAGAGCGAATGATAAGAGTAGTGGTATGGTAGCTACTCCATCCCGCACTCAAAGCATTACTCCGCACACGAATAAGAAAACCATGCAACTCAACTACCGAAACAGACTGAAGGTATTAACAATAACTCATGGAACTTCATTAGAAAACAAGGATAGATGCAAACGATTCGCCGGATTCATAGATAGATAAAGATGATGATGTTGTCGTCATGTCGGAAGTACCAAGCCACCGGAAAGATATGAAGGGAGATTACGGAGAGCAACTGCAAGATTCCACAGACAAAGAAAAAGATAGCACCACCTGAACATAAGGATTACAAAAGATCTGAAAAATCTTCATGGCCTCCGGTGGATTGAGCATAGGCGATAGAGCGAGAGGGTTTCAAAAGATTACTTAACGAGATAGAGGTGAAAAGAACTCCATGTTCTTCTTGAAAAGATTGAGAAAGATTTAGCAGTCTTGAGGAAAATCTTTAGGGAAACGACGATGATAACTTGCCAACAAGGAAAACTCCGGGTTTGATTGAAGATGGAAGCTGGAATTAACAATGGACTTGCTGATTCCAGAGTTGGAGCGATCTATTTAGCAGAAGGACGTGGCCGAGATAGGTGACTTCAAAAAGTCAGAATTCTCACTTTGAGACATTGCACACAGGCAGTGCTCGCGAAGCTTGAGAGAAAGGGACACAGATGATCTTCCATGTTCTTCCTTTGATATGGAATAGGCAAGCATATTATCAACATATACCACCATGGATTAACAAGATATTCCTAGAATACCAAGTTCAAAAGGCGAGAGAAACGAACAAATGCTCGAACACTTCCTGAGCTCAACGCTCTTAGAAAGATCAATATTAAGAGCACGGGTTCGTGTTGAAGAAGATGCACTGGAAGAATAGATTATCTGGTCCGTCGGAAGAAAAAGTGATGTCACCTGGTTCACATTGTCGATTGGATCACCGGTTACAAAGATAAAGAGATCTTGGATAAAGAAACGATGATGGCTCATACCTCAAGCAAAGCTACCAGAGACGAAAAGATGCAATTCCCTCGTCTCAAAGAGAATTTTGCAGATATGGAGTTCAACAAGATTTGAAGCATGATGGATGATGATAATCACCGTAGTGCCTTGAGAAACTCCGGATTGCCAAAGATGCTTGAATATGCATAGATATGATCACGGTGTACTCAAAATCACAGGAGATAACCGTCACCATTTGGAGGATAGTGTTGATAGCATTTTCCATATTCCACTCATGATAAGTGTCCTATAGCTATGCTGAGAACCAAATTACAATCACCAGCATCGGATCGACACATGTTATGTAATTAGCCCAAGAGAATTGGAGATGAAATAAAACTCCAGGATTAAGCGCCGGTGACAAAAGAATGAGTTAGCATCGACATGCTGATAAAAGGGAGATAGATAATGTTTCACACACGACTGAAAAGGAGTGTGGAAGCACAGATGTATCAAAGAAATTTTTTCCTCATTTTTCGGCATTAAAATACCAATAGATGCGCAAAATCACTTATCGGGTAGAGATTAGCAACTGATGCGTTCACAGAATGTGGAGTTGCTAGAAGGAAGGACACCCTTAAGAAGATGGCACCGGTTAACAAGGAGTCGGATAGATCGCACCGGTTTTCAAAAGCCTGTCAGTATGGAATGTACCAACAGTTGATAACTAAAGGCAGATTGTGATAACAAATTGGACGCAACAGATAGACAAGGAATTACACACACACACACTCACACTTTCTATGGTACTATGGAAACCCAGAACACGTCAATCCTAGTTTGAATTTTAAGAAGAGGATTGAAAACGTTACACTTCCTTACCAGAGAAGGGTGGTGGGTGGGTAAGAAGAAAAGTGGAAGCAGTCCTACTCTCACGTTTTGTTTTTCCCTAGTATACATAGCTACCAAAAATATTTTCTAGACTGACAACGACCATTTGGCTGAGACCCTGAAGGGCGGGATGGCTCTGATACCAATTGTAACTACCTCGGTGAATTACGCTCCTAGTTACAAGCCTGGACGAGCGGAAATGGTTAAAATAGTATGGTGGCGCCAAATTCCACTCACAGGTAGACCTTTCGGCCATCCTAACCATTTCCAAACATCAGGACAAGAACGGGCGGCATAATCGGCAGGCGAAGGGATCAACTACATACACAAATGAGTATGTACGCAAGCCACCATACAATAGTTCTCAGAGCCATTCCATCTAAAAGAAATAGAAATATTGCAACGCCATACGGCAAGATCCAAATATCCTAGATAGATATAATAGTTTAGGATATCTCCTCATACATCAAACATCAGAGTATCAAAGTGAAGCGAAAACAAGATCCGAGTACGGATAAGAAGCAAATCGGCATAAGATGCCCCATAAATAAACACATCCCGCCCATAGATCTCACGGATCCCCGTTCCCGGAATATCTACACCGAATGATTGTTGCCCACATCGTCCGTCTCGTCCACCCAGTATCCATCTTGCGAGTTTACCTGTTCATCTGAATCAAACAATTTATCGTGTGAGACCCTAGGGGTACTCAGCAAGTCTTTATGCCTCTAAAGGGGACACAACCTGGGGTGACGCAATTGCAGCAAAAGATAATACCTAACAATTCTATAGATACTCGCTAACCATCCGCCTAACCAAAGACAGACGGATGTCCGTGAATTAATAACAACAGTTATAACGGTAATATTAACAGATCCATCCTCCTCCTCGCTTACCGACGAGGAAGCGGACGAACAACCCCCCATCCGTTGGCAGTTTTATTATCCATTCCATGAGTGTTGCACTATTTACTAGTCAGGTACTTAGTTAAATTAAAAGCGGTACTTTAGTTATACTTATCTATGATCGAGAAACTGTGCTCCAAGTCATCCATAACCGTGGACACGGCTTTCAGAAAGTTTTACCCTGCAGGGGTGCACAAATAGCAACACACACTCGATCAACCTCGGAAAAACCAAAGCAAAACCCAACGAGGCAGTCACGACAAAGCGATCACAGGATTCAGAAATATTTCAGGGGGCCACCCCATTAAGCTACCCGAAACAAAGTTGGCCGGCTCCGAGATGGACTCAAGGTTTGTGTGGACGGCTGTAAACGACTGGGAACCCGAAAGTGTGACTGGGCTTGTCGATACAGCAAAAACGTGTCACGGACCTAAAGATCTGGTGCTCCACGCACAATCTTAAATAAAGCAGTAAAGCATGGCATAAGTACAGGATAGTAATAAAGCCCCAAACTAATTGTGGCCCCAAGAAATAAGAATGAATCAAGCTCTAGCTCAGGGGGGTTCATAAGCCTCCCGGATGTGGATAGCGCGAATATTCAAGGAACAGGAATCAAGTACTCGGGGTCCTACGGGACACAAGTGAGCATGAAAAACCAAATAGCAGATATTGCTCACCGGTGCCACTTTCATTAGTTATCCCATTACTACTCAGATTAAGTTGTTTAGGTACCTCGTTATCCATCAGACACTCACATACCCTACACATGCTGTTCTACGACCCGCATGGCTCAAACAACTCCTGTAGTAATGGCTCATGGGATAGGGGAACAAGTTCGGTGGGGTTTAAAAGTAAAGGCTATGCAGTACTTGGGATTCAGTTTAATGCAATCGCGACTCAATGATGCAAGAATAAGATAGAGGCAATAGGTACTGTATGTATGCAAGCATGTGGTAGTGCTTGCCTGGCAGCTCAGTTGAAGCGAGAGAAGGATCTGGGTAGTGCTCCTGGGTTTCTTGATATATCCCCGCCATTGCCTATTCGAAGAAGAACCAAACAAACAAGGGCCAACATAAATAAAGTGCACAAGCATATGAATAAAATGCGACAAGCAACCAATCATGCCATGGTGAATGATGCACAATTTGCATGGCAATAAAGTAGCATGGCATGGGTGAGGTGTGGAATACAAGAAATAAAGCATTTTATGGAGTTTTAATCATATTTTATACTCAAATAAGTTGCTGTATACTTTATATTTATATGATGCATGCTGCAATTCAGAACATGGAATGCTTAAACAGAAAGGTCTCATCGAGCTGATCGATTTAGACATATTATTTGTCAAATTTGGAGTTATAAATCAAAAGTTATTAATTAATTAAGGAAAAAGGGCATTTTATTGTAATTTTAATCAACTTTAAATTTAAAGTGTTCAAACATTATTTTGAAGGGCAGATTTGAATTCCTCATATTTTTCTGATTTCAAAACATATATTATTTGTATTATTTGGAATTATAATTTATAAGATATTTAAAAACAGATTTAAATTTGAATTTAAAACAAATTTTGAAAAGTTTGATTTAAAACAGAAATCCTTTTCTCACTCGCGCAGATCTAGCCACCGACAATGACAAGTGGGCCACATGCTGACTGGGTGACACAGTGGCAGAACAGGTTTTTCTCACCACGTCGCTTCCTAGTCGCTGCGACTGACGGGTGGGGCCACGGCGACCTCAGGGCCTCACGCGGGCGCGCGTGGGGCGTGCCGTGGGAACCCGGAGGCCTTGAGTTAAGGCTAAGGTTCTCTGGGGCTCTTTGTGAAAGGGCCAGGGAGGTTGACTGGTGGGCTCTGCGTACCGCGGGTTGAGACGAAAACAAAAGGAGGGTTAAGCGCAAAAGGGCACCCAGTCGTGGATCTTCTCCACCGATCGAACGATCGGTGCGCTTGGCCGACCAGCGCCTGGCGCGGGATCGAACCAGGACTGGCTTGTGAGCTGAAGCAGCACTGCGGTGGGGAGGGGTAGTTGACAGGAGAGGTTAACGCGGCTAGGTGAGGTGCTACGCGGCGCGAGAGCGTGCAGACGCCAGCTCACTCCGGCGCGCAGAGACCGTTCGACGAAAAGACCGGCGAGGCTAGAAGCGTCTGGCGGGACATGACAGGAGAGAGGAGGCTCACCGGTGGGCTGTTGACGGTGGTGGTTCGGGCGGAGGAGCTGGCGATCGGTGACGTGCAGGGCGGAGTTCTAGGGTTTGGCAGCGCTGCGTCGGTGTCTGGCATGTAACTCCTCCTCCTCAACGTCGTGCACCGAGCTACTGCAGAGGACCTCCCCGTCCTGGCCGACAATCTCCTGCTCGCCTACGCCTCCTGGTTCGACGGGATGTGGTGGAGGCCGATGGTGACCGGCGATGGGGTAGATGGTGGTAGGGGTAGACGGAGAGGAAGGGGCGGCTTGGGGAGATCTGGGAGAGGTCGAGGAGACGGGAGGTGGTGGTAGATAGCAGAGGGAGAGGGGAGGATTCCGTGGGGGAGTGGGGTAGATAAAAGGTGGCTTCGGGCACTTTTCTCCTCCTCTCGCCACGTGCTCTGCCGGGCAGGCGAGCAGGTAGGTCTTTGGAGGCTGCCAGGTGGGGACGGCAGGGTCGGTGGGGAGGCTCGGGCTGGGGGCCCTCATGGCAGGGAGAGAAAGAGAGGGAGAGAGAGAGAGCTAGGGTAGGAGGAAGGCTCGGGCTAGGGTTTGGTTTAGGGTTGGGGTTGGGTAGCTCGGGTTGGTGAGAGGAGAGGTGAGGTGAGAGGGGGAGATGGTGTAACTAGGGTTAGATTAGAGGGAGACTAGGTTTAGGGTTAGCTAGGTTAGAGAGAGGAGAGATGGGGTCTTAGGGTTTAGAGATAGAAAAAGAGAGAGGGGTAAGAGAGATTAGGGTTTAGAAGAACTAGGCTAGGAGAGAAAGAGAGAAAGAAAAGAATAAGCCTCATATGATCAAGCATAAGAGTTTTATTTAAAAGAAAAGATATGGGTGAGATAATGGGGTGATGGGATGGATGGAGATGGGTGTAGGGTTTTAGATGCTTGCATGCATCAAGCAAGATCAAGCATGAAGAGGGGTAGAGAGAGATATGGGGGATGATCCACTCAAAGATTCAAATAAAAACCCAAAAGACTAGAATGTGGTGGTACTTGCATGGCCCATGCAAAATATTTAATGCCATGTTTATTCTTGTGAAAACAATAATATTAACATGGCAATATTCCTATGCATTCCCAATAGTGGAATAAAGCCAAGCAAAATGATTTAAAGGAAAGTTCCAGATGTAGTAGATGGAGATGATCACATTTGATTATAATTGGGACTTGCTAGTGTGTATATTCCACTAGATGTTTAATAGTCCCAAAAATACCCCAACATGAGCATAAATCCATAATAATCCATATGAAAGATAGGAAAAAGGGGCACTACTCATAATGCATGCAAAGGTGGCTCCACATATCAATAATGTGAAAACAATATGATGCTAAGATGAGAGCATGTGGGAAAAAGAATTGGATCCATCCCAACCCACATGAGCTAGAGGTAAAACCCAATAAAGTGCAAAGCTCATATTTAGTTGGATGGTGGAATTATAAGGTGGTGACAGAGAAAGGTGATGGAGTTGAATAAAAGATATGCCCCCAACTCAACTTGGGCATTAAACAATATATCAATAACCAAATACAATATCAAGAGGCGAAATACAATTTACAATGCATATGAGAGAAGAACCAAAACAAAAAGGGTTTTATATGATGCTCAAATGCAAGGTGGCATGATGACATGAGCATGATATAATTATGATGCAACAATTATATATAGGAAGTAGCCATTATATAGACTAGGCTAGTAGCATTGCATTTGTTAGACAATTGGGATGCTACACCATTGATGCTGGCTCATGTTTGGAAGATATTTGAATGTTGGTCTTCATGGTCTTGTGCTTGAGTGGTCAAGATTCTTGTGATGACAAGCGATGGACTTGCATCATGTTCACACATAAGAAGTTCTTGGTTATCTTCCACTCGTTGCCTTTCCATTGCTTCCTTGACTCGGGCATCAAATTCATCTTCACTCAAGTACTCTTCGTCACCATTGTCATGGATGAACAATACCTCTTGTTTCCACATTAGGATGACTTGTGTCCTTTGCCTCCACACTTGTAGCATTCACCGTTAAAAGGTGTATCACTCTTTGCTTGTTTGCCACTTGGGGGAAGTTTTCCTTGAGGAAGTGTGGGCTTGAAGGAAGGATTGGAGGTACTTAAGAAGCGTCCATTGAAGGTTGTTGGCGTAGCGGTTGAAGCTTGCTTGTAGATGAAATACGTCTTGGGCTTGTTGTACTTGATGTCCTCTTACACTTGACGTTCGGCCTTTATTGCGATGTGCACAAGCTCAACCATGTTGTTGTATGTATGGAACTTGGCGATGCGCTTAATTGGGTGGTTTAAGCCAATCAGGAAATGTACCATAGTTTTCTCCTGGCGCTCTTCAATGTTGGCGCGGATCATGTTGAGCTCCATCTCCTTGAAGTACTCTTCCACGGTCTTTATCCCTTGACGAAACGATTGAAGGTTGTTGAAGAGGTCACAGGGACAAAACGAGATCTCATGTGAGCCTTCATGTCATGCTAAGTTGTAATTGGCGGCTCTTGTCTTGCGTCACAAGCAACTTGAACTTGTTCCCCCCAAAGGTTGGCATAATCATCAAACTCAAGCGAAGCCATGGCAACCATCTTCTCATTGCTATAATTTTGCATGCGGAAGATCTTGTCGACTTTGAGTGCCCATGAGAGATATTATTCGTGTTCATTGGATTCGGTAAACTTGGGCATTGTGAACTTGAGCTTGCCGAAAGTTTCTTCATCATTGTGGTCCTTGCAACGAACTTGGTGACCTTGTTGATGATCTTGTGGTTGGGAAGGTGGAACTTGATTTCCGCGACCTTGTTGAGGTGCTTGCTCTTCCTCTTGGCGTAGTTGATGACGAAAGGGAGGCTCGTTCCTCGGTTGGTGATGTGGATTAGGCGCACGGGCCTCACGGCGAACACCATGGTCTTGAGCCTCTTGACGTGGTGGGTGTCGCTCAACTTGTACCACTTGGCGCTCCATGTTTTGCTGTGGTGGAGGAGGCGCCTCGTGATGACCATGGTGTTGGTGCGGACGTTCATGACAGTGAAGACGAGGAGGAGAACCTTGGAGAGCTTCATGTCGATGATGAGCTTGATTCTCCAAACTGGAAGCATCACTTGTTGTGTCAAGTATGTGTCGTGGGCGATGGTGGGGGACTTGTGGTTGCACTCACGGTTCTTCTTGTGGTTGTGCTTGTTGGATCACTAGTGCCCTTGCGTGATGACAGTGTGCTTCTTGCCTTGCTTGTGGCCTTGAAGAGAAATCACCATCATAGCTTGACATTGCGGCGTGCCATGGGGAAGGTACATAGTTCGAAGAGGTTCCATCTTCAACCATGGGGGCGTCATTGCGTCTTGCAGCACTTGGATGAAGATCTTTTTGAAGAGGTGCATGATGACGCGAAGAACTTGAAGAGCTTGATGCGTGTGAACATGGTCTTGCCATTGCATCGATGAGGACATGGAGCTTGTCATTTGTTTCGGCGACGGAGAGTTGGAGCACTTCATTTTGATGGCCAAAGTTGTGATGCATTGCGTGCATTTGCCTTTCAAGTCCATCGAAGTGGTTATCGATGTTCTTGAACTCGGCTTGCGTCTCGCCAAACAATTCATCTTGACGTGTCTCAAGAGCTTTGCAACAATCACAGAACTCTTGTCGGAAGACGAAATGGCTTCTGTGTGCCATGTACGGTCCATGTTCTTCTTCTGGTGAAGGTGGTTAGCTAGACTTACCATCCCTATCCATCATGCAAAGTACACAAGGATTGTATATGGAATTGGAATATGGTGGTGTTAGCCTTGTACCTCATCATAGGGATTGCACCGTACTAGAAACCACAAGCGAGAGCTATAAGCGTGCAAAGTGAAATCGCAAAGAAACCTCACACTAAATAAATAACTAACTCTCAAAAGCTTTTGGTGGAAGGTTAGGGTTGTGGAAAAACCAAACGAAACGATCCAAAGAAAAGGTTTTTGTCAAAAGTGGTTGAGAACCAAAGATCAAAAGCAAAAAAGGAAACGATCCACAAAACACAAGGATACACACATGTGGAGACGGATGTGGTTAACACGACTATAAAATGAGCACAAAAGGTCCTAACGAAGACTATGCTTGGTGTCGTGCCAACTCAAGCAGAGACCACAACTTGTTCACCAAAAGAGAAATAAGCAACGGATTTTTGCACTTTCCTTGGTCACGCTCTATCTCTCTCTTTTCTTACAAGTTTTGGGACTCTCTTTATATTGGGAGACTTTGTGTCTTTCTATTTTTCTTTTGCTTTTTTTATTCCTTTTCTCCCCTTCTATACTAGTATGTTAACTTTTGTATTTGCTTCAACACTCTCACTTCTCCAAGGGAAAGTGCACAATGCTTAGGAAAACACAAAATGAGTTGCTCTCATAGGATAGATACACACTAAGGAAGAAGGGTTAACAAGGTGTAGCAAGTTATACCTTTGGTATTGTTGACAACTTGCTATCGGTGTTTGGGATGGTGTTCGGGTGTCGCGGTGTCGAGGAGCGCAGAGAGTATAGCAGATGCAGAAGCTTGTTGTTAGGAAGGCAACACGCACACGAAACACGAATAAACCAATACTTAAAAGTTAGTGAACAAAATTGGGGGAAAAATTTCTTGTCTTACAGGGGCGGTAGTACCGCCGATATCGGCTGGTAGTACCGGTGGTGACCGGTAGTACCGCTCTGCGGATTCCTGGGCGCGTGGATCTCGAACTTGACTGCACAATCGGCCCAAAAATCCTCAAAGCTGCAGAAATCTGACAAAAATTGGGGTTAGGAATACACCAAGAAGGTAGATCGATACCCCAAGCCACAAATCTATGGAACAAAACCACAAAAAACTCACCAAATGAAGAGATCGATCCAAGGGAAATATTGGGGCTCTTCTATTTTGGGAATTTTTGAAATTATGGTGGATAGAAGAAAAATTTGTGGGGGAGTTCGTGAGAAACGAAGTTCTTAATACCAATATGTTGAGGGCAAACCTCGAGGGTGGCCCGATCTTTCATGATTCTCGTTCAAATCGAGGGTGGGGTGCGGGGGAAGGAGAGGCAAATGAAGACGGCGAACACGCGTACGAAGAACACGATGAACACACACACGCAAAACCGCGATACACACCAATAGCTCACGTTGGCGGTGACCGGTCCGGCGCAATCCCTACGATCGGCGTCGGGCGGAGGACTCTCTCTCTCTCGAACCGGGACGGTGAGTAGGGAGACTCGGTGAGATCTTGACATCTAGGCAAAGGGACTCCGATGACTAGGCCTTGTACAACATGGAGGCACGATGCAAACTCCAACGAGGTTTGGGATATTTCGTGCTCCTTTGTCAAAGGAGCATGAGGCAAGAACTAGATAGATCCACAAAGGGGTTTCCACTAATTCCAAATATCATGCCTGCTGTTGGGGATATACTTTCCGGGTATCCTCACAGTTCCTCACTAACCAGGGTGGCCCACTTTGGGTTAGAGCTTTGCTTCACGGGCGGCCCAGTCAGGGAGAAGAGACGAAGTCCAATCCGGCTACGGGAAGGCCCAGAAGACTTACCGACATAGGCCCATAGTGTTACTTGTAGTTCAAGATGTACTCTGTAACCGACTCTTAGTCGTAGACGGACAGATCTCTCCTGTAAACCCTAGGCCAGATATCTATATAAGCCATCCTAGGGAGAGCCTTTAGGGCACCCTCAATAGTCTACAATCTCAACTCGCACAGGCGAACCCTTGTAACCCATATTCCGGCTCTACCGTATTACTGGATTGCTAGCAGGAGTAGGATCCGTCCAAAGCCGGCGGATTCGAACCTGGGTAAACTTGTGTGCTCACCGTCCCGGAACACCATACATGTCACACCCCTCTCTTCCACACGCCTCGAGGACCCCCTCATGGCGTACTTGTCATCAATCTGACGACACCCCCGCTTACAATTGAGGTGGGGGACTATATATATAGGCCAGCCACAAGTTCAGGGGTAATTTAGGCAACTAAAATATCAAAGGCCAAAGGGGTAATTTAGGCAACTAAAATATCCCGACTTGTTTTTAAGACCTGGATCGTATTTTTTGTTGTGAAGTTTCAGGAACCCTTCAAGATTCAGCAAGCCGAATATCAAGCTAGACGATGATGAATCCGACTTTGGATCTTGGAGACTTCCGGGGGCTGCTGTTGGGGATATACTTTCCGGGTATCCTCACAGTTCCTCACTGACTAGGGTGGCCCACTTTGGGTTATAGCTTTGCTTCACGGGCAACCCAATCAGGGAGAAGAGACGGAGTCCAATCCGGCTATGGGAAGGCCCAGAAGACTTACTGACATAGGCCCATAGTGTTACTTGTAGTTCAAGATGTACTCTGTAACCGACTCTTAGTCGTAGCCGGACAGATCTCTCCTATAAACCCTAGGCCGGATATCTATATAATCCATCCTAGGGAGAGCCTTTAGGGCACCCTCAATAGTCTACAATCTCAACTTGCACAGGTGAACCCTTGTAACCCATATTCCGGCTTTGCCGTATTACTGGATTGCTAGCAGGAGTAGGATCTGTCCAAAGCCGGCGGATTCAAACCTGGGTAAACTTGTGTGCTCACCGTCCCGGAACACCGTACGTCTTAGACCCCTCTCTTCCGCACGCCTCGAGGACCCCCTCATGGCGTACTTGTCATCAATCCGACGACAGTTGGTCCCCAACATGGGGCAAGTGAGCTTCGGATCTGCGTTCCGGGCAGAATCTGCAAGAATCGGAATCGGCGAGACTATCGCTGTCGACTGCATCCTCTACGCTAGAGACGTCCCTCTCATCATTCTCGACAACACCTGGATTCTGTCTAGGGAGGCTGTGACTGCCTACACAATCATGTCTTTCGGCGAGATCGATGTTTACATCGGCTTTGCTGAACCTGTCCCACCCACCCTAGCAGTGATGATAGAGGCAGGGGAAAGTTCTAGATCCCCTTTGTCTGCGGAGGCGGCAGAGTTCTGGATCTCAGAAAATCCTAATCCCACCCAGCTCGCACCAGTTGCGGAGATAGTGGAGAAATCCGAGCCTGAAGCAGACCTAGTGGTCCAGGTCGAATCTGGAGTGGATCTCCTTGGAGAGGCCGAATCCCAGATCGACCCACCTGCTGAGGTCGAAATCCAGGAGGAGCATATCAACGACACTGATTCTGGCTCTGATGACGCCGGGACAGACAGGCCTTTCCTGAGGTACACGCTGCGACGTATGATAATGCAAAACTCAGGCATAGATGCAATTCTCGAGACCATCAAAAGTTTCGACGAAGCTGATCGTGAAAGCCGCGGGTACCTCAGGAAGCACGCGTCGCACTTCATCGGGTATGTGGGATCCGGATCCGGCTCTGCCGACGCTGGAGACAACACCGACTCTGTGCTGGAGGCAATTGGAACAAACGCCGACGTACCCACATCCTCGGATGAATCGATGCCGTCAGCAGATTTCCGAAAGTTCTTCGCGGAATATGAAGAGGAGTATAACTCCAAAGCTATAGAGGAAGGAGAAGCCATGGATGAAGGATCTGGGAAAACACTCCCAAAACACAGGATGACATGGAAATCGGAGATAGTCCCGAGATCCAGAGGTCCGAAAGTACCGATCGGAGGTCCGAAACGGACTCAAAGCCGTCTTTGCTACCAGCGCTGCCAAGAAGGAAAAGAAGAAGAACAAGACCCCGACAAAAGACCCTCTAGCAGTGGAGGTGATCGCCGAGGAATACGAGGAGGACTCGGATGGAGCGCTTATCCTAGACGAGCCCAAAAAAGAAGAACCGGTGGATGGACACGTGATCACTGAAGGTGCGCGTAAATTCATCGATGCTGCATTAACCACAACTATTCCTACAGCTGCAGAACTTACTACTGAAGAACTGGACGAGAGAGCACAGGACCTAGAAGCGCTTTGTCAAGTACTCCTCGATGAAGCCAAAAACATTGAGGAGGAAAAGAAACGCATAGCATCTGCGGGGAAGTACAACTCCATGCAATACCAGAAGACCAGGAAGCGTCATACTAATGACAACCAATTCCCGCAGATTCATGCCGTCCTTTTAGGAGAAGATATGGGGAAGCCTTAGAAAGATAGCAAAGGGGATTGGGTGTATCCAACCCTAGTACAGAATACCATGGTGGCCCGAGAGATTCTATCGGCTAATCCAGGCCCGGAGGAGATCCGGTTGGGAATCAAACTACTCAACAAGGGACTGGAGCAGCAAAAGGTCGCCATGTCCGGAAGTCAAAAGCTGGTCTCTGATTCCGACCAGTGTCGCATAGACCCGGCGTGGGCTGACGTAAGACCCCAGCGCATTCCGGAGCAGCATCACCGTTCCAACTGCAGGGACGATAATTACTCAAGAACCGGATCTTTGGGACAACACCACAAAGCGGCCCGTGACTGGCGTAAAGTCAACCCAGTTGCGGAGCAAGAGGCAATTGCTGCACTGAATCCTAGGAACCCGCCCCAGCGAGAGTCGAAAGACCGCAGGGACGATGATAAGGAGAAATGTCGGGAGGAGGACCGACAAAGAATGCCACCTCCTACACATGCAAGCCGTCCGGATGATGGACGAAGAAACGACGGATACCATGCTGAGACAAGTCGGTAGGGGGCTCGTCACAATGAAGACCCTCCTCGGAACCGGAATAATGACCCTCCCTAGAGGAATAATGACGTTCCGGACGGAGGCCGGCGATCAGCCGGAAATAACCTAGCCGCTCCACAATCTCCACCAAGTAGCCATCACAACGGCCCCCAAGTAGGCAATGGAGGGCGTCGTGGTGGTGGAGGTGGTGGCAGAAGCCGAAGTCTGGCTCCAAGGCACCACAACCACAACCGACACTCGGGACGATCTCTATCCCCGAATGACGCAAGGCACAAGATCAACTCCAACATAGAGACGCGGCGCAACGAAAATGATGATATCTACGTGGGCCCAAAGTGCTTCGGACCACGCATAAGAGCCACAAGATTCCCGTAAGGATTTGCTATCTCAAGACATATCCAAGCCTATGACGGCATTGCTCGGCCAGATACCTTGCTACAGGATTTCTTTCAAGCCCGTTGCATTGCCAAAGGCGGAAATAGCCTAGTCGCAACCCGATATCTCCCACTCATGTTGTGGAAGACAGCAAGATCATGTCTCGATGAACTTCCGGAGAACACCATCCATAATTGGTATGACATGCAAAGTGCGTTCTTTCGGAATTTCGAAGGCACATACCGGAGGCCTTGTACGGTCGGAGACCTACAGCGTTGCACCCAGAAAGCCGAAGAAACTTGCCGGGATTACCACGGACGATGGATCGACACAAAGAAATCCTGTGAGGGAGTAAATGATCAAACTGCGATTGAAGCTTTCATTGCAGGTCTCCTAATTGGTTTGCCGCGTCATCGCTTGAAATGCGACAAAGTCACTGATTTGGGAGAGATGATAGAAACAGCGAGCAAGTATGCAGATGCTGACGACGATGCAGAGGGATTACTCAACGCCCTAGCCGTGCCACAGTCGGCAAAACAACCAAAGCAGCAAGCTCAGAAGCGCAAAAATACCTCGGAAGAGAAACCTAACGCGAAAACGGCAGTGGTTACTGCTACTTTCGGGTCTAGAGGACGAGGAGGACGCGGCGGAGGCCGCGGGCATGGCCGTGGGACTTCGAGAGTTCAAGGTAGAGGAGACCAGCAACCAAGCAAAACCTACACTTGGGCGGACATTGCCAATAACCCATGTGTGCATCACTTAGACGCCAATGGGGGCTCGTCCCACACAAACGCCGAATGTCGTTTCAATGATGACATTAAAAGAGATGATATCGCAGGCTACAGAGCTAAGTGGAAGAAGGGAAAGGAGAATCCCGAAAAGGATTAAGAGACCAAGGAAGATTCCGACATGGAGGAAGCCGATGCTTCAAATCCCAAGCTAGAAGGGAAGAAAAAATTTCCGACCAAAAAAGACACTTATGTCACCTTCCTCAGTTCTCAACCAACAAAGGTCAAGAAAGCAGTTCTACATGAGCTCAATGCAACAGTTCCGGCTGTCCCCCAATACCTGGACTGTTCGGAAGTGGCAATCACATTTGACCGTGCTGATCATCCGCCTAAGCTACATAGGCGAGGAAAATATGCCTTAATCGTCAATACACTTATTGATGGTTATGGTTTCTCCAAGACCCTCATGGACGATGGCAATAGTATCAATGTTCTCTATGTCGAAACGCTACACCGAATGAAGATCTCAGAGACCCAGTTGAACCATAGCTCTGTGATTTTTCATGGAGTTGTCCCAGGAAGACAAGCTAATTCCCTGGGAGAAATCACTTTGGATGTTACCTTTGGAACTCGAAAGAATTATCGGACGAAGGCACTTTCCTTCGAAGTGGTCCCGTTCAAGAGCGCGTACCACACTATATTCAGATGTCCGGCTTACTAGGCTTTTATGGCTCGTCCGTGTTACATTTACAATATGATGAAAATTCTAGGTCCCAACGGCGTAATAACCATCAGGGGAGACCCGAACAAAGCGCGAGAGTGCGAGGATGGAAATGCCGCCTTTGCTGAAGCTGTGCTACACGCCCAGGAGTTCAAGGCATCAGAAGAGACGAAGAAGACACCGTTGAAGGATGATGACCCCTCCAAGGTGACCCATATAGGCATAGGCCTAGATAGCGCATAGGAAAGCGCGCTCATCAAGTTCCTCAAAGCAAATCAAGATATCTTCACATGGCAGCCATCTGACATGACTGGAGTACCCAGGGAACTTGCCGATCACTCTTTAAATGTAAACCCGAATGCTAAACCCGTCAAACAGTCCTTACGATGTTTTGGCGATGAAAAGCGTAAGGCAATAGCTAAGGAACTAGCGCAGCTCGAGTTAGCCGGATTCATAGAAGAGGTCATCCACACTGAGTGGTCGGACAATCCTGTAATGGTCCCTAAAAAGGACACCACTGATTTAAGGATGTGTGTTGATTATACTGCCTTGAACAAGGCTTGTCCAAAAGATCCATTCGCTCTGCCTAGGACTGATCAAGTTATCGTTTCTACGACAGGCTCGGAACTCCTCTGTTTTCTCGACGCATATTCTGGTTATCACCAAATCCGTATGAAGGAATCTGGCAAAGTCAAAACCTCATTCATAACACCTTTCAGAACCTTCTGTTTTGTTACGATGCCTTTCAGGCTGAAAAACACAGGAGCTACCTACCAAAGCATGATGTAGCGTTGCCTCCACGACCAACTTGGACGCAATGTACATGCATACGTGGATGACATTGAGGTGATGTCCAAAAAGAAGGAATAGCTGATTTCCGACTTGGAGGAAACGTTCGGCAATCTACGAAAATACAACATCATGCTTAATCCGAAGAAATGCTTCTTTGGAATCCCAGCCGGAAAATTGTTAGGTTTCATCATGTCTCAAAGAGGCATAGAGGTGAACCGGGACAAAATCAAGGCTATACTCAATATTTCCGCTAAAACCACTACTAGAAAATCGCGGTGTTTTTGTGCATTGCATCATCATGACCGCATGATCATGTCATCATGCCACATTGCATTTGAGCATCATCATCATCATGCATGGATCTGTCTAAAACTATTTTTGAAAAGCCTAGTTTTGTTTTCTAAATATCCCTGTCTTCTTTTCAAATTTTAAAACCGGGCTTCTCCGGATATTTTTGTTTTGTCTAAAAACAGTTTACAAAAGACTTTTATAAAATAAATAAAAAGTTAGATTACTTTTAGGAGGCAGCACGCCAGGCCCGAAAGCCCGCCCGGCCACCTCCAAACCCTAAAACTAATCATATCATGTCCTACCTACCCAACCCATCTCTCTCCCTCACCCCGCCGCCAGCTGCTGGCATAGCACACACTCACGCACGCGAGCGAACACGCGCACCCAGCCGCCCCAACCTCCTTCTCCCGCTCGTCCCACACCCACCTGGTCTCCGCCCGGCCCCACCTCCTCTCCCTCCTCACGCCTCTTTCCCGCCCAGTCTTCCCAGCCCTGCCGCCACCTGGGCCCAATCCCCACGCCACCTGCTCCCGGTTAAGACCACCTGGTCGCCACCCCACTAACCACCGCGTCCCCCGCGTGGCCCGTCTCCCACCAACCGCGCGCGGCCCCAGCCATGACACGCCTCCCCAGGCTATCGCCACCTACCGCCCACGCACACCCCCACCTGCCCTCCCTCGATCCCACACGACGCCGGTCCCACCACCCCAGGCCCGTCTATCCTCGCGTCACCCCTCTCTCTCTCCTGTCGCGGCCCCACCACCCAGCGACCGACCAACCCGCGGCTGGCCCCACCCCACCTCCCTGCTCGCCCGTCTCCCTGTGCGCATGCTTCCTCCCTGCCGTCCCTGAGTCCACAGCACCGCCGCCTCCTCTCCTCGGTCTTCTCCGCCGCCAGGTGCCCCCCTCCTCCGTCCGATCTCGCCTCGTCCAACCCCGGAGCCCCGCGCCGCCGCCAGCGTGCCCCTCTTGGCCGCTCCTTCTGCGCCAGTCCCCGTCCCGCGAGGTCCATCATCGTCTGGAGCTCCTCGCCGACCACGCATCTCGCGCCTCCCTTTGCCCCAGTCGACTCCGTCCAGGTACCCCGCGCCCCAGCCTCCATGGCCTTCTTCTCCGAGTTGCCAGGCCCCGCCGCCGCGGGATCCACCGTCTCCAGCAACCGGCACCGCCTCCTTGCTCCTCCACCCTCGATCCTCACCTCTCCTCGAACTGGAGCCGACCCCGCCTCCTCGACGGAGTCTGCCACCATCACGCCGTCCCTCGCCCTCCGCGGCTGTCGTCCGCCCTATGTTGGTGCCCTAGGCCACTCCTCGCCGCCCGCCCGCCACGTCCTGTAGCGGATGCACCCGCTCCGGCTCTCGTGGCCCCGTGTCACCCTTCATCCGCTCCGGCCCCGGCCACCTCGCCTCTCCCCGCCGCCGAGCGCCTGCCGCGACCCTCTACATGCGCACACCAAGGCTACCTCTGTTCTACACAGTGACCCTCATTCTGCGATGAGGATGGTGCGATGATGAACATCTACTTCTTGGACTTCAAGGTCTCCTATATGGGCCCGGTGATCCGAAGACCCGGCGCCGAACCCGTTGATCCGAGCTCTCCTTCACGAAACCCCAAGATCGCGTTCTGGACGCTATGACCTTCTTCTCGGAACAACGAGACCTCCGTCGTGGATCCAAGCTCGCCATCGACATTGAAGATGGAACCCCAAGGTAGATGTCAAGGAACCAAAGATCGACCCCGGAGACCCGAGCGCCACAACCCTAGTACGTCATCGACCAATAAAGACCGAACTCCAAGATCTCCTTCCTGGAATATCAAGATCTTCCGGCGCCGAGACCCAAGACCGACACCGTCACCCGAGGACTACGACAAGATCGTCCCAACCCGCCAAGTTCGCCTACCCGGACACCGTGCGACAAGATCTACTTACCGGATCCGAAGACCCCCGGTACCCGATCCACTCAAGTTCGCCAGCGACGACAAGGTCGACCGCTTGGAACCCAAGATCTCCGTCTCGACACGACAAGTTCTCCTTCTTGTACCCTAACCTCGCCGAACCCTAGATCTCGGCGCCCTGAGACCGAACCCCGAACCGCCGGGATCCAAGATCTGCCAAACCCAGATGTGTGAACCTTTTCCCGAGCCCCTATTTTATAAATGCTATATATAAAACTGTTGCATATAAAATTGTTCATACATGCATACATGTCTGTGGTTTGGGGGCATTATGTCAATTCACCTCATAACTAAATATGGGGTCTATATGCGGGATATTGTTGTCTTATTCCGGACTCCATTTAAATTGCGTAGCGAACCGATGCCATGTTTTGCCTTGTTAATACAACATTTAAATGGCGGGGTATCTAAATAACTGGAACCTATTAATTAATTGTCGGGACCCCGGTTCCGCTTAATTTTGTCTAGTTGCACCGCATCTGTGCCATGCCATGCATCATGTCATAATCATGCCGGATCTTCTGCCGTAGTATTAAATATTGTATCCGTTGTTTCTTCTAGTGTTTGCTTCTTCACGGATTAGGCCAATGAGTTGATGCGAGTATCGACAAGTTCTCCGGATATGAACCGTCGGCAGTGTTTTCCCAGGCGAGCATTTCTCCCCCTTTCTACCTATTTTGCGTTTATAGTATTTATTTCCTCATGTTGATCTATTGCTATCTGTGTCACGATGCTTTAGTTTCCGTGCACCATTTGTACACCTTGCAGCCTCGATATTGCCATGGACACACCCTATTGCCTGTTGTTTCATAGATAGTCAGCCTTGCGAGTCATAGTTGCTTGCTTCTGTGTTGCTTCACGTCGTTGTCATTCCACCATTGACGGCAAGTTGGCACATGATAAATGGTGGAGATGCTTAATGGTGGAGAGGATCATGACTTTCAATACAACTATTAAAATGCTAGATATAACTAATGCAGAGGCATCAGTGGGCAATAGATGTTATTTGGTTCTTCCACGCTCACTTGTATCTCGTAAGACCCCGAGTACTTGATACCTGTTCCTTGACTATCGCTCTATCCGCATATGGGACCATGAATCCCCTTAGCCAGAGCTTGATTCAATCTTATTTCTTGGGGCCACAAAGTAGTTTGGAGCTTTTATTACTATCCTGTACTTATGCCATGCTTTACTGCTTTATTTAAGATTGTGCGTGGAGCACCTGTACTATTTTGGATCGTGGAATGTTTTCGCGGTATCGACAAGCCCAGTCACACTTTCGGGTTCCCAGTCGTTTACAGCCATTGGCACAAACACTGGATCCGTTCTGGAGCCAGCCAACTTCGTTGCGGGTAGCTTAGTGGGGTGGCCCCCTGAAATATTTTATGAATCCTGTGATTGCTTTGTCGTGAAAGCCTCGTTGGGTTTTGAGTTGGTTTTTCCGAGGTTGATCGTGTGTGTTGCTATTTGTGCACCCCTGTAGGGTAAATCTTTTTGAAAGCCGTGTCCGCGGTTATGGACGACTTGGAGCACAGTATCTCGATCATAGACAAGCATAACTAAAGTAGTGTTACAAATTTGACTTAATATGTGACTAGTAATTAGCTTCACTACAATGGAATGGATAATAAAAATGCCAACAACTGGTGGATCTGTGGTGATCTGTGTCATACTATACCTGTCTAGTAAGTATTGCAACTCTAATGGAATGTGATAAAAGTGCCAACAAATGCTGGGTTTTGGGATTCCTCAGGACAATTATATCTAACTAGTGAATGTTCCAACTACAACGGAATGTTAACTAAAACTGCCCACTACGTATGCTATCAGGATGACTCATGCTATCTATATCTGATTAGTAATTGCTACAACTATTACAGAATGAGTAAAATTGCCAACTGTGTGAGTTCCTTGGTCCGACTTCCTCGTTTGGTCTCGAGAGGGAAATACCAGGGTGGGTTTTGTTTGGTGTTAGCTTCAGGTTGGATCCGAATAGGTCTTTCTTATCCCTCTCTGATAACCGCCAGTTGAATCCAGTCTCTATAGGTTGTTTAGTGCCGATGCGCTGCCGCTTCAGCCCACCATACCTATATAGGCGAGAGCCGCTGAATTCTAGCCTCGCCATGTACTGGCCTCAGTACTGACGCTCCTCTTTTTCCTTTGCCCTTTGTCGGCATCCCTTTTGTTTTAGCAGGTTTGAGATCGACGTCGTTAGCAGGGTTACCCTTCCGGCTTGGCCTGGGCAGGGTTATGGACGCCATTGGTTATTCTTCAGGGCTCTTAGCCCCATTTGCATCTTGTCCATAGTCGGACGCTCTATCATTTTCAAGGTGATTTGGATCTTTGTATTGTATATCTGTATTCTTGACTCGTTGAGTCGCTGTTGTATATATATTTGTTCTGTGGGTCCCATCGAGGACTATTGTGTAATGGTATTACTTTGTTTTCCACCCGCACGAAAGTGCCTGGTGGGCGTCCTTGAATCATTTCTATGCGGGTTTGGTGGAAAGGGCTAAAACTTGCATAGGGCCGATTCGAGGGTGTTACAGAGTGGTATCGAGCCCAGCGATTCGATACCTTGGTCCAGCCTCAGAGGATAACCTAGCTAATCAAGTAGAGTGTCAAACTATTTTGCAAAATCGGTTGGATAAGATTTGATTAGGTCTGATTTTACTCCTTACCCCTCTGCTGTTCACCACTTACATCTGCATGTTTTGAATTTGCTCTGTTATCTTTTCTTCGAGTCTAGGAATACTCGTGGATGGGTTTCCGTCGTACCTTCAGGGTTTCGCTTCCTCTTTTGGTAACGGTGCTTCTACATCCGGTCTTCGTGCTATCTGAGGAATCCTTCATCTGTTGGACTTCTCTCTGTTCCTTGTTGTGCCTTCTGGTGTTTTCCGACGTGACGACATCATCTACGCCAGATCCGATGCAGAGTCTGCATCACTTCTTTGTTCCGAACCCCGCTTGTCAAGATCTTCAGTCTGAATTCTGAGAGTTGGTTGCGTGATTCTTCTGTTCTTGTACAGAGTAATGCTTTGAGTGCGGGATGGAGTAGCTACCATACCACTACTCTTATCATTCGCTTTGTACATTGAATTGGAGGATCAATGCAATTTTCACTCCTTCCATGGAAGTTAAAGGTGGCCTTATCTTTAGAGACCTTTATCTTCGTCTTTGTTTCTCCGGAGTGTTCTCTCAACGAACGCGAGCAACGACCCCTTGTTGGTGGTGTCGCCGACTCAAGACGAAGAAGGAATCTTTGTTAGTGGTGTCGCGAGGATCTACATGCATCGAGCATATTCTGATCGTCGGCCTTCTCCCCGGTACCATGAGGCGGATCTCGAGGGCGATATCCATTGTTAGTGGTGTCGAATTGTGGCATCCCGCTAAAACCACTACTAGAAAATCGCGGTGTTTTGTGCATTACATCATCATGACCGCTTGCTCATGTCATCATGCCACATTGCATTTGAGCATCGTCATCATCATGCATGGATCTGTCTAAAACTATTTTTGAAAAGCCTAGTTTTGTTTTCTAAATATCCCCGTCTTCTTTTCAAATTTTAAAACCGGGCTTCTCCGGATATTTTTGTTTTGTCTAAAAACGGTTTACAAAAGACTTTTATAAAATAAATAAAAAGTTAGATTACTTTTAGGAGGCAGCCCGCCAGGCCCGAAAGCCCGGCCGGCCACCTCCAAACCCTAAAACTAATCCTATCCTGTCCTACCTACCCAACCCATCTCTCTCCCTCACCCCGCCGCCAGCTGCTGGCACAGCACACACTCACGCACGCGAGTGAACACGCGCACCAAGCCGCCCCAAACTCCTTCTCCCGCTCATCCCACACCCACCTGGTCTCTGCCCGGCCCCACCTCCTCTCCCTCCTCACGCCTCTTTCCCGCCCAGTCTTCCCAGCCCCGCCGCCACCTAGGCCCAATCCCCATGCCACCTGCTCCCGGTTAACACAACCTGGTCGCCATCCCACTAACCACCGCGTCCCTCGTGTGTCCCGTCTCCCACCAACCGCGCGCGGCCCTAGCCAAGACACGCCTCCCCAGGCTGTCGCCACCTACCGCCCACGCACACCCCCACCTGCCCTCCCTCGATCCCATGCGAAGCCGGTCCCACCACCCCAGGCCCGTCTCTCCTCGTGTCTCCCCCTCTCTCTCTCCTCTCGCGGCCCCACCGCCCAGCGACCGACCAACCCGCGGCTGGCCCCACCCCAGCTTCCTGCTCACCCATATCCCCGTGCACTTGCTTCCTCCCTACCGCCCCCGAGTCCACGGCACCGCCGCCTCCTCTCCTCGGTCTTCCCCGCCGCCAGGCGCCCCCCTCCTCCGTCCGATCTCGCCTCGTCCAACCCCGGAGCCCAGCCGCCAATGGCACCTCTTGGCTCCTTCACGCCCGATCCCGTCCTGCGAGGTCCATCATTGTCTAGAGCTCCTCACCGACCACGCATCTCGCGCCTCCCCTTGCCCCAGTCGACTCCGTCCAGGTGCCACGCGCCCCGGCCTCCGTGGCCTTCTTCCCCGAGTTGCCAGGCCCCGCCGCCGCGGGATCCACCGTCTCCAGCAACCGGCACCGCCACCTTGATCCTCCACCCTCGATCCTCACCTCTCCTCGAACTGGAGCCGACCCCGCCTCCTCGACAGAGTCTGCCACCATCGCACCGTCCCGCGCCCTCCGCGGTTGTCGTCCGCCCTGCGTTGGTGCCCCAGGCCACTCCTCGCCGCCCGCCCGCCACGTCCTATAGCTTATGCATCTGCTCCGGCTCACGTGGCCCCGTGTCACCCTTCATCCGCTCCGGCCCCGGCCACCTCGCTCTCCCCGCCGCCGAGCGCCTTCCGTGACCCTCTGCATGTGCACGCCCAAGGCTACCTCTATTCTACACAGTGACCCTCGTTCTGCGATGAGGATGGTGCGATGATGAACATCTACTTCTTGGACTTCAAGTTCTCCTATATGGGCCCGATGATCCGAAGACCCGACGCCGAACCCATTGATCCGAGATCTCCTTCACGAAACCCCAAGAACGCCTTTTAGACGCTATGACCTTCTTCTCGGAACAACGAGACCTCCGTCGCGGATCCAAGCTCGCCATCAACATCGAAGATGGAACCCCAAGGTAGACATCAAGGAACCAAAGATCGACCCCGGAGACCCGAGCACCACAACCCTAGTACATCATCGACCAATAAAGACGGAACTCCAAGATCTCCTTCCCGGAATATCAAGATCTTCCGGCGCCGAGACCCAAGACCGACACCGTCACCCGAGGACTACGATAAGATCGTACCAACCCGCCAAGTTCGCCTACCCGGAACCGTGCGACAAGATCTACTTCCCGGATCCGAAGACCCCCGGTACCAGATCCACTCAAGTTCGCCATCGACGACAAGGTCGACCGCTTGGAACCCAAGCTCTCCGTCTCGACATGACAAGTTCTTCATCTTGTACCCGAACCTCGCCGAACCCTAGATCCCGGCGCCCTGAGACCGAACCCCGAACCCCCGGGATCCAAGATCTGCTGAACCCAGATGTGTGAACCTTTTCCCAAGCCCCTATTTTATAAATGCTATATATAAAACTGTTGCATATAAAATTGTTCATACATGCATACATGTTTGTTGCATATAAAGCCTTTTCCCAAGCTCCAGACACTTGTGTAATGGTATTACTTCGTTTTCCACCCGCACGAAAGTGCCTGGTGGGCGTCCTTGAATCGTTTCTATGCGGGTTTGGCGGAACGGGCTAAAACTTGCATAGGGCCGATTCAAGGGTGTTACAAAGCTGAAGCTGCACTACAAGACCTGAAGAAAGTACTCTCATCTGCTCCTATCCTTGCTGCACCGTAACCACAGGAACCGATGTTGCTTTATCTTGCTACGACAAATAAAGTCGTTAGTATCGTCATGGTAGTGGAAAGACCCGAGGAAAATCAGGAACACTTGGTGTAGCATCCGACGTACTTTGTTAGTGAGGTCCTGACAGAATTACAACAGCGAAATCCGCACTATCAAAAGTTGGCTTACGGTGTTTTCCTAGCATCTCGTAAGTTATGACACTATTTTCAGGAGCATCCAATTACCATGGTGAGCACAGCTCCCATGAGAGATATAATCAACAACAGTGATGCCACAGGACGCGTCGCCAAATGGGGCATAGAGCTTTCAGCTTTCGATATTGAGTATAAACCCTGGACAGCAATCAAATCCCAAATCCTTGCCGACTTTGTTGCTGATTGGATAGAGACGAAGGAGAATATGACCCCCCCTGAGTCAGAATTTTGGACCTTATACTTTGATGGGTCTAAGGCTCGAGGGGGCTCGGGGGCTGGTGTGGTGCTCAAATCACCCCAAGGAGATAAACTTCTATATGTGTTGCAGATCCAATTCACAACGACAAACAATATTGCCGAGTATGAAGCATTGCTACACGGAATCCGGATCACTAAGGATATCGGCATCCGACGTTTGATGTGTTATGGAGATTCGGATCTTGTTTCTCAGCAAGTATCGGATATTTGTAACGCAAATAAACACATGGCAACATATAAAGCTGTCGTGGATGATTTATCTAAATCGTTTGAAGGATTTGAGGTTCAACACATCCCTCGAGCAGAAAACGAGGAAGCAGATGCACTATCTCAGATAGGCTCTGCACGGAAAGAGGTCCCAGATGGCGCTTTTTTAGAGCACCTCAAAGTTCCCTCAATAAAGGGAGTGGATGAGGAATATCCGACCAAATCCGACTCACCTCTAATAGCAGTCCTGGCTGTAATTCCCAGCTGGACCCAACCCTACCTTGATTATTTGGTAGAAGGCAAATTACCCGAAGACGAGGTTCTGAGCCGGCAGATCGTCCGACGAGTGAAAGCCTATACCATAGTTAAAGGTGAGCTCTATAAACGGAGTGTTTCTGGGGGTTTTCAACATTGTGTATCTCCGGAAGAAGGAGTGGAGATCCTAAGAGAAATCCACGAAGGCGAGTGTGGTCACCACGCTGCAGCCAAATCTTTAGTGGCAAAAGCTTTCAGACACGGATTTTTCTAGCTTACAGCTCAGGCAGATGCCGAACGGCTAGTCAAGACATGCAAAAGCTGCCAAAAGTACGCCAAGCAAGCTCATGTTCCAGCTGATCAGTTGTGAACAATACCTATAACATGGCCTTTCGCGGTCTGGGGGCTTGACATGGTAGGACCGTTTAGACGGGCTCCAAGTGGATTTACTCACCTCTTAGTGATGGTGGACAAATTCACCAAATGGATTGAGGTTAAACCCGTCACTAGTTGTGACGGAGCAACAACCAAAAGATTTGTCGAGGATGTTATAATCCGGTATGGATATCCGCATAGTATTATCACGAACAACGGGAGTAATTTCTCTATGGGAGAATTGGCCGAATTCTGCAACAAACAAAATATCCGGCTTGACATTGCGTCAGTCGCACATCCACAGGCTAACGGACAAGTCGAATGGGCAAATGGTTTAATCCTACAAGGCCTAAAGCCGAGACTCGAAGCACCACTACGACGTGCTGCGAGGGCTTGGGCAAAGGAATTACACTCTGTCATATGGAGTTTACGAACAACTCCGAACAGGTCAACCGGATACACACCTTTCTTCTTGGTCTATGGCGCAGAAGCAGTTCTTCCTAGTGATTTGATTCACACTTCTCCTAGAGTGGCCACGTATATCGAAGAGGATGATGAGATTTCTCGACAAAATGATCTCGACTTAGTCGAAGAAGTCCGCGTCGTTGCTGAAATGAGATCAATAGCCTATCCGTTGAAGTTACACAAGTATCATAGCCAGAGAGTCAGAAACAAATATTTTAATAAAGGTGATTTGGTTCTCCGGATTGTGCAACAAAGAAAGCACAAACTTTCCCCAGTATGGGAAGGACCCTTTTTAGTTAGTCGAGTATTGCACAACGGTTCATACTACTTAACTGACATGAGGCCAGTCAAAGAAAGACCTGCTACTAAGAAGAGAAAGAGAGCTAGAGGCAGTACAAATCTGGATGAGTTAGACAGACCATGGAATATTGCTCAGCTACGTCCCTTTTATTCTTAGTTTATCCTTCTTTGTAATCATACATATGTACATGCTTTGTGAGAAATAAAAGTCTTGGTTGCCTCAAGTTTCTTCTAAAAAGTTTTTACCATCTTCTAAAAGTTTTTACCATCTTATTTCTAAAGAGTATGCTCATGTTTGTTCTGGTTTAGATTTCCGATTCTAAAAATGCTATGTTCGGGTATAACTCTAAAGTTTCTAGTCTATAATTTGGTTATTTGTCTGAATGCCGGATGCGGGTATTTTCCGAGTAGTGAATTGTTGGTACTGGAAGCTTGCTTTGTTTCCGAGTTTAAACTGGTTTAGCAGTTGAGCTCCGTTGCTCGACAAAGTTTCCATGCAGAAGGTTTAGCCAGCTCGCGAAATGGACAAGGCGGAAAGCCAGATAAACAATAAGTATAGGCGAAAAAGTGTAAGCGCGTATGTAAACATTTCAAGCACATAAAAATTAAAGCCAAAAAGTGCAGAATAGATCAAAAGCTTAGCACTAGCAAAATTATAGTACTGCATATTTTACAGACCCATAATGTTTCTCGGAATAATACAATTGTTTCTGGTAATCTATGGTGCAGGAGAAGAGGTAGGCGTTGCCGGCTCGCTGGATGCATCGGCCTCGGTTTGATAACGATCCGAGATGTTCAGATCTGATACGGTCTGTTCATCATCGGAAAGTTCAGCTGCTTCTTCCGGAGGCGGAGGCAATGTATCCACGCGAGTGAAGAAGGGAGTGTCGTAGTTGGTTAAGTTAGCCACGTGACACCCATGTCTGGCGCAGGAGTCCATGATGGCACTGCTATCTTGCTCCTGGCCATCTTCATCCACCTTGCAGTACCCTCTGGTCACTTGCCATATCTCCATGTTTCCATGGTGGCTCATGACCATGGTGAGAGCGTTCTGCGCCGCGGATCGCACGTAGGACATGTTCTAGTCCCGGACGAGCTGCGGCATCTCCTTCGCCTGGTCTCGCACCTGAAAGTCCGACATGCTGTGCATGTCCGGAACCCTGAGAGCTTCGCCAATATCCTCGATGGATTGGCGAAAGTCATGAAGTAGATCACTGACTTGGGTAAGTCGGTGGGTGCGAGGCTCGGTGGAGGCAGAGTCTGTCAAGTTAAGAGGACCTATGCATATAACACAAAAATGGTTAAGAAAATCCGACATCAAAGAGTCAAAGAATATACAGAAGTCAGAAAGATGGAAACATACCGAAGATGACGTCGTCAACTTTGGTCTTCTCTTCTCGAAGACTCTGGAGTTCAGCCCGGAGCGCCTCAGAAATGTCCTTCTGTCTGTAAAGCTCGTTGTTGAGATCCGAGATTCTCTGATCTTGAGCGGCAATCTTACGATCACGCTCATCAGTAGCCATGGAGGAGGATTCGAGAACTTGAGCAATGCTCTTATCATGATCCGCCTTGAGCTTATCCAGCTCTTGGCGAAGTTCTTTGTTCTCCACCACCAAGGTTTTGAGGTTCTCGGCCTCTTCAATCATAGCGCAGGACTGTTTTACCAGTGTTGTAAGTCAAAAGGAACAATAGTTCAGTAAAAAAATATTCGACTATGAAAACACAAAGGCAAGATTTGAGTCTCGGATTGTTTACCTTCGGCCTCATCCTTGGAGACCTTCAGCTCAACATTTTCAAGCCGGAGAGCTTTGATCTCTCTCCGCTTGTTGCAGATGTTCTTCAACAAATCCTGGTTATATGACTTAACTTTTTGTAAGTCAGAATACCCAGAGTCAGAAGTCAACTGAAGACTCGGGCTAATATTTTTACTAATATCAGCACGAGCCTTGGGGGCTACACTAGTTCATTCTTTGGCATCCTAAGGAAGCATAAACCCAGATCGTATATCCTACTTCATGCTTGGGGGCTAGAGGATATGATATGAAATGCAATAAAGAAAATCGTGAGTTGCAATTCCGACTTACATGATGTTCATGTGTGAGTTTGCTCAGACACATGTTCACCTCGGTGGTAACCTTCTCGGCGAGGGTGAGTGGAATAACCGGAGGTGGTGGAAGCACATTAGCTCTAAGTCCCTCATCGCGAAGGCGAACTTGTTCAAGAAGGTCGGAGTATTTGATGTCCTCCGCCTCTTGTGCTTCTTCTTCGGCAGAGAGATTTCTCTCCTCCAGGCATTGCCGGTCCAGAAGCTGGATTTCTTCTATAGATTTCCGAGACAAGCCAATTTTGGCAAGTCCTGGATTGTTCAGGAGGTTTTTGGCTAGTTGACTCCTATCATGCAGCTATAGGGTTCCTGGACATCTTTGGACACATGCTGGAGTGACATCATTGCATGTGTTTCTTCGAAAATCACAATGATGTACAGTGATATACACACACATCCAAGTGGGTGTGGTGATGCAACATCTTTCAAACTGGTGATATAATGCATGTTGCAGTTAAATCCCAGCATGCTTCTAGGGTTCCTGTACATATTTGGACACATTCTGGAGTGCCATCATTGCATGTGTTCTTTTCCAAAACCACAATGATACACACTGATACACACACGCATCCTATGAGATCTAGTGGATCCATGTGGTCTAGGAAAATAACACACATGCAATGACATCTAGTGGATCCATGTGGTTTATGAAAAGAACACATATGCAATGACATCTAGTGGATCCATGTGGTTTATGAAAAGGAAGCACATGCAATGATATCTAGTGGATCCATGTGGTTTCTAAAAAAACACACATGCAATGACCTCTAGTGGATCCATGTGGTTTATGAAAAGAATACACATTCAATGACATCTGGTAGATCCATGTGGTTTATGAAAAGGATGCACATGCAATGATATCTAGTGGATCCATGTGGTTTATGAAAAGAACACACATGCAATTACATCTAGTGGATCCATGTGGTTTATGAAAAGAACACACATGCAATGACATCTAGTAGATCCATGTGGTTTATGAAAAGGATGCACATGCAATGATATCTAGTTGATCCATGTGGTTTATGAAAACAACACATATGCAATTACATCTAGTGGATCCATGTGGTCTATGAAAAGAACACACATGCAATGACATCTAGTGGATCCATGTGGTTTAGGAAAAGAACACACATGCAATGACATCTAGTGAATCCATGTGGTTTAGGGAAAGAACTAACATGCAATCACATATGGTGGATCCATGTGGTTTATGAAAAGAACACACATGCATTGACATCTAGAGGATCCATGTGGTTTATGAAAAGAACACACATGCATTGACATCTAGTGGATCCATGTGGTGTATGAAAATAACACACTTGAAATGACATCTAGTTGAATCCTAGCATGCTGCTATAGGGTTCCTGGACATTTGTGGACACATGCTAGAGTGGCATCATTGGATGTGGTCTTTTATAAAACCATAATGGTGCACATTGCAACACACACACATACACACATCCAAGTGGGTGTGGTGATGCATCATCTTTCAAATTAGTGATACAATGCATGTTCTAGTTGAATCCGAGCATGTTGCTATGGTTCCTCGACATGTTTGGACACATGATGGAGTGGCATCATTGCATGTGTTATTTTCCAAAACCACAATGATGCACACTAATACAGACCCACACATCCAAGTGAGTGTGGTGATACAGCATCTTTCAAACTAGTGATACAATGCATGTTGTAGTTGAATCCCAACATGCTGCTAGGGTTCTTGGACATGGTTGGACACGTGCTGGAGTGGCATCATTGCATCTGTTATTTTCTAAAACTACAATGATGCACACATGCAACCAATGACTCTACTGGATCCATGTGGTTTATGAAAAGAACACACATGCAATGACATCTAGTGGATCCATGTGATTTATAAAAAGAACACACATGCAATGACATCTAGTGGATCCATGTGGTTTATGAAAATAACACACATGCAGTGACTCTAGTAGATCCATGTGGTTTAGGAAAAGAACACACTGTAGGGGATCGGTGCGGAAAACAAAAATTTCCCTACGATGAAACCCCAGAAACTGCCTAGGATCTATCTATGTAGTAATGCGGTAACAGCCGGAGCGTAGAGAATACATACCCTTGTAGACCGTACGCGGTTAACGTTCCGCGGGGAACGTGGTTGATGTAGTCGTACTCGAAGCCAACCTCAAGGTCGCGAAGCTCCTTGCAGGTCACCCCTTGCTCCTTCTTGATCTTCATCATCTTCATCGTGCAACAGCTCCATCTCACGACATTCTAGCGCCCCAAGTGTTGCGCCTCGTGTCTTCATACACATCCGGTGCACGATGAGACCTCCGGCTCCCCGATCCCGCCGGGAGTGCGGAAGTTGATATCCCGCTAGGAATCCCTGCAGCGCAACGACGTACTACAGGTGTGCCTCGATCGCATAGCCCAGACTTGGGGCCATGGTCACAAGGTGGAGAGAGGGAGGGAGAAAGTCAACCAAAGAACTTCTCAAATTGTGTTTTCAATCCCACCCATGTGCACCCCTTTATATAGGGGGAGGGGGTGTGCCCTCCCCTTTGGGTTTCCCATGTGGGACTATTCAAGGGAGAGGGGGGAGGCGCATGGGCCTTCATGGGCCGCCGGCCAGGGGTAGGCCCCACCCCGCGCACAGCCCTAGGCAGGCCAGGTGGGCCCCTTGAGGCACCTGGGCCTTGGTCCCTTGGCCCTTGGCCCTTCCCTCCTCCGGTTTTCCCTCATGGGCCCTATTTCCGTAGGAAGTTTGGCCCATTAGTGGAATAACCTTTCAAATTATATTTTAATATTAATTACACTAATTAATATGTAAATACATATTACAAAATCCATCTTGACCCGAAACACCTTTCGGTTCCCTTTCGATTTCCTCCGAACGACTTCGGACCTTTCCCGAAATGATTCTTGTCCTTTTATTCTTTCTCCGAACAACTTCGGATCTCTCTGTGGAACGATTCCGGCTTTCTCTCTTTCTCTACTGTGATTCCATCTTACAAATGGTCCCTCTCATCGTACCCTTAAGTGTATCCTCTCACGGCTCGGGAATGATCTAGACATGATTTGTATCAATGATCAACAGAGGGACTAGGGATGTCCATGTGACCCATATGCATTCCTGATGACAATGTCGTTTGAACCATCTAAATGTAGCAACCTCTTACTTTTGTTTCTCGATACAACTTTTCCGAGATCCGATCACTGGTATCCCATACCTTTGTTCAATCTCGTTCACAACAAGTTATGTTTTCTTGTTACCGTGATATTACATCCCCGTGACCTAGTCACATGTTGCAACATTTATAGATGTAATCTCACTAAGTCGGCCGTATGTATCTTTACCCATCATGTGGGTGAACAAATCCCGGTCTTGCAGTCACATGTCATCTACTGTTCCTTCAGAATACCCAACGTACACCTTTATAGTCACCGCATTACCAGATGACGTTTTATCCAGTCAAAGCAACCTAGGTAAACAGTGAGTAATATGAGCTCACGGTCTAAGGAGAAGGAGTCTAGGTATAGCTGTTGCAACAATTAAATATATGACTTGATCGTGTTGCAATCCTTTGAGGAATGTCCAACCCCATCATTCTCCAATGATATGATCTTGTTGTCAGTTGGCATAAATTCCCATGATCTTGAAACCCAGATCATCTTCGTGACCAACGAACTAGTATGAATAGAGGCTACTAGGGACTTTGTTGTTTCATACCACACATGTACCAATGTTTCTACTTGGCACAGTTATAGCTCAATATGAAACTATTATAAACTAATTGAGATATGGTAATAAAAACCTATTTCTTATTTGCCTCTAGGGAATATCTCCTTCAGTCTCCCACTTGCACTAGAGTACAAATAAACTAGCTTGCATTTTACTCATATAAACCATATACCATATGCTTTTATAGATCATGCATGCTCATGGGAAATGTCATGTCCATGTTCTGTTTTACCAGATCATTATGTCTTTTGCAAATCGTTGATGTCTTCCTAATCTGACATTCACTCCATTATCTTATAATGGGTCGAAGTATTTGTTTGGCGACAAAGTGAGACTTTGTTTCTAGTGTTTATGATGACGGTCATTTTTCACCGTTGTCATCTAAAATTCAAAACACACTTTGCTATCCTTTGTGTATATACTATAGTCATGGCAGCAGAACGAGGCCGGATTCCTGGAGCTTACAGTGACGTTAGATCAACCTCGAGGGCTTTCTCATGGGCACTGGGCCCTAGGACACATCATTCTACGTTAAAAGCGAACTAGCCCCGCCATAACATTATACAGCACATTAGATGTAGCCTTTATACTTCCATATCTATGTAGATCGTAGTGCATGAAATGCAACTATGCCACTTACATTGCTTCTTCCTACTTAAGTACAAACTTAATTCTGGTTCATTGATCAACTCAGGAATCACTTAAAGACATGTTCTTACAGTTAAGACTTTGTCTTACCAACCAGAACCTCGGGTCACTTTATGTCGAGTATACAACATGGTTATATGGAAGAACCTATGACTGAGGCACAGGAGATGCAACGCATCTTTTTCTTTCAACCATAGTTGCAATAGTCAATGCTTTATACAGTAATAACTACTTTCTTACCTTGTTTCATTCTGAGCTACTTCAGAATCTTGCTTAGGATATTCCGAACATCTTTCAGAATCAAGTCTAGGAAGCATTCTACATTTAGTGTTTATTAAACTCATCAATCTATTCTGATAGATCTCTTTGTTTAATAACTTCAACTTCATCCTTACTTATCTAACTTAAATGTTACTAACACCAATCACATCATTCACATATGTCGTCCACTATCCCAGAATGATTTCACGCTCCCACTCAAATATGACATTCATGTTTGAGATCCAGGGATTTCACTTAGCTCCCACTCAAATATGACATTCATGTTTGAGATCCAGGGATTTCACTTAGCTCCCACTCAAAATATGTCAGCTACATATTATGAATTAGCTAAGCTGATTTGCTCCCACTCAAGTCTAAGTCCTCTCGATAATCTTGGACATTCCAAAATTCTTTGATCATTATCAATTTGAGAATTCCAATTACGAGACTTCAATATCCATATATTTCTAGTGTAAATCCAAAAGACTTAAGCATCACTACTGTTGTAGTCAACTCCTTGAATTTGTCCAAACTTGTGACAAATCGAGCTTTTGTCATTTATTAAGTTTCATTTCATTGTTATGACTTTGCAGTCATTCAGAAATATCAAGTAAACTTCTTTACTTTAATAAGATCAAGTAACATGTTACTTTGCAATCTCAAATGTATCTTAATATAGGATTTTATGACTCATAGTCATTTCTCGCACTCAGGTCCATCACGCTTCTTTGTAATTCGTAGGTATGTCTTGTTCAAAACATGACAAGTGAATCAATAATACAATTCCACAAACTTGTAGAATATATAGTTGAATCCTACTTTCTTTTGTAAAAGTATTCCCTGAAACTTTATGATCATTATCATTGGTTTCTCCTCTATTTGTAGAGTTTGGATTCACGAAACAAATTCCGCTGCGCCACTCAACAATTCAGAGGTAAGGTCAAATACCTTGTTTTGATATTTTACTTTCTTCCACCTGTATCTTCATCAAGACACATCAACTTAGGACAATAGCAGGTTTGCCCCTTGTGGATGATGCATTCATAGCTTCCTAAGAATGCTCTACAAAGACTTGTTTATTCGCCACGATTTCGACTCATCGAAATCTCCAGAAACTCGAACGTTCCATAACACTTATGGTGTTGTTTCCACGAATATTTTAGATGTTCCTTTGTATTTCAAATGAGTGTTTGCTTATTTTGACCTCTAACTCTAAACGACAACTATAACCCTGATAAGAGATAATATTGTACCATATGTATCTAATACATATTGATTATGATGTTTAGATATTTCAACAGAGTTTGAATTCATCCAATTATCATAATTTGTGAAACATCTTTCACAAGTTCCTTTAATTGCTAAACTTAACTTGAATACTTTAGTCGTGTCGATCAAATCGAAGAGACTTGTTAATTCGGTATCCTCTTTAGTTATGAACTCATTTGAACAATTCAAATCATTTCAAACTTCATGTTTCATTAAGTAAATACACTTATTCACTTAAGTCTACAATTAATGATTTCCACTACTTGTTGAAAATATGATACATCACTATGTATAAGATTCAATATTTCTTCGCATATCACTGTTTTACCAGAATGCGGAGTTTTAGTCATTCTGCCCGAGAGGCATGGTTTTGCAAAGTCTCTAGATTAAGCATCTAGGACCCCGATCTTTCATAAAGAACCTGCAATAACCAAAATGACTTAAACTGTAGTGTCATTTCATTATTAAGCTTTGGATATCTTTTAGCATTCTAATCCTTTATAAATGTTTAAACTATTATCATTAACATAGTGATGATAATAACTTGTTTGTAATCGTAATGTGACCATAAGGTATTGTTCATAAGAATAGTACAAACTGGCTTGCAACTTGTTCATATGAATAATCGTCTCGCCAGAAGCAAGACACACAAACAGGGATTACAAATTTATATTCAAGTCCACTAATCCAAATGATAAACTTTGAGGGAAGAGCTGATGTCGTCCATCAACTGTTTTGCTCGCCGTCATCAAGTCACGTTGCCTCAAATCCAGCAATTCTCAGGCAGATCATTATGTTTTCACAAAACGGGACAAGTATCAAATACTTTGAAAAGTGCAGTGAGTTTTGCAAGAACCAGATTTATAATTTGTATATCTTACATATACCTTTTCATCCATGACCTCCATTGCAATCAAGCCTTTTCAAGAGTTCTCAACTCTAATGCAAGATCGGTAAGTGTTTTTGCAAACATTCCGGAGTCATCGAATTATCTCCTAATGGTTATTGTGTCCAGAAGATAAGATCACCTTTTATGAGGATATTCCTCAGGCGTGGGTATTAATCTATGAAGTTGGACCCTTTTGCTAAGTTCCATATTAAGCAATATATTCCCATGGTCGCAAAGGACCTCAATGGGATAGGCTAAGATCTACTAAGATATTTGCAAACAGACATCTAGACTAAGTTTATAATAAGAGATCAATTTATAATTGGTCTCCACTAAAACGGTCATCCCCTAGACGATTTTAGTGATCGCATGATCCCTATCCTCTGCACCTCCCCCGATCATCACGGCCATCAATGCATTATCAAAGGTAGGCATTCACTAATGCCAATCACATCATCCATGTGACTCATGCTCGATCTTTCGATCTCTTGTGTTCCGAGGCCATGTCTGTACATGATAGGCTCGCCAAATCTAACTTGTGTGTATTCGCTGTGCAACATGGCTTCCACCCACTATATGCGAACGTAGATATGTCTGACCCCCAATCATCATGGCCGGCCTCATACCGAAGAACTTTCTTGGTGGTGCACACACAAGGGGAACACGGAACATTGGAATTAAATAGATATTATCTTATTTGCTACCGTTGAGTATCTAAATACTAGCACACAATAAGATGTAAAAACTGGTATCAACATCATATGTATAATGTGATATGATATGGTCTTTCTTGCGCCTTGATCTCCATCGAAGCGCCAAGATGATCTCCATCGTGCCCTTGGTTTGACGCCAAGTCCACGATGCCTCCACTGTGTCGCCCATCTAACGATGACTATTACTATACTACTTAGTAACAGAAAAGTAAACTACTTTACCTTCGCAACGACCATTGCCATATCATAATCACATGCCCCCTGCAAAATAAAGTTAGATGCCTCTACTTTATCTATTGCAAGTTTTACGTGGTTGTTAGGGATTTCGCATTAGAATCGTTTCTAAACTACGAACTTTCCAACCACAACATGGATCCGACAGTTGTCTCTATTACACCACTTTCGGGGCCCTCCGTTGTAAATGCTATATCAACTATCGAATGAGAGACAGACACCCGCTAGCCACTTATACGGTACAAGCCGTATGTTGAGCGTGGAACCAGTCTCGCGTACGAATACGCGTAAGGTCAGTCCGGGCCGCTTCATCAAACAATACCGCGATATAAACAAGTACGCGTTAGAGGGTATCAACTAAGAGATCAATGCCCGCACAATACTTGTGCGTACTGGCCGTACAACACTCCTACGCACAGATCGGCTCTGATACCACTGTAGGGGATCGGTGCGGAAAACAAAAATTTCCCTACGATGAAACCCCAGAAACTGCCTAGGATCTAGCTATGTAGTAATGCGGTAACTGCCGGAGCATAGAGAATACATACCCTTGTAGACCGTACGCGGTTAACGTTCTGCGGGAAACATGGTTGATGTAGTCGTACTCGAAGCCGACCTCAAGGTCGCGAAGCTCCTCGCAGGTCACCCCTTGCTCCTTCTTGATCTTCATCATCTTCATCGTGCAACAGCTCCGGCTCACGACATTCTAGCGCCCCAAGTGTTGCGCCTCGTGTCTTCGTACACATCCGGTGCACGATGAGACCTTCGGCTCCCCGATCCTGCCAGGAGTGCTGAAGTTGATATCCGGCTAGGAATCCGTGCAGCGCAACGGCGTACTGCAGGTGTGCCTCGATCACACAACCTAGACTTGGGGCCATGGTCACAAGGTATAGAGAGAGAGTGAGAAAGTCAACCAAAGTACTTCTCAAATTGTGTGTTAAATCCCACCCATGGGCACCCCATTATATAAGGGGAGGGGGTGTGCCCTCCCCTTTGGGTTTCCCATGTGGGACTATTCAAGGGAGAGGGGGGAGGCGCATGGGCCTTCATGGGCCGCCGGCCAGGGGTGGGCCCCACCCCACACACAGCCCTAGGCTGGCCGGGTGGGCCCCCTTGAGGCACCTGGGCCTTGGTCCCTTGGCCCTTGGCCCTTCCCTCCTCCGGTTTTCCCTCATGGGCCCTATTTCCCTAGGAAGTTTGGCCCATTAGTGGAATAACCTTTCAAATTAGATTTTAATATTATATTTAACTTAATTACACTAATTAATATGTAAATACATATTACAAAATCCATCTTGACCCGAAACACCGTTCGGTTCCCTTTCGATTTCTTCCGAACGACTTCGGATCTTTCCCGGAATGATTCTGGTCCTTTTATTCTTTCTTCGAACAACTTCGGATCTCTCTGCGGAATGATTCCGGCTTTCTCTCTTTCTCTAATGTGATTCCATCTTACGAATGATCGCTCTCATCGTACCCTTAAGTGTATCCTCTCATGGCTCGGGAATGCTCTAGACATGATCTGTATCAATGGTCAACAGAGGGACCAGGGATGTCCATGTGACCCCTATGCATTCCTGATGACAATGTCGTTTGAACCATCTAAATGTAGCATCCTCTTCCTTTTGTTTCTTGATACAACTTGTCCGAGATCCGATCACTCGTATCCCATACCTTTGTTCAATCTCGCTCACAACAAGTTATGTTTTCTTGTTACCATGATATTACATCCCCGTGACCTTAGTCACATGTTGCAACATTTATAGATGTAATCTCACCAAGTCGGTCGTATGTATCTTTACCCGTCATGTGGGTGAACAAATCCCGGTCTTGCAGTCACATGTCATCTACTGTTCCTTCGGAATACCCAATGTACACCTTTATAGTCACCGCATTACCAGATGACGTTTGATGCAGTCAAAGCAACCTAGGGAAACAGTGAGTAATATGAGCTCACGGTCTAAGGAGAAGGAGTCTAGGTATAGCTGTTGCAACAGTGACTTGATCATGTTGCAATCCTTCGAGGAATGTCCAACCACATCATTCTCCAATGATATGATCTCGTAGTCAGTCGGCATAAATGCCCATGATCTTGAAACCCAAATCATCTTCGTGACCAACGAACTAGTATGAATACAGGCTACTAGGGACTTTGTTGTTTCATACCACACCGGTACCAATGTTTCTACTTGGCACAGTTATAGCACAATATGAAACTATTATAAACTAATTGAGATATGGTAATAAAAACCTATTTCTTATTTGCCTCTAGGGCATATCTCCTTTAGTCTCCCATGTGCACTAGAGTAAAAATAAACTAGCTTGCATTTTACTCATATAAACCATATACCATATGCGTTTATAGATCATGCATGCTCATGGGAAACGTCATGTCCATGTTCTGTTTTACCAGATGCATGTGGTTTATGAAAAGGACACACATGCAATGACATCTAGTGGATGCATGTTGTTTATAAAAAGAACACACATCCAATGACTCTAGTGGATCCATGTGGTTTATGAAAAGAAGACACATGCAATGAAATCTATTGGATCCATGTGATTTATGAAAAGAACACACGTGCAATGACATCTAGTGGATCCATGTGGTTTATGAAAATAACACACATGCAATGACATCTAGTTGACTCCCAACATGATGCTATAGGGTTTCTGGACATCTTTGGACACATGCTAGAGTGGCATCATTACATGTGTTCTTTTCAAAAACCACAATGATATACACTGATATACACACACTCACATCCAAGTGGTTGTGGTGATGCAACATCTTTCAAACTGGTGATAGAATGCATGTTATAGTTAAATCCCAGCATGCTTCTAGGGTTCCTCGACATGTTTGGACACAATTCTAGAGTGGCATCATTGCATGTGCTCTTTTCCAAAACCACAATGATGCACACTGATACACACACACATCCAATGACATCTAGTGGATCCATGTGGTTTAGGAAAATAACACACATCCAATGACATCTAGTGGATCCATGTGGTTTATGAAAAGAAAACATATGCAATGAGATCTAGTGGATCCATGTGGTTTATGAAAAGGACGCACATGCAATGATATCTAGTGGATCCATGTGGTTTATGAAAAGAACACACATGCACTGACATCTAGTGAATATATGTGGTTTAGGGAAAGAACACACATGCAATCACATCTGGTGGATCCATGTTGTTTTTAAAAAGAACACACATGTATTGACATCTAGCGGATCCATGTGGTTTATGAAAAGAACACACATGCATTGACATCTAGTGGATCCATGTGGTTTATGAAAAGAACACACATGTAATGACATCTAGTTGAATCCTAGCATGCTGCTATAGGGTTCCTGGACATTTGTGGACAAATGCTGGAGTGGCATCATTGCATGTGTTCTTTTCCCAAACCATAATGATGCACATTGATACACACACATCAAAATGGGTGTGGTGATGCATCAGCTTTCAAACTAGTGATACAATGCATGTTCTAGTTGAATCCCACCATGCTGCTATGGTTCTTGGACATGTTTGGACACATGCTGGAGTGCCATCATTGCTTGCGTTGTTTTCCAAAACCACAATGATGCACACTAATACAGACACACACGTCCAAGTGGGTGTGGTGATGCAGCATCTTTCAAACTGGTGCTAGAATGCATGTTGTAGTTGAATCCTAGCATGCTGCTAGGGTTCTTGGACATGGTTGGACACATGCTGGAGTGGCATCATTGCATCTGTTCTTTTCTATAACCACAATGTTGCACCCTGATACACACACATGAAATCAATAACTCTACTGGATCCGTGTGGTTGATGAAAAGAACACACATGCAATGACATCTAGTAGATCCATGTTATTTATGAAAAGAACAGACATACAATGACATCTAGTGGATCCATGTGGTTTATGAAAAGAACACACATGCAATGACTCTAGTAGATCCATGTGGTTTAGGAAAAGAAAAGACATGCAATGACATCTAGTGGATCCATGTGGTTTATGAAAAGGACACACATGCAATGACATCTAGTGGATCCATGCGGTTTTATGAAAAGAACACACATGCAATGACATCGAGTGGGTCCATGTGGTTTATGAAAAGAACACACATGCAATGACATCTAGTGGATGCATGTGGTTTATAAAAAGAACACACATCTAATGACTCTAGTGGATCCATGTGGTTTATGAAAAGAACACACATGCAATGACATCTAGTGGATCCATGTGTTTTATGAAAAGAACACACATGCAATGACATCTAGTGGATCCATGTGGTTTATGAAAATAACACACATGTAATGACATCTAGTTGACTCCTAGCATGCTGCCATAGGGTTCCTCGACATGTTTGGACACATGCTGGAGTGGCATCATTGCATGTGTTCTTTTCGAAAACCACAATGATGTACACTAATATATATACATACACACACAGAGCCAAGTGGGTGTGGTAATGCAACATCTTTCAAACTGGTGATACAATGCATGGTGTAGTTTAATCCCAGCATGCTTCTAGGGTTCCTGGACATGTTTGGACACATTCTGGAGTGGCATCATTGCATGTGTTTTTTCCAAAACCACAATGATGCACACTGATACACACACACACACACACACATCCAATGACATCTATGTTGGGCCACGCAGAGATAAACAAAACTTTTCCCCCTAACGCGGTACGCCCAAGATCCAGCTCAGGTTATAGGCCACGAGATTACCGCTAGACGCGCAGATGCGGAAGTTGATGTAGCGCGTTGAAGCAGTGCCGAATGATCCCTAGACAGCCCTTCCGAATCCCACGAACTCCTTCGTCAGATCCCCACGAGCTTCCTTGTCTCCAGCGCCGCATGTGCAACGCCTCTACCGTTATCCACACATACAGGAAGGAACTTCGGACAGTGGACTGCTAGATCCTGTCTAGCCCAAAATGGAAGTGGAGAAAGTGATGGCTAGGTTAGGGACTATCCCTTGTCACTCCACTTATATACACTTCTAGTTGGGCTCAACGCTTGAGGCCCATCTAGGCTGTACTCCAATCTCCATATGGATCTCATCCACATGGGCTCCTTACCCTTAAGTGTGTGACCCTGTAGGTTCACGTACACCTGGAAACAACATGAGCTACTCCTCCAAGTATCCTGTCATGGCTTTGAGTCCAACTCACTCCCATGATCACTTGGTCTCAAGTCGATAGATGGTAGCGGCCTCTAGCAAGACGTGTCAATCCCAAGTGCCGTAAAGTCAGAAGACGAACCTTCAATGTGACTTTCGTCGAAGTCCCTTTGCCTCACGATATATCTGTTAAGCTATAGGCGAGTAGTTGTCATCCCTTAAATAGCTCAACTCTCTTCTCGTACCATGATATGTGATTCACTGGACTAACTCTTAGTCTGACTCCTCAGTTAACACTTAACTGAGTAGCGCATGGCCATGCTTCCGAATCATATCACACGAGAGGGCCCAGAGAATATCTCTCCATTATTGAGGGGCAAATCCTATCTTGGTAATCCATGTCACGCAGCTTGCTTCACAACCAACCCAAACTCTACCTTTATAACTGCCCATTTACGGAACAACATTTGATAGAACCTAAGTTGGCGATCCACAACTCGGATCATGCAATCACCTCAGGTCGAAGGATTCCATTGCTTGAGACTGCAAATGACAACATGCTCATTGCATCTCAACTGTGGGTCAGTCTGACTCGCTAAACTCTTTAGCTGAATCAGTGTAAGTCGGAATAGCATCACCATGCCGATGACAAGTGGAACCGTGTCATCAACAGACTTGCACATTGGTCTAAGTTGTGTGTCCAGCACAACCTCAACGACCAAGGACAATCTAATATGAACAATCATGAATACATAGTTCCAAAACTGTATCACGCATTCAGTGATATATATCTGATGTTCATATAAGGACAACTTTACTTTATGAATACTTTGGGAAATATCATCAATCATGATTGCCTCTAGGGCATATTCCCAACAGTCTCCCACTTGCACTAGAGTCAATCATCCGACATCACATGTCTAGGCATCTAATGCCCGTGGATCTTACGTGCGCCTCATGCTTAGGATGTGGAAGTGGCTTTGTCAACGGATCTGCAACGTTTGCATCCGTGTGTACCTTGCATAACTTGATATCACCATGATCCACGAACTGGCGAATCAGGTGGTATCACATGAGTATATGCTTGTTCTTCTGGTGTTGTCTAGGTTCCTTGGCTTGTGCAATAGCACCATTGTTATCACAATACACGTCTAATGGATTGGACGAGCCTTGAACCACACCGAGACCAATCAGGAAATTCCTGATCCAAACAGCTTCCTTTGCCGCCTCCGAGGCAGCAATATACTCACCCTCTGTTGTAGATGCAGACACAGTTTCTTGCTTGGAACTCTTCCAGCTCACAGCCCCTCCGTTCATAACGAACACGTACCCAGATTGCGAAAGAGAATCATCTGAGTCAGTAAGGTAACTTGCATCCGTGTAACCCCTTACACTGAGTTCAACCTCACCTCCATAAACCAGGAACACATCCTTAGTCCTTCTCAAGTTCTTAAGAATGTTCTTAACTGCTGCCCAGTGGATTTCTCTAGGGTCAGCCAGGTATCTCCTCACAACACTTAGAGCATAGGAAACATCCGACCTAGTACAAATCATGGCATACATGATGGACCCGACTGCCGAAGCATACAGAATCACACTCATCCTACTTCGCTCATCAGTCGCAGAAGGACACTGAGTCTTGCTAAGTCTTATACCATGGGACATCGATAAGAACCCCTTCTTAGACGATTCCATGTTGAATTTCTTCAACACTTTGTCCAAATATGTACTTTGGCTCAATCCAATGATCCGCTTGGATCTATCTCTATAGATCCTGATTCCTACTATTTAAATTGCCTCACCCAAGTCTTTCATTGAGAAACTCCTTTCCAATGACTTCTTGGTTTCTTGCAACATCTAGACATAATTTCCAATCAATAATATGTTATCCACATATAAGATCAGAAAGTTTACTTTGCTCCCACTAAACTTCTTGTATAAATAAGAATCATGATCACTCTTGATGAAGCCAAACGATTTGACTACCTCATCAAAGCGAATGTTCCAACTCCGAGATGCTTGCTTCAATCCATAGATGGATTTCTGAAGTTTGCATACCTTGTCCGCATTAGCCAGATCGACAAAACCATCGGGTTGTATCATATACACGTCCTCGGTTAATTTTCCATTAAGGAAAGCCGTTTTGACATCCATCTGCCATATTTCATAGTCGAAATAGGCTGCTATAGCTAACATGATACGAACTGATTTAAGCATCGCTACGGGTGAGAAAGTATCATCATAGTCAACTCCTTGAACCTGTCAGAACCCCTTCGTGACAAGCCGTGCTTTATAGATGGAAACGTTTCCATCCATATTAGTTTTCCTTTTAAAGACCCATTTGCACTCGACGGGTCTTGCACCGTCTGGCAGATCAACCAGGTTCCAAACTTGATTATCATCCATGGACTTTAACTTGGATCTCATGGCTCTAAGCCATGACTCAGAATCAGAACCCACCATCACTTCCGAATAAGTTGCCGGCTCATCACTGTCCAACAGTAATATATCAGGAACACTTCGCAATCTTTCCGATCTTCGCAATGGAGGTGCAACTACCGGCTCAGCTACCACGATTGGCTCAACCTCCAAGGCTTTCACCAAATCGCTACTGACCGGTTCCTCTCGAACTTCTTCGAGCCGCACCATACTCCAACTGACTTCCCTACTGAGAAACTCTTTCTCAAGGAAGACACCGTTCCGAGCGACAAACACTTTGCCCTCTTCTCGGTTGTAGAAGTAGTAACCCAAGGTTTCCCTTGGATACCCAACGAAAATGCACTTATTCGACTTGGTTGTAAGATTGTCTGACCGAAGCCACTTGACAAATGCTTCACAACCCCAAATCTTAAGAAAATACAAACTTGGCTTCTTGCCTATCCACATCTCATGTAGTGTCTTCTCTAACGATTTTGATGGTACTCTGTTTAGTGTGAACACCGTCGTTTATAGACAATAACCCCAAAATGATAAAGGTAGATCTGTCCGACTCATCATTGATCGTACCATGTCCAACAAGGTCCGATTCCGCCGTTGCGACACACCGTTCCTCTATGGTGTACCCGGCGGAGTGAGCTAAGGAACTGTTCCACAACTCTTCAGATGGTCATCAAACTCATGGCTCATGTACTCGCCCCCTCGGTTTGACCGAAGAAACTTTATTTTCTTGTCGAGTTGATTTTGTACTTCATTCTGGTATTCTTTGAACTTTTCAAAGGCTTCCGACTTATGTTTCATTAAGTAGACATATCCATATCTACTCAAATCATCGGTGAAGGTAATGAAGTACTCATAACCACCCCTGGTTGTCGCGGTCATTGGACCACATACATCACTATGTACTAGTCCCAACAAGTCAGACGCCCTTTCACAACTCTTTGCAAAAGGTGTCTTGGTCATCTTGCCTAGAAGGCAGGATTCGCATGTCTCGAACGACTCCAAGTCGAACGAAGTTAGGAGTCCATCATCATGGAGCTTCTTCATGCGTTTCCAACTTATATGACCAAGTCGACAATGCCAAAAGTAAGTCATATTCAGATCATTTGGTTTCGACCTTTTCACATTTATGTTATATACCGACCTACCATCAAGATTCAAAATAAGTAACCCGTTCTGAATAGGTGCAAAGCCATGAAACATATCATTCAAATATAAAGAACAACCATTGTTCTTAATATTAGACTCATAGCCTTGTCTCATCAAACATCAGGCAGAAATGATGTTTCGACTAAGCACTGGAACATAATAACAATTATTTAGTTCCATTAAGAATCCTGAAGGTAAATGAAGTTGCATCGTGCCGACTTCCAACGCAGCAACTCTTGCTTTGTTGCCAACCCGAATGTCAACCTCGCCTCTTGCTACGCCCCTAGTTCTTACCAGTCCCTGCAACGAGTTGGACATATGAATGACTGATCTGGTATCATATACCCAAGAACTACCATGTGCATCAGCAAGATAAAGGTCTATAACATTGCAAACGAGTGTACCTGAGTTGGAAGTCACACCTCCACTCTTGGCTTTATCCGCCAAATACTTGTTGCAATTCCCTCTTCCAGTGGCCATCCGCCTTGCAATAGAAGCAAGCGGAACCGGCTGAAGGAGATGACTTAGTCCATGAGGAAATGCTTGGGATCTCATCCTGAGCATTACCTCCTGACTTAGCCTTCTTCTTCTTAGTACAAGAACTCTTCTTAAACTTAGCCTTATTCTGTACCACCAACACTTTGCTAGTACCTTTCTTGAGATCAACCTCTGCCTGCTTAAGCATCCCATGTAATTAAGTGAGCTTCTTATCCATACCATGCATGTGGTAGTTCGATACGAACTGACCATAAACACTAGGAAGAGAGTTTAGAATTATATCCATAGCGGACTCTTCGCTAATGGGGTAGCCAAGCCTTTCTAGAGACTGCACGTAACCAACCATCTTGATCACATGCGGACTCAGTGGATCACCATCCTTAAGCTTGCAACTCAGCAAAGCTTGAGAGACTTGATACCTCTTGGTCTTTGCCTGAGCCTGGAACATACTTTTGAGGCTTTCAATCATATCGTAGGCCTCAACATTTTCGAACTGCTGCTGCAAGTCCGGTTCCATGTGAGCAAGCATAAGACAGCTAATTTCTGTAGACTCCTCACATGTTCTACGATAGGAATTGGTTGATGCGACACTCGCATTCTCATCCGGTACATCTAGAAGCGGGTTGTCTAGAACATGGTCCCTCTTTTCTTGTTTGAGAATAATTCTCGGATTATGATACCAGTTGGTGAAGTTTGTCCCATTAAGTTTATCTTTCTCTAGAATGGTCCTCAAAGCAAAACTGGACAACTGAGGAAGACTGCTACTAGGTGCCATTATCTACAATAGAAAAATGTGAAACACTTAAGACAAGTATTCATAAAAGAGCAGGCCTATTAAACATTTTAATACTTATGCTCCCACTAGAACCAACATCCCTATGATGGTTACTAAGTGATTTAGGATCCTAAATAAGTAAGCCGACTAGTGAGATTTAGCATCACCGCTAGCCGTCAAGTGATCTAGGTAGGCAACTCCTTGCCAATCGCATCTCATGCGACTCCTGTTAGTCGGGTGGCATCTCATGCCCCGGCTCCCAACCGCCCTCTCCCCAATCCCCACAACCGTTGTGATAGACCTGTCTAGCTTACCAAGTGCTTTCGCTGTAAGAGTTCGACTCGAACCCATCTAGTCGAAAAGAATTGGTAGCACCTCAATTTTATGAGCCCACTACCAAGAATGCCCGACTTGTGATGGTGCAGCACCGACGGGGAGACCGACTAGACCTTCTTTGAGGGATTAAAGTTTAACCACTATCTCATAGAGGTAAAACTAGAGACATAACAATCACACAAAATAATCCAATTATAATGTGAAATGGTATGGCTCCCTTCATGGCGATCTCCATCTCCATGAACCTGTTCATCATGCCTTTGGCTGCAGTGTCCTTCAAGTCCTCCAAACATGCTAAACTAGCACTAAGGAATATACAAGAAGATGGCATCTCATGCCGACACGCATGTCGTTATACAATAACAGTGATAGCACTTTGGCTCCAGCCATCTGACAAACTCGTGATACACAGATCACGTATGAATTACACACATCACATGCACATAAGCCATACCAATCACAACTTCCTGCAAAACCAAGTTATGCATAGATATGATATCTACCGGTGTTGAGAACCTCGCAACGACATCTAATGCGCTACTACAGGGCGAAGTCGGCGGTCCTCGGGGGTGCGGGCAGCTCCCGACGATTTTTCCAAAATCACAGATCTAATCTGCATTCCGAACCATGGATTCCTTCATTGGATAAAACACTTTTACCCAAATATGATCCCTGTGCAGATCTGACCAATCTCATTGATCATCCGCACCTGATCTTCCATGCACCCCCGAGTGTGACTGATCCAATCAATCTTGCACAAAACCGATCTATCTCATAGATCGACCACCGAAACCCTAAGTGGATTCTATCCACCACCTCGTGCATATCACATATGCACAGATCTAGAGCCTAAAACCAGAATCTTTCATTCTGAAACCACTGTTGGGCCACGCAGAGATAAACAAAAACTTTTTCCCCTAACGCGGTATGCCCAAGATCCAGCTCAGGTTATAGGCCACGAGATTACCACTAGACGTGCAGATGCGGAAGTTGATGTAGCTGTCAAGCAAAGGCCCAACGATCCCTGGACATTCTTCCGAATCCCACGAACTCCTTTGTCGATCCCCACGAAGCTTCCTTCTCCAAGACGCACGTAACGCCTACCGGTATCCACACATACAGGAAGGAGCTTCGGATAGAGGACTGCTAGATCCTGTCTAGCCCGAAATGGAAGTGGAGAAAGTGACGGCGAGGTCAGGGGACTATCCCTTGTCACTCCACTTATATACACTTCTAGTTGGTCTCAACGCTTGAGGCCCATCTAGGCTATACTCCAATCTCCATATGGATCTCATCCACATGGGCTCCTTACCCTTAAGTGTGTGACCCTGTAGGTTCACGTACACTTGGACACGACATGAGCTACTCCTCCAAGTATCCCGTCATGGCTTTGAGTCCAACTCACTCCCATGATCACTCAGTCTCAAGTCGATAGATGGTAGCAACCTCTAGCAAGACGTTCCAACTCCCAAGTGACGTAAAGTCAGAAGACGAACCTTCAATGTGACTTTCGTCCAAGTCTCTTTGCCTCACGATATATCTGTTAAGCTATAGGCGAGTAGTTGTCATCCCTTAAATAGCTCAACTCTCTTCTCGTACCATGATATGTGATTCACTGGACTAACTCTTAGTCCGACTCCTCAGTTAACACTTAACTGAGTAGCACATGGCCATGCTTCCGAATCATATCACACAAGAGGGCCCAGAGAATATCTCTCCATTATGGAGGGGCAAATCCCATCTTGGTAATCCACGTCACGCAGCTTTCTTCACAACCAACCCCAACTCTACCTTTATAACTGTCCATTTATGGAACAACGTTTGATAGAACCTAAGTTGGCGATCCACAACTCGGATCATGCAATCACCTCAGGTCGAAGGATTCCATTGCTTGAGACTACAAATGACAACATGCTCGTTGCATCTCAACTGTGGGTCAGTCCGACTCGCTAAACTCTTTAGCTGAATCAGTGTAAGTCTGAATAGCATCACCATGCCCATGACAAGTGGAACCATGTCATCAACCGACTTGCACATTGGTCTAAGGTGTGTGTCCAGCACAACCTCAACGACCAAGGACAATCTAATATGAACAATCATGAATACATAGTTCCACAACCAATCACGATTCAAAGGATATATATCTGATGTTCATATAAGGACAACTTTACTTTATGAATACTTTGGGAAATATCATCAATCATGATTGCCTCTAGGGCATATTCCCAACAATCTAGTGGATCCATGTGGTTTAGGAAAATAACACACATCCAATGACATCTAGTGGATCCATGTGGTTTATGAAAAGAACACATATGCCATGACATCTAGTGGATCCATGTGGTTTATGCAAAGGACGCACATGCAATGATATCTAGTGGATCCATGTGGTTTATGAAAAGAACACACATGTAATGACATCTAGTGTATCCATGTGGTTTATGAAAAGAACACACATGCAATGACATCTAGTGGATCCATGTGGTTTAGGAAAATAACACACATGCAATGACATCTAGTGAATCCATGTGGTTTAGGGAAAGAACACACATGCAATCACATCTGGTGGATCCATGTGGTTTATGAAAAGAACACACATGCATTGACATCTAGAGGATGCATGTGGTTTATGAAAAAGAACACACATGCATTGACATCTAGTGGATCCATGTGGTTTATGAAAAGACCACACATGTAATGACATCTAGTTGAATCCCAGCATGCTGCTATAGGGTTCCTGGACATTTGAGTACACATGCTGGAGTGGCATCATTGCATATGTTCTTTTACAAAACCATAATGATGCACATTGATACACACACACATCCAAGTGGGTGTGGTGATGCATCATCTTTCAAACTAGTGATACAATGCATGTTGTAGTTGAATCCCAGCATACTGCTATGGTTCCTGGACATGTTTGGACACTGATACACACACATGCAACCAATGACTCTAGTGGATCTATGTAGTTCATGAAAAGAACACACATGCAATGACATCTAGTGGATCCATGTGGTTTATGAAAAGAACACACATGCAATGACTCTAGTAGATCCATGTGGTTCGGGAAAAGAACACACATGCAATGACATCTAGTTGATCCATGTTGTTTATGAAAAGGAAACACATGCAATGACATCTAGTGGATCCATGTGGTTTTATGAAAAGAACACACATGCAATGACATCGAGTGGATCCATGTGGTTTATGAAAAGGACACGCATGCAATGACATCTGGTGGATGCATGCGGTTTATAAAAAGAACACACATCCAATGACTCTGGTGGATCCATGTGGTTTATGAAAAGAACACACATGCAATGACATCTAGTGGATCAATGTGGTTTATGAAAAGAAAACACATGCAATGACATCTAGTGGATCTATGTGGTTTATGAAAAAAAAACACATGCAATGACATCTAGTTGACTCCTAGCATGCTTATATAGGGTTTGGACACATGCTGGAGTTGCATCATTGCATGTGTTCTTTCCAAAAAAACCACAATGATGTACACTGATACACACACACATCCAAGTGGGTTTGGTGATGGAACATCTTTCAAACTAGTGATACAATGCATGTTGCAGTTAAATCCCAACATGCTTCTAGGGTTCCTGGACATGTTTGGACACATTCTGGAGTGGCATCATTGCATATGTTCTTTCCAAAACCATAATGATGCACACTAATACACATACACACATCCAATGACATCTAGTGGATCCATGTGGTTTAGGAAAATAACACACATGCAATGACATCTAGTGGATCCATGTGGATTATGAAAAGAACACATATGCAATGACATCTAGTGGATCCATGTGGTTTATGAAAAGGACGCACATGCAATGATATCTAGTGGATCCATGTGGTTTATGAAAAGCACACACATGCAATGACATCTAGTGGATCCATGTGGTTTATGAAAAGAACACACATGCAATGATATCTAGTGGATCCATGTGGTTTAGGAAAAGAACACACATGCAATGACATCTAGTGAATCCATGTGGTTTAGGGAAAGAACACACATGCAATCACGTCTGGTGGATCCATGTGGTTTATGAAAAAACACACATGCATTTACATCTAGAGGATCCATGTGGTTTGTGAAAAGAACACACATGCATTGAGATCTAGTGGATCCATGTGGTGTATGAAAAGAACACACATACAATGACATCTAGTTGAATCCCAGCATGCTGCTATAGGGTTCCTGGACTTTTGTGGACACATGCTCGAGTGGCATCATTGCATGTGTTTTTTTCCAAAACCACAATGATGCACACTGATACACCCATAGACATCCAATGATATCTAGTGGATCCATGTGGTTTAGGAAAATAACACACATGCAATGACATCTAGAAGATCCATGTGGATTATGAAAAGAACACATATGTAATGACATCTAGTGGATCCATGTGGTTTATTAAAAGGACGCACATGCAATGGTATCTAGTGGATCCATGTGGTTTATGAAAAGAACACACATGCAATGACATCTAATGGATCCATGTGGTTTATGAAAAGAACACACATGCAATGCCATCTAGTAGATCCATGTGGTTTAGGAAAAGAACACACATGTAATGACATCTAGTGAATCCATGTGGTTTAGGGAAAGAACACATATGCAATCACATCTGGTGGATCCATGTGGTTTATGAAAAAAAACACATGCATTGACATCTAGAGGATCCATGTGGTTTGTGAAAAGAACACACATGCATTGAGATCTAGTGGATCCATGTGGTGTATGAAAAGAACACACATACAATGACATCTAGTGTAATCCCAGCATGCTGCTATAGGGTTCCTGGACTTTTGTGGACACATGCTCGAGTGGCATCATTGCATGTGTTTTTTTCCAAAACCACAATGATGCACACTGATACACCCATAGACATCCAATGATATCTAGTGGATCCATGTGGTTTAGGAAAATAACACACATGCAATGACATCTAGAAGATCCATGTGGATTATGAAAAGAACACATATGTAATGACATCTAGTGGATCCATGTGGTTTATGAAAAGGATGCACATGCAATGGTATCTAGTGGATCCATGTGGTTTATGAAAAGAACACACATGCAATGACATCTAATGGATCCATGTGGTTTATGAAAAGAACACACATGCAATGGCATCTAGTGGATCCATGTGGTTTAGGAAAAGAACACACATGTAATGACATCTAGTGAATCCATGTGGTTTAGGGAAAGAACACACATGCAATCACATCTGGTGGATCCATGTGGTTTATGAAAAGAACACATGTGCATTGACATCTAGAGGATCCATGTGGTTTATGAAAAGAACACACATGCATTGACATCTAGTGGATCCATGTGGTTTATGAAAAGAACAAACATGCAATGACATCTAGTTGAATCCCAGCATGCTGCTATAGGGTTCCTGGACATTTGTGGACACATGCTAGAGTGGCATCATTGCATGTGTTTTTTTCCAAAACCACAATGATGCAAACTGATACAACCACACACATCCAATGACATCTAGTGGATCCATGTGGTTTACGAAAATAACACACATGCAATGGCATCTAGTGGATCCATGTGTTGATGAAAAGAACACATATGCAATGACATCAAGTGGATCCATGTGGTTTGTGAAAAGGACGCACATGCAATTATATCTAGTGGATCCATGTGGTTTATGAAAAGAACACACATGCAATGACATCTAGTGGATCCATGTGGTTTATGAAAAGAACACACATTCAATAACATCTAATGGATCCATGTGGTTTAGAAAAAGAACACACATGCAATGAAATCTAGTGAATCCATGTGGTTTAGGGAAAGAACACACATGCAATCACATCTGGTGGATCCGTGTGGTTTATGAAAAGAACACACATGCATTGACATCTAGTGGATCCATGTGGTTTATGAAAAGAACACACATGCAATGACATCTAGTTGAATCCCAGCATGCTTCTATAGGGCTCCTAGACATTTGTGGACACATGCTGGAGTGGCATCATTGCATGTTTTTTTTCCAAAACCACAATGATGCACACTGATACACCCACATATATCCAATGACATCTAGTGGATCCATGTGGTTTAGGAAAATAACACACATGCAATGACATCTAGTGGATCCATGTGGTATAGGAAAATAACACACATCAATGACATCTAGTGGATCTATGTGGTTTATGAAAAGGACGCATATGCAATGACATCTAGTGGATCCATGTGGTTTATGAAAAGGACGCACATGTAATGATATCTAGTGGATCCGTGTGGTTTATGAAAAGAACACACATGCAATGACATCTAGTGGATCCATGTGGTTTAGGAAAAGACACACATTCAACGACATCTAGAGGATCCATGTGGTTTAGGAAAAGAACACACATGCGATGACATCTAGTGAATCCACGTGGTTTAGGGAAAGAACACACATGCAATCACATCTGGTGGATCCATGTGGTTTATGAAAAGAACACACATGCATTGACATCTAGAGGATCCATGTGGTTTATGAAAAGAACACACATGCATTGACATCTAGTGGATCCATGTGGTTTATGAAAAGAACACACATGCAATGACATCTAGTTGAATACCTGCATGCTGCTATAGGGTTCCTGGACATTTGTGGACACATGCTTGAGTGGCATCATCGCATGTGTTATTTTCCAAAACCATAATGATGCACATTGATACACACACACACATCCAAGTGGGTGTGGTGATGCATCATCTTTCAAACTAATAATGCAATGCATGTTCTAGTTGAATCCCAACATGCTGCTATGGTTCCTGGACATGATTGGACACATGCTAGAGTGGCATCATTGCATGTGTTCTTTTCCAAACCACAATGATGCACACTAATACAGGCACACACACATCCAAGTGGGTGTGGTGATGCAGCATCTTTCAAACTGGTGATACAATGCATGTTGTAGTTGAATTCCAGCATGCTGCTAGGGTTCCTGGACATGGTTGGACACATACTAGAGTGGCATCATTGCATATATTCTTTTCTAAAACCACGATGATGCACGTTGATACACACACATGCAACCAATGACTCTAGTATATCCATGTGGTTTATGAAAAGAACACACATGTAATGACATCTAGTGGATCAATGTGATTTATGAAAAGAACACGCATGCAATGACACTAGTGGATCCATGTGGTATATGAAAAGAACACACATGCAATGACTCTAGTAGATCCACGTGGTTTAGGAAATGAACACACATGCAATGACATCTAGTGGATCCATGTGGTTTATGAAAAGTACACACATGCAATGACATCTAGCGGATCCATCTGGTTTTATGAAAAGAGCACACATGCAATGACATCGATTGGATCCATGTGGTTTATGAAAAGGACACACATGCAGTGACATCTAGTGGATGCATGTGGTTACAAAAAGAACACGCATCTAATGACTCTAGTGGATCCATGTGGTTTCTGAAAAGAACACACATGCAATGACATCTAGTGGATCCATGTGGTTTATGAAAAGAACACGCATGCAATGACATCTAGTGGATCCATGTGGTTTATGAAAATAACACACATGCAATGACATCTGGTTGACTCCCAACATGCTGCTATAGGGTTCCTGGACATGTTTGGACAGATGCTGGAGTGGCATCATTGCATGTGTTCTTTTCGAAAACCATAATGATGTACACTAATATATATACACACGTACATACATCCAAGTAGGTCTGGTGATGCAACATCTTTCAAACTAGTGGTATAATGCATGTTATAGTTGAATCCCAGCATGCTTCTAGGATTCCTGGACATGTTTGGACACATTCTGGAGTGGCATCATTGCATGTGTTCTATTCCAAAACCACAATGATGCACACTGATACACACACACATCCAATGACATCTAGTGGATCCATGTGGTTTAAGAAAAGAACACACATGCAATGCCATCTAGTGGATCCATGTGGTTTATGAAAGCAGCACATATGCAATGACATCTAGTGGATCCATGTGGTTTATGAAAAGGACGCACATGCAATGATATTTAGTGGATCCATGTGGTTTATGAAAAGAACACATATGAAATGACATGTAGTGGATCCTTGTGGTTTATGAAAAGGACACACATGCAATGATATCTAGTGGAGCCATGTGGTTTATGAAAAGAACACACATGCAATGACATCTAGTGCATCCATGTGTTTTATGAAAAGAACACACATGCAATGACATCTAGCGGATCCATGTGGTTTTATGAAAAGAGCACACATGCAATGACATCGAGTGGATCCATGTGGTTTATGAAAAGGACACACATACAATGACATCTAGTGGATGCATGTGGTTACAAAAAGAACACACATCTAATGACTCTAGTGGATCCATGTGGTTTCTGAAAAGAACACACATGCAATGACATCTAGTGGATCCATGTGGTTTATGAAAAGAACACGCATGCAATGACATCTAGTGGATCCATGTGGTTTATGAAAATAACACACATGCAATGACATCTGGTTGACTCCCAGCATGCTGCTATAGGGTTCCTGGACATGTTTGGACAAATGCTGGAGTGGCATCATTGCATGTGTTCTTTTCGAAAACCATAATGATGTACACTAATATATATACACACGTACATACATCCAAGTGGGTCTGGTGATGCAACATCTTTCAAACTAGTGGTACAATGCATGTTATAGTTGAATCCCAGCATGCTTCTAGGATTCCTGGACATGTTTGGACACATTCTGGAGTGGCATCATTGGATGTGTTTTATTCCAAAACCACAATGATGCACACTGATACACACACACACATCCAATGACATCTAGTGGATCCATGTGGTTTAAGAAAAGAACACACATGCAATGCCATCTAGTGGATCCATGTGGTTTATGAAAGCAGCACATATGCAATGGCATCTAGTGGATCCATGTGGTTTATGAAAAGGACGCACATGCAATGATATCTAGTGGATCCATGTGGTTTATGAAAAGAACACATATGAAATGACATCTAGTGGATCCTTGTGGTTTATGAAAAGGACAAACATGCAATGATATCTAGTGGATCCGTGTGGTTTATGAAAAGAACACACATGCAATGACATCTAGTGCATCCATGTGGTTTATGAAAAGAACATACATGCAATGACATCTACTGGATCCATGTGGTTTAGGAAAAGAACACACATGCAATGACATCTAGTGAATCCATGTGGTTTAGGGAAAGAACACACATACAATCACATCTAGTGTATCCATGTGGTTTATGAAAAGAACACACATGCATTGACATCTAGAGGATCGATGTGGTTTATGAAAAGTACACACATGCATTGACATCTAGTGTATCCATGTGGTTTATGAAAAGAACACACATGCAATGACATCTAGTTGAATCCCAGCATGCTGCTATAGGGTTCCTAGACATTTGTGGACACATGCTGGAGTGGCATCATTGCATGTGTTTTTTCAAAAACCACAATAATGCACACTGATACACCCACACACATCCAATGACATCTAGTGGATCCATGTGGTTTAGGAAAATATCACACATGCAATGACACCTAGTGGATCCATGTGTTTATGAAAAGAACACATATGCAATGACATCTAGTGGATCCATGTGGTTTATGAAAAGGACACACATACAATGACATCCAGAGAATCCATGTGGTTTAAGGAAAGAACACACATACAATCACATCTAGTGGATCCATGTGGTTTATGAAAAGAACACACATGCATTGACATCTAGAGGATCAATGTGGTTTATGAAAAGTACACACATGCATTGACATCTAGTGGATCCATGTGGTTTATGAAAAGAACACACATGCAATGACATATAGTTGAATCCCAGCATGCTGCTATAGGGTTCGTAGACATTTGTGGACACATGCTGGAGTGGCATCATTGCATGTGTTTTTTCCAAAACCACAATGATGCACACTGATACACCCACACACATCCAATGACATCTAGTGGATCCATGTGGTTTAGGAAAATATCACACATGCAATGACATCTAGTGGATCCATGTGTTTATGAAAAGAACACATATGCAATGACATCTAGTGGATCCATGTGGTTTATGAAAAGTACACACATGCACTGATATCTAGTGGATCCATGTGGTTTATGAAACGAACACACATGCAATGACATCTAGTGGATCCATGTGGTTTATGAAAAGTACACACATTCAATGACATCTAATGTATCCATGTGGTTTAGGAAAAGAACACACATGCAATGAAATCTAGTGAATCCATGTGGTTTAGGGAAAGAACACACATGCAATCACATCTGGTGGATCCATGTGGTTTATGAAAAGAACACACATGCATTGACATCTAGTGGATCCATGTGGTTTATGAAAGTACACACATGCATTGACATCTAGTGGATACATGTGGTTTATGAAAAGAACACACATGCAATGACATCTAGTTGAATCCCAGCATGCTGCTATAGGGTTCCTAGACATTTGTGGACAAATGCTGGAGTGGCATCATTGCATGTACTTTTTCCAAAACCACAATGATGCACACTGATACACCCACACACATCCAATGACATCTAGTGGATACATGTGGTTTAGGAAAATAACACACATGCAATGACATCTAGTGGATCCATGTGTTTATGAAAAGAACACATATGCAATGACATCTAGTGGATCCATGTGGTTTATGAAAAGGACGCACATGCAATGATATCTAGTGGATCCATGTGGTTTATGAAACGAACACACATGCAATGACATCTAGTGGATACATGTGGTTTATGAAAAGAACACATATTCAATGACATCTAATGTATCCATGTGGTTTAGTAAAAGAACACACATGCAATGAAATCTAGTGAATCCATGTGGTTTAGGGAAAGAACACACATGCAATCACATCTGGTGGATCCATGTGGTTTATGAAAAGGACACACATGCATTGATATCTAGAGGATCCATGTGGTTTATGAAAAGAACACACATGCATTGACGTCTAGTGGATCCATGTGGTTTATGAAAAGAACACACATGCAATGACATCTAGTTGAATCCCAGCATGCTGCTATAGGGTTCCTGGACATTTGTGGACACATGCTGGAGTGGCATCATTGCATGTGTTTTTTCCAAAACCACAATGACGCACACTGATACAACCACACACATCCAATGACATCTAGTGGATCCATGTGGTTTAGGAAAATAACACACATGCAATGACATCTAGTGGATCCATGTGTTTATGAAAAGAACACATATGCAATGACATCAAGTGGATCCATGTGGTTTATGAAAAGGACGCACATGCAATTATATCTAGTGGATCCATGTGGTTTATGAAAAGAACACACATGCAATGACATCTAGTGGATCCATGTGGTTTATGAAAAGAACACACATCCAATGACATCTAATGGATCCATGTGGTTTAGGAAAAGAACACACATGCAATAAAATCTAGTGAATCCATGTGGTTTAGGGAAAGAACACACATGCAATCATATCTGGTGGATCCATGTGGTTTATGAAAAGAACACACATGCATTGACATCTAGAGGATCCATGTAGTTTATGACAAGAACACACAGGCATTGGCATCTAGTGGATCCATGTGGTTTATCTAAAGAACACACATGCAATGACATCTAGTGGATCTACGTGGTTTATGAAAATAACACACATGCAATGACATCTAGTTGACTCCTAGCATGCTTCTATAGGGTTCTTGGACATCTTTAGACACATGCTATTGTTGCATCATTGCATGTGTTCTTTTCAAAAACCACCATGATGTACACTGATATACACAGACACATCCAAGTGGGTTTGGTGATGCAACATCTTTCAAACTGGTGATACAATGCATGTTGAAGTCATATCCCAACATGCTTCTAGGGTTCCTGGACATGTTTGGACACATTCTGGAGTGGCATCATTGCATGTGTTCTTTTCCAAAACCATAATGATGCACACTGATACAAATACACACATCCAATGACATCTAGTGGATCCGCGTGGTTTATGAAAATAACACACATGCAATGACATCTTGTGCATCCATGTGGATTATGAAAAGACCACATATGCAATGAAATCTAGTGGATCCATGTGGTTTATGAAAAGGACGCACATGCAATGATATCTAGTGGATCCATGTGGTTTTTATGAAAAGAACACACATGCAATGACATCTAGTGGATCCATGTGGTTTATGAAAAGAACACACATGCAATGCCATCTAGTGGATCCATGTGGTTTAGGAAAAGAACACACATGCAATGACATCTAGTGAATCCATGTGGTTTAGGGAAAGAACACACATCCAATCACACCTAGTGGATCCATGTGGTTTATGAAAAGAACACACATGCATTGACATCTAGAGGATCCATGTAGTTTATGAAAAGAACACACATGCATTGACATCTAGTGGATCCATGTGGTTTATGAAAAGAACACACATGCAATGACATCTAGAGGATCCTTGTGGTTTATGAAAAGAACACACATGCATTGACATCTAGTGGATCCATGTGGTTTATGAAAAGAACACACATGCAAGGACATCTAGTTGAATCCCAGCATGCTGCTATAGGGTTCCTAGACATTTGTGGACACATGCTGGAGTGGCATCATTGCATGTGTTTTTTTCCAAAACCACAATGATGCACACTGATACACCCACATATATCCAATGACATCTAGTGGATCCATGTGGTTTAGGAAAATAACACACATGCAATGACATCTGGTGGATCCATGTGGTTTAGGAAATTAACACACGTGCAATGACATTTAGTGGATCCATGTGGTTTATGAAAAGGACGCATATGCAATGACATCTAGTGGATCCATGTGGTTTATGAAAAGGACGCACATGCAATGATATCTAGTGGATCCATGTGGTTTATTAAAAGAACACACATGCCATGACATCTAGTGGATCCATGTGCTTTATGAAAAGAACACACATGCGATGACATCTAGTGGATCCATGTGGTTTATGAAAAGAGCACACATGCAATGAATCTAGTAGATCCATGTGGTTTAGGAAAAGAACACACATGCAATGACATCTAGTGGATCCATGTGGTTTATGAAAAGGATACACATGTAATGACATCTAGTGGATCCATGTGGTTTTATGAAAAGAACACAGATACAATGACACCGAGTGGATCCATGTGGTTTATGAAAAGGACACACATGCACTGACATGTAGTGGATGCATGTGGTTTATAAAAGAACACACATGCATTGACATCTAGTGGATCCATGTGGTTTATGAAAAGAACACACATGGAATGACATCTAGTTGAATCCCAGCATGCTGCTATAGGGTTCCTAGACATTTGTGGACACATGCTGGAGTGGCATCATTGCATGTGTTTTTTCCAAAACCACAATGATGCACACTGATACAACCACACACATCCAATGACATCTAGTGGATCCATGTGGTTTAGGAAAATAACACACATGCAATGACATCTAGTGGATCCATGTGTTTATGAAAAGAACACATATGCAATGACATCAAGTGGATCCATGTGGTTTATGAAAAGGACGCACATGCAATTATATCTAGTGGATCCATGTGGTTTATGAAAAGAACACACATGCAATGACATCTAGTGGTTCCATGTGGTTTATGAAAAGAACACACATTCAATGACATCTAATGGATCCATGTGGTTTAGGAAAAGAACACACATGCAATAAAATCTAGTGAATCCATGTGGTTTAGGGAAAGAACACACATGCAATCATATCTGGTGGATCCATGTGGTTTATGAAAAGAACACACATGCATTGACATCTAGAGGATCCATGTAGTTTATGAAAAGAACACACATGCATTGACATCTAGTGGATCCATGTGGTTTATCTAAAGAACACACATGCAATGACATCTAGTGGATCTACGTGGTTTATGAAAATAACACACATGCAATGACATCTAGTTGACTCCTAGCATGCTTCTATAGGGTTCTTGGACATCTTTAGACACATGCTATTGTTGCATCATTGCATGTGTTCTTTTCAAAAACCACAATGATGTACACTGATATACACGGACACATCCAAGTGGGTTTGGTGATGCAACATATTTTAAACTGGTGATACAATGCATGTTGAAGTCATATCCCAACATGCTTCTAGGGTTCCTGGACATGTTTGGACACATTCTGGAGTGGCATCATTGCATGTGTTGTTTTCCAAAACCATAATGATGCACACTGATACAAATACACACATCCAATGACATCTAGTGGATCCGGGTGGTTTAGGAAAATAACACACATGCAATGACATCTTGTGCATCCATGTGGATTATGAAAAGACCACATATGCACTGACATCTAGTGGATCCATGTGGTTTATGAAAAGGACGCACATGCAATGATATCTAGTGGATCCATGTGGTTTTTATGAAAAGAACACACATGCAATGACATCTGGTGGATCCATGTGGTTTATGAAAAGAACACACATGCAATGTCATATAGTGGATCCATGTGGTTTAGGAAAAGAACACACATGCAATGACATCTAGTGAATCCATGTGGTTTAGGGAAAGAACACACATCCAATCACATCTAGTGGATCCATGTGGTTTATGAAAAGAACACACATGCATTGACATCTAGAGGATCCATGTGGTTTATGAAAATAACACACATGCATTGACATCTAGTGGATCCATGTGGTTTATGAAAAGAACACACATGCAATGACATCTAGTTGAATCCCAGCATGCTGCTATAGGGTTCCTGGACATTTGTGGACACATGCTCGAGTGGCATCATTGCATGTATTTTTTTTGCAAAACCACAATGATGCACACTGATACACCCACACACATCCAATGACATCTAGTGGATCCATTCGGTTTTGGAAAATAACACACATGCAATGACATCTAGTGGATCCATGTGGTTTAGGAAAATAACACACATGCAATGACATCTAGAGGATCCATGTGGATTATGAAAAGAACACATATGCAATGACATCTAGTGGATCCATGTGGTTTATGAAAAAGACGAACTTGCAATGATATCTAGTGGATCCATGTGGTTTATGAAAAAAAACACATGCAATGACATCTAGTGGATCCATGTGGTTTATGAAAAGAACACACATGCAATGACATCTAGTGGATCCATGTGGTTTAGGAAAAGAACACACATGCAATGAAACCTAGTGAATCCATGTGGTTTAGGGAAAGAACACACATGCAACCACATCTGGTGGATCCATGTGGTTTATGAAAAAGAACACACATGCATTGACATCTAGAGGATCCTTGTGGTTTATGAAAAGAACACACATGCATTGACATCTAGTGGATCCATGTGGTTTATGAAAAGAACACACATGCAATGACATCTAGTTGAATCCTAGCATGCTGCTATAGGGTTCCTAGACATTTGTGCACACATGCTGGAGTGGCATCATTGCATGTGTTTTTTTCCAAAACCACAATGATGCACACTGATACACCCACATATATCCAATGACATCTAGCGGATCCATGTGGTGTAGGAAAATAACACACATGCAATGACATCTGGTGGATCCATGTGGTTTAGGAAATTAACACACATGCAGTGACATTTAGTGGATCCATGTGGTTTATGAAAAGGACGCATATGCAATGACATCTAGTGGATCCATGTGGTTTATGAAAAGGACTCACATGCAATGATATCTAGTGGATCCGTGTGGTTTATGAAAAGAACACACATGCAATGACATCTAGTGGATCCATGTGGTTTATGAAAAGACACACATTCAATGACATCTAGAGGATCCATGTGGTTTAGGAAAAGAACACACATGCAATGACATCTAGTGAATCCACGTGGTTTAGGGAAAGAACACACATGCAATCACATCTAGTGGATCCATGTGGTTTATGAAAAGAACACACATGCATTGACATCTAGAGGATCCATGTGGTTTATGAAAAGAACACACATGCATTGACATCTAGTGGATCCATGTGGTTTATGAAAAGAACACACATGCAATGACATCTAGTTGAATACCAGCATGCTGCTATAGGGTTCCTGGACATTTGTGGACACATGCTTGAGTGGCATCATCGCATGTGTTCTTTTCCAAAACCATAATGACGCACATTGATACACACACACATCCAAGTGGGTGTGGTGATGCATCATCTTTCAAACTAGTAATGCAATGCATGTTCTACTTGAATCCCAACATGCTGCTATGGTTCCTGGACATGATTGGACACATGCTGGAGTGGCATCATTGCATGTGTTCTTTTCCAAACCACAATGATGCACACTAATACAGGCACACACACATCCAAGTGGGTGTGGTGATGCAGCATCTTTCAAACTGGTGATACAATGCATGTTGTAGTTGAATCCCAGCATGCTGCTAGGGTTCCTGGACATGGTTGGACACATACTGGAGTGGCATCATTGCATATGTTCTTTTCTAAAACCACAATGATGCACACTGATACACACACATGCAACCAATGACTCTAGTATATCCATGTGGTTTATGAAAAGAACACAAATGTAATGACATCTAGTGGATCCATGTGATTTATGAAAAGAACACACATGCAATGCCATCTAGTGGATCCATGTGGTTTAGGAAAAGAACACACATGCAATGACATCTAGTGAATCCATGTGGTTTAGGGAAAGAACACACATGCAATCACATCTAGTGGATCCATGTGGTTTATGAAAAGAACACACATGCATTGACATCTAGAGGATCCATGTGGTTTATGAAAAGAACACACATGCATTGACATCTAGTGGATCCATTTGGTTTATGAAAAGAACACACATGCAATGACATCTAGTGAATCCATGTGGTTTAGGGAAAGAACACACATGCAATCACATCTGGTGGATCCATGTGGTTTATGAAAAGGACACACATGCATTGATATCTAGAGGATCCATGTGGTTTATGAAAAGAACACACATGCATTGACGTCTAGTGGATCCATGTGGTTTATGAAAAGAACACACATGCAATGACATCTAGTTGAATCCCAGCATGCTGCTATAGGGTTCCTGGACATTTGTGGACATATGCTGGAGTGGCATGATTGCATGTGTTTTTTCCAAAACCACAACGATGCACACTGATACAACCACACACATCCAATGACATCTAGTGGATCCATGTGGTTTAGGAAAATAACACACATGCAATGACATCTAGTGGATCCATGTGTTTATGAAAAGAACACATATGCAATGACATCAAGTGGATCCATGTGGTTTATGAAAAGGACGCACATGCAATTATATGTAGTGGATCCATGTGGTTTATGAAAAGAACACACATGCAATGACATCTAGTGGATCCATGTGGTTTATGAAAAGAACACACATCCAATGACATCTAATGGATCCATGTGGTTTAGGAAAAGAACACACATGCAATAAAATCTAGTGAATCCATGTGGTTTAGGGAAAGAACACACATGCAATCATATCTGGTGGATCCATGTGGTTTATGAAAAGAACACACATGCATTGACATCTAGAGGATCCATGTAGTTTATGACAAGAACACACATGCATTGACATCTAGTGGATCCATGTGGTTTATCTAAAGAACACACATGCAATGACATCTAGTGGATCTACGTGGTTTATGAAAATAACACACATGCAATGACATCTCGTTGACTCCTAGCATGCTTCTATAGGGTTCTTGGACATCTTTAGACACATGCTATTGTTGCATCATTGCATGTGTTCTTTTCAAAAACCACAATGATGTACATTGATATACACAGACACATCCAAGTGCGTTTGGTGATGCAACATCTTTCAAACTGGTGATACAATGCATGTTGAAGTCATATCCCAACATGCTTCTAGGGTTCCTAGACATGTTTGGACGCATTCTGGAGTCGCATCATTGCATGTGTTCTTTTCCAAAACCATAATGATGCACACTGATACAAATACACACATCCAATGACATCTAGTGGATCCGTGTGGTTTATGAAAATAACACACATGCAATGACATCTTGTGCATCCATGTGGATTATGAAAAGACCACATATGCAATGACATCTAGTGGATCCATGTGGTTTATGAAAAGGACGCACATGCAATGATATCTAGTGGATCCATGTGGTTTTTATGAAAAGAACACACATGCAATAACATCTAGTGGATCCATGTGGTTTATGAAAAGAACACACATGCAATGCCATCTAGTGGATCCATGTGGTTTAGGAAAGAACACACATGCAATGACATCTAGTGAATCCATGTGGTTTAGGGAAAGAACACACATCCAATCACATCTAGTGGATCCATGTGGTTTATGAAAAGAACACACATGCATTGACATCTAGAGGATCCATGTGGTTTATAAAAAGAACACACATGCATTGACATCTAGTGGATCCATGTGGTTTATGAAAAGAACACACATGCAATGACATCTAGTTGAATCCCAGCATGCTGCTATAGGGTTCCTGGACATTTGTGGACACATGCTCGAGTGGCATCATTGCATGTATTTTTTTTGCAAAACCACAATGATGCACACTGATACACCCACACACATCCAATGACATCTAGTGGATCCATGTGGTTTTGGAAAATAACACACATGCAATGACATCTAGTGGATCCATGTGGTTTAGGAAAATAACACACATGCAATGACATCTAGAGGATCCATGTGGATTATGAAAACAACACATATGCAATGACATCTAGTGGATCCATGTGGTTTATGAAAAGGACGAACTTGCAATGATATCTAGTGGATCCATGTGGTTTATGAAAAAAAACATGCAATGACATCTAGTGGATCCATGTGGTTTATGAAAAGAACACACATGCAATGACATCTAGTGGATCCATGTGGTTTAGGAAAAGAACACACATGCAATGAAATCTAGTGAATCCATGTGGTTTAGGGAAAGAACACACATGCAATCACATCTGGTGGATCCATGTGGTTTATGAAAAGAACACACATGCATTGACATCTAGAGGATCCTTGTGGTTTATGAAAAGAACACACATGCATTGACATCTAGTGGATCCATGTGGTTTATGAAAAGAAAACACATGCAATGACATCTAGTTGAATCCCAGCATGCTGCTATAGGGTTCCTAGACATTTGTGGACACATGCTGGAGTGGCATCATTGCATGTGTTTTTTTCCAAAACCACAATGATGCACACAGATACACCCACATATATCCAATGACATCTAGTGGATCCATGTGGTTTAGGAAAATAACACACATGCAATGACATCTGGTGGATCCATGTGGTTTAGGAAATTAACACACATGCAATGACATTTAGTGGATCCATGTGGTTTATGAAAAGGACGCATATGCAATGACATCTAGTGGATCCATGTGGTTTATGAAAAGGACGCACATGCAATGATATCTAGTGGATCCATGTGGTTTATGAAAAGAACACACATGCAATGACATCTAGTGGATCCATGTGCTTTATGAAAAGAACACACATGCGATGACATCTAGTGGATCCATGTGGTTTATGAAAAGAGCACATATGCAATGAATCTAGTAGATCCATGTGGTTTAGGAAAAGAACACACATGCAATGCCATCTAGTGGATCCATGTGGTTTATGAAAAGGATACACATGTAATGACATCTAGTGGATCCATGTGGTTTTATGAAAAGAACACAGATGCAATGACACCGAGTGGATCCATGTGGTTTATGAAAAGGACACACATGCACTGACATCTAGTGGATGAATGTGGTTTATAAAAGAACACACATGCATTGACATCTAGTGGATCCATGTGGTTTATGAAAAGAACACACATGGAATGACATCTAGTTGAATCCCAGCATGCTGCTATAGGGTTCCTAGACATTTGTGGACACATGCTGGAGTGGCATCATTGCATGTGTTTTTTCCAAAACCACAATGATGCACACTGATACAACCACACACATCCAATGACATCTAGTGGATCCATGTGGTTTAGTAAAATAACACACATGCAATGACATCTAGTGGATCCATGTGTTTATGAAAAGAACACATATGCAATGACATCAAGTGGATCCATGTGGTTTATGAAAAGGATGCACATGCAATTATATCTAGTGGATCCATGTGGTTTATGAAAAGAACACACATGCAATGACATCTAGTGGATCCATGTGGTTTATGAAAAGAACACACATTCAATGACATCTAATGGATCCATGTGGTTTAGGAAAAGAACACACATGCAATAAAATCTAGTGAATCCATGTGGTTTAGGGAAAGAACACACATGCAATCATATCTGGTGGATCCATGTGGTTTATGAAAAGAACACACATGCATTGACATCTAGAGGATCCATGTAGTTTATGAAAAGAACACACATGCATTGACATCTAGTGGATCCATGTGGTTTATCTAAAGAACACACATGCAATGACATCTGGTGGATCTACGTGGTTTATGAAAATAACACACATGCAATGACATCTAGTTGACTCCTAGCATGCTTCTATAGGGTTCTTGGACATCTTTAGACACATGCTATTGTTGCATCATTGCATGTGTTCTTTTCAAAAACCACAATGATGTACACTGATATACACGGACACATCCAAGTGGGTTTGGTGATGCAACATATTTCAAACTGGTGATACAATGCATGTTGAAGTCATATCCCAACATGCTTCTAGGGTTCCTGGACATGTTTGGACACATTCTGGAGTGGCATCATTGCATGTGTTGTTTTCCAAAACCATAATGATGCACACTGATACAAATACACACATCCAATGACATCTAGTGGATACGTGTGGTTTAGGAAAATAACACACATGCAATGACATCTTGTGCATCCATGTGGATTATGAAAAGACCACATATGCACTGACATCTAGTGGATCCATGTGGTTTATGAAAAGGACGCACATGCAATGATATCTAGTGGATCCATGTGGTTTTTATGAAAAGAACACACATGCAATGACATCTGGTGGATCCATGTGGTTTATGAAAAGAACACACATGCAATGCCATATAGTGGATCCATGTGGTTTAGGAAAAGAACACACATGCAATGACATCTAGTGAATCCATGTGGTTTAGGGAAAGAACACACATCCAATCACATCTAGTGGATCCATGTGGTTTATGAAAAGAACACACATGCATTGACATCTAGAGGATCCATGTGGTTTATGAAAATAACACACATGCATTGACATCTAGTGGATCCATGTGGTTTATGAAAAGAACACACATGCAATGACATCTAGTTGAATCCCAGCATGCTGCTATAGGGTTCCTGGACATTTGTGGACACATGCTCGAGTGGCATCATTGCATGTATTTTTTTTGCAAAACCACAATGATGCACACTGATACACCCACACACATCCAATGACATCTAGTGGATCCATGTGGTTTTGGAAAATAACACACATGCAATGACATCTAGTGGATCCATGTGGTTTAGGAAAATAACACACATGCAATGACATCTAGAGGATCCATGTGGATTATGAAAAGAACACATATGCAATGACATCTAGTGGATCCATGTGGTTTATGAAAAAGACGAACTTGCAATGATATCTAGTGGATCCATGTGGTTTATGAAAAAAAACACATGCAATGACATCTAGTGGATCCATGTGGTTTATGAAAAGAACACACATGCAATGACATCTAGTGGATCCATGTGGTTTATGAAAAGGATACACATGTAATGACATCTAGTGGATCCATGTGGTTTTATGAAAAGAACACAGATGCAATGACACCGAGTGGATCCATGTGGTTTATGAAAAGGACACACATGCACTGACATCTAGTGGATGAATGTGGTTTATAAAAGAACACACATGCATTGACATCTAGTGGATCCATGTGGTTTATGAAAAGAACACACATGGAATGACATCTAGTTGAATCCCAGCATGCTGCTATAGGGTTCCTAGACATTTGTGGACACATGCTGGAGTGGCATCATTGCATGTGTTTTTTCCAAAACCACAATGATGCACACTGATACAACCACACACATCCAATGACATCTAGTGGATCCATGTGGTTTAGGAAAATAACACACATGCAATGACATCTAGTGGATCCATGTGTTTATGAAAAGAACACATATGCAATGACATCAAGTGGATCCATGTGGTTTATGAAAAGGACACACATGCAATTATATCTAGTGGATCCATGTGGTTTATGAAAAGAACACACATGCAATGACATCTAGTGGATCCATGTGGTTTATGAAAAGAACACACATTCAATGACATCTAATGGATCCATGTGGTTTAGGAAAAGAACACACATGCAATAAAATCTAGTGAATCCATGTGGTTTAGGGAAAGAACACACATGCAATCATATCTGGTGGATCCATGTGGTTTATGAAAAGAACACACATGCATTGACATCTAGAGGATCCATGTAGTTTATGAAAAGAACACACATGCATTGACATCTAGTGGATCCATGTGGTTTATCTAAAGAACACACATGCAATGACATCTGGTGGATCTACGTGGTTTATGAAAATAACACACATGCAATGACATCTTGTGCATCCATGTGGATTATGAAAAGACCACATATGCAATGACATCTAGTGGATCCATGTGGTTTATGAAAAGGACGCACATGCAATGATATCTAGTGGATCCATGTGGTTTTTATGAAAAGAACACACATTCAATGACATCTGGTGGATCCATGTGGTTTATGAAAAGAACACACATGCAATGCCATATAGTGGATCCATGTGGTTTAGGAAAAGAACACACATGCAATGACATCTAGTGAATCCATGTGGTTTAGGGAAAGAACACACATCCAATCACATCTAGTGGATCCATGTGGTTTATGAAAAGAACACACATGCATTGACATCTAGTGGATCCATGTGGTTTATGAAAAGAACACACATGCAATGACATCTAGTTGAATCCCAGCATGCTGCTATAGGGTTCCTGGACATTTGTGGACACATGCTCGAGTGGCATCATTGCATGTATTTTTTTTGCAAAACCACAATGATGCACACTGATACACCCACACACATCCAATGACATCTAGTGGATCCATGTGGATTATGAAAAGAACACATATGCAATGACATCTAGTGGATCCATGTGGTTTATGAAAAACACGAACTTGCAATGATATCTAGTGGATCCATGTGGTTTATGAAAAAAAAACACATGCAATGACATCTAGTGGATCCATGTGGTTTATGAAAATAACACACATGCAATGACATCTAGTGGATCCATCTGGTTTAGGAAAAGAACACACATGCAATGAAACCAAGTGAATCCATGTGGTTTAGGGAAACAACACACATGCAATCACATCTGGTGGATCCATGTGGTTTATGAAAAGAACACGCATGCATTGACATCTAGAGGATCCTTGTGGTTTATGAAAAGAACACACATGCATTGACATCTAGTGGATCCATGTGGTTTATGAAAATAACACACATGCAATGACATCTAGTTGAATCCCAGCATGCTGCTATAGGGTTCCTAGACATTTGTGGACACATGCTAGAGTGGCATCATTGCATGTGTTTTTTTCCAAAACCACAATGATGCACACTGATACACCCACATATATCCAATGACATCTAGTGGATCCATGTGGTTTAGGAAAATAACACACATGCAATGACATCTAGTGGATCCATGTGGTTTAGGAAAATAACACACATGCAATGACATCTAGTGGATCCATGTGGTTTATGAAAAGGACGCATATGTAATGACATCTAGTGGATCCATGTGGTTTATGAAAACGACGCACGTGCAATGATATCTAGTGGATCCGTGTGGTTTATGAAAAGAACACACATGCAATGACATCTAGTGGATCCATGTGGTTTATGAAAAGACACACATTCAACGACGTCTAGAGGATCCATGTGGTTTAAGAAAAGAACACACATGCAATGACATCTAGTGAATCCACGTGGTTTAGGGAAAGAACACACATGCAATCACATCTGGTGGATCCATGTGGTTTATGAAAAGAACACACATGCATTGACATCTAGAGGATCCACGTGGTTTATGAAAAGAACACACATGCATTGACAACTAGTGGATCCATGTGGTTTATGAAAAAAAAACACATGCAATGACATCTAGTTGAATACCAGCATGCTGCTATAGGGTTCCTGGACATTTGTGGACACATGCTTGAGTGGAATCATCGCATGTGTTCTTTTCCAAAACCATAATGATGCACATTGATACACACACACACATCCAAGTGGGTGTGGTGATGCATCATCTTTCAAATAAGTAATGCAATGCATGTTCTACTTGAATACCAACATGCTGCTATGGTTCCTGGACATGATTGGACACATGCTGGAGTGGCATCATTGCATGTGTTCTTTTCCAAACCACAATGATGCACACTAATACAGGCACACACACATCCAAGTGGGTGTGGTGATGCAGCATCTTTCAAACTGGTGATACAATGCATGTTGTAGTTGAATCCCAGCATGCTGCTAGGGTTTCTGGACATGGTTGGACACATACTGGAGTGGCATCATTGCATATGTTCTTTTCTAAAACCACAATGATGCACACTGATACACACACATGCAACCAATGACTCTAGTATATCCATGTGGTTTATGAAAAGAACACACATGTAATGACATCTAGTGGATCCATGTGATTTATGAAAAGAACACACATGCAATGACACTAGTGGATCCATGTGGTTTATGAAAAGAACACACATGCAATGACTCTAGTAGATCCACGTGGTTTAGGAAAAGAACACACATGCAGTGACATCTAGTGAATCCATGTGGTTTAGGGAAAGAACACACATGCAATCACATCTAGGGTATCCATGTGGTTTATGAAAAGAACACACATGCATTGACATCTAGAGGATCCATGTGGTTTATGAAAAGAACACACATGCATTGACATCTAGTGGATCCATTTGGTTTATGAAAAGAACACACATGCAATGACATCTAGTGGATCATGTGGTTTATAAAAAGAACACGAATGCAATGACATCTAGTGGATCCATGTGGTTTAGGAAAAGAACACACATGCAATGACATCTAGTGAATCCATGTGGTTTAGGGAAAGAACACACATGCAATCACATCTGGTGGATCCATGTGGTTTATGAAAAGAACACACATGCATTGACATCTAGTGGATCCATGTGGTTTATGAAAAGAACACACATGCAATGACATCTAGTTGAATCTCAGCATGCTGCTATAGGGTTCCTGGACATTTGTGGACACATGCTAGAGTGGCATCATTGCATGTGTTTTTTTCAAAACCACAATGATGCACACTGATATAACCACACACATCCAATGACATCTAGTGGATCCATGTGGTTTATGAAAATAACACACATGCAATGGCATCTAGTGGATCCATGTGTTTATGAAAAGAACACATATGCAATGACATCAAGTGGATCCATGTGGTTTATGAAAAGGACGCACATGCAATTATATCTAGTGGATCCATGTGGTTTATGAAAAGAACACACATGCATTGACATCTGGAGGATCCATGTGGTTTATGAAAAGAACACACATTCAATAACATCTAATGGATCCATGTGGTTTAGGGAAAGAACACACATGCAATCACATCTAGTGGATCCATGTGGTTTATGAAAAGTACACACATGCATTGATATCTAGAGGATCCCTGTGGTTTATGAAAAGAACACACATGCATTGACATATAGTGGATCCATGTGGTTTATGAAAAGAACACACATGCAATGACATCTAGTTGAATCCCATCATGCTGCTACAGGGTTCCTAGACATTTGTGGACACATGCTGGAGTGGCATCATTGCATGTGTTTTTTTTCCAAAACCATAATGATGCACACTGATACACCCATATATCCAATGACATCTAGTGGATCCATGTGGTTTAGGAAAATAACACACATGCAATGACATCTAGTGGATCCATGTGGTTTAGGAAAATAACACACATGCAAGGACATCTAGTGGATCCATGTGGTTTATGAAAAGGACGCATATGTAATGACATCTAGTGGATCCATGTGGTTTATGAAAACGACGCACATGCAATGATATCTAGTGAATCCGTGTGGTTTATGAAAAGAACACACATGCAATGACATCTAGTGGATCCATGTGGTTTATGAAAAGACACACATTCAACGACATCTAGAGGATCCATGTGGTTTAAGAAAAGAACAAACATGCAATGACATCTAGTGAATCCACGTGGTTTAGGGAAAGAACACACATGCAATCACTTCTGGTGGATCCATGTGGTTTATGAAAATAACACACATGCATTGACATCTAGAGGATCCCTGTGGTTTATGAAAAGAACACACATGCATTGACATATAGTGGATCCATGTGGTTTATGAAAAGAACACACATGCAATGACATCTAGTTGAATCCCAGCATGCTGCTATAGGGTTCCTAGACATTTGTGGACACATGCTGGAGTGGCATCATTGCATGTGTTTTTTTTCCAAAACCACAATGATGCACACTGATACACCCACATATATCCAATGACATCTAGTGGATCCATGTGGTTTAGGAAAATAACACACATGCAATGACATCTAGTGGATCCATGTGGTTTAGGAAAATAACACACATGCAATGACATCTAGTGGATCCATGTGGTTTATGAAAAGGACGCATATGTAATGACATCTAGTGGATCCATGTGGTTTATGAAAACGACGCACATGCAATGATATCTAGCGGATCCGTGTGGTTTATGAAAAGAACACACATGTAATGACATCTAGTGGATCCATGTGGTTTATGAAAAGACACACATTCAACGACGTCTAGAGGATCCATGTGGTTTAAGAAAAGAACACACATGCAATGACATCTAGTGAATCCACGTGGTTTAGGGAAAGAACACACATGCAATCACATCTATTGGATCCATGTGGTTTATGAAAAGAACACACATGCATTGACATCTAGAGGATCCATGTGGTTTATGAAAAGAACACACATGCATTGACATCTAGTGGATCCATGTGGTTTATGAAAAGAAAACACATGCAATGACATCTAGTCGAATACCAGCATGCTGCTATAGGGTTCCTCGACATTTGTGGACACATACTTGAGTGGCATCATCGCATGTGTTCTTTTCCAAAACCATAATGATGCACATTGATACACACACACATCCAAGTGGGTGTGGTGATGCATCATATTTCAAACTAGTAATGCAATGCATGTTCTACTTGAATCCCAACATGCTGCTATGGTTCCTGGACATGATTGGACACATGCTGGAGTGGCATCATTGCATGTGTTGTTTTCCAAACCACAATGATGCACACTAATACAGGCACACACACACATCCAAGTGGGTGTGGTGATGCAAAATCTTTCAAACTGGTGATACAATGCATGTTGTAGTTGAATCCCAGCATGCTGCTAGGGTTCCTGGACATGGTTGGCCACATACTGGAGTGGCATCATTGCATATGTTCTTTTCTAAAACCACAATGATGCACACTGATACACACACATGCAACCATTGACTCTAGTATATCCATGTGGTTTATGAAAAGAAGACACATGTAATGACATCTAGTGGATCCATGTGATTTATGAACAGAACACACATGCAATGACACTAGTGGATCCATGTGGTTTATGAAAAGAACACACATGCAATGACTCTAGTAGATCCATGTGGTTTAGGAAAAGAACACACATGCAGTGACATCTAGTGAATCCATGTGTCTTCGGGAAAGAACACACATGCAATCACATCTAGGGTATCCATGTGGTTTATGAAAAGAACACACATGCATTGACATCTAGAGGATCCATGTGGTTTATGAAAAGAACACACATGCATTGACATCTAGTGTATCCATTTGGTTTATGAAAAGAACACACATGCAATGACATCTAGTGGATCCATGTGGTTTATAAAAAGAACACACATGCAATGACATCTAGTGGATCCATGTGGTTTAGGAAAAGAACACACATGCAATGACATCTAGTGAATCCATGTGGTTTAGGGAAAGAACACACATGCAATCACATCTGGTGGATCCATGTGGTTTATGAAAAGAACACACATGCATTGACATCTAGTGGATCCATGTGGTTTATGAAAAGAACACACATGCAATGACATCTAGTTGAATCCCAGCATGCTGCTATAGGGTTCCTGGACATTTGTGGACACATGCTAGAGTGGCATCATTGCATGTGTTTTTTTCCAAAACGACAATGATGCACAGTAATACAACCACACACATCCAATGACATCTAGTGGATCCATGTGGTTTACGAAAATAACACACATGCAATGGCATCTAGTGGATCCATGTGTTTATGAAAAGAACACATATGCAATGACATCAAGTGGATCTATGTGGTTTATGAAAAGGACGCACATGCAATTATATCTAGTGGATCCATGTGGTTTATGAAAAGAACACACATGCATTGACATCTGGAGGATCCATGTGGTTTATGAAAAGAACACACATTCAATGACATCTAATGGATCCATGTGGTTTAGGAAAAGAACACACATGCAATCACATCTGGTGGATCCATATGGTTTATGAAAAGAACACACATGCATTGACATCTAGAGGATCCCTGTGGTTTATGAAAAGAACACACATGCATTGACATATAGTGGATCCATGTGGTTTATGAAAAGAACACACATGCAATGACATCTAGTTGAATCCCATCATGCTGCTATAGGGTTCCTAGACATTTGTGGACACATGCTGGAGTGGCATCATTGCATGTGTTTTTTTTCCAAAACCACAATGATGCACACTGATACACCCACATATATCCATTGACATCTAGTGGATCCATGTGGTTTAGGAAAATAACACACATGCAATGACATCTAGTGGATCCATGTGGTTTAGGAAAATAACACACATGCAATGACATCTAGTGGATGCATGTGGTTTATGAAAAGGACGCATATGTAATGACATCTAGTGGATCCATGTGGTTTATGAAAACGACGCACATGCAATGATATCTAGCGGATCCGTGTGGTTTATGAAAAGAACACACATGCAATGACATCTAGTGGATCCATGTGGTTTATGAAAAGACACACATTCAACGACGTCTAGAGGATCCATGTGGTTTAAGAAAATAACACACATGCAATGACATCTAGTGAATCCACGTGATTTAGGGAAAGAACACACATGCAATCACATCTAGTGGATCCATGTGGTTTATGAAAAGAACACACATGCATTGACATCTAGAGGATCCATGTGGTTTATGAAAAGAACACACATGCATTGACATCTAGTGGATCCATGTGGTTTATGAAAAGAACACATCATCACACATCATTGAATACCGCTTGTCTGCATATATAGGGTTCCTCAACATTTGTGGACACATTCTTGAGTGGCATCATCGCATGTGTTCTTTTCCAAAACCATAATGATGCACATTGATACACACACACATCCAAGTGGGTGTGGTGATGCATCATCTTTCAAACTAGTAATGCAATGCATGTTCTACTTGAATCCCAACATGCTTCTATGGTTCCTGGACATGATTGGACACATGCTGGAGTGGCATCATTGCATGTGTTGTTTTCCAAACCACAATGATGCACACTAATACAGGCACACACACACATCCAAGTGGGTGTGGTGATGCAACATCTTTCAAACTGGTGATACAATGCATGTTGTAGTTGAATCCCAGCATGCTGCTAGGTTTCCTGGACATGGTTGGACACATACTGGAGTGGCATCATTGCATATGTTCTTTTCTAAAACCACAATGATGCACACTGATACACACACATGCAACCAATGACTCTAGTATATCTATGTGGTTTATGCCGTTGAAGACGATTATGAAGGGAGTGTTGCTGGTGCTGCTCCAAATCTTGGCAGGGGACGTGCTAATCCCCCTGCACCTCCACATGCACGCGGCTAGGCTCCTATTTGGCGTGCTCAGCGTGTTCCTAACCAAGACGTTGATGATGGTTTGGGCAAACCAAAAATTTCAATTCCCAAGTTTGATGGCTCACTTGATCCTGAAGATTACGTCACATGGGAGTTGAAGATTGAGAAGCTCTGGCGTTTGTATGACTATACAGAATACAAGAAGGTAGAGCTTGCAGCGTTAGAATTTGATGGATATGCTTTGTGTTGGTGGGATGCTATTGTGCAAACAGAAGGGATGACAATGACCTTCCTGTGATGACTTGGCGAGAGATGAAGCACATCATGAAGGACCATTGTGTACCCACCAACTACTTGCGTTCAGTTTTTGACAAGTTGACACAATTGACGCAAGGAACCATGTCGGTTGATGAGTACTACATGGAGATGGAGATGCTTATACATCGTGCTAGAGTTCGTGAATCCCTTGAGATGACGATGCAATGATTTCTCAACAATTTGAAGTTACCAATGAAGAGCATTGTTTGTCATCACAAGTACGAGACTATGAATGAACTATTGCATCATGCTAGAGAGGCCGAACCATAGTTAGCTAAAGAAGCTAAGGCACGTGCAAGGTTCCCATCTACCAGTCGTTTTTCGGCCAGGTCTACACCGCCACCACCGATGGCGCCACCTGCAGCGGCTGCTAGCCATCCTTCACCATCTTCGGCCAAGCATGCTCCCTCACCATCTTATGGTTCTAATGCTAAGAAACCCGCTACTCCTGCTGCTAGCTCAGGTTCCATTATGTCAACAATGCATACTCGTGATGTGGAGTGCCATACTTCTAGAGGTAGAGGTCATTACAAGCGAGATTGTCCAAACCGCAAGGTAATGTTTGTCAATGAACAATTCGAGTATGAGAGTGGAGATGAAGTTGATCCTAATTGTGCTGATGACAATGGTTATGACAACGAGGAAGGTATGGATGCTTTTCCTGAGCGTGCGCCAACCATTGTGGTTTCTCCACGTATACTTAGTGTGCAACCTATTATTGATTCTCAGTGCTGCAACTTGTTCCAAAACAAAAGCACTCGTTGGCCCTAACAAAGCTTGCAAAGTAATCATTGATGGAGGTTGCTGCAAAAATCTTGCAAGTAAGGAGTTATGTGCCAAGCTGAATTTGACTTATTTACCTCATCCCAAGCCATACTACATACAATGATTGAGTGACAATGGTGAGATGAAGGTAAACCATATGGTCCGTGTGAATTTTGAAATAGGGTCATACAAGGATTCTATTGATTTTGATGTGGTTCCTATGACTATTTGCCATCTCTTATTGGGTCGATCTTGGATGTATGATCACCATGTGCAACACAATGGCCAAGCCAATACCTATCACTTGGAATTTAAGGGCAAGAAAATTAATATGCAGCCGATTACACCACAACAGATTGTGAATGAATCTCGTCAAAAGATAGAAGTGAACTTGAAGGATGCGTCTGTAGATAGGCGAGATAGTGTTGCAGCTGTACATGATATAATAGAGCCTAAAAAGAGTGATATAACAAAAAGTTAGAGAGTGCCTAATTATTTGATATTAGCCACCAAGCAAGATATGAGAGAGTTTAGTGAGGATTCTATAGCCATGCCGCTTGTGCTCATGTATAAGGGCGAGGTATTGGTTTCTAACGACATAACCCCTATTTCTCATGGTGTATCTACTGTTTTGCAGGATTTTGGCGATGTGTTTCTAGAAGATGTGCCAGCAGGATTGCCTCCATTGCGTGACATTGAGCATCAAATCGATTTGATACCTGGCGCCACACTACAAAACCGTGCACCCTACAGGACCAACCCCGAAGAAACAAAGGAGATACAGAAACAAGTACATGCATTGCTGGATAAAGGGTACATTCGTGTTTCTCTTAGCCCTTGTGTTGTTCCTGTTATTTTAGTGCCTAAGAAAGATGGTACATGGCGCATGTGTGTTGATTGTAGAGCTATTAATAACATCACTATTCGATATCGTCATCCTATTCTACGCTTAGAGGATATGCTAGATGAATTGAGTGGTGCTGCTATTTTCTCTAAGATTTATTTGCGTAGTGGTTATCATCAAATTAGGGTGAAAGAAGGGGATGAATGGAAAACTGCTTTCAAAACAAAATTTAGGTTGTATGAGTGGTTAGTTGTGCCGTTTGGTCTGATTAATGCACCTAGTACATTCATGATATTAACGAATCATGTTTTGAGAGAATTTATTGGTCGTTTTGTGGTTGTTTATTTTGATGATATACTTATATATAGCCACTATGAAAGCGAACATTGTACTCATATCCGACAAGTTTTGCAAGTGTTGCGTGATAACAAATTGTATGCTAATCTTGGGAAGTGCACATTTGCAAAATATAAGGTCATATTTCTGGGATTTGTAGTATCTAAGCATGGGGTAGAAGTAGATCAATCTAAAATTGAAGCAATTCAGAATTGGCCTATTCCCATGAATGTGAGTCAAGTGCGCAGTTTCCAAGGTTTAGTTGTTTTTTATAGGTGCTTTGTGAAGGATTTTAGCACTATTGTTGCACCATTGAATGAATTGACTAAGAAAGGTGTGCTAATCATATGGGGCATATCCCAAGACATTGCATTTGATACTTTGAAATGTTTGCTTACTTCTGCACCATTACTTGCATTGCCTGATTTTTCAAAGCAATTTGAAGTTGAATGTGATGCTAGTGGTATAGAAATTGGTGGCGTTTTGATGCAAGAGGGTCGTCCTATATCATATTTTTCTGAGAAACTTGCTAGTGCTAGATTGAATTATCCAATTTATGATAAATAATTGTATGCACTTGTTAGAGTTCTTGAAGTTTGGCAACATTATTTGTGTCTAAAATAATTTATCATACATTCTGATCATGAAGCATTGAAGTATTTGAAAGCTCTATCAAACTTGCATAGAAGATTAGCTAAATGGATTGAGTTTATTGAATCTTTTCCTTACATCATTAAGTATAAGAAGGGAAAGGAGAATCTAGTTGATGATGCTTGTTCTAGAAAAAACATGCTATTGACAAATCTTGATGTTAAAATTCCTGGATTAGAAAGTATTTTTGCACTTTATGCAACTGACCATGATTTTGCTGAACCATGTCGTTTGTGTGATATCAAAAACGCATGGGATAAGTATCATATAAATGATGGATATTTGTTTAGAGCTAACAAACTATGCATTCCAGAATCGTTGTTGCGTTTGTTCTTAGTGCAGGAATCACATGCTGGTGGTTTGATGGGTCACTTTGGGCTTGAGAAGACATTGCTCATGCTTGCTGATCATTTGTATTAGCCCAAGATGAGGCGTGATGTGTACAGATTTGTGAGCTGTTGCATTACATACCACTAGTCCAAATCAAAGTTGAAGTCTCATGGTTTGTATACACCTCTCTCTGCACCTACTACACCATGGGAAGACATTATATGGTTTTTGTGCTAGGTCTACCTAAAACTCACAGAGGTCATGATTCTATATTTGTGGTAGTGGATAGGTTCTCTAAGATGGATCATTTTATTGTCTGCCACGAAAGCGACGATGCGTCGCATGTTGCTAACCTGTTTTTCAGGGACATCGTAAGATTACATGGAGTACCCAAGACAATTGTTTTTGATCGTGATGTGAAGTTCATGACCTACTTTTGGAAGACCTTATGGGGGAAGCTGGGAACGAAGTTGATGTTCACTACTACATGCCATCCCCAAACAGATGGTCAAATGTAGGTGGTGAATAGAATATTGTCACAATTGCTGAGGACTATGAAAAAGAAGAATCTGCGGGAGTGGGAAGAGTGTTTGCCACATGTTGAGTTTGCATACAACAGGGTTATGCATTCAACTACTCAGCTTTGTCCTTTTGAGGTTGAGTATGGGTTCAAGCCATTAACGCCATTTGATTTGTTGCCTTTGCCATTACATGAGAGAGTTGATATGGAGGCATCAAAACATGCTAAATATGTGAAGAAGATTCATGAGAAGACTCGAGAAGCTATTGAGAAGAAAGGCAAGAACATTGCTGCTGCAAGGAATCAAGCAACAAAGGAGGTTTTGTTCAAGCCCGGAGACATGGTTTTGGTGCTTCTACGCAAGGACAGGTTTCCCACACTATGACTTTCTAAATTGAAGCCCCGTGGCGCTGATCCTTACAAGGTGTTAGCCAAAATTAATGATAATGCATACTCGATTGATATTCCTATTGCTAAGTTTGGTGGAGTTAGAAATAGCTTCAACGTTGCTAATTTGTCATCATATGACGGAGAAGACCTTGGAGCATCGAGGTCGATGCCTTTTGAAGGGGGGAAGATGATGAGGACATCCATACTATTCCACTATCTCCTACTCCTATTAACAATGAAGATGTTGCTGCAAAGAACAAGTCCAATGAAATCAGGATTAGACCCATTACAAGAGCTCGTGCAAAGCTACTTGAGCAACAGGTGAATTTACTCTTAATTGAACCTGATGTTTTACTTAATGAGAACTTTATACTACCTATGTCTATGCATCTTTGTATGATTAGGTTTATTGATAACACAAGCGTTGCGCGAGGAGTAGGAGAGTTGTAGCAAGAAGGACAAGCGCTGATTTCCAATATCAACAAATGCGCGAGGGAGGCATGCGCACGAGGAGGCAATGATGAAATCACATATGAGCAAGAGAGAGAGATGGTGCAACAAGAATTACAAGTTTGAGGTGTTCCACGATGTTTGGATTGCGTACTAATAAGGCTGAACCCATATATGGGTCAGTATGTATCAGTTTGAGTCAAACCGAGTCAGTTTGGGCCAAGATATGGTTGTTTTTAGGCCCGTTTAGAGGGGAGGAAGCCCCAACCCTCATATAAACCTCCGTAGCCGTCACAATTAGGGTTAGACCACGTTAAAATATTTTAGAGTTGTTTCGTATTAGAACCTCTAAAATTACTTGTGATTCGAATACTTGCTGCAATTGAGCGTGATCTGTTGTTCCACTAGGAATCAGTAGATTGCAAACTACCGTTCGTGGTCGACGGCTACATGCGCAAGAACGTGGTGTTGTGAATATCCCAAAGGTTTCGAGAGCTGTTACATTGGCATCAGGGTTCGAGCGGGAGAGTTCATAGCTACATGCTAGTTATCAATCATCCACCATCATCGTTGCCAACTGCTTACTGAGAAGATCGGGCCACCGCATATCACCTAACCTACCACCAACAAGCTTTTGAGAGTTAGTTCTTTTTTTAGTGTGAGTTTTCTTTGCAATTCCACTTTGCACGCTTATAGTTCTCACTTGTGGTTTCTAGTTTGGTGTAATCCCCAAGGTGAGGTACAAGGCTAACACCACCATATTCCACTTCCATATACAATCCTTGTTTGTTTTGCATGATGGATAGGAACGGTGAGTCGAGCTAACGACCTCCCCAAGAAGAAGAACATGGACCATACATGACGCGTGCAAGTCACTTCATCGTCCGTCAAGAGTTCTGTGAATGTTGCCAAGCTCTCGAGACACGACAAGACGAATAATTTAGCGAGACGCAAGTCGAGTTCAAGAACATCGACAACTGCTTCGATGGCCTCAAAAGGCAAATGCACGCAATGCATCACAACTTTGTCCATCAAAATGAAGCGCTCCAACGCTCCGTCGCTGATGAGTGCATATTTGCATCATGTTTTATATTATTATTTTGCATTGAAGATGTAGGATCTTGGTATTTTACGGTGTTCGTGCGCACATTTTATGTCTGTTTTCACCATGATCAGGACAGATGATGGATACAATGGACAGAATCCTTGGAGCAGTTGTACTGGGGAGAAAAGGAGTCAAAAACAACGTAAATCGCTTATTTGGGAAATATCAATAAGACCTGAAGAAAACCCGAAGCAACCAAGGCATCTAGAGAGTTTAACGACCAACTATACGACCGAACTACTTTTTCTGGCCGTATAGTTGCGGTCGTATAGTTGGCTCCACCACCGCCTCCTCAAATAGTTTCACCCCTTGCAACTAGATTAGAGAGACGACATACAGAACACCTAGAAATCGCCGAAAACCTCACCTTCAGAAGGAATCTAGAGGGGAACTTTCCCAAGGGATCCATCTTCGCCCTACGCAGATCTGGGAGGCCAAGGCATCGATCTTCATCTTCATCAACCTCTACACCACCATCATCTCCATCCATCCCATCTTCACCCATCTATATCTTGTTGTAATTTCCGTACTCGTTGTGGATCTATACAAGAACTATTCATTTACAATTGATTCCATTACCATTGCCATGATGTTGATTGCCTCCATGTCTGAGTAGATCTTTAGTTCTTGGGGAGATGGAGAAATCCTAGCATATGATTGACATAAGATAGAGATTATTATGTTATACATCATTATGTGTATGAGTTAATTGTCTTCATCTTGATGTTGGGAGTTGTGCACCTCCTTAATATTTTCCTCTTATGGGACTCGATGAAGGGGATTACTTGTTAGTAGACGGAGGGATGATAGCACTTACTGTGACTATAAAGTTGTTGTCATTCTTTACGTACTAACTTGGGGAATCAAAGATAACTCATAAATCCATGTCCATGCCATGGGAGAAATCCCTTAATAGCGGGATAATACGATTGATGTCATTTATCTATCAGCTGTGGTTATGAAGGATGATGTGAGCAGTGGTTGCTGCCTATTTGTCCATATATGGAGCTCCTCCCACATACATACATATCATGAGAATATTTGTTATAATAATCTTGATTCCTTAGTCTAAATTTCTAGCGGTGTATCCACCACTCCCTAAGAACGCCCTTTTCCCTATTGCAGTTCCAAGTTCTTTTACACACGTGATTCTTACTTTCTGCATTAAGTTTTAATTTACTTTAAATTGCTTCGTTCGATCAAAATCCAAAAAACAACTCTACCTTCCTTGCATCTTAAATTTATTCCTTAAGTACTTCGTTTTGTTTTAGTTAAAAGCATGTTAGTCTTTCGCCTACTACTCCCTGTGGGATCGATATCTTTATTTCGAAACTAGCTACAAACGATCTGTGCACTTGCAGTCATCAAGCTATTTTCTGGCGCCGTTGCCGGGGAGCTTAGCGCTATAAGTCACCTTACTTTTAGTTATTTACTTTCGTTGTACTAATTTTTAATCTAAGGTGCAGGACCACAACAATGGATAACACTCAGTATTTAATCCAGCTTGAGGCAGTAAGGAAAATGGGTTCGCCAATGGACGCTTTCATAAGTGTCAATAAAAGCATAAATCCGGATGGAATTGAGATCCACCCTTTATTATTTGAACTACTACACTCTAAGAAATTTGCAAGAATCAATGAAGTGAGGCCATATGGACACTTACAATTCTTTGAAGACATTCTCATTTTCTTTATATTCGACGACTGTAATATTGATATGGTTAAAACCCAGTTGTTTAGACAAACTCTCTCTAATAATGTTTGCGACTGGTATAGATATTTTTGTGAAGAAGCACCAAGGACTTGGATGGAATTGACAACCAATTTTCTATCAAAATATTACTCAAAAAGCAAAGCTCATAGGATGAGAGGTATTATTATCAGTTTCAAGAATAATCCTGATGAGGGTTTGTATGAAGGGTATCTAAGGTACAAGACCTATCTAGATAATTGCCCCGTCATCATTTGCCTAATTGGTTGATCACTTACACTTTTTATGGAGGGCTTAATAATGAAAATAGAATGAATTTAGAGACTGCTTATAATGGTAGTTTTCTATCTTATACCTATGATGGAGCTTGGAAATTAATAATGAAACTAAGGGAGGCAACAGAAAATCTTAAAAATGAAGAGAACATTACAAATAGGTTTTCTGAATATGCTTGTGTTAATGATTTCCTTGCAGATGAAAGGACTTGTGTAATGATTAAAACCCTTGGTATTGATTCTTACTCAGTAAAGAAAATTATTGAGAATTATGCACGGCATTTACAAGTACCTACAGAATGGGAACCCCATAAACCCCTCGAAGAAAAGAAGCGTGCAACAGCGCTAATGGAAGAGTTCTCCTCTTCAGCTATTCAAGAGAATATCAAGAAAAAACAAAAAGAGGAAGAACAAATAAAGAGAAGATTAATGAAACCAGAAAAGAACCTCAAAGCTACCAATATAAATAATGTTATATTGAAGGATCTTATGGAAGCATGAACGATGGATAATGAAGTGGTTATGCTAGACTTTGAAACCTCAGAATTCATCGAAGGTAAGGTACGACGTAACGAAACTTCTAAACCTATGAATCCTATATATTGTGGAGAAACTTTCTTATATGGAATTTGTGAGCCGATCTCCACTATAAATATTATGCCTTCTTTGCTATAATTTAAATAATCCAGATATGGAACCGGTAGACACTACTATTAAATTGTCTAATAGAACTAATATAAAACCGGAAGGGGTTATCAGAAACATCTATGTCTTTATTGGATCACTCATGTACCCCCTTGATTTTCATATTGTTGACATGCCTCGAGATTATTTTTGTCCTATTCTTTTAGGTGGGCCTTTTATTTCCATAACCAAAGCTCGAGTTGATAATAAGAAGGAGACTATTTCATTGATGTTTGGAGAAGACTAAATGGCATTCCACTTGGCCAAACTAATGAAGAGGCCATATGAAGTGGAAGATATCAAGGAAGAGAAAATGATTTCCGAGCTGGACGCAATTCATTTTAGTACTCCACAAGATGAAATAGAGAGGAGCCTAATTATTTGGGAGGAAGCACCGGATGATGAGGAGAGAGAAGACATGGATGATTACCTTGATTCAGTTCTGGAAGCACAAAATCCACATGACTATGATGAACTGGTAAGAAAAGGAGATGAAGAACCTCCACCAATTGAATTAAAACAACTTCCAACCAATATGAGGTATGAGTTTTTAGATAATGAAAATAAATGTCCTGCTAGTATTAGAAAAAATCTATCAGAAAATGAAACAAATAAAATCATTTCGTTCTTGGTTAAGCATCGTGAAGCCTTTGGATATACTCTAAGTGATATTAAAGGAATATATCTGTAACATCCCAAAACTTTAATCCAAGGTTATCAAGATCAAATCATCCAAAAATAGGGTTAACAAAAACTTTTTCAAATTTAAAATGAAAGCATTCATGTATGTGTGCGTTTAAAATAGGAGTTGTTTGAATTGCCATGATTGATTGATCCAATGCTTGTAAAATGTTTCTTAGGTGATTTAAACATCATCTACATCATTCCCAAACTTTTCCTAAAGAAAATCAAATCAAAAAGAATTCAAAAGGAGGAATGGTCATTTTTGCCCGAGCCTAGAGCAGCAGTGGACCACCGAGCACAAACCGCGCCCAGTGCCACCGCACCATGCCAATGCCGTCCCCAGAGCGTGCTCGGTCCCCGCTCGCACAGACCGCCCCTTGGCAGCAGCCCGCTCCCGCCGGTCCACCTCGACCTGGAGAACACCCCAGACACCCCCGCTGGCCGCCCAACGCCGCACAGCCACCGCTCGCTGTGGACACCGCCACCTCTGCCTCTCAGAGCGCCACCTCGCCCAGACCGCGTGCCACCGCCTCTATGCTCGCATTCAAGTTCTAGAGCACCGCCAGGGAACAGCCCATCGATCGCCACCCCCAGCCATGCCTCTACCCCGCCGTAGCCATGTCGCCACCGTCGACTGCCCATCCCACTCGGTCTCACCGTCGGGCCTATAAAAGGAGACCTCCCCAGCCTCTTCTCTCCACACCATTCCACTCCCCTCACCTCTCTAAACCTCACCAACCTCTAGCCGGAGCAAGGCGAGCTCTGCCTCACCGGAATTGGGGCCTGAGTAGCCGCAGCAGGAGGAGAAGGGCGCCGTTGATTGCGACCACCCCAAGCTCCGCCGCAACCGCTCCTCGCCTCGTCGTCGTCTTCCACGTCGTTTGCCTGCCTCGCCGACCCCGCTGGAGCCCTGGTACGCCCCTAGTAGACCCCCACCGAGCCGCTAGGGTTCGAGTTCGCCGGTGACCTGTTCGTCATCGACGACGACCCTCAGCCGTAGATCTCGCTTCTAATCCTCTGACCACAACGCAGCGTCTTGTTTCACGTTTAAGTGCTGACAAGCGGACCCCTGAAGCTGAGCCCAGCCATGAGCACCACTAGGCCGGCCCATTTCTTTTCCCGCGCTAGCCCACCCATTCAAATCTGGATTTTTCTTTTTAGTTAAATCTAGTTTCTGTCCCCTAGTTTGAAAATCAATTCAGAGAGTTTTAGAAATCCAAATTGCATGAAACCAATTTTTTATGAAAGGTATTAAAATGATCTATCCAAGAAAGTTGGATTTAATTCAATTAGAGTTATAGATCTCTCCTAATAAAAATAAGAAGACAGAAGCTTTTGCAACTTGCAACATTTTTATAAAATCACCCAAGTTAGCTTTTGAGTTGATTCCAACTCTCAAAAATCACATTTCATCATATCTATCTAAATATGTAATAATATTCAGGTTTACATGCAGTGACTTTGGACTAGTACCAAAATAATGCTATATAGGCATTTCTAGTCACCTTAAATCATTAAATAATGAACTTAAACCAAAGTAATATTGATCCAACCTTTTAAATCTCATTCCCACATGTTAGAATATGTGGTGATGACATGTTTCAACATGATCCCATATTTTATGTGGTGAATATTAAATCTTAGTTAAATTTTTAATAAGTAGAAATTACTTTTCTAAAATAAAAAGAAAGAAACTATTGAATTAAACTTGTGATGCTTGTGATGATAATAGATCATCAATTGTGTGTCTTAGAATGCTATCTAGCCTAGTTAAGTATTGTTTGGTGATTGTCTACTCCGTATGTATTTGTTATAGAAGATAGTACCGACCAAGCTTACGAGGAGGAGGAGTGCTATCAAGACGAAGACGAAGACAACTTCAACCACTGCACCAACCAAGGCAAGCCACTACTAACAGTACAAGCTACCCTTAGCAAGCTAGCAATACCCAAGATTAACCCTTGCAAGTTTAGTACTTAGCAAACTAGAATCAAACTAGATGGTTTAGCAAAGATGCCTTAAGCATGCTTTGATCACATCCTTTTGACTATTAGTACCTCAAGTCTTATTGACAAGTTTTACTTCCCTTAGTTTACACAAAGTTCTTTACTTGTTTTGAAGGTAGCATAAAAAGTATAAAACTTGACCTACTTATAAACCTTTAGATGTCATTCTATGGCATGAGATTGAACCCATCTTTTCCACCTTAGTGAACACTCTTAACTTAGTATTTTAGAGTAGATCCAAAACTTGAGTCACTTTAGATGGGAACAAATGGGTGAAAATGAATTGTGAAAACCTTGGAATGATGAGTCATTCTATTGAGATATTTTGACATGTGTTGAGAAACACAACTGGTTTATGATGATGAAAATGATGAGGCATGAGCCTTAACCCTTTTATAAAACCGATGGTTGGATTCGGATGCGATACCATTCCAAATTTACCGTACAACCACACTACCTGAATTGGGTAAGGCTTAGCTGGAAATTTATATGAATTAGTATTAGTTCCCTCACGGGAGAGGTTTGAGCTAAGGCTACCTCTCAATGTTGTCCACCTATGCAGTGCCCAAGATGACTGATGGTCATGGTTGGGAGGCCATGCTCATAGGAGAGGTGCTTATACTAGGGTGTGTAAAGGGAAGGTTATGTTTGATTATCTGCATACTAAGTATGATCATTCAGGGTTACCCCTGACAGATGTATCGAATCTTGTGGTGAAAGTGTACCACCTCTGCAGAGTGTCAAACTATTCGAATAGCCGCGTCCGCGGTTATGGACAGTTGGAATGGCCATACTGTTTCGTTGTCAGATGTTTTCTAAATAACTTGAAATGAATGATGAACTTTGACTTGACCACAACAGGGTTGTGCTTATGATAATAGCTTCCCAACTTAAGTGATTCTAGAACTTCACTTTATCTTTCTTTGCTTCAGAACTCAGCTTAGGTTTCAAACTTAACTTTATAGTTAAACTTAGCTCTAGCACTTTAACTTAGAATTATACTACTTGTTAGTGGTAGTTTGCGAGTACTTAAAGAGTACTCATGGCTTTTGTCCCTGGCTATTATCATGGCAAGACTATGAAGTAGATTATCAAGATGATGGTCAGCAGGACGACTATGATAACTAGGACTATCTGCCTTCGTCAGCATTTCCTGTTCCCTTGAAGATGGACCCCACTGCTACGCTTATCTTTTATTTCTGCTGCTTGTTGTATTCAAGACTGGGTCATGAGATCCTTATTTGTGTAAAACCTTATGGTATGTAATGGGTGATATACTGTGATATCCAATCCATTATGTCTCGCAAAAATGGTAATCCTGGGATTGCGAGGTATGGCATAACGGGCTTCCGGGATTAAAAATCCGGGTGTTGACAATATCCATCTATTGTAACCCATAAGATTACCATGCTTGATGATGCTGAACCTGTAGTTGATACACAAAGAAGGTTTAATCTGAAAATGAAAGAAGTAGTAAGAAAAGAGGTTATATGCTTATTAGATGCAGGCATAATATATCCTATTTCTGATAGTAAGTGGGTTAGCCCAGCTCATTCCATACCAAGACAAGGTGGTCTTGATGCTGCTATGAATGAGGATGGTGAGCTAGTTCCTGTAAGACCTATTGTTGGATATCGTATGTGCATTGATTTTAGGAAGCTAAACCGTGAGACACACAAAAATCATAAACCGATGCCGTTTATGGATAAAATTTTAGAAAGACTTAGTAATAATTCTAATTTCTATTTTCTTGATGGTTATTCTGGATTTTCTCAAATTGCCATACAATCAAAATATCATGAGAAAACAAGTTTCACGTTCCCTTAAGGAACATATGCTTATAGATTAATTACATTTGGCTTATGTAACGCAACAACGACTTTTCAAGAATGTGTTTTAAAAACCTTTGATGATTTTATTGAGAAGACTATGGAAGTTCTAACAAATGATTTTGTTGTTTGTGGAACAAACTTTTATAATTGCCTCTACAATCTAACCAAAGTTTTGTAGAGATGCGGGTAATCAAATTTGGTTTTGAATTGGGAACAATGCCGTTTCATGGAAAGAGAAGGTAAAGTTTTGGGGCATATGGTTTCGGACAAGGGTATAGAAATAGATAAAACTAATGTAAATGCTATAGAAAATCTTCCCATACCTCAGGACATAAAAAACTTAAAATTGTTTCTAGGACATGCAGGTTTTTATAAGCGTTTTATAAAAGATTTTGCTAAAATAGCTATGCCTCTCACTAACCTTCTTGAGAAAGAAACTCCATTCTACTTAGATCATAACTGCATTGCAACTTTTGAGAAACTTATAAATAAATTAGTTTCAGCACCCATCATGCAATCTCCAAAATGGGATGAACCTTTCGAAATCATGTGTGATGCTAGTGACTATGCTTTAAGGGCTATGTTAGGACAGCGAGACGGAAAGAATTTAAATGTTATTTATTATGCTAGTAGACCTCTTAATAAGATTTAAGAAAAATTATGCTACTACAGAAAAAGAGTTCCTAGCTATAATTTTTGCCTGTGACAAAGTTAGATCTTACATTATTAATTCGAAGGTAATAGTTCATACGGATCACCAAGCTTTGCGTCACCTCCTTGTGAAAAAGGATGCAAAGCCTAGGTTGATTATACTACTAGGGAAAAGCCTATAAGAGACATGCTTATAGGAGGCGCATCCCTCAAGCATGCGCCTCCACTAAATACACGAGGCGCATGTCTAAATGGTGTGCCTCATGTATATTATTACTTGAGGCGCATGTCGAAACAGTGCGTCTCCTATATTGCATGTACGAACCAGATCTAGCTGCCCCCACTTACTCGAGGCACATCTGCTCCATATGCGCCTCGAGTAGTTTAACTACTTGAGGCGCATATGTGGCAGATGTGCCTCGAGTAAAGTGGGTGGACCCAGTGGTGGTATGTGCGACAATATAGGAGGTGCACCAGCTAATATGTGTCTCTAGTAGTTTTCAATAGTGGACGCACATGGCTTTGAGATGCGCCTCGAGTATGTGATGTGGGCCCGAGGGGTGGCAGGAGCCAGACAGTCGAGGCGTTATATGTATACAAGGCACATACTAGGTGGGATACGCATCAAGTAATCTCGCCACCTTTTTTGCACATGCACATGTACCCCACTCACTTCTCTCTCACTTGTTTTCTCCTCCACACAAAGATAGATCTGATCGCCCCCTTCTCCTCCCACCTTATTTTCTCCATTGTTTCACCATAAAAGCTTTGCCAAAACTCTATTGGTTGACACACATATGTAAGTGAAAGATCTTGCACTTCTAGATCTACAAGATCTCACTTTACTTCTCCTCTGGCTCTCGTACTCCTAGTCGTCGGTTGAGGAAGCATGAAGGCGTTGTTGCATGTATGCGCGTTGTCGGTGACACCTTATGTGCTTCCTTTGTTTTGTGCAGGGATTTCATTTTGGGTTGCCAATGTTTCACCGGAATGTCGATTCATTTCCGTTCGGCGAATTTCTGGCACCCGGTGGATGTCCTCTTTTTAGGGGAGGTCATGCCGATTTTTTCTGGTGATCTTGACGTCCATGCTCTAATTATTCTTTTGCTCTTTGTATACCATGCATGCGACCATGGTCCGACCACTGAGAACATCCCTCGTGGATAGGTGGATCAGATGCGCGAGGGTTGACACGGCACGAGCAAACATGACGGATACAAGATGTCTGTGTTGCGATTGCAAACTGATGTATTTGATAAAGCATGATTGTGGAATGCTGGAGACGCACCTGCTTCGGTGAGGTTTCATGGATGGCTACACTCGGTGGATACGTGATGACGAAGATGATGATGAGGATGTCAATAATGGTGAAGACGAACATCAAGATGCCGGCGGGGCAGGTGGTCATGAAGAACAAGGTGGCGCCGGGCATGAACATGATGAAGATCAAGCAGATGGCGCTGGGCGGGAACATGAAGATAATCAAGGTGGCACCAGGCAGGAACATGAAGATCAAGGTGTCAGAAATGATTCGAGATGGTTGCGAGACCCTTATTGCCAAGAGCTGCTTCTCAAGGAGACGAGTAACGTGAGAGCCGTCGCTAGAGAGAAAGCTAAGCTAGAGCAAATGGAGAAAGACGCGGTTACTCCATTTATTTGACGGATGCAACAGCGGGGATACCCGTCTGAATGTAACGCTCAGGTCTCTAGAGATGAAGGCGAAACACAAAATGACCGACGAATGCTTCAATGACAACATGGAATTCTGGCATGATCGTCTTCCCAAGGGGAACGCATGTCCGACTAGTATTGCTGAGGCCAAGAAAGTCGTGTGCCCTCTCGATCTACCACACGTGAAATATCATGTCTGTGTAAATGATTGCATCATCTACCGGGGCGAGGACACGGAGAAACCACGTGTCCGGTGTGCAAGACCTCTCGATACAAGAGAGGGGCCAAGAAAGCTCCTAGAAAAGTGGTGTGGTACTCTCCACTAACTCCTCGTCTGTAGCGGTATTTCGTGGACCCTAAGGAAGCACAACTCATGCGTCGGCATGCGGAAAAAAAGAGGCTAGAAGACGAAGATCCAAAAAGGGAGAAATGCTGAGGCACCCTTCGGATGCTAGCCAGTGGAAGGCGTTGGACCTCGAATATTACCAACGGTTCAGGAAAGAGTCAAGGAACCTCAGGCTAGGCATGAGCACCAACGGACTCAATCCGTTTGGAAGCCAAAGCAGCACACATAGCACCTGGCCCGTGTTTGTATGGATCTATAACCTCCCCCCGGCTGTGCATGAAGAAGAAGTACGTAACCATGTGTATGCTTGTTCAAGGGCCAAAACAGCCTGGTACAGACATCAATCTGTATCTAATGCTATTGAAAGAGGATTTGGCCACGTTATGGGAAGGCGGAGCCCGTACATGGGATGCCACCGCACAAGAATATTTCTATATGAGAGCAGCAGTGATCACGGCAGTGTAAGACTATCCTGGTTACGGATGCTTCGCGGGGCAGGTGATCCAAGGATTGTTTGCGTGCATTAGGTGCAAGGATAATACAACGTATCGCCAACTATAGAAAGATCCTGGGTCCAGGAAAACCATGTACCAGGGGTATCGAAGGTGGCTTCCGAAGAATCATGCCTGGAGAAAGTTGTCCCATCTGTTCGATGGGACAGTCGAGCTCCGAGGAATGCCATACCAGAGGAGTGGCATAGAAATCGATGAGCTATTGAAAAACTAGAAAGAGTGCCCTGCGCCAGGAAAGAACCAAAAGAAGCCAGAGCCGCTGTTGAGGGTTTGGAAGGCGACGTCTGTTTTCTAGGACTTGCCATACTGGAAGCTTCTCCGCGTGCCTCATAGCCTTGATCTCATACATATCACGAAGAACGTGGGGGAGAGTCTGCTTGCCACCATCCTTAACACCGACAAGACCAAAGATGGGCCGAAGGCAAGGAATTACTTGAAGCATATGGGCATTAGGAAGGACCTTCAACCACCACCTAGTGACGATGAAGCCAATGATCAGTCGCAGGAGGAGGAGATGGAAACGCAGAATAGTCATTGTCGCAAGGGAAAAAAAGGTCAAGAAGGCCAAATTTAAGCTCAAGGTCGCGTGCTTCACTCTAAGCAAGGCGGAGGCCACACTGTTTATGAAGTGCCTCCTCGGAGTCAAATTTCCGAACGGCTACGCAAGGAAGATAAGCAGATGGATAGACGAGGCGAAGCAGCGCTTTAGCGGGATGAAGTCTCATGATGTCGCCGTGCTGCTGACGCAGGTTCTTACGGTTGTGATCTGAAGCATAATGGACAAGCACGTCTGTGAAACGCTGTTTGGCCTTTCCAACTTTTTCGATGTTATCTCTCGGAAGTCGATAGGCATTAAGCAGCTCACGAGGCTACAAGAGGAGATCGTGGTGATAATATGCAAGCTCGAGATGTACTTCCCTCTCGCATTCTTTGACGTCATGCTTCATCTGCTGCTCCATGTCATGGAGGATATCATGCAACTCGGGCCTCCATTTCTGCGAGGCATGATGCCGTTCGAAAGGATGACTAGACACATCAAGGGATATGTTCGTAATAGGTCCCGTCCAGATGGAAGCATAGCAAACGGCTTCTTGGCTGAAGAGCGCATCTCTTTTTGCTCGAACTTTCTACAAACCGAGACCCCTATCGGTTTGTCATTCAACAAGCACCTTGGGAGGCTCGCTGGATGGGGTCACCACAAGGGTCAGCGCGCAAAGCATGTTGACTTCGAGGAGCAAACCAAGGACTTTGAAAGAGCAAACCTGGTTGCGCTACAACACCTACAGGTGGTCGATCCATATATACATGAGCACAAAGAATTTATCAAGAAGAAGTACGCTAACCGCGGCCTGGTGAGGATGGAGGAAGATGTAATCAAAGAGCACAACTCCGGTGTCACGCAGTGGTTTAGGGAGAAGGTTCTCGATAGTCCACCGCAGGGCATGTCTTTGAAGGATGATAAACTCATATTTTCATTGTCATAGGGTCCATGGCAGAACCTGATGACCTATCAGGCATACAATATCAATGGATACACGTTCTACATCGAGGAGAAGATCAATAACTACGATTACCATAACTCAGGGGTAACGGGGATATTCTACACCGACGGCATCCCATAAAGATACTACGGAAGGATCGAGGAGATATGGTAGCTCGACTATGTTATGGAGAAGGTGCCGATGTTCCGTGTTAGATGGGCCAAGAGCATCGAAAAAGAAGACCGATATTTCACCACCATGATTATACCTCCAAAGTTAAAGACCACTGGCACGAACGTACCCGCGAGAAATGAGCCATGGGTTTTGGCTAGTAAAGTCGCCCAATGCTTCTACATTACCGACCCGTCAGAGCCTAGATGGTGTGTCGTCAGCAGAGGCAAAAGGAACATCATCGGAATGGATGGAGTCACCAACGAGTAAGACTTTGACCAGTACGGCGACCCGAAGATGGAAGACGGATACGGCGACCAAGAACCATACACCACAAGCATACCTAAGAAAGGACTCCCGTTCAAAAGAAAAATGGAAGACGTTCCAGACCTAACCAATTCAACCACGACAAAGAAGGGCAAGAAGATAACTCTCAATAAGAAACGCTAATAACTAGCTCTGACGAAGAAGGGCATTATTATATGTGTATCGACACATTCTTATCAGTTATCTCTTTTGTATGCTAATTGCTGGATGGAATATTATGTATCGACACAATTATATCTAATTTATATGGTAATTTGATATTTAAAGTACTAAAATATATTTTGTAGTTTATATTGATGTTGGTAAATGATTTAACAATAAAAATGTCTTTTAAAAAAATTGTGGACACCACAGGATTCGAACCTGGGTGGCTAGATTTTGCAGGGATTTGGACTGGGTGGCTAGCCACTTGGCTAATAAGTGTTTGTTGTTAGCATCTGTGTGACGCTTCTTTTTAAGTGTAGTGAAAAATATTACAGGAGACGCATCTTACAGAAATTCGCCTCGCATAACTTTATGCTGGAGGCGCATGTTTCTGAAATGCGACTCACATAATACGACTCCCAGCTCGATTCAGATAGACAGACATTCAGTTTTTTGAGTTAGTTAATTTTTTTGGATATTTAAAATATTTACACTATTTTAATAGTTCATATTAATTTTATACTATGTTTAATAGTTCATATGTATTTATGTTTTAGTTCCAAAAAAGGGTGGCTCCCAGGAATTAAACCTGGGATGCCTGGGAAGAAAGGATGGAGTGTGTAGCCACTGGGCTACAAAGTGTTTTGTGAAACAAAAGATGCTCTATTCCTTTTGAATATAGGTGCAAGACTATAGGAGGCGCATCCTGGCAATATGCGATGAACATAAGTTATTATACGAGTCGCATATTGCCAGGATGTGTCTCGCATAGTCTCTGGCTAAGATAGATGTCGATCACGTTCATTTGATCAGATAGTTCGTTCATCAGACATTTCGCCTGTTCCCTTCCTTATTCGTTCCCCTTCACTGCCGCCATCTAGTCCACGATGTCGATCCGCCTCCACTGTCGACATCGAGTCCACGCTGTCGTGAGCTGCCTCACCTTCCCCTTTTCCCTTTCCCCCTCGCCTCCCTCTTCCCCTTTGATGACCTCACGTCACCGTCCGCAAGAGCCAGGAGCCATGCCCGCAACCTCCCGCCCGCATCGAAGAAGAAGAAGGAGCGCCCGCCCGCGCACATCGAAGAATAAGAAGGAGGAGGAAGGAGCGCCCGCCCGCATTGAATAAGGAGCTCCCACCGCCGCCGCTCTCGTCTCCGACTTGCGGCCCTCGTCTCCGACCTCATCTCTGACCTGCTGCCGCCTATGGTGAGTCGCCCGTCCCTATTACTTTTGCAAGTCTGTTTCAACAAAATGCATTGCACAAAACGCCATGTTATTTAGATGCTTGCACAAAACATAAAGTATGCATTGCCAAAATTGTGTGTTAGTCTCAGAGAAAGTGTCTCTCAAAAATATCTTTGCTCGGAGGTAATATTTGCTCCACTGCTAGTGTTACTTTTGGTCAGAAAGCATTTCGTTAAGGAAAGCATTATGCTTAGTTCTTTCATTACAGGCCTAATAATCCAGAAAATCAAGTGTCTGAAATATATTAGACATATATCTATTATACACAGACAAAAGTAATGATATACTGACATCTTCTGGTATCTAGATTATCTTTGGTCCTGATTTATCTTCGAGGATAGGATTTTTCCATATTTATGGACCTTTCTCTGTTATTGTGATTTGAGAAAGGCATTTAAACAAGGGAGAGGGGACTAGAACTATGATTTGGAGTGTTTAACTTCTATACATGGCTTAGAACAAGGCATTAGTGCTTCAGCCTTTTTTATAATGCTCCCGGCATCTATGTTTCAACCCCTTGTACTAGCTGGACTTGCAACTTGTTCCTTGTAGTAGCTGCACTAGCTTCATCAATGCTACCTTGTACTTGCTTCATCCATGCGTCCATGCTTTTTTGCATGATTTTGAGTTAAGTACTAAATATATGCTTTGCAGCTCATAGTTGCTGCAAAGAACTTATCTACATATATATATGAATTAAAAGAGGAAGGATAAAGATTTATTTGATCTTCTATATTATTTGATTCAACAGATAAATGAGTGCTTGGTTATATTATTTTGCTGTATACTTTAGATGAATGAATGCTTGATCAATAGTAATTACTTGAGATAACAACCTGCAGTTGTGTTGAGGCTGTTTTTGCTATGTATCTGGTTTAGCTTCTGCTGCATCTTGATATCCTGCTCCACCTCTCCTACTATTTGATATACTTCAGTAGCCCAGTTTTCTATTTGTGCTTGTATGCAGCAAAGCTCAGTTTTCTATTTGTGTGCATGATTCTTCCTTCTCAATATTTGGTGTATGCTGGTGGTGTTTGTGCCTGTAGTTGTGTATGCTGGCAGCAAAGGAGATCCACAAACTTCATATTGTGAATGTGGTTGTGTATGTGGCAGCAAGTTGCTGGTTGTGTGCTTGTGCCTATTTAGGCCATTTTTTGTGCAGGTTTTTTTCTTTTTCAGATGCCAATGTTTCAACAGAATGTTGATTCATTTCTGTTCCAGCGAATTTCTGGCACTCCTAGGTTTAGAAAATTAGCAGAGGTCATGCCCATTTTTTTTGAATTTTGGTGTTTATTATTTCCAATTCTTTTCGTGTTTAGACATGTCGGGTGGTGGATAGGACGACGCCGAGGCAGACACTTCTAGAATTAAGGCCTATTGGGAGCATTTGGATGATATGGACTCAAGCAGACCCGAAATTGGTGCCGCAGGGAGGAAGAGATAAAGGATGAGGATACATCATCTGATGAGGAGATGGGGATGATGCCGGTGGCAAGGATGCCACTACCAATGATGGCGGTGGCGATGGTGGAGCCACAGACGGTATCCTCCAACCGAAGAAACCCCGGAAGGAACGGACCCCAATCACGGTTGGCCTCAAAAGGTCCATCTTCACAAGCGTGAGCGATAAAGGGGTGCCTTTGGAGCCGGAGGAATTTGTCGCATCGTACTCGCTGCAGCTCTCTGCAATCCTCCAGAACACCGTCACGATCGACACCGAGAACCTGAAGGGCCATGAGAACGAGCTTTACCGCCATAAGCTCTTGAGGAAGCTACACGTAATATACGCGTACCCGGGTGATGATGAGAACAAATACAACAATGACGATGTCAAAGGGAATCCAGTAAACAAGTACACCCTCAAGACAATGAGCAAGGCCTTGTTGAATTGGAAGGCACGGGTGAATAGGCTCATTTACAATAAAAATCTAAGTTACGAGGAGCTCGTCAAGAAGGAGCCTCTAGTCAAGGAAGAAGACTTCAAGGTGTTCAAGGCCAGATGTGAATCCACCACGGGCAAGGCCAAGAGTCTATATTTCAAGGAGTTGTACGAGATGAACATTGGTACCCACCATCTCGGCTCCCATGGTTATAGAGCTGTGATTCCCAAATTGGAGAAGGAGGACGTCGTAGCTTGTGAGAAGGGGGAGACACCTCCCTTTCCAATATCGCCAAACAGTAGGCAAAGTACTTTGTCAAGGCCCGGTTTCGCAAGCAGAAAGGGAGTTCTAAATATTCCATGGAACCCTGCGGCCCCTTTGCTCCGAAGGCGACGGACTTCATCAATAAATATGTAAGTAATTTGCATTCAAGTCGATTAATTGCATTCACAATTAATCATTGAAGTCCAATTTCTCAAATGCTTCACATTCCTTATGCGCATGAGGAGGAATGTAGGAGCTCCTCATCCTAGGGGTCGGCGTCGGTCGCCAAGTGGGACACCACTTTTAACAGGGCGCTGAACTAGGTCAAGCCCAAGGCGACACCTAAGACGACTGGCCGTGTGCCCAACTTTGGAGGTATTACATGGTCCAAATACTATGGCACCTTGCCACGGAAGGGCAGGAAGCAGGTCGAGAGCGCTGAGGTAAAACACCTAAGGGAACAAGTGGAGAAGTTTCCGCAGCTGCTCCAAGATACAGTGAAGGAGGGTGTGACGGCAGTCCAGACACAATTCCAGTCACAAGTCCAGACACAAGTGACCGAGAAGCTCAACACCATCCTTCCCGCCTACTTCGAATAGTACGCCAAGTGGAAGAAGAGTGGTAAACATGGGTTGCGCCCGGTTCCCAACATCGTCAGCGCCTAATCGGACAACAACGCGATGCCGGAGGTGTTGGTGACTCCTCCGGCAGGGCCCGAAGGTCCGAAGCTTACCTTGTCTGGTGCGGCAAAGGCGATGGACCGTACCTTGCCAACAAGCAGCCACTCTGCCACTTACGCGCTCGATGTCGGCAGTGGTGCCTCGACATTGACCGAGCTCGACGCCCTCAAGGTAACTAATTCAAGCGAGAGTTCTGGGAGGCTCAACCGATGACTTCATCTCCCTTCTATCTCTCCCTGTTTTACTGACGACCGGCCTATACATGTCTTTCGCAGGAAGACACTCCTTGCACTCTAATGCACTGGGTGAACGACGAGTTGACGGATGTTGCCAAGGGTTCTATCGTTCAACCGGCAAACCGCATCTTCCACAGCAAACCAATGGCACCCTACATGCTTAGGGTCAAATACAACATGGTGCTTCCGAGCTACGAGGGCTTGGAACCTCCCTCTCAACCTCATGGATGCAATAGTGACGAGCCGGCGGTCATCAGTACCGGCTTCGGTTACATGTTCCTATGGCCAAAGAGCCAGATCCGTCTAGGGATGGAGGGCCGGGGCACCACCCTAGAGGCAGCATATCCAGCACATCATGAAGACACCAAGATGGCACAGAATCCCGCTGATGACGATGCTGAAATTGATGAGAACTTCGGCGACCAGTTCTTAAACACAAGGTTTGGTGATGACCATGAGCAACAGGGAGGCCAGCCGTTCACGCAGACAGTTGTCGAGCCCCAACCAGCACCTGGACCCTCGGCGAAACCCACTCGCCAAGAGCGTCTCTTCCTATCTAGTCAGGAGACGCTGCCACCGTCGCCTTCACCGAGCCTCTAATGCTAGGTTGTCCTATGATCAGCCCCAGCACTCTCCATAGGGCGATCAAGGAGGTAGCGGTAGCCTATGACGCTATAAAGGGCAAAAAGGGTCACAAAAGGAAGCCTAAGGGTGCGATCTAGAATCCAAAGCCTGCTATCCGGGCTCATGACGGCCCTACAGAAAATCCCAGGAAGTGGGTGCACGAGGCAGGTACACCAATGCTCCATGAATCGATGCTTGAAGTCGTAGGCTCGCATATGTGTAGTATTCATCATGGCTGTTTGTTTGTTGAGGAGCGCCACATTCGAGAGGGAGATCAGTCGTACCTATTTTAGAAGGCTAAGGTGCCAAATGTGTCGGGCTTCGTCATAGTAGCCCCAGGGGATATTTTCTACGTGTGGCATACCGACCTCTTTGACATGTTGTAAGGATTCTGGTTGCACGATACCATGGTCCGGCTGTTCTCGCTCAATATGGCCATGCAGATCATTAGAGACGGGACCCCGGGCATCACGATAGTGGATCCCTACTTCATGCGTGATGCTGTCTTGAGAACACATGAGGGCGTCCTAATGGCGACCGACTACCTCTCAGGCTTCCTGCAAACAAACTAAGGCAAGGATGTGATTCTCATTCCCTACCATCCAGAGTTTGAGAATGGTGGCCAAGGCTGCGTGATCATATCCTTGAATGTGCAATGCTCAAATGCTTTGTATCTCGACTCGGGTAGTAGTGCGACAAGGAAAGACTACTCCACTATAAAGAGAGTTCTTGACGATGCTCTCAATGACTACATCGCAGCGGGAGGCGCCATCCCTAGTAGGGAAGTTAAGAGGCACGACATGCACATGTTTGGCCACACAACGGAGTTCCCCTGTGTCAAGCAGGCGCTTGACAGCGGGAATGATGCCTTCTACGCCCTACACCACATGAAGGCGTTTGTATGGGACCAGCATAACACCGTGCTGCCATCTGACCTCTGAAGGTGGGTTGGAGATCTTCAACGTATCTAGTATCGCAACCTTAGGATGGATTTCTTCAATATCCAGGAGGAGATCACGACAATCATGCACCAACAAGTCATAAAATCTAGGGGCGTCTTCTACGGCGGCACTCCACCGTTCAACAAGGACATAGATGCACACTTAGCGAAGCAGTGTGACGGCAGGACGTTCATGATGTTGGCAAAAGGATTTAAATGGGGCTTCGTGAATATCCCCAAGCTGACTCATCAACCGAAGAAGTCTTTGATATGGGCACGAAGGAGGAGGTGAAGCCTAATTTCAGGACTCCACCAAGCTAGGTGATGCAGGCATCCCATTGATGATTGGCACGCTAGGACGACCTACAATATGTAATGTTAAGTCTAAGGTTGTGTCAAATATTGTTTCTATGTTATTGAGTCCGAGTCCAGGTTAGGTTTGAGTCCGTTTGTGTGTTCGGTTTGGGTCTATCTAACCAACTAGTTGTAGGCCTCCTATAAAAGAGTCAGCCGCCTAGGGTTTAGGGGAGTTCAACTGTTTAGTCTAAAACTATATTGTGCTCCACCGTGTATCATCCCTCCAGGAACGGTGATACCATTTATCAGATTATTGTTGTGGAGGTTCTTGTGTTCATCAAGGATTGTCATGCTCCGGTTTGAGGCGTGGTGATCTTCATCACGTTACTTGCTGGATTGATTCCTCTTCTTCAGGTGATGTTCATCGGTGTTATTGGAAGGATTATTATCTGGGTTACTCACTATGAAAGATCAGGACAAAACTATAGGATCATCGGCATGGTCCTTATCATGTGGTATCAGAGCACTGGGTTTATCACGGCGAGTGTTTTCTGTTGATTGATGATGAGGATATATACAGGGATTGTGATGATTCTGACTGTTTGAACTGGAAGGAAATATTGAGTCAAATCAATAATGACTATCATGTGAATTCATTCCTAGTTGACCATGATGCTTTCATTTATAAGAACTTTATATTGCCCAAGTCTTTGTGCTATTGTATGATCAGGTACATGGGAGAAGAATGCGTAGCACGAAGCGAGGATCTGAAGCATATGGAGCATGGTGTGTTGATCATTGAAGAATGCGAGAGGGAGGAGAGGGAGGAAGCGCAAGGAGGTACCAAGAAGAAGATCAACACATGGCAGGATCTCTGCCGCGGCAGAGAAATGACGTGTTTTCCTACCACGGCACAAAAACAGAGTCCTTTTCTGCCATGGCAAGCTGCCACGGCAGAGAGACAGGCCCAATGTCTGCCACGGCAGAACCCTGAGCCGAACCCAACTTTGGGTCGGTTTGTATCCTAGTTAGGTGGGACCAAGTCGTCCCAAGCTTAGGCCGCCGCCCCCAAACCTCTTAAATAGATGGGGCGCCACACAAGTTAGGTTTAGACCACGTTAAAATATTTTGGAGTTGTTTCTTTCATAGAACCTCAGGAATTACCCTATGATTGATTTTACCAACTATTATTCAGTGTGATCTATTGTTCCACTGGGAATTAGTAGATTGCAAACTACCGTTCGTAGTCAGCGGTTACGTGCACAAGAGTGTGGTGATGTGAATATCTTACAGGGTCCGAGAGCTGTTACATTGGCATAAGGGTTCGATCGGTAGAGTTCATAGCTACATACTAGTTATCTATCATCCACCATCATCATCAACAAGAGCTTGCTGAGAAGATCGGGCCACCCCATATCATCTTGGTATCAGATTTCCTCATTTACTCAGTGAGCATCCAAAATTCCATCCATAGATTAGATCTTTCTTAGTCCTATACAGAAAAAGCCTCACAAAAATAATCGCAATAGCCTAGATTGCATTGCTTTCAAGTTTTAGTCGCTGATCGTTCTATCTTGTAGATCCGATCTATAGTTTTGATCCGTAGGAGTCTAGGTTTCCATTTAGATCTAGTTTTTGTTTTCATACGTGTTCCCAATCTTTGTTTTCCGCCGCCATAAGTTCAGATCCGAATCAAGCACAAGATTCCTCATTGCTTACTACTTGGCAAGTCAGAATTAAAAAAAAATCCTGCTGACTCTGCCATGGCACAGAAAACGCTAGTTTTTTTGCCGTGAGTCTGTGTCTACCATGGACCCGTTTCCTGCCGTGGCATGATTTCGTGCTGTTTTTCTGCCACGGCACGCGTTCTGCCGCGAGGTACAGATTCTCTGCCACGGCACAATTTTTCCCCGTTTTTCTGCCACGGCAGCCATATAAAAAAATTGTGAAATTTTCAATTTTCCAAACCATAGCTACAACCATTCTATTTCATAAGTGTAGGACCTTTCCCTTTGAGACTAGTTTCCGCTCTTACAAGCTGCTCGTAGGGTTTTGGTGCTGTGCGTTGTACTTTGGTCGTGTGTGAAAGGAGAATTGAGAAAGAAGCTATACAAAATAAAAAGAAAATAGAGAAAGAAGCTATACAAAATAAAAAGAAAAAGAAAAGGAGAATTGAGCAAGAGGCCTAGTGATATCTTTGTGCACTGGTAGATTAAGCAATCTTGTGCCTGTTTACATTGAGCTTTGCTAGTGTCTCTCCAGCATAGTGCAACACCTTTCAGAGTTGCATTGCCATGTTTATCTCCACGTGTGTGTTTATTGGGTTTTTTACAATCAGCACTAGGACTTGCTTGCGGTGTAGTTAGGATACCATACCTAGAGCTCCACCATACATAACCTGTGTGTCCTGTGATCATTCTCTATACCCTTGATATTCACTTCATCACATATGTGCATAAGTTGTTGATTAGAGTTGGTAAGTATCACTATTCACTTTGGAACGGTAAGATCTGCTTTCTTGTCAGTTTTGAGTGAGTTGTGAGAGTTCCACCACCATATTTTGTTTTGTGCACTAATGTACTAATCATGTCTTTTAGTAGTGTTGATGTGATGCAGAAAATGGAGGCCAATGATGTTACAGATAATGTGGAGACCTATAGTTACAAATTCTCCCACAATTGGCGTTGTAGTGGAACTTTTTGGAAGGAAGAACACGGTATTTTTGATGGTGACGGTCTTTTCCACCATAGTGTGATGATTGTTGAGCGATGTGCTTCCATTACCATTGATAACAACTCTACTCTTAATTTGTTCGGCGTTGAAGTTGTACAAAAGCTGCAGCTACCCACATGTGCCCGTGCGGTGCCATATCTCTTGCATTCATCATATCGCACATTGCTAATTTCACACACCGCTGATGTTCCTATGACTTTTAAAGAGCATACTGAGATTATGCGCTATGATGTATCTCCTATACCACTTAATTCTTGTCACATTCTATTGGGAGAACCTTGGAGATGAAGGATTGAAGTGCAAATATGTCCTGATGTTGGAAGGATTTCTTTCAAATGGAACATGAAGAGCCGTGCTATGCTCAGGATTTCAGCTAACAAATTTCATGAGTATCATCTTCTTCGTAAGGCAAGGACAAAAGAGTTCAGTTTTTTTGCTAAGTACAAGGTCATGATGAATGGTGAGAATTCTATTGTTTCTCATCTTGAACATGGTGTGCATTAAAACCCATGTGAGAATGAGAGCCACATAGCCAAACTAAGTGAGAGTGTTATCAAAAGTGAGCTGTGTGATTCCACTAAACGTGAGGTTGAGAGCAACCATTCTAAGAGTATGAGAGAAAAAGAAAACATCAGTGCAGTAGATGCTAATACATGTGAGGATATTTCTATTAATGTAATCATCTCTACTCCTGGTATTGTTTCTTGTGCTATGCAGGTTGCTTTTGAAGAAAGGGAGCCATCTATTTTACAACCTGCATTGTCGGACTGTGCGTTGTCACTAGCGGAGGATGTCCTAGTGCCATACTATTGATATAGGTACTGATTTGGAGCTACAATCAACAAGCGCAACATATTGTGAGTCTATTCCTTTGTTGATGCCTCCTTGCAATTTTCCTTGCACTAATGTTTCAACACCATGTGATAGTTGATCCAATTTTCATTTTGATCATGTGGTACTAATTATACATAAAGAAATACTTGCTTGAATACCACCTGTTGATATTGTGTATTCCATCATGCTAAATGAACCTATGAGTATGAGTTGTGCTATGGATAAGATTTCTGAAATTTCATGTCTAAATTCTAGCACATATTCTCCTTGTTTCACTTTCAATCTAATTGGTGAATATAGCATGGATGAAAATTTTCTTGTGGATCACATATGCATTACTTGTGATAGAATCGCTGAACTGAAACAAGCTGGTTTCAGCCATATATGCAATTTGTCACAAGATGTTTGCTATGGGACAATAGTTCATGTTCGAGATATTATGAAAATACATTCTGGTCTAGTTGATATATTGTAACTAACACAAGTAATTTTACCTATGTTGGATTGTTTTAATCTTTCTAGGATAGAACCCAAGTTTTCATATTCGTTGTGTTTGTCCCAAAAGTCTTTGTCTAGTTATGTTACTACTTTAGACTTCACTAATATTTGCAAATTAAGTTGCATCTTACATACTAGACAACATGATCATGTTCATAATAATCAGAGTAGCGTAGTTGAAGCATGGCATGATTCAATTTGGTTTTCAGACATATTGAATTAGTTTGATCTTGTTCACAAATTTGATCATAGATCTTCTTTGAGAAAACTGAATTTAATATTGAAGAACAAGACTATCTATTTAGTTGTTTTTCACCATGATCATGATTCTTTGTACTTCACTTATACCTGCAATTTAAGTTGTTTCATGTATACTGGACATACTTTTCATGTGAACAATAATAATACAACATGTTATATATACATATACTTTGCGTACACGTTGTTCTTTTTGTTTCTTCCACTTTCAGCTTACCCAAAGCCGTGGACAGATTTTCATGAATAAAAAGGGGATGATGAGGATATATATAGGTATTATGATGATTTTGACTATTTGAACTGGAAAGAAATATTGATTCAAATCAATAATGACTATCAGGTGAATTCATTCCTAGTTGACCATGATGCTTTCATTTATAAGAACTTTATATTGCCTAAGTCTTTGTGCTATTGTATGATTAGGTACATGCGAGAAGAAGGCTTAGCACGGAGCGAGGAGCTGAAGCATATGCAGCGTGGTGTGTTGATAATTGAAGAATGCGTGAGGGGGAGAGGGAGGAAGCGCAAGGAGCTACCAAGAAGAAGATCAACACATGGCAGGATCTCTGCCGCGGCAGAGAAACGACGTGTTTTCCTGCCACGGCAGAAAAACAGAGTCCTTTTCTGCCACGGTAGGCTGCCGCGGCAGAGAAACATGCCCAATGTATGCCACGACAGAACCCTGAGCCGAACCCAACTTTGGGTCGGTTTGTATCCTAGTTAGGTGGGACCAAGCCGTCCCAAGCTTAGGCTGCCGCCCCCCAAACCTCTTAAATAGATGGGGCGCCACACAAGTTAGGTTTAGACCATGTTAAAATATTCTGGAGTTGTTTCTTTCATAGAACCTCTAGAATTACCATGTGATCAATTTTACCAACTATAATTGAGTGTGATCTGTTGTTCCACTAGGAATCAGTAGATTGCAAACTACCGTTCATGGTCGCCGGCTACGTGCGCAAGAGTGTGGTGTTGTGAATATCCTACAAGGTTCGAGAGTTGTTGCATTGGCATCAGGGTTCGTGCGGGAGAGTTCATAGCTACATGCTAGTTATCTAGCATCCACCATCATCATCGACAAGTGCTTGCTGAGAACATCGGGCCACCCCATATCAATTGATCTGCATATTTTCTTCATCGACAGTATTCAGATTAGATTGGATCTAGGAGAGTGATGATTAAAGGATCGAGTGCTTCATGTGTTATTTCCAAGATTGAGTTCCTCACTCGATTTGATTGGCGATCATCTGGTTCCGTCCAGGAGGTGATCTTAGATCCGATCGGGGGAGTCCTATAGCGATTTTGGAGATCGCTTGCTCCGTTTTCTATTTAGATCCGGTCGTGAGCAGAAATTTTCCAGATCTGATCGTGGGCAGCTTAAAAAAGGAGGACACCAGACATCGTACGCCTCATGACTGAGGCGATCGCACCCGCCTCTATTCCCTAGCACGCGCAATCAGGGATCGCTCATCCCGAGCTCCCTGGGAGCAAGGTAGCGAGCGCAGCGGAAGCCTGGTGGGCCGGCCCATCTGCCTCGAGCGGCTAATCGCTGCCGCCTCATTTAGGATTGGAACGGGATCAGGGATTGAGGATCGTTTTCCATCGCTCCAGGTTGTGTCATATCCGATTAATCCTAGCGAAAAGAAAAAAAGAAGCGGCCATCGCCCTGCGTGCCCTTACGCATGAGGACACACGCATCTATTCTCGAGCGAGGCCATGCGCACCCACATCCCGGGACTCATTTGTTCGCATCGGCACACGTCTGTCCTCCAACGTGGGCTAGACAACAATCTTCGGGAGCACCTGTGGCTCGTTCGGGACGCAACAGACTGTGCAGTCTTCTGTCTGATTCAGAGCGTGGAGTTTTCTTGTGCTGCTACGTTTTGCAATCAGGAATCTGCGAAGGCTGGGCAAAAGTAGACATATAAATGGATTCTTTTTCAGGAGATACTTTTAGCTTGAGTTGTACACGTGGCAAAAATTATAGTGTTGTTTTCAATGACTATCTCGATATCCTGAATGGACTGGGACGTGATGCATCTGAGCAAAGCTGGTGCCTACATAAACTTGCGATAGTTGAGGAGTACAAGATTGGGAAAGGCACATGGAATGGGTTTTCCATCCATGTCGCAAATACAATGTCACACTTAGTGGGTATGATTGGTATGTTCTTGCTCACCGGCGTGTGGTCAAGGAGTTAGACAGTTGGTAGTCTAAGGCGGTTGAAATAGATGGTTTTTCTCATACTTGGGTGGACTACAGAAAATTTCTCCGTCATGGTTTCATATTACGGTATATGGAGGAAATCAAGTAGCCGCCCAAGGTTATGAATGGGATAGTGGATGTTGGCAAGATTATAGCTCTTATACCGAAGGTCACGACGGCTGTGAATACTCATGAGAAGTTGACAGTTGTTCTAGTGCCAACTGGTAGTAAGGTGGCAGCCACGATTTCTAAAGCGTTAGCGGTTGATGTTGTTAAGGCTGATGTTGTTAAGGATGCCATGGAGGATGAGGTTTTACCATTGAGTGGGCTGAATTTGCAACTCAAGAAAATACAACGCGATGCTTGCATGACAGTTGACAAGGGCCAGTGTTGGAATTATTTCAGACGCAGTGTATGATCAAAGGCAAAGTATGCAAGTTGATAATTGATGGAGGAAACTGTACTAGTGGCATTAGCAAGGGAATGGTGGTAGCGTTGGTGTTGTCCACATGGCGTATTCCTGAACCTAAGCATCTATAGTGGTAAAATAGCTGTGGTATTGTGAAGATAACTCATAAGGTGCGTGTGCCATTTATAGTTGGTGATTATGTTGATGAGATTGCGTGCGATGTGTTGCCATTGGATGTATGTGGGCTATTACTTGGTCGTCCATGGCAGTATGATCGCAATGTTACACATGCTGGAAGAGCAAATACATATTCTTTTGTGCATGGTGGCAAACGACAAACTTTGAATCCTATGCAGAATGATCACATAAAGTCTGATGTAGAGCTCGTGGTAGAGAAGGTGTGCAAGGGTAAGGCAAAATCTGGGGTAGCTAAGGTGTAGGATGGAGAGCATGATGCACAGTGCGACAATGTTGATATTGCTTCAGCTATGCCTGTAGATGACAAGCCAGTGGAACTTGTTAGTGACAAGCCAGTTGAAGTGCATCCTCTTATTGCTAAGAGGAAGGATGTTGCAACATGTGTTCAAAAGGTTGTTTGTGTTGAAACATGTGTTCAGACAGATGATAGTTGTGCTCCTGATGTTCCAGTGCATGTGGTGCAGTGAGGTAACAAGAGCAGTTTTGTGAGCACACCTATGAGGCGTTTTGTTGGGACGGTTGTGCGGAGTCATAGAGGCAAGGATGGACATGTTCGTTAGTTGTGTGGTCTAGGCATTACTCATCTTATGCAAGGTCATGCAAAGAAGGTCCATGTTCAGTAACCACATGTTCCAACAAGAGTTGAGAAGAAGAAGACGGTGGCGCCTAGGTCCAAGCTCGTACGGAGACACAAAGAGGTGTAGGCTCCAAGGGCTATTTCAAGTCAAGCAAGCCGAGAGGGAGGATGCGGAGTGGAAGGCAAGCAAGAATTGAAGATGTCAAAGATGCGTGAAGCTATTATTCATATCACACCACCTTTCTGACCTGACCGGAACGTGTTGGGGACAACGCTTCTTGAAGGGAGATGATGATATGGGCACAAAGGAGGAGGTGAAGCCTAATTTCAGGACTCCACCAAGCGAGGTGATGCGTGTATCCCATTGATGATTGGCATGCCAGTACAACCTACGATATGTACTAATAAGTCTAAGGTTGTCTCAAACATTGTTGCTATGTTATTGAGTCCGAGTCCAGGTTAGGTTCGAGTCTGTTTGTGTGTTCGGTTTGGGTCTATCCAACCGACTAGTGGCAGACCTCCTATAAAGGAGCCATCCGCCTAGGGTTTAGGGGAGTTCAACTGTTTAGTCTTAAAACTATATTGTGATCCAACATGTATCATCCCTCCGGGGACGGCGATACCGTTTATCAAATTATTGCTGCGGAGGTTCTTGTGTTCATCAAGGATTGTCGTGCTCAGGTTTGAGGCGTGGTGATCTTCATCATGTTACTTGCTGGATTGATTCTTCTTCTTAAGGTGACGTTCATCGGCATTATTGGAAGGATTATTATTGGGGTTACTTGATGTCTACGCACTTCTATTCTTGTAGACAGTTGTTGGGCCTCCAAGTGCAGAGGTTTGTAGAACATCAGCAAGTTTTCCCTTAAGTGGATTACCCAGGGTTTATCAAACTCAGGGAGGAAGTGCTCAAAGGTATCCCCTCTCAAGCAACCCTGCAATCAAGATACAAGAAGTCTCTTGTGTCCCCAACACACCCAATACACTTGTCAGGTGTATAGGTGCACTAGTTCGGCGAAGAGATAGTGAAATACAGGTGGTATAGATAATTATAAGTGGTATCAGTGATAGAAAATAGCTTGCTGGCGTGTGGTTGACGTGGGAAAAGACTAAAGGCAAACTGAAATAAAGAAGGAAGCAAGCAAACATGTAACAGATCTAATTGCATACGGTGTATCAATGCTTAGAAACAAGGCCTAGGGATCATACTTTCACTAGTGAACACTCTCATATAAATATCTTCTCTTTATGATACTACTCTTAACTACTCTCCGGTTGGACACTCTAATCGATGGTAGGGCTATAACAGCACACCTCAAAGTTCGCTTTCCGCATCTAGATAACCCCACACTGTCACCTTCAGCACTAGATGGTTCAAACAAACACCACAATTTCATAAAGACATCCAACTCCAAATATAACTCATAACAAGTATTTGTAATCTCTAGCCTAAGTGCCACCATGGTGTGCACACTGTCAACTTCACACACATGGGGAGAGCAGAGATATATTAAAGCACTTGAGTAGCAAGGTAGATCTATAGATTACAAGCTCATGATATCAATAAGATCATGCATAGAGAGAGATGAACACATAGCTACCAGTAGAACCCTTAGCCTCGAGAGAGAACTACTCCCTCCTCATCATGGGAATCAGCAATGGTGATACAGATGGTGGTGGAGATCGATGGAGATGGCTCCGGGGGCACTTCCCCGTCCTGGCAGGGTCCCGGAACAGAGACTTTCTGTCCCCTGAATGTCCCCTTCGGTGGTGGCGGCGCTGCAGAACTTTTTGTGGCTGGAGGCAGGATTATTTAGGGTTTATGCATCGGGAGGCTCTTATAGGCGAGAGGGGAGACCGAGGGGGTGCCGGAGGGGCCCACACCACCGCCTGGCGTGGCCTGGCCTGGCCCGCGCCACCAGGTGATGTGGCCACCCTCTGGCCCTTCTCCGTCTCGTATTCTGGCTCCAAGTGTCTCCGGGAAAAATAGGCATATTGGCTTTTGTCCCGTCCAATTCTGAGAATATTCATTTTCTGACTTTCTGGAACCAAAAACAGCAGAAAACAGGCAGCTAGCACTGTGGCTCTTGTTAATAGATTAGTCCAAGAAATCATATGAAAAATACTCCAAAGTGTGGACAAAATATAAAAAAGTGGCTAAAACCAAGCATGGAACATCAAAAATTATGGATATGTTCACAACGTATCATTACTCGCTGTGAAAGATCGGGACAAAACTATAGGATCATCGACATGGTCCTTATCAGTCTTGATGTTTGCCTAGCTAGCTGTTAGTTCTGAACTTGTGTTGTAAACTTTATTGTCCCTATGTTAACTTGCCTAGCAACCTCTAGAGTATGTTTCGTAAACCGTTGAACTTGATTGTGAGCGACGCTAGTTATTTGTGTTATGAACTATTTTAGGTGCTTGTTGCTTTTCATTTGTTATTGCCACCATACTTCTTGTGGTTTGCTTTATTTTTCTTTCTTTGAAATGCCGATGATTAAAACATGGTGTGGCATCATGTGTGTGATCCTGTCGTTGCTGGATCTAGTGTGCCAAGTAGACTAGAGGTTTGTGCATATACTCTACTTGCCGCACCAGATCCATCAGTGGCATTGTCATTTTCCATGCCCAACCTAAGTATGAGGCAAGTAGACTTGTAATAATGTCGCCCAAGTTAATACTATTTCATCTCGTAGCCCTAAAATCGAAAGAGGACAAATATTTTCGAGATTCATATACCTAACATAATATGTTGAGTGGTAAGCCAAGGAAAGGATTCTGGGTCCACGTGTTAACGACTCGTTTAGACACACCAAACTCGAAATGATTCATTGCCGTGGAGATCGAATCCTTTCTTTGGTTTACCACTCGACATATCATGCCCATGCTATATGAATCATGGAAGTATTTCTCTTCTTTTGTATATGGCGATACAAATAGATTAGACAGCGTGAATTAAATGAAATGGTGAATTATGTAGTTTCAAGTATCTCATTGTATCCCTAAAGTCAAAAGGAAATACATTACTTCACTATTCATATAGCATTGGCGACATTGTTATATGAATTGTGGAATGATTTCTTTCCTTCCGTCTTTGGCGATACAATGAAATGGTAAACTATTTCATCTCGTAGCCCCAAAGTCGAACGAGGATAAATATTTTCGAGATTCATATACATAAGACATAATATGTTCAGTGGTAAGCCCTAGAAAGGACTATGGGTCCACGGCAACGACTCCTTTCGACACACAAAACTAGAAATGAGTCGTTGTCATGGAGACCGAATCCTTTACTGGCTTTACCACTAGACATATCATGCGCATGCCATATGAATCGTGGAAGTATTTCTCTTCTTTTGTCTTTGGCGATACGAATAGATTAGATAGCGTGAATTAAATGAAATGGTGAAGTATTTAGTTTCAAATATCTCATTGTAGCCCCAAAGTCGAAAAGGAAGACATTACTTCACTATTGTATAGCATTGGCAACATTATTATATGAATCGTGGAATGATTTTTTTCCTTTCGTCTTTGGTGATATAATGAAATGATAAAATATTTCATCTCGTAGCCCCAAAGTTAAAAGATGACAAATATTTTTGAGATTCATGTACATAAGACATAATATGTTCAATGGTAAGCCAAGGAAAGGATTCTAGGTCCATGACAATGACTCCTTTCGACAGACCAAACTCGAAATGAGTTGTTTCCATGGAGACCAAATCCTTTCCTTGCTTTACCATTGGACATAACATGCCCATGCTATATGAATCATGGAAGTATTTCTCTTCTTTTGTCTTTGGTGATACGAATAGTATGAGGCACGAATCTAAGTCATTCTTGGTTTGCTTTTTTTGGTATTTCTTTGAAATGCCGATGATTAGAACGTGTCATGGCGTCATGTGTATGACTATGCCGCTATTCGATCTGGTGTGCCAAGTAGACTAGTAATTTTGGCATATACTCTACTTGCCACATGAGATCAAATAGCGAGCATTGTTATTTCCGTGCCCAACCTAAGTATGAGGCACTAATCCAAGTCATTCTTGGTTTGCTTTTTTGGTCTTTCTCCAAAATGCCGATGATTAGAACATGATTTCTTACATCTTGTTAAACCCATATATATGCATGATCTTATCTTGTGTAACACCCTCGAATCAGCCCTATGCAAGCTTTAGAGATTTCCGCCAACCCCGCATAGAAACGATTCAAAGATGCCCACCATGCACTTGCGTGCGGGTGGAAAACAAAGTAATATCATTACACAATAGTCCATGATGGGACCCACAGATCATATATATACAACAACGACTCCATGAGTCAAGAATATAGATATACAATACAAATATCCAAACCACCTTGAAAACGATACAACATCCGAGTACGGATAAGATGCAAATTGGGCTAAGAGCCCTGAAGAATAACCAATGGCGTCCAAAACCCTTCCCAGGCCAAGCCGGAAGGGCAACCCTGCCAACAACGTCGATCTCAAACCTGCTAAAACAAAAGGGGCTGATAAAGGGCAAAGGAAAAAAGAGAGTGGTCAGTACTAAGGCTAGCACACGACGAGTATAGAATTCGGCGGCTCTCGCCTACATAGGTATGGTGGACTGAAGCGGCAGCGCAGCATGCACTAAACAACCTATAGAGACTTGGTACAACTGTCGGCTATTAGGGAGGGGTAAGAAAACCTATTCGGAACCAACCTGATACTAACACCAAACATACCCATCCTGGCATTTCCCCCTAAAATACCAATGAGGAAGTTACACCGAGGAACTCATATAGTTGGCAGTTTTATTCATTCCATTATAGTTGCAGCACTTACTAGTCAGATATGGATAGCATGAGTCATCTTGATATCATAAGCAGTAGGCAGTTTTAGTTAACCATTCCGTTGTAATTGCAATACTTACTAGTCAGATACAATTAGCATGAGACATCACAAATCCAGTAGTTGTTGGTACTTTTATTTACTCATTCCGTTGTAGTGAAACTGATTACTAGACATGTCAAAGTCAAATTTATAACACTACTTTAGTTATAGTTGTCTATGATCGAGCTACTGTGCTCCAAGTCGTCCATAACCGTGGAGACAGCTTTTAGAAAGTTTTACCCTGCAGGGGTGCACAAATAGCAACACACACATGATCAACCTCGGGAAGAACCAAATAAAAAGCAACGAGGCCTCACGACAATGCATTCACAGGATTCATAAATTATTTCAGGGGGCACCCCCAATAACCTACACGTTACAAAGTCGGCTGGCTTCGCGACAGACCCAGGGTGTGTGGCGGTGGCTGTAAACGACTAGGAACCCGAAAGTGTGACTAGGCTTGTCGATACAGCGTAAACGTGGCACAGGGTTCCTAATCAGTACAGGTTCTCCACGTGCAATCGTAAATAAAGCAGTAAAGCATGACATAAGTACATGATAGTAATAAAGCCCCAGACTAGTTTGTGGCCCCAAGAAATAAAGTGTGAATCAAGCTTAGGCAAAGGGGGATCCATAGGGTCTCCCGTATGTGGATAGTGCAAATAGTCAAAGAACAGGTATCAAGTACTCGGGCCCTACGAGACAAAAGTGAGCGTGGAAGAACCAAATATTAGCTATTGCCCACTGGTGCCTCTGCATTAGTTATATCTATTCCTAGCATTTTAATATAAAGTTGTAATTAAAGTCATGATCATCTCCACCATTAAGCATGTGCCAACCTGCCAACAACGGTGGAACATCGACGACGCGAAGCAGCACCTGAGCAAGCAACTACGACTCGCAAGGCCGACTGTCTATCAAACAATAGGTAATAGGAGGTGTACAAGGCAATATAGGCTGCAAGGGATATAACTGGTACAGAAAACTAAAGCATCGCAACACGAATAGCAATAGATCAACAGAAGGAAGTAAAGACTATAAAGACAAAATAGTTAGAATGGGGGAGAATGCTCGCTTGGAAAAACATAGCTGAAGATTCATATCCAAAGAACTTGTCGATACGCGCATCAACTCTACAGCCTAATCCACAAATAACCAAAGCACTAATAAAAACACCGGATGCACTATTTTATACTACTGAAGAAGATTGGGCATGATGCATGACATGGCAAAGGTGCGATGCAATTAGGCAATATTAATCGGAACCGGGGTCCCGACAATTAATTAGGAGGTTCATGTTGTTTAGATACCCCGCAATTTAAATGTTGTATTAACAAGGCAAACCATGTCATCGGTTCGCTACTCAAATTTAAATGACAATATTAGACTAGAAAAACCCACATATGGTCTCCATATTTAATTATGAGGTGAATCGGCATAATGCCCCAAAACCACAATATATGTATGCGACATAAACAAATATATGCACAAAGTATATATGAATGGCAATTTATAAAAACAGGGGCTCAAAAAGGGTCACACGTTAGGGGTTCAGACGATCTTGGTGTTCCGAGGTTTGATGGGGTTTGGCCTTCGGGGTCTCGGCCATCGGATCCTTGAAGAAGGTCATGGCATTCCGGGGAGGAGACCTTGGCATGCAGAGGGTTCGAGGCCCGGTGGGATCGGTCTTCGGGGTTTCAGCTTCATTGTCGATGACGGCCTTGTTTCGGGCGCTGTGGTCTTGAGCCCGTGATGAAGTACTTTAGGTTCCCGCTTCAGATGGCGGTGGAGATCTTGAATCGACGTCGGTGGTTATCAAGTAACATGTGTATCTCTCGAATCCCTCTTCGTGCATCGGGTCCATCTTCGCACATACGCCACATCAAAGCTAGGCCTATTTTGAAACATCCTCTGACACGCAGGGGATGAACACGAAGCATAGGTGATACGGATCACGCCGATGATCCTATAGATTTGTCCTGATCTTTCACATCGAGTCAACCCGGATGGTAATCTTCCAATAACGTTGATGAACGTCACCTGAAGAAGAGGAACGAATACAACAAGCATTGTGGAGAAGATCACCATGCCTCGAACCAAACACGACAATCCTTGATGAACACAAGAACCTCCACGACAATATCAATACGATAGATAACATGACATCGCCGTCCCCGGAGGGATGCTCACCAAGCAACTCACACAATAGTTTTAGACTCAATTTCTAGCTAACCCTAAAAATCATGATTTACAGGCCTATATAAAGGCTGTTGGACATCCAACATACAGTTGGGGTCAAAACCAAACATATCTCTAACTTTGCTAACTTAAAAGGACTCTATTTGTAAACTAACAGAAAACGTCCGTCGACTTGTTTCGGTTGCCACGCACAGCTCGTAACGAACCGGGAGACGTGCGAGTACCCGTTGGAAAGATCTCAGAATTATCTTTTCAACAAGTACTTATTTTCTTAATTCTGATTTGGTATGTGGAAACCACATCCGTTTCGATTTCAGAACTTCTGTCTGTCCGAATTGAACCTTCCTTCTTGGTCGCCTTCCAGCTCTCGGTCGCCTTTATTTTGATGATCTTCTATTGCGCCTTCCTCCCGCTCCTCCCTCACGCATATGGTTCCCATATCATCATCCCCCTTCAAGAAGCGTTGTCCCCAACGCTTGCCGGTCAGGTCGGAAAGGTGGCGTGATATGAACAAACGCTTCACGCGTCTTCGCCATCTTCAAGTCTTTCCTGCCTTCCACTCCGCAACCTCCCTCTCGGCGTGCTTGACTTGAATCATCCCTTGGCCCCTACACCTCCTTGCGTCTTTATACGAGCTTTGACCTAGGCACCACCGTCTTCTTCTTCTCAACACTTGTTGGAACTCGTGGTTGCTGAACATGGACCTTCTTTGCACGACCTAGCATAAGATGATCAATGCCTGGACCACACAACTGACGAACATGTCCATCATTGCCTCTATGCATCCGCACAAATGTCCCAACAAAATGCCTCACAGGTGTGCTAGCAAAACTGCTCTTGTTATCCCACTGCACCTCATATACTAGAACATCAGGAGCACAACTATCATCCGTCTGAACACCTGTGTCAACACAAACAACCTTCTGAACACATGTTGCAACATCCGTCCTCTCAGCAATAAGAGGATGCACTTCAACTGGCTTGTCACTAACAAGTTCCACTGGCTTGTCATCTACAGGCATAGCTGAAGCAATATCAACATTGTCACACTGTGCATCATGCTCTCCATCCCGCACCTTAGCTAGCCCAGATTTTGGCTTAGCCTTGCGCACCTTCTCCTTATGTACCACCAGCTCTACATCAGACTTTATGTGATCATCCTGCATAGGCTTCAAAGTCTGTTGTTTGCCACCATGCACAGAAGAATATGTATTTGCTCATCCAGCATGTGTAGCGTTGCGATCATACTGCCATGGACGATCAAGTAACAGCCCACATACCTCCAATGGCAACACATCGCACTCAATCTCATCAACATAATCACCAACTGTAAATGGCACACACACCTTATGAGTTACCTTCACCATACCGCGGCTATTTAACCATTGTAGATGCTTAGGTTAAGGAATACGCCATGTGGACAACCCCAACGCTGCCACCATTGCCTTACTAATGCCATTAGTACAACTTCCTCCATCAACAATCAACTTCATGCTTTGCCTTTGATCATACACTGCGCCTGAAATAAATTCCAACGCTGGCCCTTGTCAACTGTCATGCAAGCATCGTCTTGTACCTTCTTGAGTTGCAAATTCATCCCACTCAATGGTACAATATCCTCCACTGTAGTTACAGCGCACACAACAACCTTATCAACATCAGACTGCTTCTCTTCAGAAAATTTTGGCACTGCCACGCTGACCGATTGCACTAGAACAACTGCTGGAGCCTCCTTTACATTAGATGGAATAGACATAACTGCAACTTTGGGCAATTGCTGGGTTGCCTTCATGGGCTTCATACAAGATCTACGACGAGGAGACATAAAACAGACACGCAAAAAATATTGAAGTCATACCAAGTTGCATCTATGATGTCCTTCTCACACATCTCTTTATCCCACCAACGAGCTATTTCCCCATCCACACGTCACAGTGCAAGAACCACACCTGTAGAATCATCAAGATACTCATATGTATGACATCTGTAAAAACCCTCTTTCATATGACGTTTCCACAACTCATATTCATCATACGTCGCCATATGGACCAGTCTCCACCTGATTTGGGAATCATCACATATCACACCGTTCAAGATGTCAAGATAATCATTGTACACATCACCAGATCTCTTCCCATAAGTGCACCATTTGCCAAAAAGATCACCCTGACACGACGACATGCTTCCTAGCATGACTGCAGAACAGAAAAAATTTTAGGCCGAATTGTCCGATGTTGGAGGGCCGGACTGTCCGGGTCGGACGAATACTCCCGGAGGAAACCATCAGACACTCCGGTGTGCGGACGTCGAGATCCAATCTGCTCCGCCTCAACTCTTTAATCTCCACCAAGAACACACTTAGCCGATCGATGAACACAATCTCACCGTGAGCAACCTGGTGCTTTGATACCACATGATACAGATCACGCCAATGATCCTATAGATTTGTCCCGATCTTTCATAGCGAGTCAACCCGGATGGTGATCTTCCAATAACACTGATGAACGTCGCCTAAAGAAGAGGAACGAATCCAGCAAGAAACATGGAGAAGATCACCACGCCTCAAACCAAAACACGACAATCCTTGATGAACAGAAGAACCTCCACGACAATATCAATACGATAGATAACACGACATCACCGTCCCTGGAGGGATGCTCACCAAGCAACTCACATAATAATTTTAGACTCAATTTCTAGCTAACCCTAAATACCATGATTTACAGGCCTATATAAAGTTTGCTAGATGTCCAACATAGAGTTGGGGTCAAAACCAAACATATCTCTAACTTTCCTAACTTAAAAGGACTCTATTTGTAAACTGACAGAAAACATCCATCGACTTGTTTCGGTTGCCGCGCACATCTCGTAATGAACCAGGAGACGTGTGAGTACCCGTTGGAAAGATCTCGGAATTATATTTCCAACAAGTAATTATTTGCTTAATTCGGAGTTGGTATGTGGAAACCACGTCCGTTTCAATTTCAGAACTTCTGTCTGTCCGAATTGAACCTTCCTTCTTGGTCGCCTTCCATCTCTCGGTCGCCTTCATTTTGATGATGTTCTCTTGTGGCTTCCTCCCGCTCCTCCCTCATGCATATCTTGTCCATATCTTCTGGTTAGGGCCAGGGTTTGAGGTTGGGTAGATCTAGGGTTTGGTCTAGCCGGCGAGGCTTTTGGACCTGGCCGGTTTAGGTCTAGGGTTCGAGTTTTGGTTCTGCCGGGGTAGTAGGTGGCCTGGCCTATGGGTGGGTCGGGCTGCCTCCCCTGGTCCAAACATTTTTATTTAAAACATTTGTATGTTTTATTTTTAATAAAAGGTTTTATAAATAGTTTTAGACAAATAAAGATTCAGAAGAGACCGGGGTTTTGATTTGAAATAAAGACGGGGATATTTAGAAAACAAAGAAAGGCTTTTGGAAAATAGTTTTAGGCAAACAATATGAATGAAGACATGGCGATGCTCAAATGTAATGTGGCATGATGACATGAGCATGCGGTCATGATGATGCACAAACAAAAACACCAAGCAATTTTCTAGTAGTGGCCCGGGATGCTACAATTAGACACCACTAACAAGGGATCTCACCCTCGAGATCCATCTCATGGTCCGGGGAAGAAGATTTATGGTTAGACTCTGCTCACTTCATGTAGACCCTCGCGACACCACTAACAAAGATTCTTTCTCAATCTTGAAATCGGCGACACCACCAACAAGGGATTGTTGCTCATGTTCGTCGAGAAAACACACCGGAGAAACAAAAGCGAAGAAAGAGGTTACAAGGCTACCTCTAACTTTAGTGGAATGAGTAAATTGCATTGATCCACCAATTCAATGTACAACGCAAATGATAAGAGTAGTCGGATGGGGATCAGTCCATCATGCGCCCAAAGCATTACTCTGCATAGGAATAAGAGAATTATGCAACCAACTCTCAGAATTCAGACTGAAGATCTTGACAAGCGATGTTCAGAAACAAAGGAGTGATGGAGTCTCTTCAGCGGATCTGGCATAGATAATGACGTCATGTTGGAAAACACTGCAAGATATAGAGAAAATCGTATGAAAAAAATGATTAGGTTCCGCGATGGTTTCATTAGCATGAACAACACATGCTCAAGGTATACTCCACTTCACCAATGCTCATCCTTCTCACAATGTTTTTTTCAATGATATGGATATCCATCAAGGTGCAGATATAGATAAAGAGTACAAGGACCAAATAGATTGGATGAAGGGTACAACAAACGAGATGCAGATTAGATGATTGTAGCTCCACCGTTATAAAAGGGAGAAAGAGAAACCCTGAAGGTACGACAGAAACCCAACCACGAGAAATCCGAGACTCGAAGAAAAGATAAGAGTAGATTGAAAACACGTAGAGGTAAGAGGAGAATAGCATAGGGGTAAGGAGTAAAAACAGACTTAATCAGATCTATCCAATCAATTTTGCAAAAATAGTTTTGACACACTACATCAGCCATTAATTAGGTTATCCTATAGGCTGGATGATGCAGCCCGTCCTGTGGACGCTACTACATCTACAACGCCAAGTCCCCAAGATCGTCCCCAAGTCAACCAAGAAGATGGACCAGGAGCAGCCAGCTCCAGAACCAGAGTCTCCGCCACCATCGCCCGGAGACTCCGCTGTCATCGCCCCGGAGAGTCCGCCTGACGCCAGCCAGAATGTCTGGTGCAACCGGAGTGTACGACATGACCACGCCGGAGTGTCCGGCCTACCCCAGCCCCAACCTGGCGCGGATAGTCAGTAGGTCACATCGGACTCTACCCGGACACTACCCGTAGTGTCCGGCCACCCCGGACTGTCTGGTCCACCCGACCCGGACTGTCCGGCCTAAGTGATGGGCCTGCGAGCCAACATCTAGGCCCTTGTCCCATGTACCCCTCTTTCCGCACCAAACCCTAGTTTTATGCCCAAACTACCCCTAAACTTGTGGCTAGCCTATAAATAGAGACCCCACCCCTCATTGTATCCCTTAGGCATAGATGATAGACTAAAGACAACCTCCTCTGTGGAATCTCTAGTTTTGCCTCATCCCCTTCTACCAAAGGGGATCGACTATTGTCACCACCTCGTTGGAGTTTGCATCGTGCCTCCCTCGTTGTACAAGGCCTTGGCATCGGTGTCCCTTTTCCAAGGCGTCAAGACCCTCTCCAAGGTGTTCTTCCCTCTCTGCGTGGGATCGAGGGAGCACGTTGACCGATCTCTCCTTGCGAGGATTCTATCAATTTGACCGCTTCCGCTACCTTCTCCCTTTCCCCTCGCTTTCCCATCGATTTGACCACAAGATCCGTGAAGATCGGGCCATCCACGGGGTTACCCCATAACATCTGGTATCAGCAGCTTTTGGTTGCCATGGATATCTCATTGATTTGGTCTTTACCACCATAAATTCGAAAATTCCACCAAAAACAGCCCCAATTCGTGTTTTGGATCGATCTGTGATTTGAGTGCGTTTTGGAAGGTTTTGATCAGTGGATTACTTGCTAAACTTGTTGATCTACCTTCCCCTGCATTTCCATATCCTAATTCCTTGATTTCCCCCATCAATTTGAGGTTTTGGTTCGAGTTTTTCCACCAAAACTCGTCCCGTTCGGGTTCTGGAAGTTCTGGTTCGATCGGACCGGACTGTCTGGCATAAACGGACCGGAATATCCACCCCACCGGAGTGTCCGGCCTAAACGGACCGAAATCTCCGCCCCGACTGGATTGTTCGGCCTACGCGTCCCGGAATGTTCGCCCCCTGCTGACAGAAAAATATGCTTCACGGTTTTGAGCATAACTTTTGCATATGAATTCGGATTTTGGTGTTCTTTAGATCGTTTTGAAGAGGAAAAGGAGATCTACATCATAATATCCATGGTTCAAGCTATCTACTCCATCCAAATTCCATGATCAAGGCGGAATCCACCAATAAAGGGTGAAGATCGGCGACGAAAGGTATAAAAATTCCGTGACTTCTCCCCACTTGCATCCCTTTGTGAGCTACACTATCTTTGTGTTCAACAAACACCTATTGAGACTAGTTCCTCCTATGATTGCTTGGGCTATGCACATTTGATACTTGTAGAATACCGAGCAAAAGTTGTGAGCGTGCTATCTGATACATTGCAAATGTATCTATAATTTTTGATGTTCCATGTTTGGTTTATCCACTTTCTTGTGTTTTGTTCCAACTTTGGAGTACTTTTCATATGATTTCTTGGACTAACCTATTAACAAGAGCCACAGTGCCAGCTGCATGTTTTCTGCTATTTTTGGTTCTAGGAAAGTCAGAAAATGAATATTCTCGGAATTGGACGGGACAAAAGCCAAAGTGCCTATTTTTCCGGAAGGGATCAAGTGCTAGAATATGAGACGGAGAGGGGCCAGGGGCCGGCCACACCACCTGGCCGCGCGGCCAGGCCTGGCCCGCGCTAGGGGTGGTGTGGTGGCTCCCGGCACCCCCTCCGCCTATATATTGCCCTCGGGACGAAAACCCTAAGGACCAGATCAAAAATCCACGAAAGAGTCTGTAGTCGCCGTCATCTCAATCCCTAGATCGGGAGGGATCTGAAGCTCTTCCCGGCACCCTACCGGAGAGGGGAATTCACCCTGGAGGCCTTCTTCATCACCATGCAAGCATCCGGTGTGATGCGTGAGTAGTTCATCCTTGGACTACGAATCCATGTAGTAGCTAGATGGTTGGTTTCTCCTCTTTTGTGCTTTCATCTTTAGATCTTGTGAGCTCCGTTCATGATCAAGATCATCTATTTGTAATCCATACATGTTGTGTTTGCGGGGATCCGATGGATATTGAGATGCTATTTTAGATTAATTATTGATTCTATCATGTCTTTGTTATTTGAGATATTTTATGCTTTCCGTTGTTAGTAGCTATCTTGGCCAAGTAGATGCTAGCAACTCCAAGAGTTAGTATTTATGCTCGATAGTGGGTTCATGCCTCTGGTAATCTGGGGAAGTAACAGAAATCTCTAAGGTACTAGATGTGTTGTTGCTACTAGAGAGAAAACAACAATCCTTTCATCATAGAACAATCGTATTGTTTACTTTACACGCAGTTCGTAAAGCAATAATCTATTGCTTGCAACTTAATACTAGAGGGGGTTCGGATGATAACCTAAAGGTGGATTATTAGTCATAGATGCAGTTGGATGGCGGTCTATGTATTATGTTCTAATGCCCAATCAAGTCTCAAAGGATTCAAGATGATTAGTATATTTATGTATTGCTTTCTTGGTGTTTGTCAATTGCCCCGCTGTAATTTGTTCACCCAGCATGTTATCTATCTAAGGAGGGCCACCTCTAGTGAACTATGGATCCCGGTCCTTTTTCTTTACATACAATCTACAACTGTTTACTGCTTTGTGTTTACTTTGTGCAAACTTTTACTTCTTTCCATTCGATACGTTTAATCCTTTGTTTTCCGCAAAACACGGTGAGATTGACAACCTCATCGCAAGTTGGGGACAAAGTTCTGTGGTTGTGTTGTGTAGGTCTCCACGTTGCTACTAGCACCGGTAGTGCGCCCTGCCAAAGATCAGCTAGTAACACCTTTGGGATGTTTCCTTGCTCCTACTGGTTCGATTAAACCTTGGTTTCATAACTGAGGGAAAACTTACTGCTGTGCTCATCATACCTTCCTCTTGGGGTTCCCAACGAGCTCTACGTTGAAAGTCGAGCGCATCAAGATCTTTTCTAGCGCCGTTGCCGGGGAGTCAAGGACATCTTCACAAGGGGAGTCCCTCATAACTAATCTCTTTACTTTGTTGTTTTTGTTTTTCTTAGCTTCTTTTTGCTTTGTTTGCTTGTTTTTTTCTTTCAAAAATACAAAAAAAATAGTTTTACTTGTTTGCTTTCTTATTGTAAAAACACAAAAAAATTACTTCCTATCTTGAGTGCCACTATGTCTAGCCTTGCTCCAATCACTATGTCACCCGAGGAAATAATTCTCACTTTTAAACAAGGAATTGAGGAAAGTTTTAAGGAAGCTTGGTCTAGAATCTCTGATCTACATGAAAAGACTGAGCCTAAAATGATTCAAGGCTTGTTCCTTAGCAGTTTTTACCTTGGGATTGCTCTTTGCTATAGATATTCCCTAGATGCTATTGTGGGAGGATATTTCCTCCAATGTAATGAGGATGATGCTATTAATGCTATAAAGAAATTGATCCTCACTTACACTATGCCTAGCCAAACTGATATTTCTTTCGCAAAAATATTTGCTAGGTTGAACACTCTTGAGGCTAGCACTACTTGCTTAGAAAGTTGCTATAATACGCTTACAGAGCATCACAATTATGTTCCAATAAATTCTGAACCATCAAAGTGGCTCCCTACAGTAAAGATTGATATGAACACTGAAACTTTTCAAGCCCGTTGCGATATCATGTCTGAATTTTGTCTTATGCCCAAAGATATTTATGAATCTCTGAATCTTTGGGGGCTTACTGAAGGAGGAAAAGAAATGTCTCTTGCTAATAATGCTACCTTATTTCCTATTGGAATAGCTGAAGGAGTGTTTACAAAGATCCTTGGGAAAATGATTTCTACTGATTATCTTGTTATTGAATGTGCAGGAAAAGGACAAATTACACTTGGAAGGTCCCTATTGGAACTTCTTGGAGCAATAATAGATGTGGGAAAGGGGACTATGCACCTTTCTTCTCCCCCAAACAATCATATTTTCCCCAAGGCTAAGAATAAAAGTAAGAGAGGTAAGGGCAAGAAAGTTGGTTTTAATGCTTCTTCATTTGAGAACACTTGATTCTTTCTTTGCTTCTTGTGCCTAACTTAAAGGCGTTAAAGAAAAGTACTTGTTGGGAGATAACCCAAGAGTTTTAGATGAGTCTTGGAAGTTATTAATTCAGTAATAACCTCTCCTTATCCTTTTTATTTGCTTTTTGTGTGAAGAGTGACCTCTAATGAGAGTGAAGTAATGATTGGGAAAGTTGCTGTCCCGAAACAGATTTTTTGTGCTTCACCATAAAAATTCCTGAGAGAGCTATGTATGTCGGATTGAGCTGTAATTGTTTGTGCTTCTGCCCCAGGTTGTTATCTAACTTTTGTTAGTTAAACACTTTTTTATTTGAGCAACAGAAGGTCTTCGAAAAAATTCGTCTTTACCTGTTGGTCTGTTTTGACAGATTTCTGCCATTTTCTGCATTTGCTTCTTGTTGGTTCCTTCTTGAGTTCTTTTGGGGAATTGAGCTTTTTGAGGGATGTGCTACAGTAGATAGTGTTCTAATGGAAGTTTATTTGGTGTTGGAACTGAAACTTAAGACTTATTTATCTTAAGTGCACTAATGTTGCTAATGAGATTGTGTGAAGTTTTGTATGAAGGAAAAATTGCAGGTGTATGGAAGGAATGAGTAATGAGATGAAGGATGGACTAAAGCTCAAGCTTGGGGATGCCACGCGTGTCACCCCAAGAAATATCCAATAAGTACAAGCGTCAAAGCTTGGGGATACCCAAGGCATCCCCTTCTTCATCAATAAAAATTCCAGGTTTCTTCCAAACGCTTCATTTTTATTGTTTCTTGCACAGTTGTGTTTTTCTTGGAGCGTCTTCTTTTTTGTTTTTGTTTGATTTGGTTTGCTTAGTTTTCTGAATAAATTGGTTTGACCCCCTCTTTCATACTTTGGTTTGCAAATGGTTTGGATTGGTTTGGAAAAGAGTAGGAAAGTTCATGCTTATGTGGTAAAAAGAGCTCGTTCTTGACTGTGGCATGTGCTTTGTCATGCCATGCTTGATATTGTTTTGGCATTATGCTTAGTATTCTTTGTTTTAGTATGACTTGTTATAAACAATTGAGATTGCTTAATGTGCCTTGAATGAATCATGCGTTGATTTAGCATATTAAAGCATAGTATAGTGGTATTCTACTTTGATGCTTTATTTGGGTTGGCTTGGCGCATGCTCACACCATGTTATGACTATCTCAAGTCACCATAGCCTTTATGATCCTTTAGTTTTCAACTTGTAGTATCACTTTATGCTTTTATCATTGGTGTTTTGTCGCTCTGCATGATTATGGCCATTATTGCTCTCTTAGTTTGTCGCTCCCAGTCTTTTGCTAGTCTCCACAACAAAGTATGAGTTCCACTCATGCATCCAATTCCCTAAACCAAGTTATTCCAAAGAGTCCACCATACCTACCTATTATCTCATGCTATTCCAAGTATATTCATGCTTTTGTTTACCTTCCACTTTTTATGAGAAAACTAGTGATTAAAGCTCTCACGAACTTGATGGCACACTTTACTTTACTTGCCCTTAATAAACTTGAACCATTGTGTCGTCTATGTTGTATATGCTTGCACTTATTTGTTGGGAATTAGCAGAACCATGCTTTCATGGGGAACGCTTTCAACATTGCACTTGGTACTTGTACCTAGTTGATATCATGCTCTTTTGTATATGGATGTGGTCGGTGTGAAATGAAAGGGGAGCTTGTAAGTCCATGGAGTTATGTATATGTGTTAGAGAAACGCCTGGGCCGCTGGTCTAATCCATGCTAACATGGTGGAAACCTGCAGCGTAACCATAATGAGCTATCTATGAAGAATTCTTCTTATAAAAAAAAGAGTCCTACATTGAGAAAAAAGAGAAAAAGAAAAAAAGAGATACTATGAAAAGAGGAAAGAGAGAAAAAAGCACCATATTCCCATGGTAAATAAGAAGAATGCTGAGATGCTCGTTGTCTGCTTGCCTTGTCATTTTGATATGGGGATTCTTCCGTATCATCGGGAAAGGGGTACCTCGTTGGCGGTTCTCAATGATGCACATGTACTTACGATGACAAGAACTTACCGGTGACTAAACTTGAGTAGCATGAGGAGAGGCCCTCGTATACAAGGGACATGAGATTTCTGACTTATACTTCATCAAGCATGTACACCATAGTTTGTTCACTTTAACCTTAATCACTTCAAGATGCTTATGATAGGGGCAATGAGAGCTGAAAGCTATAAGTACCATAATTTTTGGAAGCTCTTTATGAGACTTGAATCTCTGCTTCCTTCTATGAAGGCCTTTCTTCCACCATTATATTGAGTCTCCACCTTCTATCTTTATGCACCTTCTTTGAGAGCATAGTGGCAATTCTTAGTTCTATGTGCATTGTCCCAAGACTAGTTGATTGATGCATAACTTGATATTGCTTGTTTGAAACTATTGTATCTAGTCACTCTTATGAACTTTGAAGGTGTCCTATGCATTTATATTTGCTACTCTGTTGAGGGACAAGCTGAATACTATTATGCTATGTTTTCTTTATGTGAAACAAACAAACGTCTTGCAAAGCATATTTTTCATGATTCTTTTGTTTGTGCCTTTTCATGTTGCATCATAGTTTCTTTGCTTATTGCTAGAACTTTGTCTTTCATGTTATGATTGAAGTACTATGATCCCAACTTTGAGTGTTTTGCAAATACTTTGATCAAGTCTATGATGGTGCATGTCACCTCAAAAATTATTATTTCTTTTTATCACTTACCTACTCGAGGACGAGCAGGAGTTAAGCTTGGGGATGTTGATACATTGCAAATGTATCTATAATTTTTGATGTTCCATGCTTGGTTTTATCCACTTTCTTGTGTTTTGTTACAACTTTGGAGTAATTTTCATATGATTTCTTGGACTAACCTATTAACAAGAGCCATAGTGCCAGCTGCCTGTTTTCTGCTGTTTTTGGTTCCAGGAAAGTCAGAAAATGAATATTCTCGGAATTGGACGGGACAAAAGCCAAAGTGCCTATTTTTCTGGGAGGGATCAAGTGCTAGAATACGAGACAGAGAGGGGACAGGGGCCGGCCACACATCCTGGCCGCACGGCCAGGCCTGGCCCGCGCCAGGGGGTGGTGTGGTGGCTCCCGGCACCCCCTCGGCCTCTCCTTCCGCCTATATATTGCCCTCGGGACGAAAACCCTAAGGACCGGATCAAAAATCCACGAAGAGTCTCAGAGTCCGTCATCTCCATCCCTAGATCGGGAGGATCTTAGCTCTTCAAGACTCACGGAGAGGGAATTCACCTTGGAGGCCTTCTTCATCACCATGCAAGCCTCCGGTGTGATGCGTGAGTAGTTCGTCCTTGGACTACGGATCCATGTAGGAGCTACATGGCTGGTTTCTCCTCCTTTGTGCTTTCACGTTTAGATCTTGTGAGCTCCGTGCATGATCAAGATCATCTATTTGTAATCCATACATGTTGTGTTTGCGGGGATCCGATGGATATTGAGATGCTATTTCAGATTGATTATTGATTCTATCATGTCTTTGTTATTTGAGATCTTGCACGCTTTCCGTTGTTAGTAGCTATCTTGGCCAAGTAGATGCTAGTAACTCCAAGAGTTATTATTTATGCTCGATAGTGGGTTCATGCCTCTGGTAATCTGGGGAAGTGGCAGAAATCTCTAAGGTACTAGATGTGCTGTTGCTACTAGGGAGAAAACAACAATCCTTTGTTCATAGAACAATCGTATTGTTTACTTTACACGTAGTTCGTAAAGCAATAATCTGTTGCTTGCAACTTAATACTGGAGGGGGTTCGTATGATAACCTGAAGGTGGATTATTAGTCATAGATGCAGTTGGATGGCGGTCTATGTATTATGTTGTAATGCCCAATCAAGTCTCAAAGGAGTCAAGATGATTAGTATATGCATGTATTGCTTTCTCGGTGTTTGTCAATTGCCCTGCTGTAATTTGTTCACCCAGCATGTTATCTATCTAAGGAGAGCCACCTCTAGTGAACTATGGATCCTGGCCCTTTTTCTTTACATACAATCTACAATTGTTTACTGCTTTGTGTTTACTTTGTACAAACTTTTACTTCTTTCCATTCGATACGTTTAATCCTTTGTTTTCCGCAAAACACGGTGAGATTGATAACCTCAACGCAAGTTGGGGACAAAGTTCTATGGTTGTGTTGTGCAGGTCTCCACGTTGCTACTATTACCGGTAGTGCGCCCTGCCAAAGCTCAGCTAGTAACACCTTTGGGATGTTTCCTTGCTCCTACTGGTTCGATTAAACCTTGGTTTCATAACTGAGGGAAAACTTACTGCTGTGCTCATCATACCTTCCTCTTGGGGTTCCCAACAAGCTCTACGTTGAAATTCGAGCGCATCACTATCTCATATAGTTATCTTGTATAGTTATTGGCACAAGGAAGAGGCAAGTGAAAAGGAAAGAAAAAGAGAAAAGAAAATAGAAAAAAAAGAAGAAAAAGAAAGAAAAAACAAGTGCCTCATAGAATAGGAAGCGCAAGTCAATGAACATCAAATAGGTGGTACTTATTATGCATATCTTGTAGCCCACCAAGTTTATTGCAATCGAACTAGCGTCTCTCCTTGCACTTGTGCGACACGAGCTTATAGTCTTCGCTAGGTAATCATTTGGGTCTTAGCTCACTTTCTCCGTCGCGCAAGTCCCATTTATCCCACCGTGTGTGTTTCCTTGTACATATTTCCTTCTTGTGGATTGACTTGTTTTTCTTCGTGATCATCGTGGGTCTTTACTTGCCATTACAACATATTGAGTTTGGATTGTTCTTGGACACGCCACCTTCCATACCCATCCACCATAAGCTTTGTGTGTGTGTGTTTTAGTGGTTAGTTGGTTTTGTTGTTCCGCATGAACTTCACTTTGCATGGTTTTGATTGCTCTCAAGTGTTGCCACTTGCACGATACTATCTTCCAAGGTAAGGTAAGGTTTGAAGTTGCATCCCTAATGCCCCTACCACTTCCATATACACCGCTTGGTCTTGTGAAACATGTCTAGGGACTCTGGAACAAAGGATGATTATTATGACGTATCCACGATGAGCCACCATGCATATGCCTCCACAAGCATGGATGACATGATGGAGCTATACACCGACAATGGCTCCACATGCTTGGGTGATATGGAGTTCTATAACAACAATAACTCCCCAAGAATGGATGACTTCAAGGACGACAACGACAAGCTGCTCAAGTCGCATCGACTAAGATGGAGCCTCCACCTCGAGGGCACCAAGGTCCACCATCCAATGGACAACTTCAAGTGCGACATGGACAACGAATTCGCCAAAACCATGAGCATGACGGCCAAGACTAATGATGCTTTGCGATCATTACAACGCCTCACCAAGAAGAGTGCCAAGGACAAGAAGCATCGTCACGAGTGTCATGTGGATAATCAAGTGTGCCATCTACATCAACCTTTGGCAAGGCACGCCAATGACCTCCATCAACACCATCATATGGTACCTTCAACTACTCGTGCCACCACCAAAATGGCACCAAGAGCAAGCTCTCCTCCACGCCACCAAGCTTCAACACCCAAACTTGACGTCCTATATGACACATGCAAATTTGTGGATGAGGAAGATGAAGACCTCTACTTCGCCAAGTTGGACGAATATGTCAAGAGAACTGATGAGGACATCCCTACAGTTACACCTACCCCAATTTCTAATGATGATGTTCCAATTGCAAAGAAAGATCAATCCAATGAGATAAGGATTGGACCAATCACAAGACTTCATTCTAAGCTACTAGAACAATAGGTGAACTAGTTTCTTAATGAACCTGGTGTTTTAATTAATGATAATTTTATACTACCTAAGTCTTTGAATTATTGCATGATCAGGTACTTAGGAGAAGAAGGCGTAGCACAGAGCGAGGAGCTAATGGAACAAGGCGTGTTGATCAATGAAGAATGCGCGAGGAAGGAGAGGGAGGAAGCGCAAGGAGCTATCCAAGACAAAGATCAATAAGAGAAGGAAGTTCTTTGCCGCGGTAGAGAAAAGCCCCAATTCTCTGCAACAGTAGGAAAACAGAGTCCAACTCTGCCACGGTAGGCAACCGCGGTAGATAAACCAACTGAAACTCTGCCACGACAGAGGCATGTTTGGCCGAACCCTTCTGGCTCGGCTTGTATCGTAGTTGGGTGGGACCAACTCGGATCCCACCTTAGGTGGCCGCCTCCTGAACTCATAAATAGATGGGGGTGCAATAGTTAGGGTTTTAGACCATGTTAAAATATTTTGGAGTTGTTTCTTTCATAGAACCTCTGGAATTACCCCGTGTTCGAATTTACCAACTATAATTGAGTGTGATCTGTTGTTACATTGGGAATTAGTAGATTGCATACTACCGTTCGTGGTTATGGTTGCGTGCACAAGAGTGTGGTGTTGTGAATATCCTATAAGGTTCGAGATCTGTTGCACTAGCATCAGGGTTCGAGCGGGAGAGATCATAGCTACGCACTAGTTATCAATCATCCACAATTACCATCGACAAGCGTTTGCTGAGAATATTGTCCCACCCCATATCATCTTGGTATCAGATTTCCTCGTTGCCTCGGTAAGCAATCCACAATCCATCCATAGATTAGAGAGTGTTTTTAGTCCTATACAGAAAAAGCCCCACAAAAAAGTTGCCATAGATTAGATTGCATCATAGACGAGTACTAGTTGCTGGTCGTGTTCATCCTTTAGTTTAGATCTAGATCTGTTCATCGTAATTTTATCATCTTTCTAGTTTTTGTTCTAGCCGAATCCACCATAGTTTTCCGCTACCACCAGATCAGATCCGATCTAATCTAAGAGTCCTAGTCTCCTACTCTTGGCCAAGTCAGAATTAAAAAAAATTACCGACTCTGTCGCGACACGGAAATAGCCTGTTTTCCTGCCGCCAGTCCTGTTCTGCAACGATTCGGATTCGCTACCGGGGCACGTTTTTGACGTGTTTTTCTGCCGTGGCAAGATTTTCTGCGACGACACGATTTTGGTCCGTTTTTCTGCCACGGCAAGAATTTTTACAAAGTGTGAACTTGCACTTTTCCTTCAACCTTAGCCACAGCCATTTTATTACATAGGTGTAGGAACTTACCCATTGAGACTAGTTTCCGCTCCTACAGGCTGCTCTTAGGATTTTGGTGTTGTACTTTGTAATTTGGTCATGTGTGATCTATATAAAAAAAGAGAAAAAACAAGATAGCAAAAAATAAGCAAAAAGAGCTATTCAAAAAGAAAATAGTGAAAAAAAGAAATTGAGCACGAGGCCTAGTGATATCTTTGTGCACCGGTAGATTGAGCAATCTTGTGCCTGTTGAATTTGAGCTTTGCTAGTGTCTCTCGAGAGTAGTGCAACACCCTTCGTAGTTGCAGTGCCACGTTTTTCTCCACGTGTGTGTTTCTTGGGTTTTTGTACGATCAACACTAGGACTTGTTTGCGGTGTAGATAGGATACCATACCTATAGCTCCACCATAAATAACCTGTGTGCCCTGCGATCATTCTCTATACCTTCAATATTCACTTCATCACATCAGTGCATAAGTCTTTGATTCTGTTTGGTAAAGCATCTTTGTTCACTTTGGAACGGTAAGATCTCGTTTCTTGTCAGTTGTGAGTGAGTTGTGAGAGTTTCCACCATACTGATTTTGATTTTTGCACTAACCTACTAATCATGTCTTTTAGTGATGATGAAGTTGTGTCACAGAAAAAGCAGCTTGAGGAGCTTGTTACTTGGCGTGAGTCTGTTGATAGGAATATCACCGACATACAAGATGCTGTGGAGAATAATACTGGAGCAATCAATAATATTCAGACTCAGCTGACTGCAATGAATGTCAACTTCCACCTTGCAGCGTTCAATTGAGGTTATTCAAGCGACACTCCAGCAAGGACACGCACAACAACATGATGATGCGTTTGAGGACTTTGATGAGGGTAGTGCAGCTGATGCTGCCCCACATCATGGCAGGGGACGTGCCAATCCCCCACACTGGGCTGCCCTCTTCATGGTCAGGTATGCTCCTGTTGGACGTGCCCAATGTGTTTACAATCCAGCTGATGATAGTTTCGGTAGGCCCAAGTTCTCAATTCCCTCTTATAGTGGCTCTCTTGATCCTGAGGATGATATTACTTGGGAACTGAAGATTGAGAAGCTCTGGCATTTGTTTGATTATCCATAAGACAAGAATGTCAAGCTTGCAGCATCCGAGTTTGATGGTTATGCTTTGCGTTGGTGGGATGCTATTGTGCAGAATAGACCAAACGAAAATCAACTTCCTGTGATGAATTGGCTTGAGATGAAGGCCATTACGACGGATCGTTTTGTCCCAGTTGGAGAGGACGAATCCCAGTTGGCTGAAGAGGCGAAGTCATGTGCCTGTTTTCCATCCTCCAGCCGATTTTCGGCCAGATCTACGCCTCCTAGTGTAGCGCCACCTGTTGCTAGTCCTCCTACACCATCGGTCAAACCAGCAAGTACTTCTTCGTTTGGTTCCAATGCTTGGAAGCCCGCTGCTCCTGCTACTAGCTCGGGTTCCAATATGTCTACTACGCGTACTCGCGATGTGGTGTGCCATACTTGTGGACGTAGAGGGCACTACAAGAAGGATTGTCCAAACTGCAAGGTTATGTTTGTCAACGAACAAGGCAAAGTAGAGAGTGGAGATGAATCTTCTGACGATCATATTGATGATGGCGAGGATGGTGCTAATGCGTATCCGGAGCGTGCGCCAACTATTTTCGTATCTTCACGTATACTTAGTGTGCAACCGGTTGAGGAATCCCAACGTTGCAACTTGTTCCAAACAAAATGCGGTGGCCCAGCATACCACTGCATGATGTAGTACACTATAGTCGTTGACATAACACTAATGAAACACCATTCACTAGTATTACATCCCTCAGAGTGGTACAACAGAAACACAACAGGTCCAAGACATGACTATACATTACAACTCGACTCTTTACAAAAGATCCAGAGAACACTCTAGGTTAAAGAGAGAGAAAGAACTTATTACAAAGAAGAACCAGAAGTAATAACTCAAAACTATCTAGTAACTAAGACTAGTATATAAACTGTTTGGCTTGCCATTGCTGCTATTGCAATGCTCTACAGAATTAGGTTTTATGGCTAGAGAATCTACTTCTATCTACTTAAGAACTTAGTCTTCGCTTCGGTTGACGTCTATGTGGAGTTCATTGACTTTATTGACGAACTTTAGTTGTCGATGATGGTTTCTTGGCAAGACATTGATGTTGACGTCGTCTTCAACGGCTTAGAATCTAGCAAGGGTTAAGAAGATACGGTTGAGTACGAGCGTACTCAGCAAGTTCACTAAAAAGGAGTGTATGATGCACTATCTCTATAGCCACAGACCATAGGTCATAGGCAATGCAGGTTTTCGTAAACATTTCTTCAAATGTTGCTTTTATTCTGAAAACTATGTCCGACAGCCTTCACAGGTTAACCAGAACTTCATGGAGTTCCTTTCCTGCTGCGTTCGTAGCTCCTTCCTAGAATAGGGAGTAACATGTCACGATTCTTACACTTTCAGAGGCGCGTCACTTTTCCCACAAGAGACCTTAGCTTTGTTGCACAACCAGGCAGCTTATTCCCATCCACAATTCCTTGATGTGGGGCCAGTCTAAGATCCAAGCCAATCTCTACCCCTCTCCGTGACCCCACGTGAAAACACGATCCCCCGAGACAACTACCACGGTTACTCTTTGGGTAGCCTCTCGGAGACTTCGTATGCAGCTCTACCTAGCGGTCACCATCAGCTATGGTGAACTCTGACCCAGACAGAGAAGCATAGATAATCTAGACACCTAGCTCGTGGGGAACTAAGGGGTCCCACCCATGTGCTGGATTCTTTGGAACTCCACGAGAAATCAACAGCCTCACAATAAGGTCATCCGTCCATGCGAAAGGGAGAAGATCTAGCTGACTTCTCCGTCCCATTCCAAATCTCATGGTCGACGCGTAATATACGACGCTAGAATCACTGGCGACATTGGTTGTTAAGTCCTAGATATTATGTTCCTTTACCACCGGAACTGTATCAATAGATTATTACCACTTGGTAAATAATCCATAATCATATTATTATGAAAATAGTATTTTCTGTCCTTTTTGAAATGTAGGTGATGACACAGTTGAGTTACAAGCATCGAAAATAATCAAAGGACATGAGCAAGTTGTGAACTTGCCTTTTGTGATTGCAAGATTATATACTCACGGCCTTCAAGAAAATAGAAGATCCAAATTCTGTAAACAACATCATTGGTCCAATAAGGACTAATGTTTAAAGAAGCAATATGCTGATGCATAAGTAATGTAATGCATTTTGTAAACTCCCGAGATAAATCCCCAATAACATGAATGAGTTATTTTAGGTGACACTTTTTAAGAATTAACCAATTCTCAGGTTTACTTCACAAGTCAAGATAACTAAAAAGAATTTAAATGTTTAACATGTAAAGTGTGCAAGTGAAGTGTAATAACACTTTGAGGTTGAGGTGATTTCCTATCTAGTAATTATGATGGATGTTGGTGTGATAAATTGGTAAGAGTTAAAGAACTTATTTGTAAAGTTGTCATTTGAAGTGGCAAAACGAATAACATTTAAGGAAAAGGTTTCTTTGCCAAGGTTTAAATAATCTAGGTGGTTAATAGAATGTAATCGATGTTGTTTGTGTTGGCTCGGATTATATGAATTTAAGATGCCTTATGATTTGATTGAAACAGACAAAAGTTAACTATAAAACATAATGAAACTTGATACATTATCTATATAACTTTATGAATTAAAGTAAAACATAAATAGATCTAGGTGTGATGTGTTTAAAGTATTTAAAAGTTTTAAGCTTTATAATAAGCATGTTCGAGACTGTGAGATCATTCACTTCCGATTTAAGTGAATGATGAGTTTAAATGTGCTTGGTTATTATGAGTTTGACTTGTCTTATTAGATAAAGCAATTTTTGGCTAATAACATTAATGTATTAGGGTTTAAGAAAATCATGTTAAGTATGGTGTGGTTGAGAAGTGAAGAGCATTACAATTATCATAAATGTATGCTGTTAAAAACTTAGTTAAAATTGTTGGTTTACTTGGATTTAAGGTTTTATATAGAATTCTACTTTAAATTATTATCTTTTACTTAAAGTGTATCTAAGTTATGACTTAGAACAAGTACTTACATATAAGAAAATTTAGGTTTAGTACCAAATTGTGATTATTTCTTATTTAAGAAATATTTCTAAAGAATTTCTAAAATGGTATTCTATAGAATAGATCAAAATTTATTACTTTAAAACCTTAAAAACTTATGGAATATTATATTTAGTATTATTCTAGTAAACTATATGTATTCTAGATCTTAAAATGATTTTTATTTATTTTTAAGTATTATTCTTATTTTTATAAAATTACACACAGGATTAAATATATTAGAATCTCTGCTTTAAGTTTTATTTGTAATAATTTAAGTTAATAATTTTTATAAGATAGTATAATGATTTTAGTACACAGAAATGATTTTTATTGATTTTTAGGACTTTTACTTATATTATGAAATTTCATATAGAAGTTAATAGTGTTATTATTTATTTGCATTTTATTAAACTTAAATAAGTTAAGTTATATTTTCTTAGGTAGATATTATCTTTGTGAGCATTTTGATATATTATATATATTTTTAGGATTTTTATTTATTTTCCTAGAGTTAAAATAAGTTTAGGGGTACATTTGTAATTAGAAATTTTAAACAAACCTTCTTATTAAACATGGGCCTGGCCCTCTGGACTGGCCCGGCCTGATCCGGCCCACTGGGTTGGCCTGGCCCGATCCGGCCCACTGGGTTGGCCCGGCCGTATCTGGCCCACTGGGTTCGGTCAAACCAACCTAGGGTCACTGGACCGGCCTCAACCGGCCCCGTCACTTTCTCTCTCTCCCTCTCGACCTTATCCCTGGCGATGCCCTGGCGACGCCCTGCCCGCTACGATTCCGGTGGCCCCAGGCCACCGCGACCGCCACTGTGGTGTAAGACGGTGTGGACGACGATGCCACACGATGTTGTCCGGCTCGATCTGGTGCTGGTGCTCTCCGTTGGCCGCGGTGACCCCCACCTCATGGCTAGGGTTTGGTCCACCCTGCTCTGGCACTGTCCTCGAAGGCGCTGAGGTGCTTGTGGCACCGCTCCTCCATGGTCACCACTGCTGTGTGCATGCGCGGGTTGTAGCGCCCCTCAGGGTGCTCCCCGTGCCGCCACCTCTCTGCCGCCGGCCTCCTCTCTACTTCTTCTCTAATAGTCTTACAAGGAACTCGAGTAAGTTCTCTCATCTCCTCTCTATGATCTATCTTATCTCTACTTCATGTCGTGCGGTAACTTGCGATGGATTTCCCTATTTAGGGTTTACCCCTAATTCTAGAGTTCATCCCCTATAGTGTTGTTTAACTTAGCCTCTTGGTCAGTTTCCTGGGCAATACTCTTGCAGATGACCTTACTGATGTGTATTGCTAAACTCTGTTTGATCATATTCTGTTACCATGTTCTTTATCAGAGAACACCCTGTAAATGCATGGTTAGGATTATGCAGATACCGGGTTATTATTGGTATTGGTGGTAAATTCAGTACTATGGTTTGAGATGGGATGCCTCTGTTCTAAACTGATATTACTTGATTAATTGACTTGGTACTTTTCTGTGAAGTACCCTGTAATCTATGGCTTCGCTCAGGAATCTGTCTTGATACTGTGTAGAACAATGGAGAATTATATTTGTTCTATTCTTTGTCATGATTATTGAATTGATCTTGTAGAAGAATGATTCCTATATGCTTATAGGAAGATGATTTAATTCCCTTGATTGATGAGGTTCTCAATATTGTAGCCTAGTGTTAGACAGTGTTGACCCTTGTTATTCTTTCTAATTAAAGTGAATAAATGGTTCCTAAAATCTTTTAGGAAGATGATTATGTGTATTTAAGATGGTGTACTTGAGCTTGTGCTCAAGCAAAAAATGAATCTGCTAGGTATAGAGGTGCTACCCTTCTAGGAATGTGCCCTATATGCTATCAGCTGTGATTTATTGATATCTAGTTAAGACTAGATCCTCTTTGGTCTATGATGCTGGTCTAAGATCTTTCTTAAAGTAAAAAACCACTTGTTTTTACTTGTTGCCTAACTAGTCATGATTTATCATGCCCTTGCATGATCATATATAGATACCTATTGGTGGTTTTAATGTTTGCCCAAGTGATTGCTCTAGTGGTTCCTTCATAGATGATCTTGCTGCTGTGGTAAATAACTTAGTGGTTTCTGCTTCCATTAGATCTACTGTTGTGGTGCCCCTTGAGGTGAGTGCACAGCAGTGGACTTAATAAGCATGACCTGCTACTATGACCCAGCCAATGATGCATAGGCTGAGACAAGATTTCATTAAAGAATAGATAATACTTGATGACTTTTAAATTATCTGTGATGATTTTGCATAGCAATCTTTGCAGTTTTGAGAGAAACAGTCCACCTATCCTCCTATATATGTTCTAGTTGCAGGGTAATTGAATAAATATTGATTTGCAACATCCTATTTGACCCCCTTGTTTCTTATGCTGAAATAAAGTAAGAACAGATACTATGGTTGATCATGGAATAGAGGATAACCTGATGCTGGGTGAATTACTAGAACTTGCAGTTGATGCCCTTAGTCCCAGTGATCCTAGCTTGTATTTCTCTGATGAACTTGATCTGCTAGACTAGCCTATTTGTGCTATGTAGTCATGGTGGCCATGGTGTTATCGATGTAGATATGGGACTAAATCAGTGGTGTTCTTGAGTTCTTATGGTGGTCTGATAGATAAGGCTTTGTCTGAGATTTCCTCTAGCTGCTATGCCACGGCTGGACTCCCTATTTATGCCCCCTTTGCTGTGTTGACAGCACATCCATGCAGTTATGTGTGTGTGCTGCTTGCACTGTTCTGGATGTGGATCAGGTCAAGTGCATCCAGATATTTCTTGTTTTTTTACCTATTGCCTTTTACTATTCTAGTGAACTTTCCCCATTAGCCAATGAGGTTGTATTGAGGCAAAGTAGACTGATAAGAACAATTTCCTACAACTTGGTGAAACTTGCCCTTTTTAATACTCAATGATGTTCCATGAACAGTACACTTTACTGTTCACAACTCAGAGTAACCTAACAAAAATCACTTTCTTTGGTTTCTTTGTTTCCTTTATGTTACAGGTACAGAAGCACTGATGACCAAGAACCTAGTTTAAGAATAGCTAGATATTAGTCTAGAGGTTTTATTTAATTACCTTTGTAATCTTTTCTTTTGCCTTCTATACAGACATTGTAATAAGTGTTTATTTAATAAAGTTCTTTTGATTATGTGACAATTGTTTTTGTAACATTTCCTTACTTATTTACTTGTATAAGAATTATTATTATGGACTAAGAAAAGAATAAGGGATAAACTTTCTTATTTGAATTCTTCTGTTAATTTTTGTATCCAATTGTATTTGTATAGTTGCAATTGACTAAAGGAAGGAAATAAGAAGTATTTCCTTGTTTAAGTTATTGTAATTGTATTATCATATTATATGATGGAATAATTTAATTCCTCCTCTTTTTACTTAAATACTTATTATTATTTGTATCATTATTGTAAACAAAATCTCAAATATGTATTTATAATTGTAACTCAACTACCAGTTATAATTCTATTTCAAACTCTGTTAGATTTCAAATTTACCTTTCAAATATTCAACTTTGAATTGTTCTCCCTTAAACACCAATATATAGTAGAGATCATGCCAAAATCTATCGCACTTGCTCAGATGCTTTTATCAGAACAAGAGAGATCTCGATCCCTCCATGCCCTTTTAGTTACGCGAAAATTCCTCGGATTTTCTATGCATGAATGCAATACATACACCAGAACTCAGCTTATTTCTAAGCTCCAATGCTGGGATGTTATAGACTCGCCCCCTTAAAATAAACTTCGTCCCCGAATTTCGTACTCTCTTACGTTTCAGAATGAGGAGTTGACTGGTATTGATCATGTCATTTCTGGAAATCCATTGTGATCACAATTGGGAATAATTATGGTATCCTGTATCCAGATCCTTTTCCTTGAATTCTCTTTATACTTGGCAACTTCCGTCTATTTTTTTCCAATTTGTAGCATGACTCCTTCTACTATAATCCCTTGGGTTATGTCTTCATAATTCTACTTAGGATTGGTTTTGGACACATTTCATCTATTCCAATCAGGCTTTCCTACTACTTTACACTAGAGTATTTTAGTAGGCTCAGGACAACTTACTAGTTGTTTCCTCTAGAACTAGTCTACTCGGGTTAAGCAGTTATGTCTACTTTGATCATTCATCCAGCCATACTCTAGAGAGTACTCTTATACAGGTGATTTCTTATAACCTTATGACAATAAGGCTCAATCTCACCACAAATTTGTACTTCTTCTCCACCTTTAATCAGGAAGTTAGACAACAACACTTCAGTGTTTATTGTTTACTTTCCACCCTTGGGGTTTTCTAATGGTCTCCAATCTATATGCATAATGCCCATTGGTTAAAGTACTAGTCTCTGTCCAGCTTAAATCTTATCTATATAAGGTCTCATGAAAGAATTTACGGTACACCCACATGGTAGTGGATCTTCGTAATGAACCTTCCAACACTATTTGTCTTACTTCTAATCTTTTGAACATTTTCGCGTTGATAAACCCGATTTCATGAAGCGTCTCGAAAGACGATCTTTAATTTCATGCTTTCTTAGATCTAAGTTAACTTAGGCCAAGTTTTATGCTCTTTAAATTATACAAAGATGACCTACTTCACTACACCGCTAGGATTCCAGCTATAGATACTAGCTACGGATCCTCTTAGGCATATGGATTACCCTATAAGTTCTGGATTTACTACTGGCATTCTCTCTAAGTTGTAAGAGCCTGAATACGAGCTGCGGATTTAAAACTTCTCCTTGGCACTTATTCATGATATTTTTATGAACTTGGAACGACTATATTATTAGCTTTTGAGCAATATCACCTATCTTAGTTGAACTTAAATTCCTCTAATGTTGCTCCACCGCCTTTGTAATAATACTATTCCTTCTTACTGCCAACTTATAGTGAATTGGAATTTATCCATCACTCAAAATAGCTTTGATACCCCTTATATGTAGCTTCCTTCTTCTTGCAAGTCTTCATCTTGATCTTCGGAACTCGTCACTCCCTTACACAAATTCCCTTTTCTATCTAGGTCTATAACATCAAGTAAGAACTTGATAGTGCAACATGCACTTGCACATCAAGTCAGACTTCATGCATAGATTTAGTCAATCAAGAAGATCCAAGAAAAAACAAGAAATACTCAAACATATACCATGTATTAAACATACGTCTTCGAAGTCTTACAACTCCTCAACCACAGCAAGACACTCCCCCTGTACACTACCTCCTTATATTACAAGGGATTTCTTGCTCATGTGAGCATACTCTCACTTATTTCAGCAAGCCTCACAAGCACTACAATACACATTACCCAATATGTACATTATTCAAGCACGCTACTACCTAAATTGCGTCCATTCTTACTTTCTTCACTCACCTCTGGGCTTCCAGAGCTTTTGTTCGTGATGACCCGAAGTTCGACGACTGCCTTCTGGTGCATCAGAACATCCAGTAGGTGCATAACGTTGAGTAGAAGTACCAAGAGTGAGATTAGCCATTGAAAAATTACTATCAAACTCATTACCTTCTTCCGTATTCTTCTGTCCTCCTTCGGGCGCATCCTGAAAGTAAGAGGTATTCTTTGCTTTTTCCACAATCCAGTCATACATATTGGTGTAGTAACTACCAGGACACTCGTCGAGCTCAATGGGAATATTATTACCCCCATATGGTCCATATGATTCTATAGGATTGTAACTGGTTTCTACCCCCTTACCTGATTAATTGGGTGTAGCTCGTCCCAGGACTTCATCATAGGACTGGCCTTCCCATTCGGTAGTATCTCCAACGACATTATTGGGGTTGGGTGCATTCCATATCCTTAGTTCCTCCTCGTATTTGGTCCATCGGTCTACTGGTTGCTGAGGCTCGACTAGGTAATAGGCATAGACTTTAGAGTGTGGGTCATTAAACTCCATTTCTTCAAACACCTCTCCGGAAAAGATTGGGTTTGAGTGCTTATCTTCTCTAACAAACTTCTTTCTACGTGCCTTTGCCTTTGCAGGATCAGTGAAATCCTCAATGACAGTGTCCAACTCTTGAACTAGCACTTGATGAGTGTTATGAAACGTGTCCAGTAAAGACTTATAACGATCCATATACTCTATTGTCAGAGTAGGTTTGGTCCTTACCAGAGCAGAATGATCTAACTCTGGATTAGAACTAGGAGTTTCGTGAGGTATAGCAGTATAGGTAGTACCTTCCAATGCCTTGGAATTTTGTTCCCTTATCTTGGTTATGGCTGCTACTACTGCAATCTGATAGGTTGTTGCCATACATCTTGCTTCTCCTGATGGCATTTCTCCACGCACTCCCAACTTCTTGTGTAACATGATCATGATACGTTACTTGGCCAATATCCGTCCATCATAGAAATTGTAAACCTTGACCAGAAGTCGAGACTCACAATCCAGACTCCATAGAAGTTGTCTTAGAGTGATTGTCCAAGCATCTTTATAATCATCTAAGTTCTTGTTCAACACTTGAACATTCTGAGGTGGATACCTGGGTGCCATTCTTGTACTGTAGATAAGAAATTAACATCAGTCATAATGAGTTAAAACTCATGGTACTCATTTAAATTTGCATAATAAAGAATCATCGCATTAGGAACATGGCAAGATTATTCCCAATTGAATATCCATCATATTTCTAGAGAACTCTTTATGATTGCTAACATCCTTCCTACAGGTTCTACCCATTTACTAGGTTTACCAACCTAAGGTTAAAGCATATGCCCTGATACCAGCTGTGGTGACCCAGCATACCACTGCATGATGTAGTACTGTAACATCCCAAAACTTAAATCCAAGCTTATCAAGATCCAAATCATCAAATTTAGGGTTAACAAAAACTTTCTCAAATTAAAAATGAAAGCATTCATGTGTATGAGCATTTAATTTAGGAATTGATTTGAATTGCCATGGTTCTGTGATTCCTTAATTCTAAAATGTTTCTTAGGTGAAATAAACATCATCTACATCATTCCCAAAATTTTCCCAAAGAAAATCAAATAAAAAACAATTAAAAAGGAGGAATGGTCATTTTGGCCATTTTAATCAACTACACTACTTTGAGTGTTCCTAGCACTCATTTCTCAACAGATATAATTCTAGATCTTTACACCCCTTGCTAGTACACATAATGAGGTACCAAGGCCCACCTTTTGATCTGCTAAAAACTTTCAAATACATATTTTAAATGGCATGAGAAAATTGAATTCAATGCATATGCCTAGATCACCCCTATTTCAAAAACCATCAAATTGAGCTCCACTTTCAAAACCCTTGCAACCAGAGACTACCTAGTACCAGTGTAGATCACTCAAAAATTTTGAAACCAATATTCAAAAGTTTATTTCTTGTGGCCATTTAATCAAACACTTGGCAGGCAGGGTTAAACTCTAAACCATAGCTCACTATTTTGAACAGGGTTTTGCCCCCAAATGATCTTCATTTAATCTCTTTGTCCCCCCAGGGTCTAACCATGCCATTAGCACCCATCCCCTACCCCCCTACTGGCAAAGCCAAGCCATGCCGAGCCACCCCTCGCCGGCCGACCATGCACTCGCCCAGCAGACCACCTCCCTCTCTCTCGCCATGTCTAGGAGGTAGCCAGGACCTCACCTCCACCCTCTGTCCCTTCCCTAAGCCAAGCCCAGCAGTGGACCACCGAGGAGAGCTCGCGCCCAGTGCCACCGAGCCATGCCGAGCACGCGCCAGAGCGTCGCACCCGACACGCATGCACAAGCCACCGCTTGACCGCAGCCCGCGCCCACCGCTCCGCCACGACCCAGTGAACACGACGGACACACCCGTTCGCCTCCCAACGCAACACAACCACCGCTCGCTGTGGACATTGCCGCTTCTGCCGCTCAGAGCGCCAGCTGCCCCCGACCGCATACCACCGCCCCTATTCCTACATTGACTTCCTAGAGCACAGCCAGGAGACCGCCTGTCGATCGCCACCCTCAGCCATGCCGCTAGCCGCCCGTAGCCATGTCGCCATCATCACCTGCCCATCCCTCTCGGTCTCGCCATCGAGCCTATAAAAGGAGGGCACCCCCAGCCATTTGAAGCACCCCACTCCACTCCCCTCACCTCACTGATCGTTCCCCACCTCTAGCCGGAGCAGCGCGAGCACTTGCTCGCCGGAATTTGGCCGGAGTAGCCCGCAGCAGAGGAGGAAGGGGCGCTGCTGATTGCGACCACCCCCGGAGCTGCCTCGACTGTCCCTGACCTCGCCGTACAACACCAGTCTGTTTGCCGCCTCGCCGACCTTGCTGGAGCCCTGGTACGCCCCCTATGCACCCCGATCGAGCCGCTAGGGTTCGAGCTCGCCGTCGACAGGTCCGTTGTCGACGACAAGCCACAGTCATTGATCCTCAGTCTAATCTAACGACCAACATCGCCCCATACCGATTCGCGCGTTATGAGCCGCTGACCAGTGGACACCCCCTGTCAGTTGAGCCCCGCGCCGTGGAGTGACACTGGGCCGGCCCGTTAGAATTTCCCGCGCGGCCCAGTTAGTTTGAATTATGATTTTCCTTTTTAGTTTAATCTTAGTTCTGTCTCTGAGTTTGAAAATCAATTCAGAGAGTTTGACAAATCCAAATTGCATGAAACCAATTTTTCCTGAAAGGTATTAGAATGATCTATCCAAGCCCGTTGGATTTAATTCAATTAGAGTTATAGATCTCTCCTAGTAAAAATAAAAAAATAGAAGCTTTTGCATATGGCAACATTTTTATAAAATCAACTAAGATAGGTTTTGAGTTGATTCCAACTCTCAAAAATCACATTTCATCATATCTACCTAAATATGTAATAATATTAAGGTTTACATGCAGTGACTTTGGACTAGTACCAAAATAATGCTATATAGGAATTTCTAGTCACTTTAAATCATTAAATAATGAACTTAAACCAAAGTAATTATGATCCAACCTTTAAATCTCATTCCCACGTGTTAGAATATGTGGTGATGACATGTGTCCACATGATCCCATGTTTTAATTGGTGAATATTAAATCTTAGTTATTTTTTTATGAGTAGAAATTACTTATCTAAAATAAAAAGGAAGAAACTAGTGAATAAAACTTGTGATGCTTGTGATGATAATAGATCATCAATTGTGCGCCTTAGAGTACTAATTAGACTAGTTAAGTATTGTTTGGTGATTGTGTACTGCGTATGTATTTATAGAAGATAGTACTGACCAAGCTTACGAGGAGGAGGAGTGCTACCAAGAAGAAGAAGAAGAAAACTTCAACCACTGCACAAACCAAGGCAGGCCACCATTAACAGTGCAAGCTATTGTTAGCAATCTAGGATTAAGAGAGAGGAATGAGCAAAGATGCTTTAGGCATGCTTTGGTCACACCACCTTGACTATTACTACCCCAAGTATTACCTTACAAGCTTTAATTCCTTTAGGTTACAATAAGTCCCTTACTTGTTTTGAAGGTAGCATAAAAAGTATAAAACTTGACCTATTTAGCTAAGCTTTAGATGTCATTCTATGGTATGAGATTGAACCCATCATCTTTCCACCTTAATGAACACTCTTAACTCAGTAGTTTAGAGTAGATCAAAACTTGAGTCACTTTAGATGGGAACACTTGGTGTAAATGAATTATGAAAACCTTGGAATGATGAGTCATTCTATTGAGATATTTTGACATGTGTTGAGAAACAGCAATGGTTAATGATGATGAAAATGTTGAGGCATGAGCCTTAGCCCTTTTATAAAACTGATGGTTGGATTCGGATGCGATACCATTCCAAGTTTACCGTACAACCACACTACCTGAATTGGGTAAGGCTTAGGTGGAAATTTATATGCATTAATATTAGTTCCCTCGCGGGAGAGGTTTGAGCTGAGGCTACCTGTCAATGTTGTCCACCTATGTAGTGCCCAAGATGACTGATGGTCATGGTTGGGAGGCCATGCTCATAGGAGACGTGCTTATACTAGGGTGTGTAAAGGAAAGGTTACGTTTGATTATCTGCATACTAAGTATGAGGATTCAGGGTTATCCCTAACAGATGTATCGAATGTTGTGGTGAAAGTGTACCACCTCTGCAGAGTGTCAAACTATTCGAATAGCCGCGTCCGCGATTATGGACAGTTGGAATGGCCATACTGTTTCGTTGTCAGATGTTTATCAAACAACTTATGAAATGAATGGTGAATCTTGACTTGACCACCACAGGGTTGTGTTTATGATATTAGCTTCCCAACTTAAGTGATTCTAGAATTTTACTTTATCTTTCTTTGCTTCAGAACTCAGCTTAGGTTTTAAACTTAACCTTATAGTTAAACATAGAGTTAGCACTTGACTTAGAACTATATTACTTGTTAGTGGTAGTTTGCGAGTACTTAAAGAGTACTCATCGCTTTTGTCCCTGGCTATTCTCATGGCCAGACTATGAAGGAGACTATCAAGATGATGGCCAGCAGGACGGCTATGATAACTAGGACTATCATTCGTCGGCATTACTGTGCCCTGAAGATGGACCCCACCGCTACGCTTATCTTTTATTTCTGCTGCTTGTTGTATTCAGACTGGATCATGAGATCCTTATTTGTGTAAGACCTTATATATGGTTTGTAATGGATGATGTACTGTGATATCCAATACGTTATCTCTCACAAAAATGGTAATCCTGGGATTGCGAGGTATGGCATAACGGGCATCTGGGATTAAAAATCTGGGTGTTGACAAGTTGGTATCAGAGCCATCCTGACCATAGGAGACCCTAGTTAGAATGGACGTCTGAACCAAAAACTTAGTTTCAAAACCAAAGTGAGTATTTACGAAAAACTATCTCCTCTCTTATCGTTGGGAATTCTTACTTTCTCAAAAATTCATGTTCCTCAAATTCTTACATTACCTACTTAAAATTTGACACACTTGATCACTTCACTAATTTCCTCATCCTTAATTCTTGTAGATGGAGACTCAGTTCAGCAAGTTTTACCAGTTGGGAAACGGAGGTCAGCTGATCTTCGAGAGGGATATAGATTCACTGTCAGAGTTCTTAGGACGCCCACATCCGGAGTTTCTTGGAGCTCAACTTCCAGAACCCCCAGGAGGAGACCTACAGTGGCTAGTCACAGCAGATCTTAGAGGAAGCATCGAAGCGCCAACTTTTGGGAGAATTCAGTTCTCCGTGAGAGAGAACAACTGGCTAGATGGATTAGCCAGCGCAATTCATGAAGCTCTCGCACGTCTATGTGCCCTCAGCGTCAACAAAATCCAAGGAACCCGTTTTGCTCACTATGCAAGACGTGACTTCATGGGAATGCCGATGGAGATGCCAAGTCACCCAGAGTTGAGGCGTCAAGTGGAGAATCTTGACTTCTTGCTGCATGACAGACAACAGGAACTGGACAATGCCAGAGAGTTAGCTAACCAGAACTGTGCCATTGCCGACCAGAAGGCCCAGACTTTCGCACTGCTCGTCCAGAATCGCCAGTCTCTTTGCCGCCAGCGTGCAAAGAAGGATCGGACCATCGCCCATCTTCGCAAGAAGGTGGCCAACCTCGTGAAGACCGTCAAGGAGTAGGAAGCCCAGCTTGCCGCCAAGGAAGAAGAAGATGAGGGTGAAGAAATCCAGGGAGACATGGATTCTTACCTCACCAACGATGATGACTTTCTGGAGGAAGATGTCGTGGACTTCTACACTGACGATGAGGACTACGACTTCATCGACGATGAGTAGATGCACTAGAGCACTGTCGTAGCATGAGATGTATCGGGCCCACTGTATCGTAGATTGCAGAATGGTTCTTTAAACCATCTGTTTTCCTTTGTTTGTGGTGGTGTGTGTTGTATCGTGTGTTTGTCTGCATGAATGAAATGGAGTTAGTTGAAAAACCTGAGTCTAACTCAAAGTTTTAGCTTTGAAAAACCAAAACCATGAACCTTAGAATTTCCCTCTTACCCCTATATCTATCTCAATCTTCAGATGACTCGTGGAATCCAAGGACGGAGCAGCTCGTCGCAAGACCCAATGCTGCAGATATTGCAGAATCTCATCACCGACCGTGAAGCAAGCAGGGCAGAACGTCAAGCCAACCTAGCAACACTATAGCAAATTGCCCAGATGGCTCTCAATAACCACGGGCATGGAAATCAGGATCACCATGGATCCAAACTCAAAAAAATTCAGAATACCAATCCCCCAATCTTCAACCAATCTGAAAAACCCATTAGATGCTGACGACTGGTTACAGACAATGGAAAACAACCTCGAAGTTGCAGGACTTGATGAAAACGAGAAAGTTCTCTTCGCCACCCACTATCTGGCGGGAGATGCAAGAGCTTGGTGGAATAGCATCCGCAATATGAACCGTGGTCAAGTGATGACATGGGAAGCATTCAAAGTCAGGTTCAGCCGCACCCACGTGCCGCAAGGCCTCGTCAACAGGATGAGAGATGAATTCCGTGAATTGAAGTAAGGAAGAATGACTGTGGTAGAATACCGTGACAGGTTCTTGTCACTTGCCAGATATGCACCTGATGAAATCAACACGGAGGCCAAGAAGGAGAGATTCCTAAACGGACTGCATGATGAGATGCAGACTGTCCTCGTCAACATCCGTTTTCAGGATCTCGAAGAGCTAGTCGACTCTGCCATTCAGATGGAAGGGAAGATTAATCAGGCAAACGACAACTGCAAACGTCGTATGATGCAGCAATCAGGATCCAGCAGTCACCAAAAGTACCGTCCCAACCCCTCACCAGGATATGCACCCAGGAACAACCGACCCCCAATGTATCGCCCAAGCTACCCCAACCGTAGCGGAGGCAATGTGAAGTCCGGAGGAAACCATCCCAACTCCGTTAACACCAACAATTTCACCCGTACCCCTCCCAAGAGCAACAACAACAACACTGCACCTAGAACTGGCAGCAATGTTGTACCTGTCGCAGTCAAGGACAAGTCCCAGATCACTTGTTTTGAGTGTAGAGTGAAGGGTCACTACTCCAATGAGTGTCCCAAGAAGACTACCACCAATGCCACTATGAATGCCCCATCTCAGCAGCAACATCATGTTCAACCAGGAAGAGGATTTGCCCCAGGGAACCCTCACAACCGCAACGGTCTTCTCTTCCACATGAACGCAAAAGAAGCCCAGGAAGCGCCAGATGTAGTGCTGGGTATGTTTTCTGTCAACTCAGTTTTAGCAAGAGTATTGTTTGATTCGGGAGCATCGCATTCATTTTTCACCGAAGAATTTGCATGCACTAGTAAGATTCACCCAACCAACCTAAAGCATTTCATGATAGTTCAAATCCCCGGGTCAACAACCAATGCTAGAAAAATTTGCAAAGTTGTGCCTATCAGAATACATGGGATAGATTTTTATGCCAAGCTAATAGTACTTGGAACCAAAGGATTGGAAGTAGTACTAGGTATGGACTGGATGTCAAGGCATAAAGGACTGGTAGACTGTGCTAAGAAAGCCATCACCATGACCATTAGTTCGGGAGTAATAGTAGAGCATATCTCTGAAACCTTACCCCGTCAATTCAAGTGCAACAAGAGTCTAGCCCTACCCACCATAGACCAAGTCAGAGTAGTCTGTGAATACCCCGACGTATTCTCAAATGAATTGCCAGGTATGCCCCCGGATAGGGATATTGAGTTCATCATTGAACTAATCCCCGGAACCGGAACCATAGCCTAGAGACCCTATAGCATGAACACCTCAGAGTTAGTGGAACTAAAGAAGCAGTTAGATGCCATGTTAGCAACAGGCTTGATTCAACCAAGCGCATCGCCATGGAGATCACCAGTGTTATTCATCGACAAGAAAGATGGAGGCAATCATCTGTGTACAGATTACAGAAAGTTGAATGACGTCACCATCAAAAAAAGTACCCCTTGCCAAAGATAGAGGATCTATTTGATCAGTTGACCGGAGCTCAGGTATTCTCAAAGATTGATCTTAGGACTGGTTATCACCAACTTAAGATTCGTGCAATGGATATTCCGAAGACCGCCTTTACTACTCGCTATGGTTTATACGAGTATACGGTTATATATTTTGGATTAACCAATGACCCTTCTTATTTCATGAATCTCATGAATAAGATCTTTATGAATTTCCTAGATAAGTTTGTAGTTGTATTTATCGACGACATCCTTATCTACTCCAAGTTAGAAGAAGAGCATGAGCAACATCTGAGAATCATCCTAGAAACCCTGAGAGAGCATCAGTTATATGCCAAGTTCAGCAAGTGTGAGTTTTGGCTGAAAGAAGTAGGGTTCCTAGGACATATTGTGTCTGCCGGAGGAGTCTATGTTGATCCCGCCAAGATCAAAGATGTCGAAGAATGGGAAGCCCCAACCACTCAAACCCAAGTCCGTGCATTTCTCGGATTAGCGGGATAATATCGCAAGTTCGTAGAAGGATTCTCGAGCATCGCCCGACCCATGACCCAATTATTGAAGAAGGACAAGAAGTTTGAATGGACAGACAAATGTGAAGCCAGTTTTCAGGAGTTGAAGAAGAGATTGATATCAGCCCCAATATTAATCATGCCAGACATGAAGAAGCTGTTTGATGTATATTGTGATGCAACCAAGATTGGTCTAGGATGTGTATTGACGCAAGAAGGAAAAGTCATCGCGTATCTGTCTCGACAACTGAAGCAGCATGAACTGAACTATCCGACCCATGATCTTGAGCTAACAGCTGTGGTTGTAGCATTGAAGACATGGCGTCATTATCTGATGGGTAATCGCTATGAGATTTACTCAGATCATAAGAGTTTAAAGTATATTTTCACTCAGAAGGAGATGAATATGAGGCAAAGGAGATGGATAGAGTTAATCAAGGATTATGACCTTGACATTCACTATCACCCCGGCAAAGCCAATGTGGTAGCGGATGCTCTTAGCAGATTGCCGTGTAGGCTAAATACCATGATCAAGGAGAAGCAACCAAGTTTGTATGAGGAGTTGGAGCAGTTCAGGACTGAATTAGTTAGCAAAGGATTCTTAGATAGCATTGAACTTCAACCCACTTTGATTAGCCAAATTAAGGAAGCCCAAAAGGGGAATGAAAGTATCGACGGAATCAAATGTCGTATGGGTACAGGAAAGGTACCTGGATTCACTTAAGACGAAGGAGTACTTTGGTACAAAGGACGTATTTGTGTGCCAGCAGATTCAGAGCTAAAGCAAATTATCATGAAGGAAGCTCATGATACTCTTTATTCTATCCACCCCGGAGGAACAAAGATGTATCAAGATTTGAAAGAGAAATTTTGGTGGCACAAGATGAAGAGAGAAATCGGAAGCTACATCGGTGAATGTGACATCTGTCAAAGAGTCAAAGCAGAACATCAGAGACCTGCAGGACTATTGCAACCACTGCAGATTCCGGAATGGAAATGGGATTCCGTCGGAATGGACTTTATCACCGGTTTACCTACTTCCAGTAGCGGAAATGACTCAATCTGGGTCATAGTTGATAGACTGTCCAAGGTAGCCCACTTCATACCTGTCAAGACAACCTACCAGAGTGCGAAACTAGCAGAAGTGTACATTGCTAGGATTCTTAGTCTGCATGGAACCCCCAAGACCATAGTATCACATCAAGGAACCCAGTTTACCTCGAGATTTTGGCAGAAAGTTCAGGAAGGATTAGGAACCAAGTTGAACTTCAGCACCGCGTATCACCCGCAAACAGATGGACAGACTGAGAGAGTCAACCAGATCCTTGAGGATATGCTTAGAGCTTGTTTATTGGAATACGGATCCAAATGGGAAGACTGCCTGCCTTTCGCAGAATTCTCATATAACAATAGTTATCAAGCTAGTTTGCAGATGGAACCATTTGAATTCCTATACGGAAGAAAGTGTCGTATCCCTTTGAATTGATCGCAAGTAGAAGAGAGTCAGATTTTTGGACCCGACATTCTCCGGGAAGCAGAAAAGGAAGTTCACAAAGTCCATGAACACCTCAAGACCTCTCAATCCAGACAGAAGAGTTATGCTGAGAAGAGAAGGAGAGACCTGACTTTCAATGTCAGAGATTTTGTATATCTCAAGGTTTCACCATTAAAGAGAACTCAATGCTTTAGTCTGAAAGGAAAGTTAGCCCCCAGATATATCGGGCCCTTCAAAATTCTGAACCGTCGAGAAGAAGTATCGTATCAACTGGAACTGCCTGAAGAGATGTCAGCCATCCACAATGTGTTCCATATCTCGTTACTTCGCAAATGCTTGGAAGTGCCCGAGAAGACTGAAGTTTTCAAGAACATCGATCACATAGCCGTAGAAATCAACAATGACCTAACCTATCATGAAGTGCCCATCCGTATCTTAGAAGAAGCCTACAGAACCACCAGGACCAGGAGTATCAAGTTTCTCAAGATTCAGTGGAGCAACCATACCTAGGAGGAAGCCACTTGGGAGCGCGAAGATTACATTAAGACAGAGTTCCCAGATCTCTTTAGTTCCTAGTTTTCTTGTAAGGGGGGAAGGTTTGTAACATCCCAAAACATAAATCCAAGCTTATCAAGATCCAAATCATCAAATTTAGGGTTAAGAAAAACTTTCTCAAATTAAAAATGAAAGGATTCATGTGTATGAGCATTTAATTTAGGAATTGATTTGAATTGCCATGGTTCTGTGATTCCTTGATTGTAAAATGTTTCTTAGGTGAAATAAACATCATCTACATCATTCCCAAACTTTTCCCAAAGAAAATCAAATCAAAAACAATTAAAAAGGAGGAATGGTCATTTTGGCCATTTTAATCAACTACACTACTTTGAGTGTTCCTAGCACTCATTTCTCAACATATATAATTCTAGATCTTTACACCCATTGCTAGTACACATAATGAGGTACCAAGGGCCACCTTTTGATCTGCTAAAAACATTCAAATACTTATATTAAATGGCATGAGAAAATTGAATTCAATGCATATGCCTAGATCACCCCTATTTCAAAAACCATCAAACTGAGCTCCACTTTCAAAACCCTTGCAACCAGAGACTACCTAGTACCAGTGTAGATCACTCAAAAATTTTGAAACCAAAATTCAAAAGTTTATTTCTTGCGGCCATTTAATCAAACACTTGGCAGGCAGGGTTAAACTCTAAACCATAGCTCACTGTTTTGAACAGGGTTTTGCCCCCAAATGATCTTCACTTAATCTCTTTGTCCCCCAGGGTCTAACCATGCCATTAGAACCCATCCCCTACCCCCCTACTGGAAAATCCATGCCATGCCGAGCCACCCCTCACCGGCCGACCATGCACTCGCCCCAGCAGACCACCTCCCTCTCTCTCGCCATGTCTAGGAGGTAGCCAGTACCTCACCGCCACCCTCTATCCCTTCCCCGAGCCAAGCCTAGTAGTGGACCACCGAGGAGAGCCCGCGCCTAGTGCCACTGAGTCATGCCGAGCACGCGCCAGAGCGCCGCACCCGACACGCATGCACAAGCCACCGCTCGACCGCAGCCCACGCCCACCGCTCCGCCACAACCCAGGGAACACGACGGACACGCCCGTTCGCCGCCCAACGCACCACAGCCACCGCTCGCCGTGGACATTGCCGCTTGTGCTGCTCAGAGCGCCAGCTGCTCCCGACCGCATACCACCGCCCCTATGCCCGCATTGAGTTCCTAGAGCACTGCCAGGATACCGCCTGTCGATCGCCGCCCTCAGCCATGCCGCAAGCCGCCCGTAGCCATGTCGCCACCGTCGCCTGCCCATCCCTCTCGGTCTCGCCATAGAGACTATAAAAGGAGGGCACCCCCAGCCGTTTAAAGCACACCACTCCACTGCCCTCACCTCACTGATCGTTCCGCACCTCTAGCCGGAGCAGCGCAAGCACTTGCTCGCCGGAATTTGGCTAGAGTAGCCCACAGTAGAGGAGGAAGGGGCACAGCTGATTGCGACCACCCCTGGAGCTGCCTCGACCGTCCCTGAGCTCGCCGTCGACCACCAGTCCGTTTGCCCGCCTCGCCGACCGTGCTGGAGCCCTGGTACGCCTCCTATGCACCCCAACCGAGTCGCTAGGGTTCGAGCTCACCGGCGACAGGTCCGTCGTTGACGACAAGCCACAGTCGTTGATCCTCAGTCTAATCTAAAGGCCCACATCGCCCCATACCGCTTCGCGCGTTATGAGCCGCTGACCGGTGGACCCCCCTGTCAGTTGAGCCCCGTGTCGCGGAGTGACACTAGGCCGGCCCGTTAGAATTTCCCGCGCGACCCAGTTAGTTTGAATTAGGATTTTCCTTTTTAGTTTAAACTTAGTTCTGTCTCTGAGTTTGAAAATCAATTCAGAGAGTTTGACAAATCCAAATTGCATGAAACCAATTTTTCCTGAAAGGTATTAGAATGATCTATCCAAGCCCGTTGGATTTAATTCAATTAGAGTTATAGATCTCTCCTAGTAAAAATAACAAAACAAAAGCTTTTGCATATGGAAACATTTTTATAAAATCAACTAAGATAGGTTTTGAGTTGATTCCAACTCTCAAAAATCACATTTCATTATATCTACCTAAATATGTAATAATATTAAGGTTTAGATGCAGTGACTTTGGACTAGTACCAAAATAATGCTATATAGGCATTTCTAGTCACTTTAAATCATTAAATAATGAACTTAAACCAAAGTAATTAAGATCCAACCTTTAAATCTCATTCCCACATGTTAGAATATGTGGTGGTGACATGTGTCCACATGATCCCATGTTTGAAGTGGTGAATATTAAATCTTAGTTTTTTTATGAGTAGAAATTACTTTTCTAAAATAAAAAGGAAGAAACTAGTGAATAAAACTTGTGATGCTTGTGATGATAATAGATCATCAATTGTGTGCCTTAGAGTACTAATTAGACTAGTTAAGTATTGTTTGGTGATTGTGTACTCCGTATGTATTTATAGAAGATAGTACCGACCAAGCTTACGAGGAGGAGGAGTGCTACCAAGAAGAAGAAGAAGAAAACTTCAACCACTGCACCAACCAAGGTAAGCCACCATTAACAGTGCAAGCTATTGTTAGCAAGCTAGGATTAAGAGAGAGGAATGATCAAAGATGCTTTAGGCATGCTTTGGTCACACCACCTTGACTATTACTACCCCAAGTATTACCTTACAAGCTTTAATTCCTTTAGGTTACACCAAATCCCTTACTTGTTTTGAAGGTAGCATAAAAAGTATAAAACTTGACCTATTTAGCTAAGCTTTAGATGTCATTCTATGGCATGAGATTGAACCCATCATCTATCCACCTTAGTGAACACTCTTAACTCAGTAGTTTAGAGTAGATCAAAACTTGAGTCACTTTAGATGGGAACACTTGGTGAAAATGAATTATGAAAACCTTAGAATGACGAGTCATTCTATTGAGATATTTTGACATGTGTTGAGAAACAGCAATGGTTTATGATGATGAAAATGTTGAGGCATGAGCCTTAGCCCTTTTATAAAACTGATGGTTGGATTCAGATGCGATACCATTCCAAATTTACCATACAACCACACTACCTGAATTGGGTAAGGCTTAGCTAGAAATTTATATGAATTAGTATTAGTTCCCTCATGGGAGAGGTTTGAGCTGAGGCTACCTCTCAATATTGTCCACCTATGTAGTGCCCAAGATGACTGATGGTCATGGTTGGGAGGCCATTCTCATAGGAGAGGTGCTTATACTAGGGTGTGTAAAGGAAAGGTTATGTTTGATTATCTGCATACTAAGTATGATGATTCAGGTTATCCCCATGATGTATCGAATCTTGTGGTGAAAGTGTACCACCTCTGCAGAGTGTCAAACTATTCGAATAGCCACGTCCGCGGTTATGGACAGTTGGAATGGCCATATTGTTTCGTTGTCAGATGTTTTTCAAACAACTTATGAAATGAATGATGAATCTTGACTTGACCACCACAGGGTTGTGTTTATGATATTAGCTTCCCAACTTAAGTGATTCTAGAATTTTACTTTATCTTTCTTTGCTTCAGAACTCAACTTAGGTTTTAAACTTAACCTTATAGTTAAAAATAGAGTTAGCACTTGACTTAGAACTATATTACTTGTTAGTGGTAGTTTGCGAGTACTTAAAGAGTACTCATGGCTTTTGTCCCTGGCTATTCTCATGGCCAGACTATGAAGGCGACTATCAAGATCATGGCCAGCAGGACGGCTATGATAACTAGGACTATCTACCTTCATCAGCATTGCATGTGCCCCTGAAGATGGACCCCACCGCTACGCTTATCTTTTATTTCCGCTGCTTGTTGTATTCAGATTGGATCATGAGATCCTTATTTGTGTAAGACCTTATGTATGGTTTGTAATGGATGATGTACTGTGATATCCAATCCATTATGTATCGCAAAAATGGTAATCATGGGATTGCGAGGTATGGCATAACGGGCATCTAGGATTAAAAATCCGGGTGTTGACAAGTACACTATAGTCCTTGACATAACACTAATGAAACACCATTCACTAGTATTACATCCGTTGGAGTGGTACAACAAAAACGCAGCAGGCCCAAGACATGACTATAGATTACAACTTGACTCTTTACAAAAGATCTAGAGAACACTCTAGGTTAAAGAGAGAGAAAGAACTTCTTACAAAGAAGAACCAGAAGTAATAACTCAAAAGTATCTAGTAACGAAGACTAGTATATAAACTGTTTGGCTTGCCATTGCTGCTATTGCAATGCTCTACAGAAGTAGGTTTTATGGCTAGAGAATCTACTTCTATCTACTTAAGAACTTAGTCTTCGCTTCGGTTGACGTCTATGTGGAGTTCATTGACTTTATTGACGAACTTTAGTTGTCGATGATGGTTTCTTGAGCAGACATTGATGTTGACGTCGTCTTCAACGGCTTAGAATCTAGCAAGGGTTAAGGAGGTACGGTTGAGTACGAGCGTACTCAGCAAGTTCACTAAAAAGGAGTGTATGATGCACTATCTCTACAGCCACAGACCATAGGTCGTAGGCAATGCAGGTTTTCGTAAACATTTCTTCAAAGGTTGCTTTTATTCTGAAAACTATGTCCTGCCTTCACAGTCGACAAAACTTCATGGAGTTCCTTTCCGCGTTAAATAGCTCCTTCATGAACAGGGAGTAACATGTCACAATTCTTATACTCTGCAGAGGTGCGTCACTTTTCCCACAAGAGACCTTAGCTTTGTTGCACAACCGGGCAGCTTATTCCCATCCACAATTCCTTGATGTGGGGCCCAGTCTAAGATCCAAGCCAATCGCTACCCCTCTCTGCGACCCCACATGAAAACACGATCCCCCCAAGACAACTACCACGGTTACTCTTTGGGTAACCTCTCGGAGACTACGTACGCAGCTTTACCTAGCGATCACCATCGACTATGGTGAACTCCGACCCAGACAGAGATGCAAAGATAATCTAGACACCTAGCTCGTGGGGAACTAAGGGGTCCCATCCATGTGCTGGATTCTCTGGAACTCCACGAGAAATCAACAGCCTCATGATAAGGTCATTTGTCCATGCGAAAGGGAGAAGATCCAGCTGACTTCTCCGTCCCATTCGAAATCTCATGGTTGACGCGTAATATATGGTGCTAGAATCACTGGCAACAGTGGTTGTTAAGTCCTAGATATTATGTTCCTTTACCACCGGAACTGTATCAATAGATTATTACCACTTGGTAAATAATCCATAATCATATTATTATGAAAATAGTATTTCCTATCCTTTTTGAAATGCTGGTGATGACACAGTTGAGTTACAAGCATAGCAAATAATCAAAGGACATGAGCAAGTTGTGAACTTGCCTTTTGTGATTGCAAGATTATGCACTCACGGTCTTCAAGATAGAAGATCCAAATTCTGTAAACAACATCATTGGTCCAGTAAGGACTAATGTTTAAAGAAGCAATATGCTGATGCATAAGTAATGTAATGCATTTTGTAAACTCCCGAGATAAATCCCCAATAACATGAATGAGTTATTTTAGGTGACACATTTTAAGAATTAACCAATTCTCAGGTTTACTTCACAAGTCCAGATAACTACAAAGAATTTAAATGTTTAACATGTAAAGTGTGCAAGTGAAGTGTAATAACACTTTGAGGTTGAGGTGATTTCCTATCTAGTAATTATGATGGATGTTGGTGTGATAAATTGGTAAGAGTTAAAGAACTTATTTGTAAAGTTGTCGTTTGAAGTGGCAAAACGAATAACATTTGAGGAAAAGGTTTCTTTGCCAAGGTTTAAATAATCTAGGTGGTTAATAGAATGTAATCAATGTGGATTGTGTTGACTCGGATTATATGAATTTAAGATGCCTTATGATTTGATTGAAACAGACAAAAGTTAACTATAAAGCATAATTAAACTTTATACATTATCTATATAACTTTATGAATTAAAGTTAATTGTAAAACATAAATAGACCTAGGTGTGATGTGTTTAAAGTATTTGAAAGTTTTATGCTTTATATAATAAGCATGTTTGAGACTGTGAGATCATTCACTTCCGATTTAAGTGAATGATGAGTTTAAATATGCTTGGTTATTATGAGTTTGACTTGTCTTATTAGATAAAGCAATTTTTGGCTAATAACATTAATGTGTTAGGGTTTAAAAAATCATGTTAAGTATGGTGTGGTTGAGAAGTGAAGAGCATTACAGTTATCACAAATGTATGATGTTAAAAACTTAGTTAAAGTTGTTGGTTTACTTGGATTTAAGGTTTTATATAGAATTCTACTTTATAAAATTCCACAAAGGATTAAATATATTAGAATCTCTGCTTTAAGTTTTATTTGTAATAAATAAAGTTAATGATTTTTATAAGATAGTATAATGATTTTAGTACATAGAAATGATTTTTATTGATTTTTAGGACTTTTACTTATTTTATAAAATTTCATATAGAAGTTAATAGTGTTATTATTTATTTGCATTTTATTAAACTTAAATAAGTTAAGATATATCTTTCTTAGGTACATATTATTTTTGTGAGCATTTTAATATATTATATATATTTTCGGATTTTTATTTATTTTCCTAGAGTTAAAATAAGTTCAGGGGTACATTTGTAATTAGATATTTTAAACAAACCTTCTTATTAAACATGGGCCTGGCCCTCTGGACTGGCTTGGCCTAATCCGGCCCACTGGGTTGGGTCAAAGCAACCCAGGGTGACTGGATCGGCCTCAATCGGCCCCGTCACTTTCCTCTCTCCCCTCTCGACCTTATCCCTGGTGATGCCCTGGCGACGCCCTGGCCGCTATGATTCCGGTGGCCCCAGGCCACCGTGACCGCCGCTGTGGTGTAAGACGGTGTGGACGACGACGCCACACGATGTTGTCTGGCTCGATCTGTTGCTGGTGCTCTCCGCTGGCCGTGGTAACCCCCACCTCATGGGTAGGGTTTGGTCCGCGGTGCTCTGGCGCTGACTTCGATGGTGCTAAGGTGCTTGTGGTGCCGCACCTCCATGATCGCCACTGCTGTGTGCAGGCGCGGGTTGTAGCGCCCCTTGGGGTGCTCCCCATGCTGCCACCTCTCTGCCGCCGGCCTCCTCTCTGCTTCTTCTCAAATAGTCTTACAAGGAACTCAAGTAAGTGCTCTCATCTCCTCTCTGTGATCTATCTTATCTCAACTTCATGCCATGCGGTTACTTGCGATGGATTTCCCTATTTAGGGTTTAGCCCTAATTCTAGGGTTCATCCCCTATAGTGGTGTTTAACTTAGCCTCTTGGTCAGTTTCCTGGGCAATACTCTTGCAGATGACCTTACTGATGTGTATTGTTAAACTCTGTTTGAACATATTCTGTTAACATGTTCTTTATCAGAGAACACCCTATAAATGCATGGTTAGGATTGTGCAGATACCCGGGTGATTATTGGTATTGGTGGTAAATTCAGTAATATGGTTTGAGTTGGGATGCCTCTATTCTAAACTGATATTACTTGGTTAATTGACTTGGTACTTTTTTGTGAAGTACCCTGTAATTTATGGCTTCGCTCAGGAATCTATCTTGATACTGTGTAGAACCATGGCGAATAATATTTATTCTATTCTCTGTCATGATTATTGAATTGATCTTGTAGAAGAATGATTCCTATATGCTTATAGGAAGATGATTTAATTCCCTTGATTGCTGAGGTTCTCAATATTGTAGTCTAGTGTTAGACAGTGTTGACCCTTGTAATTCTTTATAATTAGAGTGAATAAATGATTCCTAAAATCTTTTAGGAAGATGATTATGTGTATTTAAGATGGTGTACTTGAGCTTGTGCTCAAGCAAAAAATGAATCCGCTAGGTACAAAGGTGCTACCCTTCTGGGAATGTGCCCTGTATGCTAGCAGCTGTGATTTATTGATATCTAGTTAAGACTAGATCCTCTTTGGTCTATGATGCTGGTCTAAGATCTTTCTTAAAGTAAAAACCACTTGTTTTTACTTGTTGCCTAACTACTCATGATTGATCATGCCCTTTCATGATCATATATGGATACCTATTGGTGGTTTTAATGTGTGCCCAAGTGATTGCTCCAGTGTTGCCATTAGATCTACTGTTGTGGTGCCCCTTGAAGGGAGTGCACATCAGTGGACCTAATAAGCATAACCTGCTACTGTGACCCAGCCAATGATGCATAGGCTGAGGCAAGATTTCATTAAAGAATACATATTACTTGATGACTTTTCAATTCTCTGTGATGATTTTGCATATCAATCTTTACAGTTCTGAGAGAAACAATCCACCTATCCTCCTAGATATGTTCTAGTTGCAGTGTAATTGAATAGATATTGATTTGCAACATCCTATTTGATCCCCTTGTTTCTTATGGTGAAATAAAGTAAGAACAGATACTATGGGTGATCATGGAATAGAGGATAACCTGATGCTGGGTGAATTACTAGAACTTGCTGTTGATGCCCTTCCTCCCAGTGATCCTAGCTTGTATTTCTCTGATGAACTTGATCTACTAGACTAGCCTATTTCTGGTATGGAGTTATGGTGGCTATGGTGTTATTGATGTAGATTTGGGAATAAATCAGTGGTGTTCTTGAGTTCTTATGGTAGTCTGATAGATAAGGCTTTGTGTGAGCTTTCCTCTAGCTGCTATGCCATGGCTGGACTCCCTATTTATACCCCCTTTGCTGTGTTGACAGCACAACCATGTAGTTATGTGTGTGTGCTGCTTGCACTATTCTGGATGTGGATCAGGTCAAGTGCATCCAGATATTTCTTGGCTTTTTTTACCTATTTCCTTTTAATGTTCTGGTGAACTTGCCCCAATAGCCAATGAGGTTGTACTGAGGCAAAGTAGACTGATAAGAACGATTTCCTACAATTTGGTGAAACTTGCCCTTTTTTAATACTCAATGATGTTCCATGAACAGTACACTTTACTGTTCACAACAGAGAGTAAACTAACAAAAATCACTTTCTTTGGTTTCTTTCTTTCCTTTATGTTACAGGTACAGAAGCACTGATGACCAAGAACCTAGTTTAAGAATAGCTAGATATTAGTCTAGGGGTTTTAGTTAATTACCTTTGTAATCTTTTCTTTTGCCTTTTGTACCGACATTGTAATAAGTGTTTATTTAATAAAGTTCTTTTGATTGTGTGACAATTGTTTTTGTAACATTTCCTTACTTGTTTACTTGTATAAGAATTATTATTATGGACTAAGAAAAGAATAAGGGATAAACTTTCTTATTTGAATTCTTCTATTAATTTTTGTATCCAATTATATTTGTATAGTTGCAATTGACTAAAGGAAGGAAATAAGAAGTATTTCCTTGTTTAAGTTATTCTAATTGTATTATCATATTATAATATGGAATAATTTAATTCCTCCTCTTTTTACTTAAATACTTATTATTATTTGTATCATCATTGTAAACAAAATCTCAAATATGTATTTATAATTGTAACTCAACTACTAGTTATAATTCTATTTCAAACTCTGTTAGATTTCAAATTTACCTTTCAAATATTCAACTTTGAATTGCTCTCCCTTAAACACCAATATATAGTAGAGATCATGCCGAAATCTGTCGCACTTCCTCAGATGCTTTTATCAGAACAAGAGAGATCTCGATCCCTCCATGCACTTTTAGTTCTGCGCATAAATTCGCAGGATTTTCTATGCATGAATGCAATGCATACACCTGAACTCAGCTTATTTCTAAGCTCCAATGCTGGGATGTTACACAAAAGCTCTAGTTGGACCTAACAAAGCTTGCAAGGTCATTATTGATGGAGGTAGCTGCAGAAATCTTGCATGTAAGTAATTATGTCCCAAGCTAAATTTGACATATTTGCCTCATCGGAAGCCATACTACATACAATGGTTGAGCTACAATGGTGAGATGAAGGTAAATCATATGGTACGTGTGAATTTTCAAATAGGGTCATACAAACATTCTATTAATTTTGATGTGGTTCCTATGACTGTTTGTCATCTTCTATTGGGTCGGCCTTGGCTTTATGATCGCCATGTGTAACACAATGGCCGAGCCAATATGTATCACCTGGAATTCAAAGGGAAGAAGATTACTATGCAGCCAATGACACCACAAGATATTGTGAATGATTCTCGCTAGAAGATAGAGGTGAATTTGAAGGAAGATCCTATAGCTCGGCGTGATTGTGTGACAGCTGTTCCTGATGTAATCGAGCCTAAATTGAGTGATATAACGAAAAGTGAGAGAGTGCCTAATCTATTGATATTAGCCACCAAGGAAGATGTGAATGAATTTCGTGAGGATCCTACAGCCATGCCACTTGTGCTCATGTATAAGGGCGAGGTATTGGTTTCTAACGACATGAACCCTGTTTCTCTTGGTGTCTCTTCTGTTGTGCAGCATTTTGGGGATGTGTTTCCAGAAGATGTACCCGTAGGCTTGCCTCCATTGCGTGGTATAGAACACCAAGTTGATTTGATTCCTGGCGCAACACTTCCCAACCGTGCACCCTACAGGACTAATCCCGAAGAAACTAAGGAAATATAGAAGCAAGTACAAGCGTTGCTGGATAAAGGGTACATTCGTGTTTCTCTTAGTCCAGGTGCTGGTCCTGTTATTTTAGTGCCTAAGAAAGATGGTACACGCCACATGTGTGTAGATTGTAGAGCGATTAATAACATCACTATTCGATATCGTCATCCTATTCCACCATTAGAGGATATGCTAGATGAATTGAGTGGTTCTGCTATTTTCTCTAAAATTGACTTGCGTAGTGGTTATCATCAAATTAGGATGAAAGAAGGGGATGAGTGGAAAACTGCTTTCAAAACGAAATTTGGCTTGTATGAGTGGTTAGTCATGTCGTTTGGTCTTACTAATGCACCTAGTACTTTCATGCGATTAATGAATCATGTTTTGAGAGATTTTATTGGTCATTTTGTGGTTGTTTACTTTGATGATATACTCATATACAGCCACATCGAAACTGAACATTGCACTCATATTTGACAAGTTTTGCAAGTGTTGCGCGATAATCAACTGTATGTTAATCTTGAGAAGTGCACATTTGCAAAAGATAAGGTCATATTCCTAGGATTTGTTATATCTAAGCATGGGGTAGAGGTAGATCAATCTAAAATTGAATCAATTCAGAATTGGCCTAATCCCATGAATGTAAGTCAAGTGCGTAGTTTCCACTGTTTAGCTGGTTTCTATAGGAGCTTTCTGAAAGATTCTAGCACCATTGCTGCACCTTTGAATGATTTGACAAAGAAAGGTGTTCCTTTTGTATGGGGCGCGGCCTAAGACATTGCATTTGATACATTGAAACGTTTGCTTACTTCTGCACCATTACTTGCATTACCTCATTTTTCGAAGGAATTTGAAGTTGAATGTGATGCTAGTGGTATAGGCATTGGTGGTGTTTTGATGCAAGAGGGTCGGCCTATAGCTTATTTTTCTGAGAAATTGACTGTTGCTTGTTTGAATTATTCTATCTATGATAAAGAATTGTATGCACTTGTTAGAGTACTTGAGGTTTGGCAACATTATTTGTGGCTAAAGGAATTCATCATACATTCTGATCATGAAGCATTGAAATACTTGAAAGCTCAATCATTGCATAGAAGATTAGCTAAATGGGTTGAGTTCATTGAGTCTTTTCCTTACATTATTAATTATAAGAAGGGCAAAGAGAATGTTGTTGTTGATGCTCTATCTAGGAAGAACATGCTATTAACCAATCTTGATGTTAAAATTCCTGGATTAGAAGCTATTTGTGCACTTTATGCAACTGACCATGGTTTTGCTGAACCATATCGTTTGTGTGCTCTTAGAAACGCATGGGATAAGTATCATATACATGTTGGCTATTTGTTTCGAGCTAACAAACTATGTATTCCAGAATCGTCATTACGTTTGTTCTTAGTGCAGGAATCACATGCTGGTGGTTTGATGGGTCACTTTGGGTGTGAGAAGACGTTGATCATGCTTGCTGATCACTTTTAATGGCCCAAGATGAGGCGTGATGTGTACAGATTTGTTAGCCGATGTATTACATGCCACAAGTCGAAATCCAAGCTGAACCCTCATGGTTTGTATACACCTCTCTCTGCACCTACTACTCCATGGGAAGACATTAGTATGGATTTTGTGCTAGGTCTACCTAAAACTCAGAGAGGTCATGATTCTATATTTGTGGTAGTGGATAGGTTCTCTAAGATGGCTCATTTTATTGCCTGCCACAAAAGCGACGATGCGTCGCATGTTGCTAACCTGTTTTTCAGGGACATCGTGAGATTACATGGAGTACCTAAGACGATTTTTTCTGACCATGATGTGAAGTTCATGAGCTACTTTTGGAAGACCTTATGGGGAAGCTAGGAACAAAGCTGTTGTTCAGTACTACATGTCATCCCCAAACAGATGGTAAAACAGAGGTGGTGAATCGAACATTGTCACAGCTGCTAAGGACTATGATAAACCAGAATCTGCGGGAGTGGGAAGAGTGTTTGCCACATGTTGAGTTTGCATACAACAGGGCGGTACATTCAACTACTCTGCTTTGTCCTTTTGAGGTGGTGTATGGCTTGAAGCCATTGACGCCACATGATATGTTGCCTCTACCATTACATGAGAGAGTTGATATGGAGGCATCAAAACGTGTTGATTATGTGAGGAAAATTCATGAGAAGACTAGAGAGGCTATTGAGAAGAAAGGCAAGAACATTGCTACTGCAAGGAATCAAGCAAGGAAGGAAGTGTTCTTCAAGCCTAGAGACATGGTTTGGGTGCATCTGCGCAAGGACAAATTTCCATTACTTTGCAAGTCCAAATTGAAGCCACGTGGTGCTGGTCCTTACAAGGTGCTAGCCAAAATTAATGATAATGCCTACTCAGTTGACATACCTATTGAGGAGTTTGGTGGAGCTAGCAACAGTTTCAACATTGCTGATTTGTCACCATATGCTGGAGAAGACCTTGGAGCGTCGGGGTCAACGCCTTTTGAAGGGGGGGAGATGATGAGGACATCCCTACAGTTACACCTACCCGAATTGTTAATGATGATGTTCCAATTGCAAAGAAAGATCAATCCAATGAGATAAGGATTGGACCAATCACAAGAGCTCATGCTAAGCTACTAGAACAATAGGTGATCTTGTTTCTTAATGAACCTGGTGTTTTAATTAATGAGAATTTTATACTACCTAAGTCTTTGAATTCTTGCATGATCAGGTACTTAGGAGAAGAAAGCATAGCACGGAGCGAGGAGTTAATGGAACAAGGCGTGTTCATCAATGAAGAATGCGCGAGGGAGGAGAGGGAGGAGACGCAAGGAGCTATCCAAGACGAAGATCAACAAGAGAAGGAAGTTCTCTACCGCGGCAGAGAAAAGCCCCAGTTCTCTACCACGGCAGGCTGCCGCGGAAGGAAAACAGAGTCCAACTCTGCCACGGTAGGCTGCCGCGGCAGAAAAACTGAATGAAACTCTACTACGGCAGAGGCATGTTTGGCTGAACCCTTTTGGGTCGGTTTGTATCGTAGTTGGGTGGGACCAACTCGGATCCCACCTTAGGCCACTGCCTCTTGAACTCACAAATAGATGGGGGCGCAATAGTTAGGGTTTTTTAGACCACGTTAAAATATGTTGGAGTTGTTTCTTTCATAGAACCTCTGGAATTACCCTATGTTCGAATTTACCAACTATAATTGAGTGTGATCTGTTGTTCCATTGGGAATTAGTAGATTGCATACTACCGTTCGTGGTCATGGATGCGTGCGCAAGAGTGTGGTGTTGTGAATATCCTACAAGGTTTGAGATCTGTTGCACTGGCATCAGGGTTCGAGCGGGAGAGATCATAGCTACGCACTAGTTATCAGTCATCCACCATTACCATCGACAAGAGCTTGCTGAGAAGATCGGGCCACCCCATATCAAGGACTACAAAATCCAAGGTGCAAGATGGCGACGACAAGGTCAAGAATGGTGAGCATGTCACTTTCCCTTCACCAAAGGAGGCGCATGGAGTTGAGAGAACCGAGCTTATCCCTACATGCTTGAGTGATGATGTGGTACCAATCCCATGTGAGTATGAGAGCCACTTAGCCCACTTGAGTGAAAACAAGAGTGAGATGAGCGACTCCACCATATGTGAGATTGAGTGCTTCCACTTTGAGGGCATGAGTGATACACCGAGTGAGTTGAGTGGTAGTTGATAGGTCATGTGAGACCACGTTGATTTCTAACGACTTACCCTCTACCTCTAGTGTGTTTCCTCTTGATGTGGTAGGTTCCATGGATCAAGAAGTGCCAAGTTTGGAGATGATGGTGCCTCGGGCCGAGAAGATGAAAATGGTGGATTAAGATGATGCCATCCCCATGAATGATGAAGAAGTCACCCACATGGAGACCAATACTACCACAACACCCACTTCATATGAGAGGTATGAACAAGGTAAAAATAAGGTGTTGATGATGCCATGATCCCACTAGTGGACATGATGATTTGTGATGACTTGCATGCTATGGATGATACATGTGACATGACCTATGTTCCACTCTTATTCCCATGTGTTGATTTTGCTATGCATCATGATGACCATGTGGAATCCTTCTATTGTCATGATATTGCCGTAGACATGATATGCTCTAAACGTTACATTGATGATATCAATGCTTGTACTTTGTTGAACAATTGCTCTTTCCAATGTTTTGCTTGTAATGATGTTACCAATGGTACCCCTCGGATAATGTTTTGTCATGAATGTTTTAAAATCTATCCCGTTGCTTGCAATAAGTTGAATAATTGCTCTTTCACTTGTTTTGCTTACACCAATAATTGTAATATGGTTTATATTTAGATGGCCCCCATAGCTTTCTCAAATTTTGGAGATCTTGATGACTTACATGATAAGCATGTTCCCCACTTGCATACTCACCATGCACCTATGTTACACTTGATTGACACTCATGGTGATGTGCACAAGAAGAGATACGTCATGATGGATGATGTGTTTCTATACCATATACACACGTTCTTCCTTTTATCTATGATGTGTGTAGGTACCCGCACAAGAATGTCAACCTCGGTTGAGCATGAGTTGACAAAAAAGCTCTAGAGAGCATCCCCCAAGTGAGTTCAAGATCGAACCCAGCTCTGATACCTTTCACATACTTTGCATATTTCATGTTGACAAATTGCTCTTTCCTATGGTTTGATTGCAAGCATGTTAATGGTATTCTTTCACCTTGTTACAATCATGTTTCGTTGCTATTGGATATTGATGCTTTGTGTGTTGCCACAAAAATGTTGAACAATTCTCTTTCCGATGTTTTGTGTGCAACCATAATGCCATTTCGAGCATGTATTGTCATGAGAGCTTTCAAGTCTCTCGTATTGTTGTTGCAACAAACATACGGACCACTTGCTATTTCATATGGTTTGTTTGCAAACATGTTGTTTTTGCTTCCACTTGCGATACTCATACCCCCATGATTTTGGCTTTTGATGATATGTGGATGGCATCCAACATATTGAACAATTGTTCTTTCCAATGTTTGGTTTGCACACATAATTGATGTTTCTTTGGATATTCTTCCTCATGTGTTTTTGCCAAATTCTCCTAGCTTTGCATCAAAGATGTTGATCAATATTTTAGTCAATTGCTTTGAGTGCCACACTAAGATATTATATGGAGTTTTGGAGTTCCCACATTTGGATGATGTTCAGTCAATTTCCATGTACTTTGACCTTGCATATGCATCCCGTTTGCTATACTTGGAAGAATATGTAAGTAGCGAGGGGAAAGGGAGAAGGTAGCGGAAGCGGACGCACACCTCACGAAGAACACGATGAACACACACAAAAATCACACGATACAAGGACGATTGCTCTCGATGGTGGCCACCAGTCCGATAGAATCCTCGCAAGAAAAGATTGGTCAACATGCTCCCTCGATCCCACGCGGAGAGGGAAGAACACCTTGGAGAGGGTCTTGACGTCTTGGCAAAGGGACACCAATGCCAAGGCCTTGTACAACGAGGGAGGCGCGGTGCAAACTCCAGCGAGGTGGTGATGATAGTCAATCCCCTTTGGTAGAAGGGGATGAGGCAAAACTAGAGATTCCGCAAAGGGGGTTGTCTTTAGTCTATCATCTATGACTAAGGGATACAATGAGGGGTGTGGGTTCTATTTATAGACCAACCACAAGTTCAGGGGTAGTTTGGGCATAAAACTAGGGTTTGGGGCGGAATAGAGGGGTACATGGGCCAAGGGCCTAGATGTTGGCTCGCAGGCCCATCACTTAGGTCGGACAGTCCGGGTCGGGTGGACCGGACAACCCGGGGTGGCCGGACACTCCGAGTATGTCCGGGTAGAGTCCGATGTAGCACACTGATTGTCCGTGCCAGGACAGGGCTGGGGTAGGCCGGACACTCCGGCTGGATCTGGCTGGTCACTCTGGCTACGCCGGACATTCCTGCTAGCATCGGGCGGACTCTCCGGGGCGATGACGGCAGGGACTCCGGGCGATGTCGGCGAAGACTTCGGTTCTGGAGCTGGCTGCTCCTGGTTCGTCTTCTCTTCCAAGCCTCCGTACTTCTTGGTGTGAACCTATCATGGATATGGGACGGAGTATGAAGTAGTATACCATTCAAGAGGGTAGCAAGTGGGTTCGCATAGAGGAATGGCTTCACCTTTGGAATCCATGACGACTTGGCATAAATTGGAGACCATGATGTGGTAACGACCAAAGGTCGGGCTACATCATCTCCCCTCCCTTAAAAAAGAGTCGTCCTCAACTCTACATGCTCATCATAAACTAGAAAATGTTGAGAGACCTTCTTGATCCTGGGGTTCACCATATAGTCGTCCTCGGGAAGATTGAATTGTCAACACCTCAATGTTCCTTCACATTTCGTGAAGCCTACAAAGCTCACCACAAAAGCGAAGCAACACTCAAAGTGTAGCCAATTCATGAAGATTATAGCATGAGTCCTCAAGTAGAGTGAAGTCACCTTATGATGTAGAGATAGCTCGTTGAGGGGTAGCCATAGGTAACTCTCTACGGTTCATCTTGTCAACTTATGGTCCATAGAGGTTGACGCGTAAGCAATTGTACCTTCACACAACAAAGACCAAGCAAAATATGTTTGTGTGTGATAGAGGAGCATGTCATGTGTGGCATGTCCATTCCTATTCACAACACTATTAGCACAACTCAAGTATAGCAAACAGAATGCATATGCAAGGTCAAAGTGCATGGGAATTGTTCAAACATCATCCAAATGTGGGAACTCAAAAACTCCATAAAGCGTCTTAGTGTGGCACTCAAACCAATTGACAAAGATATGGACGAACATCTTTGATGCAAGAGTAGGAGAATTCGGCAAAAACACGTGAGGAAGCATATCCAAAACAACATCATTATGTGTGCAAACCAACCATTGGAAAGAACAATTGCTCAATATGTTGGATGCCATACACATATCATCAAAAGCCAAAATCATGGGGGTATGAGTATCGCAAGCGGAAGAAAAAAACAGCATGTTTGCAAAAAAACCATATGAAAGAGCAAGTGGTCCTTATGTTTGTTGCAACAACAATACGAGAGACTTGGAAGCTCTCATCACAATACATGCTCAAAATGGCATTATGGTTGCACACAAAACATCGGAAAGAGAAATTGTTCAACATTTTTGTGGCAACACACAAAGCATCAATATCCAATAGCAACAAAACTCATATGGGGTGGCCCGTTCTTCTCAGCAAGCACTTGTCGATGGTGATGGTGGATGATAGATAACTAGCCTGTAGCTATGAACTCTCCCGCTCTATCCCTGATGCTAATGCAACAACTCACAAACCTTGTAGGATATTCACAACACCACGCTCTTGCGCATGCAGTCGTCGACCATGAACGGTAGTATGCAATCTACTAATTCCTAGTGGAACAACAAATCCCACTCAATTGCAATTGGTAGAATTTGATCATAGGGTAATTCTAGAGGTTCTATAAAGAAACAACTCCAAAATAATTTTAACATGGTCTAAAAACTAAAGCTAGTGCGCCCCCATCTATTTAAGGGTCTGGGAGGCGGCGGCCTAAGGTGGGATCCGAGTTGGTCCCACCCAACTAGATACAAACCGACCCCAAAGGGTTTAGCCTCAATGCCTCTGCCATGGCAGACTTTCAGCCGGATTCTCTGTCACGGCAGCCTGGCATGGTAGAGCCGAACTCGGTTTTCCTGCCGCGGCAGCCTGCCGTGGCAAAAAATGGATGTGTTTCTCTACCGCAGCAGAGAAGTTCCTCCAACTGTTGATCTTTTTCTTGGACAGGTGCTTGCGCTTCCTCCCTCTCCTCCCTCACGCATTCTTCATTGATCAACACGCCATGCTCCATTAGCTCCTCGCTCCATGCTACGCCTTCTTCTCCTAAGTACCCAATCATGCAATAATTCAAAGACTTAGGTAGTATAAAATTCTCATTAATTAAAACACGAGTTTCATTAAGAAACAAGTTCACCTGTTGTTCTAGTAGCTTAGCACGAGCTCTTGTAATTGGTCCAATCCTTATCTCATTGGACTGATCTTTCTTTGTAGCAATTGGAACATCATCATTAGCAATTGGGGTAGGTGTAACTATAGGGATGTCCTCATCATCTCCCCCCTTCAAAAGGCGTCGACCTCGACGCTCCAAGGTCTTCTCCAGCATATGGTGAAAAATCGGCAATGTTGAAGTTGTTGCTAGCTCCACCAAACTCCTCAATAGGTATGTCAACTGAGTAGGCATTATCATTAATTTTGGCTAGCACCTTGTAAGGACCAGCACCACGTGGCTTCAACTTGGACTTGCGAAGTAGTGGAAATCTGTCGTTGCGCAGATGTACCCAAACCATATCTCCAGGCTTGAAAAATAATTCCTTCCTTGCTTGATTCCTTGCAGCAGCATTGTTCTTGCCTTTCTTCTCAATAGCCTCTCTAGTCTTCTCATGAATTTTCTTCACATAATCAACACGTTTTGATGCCTCCATATCAACTCTCTCATGTAATGGCAGAGGCAACATATCAAGTGGCGTTAATGGCTTGAAGCTATACACCACCTCAAAAGGACAAAGCTGAGTAGTAGAATGCATAGCCCTGTTGTATGCAAACTCAACATGTGGCAAACAGACTTCCCACTCCCGCAGATTCTTTTTTATCATAGTCCTTAGCAGTTATGACAATGTTCGATTCACCACCTCCGTTTGACCATCTGTTTGGGGATGACATGTAGTACTGAATAGCAGCTTCGTTCATAGCTTCCCCAAAAGGTCTTCCAAAAGTAGCTCATGAACTTCACATCACAGTCAGAAACAATCGTCTTAGGTACTCTATGTAATCTCACGATGTCCCTGAAAAATAGGTTAGCAACATGCGACGCATCATCGCTTTTGTGGCAGGCAATAAAATGAGCCATCTTAGAGAACCTATCCACTACCACAAATATAGAATCATGACCTATCTGAGTTTTAGGTAGACCTAGCACAAAATCCATACTAATGTCTTCCCATGGAGTAGTAGGTGCAGAGAGAGGTGTATATAAATCGTGAGGCTTCAGCTTAGATTTCGACTTGTGGCATGTAATACATCAGCTCACAAATCTGTACACATCACGCCTCATCTTGGGCCAATAAAAGTGATCAGCAAGCATGAGCAACGTCTTCTTACGCCCAAAGTGACCCATCAAACCACCAGCATGTGATTCCTACACTAAAAACAAACGCAATGACGATTCTAGAATGCATAGTTTCTTAGCTCGAAACAAATAGCCATCATGTATATGATACTTATCCCATGCGTTTCTAAGAGCAAACAAACAATATGGTTCAGCAAAATCATGGTCAGTTGCATAAAGTGCACAGATAGCTTCTAATCCAGGAATTTTAACATCAAGATTTGTTAATAGCATGTTCTTCCTAGATAGAGCATCAGCAACAACGTTCTCTTTTTCCCTTCTTATATTTAATGATGTAAGGAAAAGACTCAATAAACTCAACCCATTTAGCTAATATTCTATGCAACTTTGATTGAGCTTTCAAGTATTTCAATGCTTCATGATCAGAATGTATGATAAATTCCTTTGGCGACAAATAATGTTACCAAACCTCAAGTACTCTAACAAGTGCATACAATTCTTTATCACAGATAGGATAATTCAAATGAGCACCAGTCAATTTCTCAGAAAAATAAGCTATAGGGTGACCCTCCTGCATCAAAACACCACCAATGCCTATACCACTAGCATCACATTCAACTGCAAATTGCTTCGAAAAATCAGGTAATGCAAGTAATGGTGCAGAAGTAAGCAAACGTTTCAATGTATCAAACGCGATGTCTTGGGCCGTGCCCCATACAAAAGGAACAACTTTCTTTGTCAAATCATTCAAAGGGGCAGCAATAGTGCTAAAATCTTTCACAAAGCGCCTAAAGAAGCCAGCTAAACTGTGGAAATTACGCACTTGACTTACATTCATGGGAGCAGGCATATTCTGAATTGATTCAATTTTAGATTGATCTACCTCTACCCCATTCTTAGATACAACAAATCCCAGATATATGACCTTATCTTTTGCAAATGTGAACTTATCAAGATTAGCATACAATTTATTATCACGCAACACTTGGAAAACTTGTCGGATATGAGTACAATGTTCAGTTTCGTTGTGGCTATAGATAAGTATATCATCAAAGTAAACGACCACAAAACAACCAATAAAATCTCTCAAAACATGATTCATTAATCGCATAAATGTACTAGGTGCATTAGTAAGACTAGACGGCATGACTAACCACTCATAGAAGCCAAATTTCGTTTTGAATGCAGTTTTCCGCTCATCCCCTTCTTCCATCCTAATTTGATGATAACCACTACGCAAGTCTATCTTAGATAAAATAGCAGCACCACTCAATTCATCTAGCATATCCTCTAAGCGTGGAATAGGATGACGATATTGAATAGTGATGTTATTAATCGCTCTACAATCTACACACATGCGCCATGTACCATCTTTCTTAGGCACTAAAATAACAGGAACAACACAAGGGCTAAGAGAAACACGAGTGTACCCTTTATCCAACAATGCTTGTACTTGCTTCTATATGTCCTTAGTTTCTTCAGGATTGGTCCTGTAGGGTGCACGGTTGGGAAGTTTGGTGCCAGGGATCAAGTCAATTTGGTGTTCAATACCATGGAATGGAGGCAAACCTGCGGGTACATCTTCTGGAAGCACATCCCCAAAATCCTGCAAAACAGAAGAGACACCAAGAGAAATAGGGGTCATGTCATTAGAAACCAATACCTCGCCCATATACATGAGCACAAGTGGCATGGCTGTAGGATCCTCACGAAATCGTCTCATATCTTCGTTGGTGGCTAATATCAATAGACCAGGCACTCTCTCACTTTTCATTATATCACTCAATTTAGGCTCGATTACATCAGGAATAGCTGTCACACAATCTCGCCGAGCTATAGGATCTTCCTTCAAATTCACCTCTATCTTCTAGCGAGAATCATTCACAATGTCTTGTGGTGTCATTGGCTGCATAGTAATCTCTTCCCTTTGAATTCCAAGTGATACGTATTGGCTCCGCCATTGTGTTGCACATGGCGATCATAAAGCCAAGGCCAACCCAATATAGGATGACAAACAGTCATAGGAACCACATCAAAGTCAATAGAATCTTTGTATGGCCCTATCTGAAAATTCACACGTACCATATGATTTACCTTCATCTCACCATTATTGCTCAACCATTGTATGTAATATGGCTTCGGATGAGGCAAATATGTCAAATTCATCTTGGCACATAACTCCTTACTTGCAAGATTTCTGCAACTACCTCCATCAATAATGACCTTGCAAGCTTTGTTAGGTCCAACTAGAGCTTTTGTTTGGAACAAGTTGCAACACTGAGAGTCATCACTTGGTTGCACACTAAGTATGCGTGAAGATACGACAATAGTGGGTGCACGCTCAGGATAAGCATCGGCACCATCCTTGCCATCATCAATATCATCGTCAGAAGCTTCATTTCCACTCTCTACTTCACCTTGTTCGTTGATAAACATAACCTTGCTATTTGGACAATCCTTCTTGTAGTGTCCTCTACCTCCACAAGTATGGCACACCACATCGCGAGTACACGCAGTAGACATATTGGAACCCAAGCTAGCAGCAGGAGCAGCGGGTTTCCGAGCATTAGAACCAAACGAAGGTGTACTTGCAGGCTTGGTCGATGGTGTAAAAGGAGCAACAGCTGGTGGTGTGATGGTAGGAGGTGTAGACCTGGCCGAAAATCTGCTGGAGGACAGAAAATGAGTACGTGACTTCGCCTCTTCTGCCAACTAGGATTCAGCCTCTCTAGCATAGTATAGCAACTCATTCATGGTCTCATACTTGTGATGACGAACAATGCTCTTGATCGGTAACTTCAAATTGTTGAGGAATCGCTGCATGGCCATCTCAAGGGACTCACGAATTCTAGCACGCTGCATAAGTATCTCCATCTCCATGTAGAACTCATCAACTATCATGGTTCCTTGCTTCAATTGTGTCAACTTATCAAAAACTGTACGCAAGTAGTTGGTGGGTACGAAACGAGCCTTCATAATTTTACTCATCTCGCGCCAATCCATCACAGTAAGTTCATTGTCCTCCCTTCTGTGCTGCATAATAGCATCCCACCAACGCAAAGCATAACCATCAAATTCTGACGCAGCAAGCTTGACCTTCTTGTCTTCTGGATAGTCAAATAAACGCTAGAGCTTCTCAATCTTCAACTCCCATGTGAGGTAATCTTCAGGATCAATGGAACCATCAAACTTGGGAATCGAGAATTTTGGCCTGCCCAAACCATCATAAAGCACCTTGGTGCTAAACACGTTGAGCACGCCGAAGAGGAGCAAGCCCACAACCATGAGTAGGTGCAGCCGCACGTGCAGGTGCAGGGGGAATGGCACGTCCCCTGCCATGATGTGGGGAAGCATCAGCCGCACTACCCTCATTAAAGTCATCAAAAGCATCATCACGTTGTTGGTCCTGCCTTTGATGTATGGCGACCGTCAAAGCCTCAATGGAACGCTGCAAAGTGGCGACATTGACATTGAGTGTTGTCACTTGCGTCTGAATAGTATTGATTGCGCCAACATTCTGCTCCAATGTCATTTGCATGTCCTGGATATTCTTGTCAATGGCATCTATCGTGTGAGTAAACACACGTGTCAAGTGGGACTTCAAAGCCTCATATTCGCGCCAATTAACAAGTTCCTCATCCTTCTTTTTCTGCAACACAACATCATCATCACTAGAAGACATGATTAGTAGGTTAGTGCAAAAATCAAAATTTGTCTGGTGGAAACTCTCACAATTGACAAGAAAGGAGATCTTACCATTCCAAAGTGAATAGAGATGCTCTACCAAACAAAATCAAAGACTGATGCACTGATGTGATGAAGTGAATATCGAAGGTATAGAGAATGATCACAAGGCACACAGGTTATGTATGGTGGAGCTATAGGTATGGTATCGTATCTACACCACAAATAAGTCCTAGTGCTGATCGTACAAAAACCCAAGAACACACACGTGGAGAAAAATATGGTAATGCAACTATGAACGGTGTTGCAATACTCTCGAGAGACACTAGCAAAGCTCAAAGTAAACAGGCACAAGATTGCTCAATCTACCGGTGCACAAAGATATCACTAGGCCTCTTGCTCAATTTCTCTTCCTTTTTATTTTTGTATACCTCTTTTTGCTTATTTTTTTGCTTTTTCTCTTGCTATCTTGCTTTTTCTCTTATATATATATTTATATATCACACACGTCCAAATTACAAAGTACAACACCAAAATCCTAAGAGCAACATGTAGGAGCGGAAAACTAGTCTCAATGGGCAAGTTCCTACACCTATGTAGTAGAATGGTTGTGGCTAAGGTTAAGGAATAGTGCAATTGTTGTCACACTTGTAATTCCTGCCGTGGCAGAGAAACAGGTCAAAAATATGTTGTGGTAGAGGAAATTCCTGTTGTGGCAGAGAAAATAGTCAAAAACATGTCGCGGCAGAAGTGGCGGCAGAGCAGCTGGCGCGTGGCAGAAAAAGGAGCAGAAAATGTGTCGCGGCGGCAGCGCGCGACAGAGAAACTGTGTCGTGGTAGATTTCGGGTCGGACACGCTGTCGCGGCAGAGAAAATGGGCGATTCCGTGCCACGACAGAGATTGGTAAGGAATTGTTTTTTAACAAACCGACTCGGCGAAGGGTGTATGACCAGGATTATAGCTAAAAAATGGATCTGACTATGGTGGCAAAAATTAGATGGTGGATTCGACTAGAAAGAGGAAAAACAATGAAATAGATCTAGATCTAAACTAAAGGATGAACACAACCATCAACTATTACTCGTCTACGATGCAATCTAGTCTATGGCAAATCATTTTGTGGGGCTTTTTTCTGTATAGGATGAAAAACACTCTCTAATGTATGGATGGATTGTGGATTGCTTACTGAGGCGACGAGGAAATCTGATACCAAGATGATATGGGGTGGCCCAATCTTCTCAACAAGCACTTGTCCATGGTGATGGTGGATGATAGATAACTAGCTTGTAGCTATGAACTCTGCCGCTTGATCCCTGATGCCAATGCAATAGCTCTCAAACCTTGTAGGATATTCACAACACCACGTTCTTGCGCACGCAGCCTTCGACCACGAACGGTAGTATGCAATCTACTAATTCCCAGTGGAACAACAGATCACAGTCAATTGCAATTGGTAGAATTCGATCATAGGGTAATTCCAAAGGTTCTATAAAGAAACAACTCCAAAATAATTTTAACATGGTCTAAAAACTAAAGCTAGTGCGCCCCCATCTATTTAAGGGTCTGGGAGGTGGCGGCCTAAGGTGGGATCCGAGTTGCTCCCACCCAACTAGATACAAACCGACCCCAAAGGGTTCGGCCTCAGTGCCTCTGCCGTGGCAGACTTTCAGCCGGATTCTCTGTCGCGGCAGCCTGCCGTGGTAGAGTCGGACTCGGTTTTCTTGCCGCAACAGCCTGCCGTGGCAGAAAACGGATGCGTTTCTCTACCGCGGCAGAGAAGTTCCTCCAACTATTGATCTTCGTCTTGGACAGCTCCTTGCGCTTACTCCCTCTCCTCCCTCGCGCATTCTTCATTGATCAACACGCCATGGAGATGACGGCGGCTACCGACTCTTTCGTGGAATTTTGATCGGGTACTTACGGTTTCTGTATCGGAGGCGATATATAGGCGGAAGGAGAGACTGAGGGGGTGCCTAGGCCGGCCAGACCACCCCCTGGCGCTGGCCAAGCCTGGCCGCGTGGCCAGGTGGTGTGGCCAGGTGGTGTGGCTGGGCCCCAGCCCCTCTCTGTATCATATTCTGACTTTCCTGGAACCAAAAACAGCAGAAAATAGGCAGCTGGCACTATGGCTCTTAATAATAGGTTAGTCCAAGAAATCATATGAAAAGTACTCCAAAGTGTGGACAAAACATAAGAAAGTAGATAAAACCAAGCATGGAACATCAAAAATTATGGATACGTTAGCAACGTATCAGATAGAAAGTTTGGTGGTCATACGGAATATGTTATTGCCTACTGATGAGTGGATACAATGGTGTCTAGTTGGTTGAAGGAAGCAAGATCACAGAAAGGCATCACAAGTAAGACATCTAGTTGGGAGGATTACAAGCAATTTCTGCGCACTAGGTTTTTGTAGAAGTCCATGGAGTTGGACAAGGTGGTTGTTTCCGAGGTACAAGCCAAGGTTGTTGTGTGTGCTAAAACTATAGTGGAGGATGTCGTACCATTGAGTGGGCTGAATTTGCAACTGAAGAAGGTACAAGGCGATGCTTGCATGATAGTTGACAAGGGCCATCGTTGGAACTTATTTCAGACGTAGTGTATGATCAAAGGCAAAGCATGCAACTTGATTGTTGATGGGGGAAGTTGTACTAATGGAATTATCAAGGCAATGGTGGCAGCACTGGGGTTGTTCACATGGCGTATTCTTGAACCTAAGCATCTATAGTGGTTAAATACATATGGTATGGTGAAGGTAACTCATAAGGTGCATGTGCCATTTACAGTTGAGGATTATGTTGATGATATTGAGTGAGATGTGTTGCCATTGGAGGTATGTGGGTTGTTACTTGGTCGTCCATGGCAGTATGATCGCAACGTTACACATGCTAAAAGAGCAAATACATATTCTTTTGTGCATGGTGGCAAACAGCAGACTTTGAAGCCTATACAGGATGATCACATAAAGTCTGATGTAGTGCTGGGGGTACATAAGGAGAAGGTGCAAAAGGCTAAGCCAAAATCTGGGCTAACTAAGGTGCAGGATGGAGAGCATGATGCACAATGTGACAATGTTGATATTTCTTCAGCTATGCCTGTAGATGACCAGCCAATGGAACATGTTAGTGACAAGCCAATTGAAGTGAATCCTCTTATTGCTAAGAGGAAGGATGTTGTATCATGTGTTTAAAATGTTGTTTGTGTTGACACAGGTGTTCAGACGGATGGTATTTGTGCTCCTAATGTTCCAGTGCATGAGGTACAGCGGGGTAACAAGCGCAGTTTTGTTAGCACACCTGTGAGGCGTTTTGTTGGGACAGTTATGCGGATGCATAGAGGCAAGGATGGACATATTCAACAGTTGTGTGGTCCAGGCATTACTCATCTTATGCCAGGTCGTGCAGAGAAGGTCCATGTTTAGAAACCACGGGTTCCAACAAGAGTTGAGAAGAAGAAGAAGACGGTGGCGCCTAGGTCCAAGCTCGTATGGAGACACAAGGAGGTGCAGGCGCCAAGGGCTGTATCATGTCAAGCAGGACAGGAGGGAGGATGTGGTGAGGAAGGCAGCTTGAAGATGGCAAAGACGTGTGAAGCGATTGTTCATATCATGCCACCTTTCTGACCCGACCCACACACGTTGGGGACAACGCTTCTTGAAGGGGGAGATGTTGATATGGGCACGAATTAGGAGGTGAGGCCTAATTTTAGGAATCTACCAAGCTAGGTGATGAGGGCGCATCCCATTGATGATTGGCACGCCAGGACGACCTACTATATGTAATGATAAGTATAAGGTTGTGTCATTATTGTTGCTATGTTATTGAGTCCGAGTCCAGGTTAGGTTCGAGTCTGTTTGTGTGTTTGGTTTAGGTTTATCCAACCGACTAGTTACAGGCCTCCTATATAAAGGAGCCAACCGCCTAGGGTTTAGGGGGAGTTCAGTTGTTTAGTCTAAAAACTATATTGTGCTCCACCGTGTATCATCCCTCCGAGGACAGCGATGCCGTTATCTATTATATGGAGTGATTTGCTGCGAAGGTTCTTGTGTGCATCAAGGATTATCGAGTTGTGGTTTGAGGCATGTTGTTTATCAATATGTTGCTTGCTGGATTGATTCCTCTTCTTCAGGTGATGTTCAACGGTGTTATTGGAAGGATTACCATCCGGGTTGACTCGTTGTGAAAGATCGGGACAAAACTCAAGCATCATCGGCTTGATCTATATCATTAGTGGCAGGGTTTAGAGAGTTATGTCATCAAAATTGTGAATAATATAGAGTTTAAATGTGGATGTAGATGGCTATATTTCAAAGCCATCAATCTCCCCAAGCTTAAACTTGATCTTCCTCGAGCAAGAAAACCAAAATCAAAAAATGAACTCACCATTTAAACTGAAATAACCAGATTATGATCTTACTCATGATTGATAGTATCATGTTTCCTCCACTTCATAAATCTGAAAAACTTCAGCATAGATAGAGTAATGGCAAGCATATCATACGGGTTTTATGCATCCTTATAGCGCATCAAAATTATTGTTAACATGGATGATTCAAATGAGTAAACTTCATTCCATGTCATGTAATCAACTCATAGGCTTGCCTTTGAACATAAAGTATAATCATGTAAATTGAGAGTGTGAGAGTTGTCATGAAAAGGATATACACTAAAGTATCTCAATTCTCCTACATCAATAAATCAAGACTTTTCAAGCACTACTTTTCTATTCATTGTCCTTCAAGAATTTTAGTTTTTGAGTAATTGACATCATGCCAATTTTTTTGGTTTTAGTTTATCGGTTTGTGATGGACAATCATGGCATCACTAAGGTTTTTGTTCCTTTTCCATAATGATTACTCATAATAACCAGAGGAGTGATTCCATCATGAACACAACTACCCGGGAGTGCCAAGAATCTTACCCACTATAGCATTGCTGCTACATGTGTTTAAAAAACTCATAGCCAAAATCTAGCACTTTCCTCCATTAAGATCGTTCGTAGGCCAGCTGAGTTGTTGGCATCCGATGAAGTTTGACAAGCATAAAGCAATATCATTCTTATGATTAACAAGTCAAACTTTGGCATGCCCACAAAAACCGCTAAACATTAATTCACTTGAACAAATCCTTTTAAAGAGAGTTATCAAGTCGATCAACATTTTTAGTGGTGTTGAGTGTCTTTAGAAATAATCCTTCAAGACTAAACACTACAACACCCTCATGACCCACAAGTATAGGGGGTGTATCGTAGTATTTTCGAGGGAAGTGAAACCCAATTTATTGATTCGACACAAGGGGAGCCAAAGAATATTTATAAGCCTTAACAACTGAGTTGTCAATTCAGCTGCACCTGGAAACAATCTTGCTCATAGCAGTTTATCAGTAGCAACAGTTTTGTAGTAGGAATAGTAAAGTAGCAGCAGTAGTAAAGTAAAGACAGTAGTAACAATAGCAGTAAACAGTAGGATTCGAGTGCGGTAGGCATAGGGATGGATGGACGGGCATTGCATGGACAAGACAAATTCACATAGCAATCAGAACTTAGGGAAATTGCAGATAAATAAGAATAAGCATCCAAGTACTAGATAATCCTAGGCATGTGTTCCATATATAGTCATATGTGCTCGCAATGAGAACTTGCAGAACATCTTTTGTCCTGCCAGCCCGTTTGTAGGGGGCCTCAAGGGAACTACTAGCAATTAAGGTGCTCCTTTTAATAGAGCACCGGAGCAAAGCATTAACACTCCGTGAACACATGTGATCCTCACATCAAAGCCATTCCCTCCGGTTATCCCGATTTACCACTTCGGGGCCATTGGTTCCGGACAACAACGTGTGTATACAACTTGTAGATAAGACCATAAACAATACTATCATAATGAATCAATAACATGTTCAGATCTGAAATCATGGCACTCGGGCCCTAGTGACAAGTATTAAGCATAACAAGTCGCAACAAAGTCATAAAGCACTAATAAAAGATACTAGGCACCATGCCCTAACAATCTGATGCCATTACATGAACGATCTCATCCAATCCCTACCATCCTCATAGCCTATAGCAGGGGATTACTCACTCGTAGATGTGGGCAACATGGATGGTCGATGGAGAAGCGATGGTGATGATGATGGCGATGATCTCCTCTAATTCCCCGTCCCGGCAGGGTGCCAGAACGGAGTTTCTGGTGCTGTTTTGTGGAATCCGGTGGTGGCAGCGGAGCGGAACTCCTTCTAGAAAAACGTCGAACCCCCCTGAGTTTTTAGGTCAGAAGGCAACTTATAGGCGAACAGAGAGACCGAGGGGGAGTCTGGGGCGGCCAGACCACCCCCTGGCATGGCCTGGGCTTGCCCGCGCGGCCAGGTGGCGTGGCCTGGCCCAGGCCCCCTCCGTCTTGTATTCTGGCTCCAGGAGTGTTCTGGTGAAATAGGATTTTTGGCATAGTTTCTGGGATTTTTCCTGATAGTTGATTTTCTGCACAAAAAGTAGACACCAATGCAATTCTGCTGAAAACAGCGTCAGTCCGTGTTAGTTGCATCCAAATCACACAAGTTTAGAGGAGATACAATAGCAAAAGTGTTCAGGAAAGTAGATACATTTTGGACGTATCAACTCCCCCCAAGCTTAGCTTATTACTTGTCCTCAAGCAATTCAGTTGAAAACTGAGTGCGATAAAAGAACTTTCATGAACACATTTGCTTCATATGATGTATATATTCTCAGCATGTGATCAACTACTTAGGCAATTCATAATAAAGAGTATGCTACTGAGTCTACTTAATAGTCATTGCAAGCTATGAAGAGATTCCAACTCAAAAATAATAAGTAGCATGAAACATAAACATAAGCAACATTGCAATGCTCATAACAAGGTATGATAGAATGGTATCTCGCTTGCCTTTGATTGTGAATACCAAGGCACCTCTGAAATTCAGGTGAAGACTAGAAGTAAAGATGTCAAAGATACAAGCATCAAAGTCATCACACAAATAGTCAAGTAATGGGACAAGCACAAAGAATGACAACTATGCTCTCAAGAAGGTGCCCAAAGAATATGTGGAGACTCAACAAGTAAATGAAAAGGTTTTGAATAGTTTGAAAGGCTTCCAAATGCTGAAAGTATGGTACTCATTAGCTTTGAGCTCTCATTGCCCCTATCATAAGCATCTTTAATGTGGTTAAGGTGAAAGTGACACAACTAAGAGGATATGCTTGACAAGTTATAAATCGAAGCCTCATGCCCCTTACTTACGAATACCGATCCTCATGCTACTCAACTTCAGTCAAAAGTAAGCTCTTGTGATTGTAAGTATATACGTATCATAGAGAACCGCCAACGGGGTACCCCTTGCACATGACACATGAGTTATCTCATAATCAAAATGACAAGGCAAGCAGACAATGAGCATCTCAGTGATCTTTTTATTTACTATGTGCATATATTTTTATTGAGGATGCTTCATAGAATGCTCATTATGGTTATGCTGCAAGTTTCCACCATGATTAGGCATGGCTTAGGCTAGCGGCCCAGGCGTTTCCCTAACGCATATACAAACTCCATGATCTTACAAGTTCCACTTTTATTTCACACCGACGGGATCCATAAGCAAAAGAATCATGATATCAACGAGGTACTAAGTACTAGTGCAATGTTAAAAGCGTTCCCCATGATACATGGTTTTCCTAACTTCAACTTATAAAGCGCAAGCATATACGCAACAAAGAAGGACGCAATGGTTCAGGTTTATTAAATGCAAGAAAATAAAGTGTGCCATCAAGTTCGTGAGAGCTTTACTAACTAACTTTCTCATAACAAGCAAACATTTTATTCGGAAGAAAACAAGGCATATTGAATATGCACGGAAGTAGCAAATGATGCTAATAGGTAGGTATGGTGAACACTTTGGAAATATTTGGTTTAGGGAGTTGGAAACTTGAGTAAAACATACTCAGTGTAAGTGAAGGCTAGCAATAGCAAGGGAGCGACAAACGAGAGAGCAATAGCTGTCATAATCACGCTTGCAACAAAACAGGACTAATCATGGCATGAAAGTGATTCAAGATCCTCAAGGCAAAATAATTCATCAAGGCTTAACTGATTATTACAGTCATGTGCATGCGTGAGCATGTGCCAAGTCAATTCAAATGAAACATTCAGAGGAGGATACCACGGTGTCATACCAATTTATGAATAGAGCAATGCAAGCAAACATTCATAAGACATGCTACAAACTATTAGCGAGCTGGAGCTAATCATAAGAAAGCAAGAACTACTAAGAATCGAAAGATAACATACACCTTACACGAACGGACTAAGCATGCCCACAGTGATGAGTATATGTACAAAGATGAAAACAAATAGAGTTCGTTACCAGCCTCTTACCACGCCTCAAGTTGTCGTTAATCCTCATTATTGATCTTCATTTGTGTGGCTTGAATAATAATATGAAACCAATATCGACTGAGGATTGTTGAACCCTGTAGCAAACTCACAAAACCAAAGAAGAACGACAAATATTTTTTTTGTTTTCGATTTTTAAAACAAGAACCAAAAGGAAAAACAAGCAAAGCAAAATCTCTTTGGGTTTTTCGAATAGTTCAAACAAAGCAAAAAGGGAAAAAACAAACCAAAGAAAAAAGAAAAAGAAGCAAACCAAAGAGAAAGAACAGAAATATTTTTGGTCTTTTTGTGTTTTAGAAAGCAAAAGCAAAGAAAGAACGAAAACTAAAAACAGAACGAAACATGAATATACAAAGTACCAACGCAACATGATATGGAGATCAGTGCGGTGTCGGTGTACCTCCCCCAAGCTTAGGCTTTTGGCCTAAGTGGGTATCAATCCCAAGCTGGCCAGGATGATGTGTTGCCATAGTATGACGAGGAGGTACCCTCGTCCTGGTGCGAGCTCGAGTACGTCCCTCCGTAGTGAGCGGAGTGATCGTAGGAGGGTACATCCTCCTGGTGCTGCTCGTGGAAGCCCAGTAAGCGAAGCTGCTCGTCCACCTCCTCCTTGGAGAGCGAGCACGGTCTCCTGTGAACACTAAACAAAGAAGACCGTGGCAAAGGGATCTCCCTCTCATCCCCGTCAGTAAACAACATCCTATATACTAGACTGTCCAAATCAGAACTAGCTGTGACAAAGTGATGAGTTTTCATAGCAACAAGGTCAAGCCTCTGTGGTGCCAGTACAGTATCATTAGGGTCCACTAAAAGACCTAATGCATTGACCATACGCGAGGTAATGATGCCCCCATAGATAGGCCCCCTAGCAGCTAGGCGGCGAGCAATAAGAGAGCCAATGTTGTACCGAGTATCATTGTTAAGCGCAGCAGCAAGGAAGGCTAAATGATAGTTGGAGATATTACTTGTGTTCTACCTACCAAGTATGCTAGTAGCAAGATAATATGTGAAGTATCTGAGAGCAGGGAGTTGGATGTTTCTTATCTTTCCGCGTTGCGCCATGCGGTCATCATCATTGGTCACCCCTCGGTAAAGCTCCAGCAAATCAGCGGGTTGCCCTTGAATTTTCTTCATGGTCCCTATCATGCTTACACCTACAATACTGCAAAATCTCTCCAATGGCATGGTAAAGGGCAGATTATAAACATTGAAAGAGATAGTTGACTGATAGGACGTGTTAGTAAACATGAAGCTCTCAACAAAGGTTTTAGTGAGCATAGACGTATTGCTCACTCTCATCTTGCATATATGAGGTCAAACCAACCCTATCAATTAGTAGCAAGAAATCATCAAGAATCCCTGTAGCTTGTAAGAAAGTAAAACAAGGAAAAGTAGATGGGTGAGCATCCCCATCATCCCTTTCATTACCAATACAAGTTGCAATGAGATCTTCGTTGTATGATGGCCTAAACTGAGAGGCTGATCTTGAGGGCCTCGACCTCCTTGGTGCATCACTCTCAAATATCTCTCCAAAGGTATGGTTGTTCATGCTTGGTATTCTGAAATTTAAACACTATTAAACAAGTGATTGCAAAGTGAATATAATGAAGGGTACTACTCATAGGGACTTGTAAGAGGCCTAAACATGCATCAAAACTATATCTCTAAGCATCAAAAAAGCTTACACACTCTCATAACCTGTCACCTACAGCAGCAAAATACTCAAGATATATAATCCACTAAACACAAATCTACTTGGACAAGGGGAGGAGTCACATACCAGAGAACAAGTGCTCCAAATTTCAGCAACAAAGGTGGGCTGAGCAAGGAGATCGAAAAAATAGAGAGCAAGCACAGCAAGGACGCGATTTTGAGCAATGAACTGGAGCTTACTCGGGAGAGAGAAGAAAGTGGCAAGTGAGAGAGTTAGTGGAGGGCCAGGGGTGGCCCACACCATGTCATGGCGCCACCCAGGGCAGGCCGCGCCACCAGGTGGTGAGCCTGCCTGGTGGGTCCCCCTGGCACCTACTAGGCACTCCTCTGCCCCTTTTTTCACGTAAAAATTTAATATGAATTTTCTGGAATTTTTCGAGACACTTTATTTTTGGGAAATTTTCAGGCATAGATGAATGATTTTCTGACAGACAGATTTTGTTTGGAAATGATGCAATGACAAAACAAGGCTAGAACTACAGGAGTTCTAAGACACTCTAACATGCAAGCAACTAACAACAAAGAAAACTAAACGAAAACAAAAACTAAAATGGATAGCAATATAAGTAAACGGAGATAATCATAGTGAAAACATTGTTTTGTTCAACAAAATCCTTTTGTTAACAAGGTTGATCAGGTCTTGCTACCAAAACAATTTCATATGAGACAAAACTTGTATTTCATTAGTGATTATGTTACCTCAATTTTGATAGCAATGGTCCCATTCATAATAGTTTCAAATTTTTCTCTTGGTATGGTACAATATATTTCTCTAACTTGAATGCCCTCAACATGTTCAATTGAATTCAATCCATAAGTCCTTTCAATCTTCTTGGGAAAATAGATAGTATGTTCCTTGTCATTAACATTAAAGGTCACCTTTCCTTGATTACAATTAATAATAGCTCCTGCAGTATTAAGAAAAGGTCTCCCGAGAATAAGAGACATATTATCATCTTCAGGCATTTCAAGCACAACAAAATCAGTTAATATCAAGCAATTATGAGCCACTTGAACAGGTACATCCTCACATATACCAACAGGAATAGTGGTAGATTTATCAGCCATTTGCAAAGATATATCAGTTGGTATCAGTTTTTCAAGTTGAAGTCTTTTATAGAGAGAGAAAGGCATAACACTAACTCCAGCTCCCAAATCACACAAAGCAATTCTAACATAACTGTTCTTAATAGAGCAAGGGATGGTTGGAATCCCATGGTCTCCAAGTTTCTTAGGAACCTTACCATTAAAGGAATAATTAGCAAGCAAAGTAGAAATTTCTTCATTAGGGATCTTCCTTTTATTCGAGACAATATCCTTCATATACTTTGAGTAAGGAGGCAATTTAATAGCATCAGTCAAAGGAATTTGCAGGAATACAGGTTTCATCCACTCACAAAACTTATTATAGTGTTCATCTTCCTTTGACTTGTGTTTCTTATCAGGGAAAGGCATAGGTTTTTGGACCCAAGGTTCTCTTTCACTACCATGTTTCTTAGCAATAAAATCTTCTTTAGTGTATTTAGTATTCTTAGTGTGGTTTTCAGGTTCTTCTTCAACTTTTTCTTCATTAGGAACTTCATTTTCTTCATTACCACTTTCAGTTTCAGCATCAGAAATAGATATACTATTAGGATCTATAGCAGGTTCAGAGGGTTCTACAACAGTTTTATGTTTCTTTTTTCTTTTCTTACGAGTAGAGCCACTATTTTTAGCTTGTTGAGAATCCTGCTCAATTCTTTTGGGATGCCCCTCAGGATATAGAGGATCCTGGGTAGCAGCACCACTTCTAGTTCTAATTTCATAAGCATGTTTTTCTTTAGCAACATTAACTAGCAAATCTTTTTGCATTTTAACGAGTTGATATATTTGAGTTTGAACCAGTTGAAAGTGTTTAACAATCATTTTAACATCATTAGAAGTTCTTTCCACAATATCTTTCAACTCCACAATAGCTCTAGTGTTTTCCATTAGATGATTTTGCACCATTTTATTAAAATTATCCTGCTTAACAATAATGATATCGAATTCTTCTAAGCATTGATCAGGAGGTTTAGAGTAAGGGATATCACCTTCATCAAAGTGTTGGAGAGAGTGTACCTCGATAGTGGATGACTAGGGAATAGGCTTACATAATTCTTCTATAGGAGGTAAATTCTTGACATCTGCAGCTTTAATTCCCTTCTCCTTAAGACATTTCTTAGCTTCCTTCATCACTTCATCATTTAATTCAATAACTCCCCTCTTCTTTAATGTTGGAATAGGCACCGGAACAGTAGGTTCAGGTACAATTACTTCAGGTATAGCTTGTTCAGGAGGAGTCCAATCTTCATAGTTCTTACTTATTTTAGCCATTAATTCCTCAGCTTCCTTAGGAGTCCTATTCCTCTTCTTTTAGTGGATGGTAAAATAGGAACCTTGCCATCACAAGACTTTCCCATGATGGATGGATAGCAGCGAACAATAGAGAATCCAAGTGAACTTGATAAATAAAGCTATGCTCCCCGGCAACGGCGACAGAAAATAGTCTTGATGACCCACAAGTATAGGGGGTGTATCGCAGTATTTTCGAGGGAAGTGAAACCCAATTTATTGATTCGACACAAGGGGAGCCAAAGAATATTTATAAGCCTTAAGAACTGAGTTGTCAATTCAGCTGCACCTGGAAACAATCTTGCTCACAGCAGTTTATCAGTAGCAACAGTTTTGTAGTAGGAATAGTAAAGTAGCAGCAGTAGTAAAGTAAAGACAACAGTAACAATAAGAGTAAACAGTAGGATTCGAGTGTCGTTGGCATAGGTATGGATGGACGAGCGTTGCATGGACAAGACAATTCACATAGCAATCAGAACATAGGGCAATTGCAGATAAATAAGAATAAGCATCCAATTGTCCTGCCAGCCCGTTTGCAGCGGGGCCTCAAGGGAAGTACTGGTAATTAAGGTGCTCCTTTTAATAGAGCACCAGAGCAAAGCATTAACACTCCATGAACACATGTGATCCTCACATCAAAGCTATTCCCTCCGGTTATCCCGATTTCTGTCACTTCGGGGCCATTGGTTCTGGACAACAACGTGTGTATACAACTTGTAGATAAGACCATAAACAATACTATCATAATGAATCAATAACAGGTTCAGATCTGAAATCATGGCACTCAGGCCCTAGTGACAAGCATTAAGCATAACAAGTCGCAACAAAGTCATAAAGCACTAATAAAAGATACTAGGCACCATGCCCTAACAATCTGATGCCATTACATGAACGATCTCATCCAATCCCTACCATCCCCATAGCCTACAGCGGGGGATTACTCACTCATAGATGGGGGAAACATGGATGGTCGATGGAGAAGCGATGGTGATGATGATGGCGATGATCTCCTCCAATTCCCCATCCCGGCAATCCTCCAATTCCCCATCCCGGCAGGGTGCCAGAACGGAGTTTCTGGTGCTGTTTCGTGGAATCTGGTGGTGGCAGCGGAGCGGAACTCCTTCTGGAAAAACGTCGACCCCCCCTGAGTTTTTAGGTCAGAAGGCAACTTATATGTGAAGAGGGAGACCGAGGGGGAGTCTGGGGCGGCCAGACCACCCCCTAGCGCGGCCTGGGCTTGCCCGTGTGGCCAGGTGGTGTGGCCTGGGCCCAGCCCCCCTCCGTCTCGTATTCTGGCTCCGGGAGTCTTCTGGTGAAATAGGATTTTTGGCATATTTTTCGGGATTTTTCCTGATAGTTGATTTTCTGCACAAAAAGTAGACACCAATGCAATTCTGCTGAAAACAGCGTCAGTCCGCGTTAGTTGCATCCAAATCACACAAGTTTAGAGGAGAAACAATAGCAAAAGTGTTCGGGAAAGTAGATACGTTTTGGACGTATCACACCCAAGCCTTCAATTGTGAGACTTTTTCTTATTACAATTATTTAGAAATTTTTAGGCAAGACTTGGTTAATTACGTGAGCTGGAAAAAAACATACTCAACTAAATACCCCTAGAAACGAAAATCTTAATACAATACAAAGACTCACTCCACCAATACAATATCTCAACATTTACTACTAACTAGCATGGGTTTCTCAAACTTCAAAAGTGGGGAGTCATAAGGCATACCTCTCATGTTTTCTTCCACTTCTCTCTTCCTTTTTTATTTGTTTCTTGGAAAGTCGAAGTCGATCACTCTCCTACAAATACATGAGAACCTCGAGGCAGAAAAGTAAAAGATAGAGGAAAAATAAAGAAAAATGGAGAAATCTTTTTGTTATTTTTTAAGAGAGGAAATTCTGAGTGTGGTGTGGCCAGGTGGTGTGGCCGGGCCCCATCCTCTCTCCGTCTCGTACTCTGGCTACAGGTGTCCCTCGGTGAAAAACTGACTTTGGCTTTTGTCCCATCCAATTCTGAGAATATTCATTTTCTGACTTTCCTAGAACCAAAACAATGGAAAAGCAGGCGTACCGCACTGTGGCCCTTGTTAATAGGTTAGTCCAAGAAATCATATGAAAAGTACTCCAAAGTGTGGACAAAACATAAGAAAGTAGATAAAACCAAGCATGGAACATCAAAAATTATGGATACGTTAGCAACGTATCAACATCCCCAAGCTTAACTCCTGCTCGTCCTCGAGTAGGTAAGTGATAAAAAGAAAGAATAATTTTGTAGGTGACATGCACCATCATAAACTTGATCAAAGTATTTGTAAACCATTGATAGCTGGGATCATAGTACTTCAATCATAACATGAAAGACAAAGTTCTAACAATAAGGCAAAGCAACTATGTTGCAACATGAAAAGGCACAAACAAAAGATTCATGAATAACAATGCTTTGCAAGACGTTTGTTTGTTTCACGTAAAGAAAACATAGCATAGTGGCATTCAGCTTGTCCCTCATAGAGTAGCAAACATAAATGCATCGGACACCTTCAAAGTTCATAAGAGTGACTAGATACAAATAGTTTAAAACAAGCAATATCAAAGCTATGCATCAATCAACAAGTCTTGGGACAATGCACATAGAACTAAGAATGGCCACTATGCTCTCAAAGTAGGTGCATAAAGATAGAAGGTGGAGACTCAACATAAAAGTAAAAGAAAGGGCCTTCATAGAAGGAAGTAGGGATTCAAGTTTCATAAAGAGCTTCCAAAAATTATGGTACTTATTAGCTTTCAGCTCTCATTGCCCCTATCATAAGCATCTTGAAGGTGATTAAGGTTAAAGTGACACAACTAAGAGGATATGCTTGACTAGTTATAAGCCGAAATCCCATGCCACTTACTTATGAAGACCGAACCTCATGCTACTCAACTTTAGTCACAAGTAAGCTCTTGTCATTGTAAGTACATATGTATCATAGAGAACCGCCAATGGGGTACCCCTTGCACATGATACAGGAGCTATCCCATAACCAAAATGACAAGGCAAGCAGACAATGAGCATCTCAGCGATATTTTTATTTGCTATTTGCATAGGTTTTTATTGAGGATGCTTCATAGAGTGCTCATTATGGTTATGCTGCAAGTTTCCACCATGATTAGGCATGGCTTAGGCTAGCGGCCCAGGCGTTTCTCTAACACACATACAAACTCCATGATCTTACAAGTTCCCCTTTTATTTCACACTGTCGGGATCCATAAGCAAAAGAACATGATATCAACGGGGTACAAAGTACAGGTGCAATGTTGAAAGCGTTCCCGATGATACATGGTTCTGCTAACTTCAACTTATAAAGTGCAAGCATATACGCAACAAAGAAGGACGCAATGGTTCAAGTTTATTAAATGCAAGAAAGTAAAGTGTGCCATCAAGTTCGTGAGAGCTTTAATCACTAATTTTCACCTAACAAGTTTAATTCGGAAGGTAGACAAAAACATGAATATACTTGGAATAGCATATGCTAATAGGTAGGTATGGTGGACTCTTTGGAATAACTTGGTTTTAGGAGTTGGATGCATGAGTGGAACTCATACTTGGTTGCGGAGGCTAGCAAAAGACTGGGAGCGACCAACTAAGGGAGCAATAATGGCCATAATCATGCAGAGAGACAAAACATCATTGATCAAAGCATAAAGTGATACTACAAGTTAAAAACTAATGGATCATAAAGGCTTATGGTGACTTGGGATAGTCATAACATGGTGTGAGCATGTGCCAAGTCAACCCAAATAAAGCATCAAAGGAGAATAACACAATACTATGCTTTAATATGCTAAAACAACGCATGATTCTTCCAAGGCACATTAAGTAATCTCAATTGTTTATAACAAGTCATGCTATAGCAAAGAATACTAAGCATAAAGCTAAAACAATATCAATCATAGCATGACAAAGCATAGGCCACAGTTAAAAACAAGCTCTTTTTACCACTTAAGCATGAACTTTTCCTACTCTATTCCAATCCAAACCAAACTATTTGAAGACCAATGTATGAAAGAGGGGGTCCAACCAATTTATTCTGCAAACTAAGAAAACCAAGCAAACTAAAAACCAAAACAAAAACGAAAAAGAAGATGCTCCAACAACAACACAACTGTGCATGAAACAATAAAAATGAAGCGTTTGGGATAAAACCTGGGATTTTTATTGATGAAGAAGGGGATGCCTTGGGCATCCCCAAGCTTTGACGCTTTTACTTTCTTGGATATTTCTTGGGGTGACATGGATGGCATCCCCAAGCTTGAGCTTTAGTCCATCCTTCATCTCATTACTCATTCCTTCCATACACCTGAAATTTTTCCTTCATACAAAACTTCACACAATCTTTATTAGCAACATTAGTGCACTCAAGATAATAAGTCTTTAGTTTCAGTTCCAACACCAATAAAACTTCCATTAAAACAAAAAATACTGTAGCACTTCCCTCAAAAATCTCAATTCGCCAAAAGAACTCAAAAAGAAACAAACAAGAAGCAAATGCAAATAATGGCAGAAATCTGTCAAAGCAGACCAGCAGGTAAAGACGAATGTTTTCAAAGATCTTATGTTGCTCAAATCAAAAAGTGTTGAACTAATGAAAGTTAGATAATAACCTGGGTCAGAAGCTCAAAATTTCACGCCTCAAAAGGACGTATAGAGATTTTACACGAATTTTTACGGTGAAGCATATAAATCTGTTTCAGGACAGCAACTTTCCCAATCATTACATCTCTCTCGTTAGAGGTTACTCTTGGAATAAAAAGCAAATAAAAAGGATAAGGAGCGGTTATTACTGAACTTCCAAGACTCATCTAAAACTTTTGGGTTATCTCTCAATATTTACTTTTCTTTAACACCTTTAAGTTAGGCATAAGAAGCAAGAAAAAGGATCAAGTGTTCTCAAATGAAGAAGCATTAAGAGCAAATTTTGTTTTCATAAGAGAGGCAAAAGAAATATTCTCTCTCTTCTTAGGGAAGTGTTCCATACCTTTCTTGAGTGGGAGTTGATATTTAATGGTGCCTTCTTTCATATCAATAATGGCACCAACAGTTCTAAGAAAAGGTCTTCCCAAAGTAATAGGACAAGAAGCATTGCATTCAACATCCAAAACATAGAAATCAACAGGGACATAGGCATTGTTAACCATAATAAGAACATCATTAATACAACCCATGAGTTTCTTTTTAGCATTATCATCAAGTGGGACATACAAATAACAATCATCAAGTGGTCGCAAATCAAGGATATCATAGATCCTTCTAGGCATGATGGAAACACTACTATCAAGATCACATAAAGCTTTGAAATCAAAATCATTCACTTTCATATTAAAGATGGGTTTCCAACCATCTTCTTGTTTTATAGGAATATAAACTTTATGTTTCATCTTTTCTTCTTTAATTATTATGAGAGCATCAGTAATGTGTTTTGTAAAGGCCATATTTAGAGCACTAGCATTAGGACTTTTAGCAAGCTTTTGTAGGAACTTAATAACTTCAGAGATGTTGCAACCATCAAGATCAAAATCATAATTATCATCTAAAGTAGTAGAGTTATTACTAGCCTCAACACTAGTCGTAGTGATAGTAGAAACACTGATGTTTCTAGCAGTTTCATCTTCTCTTTCCCACCTAGCATGCAATTCAGCTAATAGTCTAACATTTTCATCAATTCTAACTTGTATGGCATTAGTGGCAGCAAAGGGATTATCAATAGTTTCGGGTTTAGCAGCCATTTTATTAATCAAAGAGTATTGTGCTTCAAACAGAGATGATAAATTTCTTTCAACATTAGAAAGTTTCAATTGCAAACTAGGAATTTCCCTATTCAAACTCTCGAGTTGATGGCTAATATTCTTCAAAACGGTGGATTGTTCCTCCATAGTTTTAGTAAATAGTTTATTTTGCTCATATTGCATTTGCATGAAGTTCTTAGTGGCTCTTTTAACTTGTAAAATTCTTCCTTCACTAGGTAATCCAGGTTTAACCATAAGTATTGTTAGGACGGTAGGGCCTATAATTGTTATTAACATAAGCATTGTTGCCAAAATTATTATTTCTTATAAAGTTCAAATCAACTTGCTCTTCTTGAGCAACCAAAGAGGCTAAGGGAACATGATTTGGATCAATATGGGCTTTCCCATTAACAAGCATAGACATAATAACATCAATCTTATCACTCAAGGAGGAGGTTTCCTCAACAGAATTTACCTTCTTACCTTGTGGATCTCTTTCAGTATGCCATTCAGAGTAGTTAACCATCATATTATCCAGAAGCTTTGTTGCAACACCCAAAGTAATGGTCATAAAGGTACCTCCAGTAGCAGAATCCAATAGATTTCTTGAAGAACAGTTCAATCCTACATAAGAAGTTTGGATAATCATCCAAGCAGTCAGTCCATGAGTGGGACAATTCTTTACCAAAGATTTAATTCTTTCCCAAGCTTGAGCAACATGTTCATTATCAGATTGTTTAAACTTCATTATTTCACTTCTCATAGATATAATCTTAGAAGGAGGATATTATTTTCCAATGAAAGCATCTTTGCATTTAGTCCAAGAATCAATACTATTCCTAGTTAAGGAATTCAACCATTCTTTAGCTTTTCCTCTCAAAGAGAAAGGAAACAATTTAAGCTTAATAATATCTCCATCAATATCCCTATGCTTTTGCATCTCCCAAAGTTCAACAAAGTTATTTAGATGAGCAGCAGCATCTTCATTACCAATACCAAAAAATTGTTCTCTCATAAGAAGATTGTGTAAAGCAGGCTTTATTTCAAATAAAGTAGCTTCAGAGACAGGTGGAACAATGGGTGTGCTCATAAAATCATTGTTATTGGTTCTAGTGAAGTCACACAACAAAATGATTTTTTTTGTGTTTTTGATAAAGAAAGCGAACTTGTAAAACTATTTTTTTGTGTTTTTGATAAAGAAACAAGCAAAAAAAGCAAAAGGAAACTAAGCAAAACAAAAATAACAAAGTAAAGAGATTGGTTATGAGGGACTCCCCTTGTGAAGATGTCCTTGACTCCCCGGCAACGGCGCCAGAGAAAGATCTTGATGGCCCAAAATATATCGAAATCGTTGGGGAACCCCAAGAGGAAGGTATGATGAGCACAGCAGCAAGTTTTCCCTCAGTTATGAAACCAGGGTTATCAATCCAGTAGGATCAAGGAAACACCCCAAAGGTGTAGCTAGCTGAACTTTGGCAGGGCGCACTACCAGTGCCAGCAGCAACATGGAGACCTGCACAACACAACCAGATAACTCTGCCCCCAACTTGCGATGAGGTTGTCAATCTCACCGGGTTTTCTAAAAACAAAGGATTAAACGTATCGAGTGGAAGAAAGTAATAGTTTGCAAAAAGTAAACACAAAGCAGTAAACAGTTGATTGTAGATTGATGGTAAAAGAAAGGACCGGGGTCCATAGTTCACTAGTGGTGGATCTCCTTAAGATAGATGACATGTTGGGTGAACAAATTATAGTGGGGCAATTGACAAACATCGAGAAAGCATACAAGCATATACTACTCATCTTGACTCCTTTGAGATTCGATTGGTCATTACAACATTATACATAGACCGCCATCCAACTGCATCTATGACTAATAATCCTTCTTCAGGTTATCATCCGAACCCCCTCCAGTATTAAGTTGCAAGCAACGTATAATTGCATTACGAATTGCGTGTAAAGTAAACAATACGATTGTTCTATGAACAAAGGATTGTTGTTTTCTCCCTAGTAGCAACAGCACATCTAGTACCTTAGAGATTTATGTCACTTCCCCAGATTACCAGAGGCATGAACCCACTATCGAGCATAAATACTAACTCTTGGAGTTGCTAGAATCTACTTGGCCAAGATAGCTACTAACAACGGAAAGCATGCAAGATCACAAATAACAAAGACATGATAGAATCAATAATCAATCTGAAATAGCATCTCAATATCCATTGGATCCCTGTAAACACAACATGTATGATTACAAATAGATGATCTTGATCATGAACGGAGCTCACAAGATCTAAATATTATAGCACAAAGGAGGAGAACCAGCCATCTAGCTACTACATGGACCCATAGTCCAAGGGTGAACTATTCACGCATCACACCGGAGACAGGCATGGTGATGAAGAAGGCCTCCAGGGTGAATTCCCCTCTCCGATAGGGTGCCGGGAAGAGCTTCAGATCCCTCCCGATCTAGGGATGGAGATGATGGAAGCTACAGATTCTTTCGTGGAATTTTGATCAGGTATTTAGGGTTTCTGTATCGGAGGCGATATATAGGCGGAAGGAGAGGCCGAGGGGGTGCCTGGGGCGGCCAGACCAACCCCTGGCGTGGGACAAGCCTGGCCGCGCGGGCAGGGGGTGTGGCCGGGCCCCAGCACCTCTCCGTCTCGTATTTCGGCTCGAGGTGTCCCTCGGTGAAAAACTGACTTTGGCTTTTGTCCCGTCCAATTATGAGAATATTCATTTTCTGACTTTCCTGGAACCAAAAACAACAGAAAACAGGCAGCTGGCACTATGGCTCTTATTAATAGGTTAGTCCAAGAAATCATATGAAAAGTACTCCAAAGTGTGGACAAAACATAAGAAAGTAGATAAAACCAATCATGGAACATAAAACTTTTTGGATACGTTAGCAACGTATCAGATAGCAAGTTTGGCGGTCATACGAAATATATTATTGCCTACTGACGAGTGGATAAAATGGTGTCTAGTTGGTGGAAGGAAGCAAGATCACTGAAAGGCATCACAAGTAAGACATCTAGTTGGGAGGATTACAAGCAATTTCTGCGCACTAGGTTTTTGGAGAAGTCCATGGAGATGGACAAGGTGGTTGTTTCCGAGCTACAAGCCAAGGTTGTTGTGTGCGCAAAAACTATAGTGGATGATGTTGTACGATTGAGTGGGCTGAATTTGCAACTGAAGAAGGTACAAGGCGATGCTTGCATGACAGTTGACAAGGGCCAGCGTTGGAACTTATTTCAGGCGTAGTGTATGATCAAAGGCAGAGCATGCAAGTTGATTGTTGATGGAGGAAGCTGTACTAATGGCATTATCAAGGCCATGGTGGTAGCATTGGGGTTGTCCACATGGCGTATTCCTGAACCTAGGCATCTATAGTGGTTAAATACATATGGTATGGTGAAGGTAACTCATAAGGTGCATGTGCCATTTACAGTTGAGGATTATGTTGATGATATTGAGTGAGATGTGTTGCCATTGGAGGTGTGTGGGTTGTTACTTGGTCGTCCATGGCAGTATGATCGCAATGTTACACATGCTGGAAGAGCAAATACATATTCTTTTGTGCATGGTGGCAAACATCAGACTTTGAAGCCTATGCAGGATGATCACATAAAGTCTAATGTAGTGCTGGTGGTACATAAGGAGAAGGTGCACAAGGCTAAGCCAAAATCTGGGCTAACTAAGGTGCAAGATGGAGAGCATGATGCATAGTGCGACAATGTTGATATTTCTTCAGCTATGCCTGTAGATGACAAGCCAATGGAACATGTTAGTGACAAGCCAGTTGAAGTGCATCCTCTTATTGCTAAGAGGAAGGATGTTGCAACATGTGTTCAGAAGGTTATTTGTGTTGACACTGGTGTTCAGACATATGGTATTTATGCTCCTAATGTTCCAGTGCATGAGGTACAGCGGGGTAACAAGCGCAGTTTTGTTAGCACACCTATGAGGCATTTTGTTGGGACAGTTGTGCGGATGCATAGAGGCAAGGATGGACATATTCAACAGTTGTGTGGTCTAGGCATTACTCATCTTATGCCAGGTCATGCAAAGAAGGTCCATGTTCAGAAACCACGGGTTCCAACAAGAGTTGAGAAGAAGAAGAAGACGGTGGCACCTAGGTCCAAGCTCGTATGGAGACGCAAGGAGGTGCAGGCGCCAAGGGCTGTATCAAGTCAAGCAGGTCAAGAGGGAGGATGTGGTGAGGAAGGCAAGCTTGAAGATGGCAAATACGTGTGAAGTGATTGTTCATATCACGCCACCTTTCTGACCCGACCCACACGCGTTGGGGACAACGCTTCTTGAAGGGGGAGATGATGATATGGGCACAAATTAGGAGGTGAGGCCTAATTTTAGGACTCTACCAAGCTAGGTGATGAGGGTGCATCCCATTGATGATTGGCATGCCAGGACGACCTACTATATGTAATGATAAGTCTATGGTTGTGTCAAATATTATTGCTATGTTATTGAGTCCAAGTCCAGGTTAGGTTCGAGTCTGTTTGTGTGTTTGGTTTGGGTCTATCCAACCGACTAGTTGCAGGCCTCCTATATAAAGGAGCCAACCGCCTAGGGTTTAGGGGGAGTTCAGTTGTTTAGTCCAAAAACAATATTATGCTCCACCGTGTATTATCCCTCCGGGGACAGCGATACCGTTATCTATTATATGGAGTGATTTGCTGCGAAGGTTCTTGTGTGCATCAAGGATTATCGAGTTGTGGTTTGAGGCATGTTGTTTATCAATATGTTGCTTGCTGGATTGATTCCTCTTCTTCAGGTGACGTTCATCGGCGTTATTGGAAGGATTGCCATCTGAGTTGACTCGCTGTTAAAGATTGGGACAAAACTCAAGCATGATCGGCTTGATCTGTATCATTAGTGGCAGGGTTTAGAGAGTTATGTCATCAAAATTGTGAAAAATATACAGTTTAAATTTGGACGTAGATGGATATATTTCAGAGCCATCAATCTCCCCAAGCTTAAACTTAATCGTCCCTAAGCAAGAAAACCAAAATCAAAAAAGGAACTCAGCATTTAAACTAAAATAACGAGATTATGATCTTACTCATGATTGATAGTCTCATGTTTCCTCCACTTCATAAATTTGAAAAACTTCAGCATAGATAGAGTAATGGCAAGCATATCATACGGGTTTTGTGCATCCTTATAGCGCATCAAAATTATTGTTAACAGGGATGATTCAAATGAGTAAACTATATTCCATGTCATGTAATCAACTCATAGGCTTGCCTTTGCACATAAAGTATAATCATGTAAATTGAGAGTGTGAGAGTTGTCATGAAAAGCATATACACTAGAGTATCTCAATTATCCCATATCAATAAATCAAGACTTTTCAAGCACTACTTTTCTATTCATTGTCCTTCAAGAATTTCAGTTTTTGAGTAATTGAGAGCATGCCAATTTTTTTGGTTTTAGTTTATCGGTTTGTGATGGACACTCGTGGCATCACTAACGTTTTTGTTCCTTTTCCATAATAGCCAGAGGAGTGATTCCATCATGAACACAGCTACCCGGGAGTGCCAAGAATCTTAACCACTATAGCATTGCTGCTACATGTGTTTAATCAACTCATAGCCAAAATCTAGCAGTTTCCTCCATGGAGATCATTCGTAGGCCAGCAGAGTTGTTGGCATCCCATGAATTTTGACACGCGTAAAGCAATATCATTCTTATGATTAACAAGTCAAACTTTGGCATGCTCACAAAACCGCTAAACATTAATTCAATCGAACAAATCCTTTTAAAGAGAGCTATCAAGTCAATCAACATTTTTAGTGGTGTTGAGTGTCTTTAGAAATAATCCTTCAGGACTAAACACTACAACACCCAAGCCTTCAATTGTGAGACTTTATCTTATTACAATTGTTTAGCAATTTTTAGGCAAGACTTGGTTAATTACGTGAGCTGGAAAAAAGTACCCAACTAAATACCCGTGGAAACAAAAATCTTACTACAATACAAAGACTCACTCCACCAATACAATATCTCAACATTTACTACTAACTAGCATGGGTTTCTCAAACTTCAAAAGTGGGGAGTCAAAAGGCATACCTCTCATGTTTTGCTCCACTTCCCTCTTCCATTTTTATTTGTTTCTTGGAAACTCAAAGTCGATCACTCTCCTACAAATACATGAGAACCTCGAGGCGAAAAGAAAAAGAAAGAGGGAAAATAAAGAAAAATGGAGAAATCTTTTTGTTATTTTTTAAGAGAGGGAATTTAAAAAATAGAAAATTAGCAGCAAAGGTCGGCTAGAAAATCTCGAAAGCAAATAGAAATAACTAAAGATAAAGTGTTGGGGAAACCAACACAAGTGCTTATAAACTCAAATTAAAAACACAACCTCCAAATAAATAAAAGCAAATGAATGCCAAATAAAGATACATAAGGTAACTTCCCCAATCTTAGGCTTTTTTAAGCCCTTCAAATCATTGAGGTGGCGGGAAAAAGTCGGAACTCTAGTTCGCAAATTGAGTTGAGAGGTTACTAGTTGATTCTCGGAGGTTCAGAGAGAGTCTATACATCCTCTCCACAGTCCCTCCAAGTTCTTGGATGTCTTGGTATGTAGCAAGCCTGGTTGATGGCTGCTCCTCTTGATGAGGAACTTCTTGCTCCTCTTCTTGGTCCTCATCCTCATCCGGAATCTCCTCCTCGGGTTGGTGTTACTCAACCTGCAAGTCATATAGCAAATGTCCTTCCTTGATAGAGAAAAGACCATTAGGCATAGGAGCGGGGTAGATACGACCAGCTCTAGCAATATGGAGGTAATAAACACCACCTCGCCTAGTGAGCATCCCACAAGCTTTCAAAGTATAGAAACCAACACGTCACTCACCTAGCATAGGTTGCAACACACCTAGGTCGATGCCTAGGGCATTGGCAAGCACGGTGATGATGCCTCCACCTGTGATTAGTCCTTAGCTTTGGGAGGATTGGTGCTCCAAGTAGCGCACAAGGGTTGTGCCCAAGTAGAGTAACAAGGTGTTGTTGATGTAAGAAGCCTTTGCAAGGACTAAGATGTCCTCCCCATTGAGTCTTGTGAACTCATTATGTGCCTGCAAGGTGTTAGAATAACATAGAACAAATAGCGAATTGTAGGATGTTGAATATTCTTCCCCTTGCTTACTCTTGTAGTGAAACTCATTCCATTATAATATTGTTCAGGGGAAGGATTTATGCCAGTAAAGGATGTGCGTAAGGCATTAACATCATTGTTTGGGAAATTAAAACATGTGTACCATTCATCTAGTGTTAAAGTGTAGTTGTTGTTCATAAGTCGGAAAGAAATCATGTCCTCTCCTTGCCATAGTTTAATGGTGCTTTGCAACGAAGTTAGGAATTTAATGGTTAAGCGGCGATAAGTAGGCACATCATTGTACACAAAGTTTTGCAGGCTAGCTCTATTCCAAAGTAAATTGAAGTGATCAGAAATACTGAGTTTGTTTAATATAATGGGGCAAGCTCACTTGGTGGCCTTCACTTCGCGGTTCTTGATCTTCTTGAAGAGTTCGTGTTGGAGCTCATTCCTGAACCGTATCCCCGTGCATTTTTGAGTGACAGCCAGAGAAGTGCTAGCGGAGGCACGTGCACAAATTTGGCTCCTTGTGTTCATCATCAAAAACAATAAAGGAAGACAGAAACTTTTTGATCCAACAATAATAAGTATAACATATTCCTCATCATAGCACACTAAAGAATCCTCTCTAAATAATAATCTAGGCAAGAGAATCATGGCAATTAGTTCATAGTAGGTCTCACCCTAGATTGATAATGACAATACATCAAAAATGAATCTGCAAAAAGTAATTGGAGAATCGGAGGAGAAACATATCGTAGATCACTTGTGTGCGAGGAAATCAAACAAAATTGAGTAGAGGTGAAGATCTCTTGAGGTTTTGAGAGAGTTTGGAGGTAGAAGAGAGAAAAGGATTAAAGTTTTGCAGGTGGAGGTACCTTCCCGTGCAATTTTGTGGTTGGACGCTACTATACGGCAGGAACAATGCTTTCCTGCCGTATAGTTGGCCATCAAAATGTCTGTACCTAGGAAAGAAATTGTACAAAGGTATCGATATCTATATGACCGGAGCTATACGTCCAGAATTTTTATTCCCGCCATATAGTTGGTCATTAAACCGTTAGTACGTGGAAAAAGAATTCATACAAAAGCACCGATATCTATACGACCGGAGATATACGGCCGGAATTTTATTCCTGCTGTATAGTTGGTCGTTAAACTATCAGTACATATGAAAGAAAAATTGTCGATGGCAAAAATATCTATACGATCGGAGCTATATGGCCGAAATTTATATTCCCATCGTATAGTTGGTTGTTAAACTCTCCGTGTCCATAAATTTTTTTCTATTTCTTCGAGAATTACTTCTTATACTGAAACTTAGCGAAATACCTTGTTTTTGATAGAAAGTTGATAGTTAAAATTATCGACCAACAATAGCATGTATAAAGCAGAAGTTTAAGTACTACCGAACTTCTTCTCCACAAATGGAGTTTTATAGCACTGTTTATTAAACATAAACTAAAACTAAAACTTAAAACTTAACTCAAACCTTTATTTAACATGGGTTGCCTCCCATGGAGCGCTCTTTTATGGTCAATAGATTGACCTTGATGTTACTCACTTGGGCCAGATGAGTGGAACACCCACTCCAAAGTAGTTGGCCTTCAAAGTGATGGCCTCCTTCTCATCATGTTTGGCTTTCTTTTTCCTGGGGAAATGGATAACAAAAGGATCCCACAAAGGCAATTGCAGCTTCACGTTCCCTTAATGAAGATTAATTAAATCCTTTATTGTTCTTAAGAAAGGACGGCCTAGTATAATAGGAGCAATAGTATCTTCAGTCATGTCAACAATAACAAAGTCAATTAGAGCAGGACAACCTTTAGTGTAAACTAAAGTGTTCTCCTTTATTCGTATAGCTTGTTTATAGGTAGAATCTGCAAGATGTTGTGATTGTTGCGACGCTTGCACCTTTGGGATTTCGAAAGAGCCAAGATTTAGCTTGTTAAAAAGACTCTTTGGGATTGTTGCAAAACTTGCACCTAGATCACAAAGTGCAGCTATCTCATTGGTCCCAATCTTAATTTTAATTATGGACTCAAATATTTCATCTAGTTTAACAGGTAATTTTCTGCGATTTTCTTGTATTCCTCTTCAAGCTCGCGTACCTTAATCTCTACTTGATCAACAAAGTGTTGATACATGGCTTCATCGTTACCTTCACTTACCGATATCTTAACGTTGATCCTTTTTACGAGATCTTCGATGGTGTAGCTTGGTGAAGGGGCATTGATATAATCAAGCTCTTCAGGCTCCTCTTTTTGGATCCTCATCATTTTGAGTTCTTCAACAGGATTGGGCTCAGCTTTACCTACAAATTTAGCTAGAATGAGAGTTTGACTCTCGGTTATCTTACCTAGTTGTGCCTCAACAATCCTTGTCCTTTCTTGGAGGGCCTGAAAATCATTCCTCAAAGTTACAGCTTGGTTAGATAATTTACCAAGCATAGGATCATGGTTCTCCGTTATTTTAACAAGAATATTGTTTTGTTCATTTTGTGAGTCTATAAAAGACTTAAGTGTTTCTTGGAGACTACCATTACTAGTTCCCATGTTATTATTATAGTTACCTGCAGGATTAGAATAATGTTTCTATAAATTAGGATTATAATTTTTCTTCCAAGCAGGGTTATAATCATTACGAGCTATGAAGTATATTTCTTCAGTATTAGTTTCGGGAATAGCTCTTACCTAGGTTTCCTTACCTTTTACGGCTAATATGAGCTCATCCAACTTAGCATTGAGTTCTTCATTTTGTTGTGGTGAGATGGAGTTTACCTTATTCGTGTTTGATCTTTCCACATGCCATTGGGCATAGTTGTCTTGCATATTGTCTAGCAGCTGCTTTGCTTCAGTAATATGTTTACCCATAAATGTTCCTCCAGCTGCAGTATCAAGCATAGACTTAGACACAGGATTAAGAGCATTATAAAATAAATGGAGGTTTAACCAATCTTCCATCCCATGGCTGGAACAGTTTCTTAAGCATTCTTTCATCCTCTCCCATGCAAGCGCTAGTGGCTCACACTCTTCTTGTCTAAAACCAGGAATATCAGATCTTAGTTGCATAGTCTTTGCAGGTGGAAAAATTTAGTCATAAAAAAAGAAGTACATCCCACCCATGATGTAATAGTATTTTGCTCTTCCGTTCTTTTGCTCTTCCTCTAAGAGAGAAAGGAAATAAATGCAATTTGACCACATCGGGGTCAACATCTTTTATGCACATCATATCACATATTTCTGTGAAAGTATTCAAGTGCATACCTGCGTCCTCAACAACAGAGCCTCCAAATTGATTCTATTGAACCAAACTTAATTAATGGGCTTAATTTCATAGTCATCAGCAGCGATAGCTGGCGGAGTCATAGGAGTATGCAAATAGTCATTATTGGGAGTGGCAAATTCCCCAAGCTTCTTTTCATCCATGTTTCCTAAGTTTTTGGGTTTTCTTAAACAGAAACTTATGATAAAAATAAAAACATGAATTTAAAGATTAACTAATTTTTTGGTTTTTCAAATAAAGACTAAAAGCAAACTAAAAATTAAAAACAAGAATTAAAACCTGCAAGGTTCCTACTAACCTCACTAGGGTAGCTATCGCTTCCCCGACAATGGTGCCAGAAAAAGGGTTGATACCTTCGATCCAGATTACGGATGTAGTATAGCTCTCTTTCCCTAGTAGACCTAGGTTTATCGAATCCTCGGGAAGCATAAGCATAGTGAAATTACGTTAACGGACCTTCGAGAGTTTTAGAATTCCTTTTGTGTTTTTATCGGACCAAGAGTTTGCATCTTTTTGTTGTTGTCGATGATGGAGAGAGAGGGCCTAGGGCATTCGGATTCACCTGTAGCTGTGCAAAACATCTGATGGGAACAAAAGATAGAAATAAGGTATGCATGTAATTGTTAGAGCAAGATAAATTATATGTGGGTAGTGCATCCATAATTGCCATTGCCTCCACAACCACTTATAGCAATAACCTACTAGTCTCATCCATTGAATAAAGAGAACTAATGATATGCATAGTGATGTCACCGTTAATCCCAAGTAAATCCCTCACATACAACTGTACTACCCTTTCTGTCACTAGGGTTCCCATCCTGCAGATTAGTTATTACTCATACTCCCTATACCTGGCTCAATCCTCAGGGTCTTGGGTACCTGACAAGTCCTTAGATTGAGGCAGGAGAGGATACAATAATCATCATGTCATACAAACTAATACATGATCCCATCTATGATAAATAACATGCACAAAAAGCTACATGGCTAGGCCGAAGCCCTTAGCCCAAGGAGAATTACTCACACACAGAGATGAGATCAAAGATCATAAACATTATAGTAGAAATCATGAAATTGATAGCAAATAGTCTTACAATGTCGTCAATCAAAGAAGAGATCTACTATTACAAGTAGTGGAATATGGCTATGGTGGTGGAGAGATTAGATCTAAGTCTATTCCTCCGGCGGCTCGTCGGTGTTGTGGATGGAGTTCTAGGGGTGGCTGATGGTTTCTGCGAGCGCCTATTTCTCGTCGCTTGAGGCCTCTTTAAATAAGGGTCCGTTCATGAAAGTTGTTCGATTTGACCTAGCGGCATCGATGGCAACTATACGGCTGGAACTATACGGGCGGAATTTTATTCCGATCATATAGTTCGTCGTTAAACCGTCTACCTCCGATCCACGACTCCTGGTTTCTTCTGGTTGTAAGAAATCACGGATCTTTGACTTTAATGTAGTGATTACCATCATAAAACGTCATTATCTGCATAGGAAAAAATAGAAAGAAACATTGCATACCCCTTTGAATATTAGGCATTAGTGCCAGGGTTTAGAGAGATATTTCATCAAAATTGTGAATAATATCCAGTTTAAATGTGGACATATATGGCTATATTTCAGAGATATCAGGAGGCACGATGCAAACTCCAATGAGGTTGGGGGATAATTGGTGTTCCTTCTTTAAGGAGCATGAGACTAGGAGTTAGGCAGATCCACAATGGTGTCATCTAATTCCAATTATCCATGTCCGAGTTATACAAGGGGTGTGGGGGCTATATATAGGCCAGCCACTAAATTAGGGGTAGTTTGGGCACAAAAGGGTAAAAACTAGATGAAATAGGAATATTCTCGGGCATCAAACCCATGTTGACTTTCGAGGGGTGATTCCGACGATAAGTCCGGCGACACCGGAATCGGCGCCAGAATTTCTGGTCGCTGCCAGGAATTCCTGTCGAAACCGAAACGGCTCACAGAGCGGGCTTTGGTCGGCGCCGGTTGGTTTTGGCGCACGCCAGGATTTCTCCTCACTAGTCCGGTCTGCCGTAGTCTGTGCTGGAAATTCCTGTCCACCGGGCATGGCGCCGGTTTGCCCTGGACCTTCATATTGTGATGTCTTTCCTCCTTCTCTTGGCATTTCTTTATGGGGTTCCTATCTGATGATGCATAGAGTATTGGCATGAAGTAGCAAGCCATCCAAGGATGTATCGAAATCACACGAGACAAGGAGCGAATTTGCCTTAGCTTGAAGGATCTTAGATCGGGAACGTTTCATTGGTCCACTTGGGGGACTTGGTGGTGTAGATGTGGGGACGTCCGTAGGAAGGGCTGCATCAGGTCCCCCCTTTGGAAAGAGTCATCCTCGAATCTTCATGGTTATCATCTTGAACATCTACATGGTAGGGTGAAAGGTCCTTGACATTGAATGTATTGCTGACAAGGTACTTGGAGATTGGGATGTCGATGATGTAGGTGTTGTTGTTGATTCTTGAGGACCTTGAAGGGGCCATCTCCTCTTGGTTTGACCTTAGAGTCATGCTCCTTGGGGAAGCAGTCCTTGCTCAAGTGTATCCATACCAGGTCACCTTCCTCGAAGATCAACTCTTTCTTGGCCTTGTTGATCCATGATGCTCGATGGTGAAGTTGCTTCTCGATTGTGTCTCTTGTATCTTCATGGAGTTTCTTCATAGCTTGGGTGCGCTTGTCGATGTCCATGTTTGTGCGCTCATGTAGAGAAAGTGGTAGTAGGTCGAGTGTGGTGAGGGGCTCGAAACCGTAGACGACCATGAAGGGGCTCAGTATTGTTGTAGAATGCTTGGCACGACTGTAGGTGAACTTGGCGTGGGGAAGGCATTCCTCCCAATCCTTCAAGTTCTTCTTGATCAACACACAAAGGAGAGTACCAAGGCTTCGGTTGACGACCTCGGTTTGGCCATCAGTTTGCGGGTGCGATGCGGTTGAAAATAGGAGCTTGACGCCGAGCTTCGCCATGAGGGTCTTCCATAACTAACTCATGAATTTGGTGTCGCGGTAGGAGACGATTGTTCTTTGCACACAGTGAAGAAGGACTATTTCCCTGAAAAACAAATTTGCAACATGTGAAGCATTGTCGATCTTATGGCATGGTATGAAGTGTGCCATTTTGGAAAAGAGATCCGAAACGACAAATATAGAATCATGACCATGCTTAGACCTAGGCAATCCTAAAACAAAATCCATGCTAATGTCGGACCATGGTGCATAAGGAATATGCAATTTCATATAAAGACCATGAGGGTTAGCTTGCGACTTAGCTTGAGAACATGTCGTGCATCGTTGAACGTAGTGCTCCACGTCCCTCTTCATCTTGGGCCAATAGTAATGAGTGGCAAGCATGTCCAATGTCTTGTCACGGCTAAAGTGACCCATGAGGCCTCCACCATGAGATTATTGGATAAGAAAAAGTTGGAGAGATGGCTTCGGAATGCAAAGTTTGTTTTGTTTAAATAGAAAGCCCTTATGCAAATAGAAATCATGAACTCCTTTGTCAATGGAGCACTTTGCGAAAATTGGTCCAAAGAATGGGTCGGAAGAATACAAAGTTTTGATTTCATCAAGACCCAAGACGTTCACTTCAACTCGAGTGAGAAGGCTTGTGTGCTTGCGAGACAAAGCGTCCACAACTACATTATCTTTTCCCTTCTTGTACTTGACAATGTAAGGAAAAGACTCCATAAACTCAACCCACTTAGCGTGTCTCTTACTCAAGTTAGCTTGGCCTTTGAGATATTTTAATGACTCATGGTCAGAATGTATGATAAATTCCTTAGGACAAAGTTAGTATTGCCAAATTTGAAGGACACGAACTAAGGGAAAAAGCTCTTTGTCATAAATCGGATAGTTAAGGTGAGAACCATCAAATTTCTCTCTATGGTAGGCAATAGGATGCCTATTTTGCATGAGGAATCCTCCAATGCCAATACCACTAGCGTCACACTCTATCTCAAAAGTTTTTCTGAAATCCAGTAATGCAAGAAGAGGTGCTTTGGTGAGCCTCTTTTTAAGTTCATCAAAAGATATTTGTTGTGCTTTGCCCCATAGAAGGGGACATTCTTTTTGGTCAATTAGTTGAGAGGAAAAGCAATGGTAGAAAAGTCTTCCGCAAAGCGACGATAGAAACATGCCAACCCATGAAGACTTCGGAGTTCACTCACATTTGTTGGGATGGGCCAATCTTGTATGTCCTTCACTTTAGAAACATCAACTTCAATCCCATTTGAAGAAACAACAAATCTAAGAAAAATTAACTTGTCTTTAGCAAAAGTGCACTTGGGAAGATTAGCATATAGCTTTTCATGTCGAAGGATTTGCAAGACTTCCTTGACATGTGTAACATGGTCCTAAAGTGACTTACTATAAACAAGTATATCATATAAATAAACAACAACACTTTTTACAATGAGAGAACGCAAAATATGATTCATGAGGTGCATAAAGGTGGATGGGGCATTGGATAAGCCAAAAGGCATGACCAACCATTCATAGAGACCAAGTTTGGTCTTGAAGGCGGTTTTCCACTCATCACCTTCCTCCATGCGTATTTGATGGTAACCACTACGAAGATCAATTTTCTAGAAAATAGTTTCTCCATACAACTCATTAAGCATGTCATCAAGATGTGGTATAGGATGTCGATAGCGCAAGGTTATAGCATTGATTGGACGGCAGTCCATGCATAACCGCAATGTATCATCCTATTTTGGAGCAAGAATCACGGGTACCGCACTTGGACTAGTGCTAACTTGGATCAAACCTTTGGAAACGAGATGGTTGATTTGGTGTTCTATCTCTTTCGTCTCCTCTGGGTTCGTGTGGTAGGCGGCACGGTTTGGTAGCGGTCTGCCGGGAATGAGATCAATGCGATATTTGATGCCGCGAAGAGGAGGTAGTCCATGTGGGAGCTCTTCGGGGAACGCATCCTTGAATTCCTGCAAAACAATCATCAAAGAGGGAGGAATATTTGTTAAGTCATTAGTTCCTTGCGCTAGTCCCTTGCGAATGAGGACATGGTGCAAGATGGATGGTTTTTCCTGTCGTGGTATTGCTGATGAGTACGCCATGGAGGGTTCCTCATAGTGCGTGTTTAGAGACGTGGGGTAAGTCCGAGAGTTGGCGGGTACGAGGTAACACAGTTTACCTAGGTTCAAGTCCCACAACGGTGGCAGAACTCTACTCCTGCTATAAATCACTATAACAGAAATACGCCGAGTTACAGAGATAGGTTCGTTGTGCGAGGTGTTGCACATTGTACGTAGCAATCTGATAGGTTGTGCCCTAAAGGCTCCCACAGGTCAGGTTTATAAAGGCACCAGAACCTTGGATTACAGGGAAATGACCTTGCGAGACAAGGTAAAGAGTCCTACACTAATACGAACTAGTCTTTCGTGTCTTGCTTTCCAAGGCTCCGAGTACGTCGGTGACTCCTGTCTAGCCTTCCTTTATCCGGCATGGGCCTCCCTTCTGGATCTATCTAACTAGGCTGCCCAGCAGGCCATGGTCCTTGCTACCAACTATGGGCCACCCGGGTTAGCCGGATTAAGGACCTGCTATGATGATACCCATTTAGCATATCCCCAACAGTAGCCCCCATAGGGCTTTGAGATCTTGCGTCGTCTTGCTTATTAATCTTGAATGCTCCTCCTATGTGATATTGGCAATCCGTCAAGCAATATCTCAAAGGTCTCCCAAATAACCCTGCAATCCTCTCCGGCTTCGCAATGTAACTAGAGATTCCTTCAGTCTTCATTTCTAGAGTCGGACAATCTCCGCCTTTGATAGAATCTTCAGACATGACTCTCCACTGTAACTGTCAGGAGGATGACATAGGGTACAGCCTACGCTACCTCGAAACTCACAGAAGGCAGGGAATTAATCATTAGTTGTTTTTACGTGCGCAAAATCCGAAACGGTAAAGTGGAAAAGACAAAGGACGTGGATAAATTACCGCGCACGTTCGTCTCCACGTCGGCAACACTCCATCCATTAGATCCCTTTGCACGAATCTTGACGCTGGGTCTATATATTTTGACCATGGCGAGGTTATTTTCTTTTACCCTCATTCGCTTCTGCGTCTTCATCTTCCTCCAGCCGCGTGCCTGTTCGAGCTCCTCCTCGGAAAACCCTCGCCTGAGCTTCCCCTTTCTCCACCCACTCCCAGCAGTGCAATGGCTTCCAACAGCTCTGTCCCTTTGACAATGGTGACTCCCGAGGCTACAATGGAGCCATCTTAGGGAGTGACGGTCTCACTGGAGGGGGTCATCGTCCCTATCACTGCCGTGGTGGAAACCACCGGCGACGACCAAGAACGGGCGGTGCCAGAAGCTGCTCCCACAAGGGAGTGTGGAGGGGCTCCGATCTCTCTGCCGAAGATTTGCAAGAACTCGTCACCGAGGGGTATCTCCCCGCGGTGTAGGTTTTGGTCTGGCGAACGGCGCCGGCTAGCGAGGTGACTCCTTCTCCCCAAGCCAGAGAGAAGGTGTACCTCAAAGCCCAGCCGGTACGAGGCGTAAGCCTTCCAGTCTCTGACTTCTCCCTGGACATCCTCCAGCACTTCCGGGTACTTCCCCACAACCTCTCCCCTAATAGCATCCTCGTCCTTAGCAACTTTGTAGCTTTGTGTAAAGGAAATCTAGGAATCAAACCTAGATTGGATCTGTTTGTATACTCCTTCACCATCAAGAGAGATTCTGTAGAGTCCAAGGACGAATTGCGGACTTGTGGAACCATTAGCTTTACGATTCGGCCTAGCCGGCGCTTCCCCGACATCATAGGGCATGAATCAGGCAAGAACTAGCAACACACATACTTCTACAGCCTAAATATCCTCGTGCCTGACCATCTTAAGATGTATCCTGACTTTGGCAATGGAGACGCCGCCGAAGTACCCGCCTGGAGGACCCTAGCCTCCCTTCCGTCCGACGATGAGGCCAACTGCGCCGTAAGGCAGATTGAATGCCTCCTGGAGGTCTTGCAGGCTTGGACCTAGCCATGTGCTGGTTCACTAGGCGGATCCAGCGTCTGCAGCATCGTGCCGAGCTGATGTGCAAGTACACCAAGAGCCGGAAGGATCCTATGCGTATCTCGTAGGACAACTTCTCCACTGACTCCATCAAGCTCCTGCTAAAGGACATATTCAAGGTGAAAGACATGAAGCGTGGCTTCAAGAGCACCTATGACATGTTCGAAGGTGGCACGTGCCTAGAGGTAGCTTCTGTTTCCTTAGTTGCTCGTTATGTATATACTCTAAGGTCTTTCCGTCTTGAAGTTATCAGTCTAACACACATTTTACCCTACAGCTGGTGACCTTGGTGGTGGATCAGATGGCCTCCCAGGTCTACGATCCTAAGCTGAAGGATATCTAGGTGGTGTCCGAAAATGACACCCCCAAGGATCAGCTAGCTCCGACAGTGCGAAAGCGAAAGATCTCCACCTCTGACACTGCTGCCGAGGCCAAGAAGAAGAAGAAATCAAAGAGTGGAGTCTCTAGACGATCCACCGTCGCCTTAGAGGCAGAGAAGAAGAGATCCACCGGCATTCCCTAACCAAGGCTCCTGCCATGGAGTAAGTGTATTCATTTTCTGGCTCGTATTTTTAGCTCACACCTTATTCAACTCCTGTACTTATACTTTGTATGTTTCAGGAGGAAAGCCGGTGTTAGCTTGAAGCGATCCTCTAGAGATGCTGGATAGTCAAAAAACATTCGTGATATGTTGACCAGGAATGTGGCCGCCAAGCCCTCTCCCGCTACTGCTCCCCCTACTCTTATCGCCAAGCCCTCTATTGGACCCGCTGCCTTCGTCCCCCGTCATCCCTGAGATCTCCACCATGGAGACAGATGTCAATCAAGTCTTTGATATCTCAGGCTCTATCAAGGTGGACGTCGCTCCCAGCGGGCAGGCGACGCATGAGAGTACCTCCTCCAAAGTGGCTGAAGCTCCGGCTAAGGATGCCACCGAGAAAGGGAAACATGTAATGGAAGGAGAGGAGGTGGAGGCAGTTGTGGCAACAGACAAGGTGGGAGCCTCCGAGCCATCATTTGCTATGATAATGCAACAGGCGGCTACGACAACATCCATGCCTCCGGCTTCAACAACTCTTCTGGACACGACTCCTCCGACATTGTGCCTAGATGACCTTATTGCACAAGCAGATGTCGTGTATAACAATGCCAGCATCTTCCATACTACATATGCCAATCTAGCTAACAATTTCAAAGTTATTGCCATTGTATGTCTTTAAACTTCACTTCTTTTTACTTTGTACTGTATTCCACTATATCCCCCGAGCTCTTAGGTAAAAGCTTGATAAGTTTGTACTGAGTGCTCCAAAAGAACTAAGTGTAAAATTTATCCGTGTAGCCCCCGAGTTTCTAGTTTAGAATGATAATTCCGACTAGACACTCTAAGAGAGAACACTAGTTGACTAAAATCTTATACTGTAACCCTGGAATGTGTAGTTGAAACTAAATAGTTCCGACTATATGCTCTAGAGAAACTAAGCATGTTTAATTTTTGCAGAATGAGCATAGATGGAGGATAATCGCCAATGAGAGGTTTGCTGCCTTGTGGAAGGAACTGGACCTTGAACAGGGTAAAACAACCTTCCTGAAGCAACAGATCAAAAATAGCCAGAGTCTATTTCTTTTAACAACTCATTACTCTTTCTCATGGATTCATTTATGTCGTCTTCTCATAGTGATTTCCATTTTCCATCTTACAAAGGCCATTGCCAAAGCCAAGAGCATAGACAAGCAATACAAGCATATTCAAGAGCTTGACGATGAGAATAAAATCTTGAAGAAAGACCTGGATGATGCTGTCAAGGGCCATGCAGAGGCGATGAAGGTGCTGCAAGAGTCTGTTGACGCTGAGATGCAGCTCTTGAAGCACGAAATTGCACAACTCAAGGAACAGAACCAAGTTGCCAAAGAGCTGAATGAGAGGAACCTTGAGATGTACAGGACAATTCAGAAGGAGCAGGACATCTTGGCGGAGACTTGCAAACAATCTGAGACGAGCGTGTTTGATAACTTTACTCCGACTGTCAATTATGTAATTTGGACAAATGTTTGATGTTCTTTATACTCATGATCCTTGTATCTTATGCAAACCATAGCTCCCATTGGCTTGGCCAACTTGGGTGAAGGTGCTCCGGATCCCAAGGAGTGCATGATTCTTGCCGGCAACTTTGTCAGCACCACCATTGCCCAGGCCAAGGAGATAGCCCAGCCTCTAGGAATAAACATCAAAGTGACAGACTCAGCGGCCAAGTACATGGAAATCCTGCACCGAGCCCCCGAGAAAGTCAAGGACTGGAAAGCCTCTTGCGTCCGGGCTGGTGCAAGGATGACCCTGTCCTTGGTGAATGTACACTATAACAACGCCGACATTGATCTGGTGACCTCTGGCATGCCCAAGCTAGACGGGGAAGGGAAAGAAATTGATAGCGATGCTATTTGGAATTCCCTTGCCAGCTTCGACACCAGAATTGCCAAGATGGTGAAGGCGGACATCTTCGTGCCTGTCGATATTCTTGATGAAGACATGGGTTCTTCTGAGTCTAGCCCATCTCCTTCCGAGTTTCATGAGCTATCACGGCCTGGCTCTCCTGTTTCTGATGATGCCACCACAAAGTCCCCTGCAGTAGAGCCATAAAAACAATATTTGTATTAAATGTATCTTTGCTATGTGTATGCGGAAAAACTTATGTGTTTTGTAAGGCCGAAAGACTTGTACTCAAGTTTCCTGCTACTTATCTGTTTCCAGCATGTATATATTTTTAAGCAAGTGCAGGCTTATCCATTATTTTGTTTCGTATGCTTGACCTTTCGTGAGACGGAAGACTCGCAGCACAGAACTATGCTCCCAGGTGATTATGCTTAATATCACCTTCAAGAACCTAAGAGCAAAATCGCCGGCTTTTAGTGCCGAGAAGTCACTACTCCAGAATCCACATAAAAACTTCAGAAAACGTGTAGACCAGAAAACTTAAGCTAACGCCCGTAGGTAGAATTTTCACAAGTGCAAATGCAAACTTGCGCATAAAGGGTTTATATGATCCAAAAATGAACAACTAAAGGAGGTAAAAGACTCAAAGAATATGAGTGAACCAAATGCTTTATTTCAATGATTATATAAGAAACTTATTACATAATATAAATGTGCTAAGTGTAAAAGGGACATAGCTGTGCTATGTTCCATGGCTGATCTGTCTCCTTGTAATCATCATTGGAGTCACGTTGCTTGCGCTTGTGATTCTTTGGCCTATCTTTCAACTCGCGGATATCAGCCAGGTAATAGGAACTATTTAGCAATGCTTTGGTTATGACGAACGATCCTTCCCAAGGCGGGGATAGTTTGTGTGATTTCTCCTACTTGAGTCTAAGCACCAGATCCCCCTCTTTAAACGAGCGGTGCTTTACATGGAGACTATGGTAGCCATGGTCCTTTTGCTGGTAGACGACAGATCTTTGGCATGCCAGCACGTGCTCTTCCTTGACTAGGTCCACAGAAAGCCGTCTGGATCTTTAGCATCATCCTCTTCGTAGACGGGGACTCTTGGTGAATTATGGAGGATGTCGGATGGTAGGACGGCTTCTACTCCATAAACCATGAAGAAAGGAGTCAAGCCAGTGGATATGTTGGGTGTTGTTCGTAAACTCCACAAAACAAATGGTAATTCCTCCGCCTAGGCTCCAGCTGCTCTACGTAGCGGTGCTTCTAAGAGTGGCTTGATTCCATGCAGAATTAGTCCATTGGCCCTTTCAACTTGCCCATTTGACTGTGGGTGTGCCATAGATGCTAGGTCAAGGAGAATGCCTTTTTCATGATAGTACTCCTCAACTTCTCTGAGAGACAAATTTCTGCCGTTATCAGTGATGATGTTGTGTGGGAGACCAAATATTACCACTAGATCCTGGACAAATTTTAGGGTTGTTGCCCCATCAAGCTTTCTAATGGGTTTAGCTTCAATCCATTTTGTGAACTTATGCACTGCTACTAGCAAGTGTGTAAATTCGCAGGGTGTTGTCTACAAAGGTCCCACCATGTCTAGCCCCTAGACTACAAACAGCCAAGTTATTGGTATAGTTCACAGTTCTTCAGCTGCAACACTTGGTTGTCTTGCATAGAACTGACACCCAAGGCATGTTTGTACCAACTTGTCGGCGTTCGCCTTGGCAGTTAACCAGTAGAATCCTTGTCGGAAAGCCTTAGCTACCAACGATCAAGGAGCAGTGTGATGCCCGCAATCTCCGAGATGTATCTCTCTAAGGGTTTCAATACCTTGCTGCTGGGAGATGCATCGAAGGAAAACTCCTGTGGTACTTCTTTTGTATAGCTGGTCGTCAATGATGGCGTAGCCTTTTGCTCTGCGTACTATTTGCCAGTGTTCGACTTTGTCAACGGGCAATGTTCCATCTTGTAGATAGTCCATGAACGGTTTCATCCAAGCCGGAGAGGTCACTGTTACTGTGTTAACGAATGAGTCCACTCTTTTTGGGTTATCGGGGTCCGGTCCCTTCATGGATACGGTCCATAAATGTTCCAGGAAAATGCTTGACGGAATTGGTTGGCAAGCTGATCCAAGCTTTGACAGCAGATATGCCGCCTCATTTTCCTTCCTTTTGATGTACTTGACTTCGTAGCCGTTGAAGAACGTGGCAATCTCGTCTACTTTGTTTGGATATGCCGCCAGCATAGGGTTCCGCGTGTTCTAGGCGCCAGCTACTTGCTGGGCAACCAAGTCAGAATCTCCACAGCAAACTATGCGCTTGATGCCAATATCCTTGGCTACTCGTAGTCCGTGAATGATGGCCTCATATTCTACCATGTTGTTGGTAGCGTTGAAGTGGATCTACAAGACGTATTGAAACTTCTCCCCTATTGGTGATTGTAATAATACACCAGCCCCCGAGTTGTTGAGTAGCTTTGATCCCTCAAAGTGCATAACCCAATATTTTGGCTCTGGCACATGAGTGTCTTCTGGCAGTTCCGTCCAATCTGCAATAAAATCCTCCAATGCATGTGATTTGATAGCGTCGCGTCTCTTGTAGGTGATTTCAAAGGCGGCAAGTTCAATGCCACACGTTGGCACACTTCATGTAGCGTCGCTGTTGTTGATGATGTCGGACAGTGGAGCTTTGCTCACTACTGTGATGGGGTGCTCTTGGAAGTTATGCCTTAGCTTTCGTGAAGAAAGAAATACTCCATAAGCTATCTTCTGGTAGTGCAGGTAATGCTGCTTAGATTCTGTCAAGACCTTGCTTACGTAGTAAATGGGTCGCTGAACTCCGTATTCGTGCGTTGTTTCCTTGCGCTCCACCGTGATGACGATGTTGATGACTTGGTTGGTTACCGCCATGTAAACTAGCATAGACTCCCTTGCCACCGGTGCTGCAAGTATTGGTGGGAGGATAGTATTCTCTTCAACTCCTAAAGTGCCACGTCAGCCTTGTCTGTCCATATGAATTTGTCCGCCTTCTTGAGCAACTTGTAGAGTGGCATAGCCTTCTCCCCAAGTCGGCTGATGAACCGGATTACTGCTGCTACGCAGCCTGTGAGCCTTTTTATGTCCTTCAGGCATCTCGGATGCTTGATGTCAAGGATGGCCTTGATTTTCTCCAGGTTAACCTCGATTCCGCGGTGCAAAACGACGAATCCCAATAGCTTGCCGGATGGCACCCTGAAGATGCACTTCTTAGGGTTCAGCATCATGTTGTATTTCTGGAGATTGTCGAAGGTTTCCTGCAAGTCGGCCATAAGATCGTTTGATTTCTTTGACATTACCGTGATATCGTCCATGTAAGCGGGTACGTGGCTACCTATTTGGTCGTGTAGGCAGCATTGCATTGTCCGCTGGAAAGTGGCACCAGCGTTTTTCTGCCCAAAGGGCATCGTGACATAGCAATACATGTCGTATGGTGTGGTAAAAGAAGTGGCCAATTGGTCCAACTTTTGCATCCGGATTTGGTGGTAACCTAAGTAGGCATTGAGAAAACACAGAAGTTTCGAGCTAGCCGTCGAGTCAATGACTTGGTCAATGCAAGGCAAAGCAAACGGATCCTTCGGACACGCTTTTTCAAACCTGTCTAATCTACGCACATTCTTAATTCATTGGTTCCCTTTTTGGGGACAAGTACAGGATTTGCCACCCATCAGGTATGAATAACTTCTCGGATAAAGTCAGCCTTAAGTAACCTAGCTATTTCTTTGTCTATGGCCCTTCGTCTTTCATCACCAAAGCGTTGTAGAGGTTGTTTCACCGGTTTAGCATTAGGTTCCCTAGGTACACCTTTCATGTTGGCAGGTTGCCAGGCAAAGATGTCCCTATTCTCACGGAGGAACTTTGATGCAGCCCGTCCTACGGATGCTCCTACATCTACACCACCGAGACAAGTGGACCGATGACCCAGGCCCGAGCCAAGCTCCTTCAAGATAAGGTGAATTCGCTCCTCTCATCATGTGACTTTGACATACACCTGGATGGCTTGCTACTTCATACCACTACTCTGTGCATCATCAGGTACAAACCCCCGCCGCATCGACCCACGAGCCCTAAAGTTGCACCTGTCCTGAAGCTAACTGAGCTGGAGTGTCCGCCCGGAACCAGCCGGAGTGTCCGACGTAGCCGGAGTGTCCGGCGCGAGTCGGCCGGAGTGTCCGGCCTGCCCCAGCCCCAACCTTGCATGGGCATTCAGAAGGCCAGTGCGGACACTACCCGGAGTGTCTGGCTACCCTAGACTATCCGGTCACTGCGACCCGGACTATCCGGCCCAAGTGATGGGCCTGCGAGCCAACAGCTGGGCCCTTGGCACATGTAACCCTCTATTTCGTATCAAACCCTAGTTTTATGCCCAAACTACCCCTGAACTTGTGATTGGCCTATATATAGAGCCCCCACCCCTCATTGTATCCATTAGGCATAAATGATAGACTAAAGAAAAACCCCTTTGTGGAATCTCTAGTTTTGCCTCATCCCCTTCTACCAAAGGGGATCGACTATCGTCACCACCTCGTTGGAGTTTGCATCGCGCCTCGCTCGTTGTACAAGGCCTTAGCATCGGTGTCCCTTTGCCAAGACGTCAAGACCCTCTCCAAGGTGTGCTTCCCTCTCCGTGTGGGATTGAGGGAGCATATTGACCGATCTTTCCTTGCGAGGATTCTATCTGACCGGTGGCCACCGGTGAGAGCAATCAGCCTTGTATCGTGTGTGTTTTGCGTGTGTTTATCGTGTTCTTCGCGAGGTGTGCGTCCGCTTCCGCTACCTTCTCCCTTTCCTCTAGATTTCCCATCGATTTGACCACGAGATCCGTGAAGATCCGGCCACCCACGAGGTTACCCCATAACATCTGGTATCAGCAGCTTTTGGTTGCCACGGATTTCTCATCGATTTGGTCTTTTCCCCATAAATTCAAAAATTCCACCAAAAATAGCCCTAATTCGTGTTTTGGACCGATATGTGATTTGAGTGCGTTTTGGTAGGTTTTGATCTGTGGATTACTTGCTAAACTTGTTGACCTACCTTCCCCTGCGTTTCCATAGCGTAATTCCTTGATTTACCCCATCAATTTTAGGTTTTGGTTCTAGTTTTTCTGCCAAAACTCGTCCCGTTCGTGTTCAGAAAGTTCTGGATCGATCGGACCGGACTGTCCGGCCAAAACGGACCGAAATATCCGCCCCACCGGAGTTTCCGGCCTAAACTGACCAGAATATCCGCCCAGGCCGGACTGTCCGGCCTGCGTGCACCGGACTGTCCGCCCCCCTGCAGGCAGAAAAACCGTTTCACCGTTTTGAGCATAACGTTTGCATACGAACTCGGATTTTGGTGTTCTTTGGCTCATTTTGAAGAGGAGAAAGATCTCTACATCATCATCTCCATGGTTCATGCTATATACTCCATCCAAATTCCGTGAGCAAGGCGGAATCCACCAATAAAGGGTGAAGATTGTCGATGAAAGGTATAAAAATTCCACGTCTTCTCCCCACTTGCTTTCCTTTGTGAGCTACACTATCTTTGTGTTCAACAAACACCTACTGAGACTAGTTCCTCCTATGATTGCTTGGGCTATGCACATTTGATACCTTGTAGAATTCCGAGCAAAAGTTGTGAGCGCGCTATCTCATATAGTTATCTTTTATAGTTGTTGGCACAAGTGCCTCATAGAATAGGAAGCGCAAGGTCGACGAACATCAAATAGGTGGTACTTATTGTGCATATCTTGTATCCCACCAATTTATTGCAATCAACTAGCATCTCTGCCTGCACTTGTGTGACACGAGCTTATAGTCTTCGCTAGGTAATCATTTGGTTCTTAGCGCACTTTCTTCGTCGCACAAGTCCCATTTATCCCATCGTGTGTGTTTCCTTGTATATAATTCCTATCTTGTGGATTGACTTGTTTTGCTTCATGATCATCGTGGTTCTTTACTTGCCATTACAACATCTTAAGTTCGGATTGTTCTTGGACACGCCACCTTCCATACCTATCCACCAAAAGCTTTGTGTGTGTGTTTTTTTGTGGTTAGTTGGTTTTGGTGTTCCGCGTGAATTTCACTTTGCTTGGTTTTGATTGCTCTAAAGTGTTGCCACTTGCATGATACTATCTTCCAAGGTAAAGTAAGGTTTGACGTTGCATCTCTAACCCCCTGCCACTTCCATATACACCACTTGGTCTTGTGAATCATGTCTAGGGACTCTGGAACCGAGGATAATATCTATGCAGAATCCATGATGAGACACCACGACTACGACTCCACAAGTATAGAGGACATGATGGAGCACTACACCGACCATGGCTCCGCATGCTTTGAGGACTCGGAGCATTGCACCTATGACGACTCCACATGCATGGAAGACATGGAGCATGTCATCAACTATGGCTCCTCAAGCATGGATGACTTTGAGCTCTACATCGACAATGGCTCCACATGCCTGGAGTACATGGATAACTACACCGACAATGGCTCCACATGCTTGGGTGATATGGAGTACTACATCAACAATGACTCCCCAAGCATGGATGACTTCGAGTGCTACAACGACGACGCATCACCAAGCATGGAGGACATGGCGAGCTTCACCCCCTTCGAGGCCTCTTCCATGAGCCATGAACAATACCTCCACCGCTTGGAGATGGAGGACTACTACGCCAAGCTAGCGGAGATGCATCATCAAGAAACCATGACCTTCAAGGCCAAGCGTGCCACACCACAGGGCACCACCTACTTCGATGATCCACCTCCAAGGCGTCAAGCGCCACCACCTACATGGCCTCATGCACCACCATCTCCAAGGCAACAAGCGCCATCACCTCCAAGTCGTCAAGAGCCACCATCTCCAAGGCGCCAAGCACGACCATATCCAAGGCGTCAAGTGCATCTACCTCCAAGGCATCAAGTGCCATCTACTCCAAGAAGAGTGGTGCCCAAACATCATCTTCCACATAAGGCGCCACAAGGCAAGAATCTTCATCGAAAAACATCCTCTCGAGATCATCACCAACATCAAGAGGATACAAGACATCGTTCAAGGAATCTTCACCCTGAAGACGGAGAATACATGTTGAGCACCATCCATAATGCTCAACCAAGATCAAGAAGGCACCACCATGAAAAAAAGAGTGCCAAGGACAAGGAGCATTATCGCGAGCGTCATGTGGATGACCAAGTGCGCCATCTTCATCAACCTTTGGCAAGGCACTCCAATGACCTCCGTCGACACCATCACAAGGCTCCTTCTACGACTCGTGCCACCACCAAAATGTCACCAAGAGCAAGCTCTCCTCCATGCCATCAAGCTTCAACGCCCAAACTTGACGTCCTAGATGACGCATGCAACTTCATGGATGAGGAAGACGAAGACCTCTACTTTGCCAAGTTGGACGAGTACGCCAAGAGGATGTCTATGCAAGCCAAGGAGGCCATGGAAAAGGATGAGCAAGCTCCAAGACAAGGGGCTACACCACAAGTTGGCGATGACAAGGTCAAGAATGGTGAGCATGGGATTTTCCCTTCACCAAAGGAGGCGCAAGGAGTTGAGAGAACTGAGTCTATCCCTATTTGCTTGAGTGATGATATGGTAACAATCCCATGTGAGTATGAGAGCCACTTAGTACACTTGAGTGAAAACAAGAGTGAGATGAGTGACTCCACCATACGTGAGATTGAGTGCTTCCATTTGGAGGGCATGAGTGAGTTGAGAGTGGTAGTTGATAGGGCATGTGAGACCACTTTGATTTCTAACGACTTACCCTCTACCTCTAGTGTGTTTTCTCATGATGTCCTAGGTTCCATGGAGAGGATGATGCCTCTGACCGAGAAGATGTACATGGTGGATGAAGATGATGCCATCCCCATACATGAAGAAGAAGCTCCCACATGGAGGCCAACACTACCACAACACCCACATCATATGCAAGGTATGAACAAGGTAAAAATAAGGGTGTTGATGATGCCATGATCCCACTAGTGGACATGATGACTTGTGATGATTGGCATGCTATGGATGATGTTTGTGATATCACATATGACTCATTGGTATTTCCATGTGATACTTTTCCTTTGCATAATGTTGAGCATATGAAATTATTTGATTGTGATGATGTTGCCATATACATGCCATGCTCTAAACGTTACATTGATGATATCATTGCTTGCACTTTGTTGAACAATTACTCTTTCCAATGTTTTGCTTGTAATGATGTTACCAATGGTACCCCTCGGGTAATGCTTTGTCATGAGAGTTTCACAATTTCTCCCGTTGCTTGCAATAAGTTGAATAATTGCTCTTTCACGTGTTTTGCTTGCAACAATAATTCTCATATGTTTTCTATTGAGATGGCCCCCATAGCTTTCTCAACTTTTGGAGATTTTAGTAAATGCCATGATAAGCATGTTCCCAACTTGCATACTCAACATGCATATTTTTCAAACTTGATTGACACTAATGGTGATGTGCATAAGAAGAGATACGTCATGATAGATGATGTGTTTCTATACCATGCACACACGTTCTTCCTTTTATCTATGATGTGTGTAGGTACCTGCAGAAGAATGTCAACCTCGGTTGAGCACGAGTTGACAAAAAGAGCTCTAGAGAGCATCCCCCAAGTGAGTTCAATATAGAATCGAGCTCTGATACCTTTTGCATGCTTTGCATCTTTCATGTTGGAGAATTGCTCTTTCATATGGTTAGCTTGCAAGCATGTTAATGGTATTCTTTCACCTTGTGACAATCATGTTTCGTTGCTATTGGATAGTGATGCCTAGTGTGTTGCCACAAAAATGTTGAACAAATTCTCTTTCCGATGTTTTCTGTGCAACCATAATGCCATTTCGAGCATGTATTGTCACGAGAGCTTCCAAGTCTCTCGTATTGTTGTTGCAACAAACATAAGGACCACTTGCTCTTTTATTTGGTTTGTTTGCAAACATGTTGCTTGTGTTTCGTCTTGCGATACTCATACCCCCATGATTTTGGCTTTTGATGATATGTGTATGGCATCCAACATATTGAACAATTGTTCTTTCCAATGGTTGGTTTGCACACATAATGATGTTGTTTTGGATATCTTTCCTCATGCGTTTTTGCCGAATTCTCCTAGCTTTGCATCAAAGATGTTGATCAATATTTTAGTCAATTGCTTTGAGTGACACACTAAGATGTTATGGAGTTTTTGAGTTTCCACATTTGGATGATGTTCAATTAACTTCCATGCACTTTGACCTTGCATACGCATTTCGTTTGCGATACTTGAGTTGTGCTAATAGTGTTGTGAACAATAATGGACATGCCACAAATGATATGGTCCTCTATCACACACAAACATATGTTGCTTGGTCTTTGTTGTGTGAAGGTATAATTGCATACGTGTCAACCTCTATGGACAAAGAGTTGACAAGATGAATCGAAGAGAGTTACCTAGGGCTACCCTTCAATGAGCTATCTCTACATCATAAGGTGACTTCCTTCTACTTGAGGACTCATGCTATAATCTTCATGAATTGGCTACTCTTTGAGTGTTGCTTCGCTTTTGTTGTGAGCTTTGTAGGCTTCATGGAAGGTGAAGGAACATTGAAGAGTTGCCACATCAAGCTTCTCAAGGACGACTGTATGGTGAACCCCGGGATCAAGAAGGTCTCTCAACATCATCTTGTTAGTGATGTGCATGAAGAGTCGAGGAAAGGGGGGGAGATGATGCGGCCCGTCCTATGGATGCTCCTACATCTACACCACCGAGTCCCCCAAGTGGAAAGATGACCCGTGCCCGAGCCAAGCTCCTTCAAGATAAGGTGAATTCGCTCCTCTCATCATGTGACTTTGACATACACCTGGATGGCTTGCTACTTCATACCTCTACTCTGTGCATCATTAGGTACGAACCCCTGCCGCGTCGACCCACGATCCCTGAAGCTGCACCTATCCTGAAGCTGACTGAGTCGAAGTGTCCTCCCGGAACCAGCCGGAGTGTCCGACGCAGCCAGAGTGTCCAGCGCGACTCGGCCGGATTATCCGGCCTGCCCCATCCCCAACCTGGCGTGGACATTCAGAAGGCCAGTTCAGACACTACCTGGACACTACCTGGAGTGTCCGGCTACCCCGGACTGTCCGGCCCAAGTGATGGGCCTACGAGCCAACAGCTAGGCCCTTGGCACATGTACCCCTCTATTTCGTACCAAACCCTAGTTTTATGCCCAAACTACCCCTAAACTTGTGGTTGGCCTATATATAGAGCCCCCACCCCTCATTGTATCCCTTAGGCATAGATGATAGACTAAAGAAAAATCTCTTTGTGGAATCTCTAGTTTTGCCTCATCCCCTTCTACCAAAGGGGATCGAGTATCGTCACCATGTCGTTGGAGTTTGCATTACGCCTCCTTTGGTGAAGGGAAAATCCCATGCTCACCAAGACGTCAAGACCCTCTCCAAGGTGTTCTTCCCTCTCCATGTGGGATTGAGGGAGCACGTTGACCGATCTTTCCTTGCGAGGATTCTATCGGACCGGTGGTCACCGGTGAGAGCAATCGGCCTTGTATCGTGTGTGTTTTGCGTGTGTTCATCGCGTTCTTCGCGAGGTGTGCGTCCGCTTCTACTACCTTCTCCCTTTCCCCTCGCTTTCCCATCGATTTGACCACGAGATCCGTGAAGATCGGGCCACCCATGGGGTTACCCCATAACAAACTTGACGAGCGTGCTTTCCTATTTGGGATCCAGGTCTGTGCCAATAGTGGTGGTCTTGGAGGAATTTCCTTCAACAAGCTGCACCAGCTTGGTCTTGATGGTGGCCTTGAATGCGGGTTCGACAGCAGTGATCTGCTTCTTCGAAGCTAGCATCTCCTTGAACTCCTCACTGTAGAGAATTGCTTCGGTGAAGGCGACTTTACTTAGCTTGCACTCATGTGCCTTGGTGAAGCTTCCTTCAACAGTGATGATGTTGTTTGGTCCGGGTATCTTGATCTTGTTGTAGACAAAGCATGGCCTTGCGAGGAAGGAGTGGAAGATGTCGCGACAAAGATGACATGGTACACGCTCTTGAAAGGCACTACTTCAAAGGTCATGCGTTCTTGGTGGTAATTGTTGACATCACCAAAAGCGACCGGAAGGGTGATGCAGCCTAGGGAGTTTGCTTGTCATCCAGGGACAACCCCAGGGAACACGGTGTTGCATTTCCTTAGTTGGGTCTCTGTCAAGTTCATCTTGTGCAATGTATCCAGGTACATGATGTTGATGCTGCTTCCACTGTCCATGAGGCACTTGGTGAACTTTGTGCCGTCAATCAAAGGGTTGATGACCATGGCATACTGGTTCTCTGTTGGCATAAGATCTGGGTGATCCTTCCTATCCCAAGGAATTGGAATATCTGACCACCTGACGTATTGGGGAACTGGAGGGAGTATAGCCATCAGTATCCTCCGTGAGGTTTTCTGGGCCCGGACGGTGGGGGTACCAAGGAAGGTATGGTAACACGGAGCCTTCTTTTTGAAGAGGTTTTTCCCCTTACCCTCTCCCTTGTCAGAAGATTTGGTTTCCATGTCTTCATCCATATCGCTTGATTCCTTAGATTCCTTCTCCTTCTTCTTCCCTTTGACCTTTACACGGGGTCTGTTCTTCCGACTTCGCTTGTAGCCCGACTCAGGGTCTTCCTTGAGGTCATTGACAAACTTGCATTGGCGGTTGGTGCGGGTGGCTTTGTCGTTCGAGTTGAGGTGGACGAAACACGGCATATCATGGTACTCTTTGTATGTTTGGGGAATGTGGGGCGCTAAGGGTGTAGATTCACTCCTCTGTTGGCCATGGCTGGTCCCCTGGCCATGTCCATGTTGTCCACCTCTGCCTCTGTCAGTGAACGTTACGGTGACCATGTTGGCTGTTTGCTTTTCCTCAAGCAGAGTCTTCCACTTGTTATTGTTGTTATTTCTGGCCTGGGTACAGATTGCTATTACCGGCAACGATCCACGTGCGTTGTCATCAGCAGCGGCGAACTCGCTAGCCATGGCGATCATTGCGTTGAGCTTGAGCTCATTGTTTTCTTGCTTGTGCTTCAACATATGCCGGAGCAAAGTTCCCTTCTCCAGACCTTCGATGAAGGCGGCCATAGCGGTTTGTTCATGCACCCCTACGCAGGAATTTTTCATATCTAGCCAGCAAGAGAGGTAGACACGAGAGGTTTCATCCTTTTCTTGTACGCACCGTTGTAGGTCTCCGACAGTGCAGGGGTGTTTGTACGTACCCTCGAAGTTCTTGGGTCATGCATGTCCAACCAATTGCATATTGATTTCTCTGGCAATGCGTCAATCCATTGTCGGGCAGTGCCAGTTAGCATGAGTCGGAGGTATTTGACGGTGACATTGGCATTTCCCCCTGAGATGTGAATTGCTTCGTGTAATCCTGCAACCACGTTGTTGGCCTAGCGGTGCCATCATAGGGCTTGATGGTCTTGTCTATACAGAGACCCATGGGGTAACTTGTGGCCCGTATTACTGGTCCAAAACAACATGGCCCAAGGTATGGGAGCTCCCGAGCTTCTTGAATCTTGTCCAGCCGTGAAGGTGCGTCGTACGGCTCTGGTTGCTTCCCTTTTCCATCATGAGGAGGGGAATTGCAGTGCGATCTATGAGATCCACCGTGTCCTCCGCCATGATGGCTACTAGGTGGCGACGGTGGTGGTGGAGGCGGTGGGTTAGACTTCTTGTTGTTACCCTCTTGCGACTCCTCACACCTGTTGCGGTTGCTTGTCGGACACGGCGGTTCCTTGTGGGATCTGCTCCTATGTCCTTCAACACCACTACGCTCTCCGGCATGCCAGGGCTGCTTGCCCTGGTCGCATATAACGATGCCAACCCGGGGACGCCTAGGCGGTGGCATGCTTGTACGGTGGCGCGGCTGTGGTTCCTCGTGACGTTGAGATGGTGGTGGAGGCAGCGACCGATGAGGGCGAGCCTTTTCTCTGTGATCCGAAGATATGGGTATAGTGTCAGCCCTGTTGCGTGTGTTCCTCCGTCTTTGCTCTATGGAGCCTGTATGTTTAGGGTTGACTGGCAAAGCTCCGAGTTGGACTCAAGCCTCTGCGAGGTAGCCTTTTCATGTTGCTTGCATGCCTTGGCGACGAGCTCATACATCTGAACAACTGCTTCTGGTGACCTGTCCTACTCCAGGAGGGTCTTGGCGACGGCAATGTTGAGGGCGGGAGTTGGCATTACTTGCCTCCCCTATGAATCAATGTATGGAGTGGCTTTTGCCCGCTTGGATCCCTCATACCCCAACTTGCATTGAACGCCAAGGTCTTCGATGATGTGAGATGGTGCTTTCTTTGCCTTGTGCTTCAGCAGCAACTGCTTGTACTCAGCCTCCATCGCTCTTGCCACCTTGATAGATTGTTGCGCCTTGTCCATGTCCTTGTCTAGCTTAGCGCCCTGCTCTGCGATGCACTTGGCCTCCGCTAGGATTGCCGTAGGCTTCTCATCAAGCTCCATAATGCTCCGGATATGGGCGACAGTTATGGGCTCGATGAGGAGTACACCATAAATTGCCTTGTCGGCGGGAGTAACCAATGGATTACCACCTGCAGACATTGATGGTGGCATTGGCAGCTGGTTTGACTGCTTGCTAGTACTAGGGGCCATGGTGAGTTCCTGTGCCGGTTGCGGGCGGATAACCGGAGGGGCATGGCCTTGGCTGGAGCCGGAGGCTCAGCGGCTTTCTTCGCTGCTACTTCTCTGGTAACAGCTGGCGTGGGCGGATATCTCTCACGCTCTGGTTCCTATCTGTCTTCTTCCATCATGCTCCAAATGGCGACTAGCACCTGGTGGTATGTATTGGCCTTCTCGGCGTGCTCCACCTTCTCGTTCTCCTGCTCGATCTCCCTCATAACAACATCGTATTCCTTTGAGTTAGCGTCCGAGCCACCGCCATCCATATTGATGTCGGTGTATAGGGCGTCAAGGATGGAGTCGGAGTTGGCTTTGGTGTTGTTGATGGCAGATGTGGAGGGTGATGGACGCAGGACATTGTTGTTGTTGTTTCCTCCTCCGGCTACGACGACGATCGTGGCATCAACCTCCTAATTGGTGTTCATGTATTCATTGATGATTCCGACCATCTCACCAAGGGTGAGAGGACCTGCGGCCTGCTGCCTTCGTAGGGTATGCCAGAGGAGTGTTCCGGGTGTGAGCCCTTCCACAAAGTGGTACACGAGCTCGTCGGCACGGTCGTCCTCTAGGGTTTCCCTCACCCTCATCCATCTGGCGGTGTATTCGCGGGAACATTCTCCATCCCTTTGAACACATCTAGCCAGATCGAAGATGGTGACGACACCGACAAAGTGTGGCATGCGCATCTCTAACACTCAGGGAAGCCAAGCGGATTTGCAGGGTCCTTCCGCCTTTATATCCTGTACAGGGATGGTTTCGCTGGGCCTTAAATTTTCCTCATCTGAGCCACCATACTCCAGAGAGAGGTACGTCCCAGATTCTTCCACGAACGTGTCCTACCCGTAGGCGGTCCGTGCGGGGCCTTACAAGATTCCAACTTCCTGGGAGGTATGACCCGAGTCAGTTTCGCCGATGAAGATGTGGATGTCTCTGAGGGAGATGACGAAGCAGCGTGTAGGGTTCGTTTTCGCTAGCATGCAGAACTCATCTAGAGGGATGATCGGGATGTTGCCGGAGAAGAGAATGCGTTCGATGGCTACGGTGTCGCCGATTCCTGGGAAGAGATTGGACCTCGCCCTATGTAGAGCTCGAAGCGCCTCTTGCCCCACAGTGGGCGCCAATTGTCGTGGTATTGCCGACGAGTACGTCATTGAGGGGTCCTCACAGTGCGTGTTTAGAGACGTTGGGTAAGGCGGAGAGTTGGCGGGTACGAGGTAACACAGCTTACCAAGGTTCAAGTCCCACAATGGTGGCGGAACTCTACTCCTGCTATAAATCACTATAACGGCAATACACCGAGTTATAGAGATAGGTTCGTTGTGCAAGGTGTTGCACGTTGTATGTAGCAATCTGATAGGTTGTCCCCTAAAGGCTCCACAAGTCTGGTTTATAAAGGCGCCAGAACCTAGGGTTACAGGGAAAGGACCTTGCCGGACAAGGTAAAGAGTCCTACACTAATAAAAACTAGTCTTTCATGTCTTGAACTCCAAGGCTACAAGTACGCCGGAGACTCCTTTATAGCCTTCCTTTATCAGGCATGGGCTTCCCTTCTGGATCCCCCTAACTTGGCCGCCCAGCAGGCCATGGGCCTTTCTACCAACTGTGGGCCACCCGGGTTAGCCGGATTAAGGACGTGCTATGATGATACCCATTTAGCATATCCCCAACAGGTCCTCACATCTCTCACCTCACTTTTGGTGGCAAGGAGAACACTTTTAGTTTTTCCACTCAAGTTAGGCTTGTGGCTCTCACTCTCTATGAGGAGGATATCATTTTGCGGCCCGAAAGTTGGGGCGCCCAGGCAACGCGGTACCCAAGTTGCTTACAATCAGCTGTGTTGCCCAAAGTTGGCGTGCCAAATAATCAGAGGGTCTTTTTCGGCACGAATTCAACTTTATGTTTCAATTCAAAATATTAGGATAATGCCCGTCAAGTTGGGCCCCCCGTCAGCTTTTGCCGTTATGTCGCTGCCGTCGTGGCTGCCATGTAGGCTTGCAGCATTGGCACATTCATCCTTTACGCGTCTTCTTCTTCCTCTAGGGTGGCAATTTGTGGTCATGGCGATGGCGCGGAGCTAGGACTTGAACAAACCTGCTCGGCCCCGCTCTCCTCCCCATCTCGAATCGGAGCTTGCCCTCACCATGGCCGCACCCATGGCACGGCGCAGGGACGGGAATTCATTCCCGAGTGAGATCTGTCACCATGCCGACCATGCTCGGTCCTACTAGCATCCTCCAGAATCCGAGCTTGCCGTCACCATGGTCGCACATGCATCAGCCACAGCGCCTTCCTCTCTGAACCCCAAAGCCACATCCACCTAGTTCGGCACAACGCCAACAAGGTGAAAATGCATCAAGTTTTCTTCTTGTGATTGTAGAAAACATGTATGTACCGGGTTCGTAGCACACTCTAACAATGTACACATATGTTGTTTACTAGATTTTCATTTGAAATTAGTAGCTCTGTGATGACAAAACATAGAGAACCTAAATGGAATGACGATGATGACCATGTTCTGTACTTTGCATTGCATCTCGCTGACGAAGCATGTTACCAAGAGAGTGGAGTTCATCAGCCATTGCCAAAAAATATGTGAACAAATCAATGAGTGATTCAATGTAAATACACACAGAAAAGCTAGATCCATGTCATCAATCATCAATAGGTGGAACATTCTAGTGATGCGTTCAAATGCGTACACCATGTATCATTTACTTGAAGTGGTTGTTATACTGAGAAAAATGCCTAGTATGCACATTACCTTTGTCTGTTCTATGCTGCAATTCTGCTGTTATGGGTGTGGAAAGAAAAGCTAGGCTTCACTGAATATTATGCAGTTAGGCCTAGCTTAGTCTTACACAAATAAGCATAGCTTAGTCTTTACACAAATAAGCATAACTAAAGATAAAGATAAAGACAAATGGTTCATCGGATCTGCCAGTATGAGCACTAGGTCCCTGGAGCTGGTGGTGTTGTCAGAACGAACCAGAATGCTGCATTTGGCTGTCTGACATTCTCCATCAAATCGTACGACCCCACTGATGAGCTAATTGTAGGCCCCCTCCCCCGACGTGGATTCGGCTCCAGGTCAGATCTGGAGTGTCAACATTATAGGCGCATGAGTGTGTAGCAAACACACAGTCTGCTATAAACAATGGAAGTGCTGGCACCTCAGTAGGTATTTCGTCAGCTTCACCAGCAGCAGCCTTAGCAGGTATTTCGTCACCTTCACCAGCAGCAGCATTAGCAAGTATTTCGTCAACTTCACCAGCAGCAACATCACCAAGTATTTTGTCAGCTTCACTAGGAGCAGCAGCAACTAGTTCTTCGTCAGCTCCACCACCACCACCACCAGTAGCAGCAGTAGCATCAGGAGCCAGGGCTGCCTGAGCAATTACAGGATCAACAGCTCCAGGGGCTCCGACAAAGAAAGGGTAGTTGATCCCAAGAAACATAGATTGTCGACTATGCTCTAGACTTGCTCTACTGGGTCTTTGGATGGGATGTGGACCTCGAGAAAACGTGACACTGCAACGATGGGTATGAAGAAAGTTGTGTCCCCATATGTTCTATTGTATCACCAACGATGTTTAGTGCTCCCCTGATATGATTCCACATGAGTTCAACATCCTGTTTCGTGTCACCTCCGAGACGTGCCAGGAACCAGTGTCGTGTCCCAAGTTCAGCATCTGCTACTACATCTTCGATCACCGGAGCTAGAATGATGCGCGGGGCTGCGTGGGTACCTGCGTGTTACTTTCAGTTAGTAAGCAGAATTTTGAATGGGATTTTACATGCTATATGACACCATGACTCACCCCAAATGGACGGCCCCCAAACACGCATGTCGCCGCTAGGTTCAGTGACCGCATAAATGTGTTGCGGTTTGTTCAAATGGACGGAGGTGAAGACGGCATCGACATACTTCTCCGGCCGCAAGAAGTCGTCGCGCAAGACTGTCCATTCCTTGTCTCCTGGGCATCTAATGAATGTGATTGCCTTGTCGAACACCACTAAGAGGTCGTACTCCTAGGTATTCCACACCTCCTGTGGTCTATGTGGGAGTTGTACCTTTAGGAGCTCAAGTTCTGCCATGTTGAACCTGTAAGCGAATTCGAAATGGGCGGCGGCCACCCGTTGTTGAATGCAGTAATGCCGACACCCTCCAAAGATGGCAATGTAAATCTCAACGATTTGTAGCCATTTTTTACAGTCCAAATACTCCCATCCTGAGATAAAAGGACCAGCCACTCGCTGTTGCCACCCACCCAATTCTGGTCATCTCCCATTTCCGTCTCTTCTTATTTTTTGATATTCACCACTACTGATTCCGACCACTTATCCAACATCATCAGTTTTTGCATGAATATTCTGCAGAGTTTGTTGTCAGTTGGTACAATCACCTAGCATGGATTCCATTGCAAATACAATTTGACAACTGGACCTTCAGATTAAAGTACACAAAATATCGCCTAAATACGAGTGTCTCCTCAGATATCACCTAAATTGTGCCTGAGTCACTACGAAGATACCCAATATATGGAGTAGGAGCAGATCTCCCCCAGAACAAACTCTTGACGATGATCATAAACAGCTCGGGGCATAACAGCCTTAAATCATCTAATATGTTTGTTTTTATTTTAGGAAATAGAATATCACCTAGCAGGAATTCCATTGCAAATCGAAATTGACAACTTGTCTATCACCTAAAGTAAGAATGTGTCACTATGAAAATACCAGAATATTAGGTACGAGCAGAGCTTCCGCTGTACATAATAGTCTTAAATGGTTCAATTTGTTCAAACCGCACGTGCACACAACACTTTCGATGAAAGGAACATAGGATTCCGATGAGAGTTCAGCACATATGAATCAACGATGTGACTGAACCAATAAGCAAAGATACTGGAACTTACGTGGCCATCACGGTCGTTTGGCCATTTGCTGGTATCAGGGTAAAGAAGGCCTGGCGTGTCGAACGGTTGTTTGTTCATGTCCCGCATAATGAAGCGGTAGTCAGGGATGCAGCGAGCGAGGCGGCCGGTAGAGATGATGTCCAACCCCGTGGCGATCCTGTGCATGTCGTGGTGCTGAGGTTCGGCCATCCCCAATCCTCACGGTGGCAGTTGCCCTGGCCATCCGCGTCGTCGTTGCATGCCTTTCGCTTTAGCCTGCTGCTACCCTAAGCTCTACCCATAGCGGCAAATGGAGCCTGGAATCGGTAGATTAATGGAGGCATTGTGATAAGGAGGCAGATGGATTCGAGAGGGGATGGAATTAGGGATGGGGCAGTTTTTCGAGTAGGGAGTGACCCAGTGAGGAACCGTCGCCACCGCCGGTTCACGTCCACGTGGAAGACAAGGAATGGGGGCGCAATTATTAAGGGCGCGCACCAGAACCGTCTAGAGGATGTGAAAAAATAAATCATAAGAGAGAGAAATGTGCGGCCCGCCTGTCAGTGAGTGAAGGTCGGCACGCGCAAACGTGACTATGTTTGACTTGGATCGTGCATGGCAGACCTTGATTCCACCGCATGCAAGTGGCGTAGAAAAAAATTTAGGCAGCGCTAGCGTCGATGTGTAAAACTGTCGTTTTTCTCCACCTTCACCCTACTACGAACGGTCGTGCACCATTCCAGATATTGGTAAGGGCGGTTCCAATCTTTCACTGCTCCGTCTCATTTCCTCCTCCACGGCCTCATCGTCTTTCTCCTCCACGGCCTCATCCATTTCCTCCGCCACGGCATCACCCTCTTCCTCCATATCCTTTCCCTCTTGCATGTAGGTCATGGACTTTTCGGATGTCCAAAATGATGGTAGGCAAGGAACTGCGTACTTCGACATAGAAGTACATGGCGGGAAGAAGATCAATGTCATCTACACCACCTACCCTCTGACGGTGAGGAATACTCTGAGTAATTACACGAGTTGGCTGCAGTTCGAAGAAAACAGGTTCGTAGGTCTCGACCTCGAGTACAGCCGCGATCACCGTACGATCACGTGGTGCAAGTCTCCATGAAGGGGCACGTCCTCGTATACCAGCCTTTTTGCGAGAAGGGGGATGACGGGATCTGGTAGACTTTGCTGTCTTTTTGTTCCTGAACCGTCTGTTTGCAAAAGTTATTGCTATATTATTTGTCTGAATTCATTTTCATGCAGGTGGGGCGAAAGGATTAGGGATCTGTTTCATGACTTTCTCGTGAACCAGCACATAACATTTACTAGTGTTGACATCACGAATGACACTAAACTGCTTGAAAGCCCGACTGTCAGTATTAGAATCCCAAAAGTGTGCAGAGTGGACGTCCAGGAAATTTACTGGATCCCAGGGACGAAGGGTGGCAGGACCGGGATGGCCGATCTTGCCTCCGAACTCATCGACCCGTGGTACGCTGACATGAAGGGCAAATTGCCGAGATGTTCGTGGATGCATTTAGGGCATGATTACTGGGAGGATAAGCCGCTTTTTGAACCTAATCCGAAGTACGCTGCAATTGACGGGTATGTTAGCCACGAGTTGTACCGCCAGATTGTCAAATCTCGTTCCAGGCATCGCATCATTAAACCACCACCAAGGCAGGTTATTTGCCCCAGATGCCGGTGTGTAGATGAATCTACAAGCCGGGGCAAGCGACCGAAGGCATCCTGGGATCGGTTGCCTTATCCAACAGGCTGGGATGTAGACTTTTAGTGCATGATTGTTGTGTTTGTATGGGGCTTGTTATGTTTATGAAAACATGTTATTTTAGAAGTACACTATGTGAGTAATTACGAACTTCTGTGTATTACCTTTGTCGAACTATAATCTGGGCTTGGTTATGATTTATGACTGTATCACACCTTATGCATGTCAGTCCTGGATTCTGCCGCATGCAAATGGCACATACAGAATTTGTAAGAATGAATGTTGAGCATACAAAAGGGGGAAATGTAATTCATACAGGTTAACTACCTAATAGCACAGGGATCATACGAGCTTGGTTCTTCCACACAGAATGCTTAGAAAATACATGCGAGATAAAATACAGGCGAGATACAACTAGTAATGAAAAGCGAAACTAGTAGTGGTAAATAGCACACTCACCCACCCTACAGATCCTATTGAGCATCTCGTAGCAGACATACGCGTCCCTGGCTGCGTACTTGATCGCATCGTAATCCAGGTGTCTCCACTCCCATCGCTTGTGTAGGTGCTTCGGGAACTCGACTTTCATGCTGGTGTACTCGCAGTCGATGATGTCGATAGCGAGTCTAGCCATGCTGGCTTTCCCCGTATCGCCATTCGGGTACCTCCAGAAACGTTGGAGATCGACATGATTAACGACATGAATGAGGAGATCCTGCTCTAGCTTCGAAGTGTCGTTCTTGGTGTCAATGATGGCGAAGTAGATCTCCCTTATGTGTAGGAACTCGCGAAGCTCCGGGCATAAAGATTTGGCCCTACATATGTGGTATAGGAGGCAGTGGTTGCGCATGGACAACTGCACAAGCGTCGCCCTCTTCCTATCTTCGGTATACTCGAGGTCAAGGCCGACGATCTTGTACCTATCCATCGGCTCCTGTAGCCACCACTCGTACATTGTGATGACCTTGGCGACCTCTGCTAACGCATTTGTGTGGACGACCGTCAGCTTGATGGTGACATGGGCGGTGACGGTGTACTTGTCGGTGAAGTCGCTCCCGTCGCCGAACACGCCATACTCTATGTCCATGGTAGCAACTAAAGCGGCGGCGGTGGCCTAGGGTCGGTAGTGGTGGCTAGGACTGTGCATGGCGATGGAGTGATCTGTTGTGGTGGTATGGCCCGGTGGAGGTGGTGCCTACGACAGCGTCGATGGTTCTTGTGGTGGCTGCGGCGGCGGTGGAAGGAAGTAGTTGGGGATTTTTGCACAGTGATGTGCTGAGGATACGAAAGGCAATGCTTAAATTGCGTTTACCAATATTCCTGTCATACCCAAGCAGAAGCAAGTTTTACCGGGCGAGCACCGTTGGTTTCCAATCCTAGCGATTAAATTCGGCGTCCGTCCCGGTAGGCGATGGGGCGGGTTGCGAAGTGGCTTTGGCGTGGCAGAGACCGGTCACATAGACCACCATCCCGTTGCCGATCCGCAGCGGGTGCACGGTGCTGACACGACGTAACGTGATAGGATAGAAGGAAGTGTACAACTATTATTCCTAACAAGTTTAAGAAGTGTAAGCATAGACAGGGACCTAGCGTCCCTGTACCCCGGGGCAGGCACTCAGGCCTTCTGATTACGCAAAGCTTGCAATTTCCTTTTTTTAATTTGGTCGTTTTGTCCAGAATTTGCCAAATTGAAGCTCGTTTCCCATGCTTCTGTAAGTCTCTATGTAGGTCACTTCTGTAAGCATGCACGATCAAGCAACGTTGCAACACACGTGTCGATGGAAAAGCATGAGGTTTCAATGCACCACATAGTTTAGGGATTTCTATTTTCCCCAGCAAAAGTGGTTCCATATTTACGTTTTGGCTTTTGGAACTAGTTTACTACACTATGGAGGTGGTTCCAAATTGAGCAAAAGAGGGAACCGGAGCAAGAGGGTGCTCCAATGCCGAATGTGGTTCCAAATTGATTTGACAACCTATGTGTGACATGTGTCCTCTGCTCTTATATCTTTAGACAAAAAATAAGGCTATTCTTATCAGCGGTGGGACCGCATGCTGCAGGAATTTAGAATAGCTACATTGTGGAGCTCTAGCTAAATTGCATGGTAAAGCCAAATTCAGCTTTTTGTCAGATTTAGCAATAGCAACATTTAGTTTGTCCTCACTTTTTCCCTTCCTCCATTCTGAAGCCCTCACATGCGCTCGGAGGGGGTGTCGTCTGGTCAAAGGCTTGACCGTTACATGCGCCTTGACGCCTAAATTGATGGTTTTTTTTTGTTATTTGGCCTTTTTAAGAGCGCCTTTTCCCCTCTATCGCTAACAGTTGTGTTTTTTTGCCCAAAAAGGTAGCGAATCTAGAGCAGCTTCTTTCTTCATTCGTTGTTCCTTTTTCCCTTCTGTTTCCCCAATCTGGTAGCAAATCTAGAGCAGCAAAACTAACTAACACCATAAATAAATTTAGTAAACAGAGCAGAAGTAAATAATATAGGTTATATAGTATGGTACTTAACGAGGTTCGACAATTAGGCTGCTCAGCAGGAGCTGATAGGTTCAACACAGACAAGACAAAAGAAGCTGCTTTACAGCAGCAGCAGCTGATCAGTGGCCCCTCGTGGCCTCTGCCAGGGGGGCCTCCGCCTCCTCCCTCTTGCGCCTCCTCCACTTCTTGCTGCCCAGTCCCTTGACCCTGGGCTCCTTGGGTTTGCTCGGGGGCATGTGATCCTCCTCGATAGCCACCTTCTGGAAGTTCCGGACGTGAAGACCGAGCGCTTGGTGATTGGCTATGAAGTCGTGGATGTTCACGGACTCGCCGCAGGTCCTCACATCCTCGGCATGCTTCACAAGGGAGTTGAAGTTCGTGGGGCGGAGCCTCCTGGTGGGGCAAAAGGGGCACCTGTACATGTCGACGGCAAAGAAGTTGTTGTACTGGACGGAATTTAGCCTCCTCAGCACATGGCGAGTCTTGGTGTACTTGGACTCGTCGTCGCTGCAGACGTCGCTGATATCCTCCTGTTGGAAAAAACAGTAGAGTGCAATAAGGACATGATTGAGATACTTTGATTATCGGAATTGATTATTTGCATAAATTAACCGATTGAGATCTCCTGATTATTCCCCAAATCTCAAACCAAATCGAATACTGATCCCAACTATGAACAGGGGGATTCATCGAAAATCAAGATCTAACACAAGAGGATTAGCTACTGTAAAAATACGAACAGCCGAGCCCTAATAACATACGATCTAGCATCCAACGATGGGAATGGGGGAAGCACAAGGGAAGGGGAGAAAACCCTGGTTACCTCCGACCATGGGTCAGTGATGCTGGTGTCGTAGGGGTTCTCTGGCCTTATGTAGACAACCGCCTCGTAGGGGTTTAATGACCCACAAGTATAGGGGGTGTTTCGCAGTATTTTCGATAAGTAAGAGTGTCGAACCCAACGAGGAGCAGAAGGTGCTGGCTAGTGGTATGGATCAGGAATTCTCTGCAAATACTTAGCAAACGGATTTTTAGGGGTTTTCGATAAAGCAAGTAAACAAAGTACGAGTAAAATAAAAGACAGTAGGAATAAATGCAGCAAGTGGCCCCATCCTTTATGCAGCAAATGACAAGCCGGTTGTATTACTTAAGATGACCAAATGTTCTCAAGGACACATGGGAAGACTGTCAAGTGCTTTCGCTTCATATAGTTGATTAATCTTCTTTAGCTTGCTAAGTGTTGTGTGGGTGAACCTGTGCTAATGTACCGCCCCATCCAAGACTAATACATACTTGTGATTATACCCCTTGCAAACATCCGTAAGTACAATAAAGTAATTAAGGTAGAAACCTAACCACAGCTTTAAACTCTAAGACCATTACGTCCCTTGTGCAATGGTTTCCTAACGGGGGCTCAGGTTTCTGTCACTCCGGCAACCCCTACGATTAGTAGCCAAATACACAATGCATTCCCCTAGGCCCATATAGGTGAAGTGTCATGTAGTCGATGTTCACATGACACCACTAGAAGAAGTACACCACAACTTAAATAACCATCTATTGAATCTTTCTCAACACAACTCTACTACTAACAACAAGACTTCTCCCATGTCCTCAAGAACAAAACGAACTACTCACAAGACATCATATGGATCATGATCAGAGATGGAATAATGATGTATAACAATCTGAACATAAACAATAATTCAATGGTTCACTCAATAGGATCAACTACAAAGAGTAATCAACACCGGGAAAGTTTTCCCTATGAACTAATGCAAGATTCAACCAATTGTTACAGCAATATGGAGATGGTGATGAGGGTGCTGATGGTGATGATGGTGGTGATGATGATGATGATGATGATCCCGATGAAGTCCAGCTTTATGGTGGTGTTGATGGCGATGATCTCCCCTCTCCGGGAAGGAATTCCCCCGGCAGAAATTTGTCTGCCGGAGAGATCTTTCTCTCTCGGTGTTTTCTGCCCCGCAGAGGCGGCGGAATCTTTCTGTGGTTGCTCCCCGAGTCTTAGGGTTTCAGGAGGATGATATACGCCAGAGGAGAGAGGATGGAGTGGGCCAGGGTGGCCACACCACCTCCAGGCGCGGCCTAGGGCTGCCCGCGCCAGGTGGTGGTGTGGGCCCCCTGTGGCCCATCTCCACTCCGTCTTCTAGCATCCTTAGTCTTCTAGAAAAATAGGATTTTCTGTATATTTTCCCGGATTTTCTGATCTTCGCGAATTTTGCCTCCAAACAGCACCTTTTCCATCAGAATCATGACTGCAGCGGTCCATGCTCCAAAAGTCATCAACCATGCAAAAATAGATGAAATAACATAAGTATCACCTCTCAATATGAAATATATCAATGAATAATAGTGAATTAAGACATAGAATAGTGATGAAAAATAGACGTATCAGGGTCCCAGCCGAGCGGGATCTGTCCGAGACCGGCGGGGGCCTCCTTGCTGGTGGCTACGGAGGATGCGGGGATGGGGGCCTCCTCGCCAGTGGCCTTGGATGCGCCGATGGCCACCGCGCCGTTCTTCTCCATCATCGGCGTTGTTGGGGTTTTCTTGGGGGTTTGCAGAAGGTGATGGGACAGTGGAGACGGTTGAGTGAGCGAGTGCGTGATGAGTGGGAGTGGGGAGGCCTCTATTAAAGGAGAAGGGAAGCGACGTTTTGTTGCACTACCGTGCACCGCGTATGCTACTGCACCATGCACGGCCACACGTGTCCGCTACCGCCCCGTGCACCGCACACATACCGTGAGTCACCTTTTTTCCCTCGTGTCTATCCCTGGCGATTCAGTTGTACTCAGTTTTGCCCTCGAGCGTAACATTGGCAGTTTGGTTCCATTTTTAAAACCATTTTCTATTTTCTATTTAAATCCCTTTTTCACTCTTGCCCTTGGTTTTTACGTTCTACTTAGTTTTGTCCTTGGTTCGTAAGTGCTACTCGGTTTTCCCCTCTCTTTGTATCCATCTCTCGCACATGTGCTCATCTTTGCTGCTACGCTCTGATTGGTCGAGACAGTTGTCACACGGATCGTGCCCACCAACCGTTGATCCTCTATGATCTAGCGGACAGGATAACCCTTATATCTGTCGGGTGCACCGCTCTGTCCATGCAAAATAACGAGTATGCCACCAGAACTTTAACTCCATAAACAAATGAACTTGAATATAACTTGAAGGGTATGAAAATAGAAATCCCCATAGTTTAAGGGTATAGATATGGTAAGAGAACTAAATATTATTAGTGGCCGGGCCAGCACAGTGACGGGTCGGCTAGAAGTTGTTCATTCCTACGTAAGGGGACACTAGGCCGGTCTTGATATACTCCCTTAGGAATTTTCCATAAGCATCGTGCTTAGCCTTGGTCGCTGACTTGTGTTTACTAGTCGAGCTTTTACCGATGCCAACCGCATGCGGAATCAAGCTGGCAATCCTCAGGTTGACTCCTTTCTTACAGAAAGGGCACCTAGGCTCCCCAAGTCGAGTGCGGAAATAGATTATCCCACTCTTGAGCTTCTTCATGACATGGCGTCTCTTGTTGTCCCTGTTCTCCTTGTCAGAGTCCATCTAACTTGAATGTACCTGTAATGTATGGAATGCAAACCGAAATGAGCAAAATAATAAATATTTATTCCTTCCACCATTCTGAGTTACTTTCGATGCAATAACATGTCTATACAGGTTCAGCAGTTCATTACGGCCGTCTCCCAAGCTCGCTCCTAAATTAATGTGGTTTGTGTTCTTGATAACTTATTAATAAATAAATAATATGGATTCATTCAGAATAGACTAGATCTCTCCACGTACCGGTTCATACGTTGCATCTAATCATTAGGACTAGATTTTTTTTGAAGCCAGGATAGATTAAGCTTGAGCAGAAAATATGAAACATGTGGAAATAGATGTACCTCCGGTTACACGAGCGGAGCGTGTTCGACAAACTCCACGCCCTCATCGGGGCCTCCGAAGTCGTCAGCACCGGCGAGCACATGGTCCCTCAAGGGGTTGAACTGCACCTCCTCCTCGACTTGTGCTGCGTGATGCTCCTCCAGATCTGCCGCGTGAAGCACCACCCTAGCGGCGATGCCCGCACACTCACCGCCACACACTGGTTTCATGGAGAAGGTTCGTGCAGGTACGTTCAATATTGTGGGGTTTTGCTAGATAGGGAAGAGAGAGGAGTGGATGAGTGCGCATGGAGGACCCGATAGGCTAGATTTTTACTGTGGGGACGTTTAGGCCTCCTCGAGGGCCCCGGTAGGCAGCTCTTCTAGCTGCGGCTGCCGCGTGGAAGGTTCGTGTGGTGCGGGCCTGTCGGAAGTGAGAGTGAAGGCGCGCTGTGTAGTAAAAATGATATAGCCCGTGGGCCGTGGATGACCAGTTTCCGTGTAGTAGACTTGTAGCCTTTGCAGACTAGATTAAACGTGACATGATCACTTGACGACTTTTTCCATGGACGGCATCGTGTTCCTTCTTGTAGAAGTCTCGCTGAGGGAGACGTCCGTGTTGTCTCGTGCTGTCCTGTGAAGCGCATGACATGTGCAACAAGCCTTGTTGGATCACACAGGATCAACTGTTGGTGCGCACGATCCGTGGGACAACTATGACAACCAATCAGGGCGTAGCAGACAGAGTGGGCACAGGTTTGGGCTTCTACGAAAGAGAGAGAGGGGGCCAAAAACTGAGTAGTACCAAAAAACCAAGGGCAAAGCTGAGTAGTATAAAAATGGAAAGTGAGTGTCTTTTACAATGAAATACATCATGGCATACATCAAATTATGCCAAGATAGATCCACTAGAGTTTATTGCATGTTTGTTATTTTCCGCAAACCACATGGATCAACCAATGGCATTGCATGTGTGTTATTGTCACAAACCACATATGGATCAACCAATGTCATTGCACGTGTGTTCCTGTCATGAACCACATATGGATCCACTAGTGTTCATTGCATGTGTGTTCTTTCCACAAACCACATATGTATCCACTAGAGTAATTCCATGTGTGTTCTTTTCACAAACCACACATGGATACACCAATGCTATTGCATGTTTCTTTTTTCCACTAACCACACATGGATCCACCAGAGTCAATGCATGTGTGTTTGATGTCTACGCACTTCTATTCTTGTAGACAATTGTTGGGCATCCAAGTGCAGAGGTTTGTAGAATAGCAGCAAGTTTTCCCTTAAGTGGATTACCCAAGGTTTATCGAACTCAGGGAGGAAGTGGTCAAAGGTATCCCCTCTCAAGCAACCCTGCAATCAAGATACAAGAAGTCTCTTGTGTCCCCAACACACCCAATACACTTGTCAGGTGTATAGGTGCACTAGTTCGGCGAAGAGATAGTGAAATACAAGTGGTATGGATAATTATAATTGGTAACGGTAATAGAAAATAGCTTGATGGTGTGGAAAAGACTAAAGGCAAACTGAAATAAAGATGGAAGCAAGCAAACATGTAACAGATCTAATTGCAAACGGTGTTTCAATGCTTAGAAACAAGGCCTAGGGATCATACTTTCACTAGTGAACACTCTCATATAAATATCTTCTCTTTATGAAAGTACTCTTAACTACTCTCCGGTTGAACACTCTAATCGATGGTAGAGCTGTAACAGCACACCTCAAAGTTCATCTTTCCCATCTAGAAACCCCACACTATCACCTTGAGTACTAGATGAGTCCAACAAACACCACAATTTCATAACGACATCCAACTCCAAATATAACTCATAACAAGTATTTGTAATCTCTAGCCTAAGTGCCACCATGGTGTGCATGCTGTCACTTTCACACACATGGGGAGAGCAGAGATCTATTAAAGCACTTGAGTAGCAAGGTAGATCTACTTGATTACAAGCTCATGATATCAATAAGATCATGCATAGAGAGAGAGATGAACACATAGCTACCGGTAGAACCCTTAGCCTCGAGAGAGAACTACTCCCTCCTCATCATGGGAATCAGCAATGATGCTGGAGATGGCGGTGGAGATCGACGGAGATGGCTCCGGGGGCACTTCCCCATCTCGGCAGGGTGCCGGAACAGAGACTTTCAGTCCCCAGAATCTCCCTTTCGGTGGCGGCGGCGCTGCGGAACTTTTCATGGATTTCTGATTGATGATTTAGGGTTTCTGCCTCGGGAGGAATATATAGGCGAAGGAGGCAAGGTCGGTGGCCAGCTAGGGGGCCCACACCATGCCCTGGCGCGGCCTAGGCTGGCCGGCGCTAAGGGGGGGTGTGGCCACCCTGTGGCCCTTCTCCGACTCTCCTTATGGCTCCGTGAGTCTTCCGGGAAAATAGTAACTTTGGCTTTTGTCCCGTCCAATTCCGAGAATATTCATTTTCTGACTTCCTGGAACCAAAAACAGCAGAAAACAGGCAATTGGCACCATGGCATCTTGTTAATAGGTTAGTCCAAGAAATTATATGAAACTGACTCCAAAGTGTGGACAAAACATAAGAAAGTAGATTAAACCAAGCATGGAACATCAAAAATTATAGATACATTTGCAATGTATCAACATCCCCAAGCTTAACTCCTGCTCGTCCTCGAGTAGGTAAGTGATAAAAAGAAAGAATAATTTTTGAGGTGACATGCACCATCAAAGACTTGATCAAAGTATTTGTAAAACATTCAAACCTGGGATCATAGTACTTTAATCATAACATGAAAGATAAAATTCTAGCAATAAGATAAAGAAACTACGATGCAACATGAAAAGGCACAAACAAAAGATTCATGAATAACAATTCTTTGTAAGATGTTTGTTTGTTTCACATAAAGAAAACATAGCATAATAGCATTCAGCTTGTCCCTCATAAAGTAGTAAATATAAATGCATAGGACACCTTCAAAGTTCATAAGAGTGACTAGATACAAATAGTTTAAAACAAGAAATATCAAGTTATGCATCAACCAACTAGTCTTGGGACAATGCACATAGAACTAAGAATGGACACTATGCTCTCAAAGTAGGTGCATAAAGGTAGAAGGTGGAGACTCAATATAATGGTGGAAGAAAGGCCTTCATAGAAGGAAGGCGGATTCAAGTTTCATAAAGAGCTTCCAAAAATTATGGTACTTATAGCTTTCAGCTCTCATTGCCCCTATCATAAGCATCTTGAAGTGATTAAGGTTAAAGTGAACAAACTATGGTGTATATGCTTGACGAAGTATAAGTTGGAAATCTCATGTCCCTTGAATACGGGGGCCGCTCCTCATGCTACTCAAGTTTAGTCACCGGTAAGTTCTTGTCATTGTCAGTACATGTGTATCATAGAGAACCATGCAGGGTACCCTTGCCCGATGATACGGAAGAATCCCCATATCAAAATGACAAGGCAAGAAGACAACGAGCATCTCAGCAATCTTCTTATTAACCATGGGAATATGGTGCTTTTTTTCTCTCTTTCCTCCTTTCATAATCTTTTTTTTCTTTTTCTCTTTTTTCTCAATATAGGACTCTTTTTTTATAAGAAGAATGCTTCATAGACAACTCATTATGGTTACGCTGTAGGTTTCCACCATGTCAGCATGGATTAGACCAGCGTCCCAGGCATTTCTCTAACACATATACATAACTCCATGGTCTTACAAGCTCCCCTTTCATTTCACACCGACGACATCCATAGACAAAAGAGCATGATATCAACTAGGTACAAAGTACCCGTGCAATGTTGAAAGCGTTCCCCATGATAGCATGGTTCTGCTAATCCCCAACAAATAAGTGCAAGCATATACAACATAGACGACACAATGGTTCAAGTTTATTAAGGGCAACAAAAGTAAAGTGTGCCATCAAGTTCGTGAGAGCTTTAGTCACTAGTTTTCTCATAACAAGTTTAATTTGGAAGGTAAACAAAAGCATGAATATACTTGGAATAGCATAAGCTAATAGGTAGGTATGGTGGACTCTTTGGAATAACTTGGTTTAGGGAGTCGGATGCATGAGTGGAACTCATATTTGGTTGTGGTGGCTAGCAAAAGACTGGGAGCGACAAACTAAGAGAGCAATAATGGCCATAATCATGTAGAGCGACAAAACATCATTGATCAAAGCATCAAGTGATACTACTAGTTGAAAACTAAAGGATCATAAAGGCTATGGTGACTTGAGATAGTCATAACATGGTGTGAGCATGCGCCAAGTCAACCCAAATAAAGCATCAAAGGAGAATACCACTATACTATGCTTTAATATGCTAAAACAACGCATGATTCATCCAAGGCACATTAAGAAATCTCAATTGTTTATAACAAGTCATGCTACAGCAAAGAATACTAAGCATAAAGCCAAAAAAATATCAAGCATGGCATGACAAAGCATAGGCCACAGTCAAAAACGAGCTCTTTTTACCACATAAGCATGAACTTGCCTACTCTTTTCCAATCCAAACCAAACTATTTGAAAACCAATGTATGAGAGAGGGGGTCCAACCAATTTATTCAGAAAACTAAGCAAACAAAAACCAAAAAAAAAGACGCTCCAAAAACAACACAATTGTGCATGCAACAATAAAAATGAAGTGTTTGGAAGAAACCTGAGATTTTTATTGATGAAGAAGGGGATGCCTTGGGCATCCCCAAGCTTTGACGCTTGTAGTTCTTGGATATTTCTTCGGGTGACATGCGTGGCATCCCCAAGCTTGAGCTTTAGTCCATCCTTCATCTCATTACTCATTCCTTCCATACACCTGAAATTTTTCCTTCATACAAAACTTCACACAATCTTTATTAGCAACATTAGTGCACTACAGATAATAAGTATTTAGGTTCAGTAACAACACAAATAAACTTACATTAAAACACAAGCTACTGTAGCACTGCCCTAAAAAAAGCTCAATTCCCCAAAAGAACTCAAAAAGGAACCAACAAGAAGCAAATGCAGAAAATGGCAGAAATCTGTCAAAACAGACCAGCAGGTAAAGACGAATTTTTCGAAGACCTTATGTTGCTCAAATCAAAAAGTGTTTAACTAACGAAAATTAGATAACAACCTGGGGCAGAAGCACAAAAATTCACGCCTCAAAAAGACGTTCAGAGATTTTACACGAATTTTTATGGTGAAGCTTAGAAATCTGTTTCGGGACAGCAACTTTCCCAATCATTACTTCTCTCTCATTAGAGGTTACTCTTGGCATAAAAAGCAAATAAAAAGGATAAGGAGCGGTTATTACTGAAGTAATAACTTCCAAGACTCATCTAAAATGTTTGGGTTATCTCCCAATAAGTACTTTTCTTTAACGCCTTTAAGTTAGGCATGATAGTTTGAGAAGATGCTCACATAACAAATATGAATTGAAGTAAAAGAGAGCATCAAGAAGCAAATTGAAAGCACATTTAAGTCTAACCCACTTCCTATGCATAGGAATCTTATAAAGAAATAAGTCATGAAAGCACAAAGCAACAAGCATAGGAAAGCAAAACAAGTGCAACTTCAAGACTTTCAACATAAAGAAGGGAAACCTAATATTGTTGAGATACATAAAACCATGTTTCTCTCTCTCATAATAAGTTTCAGTAGCATCATGAATAAAATTAACAATATAACTATCACAAGAAACAATCTTATCATGATCCACGTGCATATAATCATTATTACTCTCCACATAAGCATAGTCATTCTTATTAATTGTGGTGGGAGCAAATTCAACAAAATAGCTATCATTATTATTCTCATCACCATAATCATCAAATATAGGAGGCATATTGTAATCATAATTAATTTTTTCTCAATAGTAGGTGGACTGAAAATATCATACTCATCATTGTAATCATCATATATTGGAGGTTTGGTATCATCATAAGAAATAGAATATCTATCTTCCAAAGCTAGGGAACTAAAAAGATCATTTTTATAAAAACTAGCTTCCCCAAGCTTAGACTTTTCCATAGCATTAGCAATAATGGTGTCCAAATAATTCATACTAACAACATTACTATTAGCATTCAAATAGAGTTCCATAGGTTTTTTAATTTTGTCTTCAAACACTTCATGTCCTAACTCAAGATAAATATTATAAATATCTCTAAATTTTTTGTTGTTTTCCATTAAGCCTAACTAGTGAAAACAAGAAACAAAAAGACAAAATTGTAGAATCTAAAGGAAATAACTTCGAGCACTCACACCAGAGGATGTGAGTACCTTTTACCTTAAATCCTCGGCAACGGCGCCAGAAAATAGGCGTTTACCATGGGAGGTTCTTCTTCTTTAATCCTCCGGTGTGAATACCTTTTACGTTACCTCCCCGGCAACGGCGCCAGAAAATAGCTTGATGTCTACGCACTTCTATTCTTGTAGACAATTGTTGGGCCTCCAAGTGTAGAGGTTTGTAGAACAGCAGCAAGTTTTCCCTTAAGTGGATCACCCAAGGTTTATCGAACTCAGGGAGGAAGTGGTCTAAGGTATCCCCTCTCAAGCAACCCTGCAATCAAGATAGAAGAAGTCTCTTGTGTCCCCAACACACCCAATACACTTGTCAGGTGTATAGGTGCACTAGTTCGGCGAAGAGATAGTGAAATACAAGTGGTATGGATAATTATAAGTGGTAACAGTAATAAAAAATAGCTTGACGGTGTGGAAAAAACTAAAGGCAAACTGAAATAAAGATGGATGCAAGCAAACATGTAACATAAATAATTGCAAACGGTGTTTCAATGCTTAGAAACAAGGCCTAGGTATCATACTTTCACTAGTGAACACTCTCATATAAATATCTTCTATTTATGATACTACTCTTAACTACTCTCCGGTTGAACACTCTAATCGATGGTAGGGCTATAACAGCACACCACAAAGTTCATCTTTCCCATCTAGAAACCCCACACTGTCACCTTGAGTACTAGATGAGTCCAACAAACACCACAATTTCATAAAGACATCCAACTCCAAATATAACTCATAACAAGTATTTGTAATCTCTAGCCTAAGTGCCACCATGGTGTGCACGCTGTCACTTTCACACACATGGGGAGAGCAGAGATCTATTAAAGCACTTGAGTATCAAGGTAGATCTACTTGATTACAAGCTCATGATCTCAGTAATATCATGCATAGAGAGAGATGAACACATAGCTACCGATAGAACCCTTAGCCTCGAGAGAGAAATACTCCCTCCTCATCATGGGAATTAGCAATGGTGATGGAGATGGCGGTGGAGATCGATGGAGATGGCTCCAGGGGCACTTCCCCGTCCCGGCAGGGTGCCGGAACAGAGATTTTCTGTCCCCCAAATCTCCCTTTCGGTGGCGGCGGCGCTGCGTAACTTTTCGTGGATTTCTAATTGATGATTTAGGGTTTCTGCCTCGGGAGGAATATATAGGCGAAGGAGGCAAGGTCGGTGGCCAGCCAAGGGGCCCACACCATGCCCTGGCGCGGCCTGGGCTAGCACACGCCAAGGGGGGTGTGGCCACCCTGTGGCCCCTCTCCGACTCTCCTTCTGGCTCCGTGAGTTTTCAGGGAAAATAGTAACTTTGGCTTTTGTCCCGTCCAATTCCGAGAATATTCATTTTCTGACTTCCTGGAACCAAAAACAACAGAAAACAGGCAACTGGCACTGTGGCATCTTTTTAATAGGTTAGTCCAAGAAATCATATGAAAAGTACATTTGCAAGAAAGTAGATAAAACCAAGCATGGAACATCAAAAATTATAGATACATTTGCAATGTATCAGTGTTCTTTCCACAAACCACGTATGTATCAACCAGAGTCATTACATGTGTGTTCTTTTCCACAAACCATACGGATCAACCAATGGCATTGCAGGTGTGTTTTTTCATAAACCACATATGGATCAACCAATGTCATTGCATGTGTGTTCTTTCCACAAACCACATATGGATCCACCAGAGTCATTGCATGTCTATTTTTTCCACAAACCACATGGATCAACCAGAGTCATTGCATGTGTGTTCTTTCCACAAACCACACATGGATCCACCAGAGTAATTGCATGTGTGTTCTTTTCACAAACCACATATAGATCAACAAATGTCATTGCATGTGTGTTATTTCCACAAACCACATATGGATCAACCAATGTCATTGCATGTGTGTTATTTTCACAAACCACATATGGATCAACCAATGCCATTGCATGTCTGTTCTTTCCACAAACCACTTTTGTACCCACTAGAGTCATTGCATGTGTGTTCTTTTCACAAACCACATATGGACCCACCAGAGTCATTACATGTGTGTTCTTAGTAGAAACCACATATGGATTAACCAATGTCATTGCATGTGTGTTCTTTTCACAAACCATATATAGATCAACCAATGTCATTGCATGTGTGTTCTTTTCCAGAAACCACATATGGACCCACTAGAGTAATTGCATGTGTGTTATTTTCACAAACCACATATGGATCAACAAATGTCACTGCATGTGTGTTCTTTTCACAAACCACATATGGATCCACCAATGTCATTTCATGTGTGTTCATTCCACAAACCACATATGTACCCACTAGAGTAATTGCATGTGTGTTCTTTTCCATTAACCACTTATGGATCCACTAGAGTCATTGCATGTGTGTTCTTTCCACAAACCACATATGGATCCACTAGAGTCATTCAGTGTGTGTTCCTTTCACAAACCACATATGGATCAACCAATGTCATTGCATGTGTGTTCTTTTCATGAACCACATATGGATCCACTAGAGTAATTGCATGTGTGTTCTTTTCACAAACCACATATGGATCAACAAATGTCATTGCATGTGTGTTCTTTTCACAAACCACATATGGATCACCAATGTCATTGCATGTGTGTTCTTTACACAAACCACATATGCACCCACTACAGTAATTGCATGTGTGTTCTTTTCCACAAACCATTTATGGATCCACTAGAGTCATTGCATGTGTCTTCTTTCCACAAACCACATCTGGATCCACTAGAGTCATTGCATGTGTGTTGTTTCCACAAACCACATATGGATCAACCAATGTCATTGCATGTGTGTTGTTTTCACAAACCACATATGGATCAACCAATGTTATTGCATGTGTGTTCTTTCCACAAACCACATATGGATCCACTAGAGTAATTGCATGTGTGTTCTTTCCACAAACCACATATGGATCCACTAGAGTAATTGCATGTGCGTTCTTTCCACAAACCATATATGGATCCAGTAGAGTCATTGCATGCGTGTTCTTTCCAAAAACCACATATGGATCAACCAATATCATTGTATGTGTGTTCTTTCCACAAACCACATATGGATCCACTAGAGTCATTGCATGTGTGTTCTTTTCACAAACCACATATGGACCAACTATAGTCATTGCATGTGTGTTCTTATACTAAAACCAACACTAGAGTCATTGCATGTGTGTTCGTATACTAAAACCAACAACAGAGTCATTGCATGTGTGTTCTTTCCACAAACCACATGGATCAACCAATGTTATTCCATGTGTGTTCTTTTTACAAACAACATGGATCAACCAATGGCATTGCATATGTGTTCTTTCCAAAAACCACATATGGATCCACTAGAGTCATTGCATGCGTGTTGTTTTCCACAAACCACATGGACCAACCAATGGCATTGTATGTGTGTTCTTTCATAAACCACACATGGATCAACCAATGGCATTGCATGTGTGTTCTTTTCACAAAACACATATGCATCATCCAATGTCATTGCATGTGTGTTCTTTTCCACAAACCACATATGGAGCCACTAGAGTAATTGCATGTGTGTTCTGTCCACAAACCACATATGAATCCACTAGAGTCATTGCATGTGTGTTCTTTCCACAAACCACATTTGGATCATACAATGTCATTGCATGCGTGTTCTTTCCACGAACCACATATGGATCCACTAGAGTCATTGCATGCGTCTTCTTTTCACAAACCACACATGGATCTACCAATGTCATTGCATGTGTGTTCTTTCCACAAACAACATATGTACCCACTAGAGTAATTGCATGTGTGTTCTTTTCCACAAACCACTTATGGATCCATTAGATTCACTGCATGTGTGTTCTTTCCACAAACGACATATGTATCTACCAGAGTCATTGCATGTGTGTTATTTTACACAAACCACATGGATCAACCAATGGCATTGCATGTGTGTTCTTTTCACAAACCACACATGGATCAACCAATGGCATTGCATGTGTGTTCTTTTCACAACCCACATATGGATCAACCAATGTCATTGCATGTGTGTTCTTTCCACAAACCACATGTGTACCCACTAGAGTAATTGCATGTGTGTTCTTTTCCACAAACCACATATGGGTCCACTAGAGTCATTGCATGTGTGTTCTTTCCACAAACCACATATGGATCAACAAATGTCATTGCATGTGTGTTCTTTCCACAAACCAAATATGGATCCACCAATGTCATTGCATGTGTGTTCTTTTCACAAACCACATATGGATCCACTAGATTCATTGCATGTGTGTTCTTTCCACAAACCGTATATGGATCCACTAGACTCATTGCATGTGTGTTTTTTCCACAAACCACATGGATCAACCAATGGCATTGCATGTGTGTTATTTCCACAAACCACATATGGATCAACCAATGTCGTTGCATGTGTGTTCTTTTCACAAACCACATATGGATCAACCAATGCCATTGCATGTCTGTTCTTTACACAAACCACTTTTGTACCCACTACAGTATTTGCATGTGTGTTATTTTGACAAACGACATATGGATCAACCAATGGCATTGCATGTGTGTTATTGTCACAAACCACATATGGATCAACCAATGTCATTGCATGTGTGTTCATGTCATGAACCACACATGGATCCACCAATGTCATTGCATGTGTGTTCTTTCCACAAACAACATATGTACCCACTAGGGTAATTGCATGTGCGTTCTTTACAGAAACCACGTATGGATCAACCAATGTCATTGCATGTGTGTTTTTTTCACAAACCACATATGGATCAACCAATGCCATTGCATGTGTGTTCTTTACACAAACCACATATGTACCCACTAGAGTAATTGCATGTGTGTTATTTTGACAAACCACATATGGATCAACCAATGGTATTGCATGTGTGTTATTGTCACAAACCACATATTGATCAAAAAATGTCATTGCATGTATGTTCTTGTCATGGACCACACATGGATCCACCAATGCCATTGCATGTTTGTTCTTTCCACTAACCACACATGGATCCATCAGAGCCATTGCATGTGTGTACTTTCCCACAAACCACATATTGATCCATTAGAGTCATTGCACGTGTGTTCTTTCTAATAACCACATATGGATCAACAAATGTCATTCCATGTGTGTTCTTTCCACATAGCACATATGTATCCACTAGAGTCATTGCATCTGTGTTCTTTCAACAAACCACATATGGATCAACCAATGGCATTGCATGTGTGTTCTTTCCACAAACCACATATGGATCAACCAATGGCATTGCATGTGTGTTCTTTTCACAAACCACATATGGACCAACCAATGTCATCGCATGTGTGTTCTTTCCACAAACCACATATGTACCCACTAGAGTAATTGCATGTGTGTTCTTTTCCACAAACCACATATGGATCCACTAGAGTCATTGCATGTGCGTTCTTTCCACAAACCACATATGGATCAACAAATGTCATTGCATGTGTGTTCTTTCCACAAACAAAATATGGATCCACGAATGCCATTGTATGTGTGTTCTTTCCACAAACCACATATGTACCCACAAGAGTAATTTCATGTGTGTTCTTTTGAGAAACCACATATGAATCAACCAATGGCATCGCATGTGTGTTATTGTCACAAACCACATATGGATCAACCAATGTCATTGCATGCGTGTTCATGTCATGAACCACACATGGATCCACCAATGCCATTGCATGTGTGTTCTTTTCACAAACCACATATGGATCCACTAGAGTAATTGCATGTGTGTTATTTCCACGAACCACATATGGATCCACTGGAGTCATTGCATGTGTGTTCTTTCCACAAACTACATATGGATCCACGAGAGTCATTGCATGTGTGTTCTTTTCCACAAACCACATGGATCAACCAATGGAATTGCATGTGTGTTCTTTCCACAAACCACACATGGATCAACCAATGGTGTTGCATGTGTGTTCTTTTCACAAATCACATATGGATCAACCAATGTCATTGCATGTGTGTTCTTTCCACAAACCACATATGTGTTGGAAATATGCCCTAGAGACAAATAGTAGTAAGGGCTATTATCATATTTCATATAGTTTATGATTATGTTTTATATCATGCTATAACTGTATTGAGTGGAAACATCAATACATGTGTGATATACAAACAAACCAGGGGTTCCCAGTGAAACTCTAGTCACTAGTTCATTGGTCAACAGATGATCATGTTTCCTGATCATGTGGCATTTATGCCAGTTGGAAATGAGGTCATCTCATTCTGAGAATGAGATGATGAACCAATACCCAACCTAAACATTGTGACTCGATCACGTCACGAAGTTCAAGTTACGATGATTAGAAATGGACCCTCGTAGACTATTCCTTAGACCGTGAGGCTATATCAATCACTGTCTCCCAAGAGTGCTTAGATAGCATCAAACGCCATCTGGTAAAACGGTGGTTATAAAGGTGTGTTCAGGTATTCGGAGGAACCATAGAGGCAATATATGTCAAGAGCGGGATTTGTCCGTCCATGTGTCGGGAAGATACTCAAGGGCCCAGTCGGAGAAGTTATATCCAATAGTTGCACAACGTGTGATTTGATCACATGGATATCACTTGTCAGAACGAGTCAAATAGCATTGTTCAGAAACGAGATTGAACACGACATGGTGATGTCATTGATCAGATCTCGGGCAATGCAAGTATCGAGAGACAAAGGGAATAAGACACGACTGTCCCGGTTCAAACAACAAAATATCTTCGTGGAACGCACAGGGGTCACATGGCCATCCAGGTCCCTCTGTCGATCATTGGTGTGGGAGTGTCCCGACCATGTATGGAGTGTTCCCGAACCGTGGAGTATCACGCTTAAGGGCATGATGATGCTTAGAGAGTGTTTATAGGATTGGTAGAATCGCCGAAGAATAGTAGGGAGAAAACCGGAAGGGTTTCGGTAAGCCCGGAGGATGTCCGGAGTGGAGGTGGAAGGTGTTCCATGGCCACAGAGATTGAATAATATGTGAATGAATTTTAAATGTTGATTTAATCATTTATTCATAATTATTTAATAAAGAGAAAAATCAATAAAGGGTCAAAAAGGCTTAATGGGCCAATTCCGGAGGGAGAGGGCCCATTAGGGGAAAGGAGAGAGGGAGAGGGGCCAAGGGGGCTTGCCAGTTGGGCCTAGCCCCCCTGTGGGGCCCACTAGGGGCTGGCCGGCGGCCACCCCACCCCCTCCTCTCCTTTAGTCCCACCCCGGGACTTTGAGGGAGGTAGTACCTCCCCTCCCCCTATATGTAGTGGGGTATTTGGCCTAGAAAAATACACCAATAATCAATAAAGGTCTCCCCACTTTTGGGAGGACCTCTAATTGATATTTTCTCTCTCCCCCTCTCTCTCTCTCTCGTGACCGTGGTCCCAAGTCTAGACTGCGCGAGCGAGAGACATCTTCAACGTGGAGCGCCGTCGCGCTGCGGGATTCGGATCCGGGAGCTCTACTTCCACAACTGCTGCTGGATCAGGGAAGCGGGAGTCATCGTCAAGCACCGGACGTGTGTAACTCCCTGCGAGGTGTCACACTTGAGGCACTCAAGTCGTTGGAGCCAGAAGGAGCGCAAGGACTTCATCACGACCTTGAGGTCGGTTTCGGCTCGTCTACATCAACCACGCTGTCCTGAGCGTTGACAACGCTTTTCGGTCTTCAAGGGTAAGTTCGCAAAAATCCCCTCCCGTTACTATATTACTAATAGATAGGTCCTGGCAGCTTCAGGGGTTCAGGGGCGTAGGGTAAAATTTTATTGTTTTCATGCGCGGAACCCCTACAATATGTACCCACTAGAGTAATTGCAAGTGTGTTCTTTTCCACAAACCACATATGGATCCACTAGAGTTATTGCATGTGTGTTCTTTCCACAGACCACATATGGATCAACAAATGTCATTGCATGTGTGTTCTTTCCACAAACAAAATATGGATCCACCAATGCCATTGCATGTGTGTTCTTTCCACAAACCACATATGTACCCACTAGAGTATTTGCATTTGTGTTCTTTTGACAAACCACATATGGATCAACCAATGGCATTGCATGTGTGTTATTGTCACAAACCACATATGTATCCACCAGAGTCCTTGCATGTGTGTTCTTTTCCACAAACCACATGGATCAACCAATGGCATTGCATGTGTGTTGTTTTCAAAAACCACACATGGATCAACTAATGGCATTGCATGTGTGTTCTTTTAACAACCCACATATGGATCAACCAATGTCATTGCATGTGTGTTCTTTCCACAAACCACATATGTACCCACTAGAGTAATTGCATGTTTGTTCTGTTCCACAAACCACATATGGGTCCACTAGAGTAATTGCATGTGTGTTCTTTTCACAAACCACATATGGACCCACCAGAGTTATTGCATGTGTGCTCTTTCCACCAACCACATATGGATCAACCAATGTCATTGCATGTGTGTTCTTTTCACAAAACACATATGGGTCAACCAATGTCATTGCATGTGTGGTCTTTCCACAAACCACATATGGATCCACTAGAGTAATTGCATGTGTGTTATTTCCACAAACCACATATGGATCCACTAGAGTCATTGCATGTGTGTTGTTTCCACAAACCACATATGGATCAACCAATGTCATTGCATGTGTGTTCTTTTCACAAACCACATATAGATCAACCAATGCCATTGCATGTGTGTTCTTTCCACAAACCACATATGGATCCACTAGAGTAATTGCATGTGTGTTCTTTCCACAAACAACATATGGATCCACTAGAGTTATTGCATGTGTGTTCTTTCCACAGACCACATATGGATCAACAAATGTCATTGCATGTGTGTTCTTTCCACAATCAAAATATGGATCCACCAATGCCATTGCATGTGTGTTCTTTCCACAAACCACATATGTACCCACTAGAGTATTTGCATTTGTGTTCTTTTGACAAACCACATATGGATCAACCAATGGCATTGCATGTGTGTTATTGTCACAAACCACATATGTATACACCAGAGTCCTTGCATGTGTGTTCTTTTCCACAAAGCACATGGATCAACCAATGGCATTGCATGTGTGTTCTTTTCAAAAACCACACATGGATAAACTAATGGCATTGCATGTGTGTTCTTTTAACAACCCACATATGGATCAACCAATGTCATTGCATGTGTGTTCTTTCCACAAACCACATATGTACCCACAAGAGTAATTGCATGTTTGTTCTTTTCCACAAACCACATATGGGTCCACTAGAGTAATTGCATGTGTGTTCTTTTCACAAACCACATATGGACCCACCAGAGTTATTGCATGTGTGCTCTTTCCACCAACCACATATGGATCAACCAATGTCATTGCATGTGTGTTCTTTTCACAAACCACATATGGATCAACCAATGTCGTTGCATGTGTGTTCTTTCCACAAACCACATATGGATCCACTAGATTAATTGCATGTGTGTTATTTCCACAAACCACATATGGATCCACTAGAGTCATTGCATTTGTGGTCTTTCCAAAAACCCCATATGGATCAACCAATGTCATTGCATGTGTGTTCTTTCCACAAACCACATATGGATCCACTAGAGTCATTGCATGTGTGTTTCTTTTCACAAACCACACATGGATGCACCAATGTGATTGCACGCGTGTTCTTTCCACAAACAACATATGGATCCACTAGAGTTATTGCATGTGTGTTCTTTCCACAGACCACATATGGATCAACAAATGTCATTGCATGTGTGTTCTTTCCACAATCAAAATATGGATCCACCAATGCCATTGCATGTGTGTTCTTTCCACAAACCACATATGTACCCACTAGAGTATTTGCATTTGTGTTCTTTTGACAAACCACATATGGATCAACCAATGGCATTGCATGTGTGTTATTGTCACAAACCACATATGTATACACCAGAGTCCTTGCATGTGTGTTCTTTTCCACAAAGCACATGGATCAACCAATGGCATTGCATGTGTGTTCTTTTCAAAAACCACACATGGATCAACTAATGGCATTGCATGTGTGTTCTTTTAACAACCCACATATGGATCAACCAATGTCATTGCATGTGTGTTCTTTCCACAAACCACATATGTACCCACAAGATTAATTGCATGTTTGTTCTTTTCCACAAACCACATATGGGTCCACTAGAGTAATTGCATGTGTGTTCTTTTCACAAACCACATATGGACCCACCAGAGTTATTGCATGTGTGCTCTTTCCACCAACCACATATGGATCAACCAATGTCATTGCATGTGTGTTCTTTTCACAAACCACATATGGATCAACCAATGTCATTGCATGTGTGTTCTTTCCACAAACCACATATGGATCCACTAGATTAATTGCATGTGTGTTATTTCCACAAACCACATATGGATCCACTAGAGTCATTGCATTTGTGTTCTTTCCAAAAACCCCATATGGATCAACCAATGTCATTGCATGTGTGTTCTTTCCACAAACCACATATGTATCCACTAGAGTCATTGCATGTGTGTTTCTTTTCACAAACCACACATGGATCCACCAATGTGATTGCACGTGTGTTCTTTCCACAAACCTCATATGTACCCACTAGAGTAATTGCATGTGTATTCTTTTCCACAAACCACTTATGGATCCACTAGAGTCATTGCATGTGTGTTCTTTCCACTAACCACATATGGATCAACAAATGTCATTGCATGTGTGTTCTTTCCACAAACCAGATATGGATCAACCAATGGCATTGCATGTGTGTTCTTTCCATAAACCACATATGTACCCACAAGAGTAATTGCATATGTGTTCTTTTGACAAACCAAATATGGATCAACCAATGGCATTGCGTGTGTGTCACAAACCACATACGGATCAACCAATGTCATTGCATGTGTGTTCATGTCATGAACCACACATGGCTCCACCAATGCCATTGCATGTGTGTTCTTTTCTGAAACCACATATGGATCCACTAGAGTAATTGCATGTGTGTTATTTCCACAAACCACATATGGATCCACTAGAGTAATTGCATGTGTGTTCTTTCCACAAACTACATATGGATCAACGAGACTCATTGCATGTGTGTTCTTTTCCACAAACCACATGGATCAACCAATGGCATTGCATGTGTGTTCTTTTCACAAACCACACATGGATCAACCAATGGCATTGCATGTGTGTTCTTTTCACAACCGACATATGGATCAACCAATGTCATTGCATGTGTGTTCTTTCCACAAACCACATATGTACCCACTCGAGTAATTGCATGTGTGTTCTTTTCACAAACAACATATGGATCCACTAGAATCATTGCATGTGTGTTGTTTCCACAAACCAAATATGGATCAACCAATGGCATTGCATGTGTGTTGTTTTCACAAACCACATATGCCTCAACCAATATCATTGCATGTGTGTTCTTTCCACAAACCACATATGGATCCACTAGAGTAATTGCATGTGTGTTCTTTCCAAAAACCACGTATGGATCCACTAGAGTAATTGCATGTGTGTTCTTTCCACAACCATATATGGATCCACTAGAGTCATTGCATGTGTGTTCTTTCCAAAAACCACATATGGATCAACCAATGTCATTGTATGTGTGTTCTTTCCACAAACCACATATGGATCCACTAGAGTCATTGCATGTGTGTTTCTTTTCACAAACCACACATGGATCCACCAATGTGATTGCATGTGTGTTCTTTCCACAAACCACATATGTACCCACTAGAGTAATTGCATGTGTATTCTTTTCGACAAACCACTTACGGATCCACTAGAGTCATTGCATGTGTGTTCATTCCACAAACCACATATGGATCTACTAGAGTCATTGCATGTGTGTTCTTTCCACAAACCACATATGTATCCACCAGAGTCATTGCATGTTTGTTCTTTTCCACAAACCACATGGATCAACCAATAGCATTGCATGTGTGTTCTTTTCAAAAACCACACATTGATCAACCAATGTCATTACATGTGTGTTCTTTCCACAAACCACATATATACCCACTAGAGTAATTGCATGTGTGTTCTTTTCCACAAACCACATATGGATCCACTAGAGTCATTGCATGTGTGTTCTTTCAACAAACTACATATGGATCCACGAGAGTCATTGCATGTGTTCTTTTCTACAAACCACATGGATCAACCTATGGCATTGCATGTGTGTTCTTTTCACAAACCACACATGGATCAACCAATGGCATTGCATGTGTGTTCTTTTCACAACCGACATACGGATCAACCAATGTCATTGGATGTGTGTTATTTTCACAAACCACACATGGATCAACCAATGGCATTGCATGTCTGTTCTTTTCACAACCAACATATGGATAAACCAATGTCATTGCATGTGTGTTCTTTCCACAAACCACATATGTACCCACTCGAGTAATTGCATGTGTGTTCTTTTCACAAACCACATATGGACCCACCAGAGTCATTGCATGTGTTTTCTTTCCACAAACCACATATGGATCAACCAATGTCATTACATGTGTGTTCTTTTTACAAACCACATATGTATCCACCAGAGTCATTGAATGTGTGTTCTTTCCACAAACCACATGGACAACCAATGGCATTGCATGTGTGTTCTTTTCACAAACCACACATGGGTCAACCAATGCCATTACATGTGTGTTCTTTCCACAAACCAGATATGTACCCACAGGAGTATTTGCATGTGTGTTCTTTTGATAAACCACGTATGGATCAACCAATGGCATTGCATGTGTGTTATTGTCACAAACCACATATGGATCAACCAATGTCATTGCATGTGTGTTCATGTCATGAACCACACATGGATCACCCAATGTCATTGCATGTGTGTTCTTTCCAGAAACCACATATGTACCCACTCGAGTAATTGCATGTGTGTTCTTTTCACAAACCACATATGGACCCACCAGAGTTATTACATGTGCGTTCTTTCCACAAACCACAAATGGATCAACCAATGTCATTGCATGTGTGTTCTTTTCACAAACCACATATGGATCAACCAATGTCATTGCATGTGTGTTCTTTCCACAAACCACATATGGATCCACTAGAGTAATTGCATGTGTGTTATTTCCACAAACCACATATGGATCCACTAGAGTCATTGCATGTGTGTTGTTTCCACAAACCACATATGGATCAACCAATGTCATTGCATGTGTGTTGTTTTCACAAACCACATAAGGATCAACCAATGTCATTGCATGTGTGTTCTTTCCACAAACCACATATGGACCCACTAGAGTAATTGCATGTGTGTTCTTTCCACAAACCACATATGGATCCACTAGAGTAATTGCATGTGTGTTCTTTCCACAAACCATATATGGATCCACTAGATTCGTTGCATGTGTGTTCTTTCCAAAAACCACATATGGATCAACCAATGTCATTGTATGTGTGTTCTTTCCACAAACCACATATGGATCCACTAGAGTCATTGCATGTGTGTTTCTTTTCACAAACCACACATGGATCCACCAATGTGATTGCACGTGTGTTGTTTACACAAACCACATATGTACCCACTAGAGTAATTGCATGTGTATTCTTTTCCACAAACCACTTACGGATCCACTAGAGTCATTCCATGTGTGTTCTTTCCACAAACCATATATGTATCCACCAGAGTCATTGCATGTTTGTTCTTTTCCACAAACCACATTGATCAAGCAATGGCATTGCATGTGTGTTCTTTTCAAAAACCACACATGGATCAACCAATGTCATTGCATGTGTGTTCTTTCCACAAACCACATATATACCCACTAGAGTCATTACATGTGTGTTCTTTTCCACAAACCACATATGGATCCACTAGAGTCATTGCATGTGTGTTCTTTCCACAAACCACATATGGATCAACAAATGTCATTGCATGTGTGTTCTTTCCACAAACAAAATATGGATCCACCAATGCGATAGCATTTGTGTACTTTCCACAAACCATATATGTACCCACAAGAGTAATTGCATGAGTGTTCTTTTGAGAAACCACATATGGATCAACCAATGGCATTGCATGTGTGTTATTGTCACAAGCCACATATGGATCAACCAATGTCATTGCATGTGTGTTCATGTCATGAACCACTAATGGATCCACCAATGCCATTGCATGTGTGTTCTTCTCACAAACCACATACGGATCCACTAGAGTAATTGCATGTGTGTTCTTTCCACAAACCACATATGGATCCACTAGAGTCATTGCATGTGTGTTCTTTCAACAAACTACATATCGATCCACGAGAGTCATTGCATGTGTGTTCTTTTCTACAAACCACATGGATCAACCAATGGCATTGCATGTGTGTTCTTTTCACAAACCACACATGGATAAACCAATGGCATTGCATGTGTGTTCTTTTCACAACCGACATATGGATCAACCAATGTCATGGCATGTGTTTTATTTTCACAAACCACACATGGATCAACCAATGGCATTGCATGTATGTTCTTTTCACAACCAACATATGGATAAACCAATGTCATTGCATGTGTGTTCTTTCCACAAACCACATATGTACCCACTAGAGTAATGGCATGTGTGTTCTTTTCCACAAACCACATATGGATCAACAAATGTCATTGCATGTGTGTTCTTTCCACAGACCAAATATGGATCCACCAACGTCATTGCATGTGTGTTCTTTTCACAAACCACATATCGATTAACCAATTCCATTGCCTGTGTGTTCTTTCCACAAACCAGATATGTACCCACTAGAGTAATTGCATGTGTGTTCTTTTGAGAAACCACATATGGATCAACCAATGACATTGCATGTGTGTCATTGTCACAAACCACATATGGATCAACCAATGTCATTGCATGTATGTTCTTGTCATGAACCACACATGGATCCACCAATGCCATTGTATGTTTGTTCTTTCCACTAACCACATACACCAGAGTCATTGCATGTGTGTTCTTTCCCACAAACCACATATGGATCCACTAGAGTCATTCATGTGTGTTCTTTCCACAAACCACATATGGATCAACAAATGTCATTGCATGTGTGTTCTTTCCACATACCACATATGGATCAACCAATGTCATTGCATGTTTGTTCATGTCATGAACCACATATGGATCCACTAGAGTATTGCATGTGTGTTCTTTCCACAAACCACATATGGATCCACTAGAGTCATTGCATGTGTGTTTTTCCATAAACCACATGGATCAACCAATGGCATTGCATGTGTGTTCTTTCGATAAACTACATATGGATCAACCAATCTCATTGCATGTGTGTTCTTTTCACAAACCACATATGGATCAACCAATGCCATTGCATGTGTGTTCTTTCCACAAACCACATATGTACCCACTGGAGTATTTGCATGTGTGTTCTTTTGATAAACCACATATGGATGAACCAATGGCATTGGATGTGTGTTATTGTCACAAACCACATATGGATCAACCAATGTCATTGCATGTGTGTTCATGTCATAAACCACACATGGATCCACCAATGTCATTGCATGTGTGTTTTATCCAGAAACCACATATGTACCCACTAGAGTAATTGCATGTGTGTTCTTTCCACAAACAACATATGGATCAACCAATGTCATTGCATGTTGTTCTTTCCACAAACCACATATGGATAAACCAATGTCATTGCATGTGTGTTCTTTTCACAAACGACATATGGATCAACCAATGCCATTGCATGTGTGTTCTTTCCACAAACCACATATGTACCTACTGGAGTATTTGCATGTGTGTTCTTTTCATAAACCACATATGGATCAACCAGTGGCATTGCATGTGTGTTATTGTCACAAGCCACATATGTATCAACCAATGTCATTGCATGTGTGTTCATGTCATGAACCACACATGGATCCACCAATGTCATTGCATGTGTGTTCTTTCCACAAACCACATATGTACCCACTAGAGTAATTGCATGTGTGTTCTTTTGACAAACCACATATGGATCAACCAATGGCATTGCATGTGTGTTATTGTCACAAACCACGTATGCATCAACCCATGTCTTTGGATGTGTGTTCATGTCATAAACCACATATGTATCCACTAGAGTAATTGCATATGTGTTCTTTCCACAAACCACATATGGATCCACTAGAGTCATTGCATGTGTTCTTACACAAACCACATATGGATCAACCAATGTCATTGCATGTGTGTTCTTTCCACAAACCACATATGGATCCACTAGAGTTATTGCATGTGTGTATTTTCCACAAACCACATATGGATCCACTAGAGTAATTGCATGTGTCTATTTTCCACAAACCACATGGATCAACCCATGGCATTGGATGTGTGTTCTTTCCACAAACCACATATGGATCAACCAATGTCATTGCATGTGTGTTCTTTTCACAAATCACATATGGATCAACCAATGACATTGCATCTGTGCTCTTTCCACAAAGCACACATGGACCCACTAGAGTAATTGCATGTGTGTTCTTTTGACAAACCACATATGGATCAACCAATGGCATTGCATGTGTGTTATTTTCACAAACCACATATGGATCAACCAATGTCATTTCATGTGTGTTCATGTCATGAACCACACATGGATCCACCAATGTCATTGCATGTGTGTTCTTTCCACAAAACACATATGGATCCACTAGAGTCATAGCATGTGTGTTCTTTCCACAAACCACATATGGATCAACCAATGTCATTGCATGTGTGTTCTTTTCACAAACCACATATGGATCAACCAAGGCCATTAGATGTGTGTGCTTTCCACAAAACACATATGTACCCATTAGAGTAATTGCATGTGTGTTCTTTTGACAAACCACATATGTATCAACCAATGGAATTGCATGTGTGTTCTTTCCACAAACCAAATATGGATCCACCAATGTCATTGCATGGGTATTCTTTTCATAAACCACATATGGATCCACTAGAGTCATTGCATGTGTGTTCTTTCCACAAAACACATATGGATCCACTAGAGTCATTGCATGTGTGTTCTTTCCACAAACCACATATGTACCCACAGGAGTATTTGCATGTGTGTTATTTTGATAAACCACATATGGATCAACCAATGGCATTGCATGTGTGTTATTGTCACAAACCACATATGGATCAACCAATGTCATTGCATGTGTGTTCATGTCATGAACCACACATGGATCACCCAATGTCATTGCATGTGTGTTCTTTCCACAAACCACATATGTACCCACTCGAGTAATTGCATGTGTGTTCTTTTCACAAACCACATATGGACCCACCAGAGTTATTGCATGTGCGTTCTTTCCACAAACCACATATGGATCAACCAATGTCATTGCATGTGTGTTCTTTTCACAAACCACATATGGATCAACCAATGTGATTGCATGTGTGTTCTTTCCACAAACCACATATGGATCCACTAGAGTAATTGCATGTGTGTTATTTCCACAAACCACATATGGATCCACTAGAGTCATTGCATGTGTGTTGTTTCCACAAACCACATATGGATCAACCAATGTCATTGCATGTGTGTTGTTTTCACAAACCACATAAGGATCAACCAATGTCATTGCATGTGTGTTCTTTCCGCAAACCACATATGGACCCACTAGAGTAATTGCATGTGTGTTCTTTCCACAAACCACATATGGATCCACTAGAGTAATTGCATGTGTGTTCTTTCCACAAACCATATATGGATCCACTAGGGTCATTGCATGTGTGTTCTTTCCAAAAACCACATATGGACCCACTAGAGTAATTGCATGTGTGTTCCTTCCACAAACCACATATGGATCCACTAGAGTAATTGCATGTGTGTTCTTTCCACAAACCATATATGGATCCACTAGAGTCATTGCATGTGTGTTCTTTCCAAAAACCACATATGGATCAACCAATGTCATTGTATGTGTGTTCTTTCCACAAACCACATATGGATCCACTAGAGTCATTGCATGTGTGTTTCTTTTCACAAACCACACATGGATCCACCAATGTGATTGCACGTGTGTTGTTTCCACAAACCACATATGTACCCACTAGAGTAATTGCATGTGTATTCTTTTCCACAAACCACTTACGGATCCACTAGAGTCATTGCATGTGTGTTCTTTCCACAAACCATATATGTATCCACCAGAGTCATTGCATGTTTGTTCTTTTCCACAAACCACATGGATCAACCAATGGCATTGCATGTGTGTTCTTTTCAAAAACGACACATGGATCAACCAATGTCATTGCATGTGTGTTCTTTCCACAAACCACATATATACCCACTACAGTAATTGCATGTGTGTTATTTTCCACAAACCACATATGAATCCACTAGAGTCATTGCATGTGTGTTCTTTCCACAAACCACATATGGATCAACAAATGTCATTGCATGTGTGTTCTTTCCACAAACAAAATATGGATCCACCAATGCCATTGCATTTGTGTACTTTCCACAAACCATATATGTACCCACAAGAGTAATTGCATGAGTGTTCTTTTGAGAAACCACATATGGATCAACCAATGGCATTGCATGTGTGTTATTGTCACAAACCACATATGGATCAACCAATGTCATTACATGTGTGTTCTTGTCATGAACCACTCATGGATCCACCAATGCCATTGCATGTGTGTTCTTTTCACAAACCACATACGGATCCACTAGAGTAATTGCATGTGTGTTCTTTCCACAAACCACATATGGATCCACTAGAGTCATTGCATTTGTGTTCTTTCAAGAAACTACATATTGATCCACGAGAGTCATTGCATGTGTGTTCTTTTCACAAAACACACATGGATAAATCAATGGCATTGCATGTGTGTTCTTTTCACAACCGACATATGGATCAACCAATGTCATGGCATGTGTTTTCTTTTCACAAACCACACATGGATCAACCAATGGCATTGCATGTCTGTTCTTTTCACAACCAACATATGTATAAACCAATGTCATTGCATGTGTGTTCTTTCCACAAACCACATATGTACCCACTCAAGTAATTGCATGTGTGTTCTTTTCACAAACCACATATGGATCAACCAATGTCATTGCATGTGTGTTCTTTTTACAAAACACATATGTATCCACCAGAGTCATTGAATGTGTGTTCTTTTCCACAAACCACATGGATCAACCAATGGCATTGCATGTGTGTTCTTTTCACAAACCACACATGGGTCAACCAATGGCATTGGATGTGTGTTCTTTTCACAACCGACATATGGATCAACCAATGTCATTTCATGTGTGTTCTTTCCACAAACCACATATGTACCCACTAGAGTAATGGCATGTGTGTTCTTTTCCACAAACCACATATGGATCAACAAATGTCATTGCATGTGTGTTCTTTCCACAAACCAAATATGTATCCACCAATGTCATTGCATGCGTGTTCTTTTCACAAACCACATATCGATTAACCAATTCCATTGCATGTGTGTTCTTTCCACAAACCAGATATGTACCCACTAGAGTAATTGCATGTGTGTTCTTTTGACAAACCACATATGGATCAACCAATGGCATTGCATGTGTGTCATTGTCACAAACCACATATGGATCAACCAATGTCATTGCATGTATGTTCTTGTCATGAACCACACATGGATCCACCAATGCCATTGTATGTTTATTCTTTCCACTAACCACATACATCAGAGTCATTGCATGTGTGTTCTTTCCCACAAACCACATATGGATCCACTAGAGTCATTCATGTGTGTTCTTTCCACAAACCACATATGGATCAACAAATGTCATTGCATGTGTGTTCTTTCCACATACCACATATGGATCAACCAATGTCTTTGCATGTTTGTTCATGTCATGAACCACATATGGATCCACTAGAGTATTGCATGTGTGTTCTTTCCACAAACCACATATGGATCCACTAGAGTCATTGCATGTGTGTTTTTCCACAAACCACATGGATCAACCAATGGCATTGCATGTGTGTTCTTTCGATCAACTACATATGGATCAACCAATCTCATTGCATGTGTGTTCTTTTCACAAACCACATATGGATCAACCAATGCCATTGCATGTGTGTTCTTTCAAAAACCACATATGTACCCACTAGAGTATTTGCATGTGTGTTCTTTTGATAAACCACATATGGATGAACCAATGGCATTGGATGTGTGTTATTGTCACAAACCACATATGGATCAACCAATGCCATTGAATGTGTGTTCATGTCATAAACCACACATGGATCCACCAATGTCATTGCATGTGTGTTTTTTCCAGAAACCATATATGTACCCACTAGAGTAATTGCATGTGCGTTCTTTCCACAAACGACATATGGATCAACCAATGTCATTGCATGTGTGTTCTTTCCACAAACCACATATGGATAAACCAATGTCATTGCATGTGTGTTCTTTTCACAAACGACATATGGATCAACCAATGCCATTGCATGTGTGTTCTTTCCACAAACCACATATGTACCTACTAGAGTATTTGCATGTGTGTTCTTTTGATAAACCACATATGGATCAACAAATGGCATTGCATGTGTGTTATTGTCACAAGCCACATATGTATCAACCAATGTCATTGCATGTGTGTTCATGTCATGAACCACACATGGATCCACCAATGTCATTGCATGTGTGTTCTTTCCACAAACCACATATGTACCCACTAGAGTAATTGCATGTGTGTTCTTTTGACAAACCACATATGGATCAACCAATGGCATTGCATGTGTGTTATTGTCACAAACCACGTATGCATCAACCCATGTCTTTGGATGTGTGTTCACGTCATAAACCACATATGTATCCACTAGAGTAATTGCATGTGTGTTCTTTCCACAAAACACATATGGATCCACTAGAGTCACTGCATGTGTTCTTCCACAAACCACATATGGCTCAACCAGTGTCATTGCATGTGTGTTCTTTCCACAAACCACATATGGATCCACTAGAGTTATTGCATGTGTGTATTTTCCACAAACCACATATGGATCCACTAGAGTAATTGCATGTGTGTATTTTCCACAAACCACATGGATCAACCCATGGCATTGGATGTGTGTTCTTTCCACAAACCACATATGGATCAACCAATGTCATTGCATGTGTGTTCTTTTCACAAACCACATATGGATCAACCAATGCCATTGCATCTGCGCTCTTTCCACAAACCACACATGGACCCACTAGAGTAATTGCATGTGTGTTCTTTTGACAAACCACATATGGATCAACCAATGGCATTGCATATGTGTTATTGTCACAAACCACATATGGATCAACCAATGTCATTTCATGTGTGTTCATGTCATGAACCACAAATGGATCCACCAATGTCATTGCATGTGTGTTCTTTCCACAAAACACATATGGATCCACTAGAGTCATAGCATGTGTGTTGTTTCCACAAACCACATATGGATCAACCAATGTCATTGCATGTGTGTTATTTTCACAAACCACATATGGATCAATCAAGGCCATTAGATGTGTGTGCTTTCCACAAAACACATATGTACCCATTAGAGTAATTGCATGTGTGTTCTTTTGACAAACCACATATGGATCAACCAATGGAATTGCAAGTGTGTTCTTTCCACAAACCAAATATGGATCCACCAATGTCATTGCATGGGTATTCTTTTCATAAACCACATATGGATCCACTAGAGTCATTGCATGTGTGTTCTTTCCACAAAAGACATATGGATCCACTAGATTCATTGCATGTGTGTTCTTTCCACAAACCACATATGGATAAACCAATGTCATTGCATGTGTGTTATTTTCACAAACCACATATCGATCAACCAATGCCATTGCATGTGTGTTCTTCCCACAAACCACATATGTACCCACTAGTTTAGTTGCATGTGTGTTCTTTGCACAACCACATATGGATCAACAAATGTCATTGCATGTGTGTTCTTTCCACAAACCAAATATGGATCAACCAATGCCATTCCATGTGTGTTCTTTCCACAAACCCCATATGTACCCACTAACATAATTGCATGTGTGTTGTTTTGACAAACCACATATGGATCAACAAATGGCATTGCATGTGTGTTATTGTCACAAATCACATATGGGTCAACCAATGACATTGCATGTATTTTCTTGTCATGAACCACACATGGATCCTGTTGAGGGCAAACCTCTAGGGTGGCCCGATCTTTCACGATTTCCTTTCAAATCGAGGATGGAGTGCGGGGAGAGGAGGGGAGGATGAACACGACGAACACACGCACGAAGAACACGAAGAATACACACACAAAACCACGATACACACCAATAGCTCACGCCGGTGGTAACCCGTCCGGCGCAATCCCTAGGATCGGCGTCGGGCGGAGGACTCTCTTTCAAACCGGCACAGCGAGATGGGAGACTCAGTGAGATCTTGACGTCTAGGCAAAGGGACTCCGATGCCTAGGCCTTGTACAACGCGGAGGCACGATGCAAACTCCAACGAGGTTTGGGGATATTGGTGCTCCTTGGTCAAGAAGCATGAGGCAAGAACTAGATAGATCCACAAAGGGGTTTCCACTAATTCCAATATCATGCCTAGGGTTTACAATGGAGGTGGGGGACTATATACAGGCCAGCCACTTAAACAGGGGTACTTTAGGAATAAAAGACAAGTTCTGGACGGACTAAGGGGTACATGGGCCGCAGGCCCAAAGGCCGTTTCATGCCTGGCGACGGTCGGTCCGGAGACTCCGGTGTGGTGGACCGGAGACTCCGGTGTGGACCAGAGATTCCGGTCGGTCTCCGGACCGGCCTCCGGAGGGGCCTTCATATTGTCCCAAGGCCCTGTTCTGGGGGCAGACCGGAGGTGGGGCTGGAGACTCCGGTGTCTTCAGGCCGGAGACTTTGGTGGACCGAAGACTCTGGTGTGCGCAAACCGGAGACTCTGGTCTGAGCAGCTCCAGCGGCTCCTGCTTCATGCTCTGCTCCTTGTTCTCCATCCTTGGGTGCTTGGTGATGTGTCGAAGCTTCGTACCTGATGATGCATAGGGTAGTTGCATGAAGTAGAATACCATCCAAGGAGGTATCAAATTGGCACGAGGAGAGGAGTGAGTTCACCTTAGCTTGTAGGAGTTTGGCTCGGGCATGAGTCTTGGGTCCACTTGGGGGACTTGTTGGTGTAGATGTAGGAGCGTCCTTAGGATGGGCCGCATCAGCTCCCCCCTTGGGAAAGAGTCTTCCTCGACTCTTCATGGTTATCATCTTGAACATCTCCATGGTAGGGTGAAAGGTCCTTGACATTGAATGTATTGCTTTCAAGGTACTTGGAGGTTGGTATGTCGATGATGTAGGCGTTGTTTTTGATTCTTTTGATGACCTTGAAGGGACCATCTCCTCTTGGCTTGAGCTTGGAGTCACGTTCCTTGGGGAAGCAGTCTTTTCTTAGGTGTATCCACACAAGGTCACCTTCTTCACAGATCATCTCCTTCTTGTCCTTGTTTAACCTTGAAGCTTGGCGAAGGACTTGTTGTTCGATAGTAGCTCTTGTTTCTGCATGAAGTGTCTTCATAGCTTGTGGACGCTTCTCGACATTCATGTTCGTGCGATCATGGAGAGGTAGTGGTAGGATGTCGAGCGCGGTGAGAGGATCGAAACCATTGACGATCATGAATGGACTCATCTTGGTTGTTGTGTGCTTTGCTCGGTTGTAGGCGAAATCGGCGTGGGGAATGCATTCCTCCCAATCCTTCAAGTTTTTCTTGATTAACACACGTAGGAGAGTTCCGAGGCTTCGGTTGACAACCTCGGGTTGTCCATCGGTTTGAGGATGCGACGCGGATGAAAAGAGGAGCTTGACGCCGAGCTTGGCCATGAGGGTCTTCCATAAGTAGGTCATGAATTTGACGTCGCGGTCGGAGACGATTGTCCGTGGCACACCATGTAGACGGACGATTTCCCTAAAAAACATATTTGCAACATGTGAAGCATCGTCGGTCTTATGGCATGGTATGAAGTGTGCCATTTTGGAAAAGTGATCCACAACAACAAATATAGAATCATGACCATCCTTAGATCTAGGTAATCCTAACACGAAATCCATGCTAATGTCGGACCAAGGTGTATGTGGAATAGGCAATGGCATATAAAGACCATAGCGATTAGCTTGCGACTTAGCTTGAACACATGTCGTGCATCGTTGAACGTAGCGCTCCACGTCGCGCTTCATCTTGGGCCAAAAGTAGTGAGTGGATAGCATGTCCAATGTCTTGTTACGGCCAAAGTGACCCATGAGGCCTCCACCATGATATTCTTGGAGAAGCAAAAGTTGAAGCGACGACTTCGGAATGCATAGCTTGTTTTGTTTAAATAGAAAGCCCTCATGCAAATATAAATCATCAACTCCTTTGTCATTGGAGCACTTTGCGAAAATTGGTTCAAAGAACGGATTGGAAGCATACAAATCTTTTATTTCCTCAAGACCCAAAACATTGATTTCAGGTCTCGTAAGAAGGCTTGTATGTTTGCGAGACAATGCGTCCGCAACTACATTATCTTTTCCCTTCTTATACTTGACAATGTACAGAAAAGACTCCATGAACTCAACCCACTTAGCATGTCTCTTGCTCAAGTTAGCTTGGCCTTTGAGATATTTCAACGGCTCGTGGTCGGAATGTATGATAAATTCCTTGGGCCAAAGGTAGTGTTGCCAAACTTGAAGGACACGAATTAACGCAAAAAGCTCTTTGTCATAAATCGGATAGTTGAGGCGAGCACCATCAAGTTTCTCGCTATGGTAGGCTATAGGACGTCTATTTTGCATAAGGACTCCTCCAATGCCAATACCACTAGCATCACACTCTATCTCAAAAGTTTTTGTGAAATCCGGTGATGCAAGGAGAGGTGCTTCGGTGAGCCTCTTTTTAAGTTCATCAAAAGCTTTTTGTTGTTCTTTGCCCCACACGAAGGTGACATTCTTTTTGGTCAATTCATTAAGGGGACAAGCAATGGTTGAAAAGTCTTTCACAAAGCAACGATAGAAACCGGCTAACCCATGAAAACTTCGGAGTTCACTCACATTTGTTGGGATGGGCCAATCTCGTATGTCCTTTACCTTGGAAACATCAACTTCAATTCCCTTCGAAGAAACGACAAATCCAAGAAAAATCAACTTGTCTTTAGCAAAAGTGCACTTGGGAAGATTAGCATAAAGCTTTTCATGTCGAAGGATTTGCAAAACTTCCTTGACATGTGTTATATGGTCCTCAAGTGATTTGCTATAAACAAGAATATCATCAAAATAGACAACAACACTTTTTCCAATGAGAGAACGCAAAATATGATTCATGAGGCGCATGAAGGTGGATGGGGCATTATATAAACCAAAGGGCATAACCAACCATTCATAGAGACCAAGTTTGGTCTTGAAGGAGGTTTTCCACTCATCACCTTCATCCATGCGTATTTGATGGTAACCACTACGAAGATCAATTTTCGAAAAAATAGTGGTTCCACACAACTCATCAAGCATGTCATCGAGACGTGGTATGAGATGTCGATAACACACGGTGATATCACTGATTGGACGGTGGTCCATGCATAACCGTAATGTATCATCCGTCTTTGGAACAAGAATCACGGGTACGGCACTTGGACTAGTGCTAACTTGTATCAAACCTTTGGAGACGAGTTGGTTGATTTGACATTCTATCTCCTTCGTATCCTCCGGGTTCGTGCGGTAGGCGGCGCGGTTGGGAAGTGGTGCACCGGGGATGAGGTCAATGCGATGTTCGATGCCGCGAAGAGGAGGTAGTCCATGTAGGAGCTCTTCGGGGAACACATCCTTGAATTCCTGCAAAACACTCATCAAAGATGGAGGAACATTGGTTAATTCATTAGTTCCTTGCGCTAGTCCCTTGCAAAGGAGGACATAGTGCAAGATGGATGGGTTGTTCCGAACATCTCTCATCTCACTTTTGGTGGCAAGGAGAACACTCTTAGTTTCTTCACTCGAGTTTGGCTTGTGGATCTCACTCACTATGAGGTGGTTCTCTCTCTCACCGCTATTCTCACAAGTAGGTGTTATGCTTTGCACCCTCGCTAAAGCCTTTGCATTGTCCACAATTATTTGGTTAGGAGTCATAGGTTGCAAAACACATGTTTTGTTGAGCCATTTGAAGGTGTATACATTGGTGCGACCATCATGTTGAGTAGCCTTGTCAAATTTCCACGGTCGACCAAGAAGCATGTGGCAAACTGTCATAGGAACCACATCACACTCCACCGTATCTTTGTAAGGACCAATGGCGAAGGAGACCGATATGGTATGCTTGATCTTCACGGACCCTTGGTCACTTAGCCATTGCACGTGGTAGGGGTGCTTGTGCGGATGGAGGGTGAGGTTGAGCTTCTCACACAACTCGGTGCTAGCAAGGTTGTGGCAACTCCCTCCGTCAATGATCACCTTGATAGATTTGCCATTGATGACGGCTAGTGTTTGGAAGATATTGGAGTGTTGGTCTTCAAGCTCTTGTTCTTGAGTGGTCAAAATCCTTGTGACGACAAGCGATGGACTTGCGTCATGTTCACATGAGGAGTTCTTGACCATCTTCCACTCGTTGCCTTGCCATTGCTTCCTTGACACGGGAATCAAACTCATCTTCACTCAAGTACTCTTCATCACCATTGTCATGTATGAATAATACTTTCTTGTTTCCACATTCGACCGACTTGTGTCCTTTCCCTCCACACTTGTAGCATTCACCATTGAAAGGTGTATCACTCTTTGCTTGCTTCCCACTTGGGGGCAGTTTTCCTTGAGGAAGTGTGGGCTTGAAGGAAGGCTTGGAGGTACTTGAGGAGCTTCCATTGAAAGTTGTTGGTGTAGCGGTTGAAGCTTGCTTGTAGGTGAAGTACGTCTTTGGCTTGTTGTACTTGATATCCTCTTGCACTTGACATTCAGCCTTTGTTGCGATGTGCACAAGCTCAACCATGGTGTTGTATGTTTGGAACTTGACGATGTGCTTGATTGGGTGATTCAAGCCAATAAGGAAACGTGCCATTGTTTGCTCCATGCGTTCATCAATGTTGGAGCGAATCAAGTTGAGTTCCATTTCCTTGAAGTACTCTTCCACGGTCTTTGTCCCTTGACGAAGCGCTTGAAGGTTGTTGAAGAGGTCACGCGTGTAGTGCACGGGGACGAACCGGGATCTCATGTGAGCCTTCATATCATGCCAAGTTGTGATTGGCGGTTCTTGTCTTGCATCACGAGCAACTTGAACTTGTTCCCACCAAAGGTTGGCGTAATCATCAAACTCAAGCGAAGCCATGGCGACCATCTTCTCGTTGCTATAGTTGTGCATGCGGAAGATCTTGTCGACTATGAGTGCCCACGAGAGGTATTCTTCAGGGTCACTGGATCCGGTGAACTTGGGCATCGTGAACTTGAGCTTGCCAAAAGTTTCTTCATCATTGCGGTCATTGCGACGAGCTTGGTGACCTTGTTGATGATCGTGCAGTTGGGGAGGTGGAACTTGGTTCTCGCATCCTTGTTGCGGAGCTTTCTCTTGATATTGTTGTCGAGGAGCTTGCTCTTGCTCTTGGCGCGGTTGTTGATGTGGTTGAGGCGCTTGGGCCTCATGGTGGCGAGGGTGTGGAGCCTCTTGATGCGGTTGATGATGAAGAGGAGGCTCGTTCCTCGGTTGGTGATGTAGGTTAGGCACATGGGCCTCATGGCGAAGAACATGGTCATGAGCCTCTTGACATGGTGGGCGTCGCTCAACTTGTATCACTTGACGCTCCAAGTTTTGTTGAGGTGGAGGAGGCGCCTCGTGATGACCATGGTGTCGGTGCGGACGTTCATGACGTTGATGACAAAGAGGAGGATCTTGGAGAGCTTCACGTCGATGACGAGCTTGATTCTCCAAATTGGAGTCATCACTTGTTGTGTCAAGTATGTGTCACGGTCGATGGTGGTAGACTTGCGGTTGCACTTGCAGTTTCGCTTGTGGTTCCTCCTGTGGTTGCTCTTTTTGGATCACTAGTGCCCTTGCGTGATGACTGTGTGCTTCTTGCCTTGCTCGTGGCCTTGAAGAGAGGTCACCATCATAGCTTGACGTTGCGGCGTGCCGTGGGGAAGGTACATAGTTCAAAGAGGTTCCATCTTCAACCTCGGGGGCATCATTGCGTCTTGGAGCACTTGCATGTAGATCTTGTTGAACGGGTGAATGACAACGCGAAGAACTTGAAGAGCTTGAAGCACGTGAACGCGGTCTTGCCATTCCGTCGATGAGGCATCGAGCATTGTCATTTTTTCGGTGACGGGGCGTTGAAGCGCTTCATTTTGGTGGCCGAAGTTGTGATGCATTGCTTGCATTTGCCTTTCGAGGCCATCGAAGCGGTTGTTAATGTTCTTGAACTCGGCTTGCGTCTCACCAAATTGTTCATCTTGTTGCGTCTCAAGGGCTTGGAAACATTCACAGAACTCTTGTCGAACGATGAAGTGACTTGCGCGCGTCATGTACGGTCCTTGATCTTCTTCTTGGGGAGGTGGTTGGCTCGGCTCACCATGCCTATCCATCATGCAAGACACACACGTATTTTATATGGAAGTGTAATATGGTGGTGTTAGCCTTGTACCTCACCTTGGGAATTGCACCAAACTAGAAACCACAAGTGAGAGCTATAAGCGTGCAAAGTGGAATTGCAAAGAAAACTCACACTAAAGAAAGAACTAACTCTCAAAAGCCTGTTGGTGGTAGGTTAGGCTTGTGGAATGCCAAAGACCCAACCAAAAGAAAAGGGATAGTCAAAAGTGGGTAAAATCCCACAAAACTCAAGTCAAAGGCGAAGGTTAACAACTCAAAAGGGTGACGAGAACCTACGACTATATACACACACGTGGAGAAAGTTGGGATTGACACGACTATGAAAATGAGCAAACAAAATTTCCTAATGAAGACTAAGCTCGTTATCATGCCAATGCAAGGAGAGATCGTGGCTCGTTTGCAAAGAGGAAAAATGAGCAACGGATTTGTGCACTTGTCTTGGCCGCTCTTCTTTCTCTCTTGCTTACAAGCTTTGAGTCTCTCTTTGGCAATGGGAGACTATTTTTCTTTTGCTTTTTCTTTGTATCTTTTTCTTTCTTTTGCTTTTTTTTGCTCTCCCTTGGTGCTACCTAGTCACACTTGATATTGCTCTTGCACTCTCACTATCCAAGGACAAATGCACAATGCTCAAGCAAACACAAGATGAGCCACTCTCATAGGATAGGTACACACAAAGGAAGATAGGGGTTAACAAGGTGATGCAAGTTATACCTTCTTTGATGATGAACTTGGCGTCGGTGGTGCGGGATGATGTTCGTGGGCCATGGTGTCGATGAGCGTGGGGGTTGTCGATGCGGAAGCTTGTTGTGAGTTGACGACACACACACGGGCATAAATAAACAAGAGGAAATTAGCCAATGCAAGATTAGAGGCAAAACTGTCAAAATCAGGCGTCAGTGAGACTCCGGTTTCGGGCCGAACTCCGGGTAGGCGGAGACTCGGTACAGGCCGGAGACTCCGGTGTAGGCCGGAGACTCCGGTGTACAGGCCGGAGACTCCGGTCTGGAGTCAGATCGCGAACTACTCGTGTTCTTGAGCGCAAATCCACGCCTTGGGTCCTCAAATCCGCGAAAAATTGGCCAAATTGGGCTGGGAAAACGCAGGATAAAGCTAGACCAACACCTAAGACAAGGTTTGGTCGGATCAAAACCACAAATAACACTCCAAATCAAGAGATCGATCCAAAGGCAAATATGGGCTGTTTTTGGGGCATTTTTGAATTTTTGGTGGATAGAATAAAAATTTGTGGGGGAAATCGTGAGCAACGAAGCTCTTGATACCAATATGTTGAGGGAAAACCTCTAGGGTGGCCCGATCTTTCATGATTCCCTTTCAAATCGAGGATGGAGTGCGGGGAGAGGAGGGGAGGATGAACACGACGAACACATGCACGAAGAACACAAAGAACACACACACAAAACCACGATACACACCAATAGCTCACGCCGGCGGTAACCGGTCCGGTGCAATCCCTATGACCGGCATTGGGCGGAGGACTCTCTCTCGAACCGGCACGACGAGATGGGAGACTCGGTGAGATCTTGACGTCTAGGCAAAGGGACTCCGAAGCCTTGGCCTTGTAGAACGTGGAGGCACGATGCAAAGTCCAACGAGGTTTGGGGATATTGGTGCTCCTTGGTCAAGGAGCATGAGGCAAGAACTAGATAGATCCACAAAGGGGTTTCCATTAATTCCAATATCATGCCTAGGGTTTACAATGGAGGTGGGGGACTATATATAGGCCAAACACTTAAACAGGGGTACTTTAGGAATAAAAGACAAGTTCTTGACGGACTAAGGTGTACATGGGCCGGAGGCCCAAAGGCCTTTTCATGCCTGGTGACGGTCAGTCCGGAGACTCCGGTGTGGTGGACCGGAGATTTCGGTCGATCTCCGGAGGGGCCTTCAGATTGTCCCAGGGCCCTGTTTTGGGGGCAGACCGGAGGTGCGGCCGGAGACTCCAGTGTCTTCAGGCCAGAGACTTTGGTGGACCGGAGACTCCGGTCTGAGCAGCTCCAGCGGCTCCTGCTTCATGCTCTGCTCCTTGTTCTCCATCCTTGGGTGCTTGGTGATGTGTCGAAGCTTCGTACCTGATGATGCATAGGGTAGTTGCATGAAGTAGCATACCATCCAAGGAGGTATCAAATTGGCACGAGGAGAGGAGTGAGTTCACCTTAGCTTGTAAGAGTTTGGCTCGAGCACGAGTCATGGGTCCACTTGGGGGACTTATTGGTGTATATGTAGGAGCATCCGTAGGATAGGCCGCATCGGATCCACCAATGCCATTGCATGTTTGTTCTTTCCACTAACCACATATGGATCCACCAGAGTCATTGCCTGTGTGTTCTTTCCCACAAACTACATATGGATCCACTAGAGTCATTGCATGTGTGTTCTTTCCACAAACCACATATGGATCAACAAATGTCATTGCATGTGTGTTCTTTCCACATACCACATATGGATCCACTAGAGTCATTGCATGTGTGTTCTTTCCAAAAACCACATATGGATCAACAAATGTCATTGCATGTGTGTTCTTTCCACAAACAAAATATGGATAAACCAATGCCATTGCATGTGTGTTCTTTCCACAAACCACATATGTACCCACTAGAGTAATTGCATGTGTGTTATTTTGACAAACCACATATGGATCAACCAGTGGCATTGCATTTGTGTTATTGTCACAAACCACATATGGATCAACTAATGCCATTGCATGTGTGTGCATGTCATGAACCACATATGGATCCACTAGAGTAATTGCATGTGTGTTCTTTCCACAAACAACATATGGATCCACTAGAGTCATTGCATGTGTTCTTTCCACAAACCACATATGGATCAACCAATGTCATTGCATGTGCATTCTTTCCACAAACCACATATGGATCCACTAGAGTCATTGCATGTGTGTTTTGTCCACAGACCACATATGGATCCACTAGAGTCATTGCATGTGTGTTTTTTCCCACAAACCACATGGATCAACCAATGGCATTGGATGTGTGTTCTTTCCACAAACCACATATGGATCAACCAATGTCATTGCATGTGTGTTCTTTTCACAAACCACATATGGATCAACTAATGCCATTGCATGTGTGTTCTTTCCACAAACCACACATGGACCCACTAGAGTAATTGCATGTGTGTTCTTTTGAAAAACCATATATGGATCAACCAACGGCATTGCATGTGTGTTATTATCACAAACCACATATGGAGCAACCAATGTCTTTGAATGTGTGTTCATGTCATGAACCACACATGGATCCACCAATGTCATTGCATGTGTGTTCTTTCCACAAACCACATATGTACCCACTAGAGTAACTGCATGTGTGTTCTTTCCACAAACCACATATGGAACAACCAATGTCATTGCATGTGTGTTATTTTAACAAACCACATATGGATGAACCAATGCCATTGCATGTGTGTTCTTTCCACAAACCAAATATGTACCCACTAGAGTAATTCCATGTGTGTTCTTTTGACAAACCACATATGGATCAACCAATGGCATTGCATGTGTGTTATTGTCACAAACCACATATGGATCAACCAATGTCATTGTATGTATGTCCTTGTCATGAACCACACATGGATCAACCAATGTCATTGAATGTTTGTTCTTTCCACTAACCACACATGGATCCACCAGTGTTCATTGCATGTGTGTTCTTTCCACAAACCACACATGGATCCACAAGAGTCATTGCATGTGTGTTCTTTCCATGAACCACAAATGGATCCACCAGAATCATTGCATGTGTGTTCTTTCCACAAACCAGATATGTATCCACCAGAGTCATTGCATGTGTGTTCTTTTCCACAAACCCCATGGATCAACCAATGGCATTGCATATGTGTTCTTTTCACAAACCACACATGGATCAACCAATGGCATTGCATGTGTGTTGTTTTCACAACCCACATATGGATCAACCAATGTCATTGCATGTGTGTTCTTTCCACAATCCACATATGTACCAACTAGAGTAATTGCATGTGTGTTCTTTTCCACAAACCACATATGGATCCACTAGAGTCATTGCATGTGTGTTCTTTCCACAAACCACATATGGATCAACAAATGTCATTGTATGTGTGTTATTTCCACAAACCAAATATGGATCCACCAACATCATTGCATGTGTGTTCTTTACACAAACCACATATGGATCCACTAGAGTCATTGCATGTGTGTTCTTTCCACAAACAACATATGGATCCACTAGAGTCATTGCATGTGTGTTTTTTCCACAAACAACATATGTACCCACTAGAGTCATTGCATGTCTGTTCCTTTCACAAACTACATATGGATCAACCAATGTCATTGCATGTGTATTCTTTTCATGAACCACATATGGATCCACTAGAGTCATTGCATGTGTGTTATTTCCACAAACCACATATTGATCAACCAATGTCATTGCATGTGTGTTCTTTCCACAAACCACATATCGATCAACCAATGTCATTGCATGTGTCTTCTTTCCACAAACCACATATGGATCCACTAGAGTCATTGCATGTGTGTGTTTTCCACAAACCACATGGATCAACCAATGTCATTGCATGTGTGTTCTTTCCACAAACCACATATGGATCAACCAATGTCATTGCATGTGTGTTCTTTTCACAAACCACATATGGATCAACCAATGCCATTGCATGTGTGTTCTTTCCACAAACCACATATGGATCAACCAATGGCATTGCATGTGTGTTATGGTCACAAACCATATATGGATCAACCAATGTCATTGCATGTATGTTCTTGTCATGAACCACACATGGATACACCAATGCCATTGTATGTTTGTTTTTTCCACTAACCACACATGGATCCACTAGAGTCATTGCATGTGTGTTCTTTCCAAAAACCACATATGTATCCACTAGAGTCACTGCATGTGTGTTATTTTCCACAAACCACATGGATCAACAAATGGCATTGCATATGTGTTCTTTTCACAAACCACACATGGATCAACCAATGGCATTGCATGTGTGTTCTTTCCACAAACTACATATGTATCCACTAGAGTAATTGCATGTGTGTTGTTTTCCACAAACCACATATGGATCCACTAGAGTTATTGCATGTGTGTTCTTTCCACAAACCACATTTGGATCATCAAATGTAATTCATGTGTGTTCTTTCCACAAACCAAATATGGATCCACCAATGTCATTGCATGTGTGTTCTTTTCACAAACCACATATGATGCACTAGAGTCATTGCATGTGTGTTCTTTCCACAAACCACATATGGATCCACTAGAGTCATTGCATGTGTGTTTTTTCCACAAACCATGTATATACCCACTAGATGCATTCCAGGTGTGTTCCTTTCACAAACCACATATGGATAAACCAATGTCTTTGCATGTGTGTTCTTTTCATGAACCACATATGGATCCACTAGAGTCATTGCATGTGTGTTCTTTTCACAAACCACATATGGACCCACTAGAGTGATTGCATGTGTGTTCTTATACTAAAACCAATAGTAGAGTCATTGCATGTGTGTTCTTTTCACAAACCACACATGGATCAACCAATGTCATTGCCTGTGTGTTCTTCCCACAAACCACATGGATCAACCAATGTCATTGTATGTGTGTTCTTTTGATAAAAACCATGGATCAACCAATGGCATTGCATGTGTGTTATTGTCATAATCCACATATAGATCAACCAATGTCATTGTATGTGTGTTCATGTCACAAACTACACATGGATCCACCAATGTCATTGCATGTATGTTCTTTCCATGAACCACATATGGATCCACCAATGTCATTGCATGTGTGGTCATTTCCACAAACCACATATGGATCCATCAGTCATTGCATGTGTGTTATTTTCCACAAACCACATGGATCAACCAATGGCATTGCATGTGTGTTAATTTCAGAAACCACATATGGATCAACCAATGACATTGCATGTATTTTCTTTTCATGAACCACACATGGATCCACCAATGCCATTGCATGTGTGTTCTTTCCACAAACCACATATGTATCCACCAGAGTCATTGCATGTGTGTTCTTTCCACAAACCACATATGGATCCACCAGAATCATTGCATGTGTGTTCTTTCCACAAGCCACATATGGACCCACTAGGGTCATTGCCTGTGTGTTCTTTCCACAAACCACATATGGAGCAACCAATGTCATTGCATGTGTGTTCTTTTCACAAACCACATATGGATCTACCAATGTCATTGCATGTTTGTTATTTTCCAAAAACCACATATGGATCCACTAGAGTCATTCCATGCGTGTTCTTTCCACAAACCACATATGGATCCACTAGAGTCATTGCATGTGTGTTCTTTCCACTAAACCACGTAAGATCGCGTCTTCTAAAATCCCCCCTGAAGAACTAGTTGTCTGATCCGATTGTTGCAGACCGTTCGATTGGGGCACGTGGACGAATAAGATGGTTCTTTGTAAGAGCGATCTGCGAGTAGGCTGTTCCGCGACATGATTGTCTGCCCTTACATTTTCAATTATATTACTATTACTTCCACTCCCCTATAGCCTACTAGTAATATCATAGAGCTCGTGAGTGAGCACGTCTACTCCGTAGCCCCCTCTCCCCTCATCCACCACACGTCACTATGCCAGAACGACGCCACAAGCTTTTGTGCGCCGTGCCCGGACTACATCCGCTAATTCTCGGGTCGCTACCTTCATGCTAAGAAATCATTTTACAAGCTTTTGAATTTATCCTACATATTCCTGCTATTCGCTGATCTAACTGCTGATCTTTTTTCCGATTTCTCGACGAACTCCAGATGTGGCAGATGCTACAACCCAAGAATCTAGAGATCCTCTCGCACAACTTTGTAGTGACGTTCCCGCTCGTGTGCTACCACCCAGGATGCTTTCGCCATTACTCCTACCACGAGCTCCCACTCGACGAGCTCGTGTGCCTGCATGGCGCATGCTCCTGCACGGAGCCGGGCTGCCACTACACTGGCCCGCCGGTAGAGCTCGTCGTCCACCTTGCAGAGGAGCACCTGATCGAAGTGATTAGAATCTCGTACGGGCAAGCCCAACTTCTCCAAGAGCAGGTGCCGTTCACTGACTCGGCATGCCGCTGGCTAATTTTCTAGGGGGGCGGCTTTGTTTTCGTCCTGACCATCATCGCCGGTGTTCCGAGAACCAGAGCTAGGCCCACCTTCGTGTGTGTGGTATGCGTCAGGTCAGTCTCGTGCGCGTGGCCCCTATACACGGTGCGCATGTGGGCGAACGCCCAGCCGCCATTGTCCGATACATTCTTGTGCTAGCCGAGCTGCCCGATGCCGCGGGAGGTGGAATATGGGGACCTAAGGTCGATCCTATCTATGCCATCTCAGTACCTTGTCAGTGCTAGACCGAACATGCAGATGCATTTCTACATTTGTATCGAGAAGACCGACAGGGAAATGTAGTACTTATGTTGTCGTTACTGTTAGACTTAAGCGATGCTTCTCAGGTGCTTAGAGCATAAGTGTTGTGCGAATGTACCCCAGTTGTAGTTTTTTAGTGCTCCTTAATAATTCGACAAGTTATTGGTCCAATCAGCTTGTTGTTGTCACATTGCAAAGTCCGCTTGCTCTAGACGGACTGGCAATACCACGTGCTCCCGCTCCCGCATGATAGTGTCACGTGTTTCGTGGGCCCACCTACCAGTGTCACGCCCCCGTTACTTCTCTTCCTTCCACTCGAAGCCACTATCCCAACTTCTCTTCCATCCTGCCACTCCCATCTGATGGTTGTAATCTGATTTTCGTTGGATTGTTTACATGTAATCTACGTTGATAATGCAACATGCAAATGGCACAGACACAATTTCTAAAGTGGAAGCACTCACACGCTGCTATTGCACATATTTCTCAAAATAGCTCGACAAACCCATTACAATAATTGTACTCGCACTAAACACAACCGAAATTGCAACCATCCTAAACAACATCTAAAGCCACATCACAGCGCTGTCGTCGGACTCCACCTCGATTGGTGACACTTTCGTGCCCTTCCTAGCGACATCCACTCCTACACGTGGCTTGCCCTTTGCCAAGGAGGCAACAATGGCGTTCTGCACAGCTTCGTCCCTGTCGTCCTCCACATCAGAATCGACAATGATGAAGGTGATGGGGTTGGCGTGGACCGAGTGCCGTCACGCCTGGCAGCTCCTGCTCGAGCTCGACGCCGCATCAGTCCTTCTATAGGTAGGAGGGGCCAAGATCGGAGACATAGCGTCGTCGCTCCTCTCAAGAAACCATGGCCATTTGATACTGCGACGGTAGGATCTTGGGCTGGATCCGCCGCGGCGAGCCCTACAGGAAGCGGTAGAGCGGATGGATCTGCCGGCGCGAGCCATGACAAGTTCCTAGGAGGGAGTAAGATTGTGGGCTAGGCGTGTCTGGTTCCTGAGTAAGGCCTCCCAGTGATATGTACGCAGGCAAGGTGCCAAAAAATTCCGTCCAATGCGCGTGTGAGGGCCTTTGAACCATGAAGGCGCGAGGTTTGGTTGACAAGTCCGCAAGCTAGGTCCCCCACCTGTCAACCAAATGTGGACGGTAGGATTCTGCCCGAGTTATTAAGTGGGGATAAATCATGCTTCACCACTACCCTGACATCCAAAGGCTCCTCTTTCCTCTGCCCTCGCTCCCCTCGCTCATGGCTCGCAGCTAATGCAGTTCGTCTCGAGCGGAATTAGGGTCGGCTCAACGCCGTCAGGCGGGTGCCCCCGTCAGGTACCGGAGGGCGCCCTACGATTACTACCCTGGTATGCTGTGTTTGTGCGGTGAGAAGATGCGAGATGGATTTCGTGGACCAATGAAAATACTACAGGAAAATTCAGCAACTGCAGCATCGGAGCGGTAAGTTCCTACTATAGGTAGAATGGTAACTCGGATCCGGGAAGCTTAATATAATTCTTTTTTTGTTTCCTTCGATCTACTTTGCAGGAAGGGCGGGGGATTGGCAATGAAAAGTTTGTGTGGATCAAAAAGCCATTGACAGGTTTTCATAGAGAGCTTGTTCAGGATCTGCGTGATGCTGTGTGGGACAAAAAGAGGATATTTGTGCGATGGAGCGAGAGATCCAGGAGCTTCGCCAGGTGTAGGGGAGGCAGGGGCAGGGAGGTGGTGAGACAGACGGGCTCAAGATAGGCCAGATAGTGGAAACAATTTCCTTATTATCTAGGCATTATCTGTTGCATTTGCAGTTTATGTTGCCATGTCGTTGTCCAGCAGCTAAAATAAGTTGCTGCTTCGTGGAGTGTAGCAGCCAGCTTAGAACTTGTTTTTCAGCCTAGAAACTTATCATAAGTGTAATGCCAATAGCAGGGATTTATTAAGTGCCTATAAATAATTCATGTATGTGCCACTAACACCCATCGATTTTGGAGACCCCTTAACCGCTCAGCTATCACGATTGTTCAGATAGTAGTGGCACAGTCACAATTTCGGAGTCAACTAGTGGCCTCAGCCGTATCCAATCCTAAATTCATGATACATTTTACTCCGAGTATGGGAGGCAGATTGTTTCGCCCGACAAGTTCCACGCAGACAGGTCCAGAGTTTAACCGAACTACATATATAGGTTCAAGTTCAATACATCATTAGGCTTCTACACTGCTAGCCTTCTTTCTCTGCTTGGATGCCAACTTTCTTCCTCTTGCCTTCATGTCCACTGGCTTCTTCATCTCCTCCCTTCTTCCTCTTCCTAGGTCCCAATTTTCTTACCTTCACGTACCCTGCATCTCCGGGTCGAGGGAAGTCAGGCCAATCAGCACTAGAATCTTGTCCAGCATCATCACTCCACTTGTTTTGGTTTTCTTCCGGCAGCAAAATCACTGAGTCGGCTGTCTTGTTTCTTACCTTGCGGTTCCTGTAAAAAAATAGTACATGGATTACTACCTTATATCTATAGACTATAAACAATTTTTTTGTGAATGTACCATCCCATGCCTAGGTTTGGGAGCATTAAGGGGACAGCCCGCTGCTCTATGGCCTATAAGATGGCAGGTCTTGCATCTGTTTTTGCCCTTCTTGGTAGCACAGAAAGCCGAACCCTTCTTCTCGAGAAAATTCTTAAACCTATTCACCTGAGGTCTTCCTCTGCCCCTTTTTGTAACTGGCTGGCAAAGCTCGAAAGACAGTTGTACTTGAGACCACAGAGATGGGTCTATACATGGCTCGACGGATCCAGTGTACGCAGCTCTGAACTTTTCCATAGAGTAGTAGTCTGACAAATACTGATGCAAATGTGGTAGAGTTCTTTTCTTCACCAAGAAGGCCAAGGCATGGTCGCAAGGTTTCCCGGTATGTTGCCACTCTAAGAAAGTGCATTCTCGCAGCTGGATGTTCACAACATCCCTTTTGCCACTCTTGGACATATCGACCACCTCACAGCTGCTGCTGGTTGACGGGAGAACCTTAAGATGAGCAAGTCCTCGGCTTCTCTTGTGTAGTTGCTGTACAACTGGCGGTAGCATATGTCTTCTAAGTCTCCTACCAATCTCTCCCATTATATTTAACAGCTTCATGATCATACCACGTATGCTGTCCATCAAGATATGAACATGACGCACTTTTATGTCCTTCACCCAGTTATTCAGGCATTCTGCAAGGTTGTTGTTTATGTAATCAACTTTGATGTCAGGGTTGAATTGACTCCTCTTCCATAGCTGCGAATGATGGATGGCTAAGTACTGGGCTTCCGCAAAAATCTTGCTCATGAAGTATTCGCTGCTACTAGGTTTGTAAACTCTAGCAGTAGGAAACATGTAACGAAATATGCTGCCTGCATAGTGTGAGTACAAGTTGAGCATCATATGGGCATGGCATTCTCTACCTTCAGCTCATAGGAACACCTCCTTCACTGCATTTGTCAGCCCTTTGCATGCACTTGTGGATATAACCAGAGGATCCATGTGGCCTATTGATCTCCTGTGCTACCTCATAAACCAGACCTAGTTTTCCTCCGTTTCTGTTTCAAACAGCCTGAATGCCACTGGGAACATCCAGTTGTGACCATCAAGTGTTGTGCCAGATGACAGGCAGCCTTTCCATTTGCCAGTTAGGACAGTGTTGTCTACACTTAGATACGGCCTACAGCCGTCCTTGAATCCCTGGATGCAAGGTTTAAGCGCCATGATTTTTTTTTGAAATATATTTTACCACGTACTGATTCGGTGTCAATCTCCACAACACTCCGCGGACACCTAGCGTGTACCTCCTCCTTGAAGTTGTATAGCATCCTGAAGCTATTGGTCCAATCCCCGTGCAAGACCCCCAGAGCTTTCGCTTTACCTTTCCAAACCGTGTAATATGGTAGGAACAATGTTGTATTTAGAATCGAGGCTAGTCTGAATATTCTTTGTGGTCTCCTTAGGGTTATCCTTTAGTATGGACATAGATTGTATAGCCACCCACTCCGTATCAGCCATTGAGGATTTCATTTTGCTGCTTGTCAGACACATGTGTGGAGGGATCATTTTGTTCACCTGCAACACAGATTCATTTTAAAGATAAGCGGAGTCGACTAGTTTCCAGAAAGATATCACACATCAATTGTAGTTATAGAGTGACAAGAGAGAAAGTTCTAATGGTTTGCTGCATTCATTGCCCTAGTACCCTAATTGCCTTCGACGCAGGTAAGGCTCTTACTGTGATCCTCCATGGACAATGTACCTCGGCCCGTCCATTCATCCACGTTAACTTGCAAACAGCCTCATACCTCTGGGCAGTGTTCTTCAGTCGATAAACGTCGAACTCCCCCTTGATACAAAAATCCTGGAATGACATCCTAAACTCATGCATGCTCCTGAACTCGGTGCCGACCGAAATTATAGGATACTCGTGGTCATGTTTGTTTTCTTCTACTTCAACACCCAAATCATCGACTAGAATACCAGCCTCATCATTAAGTTCCTCATCTATTTCATAATCACTATATTCTTGATCCTCTATAGTGCCTTCTTCTTCATTTGATTCAGAATCCTGGGCATCGTCTCTAATGCCTAGTACTGCACACATCATATTGACTCCCATGGGTGGGGCTGCACCATCGTATCCACCCGGATGGACCGGAACATTGCCCCAATCCACCTCACCGACAACTCTGTTTTCTCCAAGAGACTCGGTTGGTTCTGCTGTAACCACATGGGGTGGTCTTACGTTTGCACGCATCCTAGGTACTTCAGTAGAAAAATAGCGGTCATAATCAATTTCATCTTGACTGTACAGAACCCTCTTGCTCTTCCTGTGTACATCCTCCTTCCTGATGTAATCTTTCCTGATGGTATCAGTAGGGCTTGACATCGGCGTTCCGTTCCCCATCGAACTAGGCTTTTGTTCCCGCTCTTGGGTGTGACCTGCTTACTGCCTCCCCTCACGGGTGTTGGCTCTAGGGTGTTGGCATTGTTGCCTGACATCTGCGGCGTGTTCTTCTTCGAATTATCCCTTTTGCTGCTATTATTGGGCGTGTTCTCCTTCGTGCTGGCATTATTGCCTGACCTCAGCGGCGTGTTCCGCTCCAAATTAGCCCTTTTGCTGCTACTATTGGGCGTGTTCTCCTTCGTGCTGGCATTATTGCTTGACCTCAGCGGTGTGTTTTGCTCCAAATTAGTATTTTTCTACTCCCACTGGGTGTGGTAGCCTCCGTGCTGGCCATCTTCGCCTCTTTGCTACCACTCCTGGGAGTGTTCACCACCGTGCTAGCCCTCTTAGCGGTTTTGTTGCTACCGTTCGGTGTGGCATTTTGACTGGATCTCAGGGGTGTACTCTACGGCGTGGTGCCTTTTTTCGTGCGACTCTTGGGCGTCCTCTTCTCTGGTGTGGTCTCCTTGGTGACGTTCTTCTTCGGGGTGCCCTTTCTGGGGATGCTCTTCCTGCTTGTATTTATGACACTCCTCTATAAGTTTCTCCTCTGTTCGAAGCTACCCTCAGTCGCATCAGCCCCAGTGATGCCATGGATCAGGTCACGCATGCCTTCTAAAAGTCCATCATCTCTATTGTCTAGTTCCAATTCCTCTACAACCATTTTCACTATCAAGTGGAAGTACACTTCACCTCTATAATGTTTCCTTGTAAACGGTACGACTAAATCCCTGGTATCTTTCACTTCAATAGCCTTTTTGCTCCTATAACCAAAATATAACAAACGTGCTTCCTGGGAGGACCCCCACAGCACCTTCACACATAACAATGCCATCAGATCAGATAGCTCTACCACTTCAGGATCGTATCTGCCAAGGAACACATCAAACTCGTCATAGAATTTTTCTGTGCCATCATCTAATTTTGAAGTATAATCCGCGACACTGATACGAACAATTACTTTGCCATCATTAGGTTCTGTAGAATAAAAACCTCCGAGAGGTTCGAGAGGTGGAGCGGCACCATCAGACCAAGCCACAATGCCACTGTCACCATCACCAGCATCATTGTTAGCTGGATCAACCTCCGTGGAAGTACCAGGACTAGGAGCAAGGCGAGGGCCCTTAGCAGCAGGAGCTACATTACATGGTGGACATGCAGGGCCCCTTCTAACGGTAGCCACAATAGGATCAGTTGTTTCCATGCCACATCGACGATCAGGAGTAGTTCCCACAATAGCAGTGTTTTGAGTGCTAGCAGAGTCTAGACCATGAGCTAGCTCCAGACCAGCAGCTCGCTGAACCTGAGCACGGGATCGAGGAGGACACAAGGCAGCAGTCTTTGCAACAACAGTGGGGCAGCCTCCGGAAGCCTTAGTTTGCTCAATAGCGGCAGGGATTGGGTTAACAGCGGTCAGATCAACAACAACACGTGGACGACCAGTACTAGCAGATCCCAGAGCACGGGTCCGCACAACTTGAGGACGGTTTCGAGGAGGAGCAGCACACAAGACAGCGGTCTTGGCAACAACAGCGGGGCAGCCTCCGGAAGCCTTAGTTTGCTCAACAGCGGCATGGATTGGGTCAGCAGCAGCCGGAGCAACAACACCACAGGGACGACCAGTACCAGCAGATTCTAGAGTAGAGTTTTCCACAATGACAATACGGGGACTCCTACAAGGAGGTTGCCTAACAGAAGCATGTCGCGGACGAGGAACCACATTTTTCTCCATAATAGTAGGGGTTCGAGTTAGACCACCCTGTCCAATAATAGTTGGGTGACTCCCAGTAGCAGGAGCTTCCACATCTAGTATGTTACAAATCAGCATAACCACGCGAAGCCTAGCATACTGTTTCATCAACCCAATTAGCTGACTTTCACACACTATAGGAACCTTGAAGCCTCGTTCATCAACGAATCTGAACCGTGTAGTCTGCTCCGACCCCATTTCAGCAAGTTCACGCACAGCAGCAACCAAACCAGGGATAGTGCATAACTGCACAGGCGCTATTTCCATCTTCGGACAACTAGCTTAATTCCACGTGCTCTTCCCATCCTCTAATTTAATGTGGTAGCCATAGAGGTTGACCATAACCATGTATTTGGGTTCAGTGGAGATCCTACTTGACAGAAAATTGGGGACAAAAGATAAGAATTGTTTGTCAGTGTCGTGCTAGCAAACAATTCTATGTTCGATATATCTCTGTAATGCCAATACCCAGCTAGCAGTTATAGGTAGTGTGAATAGCAAAGAGAAGAGTAGCTCACCCGCAATTATCCATAAGTACTTCTTCCTCGGCAAATGGATCTGCCATCCTTTGCACTGCTTAGCTCGCCGACGGTAGAGGCGGGCTAGATCATCGCAATGGCTGGCACGGCATTTGGCATTAGAGATTAGTAGCAGCGAGTAGGCACAGCAACTTGGCACCAGAAGTCAAATGCCCGAAGAGATCATTCTGGTTGGAGAGGGGATTTCGACGCTGCCGGTGCTAGGTTTCATGCGAAAGGAGGGAGGGAGTGGATTTGTAAGTTTGCTAAATAAATTGGTTGTACCCCCTCTTTCATACATTGGTTTTCAAATAGTTTTGTTTGGATTGGAAAAGAGTAGGAAAAGTTCATGCTTAAGTGGTAAAGAGAGCTTGTTTTTGACTGTGGCCTATGCTTTGTCATGCCATGCTTTATATTGTTTTGGCTTTATGCTTAGTGATCTTTGCTGTAGCATGACATGTTATAAACAATTGAGATTGCTTAATGTGCCTTTGAAGAATCATGCGTTGTTTTAGCATATTAAAGCATAGTATTATGGTATTCTCCTTTGATGCTTTATTTGGGTTGACTTGGCGCATGCTCACACCATGTTATGACTATCCCAAGTCACCATAAGCCTTTATGATCCTTTAGTTTTCAACTTGTAGTATCACTTTATTCTTTGATTAATGATGTTTTCTCACTCTACATGATTATGGCCATTATTGCTCTCTTAGTTGGTCGCTCCCAGTCTTTTGCTAGCCTCCATAACCAAGTATGAGTTCCACTCATACATCCAACTCCTAAAACCAAGTTATTCCAAAGAGTCCACCATACCTACCTATTAGCATTTTCTATTCCAAGTATATCCATGTTTTTATCTACATTCCGAATTAAACTTGTTATGAGAAAACTAGTGATTAAAGCTCTCTTAATTATGGCCATTATTGCTCTCTTAGTTGGTCGCTCCCAGTCTTTTGCTAGCCTCCATAACCAAGTATGAGTTGCACTCATACATCGAACTCCTAAAACCAAGTTATTCCAAAGAGTCCACCATACCTACCTATTAGCATTTGCTATTCCAAGTATATCCATGCTTTTATCTACATTCTGAATTAAACTTGTTATGAGAAAACTAGTGATTAAAGCTCTCACGAGCTTGATGGTACACTTTACTTTTCATGCCCTTAATAAACTTGGACCATTGTGTCGTCTATGTTGTATATGCTTGCACTTATATGTTGGGGATTAGCAGAACCATGCTGTCATGGGGAACACTTTCAACATTGCACTTATACTTTGTACCTAGTTGATATCATGCTCTTTTGTCTATGGATGTCGTCAGTGTGAAATGAAAGGGGAGCTTGTAAGTCCATGGAGTTATGTATGTGTGTTAGAGAAACGCCAGGGCCGCTGGTCTAATCCATGTCGTCATGGTGGAAACCTGCAACGTAACCATAATGAGCTGTCTATGAAGCATTCTTCTTATAAAAAAGAGTCAGATATTGAGAAAAAAGAGAAAAATAAAAAAAGAGATATGAGAAAAGAGGAAAGAGAGAAAAAAGCACCATTTTCCCATGGTAAATAAGAAGATTGCTGAGATGCTCATTGTATGCTTGCCTTGTCATTTTGATATGGGGATTCTTCTGTATCATCGGGCAAGGGGTACCCCGTTTGCGGTTCTCTATGATACACATGTACTTACTATGACAAGAACTTACCAGTAACTAAACTTGAGTAGCATGAGGAGCGACCCTCGTATTCAAGGGACATGAGATTTCCAACTTATACTTTGTCAATATATACACCATAGTTTGTTCACTTTAACCTTAATCACTTCAAGATGCTTATGATAGGGGCAATGAGAGCTAAAAGATAATAAGTACCATCATTTTTGGAAGCTCTTTATGAAACTGGAATCCCTACTTCCTTCTATGAAGGCCTTTCATTTACTTTTATGTTGAGTCTCCACCTTCCATCTTTATGTACCTACTTTGAGAGCATAGTGGCCATTCTTAGTTCTATGTGCATTGTCCCAAGACTTGTTGATTGATGCATAACTTTGATATTGCTTGTTTTAAGCTATTTGTATCTAGTCACTCTTATGAACTTTGAAGGTGTCCTATGCATTTATGTTTGCTACTCTATGAGGGATAAGCTGAATGCCACTACGCTATGTTTTCTTTATGTGAAACAAACAAACGTCTTGCAATGCATTGTTATTCATGAATCTTTTGTTTGTGCCTTTTCATGTTGCAACATAGTTGCTTTGTCTTATTGTTAGAACTTTATCTTTCATGCTATGTTGAAGTACTATGATCCCAACTATCAATGTTTTACAAATACTTTGATCAAGTTTATGATGGTGCATGTCACCTCAAAAGTTATTCTTTCTTTTTATCACTTACCTACTCGAGGACGAGCAGGAGTTAAGCTTGGGGATGTTGATACGTATCTATAATTTTTGATGTTCCATGCTTGTTTTTATCTACTTTCTTATGTTTTGTCCACACTTTGGAGTACTTTCTATACACTTTCTTGGACTAACCTATTAACAAGAGCCACAAAGGCTACCACTGCTTTTCTCGCTGTTTTTGGTTCCAAAAGTCGAAAATGAATATTCTCGAATTGACGGACAAAAGCCAAAGTAAGTTTTTACCGAGGGACACACGAGCTAGAATACGGAGAGGGGCGAGGGCCACACCACCGTCACATGGCCAGGCCTGGCCCTCGCCAGGGGGTGGTGTGGCCGCTTCGGGCACCCCTTCGGCCTCCCCTTTTGCCTATAAGATGCGTCCGATATAGAGACCCTAAGTACTCGATCAAAATTCCATGAAAGAGTCTGTAGCCTCCATCATCTCCATACCTAGACCGGGAGGGATCTGAAGCTCTTCCCGGCACCCTGCCAGAGGTGAGAATTCACCCTGGAGGCCTTCTTCATCACCATGCAAGCCTCTAGTGTGATGCGTGATTAGTTCATCTCTTGACTACGGGTTCATGTAGTAGCTAGATGGCTGGTTCTTCTCCTTTGTGCTATCATGTTTAGATATTGTGAGCTCCGTTCATGATCAAGATCATCTATTTGTAATTCCAACATGTTGTGTTTGCGGGGATCCGATGGATATTGAGATGCTATTTCAGATTGATTATTGATTCTATCATGTCTTTGTTATTTGTGATCTTGCATGCTTTCTGTTGTTAGTAGCTATCTTGGCAGAGTAGATTCTAGCAACTCCATGAGTTAGTATTTATGCTCGATAGTGGGTTCATGCCTCTAGTAATATGTGGAAGTGACAAAAATCTCTAAGGTACTAGATGTGTTGTTGCTACTAGGGAGAAAACAACAATCCTTTTTTCATAGAACAATCGTATTGTTTACTTTAAACGTAATGCGTAATGCAATTATCTGTTGCTTGCAACTTAATACTGGAAGGGGTTCAGATGATAACCTAAAGGTGGATTATTAGTCATAGATGCTGTTGGATCGGTCTATGTGTAATGTTGTAATGCCCAATCAAATCTCAAAAGAGTCAAGATGTTTAGTGTGTGCATGTATTGCTTTCTCGATGTTTGTCAATTGCCCCGCTGTAATTTGTTCACCCAACATGTCATCTATCTTAAGGAGAGCCACCACTAGTGAACTATGGACCCCGGTCCTTTATTTTACCATCAATCTACAATTGTTTACTCTTTTCTGTTTACTTTCTGCAAACTATTACTGTCTTCCACACAATACGGTTAATCCTTTGTTTTCAGCAAAACCGGTGAGATTGACAACCTCACTATAAGTTGGGGCCAAGTTCTATGGTTGTGTTGTGCAGGTTTCCACGTTGCTGCTGGCGCTGGTAGTGCGCCCTGCCAAAGTCCAGCTAACAACACCTTGGAGATGTTTCCTTGCTCCTACTGGATTGATAACCTTGGTTTCATAACTGAGGGAAAACTTACTGCTGTACTCATCATACCTTCCTCTTGGGTCCCCAACGAGCTCGTTAATACACAAGTTAGCAAGTCACCACTTCCGTGCAACCACAAGTGCAACCTCAAGTCCACCATCACCGCCCGCGACACATACTTGCCACAACAAGTGATGACTCCAACTTGGAGGAACAAGATAGTCACCAACATGAAGCTTTCCAAGATCCTCCTCCTTGTCATCGCCGTCATGAATGTCTGTACCGATAGCATGGTCATCACGAGGCGCCTCCTCCAACACATCAAAACATGGAGCATCAAGTGGTACAAGTTGAGCGACGCCTACTGTGGGGCCCCCGGATTAATCATCCGAGAAATCCCTGTTATGTATATATCCATGTTCCCATGATCAGTGAGCCATGGAACATAACCGACAAGTATCATTACAACATCCGTGATATACCGAATTACAAGACTTACATAAATGCCGTTATGGCTATACCATCTTCAGCAACGGAACATCATCACGTGCAGAGCCCAATCATGCCTCAACCTACAGGCAACTGACTGGGAGGACGTCCTAGCTCGCATAGCCGTCAACTTCATCCTCTTCTTGATATCTGACCAAGTTAATAGCCAGGGAAAATGCCAGTGAGTACTTTGAATGTACTCGCAAACCACCTTAAGATAACAATAATAACAAGAGGATATGCATTATGGTTGTGGTAGTAGGAGGGCTCCAAGAGAGGTTCTTTTGTCAATTAGTTTCTCTTGTAGATATAGCATCTACATATCTTTGTTGAAAACTTTTGTAAAACATTTTGGAAACTGTTTTGAAAAGTTTTAGAAACCTCAGGACTGGGTCACCCATTTGTTCCTTTCTTCCGGTGGTCCCACGACCAAACTCCTTTCTTTCCCGTCCGACCATCCCGTGGTCAAAACCTTCCTCCTTTTCGACCGTCCCATGGTCAAAACATTTCCAAATCCATTTCGTTTCCGAAATCCTTTTTGAAAACAAAACCAGCACCGCTCTACAGCAACCTTCCCAACCGTCCATGACCGTGGACACGGCTATTTGAATAGATTTACACTCTGCAGAGGTTGTACACTTTACCCACACCATCCGGGTACACTACCCTGATCTACACCGATCGTGGGTCGAGTACCCGATCAAGACTCTCCGGATGCCCACTCCAATATAAGTGTCTACCCTATGAATGTTACTCCCCTCAAAACCGGGACGTCAGGTACCGAGTACCAACCGGAGTGCATTTTACACTTTACATAGTGGGCGCTTTCAATGAGGGTCTCATAGTAACGCCTGGCTATCCGCAGACAGTTCGTTCCTTCTCCAGGTCGATGTCCCACATGGCCCCTTAAGGGAGAAGGCCCATCCTTCGGGGATTGCGATCCCCTTTAGTAGTTGCGAGGCAGCTTATACTGGAATAGACAAACATCAAATCCAGCCCTGTCCCATTCCAGAGTAATGTGGTTGCACGGGTTAATTGTTCTAGCAAAACTGCAAAGAACCAGGTGTGTTTTTTTAAACCTTTTTCCTCCATCTTTCCTTCAGCATTTTGTAAAAAAAAACTTTTTCTTTCTCAACATCTCTTGGGAGTTTCCACCTCACCAAGGTTTTATCATAAAACATGTGGTAAAACTTTGTTAGGGGTCTTCCCATCCTCTAGTTTTTGCTTCGGCTAAAATGGGGTCTCCAAAGGGTATGGTGTATTACACCATCTACCATACTAGGGAAGAGTAGGTGTCATAAAGGGGGTTTTACTTAATAGTACAAAAGTTTAATAGTTCAGAGGAGCCAAACCGCTACCATATATACATCAACATATATTAAAACAATGTAGTTTTAATAAACAGTAGATAAAACATGCATAAGTAAAACACTAGGACAAGGATTATGAGCAAGAAGGTGGCTTGCCTGAGATCAGCAATATGGCATATATGTCCCTATACTTCTTCTTTAGGTAACCAAGAATACCAGTACAATAATAATAAGATCTCTTCTTCTCGGCGTCAATACAAGCGCAACTATCATCGTCATCGAGTATACATGCAAACAAATGAGTCCACAATCAAACAAGGCATTCAAGCATTGAAACCATACATCAAGAAAACTACAATACAAGTTTGCAAATCAGTAGGGGTGTTGAGAATATGGATTAGAAGGATTGGGAGCATGTCGTGGAACATTTGAAGGAAACCATATGGGTTTCATAGTCTAGAAACTAGGGATGCGAGGGTTTTGGACCAAGGACCTATTCTGTATGACACCATTGTGTAAAAATGATACCAAAACATAGGTGTTGATAAAATGAAACCAACAAAAGTGGTTTCACTATTTTATCACTTTTCTTTATTTAGTTATGATTTTTCTAGTGAAATAACTTCTAGTTTTAGGGAATAATTCACCAGAAAAGTTCTGGAGGTCAAAAAATTATTTCCTTGGGTGGTTAGGTAAGTCGTGATGTACTTGTTCACTGAGAATTGGAATCATGTCAAGAAAATTAACAAAATGCCCTCAGGAAATTCCCAAAGGCAGTTCTATGGGGTTTTTCTCTTTTTCACCAAATTAAATCTACAGGAGCTTTTGATTTGATTCCAAGGTCACATGGTAGGTATTTAGAATACCTTTCTGAAGAACTTGGAATCAACCTTTTTGGAGTTGCAGAGCTACTGTGATGATTTATCTAGTGAAAACACTAGGGACAAAAATGTTTAATTCATTAAAAATCATCAGAATCCCAATAAATGGTGAGCTCCTGGGTTTTCGTAGTATTGGGCATGACACACCACAAAGAGTTGAGTGAGGTCAAATCAGCTCTTGGCTTGGCCTAGAGAATTTTCTAAAGTCGGATCAGAGCTATTTTTGCTATTTTTGCCAAAGATAAACTGTAGTTCGCCTTGACCTGAGGTAATGGCTAAAAGATGGGTATTCAAATTATCTACCAGAGGGGTTTTGGTTCAGTCCATTTGGAGATGTGAAAATCCCATATGGAATTTATTTAGTGTAAAAGATACTCTTTAGAAGATTATATGCCAAACAATAATAAAAATTAATTTTGGCTAGGTTCCAGTTCTGCACGTTGCCTAAAACCTGAAGGAACTCTTAGAAATTTGGATTTGGACAAAATATTATAATTACCATTTTTATTTGGATTTAAATCTAGCAGGTATCTTATGGAATTAATAGATATGCTAAAAGAAAAAGAAAACAGCTGCAGTGGGCCGGATCTGCCAAGGAGTTGGGTCACGGAGGAGGAAATCGGCCCACCCAGCGAGGTCAGCAAGCAGGAGGCGGATTTCAGAACCGCCGGGGCGGGGCCCGCCTATCAGCGACCGGGCGAGGACAAACAGGTATGCGCCGCTGCTGGCCGTTCGATTGGAATCGAATCGACGGCCCCCGCTTATCCCCTTCCTCATGATGCCGGCGGCTGAGCAAACCCTAGCAGAGGGGCAAGGAGATGCGGGGGAGCTCACCGGCGGGCGGAGAAGAGCCTGGGAGGGTGCAGGGCGACGCGGTGGACGACGACGACTCCGGGGAGGGGTGACATGGGGGATCTTAGCGTCGGGGGGGAGGTCTCGCGCGACGGCTACCGAGACGAACGCGTCGGAGCTTGACAACAGAGTCGGTAGAGGCGGTCCTGGGCAAAACAGAGGGTAGGGTTAGATGTAGGGGAGCATGGGGAGTCCTAGAAGCTAACATGCAATGAGGGAGGTGGAGGGTAGAGGGGGCTCAGCTCGAGGGGTAGGTGGAAGCCGAGAGGAGAGGTCCTCCTTCTCCATGGCGAGGGAGAGCCGAGGGGATGGATCTGGAGCTCTCTAGGGAGGTAAGTGGAGTGGGAGGGGAGAAATGAGGGAGCAGGAGTGGGGTGGAGGGCCTCTGGTCCATTTAAAGGCAATGGGGAGGTTCATGGTGGACATGGCCTATGGAAGAGCTATGGCAGGTCCATGGCCTTGCCATTGGGCAGCAGGGGTGGTGCAGAGGGCACTGGGGTCATGCAGGGACAGAGAGGAGAAGTGTGTAGTAGCTACAAGGGGAGTAAAGAGGTTTGCAAGGCAAGACACCCACATGTGGTTAAGCTCTAGTGTCCAAGCACTAGAGCACAAGCTGCTATAGTGAGTGGCTACAGTTATCATGACCAGAGGAGATGGTGGTTGCTGTGGTGAGCCTTGGTGGTGATTGATTCTTGGTTTGGCTCAATAATTCCTTAGTTTGCCCAATTTGATCAAATAGATGGTCATGAAGGAAGTCTAGAAATTTGACCTATGCAAGATGAGGCAAAGATGCTGGTAGATGGGTGTGGACAAGGTATAGCTCCAGGGATTAATTGAGATTTATTGGATGAATTTTGGTCCACCTTATATCATTTATTGAAAAAGTGCAGAAATGGTTTCTAGAAGCTCGTTTGGTATTTTTGAATTGGAAAAGTGTGGTTTTTGGTTTGAGAGGGTCTCAAATGTTAATACACACTGAGGGGAATTTTCCCAAGATTTATTGGAACATAAAAGTATTTAAAATAATTATTATTCCAATTCAGCCATTTAAGGAAATGGGGAAAAAAATAATAAAGCTGTTCAAAAATATTTATTTTTGAAGTGGGAAGGTAGGGTATGATATATAGGACCCAAAAGTGCTTAGATTTTGGGAAGTGTTATGGCAAAAACCAAACTTTCCTTTGGGAAAGGAGTTTTGGAAATTTTGACTATTAAAGAGATTTATTAGATTTGGAGCCATAAGAATTATGGATAATAGTTGATAAATCTTGATGATTAGGGTAGATGATGTAGACAAGGTGTATCAAGCATTTCCAACCTTGGGAATTGGAAATACAACTTGAATTGGATGGAAAACAAGGAGTTGTGGATCTAGGGGGATGTTATTTTTATACCACCAAAACCTTGTTGGCTCTTGGGGCTCAGAGCTCACCTTGAAGCAAGGGATAGATGGATAGTTAGACCAAGTCATATATATGATCATGGCAGAAGGAGTTTGGATTGGTTACAATTGAGGTTGTATGGGAGTGATGGCAAACTTTGTTGAAAATAAGGCTGCCATACCTGATGAGCCATGATGCCTTATAAACCATGTGGGTTTAAGAATCACAAAGATCCATTTGGAACAAGTGAATTAGATTTTGATATACCTATATGAGTAGAACAAAACCATGCAAGGAGTTGGTACAGAGAAGGTTGGATGGTGGTGTGAGCTTCTATCAAAGTAGGCATGTTGACTAGATTTGCAGAAATAGTTATTTTCTTGCCTGCATAACCATCAAGAACAAGTGCGTTGAAGGATGATTTAACCAAGGGAAAGAGTGGGGCTTGGTAGTCCTTAGGATGTTTAACAAGATGGTTCAAGTATAATACCAAAAGTGCACAAGGGTTGAGAAAAGGAGACATCCAAAAAGGTCATGTTGGAAATAGTTTTCCAGACTTAGCCAAAATTTAGCAGATTTGAGGATTTTGACTAGAGTATGAGAGGAGATGTTTTTGATGGGTTGCAAGGTACCAAAGAATCATCAAGTAGCTGATGTTTAAGTGTAGAGGGAGTAGAAAGGATCCATGCTTGATATTGGTCTTCATTGACTTGGAAGCTTCTACAAGGGATATCTTCAGAATTGATCTGGTTAAGGGTTTTAGATGATCACCTAGTATCTAGAGATCAGATCCAGCTTTGTATTATTGCTTAGGGTGTGGTGATTTGGAACCATCTTGATCCTAGTGATGAGCTCCTAGAGCAGCGCATACTATCTCCTAAGCAGACAAATCAAGGCAACTCATCTTACAAACCAAGCGAACCTACTACTAGGGTTACCATCAAGCCTAGCTCGAGGTAGGGATGGGTATTTTGAAAAGGTTGTGGTTTGGGTAAGATGAGAGTCCTTCGTATCTCTAACAAGAGTAGAATTCAAAAGCTTTTTTTTTTTGGGAAACCTAGAGATAAGAATGGTTGCAAGTTCTATCTATAAAACATAAGGAGATTATAATAGGTTGCTCTCAATAGTTTAGGGAAAATGGAAGCTACTAAAATAGTTGGTTTGCAAAGGCTTCTTGGCTTAGGTTTGGAAGTGCCAGAACATTTGAGAATTTGGAAATTAAGCCAAGACAGTTTTGGGAAGTAGCTTTTGTCAACTGGTGTTGAGGTAAGAAGTATAGCTTCTAATACACAATCATAATCATAAACATAGTCAAACAACAGGCAAACACTTCATCACTAGACAGGAAAAAGGTTTTGTTCCCCCTGATTTTTGCATTCTGGACAACTAATCAGGGTTGCTGAAACTGGGATGTTACACCTACCATGTCATGAAGCTCAAGACCATGATCTTCACCGTGAGGCCCAAGTGCCTAACCCACAACAACATCCGAGGAACGAGCCTGCTCTTCGTCCACAGCAACCTCAAGAGGATCCACCTCCCCATGATCGTCATGATGCATGAGTGCCTCCTCCTCGTCAACCACCGCGCCAAGAGCAGGAGCAAGTTCTGCCACCTCCAAATGCGGCGCCTAACCGCAAGCACATCAACAAGCTCACCAAGCTCGTCGCAATGGTTGCATGGAATATGAAGACCGTTAACATAATGGCAACAACGACTACCGTGGCCACGATGATGAAGAAACCTTCGGCAATCTCAAGTTCACGATGCCCAAGTTCACCGGTTCCAATGACCCTGAAGAATATCTCTCATGGGCACTCAAAGTGAACAAGATCTTCCTCATGCACAATTATAGCAACGAGAAGATGGTTGACATGGCTTCGCTTGAGTTTTATGACTACGCCAACCTTTGGTGGGAACAAGTTCAAGTTGCTCGTGACGCAAGAGGACAACCCCTAATCACAACTTGCCATGACATGAAGGCTTATATGAGATCCCGCTTTGTTCCTTCGCACTACATGTGCAACCTCTTCAACAATCTTCAATCGCTTCCCCAAGGGACAAAGACCGTGGAAGAGTACTTCAAGGAAATGGAGCTAAAAATCATCCGCACCAACATTGAGGAGCGCAAGAAGAAAACCATGGCACGTTTCCTTATTGGCTTGAACCATCCAATCAAGTGCATTGTCGAGTTCCAAACATACCACTATATAGCTGAGCTTGTGCACATCGCAATAAAGGCCGAGCATCAAGTACAAGAGGACATCAAGTACAACAAGCTGAAGATGTACTTCACCTACAAGCAAGATTCAACCGCTACGCCAACAACCTTCAATGGTATCTCCTCAAGGAAAGCCGCCCCCAAGTGGCAAGTATACAAAGGATGCCATGCCTTTCAACAGCGAATGCTACATGTGTGGAGGCAAAGGACACAAGTCAGCTGAGTGTGGTACCAAGAAAGTATTGTTCATCCATGACAATGGCAACGAAGAGTACTTGAGTGAAGATGAATTTGATGCCCGAGTGAACGAAGAAATGACAAGGCAACGTGTGGAAGATGACCAATACTTTGATGTATCAAGGTGAACATGACGCAAGTCCATCGCTTGTCGTCACAAGGATCTTCACCGCTCAAGCCCAAGAACATGAAGATCAAAGACCCAACATCTTCCAAACCCGTGCCGGCATCAATGGGAAATCTATCAAGGTGATCATCGATGGAGGGAGTTGCCACAATCTTTGATGTAGCCCGACCTACGGTCGTTACCACATCAAGGTCTCCAACTTATGCCAAGTCGTCATGGACTCCAAAGGTGAATCTGTTCCTCTATGCGAGCCCACTTCATACCCTTTTGAATGGTATACTACTTCATACTCTGTCCCATTATCATGATAGGTTCACACTGACAAGTACGGAAGCAAGGGAGGAAGACCGGAGCACCAAGCCCGACAAGACGGAGGCTTGGAAGAGAAGACAGAAAAAGCAGCAGCCGAAGCACCGGAGTCTCCGGCCTTCAAGCCCGGAGTCTCCGACCAGGACTCCGACCAAGACTCCGGACTTGCCCTGGGAGCGTTCAGTACACCACTCCGGAGACAAGCCCGGAGAGTTACATCCACCACAGAGTCTCCGACCACACTGGAGTCTTCGGCCCTTCGCAATAGAGTCTCTACACCAGGATTCCAGCTCGGACTCCGGCCACCTGCCTGGAAGTATCTGCATGCCACCTCGGAGTCTACCCTAGAGAGCGTCATCGACCGTGGAGTCTCCGGCCTAAGTGGAATGGGCCTGCACGCAGTGAGCTGGGCCTCCGTCCCATGTACCCCTCTTATCCTTAGAAACCCTAGAATTATCCCTAAACTACCCCTTGTTATGTGGCTGGCCTATATAAAGTGCCCCACCACCTCATGTAACCCTAGGCATAGATGATAGACTAAAGACACCCCCTTTGTGGAATCTCTAGTTTTGCCTCATCCCCTTAGTAAAGGGGACCAACTATCAACACCACCTCATTGGAGTTTGTATCGCGCCCCCTTGTTGTACAAGGCCTTGGCATTGATGTCCCTTTGCCAAGATGTCAAGACCCTCTCCAAGGTGTTCTTCCCTCTTCGCTTGGGGTCGAGGGAGAACTTGACCGATCTTTCCTTTTGAGGATTCTATCGGACCGGTGTCCATCGGCGGGAGAACTGGGCCTTATATCGTGTGAGTTTTTCATGTGTTCATCATGTTCTTCATGAGGTGTGCGTCCGCTTCTGCTACCTTCTCCATTTCCCCTCGCTTTCACATCGATTTAACCACGAGATCCTTGAAGACCGGGCCACCCACGAGGTTACCACGTAACATATGGTATCAACATCTTTTGGTTGCCACATATTTCTCATTGATTTGGTCTTTTCCCCATAAATTAGAAAATTACACCAAAAATAGCCCCAATTCTTGTTTTGGATCGATGTGTAATTTGAGTGCATTTTGGTAAGTTTTGATCCGTGGATTACTTACTAAACTTGTTGATCTACCTTCCCCTGCGTTTCCATAGCCTGATTCCTTGATTTCCCCCGTCAATTTGAGGTTTTGGTTCGAGTTTTTCCGCCAAAATGCGTCCCGTTTGAGTTTTAGACACACTTTAGACACCGACCCCGGAGTCTCTGGCCTCGTACCCTAGAGTCTCCCCTCTGGAGTCTCTGGCCCTGGACTTGGTCTCCGCCCCTGTAGATAAGAACTCTGTTTCACGGTTTTGAGCATAACGTTTGCACCCGAACTCGGATTTTTGGTGTTCTTTAGCTCGTTTCGAAGAGGAGAAGGAGCTCTACATCATCATATCTGTGGTTCATGCTATCTAATCCATCCAAATTCCATGAGAAAGGTGGAATCCACCAATAAAGGGTGAAGATCAGCGATGAAAGGCATAAACATTCCTCATCTTCTCCCCACTTGCTGTCCTTTGTGAGCTACACTATCTTTGCAATCAACAAACACCTATGAGACTAGTTCCTCCTATGATTGCTTGGGCTATGCACATTTCATACTTGTAGAATCCCGAGAAAAAGTTGTGAGCGCGCTATCTCATATAGTTATCTTGTATAGTTGTTGGCACAAGGAAGAGGCAAGTGAAAAATAAAAGAAAAATAGAAAAAATAGAAAAAGAAAAAGAAAGAAACAAACAAGTGCCTCATAGAATAGGAAGCGCAAGCTCGATGAACATCAAATAGGTGGTCCTTATTGTGCATATCTTTTAGCCCACCAATTTATTGCAATCGAACTAGCGTCTCTCCTTGCACTTGTGCGACATGAGGTTATAGTATTCGCTAGGTAATCATTTGGTTCTTAGATCACTTTATCCATCGCACAAGTCCTATTTATCCCACCGTGTGTGTTTCCTTGTACATAATTCCTATCTTGTGGATTGACTTGTTTTGCTTTGTGATCATCCTGGTTCTTTACTTGCCATTACAATATCTTGATTTCGGATTGTTCTTGGACATTCCACCTTCCATACCAATCCACCATAAGCTTTGTGTGTGTGTGTGTTTTTAGTGGTTAGTTGGTTTTGGTGTTAAACATGAACTTTACTTTACTTGGTTTTGATTGCTCTCAAGTGTTTCCACTTGAACGATACTATCTTCCAAGGTAAAGTAAGGTTTGACGTTGCATCCCTAACCCCCTACCACTTCCACATACACCACTTGGTCTTGTGAATCATGTCTAGGGACTCCTGAACCGAGGATGATATCTATGAAGAATCCATGATAGGCCACCATGCCTACACTTCCACAAGAATGGATGACATGATGGAGCACTACACTAACAATGGCTCCACATGCTTTTGTGATATGGAGTTCTACAACAACAATAACTCCCCAAGGATGGATGACTTCAACAACGACAATGACAAGCTCCTCAAGTCACGTCGACCAAGACGGAGCCTCCACCTCGAGAGCGCCAAGGTCGACCATCGAATGGACAAGTTCCAAAGCACCCTCAACAACTTCAAGAAGCACATGGACGACAACTTCGCCAAGAACATGAGCATCCTCGCCAAAATTAACGAGTCTACCTCAAGATTGCACCACAAGCACAAAAAGAGTGCCAATGACAAGAAGCATCATCGTGAGCGTCATGTGGATGACCAAGTGCGCGATGTACATCAACCTTTGGCAAGGCATGCCAATAACCTCCGTCGACATCATCATAAGGCACCTTCAACTACTCGTTCCACCACCAAAATGGCACCAAGGGCAAGATCTCCTCCATGCCATCAAGCTTCAACGCCAAAACTTGACGTCCTACATGACGCATGCAACTTCATGGATGAGGAAGACCAAGACCTATACTTCGCCAAGTTGGACGAGTACGTCAAGAGAATGTCTACACAAGCCAAGGAGGCCATGGCAAAGGATGATAAATCTCCAAGTAAAGAGCCTACCCTACAAGATGGCGACGACAAGGTCAAGATTGGTGAGCATGGGATTTTCCCTTCATGTAAGGAGGCGCACGGAGTTGAGGAAACCGAGCCTACACCCATATGCTTGAGTGATGATGTGGTACCAATCCCATGCAAGTATGAGAGCCACTTAGCCCACTTGAGTGAGAACAAGAGTGAGATGAGTGACTCCACCATACGTGAGATTGAGTGCTTCCACTTGGAGGGAACGAGTGATACACCGAGTGAGTTGAGAGTGGTAGTCGATAGATCATGTGATACCACTTTGATTTCTTACAACTTACCCTCTACCTCTAGTGTGTTTTCTCATGATGTGCTAGGTTCCATGTATCAAGAAGATACAAGCCTCGAATTTAAGATGCCTCAAATGGAGAACATGTACATGGTGCTTGAAGATGATGCTTCACCATGGGTACATCATGAAGACGAAGTTGCCCACATGGAGGCCACTACTACTACAACACCCATATCATATGAGAGGTATGAACAAGGTAAAAATAAGGGTCTTGGTGATGCCATGATCCCACTAGTGGACATGATGACTTGTGATTATTGGCATGCTATGGATGATGTTTGTGATATCACATATGATTCATTCATGTTTCCGTGTGATAATTTTCCTTTGCATAATGTTGAGCATGTGAAATTATTTGATTGTGATGATGTTGCCATAGACATGCCATGCTATAAACGTTTCCTCTTTCCCATTGTTGCTTGCAATATGTTGAACAATTGCTCTTTCCAATGTTTTTCTTACAATGATATTAAGAATGATCCTCGTGTTTTGAGAAACTTGATGAATAATTTCTCTTTCCATATGTTTGTGGGCAACCATGTTATTGCTTCGGACATGCCATGTCATGATAGTTATTCACTTTCTCCCGTTGCTTGCAATAAGATGCATACTTGCGCTTTCACTTGATTTGCTTGCAACAATAATTCTCATATGGTTTCTATTGACATGGCCCCCATAGCTTTCTCCAATTTGGAGATTTTGATGATTGCCATGATAAGCATGTTCCCCACTTTCATATTCACCATGCATCTAGTTTACACTTGATTGCCATTAATGGTGATGTGCATAAGAAGAGATATGTCATGATGGATGATGTATTTCTCTACCATGCACTCACGTTCTTCATTTTATCTATGATGTGTGTAGGTACCCGAACGATCATGTCAACCTCGGTTGAGCACGAGTTGACAAAAATAGCTCTAGAGAGCATCCCCCAAGTGAGTTCAAGATCGAACCCATCTTTGATACCTTTTGCATGCTTTGCATCTTTCATGTTGACAAATTGCTCTTTCCTATGGTTAGCTTGAAAGCATGTTAATGGTATTCTTTCACCTTATGACAATCATGTTTCGTTGCTATTGGATTTTGATGCTTTGTGTGTTGCAACAAAAATGTTGAACAATTTCTCTTTCCGATGTTTGGCGTGCAACCATAATGCCATTTTGAGCATGTATATATTGTCACTAGAGCTTCCAAGTACCTCGTATAGTTGTTGCAACAAACATAAGGACCACTTGCTCTTTCATATGGTTTGTTTGCAAACACATTGCTTTTGCTTCTGCTTGTGATACTCTTATGCCCATGATCTTTGTTTTTGATCATATGTGTATAGCATCCAACATATTGAACAATTTATCTTTCCAATGGTTGGTTTGCACACATAATGATGTTGTTTTGGATATTCTTCCTCATGTGTTTTTGCCGAATTCTCCTAGCTTTGCATCAAAGATGTTGATCAATATTTTAGTCAATTGCTTTGAGTGCCACACTAAGACGTTTTAAGGAGCCTTTGAGGTCCCACACTTGGATGATGTTCAAACGATTTCCATGCACTTTGACCTTGCATATGCATTTTTTTGCGATACTTGAGTTGTGTTAATACTGTTGTGAACAAGAATGGACATGCCAATGACATGCTCCTCTATCACACACAAACATATGTTGCTTGGTCTTTGTTGTATGAAGGTACAATTGCTTACACATCAACCTCTATTGAAAAAGAGTTGACAAGACGAATCGAAGAGACTTACCTATGGCTTCCCTTCAACGAGTCATATATACATCCTAAGGTGACTTCCTTCTACTTGAGTACTCATGCTATAATCTTCATGAATTGGCTATGCTTTGAGTGTTGCTTCGCTTTTGTGGTGAGCTTTGTAGGCTCAATAGAAGGTGAAGGAACATTGAGGTGTTGTCAATTCAATCTTCTCAAGGACGACTATATGGTGAACCCTAGGATCAAGAAGGTCTCTCGATATCTTCTACTTTGTGATGAGCGTGTAGAGTCGAGGACGACTATTTTTGAAGGGAAGGGGAGCTAATGTAGCCTGACCTATGGTCGTTACCACATCAAGGTATCCAACTTATGCCAAGTGATCATGGACTCCAAAGGTGAATCCGTTCCTCTATGTGAGCCCACTTCCCACCCTTTTGAAATGTATACTACTTCATACTCCGTCCCATTTTCATGATAGGTTCACACCGACAGGTATGGAGGCAAGGGAGGAAGATCGGAGCACCAATCCTGATAAGACGGAGGCTTGGAAGACAAGACAGAAGAAGCAGCAGCTGAAGCACCGGAGTCTCTAGCCTTCAAGCCCGGAGTCTCTGGCCTCAAACCCCGGAGTCTCCGGCCTCAAACCCCGGAGTCTCCGGCCAGGACTCCAGCCAAGAATCCGGACTTGCCCCAGGAGCGTTCAGTACATCCCTCTGAAGACAAGCCCGGACAGCGATGTCCACCGCGGAGTCTCCGGCAACACCAGAGTCTCCAGTCCTTCGACACCAGAGTCTCCGGCCCTTCACACCGGAGTCTCTGCCCCGGGACTCTGGCCTAGACTCCAGCCGCCTGCCTGGAAGTCTCTGGATGCCACCCCGGAGTCTACCCTGGTGAGCATCATCAACCGCGGAGTCTCTTTCCACCCCCGGAGTCTCCGGTCCCTGCACCCCGGAGTCTCCGTCCTAAGTGTAATGGGCATGTGCGCCTTGAGCTGGGCCTCCGTCCCATGTACCCCTCTTATCCTTAGAAACCCTAGAATTATCCCTAAACTACCCCTTGTTATATGGCTAGCCTATATATAGTTACCCCACCCCCTCATGTAACCCGAGGCATTGATGATAGACTAAAGACACCCCCTTTGTGGAATCTCTAGTTTTGCCTCATCCCCTTAGTAAAGGGGACCGACTATCGTCACCACCTCGTTGGAGTTGGCATGACGCCTCCCACATTGTACAAGGCCTTGGCATTGATGTCCCTTCGCCAAGACATCAAGACCCTCTCCAAGGTGTTCTTCCCTCTCCGCGTGGGATCGAGGGAGCATGTTGACTGATCTTTCCTTGCGAGGATTCTAACGGACCGGTGGCCACCGACGGGAGAAATCAACATTGTATCGTGTGAGGTTTGCATGTGTTCATCGTGTTCTTCACCAGGTGTGCATCCACTTCCACTACCTTCTCCATTTCCTATCTCTTTCCCATCGATTTGCCCACGAGATCCGTGAAAATCAGGCCACCCACGGGGTTACCCCTTAGCAATCTTGCTAGCACCAAGTTGTGTGAGAATCTCAACCTCACCCTCCATCCACACAAGCACCCCTTCCATGTGCAATGGCTAAGTGACCAAGGGTCCGTGAAGATCAAGCACACCATCTCGGTAACATTATCTATTGGGCCATACAAAGACAAGGTGGAGTGTGATGTGGTCCCAATGACGATTTTCCACATGTTACTTGGTCGACCATGGAATATGACAAAGGTGATATACATGATGGTCACACAAATGTTTACACCTTCAAGTGGCTTAACAATACATGTGTTTTGCAACCGATGACTCCTAGCCAAATAATTGCAGACAATGCAAAGGCTTTAGTGAGGGCGCAATCCATAACACAAACTTGTGAGAAGAGTGGTGAGCGAGAGAACCACCTCATAGTAAGTGAGAGATAGAAGCCTAACTTGAGTGGAAAAACTAAGATTGTTCTCCTTGCGACCAAAAATGAGGTGAGAGACGTCAGGAACAACCCATCCATCTTGCACTATGTCCTCATTTGCAAGGGACTAGTGCAATGAACTAACGACTTCACAAAAATTCCTACCTCTTTGATGATTGTTTTGCAGGAATTCAAGGATGTGTTCCCCGAAGAGCTCCCGAATGGACTACCTCCTCTTTGCGGCATATAACATTGCATTGATATCATTCCCGGCGCACCGCTACCAAACCGTGCCTCCTACCGCACGAACCTGGAGGAGACGAAAGAGATAGAATGCCAAATCAACCAGTTCGTCTCCAAAGGTTTGATCGAAGTAAGCACTAGTCCGAGTGCGGTACTCGTGATCCTTGTTCCAAAAACGGATGACACGTTGCGGTTTTGCATGGACTGCCATCCAATCATTGTTATCATCGTGTGTTATCGACATCCTATACCGCGTCTTGATGACATGCTTGACGACTTGTGTGGAGCCACTATTTTCTCAAAAGTTGATCTCTGAAGTGGTTACCATCAAATACGCATGGTGGAAGGTGATGAGTGGAAAACCGCCTTCAAGACCAAACTTGGTCTCTATGAATGGTTGGTCATTCCCTTTGGCTTATCTAATGCCCCATCTACCTTCATGCGTCTTATGAATCATATTTTGCGCTCTCTCATTGGCAAGAGTGTTGTTGTATATTTTGATGATATACTTGTTTATAGCAAGTCACTTTAGGACCATGTTACACATGTCAAGGAAGTCTTGCAAATCCTTCAACATGAAAAGCTATATGCTAATCTTCCCAAGTGCACTTTTGCTAAAGACAAGTTAATTTTTCTTAGATTTGTCATTTCTTCAAATGGCATTGAAGTTGATGTTTCTAAAGTGAAGGACATACAAGATTGGACCATTCCCACAAATGTGAGTGAACTCCGAAGTTTTCATGGGTTGGCTGGTTTCTATAGTCAATTTGTGAAAGACTTTTCCACCATTGCTTGTACTCTCAACAAATTAACCAAAAAGAATGTCACCTTCGTGTGGGATAAGCACAATAAAAAGCTTTTGATGAACTTAAAAAGAGGCTCACTGAAGCACCTCTTCTTGCATTACCGGATTTCACAAAAACTTTTGAGATAGAGTGTGACGCTAGCAATATTGGCATTGGAGGAGTCCTCATGCAAAATGGGTGTCCTATTGCCTACCATAGAGAGAAACTTGATGGTGCTCGCCTTAACTATCTGATTTATGAGAAAGAGCTTTTTGCCTTAGTTCGTGTTCTTCAAGTTTAGCAACACTACCTTTGGCCTAAGGAATTTATCATACATTCTGACCATGAGTCGTTGAAATATCTCAAAGGACAAGCCAACTTGAGTAAGAGACACGCTAAGTGGGTTGAGTTCATGGAGTCTTTCCCTTACATTGTTAAGTATAAGAAGGGCAAATATAATATAGTTGTGGACGCTTTGTCTCACAAGCGCACAAGGCTTCTTACTCGACTCGAAGTAAATGTGTTGGGTCATGAGGAAATAAAAACTTTGTATGCTTCCGACCTGTTCTTTGAACCAATTTTCGCAAAGTGATCCATGGACAAAGGGGTTAATGATTTATATTTGCATAAGGGCTTTCTATTTAAACAAAACAAGCTTTGCATTCCAAAGTCGTCTCTACAACTTTTGCTTCTCCAAGAATCTCATGGTGGAGGCCTCATGGGTCACTTTGGCCATGACAAGACATTGGAAATGCTCTCCACTCACTACTTTTGGCTCAAGATGAAGCGTGATATGGAACGCTACGTCCAACGATGCACTACATGTGTTCAAGCTAAGTCGCAAGCTAACCCTTATGGTCTTTATATGCCATTGCCTATTCCTCATGCACCTTGGTCCGACAATAGCATGGATTTTGTGTTAGGATTGCCTAGGTCTAAGCATGGTCATGATTCTATATTTGTCGTTGTGGATCGCTTTTCCAAAATGGAAAACTTCATACCGTGCCATAGGACCAACGATGCTTCACATGTTGCCAATTTATTTTTTAGGGAAATCGTCCGTCTTCACGGCGTGCCAAGAACAATCGTCTCCAACCGCGACATCAAATTCATGAGCTACTTGTGGAAGACCCTCATGGCCAAGCTCGGCGTCAAGATACTATTCTCTTCAGCATCGCACCCGCATACCGAAGGCTAAACCGAGGTCCTCAACCGAAGCCTCGGTACTCTCTTTCGTGTGTTGATCAAGAAGAACTTGAAGGATTGGGAGGAATGCATTCCCCACACCTAGTTAGCCTACAATCGAACCAAGCACTCAAAAACCAAGATGATTCCCTTCATGGCCGTCTATGGTTTCGAGCCCCTCACCGCACTCGACATCCTACCACTACCTCTCCATGAGCGCACCAACATAGATGTTGAAAAGCACACCCAAGCTATGAAGAAGCTCCACAAAGAAGCAAGATCCACTATCGAACAACAAGTCGTTCACTAAGCTTCAAAGTTAAACAAGGACAAGAAGGAGATGATCTTTGAAGAAGGTGACTTTGTGTGGATACACTTGAGCAAGGACCGCTTTCCCAAGGTACAAGATTCCAAGCTCAATCCAAGAGGAGATGGCCCCTTCAAGATCCTCGAGAGAATCAAAAAAAACACCTACATCATCGACATTCCAACTTCCAAGTACCTTGTAAGAAATACATTCAATGTCAAGGACCTCCCACCCTACCATGGAGATGTTCAAGATGATACCCATGAAAAGTCGAGGATGACTCTTTCTATTGAGCATCAACCTCGAGGGTGGCCCGATCTTTCACGAATACCGTTCAAATCGAGGGTGGAGTGAGGGGAAAGGAGAGGAAGAATGAACATGACGAACTCACGCACGAAGAACACGATGAACACTCTCACGCAAAACCACGATACACACCAATATCTCACGATGATGATGACCGGTCCGACGCAATCCCTAGGATCAGTGTCGGGCAGAGGACTCTCTCTCGAACCGGCACATCGAGTAGGGAGACTCGGTGAGATCTTAACGTCTAGGAAAAGGAACTCCAATGCCCAGGCCTTGTACAATGAGGAAGGCACGATGCAAACTCCAATGAGGTGTGTGATATTTGGGTGCTCCTCAATGAAGGAGCATGAGTCAAGAATTAGATAGATCCACAAGGGTGGCCACTAATTCAAAATATCATGCCTAGTGTTTACAATAGAGGTGGGGGACTATATATAGGCCAGCCACTAAGTCAGGGGTACTTTAGGGATAAAAGGTAAGTTCTGGACGGACTAAGGGGTACATGGGCCCATGGCCCAAAGGCTTTTACATGCCTGGCGACGGTTGGTCCGGAGACTCTAGTGTGGTAGACCAGAGACTCCGTTCTCGGCCGAAGATTCTAGTCAATCTCTGGTTCGTCTCCAAAGTGTCCAGCTGAGTGTCCTCGAGCTCGATTTGGGGGTCGGTCCGGAGATGGGCCGGAGACTCCAGTGTCTCGGTCTAGAGACTCCGGTATGTCGGGCCAGAGACTCCAGTCTGAGAAGCTCCAACAGCTTCTTCTTCTTGACCTGCTCCTTGCACTGCATCCATAGGAGCTTGGTGATGCGTCAGGGATTCATAGCTGAGAATGCATAGTGTATTTGCATGAAGTATGAAGCCATTCAAGTATGTGTTAAAGTCACATCATGAGAGGAGCAAATTAACTTTAGCTTGGAGTAGGCACGAGTCATGGGTCCACTTGGGGGACTTGGTGGTGTAGATGTAGCAGCATCCGAAGGACGGGCTGCATCAGCTCCCCCCTTGGGATAGTGTCATCCTCGACTCTTCATGGTTATCATTTTGAACATCTCCATGGTAGGGTGTGAGGTCCTTGACGTTGAATGTATTGCTTACAAGGTACTTGTAGGTTGGAATGTTGATGATGTAGGCGTTGTTGTTGACTCTCTTGAGGACCTTGAAGGGGCCATCTCCTCTTGGCTTGAGATTGGAATCTCGTTCCTTGGGAAAGCGGTCCTTGCTCAAGTGTATCCACACAAGGTCACCTTCTTCAAAGATCATCTCCTTCTTTTCCTTGTTTAACCTTGAAGCTTGTCTACGGACTTGTTGTTCGACAGTAGCTCTTGTTTCTTCGTGAAGCTTCTTCATAGCTTGGGCGCTTTTCAACGTCCATGTTGGTGCACTCATGGAGAGGTAGTGGTAGGATGTTGAGAATGGTGAGGGGCTTGAAACCATAGACGATCATGAAGGAACTCATCTTGGTTGTTGAGTGCTTTGCACAATTTTAGGCAAACTCGACATGGGGAATGCATTTCTCCCAGTCCTTCAAGTTCTTCTTAATCAACACACAAAGGAGAGTGCCGAGGCTTCGGTTGACGACCTCGGTTTGGCCATCGGTTTGCGGGTGCGATACGTAGGAGAAGAGTATCTTGACGCCGAGCTTGGTTATGAGGGTCTTCCACAAGTAGCTCATGATTTTGATGTCACGGCCGGAGACGATAGTTCTTGGCACATCGTGAAGATAGACGATTTCCCTTAAAAACAAACTGGCAATATGTGAAGCATGGTTGGTCTTATGGCATGGTATGAAGTGTGCCATTTTGGAAAAGCGATCCACAACGACAAATATAGAATCATGACCATGCTTAGACCTAGGCAATCCGAACACAAAATCCATGCTAATGTCGGACCAAGGTGAATGAGGAATAGGCAATGGCATATAAAGACCATAAGGGTTAGCTTGCGACTTAGCTTGAACACATGTCGTGCATCATTAAACGTAGTGTTCCACGTCGCGCTTCATCTTGGGCCAAAAGTAGTGAGTGGAGAGCATGTCCAATGTCTTTTCATGACCAAAGTGACCCATGAGGCCTCCACTATGTGATTCTTGGAGAAACAAAAGTTGAAGAGATGACTTCAGAACGCAAAGCTTGTTTTGTTTAAATAGAAATCCCTTATGCAAATAGAAATCATCAATTCCTTTGTAAATGGAGCACTTTGCGAAAATTGGTCTAAAGAACGGGTCGGAAGCATACAAAGTTTTTATTTCATCGAGACCCAACACGTTTACTTACAGTCGAGTAAGAAGGGTTGTGTGCTTGCGAGACAAAGCGTCCACAACTACATTATCTTTGCCCTTCTTGTACTTGACAATGTACGGAAAAAATTCCATGAACTCAACCCACATAGCGTGTCTCTTACTCAAGTTGGCTTGGCCTTTGAGATATTTCAACGACTCATGGTCGGAATATATGATAAACTCCTTAGGCCAAAGGTAGTGTTGCCAAAATTGAAGAGCATGAACTAAGGAAAAAAGCTCTTTGTCATAAATCGGATAGTTAAGGTGAGCACCATCAAGTTTCTCCCTATGGTAGGCAATAGGAAACCCATTTTGCATGAGGACTCCTCCAATGCCAATACTACTAGCATCACACTCTATCTCAAAAGCTTTAGTGAAATCTAGTAATGCCAGAAGAGGTGCCTCGGTGAGCCTCTTTTTAAGTTCATCAAAAGCCTTTTTGTTGTGCTTTGCCCCACACGAAGGTGACATTCTTTTTGGTCAATTCATTGAGAGGACAAGCAATGGTGGAAAAGTCTTTCACGAAGCGATGATAGAAACCGGCCAACCCATGAAAACTTCAGAGTTCACTCACATTTGTGAGAATGGGCCAATCTCGTTTGTCCTTTACCTTGGAAACATCAACTTCAATGCCCTTCGAAGAAACGACAAATCTAAGAAAAATCAACTTCTTTTTAGCAAAACTGAACTTGGGAAGATTAGCATAGAGCTTTTCATGTCGAAGGATTTGCAAAACTTCCTTGACATGTGTAACATGGTCCTCAAGTGACTTGATATAAACAAGTATATCATCGAAATAGACAACAACACTTTTTCCAATGAGAGAACACAAGATATGATTCATAAGGCGCATGAAGGTGGATGGGGCATTAGATAAGCCAAAGGGCATGACAAACCATTCATAGAGACTGAGTTGGGTCTTGAATGCGGTTTTCCACTCATCACCTTCCACCTTGCGTATTTGATGGTAGCCACTACGAATATCAATTTTTGAGAAAAGTGTGGCTCCACACAATTAATCAAGCATGTCATCGAAACGTGGTATGGGATGTCGATAACACACGGTGATATCATTGATTGGACGATAGTCCATGCATAACCGCAACGTATCATCCGATTTTGGAACAAGAATCACAGGTACTTCACTTCGACTGGTGCTTACTTGGATCAAACCTTTGGAGACGAGTTGGTTGATTTGTCGTTCTATCTCTTTCGTCTCCTCCGGGTCTGTGCGGTAGGCGGCTCGGTTTGGAAAAGGAACGCCGGGGATGAGGTCAATGCGATGCTCGATTTCGCGAACAGGAGGTAGTCCATGAGGAAGCTCTTCGGGAAACACATCCTTGAATTCCTGCAAAACACTCATCAAAGATGGAGGAACATTGGTTATGTCATTAGTTCCTTGCGCCAGTCCCTTGCAAATGAGGACATAGTGCATGATGGATGGGTTGTTCCGCACATCTCTCATCTCACTTTTGGTGGCAAGGAGAACACTCTTAGTTTTTCCTCTCGAGTTTAGCTTGTGGCTCTCACTCACTATGAGGTGGTTCTCTCGCTCACCGCTCTTCTCACAAGTTTGTGTTGTGGTTTGCCCCATCGCTAAAGCATATGCATTGTCCGCAATTATTTGGCTAGGATCATCGGTTGCAAAACACATGTCTACCAACGCCATGCCAACAAGAGGAACCATCCGGACTTAAAACAGTCGACCTACCCCCTGCCACTTCTTCCTCTAAGTAAAGTTGATAGATGTTCATCCACTTGAAGGTGTAAACATTTGTGTGGCCATCATGTAGGAGCACCTTTGTCGAATTGCCATGGTTGAACAAGCAACATGTGGAAAATCGTCATTGGGACTACATCACACTCCACCGTGTCTTTGTATGGACCAATATAGAATGTTACCGAGGCAGTGTGCTTGATCTTCATGGACCCTTGGTCACTTAGTGTTAAGGAGTAACCCCGTGGGTGGCCCGATCTTCATGGATCTCGTGGTCAAATCAATGGGAAAGAAAGGGGAAAGGGAGAAGGTAGCGGAAGCGGATGCACACCTCGTGAAGAACACGATGAACACACGCAAAACACACACGATACAAGGCCGATTGCTCCCTCCGGTGGCCACCGATCCGATAGAATCCTTGCAAGGAAAGATCAGTCAACATGCTCCCTCGATACCAAGCGGAGAGGGAAGAACACCTTGGAGAGGGTCTTGACAACTTGGCAAAGGGACACCGATGCCAAGGCCTTGTACAACGAGGGAGGCGCGATGCAAACTCCAAAGAGGTGGTGACGATAGTCGGTCCCCTTGCGTAAGGGGATGAGGCAAAACTAAAGATTACATAAAGGGGGGTTTTCTTTAGTCTATCATCTTTGCTTGAGGGGTACATGAGGGGGTGGGGGCTCTATATATATGCCATCCACAAGTTTAATGGTAGTTTGGGGCATAAAACTAGGGTTTGGTACGGAATAAGGGGTACATGGGCCGAAGGCCCAACTCAAGGCGCGCAGGCCCATTCGCTCAGGGGGGAGACTCTAGTGTGGGGGTCCGGAGACTCCTATCTGGGCCGGATATTCTGGTCCGTCTTCGGAGGGGCCTTCGGTCTATCCTCGAGCTCGATTTGGGGATCGGTCCGGAGATGGGCCGGAGATTCCGGGGTGTGCGGTCTGGAGACCCCGGTCTTCAGGTCTTGAGACTCCGGTCTATCGATGGCAGCATCTTCCATCTTCTCTTCCAATACTCTGTCTTGTCGGGCTTGGTGCTCCAGGTTTCCTCCCATGCATCCGTACTTGTTGGTATGAACCTATCATCATAATGGGATGAAGTATGAAGTAGTATACCATTCAAAAGGGTAGGAAGTGGGCTCTCCTAGAGAAACAGTTTAACCTTTGGAGTCCGTGACGACTTGGCATAAGTCGGAGACCATGATGTGGTAACGACCAAAGGTCGGGCTACATAATCTCCCCCTCTTCAAAAAGAGTCGTCCTCGACTCTTCACACTCATAACAAAGTAGAAGATGTCGAGAGACCTTCTTGATCCTGGGGTTCACCATATAGTCATCCTCAGAAAGATTGACTTGACAACACTTCAATGTTCCTTCACTTTCCATGATGCCTACAAGGCTCACAACAAAGCGAAGCAACACTCAAAGCGTAGCCAATTCATGAAGATAATAGCATGAGTCCTCAAGTAGATTGAAGTCACGTTATGATGTAGAGATAGCTCATTGAAGGATAGACATAGGTAACTCTCTTTGATTCGTCTTGTCAACTCTTTGTCCATAGAGGTTGACATGTATATTCTTGTACCTTCACACAACATAGACCAAGCAAAATATGTTCGTTTGAGATAGAGGAGCATGTCATGTGTGGCATGTCCATTCTTGTTCACAACACTATTAGCACAACTCAAGTATAGCAAACGGAATGCATATGCAAGGTCAAAGTGCATGGAAATCATTTGAACATCATCCAAATGTGGGAACTCAAAAACTCCATAGAACTTCGTAGTGTTGAACTCAAAGCAATTGACTAAGATATTGATCAACATCTTTGATGCAAATCTAGGAGAATTCGGCAAAAACACATGAGGAAGCAGATCCAAAGCTAACATAGTGGGACTATGTGTATCATGATCGGAAGCAAAAATCAACATGTTTGCAAACAAACCATATGAAAGAGAAAGTGGTCTTTATGTCTGTTGCAACAACAATACGAGAGACTTGGAATCTCTCATGACAATACATGCTCATAATGGCATTATGGTTGTAGGCAAAACATCGGAAAGAGAAATTGTTCAACATTTTTGTTGCATCACACAAAGCATTAATATCCAATAGCAACAAAACATGATTTTCACAAGGTGAAAGAATACCATTAACGTGCTTGCAATCTAACCATACGAAAGAGAAATTTGTCAACATGAAAGATGCAAAGCATTCAAAAGGTATCAGAGTTGGGTTCGATCTTGAACTCACTTGGGGGGATACTCTCTAGAGATCTTTTCATCAACTCGTTCTCAATAGAGGTTTACATTATCTTGCGGGTACCTACATACATCAAACACAAAAGGAAGAACGTGTGTGCGTGGTAGAGAAACACATCATCCATCATGATGTATCTCTTCTTATGCACATCACCATTAGTATCAATCAAGTATGAAATATATGCATCGTGAGCATGCAAGTGAGGAACATGCTTAGCATGGCATTTACCAAAATCTCCAAAATTTGAGAAAGCTATTGGGTCCATCTCAATATACAACATATGATAATTAATGTTTCAAGCAAAGCAAGTGAAAGAGCAAGTATTCATCTTATTTCAAGCAACGGGAGAAATTGTAAAACATCCATGACAAAGCATGGTCCGAGGGATGCCATTTTTATCGTCATTGCAAGCAAAACATTGGAAAGAGCGATTGGTCAACAAAGTGCAAGCAATTATATCACTAACATAACATTTAGAGCATGGCATGTCTATGGCAAAATCATCACAATCAAATAATTTCACATGCTCGACATTATGCTAAGGCAAAGTATCACATGGAAATATCAATGAAGCATATGCGATATCACAAACATCATTCATAGCATGCCAATCATTACAAATCATCATGTCCACTAGTGGGATCATGGCATCATCAAAACACTTATTTTTAACTTGTTCATACCTCCCATATGAAGTAGGTGTTGTGGTAGCATTGGCCTCCATGTGGGCGACTTCTTCATCCAATATGGGGATGACATCATCTTCATCCACCATGAACATCTTCTTGGTTGGAGGCATCGTCATCTCCAAACTTCGTGCTTCTTGATCCATGGAACCTAGCACATCATGAGAAAACAGACTAGAGGTAGAGGGTAAGTTGTTAGAAATCAAAGTGGTCTCACATTACCTATCAACTACCACTCTCAACTCACTCGGTGTATCACTCATGCCCTCAAAGTGGCAGCACTCAATCTCGCGTATGGTGGAGTCTCTCATCTCACTCTTGTTTTCACTCAAGTTGGCTAAGGGGCTCTCATACTCACATGGGATTGGTACAACATCATCACTCAAGCATATAGGGATAGGCTCGGTTAACTCAACTCCATGCGCCTCTTTGAGTGACAGGAAAGTCCCATGCTCACCATTCTTGACCTTATCGTCACCATCTTGTAGGGTATGCTCTTTACTTGGAGCTTGATCATCCTCTACCGTGGCCTCCTTGGCTTGTGTAGACATCCTCTTGACGTACTCATCTAACTTGGCAAAGTAGAGGTCTTGGTATTCCTCATCCATGAAGTTGCATGTGTCATCTAGGACGTCAAGTTTTAGCGTTGAAGCTTGATGGCATGGAGTAGATCTTGATCTTGGTGCCATTTTGGTGGTGGCACGAGTAGTTGAAGGTGCCTTATGATGGTGTCGATGAAGGTCATTGGCGTGCCTAGCCAAAGGTTGATGTAGATGGCACACTTGGTCATCCACATGACGCTCGTGATGATTATCCTTGTCCTTGGCACTCTTCTTGTGATGGTGTTGCCTTCTCGAGCTTGATGGAGCATTATGGATGGTGATCAAGATGTATTCTCTGTCTTCATGGCAAATATGCCTTGAACGACGTCTTGTATCCTCTTGATGTTGGCAATGATCACGTGAGGATGTATGTCGATGAAGATTCTTGCTTTGTGGCGCATTGTGTGGAAGATGATTTTTGGGCACCACTTTTCTTGGAGTATGTGGCACTTGATGCCTTGGTGATGGTGGTTCTTGGCACCTTGGGGATGGTGGCGCTTGACGACTTGGAGGTGATGGAGCTTGTTGCCTTGGAGATGATGGCGCATGATGCCATGTAGGAGGTGGCGCTTGACGCCTTGGAGGTCATGGTTTCTTGATGATGTGCCTCCTCTTGCTTGGCATAGTAGTCCTCCGTCTCCAAGCGGTGGAAGTATTCTCCATGGCTCATGGAAGAGCCCTTGAAGTTGGTGAAGTTTGCCATGTCATCCATGCTTGTTGAGGTGTCGTTGTTGTAGCACTTGAAGACGTCCATGCTTGGGGAGTCATTGTTGATGTAGTACTCCATATCACCCAAGCATGTGGAGCCATTGTCTATGTAGTGCTCCACGTACTCCATGCATGAGAAGCCATTGTCGATGTAGAGCTCCAAGTCTTCCATGCTTGAGGAGCCATAGTTGATGGCATGGTCCATGTCTTCCATGCATGTGGAGTCATCGTAGGTGTAGTGCTCCGGGTCCTCAAAGCATGCGGAGCCATTGTCGGTGTAGTGCTCCATCATGTCCTCTATACTTGTGGAGTTGTATTCATGGTGGCTAATCATGTATTCTTCATAGATATCATCCTTGGTTCCAGAGTCCCTAGACATGATTCACAAGACCAAGTGGTGTGTATGGAAGTGGTAGGAGGGTTAGGGATACAACGTCAAACCTTACTTTACCTTGGAAGATAGTATCGTGCAAGTGGCCACACATGAGAGCAATCAAAACCAAGTAAAGTGAATCTCATGCTGAACACCAAAACCAACTAACCACTAAAAACACACACACACACAAAGATTATGGTGTATAGGTATGGAAGCTGGCGTGTCCAAGAACAATCCGAAATCAAGATATTGTAATGGCAAGTAAAGAACCATGATGATCACAACGCAAAACAAGTCAATCCACAAGATATTGAAAATATGTACAATGAAACACACAAGGTGGGATAAATGGGACTTGTGCGACGGAGAAAGTGAGCTAAGAACCAAATGATTACCTAGCAAAGACTATAAGCTCGTGTCGCAAAAGTGCAAGGAGAGACGCTAGTTCGATTGCAATAAATTGGTGGGCTACACGATATGCGCAATAAGTACCACCTATATGATGTTCATCGAGCTTGCGCTTCCTATTCTATGAGGCACCTTTTTGTTTGTTTCTTTATTTTTCTTCTTTTTCTTTTTCTATTTTTTCTTTTCCTTTTCTTTTTCACTTGCCTCTTCCTTGTGCCAACAACTATATAAGATAACAATATGAGATAGCGCGCTCACAACTTTTGTTCGGAATTCTACAGGGTATCAAATGTGCATAGCTCAAGCAATCATAGGAGGAACTAGTCTCTAGAGATGTTTGTTGTTCGCAAATATAGTGTAGCTCACAAAGCAAAGCAAGTGGGGAGAATTCGTGGGATTTTTATATCTTTCATCGCCGATCTTCACCCTTAATTGTTGGATTCCGCCTTGCTCAAGGTATTTGGATGGAGTAGATAGCATGAACCACGTAGATGATGATGTAGAGATCTTTCTCCTCTTCAAAACGAGCTAAAGAACATCAAAATCCGAGTTTGTATGCAAATATTATGCGCCAAACCGTGAGGAAGGTGAAATTTGTTTTTCTGCACGGAACTGTAAACTAGTCAGTATGGGGGTCCAGATTCTTTGCCCGGAACTCCGGTCTGGACCGGAATCTCCAGTCTGGGGGCTAGAATCTTCGGTCTTGGGACCAAATCTCCGGTCCAGAGGTTCCAAGATGTGTAGAACTCGACCAGGGACACGATTTTGGTTGCAAAACTCGAACCAAAATATCAAATTGGTGGGGTAATCAAGGAATTAGGCCATGGGAACACAGAGGAAGGTAGATCAACAAGTTTGGCAAGTAATCCATAGATCAAAACCTAGCAAAACGCACTCAAATCACAGATCGATCCAAAACACTAAATTGGGGCTATTTTGTAGGGATTTTCAAATTTATGGGGGAAAAGACCAAATTGATGAGGAATCCATGGCAACCAAAAGCTGCTGATACCTGATGTTACGGGGTAACCCCGTGGGTGGCCCGATCTTCACGGATCTTATGGAAAAATCGATGGGAAAGTGAGGCGAAAGGGAGAAGGTAGCGTAAGCGGATGTACACCTCGCGAAGAACACGATGAACACATGCAAAACTCACACGATACAAGGTTGATTGCTCCCGTCGGTGGCCACCGGTCTGATAGAATCCACCCAAGGAAAGATCGGTCAACGTGCTCCCTCGATCCCAAGTGGAGAGGGAACAACACCTTGGAGAGGGTCTTGACAACTTGGCAAAGGGACACCAATGCCAAGGCCTTGTACAATGAGGTAGGATCGATGCAAACTCCAACAAGGTGGTGACGATATTCGGTCCCTTGCATAAGGGGATGAGGTAAAACTAAAGATTCCACAAAGGGGGGTTTTCTTTAGTCCATCATCTTTGCCTGAGAGGTACATAAGGGGGTGGGGGCTCTATATATAGGCCAGCCACAAGTTCAGGGGTAGTTTGGGCATAAAACTAGGGTTTGGTGCGGAATAGGGGTTACATGGCCGAAGGCCCAACTCAAGGCACGCAGGCCCATTCGCTCAGGGCAGAGACTCTATTATGGGGGTCCGAAGACTCTTGTGTGGGCTGGAGATTCCGGTCGGTCTCTGGTCCGTCTTCGGAGGGGCCTTCTGTCTGTCCTCGAGCTCGATCTAGGGTCGGTTCGGAGATGTGCCGGAGATTCCAGGGTGCATGGTCCAGAGACTCCGGTCTGTCGATGGAAGCTTCTTCCATTTTCTCTTCCAAGCATCCGTCTTGTCGGGTTTGGTGCTCTAGGCTTCCTCCCATGCCTCTGTACTTGTCGGTATGAACCTATCATGATAATGGGACGGAGTATGAAGTAGTATACCATTCGAAAGGGTAGGAAGCGGGCTCGCCTAGAGGAACGGATTCACCTTTGGAATCTATGATGACTTGGCATAAGTTAGAGACCATGATGTGGTAACGACCAAAGGTTGGGCTACATCACTTAGTCGTTGCACATGGTAGGGGTGCTTGTGTGGATGGAGGGTGAGGTTGAGCTTCTCACACAACTCGGTTCTAGCAAGGTTGTGGCAACTCCCTCCATTGATGATCACTTTGATAGATTTCCCATTGATGTCGGCTAGTGTTTGGAAGATATTTGAGCATTGGTCTTCATGCTCTTGTGCTTGAGTGGTCAAGATCCTTGTGACAACAAGCGATGGACTTGTGTCATGTTCACACATGAGGAGCTCCTGGTGATCTTGCAATCGTTGACTTGTCATTGCTTCCTTGACTCGGGCATCAAATTCATCTTCACGCAATTACTCTTCATCGCCATTGTCATGGATGAACAATACTTTCTTGTTTCCACACTTAGCCGACTTGTGTCCTTTTCCTCCATACTTGTAGCATTCACCATTGAATGGCGTGGTATCCTTGCCACTTCGGGCGGTTTTCCTTGAGGAAGTGTGGGCTTGAAGGAAGGCTTGGATGTGCTTGATGAGATTCCATTTAAGGTTGGTGGTGTAGTGGTTGAAGCTTGCTTGTAGGTGAAATACACCTTGGGCTTGTTGTACTTGATGTCCTCTTGCACTTGACTTTCGGCTTTGTTGGCGATGTGCACAAGCTCAACCATGGTATATTATGTTTGGAACTCGACGATGCGCTTGATTTGATGCTTCAAGCCACTAAGTAAATGCTCCATAGTTTGCTCCTTGCGCTCTTCAATGTTGGCATGGATCATGTTGAGCTCCATTTCCTTGAAGAACTTTTCCATGGTCTTTGTACCATGACAAAGCGATTGAAGGTTGTTGAAGAGGTCGTGCGTGTAGTGCGAACGAACAAAGCGGGATCTCATATGAGCCTTCATGTCATGCAAAGTTGTGATTGGTGGCTTTCCTCTTGCATCACGAGCAACTTGAACTTGTTCCCACCAAAAGTTAGAGTACTCGTCAAACTCAAGCGAAGCCATGGCGACCATCTTCTCGTTGCTATAATTGTGCATACGGAAGATCTTGTCGACTTTGAGTGCCCATGAGAGGTATTCTTCGGGGTCATTTGATCCGGTGAACTTGGGAATCATGAACTTGAGCTTGTCGAATGTTTCTTCATCATTATAGTCATGGTTGTGATTGTTTCCATGATGTTGACAGTCTTCATCATCCATGCAACCATTTCAATGAGCTTGCTGATGTACTTGCGGTTGAAGATCCGCATTTGGAGGTGGCGGAACTTACTCTTTCTCTTAGCATGGTTGCTGACGAGGAGGAGGCACTCGGGCCTCGTGACGATCATGAGGATGTGGAGCCTCTTGAGGTTGTTGTGGACGAAGAGGAGGCTTGTTCTTCAGTTGTTGTTGCGGGTTAGGTACTTGGGCCTCACGACGAAGATCATGGTCTTGAGCCTCATGATGTGGTGGGCATCTCTCAACTTGTACCACTTGACGCTCCATGTTTTTATGTGGTGGAGGAGGCGCCTCGTGGTGACCATGGTGTCGGTGCAGACGTTCATGACGGCTATGACGAGGAGGAGGATCTTGGAGAGCTTCATGTTGGTGACGAGCTAGATCCTCCAAGTTGGAGTCATCACTTGTTGTGTCAAGTATGTGTCGCGGTCGGTGGTGGTGGACTTGAGGTTCCACTTGTGCCCTTGCATGATAACGGTGTACTTCGCGCCTTGCTTGGGGCCTTAAGGAGAAATCACCATCATAACTTGACGTTGCGGCGTGCCGTGGTGAAGGTACATAGTTCGAAGAGCTTCCATCTTCAACCACGGGGGCGTTATTGCGTCTTGGAGCACTTGGATGACGATCTTGAGGTAGAGTAGAATGGTGGCACGACTAGCTTAACGAGCTTGATGCGCGTGAGTGTGGTCTTGCCATTCCGTCGATGAGGATTGATACGTTGCAAACGTATGTATAATTTTTGATGTTCCATGCTTGTTTTATATCTACTTTCTTATGTTTTGTCCACACTTTGGATTATTTTTATACACTTTCTTCGACTAACCTATTAACAAGATGCCACAGTGCCAACTGCCTGTTTTCTGCTGTTTTTGGTTCTAGGAAAGTCAGAAAATGAATATTCTCGGAATTGGACGGGACAAAAGCCAAATTCAATATTTCACCGAGGGGGACATGGAGCCAGAAGACAAGACGGAGAGGGGCCAGAGGCCGGCCACACCACCTGGCCGTGTGGCCAGGCCTGGCCCGCGCCAGGGGGTGGTGTAGCCGCCTAGGGCACCCTCTCCGCCTCCCCTTTGGCCTATATATTGCCTCCGATATAGAAACCCTAAGTTCCAGATCATAATTCCACGAAAAGTTCCGCAGCGACACCGCCACCGAAGAGGAGATTCGGGGGACAAAAGTCTCTATTCCGACACCCTGCCTGGACGGGGAAGTGCCCCCGAAGCCATCTCCATCGACTCCACCACCATCTCCATCGCTGTTGCTAATTCCCATGATGAGGAGGGAGTAGTTCTCTCTCAAGGCTAAGGGCTCTATCGGTAGCTATGTGTTCATCTCTCTATATGCATGATCTTAGGAGATCATGAGCTTTGTAATCTATACATCTATTCTGCTACTCAAGTGCTTTAATGAATCTCTGCTTATCCCCATGTGTGTGAAGGTGACAGTGTGCACACCGTGTGGCACTTTGGCTAAGGTTACATAAATACTTGTCATGAGTATAATTTGAGTTGGATGTCTCTATGAAATTGTGGTGTTTGTTGGAACCATCTAGCGCTCAAGGTGACAGTGTGGGGTTATCTAGATGGGGAAAGCGGACTTTGAGGTGTGCTGTTATAGCCCTACCATGGATTAGAGTGTCTAACCGCAGAGTAGTTCAGAGTACTATCATAAAGAGATGATATTTATATGAGAGTGTTCACTAGCGAAAGTATGATCCCTAGGCCTTGTTTCTAAACATTGAAACACTGTTTGCAACTAGATCTATTACATGTTTGCTTGCTTCCATCTTTTTGCCTTTAGTTTTTTCCTCCCATCAAGCTCATTTCTAGAACCGTTGTCTTATGTCCATAGCACTTGTATTTCACTACCTCTTCGCCGAACTAGTGCACCTATACACCTGACAAGTGTATTGGGTGTGTTGGGGACACAAGAGACTTCTTGTATCTGGATTGCAGAGTTGCTTGAGACGGATACCTTTGACCACTTCCTCCCTGAGTTCGATAAACCTTGGGTAATCGACTTAAGGGAAACTTGTTGTTGTTCTACAAACCTCTGCACTTGGAGTCCCAACAACTGTCTACAAGAATAGAAGTGCGTAGACATCAAGGATTTGAAGCTTGTCAAATTTTTTGGTTATGGAGCGTTGGAGCACTTCATTCTGATGGCCAAAGTTGTGATGCATTGCATGCATTAGTCGTTCGAGGCCAATAAAGCGGTTGTCGATGTTCTTGAACTCGGCCATCATCTCACCAAATTGTTCATCTTGTCGCGTCTCAAGAGCTTGGCATTGTTCATGGAACTCTAGTCAAATGATGTAGTGACTTACGCTCGTCATGTACGGTCCATGTTCTTCTTCTTGGGTAGGTAGTTGGCTCGACTCACCATGCCTATCCATCATGCAAAACACACAAGGATTGTATATGGAAGTGGAATATGGTGGTGTTAGCCTTGTACCTCACCTTGGAGATTGCACGAAACTATAAACCACAAGTGAGAGCTATAAGCATGCAAAGTGAAATCACAAAGAAAGCTCACACTAAAGAAAAAAATAACTCTCAAAATCTTTAGGTGGTAGGTTAGGATTGTGGAATCCAAAGAACCAACCAAAAGAAAAGGGATAGTCAAAAATGGGTAAAATCCAAACAAACTCAAGTCAAAGGCAAAGGTCAACAACTCAAAAGGCGGGACAGGAACCTACGACTATATACACACACGTAGAGATTAATGGGATTGACACGACTATGAAAATGAGCAAACAAAATGTCCTAATGAAGTCTACACTCGGTGTCGTCCTAATGAAGAAAAATGAGCAACAAATTTGTGCACTTGCCTTGGGCTTCTTCTTCCTCTCTTGCTTACTATCTTTGAGACTCTCTTTTGTTATGGGAGACTATTTTCTTTTTCTTTGTATCGTTTTCTTTCTTTTCTATTTTTTGCTCTCCCATGATGCTACCTAGCCCCACTTGCTATTGCTATTGTGCTCTCACTATCCAAGGACAAATGCACAATGCTCAAGCAAACACAAGATGAGTCACTCTCGTGGGATAGGTACACACAAAGGAAGATAGGGGTTAACAAGGTGACACAAGTTATACCTTCGTTGGTGATGATGAACTTGACGTCGTTGGTGCGAGATGATGTTCGTGGGCTGTGGTGTCGATGCGGAAGCTTGTTGTTAATTAACGACACGCATACAGGCACAAACAAACAAAAGGAAATTAGCGAATGCAAGATAAGAGGCAAAACTGATTAAATTAGGCGTTAGGGCTGGAGACTCTGGGGTCTCGAGCCAGAAACTTCGGTCAAGGCCGGAGACTCCGGTGCGCTCAGGCTAGAAACTCTAGTGTGGGACGGATACTCCGGTCTACAAGTCTATAAACTCTGCTCTGAAGGCAGAGCTCGAAGTTCTCATGTTCTTGAGCGGAAATCCACGCCTTAGGTCCTCAAATCAACGAAAAATTGGTCAAATTGGGCTGGGAAAACACAGGATATAGCTGGACCAATACCTAAGACAAGATTTGGTCAGATCAAAACCACAAATAACACTCCAAATCAAGAGATCAATCCAAAGGAAAATTTGGGGCTCATTCTGCTGGATTTTTGAATTTTTGGTGGATAGAAGAAAAATTTGTGGAGGAATTCGTGAGCAATGAAGCTCTTGATACCAATATGTTGGGAGTCAACCTCAAGGGTGGCCCAATCTTTCACGAAACCCGTTCAAATCAAGGGTGGAGTGCGGCGGAAGGAGAGGAAGAATAAACACGACGAACTCACCCATGAATAAAACGATGAACACACTCACGCAAAACCACGATACACACCAATAGCTCACGCGGGTGGTGACCGGTCCGGCGCAACCCCTATGATCGGCGTCGGGCGTAGGACTCTCTCTCGAACCGGGACGGTGAGTAGGGAGACTCGATGAGATCTTGACGTCTAGGCAAAGGAACTCCGATGCCTAGGCCATGTACAACGAGGGAGGCATGATGCAAACTCCAACAAGGTGTGTGATATTTGGGTGCTTCTCAATCAAGGAGCATCAGGCAAGAATTAGATAGATCCACAAGGGTGTCCACTAATGCCAATTATCATGCCTAGGGTTAACAATAGAGGTGGGGGACTATATAGAGGCCAGCCACTAAGTCAGGTGTACTTTAGGGATAAAAGGTAAGTTCTAGACGGACTAAGGGGTACATGGGCCAAAGGCCCAGAGGCTTTTACATGTCTGGCGACGCTTGTTCCGGAGACTCCTGTGCGGTGGACCGGAGATTCCGGTCTGGGCCAAAGATTCTGGTCGAGCTCCGGTTCGTCTCCGGAGTGGCATGATATTTGGAATTGGTGGACACCCTTGTGGATCCATATAATTCTTGCCTCAACCTCCTTGATTAAGGAGCACCCAAATATCAGAAACCTCGTTGGAGTTTGCATCATGCCACCCTCGTTTTACAAGGCCTAGGCATCAGAGTCCCTTTGCCTAGACGTCAAGATCTCATCAAGTCTCCCTTCTCACCGTGCCGGTTCGAGAGAGAGTCCTCCGCATGATGCCGATCCTAGGGATTGTGTCGGACTGGTCACCACCAGCGTGAGCTATTGGTGTGTATCATGGTTTTACGTGAGTGTGTTCATTGTGTTCTTCGTGCGTGAGTTCATCGTGTTCATCCCTCCTCTCCTTCCCCCGCACTCCACCCTCGATTTGAATGGGATTCGTGAAAGATCGAGCCACCCTCGAGGTTGACCCTCAACACGATGTCCTTCGCACCTTGCTTGGGGCCTTGAGGAGAAATCACCATCATTGCTTGCCATTGCGGCGTGCCGTGAGGAGAACGGTGACATGACGAGCTTGAAGAGTTAGTATTTATGCTCGATAGTGGGTTCATACCTCTAGTAATCTGGGGAAGTGACAGAAATCTCTAAGGTACTAGATGTGCTCTTGCTACTAGGGAGAAAACAACAATCCTTTCTTCATAGAACAATCGTATTGTTTACTTTAAACGCAATGCATAATGCAATTATATGTTGCTTGCAACTTAATACTGGAAGGGGTTCGGATGATAACCAGAAGGTGGATTATTAGTCATAGATGCAGTTGGATTACGGTCTATGTATAATGTTGTAATGCCCAATCAAATCTCAAAGGAGCCAAGATGTTTAGTATATGCATGTATTGCTTTCTCGATGTTTGTCAATTGCCCCTCTGTAATTTGTTCACCCAACATGTCATCTATCTTAAGGAGAGGCACCGGTAGTGAAGTATGGACCCCGGTCCTTTCTTTTACCATCAATCTACAACTGTTTACTCTTTTCTGTTTAGTTTCTGCAAACTATTACTCTCTTCCACACAATACGGTTAATCCTTTGTTTTCAGGAAAACCGGTGAGATTGACAACCTCACTGTAAGTTGGGGCAAAGTTCTATGGCTGTGTTGTGCAGGTTTCCATGTTTCCGCTGGCGCTGGTAGTGCGACCTGCCAAAGTCCAGCTAACAACACCTTGGAGGTGTTTCCTTGCTCCTACTGGATTGATAACCTTGGTTTCATAACTGAGGGAAAACTTACTGCTGTACTCATCATACCTTCCTCTTGGGTCCCCAACAAGCTCGTGAATACACGAGTCAGCAAGTCACCACTTCCGTGCAACCACAAGTGCAACCTGAAGTCCACCATCACCGCCCGCGACACATACTTGACACAACAAGTGATGACTCCAACTTGGAGGAACAAGATCGTCACCAACATGAAGCTTTCCAAGATCCTCCTCCTTGTCATCGCCGTCATGAATGTCCGTACCGATAGCATGGTCATCACGAGGCGCCTCCTCCAACACATCAAAACATGGAGCATCAAGTGGTACAAGTTGAGCGATGCCTACTGTGGGGCCCCCGGATAAATCATCCGAGAAATCCATGTTATGTATATATCCACGTTCCCATGATCAGTGAGCCATGGAACATAACCGACAAGTATCATTACAACATCCGAGATATACTGAATTACAAGACTTACATAAATGTCGCTATGGCTATACCATCTTCAGCAGCGGAACATCATCACGCGTAGAGCCCAATCATGCCTCAACCTACAGGCAACTGACTGGGAGGACGTCCTAGCTCGCATAGCCGTCAACTTCATCCTATTCTTGATATCTGACCAAGTTAATAGCCAGGGAAAATGCCAGTGAGTACTTTGAATGTACTCGCAAACCACCTTAAGATAACAATAATAACAAGAGGATATGCATTATGGCTGTGGTAGTAGGAGGGCTCCAAGAGAGGTTATTTTCACAGTTAGTTTCTCTTGTAGATATAACGTCTACACATCTTTGTTGAAAACTTTTGGAAACCGTTTTGAAAAGTTTTAGAAAACCTTAGGACTGGGTCACCCATTTGTTCCTTTCTTCTGGTCGTCCCACGACCAAACTCCTTTCTTTCCCGTCCGACCATCCCATGGTCAAAACCTTCCTCCTTTTCGAACATCCCATGGTCAAAACATTTCCAAAGCCATTTCGTTTCCGAAATCCTTTTTGAAAACAAAACCAGCACCGCTCTATAGCAACCTTCCCAACCATCCATGACCGTGGACACGGCTATTCGAATAGATTTACAATTTGCCGAGGTTGTACACTTTACCCACACCATCCGGGTACACTACCCTGATCTACACCAATCGTGGGTCGAGTAACCAATCAAGACTCTCCGGATGCCCACTCCAATATAAGTGTCTACCCTATGAGTGTTACTCCCCTCAAAACCGGGACGTCGGGTACCGAGGACCTACCGGAGCGCATTTTACACTTTACATAGTGGGTACTTTAAATGAGGGGCTCATAGTAACGCCTGGCTGTCCGCGGACAGTTTGTTCCTTCTCCAGGTCGATGTCCCACATGGACCCTTAAGGGAGAAGGCCCATCCTCCGGGGATCGCGATTCCCTGTAGTAGTTACGAGGCAGCTTATACTGGAATAGACAAACATCAAATCCAACCCTGTCCCATTCCAGAGTAATGTGGTTGCACGGGTTAATTTTTCTAGCAAAACTGCAAAGAACCGGGTGCGTTTTCGTAAACCTTTTTCCTCCATCTTTCCTTCAGCATTTTGTAAAACAAAAACCTTTTTCTTTCGCAACATCTCTTGGGAGTTCCCACCTCACCAAGGTTTTATCATAAAACATGTGGTAAAACTTTGTCGGGGGTCTTCCCATCCTCTAGTTTTTGCTTCGGCTAAAACGGGGTCTCCAAAGGGTATGGTGTATTACACCATCTACCATACTAGGGACAAGTAGGTGTCATCAAGGGGGTTGTACTTAATAGTACAAAAGTGTAATAGTTCAGAGGAGCCAAAACACTACCATATATACATCAACAAATATTAAAACAGTGTAGTTTTAATAAACAGTAGATAAAACATCCATAAGTAAAACAGTAGGACAAGGCTTATGAGAAAGAAGGTGGCTTGCCTGAGATCAGCAATATGGCATATATGTCCCTGGACTTCTTCTTTAGATAACCAAGAATACGAGTACAATAATAATAATATCTCTTCTTCTCGGCATCAATACAAGCGCAACTATCGTCGTCATCGAGTATACATGCAAACAAACGAGTCCACAATCAAACAAGGCATTCAAGCATTGAAACCATACAGCAAGAAAACAACAATACAAGTTTTCAAATCAGTCGGGTGTTGAGAAAATAGATTAGAAGGATTGGGAGCATGTCTTGGAACATTTGAAGGAAACCATATGGGTTTCATAGTCTAGAAACTAGGGACGCGAGGGTTTTGTACCAAGGACCTATTCTGTATGACACCATTGTGTAAAAATTATACCAACAGATAGGTGTTGATAAAATGAAACCAACAAAAGTGGTTTCACTATTTTATCGCTTTTCTTTATTTAGTTATGATTTTTCTAGTGAAATAACTTCTAGTTTTAGGGAATAATTCACCAGAAAAGCTCTGGAGCTCAAACAATTATTTCCTCGGGTGGTTAGGTAAGTCCTGATGTACTTGTTCACTAAGAGTTGGAATCATGTCAAGAAAATTAACAGAATGCCCTCAAGAAATTCCCAAAGGCAGTTCTGGGGGGTTTTTGTCTTTTTCACAAGAGCTTTTGATTTGATTCCAATGGCACATGGTAGGTATTTAGAATACCTTTCTGAAGAACTTGGAATCAACCTTTTTGGATCTGCAGATCTACTGTGATGATTTATCTAGTGAAAACACTAGGGACAAAAATGTTTCATTCATTAAAAATCATCAGAAGCCCAATAAATGGTGAGCTCCTGGGTTTTCGTAGTATTGGGTGTGCCACACCACAGAGATTTGAGTGAGATCAAAACAGCTCATGGCTTGGCCTAGAGAATTTTCTAAAGTCGGATCAGAGCTATTTTTGCTATTTTTGCCAAAGATAAACTGCAGTTCGCCTTGACCTAAGGTAAAGGCTAAAAGATGGGTATTCAAATTATTTACCAGAGGGGTTTTGGTTCAATCCATTTGGAGATGTGAAAATCCCTGATGGAATTTATTTAGTGTAAAAGATACTCTTAAGAAGATTATATGCCAAACAATAATAAAAATGAATTTTGGCTAGGTTCCAGTTCTGCACGTTGCCTAAAACCTGAAGGAACCCTTAGAAATTTGGATCTGGACAAAATATTATAATTTCCATTTTTATTTGGATTTAAACCTAGCAGGTATCTTCTGGAATTAATAGATATGCTAAAAGAAAAAGAAAACAGCTGCAGTGGGCCGGATCTGCCAGGGAGTTGGGCCACGGAGGAGGAAATCGGCCCACCCGACGAGGTCAGCGTGCAGGAGGCGAATTTCAAAACCGCTGGGGCGGGGCCCGCCTGTCAGCGACCAGGCGAGGATGAACAGGTATGGGCCGCTGCTGGCTGTTCGATTAGAATCGAATCGATGGCCCCTGCTTATCCCCTTCCTCACGACACCGGCGGCGGAGCAAACCCTAGTAGAGGGGCAGGGAGATGTGGGGGAGCTCACCGGTGGGCGGAGAAGAGCCGGCGAGGGTGCAGGGCGACGCAATGGACGACGACGACTCCGGGAAGGGGCGGCACGGGGGATCTTGGCGTCGGGGGGAGGTCTCGCGCGACGGCTACCGATACGAATGCGTCGAAGCTTGACAGCGGAGTCGGTAGAGGCGGTCCTGGGCAAAACAAAGGGTAAGGTTAGATGCAGGGGAGCATGCGGAGTCCTGGAAGCTAACATGCAGTGAGGGAGGTGCAGGGTAGAGGGGGCTCAGCTCGAGGGGAAGGTGGAAGCCGAGAGGAGAGGTCCTCCTTCTCCATGGCGAGGGAGAACCGAGGGGATGGATCTGGAGCTCTCTAGGGAGGTAAGTGGAGTGGGAGGGGGAGAAATGAGGGAGCAGGAGTGGGGTGGAGGGCCTTTGGTCCATTTAAAGGAAATGGGGAGGTTCATGGTGGACATGGCCTACGGAGGAGCTATGGCAGGTCCATGGCCTTGCCATTGGGCAGCAGGGGTGGTGGAGAGGGCACTGGGGTCATGCAGGGGACAGAGAGGAGAAGTGTGCAGCAGCTTCAAGGGGAGTAAAGAGGTTTGCAAGGCAATACACCCACATGAGGTTAAGCTCTAGTATCCAAGCACTAGAGGACAAGCTGCTACAGTGATTGGCTACAGTGATCACGACCAGAGGAGATGGTGGTTTCTGTGGTGAGTGGTGGTGAGCCTTGGTGGTGATTGATTCTTGGTTTGGCTCAATAATTCCTTAGTTTGCCCAATTTGATCAAATAGATGGTCATGAAGGAAGTCTAGAAATTTGACCTATGCAAGATGAGGCAAAGATGCTGGTAGATGGGTGTGGACAAGGTATAGCTCCAGGGATTAATTGAGATTTATTGGATGAATTTTGGTCCACTTTAGATCATTTATTCAAAAAGTGCATAAATGGTTTCTAGAAGCTCGTTTGGTATTTTTGAATTGGAAAAGTGTGGTTTTTTGTTTGAGAGGGTCTCAAATGTGAATACACACTTAGGGGAAATTTCCCAAGATTTATTGGAAGATAAAAGTATTTAAAACAATTATTATTCCAATTCAGCCATTTAAGGAAATGGGCAAAAAGAAATAATAAAGCTCTTCAAAAGTATTTATTTTTGAAGTGGGAAGGTAGGGTATGATATATAGGACTCAAAATTGCTTAGAGTTGGGGAAGTGTTATGGCAAAAACCAATCTTTCCTTTGGGAAAGGAGTTTTGGAAATTTTGACTATTAAAGAGATTTATTAGATTTGGAGCCATAATATTTATGGATAATAGTTTATAAATCTTGATGATCAGGGTAGATGATGTAGAAAAGGTGTAGAAAGCATTTGTAACCTTGGGAATTGGAAATCCAACTTGAACTAGATGGAACACAAGGAGTTGTGGATCTAGGGGGATGTTATTTTTATACCACCAAAACCTTGTTGGATCTTGGGGCTCAGAGCTCACCATGAAGCAAGGGATAGATGGATAGTTAGACCAAGTCATATATATGATCATGGAAGAAGGAGTTTGGATTGTTTCCAATTGAGGTGGTCTAGGAGTTCTGGAAAACTTTGTTGAAAATAAGGCTGCCATATCAGATGAGCCATGATGCCTTATAAACCATGCGGGTTTAAGAAGCACAAAGATCCATTTGGAACAAGTGAAGTATATTTTGATAGACCCATATGAGTAGAACACAACCATGCAAGGAGTTGGTACAGAGAAGGTTGGATGGTGGTGTGAGCTTCTATCAAAGTAGGCATGTTGACTAGATTTGCAGGAATAGTTATTTTCTTGCCTGCAAAACCATCAAGAACAAGTGGGTTGAAGGATGATTTAACCAAGGGAAAGAGTGGGACTTGGTATTCCTTAGGATGGTTAAAAAGATGGTTCAAGTATATTACCAAAAGTGCACAAGGGTTGAGAAAGGGAGACATCCAAAAAGGACATGTTGGAAATAGTTTTCCAGATTTGAGGATTTTGAATAGAGTATGAGAGGAGATGTTTTTGATGGGTTCCAAGGTACCCAAGCATCATCAAGTGGCTGATGTTTAAGTGTAGAGGGAGTAGAAAGGATCCATGCTTGATATTGGTCTTCATTGACTTGGAAGCTTCTAGAAGGGATATCTTCAGAATTGATCTGGTTAAGGGTTTTAGATGATCACCTAGTATCTAGAGATCAGATCTAGCTTTGTATTCGTTCTTAGGGTGTGGTGATTTGGAACCATCTTGATCCTAGTGATGAGCTCCTAGAGCAGCTCATACTATCTCCTAAGCAGACAAATCAAGCAGCAGATCAAGGAAACTCATCTTACAAACCAAGCAAACCTACTACTAGGGTTACCATCAAGCCTAGCTCGAGGTAAGGATGGGTATTTTGAAAAGGTTGTGGTTTGGGTAAGATGAGAGTCCTTGGTATCTCTACCAATAGTAGAATTCAAAAGCTTTAAAATTTTTTGGGAAACCTAGAGATAAGAATGGTTGAAGGTTCTATCTATAAAACATAAGGAGATTATAATAGGTTGCTCTCCAAAGTTTAGGGAAAATAGGAGCTACTAAAATAGTTGGTTTCCAAAGGCTTCTTGGCTTAGGTTTTGAAGTGCCAAAACATTTGAGAATATGGAAATTAAGCCAAGACAGTTTTGGGAAGTAGCTTTTGTCAACTGGTGTTGAGGTAAGAAGTATATCTTCTAATACACAATCATAATCATAAACATAGTCAAACAACAGGCAATCCCTTCATCACTAAACAAGAATTTTTTTTGTTCCCCCTGACTTTTGCATTCTAGACAACTAATCAGGGTTGCTGAAACTGGGATGTTACACCTACCACGTCATGAAGCTCAAGACCGTGATCTTCACCGTGAGGCCCAAGTGCCTAAGCCACAACAACGACCTAGGAACGAGCCTCCTCTTATCCCACAACAACCTCAAGAGGATCCACCTCCTCATGATCATCATGACGACTGGGTGCCTCCTCCTCGTCAACCACCACGCCAAGAGCAAGAGCAAGTTCCGCCACCTCTAAATGCGGCGCCTAACCGCAAGCACATAAACAAGCTCACCAAGCTCGTCGCAATGGTTGCATGGAAGATGAAGACCATCAACATAATGGCAACAACGACAACCATGGCCACGATGATGAAGAAACCTTCAGCAAGCTCAAGTTCACGATTCCCAAGTTCATCGGTTCGAATGACCCCGAAGAATATCTCTCATGGGCACTCAAAGTGAACAAGATCTTCCTCATGCACAATTATAGCAACGAGAAGATGGTTAACATGGCTTCGCTTGAGTTTTATGACTATGCCAACCTTTGGTGGGAACAAGTTCAAGTTGCTCGTGACGCAAGAGGACAACCCCTAATCAAACTTGGAATGACATGAAGGCTTATATGAGATCCCTCTTTGTTCCTTCGCACTACATGTGCGACCTCTTCAACAATCTTCAATCGCTTCCCCAAGGGACAAAGACCGTGGAAGAGTACTTCAAGGAAATGGAGCTCAAAATCAACCGCGCCAACATTGAAGAGCGCAAGAAGCAAACCATGGCACGTCCTTATTGGCTTGAACCATCCAATCAAGTGCATCGTAAAGTTCCAAACATACCACTATATAGTTGAGCTTGTGCACATCGCAATAAAGGCCGAGCATCAAGTACAAGAGGACATAAAGTACAACAAGCTAAAGATGTACTTCACCTACAAGCAAGATTCAACCGCTACGCCAACAACCTTCAATGGTATCTCCTCAAGGAAAGCCGCCCCCAAGTGTCAAGTATACAAAGGATGCCATGCCTTTCAACGGCGAATGCTACAAGTGTGGAGGCAAAGGACACAAGTCAGCCGAGTGTGGTACCAACAAAGTATTGTTCATCCAAGACAATGGCAACGAAGAGTAGTTGAGTGAAGATGAATTTGATGCCCGAGTGAAGGAAGAAATGACAAGGCAACGTGTGGAAGATGACCAAGAACTCCTCACGTGTGAATATGGCGCAACTCCATCGCTTGTCGTCACAAGGATCTTCACCGCTCAAGCCCAAGAACATGAATTTCAAAGATCCAACATCTTCCAAACCCGTGCCTGCATCAGTGGGAAATCTATCAAGGTGATCATCGATGGAGGGAGTTGCCACAATCTTTGATGTAGCCCGACCTATGGTCATTACCACATCAAGGTCTCCAACTTATGCCAAGTCGTCATGGACTCCAAAGGTGAATCTGTTCCTCTATGCGAGCCCACTTCGTACCCTTTTGAATGGTATACTCCTTCATACTCTGTCCCATTATCATAATAGGTTCACACTGACAAGTATGGAATCAAGGGAGGAAGACCGGAGCACCAAGCCCGACAAGACGGAGGCTTGGAAGAGAAGACAGAAAAAGCAGCAGCCGAAGCACCGGAGTCTCCGGCCTTCAAGCCCGGAGTCTTCGGACAAGACTCCGGACATGCCCTGGAAGCATTCAGTACACCGCTCCGGAGACAAGACTGGAGAGTTACATCCACCGCAGAGTCTTCGACCACACCAGAGTCTCTGGCCCTTCGCAACAGAGTCTTCGCACCAGGATTCTGGCTCGGACTCTGGTCGCCTGCCTGGAAGTATCTGCATGCCACCCCGGAGTCTACCCTAGAGAGCGTCATCGACCGTGGAGTCTCCGGCCTAAGTGGAATGGGCCTGCACACCTTGAGCTGGGCCTCCGGCCCATGTACCCCTCTTATCCTTAGAAACCCTAGAATTATCCCTAAACTACCCCTTGTTATGTGGCTGGCCTATATAAAGTGCCCCACCCCCTCATGTAACCCTAGGCATAGATGATAGACTAAATACACCCCCTTTGTGGAATCTCTAGTTTTGCCTCATCCCCTTAGTAAAGGGGACCAACTATCGACACCACCTCATTGGAGTTTGTATCGCGCCCTCCTTGTTGTATAAGGCCTTGGCATCGATGTCCCTTTGCCAAGATGTCAAGACCCTCTCTAAGGTGTTCTTCCCTTTCCGCTTGGGGTCAAGGGAGAACTTGACCAATCTTTCCTTTTGAGGATTCTATCAGACCGGTGGCCATCGGCGGGAGAAATCGGCCTTATATCGTGTGAGTTTTGCATGTGTTCATCGTGTTCTTCACGAGGTGTGCGTCCGCTTCCGCTACCTTCTCCAATTCCCCTCGCTTTTGCATCGATTTAACCACGAGATCCGTGAAGACCGGGCCACCCACGGGGTTACCACTTAACATATTGTATCAACATCTTTTGGTTGCCAGATATTTCTCATCGATTTGGTCTTATCCCCATAAATTAGAAAATTCGACAAAAAATAGCCCCAATTCGTGTTTTGGATCGATGTGTAATTTGAGTGCATTTTGTTAGGTTTTGATCCGTGGATTACTTACTAAACTTATTGATCTACCTTCCCCTGCGTTTCCATAGCCTGATTCCTTGATTTCCCCCGACAATTTGAGGTTTTGGTTCGAGTTTTTCTGCCAAAATGTGTCCCGTTTGAGTTTTAGATGCGCTTCAAACACCGACCCCGGAGTCTCCGGCCTCGGACCCCAGAGTCTCCCCCCCCCCGGAGTCTCCGGCCCTGGACCTGGAGTCTCCGCCCCTGTAGACAACAACTTTGTTTCACGGTTTTGAGCATAACTTTTGCACCCGAACTCGGATTTTTGGTGTTCTTTAGCTTGTTTCGAAGAGGAGAAGGAGCTCTACATCATCATATCTGTGGTTCATGCTATCTAATCCATCCAAATTCTGTGAGAAAGGCAAAATCCACCAATAAAGGGTGAAGATCAGCAATGAAAGGCATAAACATTCCTCATCTTCTCCCCACTTGCTGACCTTTGTGAGCTACACTATCTTTGCAATCAACAAACACCTATTGAGACTAGTTCCTCCTATGATTGCTTGGGCTATGCACATTTCATACTTGTATAATCCCGAGAAAAAGTTGTGAGCACGCTATCTCATATAGTTATCTTGTATAGTTGTTGGCACAAGGAAGAGGCAAGTGAAAAATAAAAGAAAAAGAGAAAAAATAGAAAAAGAAAAAGAGGAAAAAGAAAGAAATAAACAAGTGCCTCATAGAATAGGAAGCGCAAGCTCGATGAACATCAAATAGGTGGTCCTTATTGTGCATATCTTTTAGCCCACCAATTTATTGCAATCAAACTAGCGTCTCTCCTTGCACTTGTGCGACATGAGGTTATAGTCTTCGCTAGGTAATCATTTGGTTCTTACATCACTTTCTCCATCGCACAAGTCCTATTTATCCCACCGTGTGTGTTTCCTTGTACATAATTCCTATCTTGTGGATTGACTTGTTTTGCTTTGTGATCATAGTGGTTCTTTACTTGCCATTACAATATCTTGATTTCGGATTGTTCTTGGACATTCCACCTTCCATACCTATCCACCATAAGCTTTGTGTGTGTGTTTTTAGTGGTTAGTTGGTTTTGGTGTTAAACATGAACTTTACATTACTTGGTTTTGATTGCTCTCAAGTGTTGCCACTTGAACGATACTATCTTCGAAGGTAAAGTAAGGTTTAATGTTGCATCGCTAACCCCCTACCACTTCCATATACACCACTTGGTCTTGTGAATCATGTTTGGGACTCCTGAACCGAGGATGATATCTATGAAGAATCCATGATAGGCCACCATGCCTACGCCTCCACAAGAATGGATGACATGATGGAGCACTACACTGATAATGGTTCCACATGCTTGGGTGATATGGAGTTCTACAACAACAATAACTCCCCAAGGATGGATGACTTCAACAATGACAACGACAAGCTCCTCAAGTCACGTCGACCAAGATGGAGCCTCCACCTCGAGAGCGCCAAGGTCCACCATCGAATGGACAAGTTCCAAAGCACCCTCAACAACTTTAAGAAGGACATGGACGACAACTTTGCCAAGAACATGAGCATCCTCGCCAAAATTAACGAGTCTACCTCAAGATTGCACCACAAGCATAAAAATAGTGCCAATGACAAGAAGCATCATCGTGAGCGTCATGTGGATGACCAAGTGCGCCATGTACATCAACCTTTGGCAAGGCATGCCAATGACCTCCGTCGACATCATCATAAGGCACCTTCAACTACTCGTTCCACCACAAAAATGGCACCAAGGGCAAGATCTCCTCCATGCCATCAAGCTTCAACGCCAAAACTTGACGTCCTACATGACGCATGCAACTTCATGGATGAGGAAGACCAAGACCTATACTTCGCCAAGTTGGACGAGTACGTCAAGAGAATGTCTACACAAGCCAAGGACGCCATGGAAAAGGATGATAAAGCTCCAAGTAAAGAGCCTACCCTACAAGATGGTGACAACAAGGTCAAGATTGGTGAGCATGGGATTTTCCCTTCACGTAAGGAGGCGCACGGAGTTGAGGAAACCGATCCTACACCCATATTATTGAGTGATGATGTGGTACCAATCCCATGCGAGTATGAGAGCCACTTAGCCCACTGGAGTGAGAACAAGAGTGAGATGAGTGACTCCACCATACGTGAGATTGAGTGCTTCCACTTGGAGGGAACGAGTGATACACCGAGTGAGTTGAGAGTGGTAGTCGATAGGTCATGTGATACCACTTTGATTTCTTACAACTTACCCTTTACCTCTAGTGTGTTTTCTCATGATGTGCTAGGTTCCATGTATCAAGAAGAGACAAGCCTCGAACTTAAGATGCCTCAAATGGAGAACATGTACATGGTGCTTGAAGATGATGTTGCACCATGGCTACATCATGAAGACGAAGTCGCCCACATGGAGGCGACTACTACTACAACACCCATATCATATGAGAGGTATGAATAAGGTAAAAATAAGGGTCTTGGTGATGCCATGATCCCACTAGTGGACATGATGACTTGTGATTATTGGCATGCTATGGATGATGTTTGTGATATCACATATGATTCATTCATGTTTCCGTGTGATACTTTTCCTTTGCATAATGTTGGGCATGTGAAATTATTTGATTGTGATGATGTTGCCATAGACATGCCATGCTATAAACGTTTCCTCTTTCCCATTGTTGCTTACAATATGTTGAACAATTTCTCTTTCCAATGTTTTGCTTACAATGATGTTAAGAATGATCCTTGTGTTGTGAGAAACTTGATGAATAATTTCTCTTTCCATATGTTTGTGGGCAACCATGTTATTTCTTCGGACATGCCATGTCATGATAGTTATTCACTTTCTCCCATTGCTTGCAATAAGATGCATACTTGATCTTTCACTTGATTTGCTTGCAACAATAATTATCATATGGTTTCTATTGACATGGCCCCCATAGCTTTCTCAAATTTTGGATATTTTGATGATTGCCATGATAAGCATGTTCCCCACTTTCATATTCACCATGCATCTAGTTTACACTTGATTGACATTAATGGTGATGTGCATCAGAAGAGATATGTCATGATGGATGATGTATTTCTCTACCATGCACACACGTTCTTCATTTTATCTATGATGTGTGTAGGTACCCGAACGATCATGTCAACCTCGGTTGAGAACGAGTTGACAAAAAGAGCTCTAGAGAGCATCCCCCAAGTGAGTTCAAGATCGAACCCATCTTTGATACCATTTGCATGCTTTGCATCTTTCATGTTGACGAATTGCTCTTTCCTATGGTTAGCTTGAAAGCATGTTAATGGTATTCTTTCACCTTGTGACAATCATGTTTCGTTGCTATTGGATTTTGATGCTTTATGTGTTGCAACAAAAATGTTTAACAATTTCTCTTTCCGATGTTTGGCGTGCAACCACATCATTCATAGCATGCCAATCATTACAAATCATTATGTCCACTAGTGGGATCATCGCATCATCAAAACCCTTATTTTTAACTTGTTCATACCTCCCATATGAAGTAGGTGTTGTGGTAGCATTCGCCTCCATGTGGGCAACTTCTTCATCCAATATGGGGATGACATCATCTTCATCCACCATGAACATCTTCTTGGTTGGAGGCATCATCATGTCCAAACTTGGTGCTTCTTGATCCATGGAACCTAGCACATCATGAGAAAACAGACTAGAGGTAGAGGGTAAGTTGTTAGAAATCAAAGTGGTCTCACATGACCTATCAACTACCACTGTCAACTCACTCGGTGTATCACTCATGCCCTCAAAGTGGCAGCACTCAATCTCACGTATGGTGGAGTTGCTCATTTCACTCTTGTTTTCACTCAAGTGGGCTAAGGGGCTCTCATACACACATGGGATTGGTACAACATCATCACTCAAGCATATAGGGATAGGCTCGGTTAACTCAACTCCATGCGCCTCTTTGGGTGACAGGAAAAGTCCCATGCTCACCATTCTTGACCTTATCGTCACCATCTTATAGGGTATGCTCTTTACTTGGAGCTTGATCATCCTCTACCGTGGCCTCCTTGGATTGTGTAGACATCCTCTTGACGTACTCATCCAACTTGGAGAAGTAGAGGTCTTGGTCTTCCTCATCCATGAAGTTGCATGTGTCATCTAGGACGTCAAGTTTTAGCGTTGAAGCTTGATGGCTTGGAGTAGATCTTGCTCTTGGTGCCATTTTGGTGGTGGCACGAGTAGTTGAAGGTGCCTTATGATGGTGTCGACGAATGTCATTGGCGTGCCTAGCCAAAGGTTGATGTCAATGGCACACTTGGTCATCCACATGACCCTCGCGATGATTATCCTTGTCCTTGGCACTCTTCTTGTGATGGTGTTGCCTTCTCGAGCTTGATGGAGCAATATGGATGGTGCTCAAGATGTATTCTATGTCTTCATGGCAAATATGCCTTGAACGACGTCTTGTATCCTCTTGATGTTGGCGATGATCACGTGAGGATGTATGTCGGTGAAGATTCTTGCTTCGTGGCGCATTGTGTGGAAGATGATTTTTGGGAACCACTTTTCTTGGAGTATGTGGCACTTGATGCCTTGGTGATGGTGGTGCTTGGCACCTTGGGGATGGTGGCGCTTGACGACTTGGAGGTGATGGAGCTTGTTGCCTTGGAGATGATGGCGCATGACGCCATGTAGGAGGTGGCGCTTGACGCCTTGGAGGTCATGGTTTCTTGATGATGTGCCTCCTCTTGCTTGGCGTAGTAGTCCTCCGTCTCCAAGCGGTGGAGGTATTCTCCGTGGCTCATGGAAGAGCCCTTGAAGTTGGTGAAGTTTGCCATGTCCTCCATCCTTGTTCAGGTGTCGTTGTTGTAGCACTTGAAGACGTCCATGCTTGGGGAGTCACTGTTGATGTAGTACTCCATATCACCCAAGCATGTGGAGCCATTGTCCGTGTAGTGCTCCATGTACTCCATGCATGAGAAGCCATTGTCGATGTAGAGCTCCAATTCTTCCATGCTTGAGGAGCCATAGTTGATGGCATGCTCCATGTCTTCCATGCATGTGGAGTCATCGTAGGTGTAGTGCTCCGGGTCCTCAAAGCATGCGGAGCCATTGTCGGTGTAGTGCTCCATCATGTCCTCTATACTTGTGGAGTTGTAATCATGGTGGCTAATCATGGATTCTTCATAGATATCATCCTCGGTTCCGGAGTCCCTAGACATGATTCACAAGACCAAGTGGTGTATATGGAAGTGGTAGGGGGGTTAGGGGTACAACGTCAAACCTTCATTTACCTTGGAAGATAGTATTGTGCATGTGGCCACACATGAGAGCAATCAAAACCAAGTAAAGTGAATCTCATGCTGAACACCAAAACCAACTAACCACTAAAAACACACACACACACAAAGATTATGGTGGATAGGTATGGAAGCTGGCATGTCCAAGAACAATCCGAAATCAAGATATTGTAATGGTAAGTAAAGAACCACGATGATCACAAACCAAAGCAAAGCAAAAAAAGTCAATCCACAAGATATAGAAAATATGTACAATGAAACACACAAGGTGGGATAAATGGGACTTGTGCAACGGAGAAAGTGAGCTAAGAACCAAATGATTACCTAGCAAAGACTATAAGCTCATGCCGCACAAGTGCAAGGAGAGACGCTAGTTCGATTGCAATAAATTGGTGGGCTACACGATATGCACAATAAGTACCACCTATATGATGTTCATCGAGATTGCGCTTCCTATTCTATGAGGCACCTTTTTGTTTGTTTGTTTCTTTTTCTTCTTTTTCTTTTTCTATTTTTTCTTTTCCTTTTCTTTTTCACTTGCCTCTTCCTTGTGCCAACAACTATATAAGATAACAATATGAGATAGCGCGCTCACAACTTTTGTTCGGAATTCTACAGGGTATCAAATGTGCATAGCTCACGCAATCATAGGAGGAACTAGTCTCAAGAGATGTTTGTTGTTCGCAAATATAGTGAGATCACAAAGGAAAGCAAGTGGGGAGAATTCGTGGGATTCTTATATCTTTCGTGGCCGATCTTCACCCTTAATTGTTGGATTCCGCCTTGCTCACGGTATTTGGATGGAGTAGATAGCATGAACCACGTAGATGATGATGTAGAGATATTTCTCTTCTTCGAAACGAGCTAAAGATCAATCAAAATCCGAATTCATATGCAAATATTATGTGCAAAACCGTGAGAAAGGTGAAATTTGTTTTTCTGCCAGAAACTATAAACTAGTCAGGGGGTCCAGATTCCTTCCCCGGAACTCCGGTCTGGACCGGAATCTCCGGTCTGGGGGCTGGAATCTTTGGTCTTGGGACCAAATATCTGGTCCAGAGGTTCCAAGATGTGTAGAACTCGACCAGGACGCGATTTTGGCGGAAAAACTCAAACCAAAATATCAAATTGGTGGGGGCAATCAAGGAATTAGGCCATGGGAACACATGGGAAGGTAGATCAACAAGTTTGGCAAGTAATCCACAGATCAAAACCTACCAAAATGCACTCAAATCACAGATCGATCCAAAACACGAAATTGGGGCTATTTTGTTGGGATTTTCAAATTTATGGGGGAAAGACCAAATCTATGAGGAATCCATGGCAACCAAAAGCTGCTGATACCTGATGTTAAGGGGTAACCCCGAGGGTGGCCCGATCTTCACGGATCTTATGGAAAAATCGATGGAAAAGCGAGGAGAAAGGGAGAAGGTAGCGTAAGCGGATGCACACCTTGCAAAGAACACGATGAACACATGCAAAACTCACACGATACAAGGTCGATTGCTCCCGCCGGTGGCCACCGGTCTGATAGAATCCACGCAAGGAAAGATCTGTCAACGTGCTCCCTCGATCCCAAGTGGAGAGGGAAGAACACCTTGGGGAGGGTCTTGACAACATGGCAAAGGGACACCGATGCCAAGGCCTTGTACAACGAGTTAGGCTCGATGCAAACTCCAACAAGGTGGTGACGATATTCGGTCCCTTGCATAAGGGGATGAGGTAAAACTAAAGATTCCACAAAGGGGGGTTTTCTTTAGTCTATCATCTTTGCCTGAGAGGTACATGAGGGGGTGGCGGCTCTATATATAGGCCAGCCACAAGTTCAGGGATAGTTTGGGCATAAAACTAGGGTTTGGTGCGGAATAAGGGTTACATGGCCGAAGGCCCAACTCAAGGCACGCAGGCCCATTCGCTCAGGGCGAAGACTCTGTTGTGGGGGTCCGAAGACTCTGGTGTCGGCTGGAGATTCCGGTCGGTCTCTGGTCCATCTCTGGAGGGGCCTTCTGTCTGTCCTCGACCTCGATCTGGGGTCGGTTCGGAGATGTGTCGAAGATTCCGGGGTGCATGGTCCAAAGACTCCGGTCTGTCGATGGAAGCTTCTTCCATCTTCTCTTCCAAGCCTCCGCCTTGTCGGGCTTGGTGCTCTAGGCTTCCTCCCATGCCTCTGTACTTGTCGGTATGAACCTATCATGATAATGGGACGGAGTATGAAGTAGTATACCATTCGAAAGGGTAGGAAGTGGGCTCGCCTAGAGGAACGAATTCACCTTTGGAATCTATGAAGACTTGGCATAAGTTAGAGACCATGATGTTGTAACGACCAAAGGTTGGGCTACATCACTTAGTCATTGCACATGGTAGGGGTCCTTGTGTGGATGGAGGGTGAGGTTGAGCTTCTCACACAACTCGGTGCTAGCAAGGTTGTGGCAACTCTCTCCATTGATGATCACTTTGATAGATTTGCCATTGATGTCGGCTAGTGTTTGGAAGATATTTGAGCATTGGTCTTCATGGTATTGTGCTTGAGTGGTCAAGATCCTGGTGACAACAAGCGATGGACTTGTGTCATGTTCACACATGAGGAGTTCTTGGTGATCTTCCAATCGTTGCCTTGTCATTGCTTCCTTGACTCGGGCATCAAATTCATCTTCACGCAATTACTCTTCGTCGCCATTGTCATGGATGAACAATACTTTCTTCTTTCCACACTTAGCCGACTTGTGTCCTTTTCCTCCACACTTGTAGCATTCACCATTGAATGGCGTGGTATCCTTGCCACTTGGGGCGGTTTTCCTTGAGGAAGTGTGGGCTTGAAGGAAGGCTTGGATGTACTTGATGAGATTCCATTTAAGGTTGGTGGTGTAGTGCTTGAAGCTTGCTTGTAGGTGAAATACATCTTGGGCTTGTTATACTTGATGTCCTCTTGCACTTGACTTTCGGCTTTGTTGGCAATGTGCACAAGCTCAACCATGCTATATTATGTTTGGAACTCGACGATGCGCTTGATTGGATGGTTCAAGCCAATAAGTACATGCGCCATAGTTTGCTCCTTGCGCTCTTCAATGTTGGCACATATCATGTTGAGCTCCATTTCCTTGAAGAACTTTTCCATGGTCTTTGTACCTTGACGAAGCGATTGAAGGTTGTTGAAGAGGTCGTGCGTATAGTGCAAAGGAACAAAGCGGGATCTCATATGAGCCTTCATGTCATGCAAAGTTGTGATTGGTGGATCTCCTCTTGCATCACGAGCAACTTGAACTTGTTCCCAACAAAATTTAGCGTACTCATCAAACTCAAGCGAAGCCATGGCGACCATCTTCTCATTGCTATAATTGTGCATACGGAAGGTCTTGTCGACTTTGAGTGCCCATGAGAGGTATTCTTCGGGGTCATTTGATCCGGTGAACTTGGAAATTGTGAACTTGAGCTTGCTGAATGTTTCTTCATCATTGTAGTAATGTTTGTGGTTGTTGCCATGATGTTGACAGTCTTCATCTTCCATGCAACCATTTCGATGAGCTTGGTGAGCTTGTTGATGTACTTGCGGTTGAGGATCCGCATTTGGAGGTGGCGGAACTTACTCTTTTTCTTAGCGTGGTTGCTGACGAGGAGGAGGCACTCGGGCCTCGTGACGATCATGAGGATGTGGAGCCTCTTGAGGTTGTTGTGGACGAAGAGGAGGCTCGTTCCTCGGTTGTTGTTGCGGGTTAGGTACTTGGGCCTCACGGCGAAGATCATGGTCTTGAGCCTCATGATGTGGTGGGTGTCTCTCAACTTGTACCACTTGATGCTCCATGTTTTTATGTGGTGGAGGAGGCGCCTCGTGGTGACCATGGTGTCAGTGCGGACGTTCATGACGGCTATGACGAGGAGGAGGATCTTGGAGAGCTTCATGTTGGTGACGCGCTAGATCCTCCAAGTTGGAGTCATCACTTGTTGTGTCAAGTATGTGTCGCGGTCGGTGATGGTGGACTTGAGGTTGTGCTTGAGGTTCCACTTGTGCCCTTGCATGATAACGGTGTACTTCACGCCTTGCTTGGGGCCTTAAGGAGAAATCACCATCATAACTTGACGTTGCGGCGTGCCGTGTTGAAGGTACATAGTTCGAAGAGCTTCCATCTTCAACCACGGGGGCGTCATTGCGTCTTGGAGCACTTGGATGACGATCTTGAGGTGGAGTAGAATGGTGGCACGACTAGCTTGACGAGCTTGATGCGCGTGAGTGTGGTCTTGCCATTCCGTCGATGAGGATTGATACGTTGCAAACGTATGTATAATTTTTGATGTTCCATGCTTGTTTTATATCTACTTTCTTATGTTTTGTCCACACTTTGGATTATTTTTATACACTTTCTTCGACTACCCTATTAACAAGATGCCATAGTGCCAACTGCTTGTTTTTTGCTGTTTTTGGTTCCAGGAAAGTCAGAAAATGAATATTCTTGGAATTGGACGGGACAAAATCCAAATTCAATATTTCACCGAGGGGGACATGGAGCCAGAAGACGAGACGGAGAGGGGCCACAGGCCGGCCACACCACCTGGCCGCGCGGCCAGGCCTGGCCCGCACCAGGGGGTGGTGCAGCCGCCTAGGGCACCCTCTCGGCCTCCCCTTTCGCCTATATATTGCCTCCGATACAGAAACCCTAACTGCCAGATCATAATTCCACGAAAAGTTCCGCAGCGACACCGCCACCAAAGAGGAGATTCGGGGGACAAAAGTCTCTTTTCCGGCACCCTGCCAGGACGGGGAAGTGCCCCCGGAGCCATCTCCATCGACTCCACCACCATCTCCATCGATGTTGCTAATTCCCATGATGAGGAGGGAGTAGTTCTCTCTCGAGGCTAAGGGCTCTACCGGTAGCTATGTGTTCATCTCTCTCTATGCATGATCTTAGGAGATCATGAGCTTTGTAGTCTATAGATCTATTCTGCTACACAAGTGCTTTAATGAATCTTTGCTTATCCCCACGTGTGTGAAGTTGACAGTGTGCACACCGTGTGGCACTTTGGCTAAGGTTACATAAGTACTTGTCATGAGTATAATTTGAGTTGGATGTCTCTATGAAATTGTGGTGTTTGTTGGAACCATCTAGCGCTCAAGGTGATAGTGTGGGGTTATCTAGATGGGGAAAGCGGACTTTGAGGTGTGCTGTTATAGCCCTACCATGGATTAGAGTGTCCAACCAGAGAGTAGTTCAGAGTTGTATCATAAAGAGATGATATTTATATGAGAGTGTTCACTAGCGAAAGTATGATCCCTAGGCCTTGTTTCTAAACATTGAAACACTGTTTGCAACTAGATCTGTTACATGTTTTCTTGCTTCCATCTTTTTGCCTTTAGTTTTTTCCTCCTGTCAAGCTCTTTTATAGAACCGTTGTCTTATGTCCATAGCACTTGTATTTCACTACCTCCTCGCTGAAATAGTGCACCTATACACCTGACAAGTGTATTGGGTGTGTTGGGGACACAAGAGACTGATTGTATCTTGATTGCAGGGTTGCTTAAGAGGGATACCTTTGACCAGTTCCTCCCTGAGTTCGATAAACCTTGGGTAATACACTTAAGGGAAACTTGCTGTTGTTCTACAAACCTCTGCACTTGGAGGCCCAACAACTGTCTACAAGAATACAAGTGCGTAGACATCAAGGAATCGAAGCTTGTCAAATGTTTTGGTTATGGAGCATTGGAGCGCTTCATTCTGATGGCCAAAGTTGTGATGCATTGCATGCATTTGTCGTTCGAAGCCAACAAAGTGGTTGTCGATGTTCTTGAACTCGGCTTGCATCTCACCAAATTGTTCATCTTGTCGCGTCTCAAGAGCTTAGCAATGCTCATGGAACTCTAGTCAGATGATGTAGTGACTTACGCTCTTCATGTACGGTCCATGTTCTTCTTCTTGGGGAGGTAGTTGGTTCAACTCACCATGCCTATCCATCATGCAAAACACACAAGGATTGTATATGGAAGTGGAATATGGTGGTGTTAGCCTTGTACCTCACCTTGGAGATTGCACCAAACTATAAACCACAAGTGAGAGCTATAAGCATGCAAAGTGAAATCGCAAAGAAAGCTCACACTAAAGAAAAAAATAACTCTCAAAAGCTTTAGGTGGTAGGTTAGGATTGTGGAATTCCAAAGAACCAACCAAAAGAAAAGGGATAGTCAAAAATGGGTAAAATCCAAACAAACTCAAGTCAAACGCAAAGGTCAACAACTCATAAGGGGGGACGGGAACCTACGACTATATACACACATGTGAAGATTAATAGGATTGACACGACTATGAAAATGCAAACAAAATGTCCTAATGAAGACTACACTCGGTGTCGTCCTAATGAGAAAAATGAGCAACAAATTTGTGCACTTGCCTTGGGCGCTCTTCTTCCTCTCTTGTTTACAATCTTTGAGACTCTCTTTTGTTATGGGAGACTATTTTTATTTTTCTTTGTATCATTTTCTTTCTTTTCTTTTCTTTTTTTTTGCTCTCCCATGATGCTACCTAGCCCCACTTGCTATTACTATTGCACTCTCACTATCCAAGGAAAAATGCACAATGCTCAAGCAAACACAAGATGAGTCACTCTCGTGGGATAGGTACACGCAAAGGAAGATAGGGCTTAACAAGGTGACGCAAGTTATACCTTCGTTGGTGATGTTGAACTCGACGTCGGTGGTGCGGGATGATGTTCGTGGGCCGTGGTGTCAATGAGCGTGGAAGTTGTCGATGCAGAAGCTTGTTGTTAGTTAACGACACGCACACAGGCACAAACAAACAAGAGGAAATTAGCCAATGCAAGATAATAGGAAAAAATGTCTAAATTAGGCGTCAGGGCTGGAGACTCCGGGGTCTCGAGCCAGAAACTCCGGTCAAGGCTGGAGACTTCGGTGCGCTCAGGCTGGAAACTCCGGTGTGGGCCGGATACTCCGGTCTAAAGGTCTATAAACTCCGCTCTGAAGGCAGAGCTTGAACTTCTCATGTTCTTGAGCGGAAATCCACGCCTTGGGTCCTCAAATCCGCGAAAAATTGGGCAAATTGGGCTAGGAAAACACAGCATAAAGCTAGACCAATACCTAAGACAAGATTTGGTCAGATCAAAACCAAAAATAACACTCCAAATCAAGAGATCAATCCAAAGGAAAATTGGGGGCTCTTTCTGGTGGATTTTCGAATTTTTGGTGGATAGAAGAAAATTTTGTGGAGGAATTCGTGAGCAATGAAGCTCTTGATACCAATATGTTGGGGGTGAACCTCGAGGGTGGCCCAATCTTTCACAAATCCCGTTCAAATCGAGGGTGGAGTACGGGGGAAGGAGAGGAAGAATGAACACGACGAACTCACCCACGAATAAAATGATGAACACACTCACGCAAAACCACGATACACACTAATAGCTCACGTGGGCGGTGACCGGTCCGGTGCAACCCCTATGATCAGCGTTGGGTGGAGGACTCTCTCTCGAACCAGGACGGCGAGTAGGGAGACTCGGTGAGATCTTGACGTCTAGGCAAAGGAACTCCGATGCCTAGGCCTTGTACAACGAGGGTGGCACGATGCAAACTCCAACAAGGTGTGTGATATTTGGGTGCTCCTCGATCAAGGAGCGTCAGGCAAGAATTAGATAGATCCACAAGGGTGTCCACTAATGCCAAATATCATGCCTAGGGTTTACAATAGAGGTGGGGGACTATATAGAGGCCAGCCACTAAGTCAGGGGTACTTTAGGGATAAAAGGTAAGTTCTGGACGAACTAAGGGGTACATGGGCCAAAGGCCCAAAGGCTTTTACATGCCTGGCGATGCTTGTTCCGGAGACTCCGGTGTGGTGGACTGGAGATTCTGGTCTGGGCCAAAGATTCTGGTCGATCTCCGGTTCGTCTCCGAAGTGGCCATCTGAGTGTCCTCGAGCTTGATTTGGGGGTCGGTCCAGAGATGGGCCAGAGACTCTGGTGTCTTGGTCCAGAGACTCAAGTCTGTCAGGCCAGAGACTCCGGTCTGAGCAGCTCCAGCAGCTTCTTCTTCTTGACCTGCTCCTTGCACTTCATCCATAGGAGCTTGGTGATGTGTCGGGGCTTCATAGGTGAGAATGCATAGTGTATTTGCGTGAAGTAGCAAGCCATCCAAGGATGTGTTAAAGTCACATGATGAGAGGAGGGAATTGACCTTAGCTTGGAGTAGCTTGGCTCGGGCACGAGTCATGGGTCCACTTGGGGGACTTGGTGGTGTAGATGTAGCAGCGTCTGTAGGACGAGCTGCGTCACTTTCCCAAGGAGGGGAGCTGATGCAGCCTGTCCTACGGACGCTCCTACATTTACACCACCAAGTCCCCCAAGTGGAACCATTACTCGGGCCCGAGGCATGCTCTTCCAAGCTAAGATGAATTCACTCCTATCATCATGTGACTTTGACACATCCTTGGATGGCTTTATACTTCATGCAAATACACTACACATTCTTAGCTATGAAGCCCCAACGCGTCACCAAGCCCCCATGTATGGAGAACAAGGAGCAGGCCTAGGAAAAGAAGGAACTGGAGCTGCTCACACCGGAGTCTCCGGACCGCATCACCGGAGTATCTGGCCCACCTCCGGACGGACCTCTAGACTGGCCCCGAGGACATTCTGGATGCCACTCCGAAGACGGACCCGAGATCAATCAGAATCTCCGGCCCAGACCGGAGTCTCTGGTCCACCACACCAGAGTCTCTGGACCAAGCGTCGCCAGGCATATGAAAGCCTTTGGGCCTTTGGCCCATGTACCCCTCAGTCTATCCAGAACTTACCTTTTATCCCTAAAGTACCCCTGACTTAGTGGCTGGCCTATGTATAGTCCCCCACATCTATTGTAAACCCAAGGAATGATATTTGGAATTGGTGGACACCCTTGTGGATCCATATAATTCTTGCCTCAACCTCCTTGATTAAGGAGCACCCAAATATAACAAACCTTGTTGGAGTTTCCATCATGCCACCCTCGTTGTACAAGGCCTAGGCATCGGAGTCCCTTTACCTAGACGTCAAGATCTCATCGAGTATCCCTTCTCACAGTGTCGGTTCGAGAGAGAGTCCTCCGCATGATGCCGATCCTAGGGATTGTGTCGGACTGGTCACCGCCAGCATGAGCTATTGGTGTGTATCATGGTTTTACATGAGTGTGTTCATTGTGTTCTTCGTGCGTGAGTTCATCGTGTTCATCCTTCCTCTCCTTCCCCCGCACTCCACCATCGATTTGAATGGGATTCGTGAAAGATCGGGCCACCCTTGAGGTTGGCCCTCAACACGATGTCCTTCGCACCTTGCTTGGGGCCTTGAGGAGAAATCACCATCATTGCTTGCCATTGCGGCGTGTCGTGGGGAAGGTACATAGTGCGAAGATCTTCCATATTCAACCACGGGGGCTTCATTGTGTCTTGGAGCACTTGTATGATGATCTTAATGAAGAGGAGAATGGTGACATGACGAGCTTGAAGAGCTTGATGCGCATGAGCACGGTCTTGTAATTCCGTCGATGAGGAGTTGAAGCTTGCCATTCGTCTTGGCGACGCAGGGTTAGAGCACTTCATTTTGATGGCCAAAGTTGTGTTGCATTGCATTCATTTGTCCTTTGATGACATCGAAGCGGTTGTTGATGTTCTTGAAATCGGCGTGTGTCTCACCGAATTGTTCATCTTATCACATCTCAAGCGCTTGGCAACGTTCACGGAACTCTTGTCGGATGATGTAGTGGCTCGCGCGCGTCATGTACGGTAAATGCTCTTCTTCTTGGGGAGGTGGTTGGCTCGACTCACCATGCCTACCCATCATGCAAAACACACAAGGATTGTATATGGAAGTGGAATATGGTGGTTTTAGCCTTTTACCTCACCTTGGGGATTGCACCTGACTAGAAACGACAAGTGAGAGCTATAAGCGTGCAAAGTGAAATAGGAAAGAAACCTCACAGTAAAGAAAGAACTAACTCTCAAAACCTTTTGGTGGAAAGTTAGTGTGGTGAAAAACCAAACGAAACGATCGAAAGAAAAGGTTATTGTTAAAGGTGGTAGAGAACCAAAGATCAAAAGCAAAAAGGAAATGGTCTACAAAAACACAAGGATACACACACATGGAGATGGATGTGGTTAGCATGACTATAAAAATGAGCACAAAATGTCCTAACGAAGACTACGCTCGGTGTCGTGGCAACGCAAGGAGATACCACAACTCATTCGCCAAAAGAGAAATAAGCAATGGATTATGCACTTGCCTTGGTCGTGATCTAACTCTCTCTTTGCTTACAAGCTTGAGACTCTATTTGTATTTGGAGACTTTATATCTTCCTATTTTTCTTTTGCTTTTTTTTCTTTTTCTCTCCTTTTTTTGATTCTTTCTCTCCCTTTCTATACTACTATGTTAACTCTTGACTTTGCTTACACACTCTCATTTTCCAAGCACAAGTGCACAATGCTTAGGCAAACACAAGATGAGTTGCTCTCATAGGATAGATACACACAAGGAAGAAGGGTTAACAAGGTGGAGCAAGTTATACCTTCGGTATTGACGACTTTCTACCGGTGGTGGGGATGATGTTTGGTGTCGTGCTGCCAAGGAGCACGATATGTGATTAATTGTAGAAGCTTGAAGTTAGTTGGGGCGACACGAACACGACGAATGAACAACACACAAGGAAAAAGGGACAAAATTGGGGAAATCAGAGATTTTGGTGGCCAAACCGGTAGCGCCGGATCCTGCGCCGGAAATTTCGGCAACAATTCCGGTTCGCCAAAAATTTCGCTAGAATTTTCGGCGGTAAAACCAGTCCGCTGGGCCTGGAGCCAATTTGAGTTCGTGACAAACTCGAAAAGTAAAATCTGTCAAAATTTCGGAAATTTCTCCAAATTGGGCTGGGAAAAGGTTCTAGGAAGGTAGATTGGTACACAAAGGAACAGATCTGTGGAACAAAACCACTAAAATGCAACAAATCCAGAGATCGATCCGAAGTCAAATTGGGGCTCTTTTTTGGGGGATTTTCAAATTTCTTGGTAGATAGAAGAAAAAATTGTGGGGGGATTTGTGAGCAACGAAGCTCTTGATACCAATATGTTGAGGGCAAACCTCTAGGGTGGCCTAATCTTTCATGAATCCCTTGAAATTGAGGAGGGGGATGAGGGAGAGGATGAAATCCGCGGACTCACGCATGAAGAACACGATGAACACACGCACACGCCAAGAGACAATGCACAACTATAGCTCACGCTAGCTGTGACCGGTTCGGCGAAATCCCTAGGATCGGTGGCGGGCGGAGGATCTCTCTCAAGAACCGGTACGACGAGAAAAGAGTCTTAATTCTTGGAAGAGGTGCAAAAATTGCAAGATAGTAGCAAAGAATTCTTGGAAGAGGTGCAAAAATTGCAAGATACATACTCAGCTAGGCACAAATCACAGTCATCAGGTGGGAAGCAACCAAATGAGGAACCCCTGAAATATCCTCCAGTGCGAAACAATAAATCTATTGAAAAAGGCAACAGACTGAAACAATCATCAAAGAAGAATGTTAACAAGAAAAATGCTAAAAATAAGAATGAGGAAAAGAATGATCCTATTCCATGAAAATGTTGCTTTCATATAAGAATGAGTGGCACAATTTGAATAAGATTTACCACCGATGTATAAGGATTTATTAGAGGTTGTGTTCTTAATTACATATTATCTATGGAAACATTTGATAATCAGGAAAAAATATTATATTTTGTAAGAAATGTCTCATTAGAAATTTGTGGCTTATCTCGCTAAATTTCTTATGCTAGATGACAAAATGTAATGTAGACAACATTTTTCAGGGCACTATACCAATGTTTATTTTGTTGTGATACAAAAGTAGATGAGATTGCTTCTCGAGTTATTGTTACCAGGATGCACATATATATAAAATCCATAGAGTGATTCGGAGTTGTCTGATGTAAATTATTTTATTGTAAACTCTCTAACAATTTCATATTAAAAATGGTGTACAAGTAGAGTTGTTTAGAGCACTAAATACAAAAGTGATCTAGTTCAGTGGAACAAATATTCAAGACCGAAGGAACAAAATGATGATAACAAGGGAACAAAATGATGAAAACAAGGGAACACTTTTTCAGTACTGTTTTTCTTTCTTGATTGAGGTTGAATAGATGTGTTGTTTTGCTTTCGAACCAGAAAAAGTCCTATTTCACTTGAGTTCAAGAAAAAGAAATTCAGTTCTCTAAGGGAGTAGTTCTCACTATCCAAAAGGTTTTGTAGAGAATGTAATATATCCCAACAACATAGCTTGTCATATGACTGCAATTCATTGTAGTGTTCTGCACTACTAAAAAAACTTGAGAACGATAAATGTAGCTAAACAGTTTGATTCAAAAAATGCTAGATAAAACATCAAAAAGAAGTGCACATGTGGTGCATAAAGGTAGAACAAATTAAAAATCACTCTATACTCAAAGTACATACAGTAGCTGCAGGACATCACCATATGGGGCCGACATGATACATTACAATCAAATTAATGGGAATATATAGACAATCAGAAACAAAAATCTTAATATATATGGAACAATACTTCTAATCCATAGATAACATAGTCCAACTAACAAATTTTCAACCAGACTACAAATCCATCATTCATATTTGGATTCCCTCCATATTTAAGCATACACATTTCAAAAACTACTGAAACACTTTATACATATCCATCACAAAGTTTTGGAGGAATGTAGAAACAAAATGGAGCATCCAAACATTCATAGACATCCTCGCTACATGAAGCAAAATTATCGTTCATATGGATAGTCTTGGACATGAAAAATGGATATAATCACATCAACATGTTCTTCTTGAAACCACTCACTCCTGAAGTCATGTCATTTAATGATGAAGAAGCAATGTCATGAGCAATGACTTTTCAAAACTCACTGGTAGCATCCTACAAAGAAATAGGAAAAATAAAAGGTGCAGCACAACAATTAATAGAAACTACAAGAAAAACTGACCATTTGAATAACACAAGAAATGATGAATCATTACAATGTAGAATAGATGAATATAGAAAAACTTATAGGAACAAAGTCTTTCAAAACCTGACCATTCCAATGTTCCATATAAAATATAGCAAACATACCATAATCGAATTTGCAAACATAGTTTGTATTTAATAAGTTAAGCAGCACATATGAAAAAAATGTTGAAACAATGGATGGAAAAAGAGATTTTTCATGTTGTAGATTCTTGCCGAAGATTATCAGGATAGACTTATTCAAACTTGCTCAAATCAAGATTAAGAATCTTTCCCTCTATGCATGCCTCATTGAAATTTCTAACTTGATATAAAACATCGTACAAATAAGTTATTGAGAAAAGTAATTACAAAAAATGAAAAATAAGTTCACAAAATGCAACAATAGTTGGCTAAAAAGAAGAAACTAGAATAAAATGTAATAGGTTAGAGAATTTAAAAGGCTACCATATTTGCATCCATTATGGAGTTGTTAACTTTGTCCACATCTTGTAAAGAGTCCAAGAAATTGATTTTTTTTAAACAATAAATTGATGCATAGCAAGGTCGAGTGAAACCCTTGAAATATATGAAAATGCAACTGAAGAACACAAGCAAAATCATATTGATATATATAGAAAAAGATGAAAACAAAAGTGAGTAAAACAGTTGTTTTGTCTCCTACCAGGTCACATTTTGCAATATTGAATTTCTTGTTTAACTTCCTAAGTTCACCACTAACAGATGCAACATCAAACCTCTCAGGAAGGACATTGAGCTTTGTCTACATAGAGTTAGATTAACAAAATGAAGGGAAAAAATTAGTAAGTGAGACAAAGAAAAATGTAGTGAAAGAAATAACTATTAGATGAAAATAGAGCGGAAGAATTGGACAAAACTAGAACAAAAAGAAAAGAAACTCACTACGAAATAAGGGCTAAATGATATCTTTGTCATGGAACTCTTATCATCATGTTCGTTGAAGAGTTCAACAACAGCAACCATAACTTCATTAGAAATATCACCTCTTGCTTTGAAAGATTGGTAAAACTTCTCATAAGTTACTCTATGACCATTTATGTTGAGGGTCAACCTGTAGGGTGCCCGATCTTTCACGAATCCCGTTCAAATTGAGGGTGGAGTGTGATATGTCCAAAACGTATCTACTTTCTAGAACACTTTTGCTATTGTTTCTCCCCTAAACTTGTGTGATTTGGATACAAATAACACGGACTGACGCTGTTTTCAACAGAATTACCTTGGTGTCTAGTTTTTGTGCAGAAAATCAACTATCAGGAAAAATCCTATTTCGCCAGAAGACTCATGGAGCCAGAATACGAGATGGAGTGGGGCTGGGGCCTGGCCACACCACCTGGCCGCGCTAGGGGGTGGTCTGGCCGCCCCAGACACCCCCTCGGTCTCCCTCTTCGCCCATAAGTTGCCTTCTGACCTAAAAACTCAGGGGGTCGGCATTTTTCCAGAAAGAGTTCTGCTCCGCTGCCACCACCAGATTCCATGATTCAGAACCAGAAACTCCGTTCTGGCACCCTGCCGGGACGGGGAATTGGAGAAGATCATTGCCATCATCATCACCATTGCTTCTCCATCGACCATCCATGTTTCCCCCATCTATGAGTGAGTAATCCCCTGCTGTAGGCTATGGGGATGGTAGGGATTGGATGAGATCGTTCATGTAATGGCATCAGATTGTTAGGGCATGGTGCCTAGTATCTTCTATTAGTGCTTTTTGACTTTGTTGTGACTTGTTATGCTTAATGCTTGTCACTAGGGCCCGAGTGCCAGGATTTCAGATCTGAACATGTTATTGATCAATTCTGATAGTATTGTTTATGGTCTTACCTGCAAGTTGTGTACACATGTTGTTGTCTAGAACCAAAGTCCCTGAAGTGACAGAAATCGGGATAACCGGAGGGAATGGCTTTGATGTGAGGATCACATGTGTTCACGGAGTGTTAATGCTTTGCTCTGGTGCTCTATTAAAAGGAGCACCTTAATTGCCAGTAGTTCCCTTGAGGCCCCGTTGCAAACGGGCTGGCAGGACAAAAGATGTTGTGCAAGTTCTCATTGCGAGCACGTATGACTATATATGGAACACATGCCTATGTTTATCTAATACTTGGATGCTTTATTTTATTTATCTGCAATTTCCCTATGTTCTGATTGCTATATGAATTGTCTTGTCCATGCAATGCCCGTCCATCCATCTCTATGCCTACCGTGCTCTAATCCTACTGTTTACTTCAATTGTTACTATCGTCTTTACTTTTACTACTGCTATTACTTTACTATTCCTACTACAAAACTGTTGCTACTGATAAACTGCTATGAGCAAGATTGTTTCCAGGTGCAGCTGAATTGACAACTCAGTTGTTAAGGCTTATAAATATTTTTTGGCTCCCCTTGTGTCGAATCAATAAATTGGGTTTCACTTTCCTCGAAAATACTGCGACACACCGATGGGCTTGTGGGTCATCAAGACTATTTTCTGGCACCGTTGCCAGGGAGCATAGCTTTATTTATCAAGTCCACTTGGAATCATTAATGTTTCCTGCCATCCGTCCATCATGGGTAAGTCTCGTGATGGCAAGGTTCCTATTTTACCATCCACTACAAGAAGAGGTACGGTTCTGAACACCTTTGTTGCTCTTGATTCACCATCTGTTATGAGTAAGTTCCTTACACCACCACATACACATGCTACACTCACTGTTGCTACTGCCGAATCGGAAACTTCTGATACTTATGATGCTGCTTCTACTGTGCTTGATAAGAGTGGTTCATTAGGTCCTTTCCTAGATGCTACAATTGCTAGAACTATAGCTAGAAATACTGAAACTCCTAATAAAGACACTACTACACCTGTTAGTTCACCCAAGTCTAGAGAAAGCTATGATATTGAAGACGGTTATATTGAGATGACCGATGAATTTATTAAAGAATGTCAAAACACCCATGATATGAGTGCTGCTAAGAGTCTCCTTGAGAGGCATACCATTAAACCCAAATTGGCTCCTAATGCTAAGTTTGCCGCTTCTCCCATAAACATTAAAGATAAAGATTATGATTTCTATCTTGATCTTTCCTACATAGCTATTGTTGAGAAAGAACCTTTTTGTGGGACTAAGAATGAAAGTGCGGTAGCACATATGACTGAGCTTTCTACCATGAGTGGCCTGTTTTCGGATGATATTAAGATGCGCACCTACTTTGTTGCTAAGATTTTCCCCTTTTCACTGAAAGGAGAAGCTAAAACTTGGTTTAGTAATTTACCTCCTGGATCTATTGATAGACCTGATTGCTTGATTAGTACTTTCCTGCAGAAATTTTTTCCTCCTAGTGCTGGACATGCTATTTTGCTGGAACTTTTTGATTTTAAACAGGGAGAAAAAGAGGTATTGCCTAAATCATGGCCAAGGTTTTTTGCTTTGATTCATGCACAGGCTGGATGTCCATTACCTAAGAATGAGCTTCTTGATATATTTTATAATGGACTAACTGAAGAATCTAGGACATACCTGGATAGTTGTGCTGGTTGTGTTTTCAGGAATAGGACTCCCAAGGAAGCTGAGGAATTAATGGCTAAAATAAGCAAGAATTATGAAGATTGGACTCCTCCTGAACCAGCTATACCTGAAACAATTATACCTAAACCAGCTATTCCTGTGCCTATACCAACATCTAAGAAGAGGGGAGTTATTGAACTAAATGATGAAGTGATGAAGGAAGCTAAGAAATGTCTTAAGGAGAAGGGAATTAAAGCTGCAGATGTCAAGAATTTACCTCCTATAGAAGAATTATGTAGGCCAATTCCCCATTTATCCACTATTGAGGTACACTCTCTCCAACATTTTGATGAAGGTGATATCCCTTACTCTAAACCTCCTGATCAATGCTTAGAAGAATTCGATATTTTTATTATTAAGCAAGATAATTTTAATAAAAGGGTGCAAAATCATCTAATGGAAAACTCTAGAGCTATTGTTGAGTTGAAGGATATTGTGGAAAGAACCTCTAATGATGTTAAAATGCTTGTGAAACATTTTCAAATGGTTCAAACTCAAATTGATCAACTTATTAAGGTACAAAAAGACTTGCTAGTTAATGCTGCTAAAGAAAAACATGCTTATGAAAAATTAGAAATAGAAGTGGTGCTGCTACCTAGGATCCTCTATATCCCGAGGGGCATCCTAAAAGAATCGAGTAGGATTCTCAACAAGCTAAAAATAGTGGTACTACTCGTAAGAAAAGAAAAAAGAAACATAAAACTATTGTAGAACCCTCTGAACCCGCTAAAGATCCTAATAGTATATTTGTCTCTGATGCTGAAACTAAAAGTGGTAATGAAGAAAATGATGTTCCTGATAAAGAAAAAGTTGAAGAAGAACCTGAAAGGCACACTAAGAATACTAAATACACTAAATAAGATTTTGTTGCTAAGAAACATGGTAGTGAAAGAGAGCCTTGGGTCCAAAAACCTATGCCTTTCCCTGATAAGAAACAGAAGTCAAAGGAAGATGAACACTATAATAAGTTTTGTGAGTGGATGAAACCTTTATTCTTGCAAATTCCTTTGACTGATTCTATTAAATTTCCTCATTATATTGTCTCAAATAAAAGGAAGATCCCTAATGAAGAAATTTCTACTTTCCTTGCTAATTATTCCTTTAATGGTAAGGTTCCAAAGAAACTTGGAGACCCAAGGATTCCAACTATTCCTTGCTCTATTAAGAATAGTTATGTTAGAACTGCTTTGTGTGATTTGGGAGCAGGAGTTAGTGTCATGCCTTTTTTTCTCTATAAGAGACTTCAACTTGAAAAACTATTACCAACTGATATATGTTTGCAAATGGCTGATAAATCTACCACTATTCCTGTTGGTATATGTGATGATGTACCTGTTCAAGTGGCTCATAATTGCTTGATATTAACTGATTTTGTTGTGCTTGAAATGCCTGAGGATGATAATATGTCTATTATTCTTGGGAGACCTTTTCTTAATATTGCAGGAGCTGTTATTAATTGTAATCAAGGAAAGTTGACATTTAATGTTAATGACAAGGAGCATACTATCTATTTCCCCAAGAAGATTGATAGGACTTATGGTTTAAATTCAATTGAACATGTTGAGGGCATTCAAGTTGGAGAGATATATTATCCCATACCAAGAGAAAATTTTGAAACTATTATGATTGGGACCATTGCTATCAAGGTTGAGGTAACATAATCATTAGTGGAATACAAAGTTTTGTTTCATATAAAATTGTTTTGGTAACAATACCTGATCAACCTTGTTAACAAAAGGATTTCATTGACCAAAACAATGTTTTCACCATGATTATCTCCGCTTACTTCTATTCTATCTATTTTAGTTTTTGCTTTCGTTTAGTTTACTTTTCTGTTGTTAGTTGCTTGCATGTTAGAGTGTCTTAGAACTTCTGAAGTTTTAGCCTTGTTTTGTCTTTGCATCATTCCAAAAACCTTTTTCTATTAGAAAATCATTCATCTATACCTGAAAATTGCTCAAAAATAAAGTGTCTCGAAAAATTCCAAAAAATTCATATTAAATTTTTACGTGAAAAAAGGGGCAGAGGAGTGCCTGGAAGGTACCAGGGGGCCAACCAGACAGGCACACCACCTGGTGGCGTGGACAGCCCAAGGGCGTGCCTAGCCATGGTGTGGGCCACCCCTGGCCCTCCACTCACTCTCTCACTTCCCACTTTGTTCTCTCTCCCGAGAAAACACCAGTTCATTGCTCGAAATCGCGTTCTTGCTGTTCTTGCCCTCGATTTTTTGATCTCCTTGCTCATCCCATCTTTGCTACTGAAATTTGGAGCAATTGTTCTCTGGTATGTGACTCCTCCGCTTGTCCAAGTAGATTTGTGTTTAGTGGTTTATATCTTGAGTATTTTGCTGCTGTAGGCGACAGGTTTTGAGAGCTTGTAAGCTTGTTCATTGCTTAGAGATATAGTTTTGATGCATGTTTAGGCCTCTACAAGTCCCTATGAGTAGTGCCCTTCATTATATACTCACTTTGCAATCACTTGTGTAATGGATGTTTAAATTTCAGAATAAGAAGATGAATGAGCATCAACTCAACCAACATAAACTGAGGGTGCCTGAGGTTATGAAGGTTCACCGAGAGGAGGAAGTTTTTCCTTCCATCTATCCATGCTACGAATTCATGAGGGCTGCAGGAATTTCCCAGGACTTCCATACTTTGGTTGCTAATGCAGGATTGGAGCACTTTTTGGAAGATGAACCTTGTCAATTTCTGAAACTAACTATGTGTGTGGTGCAGGACTTTCGATTTAGTCACTCTTTGCCTAACCCCATGGTCCACTACAAAATTTACAATTTAGCTGTCGACCTTCCTCTTGATGACTTTTGTGCAGCTATTAAGGTACCTTAGTGGGGATAATGTGGAAGGATTAAAGAGCGTCCTGCACCACTCATGGACTTGTATGCGGAGATTTGCCAAGGGAGCAGCTTCTCGAAGGAGAGCAGGAAAATCCATAACATTCATCTCCCGTTTATTCGCTACTTTGCTTACTTTATTGCCAAGTGTGTTCTCGCTAGGAAAACTGCTAATAGGTTATCCTCGTATGATCTATTATTCATCTCAGCTGCTTTAAAATGAGATTGGACTTACATCTTGGGTTCCTTGATAGCTTTCCGTCTTGCTGCTAACCGCGAGAAAGGTGGAATTTGTGGGGGCCTCATTGCCTCTCGTTTATTAGCTCTGCATGGTTTAGTGCCTCATCATTTAGACCTACAGTTTCCTATAGAGAGACTCGACCTTAATTCCATGATACAGCATAAATTTGTTTCTTCTTGGGCTAATTTGAGTGATTTGTCTTATGAAATAACCTTTCTCAAGGCTGGTTGGAGAAGGAGCAAGTCCGAGCGAGTTGTTCTTTTGCCTGCACCTGTTTTGTTTAACCTTGATAACATGGTAGGATGGTCCCTCATGGAGGAGGAGCTTGATACGTACTTGGGAGAGCTCTCCCAAGCAGGATACTAGAAGGGAGGTCACAGATGATTCAGTCCAGCCCTCAAATGAGGGGGAATCTTCATATCAGCAGCCTACCTATGATTGGGGAGCTTCTTCTTCCCAAGAGCCTAACTACGATCATTTTTACAATGACCCTCCTGCTTGGAACCCTTACTCGTATTTGGATTGATACCCGCTTAGGCCAAAAGCCTAAGCTTTGGGGGAGGTATCCGATATCGCACTCATCTCCTTATCATTTTGCATCGGTACTTTGTATATTCATGTTTCGTTCTATTTTTAGTTTTCGTTCTTTCTTTGCTTTTGCTTTCTAAAACACAAAAAGACCAAAAATATTTCTGTTGTTTCTCTTTGTTTGCTTCTTCTTCTTTTTGCCTTGGTTTGCTTTTCCCTTTTTGCTTTGTTTGAACTATTCGAAAAAACCCAAAAAGATTTTGCTTCGCTTGTTCTTCCTTTTTGGTTCTTGTTTTAAAAAAAATCGGAAACACCAAAAATATTTGTTGTTCTTCTTTGGTTTTGTGAGTTTGTTGCAGGGTTCAGCAGTCCTTAGTGTAATTTGGTTTCATGTTATTATTCAAGCCACACAAGTGAAGGGCAATAATGAGGATTAATGACAACTTGAGGTGTGGCAAGAGGCTGGTAACGAACTCTATTTGTTTTCATTTTTGTACATATACTCATTATTGTGGGCATGCTTAGTCTGTTCATGTAGGGTGTATGTTATTTATGGATGCTTAGTAGTTCTTGCTTTCTTATGATTAGCTCCAGCCCGCTAATAATTTGTAGCATGTCATATGAATGTTTGGATGCATTACTCTATTCATAACTTGGTATGACACTGTGGTATGACAATGTGATCCTCCTCTGAATATTTCACTTGAATTGACTTGGCACATGCTCACGCATGCATATGACTGAAATAATAAGTTAAGCCTCGATGAATTATTTTGCCTTGAGGGTCTTGAATCACTTTCATGCCATGATTAGTCATGTTTTGTTGCAAGCATGATTATGACAGCTATTGCTCTCTCGTTTGTCGCTACCTTGCTATTGCTAGCCTTCACTTACACTGAGTATGTTTTACTCGTGTTTCCAACTCCCGAAAACCAAATATTGCCAAAAGTGTCCACCATACCTACCTATTAGCATCATTTGTTGTTCTGTGCATATTCAGTATACCTTGTTTTCTTCCGAATAAAATGTTTGCTTGTTATGAGAAAGTTAGTTAGTAAAGCTCTCACGAACTTGATGGCACACTTTATTTGTTGCAATTAATAAACCTGAACCATTGTGACTGTCCATGAAAGTTATATGCTTGCAAATTATAGGCTAGGGATTAGCAGAACCGTGCTGTCACGGGGAACGCTTTCAACACCTGTAAATATATACCAAGTTGATATCATGCTCTTTTGTTTGCAGATGTCGTCGATGTGAAATAAAAGGGGAGCTTGTAAGTCCATGGAGTTATGTATGTGTGTTAGAGAAATGCCTGGACCGCTGGTCTAATCCATGCCTAATCATGGTGGAAACCTGCAGCATAACCATAATGAGTATCTATGAAGCATTCTTCTAATAAAAAAAGAGAGATAGCTATTGAGAAAAAAAAAGAAAAAAAAAGAGAGATATGTGAAAAGTGGAAAGAGAGAAAAAAGCACCATATTCCCATGGTAAATAAGAAGATTGCTGAGATGCTCGTTCTCTGCTTGCCTTGTCATTTTGATATGGGGATTCTTCCATATCATCGGGCAAGGGGTACCCTGTTGGCGGTTCTCTATGATAAACATGTACTTACAATGACAAGAACTTACCGGTGACTAAAGTTGAGTAGCATGAGGAGCGGCCCTCGTACTCAAGGGACATGAGATTTCCAGTTTATAGTATGTCAAGCATATAACTCAGATTGGACCTCACTTTCACCTTAACCATATTAAAGATGCTCATGATAGGGGCAATGAGAACTCAAAGCTAATGAGTACCATACTTTTAGCATTTGGAAGCCTTTCAAACTATTCAAAACTTTTTCATTTCCTTGTTGAGTCATCATCTATTCTATGAGCACTTTCTTGAGAGCATAGTTGTCATTCTTAGTATAATATGCTTGTCTCATTACTAGATTAATTGTGTTATGACTTTGATGCTTGTATCTTTGATATCTTTACTTCTAGTCTTCACCTGAACTTCAGAGGTGCCTTGGCATTCACAATCAAAGGCAAGCGAGATACCACTCTATCATACCCTTTTATGAGCATTGTAATGTTTCTTATGTTTATGTTTCATGCTACTTATTATTTTTGAGTTGGAATCTCTTCATAGCTTGCAATGCCTGTTAAGTAAACTTAGTTGCATACTCCTTATTATGAATTGTGTAAGTAGTTGATCACATGCTGAGAATATATACATCATAAGAAGCAAATGTGTTCGTGAAAGTTTCTTTATCGCACTCGATTTTCAACTGAATTGCTTGAGGACAAGCAATAAGCAAAGCTTGGGGGGAGTTGATACGTCTAAAACGTATCTAGTTTCCCGAACACTTCTGCTATTGTTTCTCCTCTAAACTTGTGTGATTTGGATACAACTAACACGGACTGATGCTGTTTTCAGCAGAATTACCTTGGTGTCTAGTTTTTGTGCAGAAAATCAACTATCAGGAAAAATCCCAGAAAATATGCCAAAAATCCTATTTAGCCAGAAGACTCACGGAGCCAGAATACGAGACGGAGTGGGGCTGGGGCTTGGCCACACCACCTAGCCGCACGGGCTGGGCCTAGCTGCGCCAGGGGGTGGTCTGGCCGCCCCAGACACCCCCTCGGTCTCGCTCTTCACCTATAAGTTGCCTTCTAACCTAAAAACTCAGGGGGGGTCGATGTTTTTCTAGAAAGAGTTGCGCTCCGCCGCCACCACCAGATTCCACGATTCGGAACCAGAAACTCCGTTCTGGCACCCTGCCAGGATGGGAAATTGGAGGAGATCATCGCCATCATCATCACCATTGCTTCTCCATCGACCATCCATGTTTCCCCCATCTATCTGTGAGTAATCCCCCGTTGTAGGCTATGGGGATGGTAGGGATTGGATGAGATCGTTCATGTAATGGCATAAGATTGTTAGGGCATGGTGCCTAGTATCTTCTATTAGTGCTTTTTGACTTTGTTGCGACTTGTTATGCTTAATGCTTGTCACTAGGGCCCGAGTGCCATGATTTCAGATCTGAACATATTATTGATTCATTATGATAGTATTGTTTATGGTCTTACCTGCAAGTTGTATACACACGTTGTTGTCTAGAACGAAAGGCCCCGAAGTGATAGAAATCGGGATAACCGGAGGGAAGGGATTTTATGTGAGGATCACATGTGTTCACGGAGTGTCAATGCTTTGCTCTGGTGCTCTATTAAAAAGAGCACCTTAATTGCCAGTAGTTCCCTTGAGGCCCCGCTGCAAACGGGCTGGCAAGACAAAAGATGTTGTGCAAGTTCTCATTGCGAGCACGTATGACTATATATGGAACACATGCCTATGATTATCTAGTACTTGGATGCCTTATCTTATTTATCTGCAATTGCCCTATGTTCTGATTGCTATATGAATTGTCTTGTCCATGCAACGCTCGTCCATCCATCCCTATGCCTACCGCGCTCTAATCCTACTGTTTACTACAATTGTTACTATTGTCTTTACTTTTACTACTGCTATTACTTTACTATTCCTACTACAAAACCGTTGCTACTGATAAACTGCTGTGAGCAAGATTGTTTCCAGGTGCGGCTGGATTGGAAACTCAGTTGTTAAGGCTTATAAATATTCTTTGGCTCCCCTTGTGTCGAGTCAATAAATTGGGTTTCACTTGCCTCGAAAATACTGCGATACACCCCCTATACTTGTGGGTCATCAGAGTGCGGGGAAAACCACGAAGAGGAGGGATGAACACGACGAACTCACGCATGAAGAACACGATGAACACACTCATGCAAAACCATGATACACACCAATAGCTCACCCCGACAGGGACTGGTCTGGCGCAATCCCTAGGATCAGCGTCGGGCGGAGGACTCTCTCTCGAACTGGCATGGCGAGTAGGGAGTCTCGGTGAGATCTTGAAGTCTAGGCAAAAGGACTCCGATGCCTAGGCATTGTACAATGAGGGAGGCACGATGCAAACTCCAACGAGGTTTGTGATATTTGGGTGCTCCTCCATCAAGGAGCATGAGGCAAGAATTAGCTAGATCCACAAGGGTGTCCACTAATTCCAAATATCATGCATGAGGCTTACAATAGAGGTGGGGGACTATATATGACCAGCCACTAGTTCAGGGGTACTTTGGGTAACTAAAAGTATCAAAAGGGGTTTGTTACAAGGCCAAAGGCCGAGTTGGGACACACACATCCTAGGGGTCCGGTAGTACCGGAACTTGTGACCTGTAGTACCGGTTAGAGGCGGAAGTACCACTCGCATGTACCGGAGCGGGCCAAGGAACAGTACCACTCTCCGAGTGCGGTGGTACCGGTCGATGCGGTGGTGCCGTTGTTCTGGTACCGGTGAGGTCTGAGGCTTCGGACGACACCTCTCTGTTCATGGTAGTAGTAATATGCTCTCCAGGTGGTAGTACCGCTTCTAGAGCCCGGTTGTACCGCTCGCTCCAGGCAGCTACTGGTTGCTGCGTCGCTCCGCTATCTCATGTCTTCATACCTGAGGATGCATAGTGTCGAGGCATGAAGTAGCAAGCCATCCAGGGGCGTATCAAAGTCACATGAGTACAGGACCGAGTTCACCTTATCTTGGAGGAGCTTGGCTCGAGCGCGAGTCGTCGGTCCACTTGGGAGACTCGATGGTGTAGATGTAGAGACGTTTGTATGATGGGCTGCATCAGCTCCCACCCCCCTTGGGAAAGAGTCATCCTCGACTCTTCATGGTGATCATCTTGAATATCTCCATGGTAGGGTGAAAGGTCCTTGACTTGAATGTATTGCTCACAAGGTACTTGGAGATCGGAATGTCGATGATGTATGCATTTTTGTTGATTCTCTTGAGGGACTTGAAGGGACCATGTCCTCTTGGTTTGAGCTTGGAATTGTGCTCCTTGGGAAACGGTCCTTTCTCAACTGTATCCACACAAGGTCACCTTCTTCAAAGATCATCTCTTTCTTGTCGTTGTTTAACTGTGAAGCTTGGCGAAGAACTTGTTGTTCGATAGTTGCTCATGTTTCTTCGTGTAGCTTCTTCATATATTGTGCACGCTTGTCGATGTCCATATTGGCGCGCTCATGAAGAGGTAGCGGTAGGATGTCGAGTGTTGTGAGGGGCTCAAAGCTATAGACAATCATGAAGGGACTCATCTTGGTTGTTGAGTGTTTGGCACTATTGTAGGCGAACTCGGCGTGGGGAATGCATTCCGCCCAATCCTTGGGGTTTTTCTTGATCAACACACGAAGGAGAGTCCCGAGGCTTCGGTTGAAAACTTCAATTTTCCTATGGGGGTACGATGCGGATGAGAACAGGAGCTTGTCCATGAGGGTCTTCCATAAGTAGCTCATGAAAATTGTTTTTGTCACACCGTCAAGACGGACGATTTCTCTGAAAAACAAATTTGCAACATGTGAAGCATCGTCGGTCATATGCCACGGTATGAAGTGTACATTTTGGAAAAGTGATCCACGACAACAAATATAGAATCATGTCCATGCTTAGACCTAGGCAATCAACACAAAATCCATGCTAATGTCGGACCACAGTGCATAAGGAATAGGCAATGGCATATAAAGACCATAAAGGTTAGCTTGCGACTTAGCTTGAACACATTTTGTGCATCGTTGAACGTAGCGCTCCACGTCTCGCTTCATCTTGGGCTAATAGTAATGAGTGGCAAGCATGTCCAAAGTCTTGTCATGACCAAAGTGACCCATGAGGCCTCCATCATGTGATTCTTGGATAGGCAAAATTTAAAGAGACGACTTTAGAATGCAAATCTTGTTTCATTTAAATAGAAAGCCCTTATGCAAATAGAAATCATCAATTCCTTTGTCAATGGAGCACTTTGCAAAAATTGGTCCAAAGAATGGGTTGAAAGCATACAAATGTTTGATTTCTTAGAGACCCAACTATTTACTTCAAGTCGCGTAAGAAGGCTTGTGTGCTTGCGAGACAAGCCGTCGGCAACTACATTATGTTTTCCCTTCTTATACTCGACAATGTACGGAAATGATTCCATTGACTCAACCCACTTAGTGTGTCTCTTGCTCAAGTTTGTTTGGCCTTTGAGATATTTCAATGACTCATGGTCGGAATGTATGATAAATTCCTTAGGCCAAACGTAGTGTTTCCAAACTTGAAGAACACGAACTAAGGCAAAACGCTCTTTGTCATAAATTGGATAGTTAAGACGAGAACCATCAAGTTTCTCGCTATGGTAGGCAATAGGACGCCCATTTTGCATGAGGACTTCTTAAGGGGTAACCTCAAGGGTGGCCCGATCTTCACAGATCTCGTGGTCAAATCGATGAGAAAGCGAGGGGAAAGGGAGAAGGTAGCAGAAGCGGATGGACACCTCGCGAAGAACACGATGAACACACGCAAAACTCACACAATACAAGGCCGATTGCTCCTGCCGGTGGCCACCGGTCCGATAGAATCCTCACAAGGAAAGATCGGCCAACGTGCTCCCTCGATCCCAAGCGGAGAGAGAAGAACACCTTGGAGAGGGTCTTGACAACTTGGGACACCAATGACAAGGCCTTGTAAAACGAGGGAGGCGCGATGCAAACTCCAACAAGGTGGTGACGATAGTCGGTCCCCTTGGTCAAGGGGATGAGGCAAAACTAAAGATTCCACAAAGGGGGGTTTTCTTTAGTCTATCATCTTTGCCTAAGGGGTACATAAGGGGGTGGGGGCTCTATTTATAGGCCAGCCACAAGTTCACGGGTAGTTTGGGCATAAAACTAGGGTTTGGTGCGGAATAAGGGGTACATGGGCCAAAGGCCCATCTGGTGGTGCACAAGCCCATATGCTCAGACCGGAGACTCCGGTGTGGGGGTTCGAAGACTCAGGTCTATGCCTGAGATTCCGGTCGGTCTTTGGTCCGTCTTTGGAGGGGCCTTCTGATTGTCCTCAAGATCGATCTGGGGGTCGGTCCGGAGATGGGCCGGAGACTCCAGGGTATGCAGGCCGGAAACTCCGGTGTCTTCAGTACAGAGACACCGGTGTGGCCGGAGACTCCGGTGTGCGCAGGCCAGAGACTCTGGATCTTCAGTTGCTGCTTCTTCTGTCTTCTCTTCCAAGCCTCCGTTTTGTCAGGCTTCGTGCTCCGGGCTTCCTCTCTTGCCTCCATACTCGCTGGTATGAACCTAATCTTGAATATGGGATGGAGTATGAAGTAGTATACCATTCAAGAGGGTAAGAAGTGGGCTCGCATAGAGGAATGGATTCACCTTTAGAGTCTATGACGACTTGCCATAAGTTGGAGACCATGATGTGGTAACGGCCAAAGGTCGGGCTACATCAGGACTCCTCCAATGCCAATTCCACTAGCGTTGCACTCTATCTCAAAAGTTTTTGTGAAATCTGGTAAAGCAAGAAGAGGTGCTTTGGTGAGCCTCTTTTTAATTTCATCAAAAGCTTTTTGTTGTGCTTTGCCCCATACAAAGGTGACATTCCTTTTGGTCAATTCGTTGAGAGGACAAGCAATGGTGGAAAAGTCTTTCACAAAGCGAGGATAGAAACCGGCCAACCCATGAAAACTTCGGAGTTCACTCACAATTGTGGGGATGGGCCAATCTCGTATGTCCTTTACCTTGGAAACATCAACTTCAATGCCCTTCGAAGAAACGACAAATCCAAGAAAAATCAACTTGTCTTTAGCAAAAGTGCACTTGGGAAGATTAGCATATAGCTTTTCATGTCAAAGGATTTGCAATACCTCCTTGACATGTGTAATATGGTCCTCGAGTGACTTGCTATAAACAAGTATATCATCAAAATAGACAACAACACTTTTTCCAATGAGAGAACGCAAAATATGATTCATAAGGCGCATGAAGGTGGATGGGGCATTAGATAAGCCAAAAGGCATGACCAACCATTCATAGAGACCAAGGTAACCACTACGAAGATCTATTTTCGAGAAAATAGTGGCTCCACGCAACTCATCAAGCATGTCAGCGAGACGTGATATGGGATGTCGATAACGCACGGTGATAGCATTTATTGGACGGCAGTCCATGCATAACTGCAACGTATCATTCATTTTTGGCACGAGAATTACGGGTACTACACTTGGACTAGTTGCTTACTTGGATCAAACCTTTGGAGATGAGTTTGTTGATTTGACGTTCGATCTCCTTCGTCTCCTCTGGGTTCGTGTGGTAGGCGCCGCGGTTTGGAAGAGGAACGTCGGGGATGAGGTCAATGTGATGCTCGATTCTGTGAAGAGGAGGTAGTCCATGAGGAAGATCTTCGGGAAACACATCCTTGAATTCCTATAAAACAATCATCAAAGAGGGAGGAATCTTGGTCAAGTTATTAGCTCCTTGCGCTAGTCCCTTGCAAATGAGGACATAGTGCAAGATTAATGGGTCCTTCCTCACTTCTCTCATCTCACTTTTGGTGGCAAGGAGAATACTCTTAGTTTTTTCACTCGCATTTGGCTTGTGGCTCTCAGTCACTATGAGGTGGTTCTCTTGCTCACCACTTTTCTCACAAGATTGTGTTGTGGTTTGCACCCTCGTTAAAGCCTTTGCATTGTACGCAATTATTTGGCTAGGAGTCATCAGTTTCAAAACACATGTCTTGTTAAGCCACTTGAAGGTGTAGACATTTGTGTGACCATCATGTAGAGCACCTTTGTCGAATTTCCATGGACGACCAAGAAACATGTGGGAAACCGTCATTGGAAGCACATCACACTCCATCGTGTCTTTGTATGGGCCAATAGAGAAGGTTACCGAGATGGTGTGCTTGATCTTCACGGAGCCTTGGTAACTTAGCCATTGCATGTGGTAGGGGTTCTTGTGCGGATGGAGGGTGAGGTTGAGCTTCTCACACAACTCGGTGCTAGCAAGGTTGTGGCAACTCCCTCCATCCATGATCACCATGATAGATTTCCCATTGATGCCTACACGCGTTTGGAAGATATTTGAACGTTGATCTTCATGCTCTTGTGCTTGAGTGGTCAAGATCCTTGTGACGACAAGTGATGGACTTGCATCATGTTCACATATGAGGAGTTCTTGGTCATCTTCCACTCGTTGCCTTGTCATTGCTTCCTCGACTCGGGCATCAAATTCATCTTCACTCAAGTACTCTTCGTCGCCATTGTCATGGATAAACAATACTTTCTTGTTTCCACACTCAACCGACCTGTGTCCTTTGCTTACATACTTGTAGCATTCGCCATTGAATGGCGTGTCATCCTTTGTGTACTTGCCACTTGGGGGCGGTTTTCCTTGAGGAGGTGTGGGCTTGAAGGAAGGCTTGGAGGTACTTGATGAGCTTCCATTGGAGGTAGTTGGCGTAGCGGTTGAAGCTTGCTTGTAGGTGAAGTACGTTTTGGGATCGTTGCACTTGATTTTCTCTTGCACTTGACTCTCGGATTTGATGGCGATGTGCACAAGCTCAACCATGGTGTTGTATGGTTGGAACTCGACGATGCGCTTGATTGGATGGATCAAGCCAATGAGAAAACTTTATATAGTTTGCTCTTTGCGCTCTTCAATCTTGGCACGGATCATGTTGAGCTCCATTTCCTTGAAGTACTCTTCCATGGTCTTTGTCCATTGGCAAAGCGATTGAAGGTTGTTGAAGAGGACACGCGTGTAGTCCGAAGGAACAAAGCGGGATCTCATATGAGCCTTCATGTCATTCCAAGTTGTGATTGGGGGTTCTCCTATTGCGTCATGAGCCACTTCAACTTTATCCCACCAAAGGTTGGTGTAATCATCAAACTCTAGCGAGGCCATGGCGACCATCTTCTCGTTGCTATAGTTGTGCATGCGGAAGATCTTATCGACTTTGAGTGCCCATGAGAGGTATTCTTCGGGGTCATTTGATCCGGCGAACTTGGGCATCATGAACTTGAGCTTGCTGAAGGTTTCTTTCTCATTGCCTTCATGGCGGCGGTGGTTGCCATGGTGATGATGGTCTTCATCTTCCATGCAATCATTGCGTTGAGGAGACGCATTTGGAGGTGGCGGAACTTGCTCTTTCTCTTAGCATGGTTGTTGACGAGGGGGGGCACTTGGGCCTCATGACGAACATGAGGGGGTGGAGCCTCTTGAGGTTGTTGTGGACAAAGAGGAGGCTCGTTCCTCGGGTGTTGTTGTGGGTTAGGCACTTGGGCCTCATGGCGAAGATCATGGTATTGAGCCTCATGACGTGGTGGGCATCGCTCAACTTGTACCACATGACCCTCCATGTCTTGATGTGGTGGAGGAGGCGCTTCATGATGAACATGGTGTTGGCGCGGACGTTCATAACGGCGATGACAAGGAGGAGGATCTTAGAGAGATTCATGTTGGTGACGAGCTTGTTCCTCCAAGTTGGAGTCATCACTTGTTGTGTCAAGTATGTGTCGCGGGCGATGGTTTTAGACTTGGGGTTCCTCTTGTGGTTGTGCTTGTTGGATCACTAGTTCCCTTGCATGATGACGGTGTCCTTCGTGCCTTGCTTGGGGCCTTGAGGAGAAATCACCATCATAGCTTGTCGTTGCAGCGTGCCATGGGGAAGGTACATAGTGTGAAGAGCTTCTATATTTAACCACGGGAGCTTCATTGCTTCTTAGAACAGTTGGATGATGATCTTGACAAAGAGGAGAACTGTGACGCGATGAGCTTGAAGAGCTTGATGCACGTGAACACGGTCTTGTCATTCCGTCGATGAGGATTCGAAGCTTGCCATTCGTTTTGGCAAAGGATCATTGGAGCGCTTCCATTTGATGGCCAAAGTTGTGTTTCATTGCATGCATTTGTCGTTCGATGCCATCGAAGCAGTTGTCAATGTTCTGGAACTCGGCTTGAGTCTCACCAAATTGTTCATCTTGTCGCATCTCAAGGGCTTGGCAATGTTCATGGAACTTTTGTCGAATGATGTAGTGACTTGCGCGCGTCATGTACGTTGCATGTTCTTCTTCTTGTGGGGTGGTTGGCTCGACTCCCCGTGCCTATCCATCATGTAAAACACACAAGGATTGTATATGGAAGTGGAATATGGTGGTGTTAACCTTGTACCTCACCTTGGGGATTGCACCGAACTAGAAACCACAAGTGAGAGCTATTAGCTTGCAAAGTGAAATTGCAAATAAAACTCACACTAACGAAAGAACTAACTCTCAAAAGCTTTTGGTGGAAGGTTGGGATGGTGGAAAACCAAACGAAACGATCCAAAGAAAAGGTTATTGTCAAAGGTGGTAGAGATCCAAAGATCCAAAGAAAAAAGGAAACAATCTACAAAAACACAAGGATACACACACGCGGAGACAGATATGGTTAGCACGACTATAAAAATGAGCACAAAATGTCCTAGCAAAGTCTACGCTCGGTGTCATGCCAACACAAGGAGATACCACAAATTGTTCACCCAAAAGAGAAATAACCAACGTGTGCACTTGCCTTGGTCGCGCTCTATCTCTCTCTTTGTATTGGGAGACTTTGTATCTTTCTATTTTTCTTTTGCTTGTTTTTCTTTTTCTCCCTTTCTATACTACTATGTCAACTTTTGTATTTGCTTCAACTCTCTCACTTCTCCTAGGGCAAGTGCACAATGCTTAGGCAAACACAAAATGTGCTGCTCTCATAGGATTGATACACACAAAGGAAGTATGGTTAACAAGGTGGAGCAAGTTATACCTTAGGTATTATTGACGACTTGCTACCGGTGTTGGAGGTGGTGTTTGGGCGTCTCGGTGTCGATGAGCGCAGGGTGTAAGGTAATTGCGGAAGCTTGTTGTTAGAAGGGAAACATGCACGTGAAACATGAACAAACCAAAGGGAAATGTAAGCGAACAAAATTGGAGCGAAAGGGGTTGAGAAATTTCTATGTGACAGGGGTAGTAGTACCGGTGACGGGTAGTACGGTGGTGACCGGTAGTACCGCTCGCCGGTAGTACCGTTCGACCTGCGGTAGTACCGCTTCACGGATTCCTGGGCACGGAGATCTCGAACTTGGGCGCAAAATCGGCCCAAAAATCCTCAAATCTGCGGAAATCTGACCAACAATGGGGCTAGGAGCACACAAGGAATGTAGATTGACACCCCAAGAAATAGATCTATGGACCAAAACCACGAAAAACGCACCAAATCTAGATTTCGATTCGAAGGAAAATTGGGGCTCTTTTTTGTGGATTTTCGAATTTTTGGTGGATAGAAGAAAAAATTGTGGTGGAATTCGTGAGCAACGAAGCTCTTGATACCAATATGTTGAGGGTCAACCTCGAGGGTGCTTGATCTTTCATGAATCTCGTTCAAATCGAGGTTGGAGCGTGGGGAAAACCATGAAGTGGAGGGATGAACACGATGAACTCACGCACGAAGCACATGATGAACACACTCACGCAAAACCACGATACACACCAATAGCTCACGCTGGCGGTGACCGGTCCGACGTAATCCCTAGGATCTCGGTCGGGCAGAGGAATCTCTCTTGAACCGGCACGGCGAGTAGGGAGTCTCGGTGATATATTGACATCTAGGAAAAGGGACTCCGATGCCTAGCCCTTGTACAAACAGGGGGAAACGATGCAAAGATATTTAGGTGCTCCTCAATTAAGGAGCATGAGGCAAGAATTAGCTAGATCCACAAGGGTGTCCACTAATTCCAAATATCATGCCTAAGGCTTACAATAGAGGTGGGGGACTATATATAGACCAGCCACTAGTTCAGGGGTACTTTAGGTAACTAAAAGTATCAAAAGGGGTTCGTTATAAAGCCAAAGGCCGAGTTGGGACGCGTAGATCCTGGGGGTCTGGTAGTACCGGAACTTGTGACCGGTAGTGCCGGTTAGAGGAGGTAGCACCGCTCCTAGGTACTGGAGCAGGCCGAGGCACTAGAGCAGGGCTTCAGGGTCGGGAGGTAGTTCCGCTCTCTGGTGCGGTGGTACCGGTCAACACGGTGGTGCCACTATCCTGGTACCGGTGAGGTCTGAGGCTTCGGGCGACACGTCTCTGTCTATGGCGGTAGTACCGTGGTCTCTAGGTGGTAGTACTGCTGGATTGGTAGTACCGTTCGCTCCAGGCAACTGCTAGATGCTGCGTCACTCCACTAGCTCGTGTCTTTATACCTGATGATGCATAGTGTCAGGGCATGAAGTAGCAAGCCATCCAGGGGCGTATCGAAGTCACATGAGTACAGGAGCGAGTTCACCTTATCTTGGAGGAGCTTGGCTCGACCGCGAGTCACCGGTCCACTTGGGGAACTCGGTGGTGTAGATGTAGAGACGTCTGTAGGACGGGATGCATAAATTTATGTCTTCAACAATGCTACACAACATAAAAGGATTTGAATAAGAACATAATGGTTGACTACAATAAATACAATAAATATAGTGAATAAGATAGAATATATACTCATGTTTGCTCACTTTCCTTCTCTATCTTGAAGTATTTATTAGCCAAATACTTCTCATAAAATTAAAATTAAAATCATATTTCTTCATCATCATTATTAAAATTAAAAGCATATTTCTTCATTATCATAGTGAATCCGGACACTTTCCTAGCCATTCCTTCATCATTAAAATTGAAACCATATTTTGAAATGCAAGGAGTAGTCACATACTTTTTCTTTCGTTTTCTCTTCTCAGTAGTTCTTCAACCACTATTTGGATCATTGTCAAAAAGGGGACCACCATTTCCAGCTGCACATTAATTAAATAAGAAAAGGAAAAAGATGAGACTTGAATGAAAGTAAACAATTTAAAAGCACAAATGTATAAAACAAAAACAGAGAGTAATGTACTAGGCACTGGTGTCTCATTAAAAGATAGAAGTTGACCAGCCTTAGATGCAAAAGAAGACACTAGTGTGTGATCAAAAACTGGCATATCAAGATTTTCTTCTGCATGAGACAATAGAACACCAAGAATTTTTGGTGACTTGTCAAAGACTAAAACCTGAGGATCTTGAGCTGATGTATCAATTGAAACCATATCTGGTTCAACATGTTCCTTGCATTCTAGCACAGGAGTATTATCAATCCCAATATATTCCTATTGTTGTAGAACCAAACTATGCTCAATGTTGTTTGGATTCCAATAATGTTAACAACCTCCAGTTTCAGTTGTGGGAGGAGAAAAACCTTTAGAACCAACAACAATCATAATGGATCTACAAACATTCGCATTTCCTTTAGCTTGATTGCAATTAGTGCGTTGTGCAGGGACAAACGGACAAGCTTTTTCTCTTGCAGCATGATGAGAGATAGCTGAATCAATAGCTTTGGACATCAATGAGAAACGTGTTTCGACCAACTCATCAACATCACGAATCAATTCTCCTTTGTGTGCTTCAACAATAGAAGCAACAACTTTCTTGGTCTACATAGAAAAATAAGAGAACCAGATAACAAAAGGAAAATCAGAGAGTGCATCCAATTATAATAAATATATTACATAAAAAGAAAAACAGATATTTGTAGGAACAACAAGGAACAAAAATTACATGTAGTTGAAAAGAAAACATATACTAACATCAGATGTAGAGTAGTCATCATGGTTGAAGGAATTATCAGTTGGATCTGAATTTACTGGTTGTTGGTTAGAGCTGGGCACCGATGAAGCATCACGAATAGAAATCAACGCTTCCTGATGCCTCATGCACTCTTCTTTCATGGCATCGGCAACTGCACTTTTACTGTACGGTGTAGAAAAATTACCGAAACTATATATCATGTCAAGAGAGTAGTAACTAAAAATTAAATGAAAAAGAACAATCCAAGTTGCTTACATCTAGTGCTCCAAAACAAATTTGGTAGAATCATGCTTTCTGTCAACTTTTGTAACAAGCTCGAAGTCGGATGTGCAAACATGATAAATCCTTGGAACACCATAATCAAGCTGATTCTGGCTAGCTTCCTGATTTAGATCCAAATTGTCCATGTATGCAACCTGCAAACAAATAAGACAAATAAGAAAAGTATACTAGAATAAAGATACGTAAAAACATATGCAGTACAATTTTTTTTTTTAAAATGGTACTTACTGCCATGATAGGAATGCAACCACCAATAAAAATGGCTTGTTGTTGCTCCCATATGGCAAGTGAGCTATCTTCTTAAGAAATTTTCCAACTTCAGTGAAAAGGAATTGAAGGCATAAGGAACACCAATCAGAATTTACAATTGTTGCTAAACCAGTCATTGAATATAAGACCCTCTGATCCACTATATCAGAAGTGTTTGGTGACATGATTAACGCTAGTTTAACCAGCATAAATGATTCCTCATCTTCATCACCCTTTAGTAAGTCCATTGCTTTCTTGGTGGTCAATTTATTACCAATCATATACTTCTCCTTTAGGATTTTAACCTTGGCAATTATATCAGGATCATTGCTAGACAATTTGATAGGGACATCACCTAGCAAAAAAATCTAAAGAAAAACATAACAAACTAAAGTAAGAACAACTAGCATGAAATAGAAAAATAACATATGAAAATATGTAAAGAAAAATAGACTTTAGAATTAAGTGGCAGAATAGTTCCTAATTATACTAATATCATAAACACATGACACACACAGCGAGCAACATGAAAAAGAACCAACTAAACGTAACATTAACAACAATTGACATAATTGACAGGATATGAAAAAATGGACATGGAAAAGGCGAAAGAAAAAACCTGAGTAGATTCCAATAAATTGTTGAACCATAGCCTTGCTGAAATTGATACGTTTACTTCCAAGATGGAAGATACCAACTTGAGAAACCATATTCTCCATGATCCATTAAATCAGTGGCGAGGGGAAGACAACCTGATGCTTCATATTCAAGAATGAATGAAATCCATATTTCACAAGGATATTGTGTTGATTTTTATGTAACACTTTCATTGCTTTCTCAAAATGCCGGATGGAGAACCTATACTTGAAATGTACAAATGGATTCTCATCCTCTACATAAGCAATATCTGCCAGTAAAAAGAAAATAATTGCGCAAGTTATGAAATTAAAAAGGTACGTATGAAAGATATAAAGAACAAATTGTTGGAACAAAACAAAATCCCAGCTGTACAAGATATAACCTAAAAAATACATGATACCAAATAACCACACTACTCATGTTACTCCTAACTGACTAACACAAATGCACACAATTATTATTCAAGATTGAACTATGAATTACTACTAATAAAAAAGACAACATCAGTAGTGAAGAAACAAAAAAACTTGAAACGTATTCAGTGGATCAGTTGAATGAAAATACTCATTAAAATTCATAGTACAACAAAATAAATTTAGTAGAAGAACTAAAAATACATTAAGGATAAAATGATTATATCAACGAAACTACTTTCCGTACGACAATTCCTATCCGATGTGCAGACGACCTATTCTCTGCACCGTGAGATGGTCATGGCACAAATAGGCAAACCATGTGATTTTCGAGTAGTACATGTTTTGGATGAAAAACTTCTTACATGTAGCAGGGTTGTTCTATCAAATGATCTATTAACCAACCACTTCCTCCTCCACAAAAACGAACCATCATCACTACACTACTAGAACCAACCACGTCCCCCCTACATAGATGATCTATTAACCAACCACTTCCCCCTACACAAAAAGGAACCATCTACTATAAAAAAAGGAACCATCTACAAATTGAGTCAACTTTTAACCATCACCCCTTAATACTACAAACCAAAAATTAACAAGAACACAACTACTAGAACCCCATCGACAAATTGAGTTAACGTTTAACCACCACCACCATCAACCCTTATAACTACTAGAACCAATGCAAAAAATCTACAACAAAGGCAGAAATTAACTGACCTTCCATCTCCATCAAGCCAAAAGAAATGGAACTCTCACTGTAGGTCCGACAAACACAAGATGCAACGGTTAAGGAGGGCGAGGTTCTCGACTAAAAAGGGGATGCCGAGAAGTTTTGTGGAGCAGATATGAAGGCTAGGAGCAAGAGGAAGAGGGTGGAATCCCTGACTAGCCGAACGACGCCGCCCACATCACCACAGGAAGAGGAAGAGGAGGAACCCTAAGGAAGAGGGTGGTGTCGGGAGTGGTGGGTGTCGGGAAAAGAACAAGTTAGGGGTCAAAAAAACAAAGGCCCCAAAGGAAAGCCGGATCACCATCTATAACACCAAGTCCCCAAGTGGACCCATGACTCGTGCCCGAGCCAAGCTAAGGTGAATTCGCTCCTCTCATCATGTGACTTTGACACATCCTTGGATGGCTTAATAGTTCATGCAAATACACTATGCATTCTTAGCTATGAAGCCCCGACGCATCACCAAGCCCCCATGGATGGAGAACAGGTGTAGGCCAAGGAGAAGAATCTGCTGGAGCTGCTCACACCAGAGTCTCCCGCCCACCTCCGGACCAACCACCTGAATGGACCTAGGGACATTCTATATGCCCCTCTAGAAACGGACCAAAGACCGGCCAGAATCTCCGACCCAGATCGGAGCCTCTGGTCCACCACACCGGAGTCTCCGGACCGTGCGTCTACAAGCATGTAAAAGCCTTTGGGCCTTCGGCTCATGTACCCCTTAGTCCATCCAGAACTTATCTTTTATTCCCAAAATACCCTTGAATTAGTGGTTGGCCTATATGTAGTCCCCCACCTATATTGTAAACCCTAGGCATGATATTTGGAATTAGTGGACACCCTTGTGGATCTATCTAATTCTTGCCTCATCATCCTTGATTAGAGCACCCAAATATCACAAACCTCGTTGGAGTTTGCATCATGCCTATTGTGTTGTACAAGGCCTTGGCATCGAACTCCCTTTGCCAAGACGTTAAGATCTCACCGAGACTCCCTACATGTTGTGCCGGTTTGAGAGAGAGCCCTCCACCCGACGCTGATCCTAGGGATTGTGCTGGACCAGTCATCGCTGGCGTGAGCTATTGGTGTGTACCATGGTTTTGCGTGAGTGTGTTCATCGTGTTCTCCATGCATGAGTTCATCGTATTCATCCCTTCTGTCCTTCCCCCCGCACTCCACTCTTGATTTGAAAGGGATTCATGAAATATCAGGCCATTCTCGAGGTTGACCCTCAACATATTGGTATCAAGAGCTTCGTTGCTCATGAATTCCCCCACAAATCTTTCTTCTATCCACCAAAAATTCAGAAATCCCCAAAAAAAGAGCCCCAAATTTGCCTTTGGATTGATCTCTTGATTTGGAGTGTTATTTGTGGTTTTGATCCGACCAAATCTTGTCTTAGGTATTGGTCCATCCTTATCCTGTGTTTTCCTAGCCCAATTTGGGCAATGTTTTGCGGATTTGAGGACCCAAGGCGTGGATTTCCGCTCAAGAACACGAGCAGTTCGAGATCTGACCCTAGACCGGAGTTTCCGGACCTGAAGACCGGAGTCTCTGGCCCACACTAGAGTTTCCGGCCTGAGCACACCGGAGTCTTCGGCCTGCGCCGGAGTCTCCGACCTGCATCGGAGTTCTTGGCCCAGAGACACCGGAGTCTCCGGCCCTGATGCCTAATTTTGACAATTTTGCCTCTTATTTTACATTGGATAATTTCCTCTTGTTTGTTCGTGTCCCATGTGTGCGTTGCAACTAACAACAAGATTCTGCATCGACAACTTCCACGCTCATCGACACCACGGCACTGACCATAATCCCGCACCACCGACGCCAAGTTCATCATCACCAACGAAGGTATAACTTGCGTCGCCTTGTTAACCCCTATCTTCCTTTGTGTGTACCTATCCCACGAGAGTGGATCATCTTGTGTTTGCATGAGCATTGTGCATTTGTCCTTGGATAGTGAGAGTACAAGAGCAGTAGCAAGTGTGACTAGGTAGCATCAAGGGAGAGCAAAAAAAGAAACAAAAGAAAAGAGAAAAAGATACAAAGAGAAAGAAAAAATAGTCTCCCATAGCAAAAGAGAGTCTCAAAGCTTGTAAGAAAGAGAGAAAGAAGAGCACCCAAGGAAAGTGCACAAATTAGTTGCTCATTTTTCTTCTTTGCAAACGAGCCACGGTCTCTCCTTGCATAGGCACGACACCGAGCGTAGTCTTTGTTAGGACATTTTGTTTGCTCATTTTCATAGTCGTGTCAATCCCATTAATCTACACATGTGTGTATATAGTCGTAGGTTCCCATCATGCCTTTTGAGTTGTTGACCTTTGCCTTTGACTTGAGTTTTGTTGGATTTTACCCACATTTGACTATCCCTTTTCTTTTGGTTAGTTCTTTGGCATTCCACAATCCTAACCTATCACCAAAAGCTTTTAAGATTTAGTTCTTTCTTTAGTGTGAGCTTTATTTGCGATTTCACTTTGCAAGCTAATAGCTCTCACTTGTGGTTTCTAGTTAGGTGCAATCCCCAAGGTGAGGTAAAAGGCTAACACCACCATATTCCACTTCCATATACAATCCTTGTGTGTTTTCCATGATGGGTAGGCACGATGAGTCGAGCCAACCACCTCCCCAAGAAGAAGAGCATTTACCGTACATGATGCGCGCGAGCCACTACATCATCCGACAAGAGTTCCGTGAACATTGCCAAGCGCTTGAGACGTGATAAGATGAACAATTCGGTGAGACGCACGCTGATTTCAAGAACATCAACAATCGCTTCGATGGCATCAAAGTACAAATGAATGCAATGCAACACAACTTTGGCCATCAAAATGAAGTGCTCCAACCCTGCGTCGCCAAAATGAATGGAAAGCTTCGACTCCTCATCGACAGAATGACAAGACCGTGCTCATGCGCAATCCCCAAGGTAAGGTACAAGGCTAACACAACCATATTCCACTTCCATATACAATCCTTGTGTGTTATGTATGATGGATAGGCACGGTGAGTTGAGCCAACCATATTATGGGTTCCCTTGTGGTTTTACCCTTTGGGTGTCCCGCTTCATAGATTCGAGGGGGATTTGAGGAGGGGGCGAAGAACACGATGAACACGCAAGGGGAAATCGATACAAATGCACACCACACCCGATACAATCCAGTTTGCTCTCGTTGGCCTGAACCACCAACCCAATAGAATCTCAAGGGAGAGACCAAAGGTAGAATCCCATGAGAGAGATTGGCTAGCTCTTGATAGAATCACACGTAGGGAGAAAGTAGCAACCAAGTAGAATCCCAAAGGGGAGAGACCTAACACTACTAGATTCCATCCATGGGAGAGACCATGAACTAGAAGAGTGCCTTGAGGACTTCAATTAGGAAGGCATTGTACAACTCATAGATAAACTATAGAGAGGGGGTATCCCATCCAAGGTTAGCCACATGCCTCAATTAATCATCTATTCCATTCTAGGGTTCTAAGGAGGGGGTGGGGGCATATATATAGGCCAGCCACGAGCTAGGGGTACTTTAGGCACAAAGGGGGAGTTTGGGGGCATTACATAGGCCAGGCCCAACTCAAGGTGCGCAGGCTCGTGATGCTCAGTCCGGAGATTACGGTGTAGCGGACCGGAGATTCCGGTGTGGTCTGAAGATTACGGTCTATCTCCGGTCCGTCTTCGGAGGGGCACTCAGAATTTCCTAGGATTGGGTTCAGGGGCCGGTCCGAAGGTGGGCCGAAGACTCCGGTGTGGTAGACCGAAGACTCTAGTGTGTTGGGGCGGAGACTCTGGTCTGGCTCCAGCATCTTCTTGCGTCTCCTTTTCTAGGCTTCATGCTTGAGGGTCTTGGATCCTTATGCATCCTTGTTTCCTCCTCTTGGCGTCATGGTTAGGGGCCTAGTCATACAATAGGAATTCGTTTCAAGTAGGATCCCATTCTGATGATAACCAAAGGAAGGGAAAAGATGGAAGGAGTTCACCTTGATAGGAATGGTTCGCGTAGCATGGTGTGGACCAAAGGTGGTTTTCATATGTTGGGCTACATCATCTCCCCCTCTTGAAAAAGAGTCGACCTCGATGATATATTTTCATCATTGGTAAGGAAGGAGATGTACCCTTTATATCTTGATGGATGCTCTCAAGAGCTCGTTCTGTCAACTCATGCTCAATCGAGGTTGACATTGGAATGCGGGCACCTACACACATCATAGATGAAAGAAACAACATATGTGTGTGGTAGATGAATACATCATCCATCATGATGTATCGCCTCTTGTGCACATCACCATTAGCATCAAGCAATATATCATAGAAAATATGGTGATTATGCGAACCAAGGGTGGGAGCATGCTTATCATGGCAAGTATCAAAGTCTCCAAAAGTTGAGAAAGCTATGGGGGCGATCTCAATGTGAACCATACGATCATTATTGAAAGCAACAATGGGAGAAATTGAAGAACATGCATGATCAAGCATTTCTAAAGTACGAGTATGGTTGCCAACAAACATAGGGAAAGATCAATTGTTCATCAAGTTTCTCGCAACAATTGTAGGATAGAAGAAGGATTTGTAGCATGGCATGTCTATGGCAATATCATTGCACTCAAATAATTAATCATGGTCAACATTATACAAAGGCAAAGTATCATATGGGAACATGAATGAAGCATATGAAATGTCATAAGTAGTGTCCATAGCATGCATATCCTCACAACTCATCATGTCCACTATTAGGATCATGGCATCATCAACACCCATATTCTTACCTTGGCCATACCTCTCATTTGAAGTGGGTGTTGTGGTAGTAATGGCCTCCATGTGGGCAAATTCTTCATCATATATGGGGATGGCATCAACTTCATCCTCCATGTACATCTTCTCGATGGTAGGCACCATCATGTCCAAGCTTGGCGGCTCTTGCTCCAAGGTACCTAGCACATGATGAGAAAACACACTAGAGGTAGAGGATAAGTTGTTAGAAATTGAAATGTCCTCAATTGACGTATCAACTACCACTCTCAACTTATTAGGTGTATCACTGATGTCCTCAAAGTGGAAGCACACAATCTCACATATGGTGGAGTCACTCATCTCACTTGCGCTCTCACTCAAGTGGGCTAAGTGGCTCTCCAACTCACACGGGATTGGTACCACATCATCACTCAAGCATATGGGAATACACTCGGTTTCCACAACTCCATGCTCCTCCTTTGGTGAAGGGAAAATCTCATGCTCACCATCCTCAACCTTGTCGTCTCCAAAGACGAATGCCTTAAGTTGGGCATCATCACTCTCATCTCCATCCAAGGTATCATATCTCGCATCCATGGTTGTACCGCAACGCTTGTCATCATCCAAGGCTTTGCACCATGTCTTGAAAGCGTCAACTTCGTGAGAGGTCATCTTGACGGATTCATCCAACTTGGCAAAGTAGGGATCCATAGCGTCCTTCTCATTTGATGACGATCTTATAGCATGTGTAGGGGTCTTCCTTGAAGAAGGTTTGCCGTGGATGTTCTTGGCGTTGGAAGCTGTAGTGACCTCGGATCGGTAAGGATCCTAAGTCCCTGTGATTAACATGCTAGTCCCTGGATCAATAGCTAGCACTCACAGTCGATGAAATATCATGTAAAACACAGGTCTTTATTACATGAATCGAATAATCCAGAGTTTACATTATTACAACAGAAGCGATATAAATACAACTTGGAGTCCCATCAATGCCACAGGCAGGTTGAGTGAAGACCCGCGATCCTAGCGCACCTTTCAACGATCTCTGAAATTCTGCACATGAAACGTGCAGCCAACAAGTTGGGTCAATACTTTGAATGTATTGGCAAATTACACCAAGGAAAGAAAAGACTATCTCTACATGCAAGGCTAGTATAGGCTGTAGAGTTCATTTTCTCAAAGCTAGTTTTCTTAGAGAGAAGAAGAGAGGATTGTCCTACTTTGTAAACATTTGCTTTGATAAAATAAGGTCGAGTGGCACACGAGGATATTACGCACCAAGTGTCCAAACAACCAGACACTTGGATATTACACACCAAGCGTCACTTGGGTGAATAAACTAAGGTCGAGTGGCACACGAGGATATTATGCACCAAGTGTCCAAACAACCAGACACTTGGATATTACGCACCAAGCGTCACTTGGATATTACACACCAAGTTCCCAAATTCCCACCCATTAGCGATATTACGCACGCCATGGGGTTTTCAAAACTTTGTTTTAGAAAAGAGAGAGGAAGATCCTTCAGAGGCTCCATCCTTCAGACGCTCATTGTTGTTCTGTTACCGTGAACACGGCTGATCGATCAGATTGCAATACTCTCGAGAGTTTGTGCACTTTACCCACAATCCACGATCAAGTCCTTTTACAGACAAGACCATGGCGAGGCTTTCCTTAGTAGCCCTCTACCTTCCGGATCCAACCGTGCCTGAATCCTCCAAATGTTGGTACCCAGGTGAGGTTTCCCACTAAGTACTAGGCCAAGACAGAGCCCATAATGTATTGTGGTTGCACTGGAAGCTTCTGAATTCTGAAACATGGCAGACTTCTTTGATTCCTGGGCGGCCGTCCTCCACCAAATTCACACTCGTTGACTCGACAACCATTCCGCCCAGAAGAAAACTTAGTTTTATTTTGAAGTGGATTTGAGAAGAAAAGTTTGCTCTAGAGAGCCTTTATACTTAGAAAATTCTTTGTCTTTCGAACCCCCCAACGGTACTTTGTATATATATATAGCATAGCAAGCAATACTTAGCAAAAACAGAGGTACCTATTAGGATGGGAAATCCTAAGTATAGAGCTACTCATGGCATACTACAAAATCATCGCACTTGCAAAATAATACTAAGGAAAAATTCTACTAGATCATCCTACACATGCATACTACGGAATTTTGAAGATCACATGCATAGAATCAAAACTGGGACAAAATCATGAACAAGTGGTGTAACTTGCCTTATGTTGATAATATGGGTGTTAGATTGTATTTCTCCGTAGCAATCGCACTCTCCGAACAATCTAATACGAGGACAAAGTAGTTCCAATCAAAACAATTGCAACATAGCAGAACACAACAAGGACGATCAAAAAAAACATGCATGATGGTTTAATAAGTCTTAATGGTTGTAATTAGTTCTCCGAACAATACTACAACACATGATGCATGTATGAGTTCATTTAATGCAATAGGGTACTTGTTACTAATAATTACTTGCCAATATAAGGGTTTTGATAGTTCTATTGAAACTTCTGTACTAATTGCCGTATTAAATTTGTATCTAAAGTGTATTGGATAGAGGGCATTAATACGAACCAGTAGCAATTGGATTCAACTTAATCGGAGTTATAAATCTTTTCTTATGATTTAAATAGTGTTAAATGGAGTTTAAATCATTTAAACAATTTCTTTTGTCTAAAATACAAACTAAATACAGATCTGTAATCTACATGCTAATGTGATTCCAGAGACATATTATTCATATTTTTCTGAGTTATAAATTATTTACTATGAATTTAATACCCTAAAAGTCCATTAGAACTATTTAAATTACTACAGCAATTTTACTCCGCAAAAATTGGATCTAACAGCATATTAATGTTTTATATGAAATTATGAATCCATAGACACCTTTTTTGTAATTTTAGGATCTACAGATAATTTACTATGATTTATTTAGTCTAAAAAGCTCATTAAAGCATTTAATTTATTACAGTAAATATGTGCTATAAAAGTTATATCTAATCTCGTATTATTGTTCTACACAATTTTATGAATCCAACCATATATTATTTATAATTTTTGGACATGTATTCAATTTTATATGAATTTTACAAGATTGGACAAAATTCTGCCTATTTAAATCAATTTCAATTATGCAGGGAATATTCCAGGGAATATGCTTTGCCACGTGGACAGTGACTAGGCGCTGACCTGCTGACGAAGCGATGACGAGGCGATGACGCAGCGACGACGTGGACAGCGACGTGGCGCCACATGGTTGGCTGATACCGGTTCGGAAGGTTGATCTAATCTCAGCCGTCCAGAGTAGATTCGATGGACGAGAACGGTTGGTTCCTTCACAGCGGCGGGCTGACGGCGGAGGATGGTGGTCGGCTCAGACGGTGTCCAACGGCGGCGCTCCGACGGTCTCCTACAAGAGCGAGGTGGTCTACGGCGTGCGGGCGGAGACGTTGGCCACGTAAGTTGTCTTGGAGTGGTTCTTCGCTTCCTCAAGAGACGGTGGAGGGCGGCTGGAGCTCCTCGAGTCCGGACGGCATCTGACGAATTTGCGTGGCTGGAGGTGGTCCTGCGGAGAGGTAAGGGGTTAGGGCGATGAAATACTCTTCATGGAAGAGATTAAGAGAGAAAGGAGGGGTCGGGGCAAGACAGATGCTCGGATTCGAGCTCGTCCTCGAGCTCCAATGGCGGCGGTGATCCGGGATCCAATCTGTGCTTTGGGCTAGGGTTTCCTAAGATTTTCCCAAAGGATAAAATGTGTGGGGTATGGTTCTATTTATCTGGCAAGAATCTTGCGAAGGGGGTCAAGGAATCGTCGCCGGGTCAGAGAAATCGCGGATTTCTGTTCGGCTTGAAGACGTGCTCGACGTAGTCTCTCAGCCAGAGGAAGAGGATGACCCTGGTGGGGCCCTGGCGTCAGCAGGAGCAAGGGAGAAAAAAAATAGAGGGGGAAGAGGCGGCTGCGCTGGGCTGCGATGGGCCTCTGTCTTTACTGTGTCTTGGCCAGAGAGAAGGGAAGGAGGCGTGGGCCGATCTGGGCTGGTAAGATAGAGAAGGTTAGGGTTTTTTTTTGTTTATTCTTTTCTCCTTTTCTATTTATTTATTTACTTTATATCTTTTTCATATGATCTCCAAATGAGTTGATTCTTTTCTCCAAAATTTTCTAAAATTCTGTAGATCATCATGGAACACTTTATTGCTTAATTGTTACTATGGACAAATCCATAGCTCAAGGGTTGTAATTAGAATGGGAAAATCCCATTTAGGGTTTTGATTTTTTTCTTTTAGGCAATACTAAATTTTTCTTAAGGTTTATATGCAATGATGGTCATGCATGCTTAATGATTTTGAATTTTGAAATCTTGCACATCAACTCTGAAATCCATAATCAATCCATGCCCTTTTGCCTATATGGCTACTTAGGTCTTAACAAAAGAATATAAGATTTTGAAATCATGGTTGAGAGGATTTTCTATTCAAAAAGTTTCTTCTTTTTGAGAATTTTCAACAAAGTCAAACAATCAATCAAACTTATTTATTTATTTCACATTCCAAAAATTAGGAGAATTTTGGGATGTGACAGAAGCTTCATTGTGTTGGTGACAGTGCGTTTTGTTGGTCGCCTTCTTTGTCCGTGAGGTAGCACCAACGTCATATGAGGTCTGCTCTCTTGTGGGTATTGAAGGTTGTGTAGTGGTCTTCCTCGAAGGATAAGTTGGCTTGTTGATGTTTTTGTAGTTGGGATCCTCGTGTCAAACTTGTTTTGTCGATGTTGCTTGATGGCCCGGACGGTATCTTGCTTCCTTGTTCTCATGGCGGAGAGAACTTGTACGCCGTCTTGAGCTTGTATAGCACATAGCATGGATGCCCTTTAGCTCTTGTTGGTGGTGATGCATTTGTCTTGGTTCATGTGTATTGGCGCTTGTTGAGTTGTCACGCCTTCTTGAGCTTGAAGGATATTTTGATGGACAACCCTCGGGGTATATAGTTCCTATTTATTGGTGCGACTTGAAGAGCTTGTCGGTGTTTTCCTCTTGGAAACGTGCCTCCGCTAGCATGGCATAGAAGTTCTCGGTCTCCAAGATGTGGAAGAAGTCATCAAAGCTCATGAGGAAGTTGCCATCATAGTCGATGAAATGTTCCATGTCCTCCATGAATGAGAAGTCGAAGTGCTCATGGTGGTCCATGTGCTCCATGCTTGGGGAGTCATTGTTGGTGTAATACTCCAAGTCCTCCAAGCATGCGGAGCCAATGTCGGTGTAGTGCTCCATCATGTCATTTATTCTTATGTAGTCATCGTTGTCGTGGATCATCATGGATTCTTCCTCATCGGTTTCGGAGTCCCTAGATATTGTGATCACAAGACCAAGTGTGATATAGTGGAAATTGGATTCAAAGATGCTATGGCGTAGCTCACCTTGTAGATAGTATTGGATCAATGGTAAGGACCGAGAGCTACCAAAATGCAAAGGAGAAGTGGCGTCGTATCCAAAAACACAAGAAACACCAAACACACATGGCTTATGAGGATATTAGGTAAGGCAAGTGGCATGCAACTTGGAACAACCGAAAATCAAGATATGTAAAGGCAAGTAGAGAACCACGATGATCACAAAGAAAAAAAGTCAATCCACAAGATAGGAATTAAGATCAAGGAAACACATGCGGTGGGATGACCGGAATTGTGCGATGGAAAAGTGAGCTAAAAACCAAATGAAGGCCTAGCAAAGACTATAAGCTCATGCCGCACAAGTACAAGAGAGACGCTAGTTCGATTGCACAAAATTGGAGGGCTACAAGATATGCACAATAAGTATCACCTACAATATGTTGATCGAGCTTGCGCTTCCTGACCCCTATGGCACTTGTATGTTCCTTTTTTCTTTGTATTTTGCTATTTTTCTCCTTTTCTTTTTCACTTGCTTTTTCTTGTGCCAACAACTATAAGAGATAACGCTCACAACTTTTGCTTAGAATTCTACAAGGTATCAAATGTGCAAAGCCCAAACAATCATAGGAGGAACTAGTTTCAATAGGTATTTGTTGTATCGCAAACATAGTGTGGCTTACAAAGGAAAGCAAGTGGGGAGAAGTCACGGAATTGATATACCTTTCATCGTCGATCTTAACCCTTTATTTGGTAGATATGTCCTTACTCACGGATTTGGTTGAAGTAGATAGCATGAACAACATGCATGATGGTGTAGAGCTCCTTCTCTTCTTCGAAACGAGCTAAAGAACACCAAAATCCGAGTTCAAATCAAAAAATATGCGCAAAACGGTGAAACCGGTGTTTTTTGTCTGCGGGAGGGGTGGAGATTCCAGACTGGGGGTTTGGAGACTCCGGTCTGAACTCAGTAACACCAGAAACTCCGGTCCTGGGCCAGAGACTCTGGTCTGCGACTTCCAGAACATCAAGAACATGTTCGTGGCGCAATTTTGGGTGGAAAACTCGATCCAAAACCTCAAAATTGATGGAAAAATCAAGGAATTAGGCCATGGGAGCGCAAAGAAAGGTAGATCAACGAGTATAGCAGCGGATCTATGGATCAAAACCTACCAAAACGCTCTCAAAATCCAGATCGATCCAAATCATGAATATGGTTGTTTTTGGTAAAAAAAATCAAATTTAGGCAAGAAAAAAGAAATTGGTGGCTAGAAACTCAACACAAACTCGAATCCATGGCAACCAAAAGCTCTTGATACTAGATATTATGGGTTCCCTTATGGTTTTACCCTTGGGGTGGCCCAATCTTCATAGATTTGAGGGGGGATTTGGGGAGGGGGCGAAGAACACGGTGAACACGCAAGGGGAAATCGATACAAATGCACACCACACCCGATACAATCCGGTTTGCTCTCGTTGGCACGAACCACCAAACCAATAGAATCTTAAGGGAGAGACCAAAGATAGAATCTCATGAGAGAGATTGGCTAGCTCTTGATAGAATCACACGTAGGGAGAGAGTAGCAACCAAGTAGAATCCCAAAGGGGAGACACCTAGCACTACTAGAATCCATACATGGGAGAGACCATTAACTAGAAGAGCGCCTTGACAACTTCAATTAAGAAGGCCTTGTACAACTCATAGATAAACTATAGAGAGGGGGATCCCATCCAGGATTAGGCACATGTCTCAATTCATCATCTATTCCATTCGAGGGTTCTAAGGAGGGGGTAGGGGCATATATATAGGCCAGCCACGAGCTAGGGGGTACTTTAGGCATAAATGGGGAGTTTGGGGGCGTTACATGGGCCAGGCCCAACTCAAGGCACGTATGCCCATGATGCTCAGTCTAGAGATTCTGGTGCAGCGGATCAGAGATTCCAGTCAATCTCTAGCCCGTCTCCGGAGGGGCACTCAGACTGTCCTAGGCTTCGGTCCGGGGGCCAGACCGGAGGTGGGCTGGAGACTCCGATGTAGTAGACCAGAGAGTGGAGAATCCGGTCTGGCTCTAGCATCTTCTTGCGTCTCCTTTTCCAGGCTTCGTGCTTGAGGGTCTTAGCTCCTTGTGCATCCTTGTTTCCTCCTCTTGGGGTCATGGTCATGGGCCTAGTCATACAATAGGAATTCATCTCAAATAAGATCCCATTCACATGATAACTCAAGTAAGGCAAGAGATGGAAGGAGTTCACCTTGAGAGGAACGGTTCGCGTAGCATGATGTGGACCAAAGGTGGTTTCCGTATGTTGGACTACATCAAACCACCTCCCCAAGAAGAAGAACATGGACCGTACATGACACGCGCAAGTCACCACATCATCCGACAAGAGTTCCGTGAAAGTTGCCAATCTCTTGAGACGCGACAAGATGAACAATCTGGCGAGACTCAAGCCGAGTTCAAGAACATCGACAACCGCTTTGATGGCATCGACCGATAAATGCATGCAATGTAACATAACTTTGGCCATCAAATGGAAGCGCTCCAATGCTCCATCTCTAAAACAAATGACAAGCTTCGACTCCTCATCAACGGAATGACAAGACCGCGCTCACGCGCATCAAGCTTGTCACGTCACTGTTCTCCTCTTTGTCAAGATCATCATCCATGTGCTCCAAGATGCAATGACGCCCCTATGGTTGAAGATGGAAGCTCTTTGCACTATGTATGATAAGGGGTGACCTCAAGGGTGGCCCGATCTTCACGGATCTCGTGGTTAAATTGATGGGAAAGCGAGGGGAAAGGGAGAAGGTAGCATAAGCGGACTCACATCTCGTGAAGAACACGATGAACACATGTAAAACTCACACAATACAAGGACGATTGCTCCCGCCGGTGGCCACCGGTATAGAATCCTCGCAAGGAAATATCGGTCAACGTGTTCCCTCGATCCCAAGTGGAGAGGGATGAACACCTTGGAGAGGGTCTTGACATGTTGGCAGAGCACACTGATGCCAAGGCCTTGTACAACGAGGGAGGCGCGATGCAAACTCCAACGAGGTGCTGACGACAGTCGGTCCCCTTTGGTAAGGGGATGAGGAAAAACTAGAGATTCCACAAAGGAGGTGTGTTTAGTCTATCATCTTTGCCTAGGGATACATGAGGGGGTGGGGTATATATTTATAGGCCATCCACTTACATAGGGGTAGTTTGGGAATAGAACTATCATTGCAACAGAATAAGGTGGTACATGGGCTATGGCCTAGATCTGATGCACACAGGCACCATTGTGTTTGGTAGTACCGGACTAGATGACCGGTAGTACCTCTTGTGGGTGGTAGTACCGCAAGCTTATACCGGGGCATCCAGAGGCCATGGCGTGGGCTTCAGTAGTGGACGGTAGTACCGGGGCACGGTAGTACCGCTGGTGGGAGCGGTAGTACCACTCGTCCATGTCTCTTCCTTCTCCTCATCCAAGCGCTCGTCTTGTCGGGCTTGATGTTCCGGCCTTCCTCCCTTGTCTCCGTACTTGGTGATGTGAACCATCATGGTCATCGGACGGACTATGAAGTACAATACCATTCCAATACGGTAGGAAGTGGACTCTCATAGAGGATAGGATTCACCTTTGAAGTCCATGACGACTTGGCATAAGTTGGAGACCATGATGTGGTAACGACCGTAGGTCAGGCTACATCATCTCCCCCTTCAAAAAGAGTCATCCTTGACTCTACATGCTCATCACAAAGGAGAATAGGTCGAGAAACATTCTTGATCCTGGGGTTTACCATATAGTCGTCCTCGGGAAGATTGACTTGACTACACTTCACTGTTCCTTCACCTTCCATGAAGCCTATAAAGCTCACAACAAAAGCGAAGCAATACTCAAAGAGTAGCCAATTCATGAATATTATAGCATGGGTCCTCAAGTAGAAGGAAGTCACCTTATAGTGTATAGATAGCTCTATGAAGGGCAACCTTAGGTAACTCTCTTCGGTTCGTCTTGTCAACACATGGTACAGAGAGGTTGACGCTTATGGAATTGTACCTTCACACAATAAAGACCAAGCAACATATGTTTGTGTGTGATAGAGGAGCATGTCAATTGTGGCATGTCCATTCTTGTTCACAACACTATTAGCACAACTCAAGTATAGCAAACGGGATGCATATGCAAGGTCAAAGTTCATGGAAATTGTTTGAACATTATCCAAATGTGGGAACTCATAATCTCCATAAAACGTCTTATTGTGGCACTCAAAGCAATGGACTAAAATATTGATCACCATCTTTGATGCATGAATAGGAGAATTCGGTAAAAACACATGAGGAAGAATATCCAAAACAACATCATTATATGTGCAAACCAACCATTGGAAAGAGAAATTGTTCAATATGTTGGATGCCACTGCGTATCATCAAAAGAAAATATCATGGGAATATGAATATCCCAAGCAGAAGCAAAAGCAACGTGTTTGCAAACAAACCAAAGGAAAGAGAAAGTGGTCCTTATGTTTGTTGTAACAATATGAGATACTTGGAATCTCTCATGACAGTACATGCTCAAATTGGCATTATGGTTGCACACAAAACATCGGAAAGAGAAATTATTCAACATTTTTCTTGCAACACACAAAGCATCAATATCCAATAGCAATGAAACATGATTGTCACAAGGTGAAAGAATACCATCAACATGCTTGCAAGCTAACCATAGGAAAGAGCAATTTTTCAACATGAAAGGTTCAAAGCATGCAAAAGGTATCAGAGATGGGTTCGATCTTGAACTCACTTGAGGGATTATTTCTAGAGATCTTTTTGTCAACTCGTGCTCAACCGAGGTTGACATTCTTGTGCCGGTACCTACACACATCAAACACAAAAGGAAGAATGTGTGTGCATGGTAGAGAAACACATCATCCATCATGACGTATCTCTTCTTGTGCACATCACCATTAATGTCAATCAAGTGTAAAATAGATGCATGGTGAGTATGCAAGTGGGGAACATGCTTATCATGGCATTTACCAAAATCTCCAAGAAAATGAGAAAGCTATGGGGGCCATCTCAATCGACAACATATGATAATTATTGTTGCAAGAAAAACAAGTGAAAGAGCAATTATTCAACTTATTGCAAGGAGTGGGAGAAATTGTAAAACATCTATGACAAAGCATGGTCTGATGGGTACCGTTTTTAACATCATTGCAAGCAAAACATTGGAAAGAGAAATTCTTTTAAAAAGTGCAAGCAATGATATCATCAACGTAATGTTTATAGCATGGCATGTCTATGGCAACATCATCACAATCAAATAATTTCACATGCTAAACATTATGCAAAGGCAAAGTATCACATGGAAATATCAATGATTCATATGTTATATCACAAACATCATCCATAGCATGCAAGTCATCATGAGTCATGTCCACTAGTGGGATCATGGCATCATCAACACCCTTATTCTTACCTTGTTCATACCTCTCATGTGATGTGGGGTGTTGTGGTAGCATTGGCCTCCATGTGGGCGACTTTTTCATCATGTATGGGGATGGCATCATCTTCATCCACCATGTACATCTTCGTGGTTGGAGGCATCATCATCTCCAAGCTTGGCGCTTCTTGATTCATGTAACCTATTACATCATGAGAAAACACACTAGAGGTAGAGGGTAACTCATTATAAATCAAAATGGCTTCACATGACCTATCAACTACCACTGTCAACTCACTCGGTGTATCACTCATGCCCTTAAAGTGGAAGGACTCAATCTCACGTATGGTGGAGTCGCTCATCTCAATCTTGTTTTCACTCAAGTGGGCTAAGTGGCTCCCATACTCACATGGAATTAGTACCACATCATCACTCAAGAATATAGGGATAGGATCGGTGTGCTCAACTCCATACACCTCCTTTGGTGAAGGGAAAGTCCCATGCTCACCATTCTCGACCTTGTTGTCACCATCATGTAGGGTAGGCTCTTTACTTGGAGCTTGATCATCCTCTACTGTTGCCTCCTTGGCTTGTGTAAACATCCTCTTGACGTACTCGTTCAACTTGCCGAAGTAGAGGTCTTCGTCTTCCTCATCCATGAAGTTGCATGCATCATCTAGGATGTCAAGTTTGGGTGTTGAAGCTTGATGGCGCGGAAGAAGGCTTGCTCTTGGTGCCATTTTAGTGGTGGCACTAGTAGTGGAAGGTGACTTTTGATGGTGTCGATGGAGGTCATTGGCGTGCCTTGCCAAAGGTTGATGCAGGTGGCTCACTTGGTCATCCACATGACGCTCGCGACGATGATCCTTGTCCTTGGCACTCTTCTTGTGCTTGTGGTGCAATCTTGAGGTAGACTTGTTAATTTTGGCGAGGAATCTCATGTTCTTGGTGAAGTTGATATGGGCATGACGGAGGATGTGCAACCGAATTTCAGGACTCCACCAAGCTAGGCTTGTCTTTGTAATTTCATAAATATGTTCCTGGTCATGTTGTGGGCCAATTAGTATTTGTGTGAGTTTGGGCTTGGTTTGGGCCTGTCCAACCAAGTCGATTCACGGCCCAACTAGTGGGGCACCCCAACCCTCATATAAGGAGTTGGCCGAGTTAGGGTTTGGGGAGTTCAGTTGTTTAGTCTAAAAACTATATTGTGATCCACCGTGTATCATCCCTCCGGGGACGGGTACCGTTTATCAGATTCTTATAGAGATTTCTACGGAGGTTCTTATGTTCATCAAGGATTGTCGTGCTCAGGTTTGAGGCGTGGTGATCTTCATCACATTACTGGCTGGATTTGTTCCTCTTCTTCAGGTTGCGTTCATCGCGTAATTGGGAGGTTACCTACCTGGTTGACTCGCTGTGAAAGATTGGGACAAAACTCTAGGATCATTGGTGTGATCCTTATCATGAACGCAACCTGAAGAAGAGGAATGAATCTAGCCAGTAACATGATGAACACATGCCTTAAACCTGAGCACGACAATCCTTGATGAACACAAGAACCTCCGTAGCAATCTCTATAAGAATCTGATAAACAGTATCACTGTCCCTGGAGGGATGATACACGGTGGAGCACAATATAGTTTTTAGACTAAACAACTGAACTCCCCAAATCCTAACTCGGTCAGCTCCTTATATGAGGGCTAGGGCGCCCCACTAGTTGGGTCGCGACTCGACTTAGTTGGACAGGCCCAAACCAATCCCAAACTCACACAAATACTAATTGGCCCACAACATGACCAGGAACATATTTATTAAATTACAAAGACACGCCTAGCTTGGTGGAGTCCTGAAATTGGGTTGCACCTCCTCCATCGTGCCCATATCATCCTCCCACTCTTCAAGAAGCGTTGTCCCTAATGCGTGTGGGTCGGGTCGGAAAGGTGGCGTGATATGAACAATAGCTTCACGCGTCTTCACCATCTTCAAGTCTTGCTTTCCTTCCACTCCGCATCCTCCCTCTCAGCTTGCTTGACTTGAAATAGCCCTTGGCGCCTACACCTCCTTGCGTATCCATACGAGCTTGGACCTAGGCGCCACCGTCTTCTTCTTCTTCTCAACTCTTGTTGGAACCCGTGGTTGCTGAACATGGAACTTCTTTGCACGACCTTGCATAAGATGAGTAATGTCTAGGCCACACAACTGACGAACATGTCCATCCTTGCCTCTATGCATCCGCACAACTATCCCAACAAAACACCTCACAGGTGTGCTAACAAAACTGCCCTTGTTACCCCGCTGCACCTCATGCACTAGAACACCAGGAGCACAAATATCATCCGTCTGAACACCTGTGGCAACACAAACATCCTTCTGAACACATGATGCAACATCCTTCCTCTCAGCAATAAGAGGATGCACTTCAACTGGCTTGTCACTAACAAGTTCCACTAGCTTGTCATCTACAAGCATAGCTGAAGCAATATCAACATTGTCGCACTATGCATCATGCTCTCCATCCTGGACCTTAGCTAGCCCAGCTTTTGGCTTAGCCTTGCGCACCTTCTCCTTATGTACAACCAGCTCTACATCAGACTTTATGTGATCATCCCGTATAGGCTTCAAAGTCTGTCATTTCCCACCATGCACAAAACAATATATATTTGCTCTTCCAACATGTGTAACATTGCGATCATACTGCCATGGACGTCCAAGTAACAGCCCACACACCTCCAATGGCAACACATCGGACTCTACCTCATCAACATAATCACTAACTATAAATCGCACATGTATCTTATGAGTAACTTTGAACATACCACAGCTATTTAACCATGCAACATGCTTAGGTTCAGGAATACACCATGTCGACAAACCCAAAGTCGTCACCACAACCTTACTGATGCCATTACAGTAGTTACCACCATCCACCATGAGCTTGCATGCTTTGCCCTTGATCATGCACTGTGTCGTTGTATTGGAAACGGCAGTACCTAAGCAGGTTAGATAGAGGTGTGGGGACTAGCAGGGAAGCTATCGACGGCGTCTGCAGGCGGGATTGGATACAAGCAAGCGTAGCTGGATGCAGGAAGTACCCAGGTTCGGAGCCCTCATGATGGGGTAAAACTCCTACTCCTGCCGATCTGACTATGAGCGATATACGGGCTACAAGTGCTCCTCGAGTTGTATTCTCAAACTACTGTCTTAAATGCACATCGACCAACCCTTTCTACTGAGGCCTTGAATCTCCTTATATAGGCAGAGAGGCAATGGTCTCACTAGCCAGTCCGACTGGCGGCCCCCACAGGTGGGTCCCAGTCGGCTGGTCATCTACAGTATCCGGTACAACTATGTCCCGTCAGAGTACGCGCGGTATGGTTGTTGTGGGCATAGTGAACATCGTGCGAGCCTGTCGTCAGCACCGGGCCACTTTTCCCGCGTCACCCCACGAAGTCTTTGGTATGGCCGAGTAGTTGCCAGTCTTGTCATCGTATCAGGGCGTACCATTCACTATGCTACACATCGCCCTGTCCTCCTGATTGGTTCCGGCTACGCTGATGTAGCCGGCTGCTTCTCGCTGTTCCGGCTACCGTGAGTTAGCTGGCTTGACTTGCCTTGTCTGGCTGCGCTCAGCCAGCCGGGCGTGATCCGACTGCCATAGTTCTTGTCCGGTTGGGGTATCCGGAGGTCATCCCCCGACACTAGCCCCCAAGCGCATGTGAATTTCGCCCTTAGGCAAATGTGCGTGCGCTCCTCATCATTTTGAATTTTCTGGCTGGCTAGGTTGGGCGGTTGTGCTACCCGTGACGTCAGCGCTGACGCCGGCCACGTGTGCACGCGCCATCATTACTCTGCGGTGGGCAGCGTAACGTCCCGCCGCACGTCGCCTCGGGAAGTGCCACCTTCCGCTTCGGTTTCTGCCCCAGGATTGTCTGTGCATTCTCTGCCTGCGCAAAGGATCCTGCCCTGTGCGGAGGGCGGGGAACGCCTGGATGGCCGCCACGTGGTACTGCGGACGGTTCCACTTCCGGGTCTTTAAAGGAACGCCTGGGGGAGCGGTTTGTCCCTTCGCTCACTGCTTTCGCTGCCTTCTCTTGCGATCCTGCCTTCCTCGCTACGCCTCGCTCGCCACCGTCACTGTAGTCCGTCGTGCCGCCCGTTTAGCGTCGCCGGCGGTACGGGCCACCGTCACTCTTCTGCGCGAGCGCCTCCCATCAAGCCGGCAATGGTAGCTGAGCGTGGTTCCTGGTGTGGCACCTTCATGACGGAGGAGCAGATCGAGAAGTACCGAGCGACGCGCGTCCATCCGTCGGAGGAGGAGGTGGAGGTGCGGCTCGCGCCGGCGGGAGAGGAGTCGCCGCACCAGGCGGAGGGGGAGCGGGTCGTCTTCCTCTCGCATCTAGCCCACGGTTTCGCACTGCCGGTGCACCCATTCTTCCTCACCTTCCTCGCCTTCTTCGACCTCCGTCTCCACCACCTAGGTGCCAACGCCATCGGGACGCTGGTGCACTTCGTGGCCTTCTACGAGAGCTACCTCGGGATCCAGCCGAATCTCGGGCTCTTTTGCCGGCTCTTCCGAGTCCGGCCGTAGGTTCAATTCAACAAGGGGCCGCTGGTGACGTGCGGCGGCGCCTCCATCTACTCCCGCACACAGACTGGCTACCCCAAATTCTAGCTGCAGGACACGGTACGGCTATGGCAGCAGTCGTATTTCTAAGTCCGCAACCTCACCGCCGTGGACAGGATCAACCTGCCGGCGTTCTAGGACGTGGAGTCCAGCCGGCTGCAGTGGGGTCTGAAGTTCTACGGCGAGAAGACGGAGTCGGATGCGATGCTGCAGCGCATGCGCTCCCTCGTCACCGCCGGTCTAACTGGCCTGGACATCATCCTCAGCTGGATGTCCAGGCTGATGATGCCACTGCAGCAGTGGGCACACAAGATGTGCTTCTACTCCGGCCAGCTGGACCCGACCCGGCTGTCCTGCCGTGATCCCCGCTACCACAACCTGGAGGAGTGGGTATGGACCATCACGAAGGAACAGATGCCGGAAGACTGGAAGTTCGGGCTGGCCCCTTACAACCACGACAACCACGCACCCTGGGTAAGTCTTGCTAACCAGATTTCCTTTTGTGTTTCTTGCTGTTTTTCCATCCGACTAATCTGCTTGCTTTTCTGTCTTTTGTAGATCTTCCCCTGCATCCTCCGAGAAGAGGGTGAGGCTCCTCTTCAGAGCTTCATGCCCGACTTGCCCGAGCCGCGCGCTCGTCGGTCCGGCGAGGAGTCTGACAGGGATGGCGACGTCTTCCCCAGCCGGAATGACGAGCCGGCTGTCGACCGTCACGCGGAGGTCGACGAGGAGGAGGAGGCCGCGCCGGCTCTCGAGTCGTCGTGGCGCCGCACGATGGACGGCGACTCCAGCCTGTCCGGCACTGGCGGGAGCGGCTCCAGCCGGACTGGTGGTGGCGCAGGAGGCTCCAGTCAGTCCAGCGCCAGCTGGCCCACCGCGAAGGATCCGGACCGGTTCTCTTCCCCGAGCCGCCTTGGCCGGAAGAAAGGGCCGCCCCCGGTGGTGCAGGGGTAAGTTCTCTTTTCTTCGTGCTTCTTACTGTCTTCCGCTCTTTGTGCTTTCCTTGTCTGTTTTTTGGCTCATTTGCCTCTTGCTTTTTTCCTTTCCTTTTGCCGCTTCAGCACGCTGGTCAACTTCGGCGCTGCGAGCCCGGTGCGGATGCCGACTAGGTCGCCGCCCCGCACGTCACCCGCGTCTGCCTCTACCCCTCCTACTTCCGAGGAACCGCCTTCGCCGCCGCCTCGAGTTGAACCGGCTGCTGCAGCCAGAGCGGGGGGCCCTCCGCCGGCTACGGTGGTCCAGCTGGAAACGGTTGTGACCACCTCGCAAAGCAGGGACGGTTCTCCTGCGGGGGCGCAGAGGGACACCACCAGCAAAGAACTCGTGGTTGTCGGTGACGACAACTCCGACGACGAGCCGGCGGAGGAGTGGAGGACGGCGGTGGTCACGGCGAAGGAGTCGTTGGCCGCCAATGCCGTTGATGACGATGCCTCCTCTCCCGCCTCGCTGACGGACCTTGCGACCACCCTCGAGTTGGCGGTGAAGGAGATCCGGCTGCTCGAGGTTGCAGCCGGCGGCAACCGGTCCTTGGAGCAGAAGCTTGTTGCTGCCAACGGTACTTCACAGAGTAAGTTCCTTGATCCGGAATCCCTTTCTTCTTTTTTTTCCTGATAGCCGGTTTTTCATAGCCATCCTTGTGTGTGCTCAGCGGGAAATTGATCGCCTGAAGAAGGCGAACAACCGGCTGAGCAAATCCAATTCTACACTCCGGCTGCAGAATAAGGACTGGCACGCCAAGGTGGACGCTCTGGAGGCCACCGCCAAGGAGCGCGAGGCCACCCTCGCCAGCCGGGCCGAAGCCTTCAACCTTCTCGAGGCCCAGAACAAGGACCAAGAGAAGGAAGTTAAGCGGCTGACGGCGAAGGAGAAGGCCTTGGTGGAAGAGCTGATGCAGGTTGGTCATACGGCCAAGGGTAAGTTCCCTTTCCGACTTCCCTCGTCTTTCCCGATCCGGTAGCCGGATCTGACATTCTTTTTTCTGATAGCTTTTTATCCCGGCGTAGACCTGCTGGCGTACAACCGGCTACAGGAGAATTGGTCGGCGGAACAGCCGACGGCCCAGGAGCTGGTCGTCCTTCTTGGCAAGGAGGCTGCCAAGCTTCGTCAGGCGGCGTAGGCCATCTTCTCCTTCTTGTGGCCGGACGCTCTGATTCCGGAGACGATGGCGGTGCTGCCAAGGTTCTTGGTGCGGCTACCATCGACCGGCTGCGGGACTTGGCGGCACGAGCCGGGGCGGAGATGGCCTTGGCCCTCATGCTCTCCTAGTATTAGGACGCCCGCGTCGAGAAGATCGATGGGGGTTTCCGTGCTGGTGCCGACCTTGCCGCTGTCTGCCAGGCCCATCCGGAGCTCCGAGCCTCCGCCATCAAGATTGCTGATTATGTGGACGCCGACGAGGTTCTCACCGACTCGGGGTCCGTCGGCACTCCAGATGCGGAAGCCTCGACGCAACCGGCTGGTGGCGACGCCGGAACCGGATCAACCGCCGCGCCTCCTCCGCCTCCCAAGATTGCCGCCAGCCAGGGCGCCCCGCACGGCAAGGGCCCCTCCGTTTAGCTATGACCCCGGGATGCCGGGTGTATTTGTTTATCTTATCTTGTTCGAAACTTTGTTTGTCTGTGCCGGTTGCTTCTGGCACCGGGTGAACTCATGGGAGCTTCGTCTCCCTTTTCCTTTTAATGTTAGTCTGAATTATCTTGGCTTGCTTCCAACTTGTGGTTTTTGTATGCTCTTTGAATATTTCGCCGATTGAATTTATCCAGGTGACTTCGCTCGGTTGAACGCCTTTAGCAGAGGGCGCAATTCTGTGGTGGCATGGCCTCCTGCTGAGTGTAGCCCCCAAGATTCAGAGTAGCTAGAGTAGCCAGGTATTTCGAATCTTCTTTCTTTCCTTGAGTCTTTTAGCTTCATCCGACTAGACACCTCTTAGTCGGTTACTTTTGCTGGCTGAACGCCCGCAGCCGGAGGAACTTCCATTCTAGTGGGGGCACGCTAGCGCACCCACTGGGTGTAGCCCCTGAGATTCGGAGTAGCTATCGTAGCCAGGTACTTCGAATCTTCTTCTTTCTTCTCCTCTTGCCCTTGCCCTCACCTGGCCCCCAAATATCCGGCTAAACACCCTTAGCTGGTCGGGAAACTACAAGATTCCACTGGGGACGCACGAACGCACCCAGTGGGTGTAGCCCCCGAGATTCGGAGCGCTTGATGAAGGCAAGGACTTCGAATCTTCTTCTTTTCTTCCTGGATTCCGACTCGAAATAGTTGTACAAAAATATACACGCATACATACATTCTCACCCGTTAATAGGTTAGACTGCTAAACTTTAGCCGGAAGGCGGATTTGTTTTTTGAAAACTACCTTGCGCTGCTCTGGATACTTAGTCACTTTCCCGTGTGCTCTGCTGTTTCCGCTGCGTCCTTACCGGGCAGCCGGGTTGCGGTCTGCAGCCGGAATCGAAGGGAGCTGATAGTACATTGCACACGGTACTAACGGCTTAGTAGCCGGACTATCTTAAGCTAGTTGCGAGGCCGAGATGCCCGATCTGTCGCATCTCCTCCCCATTTTTCATGTGGGATGCCTCGGGCTTTTGCTCTTGCTAGACGGATAGCCGGGTTGCGGTCTGTAGCTGAGATGAAGAGTGGGCCTCTGACATCATCGCACACTACTCAGTCGGTTTGTTGATTTAGGAGGCTGGGCCAGCTGGAAAGCCCCCGGGTAGGGGTTGTCATAGCCGGAAAAACTGAACCGGAAAACAGATGCATACAAATTTCTAGCAAGGAGCCCCCGAGTATCTCGTGGGGGTCCGCATTTTCATTCACAGGGTTTGTTGTCTGGTGACTAGGTGTAAAACGGGCGTAGCAAGGCCGCGTTCTGGGGGTGCTCTGTCTCTTCATCCAACTTGTCCATCTTGTTCTTGCACGGCTGCTGCACGTCGATGAGGTAGTAGGAGTCGTTGGGCAGCGCCCGGCTGATGATGAAGGGACCCTCCCAGGGTGGCAATAGCCTGTGCATGCCCTTCGTGTCTTGCACCAGCCGGAGGACCAGGTCACCTTCGCGGAATGCGATAGGGTGGATCCGGCTAGAGTGGTAGTGTCGTAGGCGTTGCTGGTACAAGGCCGATCTGGACAATGCCAGCTTGCGGGCCTCCTCGAGGAGGTCCACACCATCTTCCCGCGCCTCCTGGTTGGCCTTTTCATCATAGAGGAGCTTGCACGGAGAGTCAAACTCGATTTCCGCTGAGAGGATGGCTTCCAAGCCGTAGACCAGAAAGAACAGGGTGTAGCCGGTTGATCTATTCGGCATGGTGTGGAGGCTCCACAGTATAGCCGGAAGTTCCTCGATCCAGCATCCGGGCGACCGCTCCAAGGGCTCGATGAGGCGTGGTTTGATGCCGGCTAGCACTAAGTCGTTTGCCCTTTTGACTTGCCCGTTGGACTACGGGTGTGTGACGGAAGCAAGGTCCAGCCGGATGCCCTTATTGTTGCAGAACTGGGCGAAGGCCCCTTTCGTGAAGTTCGTGCCATTGTTGGTGATGATGCTGTTGGGGTAGCCGAACCGGTTGATGATGTCGGTGAAGAAGGTGACGATTGTCGCCCCGTCTAGCTTCCGGATGGTCTTGGCCTCGATCCACTTTGTAAATTTGTCCACCGCCACCAGCAGATGGGCCATGCCTACGCGCGCCCGCTTGAAGGGACCAACCATGTCGAGGCCCCAAACAGCAAAGGGCCAGGTGATCGGTATGGTCTTGAGCACGGAAGCCGGCATATGCCTGAGCTGCCCGAAGCGTTGGCACCCATTGCACGCGCGGACTAGCTGTTCGGGATCCTCGAGGGTGGTGGGCCAATAGAAACCATGGCGGAACGCCTTGGCGACTATCGCCCTTGACGAAGCGTGGTGCCCGCACTCGCCCGGGTGGATGTCCTTGAGCAGCCGGTAGCCTGTGTCCACGTCGACACACCTTTGGAAGATGCTGGATACGCTGCGCTTGTACAATTCTTTGTTGATGATGGTGTACGTGTGCACGTGGCGCTGGATTTGCCTGGCCTCCACCTCGTCATCCGGAAGTTCTCCATTGGCGATGTAGTCCATGAAGGGATGTGCCCAGGATGGTATCTCCCGGATGGTGAGGATGCTTCCGCTCTCCGGTTGATGGTCGTCGGGTGGTCGTCCGAGTGAGGTACCCGGGACAGCAGCCCTTGAGCCGCTTGACGAGTCGGCAGCCCTCAGGTCTTGCAAGCCGGAGGGTACTAATTTGTCGGAGTTGGTGCGGGCCTTCTTCTTTGGAGGTTATGCCGGCTCTACATCTGCCGCACCGTCAACCGGGGCACACCCTGCCCATATGATGGAATCGGACTCGGGGGGGCGGGTTGATGGAGGGCTTGCATAGGTGCTCCAAGGAGACCCCAGGTGGGATCGCCTGCCTGGTGGATCTAATTCGTGCGAGCGAATCGGCTGCCTCGTTGTTGATGCGAGGGACGTGATGGAATTCACATCCGTCGAAGAAAGCGCTGAGCTTCTGTATGTGGAACCAGTAGAGAGCCATGTTTGCATCATGGGCGTCCCACTCTCCGGATACCTGCTGCACCACTAGATCCGAATCGCCGAAGCAAAGGATCCGGTTGACACCAATCTCTCTGGCTAGCCGGAGGCCGTGCGCTAGTGCCTCGTATTCGGCTACGTTGTTGGAGGCCTTGAAGTGGATCTGCAGGACGTACGCCAGCCGGTCTCCTTTGGGCGAGGTGAGCACGATGCCGGCTCCCAAGCCCCCAAGCATCTTCGACTCGTCGAAGTGCATACTCCAATGGTCCAAATCCAGAACCAGTGGGAGGTATTCGGTCTCGGCCCAGTCAACGAGGAAGTACGCCAGCGCCTGCGACTTGATCGTGAGCCGGGGCTCGTACTGGATGGAGTAGGCAGCGAGCTTGATGTCCCACTTGGCGACTCGGCCGGTGGCGTCCTTTGTTGCTGATGATTTCCGAAAGGGATGCGGTGCACATGACCTTAATCGGATGCTCCTGGAAGTAGTGCTTGAGCTTCTTGCATGCCAGGTACACGCCGTAACACATCTTCTGGTAGTGGGGGTAGTTCTGCTTGGAGAGGGAGAGAACCTCGCTGAGGTAGTAGACGGGTCGCTGAACCGGCTGAGCCTTGCCTTCCTCGGGGCGCTCCACCACCAGGACGACGCTGACGACCCAGCTGATGGCTGCTATATAGAGCAACATCGGCTCCTTGCTAGCCGGCGTGGCTAGAACCGGCGCTGTGGATAGCATGCGCTTGAGGTCATGAAAGGCGGTGTCGGCCTGCAAGGTCTAGGAGAACTTGTCCGTCCTCTTCATCAGCTGGTACAACGGGAGTGCCTTCTCCCCCAACCGACTGACGAAATGGTTGAGGGAGGCTGGGCATCCGGTGAACTTATGGACTCCAAGCAGGCTCCTGGGCGGCTGCATCCTCTTGATGGCCGCAATCTTTTCTGGATTCGCCTCGATCCCTCGTTACGATACGAGGAAACCGAGTAGCTAGCCGGATGGGACTCTGAAGATGCATTTCTCTAGGTTCAGCTTCATCTGGTAGTGCTGGAGGTTGCCAAATGTTTCTCCCAGGTCCTCGAGGAGTGTGCGCTTCTCCTTGGTCTTGATGACCACATCGTCCACATAAGCATGCACGTTTCGGCTGATCTGCGAGTGCAAGCACTTCTGCATTTAGCGCTGGTAGGTAGCGCCCGCATTCTTCAGACCGAAAGGCATGGTTACATAGCAGAAAGCCACGTACGGGGTGATAAACGATGTTTTTATCTGGTCAGCCGGGTTTAGCCAGATCTGATTGTTTTTAACCAGAATAACAATCTAAAAAGACAACAAATCGCAGCCGGCCATGGAATCGATGACTTGGTCGATACGGGGCAATGCGAATGGGTCTTTCGGGCACGCCTTGTTCAGGCTGGTGTAGTCGATACACATGCGCCAGGTCTTGTTCTTCTTCAACACCAGGACTAGGTTTGCCAGCTAATCCGGGTGGTACACTTCCATGATGAACCCGGCTACGAGGAGCTGGGTGATCTCGTCACTGATAATCTTCCTCTTCTCCTCTATGAACCGGCGCAGAGGTTACTTGACCGGCTTGGCATCCGGCCGCACATGAAGTGAGTGCTCGGCGAACTCCCTCGGTACACCTGGCATGTCCTTGGGTGACCATGCAAAGTTGTCCCGATTCTCACGGAGCAAGTCGATGAGCGCGCCTTCCTATTTGCTATCCAAGTTGGCACCAATGGTGACGAACTTGGTCGGGTCGGAGGGGTCGAACTGGATCCTCTTCGTCTCCTTTGCCGGCTGAAAAGCTCCTTCTCTAGCCGGCTTGTTGCTAGCCGGCATGTCCTGTTGGGCCATGGCCACGTTGCGCATGATCACGCGCTTCTCTTCGGCTATGATGAGGGCCTCTGCCAGTTTGGAACCGGCTGAGGCGCACTCCATCGACTGCCTGAAGCAGCCGGCGATGGTGATCACACCGTTTGGTCCCGGCATCTTCGTCTTGAGGTATGCGTAGTGGGGGACGGCCATGAATTTTGCAAGGGCGGGGCGCTCGAGGAGAGTGTGGTAGGAGCTCGTCAGGTTTACCACCTCGAACCAAATCGGCTCGCGGCGGAAGTTTTCCTCGGTCCCGAAGATGACGTCCAGCTGGATTTTACCCAGCGGGGCGCAAGCCGGTCCCGGCAATACGCCATGGAACATTGTGGTAGTCGGGTGCAGGTCACATTCGCGGATGCCCAGCTTCTCCAGTGAAGACCGATAGAGGAGGTTGAGGCTGCTGCCTTCGCCGATGAGGACGCGCGAGAAGCAGCAGGTGCGCTCATTGGAGACGATGAGGGGGTCGAGCACCATGGCGTAGCCCCCGGGAGTCGGAAGCTGCTCGGGCTGGTCTTCTCGGCTCCAGGTGATGGGGGTTTCCGACCAGTTCAGGTACTGGGGGACCGGAGAGACGATGGTGTTGACCTCCTTGGAGCGTGGCCTGTGGCTGTGCTTGTCGTCCGGCTCCGTCTCAAAGATGTGGTAGGTGGTGTGCGGCTGGGGGTAGCCGTTGTTGTTGTTGCCGCCATTGCCGCTGTTACCATCATTGCTGGCTCCCCTAGCCGGTGGTGGTGGTCCACCAGGAGGGTGCGGGGGGAGACGTTGCTGGTTGCCCTGGTACTTTAGCTGGTGGGTCCAGCTGCAGTTCCGGATGGTGTGCGTAGCCGGTTTGAAGGGACCGCTATGCCACTTGCACGGGCTATCAAACATCTGGTCGAAGGTGAGCCACGGCTTCTGCCTTCTTGCATCGCTAGCAGGCGCGTCGGGCGCGCCTTCCACAGCATTGACCTGCCACACGTGGTAGAGGGGCTTCTGCTGTCTGGCCTGGCGGGCCCCGTGGAACCGGTTGTCATTATCGTGGCGCCTGGAGGATCCGGCTTCACCAGCCGTATTGCTCGGACGGTTGCAAGCTGGCTCCGTAGGAGTCGGACACCCGTCATCACTTACTCGGAGGGGCTTATTCATGGTGGCATCCGCCATGGCATACTGGTCCAATACCGTCATGAGCTCCGCCATGGTTTTCGGCTCATCACACAGTATCCGGTGGCGAAGCATGGTGCCTTCTCGGCATCCCTCGATGAAAAAACCAATGGCCTGGCTCTCCAGGATGCCCTTGCAAGTGTTGCGCAGCTCCGTCCACTTGGTGAGGTACTCGCGGTCGCCCTGGACGCACAAGGCTAGCTCGCGCGGGCGTCCCGGACGCTTGTACATGTCGTTGAAGTTGCAGACGAACACCTTTTCAAAGTCTGGCCAGGCGTTGATGTTGTTGGGCGCGAGGCTATTGAGCCATGTCCTTGCTGACCCAGTTAGCATAAGGGGGACATAGCGCACAGTTGTGCGCTTGTTCCCGTGGGCAATGCCAACTGCCATAGCATAGTCGGTCAGCCAATCTTCCGGCTTCATACTGCTGTCGTACTTGGGGGTGTCCCTGGGCAGGGTGAACTTATCCGGAAACGGCTCGTTTTGGATGTGGGGTCCGAAATAAACCAGTCCGATGGAATCTTCTTCCTCCGTAACGCGCGCCTGAGCGAGGAGCTCGATGTGGTCACGGGCATCCGGGCGATCCGGGTTGGGCGCTCCCACTCGGCCCGAGAGACGGGAACCGGCAGATCTTGGCGCTCCGGTTGGGGGAGGGGGCGGTGGGTTGTTGTTCACGGTTTGCTCCGGGCGAGGTTGGCCCTTGCTGCCCGAGCCACGACACTTGCTGTGGGCCTTAGCCGGCTGAGGAGAGGATGCCTGTTGGGTGTCGCGAGGCACGCCCTTGCTGTTGATGGGCGGCTTGCTCCCCTTGGAGTAGCTGGGCTCCTCCTGCATCTGCCGGTTGGCGTCAGCCTGCTCGTCCGCGATCTGGAGGAGCTCCTGCACCCGAGCATGTTGGCGGGCTCGCTCCTCGCCCTCCAGGTTGGGCAGTTCATCTGCTGCGGCTCGCACCGCGCGCAGATTCTTGATGGGCGTGTTGTAGGTGGGCCGGATGAGGGCGGGCGCGGGATCCAGTTCCCCATCCTTTTCCATCCTTCCACCTAGCTCGCCGCCCCGGCGTCGCACCTGGCCGTGCCAGCTCGGCTCCGCGGTAGCCGGAGTGAAGCCGTGCGCGCGGTCGTCCTCGCGTCGGGTGATCTCGAGCTGCTTGCGGGTTGCTGCCAACTCCATGGCCTCCTGGAGGAGAAACTGTCTCTCCATGGCGAAGTTGGCCTCCGCCTCCTCCGGGTTATCCCCGAGGTTAGCCGGTGTAACTACCTCGGTGAATTACGCTCTTAGTTACAAGCCTGGATGAGCAGAAATGGTTAAAATAGTACGGTGGGGCCCAAATGCCACTCACAGGTAGACCTTTCGGCCGTCCTAACCATTTCCAAACATCGGGACAAGAGCAAGCGTGTCGGCGAAGGGATCAACTACATACACAAATGAGTATGTATGCAAGCCACCATACAATAGTCCTCGAGCCATTCCATCTAAAAGAAATAGAAATATTGCAGCATACGGCAAGATCCAAATATCCTAGATAGATATAATAGTTTAGGATATCTCCTCATACATCAAACATCGAGTATCGGTAGGCGGCAAACAAGATCCGAGTACGGATAAGAAGCAAATCGGCATAAGATGCCCCATAAACAAACACATCCATACAGATCTCACGGATCCCGTTCCGGAATCTCTACACCGAGTGATCGTTGCCAACATCGTCCATCTCCTCCACCCGGTATCCATCTTGCGAGCATACCTGTTCATCTCAAGCAAACAATTTATCATGTGAGACCCTAGTAATTTTCAGCAAGTCTTTATGCCTCTAAAGGGACACAACACAGGGTGGCGCAATTGCAGCAAAAGATAATACCTACCAATTCTATAGATACTAGCTAACCATCCGCCTAACCATAGATGAGCGGATGTCCGTGAATTATTAACAAGTTATAACAGTAATATTAACAGATCCATCCTCCTCCTCGCCAGACAAGGAAGCGGACGAACAACCCCCATCCGCTGGCGGTTTATTATCCATTCCATGAGAGTTGCACTATTTACTAGTCGGTACTTAGTCAAATTAAAAGCGGTACTTTAGTTATACTTGTCTATGATCGAAACTGTGCTCCAAGTCGTCCATAACCGCGGACACGGCTTTGAAAGTTTTACCTGAGGGGTGCACAAATAGCAACACACACTCGATCAACCTCGGAAAAACCAAATCAAAACCCAACGAGGCATTCACGACAAGCGGTCACAGATTCGAAATATTTGGGGCCACCCCATTAAGCTACCATAGCGAAGTTAGCGGCTCGAGACGGACTCAAGGTTTTGCGTCGGTGGCTGTAAATGACTGGGAACCCAAGAATGTGGTGGGCTTGTCGATACCACAAAACACTCCGCATCCAAAATAAAGCTGAGTGCTCTCGCTCCTGACAATCTTAATTAAAACAGAAAGCATGGCATAAGTACAGGATAGTAATAAAGCCCCAAACTACTTTGTGGCCCCAAGAAATAAGAATGAATCAAGCTCGCTCGGGGGTTCATAAGCCTCCGGATGTGGATAGCGAATATTCAAGGAACAGGAATCAAGTACTGGGTCCTCTGGGACACAAGTGAGCATGAAAACCAAATAGCAGATATTGCTCACGGTGCCACTTTCATTAGTTATCCCATTACTACTCAGGTTAAGTTGTTTAGGTACCTCGTTGTACATCGACACTCACATACCCTACACATGCTGTTCTCGACTGCATGGCTCAAACAACTCCTAGTAATGGCTCATGGGATGGAGGAACAAGCTTTGGTGGGGTTTAAAAGTAAAGGCTATGCAGATGGGATTCGATTTAATGCAATCGCGACTCAATGATGCAAGAATAAGATAGAGGCAATAGGTAATATATGTATGCAAGCATGTGGTAGTGCTTGCACTGGCTCGATTGAAGCGAGAGAAGGATCAGGTAGTGCTCACAGGTTTCTTGATATATCCCACCCGCGTCTATTCGAAGAAGAACCAAACAAACAAGGGCCAACATAAATAAAGTGCACAAGCATATGAATAAAATGCGACAAGCAAACAATCATGCCATGATGAATGATGCACAATTTGCATGGCAATAAAGTAGCATGGCATGGGTGAGGTGTGGACTACAAGAAATAAGCATTTTATGGAGTTTTAATCACATTTTATACCCAAATAAGTTGCTGCATACTTTATATTTATATGATGCATGCTGCAATTCAGAACATGGAATGCATAAACAGAAAGGTATCGTCGGGCCGATCATTTTAGACATATCATTTGTCAAATTTGGAGTTATAAAACAAAAGTTATTAATTGATTAAGAAAGAGGGCATTTTGTTGTAATTTTAATCAACTTGAAAATTAAAGTGTCCAAAATATATTTTGAAGGCCATATTTGAATTCCTCATATTTTTCTGATTTCAAAACATATATTATTTGTGTTATTTGGAATAATATTTGAAAAGTTATTTGAAAACAGATTTAAATTTGAATTTAAAACAAATTTTGAAAAGTTTGAATTAAAACAGAAAGACAGAAAAACTTTTGCTACTCACCCAGATCTAGCCACAGCCACAGACAAGTGGGGCCAGGCTGACTGGGCGACACAGCGTCCAGGAATTGTTTTCTCACTGCGGCGCTTACTAGTCTCTGCGAATGACATGTGGGACCCGCTGGCTAGGGCCCAGGTGCCAGTGGGTGAACCGGCAGAGGCTGACAGGTGGGTAGCATGCTGGAGCGCGGGTTAAGGGTTCGAAACTGCGAGTACGTTTTTGCAAAAACGCCACAGGCACGGACAGGTGGGGTCTCGAGGAGCGCGGGTTGAGCGGGAGATAAAAAAGGGGGGCTAACTGTAAAGTGGCAACGGCCCTGTAGATCTTCTCTGCAAACGCACGGACAGGTCGATGATCGACCGCGCGGGGTGGGGATTCGATCCGGGGACGTGCGGGTGCGCGCTGGGGGTGCGAGCCGGTGTGGTAGGGATAGGGGAGCTGAAGGGGAGGAGGGCGCGGGCTAGATAAGGTGCGAGGTGACGCAGGGACGGTCCTCGACGACGGGAGCTCTCCGCGCCGAGAGCGTTCGACGAAACGCACAACGCGAGCAAGCAACAGATCGGCTAGCGGAGGTGTCTAGGAAGGTCGGGTGCTCACCGAGAGTGTGTCGGTGGCGGACCGGGACGCCTTGGGATCGGGCGATGCGGCGCACGGACGGAGCTCTAGGGTTTGGCGTCGGTGGCGGCAGTGATCTTCGGCTCTGGTGCTTCTCCTTCGCGACGGCGTGTACAGGGTGATGCAGGGGTGCCGCGTGGTCTTCCTCGACACCCGTGATCGCCACGCCACCGGCCGGTAAGAGGAGGGGAGGTGGAGGCCGACGGTGGCCGGCGATGGGGTAGATGGTGGTAGGGAAGACGGAGAGGAAGGGGGCGGCCTAGGGAGATCTGGGAGAGGTAGGGAGACGTGGGGAAAGAGGTTAAGTAGGAGAGGAGGGGGAGGCGCCGTGGGGATCAGGTTGGAGATAAAGGTGGCTTCGGCCACCTTTTTCCCTTCTCCTCCTCACGTGCTCGAGCTGGAGCTCGTCTAGGGCAGGTAGGGCAGCTGGCAGGTGGGCCAGGGGAGGCACGGCAGACGGTCTCGGGCTGGTGGGGTCGCACGGCAGAGAGAGAAAGGAGAGGAGGGTGGCTCAGGTTTAGCTTCGGCTAGGGCTAGAGGCTCGGGTTAGGGTTGTTCTAGGGTTGGGGTTAGGAGGGTAGGTCGGCCAGGAAGAGAGAGAGAGGGCCCGAGAGAGAGAGAGAGAGAGAGAGCTAGGGTAGGATGGAGAGGGATGGCTCGGTTTAGCTAGGGGGGCTCAGTTTAGGGCTTGGAGAGAGGGGTTAGGTGGAGTGTTTTCTTTTGACAAAAATAAGCAAGAACAAGCCAAGATCAAACAAGATTTAGTCAAAAGAGAGGATGAGATAAAAGGTGGTGAGGGTTTAGAGATAGAAAAGAGAGAGGGGGTTTTAGGGTTAGGGATGGTTTGGTTTAGCCAAACCAAAGGGTAGGTTTATATTATGGTTTAAGAGATTCAAAAACAAAGAAACATCTAGTTTGAATTTAAAAGCAAGGCTCAAACCAAGAGAAAACAAAACAAAGAGAAGAAGGGCAAGGGTTATGATTGCATGGCCCATGCATAAAGATTAATGCTAGGTTTTATCTTGTGAAAACAAAATAAATATCCATGGTATTTATACATATGCATTCCAAAATATGGAATAAAGCCAAGCTAAAAGAATTAAAGGATGCCCCATGTGGAGTAGATGGAGATGACCATATTTGAATAAAAATGGGACTTGCTAGTGTGTATGTGCCACTAGGTATTTAGTAAGCCCAACAATATCCCAACATGAGAATAAACCCCAAAACAACCCATATGGAAGCTAGAAAAGGGTTCCACTCACAAGGCATGCAAAGGTGGCCATGTGGCTCTCATAAACCAATAATGTGAAAACAATATGGTGCATATATGAGAGCATGTGGAGATAGAATTGGATCCATCCCAACCCACATGAGCAAGAGGTAAAACCAACTAAGTTGCAATGCTCATATATGGTGGTATGGTGGAATGATGGGGTGATGACAAGAAAGGTGGTGGAGTTAATAAAAGATATGCCCCCAACTCAACTTGGGCATTAAACAATATATCAATAACCAAATACAATATCAAGAGGCAAATACAATTAATAATGCATATGAGAGAAGAACCAAAACAAAAAGGGTTTTATATGATGCTCAAATGCAATGTGGCATGATGACATGAGCATGATATGATTATGATGCAACAATTATATATAGGAAGTAGCATATATAGACTAGGCTAGTAGCATTGCAATTGTTAGACAATTGGGATGCTACAGCCAGCGTGAGGAGCCGATCGATGGCCTCCTCTATCAGGTTCCGGGGTTGCGGTGGCGCGGAGGTTCCGCCCTCGTCCGCGCCCCGCTCCCGCGGCTGGCGGGGGTGAGAACTGGAGCCAGCCACCATGACCTCGATGCCACGGGAAGCGACGGAGGTGCGGCTGCCTAGAAGCGGCAGCTCCGCGACGGAGACGATCTCCCTAGGGAAACGCTCCGGAATGGTGGCGACGTAGACGGGGAGGTCGCCGAAGAGCAGGATGGAGCCGTTCGCCGGGAAGGAGGTTCCGGCAAAGCAGGAAGCGTTGTCGATGACGCAGTCGAATTTGCCGAGCGTGAGCACCAGGCCGGAGGCCACGCGCTCACCGGCTGAAGTGCGGGGTCCCGTGCGGAACGTGACTCCGGTCGAAGCCATCAGCCCCACGGTGGGCGCCAACTGTCGTTGTATTGGGAACGGCAGTACCTAAGTAGGTTAGATAAAGGTGTGGGAACTAGCAGGGAAGCTATCGACAGCGTCCGCAGGCGGGATTGGATACAAGCAAGCGTAGCTGGACGCAGGAAGTACCCAGGTTCGGAGCCCTCGTGATGAGGTAAAACTCCTACTCCTGCCGATCTGACTATGAGCGATATATGGGCTACAAGTGCTCCTCGAGTTGTATTCTCGAACTACTGTCTTAAATGCACATCGACCAACCCTTTCTACTGAGGTCTTGCCTCTCCTTATATAGGCAGAGAGGCAATGGTCTCACTGGCCAGTCCGACTGGCGGCCCCCCATAGGTGGGTCCCAGCCGGCTGATCATCTATAGTATCCGGTACAACTATGTCCCATCAGAGTACGCGCGGTATGGTCGTTGTGGGCGCAGTGAATGCCGTGTGATCCAGTCGTCAGCACCGGGCCATTGTTCCCGTGTCACCCCGCGAAGTCTTCGGTATGGCCGAGTAGTTGCCAGTCTTGTCGTCGTACCAGGGCGTACCGCGCACTGTGCTGCACGTCGCCTTGTCCTCCTAATTGGTTCCGGCTACGCTGCTGTAGCCGGCTGCTTCTCGCCGTTCCGGCTATCATGAGGTAGCTAGCTTGACTTGCCTTGTCCGGCTGCGCTCAGTCAGCAGGGCGTGATCCGACTGCCATAGTTCTTGTCCGGTTGGGGTATCCGGAGGTCATCCTCCCGACACACTGCGTTTGAAATAAACTCCAATGTTGACCCTTTTCAACTGGTTTACCAGCCTCATCATGTACCCGCTTGAGTTGCATATTCAGCCCACTCAATGGTTCAACCTGTTCCGGAGCAACCACATTGTCCCCCATCTCAGATGGTGCCAAAAATTTAGCACGTAAACCCTTCTTGTATCCTCCCAACTAGCTTGTCTTGGGACACGCACGCCTTTCCGAACCCCACCACATCTATATTTGTGCACCCACACGTATCGTTATAAGTGTGAAAACTATAGTGTCACCGGGCTTAAGATTACATAGGCCAAAACCACGTTCCCATAACTTATCCTCTGTCGGTGTTGCAGTATGTAAGAGCTTCCACTTTAATTTACTAGGATCCCAGCGTGCACGATTTTGCCGGTCTAGATAATCATTGTAGACGTCTCGCGCTGAAAAACATCATCCTCGTCCTGAAGATCCATTCCTGGATTATAGCAGAAAGCTGGTCAAAAATCTAAGTCGTGGTAGGAAATGTACCGCAGTAGAAAATCAGGTCAAAATAGTCCGCGTTGAACAACAACAGTACAGACAGGACAGCACAAAACGGGTCAGAAAATGAGTCGCGGCAGCGAACTCTTTTTTTCTTCACGTTAGACTACTTCACGCAAGAGGACGGACGACTCTGCGCTCATGCGACGACAGCGAGCGGACTTTTTCCTTTTTTTCACATACAGGAGCAGTTGGTACTTGGTACCGATCCAAATGAAGTGATCAGTTTTCCTTTTTCCAACACTCCTCACTCCCAACGATGCCTTTTACTAGTACTCCAAGCAAATAAAATCAACCGGATCTGAAATAAACCGTATCAAATCTTTCTCTTGGCTGGCCGGACTTCACGCGATTGAAAAATAGAAACGGACCAATAGATTCTTTTGCTCGCGATAGAACAATCAGCTGGGAGTAGCGATCAGATTGCTAATTTTTTTACTAACTTTGAGTCACGTACGCAGGTGGGACTCGTAGGATCAGATCTAATTGCTTGCCTTTTTTTCAAGTATATTTCACGTACAGGAAACTTTCTCAGGAAATCATGATCCGATCTAAACGAAATCTCGCAGCGATTGGCGCCTTGAGGAAATCGTGCAGTGCGACTCCAGAACCGATCTAAGGAGTCAACTCGAGCTCGACTTGGCTGCCCATGAAGAGTAATCCGGAGATCAATCAACAGATAGTACTCGTAGTGATAAACCCAGTAATCTAATACCACATTATAAGGATCATGCCAATGATTCTAGAGTTTTGTCTCGATCTTTCATAGCGAGTTAACTAGGTAGGTAATCTCCCAATTACGCGATGAACGCAACCTGAAGAAGAGGAACGGATCCAGCCAGTAACATGATGAAGATCACCATGCCTCAAACCTGAGCACGATAATCCTTGATGAACACAAGGACCTCCACAACAATCTCTATAAAAATCTGATAAATGGTATCGCCGTCCCCTGAGTGATAATACATGGTGGAGCACAATATAGTGTTTAGACTAAACAACTGAACTCCCCAAGCCCTAACTCGGCCAGCTCCTTATATGAGGGCTGGGCGCCCCACTAGTTGTGTCGCGACTCAACTTGGTTGGACAGGCCCAAACCAAGCCTAAACTCACACAAATACTAATTGGCCCACAACATGACCAGGAACATATTTATTAAATTACAAAGACACGTCTAGCTTGGTGGAGTCCTGAAATTGGGTTGCACCTCCTCCGTCGTGCCCATATCAGAAGTTGTCATTTATGTCCTTCTTGAAGTTGTTGAGGGTTCTTTGGAACTTGTCCATTCGATGGTGGACCTGGGCACTCTCGAGGTGAATGATTCGTCTTCGTTGACGTGACTTGAGGAGCTTGTCGTTGTCGTTCTTAAAGTCTTCCATGCTTGGAGAGTCATTGTTGTTGTACTACTCCATATCAGCCAAGCATGTGGAGCCATTGTCGGTGTAGTGCTCCATCATATCATCCATGCTTGTGGATGCATATGCATGATGGCTCATCGTGGATTCTTCATAGCAATCATCCTCGGCTCCGGAGTCCCTAGACATGATTCACAAGACCAAGTGGTGTATATGGAAGTGGTAGGGGGTTAGGGATGCAACGTCAAACCTTACTTTATCTTGGAAGATAGTATCGTGCAAGTGGCCACACTTCAGAGCAATCAAAACCAAGTAAAGTGAAGTTCATGGGGAACACCAAAACCAACTAACCACTAAAAACACACACACGAAGCTTATGGTGGATAGGTATGGAAGGTGGCATGTCCAATATAATCAAGATATTGTAATGGCAAGTAAAAAACCATGATGATCACAAAGCAAAACAAGTCAATCCACAAAAAGAATTATGTACAAGGAAACACATACGGTGGGATAAATGGGATTTGTACGACGGAGAAAGTGAGCTAAGAACAAAATTATTACCTAGCGAAGACTATAAGATCATATCGCACAAGTGCAAGGAAAGATGCTAGTTCGATTGCATAAAAATTGGTGGGCTACAAGATATGCACAGTAAGTACCACCTATTTGATGTTCATCGAGCTTGCGCTTCCTATTCTATGAGGCACTTTTTTCTTTCTTTTTTCTTTTTCTTTCAATTTCTATATTTTTTCTTTTATTTTTTCACTTGCCTCTTCCTTGTGCCAACAACTATACAAGATAACTATATGAGATAGCGCGCCCACAACTTTTGCTCGGAATTCTACAAGGTATCAAATATGCATAGCCCAAGCGATCATAGGAGGAACTAGTCTTAATATGTGTCTGTTGATCACAAATATAGTGTAGCACACAAAGGAAAGCAAGTTGGTATAAGTCGCGGAATTTTTATACATTTCGTCGCCGATCTTCACCCTTTATTGTTGGATTCCACCTTTCTCATGGAATTTGGATGGAGTAGATATCATGAACCACGTAGATGATGATTAGAGGTCATTCTCCTCTTCGAAACGAGCTAAAGAACACCAAAATCTAAGTTTGTTTGCAAAAGTTATGCTCAAACAGTGAGAGGTTGAAATCTAGAATCTGCTGTTTTTTCTCTGTACCACTCGGTAGTACCGGGTTTCTGGGAGGTAGTACCGGTATTTCGGAGGCCCGGTGGTACCGTTTAGGTACCGGGGAGGTGCGGTAGTACCGGGTTTTGAGCCCGGTAGTACCGCTGGTCGCTGAAACACCCAGTTTTGACGTGTTTTCGCGATTTTGGGGCGATATGGGCAGAAATTCTTCAAGAAAAACACCAAATCGAAGGGGTAAATGATGGAACTAGGCCATGGGAACACAGTTGAAGCTATATCGACAAGTTTAGCAAGTAATTCTTGGATCAAAACCTACCAAAAACGCACTCAAATCACAGATTGATCCAAAACATGAATTGGGGCTATTTTTGGTGGAATTTTCGAATTTATGGGGAAAAGAACAAATCGGTGAGAAATCTGTGGCAACCAAAAGCTGATGATACCAGATGATAAAGGGTGACCTCAAGGGTGGCCCGATCTTCACGGATCTTGTAGTCAATCGATGGGAAAGCGAGGGGAAAGGGAGAAGGTAGCGGAAGCGGACTCACACCTCCCAAAGAACACGATGAACAATACAAGGCCGATTGCTCCCGCCGGTGGCCACCGGTCCGATAGAATCCTCGCAAGAAAAGATCGGTCAACATGCTCCCTCGATCCCAAGCAGAGAGGGGTGAACACCTTGGAGAGGGTCTTGACGTCTTGGCAAAGGGCACCGATGCCAAGGCCTTGTACAATGAGGGAGGAGTGATGAAAACTCCAACAAGGTGGTGACGATAGTCGGCCCCCTGTGGTAACGGGATGAGGCAAAACTAGAGATTCCACAAAGGGGTGTATTTAGTCTATCATCTTTGCCTAGGGATACATGAGGGGGTGGGGGCTCTATTTATAGGCCAGCCACTTACATAGGGGTAGTTTGGGAACAAAACTAGGGTTGCAACCTAATAAGGGGGTACATGGGTTGTGGCCCAGATCTGATGCACAAAGGCATTGTTGTGTCCGGTAGTACCAGACTAGATGACCCGTATTACCGCTTGTGGGTGGTAGTACCGCAAGCTGGTAACGGGGCGTCTAGAGGCGATGGCGCGGGCTTCAGTAGTGGGCGGTAGTACCGCTGATGCTGAGCGGTAGTACCGGGGCTGTTGGGTCCGCAGCATAGAAAACAAAATTTTTGCTACGGTGTGAACTACACGCCAAGATCTATCTACTAGGTACAAAGAAACGGGTGGACATACATCCAACGAGAACTTACCCTCGTAGACAACGAGCTTTGTTAACGAGTAGGAACTCGTGGTTGATGTAGTCGTACACTTGCCGATCTCAAGATCGTGATGAAGTCCAGCAGGTCCGCCCAGACGTCCATCGATCCAGCTCCAGCACCACCAAGTCTAGCACCGCAGCAGCGTGAATCCGTGATCGCACACACGTCCGGCACCCGACAACCTCCATCCCTCGCTCCAAAGAAAGCAGCGAAGCGATAACTCCTTTCCAGATAAAGCCACCGGGAACATGTATCTCGCTAATCCGAGACCATGGGGAAATAATACTAGAGGGGGAGAGAGATCCTTCACAAGGAGGTGTGTGTGAGAAGTGAGGAGGTGTGGCCTTTTATAGGAGGAGGGGGTGCCCCTCCTTCATGGACGGCGCATGGAGGAGGTGACCCTTCACCTCCTCCATTCATATGGTGGTAACTCCCTCCACATAAATTTGCCCCTTCACATTCTCTTTTAAAGTCTCCACTTTAAATGCATTAAATTTCTCCAAATTTAATGCTCTCTCATTTAATAAAACTCTTTTATTAATTTTATTCAGAATTTTGTTAATTACTTTAATTAACAAACATTCACATAAAACCCCCTACAACATTTCAATATTACATGCAGAACCAATTTCAGCAATTTCACTCGAAACAGTTTCGGTGTCTATTGAAATAATTCCAGCGCTTTCTTAAATCTTTATCTGAAACATATTTGCTCCAAATGGTGTCGGTATCCCTTAAGTCTGTCACCCTACGGTTCGCGAATAATGCAGACATGATCGAGACCCCTCTCCGATCAATAATCAGCAGCGGGACCTGGAGATCCATACTGACTCCTACACATTCAACGATGACTTCTGTGATCGTGAGAACCTTTAACGCTAATAACTAAATCCCTTTTGTCCCGCGATATATTACATGTCCGAGATTCGATCATCGGTATCTCCATACCTAGTTTGATCTCATTACCTACATGCACTCTTTTCTCGTTCCCGTGATATAACATTCTAGTGATCACATCACTTGCTTGCAAGCTATCTTAATGTGATATCACCGAGAGGGCCCAGAGTATATCTATCCATCATTGGGATGGAAAAATCCCACTCTTGATCCATGAGCCTCAACATAACACCTTCGTAGCACTGAACCCACCTTTATAGTCACCCTGTTATGGTGTGACGTTTGATGTTATCAAGATACTCTTCCGGTGTTAGCAATTAACATGATCTCATGGTCTAAGGATAAAGATTACTTCGTATGATGTTATAGCAATATAAACATAATGACTTGATCGTAATGCTATACTTCGGATGAATGTTCATCACATCATTCCACCAATGGTGTGACCTTGTTATTAACAACATCCAATGTCCATGATCAGGAAACCTTGATCATCTTGTTAATCAACAAGCTAGTCTATAAGAGAGGCATGACTAGGAACCCTTTTTGTTTATTAAACACACATGTATTGATGTTTCCAAATCAATACAATTCTAGCATGTAAAATAAACATTTATCATAAACATGGAATAAGATAATAACCACTTTATTATTGGCTCTCGGGCATATTCCCTTCAGTCTCCCACTTGCACTAGAGTCAATAATCTAGTTTAAAAAACTTTGCACATTGAACACCTATGGCTTTCTGGTGTTGCATATACGCTATTGCTAGTGGTTAGCATAATCTCCGGATGTGACAGTTTCAGATCCGTGTGTACTTGCACGTCTTTGCGTCTCTACGCATCACTCATTCTCAAATGAGATGGCATTGTATAAATTTGGTCCTCTGGTGAGACCTTTAGTTCGTTCGGCTCAAAATATGTTGATATTATTGTCACACAATATATCTTCATAGTATTAGCCCACTTTGAACCACACCTAGTTTGATAACAAACTACTTAACACAAATGCCCTCCTTTGCTGCTACTATAGCAGTTATATACTTAGCCTTTTGTTGTAGTATCCGTCACAATATCTCAACTTTGGAACTCATCCAAATCCATCATGGAACATCCTTTCCATTATATTGTTCCACCCATAGTCTAAATTGAGATAAATTTAATTTGTATCTTGTGACAAAACTAGTATCAATGTAACACTTTACAATGAACTACCTTTAACTATTTGTCACTTATACATGATATATTCTTAGTTCTTCCAAAGCTCATAAGAATATCTTTACTATTGTCCAATGATCATCTTATGAATCATTCTGGTATATGCTCATAACATTTAGAGCATAGGACATTCTGGATATATACATATCATGGTATAATCGATCAGAATCTTCATGTGATTTTACTCACTAAGTGTTGAAACACTTGAATCTGAATACAATTCTTTCCATGCATTAAGAACCTTTCTTGTTGTTTCCATATTGAACCCTTTCAATATCTCATATTGAACCCTTTCAATATCTTATATATGTATGTCTGGCACAACCATATTAGCGCCTTAATCTATCCATATAGATATTGATGCCTAATATTCTGGGTTTACCCAAGTCTTTCATCGAAATCTTATTTTAATGAAATCCTTAACTTGTGTCAATTCAAGATACATCATTTCCAATCAACAATATGTCCTCTACATAATGTATTAGAAATATGTCTCAGTGCTCCCACTTAATTTCTTGCAAATGCAAGCATCTTCATCATCTCCGATGAATTCAAACTCTTTTAACAGTTTCATCATGGTGAAGATTCCAACTCCACTATGCTTACTTCAACTATTGAAGTTTGCATGCCCTTTTAGCACCCTTTGAATTAACAAAACCCTTCGGACCATGTCATGTACATGTCCTAGGTTACCGTTCTATTAGAAGAACCTTGTTTTGTTTATTCAACTACCATATACCAAATTATATGTAGTGGTTGCTACATTAATCCGTCAAGACTATATATCGCTATGAAAGATCAAATCTTGCCATAGTCAACTCCTTGAACATTGTCGTAAACTTCTTTCCGACATGTCGACTATTTCATAGATGTTAAACATCCATGTCTTATTTCTTTATAGATCCAAACACGACCGATAGACTTCACGCCTTTCCGGAGGGTCTTCCAAGTTCAGAAACTTGATTTCTCGTGTATGGATACTATCACGGATTCTATGACTTCTAGTCATTTTATGGAATCAGGGCCCATCATCGCTTCTTTGCATGTAGTCGGTTCATCATTGTCAAAACAATAACAACTTGCTTATCAAATCTTACTATTTGATTCTTACCGACCCACACGGTTCTATAGGAACTCTAATCTCCGAGATCACACCTTTTGTAATCACGAGAGCCATGAGCATTGTGGCCGCCACCGGGACACTTTCCGGACCGCGCTACTTAGCACATATAGCTAAGGTTCAACAACCTTATCAAAGTTCTATTGTCCTCCCACTTAACTTTTCACGAAAAGTTCCTTCTCAAGAAACTTGACGTTCCAAGCGACAAACTCTTTTGTCCTTAGTGTTATGGAGAAATTCCCAACAAATTCTTTGGGATAACCTACAAAGACGTGCTTATCCGACTTTGGTTGTAAACATTTTACTTATGCATAGCATACCAAAATTTAAGAAAAGACAATTCGGGTTTTATCCAAAACCATAACTCATATGGTGTCATTTCAATGGATCACGATGGTGCTATTTTCAGTGTAAAAGCAGTAGTCTCTAAAGCTTTAATCCTTAAAACATAATGGCAGTTTTATAAATGACACCCTTGATCTTACCATGTCAAACATGGTTTGATTTTTTCTCTCTATTATGCAATACTCCTATGGTTTATCGTGAAACACAAATCATGGAACAATTCCTCAAGTCTTAGGTGTTTTTGCTAAACATGTAACTCAAATATCTTCCTTTATGATCGAATCATAAACTCTTTATTTTCTTGTTACAATGATTTTCCACTTCATCTTGAAAGTCTTTGAACAATTTTCAAATGTTTCATACTTCTTCCTTATTAAGTAAATATACAGATATATTCACTCAAATTTTCGGAGAAAGCATATGAAGCAAAAATATCCATCGCATATGGCTACACATAATGGACTATGCACATCATGCACAATTTCAATAAGCTAGTCATCCGTTCCTCTCGGCCTATGAACGGAGTTTCAATTATCTCGAGGAAAGACTTAAATGCGACAATTGATAAAAAACAAAGGCTCCAAAAATCCATCAACATGGAGTTTCTTCATGTTTTCTTTCAAATATAATTTAAACAGCGATGTCACTTCATAAGTGATCTTTCAATCATTTGTCTTGCGACATTTTAGCAATAGTGTTTATGGATGTGATTTCTCCAACTAGACTTGTAAAATTTCATCCATCCTTTATGGAATACGGTAATTATTTGAACAGCCATTGTTCTCATGATACCGGAACAAAATAACAATTATTTAAACAAATCTTGAAGGCTTGGTTTGATGACAACGAAAAACACAATAACACTTTATTTGTTTTCGATGAACATCATCACTCATTCTCTTGCTGGTTACTTAGGCCATTGTAGTTCATGAATTGCGTTGTCCTGTATGACACTTCATACCAACCAATTCATTATCCAATACCGGTATCCAATACCTAAGAACCACATTGTTTAACAAGCATGGAATATAGCCATAACATGTATATCTTCTATATACCTAAGTTGGACATCTCCAACCTTATATTTTCTGCCAAATATTTTATAGATTCTCTTTCAGCAATTCCTTTTCTTTTAAAGGAATCTATCAACATCAATAGTGGTGTCATCAACATGACACATGGTACAAAGCGTATATAGTCAACTACTAATACCTTTGGACTTGCACTTTGAAGTGGATCACCATCATCAAATGTTTGGTGTTCTTTCAAAAATCCATTCTTTAGTAATCTATTAGTGTAGTAAACATTTTACTTACATCTTCTATTCATCCTTATCATGACAACTTTCATGATCGAGCTACTATAGCCTATAAGGAAGAATCGCGAGTATAATATCAGTTCCCAAAACCCTTTTGGTAGATTCGGATGCCTAGCATCTCCATCCTTCACAAATTCTCATACAATATGAGAACATGTATTTTGCTAAATTATACTCTATCATAATGCAACCAAAAACATTGTTTCAGATATCACAATATCTTTCACACATGATGGTTTCTGAAACAATTTCCATCTCCAATATAATCTTGATATTAAAACAACTTTTTGAATATCAATAATCATGGAGGCAAACATGATACTTTAGATACTAACATTGGAATTCTTACTCTTGATTTAATACTACTTATTAAACTTCATGGAGTAAATAGAGTTTGCTAAAAGTTTGCAATAGGACTTATAAACATTAAATTGACATTCAAAACAATAAGGTACCAGTTCGTAAAGTAAATATCCAGAATTCTATAGTTCTATTATCTCAAATAAAAACTAAGCATAAGGTAGAAAACGAATGCCAATGACTACAACAAACTATGCAAATTCACTTTGATTTAATTTATGACAAATTGAGTTCGACTAATCCAAATTAGAAATGAACTCCCACTCAAAAACGACATACCTCGTGCCTTTTTGGTGATTGCATGAACCAAATCCACTACACCAAGTCCGATCATCACGTGAGTCGGTGTAGCTTCAAAGGCGAGCATCAATATGGTCATCACATCAACTATATGACTCATGCTTAACCTTTCGGTCAGTGTTCCAAGGCCATGTCTGTACATGCTAGGCTTGCCAAGTAAGAACCTTAGTATTCGCGTGTGTAAAACTGTCTTACACCCGTTGCATGAAAGTGTAGAGTTGAGAACACCCGATCATCACGTGATGTCTCGAAACACGATCCATAGAACGGTGCATACTTAAGGAAGAACACATTTTATCTTGATATTTAAATGAGGGATCATCTTACAATGCTACATAAAGCGCCAAACTATCAGTATAAGATGCTAACATCTAATGTGTAAAGTGAGATGATATGGTCCATGCATTTGATCTCTATCATTTGCATCGTGGTATGATCTCTATCATTCCTTTGTGTGTAAGGCCAAGGTCTATGGAACTTACACGTTGAGTGTGTTGTAAGAGTATCTATCATACATCTACTTACATCAATACCATATCAATACTAGCCCAGCAACGATCTAAACTAGACGCCTCTAATATATCAATTGCAAGTTTTACGTGGCTTAGGGCTTTCGGAGATAGAACGGTTCTCACCTACGAACATGAACCACAACGAGGATAACTAAGTTATTACCAACTCGTTGTAAATCAGATATTGACTATAGTAGGAGAGACAGACACCCGCCAGCCACTTATGCAAAACAAGTTGCATGTCAGTCGTGGAACCGGTCTCATGTACGATGACATGTAAGGTTGGTCCGGGCCGCTTCATCCCACTATGCCACCAATATCCAAAATACATAGAAGATGCAATTACATGATCATCATCGCCCACATATCAACATATGTGTACTACCCATGTTAAGCACCTACGCATAGATCAGGCTCTGATACCACTGTTGGGTCCGCAGCATAGAAAACAAAAAAATTCCTACGGTGTGAACTACACGCCAAGATCTATCTACTAGGTACAAAGCAACGGGTGGACATACATCCAACGAGAACTTACCCTCGTAGACAACGAGCTTTGTTAACGAGTAGGAACTCGTGGTTGATGTAGTCGTACACTTGCCGATCTCAAGATCGTGATGAAGTCCAGCAGGTCCGCCCAAAGACGTCCATCAGATCCAGCTCCAGCACTACCAAGTCTAGCACCGCAAAGCAGCGGTGCATCCGTGATCGCACACACGTCCGGTACCCCGACAACCTCCATCCCTCGCTCCAGCAAAGCAGCGGAAGCAGCAACTCCTTTCTAGATAAAGCCACCGGGAACATGTATCTCGCTAATCCGAGACCATGGGGAAATAATACTAGAGGGGGAGAGAGATCCTTCACAAGGAGGTGTGTGTGAGAAGTGAGGAGGGGGTGGCCTTTTATAGGAGGAGGGGGGGTGCCCCTCCTTCATGGCCGGCGCATGGAGGAGGTGACCCTTCACCTCCTCTATTCATGTGGTGGTAACTCCCTCCACATAAATTTGCCTCTTCACATTCTATTTTAAAGTCTCCACTTTAAATGCATTAAATTTCTCCAAATTTAATGCTCTCTCATTTAATAAAACTCTTTTATTAATTTTATTCAGAATTTTGTTAATTACTTTAATTAACAAACATTCACATAAAACCCCCTGCAACATTTCAATATTACATGCAGAACCAATTTCAGCAATTTCACTCGAAACAGTTTTGGTGTCTATTGAAATAATTCCAGCGCTTTCTTAAATCTTTATCTGAAACATATTTGCTCCAAATGGTGTCGGTATCCCTTAAGTGTGTCACCCTACGGTTCGCGAATAATGCAGATATGATCGAGACCCCTCTCCGATCAATAATCAACAGTGGGACCTGGAGATCCATACTGACTCCTACACATTCAACGATGACTTCTGTGATCGTGAGAACCTTTAACGCTAATAACTAAATCCCTTTTGTACCGCGATATATTACATGTCCGAGATTCGATCATCGGTATCTCCATACCTAGTTTGATCTCGTTACCAACATGTACTCTTTTCTCGTTCCCGTGATATAACATTCTAGTGATCACATCACTTGCTTGCAAGCTATCTTAATGTGATATCACCGAGAGGGCCCAGAGTATATCTATCCGTCATTGGGATGGACAAATCCCACTCTTGATCCATGAGCCTCAACATAACACCTTCGTAGCACTGAACCCACCTTTATAGTCACCCTGTTACGGTGTGACGTTTGATGTTATCAAGATACTCTTCCGGTGTTAGCAATTAACATGATCTCATGGTCTAAGGATAAAGATTACTTCGTATGATGTTATAGCAATATAAACATAATGACTTGATCGTAATGCTATACTTCGGATGAATGTTCATCACATCATTCCACCAATGGTGTGACCTTGTTAATAACATCCAATGTCCATGATCAGGAAACCTTGATCATCTTGTTAATCAACAAGCTAGTCTATAAGAGAGGCATGACTAGGAACCCTTTTTGTTTATTAAACACACATGTATTGATGTTTCCAAATCAATACAATTCTAGCATCTAAAATAAACATTTATCATAAACATGGAATAAGATAATAACCACTTTATTATTGCCTCTCGGGCATATTCCCTTTAGGGGCATGGTAGTACCGCTGGTGGGAGGGGTAGTACCGCTCTTCCCTGTCTCTTCCTTATCCTCATCCAAGCATTTGTCTTGTTAGGATTGATGTTTCGGCCTTCCTACCTTGTCTCCGTACTTGGCGATATGAACCTATCATGGTCATAGGACGGAGTATGAAGTAGAATACCATTCCAATAGGGTAGGAAGTGGACTCTCATAGAGGATAGGATTCACCTTTGAAGTCCATGACAACTTGGCATAAGTTGGAGACCATGATGTGGTAATGATCGTATTCGGGCTACATCAATGTACCTTCCCCACGGCATGCCGCAACGACAAGCTATGATGGTGATTTTTCCTCAAGGCCCTAAGCAAGCGCGAAGGACACCATCATCATGCAAGGGAACTAGTGATCCAACAACCCCAACCACAAGTGGAACCTTAAGAACAACCTCAAGTCCACCACCATCGCCCATGACACATACTTGACACAAAAATTGATGACTCCAACTTGGAGGAACAAGGTCGTCTCCAACGTGAAGCTCTCCAAGATCCTCCTCCTCGTCATCGCCGTCATGAACGACCATTCCGACACCATGGTCACCACGAGGCGCAAACTCCTCCTCATCAAGAAATGGAGCTTCATATTGTACATGTTGAGCGACGCCCACCAAGTCATGAGTCTCAAGACCATGATCTTCATCGTGAGGCCCAGGTGCCTAATCCACATCACCAATCGAGGAACAAGCCTCCTATTCATCTACAACCATGCCAAGAGGCTCCACATGCTAAACACCTTCATGAGGGACAAGTACCTCAACCTCGTCAAGAAAAAGAGCAAGCCCCCAACAACACCAAGAGGAAGCTCCTCAACAAGGTCACGAGAACCAAGTTCCACCTCCTCAACCGCAGGCACATCAACAAGCTCAACAAGATCATCGCAATGATTGCATGGAAGATGAAGACCGTCATCACCATGTCAACCACCGCCATCATGACCGCAATGAGGAAGAAACATTTCGCAAGCTCAAGTTCACCGGATCAAATGACCCCGAAGAATACCTCTCATGGGCACTCAAAGTCGACAAGATCTTCCGTATGCACAACTATAGCAACGAGAAGATGGTCACCATGGCTTCGCTTGAGTTTGATGATTACGCCAACCTTTGGTGGGAACAAGTTCAAGTTGCGCGTGATGCAAGAGGAGAGCCCCCAATCAAAACTTGGCATGACATGAAGGCTCATATGAGATCCCGCTTTGTTCCTTCGCACTACACGCATGACCTCTTCAACAAACTTCAATCACTTAGTCAAGGGAACAAGACCGTGGAAGAGTACTTCAAGCAAATGGAACTGAAGATGATCCACGCCAACATTGAAGAGCGCAAAGAGCAAACTATGGCATGTTTCCTCATTGGCTTGAACCATCCAATCAAGCGCATCGTCTAATTCCAAACATACCACGATATGGTTGAGCTTGTGCACATCGCAACAAAGGACGAGCGTGAAGTGCAAGAGGACATCAAGTACAACAAGCCCAAGACGTACTTCACCTACAAGCAAGCTTCAACCGCTACGCCAACAACCTTCAATGGTAGTTCCTCAAGTACCTCCCACCTTCCCTTCAACCCACACTTCCTCAAGGAAAAATGCCCCCAAGTGGCAAGTATACAAAGGATGCCACGCCATTCAACGGTGAATGCTACAAGTGTGGAGGCAAAGGAAACAAGTCGGCCGAGTGTGGAAAAAAGAAAGTATTGTTCATCCACGACTATGGCGATGAAGAGTACTTGAGTGAAGAAGAATTCGATCAAAGAGTCAAAGAGGCAATAAAAAGTCAACGTGTGGAATATGATCAAGAGCTCCTCATGTGTGAACATGAAGCAATTCCATCGCTTGTCGTCACAAGGATTTTGAATACTCAACAACAAGAGCATGAAGATCAATAATCAAATATCTTCCAAACACGTGTCGGCATCAATGGGAAATCTATCAAGGTGATCATCGATGGAGGGAGTTTCCACAACCTTGCTAGCACCGAGTTGTGTGACAAGCTCAACCTCACCCTCCATCCACACAAGCACCCCTACCATGTGCAATGGCTAAGTGACCAAGGGTCCATGAAGATCAAGCACACCATCTCGGTAACATTCTCAATTGGGCCATACAAGGATACGATGGAGTGTGATGTGGTCCCAATGACGGTTTGCCACATGTTGCTTGGTCATCCATGGAAATTCAACAAAGGTGATCTACATGATGGTTGCACAAATGTTTACACCTTCAAGTGGCTTAACAAGACATGTGTTTTGCAACTTATGGCTCCTAGCCAAATAATTGCGGACAATGCAAAGGCTTTAGTGAGGGAGAAAACCACAACACAAACTTGTGAGAAGAGAGGAGAGCGAGAGTACGACCTCATACTGAGTAAGAGCCACAACCCTAACTTGAGTGGAAAAACTAAGAGTGTTCTCCTTGCCACCAAAAGTGAGATGAGAGATGTGAGGAACAACCCATCCATCTTGCACTACATCCTCATTTGCAAGGTCCTAGTGCAAGGAACTAATGACTTGACGAATATTCCTCCATCTTTGATGATTGCTTTGTAGGAATTCAAGGATGTGTTCCCCGAAGAGCTCCCACATGGACTACCTCCCCTTCACGGAATTGAGCATCGCATTGACCTCATACCCGACGCACCACTTCCAAACCGTGCCGCTTATGGCATGAACCCAGAGGAGATGAAGGAGGTCGAACGTCAAAACAACCAACTCGTCTCCAAAGGTTTGATCCAAGTTAACACTAGTCCGAGTGTGGTACCCGTGATTCTTGTTCCAAAAACGGATGATACGTTGCGGTTACGCATGGACTGCCATCCAATGCTATAATCGTGCGTTATGGACATCCTATACCATGTCTTGGTGACATGCCTGACTAGTTGTGTGGAGCCACTATTTTCTCAAAAATTGATCTCCGTAGTGGTTACCATCAAATACGCATGGCGGAAGGTGATGAGTGCAAAACCGCCTTCAAGACCAAGCTTGGTCTCTATGAATGGTTGGTTATGCCCTTTGGCTTAAATAATGCCCCATCCACCTTCATGCGCCTTATGAATCATATTTTGCATTCTCTCATTGGCAAGAGTGTCGTTGTGTATTTAGATGATATACTTGTTTATAGCAAGTAGCTTGAGGACCATGTTACACATGTCAAGGAAGTCTTGCAAATACTTCGACATGAAAAGCTATATGCTAATCTTCCCAAGTGCACTTTTGCTAAAGACAAGTTATTTTTTCTTGGATTTATCGTTTCTTCAAATGACATTGAAGTTGATGTTTCTAAAGTGAAGGACATACGAGATTGGCCTATTCCCACAAATGTGAGTGAACTCCAAAGTTTTCATGGGTTGGCTGGTTTGTATCGTTGCTTTGTGAAAGACTTTTGCACCATTGCTTGTCCTATCAACGAATTGAACAAAAAGAATGTCACCTTCGTGTGGGGCAAAGCACAATAAAAAGATTTGTATGAACTTAAAAATAAGCTCACCGAAGCACCTCTTGTTGCGTTACCAGATTTCACAAAAACTTTTGAGATAGAGTGTGATGCTAGTGGTATTGGCATTGGAGGAGTCCTTATGCAAAATGGACGTCCTATTGCCTACCATAGAGAGAAACTTGATGGTGCTCGCCTTAACTAACCGATTTATGACAAAGAGCTTTTTGCCTTTAGTACGTGTCCTTCAAGTTTGGCAACACTACCTTTGAGCTAAGGAATTTATCATACATTCCGACCATGAGTCGTCGAAATATCTCAAAGGCCAAGCAAACTTGAGCAAGAGACATGCTAAGTGGGTTGAGTTTATGGAGTCTTTTCCATACATTGTCAAGTACAAGAAGGGCAAAGATAATGTAGTTGCGGATGCTTTGTCTTGCAAGCACACAAGCCTTCTTACTCAACTTGAAGTAAACATGTTGGGTCTCGATGAAATAAAAACTTTGTATGCTTCCGACCCATTCTTTGGACCAATTTTCACAAAGTGCTCCATTAACAAAGGAATTGATGATTTCTATTTGCATAAAGGCTTTCTATTTAAACAAAACAAGCTTTGCATTCCGAAGTCGTCTCTTCAACTTTTTCTTCTCCAAGAATCACATGGTGGAGGCCTCATGGGTCACTTTGGCCATGACAAAACATTGGACATGCTCGCCACTCATTACTATTGGCCAAAGATGAAGCGAGACGTGGAGCGCTACATTTAATGATGCACAACATGTGTTCAAGCTAAGTCGCAAGCTAACCCTTATGGTCTTTATATGCCATTGCCTATTCCTCATGCACCTTGGTCCAACATTAGCATGGATTTTGTGTTAGGATTTCCTAGGTCTAAGCATGGTCATGATTCTATATTTGTCATTGTAGATCGCTTTTCCAAAATGGCACACTTCATACCGTGCCATAAGACCGACGATGCTTCACATGTTGCATATTTGTTTTTCAGAGAAGTCGTTTGTCTTCACGGTGTGCCAAGAACAATCGTCTTCGACCGCGACGTCAAATTCATGAGCTACTTGTGGAAGACCCTCATGGCCAAGCTCGGCGTCAAGCAACTCTTCTCCTTCGCATCGCACGCGCAAACCGATGGCCAAACTAAGGTCGTCAACCGAAGCCTCGGTACTCTCCTTTATGATCATCTACGGTTTTGAGCCCCTCACCGCGCTCGACATCCTACCACTTCCTCTCCACGAGCGCACCAACATGGATGTTGAAAATCACGCCCAAGCTATGAAGAAGCTTCACAAAGAAACAAGAGCTACTATCGAACAACAAGTCCAGCGCCAAGCTCCAAGGTTAAACAAGGACAAGAAGGAGATGAACTTTGAAGACAGTGACCTAGTGTGGATACACTTGAGAAAAGACCGCTTCCCCAAGGAACAAGATTGCAATCTAAAACCAAGAGGAGATAACCCCTTAAGGTCCTAAAGAGAATCAACAACATGGCCTACATCATCGACATTCCAACCTCCAAGTACCTTGTAAGAAATACATTCTATGTCAAGGACCTCTCACCCTACCATGGAGATGTTCAAGATGATAACCATGAAGAGTCGAGGACGACTCTTTCCCAAGGGGGAGCTGATGCAGCTGATGACTACAAGTGCATAGATCGTTTGTAGCTAGTTTCAAATAAAGATATCGATCCCACGGGGAGTAGGAGTCTGAAGTCTAATAATCCTTGAAATAAATATTGCGATAGAAATGCTAGATAAAGTTCTAAGTAACAAGATAAAATGCTAGTATTGTGTAAAAAGGTGTTTTTGGGTTTTGGGTATAAGAGCAATAATAAAGTGAAGCAAAGTAACTTAATACATAAAGTAAGTATCACGTATGTAAGAGATATTCGAACTGAAGTAGGGAAAAAGCATTCTCAGGGAGTAGCGGATACTCCACTAGTATTGTAAAGATCTAAGATAAAGATTATCATCATGAACATTCTCAACTATGTATGTGTGGAAGGAACTCCGTATGTGGATGAATAGGCAACAACCGCTACTCACATCATCCTCAAAACCACAGCAGTCAGCAATCGACATCAATCAAATTACTACTCTATTAAGGGACGTAATCTCGTAGGACGTATCCTATGACATGGATAGTGTTTCGTGAGTTTCCTTGATTTCCTAAGTTGATACGTAAGGAGTTATAACAGCTTTATAGTCACTGTAAGTGCTAGCACGCCTCCGTTTACCAACAAGTAGTTCCCTTCATCAAGTCCCCACGAGAGGCAAATATTGAGAGGTCGACTTCTCTCAACATCAAGATGTACAGAATCTAACACATGGTCATAGTGATGAATATCATAATAGACTTTATCTTATTTTAATCTCATACTAGGGTTTCTCCATCTCCCCAAGAACTAATGATCTACTCAGACATGGAGGCAATCAACATCATGGCAATGATAATGGAAACAATCATAGATGAATAGTACTTGTATAAATCCACAACGAGTATAGGAATTACAACAAGATCTAGACAAGATTTAGATGCGATGAGATGGAGGTGATGCAGCGGTGGATGATGAAGATTGATGACTTAGCCTCCTGGATCTGCATAGGGCGAAGATGGATCCCTTGTGGATGAGTTCCTCCTCTAGATGCCTTCTGGAGTTGAGGATTCTGCGATTTCTGGGTGTTCTGTATGTCGTCTACTCAAACCAATTGCACGGGGTGAAACTATTTGACGAGGCGGAGGCGACGCCAACTATACGGCCGGAGCTATACGGGCGGAAGAAATACTCCCACCGTATAGTTGGTCGTTGTGCTCTCTGCCTCCTTTGTTCGCTTCTGGTTTTCTTTTGGTATTATTAATATTTCCCAAATAAACGATTTACATTGTTTTTGACTCCTTTTCTCCTTAGTACAACTGCTTCAATAATTGTATCCATTGGATCCATCATCTGTCCTGATCCTGGTGAAAACAGACATAAAATGTGCACACGAGCACCGTAAAATACCAAGATCCTACATCTACAACACAAAATAATAATGTAAAACATGATGCAAATATGCACTCATCAGTAGCCTGTCCTACGGACGCTCCTACATCTACACCACCAAGTCCCCCAAGTGGACCCATGACTCATGCCCGAGCCAAGCTCCTCCAAGCTAAGGTGAATTCACTCCTCTCATCATGTGACTTTGACACATCCTTGGATGGCTTGCTACTTCATGCAAATACACTATGCATTCTCATCTATGAAGCCCTGAAGCATCACCAAGCCCCCATGGATGGAGAACAAGGAGAAGAAGCCGCTGGAGCTGATCACACCTCTTGCCTAACAGACCGGAGTCTCCGGACCGCGACATTGGAGTCTTCGTCCCACCTCCGAACCGATCTCCTAAATGGACCCGGCGACATTCTGTATGCCCCTCTGGAGACGGTCCGGAGGCTGGCCGGAATCTCCGGCCCATATCGGAGTCTCCGGTCCACCACACCGGAGTCTCCGGACCGTGCGTCGACATGCATGTAAAAGCCTTTGGACCATCAGCCCATGTACCGCTTAGTCCATCCAGAACTTACCTTTTATTCCCAAAATACCCTTGAATTAGTGGTTGGCCTATATATAGTCCCCCACCTCTATTGTAAACCCTAGGCATTATATTTGGAATTAGTGGACACCCTTGTGGATCTATCTAATTCTTTCCTCATGCTCCTTGATTAAGGAGCACAAAAATTTCACAAACCTCGTTGGAGTTTGCATCGTGCCTTCCATATTGTACAAGGCAATGGCATTGGAGTCCCTTTGCCAAGACGTCAAGATCTCACCGAGACTCCTACTGGTCGTGCCAGTTCGAGAGAGAGAGCCCTCCGCCCGACGCCGATCCTAGGGATTGTGCCGGACCGGTCACCACCGGCGTGACCTATTGGTGTGTATCGTGGTTTTGCGTGAGTGTGTACATCGTGTTCTTCGTGTGTGATTTCTTCGTGTTCATCCCTTCTCTCCTCCCCCCCGCACTCCCCTCTCGATTTGAAAGGGATTCGTGAAAGATCGGGCTATCCTCGAGGTTGACACTCAACAGGAAGTATGAGAAGAAACATACACGGGCCGGCCCACGAAAAATACTCTTGACTAAAACAATATCCCCGGATGCTCGGGCGTCAGGGAGCGGTTTCCTCAAATAGGGGATTGCCTAGCTTTGCTCGCTACCTGCTGCCGAATGGGCTAAAAGCCCAACCATCATGTCCCTTTGATCGAGCTAGGTCCATCATCTCTCTCTAACTAGGCTACATCCTGCTTAATTGGTCTGGCAGCTCCGGATGGCACCCTCCAGGTTCGGAGACGGGTTTAGGCCCCTCATACCCGCACCTGACCCACCTCCCACCCTCGCGACCTGCCGTGAACCTGTCGTCGGGTCCAGATCTCCATCATACCCGCCACCCGCCGGGTACCCAGGACCTGACTGGGACCTGCGAATCAGAAACAGGACAAGGTCCTTGATGTACAAAGCTAAGATTTGGGTTCTGCGCGGCGGCGACAGCGCTGGGGCCTCCACGAGCATGAGTGGCGCTGACGCCGGGGCGTGCTCGACCACGAGCGACGGTGACATCTCTAGGCGGTAGTGGGAGGTGGATGAGTGGCGGTGGCTGCTCGACGGGATGTCGCAGGCCGCTGGCGGTAGGCAGGCAGCGATGAGAAAGGATCGAGGAGCGAGGGAGAGGCAAAGAGAGGAGCGTGCGCATCACGACTCGCGGGTGGAATCTGTTAGTGGGGCCGGAGTAGGTGGGAGGATTCATGGCTCCTAGGACTAGGACGCATCACTATGCTGGATGTGGTCGTGTGGTGTTAGTGTTAGGTGGTCCGGTGGTATGGTCACGTGGACAATGGATAACTTAGACAATGTGCTAATGATAAGTGGGGTCTACATGCCACAACACGGTATGCGGGTGTGGGTATGGGTTTGGAAACCCCATACCCCTTCTAGACCCATCGGGTCTAGTATTGTACCGCTAAATAGCCATGTGTACCAACTCTCTGCATTAAATGTGGGTACCCAACAAGTTAGAGGGTGTCCGGTACACATTGCCATCCGTAGTGAGGCCAACTCCAATGCCCTCCCCGCAAACGGACCGGCAGGTCCAAAATGGTCCTGTCAGACACATCCCACTACCCAACGCGCACCCGCAAATAGAGAGGACAGCGCAACGTGGTCTGTTTCGGTGCAAACCGGGCCCAAACCTGGGGCTGGAATGCGGTGGGACGGACAGCTGCCTCGTCCAACAGTGTCCTCCCGAGCCTTCCACGGGTCCCACCTGGCGGTGACCTAGAGAAAGGGACCGCGGCGTCGTCCCCATCCATACTCCCCTCCCACTGCCAGTCCCTAGTCCAGTCAAACCCCAAAACTCTAGCCGCTCTCTTCCTACCGACAAGGCCCTCCATCGTTGGCCGGGATGATGAAAGGGGGCTAGAAGGGCTAGTTCCGGTCAGGCAGGAATGACCACGACGCCGACTCCTCCGCCGGCGACGGCTATAATCATCGCCATTCCGTGTTGAGGTTACCGTTAGCGCGCAGATCCTCCTTCTTCCATGGCCCACCGGCGCGTATGCCGCCGTGCTCTGAGTGACGTGTCTACGTCAGCCTCAAGGCCATGCGCATGTTGGCCGAGGTAGGCATGCCGTGCCCGTGGCTGGACGTGCACCTGCCGGTGGGCTGGCACCTCAATGGCTCCCGTGTGACTGTGTCGGCCATCCCGGTGTCGGGCCCTGTGCGTCGCCGGGAGATCTGCTGCCATCGGGCCTTCCTATCGCTAGATCTAAGGCGGGACCCGTCCTACTTCGTCCACTCCGACCTCTATGACTGGTGGTTCAAGGCGGAGCATGCGGCACGGCGCGAGGCCATCAAGGCCCACCTCGAGAACCTTGACGACTCCGACAAGGACTACTGGGAGGAGTCCGATGAGGACTCCGGCATGGACAACGAGGGCGTGGACGACGGCCTCCACTTCCCACCACCGTGGCCCGGCATCCCCGGAATCTCTAATTTCTTTCTGTAACAGATTCAAGACAATTCCAACTGTTTTCTTTTGCTAGAAAACATCATCGCGTCAATTCTTCAAAATCGTGCCGATCTTCTAACAGTAGCCGTGTGTTATACGGTGTTGTTACCAAATCCTCGCTCTTTTCAAATATTTGGCAGATTAGCGCTTTCTGGTTCAGCTCCTATGCGGGTACAGTTAAACAGTAGTGACAGTTTCAAATGCAGAGATAAGCGAGAAGCAGCAACGATGGCAAGCAGCAGCAGCGGACAACAACCTAGGCCACCGCCCATCGCTAGCTTGGCCCAGCTCATTTTCTCCTTTGTGGCCCGCTAACCCCCGAAGTGGAGATCGTCAGGTCCTTTCCTTCTTCTCCATTTTCTCTCCGTCCCCTTCCTCTGTCTCTGCAGGTAGACAGAAGGTAGCAGGTGACCATGTGCGCCGTCTTCCGCGTCACGCCGAGCTTGCCCTTCCCCTTCTTAAGCCACAGCCCTGCAGAACCCTAGCTCACCCCACCTCCCTTTCCTCCTCTGTTTCCACCGCCTCCACCATGGCTACCGGCGTGGGCCGCTTCCCGCCGTCGATCCAGTAGACGCCCGGGACCGTTGGGTAGGGGAGAAGCTGCCCCATCCTCGTCCGCGACGAATCCGCAGCAGCAGGGAGGTCGGAGCCGCAGGGAACGCAAACGTCGTCTTCCTCCCGGCAGTACCTGGAGCCGCTCCGCTCCTTCCCTTCTACACGGAGCTACAGCTCGCCTTCCGGACCCCAATTTCCGTGGGAATCGGTCTAGGTGAGGAACCCCGTCCCTCCCTTGTCCTTCTCGCGTTCCCTCCGGTCCCAATTCGTGGCCGCGCCGACGAAATTCACTGCCGCGCGCGCGTTCCCCTTCACGTTCAGAGTACTAGTTGGTTCAGTTCGTCAGCTAGCTTCGGCCTGCAGTGTTCTTGAGTGGTGGAACCTTCAATCTAACACTAACCGAGATATACTCTAGTGGCTAGTTCGTGTTTTGCAAACTTGGAGACCCAGGATCAATCCCATTGTAGGCCAATTAATGAACTATCGTTTTATTCAATTTTTGGTGTCTCTGAAACTCTTTGCATGAACCCCGCTTCGGCATCATTGTTTGTCTTCAGTTTCGAAGACAACCAAATCCCGGACTTGTTAGATTAAAAACAAACCACCCAACCTTTTGTACAACAATTAAGTGTAGCACATTGGCAGCGACCCTGTGTTGTGGTCGAGAGATCAAAGGATCAATTCTCTTGTGGCCTATTTTATTGTCCAACCTATTTTTTTTTGTGCTCTCTGTTTCCTGTGCAACCGTAGAGAAAATTCAGAGTTCAAGTTCAGACAAAAGGCTGGGACAGTTTTTCATGTCAACCCCTGTACTTTAAAACGAGATCACACACCTGAAGCTGTCTATCTGATGTTCAATTTTCGTCAGTCCCAGCTTCATTCTTAACTCTTTTCAAAAGGAATCTACGGCCCTTTGAATCAACAGTAGATGATCAGCCTAGTGGTTTGTCCTTGCTATTCTCTTCCTAGAGATCCAATGTTGAATTACTGATGGCGTCCCTTTTATTTTATTTTATTTTTCCATGATCTTGTAGTCTTACACACAATGTGAAACTCAGTTCCTTGACCACTGTTTAAAAAGAAAATCCCTGAGATTCAAGATACTGCTCCAATGCAGAACTCTCAAAAGCAATTTTTTTTGAAGTTGTTTAAAACTTTCAAATACAAAGTTTATTTTCAAATTTGTCTATTCTAAATACTAAAAGTATTAAACATTTTTAGTTTTCCAAGTAAAAATGAAATCAATCATAACTTGTATTCTGTAAATCAAAATTCGACAAATAATATGTCTAAATACGATCAGTGCGACGAGCCCGTTCTAACTATGCATTTCATGATACGAATTGAAGCATGCATCATATAAATATTAAGTATTCAGCAATGTTTATGGGAGCAAAACATGACTAAAAACTTAATAAAATGCTTTGTTCTTGTACCCCACATCTCACCCATGCCATGCTATGCTATGCCATGTAAATTGTGCATCATTCCATCATGGCATACTTGTTTGCTTGTTGCATATTATTTATATGATTGTGCAATTTATTTATTTCGGTCTCTTATATGTTTGGTTTTTTATCCGGATAGACACTGATCAAGGAGAATACAAGGAGCCTGAGAAGTATTACCCGGATCCTTCCTATTCGGCAACAGAACTACCAGGCAAGCAATTCCCCATGCTTGCATACATATAGTACATATGCTTCTATTTTACTCTTGCATCATTGAGTCGCGAATGCATTAAATTGAATCTTAAGTATTGCATAGCCTTTACTTGTATACCCCACTGAAGCTTGTATCTCAATCCCATGAGCCATTACTACAGGAGTTGATTGAGCCATGTGAGTCGTAGAATTGCATGTGTAGGGTTTGTGCGAGTCTTTGGATAACAAGGTACCTAAACAACTTAATCTGAGTAGTAATAAGATAACTAATGAAAGAGGCATCGGTGAGCATTATCTGCTATTTGGTTCTTTAAGCTCACTTGAGTCCCGTAGGACCCCGAGTACTTGATTCCTGTTCCTTGACTATTCGCACTATCCACATACGCGAGACCCTATGAATCCCCCTTTGCCTGAGCTTGATTCGCACATTATTTCTTGGGGCCACAAACTAGTTTGGGGCTTTATTACTATCATGTACTTATGCCATGCTTTACTGCTTTATCTACGATTGTGCGTGGAGCACCTGTACTGTTTAAGATCCCGCGCCACATTTATGCTGTATCGACAAGCCCAGTCACACTTTTAGGTTCCCAGTCGTTTACCACCGTCGTCACAAACCCTAGGTCTGTCTCGGAGCCGGCCAACTTCGTTGTGGGTAGCTTATTGGGGTGGCCCTGAAATAATTTATGAATCCTGTGAATGGATTATCGTGAGGCCTCGTTGCGTTTTACTTGGTTCTTCCCGAGGTCGATCGTGTGTGTTGCTATTTGTGCACCCCTGTAGGGTAAATCTTTCTGAAAGCCATGTCCATGGTTATGGACGGCTTGGAGCACAGTTTCTCGATCATAGAGAAGCATAACTAAAGTACCACCTTTAATTTGACTAAGACATGACTAGTAATTAGTGCAACACTCATGGAATGGTTAATAAAATTGCTAACGGATGGGATGTTCTTCAGCCTTCTTGTCGGTAAGCGAGAAGTTGGATGAGCGAGGTTATTTATGATGCTTATATAACTGTTGCTATTAATTAACGGTCGTCCGTCCATCTCTGGTTGGGCGGATGTGTAGAGAGTCTCTATATCTCTTTGTAGATATTATCTTTCGCTGCAATTGCGTCACCCCCTGGTTGTTCCCTTTAGCTGCATTAAGGCTTGTTGAGTACCCCTAGGGTCTCACATGATAAAGATTTGGTTTAGATGGACAGGTATACTCTCAGGAAGGTTACTGGGTTCAGGAGACGGATGATGGTGGCAACGACTATCAGGTGTAGAGATTCCGGAGATGGAGATCCATGAGATCTGTGGGCGAGATGTGCTTATTTTAGAGGCATCTTATGCCAATTTGCTTCTTAATCCATACTTGGATTTTGTTTTTCGCTTCCGCTTGATACTCTGATGTGTGATGTATGAGGATGTATCCTAAACTATTATATCTATCTAGGATATTTAGATCTTGTTGTATGGCGTTGCAATATTTCTATTTCTTTCAGATGATGTGACTCCGATGTCTATTGTAAGTCATAGACATACATACTCATTTGTGTATGTCGTGGTCGCGTTACCTGTCGCTCGCTCTTGTCCCGATGTTCTTGAAAGTGGATAAGGTGGTAGGCCGGTACCATGCCTTGCTTCGCTTCGACGGGCCTACACGTCGGTGGCCTTGGGCCTCCACGGTAGAATCACTTATCCACTTTTGGGTTCATCTAGGATTGAACTTAGAGCGTAATCTTCGAGGTATTACGATGGGAGAATTTCATTTTGCAGCCCGAAAATTGGGGCGCCCAGGCAACGCGGTACCCAAGATGCCTGTAATCAGCCTCGATGACTACTGTTAGTGTGCCAAATACTCAGAGGGTCTTTTTCGGGATGAATTCAACTTTACGTTTCAATACAAAATATCAGGATAACGGCCGTCAAGTTGGCCCCCCCTGTCAGTTCTCGCCGTTATGTCACTCCCGTCGCTTAGGCCTAGTGGCTGTCACGTAGGCTTGCAGCGCTGGCACAGTGGATAGGACAACACGACCGACCCAGTGTATTGACGTGACAAAACAGGGCACATATATTATCGTTATAATTATTTTTTGTTTACTCAGAAGCTAGAACGGCCACCGCCAGACGTCTCTCCCTTGGACTTCTGTCCCCGTCGTTAATCACTACCTTAAAAGCGTATTGACGGTTTCACCGTTTTCCTATCTCACAGAAACCACTCTTCTTCTTCTTGTCATCTGTCTTCTTCACGTCTTCTCCTTGTCGCCATGGAAGGTCGTCGCACTCTAGAGACAAGCTTCATTACCCATGACAATAAGAAGATAGATGTTGTCTACACCAACGAGGAGGAGACAGTGGTGCGAGTCCTGAGGATGTACGGGGGTTGGCTTGAGAAAGGCGAGGACAAGTTTGTGGGATTGGACCTCGAGTACACCCTGGAGGACCCATATGAAGGGAGTGAAGTCGTCGTCGTTCCACTAGCCATGAGGAAACACATCCTCGTCTACCACGTCTCCCGGTTTGTAGATATGCTCTCTGTAGTTAACCGCTTTTAGGGTTTTCTCCTCTTGTTCTTTATCCATTTGCCCATCTTGCAACTACTAGATTTTATTTAGGACCAAATAAATTATGACAAGACAATGTTGAGAGTCTTGATCTTGCATTTACTAAACTTTTTAAAATTATATTCAGATGATGATCTTGCATTGACAAAATATTTCTAGTTACAAATTTTGGTGATGACAAACTACATACTTTTAGGACTGATAGGAATTGTCCGGTGCTGTGCCAGTTCCTTGTAGAAAAAGAAATTATTTTCTGCACTGTCGACAATACAATTGATTTTTTGAAATTTCATCAAGAGGTAATTACAATTCCTGTGCACAACTAGATCGATATTCAGAGTCTTGTCAAGATCCTAGGGGGCTCGAGGAAGGATGGAATGGCATCACTCGCAACTAGAATCCTCGATGAGTCATACGACAAAATGAAGGCAGATTTCCCTACGGATAGTCACGATTTCTGGGAGGAGTGGTCGTTGTCTGATATAAACCTGAAGTATGCAGCCATAGGTGCTGACATAACCTACCAGCTGTAAAAGAAGATCCATTTCTTTCTATGTTACCTCATGTTTTTCCCTATTTGCAAGAGGGAAGACGAGCTTAGGGTTGTAGAAAATGCAGAATAGCTGAGTTTGAAGTTGCATATGCAAAGAAAATGGCTGCATCTGAAGGAGCTGATAGAGAGGCTGCAGAAGCAGCTAAAAGAGAGCTTGTAGCTGAAGCAGAAGCAGCTAACAAAGAGGTTGCAGCTCAAGCAGCAATCAGAGAGGCAACATCTTCTAGCGGCAACAATCAGGCCTGTGATGCACCGCTAATTGTGCCGCGGGATGCTGAAGATAGGGAAGCCAAGTCAGATCCCAGGTGGGACGAAATTGCATTTCGTGAGCTGTGGAGTGCCAATAATGTAAAATCCACCTGGAATGATCGCAGTTGGTCGCCTAGGAACGATGGCAAGCGCCTCTAGTCGTCTGATGAGAAGTGAATTAAATTTTACTCCTTTGTGTTATGTTTCTATTTTGTGGAACTCAGTTATCTTGTCAAGATGGCTAGCGCCTCAAGTGAGAGTAGTAAAATAAATTTTACTTCTTTGTGTTATGTTTCTGTATGTGTCTTGTAGCTTGTCAAGATGGTAGCTCATTAACTGGCTGTTTGAAAGAGTACCTTTTTCCTCTCTCGCTAAACATATATGTTTCATTTTGCCCAAATTGGTAGCAAATCTAGAGAAGATTCTCTCTTCGATAATTCATTCTCTTTTGGACATCTTTTTGCCTCCGATCTGGTAGCAAATCTAGAGTAGCAAATCACACCAGGCAGAATACATTCATTCAGAAAACAAAACAAATGTAGATATAGCTGTGCGCAGCTAAACAGGATATAGCGATAGAAAGTAGGTTGCTTAACGAGGTTCGATGCATTCAACCCCTTCCTTGCATGCAGAAATAGGATGCAAGCAAAATATAGAAAATCAAAAGAAGATGCTTAGCAGCAGCAGACACATTCAACCCCTCCTTGCATGCGCCTGTGCCTCCGCCTCCTCCCTCTGGAGCTTCCTCCGCTTCTTCCTGCCCAGTCCCTTGATCTTGGGGGCCTTGGGCTTGATTGGAGGCATGCGACCCTCTTCGATGGCCACCCGCTGGAGGTTTCGGAGGTGAATGCCGAGAGCCTAGTGTTCAACGATGTATGCGTTGACGTTCACGGTCTGGCCGCCATTGGGGGTGCCGGAGCTCGCACCCTCTGCTTGCATCACGATGCAGTTGAAGTCGGTGCCGGCAAGACTCGTCCTGTCGAAGAAGATCCCCTTGCAGAAGGGGCAATTGTAGATGCCGCCAGCGAAGAAGGCGTCGTACTAGCCGGCATCAACCTCCTCATCACCTGACGAGTCTTGGTGTGCCTGGACTCGTCATCGCTGCAGACGTCACTGCCGTAAACCTATTGGAAGAAAAGGAAAATGGGGGAGTAGATGATGTAAGCAGATCGAGCAATCGAAATGCAAACAAGCGAATCCTAATAAACCAAGATCTAGCATCCAACGATGGGAATGGGAGAATAACCAGGGAAGGGGAGCAAACCCTAGTTACCTCCTGAATGAAATATGCCCTGAGAGGCAATAATAAAGTTGTTATTATGTATTCCTTGTATATGATAGATGTTTATTTTGCATGCTATAATTGTATTGATAAGAAACATCAATACATGTGTGTTTAATAAACAAAAAGGGTTGCTAGTTATGCCTCTCTTATAGACTAGCTTGTTGATTAACAAGATGATCAAGGTTTCCTGATCATGGACATTGGATGTTGTTAATAACAAGGTCACAGCATTTGTGAAATGATGTGATGAACATTCATCCGAAGTATAGCATTACGATCAAGTCATTATGTTTATATTGCTATAACATCATACGAAGTAATCTTTATCCTTAGACCATGAGATCATGTTAATTGCTAACACTGGAAGAGTATCTTGATAACATCAAACGTCACACCGTAACAGGGTGACTATAAAGATGGGTTCAGTACTACGAAGGTGTTATGTTGAGGCTCATGGATCAAGAGTGGAATTTGTCAATCCAGATGACGGATATATATACTCTAGGCCCTCTCGGTGATATCACATTAGGATAGCTTGCAAGCAAGTGATGTGATTACTAGAATGTTATATCACGGGAACGAGAAAAGAGTGCATGTCGGTAACGAGATCAAACTAGGTATGGAGATACCGATGATCGAATCTCGGACATGTAATATATCGAGAGACAAAGGGATTTAGTTACAAGCGTTAAATGTTCTCACGATCATAGGAGTCATCGTTGAATGTGTAGGAGTCAGTACGGATCTCTTGGTCCCGCTGCTGATTATTGATCGGAGAAGGGTCTCGATCATGTCTGCATTATTCGCGAACCGTAGGGTGGCACACTTAAGAGTTACCGGACACCATTTTGGAGCACATATGTTTCAGACGAAAGAATTGCAAAGCACGGGAATTGTTTCAATAGAAACCGAAATTGTTGGTGAAATTGCGTATGTGGTTCTGCATGTGATATTGAAATATTGCAAGGGGCTATATGTGAATGTTTGTTAATTAAAGTAATTAACAAAATTCTGAATAAATTTAATATAAAGAGTTTTATTAAATGAGAGAGCATTAAATTTGGAGAAATTTAATGCATTGAAAGTGGAGACTTTAAAAGGGAATGTGAAGAGGCATTTTAATGTGGAGGGTTACCACCACATGAATGGGGAGGTGAGGGTCACCCCCATGCGTCAAACCATGGAGAGAGGGTACCCCTCCTCCTATAAAAGGCCACCCATTCCTCCTTCATCCACACACATCCTTGTGAAGGATCTCTCTCCTCTAGAATTATTCCCCATGGTCTCGGATTATGAGACACATGTTCCCAGTGGCATTTGTCTGAAGGAGTTGCTGCACCGGATCGCCGGAGCGAGGAGGTGGAGGTTGTCCGGTGGCTTGAACGTGTGCGAAAAGCGGATGCGCTGAGTTGCGGCGCTCGAACTTCCTCACGATCTTGAGATCGGCAAGTGTACGACTACATCAACCACGAGTTCCTACTCGTTAACAAAGCTCGTTGTCTTCGAGGGTAAGTTCTCCATGGATGTATGTCCACCCGTTGCTCTGTATCTAGTAGATAGATCTTGGCGTATAGTTCTCATCGTAGGAATTTTTTTGTTTTCTATGCCGCGGACCCAACACCTCCGACCATGGGTCGTCGATGCCGGTGTCGTAGGGGTTCACTGGAGCGAGGTACTCATCTGGATCGTAGGGGTCCCTGGGGAGCTGGATCTGCACGCGGCCGGCGGGAGCCTCCTTGCCGGCGGGGGGCTCCTCGCTGGCGGCTACGTCGGTAGCGGGGATGGGGGCCTGGATGGGAACAGTGGCTGCCATCAATGCCTCGACGGGGGCATGGATGGGGACGGCGGCTGCTTTCAACGCGTCGAGGGGGACCGACGAGGAGACGGGGGCCTCCTCGCCGGTGGCCTCAGAGGGGACGATGGCCACCGTATCCTCCTCTGCCATCACCGGCGTGGATGGGGTTTTCTAGGGACTTTGAGATGCTGGTGCGATAGTGGAGAGGGTTTCGTGAGGAGAGTGAGCAACAGTGAGAGTTCGTGTGCGGAGAGGGGCTCTATAGTTAAGGTGAATGGAAGCAAGGCACGTTTCGTCGCACCACCGTGCAACGCGCCGCGCAGGCTATGTACCGTGCACCGTGACACTCGCACGATATGTCAAGTTTTTTCCCCGGGCCATGCATGGCAATTATGTATTGAGCTGCATACAAAGGGCGCATACACAATTTCTATGTACGAAGTTTGACACGGCCATAAAATTGGCGATAATTAAAAGGGGAAATGTAGAGGGGAAGGTAGGTGGCTGTACAGCGAGATTTGTGGGGTTGTGCTAGATCGGGTAAAGGGATGTGTTGATGACTATGAGTGACTTGATGAAGGCAGAGACATTAATTCTCGTCGATCTCAGCACTTCGGCCTCCGGCTAGCACGTGGAAGTTTCTTACGGTGAGGCCCAGTTGGAAGTGATATTGAGAGCCGCTGCATAAAAAATGCGATATGTCTTATTAAAATCAAGTGGCAATAAATTATAGCTGCCTGTCGACGACCGTGCACTCGATGACGCATGTGTTGTGGCACAGTAGTAGCAGTAGTAGGCTTTTCAGACTTGATTAAACATGACATGACCAGTCGACGACTTTTTCCATGGACGGCTTCGTGTTCCTTCTTGTAGAAGTCTCGTTGAGGGAGACGTCCGTGCTATCTCACGATGTGCTATGAAGGGCACGACGTGTGCAACGATCCTTGTTGGATCACACAGAATCAACGGTTGGTACGCACGATCCGCGTGACAACTGTGACAACCAATCAGGGCGTAGCAGACAGAGTGAGCTTAGGTTTGGGCTTCTACGAAGGGAAGAGAGAGGGGGGGGGGGCAAAACTGAGTAGTATCAAAAACCAAGGGCAAAACTGAGTAGTATAAAAATGGAAAGTGAGTGTCTTGTACAATTAAATACATCATGGCATACATAAAATTATGCCAAGATAGATCCACTAGAGTTCACTGGATGTGTGTTCTTTTCATGAACCAGACCCAGTGTCATTGCATGTGTGTTTTGCTTTCCCAAAATCCTTTCTGAAAACAAAACCAGTGTCATTACATGTGTGTTTTGCATGTGTGTTCTTCTCAGAAACCACACATGAATCCACCAGTGTCATTGGATGTGTGTTCTTCTCATAAACCACATATGGATCCACCAGTGTGATTGCATGTATGTTCTTTTCACAAACCACAAGTAGAGTTATTGCATGTGTGTTCTTCTCACAAACCACATATGGATCAACCAGAGTTTATTGGATGTGTGTTCTTTTCATGAACCACCCAGTGTCATTGCATGTGTGTTCTTCTCACAAACCACATATGGAACCACTAGTGTCATTGGATGTGCGTTCTTCTCACAAACCACATATGGATCCACCAGTGTCATTGCATGTGTGTTCTTCTCACAAACCACATGTGGATCCACCAGAGTCACTGCATGTGTGTTCTTTTCACAAACCACATGTGGATCCACCAAAGTCATTGCATGTGTGTTCTTCTCAGAAACCACATATGGATCCACCAGTGTCATTGGATGTGTGTTCTTCTCACAAACCACATATGGATCCACCAGAGTTCGTTAGATGTGTTTTATTTTCATGAACCACACCCAGTGCCATTGCATGTGTGTTCTTCTCACAAATCACATAAGGATCCACAAGTGTCATGGGATGTGTGTTCTTTTCATGAACCACACCTAGTGTCATTGCATGTGTGTTCTTTTCATGAACCACATATGGATCCACCGGTGTCATTGGATGTGTGTTCTTCTCACAAACCACATATGGATCCACCAGTGTCATTGCATGTGTGTTCTTCTCACAAACCACATCTAGAGTCATTGCATGTGTGTTCTTTTCACAAACCACATAAGGATCCACCAGTGTCATTGGATGTGTGTTCTTTTCATGAACCACACCTAGTGTCATTGCATGTGTGTTCTTTTCACTAACAACATATGGATCCACCAGAGTTCATTGCATGTCTGTTATTCTCACGAACCACATTGATCCACCAGTGTCATTGCATGTGTGTTCTTTTCATAAACCACATGTGGATCTACCAGAGTCATTGCATGTGTGTTCTTTTCACAAACCACATAAGGATCCACCAGTGTCATTGGATTGTGTTCTTTTCGTGAACCACAACCAGTGTCATTGCATGTGTGTTCTTCTCACAAACGACGCATGGATCCACCAAAGTTCATCGCATGTCTGTTTTTTTCACAAACCACATATTGATCCACTAGTGTCATTGCATGTGTGTTCTTTTCATTAACCATAGCTAGAGTCATTGCATGTGTGTTCTTTTCACAAACCACATGGTTCCACCATAGTCATTGCATGTGTGTTCTTTTTATTAACCACAACTAGAGTCATTGCATGTTTTTTTTTGCACAAACCACATATGGATCCATCAGAGTCATTGCATGTCTGTTCTTTTCATTAACCACAACTAGTGTCATTGCATGTTTGTTCTTTTCACAGACCACATATGGATCCACCAGTGTCATTGCATGTGTGTTCTGCATGTGTGTTCTTCTCACAAACCACACAGGGATCCACCAGTGTCATTGGATGTTTGTTCTTCTCACAAACCACATATGGATCCACCAGTGTGATTACATGTGTGTTCTTTTCACAAACCACAGCTAGAGTCATTACATGTGTGTTCTTCTCACAAACCACATATGGATCCACCAGAGTTCATTGGATGTTTGTTCTAGTCATGAACCACACCCAGTGTGATTGCATGTGTGTTCGTTTCACAAACCACATATGGATCCAGCTAGAGTCATTGCTGTAGGGGTTCCGCGCATAAAACAATAAATTTTACACTACGCCCCTGAACCCCTAAAGCTGCCATGACTTATCTATTAGTAATACAGTAATGGGAGGGGTTTTTCACGAACTTACCCTTGAAGACCAAAAAGCGTTGTCACCGCTCAGGAGAGCGTGGTTGATGTAGACGAGCCGAAGCCGACCTCAAGGTGGTGATGAAATCCTTGCGCTCCTTCTGGCTCCAACAACTTGAGTGCCTCAAGTGCGACACCTCGCGGGGAGTTACACACGTCTGGTGCCTGCCGATGACTCCCGCTTCCCCGATCCAGCAGCGATTAGCTGGAAGTAGAGCCCTCGATCCAAATCTCAAGCCAAGCAAGGCGCTCATGGTGAAGATGTCTTGCTCAGCAGTCGCACTTGGGACCACGGTCACGAGAGAGAGGGGGAGAGAGAAAATATCAATTAGAGGTCCTCCCAAAAGTGGGGAGACCTTTATTGATTATTGGTGTATTTATCTGGCCAAATACCCCAACTATATATAGGGGGAGGAGGGGGTACACCCTCCCTCAAAGTCTCGGGGTGGGACTAATCATGGGAGAGGGGTGGGGTGGTGCGCCGGCCAGCCCCCACCATGGGCCCCATGTGGGGGAAGGCCCACTAGGGCCGCCGGCCACCCCCTAGGCCCTTCCTAGGGTTGCGATCCCCTCTTGGGCCTTTTCCCCTCCGGGAATTGGCCCATTAAGCTTTTGACCTTTTAATTGATTTTTCTCTTTATTAAATAATTATGAATAAATGATTAAATCAACATTTAACATTCATTCACACATTATTCAATCTCCGTGGCTATGGAACACCTTCCACCTCCACTCTGGATATCCTCCGGACTTACCGAAACCCTTCCGGTTTTCTCCCTTATTTTCTTCGGTGATTCTACCGATCCTATAAACACTCTCTAAGCGTCATCAAGCCCTTAAGCGTGATACCCCACGGTTCGGGAACACTCTAGACATGGTCGGGACACTCTCGCACCAATGATCGATAGAGGGACCTAGATGGCCATGTGACCCCTGTGCGTTCCACAAAGATCTTTCGTTGTTTGAACCGGGATAGTCGTGTCTTATTCCCTTTGTCACTCGATACTTGCATTGCCCGAGATCTGATCAGTGACATCACCATGTCGTGTTCAATCTCCTTACTGAACAATCCTACTTAACTCGTTCGGACAAGTGATATCCCTGTGATCAAATCACATGCTGTACAGCTATTGGATATAACTTCTCCGAGTGGGCCCTTGAGTATCTTCCCGTCACATGGACGGACAAATCCGCTCTTGACATATATTGCGTCTATGGTTTCCTCCGAATACCTGAATACACCTTTATAACCACCGTTTTACCAGATGGCGTTTGATGCTATCTAAGCACTCTCGGGAGACAGTGATTGATATAGTCTCACGGTCTAAGGAATAGTCTACGAGGATCCATTTCTAATCATCGTAACTTGAACTTCGTGACATGATCGGGTCACGATGTTTAGGTTGGGTATTGGTTCATGATCTCATTCTCAGAATGAGATGACCTCATTTCCACCTGGCATAAATGCCACATGATCAGGAAACATGATCATCCGTTGACCAATGAACCAGTGACTAGAGTTTCACTTGGAACCCCTGGTTGTCTGTATATCACACGTGTATTGATGTTTCCACTCAATACAGTTATAGCATGATATAAAACTTAATCATAAACTATATGAAATATGATAATAGTCCTTACTACTATTTGACTCTAGGGCATATTTCCAACAGTCTCCCACTTGCACTAGAGTACAAATACACTAGCTGCATTTGTTCTCAATCATTGGCACCATATACTCGGTACCCTGAACATGCTTGCTCATGGAAGAGGTTGAGTCTTGGGTCTGTACTTTACAGTCCCAAATCCTTTGCAACTTACTAATGTCACCTTGATTGACATTAATACTCTATCATCACATGATAGCATCTGTGTGTATGCATCGTCGTTATGGCAGTAGAACGAGGCCTGATTCCAGGATCCTACAGTGACGTTAGATCAACCTCGAGGGCTTTCTCATGGGCACTGTGCCCTAGGACACATCATTCTACGTTAAAAGGGAACTAGCCCCGCCATAACTTTATACAACACTTTAGATGGTACCCTTATCTATTATTATAAATGTATTCATCGAAACACTAGTGCACTCTGTGCAACTTTCGATGTCTTTGTTCACCTCGCTTCCTACTTGACTTTAATTGGTATTATAGGAGTTTCCAACATATTCCCTTATAACATAACCCTTTATGCTTTAAGATATGTCATCCTTTATGGATTTGGAAAACATGTCTACAGTTCTCTATTAGACACTGTGGACAAACTTAACTCAACGTTCTGTGATTCGAACTTAATCACTTTCAAACATTCCTTACTTGAATCACATATTATGCTAAGTTATCATCATGGTTTATTAAGATAGAACCTATGTCTCAACATAGTGGATGACGATCATCCTTTTCTTTCAACCATTGATATTTAACTTAATGCTATTCCTAATTCGAGTTATTAAGGACTGGTTCCTTAATTAACTTCTATTCTGAAACCCTTTTCAGAATCCCTTAAGGAATACTACATAATATCATAATACACCTATTATTAACTTCTACATCTTATAAATCATTATTTATAAGTATTTGCGCCTTTCATTCTTAACATACTTAAGAATTACTCCTATAAGCTCCCACTCAGAATATGCTCCTACATATTTGAATTTGAGACTTATACTGCTCCCACTTAAAAATATGTCAATCACATATTGTTTTAGGCAGACTTTCATAGCTCCCACTCAGTTTCATGCAAATTGCATATCCACTCACTATTTTGAACAACTTCAAAATCCTTTGATGAAATATCAAATTTGGAATTTTACAATGAGATGCTAGTACTATTACTAGTTTTAAATCCAATAGACATTTAGCACACTTGAATCAAATTCATTTGAATTCATCCAATACCTGACAAATTGTGCTTTTGTCATTTACCCCTTTTTCCTACTATGGCTTTGCAGTCATTAGGGAAAATTCAAGTAACTCCTTTTACTTGTGAGATTCAGCAATGAGTTGCCTTCTAATCTCAAGGGAAGTTTGCTTTTAGGATTTCTCATAATTCTAGTTTACCATTATTTCCTTAGTAGTTCGTAGACATGTCATATTCCAAGAATCATGACAAATGATCCATAAATGTCTCCATACAAGATATGGATTTACATTTTGAATCCTACTTCATGTAGTGAAAAACAATAGTGGAGGGAAAAACACAATGATCAATATCATTGATTCTTTCCTTCTGTGCAGAGACTCGTTCAGGAACATTGTCCGTTGCGCTTCTCAACACTCTGATGTAGGGTTTTGAATCCTCATCGTGTTTTACACTATTTCCCATTTGCTTCATAATTGAGAAACATCACTAGAGGTGAGCTTTCTCAAGAATGCACCAAAATCCAAGCAATACGAATCTTGCTTTCCTTTTGGTTTCAGCTATGGTTTTCGTATTCAAAGTTTCCAATGAATACTCTACAAGAACTTATTCGCTATTATTTTGGTTATATCAAATAACCCCAAAACTTTCACGAATTCTAATGGTTTACCAATTCTAATTGAGTGCTAACTATTTCTATCTAATGGTCTCTACATCTACACTATAACAATTTATTTGGTGCCTTTCTATTCAACCCCTTTGATATCTAATATCACATTGTGACGGTTTGTATTTTGATGTTTCAAAACACTTCGCATTTCACAATTACTTTTATGCCATTCTTATAAAGTTGAATTTCATTACTATTGATCAAATCATAGTAATTGGATTCTCTTTTACATTTATACCCTTTTATTGATGAAACATTTTGATCAAATCAAATAATTTCATATTCATGTTTCCTTTGGTAAACTACTTTACACATTTAAACAATCGTATAATGATAATTACCATTTTCGTTAAAACACAATACATTGAATATGTATTTACTTTTAACAATTCATTAAATACTTTGTATTCAAGTAATACACGGTGTTCAAGTTATTTTGCCGAACTTAGGCATGATTTATATGTGACAAGAAATCGAATGACTTTCACATATTATCACATAACTTTGAATTCAAACAATGGTTTTCATTCATTAATGAAATATCATTAAGTTGGGTATTTTAAACAAGGCATTTTAATGTTTTACAAATGTTCATACATTTTCAATTAGTTTCAAACAACAAGGATAATTCACACATAATCAAACAAGATATGAACACGAATAGAAATCATTCATAAAAGCAGAACAACTGTTTGTTACAAACTCATATGAATAACCGTCTCACGAAGTGTGAGACACACTAAAGAAGTTCACCATCTCTTGATTACAATAATCATCCTAAACACAAACTAAATGATAAATGTCGAGGGAGAGTGTCGTCGGCCATCATCATCATGCTCGCCATCAACACGCAACATCACCTCCTCTCCAGCAAGCATCTCTCATGCAGAAGGACTTGTTTTCATCAAAACATAACAAGTATCAAATATACTTAACACTGCAATGTGTTTGCAAGATTATAACATATATAAAACTGTATATCAAATATATACCTTTGTCGTTGACGACCTGAGTGACATCTGGTTCAACCAACACATTCCTAAGATGTGTCATGAACCGGTGGAACTCCATTGTTTCCGTGTCGCCCCTTATTACGCAAGTCCTGACTTGTGCTCGGTATCTTGGTGGCAGCGACCGCAGCACAACAACGTTTGCAAAAGAGCCCGTAATCCAGACGTCCAGGAAGTATGCAGGCCTCATGTACACATCATGCATGTGCTCCAAGTGGTCGTCTAGTGATGAGTTCTCCTCCATCTTAATGGAGAGGAAGTCTGTAACACCCTCAGAATCGGCCCTATGCAAGTTTTAGCGATTCCCGCCAAACCCGCATAGAAACGATTCAAAGGTGCCCACCAGGCACTTTCGTGCGGGTGGAAAACAAAGTAATAACATTACACAACAGTCCTCGATGGGACCCACAGAACAGGTATATATACAACAGCGACTCAATGAGTCAAGAATACAGATATACGGTACAAAGATCCAAATCACCTTGAAAATGATAGGGCGTCCGACTACGGACAAGAAGCAAATGGGGCTAAGAGCCCTGAAGAATAACCAATGGCGTCCATAACCCTGCCCAGGCCAAGCCGGAAGGGTAACCCTGCTAACGACGTCGATCTCAAAACCTGCTTAAACAAAAGGGGTGCCGACAAAGGGCAAAGGAAAAGGGAGAGCGTCAGTACTGAGGCCAGTACACGGCAAGGCTAGAATTCGGCGGTCCTCGCCTACATAGGTATGGTGGACTGAAGCGGCAACGCAGCATGCACTAAATAACCTATAGAGACTCGATACAAATAGCGGCTATCGGAGAGGGGTAAGGAAGACCTATCCCGAACCAACCTGATTCTATCACCAAACAAACCCATCCTGGTATTTCCTCGAGACCAAACGAGGAAGTCAACCGAGAAACTCACACTTGGCGTTTTATTCATTCGTTATCGTGGCAGCAATTACTAGTTAGGTATAGTTAGTCATCCTGAATTAATAAGCAAAGGCAGTTTTAATTAACCATTCCGCTAGAAGTTGCAACACTTACTAGTCGACATGATAGCATGAGATATCCCAAAACCCAGCAGCTTGTTGGTACTTTTATTTAGCCATTCCGCTAGTGAAGCTGATTACTAGTCATATCGGATACAAGTCAAATTATAACAGAACTTTAGTTATAGTTGTCTATGATCAAGCAATCGTGCTCCAAGTCGCCCATAACCGCGGACACGGCTTCTCGAAAGATTTAACCGCAGGGTGCACCAAAGTATCCACAAGCACTTCACCCTTTTGCCGATCAGTTAACATACACCCATCGGTATGTCGGCGGGCCTAAGTCACGACGCTTCCATCTAAAGCAAGCACGGGGCCACCCCACTAAGTCTACCAAGAACGAAGTCGGCCGGTCTCCGAGACGGACTCGGGGTTTGCGCCATGGTAAACGACAAGAAATCCCAAAATGGACTGCCGATACCGCTGAAACACTCCGCTCCCTAAACAAAGACAAAGGTGCTATCCATCGCACAATTTAAATTAAAACAAGAAAGCATGGCATAAGTACAGGATAGTAAATAAAACCTCAAACTAGTTTGTGGCCCCAAGACAATACTTTGAAATCAGGTACTAATCAATGGGGCCCATATCTCCCCACCGTGGTTAGCGCTCGATCTCTAACAGTGTCAAGAACTCGGGTCCCACGGGACACAAGTGGGCGGTCAAACCAACATTATCTATCACCCACCGATGCTCTCACTTTACTTCAATTTTAGTTGTTAAACAAAAATTAAACTGAACGAAAAGTAAAGCCATGATCATCTCCAACAATAAACATGCGGCACTTCTCCAACAACTGTGGTACTTGACGACACAACATCACTTGAGCAAGCGATCACGACGCAAGTCCAGCTATCTACCAAACAACGGGTAATAGGATGTGTCCAAGGCAATATACGGCTGCAAGGGATATCTCGGGTACGGAAACTAGAGCATCGCAACACAGATAGCAATAGATCAACAGGAGGGAATAAATACTATAAAAGTAAGATAGGTAGAAAGGGGGAGATGCTCGCCTGAAAACATTGCCGAGGGTTCATCCGAAGATCGGGTCGACACTCGCATCAACTCAACGGCCTTGTCCACGAAGAACCAAAACACTAGAATAAACAACGGATGCAATATTTAATACTACGGCAAAAGATCGGGCATGCTTATGATATGATGCATGGCATGGCAAAGGTGCGATGCAATTAGATCATATTAAGCGGAACTGTGGTCCCGACAATTATTCCGATGGTTCAAGTTAGTTAACTACCATGCATTTTAAATGTTGTATTAACATGGCAAAATATAGCACCGGTTCGCTACACCAATTTAAATGGGGCCAACATAAGACTAGATTTGCCCGCATATGGGCCCCATATTTAATTATAAGATGAATCGACATAAGGCCCCCAAACCACATGAGATGCATGCGAGAATGACAATTTAATATGCAACGAGTTTATATTTCATTTATAAAAATAGGGCTCGAGAAAAGGGGTCACACATTAGGGTTCGGCGAGCTTGGGGTTCCGGGTTCGGGTCGGTCTCGTGGTCCGGATTTGGGGTTCGCCTCGTGGATCGTTTCTCGGATAACGGAGGTAGATCTTGGCGTTCGGGAGGAGGTCTTGGTTCGCGTCGGGCACATCGGACTCGCTTCGGTCGGTGTCGATCTTGTCGCTATGAAGATCTTGTCGGTCCGCTGCATCGAAGTAGTACTTGTCTCATCCGGGTGAAGTACTTGGCATGCTGCGCCACGACCTTTGGCGCCTTCGGTTCGGTCTCGGTTCGGTCTTCGGGTTCATGAGGCGAACTTGGCGTCGAGGGTTCTCCGAGTCCGTGTTGACGACCTTGGGGTTCCGACTTTGGTTGTTGGTCGCGAACTTGTCCCGCGAAGGTACGGTTCGGGTCCGGACGAGACCTTGGCGTTCCGTAGAAGATCTTGTTCGCCCCGTCGTTGGTGTTGTGGTACTTGTTTCGCCTTGATGATGGCTTGATTGGCACCGATCCGTAGCTGGGTCCTCGGAAAAACTTGGAGCGGCCTCGAGATGCTATCGCACAGATACTGGATAAAAACAGATACACATACGCGCACATGAGGTTACAGAGAGGGACCGGCGGACGGCTCGCAGCAAGCACTGCGCTGCGGGGTCGCGGAGGGCAGCCGGGGCGACGGCGGAAACTGCAGCCGGCGGCGGGGATGGGGTGAGGCAGGGAGGCGGCTGGGATGTAACGTAGGATGGCCGGCGGATCCGCGCAGAGAAGACGGTGGTAGAGGGCTCCCGGCGGACGACGAGGAGGAGGCTGCGGGGCGATGACCAGCAGGAGGCGAGGGGGGCAGAGGCCGGCGAGGAGGGGTCGTTGGCGACGGCGGGCGAGGTCGGGCCGGCGCTCAGAGGCCGAGGGAGGACGGCGAGCGACGCGCGGCCGGAAGGGAGGCGACGCGGCCGAGCGGGGGGAGGGGCAGACGACGGGGCGGCGCGGCCGGAAGCGGGGCCGGAGGCGGCGGGAGGAGGAGGAGAGGCGGAGCGGCGCGCTGGGCTCGGGCGGAGGCGACGGGAGAGGAGGCCGCGGGCGGCGGGGAGGCGACGCCGGAGAGAGGCGGACGGGCTGGGGCGGTGGCCGGCGCCGGAGAGGGAGGAGGGGCGGGCGCGCGTGAGGCAGAGGGAGGGAGCGTGTCGGGGAGAGAGGGGGTGGGGAGAGAGGTGGTGGTGGGGCCGGGGGGCTGGGAGTGGCTCAAAGGGCCTGTGGGGGTGTGTGGGAGCGGTTGGTGGCGGGTGGGGTCCTGGGTGGGTCCGGGCTGGCAGGGAGGTGGGGAGAGAGTGGCTGGCGTGGTGCGCTGTGTGGGTGGGTTGAGGGGTGAGAGAGGGAGTAGGTGACGTGGCAGCCAGGGAGTGGTGGAGGGAGGAAGAGAGAGGTGGCGAGAGGATTGGAGGGAGTGAGGTGGCTGGAGGGTGGGTAGATAGGACTGGGTAAGAAAAGATTTGGTGTGGGTCTAAGCTGGACCGATTTTTATTCTGGGTGGTCGTCGTTGAATCGCCTGACGCCCCACTAAAATAATTAAATATTTTCTTTATTTTAAACCGGCTTTTGCAAACCGATATCGACAAAACAAAATATTCCCAATTGGATTTTGTGTTTGAACAAAGACGGGCGTTTAGAAAACAAAACCAGACTTTTCAAAAATAGTTTTATGCGAACAGAGGCAAGATGATGACGATGCTCAAATGCAATGTGGCATGATGATATGATCATGCGGTCATGATGATGCAATGCACAAAAACAACGCGATTTTCTAGTAGTGGTTTTTATGGATGCCACCGACACCACTAACAATGGATCTCGCCGAGATCCGCCTCATGGTACCGGAAAGGAAGGTCGGCGATCTGCGTCTTCTCGCTTCGTGTAGATCCTCGCGACACCACTAATAAGAGGTCGTTGTCCGTGATCGTCAGAGAACACTCCGGGAACAAAGGGCGAAGGTAGAGGTATCCACAAATAAAGCCACCTCTAGCTTCCGTGGACGGAGTAAAATTGCATCGATCCACCATTCAATATACAAAGCAAATGATAAGAGTAGTGGTATGGTCGCGACTCCATCCCGCACTCAAAGCATTACTCTGTACACGAACAGATAGGTTATGCAACCAACCCTCGTAATTCAGATCAAGATATCGACAAACAAGGTTCAGGAACAAAGGGTGATGCGCATCGGATCTGGAGTAGATGATGTCGTCGCGTCAGAAAACACCGGAAGGCACGAGAAGGAACAAAGGAAAAAATCCACCAGACGAAGGATTCCTCGGATAGCATGAAGACCAGATGTACCAACACCGTTACCAAAGGAGGAAGCGAAACCCTAAAGGTACGATGGAACCCAACCACGAGAAATCCTGGACTCGAAGAGAGAGAAGAGAGCGGATTCAAAACGCGTAGAGGTAAGAGGAGAATAGCAGAGGGATAAGGAGTAAAACCAGACCTAATCAGAACTATCCAACCGATTTTGAAACATAGTTTTGACACTCTACTCGCCGTTAGCTAGGTTATCCTACAGTCTGGACTTGTGGGGTATCGCAACCCGAGCTCGATACCACTCAGAACACCCTCAGATCGCCCTATGCAAGTTTTAGCGATTCCGCCAAACCCGCATAGAAACGATTCAAAGGTGCCCACCAGCACTTTCGCGGGTGGAAAACGAAGTAATAACATTACACAACAGTCCTCGATGGGACCCACGTAATGTATATATACAACAGCGACTCAATGAGTCAAGAATACAGATATACGATACAAAGATCCAAATCACCTTGAAAATGATAGGGCGTCCGACTACGGACAAGAAGCAAATGGGGCTAAGAGCCCTGAAGAATAACCAATGGCGTCCATAACCCTGCCCAGGCCAAGCCGGAAGGGTAACCCTGCTAATGACGTCGATCTCAAAACCCGCTTAAACAAAAGGGTGCCGACAAAGGGCAAAGGAAAAGGAGAGCGTCGATCGAGGCCAGACACGGCGAGGCTAGAATACGGCGGTCCTCGCCACATAGGTATGGTGGATCAAGCGGCAAGCAAAGATGCACTAAATAACCTATAGAGACTCGATACAAATAGCGGCTATCGGAGAGGGGTAAGGAAGACCTATCCCAACCAACCTGATTCTATCACCAAACAAACCCATCCCGGTATTTCCTCGAGACCAAACGAGGAAGTCAACCGAGAAACTCACACAGCTTGGCGCTTTTATTCATTCGGTTATCGTGGCAGCAATTACTAGTCGTATAGTTAGTCATCCTGAATTAATAAGCAAAGGCAGTTTTAATTAACCATTCCGCTAGAAGTTGCAACACTTACTAGTCGACATGATAGCATGAGATATCCCAAAACCCAAAGCTTGTTGGTACTTTTATTTAGCCATTCCGTTCAAAGAAGCTGATTACTAGTCATATCGGATACAAGTCAAATTATAACAAGAACTTTAGTTATAGTTGTCTATGATCAAGCACATGCTCCAAGTCGTCCATAACCACGGACACGGCTTCTCGAAAGATTTAACTCTAGGGTGCACCAAAGTATCCACAAGCACTTCGACCCTTTTTGCCAGATCAGTTAACATACACCCATCGGTATGTCGGCGGGGCCTAAGTCACGATGTTTCCAGGCCCAAAGCAAGCACGGGGGGCCACCCCACTAAGTCTACCCGCAACGAAGTCGGCCGGTCTCCGAGACGGACTCAGGGTTTGCGCCAAGGGTGTAACGACAAAGAAATCCCAAACTGGGACTGCCGATACCGCGAAAACACTCCGCCCCTAAATAAAGACAAAGGTGCTATCCATCGCACAATTTAAATTAAAACAAGAAAGCATGGCATAAGTACAGGATAGTAAATAAAACCTCAAACTAGTTTGTGGCCCCCAAAGACAATACTTTGAAATCAGGTACTAATCAATGGGGGCCCATATCTCCCCACGTGGTTAGCGCTACCGATCTCTAACAGTGTCAAGAACTCGAGGTCCCACGGGACACAAGTGGGCGGTCGAAACCAACATTATCTATCACCCACCGATGCCTCTGCTTACTTACTTCAATTTTAGTTGTTAAACAAAAATTAAAGTGAACGAAAAGTAAAGCCATGATCATCTCCAACAATAAACATGCGGCACTTCTCCAACAACTGTGGTACTTGACGACACGCAACATCACTTGAGCAAGCGATCACGACGCCGCAAGTCCAGCTATCTACCAAACAACGGGTAATATGATGTGTCCAAGGCAATATACGGCTGCAAGGGATATCTCGGGTACGGAAACTAGAGCATCGCAACACAGATAGCAATATATCAACAGGAGGTAATAAATACTATAAAAGTAAGATAGTTAGAAAGGTGGAGATGCTCTCCTGAAAACATTGCCGAGGGTTCATCCAAAGATCGGGTCGACACTCGCATCAACTCAACGGCCTTATCCGCGAAGAACCAAAACACTAGAATAAACAACGGATGCAATATTTAATACTACGCAAAAGATCGGGCATGCTTATGATATGATGCATGGCATGGCAAAGAAAGCGATGCAATTAGATCATATTAAGCGGAACCAGGTCCCACAATTATTCCGATGGTTCAAGTTAGTTAACTACCATGCATTTTAAATGTTGTATTAACATGGCAAAATATAGCACCGTTCGCTACACCAATTTAAATGGGGCCAACATAAGACTAGATTTGCCCGCATATGGGCCCCATATTTAATTATAAGGTGAATCGCATAAGGCCCCAAACCACATGAGATGCATGCGAATGACAATTTAATATGCAACGAGTTTATATTTCATTTATAAAAATAGGGCTCGAGAAAAGGGGTCACACATTAGGGTTCGGCGAGCTTGGGGTTCCGGGGTTCGGGGTCGGTCTCAGGGTCCGGATTTGGGGTTCGGCCTCGGCGGGATCGTTCTCGGATAACGGAGGTAGATCTTGGCGTTCCGGGAGGAGGTCTTGGTTCGGCGTCGGGGCGCATCGGACTCGCCCTGGTCGGTGTCGATCTTGTCGTTGCGAAGATCTTGTCGGTCCGTGCATCGGAAGTAGTACTTGTCTCATCTGGGTGAAGTACTTGGCATGCTGCGTCGGCGACCTTGGCGTCTTCGGGTTCGGGTCTTCGGGGTTCATGAGGCGAACTTGGCGTCCGAGGGTTCTCCGAGTCCGTGTTGACGACCTTGGGGTTCCGACTTTGGTTGTTGGCCGCGAACTTGTCCCGCGAAGGTACGGTCTTCGGGTCCGGGACGGAGACCTTGGCGTTCCGTGTAGAAGATCTTGTTCGGTTCCCTGTCGTTGGTGTTGTGGTACTTGTTTCGTTCCTTGATGATGGCTTGGATTGGCACCGATCCGTAGCTGGGTCCTCGGAAAACTTGAGCGCCTCGAGATGCTATCGCATGACATCGGATAAAAACAGATACACACACGCCGCACATGAGGTTACAGAGAGGGACCGCGACGGCTCGCACACAAGCGGCAGCTGTCAGGGTCGCGGAGGGGCGACGGCTGAAACTACACACGGCGGCGGGATGGGTGAGGCAGGAGGCGGGCGGCCGGGACAGAACAGAGGACGGCGGCCGGCGGATCCGCGCAGAGAAGACGGTGGTAGAGGGCGCCCAGCAGACGACGAGGAGGAGGCTGCGGGGCGATGACCAGCAGGAGGCGAGGGGGGCAGAGGCCAGCGAGGAGGGGCTGCGGCGCGGCGAGGTCGGGCCGGCCGAGGCCGAGGAGGACGAAGCGACGGCAAGGGCGGAAGGCGGCCCGGCCGGGAAGGGCAGACGACAAGGCGCGCTGGAAGGGCCGGAGGCGGCGGGAGGAGGAGGAGAGGCGAGCTGCTGCTGGGCTCAAGGAGGCGACGGAGAGGAGGTCAAGCGGCGGGGAGGCGACGGAGAGAGGCGAGGCTGGGCGTGGGCCGCCACGAGAGGGAGGAGGCGGGGCGTGAGGGTGAGGGAGGAGCGTGTCGAGAGAGGGGTGGGGAGGAGAGAGGTGGTGGTGGGGCCGGTGGGGCCGGGAGGGGCCAAAGGGGAGAGAGAGGAGCGGTTGGCGGTGGGGTCTGTGGTGGGTCCGGGCTGGCAGGAGGTGGGAGAGAGTGTCTGGCGTACTGTGGGGGTGAGTTGAGGTGAGAGAGGAGTAGGTGACGTGGCAGCAGGAGTGGTGGAGGGAGGAAGAGAGGTGAGGTGGCGAGAGGATTGGAGGAGTGAGGTGGCTGGAGGGTGGGTAGATAGGACTGGGCAAGAAAAGATTTGGTGTGGGGTCTAAGTTGGACCGATTTTTATTTCGGGGTGGTCTGGGGTAATCGGCTTCCTCGACCGCCCCCACTAAAATAATTAAATATTTTCTTTATTTTAAACCGGCTTTTGCAAACCGATATCGACAAAACAAAATATTCCGCCAATTCGGATTTTATGCTTGAACAAAGACGGGGCATTTAGAAAACAAAACCAGACTTTTCAAAAATAGTTTTATGCGAACAGATGCAAGATGATGACGATGCTCAAATGCAATGTGGCATGATGATATGAGCATGCGGTCATGATGATGCAATGCACAAAAACAACGCGATTTTCTAGTAGTGGTTTTTGCGGGATGCCACAAAGTCTCCCATCAGCTCATGCTCCCAAATGCGTGTCTGCTCCACGAAATGTGTCCTAAGCTATAGCATTACCGAACGAGGGTTGACATCACCCACGAAAGGCCACAGCTCGTCCACCATTCCGAAACGCATCACAACTGAAATATAGGAGGCCATCTCATGACGGAGATAGCGGTCTTTCCACTCCTCTGGGTCTCAAGGTCCGTGGGCTGATCCAAATCCATCCCGTCGAGTATGTAGTCGACCACGTCGTTCTCGCTAAGGAGAACATGGAGACTGGCAACCCAAATGGAGAAGTTCGATCCATCTAATCTGAGCTTCTCTCCTTCTAACCATTCAATCGTCAACACGACAGGTCCCATCTACATTTATAATTGCAAAAGGAATTTAGACTAAGTTTATAATTAAATGAGTTAATAATAACTCCACTTAGAAACACCTATCCCCAAAAGGGTTCCTAGTGATAACACGACCCCTATCAGCCACATCTCCCCCGATCATCACGGCCATCAATGTGGGTTCAAGGGTGGACGCTAAACGTCGGCCACATCATTCATGCGACTCGTGCTCGATCTTTCGACCATCTGCGCTCCGAGGCCATGTCTGTACATGCTAGGCTCACCAACTCAACCTTAGTGTTTTCGCTGTGCAACATGGCTTGCACCCACTGTATGTGAACGTAGATATGTCTAACACACGATCATCACGGCCTGCCTCATACCGAAGAACTTTCTTGGTGGTGCACACTAAGGGGGAACACACTCGTTGGTTATTTTAACAGGGATCATCTTATTAGGCTACCGTCAAGTATCTAATACTAGCACACAATAAGACATACAAACAATAACATTGAATGTAAATGCTATGTGATATGGTCCTTCACGTCGTGATCTCCATCCGCCGTCACCGGGTTCCGGCGCCAGGGTTCCGGCGCCGTAGACACCAGGGTACCCGTGTCATTCTAGCGTGGTAGTCCGTCACCTCCGTGACTATCTACTACTATGCAACAAAAGGTAATCACTTTACCTTTGCCACAACCATATCACAAAGCAACGCCACCTGCAAAACAAAGTTAGACGCCTCTACTTTATCTTTGCATGTTTTACGTGGCTGAATGAGCTTTCGCACAAGAACCGTTCTTACCTACAAACTTTTAGCACAACGCTGATCAAGTAGTTGTCTCTACTACACCCCTTTCGGGGCCCTCTGTTGCAAATGGTATACCAACTAATGCGAGAGAGACAGACACCCCCCTAAGCCACTTTAGACGGTACAAGCCGTATGTCAAGCATGGACTAGTCTCACGAATGAACGCGTAAAGTCGGTTGGGGGCCGCTTCATCAAGCATTACTGCGGTATGTACAAGTACACATGGGAGGGTAACAACTAAAAGATCAACGCCCACACGCTACATCTTGTGTGTTCTACCCGTACTAGCATTACTACGCATAGATCTAGCTCTGATACCACTGTAGGGGTTCCGCGCATAAAAACAATAAATTTTACACTACGCCCCTGAACCCCTGAAGATGCAAGGACCTATCTATTAATAATACAGTAACAGGAGGGTTTTTTCGCAAACTTACCCTTGAAGACCGAAAAGCGTTGTCAACGCTCAGGAGAGCGTGGTTGATGTAGACGAGCCGAAACCGACCTCAAGGTCATGATGAAGTCCTTGCACTCCTTCTGGTTCCAACGACTTGAGTGCCTCACGTGCGACACCTCGCGGGGAGTTACACACTTCCGGTGCCTGACGATGACTCCCGCTTCCCTGATCCAAAGAAGAAGCTGTCAAGTAGAGCTCCTGATCCGAATCCCAGAGCACGACGGCCTCATGGTGAAGATTCTCGCCATAGTCTGCACTTGGGACCACGGTCACGAGAGAGAGGGGGAGAGAGAAAATATCAATTAGAGGTCCTCCCAAAAGTGGGGAGACCTTTATTGATTATGTGTGTATTTATCTGGCCAAATACCCCCACTATATATAGGGGGAGGAGGGGGTACACCCTCCCTCAAAGTCCCGGGGTGGGACTAATCATGGGAGAGGGGTGGGGTGGTGCGCCGGCCAACCCCCACCATGCCCCCCACGTTGGGGAAGGCCCACTAGGGCCGACGGCCACCCCCTAGGCCCTTCCTAGGGGTGGGATCCCCTCTTGGGCCTTTTCCCCTCCGGGAATTGGCCCATTAAGGTTTTGACCTTTTAATTGATTTTTCTCTTTATTAAATAATTATGAATAAATGATTAAATCAACATTTAACATTCATTCACACATTATTCAATCTCCGTGACTATGGAACACCTTCCACCTCCACTCCGGACATCCTCCGGACTTACCGAAACCCTTCCGGTTTTCTCCCTTCTTTTCTTCGGTGATTCTACCGATCCTATAAACACTCTCTAAGCATCATCAAGCCCTTAAGCGTGATACCCCACGGTTCAGGAACACCTGCATGGTCGACACTCCGCACCAATGATCGGCTGAGGGACCTGGATGGCCATGTGACTTCGTATGCTCCACGAAGATCTTTCGTCGTTTGAACCGAGACAGTCGTGTCTTATTCCCTTTGTCACTCGATACTTACATTGCCCGAGATCTGATCAGTGACATCACCATGTCGTGTTCAATCTCGTTACTGAACAATGCTACTTAATTCGTTCTGACAAGTGATATCCCTGTGATCAAATCACATGCTGCGCAACTATTGGATATAACTTCTCCGAGTGGGCCCTTGAGTATCTTCCCGTCACATGGACGGACAAATCCCGCTCTTGACATATATTGCCTCTACGGTTTCCTCCGAATACCTGAACACACCTTTATAACATCCGTTTTACCAAATGGCGTTTGATGCTATATAAGCACTCTCGGGAGACAGTGATTGATATAGTCTCACGGTCTAAGGAATAGTCTACGAGGATCTATTTCTAATCATCATAACTTGAACTTCGTGACATGATCGGGTCACGATGTTTAGGTTGGGTATTGGTTCATCATCTCATTCACAGAATGAGATGACTTCATTTCCAACTGGCATAAATGCCACATGATCAGGAAACATGATCATTCGTTGACCAATGAACCAGTGACTAGAGTTTCACTGGGAATCCCTGGTTGTCTATATATCACACGTGTATTGATGTTTCCACTCAATACAGTTATAGCATGATATAAAACTTAATCATAAACTATATGAAATATGATAATAGTCCTTACTACTATTTGACTCTAGGGCATATTTCCAACAATTGCATGTGTATTCTTCTCACAAACCACATATGGATCCACCAGTGTGATTGGATGTGTTTTCTTTTCATGAACCACATCCAGTGCCATTGCATGTGTGTTCTTCTCACAAACCACATATGGATCCAGTAGTGTCATTGGATGTGTGTTCTTCTCACAAACCACATATGGATCCACCAGTGTCATTGCATGTGTGTTCTTCTCACAAACCACATCTAGAGTCATTGCATTTGTGTTCTTTTCACAAACCACATAATAATCCACCAGTGTCATTGGATATGTGTTCTTTTCATGAACCACAACCAGTGTCATTGCATATGTGTTCTTTTCATGAACCACATATGGATCCACTAGTGTCATTGGATGTGTGTTCTTCTCACAAACCACATATGGATCCACCAGAGTTCATTGGATGTGTGTTCTTTTCATGAACCACACCTAGTGCCATTGCATGTGTGTTCTTCTCACAAACCACATAAGGACCCACCAGTGTCATTGGATGTGTGTTCTTTTCTTGAACCACACCAAGTGTCGTTGTATGTGTGTTCTTTTAATGAACCACATATGGATCCACCGGTGTCATTGGATGTGTGTTTTTCTCACAAACCACATATAGAGTCATTGCATGTGTGTTATTTTCACAAACCACATAAGGATCCACCAGTGTCATTGGATGTGTGTTCTTTTCGTGAACCACAACCAGTGTCATTGCATGTGTGTTCTTCTCACAAACCATGCATGGATCCACCAAAGTTCATCGCATGTCTGTTCTTTTCACAAACCACATATGGATCCACTAGTGTCATTGCATGTGTGTTCTTTTCATTAACCATAGCTAGAGTCATTGCATGTGTGTTCTTTTCACAAACCACATGGATCCACCAGAGTCATTGCATTTGTGTTCTTTTTATTAACCACAACTAGAGTCATTGCATGTGTGTTCTTTGCACAAACCACATATGGATCCATCAGAGTCATTGCATGTCTGTTCTTTTCATTAACCACAACTAGTCATTGCATGTTTTTTCTTTTCATAGACCACATATGGATCCACCAGTGTCATTGCATGTGTGTTCTTCTCACAAACCACATCTAGAGTCATTGCATGTGTGTTCTTTTCACAAACCACATAAGGATCCACCAGTGTCATTCGATGTGTGTTCTTTTCATGAACCACAACCAGTGTCATTGTATGCGTGTTCTTTTCATGAACCACTTATGGATCCACCAGAGTTCATTGCATATCTGTTATTCTCACAAACCACTTTGATCCATGTAACACCCTCGAATCGGCCCTACGCAAGTTTTAGCCCTTCCCGCCAAACCCGCATAGAAACGATTCAAGGACGTCCACCAGGCACTTTCGTGCGGGTGGAAAACGAAGTAATACCATTACACAACAGTCCTCGATGGGACCCACAAAACAGATATATATATACAAATGACTCAAATGAGTCAAGCATACAGACATACAAATACGAAGATCCAAATCACCTTGAAAACGAGCATTCTGAAAGTGCGGACAAGATGCAAATTGGGCCGAGCCCCAAGAATAACCAATGGCGTCCATAACCCCGCCTGTGCCAAGCCGGAAGGTAACCTCGCTAACGACGCCGATCTCAAACTCGCTAAAACAAAAGGGTGCCAAAGGGCAAAGGAAAAAGAGGAGCTGCCAAGATCAAAAGACAAGACAGATGAGCTAGAATTGCCACCTCGCCTACATAGGTATGGTGGACTGAAGCGGCAGCGAAGCATACACTACACAACCTATAGAGACTCGATAAACTGTCGGCTATTAGAGAGAAGTAAGAAAGACCTATTCGGAACCAAACTTATACTAACACCAATCATACCGATCCTGGTATTCCCCCCTCGAGACCACGCGAGGAAGTCAAACCAAGGAACTCACACAGTTGGCAGTTTTATTCATTCCATTATAGTTGAAGCACTTACTAGTCAGATATAGATAGCATGAGTCATCTGGATAGCATAAGTAGTGGGCGCTTAGTTAACCATTCGGGCTTGAAGGCAGATTTACTAGTCAGATACAATTAGCATGTGACATCCCAAACCCAATAGTTGTTGGCACTTTTATTTCATTCCATTGAAGTTGCGATACTTACTAGGCAGGTATAACATGACACGATACACACCAGTTCCACCAGTTGTTGGCACTTTTATTATCCATTCCATTGTAGTGAAGCTAATTACTAGTCATATATTAAGTCAAATTTATAGCACTACTTTAGTTATGCTTGTCTATGATCGAGATAGTGTGCTCCAAGTCGTCCATAACCGCGGACACGGCTTTAGAAGATTTACCTGTAGGTGCACAAATAGCAACACACACACGATCAACCTCGGAAAAACCAAATCAAAACCCAACGAGGATTTCACAACAAAGCAATCACAGGATTCATAAAATATTTCAGGGGGCCACCCTACTAAGCCACCCGCGACGAAGTTGGCCGGCTCCGAGACAGACCCAGGGTTTGTGTGGACGGCGGTAAACCACTGGGAACCCGAAAGTGGGACTGGGCTTGTCGATAAAGCAAAAACATGTCACGATCCAAAACAGTACAGGTGCTCCACGCACAATCGTAAATAAAGCAGTAAAGCATGGCATAAGTACAGGATAGTAATAAAACCCCAAACTAGTTTGTGGCCCCAAGAAATAAGAAATGAATCAAGCTCTGGCTAAGGGGGATTCATAGACTCTCCCGGATGTGGATAGTGCGAATAGTCAAGGAACAGGTATCAAGTACTCGGGGTCCTACGGGACACAAGTGAGCGTGGAAGAACCAAATAACATCTATTGCCCACCGATGCCTCTGCATTAGTTATATCTAGCAATTTAATAGTTGTATTTAAAGTCATGATCAACTCCATCATAAACATCTGCCAGCATTCCAATAACTGTGGTACTTGACAATATGAGATCGCACCTGAGCAAGCAACTACGACTCGCAAGGCCATCTATCTACCAAACACTGGTAATAGGAGGTGTCCAAGGCAATATAGAGGCCGCACGAGATATAACTGGTGTACGGAAACTAAAGCATCGCGACACGGATAGCAATAGATCAACAGGAGGAAATAAATACTATAAATGCAAAATAGGTAGAAGGGGAGAGATGCTCGCCTGGGAAACACTGCCGGAGATTCATCCGGAAAACTTGTCGATACTCGCATCCACTCATCGGCCTAATCCGCGAAGAAGCAAAGCACTAGAAGAAACACTGGATACACCATTTAATACTACGGCAGAAGATCAAGCATGATGCATGTGATGTATGACATGGCACAGATGCAATGCGACTAGGCAATATTAAGCGGAACTAGGATTCCGACAATTAATTAGGCGATTCAAGTTATTTAGATACCCGTAATTTAAATGTTGTTTAAACATGATGAAGCCGCAAGAATGGCAAGGAGTGTGCTACACAATTTTAAATGGAACCGGGACATTTAAATATTAATCCCTCGCCTGTATTCCATATGTTGCATATTAGGTTTTATGCGAACTATGCCCAAGCCACAAGATGCAAGGTGCGAACAGGAATATGGATGTCATATTTGGATTCTATGCATTTTTCTGATAAACTTTCATATATCGCATCGATCAATTAGACTTACAGATCAAACATTATGTTTATAATATTTGCAAATTATAAACAAAAAGGAAAAAGAAGACAGAGAAGGGAGTAGAGATCCGAGCTGTATCTGACTGAGATTTCCAAAAAGTTTTGGCTTAAAAAGTGGGAAGTGAAACTATGGTAAGAAATTGGATAAAAGGAATGGGAAGGAAATATAATGGACGTCGTGGTTTGATCTCTGAAAAGTAGTAGAGGCGCCTGGCTGCAACCACTAGACTAGCCATGTTGAGGTTATTGACGAAAAAAGATTGACAAAAGAATAAACTGGCTTATCTGAGATTTGATCCTTGGATCGCTGGAACAGTGCAGGGGAGGCGGCCACTAGGTTACCAGTCAAGTTGTTGATATGCACGACGCTCAAGTCCTTTTGAATAGAACAAGAGGGAGATGCTGAGAGCTTATAACTGACGAACTGAACTTGGTATCAAACTGAAACTCTAGGGATTAGCTACAGTCGTAGACAGAGAAACGTCAAACTTCGAATGAAGTTTGCGAGAGCTGTAGATCGCTATTTTGCCTGAGATTTGAACCTGCATGGAGCTGGATATCCCGAGACCAACTTCGGTTGAAAAGATTCACCATACAAAGGCTTTGCCAGGTGTGAGCTTGCGACGAACAGAGGGGCACAACGGCTGTCAGGCGGACTGCAAAACAGATGAAAATGAGCAAAGTTTCGTTGACGATTGTGATCGACTCGGGGCACCATTTTGATCTCCGTTTGATGAATTAGATAGATGGTTTTACTGAGAAGACATACATGCAAAGAATATCACAATAGATGGAGTGTACGAGACGGTACTAATTCGGGAACAGAGATGCTGCAGTGCGTGCGTGCAGTGACTGTCAGCGGCAGCGAGCGGCGCGAGCGCGCGCCGACGCGGCAACGGCGAGGTCCTATGGACGACGGAGATGCTGGGTGGGGGCGCCAGAGTGAGAGGATGCAAGATAAGGTCCTGGGACAGGACGACGACGAGGAACTCGCCGGGGAGAGCTCGAGCGTGGCGTCACAAACATGGGTGTCCGACAGATCGGTGGCTCGTCTAGAGGACAAGAGAGAAAAGGGGACAAGCTGGGGAGATCATGGAGCTTACCAGCGTGCTCCTGTACAAGCGGCGCTTGTAGAAGGGGAAGTGGACGGCGACGCGGCAACATGGACGGCGATGGTGACCTGCGTGTGCGCGGTGACAGTGTCTGGCACCGGGCGTGCGGTGGCTTACCGGCTTCTGCGGGGTAGCTCCAGAGTCATTGGCAACAACCACGGACACGGTGGAGAGGCGCTGGAGGCGGAGGATCTACGGAGCCAGAGGAGTGCAGCAGCGGCGGCATGGTAGTGCTGTGGTTGCTTGGCTTGGGAAGTAAGAGGGAGAGGCCGATCTGATCTGATATGGAGAGGAGAGGAGGGTGGTTGAGGCGATGCCCACTGCTGGTGCTTTTGCCAGGGAGAAAAAGGTGGGGGAGGAGGCTCACGCGATGGCATGGTTGTTGGCAGGTGCTTGGCACATGATCAAAGCCAAGAATATAAACAGAGAGAGGGGAGAGAGAGGGTTCGGTGGCAACATGGTGCAGAGAGAGGAAGGGGTTGGTGCAGCTGGTCCTTGTCCACTCCATGGGCTTAGATTGGGTAGAAACAAGAAAAAGAGAAAGAAAGGGGCTGCCACATGAGTCATGTGTGGCTCGGCTGTGTTAGAGTAGAGAGAGGGAAGAGGGTTTCATGCATATATGCATTAGAACATGCACACGGCTAGGTGTGGGTGGTGGTTTAGGTTAGGGATTAGGGTTAGGGTTTGGAGGTGGACGGCTAGGCTTTTGGGCCTGGTTGGCTACCTCCCAAAAATAACATAATTTTTGGTTATTATTTTAAGAGATGTTTGTAATTTGTTTTTAGACAAACAAAATATCCGGAAGAGACCAGGGTTTTGATTTGAATAAGGACAGGAAATATTTTAGAAAACAAAACTAGGCTTTTAGAAAATAGTTTTTAGAACCATGCATGATGACATGACAATGCTCAAATGTAATGTGGCATGATGACATGAGCATGCGGTCATGATGATGCACAAAACAAAAACACAGCGATTTTCTAGTAGTGGTTTTTGCGGGATGCCACAATCCACCAGTGTCATTGCATGTGTGTTCTTTTCACATACCACATGTGGATCCACCAGCGTGATTGCATTGTGTGTTCTTTTCATGAACCACAACCAGTGTCATTGCATGTGTGTTCTTCTCACAAACCACACATGGATCCTCCAGAGTTCATCGCATGTCTATTCTTTTCACAAACCACATATGGATCCACCAGTGTCATTGCATGTGTGTTCTTTTCATTAACCATAGCTAGAGTCATTGCATGTGTGTTCTTTTCATTAACCACAAGTAGAGTCATTGCATGTGTGTTCTTTTCACAAACCACATATGGATCCATCAGAGTCATTGCATGTCTGTTCTTTTCATTAACCACAGCTAGTGTCATTGCATGTTTGTTCTTTCCAAAGACAACATTCGGATCCACCAGTGTCATTGCATGTGTGTTCTTCTCATAAACCACACATGGATCCACCAGTGTCATTGGATGTTTGTTCTTCTCACAAACCACATATGGATCCACGAGTGTGATTGCATGTGTGTTCTTTTCACAAACCACAGCTAGAGTCATTGCATGTGTGTTCTTCTCACAAACCACATATGGATCCACCAGAGTTCATTGGATGCGTGTTCTTTTCATGAACCACACCTAGTGTGATTGCATGTGTGTTCTTTTCACAAACCACATGTGGATCCAGCTAGAGTCATTGCATGTGTGTTCTTCTCACAAACCACATATGGATCTACCGGTGTCATTGGATGTGTGTTCTTTTCATGAACCACATCCAGTGCCATTGCATTTGTGTTCTTCCCACAAACCACGTATGGATCCACCAGTGTCATTGGATGTGTGTGTTTTAACAAACCACATATGGATCCACCAGTGTCATTGCATGTGTGTTCTTCTCACAAACCACATCTAGAGTCATTGCACGTGTGTTCTTTTCACAAACCACATAAGGATCCACCAGTAACATTGGATGTGTGTTCTTTTCATGAACCACACCTAGTGTCATTGCATGTGTGTTCTTTTCATGAACCAGATATGGATCCACCAGTGTCATTGGATGTGTGTTCTTCTCACAAACCACATATGGATCCACCAGTGTCATTGCATCTATGTTCTTCTCACAAACCACATCTAGAGTCAATGGATGTGTGTTCTTCTCACAAACCACTTATGGATCCACCAGTGTCATTGGATGTGTGTTATTTTCATAAACCACACCTAGTGTCATTGCATGTGTGTTCTTTTCATGAACCACATATGGATCCACCAGAGTTCATTGCATGTCTGTTATTCTCACAAACCACATTGATCCACCAGTGTCATTGCATGTGTGTTCTTTTCACAAACCACATCTAGAGTCATAGCATGTGTGTTCTTTTCACAAACCACATAAGGATCCACCAGTGTCATTGGATGTGTGTTCTTTTCATGAACCACACCCAGTGTCATTGCATGTGTGTTATTTTCATGAACCACATATGGATCCACTAGAGTTCATTGCATGTCTATTATTTTCACAAACCACATTGATCCACCAGTGTCATTGCATGCGTGTTCTTTTCACAAACCACATCTAGAGTCATTGCATGTGTGTTCTTTCCACAAACCACATAAGGATCCACCAATGTCATTGGATGTGTGTTCTTTTCATGAACCACACCTAGTGTCATTGCATGTGTGTTATTTTCATGAACCACATATGGATCCACCAGAGTTCATTGCATGTCTGTTATTCTCACAACCCACATTGATCCACCAGTGCCATTGCATGTGTGTTCTTTTCACATACCACATAAGGATCCACCAGTGTCATTGGATGTGTGTTCTTTTCATGAACCACAACCAGTGTCATTGCATGCGTGTTCTTCTCACAAATGACACATGGATCCACCAATGTCATTGGATGTGTGTTTGATATGTTGCTAACGTATCTATAATTTTTGATGTTCCATGCTTGTTTTATATCCACTTTCTTATGTTTTGTCCACACTTTGGAGTATTTTTATACACATTCTGGGACTAACCTATTAACAAGATGCCACAGTGTCAGTTGCCTGTTTTCTGCTGTTTTTGGTTCTAGGAAAGTCAGAAAATCAATATTCTCGGAATTGGACGAGACAAAAGCCAATATGCCTATTTTTCCTGGAGCAACACGGAAACACGAAGCAGAGACGGAGTAGGGCACCAGGGTGGGCACACCATATGGTCGCGCGGGCTAGCCCTGGCCACGCCACTAGGTGGTGTGGGCCCCTGGCCGGCCACCGACCTTGCCCCTTCGCCTATAAGAAGCCCCCGATGCAAAAACCCTAAATCGACTAGCCTCCAGCCACGAAAAGTTCTGCAGCGCCGCCGCCACCGAAGAGGAGATTCAGGGGACAGAAAGTCTCTATTCCGGCACCCTACCGGGACGAGAAGTGCCCCCGAAGCCATCTCCATCGATCTCTACCACCTTCCCCATCGCCGTTGCTGATTCCCATGATGAGGAGGGAGTAGTTCTTCCTCGAGGCTAAGGGTTCTACCGGTAGCTATGTGTTCATCTCTCTCTATGCATGATCATATTGTGATCAGGAGCTTTGTAATCAAGTAGATCTACTTTGCTACTCAATTGCTTTAATAGATCTTTGCTCTCCCCATGTGTCTGAAAGTGATAGCGTGCACACCATGGTGGCACTTAGGCTAGAGATTACAAATACTTGTTATGAGTTATATTTGGAGTTGGATGTTTCTATGAAATTGTGGTGTTTATTGGAACCATCTAGAGCTCAAGGTGATAGTGTGGGGTTATCTAGATGGGGAAAGCGAACTTTGAGGCGTGCTGTTATAGCCCTACCATGGATTAGAGTGTCCAACCGGAGAGTAGTTCAGAGTAGTATCATGAAGAGAAGATATTTATATGAGAGTGTTCACTAATGAAAGTATGAGCCCTAGGCCTTGTTTCTAATCATTGAAACACCGTTTGCAACTAGATCTGTTACATGTTTGCTTGCTTCCATCTTTATTTCAGATTGCCTTTAGTCTCCCACACCATCAAGCTATTTTATGACACCGTTGTCTTATATCTATACCACTTGTATTTCACTATCTCTTTGCCGAACTAGTGCACCTATACACCTGACAAGTGTATTGGGTGTGTTGGGGACACAAGAGACTTCTTGTATCTTGATTGCAGGGTTGCTTGAGAGGGATACCTTTGAACACTTCCTCCCTGAGTTCGATAAATCTTGGGTGATCCACTTAAGGGAAACTTGCTGCTGTTCTACAAACCTCTGCACTTGGAGGCCCAACAACTATCTACAAGAATAGAAGTGCATATACATCAAGCTATTTTCTGGCACCGTTGCCGGGGAGGTAAGGTAATAGGTACTCACATCCTCTGGCTACTAAACTATCTTCTAGTACTATTGTTGGTGTGTGAGTGCTCAAAGTTATTTCCTTTAGATTCTGCAATTATATCTTTTTGTTTCTTGTTTTTATTTTCACTAGTTAGGCTTAATGGAAAACAACAAAAAAATTAGAGAGCTTTATAGTATTTATTTTGAGTTAGGACATGAAGTGTTTGAAGGGAAAATTAAAAAACCTATGGAACTTTCTTTGCATGCTAATAGCAATGTTATTAGTATGAATTCTTTGGACACCATTATTGCTAATGCTATGGAAAAGTCTAAGCTTGGGGAAGCTAGTTTTTATGAAAATGATCTTTTTAGTTCCCCAGCTTTGGAAGATAGCTATTCTATTGCTTATGATGATACCAAACCTCCAATATTTGATGATTATGGTATTTTCAGTCCACCTACTATTAAGGAGAAAATTAATGATTACAATATGCCTCCTATATTTGATGATTATGGTGATGATAATAATAATGATAGCTATTTTTTTGAATTTGCTCCCACTACAATTAATAAGAATGACTATACTTATGTGGAGAGTAATAATTATTATATGCATGTGGCTCATGATAAGAATGTTTTATGTGATAGTTATATTGTTAATTTTATTCATGATGCTACTGAAAGTTATTATGAGAGAGGGAAACATGGTTTTATGCATCTCAATAATATTAAGTTTCCCCTTTTTATGTTGAAAGTCTTGAAGTTGCACTTGTTTTGCTTTCCTATGCTTGTTGCTTTGTGCTTTCATGACTTGTTTCTTTACAAGATTCCTATGCATAGGAAGTGGGTTAGACTTAAATGTGTTTTGAATTTGCTTCTTGATGCTCTCTTTTACTTCAATTCATATTTCTTATGTGAGCATCTTGTCAAACTATCAAGCCTAACTTAAAGGCGTTAAAGAAAAGTACTTGTTGGGAGATAACCCAAAAGTTTTAGTTGAGTCTTGGAAGTTATTGCTTCAGTAATAACCTCTCCTTATCCTTTTTATTTGCTTTTTGTGCCAAGAGTAACCTCTAATGAGAGAGAAGTAGTGCTTGGGAAAGTTGCTGTCCCAAAACAGATTTTTATGCTTCACCGTAAAAATTCATGTAAAATCTCTCTATGTCGTTTTGAGGCGTGAAGTTTTGTGCTTCTGCCCCAGGTTGTTATCTAACTTTCGTTAGTTCAACACTTTTCGATTTGAGGAATAGAGGTCTTCGAAAAAATTAGTTTTCACCTGTTGGTCTGTTTTGATAGATTTCTGCCATTATTTGCATTTGCCTCTTTATCGATTTCTTTTTGGGTTCTTTTTGGTGAATTGAGCTTTTTGAGGGAATTGCTACAGTAGCTTGTGTTTTTAATGAAAGTTTTGCTATTTTAAATCTAAAACCCAAAGGTTTATTATCTTTTGAATGCACTAATGTTGCTAATGAAGATTGTGTGAAGTTTTGATTGAAGGAAATTTTTAGGTGTAGGGAAAGAATGATGTAATGAGATGAAGAATGGAAAAAAGCTCAAGCTTGGGGATGCCACCCCGTGTCACCCCAAGAAATATTCAAGAGGTACAAGCGTCAAAGCTTGGGGATGCCCAAGGCATCCCCTTCTTCATCAATAAAAATCTCAGGTCTTTCTAGACACTTTGTTTTTATTGTTTCATGCATTGTTGTGTTGTTCTCGGAGCATCTTCGTTTTGTTTTTAGTTTTTCTTTTGTTTGGTTTGATTAAATAAGTTGGTTGGATCCCAACACACTTCTTTTGGAGAGAGACACACCCTGTTATTCATTGCCTAGAACACTCTAGTTTTCACTCTTATTGTTTTGTGAGTGTTCTCTTTTGCTAGCACTATGTTTAGCCTTAGTTTTCTTGTGCTTTCAGCTTAGAACTTTTTAGTTCTTCTTTTTGGATTTGTGAGACAAACTCACTGATCTTTATTTATTATTATCTTTGTGAGTTCTTTCTAATAGGTTGATTTGGATTGGAAAAGAGTAGGAAAGTTCATGCTTAAGTGGTATAAAAGGAGCTTGTTTTTGACTGTGACTTAGACTTTATCATGTCATGCTTGATATTGTTTTGGCTTTATGCTTAGTGATTTTTGCTGTAGCATGACATGTTATAAACAATTGAGATTGCTTAATGTGCCTTGAAAGAATCATGCGTTGTTTTAGCATATTAAAAGCATAATATTGTGGTATTCTCCTTTAAATGTTTTATTTGGGTTGACTTGGCGCATGCTCACACCATGTTAAGACTATACCAAGTCACCATAGCCTCTATAATCATTTAGTTTTCGACTTGTAGTATCACTTTATGCTTTAATTAATGATGTTTTGTCGCTTTGCATAATTATGGCCATTATTGCTCTCTTAGTTGGTCGCTCCTAGTCTTTTGCTAGTCACCATAACCAAGTATGAGTTCCACTCATGCATCCAACTCCAAATAAAACCAAGTTATTCCAAAGAGTCCACCATACCTACCTATTAGCATTCGCTATTCAAAGTATATTCATGTTTTTATCTACCTTCCGAATTAAACTTGTTATGAGAAAACTAGTGATTGAAGCTCTCACGAACTTGATGGCACACTTTACTTTCTTGCACTTAATAATCTTGAACCATTGTGTCCATCTTTGTTGCGTATATGCTTGCGCTTTATAAGTTGAAGTTAGCAGAACCATGTATCATGGGGAACGCTTTCAACATTGCACTTATTATTCCGTTGATATCATGATTCTTTTGCTTATGGATCCTGGCGGTGTGAAATAAAAGGGGAACTTGTAAGATCATGGAGTTTGTATGTGTGTTAGAGAAACGCATGTGCCGCTACCCTAAGCCATGCCTAATCATGCTGGAAACTTGTAGCATAACCATAATGAGCACTCTATGAAGCATCCTCAATAAAAACCTATGCAAATAGCAAATAAAAAGATCGCTGAGATGCTCATTGTCTGCTTGCCTTGTCATTTTGATTATGGGATAACTCATGTATCATGTGCAAGGGGTACCCCGTTGGCGGTTCTCTATGATACATATGTACTTGCAATGACAAGAGCATACTTGTGACTGAAGTTGAGTAGCATGAGGTTCGGTACTCGTAAGTAAGGGGCATGAGATTTCAACTTATAACTTGTCAAGCATATCCTGTTAGTTGTGTCACTTTAACCTTAATCACCTAACGATGCTTATGATAGGGGCAATGAGAGCTGAAAGCTAATAAGTACCATAATTTTTGGAAGCTCTTTATGAAACTTGAATCCCTACTTCCTTCTATGAAGGCCTTTCTTTTACTTTTATGTTGAGTCTCCACCTTCTATCTTTATGCACCTATTAAGAGAGCATAGTGGCCATTCTTAGTTCTATGTGCATTGTCCCAAGACTTGGTTATTGATGCATAACTTTGATATTGCTTGTTCTTAAACTATTTGTATCTAATCACTCTTATGAACTTTGAAGGTGTCCTATGCATTTATGTTTGCTACTCTATGAGGGACAAGCAGAATGCCACTATGCTATGTTTTCTTTATGTGAAACAAACAAACGTCTTGCAAAGCATTGTTATTCATGAATCTTTTGTTTGTGCCTTTTCATGTTACAACATAGCTGCTATGTCTTATTGTTAGAACTTTATCTTTCATGCTATGTTGAAGTACTATGATCCCAGCTATCAATGTTTTACAAATATTTTGATCAAGTTTATGATGGTGCATGTCACGTCAAAAATTATTCTTTCTTTTTATCACTTACCTACTCGAGGACAAGCAGGAGTTAAGCTTGGGGATGTTGATACGTTGCTAACATATCTATAATTTTTGATGTTCCATGCTTGTTTTATATCTACTTTCTTATGTTTTGTCCACACTTTGGAGTATTTTTATACACTTTCTGGGACTAACCTATTAACAAGATGCCATAGTGCCAGTTGCCTATTTTCTGCTGTTTTTGGTTCCAGGAAAGTCAGAAAATCCATATTCTCGGAATTGGACAGGACAAAAGACAATATGCCTATTTTTCCCGGAGCAACACAGAAACACGAAGCAGAGACGGAGTAGGGCACCAGGGTGGGCACACCATATGGTGGCGCGGACTAGCCCTGGACGCGCCACCAGGTTGTGTGGGCCCCCTGGCCAGCCGCCGACCTTGCCCCTTCGCCTATAAGAAGCCCCCGATGCAAAAACCCTAAATCGACCAGCCTCTAGCCACGAAAAGTTCCGCAGCGCCGCTGCCACCAAAGAGGAGATTCGTGGGACAGAAAGTCTCTATTCCGGCACCCTGCCGGGACAGGGAAGTGCCCCCGGAGCCATCTCCATCGATCTCCACCACCATCTCCATCGTTGTTGCTGATTCCCATGATGAGGAGGGAGCAGTTCTTCCTCGAGGCTAAGGGTTCTACCGGTAGCTATGTGTTCATCTCTCTCTCTCTCTATGCATGATCATATTATGATCATGAGCTTTGAATCAAGTAGATCTACTTTGCTACTCAAGTGCTTTAATATATCTCTGCTCTCCCCATGTGTGTGAAAGTGACATCGTGCACACCATGGTGGCACTTAGGCTAGACATTACAAATACTTGTTATGAGTTATATTTGGAGTTGGATGTTTCTATGAAATTGTGGTGTTTGTTGGAACCATCTAAAGCTCAAGGTGATAGTGTGGGGTTATCTAGATGGGGAAAGCAAACTTTGAGGTGTGCTGTTATAGCCCTACCATGGATTAGAGTGTCCAACCGGAGAGTAGTTCAGAGTAGTATCATGAAGAGAAGATATTTATATGAGAGTGTTCACTAGTGAAATATGATCCCTAGGCCTTGTTTCTAAACATTGAAACACCATTTGCAACTAGATCTATTACATGTTTGCTTGCTTCCATCTTTATTTCAGATTGCCTTTAGTCTCTTCCACGCCATCAAGCTATTTTCTGGCACCGTTGTCTTATATCTATACCACCTGTATTTCACTATCTCTTCGCCGAACTAGTGCACCTATACACCTGCCAAGTGTATTGGGTGTGTTGGGGACACAAGAGACTTCTTGTATCTTGATTGTAGGGTTGCTTGAGAGGGATACCTTTGACCACTTCCTCCCTGAGTTCGATAAACCTTGGGTGATCCACTTAAGGGAAACTTGCTGCTGTTCTACAAACCTTTGCACTTGGAGGCCCAACAACTGTCTACAAGAATAGAAGTGCGTAGGCATCAGTGTTCTTCTCACAAACCACATATGGATCCACTAGTGTGATTGCATGTGTGTTATTTTCACAAGCCACAGCTAGAGTCATTGCATGTGTGTTCTTCTCACAAACCACATATGGATCCACCAGAGTTCATTGGATGTGTCTTCTTTTCATGAACAACAACCAGTTCCATTGCATGTGTGTTCTTATCACAAACCACATATGGATCCACCAGTGCCATTGGATGTGTGTTCTTCTCACAAACCACATATGGATCCACTAGTGTCATTGCATGTGTGTTCTTCTCAGAAACCACATCTAGAGTCATTGCATGTGTGTTCTTTTCACAAACCATATAAGGATCCACCAGTGTCTTTGGATGTTGTCGTCGGATTGATGACAAGTACGCCATGAGGGGGTCCTCGAGGCGTGCGGAAGAGAGGGGTGTGAGACGTACGGTATTCCGGGAAGGTGAGCACACAAGTTTACCCAGGTTCGAATCCGCCGGCTTTGGACGGATCCTACTCCTGCTAGCAATCGATGTCTTAGAGCCGGAATATGGGTTACAAGGGTTTCGCCTGTGCGAGTTGAGTTTGTAGACTATTGAGGTGCCCTAAAGGATCTCCCTAGGACGGCTTATATAGATATCCGGCCTAGGGTTTACATGAGAGATCTATCCGGCTACGACTAAGAGTCTGTTACAGAGTACATCTTGAACTACAAGTAACATTATGGGCCTAAGTCGTTAAGTCTTCTGGGCCTCCCCGTAGCTGGATTGGACTCCGTCTTCTCTCCGTGACTGGGCCGCCCGTGAAGCAAAGCTCTAACCCGAAGTGGGCCACCCTGTTCAGTGAGGAACTGTGAGGATACCCGGAAAGTATATCCCCAATAGCAACCCCCGGAGGCCTCCAAGATCCAAAGTCGGATTTATCATCGTCTAGCTTGATCTTCGGCTTGCAGAATCTTGAAGGGTTCCTGAAACTTCACAACAAAAAGATACGATCCGGGTCTTAAAAGTAAGTCGGACCTTACAATTGGTTACTCGAATTTTCCAGCTCGCTTTTAAACTAAGCCGGAATTTGGTCTCTAACGCCACCTGACACAAGCATGGTCAAGTCACGTCATCTGACAGACGCTTTGGCCAAGACGATCACAGGGTCCGCGGTTCGTGGAACCGAGGCGCTTTCAATGCGTGGAGATCGAGGCGACGTAATCATCACGCTGGCCCTTCCCGCTTCTTTCCACGACGCTGGCGGTTATAATCAGAAGCGTTTGCATGAATCTTGGCGCAGGTAGGTGGATATAAGGGGTTTAGATTTCTTCTTCTCATCCCCACTAGTCCTTTGCCGTTCCTTTCCTCCCAATCCTCCTGCGCGCACAGAGCCTCCTCGTTCTCCCTCCACAAAGCTCCTAGCGCCGCCCCTTTAAGGTCACCCTTCCACCGGATAAAATGGCTTCATCTTCTTCCTCCATTTTGGCAGCGGCAGCAGCGGCGGCGAAGGCGGAAGCAGCAGAGAAAGAAAACTACAGGGGAGTCTGGATCCCCTGCGCTCTCGATGAAGCAGGTCTCAAGAACGTGGAGAAGGAGGGGCTCCTCGCCGCCGGCAACTGGCGGAGCGGCTCCGGCGAGACCGTCCCTAATCCGCACGAGGGCGAGCGCGTCCACTTCGGCACCCATCTGGACCAAGGTTTGTCCTTTCCTCCCTCGGAGTTCTTCTTCGAGGTGATTGACCACTATGGAGTTCAACTCCACAATCTTCCTCCCAACTCCCTTCTAGAGATGAGCACATACGCTGCGCTTTGCGAGGGCTTTCTCGGCATTAGGCCGAGTTTGCTTCTCTTCCGGTTTTACTTTCATGTCCGGAGGAATTCCATCACTGCCGGTGTTCCTTACATCACCGACACCATTAGTTTTTCGGTTAGACGGACCGGGCTTATCCCAAAATTTCTGCCAGTGACTCGGTCAAACAATGGCCAGCCACTTTTTTCTACCATAGGGATATTCCTGCTCCCGGCAAAGCTACTGCTTTGCTGGCTTTTGTCGATGGAGACGCCACGGCCCAGGCTTCCTAGGACGAGGCTGCTTCGGCTCTCACCGACAATCTGATCCTCGCTAAGAGGCAGATCGAATATCTTATCCAGCACAAGGGTCTGAAAGGATCTGACTTAGTCCAATGCTGGGTCTCACGTCGGATCCAGCCACTTCAAGATTACGGGATGATCGATGCACTCCATCACGTCTTCCAAAAATGACTCTCTCCGCATCAGCCCCAAAGCCTACACCACTCAGGGCTACATAACCCAGATCAAGTGGATGATCAAGGAGCGGATCGAGAGGCGGATTCCAGAGGTTTCTCTGGACATGCACACGGCAGAAAACCCCGTGGTTCCGGTAAGATTTTAACATCACATCTTTTATGTGTTTCTATCTTCGAGTTACATTGCAATGGTGATACGTTTTCTTGTTTTCAGCTTGCTGACCTCCCTGAGTTGGAGCTTGCTCCGCTCGAAGGATACCCTCCGGAGTTCTCTCAGGAGGTGGAAGTGGTTCCACTGCCGGATCTTGCGCTCAAGAAGCACAAAGCTCCGACAGTAGCAGTTGGCACAAAGGAGGTGCCAGTCGTGAAGAGGTAACCTTTCTGTCACAACTTTTCCGCCTTTGTTGTTTACTCAAGTTTCTTTCCGAGATGTAATGTTTCCGACTTTTCTACGTTCTCAGAGCAAAATCAATCATCAAGGGCAAGGGGAAGGGGACTTCTTCAAAGCCCTTGCGCCAGACGAAGCTTACAATAGCTTCCCCTACCGTGGCTCCTCTGACTCCGGCCTCTCAACCTTCTGCAACTCCGGCGATCATCCCTTCTTCGGTGATTGCAGAAGATCCGGCTCCTCAAGCGGAGCCGACGATCCTTGGGTCGCATACTAATGTCACCACCAAGGCCACCAAGATAAGGGTGAACCTCTTCGGTAATGATCCTCGCTGAAGTCTTCGCAACCTCCTCAACAATCCGGTCTTGCCAAATTTGGCCTGACTGAAGTCTCAGAGGAGATCCAGCTGGCCGTGCAAGTCCTGGACAAAAGCCATCTATCCCCCGAAGAGGAGGCGCAAGAAGCAGAGGACGTCAAGTTCTCCGACCTTCTTACTCAAGTCCGCCTTCGCGACGAGAGGATCAGGACTGGCGAGCTTCCAACAGCTCCAGTGATCCCTCTTACTCTCGCCGAGAAGGTGGCAGCTGAAGTGAACGCGGGTTTAGACAAACTCACCCACGAGCAATATGTAAGTCGAAATTCCAACTCTTGTTTTTACATTATGTTATATCATATCCTCTAGCCCCCAAGCATGAAGTAGGATATAGAATCCGAGTTTATGCTTTCATTAGGATGCCAAAGAACGAACTAGTGTAGTTTCAAGGCTCGTGCTGATATTTAGTAAAAATATTAGCCCGAGTCTTAAGTAGCTTTCTGACTTTGGGTATTCTGACTTACAGAAAGTATGTTCCTATAACCTGGAATTATTTTCCAATGTCTGTAATAAGCGGAGAGAGATCAAAGCTCTCCGGCTTAAAGATGCTGAGCTCAAGGTAGCCAAGGATGAAGCCGAAGGTAAACATTTCGAGATTCAAACCTTGCCTTTTGCTTTTTAATGTCGAATTTTTCTGAACTGTTGTTCTGTTTTGACTTACAGTGTTGGTGAAACAATCCATCGCTATTATTGAAGAGGCTGAGAACCTCAAGACCTTGGTGGTGGAGAACAAAGGACTTCGCCAAGAGCTGGAAAATCTCAAGGTGGATCATGAAACGAGCATAGCTCAAGTCCTGGAATCCTCCTCCATGGCCACTGAAAAGCGCGATCGCAAGATTGCTGCTCAAGATAAAGTTATCTCGGACCTCAAGAATGAGGTTGACAGAGAGAAGGATATCTCCCAAGCACTCCGGGCTAAACTCCAGAGCCTCCAGGAGGAGAAAGCCAAGATTGACGATGTCATTCTTGGTAAGTTCCATCTATCTGACTTATCATTTCCTCGACTTTTATCAATGTCGGTTTTTCCTTATCTTCATTTTGTGTATAGGTCCTATGAACTTGACGGACTCCTCCTCGTCCGAGCCCCGCACTCACCGGCTTACCCAAGTCGGTGATCTTCTTCATGAATACCGCCAATCCCTTGAGGATATTGGCGAGTCTCTCAGGATTCCAGACATGCCAAGCATGTCGGACTTCCAGGTGCGGGAGAAAGCCAAGGAGATGCCGTAGCTCGTTCGGGACTAGAACATGTCCTACGCGCGGACTACCGCGCACAATGCCCTCTCCATGGTCATGAGCCACCATATAAACATGGAAATATGGCAAGTGACTAAAGGGTACTGCAAGGTAGATGAAGACGGCCAGGAGCAGGACCTTCAAGCCATCATGCACTCCTGCGCCGGATATGGGTGCCACGTAGCTGACCTGACCAGCTACGAGGTGCCCTTCTTCACCCGAGTGGATACTCCACCACCTCCTCCAGAAGACGCCAAAGAAGTTTCCGACGATGAACGGACCACCTCGGATCCGACATCTCGGAACGATTCCAAGGCGGAGTGACCAGCGAGCCAGTAGATCCTTCATCTCCTCCTGCATCATAGACCACAAACTTATGTATTATTCTGTGAAAGAACATGATGCGTTTTGTAAATATGAAGTACTGTGACTTTTGCTAGTGCTATGTTTTTTATCTATTCAGCACTTTTGTTTTAGACTTTTTGTGTGCTTGAAATGTTTGCACAAGCACTTAGAATTTTTCGTCTCTACTTATCGTTTATCTGGCTTTCCGCCTCGTCCCTTTTGTGAGCCGGCTAAACCTTCAGCCGGAAACTTTGCCGAGAAACGGAGCTCAATTGCTAAACCAGTTTAAACTCAGAAACAAAGCCGGCTTCCAGTACCAACAATTCACTACTCCGAAAATACCAGCATCCAGCAATCAGACAAATAACCTAAGTAAAGACTAGAATTTTTTAGAGTTATACCCGAAGGTAGCAGTTTTAGAGTCAGAAATCTAAACCAGAACGAACATGAGCATAAAGTACTTTCAAGCATTCTGGGATTTTGGACTATGACATGATCATTAGGAAATAAGATGGTAAAAACTTCTCAGGAAAACTTTGAGGTAACCAAAACTTTTATTTCTCACAGAACATGTACATATGTATGATTACAAAGAAGGATAAACTAAGAATAAAAGGGACGTAGCTGAGCAATATTCCATGGTCTGTCTAACTCATCCGGATTTGTACTGCCTCTAGCTCTCTTTCTCTTCTTAGTAGCAGGTCTTTCTTTGACTGGCCTCATGTTAGTTAAGTAGTACGATCCATTGTGCAATACTCGACTAACTAAAAAGGGCCCTTCCCATACTGGGAAAGTTTGTGCTTTCTTTGTTGCATGTCGAGAACCAAATCACCTTTATTAAAAGATCTAGTTCGGACTCTCTGGCTATGATACTTGCGTAACTTCTGCTGATAGGCTGTAGATCTCATTTCAGCAATGACACGAACTTCTTCGACTAAGTCGAGATCATTTTGTCGAGAAATCTCGGCATCCTCTTCGATATACGCAGCCACTCTAGGAGAAGTATGAATTAAATCACTAGGAAGAACTGCTTCTGCGCCATAGACCAAGAAGAAAGGTGTGTATCCTGTTGACCTATTCAGAGTTGTTCGCAAACTCCAAATTACAGAGGGTAGTTCCTTCGCCCAAGCCCCCGCAAAGACGTCTCCTGGTGCTTCGAGTCTCGGTTTCAAGCCTTGTAGAATTAAACCATTTGCTCTTTCGACTTGTCCGTTAGCCTGTGGATGTGCGACTGACGCAATGTCAAGACGGATATTTTGCTCATCGCAGAATTTAGCTAGTTCTCCCATAGAAAAGTTACTCCCGTTGTCCGTGATAATGCTATGCGGATAACCATACCGGATTATAACATTCTCGACAAATCTTTTGGTTGTTGCTCCATCACAACTAGTGAAAGGTTTAGCCTCGATCCACTTTGTGAATTTGTCCACCATCACTAAGAGGTGCGTGAATCCACTTGGTGCTCATTTAAAAGGTCCTACCATATCAAGCCCCCAGACTGGAAAAGGCCATGTTATAGGTATTGTTCGTAGCTGATCAGCCGGAACATGAGCTTGCTTGGCATACTTTTGACAGCCTTTGCATGTCTTGACTAATCGTTCGGCATCTGCCTGAGCTATAAGCTAGAAAAATCCATGTCGAAAAGCTTTTGCCACTAAAGATTTGGATACAGCATGGTGACCACACTCGCCTTCGTGGATTTCTCTTAAGATCTCCACTCCTTCTTCTGGAGATACACAGCGCTGAAAAACCCCGGAAACACTCCGTTTATGGAGCTCACCTTTAACAATAGTATAGGCTTTTTGCTCGTCGGATAATCTGCCGGCTCAGCACCTCGTCTTCGGGTAATTTTCCATCTACAAGGTAGGGTTGAGTCCAACTGGGAATTACAGCCAGAACTGCTATTAAAGGTGAGTCGGATTTGGTCGGATATTCCTCATCTACTCCCTTTATCAAGGGATCTTTGAGGTGCTCTAAAAATGAGCCATCCGGGACCTCTTTCCGCGCAGAGCCTATTCGAGATAGTGCATCTGCTTCCTCATTTTCTGCTCGAGGGATGTGTTGAACTTCAAACCCTATCATCCACGATAGCTTTATATGCTGCCATGTGCTTATTTGCATTACAAATATCCGAGACTTGCTGAGCAACAAGATCCGAATCTCCATAACACATCAAACGTCGGATGCCAATATCCTTAGCAATCCGGATTCCATGTAGCAGTGCTTCATACTCGGCAATATTGTTTGTCGCTGTGAAGTGGATCTGCAACACGTATAATAGTTTATCTCCTTGGGGTGATTTGAGCACCACGCCAGCCCCGAGCCCCCTCGAGCCTTAGACCCATCAAAAAAGAGGGTCCAATATTCCGACTCAGGGAGGGTCATGTTCTCCTTGGTCTCTGTCCAATCAGCGACAAAGTCGGCAAGGATCTGGGCTTTGATTGATGTCCGAGGTTTATACTCAATATCGAAAGCTGAGAGCTCTATGCCCATTTGGCGACACGTCCTGTGGCGTCGCTATTGCTGATTATGTCTCTCATGGGAGCTTTGCTCACCACGGTAATTGGATGCTCCTGAAAATAGTGTCGTAACTTACGAGATGCTAGGAAAACACCGTAAGCCAACTTTTGATTGTGCGGATATCGCTGTTTTGATTCTGTCAAGACCTCGCTGACAAAATAAGTCGGACGCTGCACCAGGTGTTCCTGATTTTCCTCTGGTCTCTCCACCACCATGACGATACTAACGACCCTATTTCTCGCAGCAATATAAAGCAACATCGGTTCCTGAGGTTCCGGCGCTGCAAGGATAGGAGCAGATGAGAGTACTTTCTTCAGGTCTTGTAGTGCAGCTTCAAATTCATCCGCATAAAATCTTTGGTCTTCTTCAGGAGTTTGTATAATGGTGCGGATCTTTCACCAAGCCGGCTTACAAATCGACTGACCGCAGCAATGCAACCAGTTAATCTTTGTATGTCCTTCAGGCGAGTTGGCCTAGAAATATTGAGAATAGCCTTGATCTTGTCGCGGTTCACCTCTATGCCTCTTTGAGACACGATGAAACCTAACAATTTTCCGGCTGGTATTCCAAAGAAGCATTTCTTCAGATTAAGCATGATGTTGTATTTTCGTAGATTGGCGAATGTTTCCTCCAAGTCGGAAATGAGTGTTTCCTTCTTTTTGGAAATCACCACGATATCATCCACGTATGCATGTACATTGCGTCCAAGTTGGTCATGGAGATAACGCTGCATCGTGTGCTGGTACATAGCTCCTGTGTTCTTCGGCCCAAAGGGCATTGTAACAAAATAGAAGGTTCCGAAGGGGGTTATGAATGAAGTCTTGACTTTGTCAGATTCCTTCATCCGTATTTGGTGATAACCGGAATATGCATCGAGAAAACATAGGAGTTCCGAGCCTTCCCTAGAATCGATAACTTGATCAATTCTAGGCAGAGCGAACAGATCTTTTGGACAAGCCTTGTTCAAGGCTGTATAATCAACACACATCCTTAAATCAGTGGTGTCCTTTTTAGGGACCATTACAGGGTTGGCCGACCAATCGGTATGGATGACCTCTTCTATGAATCCGGCTAACTCGAGCCGCGCTAGTTCCTTAGCTATTGCCTTACGCTTTTCATCACCAAACCATCGTAAGGACTGTTTGACGGGTTTAGCGTTCGGGTTTACATTTAGAGAGTGCTCAGCAAGTTCCCTAGGTACTCCGGTCATGTTAGATGGCTGCCATGCGAAGATATCTTGATTTGCTTGGAGGAACTTGACGAGCGCGCTTTCCTATGCGCTACCTAGGCCTACGCCTATCTGGGTCACCTTGGAGGGGTCGCCATCCTTCAACGGCGTCGTCTTCGTCTCTTCTGATGCCTTGAACTCCGGATTTGGCTTTGTCACCTCCTTCTTCGTCGTAGGCATCTCAGACGGATCTATGCTCTTCTTGATCTCCTGGTACTCCTGGGCGTGCAACACGGCTTCGGCAAAGGCGGAATTTCCATCCTCCCACTCTCGTGCCTTCTTCGGGTCTCCCCTGATGGTGATTACGCCGTTGGGACCTGGAATTTTCATCATATTGTAAATGTAACACGGACGAGCCATAAAAGCCCAGTAAGCGGGACGTCCGAATATAGCGTGGTATGCGCTCTTGAACGGGACCACTTCGAAGGAAAGTGCCTCTGTCCGATAATTCTTTGGTGTTCCAAAAGTAACATCCAAAGTGATCTCTCCCAGGGAATTAGCATGTCTTCCTGGGACAACTCCGTGAAAGATCACAGAGCTGTGGTTCAGCTGTGTTTCCGAGATCTTCATTCGGTGTAGCGTTTCGACATAGAGAATATTGATGCTGCTACCACAGTCCATGAGGGTCTTGGAGAAACCATAACCATCAATAAGTGGTTGACGATTAAGGCGTATTTTCCTCGCCTATGTAGCTTAGGCGGATGACCAGCACGGTCAAACATTATTGCTACTTCCGACCAGTCCAGATACTGAGGGACAGCCGGAACTGTTGCGTTGAGCTCGTGGAGAACTGCTTTCTTGACCTTTGCTGGTTGAGATCCGAGGAAGGTGACGTAAGTGTCCTTCTTAGTGGGAAAATTTTTCTTCCCTTCCGACTTGGGATTTGAAGCGTCGGCTTCCTCCATGTCGGAATCTTCCTTGGTTTCTTTGTCCTTTTCGGGATTTTTCTTTCCCTTCTTCCGCTTGGCTTTGTAGCCCGCGGTATCATCTCTCTTGATGTCGTCGTTAAAACGACATTCAACGTTGGTGTGGGATGAGCCCCCATTGGCGTCCAAATGATGCACACATGGGTTATTGGCGATGTCGGCCCAAGTGTAGGTTTTGCCTGGTTGTTGCTCTCCTCTACCTTGGACCCTTGATGTCCCACGGCCACGCCCGCGGCCTCCGCCACGTCCTCCTCGTCCTCCAGACCCGGAAACAGTAGTGACTACCGCTGTCTCTGTGTTGGGTTTTTCTTCCGAGGTATTTTTGCGCTTCTGAGCTTGTTGCTTTGGTTGTTTTGCCGACTGAGGCATAGCCAAGGCATTGAGTAATCCCTCTGCATCGTCGTCAGCATCTGCATACTTGCTCGCTGTTTCTATCATTTCTCCCAGATCAGTAACCTTGTCACACTTCAAGCGATGGCGCAGTAAACCAATTGGGAGACCTGCGATGAATGCTTCAATCGCAGTTTGATCATTTTCTCCTTCGCAGGAGTTTTTGGTGTCAATCCATCGTCCGAGGTAATCCCGGCAAGTTTCTCCGGCTTTCTGGGTGCAACGTTGTAGGTCTCCAACCGTACAGGGCTTCCGATATGTGCCTTCGAAATTCCGAAAGAACGCACTTTGTAAATCATACCAGTTATGGATGGTGTTTGCCGGAAGTTCATTGAGCCATGATCGTGCCATCTTCCGCAACATAAGTGGGAGATATCGGGTTGCAACCAGGCTGTTTCCGCCTTTGGCGATGCAGCAAGCTTGGAAGAAATCCTGTAACCAGGTGTCTGGCCGAGCCATGCTATCGTAGGCTTGAATATGTCTTGAGATAACAAATCCTTCCGGGAACTTTGTAGCTCTGATGCGTGGTCTGAAGCACTTTGGGACCATGTACACGTCATCGTTTTTGTAGCGCCGAGCCTCTATGTTGGAATTGATCCTATGCCTTGCGTCGCTCGGGGATAGGGATCGTCCCGAATGCCGGCTTTGGCTGCGGTGCCTTGGAGCCGGACTTCAGCTTCTGCCACCACCTCCTCCGCCATGTCCTCCTTGACCTCCGTGGGGGCCGTTGTGATAACTGCGTGGTGGAGAGGGTGGTGCAGCGCGGTAGTTTCCGGCTGATCGCTGGCCTCCATCCGGAATGTCATTATTCCGATTCCGGGGAAGGTCTTGACTACGACGAGCCCCCTGCCGGCTTGTACCTGCATGGTTTCCGTCGTTCCTTCATCCGTCGTTCCCACCATAGTGAGGCTCAGTCGGATGGTTATCATGTCTAGGAGGTGGCATCCTTTGACGATCCTCCTCCCGACGTTTCTCTTTATCTTCTCCTCTTCGGGGAGGATTCTTCGGATTCAGTGCAGCGATCGCGTCTTTCTCGGCTACTGGAGCGACGTTGCTCTAGTTATGTGTAGTTCTGCGATGTTGTCCCGATGATCCGGTTCTTGAATAATTGTCTTCCCGTCGTTCGGGGCGATGATACTTCTCCGGAACGTAACGGGGTCTTACGCCATCCCATGCCGAATCCGTGCGACATTGGTCAGCATCCGAGACCAGTTTTTGACTTTCGGGCAGGGGGACCTTTTGCTGCTCTAGTCCCTTGTTGAGTAGCTTGATACCCAAACGGATCTTCTCTGGTCCTGGATTATCCGATAGAATTTCTCGGGCTGCCACAATATTTTATACTGGTGTTGGGTATACCCAATCTCCGTTGCTATCTTTCCGTGGCTTCCCCATCTCATCTCCAAAAAGGACGGCACGGACACGTGGGAATTGGTTGTCATCTATGTGACGCCTGTCTTCTCGATGCGCATTTAGACATGTACTCCTTATTCGACATGCGTTTCTTCTCCACCTCGATGTTTTTGGCTTCATCGAGGAGTTGTTGAAGACGCGCTTCTAGGGCTTGAGCCCTTTCATCCAGCTCATCTGCAGTAAGTTCTGCAGTTGTAGGGATAGGTGTGGTTAATGCGGCATCGATGAGTTTACATGCACCTTCAGTGATCACGTGTCCATCCACCGATGCTTCTTTTTCAGCTTGTTTGGGATAAGTGCTCCATCCGAGTCTTCTTCGTATTCCTCAGCAATCACCTCCTCTGTCAGAGGGTCTTTTGCCAGGGTCTTGTTCTTCTTGTTCTTCTTCTTTGCCTTCTTGGCAGCGCCGATAGCAAAGACGGCTTTGGGTCCGTTTCCCGGAGTCAAGCTCTGATCGGTACTTTCGGACATCTGGACTTCGAGATTGTCTCCAACGTCCATGTCATCCTATGCTTTGGGAGAGTGTTCCCCAGATCCTTCATCCATGGCTTTTCCCTCCTCTGCAGCTTTGGAGTTGTACTCCTCTTCATATTCTGCGGAGAACTTTTGGAAATCTGCTGACGTCATCGATTCATCCGAGGATGCGGATCCTACTCCTGTGTAACTACCTCGGTGAATTACGCTCCTAGTACGAGCCTGGATGATCAGAAATGGTTGAAATAGTACGGTGGGGCCCAAATGCCACTCACAGGTAGACCTTTCGGCCGTCCCAACCATTTCCAAGCATCGGGACAAGAACGGGCGGCGTAATCGGCAGGCGAAGGGATCAACTACATACACAAATGAGTATGTATGCAAGCCACCATACAATAGTACATCAGAGCCATTCCATCTAAAAAGAAAGGAAATATAGCAACGCCATACGGCAAGATCCAAATATCCTAGATAGATATAATAGTTTAGGATATCTCCTCATACATCAATCAATGTAGTATCAAGAAGCGGAAGACAAAATCCGAATGCGGATAAGAAGCAAATTGGCATAAGATGCCCCATAAATAAGCACATCCTGCCCACAGATCTCACGGATCCTCGCTCCCTAATCCCTACACCGAATGATCGTTGCCCACATCGTCTGCCTCTTCCACCCAAAGATCCATCTTGCGAGTGTACGCTCATCCGAACCAATAATTTATCGTGAGACCCTAGGGGTACTCAGCAAGTCTTTATGCCTCTAAAGGGGACACAACCTGGGGTGACGCAATTGCAGCAAACGATAAACCCTAGCAATTCTACAGATACTCGCTAACCATCCGCCTAACCAGAGATAGACGGATGTCCGTGAATTAATAACAGTTATAACAGTTATGAAGGTAATCTTAACAGATCCATCCTCCTCCTCGCCATCGACGAGGAAGCGGACGAACATTCCCCCATCCGTTGGCAGTTTTATTATCCATTCCGTGAGTATTGCACTATTTACTAGTCAAGTACCTAGTCTAGTCAATTTATAAGCGGTACTTTAGTTATGCTTGTCTATGATCGAGAAACTGTGCTCCAAGTCGTCCATAACCGCGGACACGGCTTTCAGAAAGTTTTACCCTGCAGGGGTGCACAAATAGCAACACACACTCGCTATGCCTCGGAAAAACCAAATCAAAACCCAACGAGGCAGTCGCGACAAAGCAATCACAGGATTCAGAAATATTTCAGGGGTCCACCCCATTAAGCTACCCAACGGAGTTAGCTGACTCGAGACGGACTCAAGGTTTGCGCCAATGGTCAGAACGACGCAGATCCCAAACTGGACTGTCGACATACAAAACACTCCGCTTCCTAAACAGTACAGCGTGCTCCTCACACAATCGTAAATAAATCAGTAAAGCATGGCATAAGTACAGGATAGTAAATAAATCCTCAAACTAGTTTGTGGCCCCAAGAAATAAGAATGAATCAAGCTCGCTCGGGGGGTCCATAAGCCTCCGGATGTGGATAGCGCGAATATTCTTGGAACAGGAATCAAGTACTCGGGGTCTTACGGGACACAAGTGAGCCTGAAAAACCAAATAGCGAATATGGCTCACCGATGCCACTTTCATTAGTTATCCCATTACTACTCAGGTTAAGTTGTTTAGGTACCTCGTTATCCATCAGACACTCACATACCCTACACATGCTGTTCTACGACTCGCATGGCTCAAACAACTCTGTAGTAATGGCTCATGGGTGGAGGAACAAGCTTTGGGGTTTAAAAATAAAGGCTATGCAATACTTGGGATTCAATTTAATGCAATCGCGACTCAATGATGCAAGAATAAGATAGAGGCAATAGACTGTATGTATGCAAGCATGTGGTAGTGCTTGCTGGCAGCTCAGTTGAAGCAAGGAATGGATCAGGTAGTGCTCTGGTTCTCTTGATATATCCCCGCATTGCCTATTCGAAGAAGAACCAAACAAACAAGGGCCAACATAAATAAAGAGCACAAGCATATGAATAAATGCGTCAAGAAAACAATCATGCCATGATGAATGATGCACAATTTGCATGGAAAATAAGTGGCATGGCATGGGTGAGGTGTGGAACACAAGAATAAACCATTTTATTTAGTTTTGGCCCCAATTTATTCACAATTAAGTTGCTGTCCACAATATATTTATATGATGCATGCTTCAAATCAAACCATGGAATGCGTAAACAGGAAGGTCTCGTCGAGCTAATCATTTTAGACATATCATTTATTAAATTTGGAGTTATAAATCAAAAGTTATTAATTAATTAAAGAAAAGGGGCATTTTATTGTAATTTAACTAAACTTGGAATTTTAGGGGTTCAAAATATATTTTGGATTGCATATTTGAAATCCTCACATTTTTCTGATTTGAAAACATATATTATTTGCATTATTTGGATTAATATTTGAAAAGTTATTTAAAACAGAATTAAATTTGAATTTGAAATAATTAGAAAAAGATTTGAATTTAAAACAGATTCGCAGAATTACTTTTTATACCAGGAACCGTGCATCAGCTAGCTGCACTGACGAGTGGGTGGGACTCATTGCTCGCATGCAGCCCACTTGATGAGCGAAGGGGACCACGGGCTCGGGGACTGCGGGTTGAGTTTTAAAAGGCCAGGGGGTTTTCTGCAAAGCGGTAACAGACGCCGACGGGTGGGCCTGGGCTGGACCGCGGGTTGCGAGACAAAAAGGCGGAGGGGGTATCGGCAAAACGTCCGCCCGCACTGTTTTTCTTCTCTGCCGCGATCGACCGATCGGTGCGCGGCGCGGGCGACGCGGGGTTCGATCTCGACGCGGGTAAGCTGCGGGTGCAACCAGTGCGGCTAGGCTGGGTCCGTGTCGTGGGTTACGCGGCTAGATAGGGCTTACGCGACGCCGAGAGCGTGCGGACGCGCGCGCCCGTCGGTGCACCGAGGGTGCTCGACGGTTTGATCGGCGAGCACAGGCGACGACAGCTAGGCGGAGCATGTCCAGGAGGCTCGGGCGCTCACCGTGGGCTCGACGGCGGGCTCGGATCGGGCAGGCGAGCAGCAGGACGGCGGCGATGCAGAGACCCAACGAGCTAGGGTTTGGCGTCGGTGGCTGCGGTGTCCTTCGGCTCCGGTCCTTCTCCTCCTCCGCGACAGGTACTGGGCCGCTGCAGGGGACCCTCCTCGACTCCTCGACAACCCCCACGCCACGCTCTCTTGCTGGGTCGAGGGGTTGGTGGAGGACACCGACGGTGGCGTTGGGCAAGGTGGTGGTGGAGAGGAAGGGAGGATAGGCCACCGGGCGGATCTGGGGAAGGCCGAGAGGCGCCGTGTGGTGGTAGATAGGGACGGAGAGGAGGTGGTACCGTGGTATGGGTAGATGGGAAAAGGTGGCTCGGTGCCACCTTTCCTCCTCCTCTTTCACGTGCTGTGGCTGGGCACGGCAGGGGGGGTAGGCGGTGGGGTAGGCAGGCTAGGGTCGTGGTGGTTCGGCCTGGGGCCCCTAGGGCGAGAGAGAGCAAGAGAGGGAGAGGTGAGGCTCGGGTCTAGGGTTGGAGTTAGGGGTAGGCTCCAGGGTTTCTTTGAGAGGTGAAGGGGTAGCTAGGGTATGGTGGTAGCCTGGGTAGGGAGAGAGGAGGTGAGGCCGAGAGAGAGGTGGTGGACTTAGGGTTAGGTGAGAGGGTGTGGTACATTTGGGGCTAGCTTAGATGGGGTATGGGGTAAGTAGGTGATTAGATAGGATCTTAGCTAGGGTTTTAGGAAGAGGGTTAAAGAGAGAGGTAGGTTTAGAGAGAGAGAGATTAGATGGAGTGGTCCTTGACAAGTTTAAGCATGCCCCACGCACGCCCCAACAAGAGCAAGTCTAGGAAAAGAGAGGACAAGGTGGTGGGGTTAATAAGAGATATGCCCCCCAACTCAACTTGGGCTTTAAACAATATATCAAGAACCAAAATACAATATCAAGAGGCAAATACAATTAATAATGCATATGAGATAAGGACCAAGACAAAAGGGTTTTATATGATGCTAAAATGCAAGGAGGCATGATGACATGATCATAATATAATGATGATGCAACAATTATATATTTGAAGTAGCCATTATATTACTAGACCAAGTAGCATTACAATTGTTAGACAATTGGGATGCTACAACTCCCCCCCACTACACAGGAATCTCACCGAGATTCTAGGATGAAGGAGAAGACACAAAGAGGGTAGGATACTTGGCACGGAGATCATCTTCACGCTCCCAAGTGGCTTCATCAACGGAATGGTGCGACCATCGCACCTTGCGTAACTTGATGGACTTGTTGCAGTCCTTCTTTCTGCGACTTCAAGGATTTTGTGGGTGTTCTTGATAAGACAGGTCTTCTTGGAGATTGATAAGCTCATGATCCACGGTCCTGCCGGGATCCTTGAAGCACTTCTTGAGCTGAGAGATGTGGAAAACATCATGGACTTTGAGTTTTTCCGGGAGCTCAAGAGCATAAGCAACTTCCCCTCTTCTTCCACGAACTTTGAAGGGACCGATGTATCTAGGAGCCAGCTTACCTTTGATACCAAAGCGGTGCGTGCCTCTCATGGGAGTGACACGAAGGTAAACGAGATCACCCGGACATACTCCATGTCCATGTGCTTCCTCGTCAGAATTGCTCTTCCGCGACTTTGAGCAATCCTCAGATTTTCAAGAATGATGTGAACCTTCTCCTCCGCTTGAGTCACAATGTCAGGGCCAAACAAGATCCTTTCACCTGCACCCGACCAACCAATCGGAGTTCTGCATTTGCGACCATAGAGAGCCTCAAATGGTGCCATCTTTAGACTTTTCTGGAAGCTGTTGTTGTAAGAGAACTCAGCATAAGGAAGACATTCTTCCCACTTCATGCCAAAAGAGATGACGCAAGCACGAAGCATATCCTCTAGAATCTGATTGATCCTTTCAACTTGTCCTTGCGACTGAGGATGGTAAGCTGTGCTGAAGTTCAACTTTGTTCCCAAAGCATTTTGGAAACTCTCCCAGAACTTGGAAGTGAAGATGCTTCCACGGTCTGAACTGATCTCAAGCGGACCTCAGACAGAGAGACAATTCTGTTGATATAGAGCTCCGCCAACTGAATTGCAGAAATGGTTTCCTTGACGGGGAAGAAGTGAGCCACTTTAGAAAGCCTGTCAATGACAACAAAGATTGCATTGTTGCCCTTCTGCGACCTCGGAAAACCAGTGATGAAGTCCATCTCTACTTTCTCCCATTTCCATTCCGGGGGTTTCAATGGCTGTAGAAGACCGGAAGGTTTTTGATAAACAGCTTTCACTCTGCGGCAGACATCACACTCCGAGACATACTTGGCACAATACCTTTTTAAACCAGGCCACCAATATTGTGTCTTCAAGTCCATGTACATCTTTGTGCTGCCAGGGTGGATAGAAAGAACAGAATCGTGCGCCTCCTTGAGAACTTGTTCTCAAACCCGTAGTTCGGAACAAACATCCGTGTTCAAAGAAGAGCGTGCCTTGATCATCGACGTGAAAGGACTCATACTGAAGCTGAAGCCTAGAGATGATCTTTCTTGTGTGCGGATCACCAAGCTGAGAAGAGAACCTTTTCTTCCAAGAGAGGTGTTGCTAGAAGGTTCAGGAGATACCCCGTTCCACAATTTCCAAGTTGAGTCGACGAAATTCCTCGCACAAGAGAGGTTGTTGTTCTTCCATCATGAGGTTGTTGACATAGGCTTTATGGCCGAGAGCATCCGCCATGACATTAGCTTTTCCCGGAGTAGTTGATGGTCAAGTCAAGTCATTGATTGCTTCAATCCATCTCCTTTGCCTAAGGTTGAGATCAGGCTGAGTAAAGATATACTTCAGACTCTTGTGATCAGAAAAGATCTCACATCGGTTGCCAAGCAAGTAGTGCCTCCATACTTTCAAAGCAAAGACAATCGCATGAGCTCGAGGTCATGTGTAGGATAGTTGATCTCATGCGCCTTCAACTGACGAGAGGCATAAGCAACAACTTGTTTTTTCTTGCATGAGGACCGCACCAATCCATGCAAAGAGGCGCACAGAAGATCCGAACGGCTTGGATGTATCCGGAGGAACCAAGACTGGTGTGGAAGTGAGCTTTTCTTTGAGTGTCTCAAAGCTTGCTTGACACGCAGGAGTCCAAAGGTATTTCTTGCCTTTCTTAAGGAGATCGGTAAGAGGCTTCGCTATCTTTGAGAAGTTCTGAACGAAGCGACGGCAATAACTAGCCAAACCAAGGAAACTCCGCACTTCTTTGACATTGACAGGAGGAAGCCATTCAACAATTGTCTTCACGGTTTCCGGATTGACTGCAATGCCCTTGGCAGAGATGACGTGACCAAGATAGGTAACTTGAGGCAGCCAAAACTCACACTTGGAGAACTTTGCATACAAGCGGTTCTCACGAAGCTTGCTTAGGACACACCGAAGGTGTTCTTCATGCTCTTCTTGTGACTTGGAATAGACTAGGATATCATCTAGGTAGACCACAACGAACTTATCAAGATACTCCATGAAAACCGAGTTCATGAGCCTCGAGAAGGTGGCAGGTGCGTTGGTGAGACCGAAAGACATGACCGTGTACTCATACAGGCCATAGCGGGTGGTGAAAGTCGCCTTGAACATCTTCATTGCTAATCTTTATTTGGTGATTACCACTTCTCAAGTCAAGCTTAGAGAAAACCACAGCCCAGCTAGCTGATCAAAGAGATCATTAATCCGGAAGGGATATTTATTCTTGATGGTTTTAGCATTGAGAGCCCGATAGTCAACACAAAGTCTATCAGTCTGATCTCGCTTCTTCACAAAGAGAGTTGGGCTACCCCAAGAAGAAGTACTATGCTGAATGAAACCCAACTTCTCTTGTTCATCAAGTCGACGCTTGAGTTCAGCCAACTCAAGAGGACCCATCTTATAAGGCCGCTTGGAGATAGGAGCGGTACAGGTTCAAGCTCAATTACAAACTCAACCTCACGATCCGGAGGCATACCGCAACTCTTCAGAAAGACATCCGGGAACTCACAGACCAGGAACACTCAATAGCTTCCATAGCATCAACATTCGTGAGCCGCCAAAGAGAAAAGCTGGATAGCAGGAGTCGACTTGGAGAATAGACTATATGGCCTTCAGAATCTTCAGAGAAACCGAAAGGCCAAAGACAATCAATCACATGCATTTGTCAACCAATCCATGCCCAAGATGACATCAATGTCGAATTGCCCGTAATGATTAAGGAAGCCGAGAACAAAGAGCCACCAATCTCAATTTGATTGCCATGGCTGATTTTAGAAGTCGCCATTGTTGCTCCAGAGAAAGGACCATTAACCGCTTAAGGAGAGGATCCATAGCTAACCCATTCTCATCTGCAAACTTGGTTGACACAAAAGAATGCGATGCACCGTAATCAAACAAAACTCGTGCAGGGACCGAGTTAACGGATAGCATACCCATCACAACTCAGTGCATGCTCAGCTTGAGCGGCGTTGATGCAGTTGGCACGAGCAACAACAGACCCGGGCTTGGTGTTGATGTTGAGAGCCCGAGGTGGTGGTGCACGAACCAAAGGAGAGCTTGCCGCAGATCTTGGAGGTGGTGGAGGAAGAGCCTTGTTCTTCATCGGACAGTTCCATTGTTGATGCCCAGAGTCTCCACAAGTGTAACAAGCACTGTGTGGACGTGGAGCGACGTAGCTGTGGACTCCGCCAGCGCCTGTGGTAGTGGTGGTTGTAGCCCCTTGGAGCAGCAGTGATGAAGTTTGATGGCCTTGCCGTGTAGCTTGGAGGTCTTGATGGAGCCGGGAGCGACGGTGGGGTGTTAGGAACCCAGACACGACGCTTAGAAGGAGCGACATAGTCAAGAGCTTGCTGCATCACGGCTGTGTTTCTTTGACTCCTCAAACACTTGCCTACTTGCCTCTTCCTGCAGAGCTGTATGCTGAAGTTCCAGAAAAGATGCCGGCCTTGCATGTGTGATTGCATACTTAATCGATGCATTGAGCCCTTGCTCGAACCTCTTTTGCTTCTTCTTGTCATCAGAGATCTCATCGCCACCATAACGAGACAGGTTCATGAAGTTCCTGATGTAGGTGTTGACATTATCATTGCCCTGCTTCAGGTTAAGAAACACTTCCTTCATTCTCTCCATGACAATTTCTGACAGATACTGCTCCTTGAAAGCTCCAGTGAACTGTCCCCAAGTAGGCTGAAAACCAGTGCAGTTTGCCTTCAGGTAATTCTCCCACCAGAGAGCTGCATCTCCTTCGTAAGGTGAGTAGCACACTTTACCCATTCTTGCTCAGAACATCAGCAGCTTGCAAGAACCTTGACATCTTACGCAACCAATCATCAGCATCAAGTGGTTGATCAGAAACATCAAACTGGCGAGGGTTGAACTTCAGGAAGCTCTTGATGTCTCCTCGCTTGGGAGGTGGAGGTAGCGGAACAAACTCATTCCTCCTGACACTTTCCTCGAAGCGCTGCTGGTTCTGCTGCATTGCTGCCAAGGCATTGGCGATGCTTGACAAAGCTGCCCCCAGTTCAGGTTGTATGTCCTCCTCAGAACGGCGTGGTGGTGCCATCCTGTGATTGATATAACACACAAGTCAGTATTATGATGGAGAATAATAATAATCCAAAATAGTACCAAGATGGAATTACTCAAGATTAAAGGATACAATTTACTAAGATGATATTAAAATATCAACAAAGTTCAAAGCACCTAGGAGATATTAAGCATATCGCACGACCGAAAAGGAGTGTGGTACACATATATCAAAGAAAAAATTCCACAAATTTCGCATTAAAATACCAATAGATGCTAAAATTACTTAACGAATCAAGATTAGTGACTCTACCAACTCGATATACAAGAGCAATAATAAAAGTAGTGGTATGGTCGCGACTCCATCCCGCACTCAAATCATTACTCCGACATGAACAAGTAAAACACATATCCCAACACCTTCTTCTCACGATAACCTAAAGATTGGTAGCTACGGAAACGAACACCACAAACAAGATAACGCCGGATAACAAAGAGTAAGACAGATCGCCGGTATACAACGATTCAGATAGATCGCCGGTTTGCAAAAAGCCTGTTGGTATGGAATGTACCAACAGCTAATAACCAAAAGGCCGATAAAGATAACAACTTGATGCAACAGATAGACAAGGAATTACACACACACACTCACACACAGATACACAACCTATGGTACTACGGAAACCCAGAACACGTGAATCCTAGTTTGAATTTAAGACGAGGATTGAAAACGTTACACTTCCTTACCAGAAAAGGGGTGGGTGGGTGGGTAAGAAGAAAAGTGGAAGCAGTCCTACTCCCGCGTTTTGTTTTTCCCTAGTATACATAGCTACCAAAAATATTTGCTAGATGACAACGACCATTTGGCTGAGACCTCAAGGTCGGGATGGCTCGATACCAATTGTAACTACTCGGTGAATTACGCCCTAGTACGAGCGTGGATGATCGAAATGGTTGAAATAGTACTGGGGCCCAAATGCCACTCAGTAGATTTTCGTCGTCCCAACCATTTCCAAGCATCGGGACAAGAACGGAGCGAATCGGCAAAGCGAAGGATCAACTACATACACAAATGAGTATGTATGCAAGCCACCATACAATAGTACATCAAAGCCATTCCATCTAAAAAGAAAGGAAATATAGCAACGCCATACGGCAAGATCCAAATATCCTAGATAGATATAATAGTTTAGGATATCTCCTCATACATCAATCAACAGAGTATCAAGCGAAGCGAAGACAAAATCCGCACGGATAAGAAGCAAATTGGCATAAGATGCCCCATAAATAAGCACATCCTGCCACAGATCTCACGGATCCCCGCTCCTAATCCCTACACCGAATGATCGTTGCCCACATCGTCTGCCTTCCACCCAAGATCCATCTTGCGAGTGTACCTGTTCATCTGAACCAATAATTTATCGTGAGACCCTAGGGTACTCAAAGAAGTCTTTATGCCTCTAAAGGGGACACAACCAGGGTGACGAATTGCAGCAAACGATAAACCCTAGCAATTCTACAGATATTGCTAACCATCCGCCTAACCGGAGATAGACGGATGTCCGTGAATTAATAACAACAGCTTATAACAGTTATGAAGGTAATCTTAACAGATCCATCCTCCTCCTCGCCATCGAGGAAGCGGATTTAACATTCCCCATCCGTTGGCAGTTTTATTATCCATTCCGTGAGTATTGCACTATTTACTAGTCAAGTACCTAGTCTAGTCAATTTATAAGCGGTACTTTAGTTATGCTTGTCTATGATCGAGAAACTGTGCTCCAAGTCGTCCATAACCGCGGACACGGCTTTCAGAAAGTTTTACCGCAGGGTGCACAAATAGCAACACACACCGCTATGCCTCGAAAAACCAAATCAAAACCCAACGAGGCAGTCGCGACAAAGCAATCACAGGATTCAGAAATATTTCAGGGGGCCACCCCATTAAGCTACCCGCAACGGAGTTAGCTGACTCCGAGACGGACTCAAGGTTTGCGCCAATGGCTGTAAACGACAGCAGATCCCAAAGGGACTGCTTGTCGACATACAAAACACTCCGCTTCCTAAACAGTACAGCGTGCTCCTCACACAATCGTAAATAAAATAGTAAAGCATGGCATAAGTACAGGATAGTAAATAAATCCTCAAACTAGTTTGTGGCCCCAAGAAATAAGAATGAATCAAGCTCTGGCTCAGGGGGGTCCATAAGCCTCCCGGATGTGGATAGCGCGAATATTCTTGGAACAGAATCAAGTACTGGGGGTCTTACGGGACAGAAGTGTGCGTGATATCAAAATAGCGTATATGTCTCAACGTTGCAACTTTCATTAGTTTGACCATTACTACTCTGTTTTAGTTGTTTATTTACCTCGTTATCCATCGACACTCACATACCCTACACATGTCGTTTCTCGACTCGCATGGCTCAAACAACTCCTGTAGTAATGGCTCATGGGGTGGAGGAACAAGCTTCGGTGGGGTTTAAAAATAAAGGCTATGCAATACTTGGGATTCAATTTAATGCAATCGCGACTCAATGATGCAAGAATAAGATAGAGGCAATAGGTACTGTATGTATGCAAGCATGTGGTAGTGCTTGCCTGGCAGCTCAGTTGAAGCAAGGAATGGATCTGGGTAGTGCTCCTGGTTCTCTTGATATATCCCCTTTCAGCCTATTCGAAGAAGAACCAAACAAACAAGGGCCAACATAAATAAAGAGCACAAGCATATGAATAAATGCGTCAAGAAAACAATCATGCCATGATGAATGATGCACAATTTGCATGGAAAATAAGTGGCATGGCATGGGTGAGGTGTGGAACACAAGAATAAACCATTTTATTTAGTTTTGGCCCCAATTTATTCACAATTAAGTTGCTGTCCACAATATATTTATATGATGCATGCTTCAAATCAAACCATGGAATGCGTAAACAGGAAGGTCTCATCGAGCTAATCATTTTAGACATATCATTTATTAAATTTGGAGTTATAAATCAAAAGTTATTAATTAATTAAAGAAAAGGGGCATTTTATTGTAATTTAACTAAACTTGGAATTTTAGGGGTTCAAAATATATTTTGGATTGCATATTTGAAATCCTCACATTTTTCTGATTTGAAAACATATATTATTTGCATTATTTGGATTAATATTTGAAAAGTTATTTAAAACAGAATTAAATTTGAATTTGAAATAATTAGAAAAAGATTTGAATTTAAAACAGATTCGCAGAATTACTTTTTATACCAGTGCACTCGCACCGACGAGTGGGACCAGGCTGACCGGGCCGACGCAAGCACGTAAAAACGCTTTACACCGCAATGCCGCATGCATGCATGTGTGGGACCTGCTGCTCGCAGGCCCACTTGATGAGCGAGGGGGCCACCACGTGGCTCGGGGACCGCGGGTTGAGTTTTAAAAGGCCGGGGTTTTCTGCAGCGGTAACAGACGACAGGTGGGCCTGGGCTGGACCGCGGTTGCGAGACAAAAGGCGGAGGGTATCGCAAAACGTCCGCCTGCTTTTTTCTTCTCTCGCCGCGATCGACCGATCGGTGCGGGCGGGCGACGCGGGTTCGATCTCGACGCGGGTGCGCTGGCGGGTGCAACCAGTGCGCTAGGCTGGGTCCGTGTCGTGGGGTTACGCGGCTAGATAGGGCTTACGCGACGCCGAGAGCGTGCGGACGCTCTTCGGTGCACCGAGGGTGCTCGACGGTTTGATCGGCGAGCACAGGCGACGACAGCTAGGCGGAGCATGTCCAGAGGCTCAAGCGCCACCGTGGGCTCGACGGGGCTCGGATCGGGCAAAGTAGCAGCAGGACGGCGCGGCGTGAGACCCAACGAGCTAGGGTTTGGCGTCGGTGGCTGCGGTGTCCTTCGGCTCCGTCCTCCTCCTCCGCGACAGGTACTGGGCCGCTGCAGGGGACCCTCCTCGACTCCTCGACAACCCCCACGCCACGCTCTCTTGCTGGGTCGAGGGGTTGGTGGAGGACACCGACGGTGGCCGGCGTTGGGCAGGTGGTGGTGGAGAGGAAGGGGAGAGGATAGGCCAGCGCTGGGCGGATCTGGGGAAGGCCAGAGAGGCGCCGTGTGGTGGTAGATAGGGACGGAGAGGGAGGTGGTACCGTGGGCGCGGGGTAGATGGGAAAAGGTGGCTCGGTGCCACCTTTCCCTCCTCCTCCTTCACGTGCCAGGGCTGGGCACGGCAGGGCAGGGCAGGTGGGGTAGGGCAGGCCAGGGTCGGGGTGGTTCGGCCTGGGGCCCCTAGGGCAGAGAGAGAGCAAGAGAGGGAGAGGTGAGGCTCGGGTCTAGGGTTGGAGTTAGGGTAGGCTCGGGCTAGGGTTTCTTTGAGAGGTGAAGGGGTAGCTAGGGTATGGTGGTAGCCTCGGGGTAGGGAGAGAGGAGGTGAGGCCGAGAGAGAGAGGTGGTGGACTTAGGGTTAGGTGAGAGGGGTGTGGTACATTTGGGGCTAGCTTAGATGGGGTATGGGGTAAGTAGGTGATTAGATAGGATCTTAGCTAGGGTTTTAGGAAGAGGGTTAAAGAGAGAGGTAGGTTTAGAGAGAGGAGAGATTAGATGGAGTGGTCCTTGACAAGTTTAAGCATGCCCCAAGCAAGCCCCAACAAGATCAAGTCTAGGAAAAGAGAGGACAAGGTGGTGGGGTTAATAAGAGATATGCCCCCCAACTCAACTTGGGCTTTAAACAATATATCAAGAACCAAAATACAATATCAAGAGGCAAATACAATTAATAATGCATATGAGATAAGGACCAAGACAAAAAGGGTTTTATATGATGCTAAAATGCAAGGAGGCATGATGACATGAGCATAATATAATGATGATGCAACAATTATATATTTGAAGTAGCCATTATATTACTAGACCAAGTAGCATTACAATTGTTAGACAATTGGGATGCTACAACTCTCCCCCACTAAACAGGAATCTCGCCCCGAGATTCTAGGATGAAGGAGAAGACACAAAGAGGGTAGGATACTTGGCACGGAGATCATCTTCACGTTCCCAAGTGGCTTCATCAACGGAATGGTGCGACTCGCACCTTGCGTAACTTGATGGACTTGTTGCAGTCCTTCTTTCGCGACTTCAAGGATTTTTGTGGGGTGTTCTTGATAAGACAGTCTTCTTGAGATTGATAAGCTCATGATCCACGGTCCTGCCGGGATCCTTGAAGCACTTCTTGAGCTGAGAGATGTGGAAAACATCATGGACTTTGAGTTTTTCCGGGAGCTCAAGAGCATAAGCAACTTCCCCTCTTCTTCCACGAACTTTGAAGGGACCGATGTATCTAGGAGCCAGCTTACCTTTGATACCAAAGCGGTGTGTGCCTCTCATGGGAGTGACACGAAGGTAAACGAGATCACCCGGGACATACTCCATGTCCATGTGCTTCCTGTCGTAATTGCTCTTCTGGCGACTTTGAGCAATCCTCAGATTTTCAAGAATGATGTGAACCTTCTCCTCCGCTTGAGTCACAATGTTAGGGCCAAACAAGATCCTTTCACCTGCACCCGACCAACCAATCGGAGTTCTGCATTTGCGACCATAGAGAGCCTCAAATGGTGCCATCTTTAGACTTTTCTGGAAGCTGTTGTTGTAAGAGAACTCAGCATAAGGAAGACATTCTTCCCACTTCATGCCAAAAGAGATGACGCAAGCACGAAGCATATCCTCTAGAATCTGATTGATCCTTTCAACTTGTCCTTGCGACTGAGGATGGTAAGCTGTGCTGAAGTTCAACTTTGTTCCCAAAGCATTTTGGAAACTCTCCGTAACTTGGAAGTGAAGATGCTTCCACTGGTCCGAACTGATCTCAAGCGGGACCCAGACTGAGAGACAATTTGTTGATATAGAGCTCCGCCAACTGAATTGCGTAAATGGTTTCCTGACGGGAAGAAGTGAGCCACTTTAGAAAGCCTGTCAATGACAACAAAGATTGCATTGTTGCCCTTCGCGACCTCGGAAAACCAAAGTGATGAAGTCCATCTCTACTTTCTCCCATTTCCATTCCGGGGTTTCAATGGCTGTAGAAGACCGAAGGTTTTTGATAAACAGCTTTCACTCTGCGCACATCACACTCGAGACATACTTGGCACAATACCTTTTAAACCAGGCCACCAATATTGTGTCTTCAAGTCCATGTACATCTTTGTGCTGCCAGGTGGATAGAAAGAATGAATCGTATGCGCCTCCTTGAGAACTTGCTCTCTCAAACCCGGTAGTTCGGAACAAACATCCGTGTTCAAAGAAGAGCGTGCCTTGATCATCGACGTGAAAGGACTCATACTTCGGAAGCTGAAGCCTAGAGATGATCTTTCTTGTGTGCGGATCACCAAGCTGAGAAGAGCGAACCTTTTCTTCCAAGAGAGGTGTTGCTAGAAGGTTCAGGAGATACCCTTGTTCCACAATTTCCAGGTTGAGCTGACGAAATTCCTCGCACAAGAGAGGTTGTTGTTCTTCCATCATGAGGTTGTTGACATAGGCTTTGCGGCTGAGAGCATCTGCCATGACATTAGCTTTTCCCGGAGTGTAGTTGATGGTCAAGTCGAAGTCATTGATTGCTTCAATCCATCTCCTTTGCCTAAGGTTGAGATCAGGCTGAGTAAAGATATACTTCAGACTCTTGTGATCAGAAAAGATCTCACATCGGTTGCCAAGCAAGTAGTGCCTCCATACTTTCAAAGCAAAGACAACTGCTGCGAGCTCGAGGTCATGTGTAGGATAGTTGATCTCATGCGTCTTCAACTGACGAGAGGCATAAGCAACAACTTGTTTTTCTTGCATGAGGACCGCACCCAATCCATGCAAAGAGGCGTCACAGAAGATCTGGAACGGCTTGGATGTATCCGGAGGAACCAAGACTGGTGTGGAAGTGAGCTTTTCTTTGAGTGTCTCAAAGCTTGCATGTGTGTTCTTTTCATGAACCACAACCAGTCCATTGCATGTGTGTTCTTCTCACAAACCACACATGGATCCACCAGAGTTCATTGCATGTCTGTTCTTTTCACAAACCACATATGGATCCACCAGTGTCATTGCATGTGTGTTCTTTTCATTAACCGTAGCTACAGTCATTGCATGTTTGTTGTTTTCACAAACCACATGGATCCACCAGAGTCATTGCATGTGTGTTCTTTTCATGAACCACATATGGATCCACCAGTGTCATTGGATGTGTGTTCTTCTCACAAACCACATTTATCCACCAGTGTCACTGCATGTGTGTTCTTTTCACAAACCACATGTGGATCCACCAGAGTCATTGCATGTGTGTTCTTCTCACAAACCACATATGGATCCACAGGGTTCATTGGATGTTTTTTCTTTTCATGAACCACACCAAGTGCCATTGCATGTGTGTTCTTCTCACAAACCACATATGGATCCACTAGAGTTCATTGGATGTGTGTTCTTTTCATGAACCACACCCAATGCCATTGCATGTGTGTTCTTCTCACAAACCACATAAGGATCCACCAGTGTCATTGGATGTGTGTTCTTTTCATGAACCACACCCATTGTCATTGCATGTGTGTTCTTTTCATGAACCACATATGGATCCACCAGTGTCATTGGATGTGTGTTCTTCTCAGAAACCACATACGTATCCACCAGTGTCATTGCATGTGTGTTCTTCTCACAAACCACATCTAGAGTCATTGCATGTGTGTTCTTTTCACAAACCACATAAGGATCCACCAGTTTCATTGGATGTGTGTTCTTTTCATGAACCACACCCAATGTCATTGCATGTGTGTTCTTTTCATGTACCACATATGGATCCACCAGTGTTGTCGTCGGATTGATGACAAGTACGCCATGAGGGGGTCCTCGAGGCGTGTGGAAGAGAGGGGTGTGAGACATACGGTATTCCGGAACAGTGAGCACACAAGTTTACCCAAGATCGAATCCGCCGGCTTTGGACGGATCCTACTCCTGCTAGCAATCCAATAATAGGCAGAGCCGGAATATGGGTTACAAGGGTTTCGCCTGTGTGAGTTGAGATTGTAGATTATTGTGAGGGTGCCCTAAAGGCTCTACCTAGGTCGGCTTATATAGATATCCGGCCTAGGGTTTATAGGAGAGATCTATCCGGCTATGACTATGAGTTGGTTACATAGTACATCTTGAACTATAAGTAACACTATGGGCCTATGTCGGTAAGTCTTTTGGGCCTTCCCGTAGCCAGACTGGACTCCGTCTCTTCTCCCTGCCTGGGACGCCCGTGAAGCAAAGCTCTAACACGAAGTGGGCCACCCTGGTCAGTGAGGTACGGTGAGGATACCCGAAAAGTATATCCCAACAGCAGCCCCAGAGGCCTCCAAGATCCAAAGTCGGATTCATCATCATCTAGCTTGATCTTCGGCTTGCAGAATCTTAAAGGGTTCCTAAAACTTCAAAATAAAAAATACGATCCGGGTCTCAAAAAATGAGTCGGACCTATGAATACGTTTATTCGGATTTCCAGCTCAAAATTCAAACTAAGCAGGAACTGGGTCTCTGACGTCATCTGACACCAGTCATGGTCAAGTCACGTCACTGACAAACATTTCCTGTCAGCACGACCGTTGGTGGGTCTGCCTTTCATGGAACCGAGGCGCAGATTCAATGCGTGCGTGGAGATCGAGGCGACGTAATCATCGCGCAGGGGGTTTCCCAGTTCTTTCCACGACGTGTGGCATGTTTCACTGTAACGTTTACATGAATCTTGACGTGGCCGGTGGATATAAGTGGCGAGTGTCGTCGGATTGATGACAAGTACGCCATGAGGGGGTCCTCGAGCTGTGTGGAAGAGAGGGCTGTGAGACGTACGGTGTTCCGGGACGGTGAGCACACAAGTTTACCCAGGTTCAAATCCACCGGCTATGGATGGGTCCTACTCCAGCTAGCAATCCAGTAATACGGCAGAGCCAGAATATGGGTTACAAGGGTTTTGCCTGTGCGCGTTGAGGTTGTAGACTATTGTGAGGGTAGGTGCCCTAAAGGCTCTCCCTAGGATGGCTTTTATAGATATCCGACCTAGGGTTTACAGGAGAGATCTATCCGGCTATGACTAAGAGTCGGTTATAGAGTACATCTTAAACTACAAGTAACACTATGGGCCTATGTCGGTAAGTCTTCTGGGCCTTCCCGTAGCCGGATTGGACTCCGTATCTTCTCCTGACTAGGCCGCCCATGAAGCAAAGCTCTAACCCGAAGTGAGCCACCCTGGTCAGTGAGGAAATGTGAGGATACCCGGAAAGTATATCCCCAATAGCAGCCCCCGGAAGTCTCCAAGATCCAAAGTCGGATTCATCATCATCTAGCTTGATCTTCGGCTTGCAGAATCTTGAATCCTGAAACTTCAAAGCAAAATATACGATCCGGGTCTCAAAATAAGTCGGACCTATCAGTACAGTTATTCAGATTTCCAGCTCGTATTTCAAACTAAGCCAGAACTTGGTCTCTGACGTAGCCTGACACTAGCCATGGTCAAGTCACATCACTGACAGACATTTCCTGTCAGCACGACCTTTGGTGGGTCTGCCTTTCGCGGAACCTAGGCGCCGTTCCAATACATGCGTGGAGATCGAGGCGGTGTAATCATCGCGCGGAGGTTTCCCCATCCTTTCCATGACCCGTGGTAGTTTTACTGTAGCATTTACACGAATCTTGACGTGCCTGATGGATATAAGTGGTGTGGATTTCTCCCCCAATCTTCTTCACTAGTTCTCAGCGCCTTTTCCTTATCCTCTACGCCTCCCACGAACCTAGCGCTCCACTGCTCCCGCAAAAGCACCTCCAGCGCCGCCCATCTAAGGTCACCGGCGCACCGGATGGAATGGCTTCCTCATGATCCTCCGGCTTAGCAGCGGCGGAAGAGAGAGAGCCACCATGGAGTTTGGATCCCCTGCGTCCTGGACGATCCCAAGCTCCAGGTCGTTGAAGACGAAGGGCTCCTCCATGCAGTGATCGGCGGGCGGCAGCCAACCGTTCCCAACCCCTGCGGATTTACGGCGAGTGCATTTCGGCACTCACCTTGACAGAGGTCTTTCCTTTCCTCCCTCGGAATTCTTTTCCGAGGTTATAGATCATTATGGCATTCATCTCCACCATCTCCCCCCGAACTCCATCTTAGAGATGATTGCGTATGCCTCTTTGTGCGAGGGATATCTCGACATTAGGCCGAGTCTCACTCTTTTCCGGTACTATTTTCACATCCGGAGAAATTCCATTACTGCTGGTAATCCTTATATTACCGGCACCATTAGTTTTTCGGTTAGGCGTGAGCGCGTTTATCCCCGGATCATGGCAAGAGATTCGGTCAAACAATGGCCATCCACTTTCTTTTACCACAAGGATATCCCTGCTCCCGGCAAAGATACAGCTTTGCCGGCTTTCGTCGATGGAGCCGCCACACCTCAAGAGTCTTGGGACGAGGCTGCTCCGACTCTCAGTGATGATCAGTTTCTCGCCAAGAGACGGATCGAATATCTGATGAAGCACAAGGGCCTAAAAGGGTCCGACTTGGTTCAATGCTGGGTGTCACGCCGGATCCAACCTCTTCAACATCATGGAGATCGACTAATGCATTCCATCACATCATCAAAGAAGGATTCCCTCTGCATCAGCGCCAAGACCTTAAAGCCGAAAGACTATATATGCCAAGTCAAATGGCTGATAAGGGAGCGGATCGAGAGGAAAATTCCGGAGCTGTCCCTGGACATGCACACAACGGAAGATCCTGTTGTGCCGGTAAACTTCAGCAGTAACTCTTTTTTTGTGCTCATCTATATGTTATCTTTGCAATACTGAGATATTTTTCCTTTTCAGCTTGCTGACCTCCCCGAGTCAGAGTTCACTCCTATCGAGGAATATCCTCCTGAGTTTTCTCAGGACGAGGGTGAGTTGGTCCCAATGCCAGATGTCGTTCCTCGGAAACGCAAAGCTCCGACATTGGCCATCGGCACCAAAGAAGTGCCAGTTGTGAAGAGGTAATCTTTCCTCACAAGGTCTTTTGTATTTTACTTGTAATTCCTTCTGAGATGTAATGTTCTTTGTTCTATTATCTTCTCAGAGCTAAACAGCTCATCAACGGCAAGGGGAAGGAAACTTCCGCGAAGCCTCTGCGCCAGTCGAAGCTCAAACTAGCTTCTCCTGCCATGGCTCCTCTAACTCCCGCTCCTCAGCCTTCTGCAGCACCGGAGATTACGCAATCTCCGACTGTTGTAGAAGAACTGGCTCAAACAGCAGAGCCCGTGATCCTTGAGTCGCAAACTGATGTCACCATGAGTGACTCGGGTGTTGATTAGTGTGAACCCTCTTCAGGTAATGATCCCTCGGCAGAAACCTTTGCCGAAAATCTCTTGAATAATCCAGGACTTGCCAAATTTGGCCTGTCTCAGAAATCTACAAAAGTAATCCAGCGGCTAGCTTAGCAATGTTTAGAAATCCGAAATCTTTCTGCCGAAGAAGAAGCACAAGAAGCGGAGGACGTTAAGTACTCTGAACTTCTTGAACAAGTCCTCCTTCGTGACGAGGGACTGAGAGCTGGCGTGTTACCACCTCCACCAGTGATCCCGCTCACCCTTGCCGAGAAGGGTACAACTGAAGTGAACATGTGCTTGAGCAAGCTCACACATGAACAACATGTAAGTCAGAATTCCAACTCATTTTTTCCTTTATGTTACTTTATACCCTACCCTCTAGCCCCCAAGCATGAAGTTGGATGGTCAAATCCTGGTTTATGCTTACTTAGGATGCCAAAGAATGAACTAGTGTAGCCCCCAAGGCTCGTGCTGATATTAGTTACAATATTAGCCCGAGTCTTTAGTAGACTTCTGACTCTGGGTATTCTGACTTACAGAAAGTTAATTCGTATAACCTGGAATTATTAAAAAATATCTGCAACAAGCGGAAAGAGACCAGAGCTCTCCGACTTGAAATTGCACAACTGAAGGTTTCCATGAGGCCGAAGGTAAACATTTCGAAATTCAAACCTTGTCTTTATGTTTCATAGTCGATTTTTTGTTGAACTGTTGTTCTTTCGACTTATAGCACTGGTAAAACAGTCCTGCGCTATGATCGAAGAGGCCGAGAATCTTAAGACCTTGGTGGTGTAGAACAAAGAACTTCGGCAAGAGCTGGATAAGCTCAAGGCAGATCATGAGAAGAGCATTGCTCAAATTTTCGAGTCCAGCTCCATGGCCACCGATGAGCGTGATCGCAAGATTGTGCTTCAACATAAGAAAATCTCGGATCTCAACGACGAGTTATTCAGAGAAAAGGACATTTCCGAGGCGCTCCGGGCTGAACTCTAGAGTCTTCGTGAAGAGAAGGCCAAAGTCGACGATGTCATCTTTGGTATGCTTCCCTTTCTCTGATTTTCCTGCACCTTCCGACTCTTTTTAGAATCCGGGATTTAGACTTACCTTTTGCATTATATGCGTAGGTCCTCTGAACTTGATGGACTCTGCCTCTACTGAGCCTTGCACCCACCGGCTTACCCAAGTCCGTGATTTGCTTCATGACTTCTGCTAATCTCTCGAAGATATTGGCAAAGTTCTCAAGGTTTCGGATATGCATAGCATGTCTAGTTTTGAAGTGCAAGACAAGGCCAAAGATATGCCGCAGCTTGTTCAGGACTGGAACATGTCCTACGCACGAACCGCAGCGCAAAAGGCTCTCACCATGGTTATGAGCCACCATGGAAACATGGAGATCTAGCAAGTAACCAGAGGGTATTGCAAGGTGGACGAAGACGGACAGGAGCAAGGTATCAAGGCCATCATGGACTCCTGCGCCGGATATGGGTGTCACGTAGATGACTTGACCAGCTACAACACTCCCTTCTTCACCCGCGTGGACACACCGCCTCCGCCTCCGAAGAAACAGCTGAAGTTTCTGACGATGATCAAACCATATCGGATTTGAACATCTCGGAATGTTATCAAGCTGAGGCTAATGTATCCAGCGAGCCAGCAGCTCCTACCTCTCCTCCTGCATCATAGAATATCAGAAAGAACAATGTGTTATTCTGAAAACAATTTGGGTCTGTAAATAAGTAGTATGATACTTTTGCTAGTGCTAAGCTTTATTTTATCTATTCAACACTTTTGGCTTTAATGTTATGTTCCTGAAATGTTTGCATAAGCACTTGTATTTTTTGTCTGCACTTATCGTTTATCTGGCTTTCCGCCTCGTCCCTTTCGTGAGCCGGCCAACTTTTAGCACGGAAACTTTGCCGAGCAACAGAGCTCAATTGCTAAACCAGTTTAAACTCGGAAATAAAGCCGGCTTCTAGTACCAACAATTCACTACTCGGAAAATGCCCGCATCCAGCAATCAGACAAGTAACCAAAGTATAGACTAGAAAATTTAGATTTATACCCAAAGGTATCAATTTTAGAATCGGAAATCTAAACCAGAACAAACATGAGCATAAAGTACTTTCAAGTATTCTGGGATTTTCGACTTGTGACATGACTATTCGGAAATAAGATGGTAAAAACTTCTCAAAAAGATTTTGAGGGAACCAAGACTTTATTTCTCATTGAACATGTACACATATATGATTACAAAGAAAAGTAAACTAAGAATAAAAGGGACGTAGCTGAGCAATATTCCATGGTCTGTCTAACTCATCCGGATTTGTACTGCCTCCAGCTCTCTCTTAGTAGCAGGTCTTTCTTTGACTAGCCGCATATCAGTTAGGTAGTATGAACCATTGTGTAATACTCGACTAACTAAAAATGGCCCTTCCATTTTGGGGAAAGTTTGTGCTTTCTTTGCTGCACAAGCTAGAGAACCAAATCGCCCTTATTGAAAGACCGGTTTTTGACTCTCTGGCTATGATACTTGCGTAACTTCTGCTGATAGGCTGTTGATGTCATCTCAGCAACGACGCGAACTTCTTCGACTAAGTCGAGATCATTTTGTCGAGAAATTTCGGCATCCTCTTCAATATACGCGGCCACTCTAGGAGAAGTGTGAATTAAATCACCAGGAAGAACTGCTTCTACGCCATAGACCAAGAAGAAAGGTGTGTATCCATTTGACCTGTTTGGAGTTGTTCGCAAACTCCATATTACAGAAGGTAATTCCTCTGCCCAAGCCCCCGCAGCATGTCGTAGTGGTGCTTCGAGTCTCGGTTTTAGGCCCTGCAAGATTAAACCATTTGCTCTTTCGACTTGTTCATTAGCTTATGGATGTGCGACTAACGCAATGTCAAGCCGGATATTTTGTTCATTACAGAATTCGGCAAGCTCTCCCACAGAAAAGTTACTCCCATTGTCCGTAATAATGCTATGCGGATAACCGTATCGGATTATAACATCCTCAACAAATCTTCTGGCTGTTGCTCCATCACAACTAGTGACGGGTTTAGCCTTAATCCATTTGGTAAATTTATCCACCATCACTAAGAGGTGTGTAAATCCAGTTGGAGCCTGTTTAAACAGTCCTACCATGTCAAGCCCCCAGACCGCGGAAGGCCATGTTATAGGTATTGTTCGCAGCTGATCAGCCGGAACGTGAGCTTGTTTGGCATACTTTTGGCAGCCCTTGCACGTCTTGACCAGCCGTTCGGCATCTGCCTTTGTCAGGTCGTAAGCGAAAAAACCGTGTCGGAAAGCTTTTGCCACTAAAGATTTGGCTGCAGCATGGTGACCACACTCGCCTTCGTGGATTTCCCGTAAGATTTCCACTCCTTCTTCCGGAGATACACAGCGCTGAAAGACCCCAGACGCACTCCGCTTATAGAGCTCACCACTAATCATAGTATAGGCTTTTGCTCGTCGGATGATCTGTCGGCTCAGAACTTTGTCTTTGGGTAATTTTCCGTCTATCAAGAAATTAAGATAGGGTTGAGTCCAGCTAGGAATCACAGCCAGAACTGCTGCTAAAGGAGAGTCGGATTTGGTCGGATATTCCTCATCTACTCCTTTTATAGAGGGAACTTTGAGGTGCTCTAAAAAAGCGCCATCTAGGACCTTTTTCCAGGCAGAGCCTATTCGAGATAGTGCATCTGCTTCCTTATTTTCTGTTTGAGGGATGTGTTGAACTTCAAACCCTTCAGACGATTTAGATAATTCATCCATGAAAGCTCTATATGCTGCCATGTGTTTACTCGCATTACAGATATCCGACACTTCTTGAGCAACAAGATCTGAATCTCCATAACACATTAAACGTCGTATGCCGATGTCCTTAGCAATCCGGATTCCCTGTAGTAGTGCTTCATACTTGGCAATGTTATTCGTTGCCGTGAAGTGTATCTGCAATACATAAAATTTTTATCACCTTGGGGTGATTTGAGCACCACGCCAGCCCTCGATCCCCCGAGCGCTTTAGACCCGTCAAAATGCAAGGTCCAGTATTCTGACTCTGGTAGGGTCATACTCTCCGTTGTCTCTATCCAATCAGCGACAAAGTCAGCGAGGATTTGGGATTAGATTGCTCTATGAGGCTTGTAGTCAATATCGAAAGATTAAAGCTCTATGCCCCATTTCGTGACGCGTCCTGGTGGCGTCACTGTTGTTGATTATATCTCTCATGGGAGCTATGCTCACCACGGTAATTGGATGTTCCTGAAAATAATGTTGTAGCTTACGAGATGCTAAGAACACACCGTAAGCCAGCTTTTGATAGTGCAGATACCACTGTTTTGATTCTGTTAAGACCTCGCTAAGATAGTAAGTCGGACGCTGCACTAAGAGTGTTCCTGATTTTCCTCCGGTCACTCCACCACCATGATGATACTTACGACTTTGTTTGTCGCAGCAAGATAGAGCAACATTAGTTCCTATGGTTCCGGTGCTGCAAGGATGGGAGCAGATGAGATAAATCTTGCTTTCGGTCTTGCGGTGCGACTTCAACTCGTAGGTCCACACAAAATTCTTGGTCTTTTTCAGGAGCTTATATAGTGGTGCGGCTCTTTCACCGAGCCGGCTTACAAACCGACTGACTGCGGCAATGCAACCAGTTAGTCTCTGTATGTCCTTCAGGCGAGTCGGCCTGGAAATGTTGAGTATAGTCTTGATTTTGTCTCGGTTTACCTCTATGCCTCTTTGAGACACGATAAAACCTAACAATTTTCCGGCTGGGATTCCAAAGAAGCATTTCTTCGGATTAAGCATTATGTTGTATATTCGTAGATTGGCAAACGTTTCCTCCAAGTTGGAAATCAGGGTTTCCTTCTTTTTGGACATTACGGCAATATCATCCACATATGCATGTACATTGCGTCTGATTTGATCGTGGAGACAACGCTGCATTGTGCGTTGGTACGTAGCTCCTGCGTTCTTCAGCCCAAAGGGCATCGTACCGAAACAAAAGGTTCTGAAGGGGGTTATGAATGAAGTTTTGACTTTGTCAGACTCTTTCATCCGGATTTGGTGATAACCGGAATATGCGTCGAGAAAACATAGGAGTTCCGAGCCTGCCGTAGAATCGATAACTTGATCAATCCTAGGCAGAGCGAACGGATCTTTGGGACACGCCTTGTTCAAGGCAGTATAATCAACACACATCCTTAAACCAGTGGTGCCCTTTTTAGGGACCATTACAGGATTGGCCGACCACTCAGTGTGGATGACCTCTTTTGTGAATCCGGCTAACTCGAGTCGTGCTAGTTCCTTAGCTATTGCCTTACGCTTTTCATCGCCAAAGCATCATAGGGACTGTTTGAGGGGTTTAGCTTTTGGGTGTACATTTAAAGAGTACTCGGCAAGTTCCCTCGGTACTCAAGTCATGTTAGATGGCTACCATGCGAAGATATCTTGATTTGCTTGGAGGAACTTTACGAGCGCACTTTCCTTGCGCTATCTAGGCCTACGCCTATCTGGGTCACCTTGGAGGGGTCATCATGCTTCAACGGCGTCTTCTTCGTCTCTTCTGATGCATTGAACTCCGGATTCGGCTTTGTCACCTCCTTCTTCATTGCGGGCATCTCGGACGGATCTATGCTCTTCTTGATCTCCTGGTACTCCTAGGCATGCAACACGGCTTCAGCAAAGGCGGCATTTCCATTCTCGCACTCTGGCGCTTTCTTTGGGTCTCCCTGATGGTGATCACGCCATTGGGACCTAGAATTTTCATCATATTGTAAATGTAACACGGACGAGCCATAAAAGCCTAGTAAGACGGACGTCCGAATATAGCATGGTACGCGCTCTTGAATGGGACCACTTTGAAGGAAAATGCTTCCATCCGATAGTTCTTTGGAGTTCCAAAGGTCACATCCAAAGTGATTTCTCCTAGGGAATTTGCTTGTCTTCCTGGGACAACTCCGTGAAAGATCACAGAGCTGTAGTTCAGCTGGGTCTCTGATATCTTCATCCGACGTAGCGTTTCGACATATAGAATATTAATACTGCTGCCACCGTCCATAAGAGTCTTGGAGAAACCATAGCCATCAATAAGTGGATTGATGACTAAGGCGTATTTTCCTCGCCTATGCAACTTAGGCGGATGATCAGCACGATCAAAGGTGATTGCCACTTCCGACGAGTCCAAAAATTGAGGGACAGCCAGAACTATTGCATTGAGCTCATGTAGAACTGCTTTCTTGACCTTAGCTGGTTGAGATCCGAGGAAGGTGACATAAGTGTCTTTCTTTGTCGGGAAATTCTTTTTTCCTTTCGGCTTGGGATTTGAAGCATCAGCTTCCTCCATGTCGGAATCATCCTTGGTCTCTTTATCTTTTTCGGGATTCTTCTTTCCCTTCTTCCGCTTAGCCCTATAGCCAGCGGTATCGTCTTTCTTGATGTCGTCGTTGAAACGACACTCGGTGTTTGTGTGGGACGAGCCCCTATTAGCGTCTAAGTGACGCACACATGGGTTATTGGCAATGTCGGCCCAGGAGTAGGTTTTACCGGGTTGCTGGTCTCCTCTACCCTGGACTCTTGATGTCACACGACCGCGTCCATGGCCACCGCCGCGTCCGCCTCGTCCTCCAGAGCCGAAAGTAGCAGTGACCACTATCGTTTCCGCGTTGGGCTTTTCTTCCGAGGTGTTCTTGCGCTTTTGAGCTTGTTGCTTTGGTTGTTTTGCAGACTGTGGCACAACTAGGGCGTTATGTAATCCTTTTGCGTCGTCGTCAGCATCTGCATACTTGCTCGCTGTTTCTATCATCTCTCCCAAATCAGTGACCTTGTCACACTTCAAGCGATGACGTAGTAAACCAATTGGGAGTCCTGCAATGAAAGCTTCAATCGCAGTTTGGTCATTTACTCCTTCACAGGAGTTCTTGGTGTCAATCCATCGTCCGAGATAATCCCGGCAAGTTTCTCCGGCTTTCTGGGTGCAATGTTGTAGGTCTCCTACCGTACAGGGCCTTCGGTATGTGCCTTCGAAATTCTGAAAGAACGCACTTTGCATGTCATACCAGTTGTGGATGGTGTTCTCCAGAAGTTCATTGATCCATGATCGTGTCGTCTTCCGCAACATGAGTGGGAGATATCTGGTCGCGCCCAGGCTATTTCCGCCTTTGGCGATACAGCAAGCCTGGAAGAAATCCTGGAGCCAAGTATCTGGCCGAGCTATACCGTCGTAGGCTTGAATATGTCCTGAGATAGCAAATCCTTCCAGGAATTTTGTAGCTCTTATGCACGGTTCGAAGCACTTTGGACCCACGTATATATCATTGTTTTCGTAGCGCTGTGCCTCTATGTTGGAATTGGTCCTGTGCCTTGCGTCACATGGGGATAAAGATCGTCCCAAATGATGGCTATGGATGCGGTGCCTTGGAGCCGTACTTCGGCTTCTGCCACTACCTCCTCCACCACGACGCCCTCCTTGGCCTCCTTGGGAACTGTGGTGATGGCTACTTGGTGGAGAGGGTGGAGCAGCTGGATTGTTTCCGGCTGTTCGCCGGCTTCCATCCGGAGCGTCATTATTCTGGTTCTGGGGAGGATCTTCATTACGACGAGCCCCCTACCGGTTTAACTCGGCACGGTGTCCGTCGTTCCTTCGCCCGTCAGCCGGATGGATTGCATGTCTAGGAGGTGGCATTCTTTGTCGGTCCTCCTCCCGACGTTTCTCTTTATCTTCTTCCCTGTGATCCTTCTACTCTTGCCGGGGAGGATTCTTCGGATTCAGTGCAGCGATTGCCTCTTTTGTCGGGGTCTTATTCTTTTTGTTCTTCTTCTTTGCCTTCTTGGCAGTGCCGGTAGCAAAGACGGCTTTGGGTCCGTTTCCCGGAGTCAAGCTCTGATTGGTACTTTCGGACTTCTGGACCTCGGGATTATCTCCGATATCCATGTCGTCCTTTGTTTTGGGAGAGTTTTCCCCAGATCCTTCATCCATGGCTTCTCCTTCCTCTATAGCTTTGGAGTTATACTCCTCTTCATACTCCGCGGAGAACTTTCGAAAATCTGCCGACGTCATCGAGTCATCCGAGGATGCGGGTAAGTCGGTGTTTGTTCCGATCGCCTCCAGAACTGAGTCGGTGTTTTCTCTAGCATCGGCAGAGTCAGATCCGGATCCCACATATCCGACAAAGTGCGAGGTGCTCCTCCTGACATAACTGCGGTCTTCATAGTAGGCTTCGTCGAAACACCTGATGGTCTCGAGGATTGCATCTACACCAGAGTTTTGCATCATCATGCGTCTTAATGTGTATCTCAGGAAGGGCATGTCCGTCCTAGCGTCATCAGAGCCGGAACCAGAGTTATCTTCTTGCTCTTCCTGGATTTCGACCTCCACAGGTGGATAGATCTGGGATTCGTACTTGCTAGGGAGATCCACTCCAGATCCGATATGTACCGCGAGATCTGCCACAGGTTCAGCTTTATCCACTATCTCCGCAACTGGTGCGGGCTGGGTGGGATTAGGGTTTTCTGAGATCCAGAACTCTGCCGCCTCCGCGGACAGAGGGGGCCCAGAAATTTCTTCTGCCTCTATCATCACCGCTGGGGTGCGTGGGGCAGGTTCAACGAAACCGATGTAAACATCGATCTCACCGAAAGACATCATGGTGTAGGTGGTCACGGCTTCCCTAGCCGGAATCCAAGTCTCGTCTAGGATGATGAGAGGGACGTCACTGGCGTAGAGGATGCGACCAACAGCGATAGTCTCACCAATTCCGATTCTTGCAGATTCCGCTCGGAACGCAGATCCGAAGCTCACTTGCCCCACGGTGGGCGCCAACTGTCGTTAGATTGATGACAAGTACGCCATGAGGGGGTCCTCGAGGCGTGGGGAAGAGAGGGGTGTGAGACGTACGGTGTTCCGGGACGGTGAGCACACAAGTTTACCCAGGTTCGAATCCACCGGCTTTGGATGGATCCTACTCCTGCTAGCAATCCAGTAATACGTCAGAGCCGGAATATGGGTTACAAGGGTTTCACCTGTGCGAGTTGAGGTTGTAGACTATAGTGAGGGTAGGTGCCCTAAAGACTCTCCCTAGGACGGCTTATATAGATATCTGGCCTAGGGTTTACAGGAGAGATCTATCCGGCTACGACTAAGAGTCGGTTACAGAGTACATCTTGAACTACAAGTAACACTGTGGGCCTATGTCGGTAAGTCTTCTGGGCCTTCCCGTAGCTGGATTGGACTCCGTATCTTCTACTGACTAGCCCCCCCCCCCGTGAAGCAAAGATCTAACCTGAGGTGGGCCACCCTGGTCAGTGAGGAACTGTGAGGATACCCGGAAAGTATATCCCCAATAGTGAGGATCCTATTCCTCATCTCCCCTCACCAGCACTTTGTGCCGTTTCCTTCTCCCCTACGCCTCCCACGAACCTAGAGCTCCTCTGCTCCCCAAAAATATCCAGCACCGCCCATCCAAGGTCACCGGCACACCGACAAAATGGCTTCTACATCATCTTCCGGCACGGCGGTGACGGCAGCGACGGCGGCAGCAGCGGAGAAGGAGAGCAATCGCGGGGTTTGGATCCCGTGTGTCCTCGACGATGCCAAGCTCCGCGGCATGGAAGAAGAAGGGCTCCTCCACACCGGCGACTGGCGGAGCGGGTTCAGCAAAACCATCCCCAACCCTCGCAATGAAAAGCGAGTGCACTTAGGCACTCACCTTGACACAGGTCTGAGCTTTCCTCCCTTAGATTTCTTTTCTGAGGTCATAGATCATTACAGAGTTCATCTCGATCATCTCCCCCCGAACTCCATCTTAGAGATGAGCTCTTATGCATCTTTGTGCGAGGGGTATCTTGGCATTAGGCCGAGCCTTACTCTCTTTCGGTATTATTTCCATGTCCGGCGAGATTCCATTACTGCCGGTAATCCTTATATAACCGGTACTATTTGTTTTTCGGTTAGGCGAGAGCGCGTCTATCCTCGGATTATGGCCAGTGAGTCGGTAAAGCAATGGTCGTCCACCTTTTCTATCATAAGGATATTCCCGCTCCTGACAAAGCTATTACTTTGCCGGCTTTCGTCAATGGAGCCGCCACGCCCTAAGAATCCTGGGATGAAGTCGCTCCGGCTCTCAGTGACGATCTGCTCCTCACCAAGAGGTGGATCGAGTATTTGATGAAACACAAGGTCCTGAGAGGGTCCGACTTAGTTCACTGCTGGGTGGCACGCCCGATCTAGCCTCTTCAACATCATGGAGATCGACTGATGCACTCCATCATGTCGTCAAAGAAGGATTCTCCCCGCATCATCCCCAAAGCCTATACGGCAAAAGATTATGTATGCAAGATCAAACGGCTCATAAGGGAGCGAATTGAGAGGAAGATTCCGGAGCTGTCCCTGGACATGCATACAACGGATGATCCTGTTGTGCTGGTAACCTTCAGCAGCAACTCTTTTTATGTGCTCATCTTTATATTATTTCTCAATACTGAGATACTTCTTCTTTTCAGCTTGCCGACCTCCCCGAGTCAGAGTTCGCTCCTATCGAGGGATATCATCTTGAGTTTTCTCAGGATGAAGGAGAATTGGTTCCACTGCCGGATGTTGTTCCTCGGAAACACAAAGCTCTGACAGTGGCCATTGGCACAAAGGAAGTGCCCGTTGTGAAGAGGTAATCTTTCCTCACAAGGTCTTTGTATTATAGGTCTTAATTCTTTCCGAGATGTAATGTTCCATGCTCTATTACCTTCTCAGAGCTAAACAGCTCACCAATGGTAAAGGGAAAGGGGTTACCTCGAAGCCTCTACGCCAGTCGAAACTAAACTTGGTTTCTCCTGCCGTAGCTCCTTCGAGTCTTGCCCCTCAGCCTTTTGCAGCGCCGGAGATTACTCCATCTCTGATTGTTGCAGAAGATCTGGCTCAAACAGCAGAGCTAGTGATCCTCGGATCACAGACTGATGTCACCATGGGCGACTCAAGTTTTGATAAGGGTGAACCCTCTTCGGGTAATGATCCGTCGGCAGAGGTCTTCACCGACAATCTCCTGAGCAATCTGGGACTTGCCAAATTTGGCTTATCTCGGAAATCTGCGGAGCAGATCCAACGGCTGGCCAGGCAATGCCTAGAAAGCCGGACCATCTCTGCCGAAGAAGAAGCACTAGAAGCAGAGGACATTAAGCACTCTGATCTTCTTGAACAAGTCCGTCTTCGCGACGAGAAGCTGAGGACCGGCGAGCTTCCAACTGCACCAGTGGTCCCCCTAACCCTTGTCGAGAAGGTTACCACTGAAGTGAATGCGAGTTTGAACAAACTCACTCGTGAACAATATGTAAGTCGGAATTCCAACTCACGTTTTACTTATTTCATATCATATCCTCTAGCCCCCAAGTATGAAGCTAGACAGTCAAATCCGGTTTGATGCTTCCTTAGGATGCCAAAGAATGAACTAGTGTAGCCCCCAAGGCTCGTGCTGATATTAGTAAAAATATTAGCCCGAGTCTTTAGTAGACTTCTGACTCTAGGTATTCTGACTTACAGAAAGTATATTCCTATAACCAGGATTTATTGAAGAATGTTTGCAACAAGCGGAAAGAAATCAAAGCTCTCCGACTTGAAAATGCTCAATTGAAAATTTCCAAGGATGAGGCTGAAGGTAAATATTCCAGAAATCAAACCTTGTCTTTGTATTTCCTAGTCAAATTTTTTGTTCAACTTTTGTTCTTTTGACTACAGCACTAGTAAAACAGTCCTATGCTATGATTGAAGAGGCCGAGAATCTTAAAACCCTGGTGGTGGAAAACAAGGAACTCCGCCAAGAGCTGGATAAGCTTAAGGCGGATCATGAGAAATGTAACACCCTCGAATCAGCCCTATGCAAGTTTTAGCGATTCCCGCCAAACCCGCATAGAAACGATTCAAAGATGCCCACCAGGCACTTGCGTGCGGGTGGAAAACAAAGTAATAACATTACACAATAGTCCACGATGGAACCCACAGAAACATATATATATACAACAACAACTCCATGAGTCAAAAATACAAATATACAATACAAAGATCCAAATCACCTTGAAACGATACAACATCCGAGTACGGATAAGAAGCAAATTGGACTAAGAGCCCTGAGAATAACCAATGGCGTCCATAACCCTGCCCAGGCCAAGCCGGAAGGGTAACCCTGCTAACGACATCGAACTTATACTTGTTAAAAAAAGGGGTGCCAACAAAGGGAGAAGGAAAAAGGGAGCAGTCAGTACTGAGGATAGTACACGGGGAGGCTAGAATTCGGCGGCTCTCGCCTACATAGGTATGGTGGACTGAAGCGGCAGTGTAGCATGCATAAACAACCTATAGAGACTCGATGCGACTGTCGGTTATTTTTTTTGAGGGTAAAACAGTAGGACAAAAAAACCCCACTGCAATTTTTATATATTGTAGAGAGTTACAAAAGAATAATTACACGAATCATTCCACCTCAAAGAAGAGGGATAACATTCTAATCAACTATCTCCTGTCTATATTGGTTTCAATCCAAACCTTAAGGCTCTGATAATACTTCTTAATTCTAAAAAGGACCCATCTTAATTCCTGGGCTACAATAGCCTTCCAGGTCTCTATCGATGCATGCTGATTATTGAAAATTTCATTATTTCTGCAAATCCAAATGCCCCAAGTTCCAAGAAGCAGAATTTCCATTGCAAAAGGGATATTGAGATCTTTTTTAATACTGGCTAACACTTCAAAGATAGTTGTATCAGCCAAATTGACCTGTGAAATTTCAGCCCAGCAGGCTCTAGCAAAAGGACATTCCCAAAACAGATGTAGGCTGGTTTCTTCACTATTGCAGCCCTGGAAGACACAATCATAAGATGCCAGCGAGAAACATTTCCTTTTCAGCAGATTTCTAGTGTTGAGTCTATCAAGCAGTAAGAGCCAAAAGAAGAATTTATGTTTTTGCTGACAAGAAGATTTCCATAACCAAGAGAAATGCGGCTGAACCGGCTGGTAACCAACTAAGGAGCAGTAAGCCTTTTTCACCGAATAATTACTGCCCCAAATGTAAGACCAACAATCAGCATCCCCTTCCCTGCCAGTATTGATAATCTGTTCCAGACTTTGATATTCCTGATAGGCTTGTTGAGATAAAGGAAAGTAAAAAAGGTCCTGAGTATTTGAAGTATGCAGGAACTCACTGACAGAGATGTGAGGTTTTTTTGCATAAGAGAGAAGGTGAGGAAGCTTATGTTGAAGGCAGCTATCATTCCACATATCAGACCAGAAAAGAGTGGTTTTCCCATTTCCAACCAAACACTTTGCAAGTCCTTTATATATGTCAATCAGTTTGAGGTGAGCTTTCCACCAAAAGGATCCCTCAAGACTTCTTCCAGGGAGCTTATCATTACAATAGTAAGTGTTCCAAACCAGATGAACCCAAGGAATATCCTTATGATTATAAAATTTATCCAAATTCTTCAAAAGAAGAGCAGAATTTTGAACATTGAGATCAAGAACACCCAAACCTCCCTGGTTCTTGGGTTTACAAACTTTCTCCCATGCTACAAGAGCGACCTCTAGCTTGAACATCGTAGTTTTCTTTCTCCACAAGCATTGCCTCATATATTTAACCAATCGCTCCTTGATAGTGACAGGAAGCTCAAAACAGCTCATGTAATATATGGGAAGGGAAGATAACACAGATTTGACTAACTGCAATTTCCCCCCATAATTAAGAAAGTCAGCTATTCCACACAACCTTCTTTCAATTCTCTGAACAATAGGAAGGAAATGTTCCACAACAGGTTTATTCAAGCTCAAGGGCAAACCAAGATATGTAAAAGGCAAGGAACCAGTGAGACAAGAAAGGGTATTAGCAAAATGCCCAAGCCTGTCAGAGTCCATGTTAATTGGCATCATGCTGGACTTGGAATAATTGACTTTGAGTCCAGTGGAGAGAGCAAAAGTATGTAGGATTGCCTTAAGACACAGGAGTTGCTCAGAATCAGCCATAAGGATAAATAAAGTGTCATCGCATCTTGAATCACGGGAAAGTCGTGATGTAATACATTCTCAGTGGGCAAAGAAAAAAGACCCAGGTTCATTGCTTTATTGAGGATACTTGAAGGAGATCAGCAGCCAGAACAAACAATAAAGGAGACAAAGGATCTCCTTGTCTGACACCCCTTCTACAATAAATTTTTTTCCCAGGCACACCATTTAAAAGCACAGAGGAAGAAGCAGACCCAAAGATCATCTGAATCCAAGAAATCCATTTAGCTCCAAAACCTTTGGCTTTAAGGATATTGATTATAGAAGAATGCTCAATTACGTCAAAGCCTTCTCAAAATCCAACTTAAGAATTAAAATTTCCTCCTTTGACTTGTGGCATTGATCAAGAAATTCAAATGCCCAACCTAAACAGTCTTGGATAGATCTTTGCTTGAGGAAACCATATTGATTCTTGTGAACCAGTTTAAGAATAACTTTTGCATTGGCGGTAATCTTGGTGATAATCTTAAGGACACTATTTAGCAAAGAAATAGGTCTAAAATCAGCAGGGGTCAAAGGAGCAACAATTTTTGGAATTAGGGTGATAAAGGAAGAATTGATGCTTTCCAAAGAGGCATTCCCTTCATAGAATTCCTCAAGAAGACACTTCACATCATCCTTAATAATTGGCCAGCAAAGTTTCATTAATTCATTATTAAAGCCATCAGGGCCTGGGGACTTATCATTAGGCAAATTTGTGATGACTTCCTCAATCTCCTCATCAGAGAAAGGCTTTTCTAAAGCATCCCTTTCATCCTGGCTTAAGCAAGCACCAGCCAAGTCATTAAGATTGAAATGCATTTCAAGCTTATCAGAAGAGCCCATTCTATTTTTAAAGGAATTCCAAAGAAGATTTGCTTTGCCATCATGATCATAGACCTCAAGGTCAGAATCATCCTTGAGCAAGGAAATGTAATTGTGCCTAAAACTTATGGTAGCTCTGGAGTGAAAGAACTTGGTGTTCTCATCCCCCAGCTTAACCCATTTGATTTTTCCTCTTTGTTTCCAATAAGTATTCTGGTCTTGTAAAAGAGAAATAACAAGATTTTTCAGGATATCCCTAAGATTCCATTCTTGGACAGTAAGAGTTCTCATTTCCTCCATGATATCAAGCAAGTCAATGGTGGCATTGACATTACAGATTTGTGCCTTTAGGCAAGGAAGCTGTTTGGCCCAAAGCTTCAGCCCTCTTCTCACATTTTTGAATTTAGCATTGATTTTTTTTGCAGAATCCATAAAACCCACAGGAATGGTCCAGGCATTTTGAACAATAGCTTTAAACTCTTTATGATGTAACCAATGATTTTCAAATCTGAACACCTGAGCTTTGGGGATCATTGTACCAATGGAAATGACACAGGGAGTGTGATCAGAAGTGGGCTTTGAAAGAGGAGCAACAAAAGTGGAGGGAAAACTCTGAGTCCAGGTAGCAGAAGTAAAAAACCAGTCCAATCTTTCCAAGAGTGGATCCTTTTGCATGTTACTCCAAGTGAACTTTCTACCCTTAAGTGGTAATTCAATGAGACCCAAATTATTAATGGCTTCATTGAAGAGAAGCATACCATTCACATCACCACCCAATTTATTTCTATCTGAAGGCTGTCTACAGAAGTTAAAATCACCCACAATAAGCCAATCCTCATCATCAGGCATATCAATGCCGCCAAACCAGTCTAAAAATTCAGACTTTTTTCAGATAAACATGGCCCATAAATGTTGGAGAGGATCCAGGATTTATTTGACAAGAGGGAAGTCAAGGTTAAGGAGATAGAGAACTCATTGAAAAAAGAAAGCTGTCCAGAAAACAGGGAGCCATTCCAAATGGTGATCAAGCCTCCAGATGCCCCTCTGTAGGGAAGAAATTCAAACTTGGTAAATTTGGAGGGGCAAATTTTTTTAATGTAGGAGCTATCAAAATCCTCACGCTTAGTTTCTTGGAGACAGATAATGTCACAACCAGACTCCTCAATTTTGCTTCTAAGAGCAGACCATTTTTTTTCAGAGTTGATTCCCCTGATATTCCAATTCAAGATCTTCCAAGTTCTTGTGTTATTCATTAAGAAACCAGAAGTAAGTATAGCTATGGGGTGATATAAATAGAGTAATCACCCAGGAGAGGAAACAGCAAAAATAGAGACAGAAGTCAACCCAATTCAGGTTACCACAGAGATTATCCATAATAAGTACCATCCACATTACAAATCCACAAACACAGAACACATAACAGGAAGTCAACAAGACTCCAGCAAAAGATATAGTTTGATACATTAGCATACTTAAGAAGAGGTCTTCTTCTTGGCTTGTCATCCACAGTACTAGCACCCCGGCTTCTTCTTGCCACCAAACCCAAGTGGAAGAAGGCCCTCCTTTAGTGCTGCCTTTGTAGGAGCCTTAAGCGCCACATCATTGACCTTCCCTTTCTTGAGCAGCCTCCTTTCCGTGTCCCCATCCTTGACCTTGCAGAATGAAGCAAAGAAGATTTTTAACCACTTTGGAATTCAGGCAAGGAGGAGCAGCATTACAAACCAGGCAATCAACAATTTGACAATTTAAGTGACTTTTAAAACCCCCATTTAATTCAACAATTCTAGGGCTTCTTCTCACCTCAGTTTCCACAAGAGGTTCTTTGCCCTTTCTCTTTCTAGCAGGGGTAGAAGGAGAGCCTGAAGATTTAGTTGCTTCAAAACCCAGACAAGAAGGAGGCATCTGGGAAAAGCTCTTATTAGGAATGATGAAAGAGATTGAACTTTCCTCAGCAATAGGTTCTTTAATAATTTCCCATAAAGGAGAAGTAAGAAATCCCTTGACCCAGTTAAACTTCTCAAGAGTAACAAGCATTAGAGTAATGAAGTTAAACCAACTTACAGGAATATCACACTTAAGAGAGCCCATTGGAGAAGATTCCTTCTAAACATGAGGAGCAAAATAATTCTCCCAGAGCTCCAAGCCTTGTTGAGAAAATCCCTGCTTGGCAACATGCACATCAAGGAAGGAAATAAAAGTTCTCACCATCCCAATCTGAAGATGAGCCTCATTTGGAGAAAGAAGATGCTGATCCTCCAACATCCAATCATCAATCCCAGGGGCCACCGTACTTGAATCCATAGGACTTCCTGCCCACTCCTCAGCATCAGCATTGTCCTTCTCCTCATCAGCCAGATAGTTTTGAAGAATGTTCTGTAGGCCATCACCAATGCCAACCCCCTGTGGTGCAACTGCAACACCAAGCTCTTCCACAGCCTCAGGCTCATTCATAGATTCATCATCAGACCCCCCTTCTTGAACAATGATAGCACCAGTAACTCCACTGTTCACATCCTGAGGTGGCAGATGCTGATTGTCAATAGGCATATCTTCTCCAGGAGCAAAGACAGGTCCTTGAACAGGGGCAGCAGCAGCCTCCCGAGGACCCCAACCTTCAGCGTGCCCACCAGCAGGAGCAGGGTCTTGCACAGGGGCCATCCACTGACCCCACTCACCCCCAGGAGCAGGAGGGGGAGGGGGGGGAGGTGGAACCTGGGGCCCAAAGACTGGACCATGCCCAGGAACTGGGTGTGGGTCCACATTGTCATCTGGCAGTGGGTCCTCCTCGGGTGGGCCCCCACCAAGCAAGTGACTCTGAAGAACTTGACAGAAAAGTCCATGACTGTCTCTACCAAGTCACCAATGGTAAACCTCACGCTCTTGGGGATGTCAACCAAGTCAAGAACCTAATCTTAGCAATAATCCTACCCTTCCAGTCGTGGTCCCTCTCCCACGTAAGAACTTTCCCAATGTCAAAGAAGATAGCATTCAGATCCTCCGTATGCCAAAGGGTCAAGGGAGGTCCTACCAACATCACCCAACACTCATTATTGAACTGGTCCTATGCGCTTATCACCCTCATTATGTTTCACAAAAGAGACATGCACATCTTGAAACGGAATCGGGCTCACGCAATGAGCTTTGTCACGGTCACGACATGATGGAACTGCACATACGCAGACCCAAAGGGACAAGCTTGAATATCTCTGAAGTGCACTCCCACCTCATTGTTGAAGAAATCCACCAGGACACCATGAATATTTAAGAACGAAACAGGACCAGGAGGGAGAGGAAAAATGTTAGCAATAGCATACTGTTCATGCGCTCTTGACCTCCGAGGCACCACCACCCTTCTAACACGATTCCTCCCAGCCACCTGCATAATCTGGAAGCCGTTCGGCAGGAAAGGTGCAGGATCAATCGGAATGTTCGCCATTTCGACGACCTTCGCCGGCGACGAGCAGGAGGGGAATGGGGTTTCAGCGGGTGGGGGAGTTGAGGAGACAGGGGAAGTGGTAGTTGTTTTTTTCAGCGAAGAGATGAACTCATGAAAACTGCCGTGAAAGGTGGGCCGGGAATGAGAAACCACCTGGGCCTTAAACCACCCCTCATACGATCTGTCGGGCCAGTTACATTTAGGGAAAGAGGGAAATTTCAGAAAAGGAAGGAGACCAGGCAATTTAAATGCCGCGCGATTGGCGCCTCCCCCAGTCCTGACCGGCGTTACCATCGACTTAACACCATCATTAGTGAGCACCTGAGCATAAGATCTGCCTTGAAGACCTGATTTGATCTCACCATTAATACGTTGTTCAATCACGGGCGACTGACCCGCAGGTAACGCAGGAAATTTGAGTCTTTGAAAAACCGAGCCACATTTACTGGAATGCTTTAAAGAAAGAGATTTTTTTGCACTTTCTTTTTTGTATGTGACAACTTTCCATTCCTTAGCAGATTCCTTGTAGAATTCCTTTTCTTCATGAATCCAGTTCGGACCCCCATTACCCCAAAGATTGACATGAATCACAAAAGAATGACATGAAAACTTTGAGATATTATAGATCTCAAAACCCACTGCCCTTGAAGCAACCGAGAATCAAAAAGTTCTATCTTGAAGAAGCTTCACCTGGAATTTAGAAGCATTACCTCCAAAACAAGCTTGAAGAGCAAGACTAACAGTATGAAAGTCCAATTTAAAATTTGCTCTTCCAAAAGAACAGACCAGATAAAAAGGTCTTTTCCTAAAACCACCAAAGAAATTAACTTGATGTCTGAATTTATCAAAAATCTTCTTCTCAAAATCACGCCCAAAAGAAAAATCCAGGGCAGGTCGACACGAGGCAGCATCTCTAGAAGTACACCCAGAGGCGAGATTTTCCGAGAAATCCAGAGATCTAGGCACCAACATCTCAACATTGGAGGAAAAATTCTTAACCAAAGGGTTTGGTAAAATTTGAGAACCAACCACCACCCTCTTCACCTGGAGATCAATAGAGATGCCAGAAGCCACCTCCTCACCATGGACCAAGTATCTAGCATCGATCACAGCCTCATTATGATTGAGGAGAACAAGCCTTTTTGAACTAGGAAAAAGCATGAGAAAACCTTTAGAAGGCTCAAGATCATCAGCCGGCAAAGAGGAGCAAAGGGCATGCCATTTAAGACCAGTGTCTTCATCTGATCCAGTGATGGTAGGAGATCTACCAAGAAATCCAGATGAGGAGTCCAAAGAATCATTAACACGAAAGAGATGAGAGGGGAACCTCAAAACAGATCCAACCGAAATCTTCTCCCCATTTTCCAAACATCGCCCCTCAAGGGGAGAGCCTTTGGCATTGAGAAGAACCAGCCAAGAATCAACCGAGACAACGAGAGATCCTTCCAGAAACTTACCACCCGTGGTCACACCAGAGTAGGTGACCTTCCAACAACCTCCAGAGAAATCCATGCAGAGCCTACGCCGGCGAGGCGCCGGCGAGAGCCGGAGGCTGACCAACGGTCACCTCAGACGAGCCTCATGCCTCGGAAAACATGCGGGCTGTTAGATGTCGCACCCCTGTCGGTTATTAGAGAGGGATAAGAGAGACCTATTCGGGACCAACCTGATACTAACACCAACCATACCCATCCTGGCATTTCCCCCCTCGAGACCAAACGAGGAAGTCAAACCGAGGAACTCACACAGTTGGCAGTTTTATTCATTCAATTATAGTTGAAGCACTTACTAGTCAGATATAGATAGCAAGAGTCATCCTGATAGCATAAGTAGGGGGCCGTTTTAGTTAACCATTCAGTTGTAGTTACAGTACTTACTAGTCAGATACAATTAGCATGTGACATCCCAACTCCAGTAGTTGTTGGCACTTTTATTTCATTCCATTGGAGTTGCGATACTTACTAGGTAGGTATAACATGACAAGATACACCCCAGTTCCACCAGTTGTTGGCACTTTTATTATCCATTCCATTGTAGTGAAGCTGATTACTAGTCACATATTAAGTCAAATTTATAGCACTAATTTAGTTATGCTTGTCTATGATCGAGATACTGTGCTCCAAGTCATCCATAACCGCGAACACGGCTTTCAGAAAGATTTACCCTGCAGGGGTGCACAAATAGCAACACACACACGATCAACCTCGAAAAAACCAAATCAAAACCCAACGAGGCTTTCACGACAAAGCAATCACAGGATTTGTAAATTATATCCAGGGGCCACCCCATTAAGCTACCCGCAACGAAGTTGGCCGGCTCCGAGACGGACCCAAGGTTTGCGCCAATGGCTGTAAACGACTGGGAACTCAAAAGTGTGACTGGGCTTGTCGATACCGCGAAAACACTCCGCAAATCCTAAACAGTACAGGTGCTCCACGCACAATCGTAAATAAAGCATTAAAGCATGGCATAAGTACATGATAGTAATAAAGCCCCAAACTAGTTTGTGGCCCGAAGAAATAAGAAATGAATCAAGCTCTGGCTAAGGGGATTCATGGTCCCACATGCGGATAGTGCGATAGTCAAGGAACAAGTATCAAGTACTCGGGGCCTACGGGACACAAGTGGACATGAAAAACCAAATAGCATATATTGCCCACCGGTGCCTCTTTCATTAGTTATCCCAGCAATTTAATAGTTGTATTTAAAGTCATGATCCTCTCCACCGTAAAGCATATGACAACATTCCAACAACTGTGTGGTACTTCACGACACGGGTTCGCACCTGAGCAAGCGACTACGACTCGCAAGACCATTTATCTACCAAACAACAGGTAATAGGAGGTGTCCAAGGCAATATAAAGGCTGCACGGAATATATTTGGTACGGAACACTAAAGCATCGCGACACGGATAGCAATAGATCAACAGAAGGAAATAAAGACTATAAATGCAAAATAGGTAGAAAGGGAGAGAATGCTCGCCTAAAAAACACTGCCGAAGATACATTATCCGAAGAACTTGCCGATATTCGCATCAACTCAACAGCCTAATCCGCGAAGAACCAAAACACTAAAAGAAACACGAATGAACTATTTAATTCTACGGTAGAAGATCCGGCATGATTATGATATGATGCATGGCATGTCAAAGATGCGGTGCAACTAGGCAATATTAAGCGGAACCGGGGTCCCGTCAATTAATTAGAGGGTTCAGGTTATGTTTCTAACTATTAAAATTAAATGTTTATTAGCATGCAAACATACGACATAATGTGATGTTCCACAAAATTAAATAGATCCCACATATCCCATATTTCCTTACAGATGATGTGTATGGCATAAATGCATGAGGATGTCCAATCAGTATACAATGTGTTTTTATAATAAAGCTGTATGTACAATATTTTCTATTTAGATCTAAACATCAAAGCTTACAAAATAACCCAGATTTGCAAGGTAGAAAGAATCAGCAAAGAGGGTGTCATCGGAGTTGGAAGCAGATGGGCTGGGGCTCAACATGGCCAGATCGAAGCTACAGGAAGGAGGATCAAAAAAAGGTGAGAATCTGCTACGACTGGTATTTGAAGCTAGTTTTTGTGGGGGTGGAAACGCAAGGGAACACCCAGTGCAGCTGGTTTCGATTGTTGATATAGAAAAGGTGCAAACCTCTTTTATACCAGGACAAAAATGATACGTTACTTGGACAAGCAAGCACACAGACTGCTGAATCAATTCCCTCCGTGCAAAACTAGCCAGCTCAAGCTAGCTAGAAGGCAGGTGAAAACGAAACAGTAAAGATGACTTTAGATACGTATAGCTGGGTTCAGATACAGAATGGCGTGACTGCTGGCGTGCGCGTGCGTCAGACATCAGAGGATTTAACTGTGCCTTTTGAATTTGATTTGTTGATCGTCGAAGTCAGAGACAAGATGCTGAATAGAAGGGAACTCCACGTTTTTGAACTAACCTGGAGCGGTGATGGGTTTGATGACGAAACTTACTTCTTTAGGGCCGAACTCATAATTTTTGGGAAAATGTCATGTATGCGGCCTGCTCTGCCCTACGAGGTTATGCAGACAAGCAAGGATGCGACCCTCTGGGGGCCAAACGAGATGAAGGAGTGGGGGAAGCTGGAGAAGAAGCTCACCACGGCTACTGGCGAGCTTGGCTTGGACGGGGGAGGACGGAAGCGACGGCGGCATGGTCCTTTCTCCTTGGACTCGACAGGGACGATGATAGGGAAGGATCTCTTGGCTACTCCGGCTCCTTCTGCAGCTTCCAGGCGTGCGGCGATGACGCGGCGGTGTGCTCAACGTTGGAGCTGGACCTGCAGATGCTCCACAAAGTGAACAGAGGCTAGTTCAGTTTTAGATACCTGCAGGCACACGATGTTTAGAGATGCAGGATCTCAATGTCCCAACGCTGGGGCGAGGAATTGGGCAAGGACCCGAAGTGGGCGACAGGATATAGAGGCGACCAACACAGGGAGAAAACGAGATGGATCAAAGCTCAGCGGAAGTTTCTTCAAGGCGAACCCGTGTGCAGCGGAGGACAAGTCGACGAAGGGATGAGCTCGACGTTGGCCGCGATTACAGACAGCAACAGCCCTAGTTCGTCCACGTAGAGGCTGTAGACGACGTGGTGGTGCGATTCCAAAATTCAGCAGGGACTCCCGAGTCCCGCGCTCCAAGGTGGCTACGCGGTGAAGACTCTCTGGTGGATCCTCTCGGTGCTCGCGGAGGTAGAGATGAAAGAGGGGTGACACAAGATGGGGAGGGGAAACAAGCTAGGGTTCGACGGATCTGCCTCAGTTGGGGATTAAAAGAGGAGGGATGGAGTGGTTGGTGTGGATGGTGGAGGAAAAAGGTGAAGCAGTGGAGGGGATCACGCTCCGGTCGTGACTGAGAGGAAGACGACACGGGATTGTCTCTCCTGCCTAGCGAAGGGGTATAGGCCTGGGGATGGGCTGCGACCTGGTGATGAAGAGGACCGGCCCAAGCCAGTGAGGGAGGCCGCTTCTCGACTATATTTTCCTAGAGTTGATCGCTGCAATGCTAGCAATCAAAGATGAAGACTGCTGCTGCTGAACTTATTGGCTGAAACTTTCAGAATTGGAACCGAAAGTTACCCAGATTTTAAAAGAAGCTAGATTAGAACAGAATTGAATAGAAACAAACATGGTAGAATTTGAATGCCATGAAATAGCTCATCATCCAGGTTAGCATAGATCAACATTTGCAAGAAGAAAAGAAGGAATTGGGTAAAGAGCACAAAATTGATTTCTGGCAAAAGATTGGCCTTCTCCACAACCAGTAAAAGATGTTCCTAGAATTAGAGAGAAGAAAAACAATGGTAGAGGAGGAAGAATGACACATGGTCACAACCAGATTGTAAAAGAGTAAAGAATACCTAGTAACCAAGAAACCACAAGGAAGCAAGATTAAAAATAGGTGACAAGAGGGAGAAAAGCGAAGGATAAGAGATTCCCACATACACATGTCCATTTGGGCAATTACAAGAATTTGGAATTTAGGGTTGTAGAAAATAAATAAATAAACATTTGTAAATATGGAACCCTAGCAATGGATTCCCACATTGTAGTAAACAAAATAGAGATAACAAAGAGGGATAGGTATTTGTGATAGCACAACACAAGTAAGATACAACCAATGCAGGACTTAATATGATGCTCAAATGCAATATGGCATGATGACATCAGTATGATATTATGATGATCCACAACATAGTAAACAATCAAGCAATTTTCTAGTAGTGATTTTACCGGGGTGCTACAATTCGACACCACTAACAATGGATCTCGCCCTCGAGATCCGCCTCATGGTGTGGGGAAGAACGCCGACGATCTGAGTCTTCTCACTTCATGTAGATCCTCGCGACACCACTAACAAAGATTCTTTCTTCACCTTGAATTCGGCGACACCACCAACAAGAGGTCATTGTTCATGTTCAACGTGAGAACACTCCGGAGAAACAAAGATGAAGATAGATGTCTCAAAAGGTAAGGCCACCTTTAACTTCCGTGGAAGGAGTAAAATCGCATTGATCCACCATTCAATGTACAAAAGCGAATGATAAGAGTAGTAGGGTGGGGATCAGTCCATCGCGCACCCAAAGCATTACTATGCACATGAATGGAGAATTATGCAACCAACTCTCAAAATTCAGACTGAAGATCTCAACAAATAATGTTCAGAAGCTTCGGAAAATAAAGGAGTGATGCAGGACTTTTATCGGAGCTGAGGTAGCTGATGATGATGTCGTCTTGGAAACACCAGGAGATACAAAGAAAGGTTTTAGTGGATTTTGGTCCACTGAAAGGTACATAGAGGGAATTCTCAGATAGCATGAAGACCGGATGTGGAAACACCATTGCAGAAGGAATCGAAACCCTAAAGGTACGACGGAAACCCAACCACGAGAATTCCTATACTCGAAGAAAAGATGAGAGAGCAGATTTAAAGCACACAAAGGTAAGAGAAGAAGAGCATAGAGGTAAGGAGTAAAAGAAGACCTAATCAGATCTATCCAACCGATTTTGCAAAATAGATTTGACACTCTAGATCGACCGTTAGCTAGGTTATCCGACAGACTGGACCAGTGGGGTATCGCAACTGCTGAGCTCTGATACCACTTTGTAACACCCTCGAATCAGCCCTATGCAAGTTTTAGCGATTCCCGCCAAACCCGCATAGAAATGATTCAAAGATGCCCACCAGGCACTTGCGTGCGGGTGGAAAACAAAGTAATAACATTACACAATAGTCCACGATGGAACCCACAGAAACATATATATACAACAACGACTCCATGAGTCAAAAATACAGATATACAATACAAAGATCCAAATCACCTTGAAATGATACAACATCCAAGTACGGATAAGAAGCAAATTGGACTAAGAGCCCTGAAGAATAACCAATGGCGTCCATAACCCTGCCAAGATGGAAGGGTAACCCTGCTAACGACGTCGAACTTATACCTGTTAAACAAAAGGGGTGCCGACAAAGGAAGAAGGAAAAAGGGAGCGGTCGATCGAGGCGACACTACGAGGCTAGAATTCGGCGGCTCTCGCCTACATAGGTATGGTGGACTGAAGCGGCAGCGCAGCATGCATAAACAACCTATAGAGACCCGATGCAACTATCGGCTATTAGAGAGGGATAAGAGAGACCTATTCGGGACCAACCTGATACTAACACCAATCATACCCATCCTGGCATTTCCGCCCTCGAGACCAAACGAGGAAGTCAAACCGAGGAACTCACACAGTTGGCAGTTTTATTTATTCTATTATAGTTGAAACACTTACTAGTCAGATATAGATAGCATGAGTCATCCTGATAGCATAAGTAGGGGGCAGTTTTAGTTAACCATTCAGTTGTAGTTGCAGTACATACTAGTCAGATACAATTATCATGTGACATCCCAACTCCAGTAGTTGTTGGCACTTTTATTTCATTCCATTGGAGTTGTGATACTTACTAGGCAGGTATAACATGACAAGATACACCCTAGTTCTACCAGTTGTTGGCACTTTTATTATCCATTCCATTGTAGTGAAGCTGATTACTAGTCACATATTAAGTCAAATTTATAGCACTAATTTAGTTATGCTTGTCTACGATCGAGATACTGTGCTCCAAGTCGTCCATAACCGTGGACACAGCTTTCAGAAAAATTTACCCTGCAGGGGTGCACAAATAGCAACACACACACGATCAACCTCGGAAAAACCAAATCAAAACCCAACGAGGCTTTCACGACAAAGCAATCACAGGATTCATAAATTATTTCCGGGGGCCACCCCATTAAGCTACCCGCAACGAAGTTGGCCGGCTCCGAGACGGACCCAAGGTTTGCGCCAATGGCTGTAAACGACTGGGAACCCGAAAGTGTGACTAGGCTTGTCGATACCACGAAAACACTCCGTAAATCCTAAATAGTACAGGTGCTCCACGCACAATCGTAAATAAAGCAGTAAAGCATGGCATAAGTACATGATAGTAATAAAGCCCCAAACTAGTTTGTGGCCCCAAGAAATAAGAAATGAATCAAGCTCTGGCTAAGGGGATTCATGGTTCCACATGCGGATAGTGCGATAGTCAAGAAACATGTATCAAGTACTCGGGGCCTACAGGACACAAGTGGACATGAAAAACCAAATAGCATATATTGCCCACCGGTGCCTCTTTCATTAGTTATCCTAGCAATTTAATAGTTGTATTTAAAGTCATGATCCTCTCCACCGTAAAGCATATGACAACATTCCAACTGTGTGGTACTTCACGACACGGGATCGCACCTGAGCAAGCGACTACGACTCGCAAGACCATCTATCTACCAAACAACAGGTACTTGGAGGTGTCCAAGGCAATATAAAGGCTGCACGGAATATATCTTGTACGGAACACTAAAGCATCGCGACACGGATAACAATATATCAACAGAAGGAAATAAAGACTATAAATGTAAAATAGGTAGAAAGGGGGAGAATGCTCACCTGGAAAACACCGCCGAAGATACATTATTCGAAGAACTTGTCGATACTCGCATCAACTTAACAGCCTAATCCGCGAAGAACCAAAGCACTAAAATAAACACGAATGCACTATTTAGTTCTACGGCAGAAGATCTGGCATGATTATGATATGATGCATGGCATGTCAAAGATGCGGTGCAACTAGGCAATATTAAGCGGAACCAGGGTCCCGTCAATTAATTAGAAGGTTCAAGTTATGTTTCTAACTATTAAAATTAAATGTTTATTAGCATGCAAACATACAACATAATGTGATGTTCCACAAAATTAAATAGATCCCACATATCCCATATTTACTTACAGATGATGTGCATGGCATAAATGCATGAGGATGTCAAATCAGTATACAATGTGTTTTTATAATAAAGCTGTATGTACAACATTTTCTATTTATATCTAAACATCAAAGCTTACAAAATAATCCAGATTTGCAAGGTAGAAAGAATCAGCAAAGAGGGTGTCGTTGGAGTTGGAAGCAGATGGGCTGGGGCTCAACATAGCCAGATCGAAGCTACAGGAAGGAGGATAAAAAAGGTGGGAATCTGCTACGGCTGGTATTTGAAGCTAGTTTTTGTGGGGGTGGAAACGCAAGGGAACACCTAGTGCAGCTGGTTTCGATTGTTGATATAGAAAAGTTGCAAACCTCTTTTATACCAGGATAAAAATGATACGTTACTTGGACAAGCAAGCACACAGACTACTGAATCAATTCCCTCCGTGCAAAACTAGCCAGCTCAAGCTAGCTAGAAGGCAGGTGAAAACGAAACAGTAAAGATGACTTTAGATACGTATAGCTGGGTTCAGATACAGAATGGCGTGACTGCTGGCGTGCGCGTGCGTCAAACATCAGAGGATTTAACTATGCCTTTAGAATTTGATTTGTTGATCGACGAAGTCAGAGACAAGATGCTGAATAGAAGGGAACTCCATGTTTTTGAACTAACCTGGAGCGGTGATGGGTTTGATGACGAAACTTACTTCTTCAGGGCCGAACTCATAATTTTTGGGAAGATGTCATGTACGCGGCCTGCTCTGCCCTACGAGGTTGTGTAGACAAGCAAGGATGCGACCCTCTGGGGGCCAAACGAGATGAAGGAGTGGGGGAAGCTGGAGAGGAAGCTCACCACGGCTACTGGCGAGCTTGGCTTGGACAGGGGAGGACGGAAGCGACGGAGGCGTGGTCCTTTCTCCTTGGACTCGACAGGGACGATGATAGGGAAGGATCTCTTGGCTACTCCGGCTCCTTCTGCAGCTTCCAGGCGTGCGGCGATGACGCGGCGGTGTGCTCAACGTTGGAGCTGGACCTGCAGATGCTCCACAAAGTGAACATAGGCTAGTTCAGTTTTAGATACCTGCAGGCACACGATGTTCAGAGATGCAGGATCTCAATGTCCCAGCGCTGGGGCGAGGAATTGGGCAAGGACCCGAAGTGGGCGACAGGATATAGAGGCGGCCGACACAGGGAGAAAACGAGATGGATCAAAGCTCAGCGGAAGTTTCTTCAAGGCGAACCCGTGTGTAGTGGAGGACAAGTCAACGAAGGGATGAGCTCGACGTTGGCCGCGATTACAGACAGCAACAGCTCTAGTTCGTCCACGTAGAGGCTGTAGACGACGTGGTGGTGCGATTCCAAATTTCAGCAGGGACTCCTGAGTCCCGCGCTCCATGGTGGCTACGTGGTGAAGACTCTCTGGTGGATCCTCTCGGTGCTCGCGGAGGTAGAGATGAAAGAGGGGCGACACAAGATGGGGAGGGGAAACAAGCTAGGGTTCGACGGATCTGCCTCAGCTGGGGATTAAAAGAGGAGGGATGGAGTGGTTGGTGTGGATGGTGGAGGAAAAAGGTGAAGCAGTGGAGGGGATCACGCTCCGGTCGTGACTTAGAGAAAGACGACACGGGATGGTCTCTCCTGCCTAGCGAAGGGGTATAGGCCTGGGGATGGGCTGCGACCTGGCGATGAAGTGGACCGGCCCAAGCCAGTGAGGGAGGCCGCTTCTCGACTATATTTTCTTGGAGTTGATCGCTGCAATGCTAGCAACCAAAGCTGAAGACTGCTGCTGCTGAAGTTATTGCCTCAAACTTTCAGAATTGGAACCGAAAATTACCCAGATTTTAAAAGAAGCTAGGTTAGGTCAGAATTGAATAGAAACAAACATGGTAGAATTCGAATGCCATGAAACAGCTGATCATCCAGGTTAGCACAGATCAGCATTTGCAAGAAGAAAAGAAGGAATTGGGTAAAGAGCACAAAATTGATTTCTGGCAAAAGATTGGCCTTCTCCACAACCAGTAAAAGATGTTCCTAGAACTAGAGAGAAGAAAAACAGTGGTAGAGGAGGAAGAATTACACATGGTCACAACCAGATTGCAAAAGAGTAAAGAATACCTGGTAACCAAGAAAACACAAGGAAGCAAGATTAAAAATAGGTGACAAGAGGGAGAAAAGCAAAGGATAAGAGATGCCCACATACACATGTCCATTTGGGCAATTACAAGAATATGGAATTTAGGGTTGTAGAAAATAAATAAATAAAACATTTGTTAAATATGGAACCCTAGCAATGGATTCCCACATTCTAGTAAACAAAATAGAGATAACAAAGAGGGATAGGTATTTGTGATAGCACAACACAAGTAAGATACAACCAATGCAAGACTTAATATGATGCTCAAATGCAATATGGCATGATGACATGAGTATGATATGATGATGATCCACAACATAGTAAACAATCAAGCAATTTTCTAGTAGTGATTTTACCGGGGTGCTACAAGAAAGCATTACTCAAATTCTCGAATCCACCTCCATGGCCACCGAGGAGCGTGATCGTAAGATTACGCTTCAAGATAAGAAAATCTCAGATCTCAGCAACGATTTGTTCAGAAAGAGGGACATTGCCGAGGCACTCCGGGCTGAACTCCAGAGTCTTCAGGAAGAGAAGGCCAAAGTCGACGATGTCATCTTTGGTATGTTTCTCTTTTTCTGACTTATCTGCATCTTCTGACTCTTTGGAGTCCGGATTTATTTATTAACCCCTTTGCATTACATGTGCAGGTCCTCTGAACTTACTGGACTCAGCCTCTGCCGAATCTCGCACCAGCCGGCTTACCCAAGTCGGTGATTTGTTGCATGACTTCTGCCGATCCATCGAAGATATTGGCGAAGTTCTCAAGGTTCCGGATATGCATAGCATGTCCGGCTTTGAAGTGCGAGATAAGGCCAAGGAGATGCCACAGCTTGTTCAGGACTGGAACATGTCCTACGCGTGAACCGCAGCGCATAACACTCTCACCATGGTTATGAGCCACCATGGAAACATAGAAATCTGGCAAGTAACCAGAGGGTACTGCAAAGTGGATGAAGATGGATAGGAGCAAGACATCAAAGCTATCATGGACTCCTGTGCCGGATATGGGTGCCACGTAGCTGACTTGACCAGCTACGACACTCCCTTCTTCACCCGCGTGGACACGCCACCTCCGCCTTCCGAAGAAACAGCAGAAGTTTCCGACGATGATCAAACCGTATCAGATTTGAACATCTCGGAACGTTATCAAAGCGATGCTGATGTATCCAGCGAGCCGACAGCTCCTACCTCTCCTCCTGCATCATAGAGTATCAGAAAGAACAATGTGTTATTTTGAAAACAATTTGGGTCTGTAAATAAGTAGTATGATACTTTTGCTAGTGCTAAGCTTTATTTTATCTATTCAACACTTTTGGCTTTAATGTTATGTTCCTGAAATGTTTGCATAAGCACTTGTATTTTTTGTCTGCACTTATCGTTTATCTGACTTTCCGCCTCGTCCCTTTCGTGAGCCGGCCAACTTTTAGCACGGAAACTTTGCCGAGCAAAGGAGCTCAATTGCTAAACCAGTTTAAACTCAGAAATAAAGCCGGCATCCAGTACCAACAATTCACTACTCGGAAAATGCCCGCATCCAGCAATCAGACAAATAACCAAAGTATAGACTAGAAAATTTAGATTTATACCCGAAGGTAGCACTTTTAGAATCAGAAATCTAAACCAGAACAAACTTGAGCATAAAGTACTTTCAAGTATTCTGGGATTTTTGACTGTGACATGGTCATTCGGAAATAAGATGGTAAAAACTTCTCAGAAAGATTTTGTGGCAACCAAAACTTTATTTCTCATTGAACATGTACACATATATTATTACAAAGAAAAATAAACTAAGAATAAAAGGGACTTAGTTGAGAAATATTCCATGGTCTATCTAATTCATCCGGGTTTGTACTGCCTCCAGCTCTCTTTCTCTTCTTAGTAGCAGGTCTTTCTTTGACTGGCCGCATATCAGCTAGGTAGTATGAACCATTGTGCAATACTCAAGTAACTAAAAATGGCCCTTCCCATATTGGGGAAAGTTTGTGCTTTCTTTGCTGCACAAGCCGGAGAACCAAATCGCCCTTATTGAAAGACCAGTTTCTGACTCTCTGGCTATGATACTTGTGTAACTTCTGCTGATAGGCTATTGATCTCATCACAGCAACGACACAAACTTCTTCGACTAAGTCGAGATCATTTTGTCGAGAAATTTCGGCATCTTCTTTAATATACGCGGCCACTCTAGGAGAAGTGTGAATCAAATCACTAGGAAGAACTACTTCTGCGCCATAGACCAAGAAGAAAGATGTGTATCTAGTTGACCTGTTTGGAGTTGTTTGCAAACTCCATATTACAAAGGTAATTCCTCTACCCAAGCCCCCGCAGGACGTCGTAGTGGTGCTTCGAGTCTTGGTTTTAGGCCTTGTAGTATTAAACCATTTGCTCTTTCGACTTGTCCATTAGCTTGCGGATGTGCGACCGACACAATGTCAAGATGGATATTTTGTTCATTGCAGAATTCAGCAAGTTCTCCCATAGAGAAGTTACTCCCGTTGTCCGTGATAATGCTATGCGGATAACCGTATCGGATTATCACATCCTCGACAAATCTTCTGGCTGTTGCTCCATCACAACTAGTGACGGGTTTAGCCTCAATCCATTTGGTGAATTTATCCACCATCACTAAGAGGTGAGTAAATCCACTTGGAGCCCGTTTAAACGGTCCTACCATGTCAAGCCCCCAGACCGCAAAGGGCCATGTTATAGGTATTGTTCGCAGCTGATCAGCTGGAACGTGAGCTTGTTTGGCGTATTTTTGGCATCCTTTGCACGTCTTGACCAGCCGTTCGACATCTTCCTTGGCTGTAAGCCAGAAAAAACTGTGTCGGAAAGCTTTTTCCACTAGAGATTTGGCTGCAGCATGGTGACCACACTCTCCTTCGTGGATCTATCGTAAGATTTCCACTCCTTCTTCCGGAGATACACAATGCTGAAAGACCCCAGATGCACTCCGCTTATAGAGCTCACCACTAATTATAGTGTAGGATTTTGCTCGTCGGACGATCTGCCGGCTCAGAACTTCGTCTTCGGGTAATTTTCCGTCTACCAAGTAATCAAGGTTGGGTTGAATCTAGCTGGGAATCACAGCCAGAACTGCTACTAAAGGTGAGTCGGATTTGGTCGAATATTCCTCGTTCACTCCTTTTATAGAGGGAACCTTGAGGTGCTCTAAAAAAGCGCCATCCGGGACCTTTTTCCGGGCAGAGCCTATTCGAGATAGTGCATCTGCTTCCTCATTTTCTGTTTGAGGGATGTGTTGAACTTCAAACCCTTCAAATGATTTAGATAGTTCATCCACGACATCCCTATATGCCGCCATGTGCTTGTTTGCCTTACAGATATCCGACACCTGTTGGGCAACAAGATCCGAATCTCCATAACACATTAAACATCGGATGCCGATATCCTTAGCAATCTGGATTCCATGCAGTAATGCTTCATAATCGGCAATGTTATTTGTCATCGTGAAGTGTATCTGCAATACATAGAAAACTTTATCTCCTTGGGGTGATTTGAGCACCATGCCAGCCTCCGAGCCCCTTGATGTCTACTCACTTCTATTTTTGTAGACAGTTGTTGGGCCTCCAAGTGTAGAGATTTGTAGAACAGCAGCAAGTTTTCCGTTAAGTGGATTACCCAAGGTTTATCGAACTCAGGGAGGAACTATCCCTTTCAAGCAACCCTGCAATCAAGATACAAGAAGTCTCTTGTGTCCCCAACACACCCAATACACTTGTCAGGTGTATAGGTGCACTAGTTCAGCGAAGAGATAGTGAAATACAAGTGGTATTGATAATTATAAATGGTAACGGTGATAGAAAATAGCTTGATGGCGTGGAAAAGACAAAAGTAAAACTGAATAAAGATAGAAGCAAGCAAACATGTAATAGATCTAATAGCAAACGATGTTTCAGTGCTTAGAAACAAGGCCTAGGGATCATACTTTCACTAGTGAACACTCTCATATAAATATATTCTTCTTTATGATACTACGCTGAACTACTCTCCGGTTGGACACTCTAATCCATGGTAGGGCTATAACAACACACCTCAAAGTAAGCCTTTCCCATCTAGATAACCCCACACTGTCACCTTGAGCACTAGATGGCTCAAACAAACACCACAATTTCATAAAGACATCCAACTCCAAATATAACTCATAACAAGTATTTGAAATCTCTAGCCTAAGGGCCATCATGGTGTGCACACTGTCAACTTCACACACATGGGGAGAGCAGAGATCTATTAAAGCACTTGAGTAGCAAGGTAGATCTACTTGATTACAAAGCTCATGATCACAATATGATCATGCATAGAGAGATGAACACATAGCTACCGGTAGAACCCTTAGCCTCGAGAGAGAACTACTCCCTCCTCATCATGGGAATCAGCAATGGTGATGGAGATGGTGGTGGAGATCGATGGAGATGGCTCCGAGGGCACTTCCCCGTCCCGGCAGGGTGCCGGAACAGAGACTTTTTGTCCCCCGAATCTCTCCTTCGGTGGCGGCAGCGCTGCAGAACTTTTCGTGGCTGGAGGCTTGATGTTTTAGGGTTTATGCATCGTGAGGCTCTTATAGGCGAAGGGGCAAGGTCGGTGGCCAGCCAGGGGGCCCACACCATGCCCTAGCGCGGCCTGGGGGGATCCACGCCTAGGGGTGGTGTGGCCACCCTATGGCCCCCCTTCGTCTCTCCTTCTGGCTCCGTGAATTTTCCAGGAAAATAACGACTTTGGCTTTTGTTTGGTCCAATTCCGAGAATATTCATTTTGTGACTTTCTGGAACCAAAAACAGCAGAAAACAGGCAACTGGCACTGTGTCTCTTGTTAATAGGTTAGTCCAAGAAATCATATGAAAAGTACTCCAAAGTGTGGACAAAACATAAGAAAGTAGATAAAACCAAGCATGGAACATCAAAAATTATGGATACGTTAGCAGCGTATCACCCCTGAGCGCTTTAGACCCGTCAAAATGCAAGGTCCAGTATTCTGACTCTGGCAGGGCCATATTCTCCGTTGGCTCTGTCCAATCAGCGACAAAGTTAGCAAGGATTTGGGATTTAATTACTGTACGAGGTTTGTACTCAATGTCAAAAGCTGAAAGCTCTATGCCCCATTTGGCGACGCGTCCTGTGGCGTCACTATTGTTGATTATATATCTCATGGGAGGTGTGCTCACCGTGGTAATTGGATGTTCCTGAAAATAATTCCACAACTTACGAGATGCTAAGAACACACCGTAAGCCAGCTTTTGATAGTGCGGATACCGCTGGTTTGATTCAGTTAAGACCTCACTGAGATAGTACGTCGGCCGCTGCACCAGGTGTTCCTGATTTTCCTCCGGTCTCTCCACCACCATGACGATACTGACGACCTTATTTGTCGCAGCGAGATAGAGCAACATCAGTTCCCGTGGTTCTAGTGCTGCAAGGATGGCAGCAGATGAGAGTACTGCTTTCAGGTCTTGTAGCGCAGCTTCAGCCTCGTCGGTCCAAACGAATTTCTTGGTGTTTTTCAGGAGCTTGTATGGTGCTGCGGCTCTTTCACCAAGCCGGCTTACAAACGGACTGACTGCAGCAATGCAACTAGTTAGTCTTTGAATGTCCTTCAGGTGAGTTGGCCTGGAAATATTGAGTATAGCCTTGATTTTGTCACGGTTTACCTCTATGCCTCTTTGAGACACGATAAAACCTAACAATTTTCCGGCTGGGATCCCAAAGAAACATTTCTTCGGGTTAAGCATTATGTTGTATTTTCGTAGATTGGCGAACGTTTCCTCCAAGTCGGAAATCAAGGTTTCCTTCTTTTTGGACATCACCGCAATATCGTGCACATATGCATGTACATTGCGTCCGATTTGGTCGTGGAGGCAACACTGCATAGTGCATTGGTACGTAGCTCCTGCGTTTTTTAGCCCAAAGGGCATCGTAACGAAATAGAAGGTTCCGAATGGGGTTATCAATGAAGTTTTGACTTTGTCAGATTCCTTCATCCGGATTTGGTGATAACCGGAATATGCGTCGAGGAAACATAGGAGTTCCGAGCCTGCCGTAGAATCGATAACTCGATCAATTCTAGGCAGAGCGAACGGATCTTTGGGACAAGCCTTGTTCAAGGCATTATAATCAACACACATCCTTAAATCAGTCGTGTACTTTTTAGGGACCATTATAGGATTGGCCGACCACTCAGTGTGGATGACCTCTTCTATGAATCCGGCTAACTCGAGCCGGGCTAGTTCTTTAGCTATTTCCTTACGCTTTTCATCGCCAAAACATCGTAGGGACTATTTGACGGGTTTAGAGTTCGGGTGTACATTTAGAGAGTGCTCGGAAAGTTCCCTAGGTACTCCGGTCATGTCAGATGGCTGCCATGCGAAGATATCTTGATTTGCTTGGAGGAACTTGACGAGTGCGCTTTCCCATGCGCTATCTAGGCCTACGCACATCTGGGTCACCTTAGAGGGGTCATCATCCTTCAACGACGTCTTCTTCGTCTCTTCCGATGCCTTGAACTCCGGATTCGGCTTTGTCACCTCCTTCTTTGTCACGGGAATCTCGGACGGATCTATGGTCTTCTTGATCTCCTGGTACTCCTGGGCGGCAAAGACGGCTTCAAAGAAAGGCGGCATTTCCATCCTCGCACTCTCGCGCTTTCTTCGGGTCTCCCCTGATGGTGATCACGCTGTTGGGGCCTGGACTTTTCATCATATTGTAAATGTAACACGGACGAGCCATAAAAGACTAGTAAGCCGGACGTCCGAATATAGCGGGGTACGCGCTCTTGAACGGGACCACTTCGAAGGAAAGTGCTTCCGTCCGGTAGTTCTTTGGAGTTCCAAAGGTCACATCTAAAGTGATTTCTCCTAGGGATTTTGCTTGTCTTCCTGTGACAACTCCGTGAAAGATCACAGAGCTATAATTCAGCTGGGTCTCCGAGATCTTCATCCGGCGTAGCGTTTCGACATATAGGATGTTAATGCTACTGCCATCGTCCATGAAAGTCTTGGAGAAACCATAGCCATCAATATGTGGATTGACGACTAAGGCGTATTTTCCTCGCCTGTGCAACTTAGGCGAATGATCAACACGGTCAAAGGTGATTGCCACTTCTGGCCAGTCCAAGAATTGAGGGACAACCGGAACTGTCTGATACATGGCAAATGTATCTATAATTTTTGATGTTTCATGCTTGGTTTTATCTACTTTCTTGTGTTTTGTCCACACTTTGGAGTACTTTTCATATGATTTCTTGGACTAACCTATTAACAAGAGCCACAGTGCCAGCTGCCTTTTTTTTGCTGTTTTTGGTTCTAGGAAAGTCAGAAAATCAATATTCTCAGAATTGGACAGGACAAAAGACAAAGTTGATATTTTACCGGAAGACTCACGGAGCCAGAAGACGAGACAGAGAGGGGACACAGGGTGGCCACACCATGTGGTGGCACGGGCTAGCCCTGGCCGTGCCACTAGGTGGTGTGGTCCCCCTGGCCGCCCACCGACCTTGCCTCTTCTCCTATAAGAAGCCTCCCGATGCATAAACCCTAAATCGTCAAGCCTCCAACCACGAAAAGTTCCACAGCGCCACCGCCACCAAAGAGGAGATTCGGGGGATAGAAAGTCTCTGTTACGGCACCCTGCCAGGACGGGGAAGTGCCCCCAGAGCCATCTCCATCAATCTCCACCAACATCTCCATCACCATTGCTGATTCCCATGATGAGAAGGGAGTAGTTCTCTCTCGAGGCTAAGGGTTCTACCGGTAGCTATGTATTCATCTCTATCTCTATGCATGATCTTATTGAGATCATGAGCTTGTAATCTATAAATCTACCTTGCTACTCAAGTGCTTTAATATATCTCTGCCGTCCCCATGTGTGTGAAGTTGACAGTGTGCACACCATGGTGGCACTTAGGCTAGAGATTTCAAATACTTGTCATGAGTTATATTTGGAGTTGGATGTCTTTATGAAATTGTGGTGTTTGTTTGAACCATCTAGTGCTCAAGGTGACAGTGTGGGGTTATCTAGATGGGGAAAGCGGACTTTGAGGTGTGCTATTATAGCCCTACCATGGATTAGAGTGTCCAACCAGAGAGTAGTTAAGAGTAGTATCATAAAGAGAAGATATTTATATGAGAGTGTTCACTAGTGAAAGTATGATCCCTGGGCCTTGTTTCTAAGCATTGATACACCGTTTGCAATTAGATCTGTTACATGTTTGCTTGCTTCTTTCTTTATTTCAGTTTGCCTTTAGTCTTTTCTCACGTCAACCACACGTCAGCAAGCTATTTTCTGGCACCGTTACCACTTATAATTATCCATACCACTTGCATTTCACTATCTCTTCGCTGAACTAGTGCACCTATACACCCGACAAGTGTATTGGGTGAGTTGGGGACATAGGAGACTTCTTGTATCTTGATTGCAGGATTACTTGAGAGGGGATACCTTTGACCACTTCCTCTCTGAGTTTGATAAACCTTGGGTGATCCACTTAAGGGAAAACTTGCTGCTGTTCTACAAACCTCTGCACTTGGAGGCCCAACAACTGTCTACAAGAATAGAAGTGCGTAGACATCAAGCTATTTTCTGGCGCCGTTGCCGGGGAGGTAAGGTAAAAGGTACTCACATCCTCCGGTGTGAGTGCTCGAAGGTATTTCCTTTAGATTCTGGAATTTTGTCTTTTTATTTCTTGTTTTTATTTTCACTAGTTAGTCTTAATGGAAAACAACAAAAAAATTAGAGAGATTTTTAGTATTTTTCCTAATGTAGAACATGAATTGTCTGAAAAGAAAATTAAAAAAACCATGGAACTTTCTTTGCATGATAATAGCAATGTTATTAGTATGAATCTTTTGAACACCTTTGTTACTAATGCTATGGAAATATCTAAGCTTGGGGAAGTTAGTTTTTATGAAAATGATCTTTTTAGTTCCCCAGCTTTAAAGAAGAAAATTTGCTCGGATGATACTTTATCTCCCATATGTGGTAATTCTAATGATACTTCTGATATTTTAAATCCACATACTGAAAGCATCTCTTTTAAAATACCTATAAAAATTGCTGAACGTTTTATGAACAACTGTTACTTGGGAGATGGAACCGTCCATCCTGGTGATCATTTGCACTTTATACATGAATTATGCGAGTTGTTCAAGTGTTCATGTATTTCAATGAACCAAGTTAAGAGGAAGTTATTCCCTTTGTCACTCAAGGGCAAAGCAAGGGAGTGGTATGAGCTACTAGATGATCCTCATCATTTGGAGTGGAAGGAACTTGAATCTCTCTTTTATTCTAAATTTTATCCTCCTCATGAAATTCATAAAGATAGGAATTACATTTATAATTTCCATCCACATGATGGAGAAAGTATTGCCCAAGCATGGGGGAGATTGAAGTCACTAATGCTCAAATGTCCCATTCATGAGCTCCAATATTGTTATTAATAATTTCTATGCAAGGCTTTCAGGACATTACAAGGACTATCTAGATACTTGTTTAGAGGGATCCTTCACAAGTAAGGATGCCAAAGCTAAGTGGGATCTTCTTGAAACAATTCAAAGCAATACCAAAGATTGGGATAACAACAAAGGTAAAGAACCAGGTATAAACTATGAGTATGATTGCATTAAGTCTTTCGCTGAAACTGCTAATTTTCAAGAGCTTAGTGCTAAATATGGTCTTGATCCTCAAATTCTTATTGATTGTTTTAGATCCTTTGCTTCTCATATTAATGCTCCTATAGAAAAATGGGACATGTATCGTGAGCCTTATAAAGACACTTGCATGGAAAATGAAATTGTTATTAATGATAGCAATAAACATGCTCAAACCTCTGAAAGTACTACTTCTTATAAGCATGTTAATTTTTGTGGAATACATAGACCTTGTGAGAATAATCAAATTGAAGAAGAATATTGTATCACCCACAGGAATGAAAAATCTAGAACGTGGTATAGGGCTCTAAATGATCTTGGTAAAAAAGTTTGTGCCCTCTATCCTTTTATTTGTGAACTTTGCTTTGAAGTGGGTCATTTCAATTTTCAATGCTCAGGCCATAATAATAGCCCTTCTAATCCAATGAGTACTGCAGGTTTGTATTTTGATGACATGATCACTCCTAATCAGCATGATCAACTTACATTATTCTTGGGGTGTGGAGAGTTATCAAGAAAAACCTCTTTGGTAGACATGAGTGCTTTTGATATGAATAGCGTCCTGCATGGTTGCCATCTTTATTGTGTTGATAATTGCCACACAAATACTTATATACAAAATATTATAAATGATGAGATTTTACGAAAATATGACAGGACTAATATGTGTTTTGGCCTTATTAATGAAAAGGAGGAATCCTCCAAAGTTTCTTCTATTGTCTCTAACAATGAACCATGGTATATGGAGAAGCTTCCTTTCAAGCCTCTCCCTCCTAAAGAGAAGAAGAAAAAGAAGAAGAGGAGGAGTAAAAGGAGAGAGGAAACGGTATTTTCCCCTAAGCATGTCACTCCTATTATAGTTTTTGATGAGTCTGAACTCGATGATGTTCCTATGCCTATTACCTATAGTAGTGATCATGATTGGGAAAAGCACACTACTTTTGATATTGATAATCTCTTCGATACCAATTCTGAAAATGATGATATTAATAATTGCTATACTATTATTGTTATCCATGATCCTTCCAATGATGATATGTTTACAAATGAACACACTTTGGAGGATAACTATTCTATTACTTATGATGATACTATACCTCCAATTTAGGATGATTACAATGATGACTATGATATTTCAGTCCACCTACTATTTAGGAGGAAATTAATTATGATTACAATATGCCTCCTATATTTGATGATTATGGTGATGAAAATAATAATGATAGCTATTTTGTTGAATTTTCTCCCACTATAATTAATAAGAATGACTATGTTTATGTGGGGAGTATTAATTCTTTTCTGCATGTGGCTCATGATAAGAATGTTTCTTGTGATAGTTATATTGTTAATTTCATTCATGATGCTACTGAAAGTTATTATGAGAGAGGCAAACATGGTTTTATCCATCTCAATAATATTAAGTTTCCCCTCTTTATGTTGAAAGTCTTGAAGTTGCACTTGTTTTGCTTTACTATTCTTGTTGCTTTGTGCTTTCATGACTTGTTTCTTTACAAGATTCCTATGCATAGGAAGTGGGTTAGACTTAAATGTTCTTTGAATTTGCTTCTTGATGCTCTCATTTACTTCAATTCATATTTCTTATGTGAGCATCTTTTCAAACTATCATGCCTAACTTAAAGGCGTTAAAGAAAAGTACTTATTGGGAGATGACCCAAAAGTTTTAGATGAGTCTTGGAAGTTATTACCTCAGTAATAACCGCTCCTTATCCTTTTTATTTTCTTTTTCTGCCAAGAGTAACCTCTAATGAGAGAGAAGTAATGATTGGGAAAGTTGCTGTCCCGAAACAGATTTTTGTGCTTCGCTGTAAAAAGTCGTGTAAAATATCTGTACGTCAGTTTGATCCGTGAATTTTTGTGCTTCTGCCCCAGGTTGTTATCTAACTTTCTTTAGTTCAAGACTGTTCGATTTGAGCAAGAGAAGGTCTTCGAAAACATTCGTCTTTACCTGCTGGTCTATTTTGACAAATTTCTGCTATTATTTGCATTTTCTTCTTGTTGGTTCCTTTTTGGGTTCTCTTTGGGGAATTGAGCTTTTTTAAGGGAAGTGCTACAGTAGCTTGTGTTTTAATAGAAGTTTTATTGGTGTTGAAACTGAACCTAAAGACTTGTTATCTTGAGTGCACTAATGTTGCTAATAAAGATTGTGTGAAGTTTTGTATGAAGAAAAAATTTCAGGTGTATGGAGAGAATGATGTAATGAGATGAAGAATGGACTAAATCTCAAGTTTGGGGATGCCACCCCATGTCACCCCAAGAAATATCCAAGAAGTACAAGTGTCAAAGATTGGGGATGCCACCCCGTGTCACCCCAAGAAATATCCAAGAAGTACAAGCATCAAAGCTTGGGGATGCCCTAGGCATCCCCTTCTTCATCAATAAAAATCCTAGGTTTCTTCCAAACACTTCATTTTTATTGTTTCATGCACAAGTTGTGTTGTTCTTGGAGCGTCTTTGTTTTTGTTTTTGGTTTTTCGTTTGCTTTGTTTTCTTAGTTTGCTTGAATAAATTGGTTGGACCCCCTCATTCATGCATTAGTTTTCAAATAAGTTTGGTTTGGATTGGAAAAGAGTAGGAAAAGTTCATGCTTAAGTGGTAAGAGGAGCTTGTTTTTGACTGTGGCCTATGCTTTGTCATGTCATGCTTGATATTGTTTTGGCTTTATGCTTAGTGATCTTTGCTGTAGCATGACTTGTTATAAATAATTGAGATTGCTTAATGTGCCTTTGAAGAATCATGCGTTGTTTTAGCATATTAAAGCATAGTATTGTGGTATTCTCCTTTGATGCTTTATTTGGGTTGACTTTGCACATGCTCACACCATGCTATGACTATCCCAAGTCACCATAGCCTTTATGATCCTTTAGTTTTCGACTTGTAGTATCACTTTATGCTTTGATTAATGATGTTTTGTCGCTCTGCATGATTATGGCCATTATTGCTCTCTTAGTTGGTCGCTCCCAGTCTTTTGGTAGCCTCCATAATCAAGTATGAGTTCCACTCATGCATCCAACTCCTAAAACCAAGTTATTCCAAAGAGTCCACCATACCTACCTATTAGCATTTGCTATTCCAAGTATATTCATGTTTTTATCTACCTTCCGAATTAAACTTGTTATGAGAAAGCTAGTGATTAAAGCTCTCATGAACTTGATGGCACGCTTTACTTTTCTTGCCCTTAATAATCTTGAACCATTGTGTCGTCTATGTTGTATATGCTTGCACTTATTTATTGGGGATTAGCAGAACCATGCTGTCATGGGGAACACTTTCAACATTGCACGGGTGCTTTGTACCTAGTTGATATCATGCTCTTTTGTCTATGGATGTCGTCGATGTGAAATGAAAGGGGAGATTTTAAGTCCATGGAGTTATGTATATGTGTTAGAGAAACGCCTGGGCCGCTGGTCTAATCCATGCTGACATGGTGGAAACCTGCAGCGTAACCATAATGAGCTGTCTATGAAGCATTCTTCTTATAAAAAAAGAGTCGGATATTGAGAAAAATGAGAAAAAAGAGATTACAAAAATAGGAAAGAGAGAAAAAGGCACCATATTCCCATGGTAAATAAGAAGATTGCTGAGATGCTCGTTGTCTGCTTGCCTTGTCATTTTGATATGGGGATTCTTCCGTATCATCAGGCAAGGGTACCTGCTGGCGGTTCTCTATGATACACATGTACTTACAATGACAAGAACTTACCGGTGACTAAACTTGAGTAGCATGAGGAGCGACCCTCGTATTCAAGGGACATGAGATTTCCAACTTATACTTTGTTAAGCATATACTCCATAGTTTGTTCACTTTAACCTTAATCACTTCAAGATGGTTATGATAGGGGCAATGAGAGCTGAAAGCTAATAAGTACCATAATTTTTGGAAGCTCTTTATGAGACTTGAATCCCTGCTTCCTTCTATGAAGGCCTTTCTTTTACTTTTATGTTGATTCTCCATCTTCTATCTTTATGCACCTATTGATAGAGCACAGTGGCCTTTCTTAGTTTAATATGCATTTTCCCAAGACTTGTTGATTGATGCATAACTTTGATATTGCTTGTTCTTAAACTATTTGTATCTAGTCACCCTTATGAACTTTGAAGGTGTCCTATGCATTTATGTTTGCTACTCTATGAGGGACAAGCTGAATACCATTCTCATTATGTTTTCTTTATGTGAAACAAACAAACGTCTTGCAACGCATTGTTATTCATGAATCTTTTGTTTGTGCCTTTTCATGTTGCAACATAGTTTCTTTGGCTTATTGCTAGAACCTTTTCTTTCATGTTATGATTGAAGTACTATAATCCCATATTTGAATGTTTTACAAATACTTTGATCAAGTTTATGGTGGTGCATGTCACCTCAAAAATTATTCTTTCTTTTTATCACTTACCTACTCGAGGACGAGCAGGAGTTAAGCTTGGGGATGTTGATACATTGCAAATGTATCTATAATTTTTGATGTTCCATGCTTGGTTTTATCTACTTTCTTGTGTTTTGTCCACACTTTGGAGTAGTTTTCATATGATTTCTTGGACTAACCTATTAACAAGAGCCACAGTGCCAGCTGCCTGTTTTCTGTTGTTTTTGGTTCCAGGAAAGTCAGAAAATCAATATTCTCAGAATTGGATGGGACAAAAGCCAAAGTTGATATTTTACCGGAAGACTCACAGAGCCAGAAGACAAGACGGAGAGGGGCCACAGGGCAGCCACACCATGTGGTAGCGCGGGCTAGCCCTGGCCGCGCCACCAGGTGGTGTGGGCCCCCTGGCCGCCCACCGACCTTGCCTCTTTGCCTATCATAAGCCTCCCGATGCATAAACCCTAAATCGTCAAGCCTCTAGGCAAGAAAAGTTCCGCAGCGCCGCCGCCACCGAAGAGGAGATTCGGGGGACAGAAATTCTCTATTCTGGCACCCTGCCAGGACGGGGAAGTGCCCCCGGAGCCATCTCCATCGATCTCCACCACCATCTCCATCACCATTGCTGATTCCCATGATGAGGAGGGAGTAGTTCTCTCTCGAGGCTAAGGGTTCTACCGGTAGCTATGTGTTCATCTCTCTCTCGATGCATGATCTTATTGAGATCACGAGCTTGTAATCTATAGATCTACCTTGCTACTCAAGTGCTTTAATAGATCTATGTTCTCCCCATGTGTGTGAAGTTGACAGTGTGCACACCATGGTGGCAATTAGGCTAGAGATTTCAAATACTTGTTATGAGTTATATTTGGAGTTGGATGTCTTTATGAAATTGTGGTGTTTGTTTGAACCATCTAGTGCTCAAGGTGACAGTGTGAGGTTATCTAGATGGGGAAAGTGGACTTTGAGGTGTGCTGTTATAGCCCTACCATGGATTAGAGTGTCCAATCGGTGAGTAGTTAAGAGTAGTATCATAAAGAGAAGATATTTATATGAGAGTGTTCACTAGTGAAAGTATGATCCCTAGGCCTTGTTTCTAAGCATTGATACACCGTTTGCAATTAGATCTGTTACATGTTTGCTTGCTTCCTTCTTTATTTCAGTTTGCCTTTAGTCTTTTCCCACGTCAACCACACGCCGGCAAGCTATTTTCTGGCACCGTTACCACTTATAATTATCCATACCACTTGTATTTCACTATCTCTTCGTCGAGCTAGTGCACCTATACACCTGACAAGTGTATTGGGTGTGTTGGGGACACAAGAGACTTCTTGTATCTTGATTGCAGGATTGCTTGAGAGGGGATACTTTTCACCACTTCCTCCCTGAGTTCGATAAACCTTGGGTGATCCACTTAATGGAAAACTTGCTGCTGTTCTACAAACCTCTACACTTGGAGGCCCAACAACTGTCTAGAAGAATAGAAGTGCGTAGACATCACTGTCGTGTTGAGCTCATGTAGAATGTACACATCGATCTCACCGAAAGACATAATGGTGTAAGTAGTCACGACCTCCCTAGCCGGAATCCAGGTCTCGTCGAGAACGATGAGAGGGACGTCGCTGGCGTAGAGGACACAACCGACGGTGATAGTCTCGCCGATTCCGATTCTTGCAGATTCCGCTCGGAACGCAGGCCCGAAGCTCACTTGCCCCATGGTGGGCGCCAACTCTCGTCGGATTGATGACAAGTACGCCATGAGGGGGTCCTCGAGGCGTTTGGAAGAGAGGGGTGTGAGACGTACGGTATTCCGGGACGGTGATCACACAAGTTTAGCCAGGTTCAAATCCGCCGGCTTTGGACGGATCCTACTCTTGCTAGATATCCAATAATACGGCAGAGCCGGAATATGGGTTACAAGGGTTTCGCCTGTGTGAGTTGAGATTGTAGACTATTGTGAGGGTGCCCTAAAGGCTCTCCCTAGGTCGGATTATATAGATATCCGGCCTAGGGTTGACAGGAGAGATCTATCCGGCTACGACTAAGAGTCAGTTACATAGTACATCTTGAACTATAAGTAACACTATGGGCCTATGTCGGTAAGTCTTTTGGGCCTTCCTGTAGATGGACTGGACTCCGTCTCTTCTCCCTGACTGGGCCGCCCGTGAAGCAAAGCTCTAACTCGAAGTGGGCCACCCTGGTCAGTGAGGTACGGTGAGGATACCCGAAAAGTATATCCCCAACAAGTGTCATTGCATGTGTGTTCTTTTCATTAACCGTAGTTAGAGTCATTGCATGTGTGTTCTTTTCACAAACCACATGGATCCACCAGCGTCATTGCATGTGTGTTCTTTTCATGAACCACATATGGATCCACCAGTGTCATTAGATGTGTGTTCTTCTCACAAACCACATTGATCCACCAGTGTCATTGCATGTGTGTTCTATTCACAAACCACATGTGGATCCACCAGAGTCATTGCATGTGTGTTCTTTTCACAAACCACATAAGGATCCACCAGTGTTATTGGATGTGTGTTCTTTTCATCAACCACAACCAGTGTCATTGCATGTGTGTTCTTCTCACAAACCACACATGGATCCACCAGAGTTCATCGCATGTGTGTTATTTTCACAAACCACATATGGATCCACCAGTGTCATTGCATGTGTGTTCTTTTCATTAACCATAGCTAGAGTCATTGCATGTGTGTTGTTTTCACAAACCACATGGATCCACCAGAGTCATTGCATGTGTGTTCTTTTCATTAACCACAACTAGAGTCATTGCATGTGTGTTCTTTTCACAAACCTCATATGGATCCATCAGAGTCATTGCATGTCTATTCTTTTCATTAACCATAGCTAGTGTCATTTAATGTCTATTCTTTCCACAGACCACATATGGATCCACCAGTGTCATTGCATGTGTGTTTTGCATGTGTGTTCTTCTCACAAACCACACATACATCCACCAGTGTCATCGGATGTGTGTTGTTCTCACAAACCACATATGGATCCACCAATGTGATTGCATGTGTGTTCTTTTCCCAAACCATAGCTAGAGTCATTGCATGTGTGTTCTTCTCACAAACCACATATGGATCCACCAGAGTTCATTGGATGTTTGTTCTTTTCATGACCCACACCCAATGTCATTTCATGTGTGTTCTTCTCATAAACCACATATGGATCCACCAGTGTCATTGCATGTGTGTTCTTCTCAGAAACCACATATGGATCCACCAGAGTTCATTGGATGTGTGTTCTTTTCATGAACCACACCCAGTGCCATTGCATGTGTGTTCTTATCACAAACCACATAAGGATCCACCAGTGATATTGGATGTGTGTTCTTTTCATGAACCACACCTAGTGTCATTGCATGTGTGTTCTTTTCATGAACCACATATGGATCCACCAGAGTTCATTGGATGTGTGTTCTTTTCATGAACCGCACCCAGTGTGATTGCATGTGTGTTGTTTTCACAAACCACATATGGATCCAGCTAGAGTCATTGCATGTGTATTATTCTCACAAACCACATATGGATCCACCAGTGTCATTGGATGTGTGTTCTTTTCATGAACCACATCCAGTGCCATTGCATGTGTGTTCTTCTCAAAAACCACATATGGACCCACCTGTGTCATTGGATGTATGTTCTTCTCACAAACCACATATGGATCCGCCAGTGTCATTGCACTTGTGTTCTTCTCACAATCCACATCTAGAGTCATTGCATGTGTGTTCTTTTCACAAACCACATAAGGATCCACCAGTGTCATTGGATGTGTGTTCTTTTCATGAACCACACCCAGTGTCATTGCATGTGTGTTCTTTTCATGAACCACATATGGATCCACCAGTGTCATTGAATGTGTGTTCTTCTCACAAACCACATATGGATCCACCAGTGTCATTTCATGTGTGTTCTTCTCACAAACCACATCTAGAGTCATTGGATCTGTGTTCTTCTCACAAACCATATATGGATCCACCAATGTCATTGGATGTGTGTTCTTTTCATGAACCACACCCAGTGTCATTGCATTTGTGTTCTTTTCATGAACCTGATATGGATCCACCAGAGTTCATTGCATGTCTATTATTCTCACAAACCACATTAATCCACCAGTGTCATTGCATGTGTGTTCTTTTCACAAACCACATATGGATCCACCAGTGTCATTGCATGTGTGTTCTTCTCACAAACCAAATCTAGTGTCATTCCAAGTGTGTTCTTTTCACAAACCACATAAGGATCCACCAGTGTCATTGGATGTGTGTTCTTTTCACAAACCACATTGATCCACCAGTGTCATTTCATGTGTGTTCTTTTCACAAACCACATGTGGATCCACCAGAGTCATTGCATTTGTGTTCTTATCACAAACTACATAAGGATCCACCAGTGTCATTGGATGTGTGTTCTTTTCATGAACCACAACCAGTGTCATTGCATGTGTGTTCTTCTCACAAACCACACGTGGATCCACCAGAGTTCATTGCATGTGTGTTCTTCTCACAAACCACATATGAATCCGCCAGTGTCATTGCATGTGTGTTCTTTTCATTAACCGTATCTAGACTCATTGCATGTGTGTTCTTTTCATTAACCGTATATAGACTCATTGCATGTGTGTTCTTTTCACAAACCACATGGATCCACCAGAGTCATGGCATGTGTGTTCTTTTCATGAACCATATATGGATCCACGAGTGTCATTGGATGTGTGTTCTTCTCACAAACCACATTGATCCACTAGTGTCATTCCATGTGTGTTCTTTTCACAAACCACATGTGGATCCACCAGAGTCAATGCATGTGTGTTCTTTTCACAAACTACATAAGGATCCACCAGTGTCATTGGATGTGTGTTCTTTTCACAAACCACATTGATCCACCAGTGTCATTGCATGTGTGTTCTTTTCACAAACCACATGTGGATCCACCAGAGTCATTGCATTTGTGTTCTTTTCACAAACTACATAAGGATCCACCAGTGTCATTGGATGTGTGTTCTTTTCATGAACCACAACCAGTGTCATTGCATGTGTGTTCTTCTCACAAACCACACGTGGATCCACCAGAGTTCATTGCATGTGTGTTCTTCTCACAAACCACATATGAATCCGCCAGTGTCATTGCTTGTGTGTTCTTTTCATTAACCGTATCTAGACTCATTGCATGTGTGTTCTTTTCATTAACCGTATCTAGACTCATTGCATGTGTGTTCTTTTCACAAACCACATGGATCCACCAGAGTCATTGCATGTGTGTTCTTTTCATGAACCATATATGGATCCACGAGTGTCATTGGATGTGTGTTCTTCTCACAAACCACATTGATCCACTAGTGTCATTCCATGTGTGTTCTTTTCACAAACCACATGTGGATCCACCAGAGTCAATGCATGTGTGTTCTTTTCACAAACCACATAAGGATCCACCAGTGTCATTGGATGTGTGTTCTTTTCATGAACCACAACCAGTGTCATTGCATGTGTGTTCTTCTCACAAACCACACATGGATCCACTAGAGTTCATCGCATGTTTGTTCTTTTCAGAAACCACACAAACCACATATGGATCCACCAGTGTGATTGCATGTGTGTTCTTTTCATTAACCATAGCTAGAGTCATTGCATGTGTGTTCTGATCACAGACCATATGGATCCACCAGAGTCATTGCATGTATGTTCTTTTCACAAACCACATATGGATCCATCAGAGTCATTGCATGTCTGTTCATTTCATTAACCACAACTAGTGTCATTGAATGTCTATTCTTTCCACAGACCACATATGGATCCACCAGTGTCATTGCATGTGTGTTTTGCATGTTTGTTCTTCTCGCAAACCACACATGGATCCACCAGTGTCATTGGATGTGTGTTCTTCTCACAAACCACATATGGATCCACCAGAGTTCATTGGATGTTTCTTCTTTTCATGAACCACACCTAGTGTCATTGCATGTGTGTTCTTCTCACAAACCACATATGGATCCACCAGTGTCATTGGATGTGTGTTCTTCTCACAAACCACACATGGATCCACCAGAGTTCATTGGATGTGTGTTCTTTTCATGAACCACACCTAGTGCCATTGTGTAACATCCCAATTTCAGCAACCCTGATTTGTTGTCCAAAATGCAAAAATCAGGGGGAACAAAAAAAAATTCTTGTGCCTTAGTACCGTGCTTGTTTGTTGTTTGCTTGCACTTATGCTTATGATGTGTATCTTAGGATACTCCTTACCTCAACCTCAGTTGACAAAAGCTATTTACCAAAACTATCTTGGCTTGCTTTACATATTCTCAAACGTTTTGGCATTTCAAAACAGGAGCCAAGATGCCTATGTACCCAAAGCTATTTTTGGTAGCTTCTATTAACAAAACTATGGAGAGATATATAATACTATCTCCTTATGTTTTCAAGATAGAACACTCAACTAATCTTACCTCTAGTGTTCCCAAAACCTCTTTCCAAAAGCAATTGAATTCTACTCTTGGTAGAAATATCAAGAACCCTCATCTTACTCAAAACTCAACCTCTTCAAATGCCCCAACCTTACCCCAATCTAGGCTTTATGGTAACCTCATTAGTGGTTATGCTTAGTATAAGATGAGTTGCCTTGATCTTCTATCTGGTGAGTTGCTTTGATCAGTTGTTTGATTTTTTTGCTTAGGAAGTAGTATGGGCCACTCTAGGATCTCATCACTAGGACCTAGATGGTTCCCAATCATCCATCCATCAGCAAGAAAGCAAACCTTGTTATGATCCCTAGCCACTAGGTGATCATTTAAAACCCTCAACCAGATCTATTCTGATGATTTCCCTTCTAGATGTTCTCAGGTCCCTGAAGACCAATATCAAGCATGGATCTCTTATACTAACTCTACACTTCCATATCACCCACTTGCTAAAGCTCTGATACATTGCAACTCCTCCAAGAACATTCCCTCTCATACTCTAGTCAAACTCCTCAAAACTGCCAAATTCGGCTAAGTCTAGAAATAGTTTCAGCATCACCTTTTTGAGTGCCTCCTTTTCTCAAACCATGTGCATTTTTAGAAATGCACTTGAACCCTCCTGTGAACCATCCTATGGAATACCAAATCCCACATTTTTCCCTGGTTAGATCCTACTCCAACGCACTCATCCTTGATGGTTTTGCAGACAAGAAAATAACAATTCCTGCAAATCTAGTCATCATACCTACTTTGGTAGAAGCTCACATCACCATCCAAACTCCTACGGACCAACTCTTGGCATGGTTGTGTTCTACTCATTGATTTCTATCAAAACATACTTCACTTGCCCCAAGTGGATCTCTGTGCTGATTAAACCCACATGGTTTATAAGGCATCATGACCCATAATTCCTGGCAGCCTTAATTTCAACAAAGTTTGCCATCACTTCTAGAACACCTCAAATACCATTAATTCCAAACTACTTCTGCCATGTTCATCTATATGACTTTGTCTAATCACCCATCTATCCCTTGCACCAAGGTGAGCTCTGCTCTCCAAGATGCAGGCATGTTTTGGTGGTATAAAAATAACACCACCCTAGATCACCCACTCCTTGTTTTCCATCCTTTTCTAGTTGTATTTTCATTCCACAAGGTTGCAACTGCTTGCTACACCTTGTCTATCTCCTCTACTTTGATCCTCAATATTTATAAATAATTATCTATAATTATTATGGCCCCAAAACTATTTAAGTACTTAAATAGTCAAAATCTCTAAAACTCCCCCCATAAAGGAAAGTTTGGTTTTTACCAAACCACTTCCCCAACTTTTGGCTCATGTGAGCCCCACAAATCATATCCTATCTTTTCAGCTCAAAAATAAATATTTTTGAGAAACTTTATTATTTCTTTTTGCCCATTTTCTTAAATGGCTAAATTGGAATAATAATTGTTTTAATTACTTTTATGCCTCAATAAATCTTGGGAAAATTCCCCTAAGTGTGTATTCACATTTGGGACCCTTCCACACCAAAATCCATCCTTGTCCAATGGAAATTTATCAAATGATCCCCAAGATATCACTTCTGTCCTTTTTGAGTAATTGGATTTAGGAGGACTAAAACTCCTCTGAAAAATCTCAAATAAATCCTAAGAGTCTACCTTGACCTCATCTATCTACCAGTACTATTTTATCCTCTAGTCCAATGTAACTTTTTGGACTTCCTTCATAAACCCCTAGTTTGATTAATTTTGGCAATCTAGCAAATCACTAGTCAAAACCATTTCCTAATTTCACCAAATCTTGATAAAAGCTCATCCTCAACACCAGGACACCCCACTGGTCGACCACCACTGTATCACCACCCAACAATTACCCATTTTGCCCTTAAACTAGTATTAAGAGAGAGAGACAACAAAATCTTACAAGATTTGTCCCCCTTAATTACCACTAATTCCACCCCCTCTCTCTGTGGTCCAGCATGACCCAATTACCATCCTACCCCTCTCCACCTCCCTCTGGACCAATCCTTGGCCATCCCTCCCTCTCCATCATGCCCAAATGGGTAATTTGCTACCTCTACCCCCTCCTCGCTAGTATATATGGCCAGGGGCCTTCCCCAGCGCCTCCTCACGCCCTCATTCACCCCACTGCTCCCCACTCACCGCCCTCTAGCTCCACTTCCCCCCTCCCTCGCTCTGTACTGGCTAGGAGAGGAGAGAAAACTCCTCTCGACCATTGTTGAGCTCGATCTCGAGGTGACCTCTCATGAACTCTCCTCCACCTGCATGTAGCCTCACAAGGCTCCCCTAGGTCTGATCTATCACTCCCGAGCTCCCCCGCCTCTCCCCTCCTCTGTACTGCCCATGGGAAGGAGAGGAAGCCAAGCTTCGGCCTCCCTATCTATAGAGCCATGGCCTCTCTCTACCGCCCTTCCCCCTCTGCATGTCCTACTCTGGAGCTCCCCACCTCCCCCCGATGCTAATGGTGCCCTCCCCTTGTGCTTGTAGGCGCCCAAGGACGTTCTCCGGCGAGCTCCCGAGGCGCCCTGCCGCCGGCTCCACGCTAGGTAATCTCCATCGTAGAACCAGCCCTTGCCGCCCATCCCCGGGCTCGCCGTGGACCACCGCGTAGCCTCCCCCCTTCCTCGTTCCGGAGACGACCCCACGTAAGCTCCCCGAGTGCCACCCGAGCCTCCTAGGGTTTCTGCCCCACCGTCGTCTCGCTGGGGAGAAGAAGGCCTCCCGGCCGTCGATCCCCTTTCAGATCGGATGGCCCCTAGGCCCCCATACCGTTTCACCCGCCAGCCGCTGACCGCCAAGCCCCACCTGGCGGGTTCGAATGGGATCCTCCCGCGCAGCGCATCCCCTGCGTGGGCCGAATCCGGCTCCCGGCCCAGTGGCCTCTCAGACCCGGCCCACTGCAGCCTTTTTCCTTTTTCTTTTTAGTAGACCCTTTAATTGCAGAAGCTATCTGCTAGGATTAAATCTATTTAAAATGGTAAACCACTTCCAAATGACTAGATCTAAATTGCTGATGGTTCTCTGGTGTTTTCTCAAGCATGTAGAGGCAACCCTAGGTTCAAATTAAAATTCCCTTATTTGCTAGTAATTAATCTGCTAAAATGAACCTGGTTCACTAATTATTTTCCATAGAGAGTTCCACATCTCCATTTGAGATGAACCAAAGCCCTACTAGAAGGTATTTGACATACCTATCACCCAACGCTGGTCCTATACCAAGGTGAACAGTAGGATGCCTTTAGCAAAAATAACAAAACTAGCAACAGTCTGTCTTAGATAAATTCCCCAGGTCTAACCAAATGTGGTCTTGACCTGATTCCACCTCACTGTCCACCCCAGAGCCAATATCCACCAAATCCCAGCAGCTCAGAATTTATTGAGCTCTGGTTGAATTTTAGTGATTTAAATACCTCTGTGATGGGTATTTTCACTAGTTAAATCCCTCCAGGAGTTTGGCAACTCCAACAAGGGTAAATCCAATTTCCATAGAAAGTAATTTTAAATACCTATTACCTGACCTTGGAACCAACTCAATAGCTCTTGTATTTTTAACCTGGTAAAAAGGAAAAGAATCATACAGAACTACCTTTGGGAATTTCCTGAGGGCATTCTGGTAATTCTTTTGACCTGATTCCAACTCTAGGTGGTTCAGTACATCAAAAACTACCAAACCATCCAAGGAAATAATTTTTGGAACTACAGAACTTTTTTGGTGAATTATTTCCTTAAACTACAGTTTAATCCACTTCAAAAATCATAATTAAATCTAGGAATTTGATATTCAAGTGAAACCACTTGTGATGGTTTTGTCTTGACCAGACCTATCTGAGGATATCACTTTTGCACATTGATATCCTACTGACCACAGATCCCTAATCCAAGCTCCTTGTAGCTATCCTAGACAACTATCTTCCAAGAGAAACACCCCAATGGCAATCTTGTAAATTCCACCACTTAAATCCCACTTCTCCAAAACCTCCCAAGTCCAGTAGTAATTCTCATGTTTGTTTGCTGTATGGTTTGATGTTGTATGCCTTGTATTGATTGTGATATTGTCTGTTTGCATGTGTACCCGATGACGACGATAGTGTGAGTGTCTAACGACAAGAAAAACGGGATTTCTTATTGTCTTAAGTATTGGGTATTCTGGTCATCTGAAGAAGTCCAGGGACTTATTGCTGATCATAGGCAAGCCACCATTTCCTGAACTCTGTTATATGCCCTACTCTATTTTACCTGTTTTATATCCTCTTTACAAATTGCATTATCTACCTGCATGTCTTGCTTTATAAATACTACGATAGTAACTTGGCTCCTCCAATTTATGATTTCGTGTCCTTCGAGGCACCAGCCTGATGAACCCATAATTTATCCCCTTTAGACCGAGAGTACGATGGGTAGCATCCTACCTCCTTGGAAACCCCGGTTTTGAGAAAATAAACTGTTTTGGGATTTTCCCCACTACAAATGTTTCAAAAACAGCTTTGTAAAACCCTGGGAAGAGGCATCGTTCCTAGTGGAGGTTTTAACAAAAGAAATGGTGAAGATGAGACTGAAGAAGGCTATGGGATGTTCTACGCCTTTACTGTAACAATTTTTTATCCGCACAACCACATTACCCCAGGTTGCTGGGGCTTAACTCGTAGTTTGTCCGCTTTAGCCGAGGCACTTCTACCATGCTTATAGGGAGAAATCCCTGGAATTCCGGGCAGGCGCCACCAGATCAAGGATCTGAAGCCTCTCGCTTTCTTCGACAAGAGTGAGCCTGACCTGGCAGGAGGCCGGTGCAACAATTGGGTCTCCCGCGGACGGTATGACTTAGGAAGTACGGAAGGAAGTGGAGTCTCCAGATTTAAGGTATACGCTAAGTTGCGGCTTGGGTATGCGCGTGTACGGAAGGAAGGACTATGGCTGGGAGCCACATACTCGTTGTCGGGGAGAACAAACCCAAGAGGAAAAGCATGCCTTTGCTAGTGTAGACAAGCGAAAAGTTAGGTTTGATTATCCGGACCCCCATATACAGTGGTAGTGGGCCGTGGTTGAATCCCGGTGGATGTATTGATTCTTGTGGGTAAAGTGTGAAAAATCTACAGAGTATAACCTATTCGAATAGCCGTGTCCATGGTCAAGGAAGGTTGTAAAGGTGTTGGCTAGGAGTACCCAAACTGTGCTTGTTTGGGAAACAAGTACGAAGAGGACGAAGGTTCCGGGGGAACCCGGGTTCGAAAGCTTTGTTTTGACCCGTGGGGTCGAAGGTGTTTTGAAAAGGGTCTTTACTACAAAAACTGTTTTCAAAACTCTTTTTCAACAAAGACATGGAGATGTCTGGATTTATAAAACAGAAGCATAGTTTTCAAAACTCTTTTTCAACAAAGATATGGAGATGCCATAACTTCAATGTTAGTTTAGGCTTTTCAAAAACAACCCCAGATAGAGCTATCTCGCCACAGCCAAAATTGCATTTCCTTTGTTTACTTATCCTGGTGGTTTGCGACATTCAAAGTACTCACGACTGTGTCCCTGGCTATTTACTTGGCCAGACTTTCAGGAGTTTAAGGTGACGTCCATCAAGCTAGGCTGTCTTCCCAGTCAGTTGCCTGTAGGTTGAGGCATGATTGGGCTCTGCGCTTGGCGATGTTCCACTGCTAATGTTGATGTAGCCATTATGGCATTTATGTAAGTCTTGTTTTTCGTTATGTTTCGGATGTTGTAATGGTACCTGTCGGTTATGTTCCACGGCTCACTGGTCATGGGAACGTGGATGTATGCATAACAGGGATTTCTCAGATGAACAATCCGTGGAGCCCACAGACTTGGTATCAGAGCCATCCTGACTGTAGGAGACCTTAGTTAGCATGGACGTTAGACAGGAAATGACAAACCTATTTTCAAAAAGACAAGGGAGAAAGGATGACTATTTGCAAAAGTGCATATGTCTTCTCCCCCTCTGATTTTGAAAACCACTTAAATTAATATGATTTCATAAGCTTAAAATCCTGCACACCTGTCACTAACCCAACCCCATCTCACCAATCTGCTGTAGATGGCCTCTTTCCGCTCAGAGCGCATCATTGTCGGAGACAGTTTCTGGCCCTTTGAAGAGCAACTTCACAACCTACTGAAGATAGTCAAGAGACCAGCGCCAACTATTGAAGGAACATAACTTCCTCGCAGTAACACCAATGTGATGCAATGGGTCATCAAGGCTATGATTCCTTCCCCGGATGAGAACACCATGCCCACAATCTTCACTTTCCTCGATAGCAACTGGGTAGATGGAGTGGTGCGAGCCATACAGGAGATCATGGCGTGTATCTGCAATATCCACGAAGATGAGTTGAAGGATACTCCCTACCACTTGTTTGGAAAGAGAGACGAAGACGGACTGCCCACTGAGTCTTTCCTCACCTGCTGCATTGGGAATCAGCTGGAGAATATGGAATACCTACTCTAACGTTCCCAGGAAGACCTTGACAAGGCAAGACGCGAGAATCTGCTCCTAAAGATGGATATCAACCTCCTCCGTAAGCGCGAAAGAAGCCTGCAAGCCACCAATGCCCACTTGGCATGGAAGCTGATCACTAAAGTACCTCCAACCCCTGAAGACGAGAATCCCGGGACTGACGAAGAACTCTCCTTCCTCAATGAGTACCACCCAATTGTCCAGTCACCCGTGGCGACCGAGTCAACATCCAACCCTGCACCAGGAGAAGGCACCACTCTCACCTTCACCGAAGACGAGCTGAATATCCCGCAAATCCCTGAGGATCTGCAGTAGTTGGAGACCCCGAAGCTAACCAAGACTCTGCCGATGCACCCTCCGAGTAATCACCCGCGTTGTTGTACTCGCCCGTTTAGCAATAGGGTAGAGTCATGTATCGTCCCTGAACACGTTTTGTAATGCCTAATTACTTTTAGCACCCCCGGGTGCGGATTTCGGTTGGTATGTAATGACTTCCTTGATTGCTATGCTTGCTTGCATTGTTCCTTTTTACGTGTTTTACCCAAGTTGTTGCATCAGACCCAACCCGAATCGTCCGCAACCAATAAGACCTTCCCTAGGATGGCCATGATGAACGGAAGCTCGAAGAAGGCATGTAGCCGCTACAGAGACGAAGGACACCAAGCCAACCGACGCTCCGGACACTGCCCCAACTGCAGAGAACCCCATTCACCCAAAGTTTGCCCAACTCGACTTATCACTTGTTTCCTCTGTGAAGGCCACGACCATGTCCCTATCAATTGCCCAATATTTCCCCTCATTGGCATGGCCCGTCAACCTTCCGACGTCAGCATGGAAAAGTTGTCAACTCGGCCACAAAGGAAGAAGAGCCCCTGCTTCACGTGTGGACTATCCGGTCACTTCAAGAGAGAATGCCCCGAGAGAAAATCCGCTAGGACTTCCTCAGAAGAGAAGCTCGAAGACATCCAAGGTCCCCTCCCTCTTAAAAGATGGTCACCCTATCGCTCGCTGCCACGCTGCTCAAGACTGAAGATGTCCTGCGCCTTCCTAGATAACAGCACCCCGTGGAAGTAAAGATCAAGAGAGAGAAGCTCCTTAACCCACTCTAGGACTCCCCGAAGGTCGACGAGTGTCACCTGTAGTAGTCTAGCCCAGGTTCCCCTGGAAAGACAACTAGGATGCCACCTCCCTATGTTGTCCCATGCTACCTTAAGCACCCTCTGTTGTCACCCTCCTAAGAAATCCCCCTACTTGTAACTCTCCGACCTACCCAAGTCAAATTCTAAGGGGGAAAGACCGCTTCTTTCCCACAATATAGATAACCCCCCCCTGCCCAACCGAGGGACCCGAAGACGCAGACCTCAGAGCACCGACTGGTCACAGACTTGGATTCAACAACCCACTTAAGGGAAGTTCCGTCGACCCATTTTTAGCAGGAAGATGCCTCCCCACAATCATGGTGGAAGCTAGCTCGAACCCCGCGTCTCCAGAAGATTGAAGTTCAACCTTGTTGTCAAGATGTTTTTGCTCGAAGTCAAGTCAGCAAGTTAACCCGCAAGAAACCCATGGTACTAACTCCAAGAGAAATCCCCTAACCGTACTCTTCGGAATCTCGGGACGAGATTCTTTTAAGGGGGAAGGTCTGTAACATCCTGATTTCAGCAACCCTGATTTGTTGTCCAGAATGCAAAAATCAGGGGAAACAAAAACTTTTTCTTGTGCCTTAGTGCCATGCTTGTTTGTTGTTTGCTTGCACTTATGCTTATGATGTGTATCTTAGGATACTCCTTACCTCAACCTCAGTTGACAAAAGCTATTTACCAAAACTATCTTGGCTTACTTTACATATTCTCAAACGTTCTGGTATTTCAAAACAGGAGCCAAGATGCCTATGTACCCAAAGCTATTTTTGGTAGCTTCTATTAACAAAACTATGGAGAGATATATAATACCATCTCCTTATGTTTTCAAGATAGAACACTTAACTAATCTTACCTCTAGTGTTCCCAAAACCTCTTTCCAAAAGCAATTGAATTCTACTCTTGGTAGAAATACCAAGAACCCTCATCTTATTCAAAACTCAACCTCTTCAAAATGCCCCAACCTTACCCCAATCTAGGCTTGATGGTAACCTTATTAGCGGTTATGCTTAGTATAAGATGAGTTGCCTTGATCTTTTGTCTGATGAGTTGCTTTGATCAGTTGTTTGATTTGTTTGCTTAGGAAGTAGTATGGGCCACTCTAGGAGCTCATCACTAGGACCTAGATGGTTCCCAATCATCAATCCCTAAGCAATAAAGCCAACCTTATTATGATCCCTAGCCACTAGGTGATCATTTAAAACCCTCAACCAGATCTATTATGAGGATTTCCCTTCTAGATGTTCTCAAGTCCCTAAAGACCAATATCAAGAATGGATCTCTTCTACTCACTCTACACTTCCATATCACCCACTTTCTAAAGCTCTGATACAATGCAACTCCTCCAACAACATTCCCTCTCATACTCTAGTCAAACTCCTCAAAACTGCCAAATTTGGCTAAGTCTGGAAACAGTTTCAGCATCACCTTTTTGAGTGCCTCCTTTTCTCAAACCATGCGCATTTTTGGAAATGCACTTGAACCCTATTGTTAACCATCCTATGGACTACCAAGGCACATATTTTGCCCCTGGTTAGATCCTACTCCAACCCACTCATCCTTGATGGTTTTGCGGACAAGAAAATAACAATCCTTGCAAATCTAGTCATCATACCTACTTTGGTAGAAGCTCACATCACCATCCAAACTCCGCGGACCAACTCTCTGCATGGTTGTGTTCTAATCATTGATGTATATCAAAACCTACTTCACTTGCCCCAAGTGGATCTCTGTGCTGATTAAACCCACATGGTTTAGAAGGCATCATGACCCATAATTCCTAGCAGCCTTAATTTCAACAAAGTTTGCCATCACTTCTAGAACACCTCAAATACCATTAATTCCAAACTCCTTCTGCCATGTTCATCTATATGACTTTGTATACTCACCCATCTATCCCTTGCACCAAGCTGAGCTCTGCTCTCCAAGATGCAGGCATGTTTTGGTGGTATAAAAATAACACCACCCTAGACCACCCACTCCTTGTTTTCCATCCTTTTCTAGTTGGATTTTCATTCCACAAGGTTCCAACTGCTTGCTACACCTTGTCTATCTCCTCTACTTTGATCCTCAGTATTTATAAATAATTATCTATAATTATTATGGCCCCAAAACTATTTAAGTACTTAAATAGTCAAAATCTCTAAAACTCCCCCCATAAAGGAAAGTTTGGTTTTTACCAAACCACTTCCCCAACTTTTGGCACATGTGAGCCCCAGAAATCATATCCTATCTTTCCATCTCAAAAATAAATATTTTTGAGAAACTTTATTATTTCTTTTTGCCCATTTTCTTAAATGGCTAAATTGGAATAATAATTGTTTTAATTACTTTTATGCCTCAATAAATCTTGGGAAAATTCCCCTAAGTGTGTATTCACATTTGGGACCCTTCCACACCAAAATCCATCCTTGTCCAATGGAAATTTATCAAATGATCCCCAAGAAATCACTTCTGTCCTTTTTGAGTAATTGGATTTAGGAGGACTAAAACTCCTCTGAAAAATCTCAAATAAATCCTAAGAGTCTACCTTGACCTCATCTATCTACCAGTACTATTTTGTCCTCTGGTCCAATGTAACTTTTTGGACTTCCTTCATAAACCCCTAGTTTGATCAATTTTGGCAATCTAGCAAATCACTAGTCAAAACCATTTCCTAATTTCACGAAAGCTCACCAGGACACCCCACTGGTCGATCACCACTATAGCACCACCCAATAATTACCCATTTTCCCCTTGAACTAGTATTAAGAGAGAGACAACAAAATCTTACAAGATTCGTCCCCCTTAATTACCACTGATGCCACCCCCTCTCTCTGTGGTCCAGCATGACCCAATTACCATCCTACCTCTCTCCACCTCCCTCTGGACCAATCCTTGGCCAGCCCTCCCTCTCCATCATGCCCAAATGGGTAATTTGCTACCTCTACCCCCTCCTACCTAGTATATATGGCTAGGGGCCTTCCCCAGCGCCTCCTCACGCCCTCATTCACCCCACTGCTCCCCACTCACCGCCCTCTAGCTCCACTTTCCCCCTCCCTCGCTCTGTACTGGCTAGGAGAGGAGAGAAAACTCCTCTCGGCCATTGTTGAGCTCGATCTCGAGATGACCTCTCCTGAACTCTCCTCCACCTGCATGTAGCCTCACAAGGCTCCCCTAGGTCTGATCTATCACTCCCGAGCTCCCCAGCCTCTCCCCTCCTCTGTACTGCCATGGGAAGGAGAGGAAGCCAAGCTTCGGCCTCCCCATATATAGAGCCATGGCCTCTCTCTACCACCCCTCCCCCTCTGCATGTCCTACTCTTGAGCTCCCCACCTCCTCCCAATGCTAATGGTGCCCTCCCCTTGTGCTTGCAGGCGCCCAAGGACGTTCTCTGGCGAGCTCCCGAGGTGCCCTACCGCCGGCTCCGCGCTAGCTAATCTCCGTCGTAGAACCGGCCCTTCCGCCCATCCCCGGGCTCGCCATGGACCACCGCATCGCCTCCACCCTTCCTCGTTGCTGGAGATGATCCCAAAAAGGGTAAATCCAATTTCCACAAAAAGGTATTTTAAATACCTATCACCTGCCCTTGGAACCAACTCAATAGCTCTTGTATTTTTAATCTGGTAAAAAGGAGAAGAATCATAAAGAACTACCTTTGGGAATTTCCTGAGGGCGTTCTGGTAATTCTTTTGACCTGATTCCAACTCTAGGTGGTTCAGTACATCAAAAACTACAAAAACCATCCAAGGAAATAATTTTTGGAACTTCAAAACTGTTCTGGTGAATTATTTCCTTAAACTAGAGTTTAATCCACTTTTGCTTAAACTAGAGTTTTGTCTTGACCAGACCATCTGAGGATATCACTTTTGCACATTGATATCCTACTGACCACAGATCCCTAATCCAAGCTCCTTGTATCTATCCTACACAACTATTCTTCCAAGAGAAAACACCCCAATGGCAATCTTGTAAATTCCACCACTTGAATCCCACTTCTCCAAAACCTCCCAAGTCCAATAGTAATTCTCATGATTGTTTGTTGTATGGTTTGATGTTGTATGCCTTGTATTGATTGTGATATTGTCTGTTTGCATGTGTACCCGATGACGACGATAGTGTGAGTGTCTGACAACAAGAAAAACGGGATTTCTTATTGTCTTAAGTATTGGGTATTCTGGTCATCTGAAGAAGTCTAGGGACTTATTGCTGATCACAGGCAAGCCACCATTTCCTGAACTCTGTTATATTCCCTACTCTATTTTACCTGTTTTGTATCCTCTTTATAAATTGCATTATCTACCTGCATGTCTTGCTTTATAAATACTGCGATAGTAACTTGGATCCTCCAAGTTATGATTTCGTGTCCTTCGAGGCACCAGCCCGATGAACCCATCATTTATCCCTTTAGACCGAGAGTACGATGGTTAGAATCCTACCTCCTTGGAAACCCCGGTTTTGAGAAAATAAACTGTTTTGGGATTTTCCCCACTACAAATGTTTCAAAAACGGCTTTGTAAAACCCTGGGAAGAGGCGTCGTTCCCAGTGGCGGTTTTAACAAAAGAAATGGTGAAGATGAGACTAGAGAAGGCTATGGGATGTTCTACGCCTTTACTAGAACAATTTTTTATCCGCGCAACCACATTACCCCAGGTTGCTGGGGCTTAACTCGTAGTTTGTCCGTTTTAGCCGAGGCACTTCTACCATGCTTATAGGGAGAAATCCCTAGAATTCCGGGCAGGCGCCACCAGATCAAGGATCTGAAGCCTGTCGCTTGCTTCGGCAAGATTGAGCCTGATCTGGCAGGAGGCCGGTGCAACAATTGGGTCTCTCGCGGACGATATGACTTAGGAAGTACAGAAGGAAGTGGAGTCTCCAGATTTAAGGTATACACCAAGTTGCGGCTTGGGTATGCGCTTGTACGGAAGGAAGGACTATGGCTGGGAGCCTCATACTCGTTGTCGGGGAGAACAAACCCAAGAGGAAAAGCATGCCTTTGCTAGTGTAGACAAGCAAAAAGTTAGGTTTGATTATCCGGACCCCCATCTACAGTGGGTAAAGTGTGCAAACTCTGCAGAGTATAACCTATTCGAATAGCCGTGTTCATGGTCAAGGACGGTTGAAAAGGTGTTGGCTAGGAGTACCCAAACTGTGCTTGTTTGGGAAACAAGTACGAAGAGGACGAAGGTTCCGGGGGAACCCGAGTTCGAAAGCTTTGTTTTGACCCGTGGGGTCGAAGGTGTTTTGAAAAGGGTCTTTACTAGAAAAACTATTTTCAAAACTCTTTTTCAACAAAGACATGGAGATGTCTAGATTTATAAAACAGAAGCATAGTTTTCAAAACTCTTTTTCAGCAAAGATATGGAGATGCCATACTTCAACGTTAGTTTAGGCTTTTCAAAAACAACCCCAGATAGAGCTATCTCGCCATAGCCAAAATTGCATTTCCTTTGTTTACTTATCCTGGTGGATTGCGAGTACATTCAAAGTACTCACGGCTGTGTCTCTGGCTATTTACTTGGCCAGACTTTCAAGAGTTTAAGGTGACGTCCATCGAGCTAGGCCGTCTTCCCAGTCAGCCGCCTGTAGGTTGTGGCATGATTGGGCTCTGCGCTTGGCGATGTCCCACTGTTAATGTTGATGTAGCCATTATGGCATTTATGTAAGTCTTGTTTTTCGTTATGTTTCCGATGTTGTAATGGTACCTGTTGGTTATATTCCACAGCTCACTGACCATGTGTGTTCTTCTCACAAACCACATAAGGATCCACCAGTGGCATTGGATGTGTGTTCTTTTCATGAACCACACCCAGTGTCATTGGATGTGTGTTCTTTTCATGAACCACATATGGATCCACCGGTGTCATTGGATGTGTGTTCTTGTCACAAACCACATACGGATCCACCAGTGTCATTGCATGTGTGTTCTTCTCAGAAACCACATCTAGAGTCATTGCATGTGTGTTCTTTTCACAAACCACATAAGGATCCACTAGTGTCATTGAATGTGTGTTCTTTTCATGAACCACACCCAGTGTGATTGCATGTGTGTTCTTTTCATGTACCACATATGGATCCACCAGTGTCATTGCATGTGTATTCTTTTCATTAACCGTAGCTAGAGTCATTGGCAGTGTGTTCTTTTCACAAACCACATGGATCCACCAGAGTCATTGCATGTGAGTTCTTTTCATGAACCACATATGCATCCACCAGTGTCATTGGATGTGTGTTCTTCTCACAAACCACATTGATCCACCAGTGTCATTGCATCTGTGTTCTTTTCACAAACCACATGTGGATCCACAAGAGTCATCGCATGTGTGTTCTTTTCACAAACCACATAAGGATCCACTAGTGTCATTGGATGTGTGTTGTTTTCATGAACCACAACCAGTGTCATCGCATGTGTGTTCTTCTCACAAACCACACATGGATCCACCAGAGTTCATCGCATGTGTGTTCTTTTCACAAACCAAATATGGATCCACCAGTGTCAGTTCATGTTTGTTCTTTTCATTAACCATAGCTATAGTCATTGCATGTGTGTTCTTTTCACAAACCACATGGATGCACTAGAGTCATTGCATGTGTGTTCTTTTCATTAACCACAACTAGAGTTATTGCATGTGTGTTTTTCACAAACCACATATGGATCCATCAGAGTCATTGCATGTGTATTATTTTCATTAACCACAGCTAGTGTCATTGCATGTCTATTCTTTCCATAGACCACATATGGATCCACCAGTGTCATTGCATGTGTGTTTTGCATGTGTGTTCTTCTCACAAACCACACATGGATCCACTACTGTCATCGGATGTGTGTTCTTCGCACAAACCACATATGGATCCACCAGTGTGATTGCATGTGTGTTCTTTTCACAAACCACAGCTAGAGTCATTGCATGTGTGTTCTTCCCACAAATCACATATGGATCCACCAGAGTTCATTGGATGTGTGTTATTTTCATGAACTACACCCAGTGCTATTGCATGTGTGTTCTTCTCACAAACCACATAACGATCCACCAGTGTCATTGGATGTGTGTTCTTTTCATGAACCACACCCAGTGTCATTGGATGTGTGTTCTTTTCATGAACCACATATGGATCCACCAGTGTCAATGGATGTGTGTTCTTCTCACAAACCACATACGGATCCACCAGTGTCATTGCATGTGTGTTCTTCCCACAAACCACATCTAGAGTCATTGCATGCGTGTTCTTTTCAAAAACCACATAAGGATCCACCAGTGTCATTGAATGTGTGTTCTTTTCATGAACCACACCCAGTGTCATTGCATGTGTGTTCTTTTCATGTACCACATATGGATCCACCAGTGTCATTGCATGTGTGTTCTTTTCATTAACCGTAGATAGAGTCATTGCATGTGTGTTCTTTTCACAAACCACATGGATCCACTAGAGTCATTGCATGTGTGTTCTTTTCATGAACCACATATGCATCCACTAGTGTCATTGGATGTGTGTTCTTCTCACAAACCACATTGATCCACCAGTGTCATTGCATGTGTGTTCTTTTCACAAACCACATGTGGATCCACAAGAGTCATTGCATGTGTGTTCTTTTCACAAACCACATAAGGATCCACCAGTGTCATTGGATGTGTGTTGTTTTCATGAACCACCACCAGTGTCATCGCATGTGTGTTCTTCTCACAAAACACACATGGATCCACCAGAGTTCATCGCATGTGTGTTCTTTTCACAAACCACATATGGATCCACCAGTGTCATTGCATGTGTGTTCTTTTCATTAACCATAGCTATAGTCAGTGCATGTGTGTTCTTTTCACAAACCACATGGATCCACCAGAGTCATTGCATGTGTGTTCTTTTCATTAACCACAACTAGAGTCATTGCATGTGTGTTCTTTTCACAAGCCACATATGGATCCATCTTTGTCATTGCATGTTTGTTCTTTTCATTAACCACAACTAGTGCCATTGCATGTCTATTCTTTCCATAGACCACATATGCGTCCACCAGTATCATTGCATGTGTGTTTTGCATGTGTGTTCTTCTCACAAACCACACATGGATCCAGCAGTGTCATCAGATGTGTGTTCTTCTCACAAACCACATATAAATCCACCAATGTGATTTCATGTGTATTCTTTTCACGAACCACAGCTAGAGTCATTGCATGTGTGTTCTTCTCACAAACCACATATGGATCCACCAGAGTTCATTGCATGTTTGTTCTTTTCATTAACCACAACTAGAGTCATTGCATGTGTGTTCTTTTCACAAACCACATATGGATCCATCAGAGTCATTGCATGTCTATTCTTTTCATTAACCACATATGGATCCACTAGTGTCATTGGATGTGTGTTTTGCATGTGTGTTCTTCTCACAAACCATACATGGATCCACCAGTGTCATTGGATGTGTGCTCTTCTCACAAACCACATATGGATCCACCAGTGTGATTGCATGTGTGTTCTTTTCACAAACCACAACTAGAGCCATTGCATGTGTGTTCTTCTCACAAACCACATATGGATCCCCCAGAGTTCATTGGATGTTTGTTCTTTTCATGAACCACACCCAGTGTCATTATATGTGTGTTCTTCTCACAAACCACATATGGATCCACCAGTGTCATTGGATGTGTGTTCTTCTCACAAACCACACATGGATCCAGCAGAGTTCATTGGATGTGTGTTCTTTTCACAAACCACATGTGGATCCACCAGAGTCATTGCATGTGTGTTCTTTTCACAAACCACATAAGGATCCACCAGTGTCATTGGATGTGTGTTCTTTTAATGAACCACAACCAGTGTCATTGCATGTGTGTTCTTCTCACAAACCACACATGGATCCATCAGAGTCATTGCATGTCTGTTCTTTTCATTAACCACAACTAGTGTCATTGCATGTCTGTTCTTTCCACATACCACATATGGAACCACCAGTGTCATTGCATGTGTGTTTTTTGTCATTGTGTGTGTGTTCTTCTCACAAACCACATATGGATCCACCAGTGTGATTGCATGTGTGTTCTTTTCATAAACCAGAGCTAGAGTCATTGCATGTGTGTTCTTCTCACAAACCACATATGGATCCACCAGAGTTCATTGGATGTGTGTTCTTTTCATCAACCATACCTAGTGTCATTGCATGTGTGTTCTTCTCACAAACCACATATGGATCCACCCGTGTCATTGGATGTGTGTTCTTCTCACAAACCACATATGGATCCACCAGAGTTCATTGGATGCGTGTTCTTTTCATGAACCACACCCTGTGCTATTGCATGTGTGTTCTTCTCACAAACCACATCTAGAGTCATTGCATGTGTGTTATTTTCACAAACCACATAAGGATCCACCTATGTCATTGGAGGTGTGTTCTTTTCGTGAACCACACCCAGTTTCATTGCATGTGTGTTCTTTTCATGAACCACATATGGATCCACCAGTGTCATTGGATGTGTGTTCTTCTCACAAACCACAAATGGATCCAGCAGTGTCATTGCATGTGTGTTCTTTTCATGAACCACATATGGATCCACCAGAGTTCATTGCATGTGTGTTATTCTCACAAACCACATTGATCCACCAGTGTCATTGCATGTGTATTCTTCTCACAAACCACATATAGAGTCATTGCACGTGTGTTCTTTTCACAAACCACATAAGGATCCACCAGTGTCATTGGATGTGTGTTCTTTTCATGAACCACACCCAGTGTCATTGCATGTGTGTTCTTTTCATGAACCACATATGGATCCACCATAGTTCATTGCACCTCTGTTATTCTCACAAACCACATTGATCCACCAGTGTCATTGCATGTGTGTTATTTTCACAAACCACATGTGGATCCACCAGACTCATTGCATGTGTGTTCTTTTCACAAACCATATAAGGATCCACCAGTGCCATTGGATGTGTGTTCTTTTCATGAACCACAACCAGTGTCATTGCTTGTGTGTTCTTCTCACAAACCACACATGGATCCACCAGAGTTCATCGCATGTCTGTTCTTTTCACAAACCACATATGGATCCACTAGTGTCATTGCATGTGTGTTCTTTTCATTAACCATAGCTAGAGTCATTGCATGCGTGTTGTTTTCACAAACCACATGGATCCACCAGAGTCATTGCACGTGTGTTCTTAACCACAACTAGAGTCATTGCACGTGTGTTCTTCTCACAAACCACACATGGATCCACCAGAGTTCATTGGATGTGTGTTCTTTTCATCAACCAGACCTAGTGTCATTGCATGTGTGTTCTTCTCACAAACCACATATGGATCCACCCATGTCATTGGATGTGTGTTCTTCTCACAAACCACATATGGATCCACCAGAGTTCATTGGATGCGTGTTCTTTTCATGAACCACACCCTGTGCTATTGCATGTGTGTTCTTCTCACAAACCACATCTAGAGTCATTGCATGTGTGTTATTTTCACAAACCACATAAGGATCCACCTATGTCATTGGAGGTGTGTTCTTTTCGTGAACCACACCCAGTTTCATTGCATGTGTGTTCTTTTCATGAACCACATATGGATCCACCAGTGTCATTGGATGTGTGTTCTTCTCACAAACCACATATGGATCCACCAGTGTCATTGCATGTGTGTTCTTTTCATGAACCACATATGGATCCGCCAGAGTTCATTGCATGTGTGTTATTCTCACAAACCAAATTGATCCACCAGTGTCATTGCATGTGTATTGTTCTCACAAACCACATATAGAGTCATTGCACGTGTGTTCTTTTCACAAACCACATAAGGATCCACCAGTGTCATTGGATGTGTGTTCTTTTCATGAACCACACCCAGTGTCATTGCATGTGTGTTCTTTTCATGAACCACATATGGATCCACCATAGTTCATTGCACCTCTGTTATTCTCACAAACCACATTGATCCACCAGTGTCATTGCATGTGTGTTATTTTCACAAACCACATGTGGATCCACCAGAGTCATTGCATGTGTGTTCTTTTCACAAACCATATAAGGATCCACCAGTGCCATTGGATGTGTGTTCTTTTCATGAACCACAACCAGTGTAATTGCTTGTGTTTTCTTCTCACAAACCACACATGGATCCACCAGAGTTCATCGCATGTCTGTTCTTTTCACAAACCACATATGGATCCACCAGTGTCATTGCATGTGTGTTCTTTTCATTAACCATAGCTAGAGTCATTGCATGCGTGTTGTTTTCACAAACCACATGGATCCACCAGAGTCATTGGATGTGTGTTCTTAACGACAATTAGAGTCATTGCATGTGTGTTCTTTTCACCTACCACATATGGATCCATCAGAGTCATTGCATGTCTGCTCTTTTCATTAAACACAGCTAGTGCCATTGCATGTCTGTTCTTTCCACAAACCACATATGGACCACGAGTGTCAATGCATGTGTGTTTTGCATGTGTGTTGTTCTCACAAACCACACACGGATCCACTAGTGTCATTGGATGTGTGTTCTTCTCACAAACCACATATGGATCCACCAGTGTGATTGCATGTGTGTTCTTTTCACAAACCACAACTAGATTCATTGCATGTGTTTTCTTCTCACAGACCACATATGGATCCACCATAGTTCATTGGATATGTGTTATTTTCATGAACCTCACCTAGTGTGATTGCATGTGTGTTTTTTCACAAACCACATATGGATCCAGCTAGAGTCAGTGGATGTGTCTTCTTCTCACAAACTACATATGGATACACCAGTGTCATTGGATGTGTGTTCTTTTCATGAACCACATCCAGTGCCATTGCATGTGTGTTCTTCTACAAACCACATATGGATCCACTAGTGTCATTGGATGTGTGTTCTTCACACAAACCAAATATGGATCCACTAGTGTCATTGCATGTGTGTTCTTCTCACAAACCACATCTAGAGTCATTGGATGTGTGTTCTTCTCACAAACCACATATGAATCCACTGGTGTCATTGGATGTGTGTTCTTTTCATGAACCACACCCAGTGTCATTGCATGTGTGTTCTTTTCATGAACCACATATGGATCCACCGGAGTTCTGTCGTTGTATTGGGAACGGCAGTACCTAAACATGGTAGATAGAGGTGTGGGGACTAGCAGGGAGGCTCCCGACGGCGTCTGCAGGCGGGATTGGATACGAGCAAGTGTATCAAGACACAATATTTACCCAGGTTCGGAGCCCTCGTGATGAGGTAAAGCTCCTACTCCTGCCGATCTGACTATGAGGGGTATACGAGCTACAATCGCTCCTTGAGCTATATTCTCTAGCTACTGCCTTAAATGCACTGAGATCAACCCTTTCTACTGGAGCCTTGCCTCTCCTTATATAGGCAGAGAGGCAACGGTCTTACTGGCCAGTCCGGCTGGCGGGCCCCACAGGCGGGTCCCAGCCGGCTGGTCTTCTACAGTACCCGGTACACTTACGTCTCATCAGAGTACAAGCGGTATGGTCGTCGTGGGTACAGTGAACTTCGTGCGAGCCCATCATTAGCATCTGGCCACTGTTCCCGCATCACCTCGCAAAGTCTTCGGTACGGCCGGGTAGTTGCAAGTCTTATCACCATACCAGGGTGTACCGTGCACTGTGCTACACTTCGCTCTGTCCTCTTGATTGGTTCTGGCTACGCTGATGTAGCCGGTCTCGTGCCTTGGTGCTCCTTGCCACTCCGATTACCGTGAGGTAGCCGACTTGACTTGCTCCTGTCCGGCTGTGCTCAGCCAGCCGGACACAATTCGACTGCCGTGATTCTTGTCTGGTTGGGGTATCCGGAGGTCATCCCCCCCGACATTAGCCCCCGAGCGCGTGTAGATTTTGCCCTTAGGTGAAATGTGCGCGTGCTACTTCTTCACTTCGAATTTTCTGGCCGGCTACGCTACCGGTTGCTCTACCCGTGACGTCAGTCCTGACACCGGCCACGCACGCATGCACCATCATTACTCTGTGGCGGGCAGCGTAACGTCCTGTCGCACGTCGCCTCGAGAACTCTCGTCTGCTTATTCGCTTCGCCCGGATCGCTCTGGCCTTGTGCCTACGCAAAGGATCCCGACAGGGGGAGTGGAGCGAGCGTTCGGGTGGCGCCGCGTGGCACCATGGACGGTTCCGCTTCCGGGTATTTAAAGGGGCGCCCGAGGCGAGCTATTTGTCCCTCCGTTCTCTGCTTCCCCCAATCTTCTCTGTGCCCTTGCCTTCCTCGCGTCGCCTCGCTCGCCGCTGCTACTGTAGTTCATCGCGCCACTCGTTTAGCATCGTCGGCGGTACGGGCCACCATCACTCCTCCACCAGAACGCCTCCTAGCGAGCCAGAGATGGCCTCGGAACGCGGAGCCTGGTGTGGCTCCTCGGAGACGGAGGAGCACATCAAGCAGTATCGTGCGACGTGCGTGCTTCCGCCAGAGACGGAGGTGGAGGTGCGGCTCGCGCCATTGGGGGAAGAGTCGCCGTACCTGGTGGATGGGGAGCGGGTGATCTTCCTGTCACATCTTGCCCGCGGCTTCGTGCTGCCAGTGCATCCCTTCTTCCTAACATTTCTTGCTTTCTTTGACCTCCGCCTCCACCACCTAGGCGCCAACGCCATCGGGATGTTGGCACACTTCGTGGCTTTCTGCGAGAGCTATCTCGGGATCCAGCCGGATCTCGGGCTCTTCTGCCGGCTCTTCCGAGTCCGGCCGCAGGTCCAGTTCACCAAGGGGCCGCTGGTGACGTGCGGCGGCGCCTCCATCTACTCCCGCACACGCAAGCTACCCCAAATTCCGCTGCGAGACCTGCACGACCGTGTGACAATCGATTTCTACATCCGCAACCTCACCGCCGAGGACCGGATCAACCTGCCAGCTTTCCAGGATGTGGAATCTAGCCGGCAACAGTGAAAGAACATTTCATGTTTTCCTGTGTTTTGTGTGTTAGATAATAATACTATGGAGTTTTCTCATGTGCGCTAAGTATGCAGAAGGCTTGGGGAGGGCCGGATTATCCACCCCACCAAGGGCCAGATAATCCAGCCTACCTCATTGATCAAATGCTGCCAAGGCGCGTCACCCAGAGAGTGGGCGGATTATCGCCCGAAAAATCTGAACTAGGGCGGTTTTTCTTCCCAGGCCGGATAATCCGGCTATCGCATGGGCCGGATAATCCGGCCCCTAGAATTTGACCAAAGCCTGCCAAGGCGCGCCGCTCTGAGTCCGGTCGGATTTTCTCCCGAAAAATCCAAACTGGGGCGGTTTTTCCTCCCAAGGCCGGATAATCCGGCCTTCACATGGGGCCGGATAATCTGGCCCCTAGAAGAAGATCAAGGGCAAGCTCGGCGCGACACTCAGAGAGGGGGGAATTGAAGGAGGAGAGAATCGTCATCGTCATCACGAATCAAGCGCACCAACTCCTCTCCATTCATTTGGAGAAATCCCTAATCTAGTATTCTTGTCAATATCTGGATCTCGTTCTTTGTTATTGATAACTTGTTCTTGTAGCAGCTTGTTGTCATTACGAAAGACTCCAAGTTGATTGTGGAGTTGTGACCCGCTAGTTGTGTAAATGCGCCGGTACCCGCCTCGAAGGGTCCCTATAGTGGAAAGGTGGATCAGGCCTTTGGTGGCGGGATCCATCGGAGAACAGGGTGGGGCCTATTGTGGCGTGGTGGTTTTAGTACCGCCCACCCCTCCAACGCAGACGTACTTCGCTTAACAAGGAAGGAACTGCGGTCAAACAAATCCTATGTCTTCGTGTGCTTCACTATGGTTTACCCGTTCCTCTTCCACTCGCTCTTTACTCGCTAGTAGATAGGTTTGCATATAGGGAAATTCCATCTAATAGTTTATCTAGAGAATTTACCTTTATGCTAAGCCTAAAATTGAAAAAGCATTAAAATTTGAAGTAGCACCTATTCACCTCCCCTCTAGGTGCCCATACGATCCATTTCAAACAGTGGGATCTAAAGATCTACAGCGAGAAGACGGAGTCGGGCGCGATGCTGCAGCGCATGCACACCCACGTTACCGCCGATCTGACTAGCCTGGACATCACCCTTAGTTGGATGTCCAGGCTGATGATGCCGCTGCAGCAGCGGGCGCACAAGATGTGCTTCTACTGCGGCCAGCTGGACCCGACCCGGCTGTCCCGACGTGATCCCCGCTACCACAACCTGAAGGAGTATGTGTGGAAAATCACGAAGGAGAGTCTACCGGAAGGCTGGAAGTTCGGGTTGGTCCCTTACAGCCGCGACAACCGCGCGCCCTGGGTAAGTTTCACCAACCGGATTTTCTCTTGTGTTTCTTGCAATTTTTGCCGTCCGGCTAATCTCTTTGCTTCTTTTTTCCTGGCAGATCTTCCCTTGCATACTCCGGGAGGAGGGCGAGACCGCCCTCCAGAACTTTACACCCGACCTACCCGAGCCACGCGCTCGCCGGTCCAGCGAGGGGTCGGATGGGGACGGTGATGTTTTCCCCAGCCGGAATGACGAGCCGGCCGCCGACCCCCACGTGGAGGTCGACAAAGAGGAGGAGGCCACGCCGGCTCCCGAGCCGACTCGACGCCGCGCGACGGATGGCGACTCCAGCCGGTCTGGTGCCGGCGGGGGTGGCTCCAGCCGGTCCAGCAGAGGAGGGTGCGGGGCCAGCTGGCCCGCCGTGGAGGAGCCGGCCCCTAAGAGGAGCCGGACCAGCACTCTTCCGCCGAGCCGCCTCGGTCGCAAAAAGGGGTCGCCCAAGGTGGTGCAGGGGTAAGCTTATTCGCAAAATGTTTTGACTTTTCCTCTGCTCTTTGGCTTACTTACCTTTTGCTTTGTTTCTGCCTTCATGTTGCTCAGCACGCTAGTTTCCTTCGGCTTTGCGAGCCCGGCGCGGGCGCCGACTGGCTCCGCACCTCCTCCTTCTTCCAGGGCTCCACCTCCGCCACCACATCAAGCCGATCCGGCTGCCACAGCTGGAGCGGGGGACGCTCCGCCGGCCATGGTGGTGCAACCGGAAACGGTTGTGACCACCTCACAAAGTGGAGGTAGTTCCCCTGCAGTGGCGCGGAGGGCCGCCACCGGCAAGGAGCTCGTGGTTGTCGGTGACGACAACTCTGACGACGAGCCGGGGGAGGAGTGGCGGACGGCGGTGGCCGAGGCGAAGGAATTCCTGGTTGCCAACACTGTCGACGATGATGCCTCCTCTGCCGCTTCACTGACGGACCTTGCCGCCACCCTCGAGCTGGCGGTGAAGGAGATCCGGCTCCTCGAGGTCACAGCCGGTGGCAACCGGACCCTGGAGCAGAAGCTTGCGGCTGCTAACGGGACCTCACAGAGTAAGTTCCCTCAACCGGATACTTTGTTTTTCCTTTTCTCTGTTTTTTTACTGATAGTCGCCTTTTTGCAGCCATCATGGTATGCGCTTAGCAGGAAATCGATCGCCTGAAGAAGGCAATCGACCGGCTGAGCAAGTCCCATTCTATGCTTCGACTGCAGAATAAGGACTGGCACGCCAAGGTGGACGTTCTGGAGGCCACCGTCAAGGTGCGTGACGCCACCCTCAGCAGTTGGGCCCAAGCTTTTGACCTTCTCGAGGTCTAGAACAAGGACCAAAAGAAAGATATCAAATGGCTGACGGTCCGGGGGAAGGCCCTGGTGGAGGAGCTGATGCAGGTCTGGCACATGGCGAAGGGTAAGTTCTCTCTCCGACTCCCTTCATCTTTCCAGATCCGGTAGCCGGATCTGACGTTTGTTTTTCTGACAACTTTTTATCCCGGTGTAGACCTGTTGGCATACAACCGGCTACAGGAGAACTGGCCGGGGGAGCAGCCGACGGCCTAGGAGCTGGTCGTCCTCCTTGGCAAGGAGGCTGCCAAACTTCGCCAGGCGGCGCATGCCATCTTCATGTTCCCGTGGCCAGATACTCTAGTTCTGAAGACGATGGCGCAGCTGGCGGCCAAGGTGGCGGAGCTTCCGGCTACCGTCAACCGCCTGAGGGATCTGGCGGCGCGAGTCAGGGCGGAGATGGCCCTGGCCCTTATGCTTTCCTGGTACAAGGACACCTGCGTCGAGAAGATCGACGGGGGATTCCACGCCGGTGCCAACCTCGCCGCCATCCGCTAGGCCCATCTGGAGCTCCGGGCCTCCGCCATCAAGATTGCCGACTACGCGGACGTCGACGAGGTCCTCACCGACTCGGAGTCCGCCGGCACTCCGGATGCGGAAGCCTCATCGCAGTCGACCGGTGGGGACGCCGGAGCCAGATCAGCCAACACGCCTCCTCCTCCTGAGACTGCCACCAGCTACGATCCTCCACATGACAAAGGCCCTGCCACCTAGTTATGATCCCCGGGATGCCGGGTGTAATTGTCACTCTGTTTTGTTCGAACCTTACTATCTATGCCGGTTGTTTCTGACGCCATGTGAACTCATGGGAGCTTCGTCTCCCTCTCTTTTTTATATCCAGTCTGAATTGTTTTGGCTTGCTTCCAACTTGTGATTTTTGTGTGCTTCAAAGCTTTGATATTTCGCCGATTGAATTTATCCGGCTAACTTCACTCATCTGAACGCCTTTAGACGGGGGAACTCCAATTCTAGTGGGGGCATGCCAGCGCACCCACTGGGTGTAGCCCCCGAGATTCGGAGTGGCTGGCATAGCCAGGTGCTTTGAATCTTCTTTCTTTCCTCAAGTCTTTAGTCTCATTCGACTAGACACCTCTTAGCCGGTTATTTTCACTGGCTGGACACGTGCAGCCTGGGGAACTTTCATTCCAGTGGGGGCGCGTCAGCGCACCCATTGGGTGTATCCCCCGAGATTCGGAGTAGCTGGCATAGCCAGGTGCTTTGAATCTTCTTCCTGATATACATTCTCACCCGGCAATAGGTTAGTCGGTTAAACTTTTAGCCGGAAGGCGTATTTGTTTTTTGAAAACCAGCTTGTGCTTCTCTAGACACTTAGTCATTTTCCCATGTGCTCTGTTGTTTCCACTGCGTCCTTGCCGGGCAGCCGTGTTGCGGTCTGCAGCCGGAATCGAAGGGAGCTAACAATACACTGCACACGGTACTGATGGCTTAGTAGCCGGATCGTCTCAAACTAGTTGCGAGGCTAGGACGCCCAATCTGTCGCATCTCCTCCCCGTTTTTCATGTGGGATGCCTCGGGCTTTTTCTCTTGCTAGCCGGACAGCCGGGTTGCGGTCTATAGCTGAGACGAAGAGTGGGCCTCTGACATCATCGCACACTACTCAGCCGATTTATTGATTTAGCAGGCCGGGCCAGCCGGCGAGCCCCCGAGTAGGGGTTGCCGGAGCCGAAAAAACTGAACCGAAAACAAATACATACAAATTTCTAGCAAGGAGCCCCCGAGTATCTCGTAGGGGTCCGCATTTTCATTCATAGGGTTTGTGGTATACATACACTGTCTGGTGACTAGGTGTAAAATGGGCGGAGCAGGGGCGCGTTCCAGGGGCGCTCGGTCTCCTCATCCGACTTGTCCATCTTGTTCTTGCACAGCTGCTGCGCGTCGATGAGGTAGTAGGAGTCGTTGGGCAGCGCCCGGCTGATGATGAAGGGACCCTCCTAGGGTGGAAATAGCTTGTGCATGCCCTTCGTGTCTTGCACCAGCCGGAGAACCAGGTCGCCCTCACGGAATGTGACAGGTCGGATCCTGCTCGAATGGTAGTGGCGTAAGTGTTGCTGGTACAGGGCCGATCTGGACAATGCCAGCTCACAGGCCTCCTCGAGGAGGTCCACTCCATCCTCCCGTGCCTCCTGGTTACCCTTTTCATCGTAGAGGAGCTTGCGTGGAGATTTGAACTCGATGTCCATGGAGAGGACAACTTCCGAGCCGTAGACAAGGAACAATAGGGTGAAGACGGTTGACCTATTCGGCGTGGTGCGGAGGCTCCACAACACAGCCGGAAGTTCTTCGATCTAGCAGTCGGGCGACCGCTCCACGGCCTCGATGAGGCGTGGCTTGATGCCGGCTAGGACTAGGCCGTTTGCCCTTTCGACTTTCCCCGTTGGATTGTGGGTGTGCGACGGAAGAAAGGTCCAGCCGGATGCCCTTGTTGCTGCAGAACCGAGTGAATGCCCCCTTGGCGAAGTTCGTGCCATTGTCGGTGATGATGTTGTTGGGGTAGCCGAACCGGTTGATGATGTCGGTGAAGAAGGTGACGACTATCGCCCCGTCCAACTTCCGGATAGGCTTGGCCTCTATCCTCTTTGTAAACTTGTCCACCACCACCAGCAGATGGGTCATGCCCGCGCACGCCCGCTTGAAGGGACCAACCATGTCGAGGCCCTAGACAGCAAAGCGCCAGGTGATCGGTATGGCCTTGAGCACCAAAGCCAGCATGTGCCTGAGCTGCCCGAAGCGTTGGCACCTGTTGCACGCATGGACTAGCTGTTCGGCATCCTCGAGGTCGGTGGGCCAATAGAAGCCATGGTGGAATGCCTTGGCGACTATTGCCCTGGATGAAGCGTGATGCCCGCACTCGCCCTGGTGGATGTCCTTGAGTAGCCGGTAGCCTGTGTCCACATCGACACACCTTTGGAAGATGTCAGATACGCTGCGGTTGTACATTTCTTTGTTGATGATGGTGTATGTGTGCACGCGGCGCCGGATTTTCTTGGCCTCCTCCTCATCATCCAGAAGCTCTCCATTGGCGATGTAGTCCATGAAGGGCTACGCCTAGGATGTTATCTCCTGGATGGTGAGGATGCTTCCGCTCTCCAGTTGATGGTCGTCGGGAGGGGGGGGGGCGTCCGGATGAGGTACCCAGAACAGTAGCCCCTGAGCTGCTTGACGAGTCGGTAACCCTCGGTCTTGCGAGCCGGAGGGTACGGACTTTCTAGAGTTGGTGCGGGCCTTCTTCTTTGCCGGCTCCGCCGGCTCCACGTCCACCGTGCCATCAACCGGAGCACTCCCTGCCCAGATGATGGAATCCAATTCGGGGGATGGGTTGATGGAGGGCTTGCGCAGGTGCTCCAAGGAGACCCCTCGTGGGATCACCTGCCTGGTGGATCCGATTCGCGCTACCGAATCATCTGCCTCGTTGTTGACGCAAGGGACATGGTGAAACTCACATCCATCAAAGTAGGCGCTGAGTTTCCGTATGTGGAACTGGTAGAGATCTGTGTTTGTATCGCGGGTGTCCCATTCTCCGGATACCTGCTGCACCACCAGATCTGAATCGTCGAAGCAAAGGATCCGATTGACACCGATCTCTCTGGGTAGCCGGAGGCCGTGCGCCAGCGCCTCGTATTCGGCAACGTTGTTGGAGGCCTTGAAGTGGATCTAGAGGACGTACTCTAGCCGGTCTCCTTTGGGCGAGGTGAGCATGATGTCGGCTCCCAAGCCCCCGAGCATCTTCGAGCCATCGAAGAGCATCCTCCAATGGTCCGAATCCGGAACCGGTGGGAGGTACTGGGTGTCAGCCCAGTCGACGAGGAAGTCCGCCAGAGCTTGCGACTTGATCGTGAGCCAGGGCTCGTACTGGATGGAGTAGGCGGCGAGCTCGATGGCCCATTTGGCGACTCGGCCGGTGGCATCCTTGTTGCCGATGATTTCTGAAAGGGGTGCGGTGCACATGACTTTAATCGGATGCTCCTGGAAGTAGTGCTTGAACTTCTTGCATGCCAGGTACACACCATAACACATCTTCTGGTAGTGGGGATAGTTCTGCTTGGAGAGGGAGAGAACCTCACTGAGGTAGTAGACGGGTCGTTGAACCGGCTGAGCCTTGCCTTCCTCGGGGCGCTCCACCACTAGGACGATGCTGACGACCCGGCTGATGGCTGCTATATACAGCAACATTGGCTCATTGCTAGCCGGTGTGGCTAGAACCGGCGCTATGGATAGCATGCGCTTGACGTCATGAAAAGCAGGGTCGGCCTGCGAGGTCCAGGAGAACTTGTTCGTCTTCTTCATCAGCCGGTACAACGGAAGTGCCATCTCCCCCAACCGGCTGAGAAAACGGCTGAGGGAGGCTAGGCATCCGGTGAACTTCTGGACTCCAAGAAGGCTCCTAGGTGGCTACATCCTCTCGATGGCCACGATCTTCTTCAGATTTTCCTCGATCCCTCGTTGTGAAACGAGGAAACCGAGGAGCTGGCCGGACGGGACATCGAAGATGCATTTCTCCGGGTTCAGCTTCATCTGGTACTACCGGAGGTTGCCGAATATCTCCCCCAGGTCCTCGAGGAGGGTGCGCTTCTCTTTGGTCTTGATGACCACATCGTCCACATAGGCATGCACGTTTCGGCCGATCTGCGAGTGCAAGCACTTCTGCATGCAGCGCTGATAGGTAGCGCCTGCATTCTTCAGACCGAAAGGCATGGTTCCATATCAGAAAGCCCCGTATGGGGTGATAAACGATGTTTTTATCTGGTCAGCAGGGTTTAGCCGGATCTGATTGTAACTGGAATAACAATCCAAGAAAGACAACAAATCGCAGCCGGCTGTGGAATCGATGACTTGACCGATACAAGGCAAGGTGAAGGGGTCCTTCGGGCACGCCTTGTTTAGGCTGGTGTAGTCGATACACATGCGCCAGGTCTTGTTCTTTTTCAACACCAGGACTGGGTTGGTGAGCCAGTCCGGGTGGTACACCTCCATGATGAACTCGGCTGCAAGGAGCCAGGTGATCTCGTCACCAATAATCTTCCTTTTCTCCTCTACGAACCGGCACAGAGGCTGCTTGACCGGCTTGGCATTCGGCAGCACATGAAGTGAGTGCTCGGCGAACTCCCTCGGCACACCTGTCATGTCCTTGAGTGACCATGCGAAGATATCCCGATTCTCATGGAGGAAGTCGATGAACACGCCTTCCTATTTGCTTTCCAAGTTGGCACCAATGGTGACGAACTTGGTCGGGTTGGAGGAGTCGAGCAGGATCCTCTTCATCTCCTTTGCCGGCTGGAAAGCTCCTTCCCCAGCCGGCTTGCTGCTAGCCGGCATTTCTTGCTGGGCCATGGCAACATTACGCATGATCACGTGCTTTTCTTCGGCTATTATGAGGGCCTCTGCCAGCTTGGAGCCAGCTGAGGCGCACTCCATCGACCGCCTGAAGCAGCCGGAACCCTGATCATGCCGTTTGGTCCTGACATCTTTGTCTCCAGATACACGTAGTGGGGGACGGCCATGAATTTGGCGAGGGCGGGGTTCCCGAGGAGAGCATGGTAGGAACTTGTCAGGTTCACCACCTCGAACCATATCGACTCGTGGTCTCGAAGAAGACATCCAGCTGGATTTTGCCCAGCGTGGCGCAAGCCGGTCCTGACAGTATGTCGTGGAACATTGTGGTAGTCGGGCGCAGGTCGCAATCGCGGATACCCAGCTTCTCCAGCGAAGACCGGTAGAGGAGGTTGAGGCTGCTGCCTCCGTCGATGAGGACGCGCGAGAAGCGGCAGGTGCGCTCGTTGGAGACGATGAGGGGGTCAAGCACCATATCGTAGCCCCCGGGGGTCAGAAGCTGCTCTGGCTGATCTTCTCGGCTCCAGGTGATGGGGCTTTCTGACCAGTTTAGGTACTAGGGGACTGGGGAGACGATGGCGTTGACCTCCTTGGAGTGCCGCCTGCAGTTGTGCCTATCGTCCAGCTCCATCTTGAAGATGTGGTAGGCAGCCTGTGGCTGGGGCTAGCCGTTGTTATTGTTACCGCCGTTGCCCCTGTTACCATCATTGCCGGCTCCCCTAGCCGGTGGTGGTGGTACACTAGGAGGGGGCGGGGGAAGACGTTGCTGGTTGCCCTGGTCCTTTAGCTGGCGGGTCTAGCTGCAGTTCTGGGTGGTGTGCGTAGCCGGTTTGAAGGGATCACTATGCCACTTGCACGGACCGTCAAACATCTGGTCGAAGGTGAGCCGTGGCTTCTGCCTTCTTGCATTGTTAGCCGGCACGTCAGGCGCGCCCTCCACAACATTGACCTGCCACGCGTGGTAGCGGGGCTTCTGCTGTCTGGCCTGGCAATCCCCATGGAACCGGTTGTCGTCGCCGCAGCGCCTGGAGGATCCGACTTCTCTAGCCTGATTGCTTGAATGGTCGCGAGCCGGCTCCATCAGAGTCGGACGCCCGTCAGCACTTACTCGGAGGGGCTTCTTCATGGCGGCATCCTCCGTGGTATACTGGTCCGCAACCGTCATGAGCTCCGCCATGGTTTTCGGCTTGTCACACAGTAGTCGGTGGCGAAGCATGGTGCCTTCTCGGCATCCCTCGATGAAGAAGCCAATGGCCTAGCTCTCCAGGATGCCCTCACAAGTGTTTCGCAACTCCGTCCACTTGGCGAGGTACTCGCGATCCGTCTCGCGGTCGCCCTGGACACATAGAGCCAGGTCACGCGGGCGGCCCGGACGCTTGTACATGCCATTGATCTTGCGGACGAACACCTTTTCAAAGTCTGGCCAGGCGTTGATGCTGTTGGGCGCGAGGCTGTTGAGCCATGTCCTCGCTGACCCAGTTAGCATGAGGGGGACGTAGCGCACAACTGTGCGCTTGTTCCTATGGGCGATGCCGACTGCGGTGGCATAGTCGGTCAGCCAATCTTCCGGCTTCATGCTTCTATCGTACTTGGGTGTGTCCCTGGGCAGGGTGAACTTATCGGGAAACGGCTCGTTCCGGATGCAGGGTCCAAAAAAAACCGATCTGGTGGAGTCTTCTTCTCCCGTGACACGAGCTTGAGCGAGTAGCTCGATGCGGTCGTGGGCATTCGGACGATTCGGGTTGGGCGCTCCTACCCGGCCCGAGAGACGGGAGCCGGCAGGTCTTGGTGCTCCGGTTGGTGGAGGGGGAGGCGGTGGGTTGCTGTTCACTGTCTGCTCCTGGCACGGCTGGCCCTTGCTGCCAGAACTGCAACTCTTGCTGCAGGCCTTAGTCGGAGGACAGGATGCCTGCTGGGTGTCGTGGGGCGCACCCTTGCTGTTGGTAGGCGGCTTGCTCCCCTTGGAGCAGCTGAGGTCCTCCTGCATCTGCCGGTTGGCATCAGCCTGCTCGTCCGCGATCTGGAGGAGCTCCTGCACTCGAGCATGCTTTCGGGCTCGCTCCTTGCCCTCTAGGTTGGGCAGTTCGTCTTCTGCGGCTCGCGCCGCGTGCAGGTTCTTGATGGGCGTGTTGTAGGTGGGCCGGATGAGAGCGGGTGCGGGATCCGGCTCGGCTCCACGGTAGCCGAAGTGAAGCCGTGCACGCGGTCATACTCGTGCCGGGTGATCTCAATCTGCTTGCGGGTTGTAGCCAGCTCCATGGCCTCCTGGAGGAGAAGCTGTCTCTCCATGGCGAAGTTGGCCTCCGCCTCCTCCGGGTTATCCCCGAGGTTAACCAGCGTGAGGAGCCTGTTGATGGCCTCCTCCACCGAGTTTCGGGGTTGCGGCGGCGTAGAAGTTCCGCCCTTGTCTGCACCCCGCTCCTGCGGCTAGCGGGGGTGAGAGCTGGAGCCGACCATCATCACCTCGACGCCACGGGGGGCGACAGAGGCGCTGCTGCCCAGGTGCGGCAGCTCCGTGCTAGAAACGATCTCCCTAGGGAAACCTCCAGCACGGTGGCGATGTAGACAGGGAGGTCTCCGAAAAGCAGGATGGAGTCGTTTGCCAGAAACGAGGTTCCGGCGAAGCAGGAAGCGTTATCGATGACACAATCGAATTTGCTGAGTGTGAGCACCAGGCCAGAGGCCATGCGCTCACCGGCTGAAGTGCGAGGTCCCATGCGGAATGTGACTCCGGTCGAAGCCATCTAGCCCCACGGTAGGCGCCAACTATCGTTGTATTGGGAACGATAGTACCTAAACAGGTTAGATAGAGGTGTGGGGACTAGCAGGGAGGCTCTCGATAGCGTCCGCGGGCGGGATTGGATACGAGCAAGTGTAGCAAGACACAAGAAGTACCCAGGTTCGGAGCACTCGTGATGAGGTAAAGCTCCTACTCCTGCCGATCTGACTATGAGGGGTATACGAGCTACAATCGCTCCTTGAGCTGTATTCTCTAGCTACTGCCTTAAATGCACTGAGATGAACCCTTTCTACTGGAGCCTTGCCTTTCCTTATATAGGCAGAGAGGCAACGGTCTTACTGGCCTTCGTCTACTGGCAGCCCCACAGCGGTCCCACCGACCGTCATCTACAGTACCCGGTACACTTACGTCTCATTAGAGTACAAGCGTTATGGTCGTCGTGGGTACAGTGAATGCCATGTGCTCCCGTCGTCAGCATCTGGCCATTGTTCCTGCGTCACCCCGCAAAGTCTTCGGTATGGCCGGGTAGTTGCGAGTCTTGTAATCGTAGCAGGGCCTACCGTGCACTTTGCTGCACGTTGCTCTGTCCTCTCGATTGGTTCTGGCTACACTGATGTAGCCGGTCCCGTGCCTTGCTGCTCCTTGCCGCTCCGGTTACCGTGAGGTAGCCGGCTTGGCTTGCTCCTGTCCGGCTGTGCTCAGCCAGCCAGACACGATCTGACTGCCGTGATTCTTGTCTGGTTGGGGTATCCGGAGGTCATCCCCCCGACAAGTTCATTGCATGTTAGTTATTCTCACAAACCACATTGAACCGCCAGTGTCATTGCATGTGTTTTCTTTTCACAAACCACATAAGGATCCACCAGTGTCATTGGATGTGTGTTCTTTTCATGAACCACAACTAGTGTCATAGCATGTGTGTTCTTCTCACAAACCACACATGGATCCATCAGAGTCATTGTATGTTTGTTCTTTTCATTAACCACAGCTAGTGTCATTGCATGTCTATTCTTTCCACATACCACATATGGGTCCACCAGTGTCATTGCATGTGTGTTTTGCATGTGTGTTCTTCCCACAAACCACACATGGATCCACCAATGTCATTGGATGTGTGTTCTTCTCACAAACCACATATGGATCCACCAGTGTGATTGCATGTGTGTTATTTTCACAAACCACAGCTAGAGTCATTGCATCTGTGTTGTTCTCACAAACCACATATGGATCCACCGGAGTTCATTGGATGTGTGTTCTTTTCATGAACCACACCTAGTGTCATTGCATGTGTGTTCTTCTCACAAACCACATATGGATCCACTAGTTTCTCACAAACGACATATGGATTCACCAGAGTTCATTGGATGTGTGTTCTTTTCATGAACCACACCAGTGCCATTGCATGTGTGTTCTTCTGACAAACCACACATGGATCCATGAGTGTCATTGGATGTGTGTTCTTTTCATTAACCACACCCAGTGTCATTGCATGTGTGTTCTTCTCACAAACCACATCTAGAGTCATTGCATGTGTGTTCTTTTCACAAACCACATAAGGATCCACTAGTGTCATTGGGATGTGTGTTCTTTTCATGAACCACACATAGTGTCATTGCATGTGTGTTCTTTCCATGAACCACATATGGATCCACCGGTGTCATTGGATGTGTGTTCTTCTGACAAACCACATATGGATCCACCAGTGTCATTGCATGTGTGTTCTTCTCACAAACCACATCTAGAGTCATTAGATGTGTGTTCTTCTCACAAACCACATATGGATCCACCAGTGTCATTGGATGTGTGCTCTTTTCATGAACCATACCCAGTGTCATTGCATGTGTGTTCTTTTCATGAACCACATATGGATCCACCAGAGTTAATTGCATGTCTGTTATTCTCACAAACCATATTGATCCACCATTGTCATTGCATGTGTGTTCTTCTCACAAACAACATCTAGAGTCATTGCATGTGTGTTCTTTTCACAAACCACATAAGGATCCATCAGTGTCATTGGATGTGTGTTATTTTCATGAACCACACCTAGTGTCATTAGATGTGTGTTCTTTTCGTGAACCACATATGGATCCACCAGAGTTCATTGCATGACTGTTATTCTCACAAACCACATGTGGATCCACCGTATTGTATGTGTGCTCTTTTTTTTACCACACACATATCACCGGTGTCATTGCATGTGTGTTCTTTTCATGAACCACATATGGATCCACTAGAGTTCATCGTATGTCTGTTCTTTTCACAAACCACATATGGATCCACCAGTGGCATTGCATGTGTGTTCTTTTCATTAACCATAGCTAGAGTCATTGCATGTGTGTTCTTTTCACAAACCACATTGATCCACCAGAGTCATTGCATGTGTGTTCTTTTCACAAATCACATATGGATCCATCAAAGTCATTGCAAGTCCGTTCTTTCCATAGACCACATATGGAGCCACCAATGTCATTGCATGTGTGTTCTTCTCACAAACCACACATGGATCCACCAGTGTCATTGGATGTGTGTTCTTCTCACAAACCACATATGGATCCACCAGTGTGATTGCATGTGTGTTATTTTCACAAACCACAGCTAGAGTCATTGCATCTGTGTTCTTCTCACAAACTACATATGGATCCACCGGAGTTCATTGGATGTGTGTTCTTTTCATGAACCACACCCAGTGTCATTGCATGTGTGTTCTTCTCACAAACCACATATGGATCCACTAGTTTCATTGGATGTGTGTTCTTCTCACAAACCACATATGGATCCACCAGAGTTCATTAGATGTGTGTTCTTTTCATGAACCACACCAGTGCCATTGCATGTGTGTTCTTCTCACAAACTACATATTGATCCACCAGTGCCATGGGATGTGTGTTCTTTTCATGAACCACACCCAGTGTCATTCCATGTGTGTTATTTTCATGAACCACATCTAGAGTCATTGCATGTGTGTTCTTTTCACAAACCTCAGCTAGAGTCATTGCATGTGTGATCTCCCCAACATGTTTTCCCACAGGACGCTCATTGCAAATTGCTGCAGTATATGTTCTTGCAACAAACCACAGCTAGAGTCATTGCATGTGTGTTCTTCTCACAAACCACATATGGATCCACCAAAGTTCATTGGATGTGTGTTCTTTTCATGAACCACACCCAGTGCCATTGCATGTGTGTTCTTCTCACAAACCACATATGGATCCACTAGTGTCATTGGATGTGTGTTCTTCTCACAAACCACATATGGATCCACCAGTGTCATTGCATGTGTGTTATTCTCACAAACCACATCTAGAGTCATTGCATGTGTGTTCTTTTCACAAACCACATAAGGATCCTCCGGTGTCATTGGATGTGTGTTCTTTTCATGAACCACACCTAGTGTCATTGCATGTGTGTTCTTTTCATGAACCACAACTAGAGTCAGTGAATGTCTGTTCTTACACAAACCACACATGGATCCATGAGAGTAATTGTACTGCTTATTCTTTTCATTATCCATAGTTAGAGTCATTGCACGTGTATTCTTTTCACAAACCACATATCACCAGTGTCATTGCATGTGTGTTCCTATCATAAACCACATATGTATCCTAACCTTAGGAGAGCCCTAACCTTAGCCCCCCAATGGTGGCCATTAGACCGAGTCTTCTAGAAGGAACACCATAACACAGTTGTTCTGCATGACGATTGTTACATATCGTTCGATCGGGGCACTTGGACGATTGGGATGGTCTTCGTGAGAGCGCTCCACGAGTAGGCTGTTTTGCGGCATGATTGGCCATGCCTGTTGCCCGCTTGCTTTGGACAAACTGGCAACACCGGGAGCTCCCCTTTTGAGAGTGTCATGACTCATGAGTTCAGTGGGCCATATGCCAGTGTCACGTCCCCATTACTTCTCTTCCTCCCCATACTTCTCTTCCTTCCCATCGAAGCCACTTTCCCCACTTCTCTCCCATCCTGCCGTAGCCGCAAGCCGACGATGCCTCCAGCTATCTCTCTGACAGCCCCCCTCTCCCTCTCTCTCTCGCCATGGGTTCAAGGGGAGATGGTGAGGAAACGCATTGTGACGACAGGGACGGTGATTTCAATGTGAGTCATCTCATCTCTATCTCTATCATTTGTGGCCAGTTATCTATTTTGAGCTAGATCTATTTTGTTTACTCATGCGCGTATGATGTGTTAGGCCAACCAGACGCTGTATGACTCCAATTATCATGGTTTAGCGGATGAAGACAGTCCTCTGCTATGGTAACATGGATATGTGCCCGCTAAATTTGTAGCGTTCGAAGGACGAAATGCAGGCAGGAGGTTTTTACGGTGTCAAGGACATCGTGCAATGATGCAAGTCGGAAGTTGCGGTGTTGTCAAATGGGTAGATCCAGGGTGGCCCAAATCAATACAAAAAACGCTGGACAAACTATGGAAAATGACTATTGGGTTGAAAGAATCCGTATTCAACTCACTTCTTGACAGTGTTGAGATGAAGCTATGGGAACCAGATGACACGACCAAGCTTAACCGTGATCTCAGGAGGGTGCAAGACAAGGTTAGCAAAGTCGAGAAGGAGAGGGACGTGGTGTTGGCCATGAAGGCTAAAGCAGAGCAAGAACTGACTCAAGCAAGGAATGATCTTCACCTGGCAAAAGTCCTACAGTTCACAACTACGAGTATTGACAAGTGCATGAGGAAAAATGTAGAGAAACAATTGAAGTTGTGCAAGGAAGATGCTATAAGGAAGGAGCATACAATTCGATCCTTGCTCTCGCAGGAACATGCGCATTAGGCTAAGATTAGGAAGATCAAGGAGATGTGTGATAACTAGTTCTATTTAGCTTGAGCTCCGTGCCTTTTTAAGTTGTAATAGTAGTACATGTTGACCTAGCGGTTTGAACTAGTGGTCCCGGATTCCTGGGAGGAAAAAATTGGTCGTCCGTTAATCTGTCTTAACCCTGCATTACTTCCTTTTGTTTGGTCATGGTGGTATTCTGACATTGGTGGTTTGTTTAAACGTAATCTACATGGATTGTGCCACCTGCAAATGGCAGAACCACAATTTATAAAGTGGAAGCATGTACACCTGGTTACTGGAGATCCGGGAGCTTCGCCAGATGCAGGGGATGTAGGAGCGGGGAGGCGGTGAGATAGACGGGCTCACGATTAGGCTAGAAAGTGGTACCGATTTCCTCCTCATCTCGGTTGCCATTACTGTTTATGTTGCCATGTTGTTATGCAGCAGCTAAAATAAGTTGCTGGTTCATGGAGTGTAGCAGCTTAAATAATTTATTTCTGTGCCACTTACATTCAATCGAATTTGGAGACATCCTTCCCCTCAGCAATCGTGGAACCAGGGCTGTGTGTTTTCAGATAGTAGTGGCACAATCACAATTCCGGATTCAACTACTGACTCGGGTGTTTCCAAACCCTAAGTCGCGGTACATTTTACTCAGAGAACGTGGGTAGATTGTTTTGCCAGCAAAGTTCCACACACAGAGCTCTAGAATTTAACCAAATCACACATATAGGTTCAAGTTCAACACATTACTATGCATCTTCATTGCCAGCAGCCTTCTTCCGTAGCCTGGGTGCCAAGCCTTCACGTCCACTTGCTTCTTCATTTCCTACCTTCTTCCTCTTCCTTGGTGCCAATTTTCTTAGCTTCACATACTCTGCATCGCTGGGACAATCAACACCAGAATCGTGTCCAACATCATCTTTCCACTCATTTTTTCCTTCTTGGGCAGCAAAATGACTGACCCGACAGTCATGTTTCTAACCTTGTAGCTCTTCCTGTCAAAGAAACATGACTGTTGCATAACTGCCCAATATCTACAAAGTAAATACTTGCAAAAATTACAATTTAGCACAAACATGCGAACCCCAAGAGACTTTTGCTTACTAGGAGCTAATTGGGTTCGAGCGACCACCCTGTCTAAGAATAGAAGGGCGACTCCCAGTTGGAGCAGCTTGCACATCCATTACATCACAGTTCAGCTCAAACATGCAAGCCGAAGCATACCTTTTCATCAACCCAGTTAACTGACTATCACACGTTAGAGGAACCATGATGCCACGTTCATCCATGAAGCTAAACTTTGCAGTCTGCTTTGGCCATATTTCATCATGATTACGCAGAGCAACAACCATACCAGATATAGTGCAGATCTGCGCATGCACTTCTTTCATCGTGATACAATGGTGTGCATACCACTTTCCCTTCACCCTTGCTGATTTAGAGTCGTACCTGAATAGGGCTACCGTAACCAGGTAAGGGTGGTCCATGGAGATCCCACTTGAAAAAAAACTATGGAAAAAATATGTTTGTCAGCATTGGGCAAACAAACAATTTTAGGTTCAGTAGCCAGGTAGTAGTTATAATTAGTGCGAATAGAAAAGAGAAGGGTAGCCCACCCGCATGTAGCCAGAACTTCTTCTTCCTTGGTAGTAGGATCTGCCATCCTTCGAGCTGGTCGACTCGTTGGCGGCGGAGGCGGGCTAGAGCCTCGCAACAGCGGCTACGGCATGCGCCATTGGAGCTCGGGATCAGCGACTGGGCGTAGCAACTAGGCACAACAACTTGGCGCCGGAAGTCAAATGTCCGAAGGGATCATTCTGCCTAGAGGGTGGATTTCGACACGGTCAGTGCTAGGGGAAAGGAGGGAATGGATTTGTGAAATCGGTCAACGTATCCAATCCACTTAGTTCCTCAATTTGCCTAAGAGGTTGCCGCGTTGGCACTCGCGTCACAGACAGATGACCGACATGTGGGTCCCGACCATCTACTTCACGGGGCAGTTTAACAGAATGTTTGAATTTGGCAGGGGTGAGATGAGTTTTCCTCGAAATGGCCCCTCTAAGTAGTTGGCAGCCCAACTTTACGAAACGCGGCAATTACAGGGAACTTGGCTACCGCCATGCGCTCGCCCAGGAACTTTTGGGCCGCAAACCAACAATTCCTTGCAACAGGGTAGTGGGACCACCGAGGATACGGTGATGATGGATCTTCCCAGTTCCTCAGCTGTGCCGCAACCTGCAGCTTCTGAGGTGCTAGCTTCATCGGCACCGCCCCAGACTATTCCTTCTTTAGTTCCAGTTTCTCCAGTAGCATCAGCACCAACACTAGTAGCACCAGCACCAGCAGCACCAGCATCAGCATCAGCAACAGCAACAACAGCAACAATATCAACAACAACAATGCCAAAGCCAGCCTCCAAGAAAAAACCTCAAGCTGCCGCCTCCGGATCAACTGTGTCCATTAAGGACATATTTCAGTCGGCCCCTCTAGTTTACTCCAGAGAGGCAGCCTCGGCTCTTCCGCATCGGCCAAAATTTGCCAGCAAAAGCAAGAAGGCCGTAGAGACAGCCAAATATCCATCCCTCGACCCTTTTGCTGCCGGATCAGAGGGCAACAAACAACTGACCTTGCATACTAGCCCGGCTGCTGCTCAATCAGCGAGGCGGGAAGCCCAAGCTAAGGGCTTGGTGACGAGCCAGTCGCTTAGCGGGGATAATTATAGTCCGGAGCTCATCGAGTACATGAACAACTGGAACGATGCCGAATTTATAAACCTGCAACATGATCTCCTGGACAAGTTTGGTCCAGCGGAGTTCAACGCTCAGATGAACACCGCTACTAGGGCCATCTCCCTTGTTGGCCAGATGATGGAGGTAAACCCCTTTTCTGCTATGCCTTTTTTATATGCAAACACTTAGAGATATACCCACTAGTCCCCGAGCCTCCAGGGGAGTAATTCATTATTCGGTCGGATGCTCTTAGAGAATTAGTGCAATTCCTTTGTATTTTCAAATATCCACACTCCTAGAGCCGGGTTAGGTTCCACTTGGCCTGGATCTTGCAAACTTCGAATACCCACATACCTAGAGCCTAGTTAAGTTCCACTTAGCTCGGATCTTGTCGACTTCGAATATCCACACACCAAGAGCCGGGTTAAGTTCCACTTGGCCTGGATCTTGTAGACTTCGAATATCCATACACCTAGAGCCGGGTTAGGTTCCACTTGTCCCGGATCTTGCAAACTTCAAATACCCACATACCTAGAGCCAGGTTAAGTTCCACTTGGCCTGGATCTTGTAGACTTCGAATATCCACACACCTAGAGCCGGGTTAAGTTCTACTTGCCTCGGATCTTATAAACTTCGAATATGCACACACCTAGACCTGCGTTAAGTTCCACCTGGCCCGGATCTTGTAGACTTCGAATATCCACACACCTAGAGCCTGGTTAAGTTCCGATTGGCCCGGATCTTGTAAACGTCGAATATATTTCTTCCTATTTTTGAACTAACATTTTCTTGTTTCAGATCACCACCAACTGCTGAACTGCTGAGTTCCAGTGTCTGCTGGACTCATACAAGGATCTTTGCGCCAGATACGACAAACTGCTTGTTGATCACCATAAGAAGGGTAAATTTCTTTGCTTAAGACCTTTTCATTTTTGTTTCGTCGAGTTACTTGCTATCCGTGTTATCTTATCATCCGGATCATGTAGCCGAGGCCGAGGCTGAGAACGTCATCATGCACAAGAACTTGATTAAGATCAAAGGTAACCCACCTTGTTCATTTAGCCTTTTCATGATCTTCCCTTGACTTGGCAGATATTTATACCTCGGCTCTGCTAGGTCAACCCATTATTGTAGTTACTCTTCAAGATAGCGTGGCCATTCCTGACATGATGCTCCACTTTCTCAAACAAACAGGAAGGCATCAAGCGGAACTTAAGAAGAAAGATGATGAAATCGCCCAGCTGCGCCTCAAGGACAATGAGATTACTCGGCTGAACGCTGAAATCCAAAAGCTTAAGTATCTACATAAATCCGAGCTGGACAAGGCCGACTAGGAGTTCTCCGAGAAGAAAGTGCGTCTAAAGACTCAGCTCGAAAAAGATAATGATCTGTTGAAGGAAGCTGACGTCAAACTTAAGTCGGTGACCACTGAGTTTAAGAAGCTCCAAGCGAGGAACACTGATGGATAGAAGGAGCTCAGTCAGATCCTATGCCATATTGGACGTGAGTTTTCTTCCAACGTCCGACATTCATTTCTCCGGGTCAGGCTCCCTTACTTATTGATATTGCTTGTTTTGTTCACAGGCAAGTTCCCAGAGAGCGAACCTCTTGCTTCTACTGCTGTCACCAAATTTCGCCTTCAGCGAGGTGTCTCAGCTGATTCTTCCTCCGAGTCTATTCCGTATGCAACAGAGGACAAGCTGGTAAGCCTCGCCGTGCGTATTCAGGTCATGAAGAACTATGGTGTGGACATTATGCCAACATCAATCCGGATGTTTAACGCTCTCTAGCCCACTGAGCCCACTCCCAAAGGCACTACCGTTTTTATATCCAAGCTGATGGAGTGTGAGACTCAGCTGAACTTTTGGCGGGAATCTGCTGCTCGAGCTGGAGAAGATACGACGCTGAACTTTGTTCTTTCATGGTATGAGGGGCTGGACCTAGAGTTGCTTGGTCATTTGCGCACCAGATCTAAATGGTCCAATGACCCGGAGTGCATCGCCCAATGCAAAGCCTGTGACAACAATCTCATCTAGTACGCCTTCTTCCATAGCTGGAATGAGGGTCCGAGCTTCCTCGACGCAGTTGATGACGCCTATGTTTCGGATGCTGCTGAGGGCGAAGAAGATGAAGAAGAAGCCTCCGAGCTTGGCGATGATACTAATGACCCGGAGGATGAGGAGGCTAACCCCGAAGATGAGGCAGGGACTAGTGCCCCGCCCACTCACGCCGAAGTACCTCCTCCCTCAACCAATGATCCGTCTCTAGCTGCTGCTCCATGAGCTATAAACACTTAATGATATTGTTGGGGGGATACCCCCGGGTAGGGTCACACCGGGGTATAAAGGCCGAGTTAGCCGAGGTAGGGCAAGGTCAAAGCAAGAGCTGGCCGAGTCACTTCAAGGCAGGCCGAATCACGGGGTAACCCGGACCAGGGGATGTCCACCTAACTGGGTCTCAACCAGCTTATACCGTATGTCGGTAAGATGAATCTAACTTATATGCAGGTACAGGTGTGGCCGGATCAACTATGTACGATCTGGGCTATATCAAGCTTGTAAGAGAAGGAAGGTATCTCGCTGGTCAAAGGGTGACCACTGTACGCAGAGCATGAGCAAAGCGGACAGAGGCCAGGACCACCAAGGCGTGGCTGACAAGGGTGACGATGCCAGTGTCAGATGACGCGGGCTCCGCAGAGGCTCAGTAGCCTCTGCATGGATGACGCTGGGCAAAAGTGACCCGGTTAGCTTACTATTTTGGGAGGAGGCACATTCCTTGAAATATGCCTCCACGTATGCCCTAATTGGAGACCTAGCCACCCCTATATAAGGAGGGCTAGGGCTTCTGTATAAGGGATTCGTCTTTGGTTGTTTAATCTCGAGAGAGTTGTGTGTGTTCCTGAGAGCTAGCTAGTGGTGAGAGTAAGAGAGTCCCTTCTTCCTCCTTTCCCCAATACAGCTCGAGGAGGACTTGTAATCTGTGGAAGTGAATCGAATACAAAGATACCGTGTGTGGAATCACCACACTACCCCTCCCTGGATTCCCCTAGTGCATTTAGTCCCCACCTTTAGCCTATTCATGGCATCTGCCATGACACCACCACGACAGTTGGCGCCCACCGTGGGGCTAGCGGCGCTAGCAGAGGTGAAGATCCGGACAGGAAACTTCATCGGCACCGGCGAACGCATCGTCTCCGGGCTCGTTCAGCGCTTTGGAGCGCTAGATTTCGTCAGTGACAACGCTGGCTGCTTCGGCAAGCGTCCTCTCCCGCACAACGGCCTCTTCATCAAGCTCGGCGCGCACAAGATCTACGTTGCTGTCGATGTGTCGTGCGTTCACCCACCACACGTTGTCGAAGGAGGCGAGCCACCCCTTAGCGTGGTTCACGGGGCGCGTATCACTCGCTCCCCAGACCGTGCCGAGGTGATGATGACTGTGCCTGGCGCTGGCGCAAGCAAGGATCCGGCACCAGATCCGGAGGTAACACCAAAAGCACCAAGGAAAAGTAGAGGACCTCCTCTAGAGAGGCTAGAGAATGTGCTGCAGCAGGAGATGCATAGCTTGGCAAACCCAGTAGAAGCAGTAGTAGATCCGGCTCAGGCACAGGCCGAGCTAGAGGAAACTAGGAAAAAATACTAGAGGGTGCGAAAAAGATAGCCGCGACTCAGTAGTCGTTGAACATGACCCTGCTTGAGTACGCAAAGGCAAATAAGGTAGATGCTGTAACAGTAAAGGAGAGAAACCTCATGAGTGAAATGAACAAAGAAGGTGATACTAGGATTGAGGAATCAGAGAACTGTTTGTCCATCGGGTTGCCTAAGTATAGTACCCCGGCAAAAAACCTCAGAGCAGCAGATGCCGCTGCATCTGAGTTAGAGGGTCTGACGGGTGAAGCCCGCCAGAGACATCAAGATAGGGTCAATGAATTGGTTCGGATCGCGAACAGGCAAAATGAGGAGTTGCTCAGGGCAAACCCAGAAAGAGCTGGGGCCTCCAAAATCATTCATTCGGCGGTGGGTAACCCGGAGAAATCTGCTGGAGCTGCATCGTCTCCTCATGGTGGTCCTAGGAGAGAAGAGGTAGTAACCTCGGCCAGGAGGAACAAGCAGATAGTCCCGTATGACCCGGCAAGGGCAGGGAAAGGAAAAGAAGTGCAGAGAAATGAGGATCGACGAAGTGTGAGCTGAGGTGAAGCTGACCGAGGTAACCGCGACCAAGGCAATGTCGGTCAAGGGAATAATGTAAACGGCAATGCCGGACAGCGCAACTCGGCAGGAGCAGGACAACCGCAACAGCGGAATATACCAAGGCAAGAGCAAATTGCCGGCCGAGGTATGCAACAGAGAGGTGCTCCACGAGAGCAAGACAAATATAATGATGGTGATTCGGAAATGGTGAACGCAGGATACCCAAGGTCGGACTATCATGTGATACGGTTGAGATTGGGGAGCAGGGATTTGATGCCAGACGATGCCAGGTTGAAGTTGGATTGGCTATATAGGTCGGAGCAAATTGAATGTCAAGGTCCTCCGGGTCCTGCGTGTTTTGGGCCCCGGATCATGAAGGAACCTCCGGTACCTAACTTCCAGCTACCCAGGGGAACGAAGACGTATGACGGCAGCACAAAGCCGGTGAAAATCGGAACAGGCAACTTGAGATGGGCTGTGAGATACGTACCCCAGATGTTGGAGGGGCCAGCGAGGGTATGGCAAAACAATTTGCCACCCGGAAGTATTAACTGTTGGATTGACTTTGAGGAAATGTTTGTAAGCAACTTCTCGAGCATGTATCAGAGGCCGAATAGGCCACAGACCCTAGCAATGTGCAAGCAGAGACCGAATGAGATGGACCGAGAGTTCTTAACCCAGTGGTGCACGGTACGAAACTCATGTGAGGGTGTGATCGAGTCATATGAAATAGCATGGTTTGCACAGGGGTGCAGATATGCAAGCATGTTGTGGCAAAGATTGCAAAGGGATATGCCAACTACATTGGCAGAGACAATCCAGATTGTTGATTCATATGCATTGGGTGATCCGACTCAACGCAGGCTTGTGTCAAACGAATCAAATGAGGACTACTACCAGAGAGATGGAGCCGCGTCATCCCGGAGGAATGATTACCGAGGTAAAAGAAGAGATGACAGACCGGATTACCGGTACAGTTTGCAACAAGTTGCTGCTGTGAATCAACATCAACCCGGAGCAGGGGGCAATCAACGTCAGAAAACTGGAGGACAACAATGGACTCCAAGAAATGATGGCAATAAAACTTGGACGACAGAACAGAAGAAACAGTGGCAAGAAAAGAAGGACCGTCCGAGGTATACCTATGAGGCAATGCTGGATCAGCCGTGCAAATTTCACACGCCAAATCCGAGTAACCCGGCTAGTCACACGACTCGGCAATGTGAGTGGATGAGGAATATAGAACAAAGTGGTTCGGGGAATGCTCAGGCACCTCGGAATGATCAACCTCGGCAAGAGTTACCCCGGTAGAAATTGCTCTCCAGAGCGAACACACAATAGTTAATATTGCCTCCCCCTCCACCGAGGTATGAAAACCATGAGAGAAGGGATGCAGTGCATCAGGTGGAAGACCAACATCAACCGGATCAGAGGTACCCCGGAAACGAGGGGAGGAATGAGTACAGAGAGCATCATCAGAGCTACTGTGTGTTTACCATAGAGGAAACAGATAGAAAGAGCTTGCAGCACCAACACATGGAGGTAAATGCGGTAATGCCCGCAGTGACGAGGTATATGCCTTGGTCGGATCAAGAAATCACCTGGAGTATCAAGGATCACCCCAAGCTTATGCCTAGCCCCGGTTCATATGCATTAGTGCTGGACCCAACATTCATCGGGCCAAACATCAATGTGAGATTTTCCAAGGTGCTGATAGACAATGGTAGCAGCATCAATATCATGTATGCGGATACAATGCGCAAGTTAGGTATCTCGGAGAACATGCTCCAAGCTACAAGGACGACTTTCCATCGCATTGTGCCAGGCATTTCCTGTGAGCCCATTGGCAAGGTCCGGGTTAACGTATTGTTCGGCACAAGAGATAACTGCCAAACTGAGAATTTGGAGTTTGAAGTGGTGAACTTGGAAAGTGCGTATCACGCGTTACTCGGTAGGCCAGCACTAAACAAGTTCATGGCAAGTTGTCACATCATTTACATGAAGATGAAGTTGCCTGGGCCAAATGGAGTAATTACCATAGCTGGGGATTTCCGACGTTCCATTGAGTGTGCGTCAGCCGGGTCTAACCTAGCCGAGTCACTCGTGATTGCGCAAGAGAAAAGAAAGATACATGAAGTGGCGGCATTGGCTCAGTCCGTGTAGCAGTATATGCCGGCGCTGAGTAACCCGCATGGCAGTGTTTCGTTCTAGGCGACAAAAGATACCAAGAAAGTGCCTGTTGATAATAGCGCACCGTAACAATTGGTGCCGGGTTAAATGATAAATAGGAAAGCGAGCTCGTCAACTTCCTACGTGAGAATCGGGATATTTTTGCTTGGTCCACACAGGACTTGCAAGGTGTTCCGAGGGAATTGGCCGAGCACTGTTTGAACGTGAGACCCGGAGCAAAGCCGGTGAAGCAGCCTCTCCGCCGCTTCGCCAAAGATATGATAAAAGTCATTGGAGATGAGATAGCTCGGTTGCTAGCAGCTGGATTTATCATGGAAGTACTTTACCCGGATTGGCTGTCTAATCCGGTGCTCGTGGAAAAGAAGAAAGATGATACGAATGTGGCAGTGGTTTGGCGTATGTGTATCGATTACATGAACCTGAATATGGCGTGTCCAAAAGATCCATTTCCACTGCCAATGATAGATCAGGTCATAGATTCAACTGCTGGGTGTGAACTGTTGTCATTCATAGATGCATATTCTGGTTTCCACCAGATACCTCTGAATCCGAGTGATCAAATAAATACTGCATTTATCACCCCGTATGGGGCTTATTGCTATCGCACCATGCCATTTGGCTTACGTAGTGTAGGGGCAACGTACCAAAGATGTATGCAAAAATGTTTGCACGACCAAATAGGTCAAAATGTGCAGGTGTATGTGGATGATGTGGTTATCAAGACCAAGGAAAGCAAAACGCTCCTTGATGATATCAGGCAGACATTCGTGAACCTAAGGAGGTTCCAAATGAAGCTTAATCTAGAAAAATGCACCTTCGGTGTCCCGGCTAGAAAATTACTCGGATTTCTTGTATCTAGCCGAGGTATCAAAGTCAATCCAACTAAAATCCGGGCCATAGAGCGAATGGAACTGCCGAAGTTCCTTAAAGATGTCCAGAAGTTCACTGGTTGCCTGGCATCCTTAAGTCGGTTTGTATGTTGGTTGGGAGAAAAGGCACTGCCTCTCTATCAACTCATGAAAAAGTCGGACAAGTTCATTTGGACGCCGCAAGCCAATGAAGCCTTTATCCAATTAAAGAAAATGTTAGCCGCTACACCAGTGTTAGCCTCTCCACTATAAAAGAATCCAATGTTGCTCTCTATAGCCGCAACCAACCGAGTTGTAAGTGCAGTAATTGTGGTAGAGCATGATGAAGAGGGTAAGTCAGTGCAAAGGCAAGTATATTACCTAAGCGAAGTGTTATCCGCATCAAAGCAAAATTATCCGCACTGCCAGAAAGTGGCGTATGGTGTGTACATGTCGGCTAAGAAGCTAAAACAAAATTTCGAGGAGCACCCCATCAAAGTAATATGTGAAGCTCCCATATCCGAGATAATGAGTAACAAAGATGCAAGTGGCAGGATTGCAAAATGGGCAATTGAGCTAGCCCCTTATGCGCCACAGTATGACAGAAGAGAAGCAATCAAGTCTCAGGCTGTGGCCGACTTTTTTGTGGACTGGGCCGAGGTGCAATACGAACCACCATTCCAGATCCGAACTACTGGAAAATGCACTTTGACGGGTCAAAAACAAAAACCGGGTTAGGCGCCGGAGTAGTACTTACCTCGCCAAAGAATGACCAGCTGAAGTATGTGCTACAGATCCATTTCACAGCATCAAACAATGTCGCCGAATATGAGGCACTTATGCATGGGCTCAAAGTGGCAAAAGAAATTGGGATACTTCGGATCCAATGCTTTGGAGACTCGGATTTGGTAGTTCAACAAGTCTCAGGGCTATGGGACGCTCTTGATCCAAACTTGGCATTATACAGATTCCATGTGCAGAAAGTATCTGGTTACTTTGAGGGATGCGAATTTCGCCATGTACCCCGGGTGGAAAATGAGGCTGCCGACGTATTGTCGAAGGTCGGATCAACCCGACAAGCAATTCCGCTGGGTGTAGCATTAGAGCACCTCAGAAAACCATCCATCAGGCCGTCCCCAGAAACTGACTCAATCTACGTCCCGGAAGATCCGGAGTCCAGAGCCGTACCCATGGACATTGACGTGGGAGGTGCTTCACAAAACCCGGGGACTGCCTCGGTAAATCCGAGGACTGCCTCGCAAGACCTAGGGACTGTTCAACGCGATCCGGCTGAGGTTATGCTGGTGGATCAGATGGAAATTGATGAGGATGTGTTCCTAGTGCGAGTCGTACCAGGTTGGGCATTGCCCATATTTCAATTCTTAAAAGATGGTACCTTACCCGCTGAGGAGGTGCTTTCCAGGCAAACTCAGAGGAGAGCAAAAGCATACACGATCATCAATTCCGAGCTATACAAAAGGAGTGTGACAAACATTCTCCAACGATGTGTTGACCCGGAAGAAGGGCTTGACATCCTTCGAGATATACATCAAGGGGAATGTGGGCATCATGCCTCGTCCGAAGCCTTGGTAGCAAAAGCTTTCAGGCATGGATTCTACTAGCCAAGTGCCTTAGAACAAGCAGAGGACCTGGTAAGAAAATGCAATGGCTGTCAGAGGTATGCAACCAAGACACATATGTGTATGTCGGAACTCAAGACCATACCAATCACCTGGCCATTTGCTGTATGGTGTTTGGATATGGTTGGCCCATTCAAACTAGCAAGGGGAAATATGACTCACATTTTGGTCATGGTTGATAAATTTACAAAGTGGATTGAAGTAAAGCCAATAAGAAAATGTGATGGAGCTACGGCCGTGACATTCCTCAAAGACATTATCTTGAGATACGGTTATCCTCACAGTATAATAATAGATAATGGCACACATTTTGCTGAGGGAGCATTTGCGCGATTCTGCTGAGATAAGAAGATCTGGCTAGACGTTGCTTCGGTAGCCCACCCCGCATCGAACAAACAAGTGGAGAGATCCAACGGATTAGTATTATCCGGGATAAAACCCCGGCTCATTGAGCCGCTGCAAAGATCAGCGGGTGCTGGATAGAAGAACTACCAGCGGTACTATGGAGTTTAAGAACAATTCCGAATCGATCAATAGGCTATACGCCATTCTTTCTGGTATATGGGGCAGAAGCTGTATTACCAGCCGACATAGAGCATGACTCGCCTAGGGTCACCCAATACATAGAAGCCGAAGTGCAAGAAGCCCGGCAAAATGATGTTGATCTGCTGGAAGAAGCGAGAGAATTGGCATTGTCCAGATCGGCCATATATCAGCAAAATCTCCGACGCTATCATAGCCGGAAAGTAAACCCCCGAGTTTTCCGGGAAGGTGATCTGGTACTCCGGTTGGTACAACGTACTGCTGGCATGCACAACTTATCCCCCCATGGGAAGGGCCATTCATTGTGAGCAAAGCATTGCACAATGACTCATATTATCTCATCGATGCAAAACCACAGGAGAAGAACAAGGCGGATAGGTCCGGCGAGGAATCTAAGCTTCCATGGGATGTACCCCTACTTCGTCCTTTCTATACTTAGCAGAGAAGTGTGTGTATCTGATTCACTCATATGTCGGTATGTATGCCGGCAATGAGCTTATCAATGAAATGATGGCACCTCGAGCAGTAACTCGGGGACTGCCTTGATAATATTTGTTGTTTTCTGTATTTATTATTTTTACGCCGGCTGGCGTAAGCTGTTTCTACTTAAGCCGGATTAGTAGTGTGTGAGCACCAAGAACCTAACTCTTCGACTTGCTGCTGTCCAACAAGATTTGGCTTCATGGCAAGCAAGAGAACAAGTTTGGAATTACGTAACACATGAAAAACGACTAAGGAAAGGAACTTAATCGAGCCGACGTTTGTTTTTCGGACTAACCTTATACTTACTTCAAATTTACTTTGCTGAATTATTTTGAGCTAATCCTAAAGTTTCCAAGTATTGTTAAGTCAATTTTTGAAACTCGGACTCGTAAGTCATAAAACCGAACCAAGGTAGACACGAGCCTAGCCAAGAAATTGGAGAAACAAGAAAATTAAATTCGGGGACTACGCCCAAGTTAATCCGGCACAAAAACTTAGTAGAAAAATATCACTCATGTGCTTAATTCATTTGCACCCGGCATACCGGGGATCTGATGAAATTCAAAGTGTTTCTAATCAAGGAGCAGCGGGAGGAGGTAACTCGGCGCCAGCAGGTGCAGCTCCAGCTTCGGCTTCATCGTCCTCTTCATCCTCTTCAACATCCGAGGCTTCGTCCTCTTCTTCATCACCTGAACCCTCTTCGACATATTCGTCGTCGATGGTGTGAAGGAAACTTGCTTCCTCATTCCATTGATGGATGGGGCATATTGAATGAGGCTATGGGCGCAAGCCTTGCGCCGAGCTATCCATTCTGGGTCAGTGGACCACCTTGATCCGGTGCGCATGCGCTCGAGAAGCTTCAGGTTTATCTTTTCGTACCAAGTGAGCACATAGTGGAGGACAATTTCAGCTCCGGCACGTCTAGCAGATTCCCTCCAAAGATCGAGCTGAGTCTCGCACTCCATAAGCCTGGCAAAAAGAATAGTGGCACTCTCCGGAGTATCTTCTTCAGGCCAAAAGACATTGAAGATCCGGACTACTACATCCAAGATATCCTTGCCATAGTTCTTCACGATCTCGACTCGGGAGGACAAGCTGACTATCAAGTCCTCGAGATCAAGAGGAATGGTGCCAGGACCAGATGGAGTACCCCTCTGCCTGCAAAACTTGGTAACATCATTGGATGCAATGACATCACTCTCCGGGAATTTGCCTGAAAAAACAAGACAGGTGGAGTAAGTAAAGGAAGTAGACCCAGAAAGATGAACATCGGTTGAAGGAAAAGAACTTACCAGAAATATGGTTGTGAACCCAGGTCAGCTCCTTGGTGAAGTTGCCGCGCCTCTCCCGGAGTTGCACAAGTTTAGCATTCGCCGACTCAAGCTTGACGCTGGCCTCCTTCAGCAATTCTTGGTCCTTGGCGATCTCGAGGTTGAGGCGCTCGCACTCTTCAGTAAAGTCTTGGCCTACTTTCTCCAGTTCGAATTTGTGTTGCACCTTGAGCTTCTTCATGTCTGCCTTAAGCATGGCAATCTCATCATCTTTGGTTCGGAGGAGGGCAAGCTCATCATCTTTCTTTTTGAGTTCGGCTTGGTGCTGTCGTGCTTGTTCGAGAAAATGCAGCATCATGTCAGGCACGGGCACACTATCTTCAAGAGATGCTGAAATAGTTTGTTGACCTGGCAAAGCCGAAGTATGAATATTTGCCGAGCCAAGAAGAAAAGAAGATAGGGCGCAGAGAGAGATTGAGCAAGAATGACTTACCCTTTATTTGATCCAGATTTTTTCTCATGAGGATATTCTCAGCCTCCACTCCAGCTGTGAAATCCGAATGATGGATTAGTTTGGTGGAAAAAGGCAAAAAGAGATGAAAAATGACAAGGAGAAAACTTACCCCTTTTCTCGTGCTTAGCGAGAAGTGAAGTATGCGCGCAGCATCTTGTGAGTATCCAAGAGACACTGAAACTCAGAGCTCCGGCGATTGGTGGTCACCTGAAAAGAGTACAAAAAGATAGCTTAGTCTTGTGCATATTCGAAGCGTACAAAATCCGGGCCAAGTGGAACTTAACCTGGCTCTAGGTGTGTGCATATTCGAAGTGTACAAGATCCAGGCCAAGTGGAACTTAACCCGGCTCTAGGTGTGTGCATATTCGAAATGTACAAAATCTGGGCCAAGTGGAACTTAACCCGGCTCTAGGTGTGTGCATATTCGAAGTGTACAAGATCCTGGCCAAGTGGAACTTAACCCGGCTCTAGTGTGTGCATATTCGAAGTGTACAACATCCGGGCCAAGTGGAACTTAACCCGGCTCTAGGTGTGTGAATATTCGAAGTGTACAAAATCCGGGCCAAGTGGAACTTAACCCGGCTCTAGGTGTGTGCATATTCGAAGTGTACAAGGTCCGGGCCAAGTGGAACTTAACCCGTCACTCGGTGTGTGCATATTCGAGTGTAAGATCCGGGCCAAGTGGAACTTAACCCGCTCTAGGTGTGTGCATATTCGAGTGTACAAGATCCGGGCCAAGTGGAACTTAACCCGCTCTAGGTGTGTGCATATTCGAAGTGTACAAGATCCGGGCCAAGTGGAACTTAACCCGGCTCTAGGTGTGTGCATATTCGAAGTGTACAAGATCCGGGCCAAGTGGAACTTAACCCGGCTCTAGGTGTGTGCATATTCGAATTGTACAAGATCCGGGCCAAGTGGAACTTAACCCGGCTCTAGGTGTGTGCATATTCGAAATTATTAAGGAGCTATGTTAGTTCTCTAAGGAGCATCCGGCTGAGTAACAAGTTACTCCCCTAGAGGCTCGGGGACTAATGGCTATATCACTAATACCTACTACATGTTAAGGAAAAGACGAAGTAACATACCTCCATCATCCGACCTGCAAGGTTAATTGCCTTGGCAGCGGTATTCATCTGGGCAGCAAACTCAGCGGGCCCGAATTTCTCCGGGAGATCATCATTGTGAACAAACTCCACCTTGTTCCAGTTGTTTACAAACTCGATCAAGGTCAGAGGATAGCGTTCGCCACTAAGCATGTGGGGTGCAACTAGACCCTTAGCGTGGGCTTCCCTCCTCTCCACTTGGGCAACAGCAGGGCTGGTGTGCAAAATGAGTTGCGCATCAGCTGACCCGGCAGAGGTGTCAGTTGTCGGTGGGGTCTTCTTTGAAAGCATGGACGCGAGTGTGCGCTGTCTAGCTTCGATTGACGCTACCCTTGTGGCGTTAGGAGCCTTTTTGCCCTTGGGCTGCTGCTGAGAAGTTGAAGTTGCTGCAGCAGATTTGCCCTTGGGAGCTGCTTTGGTGCTAGCCTTGGCACTGCTGGTGTCTTCTCGCCGAGCCTTGGAAGACTCGGACGAGGCGGAGGGGCTTGGTGTTGTTGCTGGCGCTTTTGTTGTTGCTGCTGGTGCTGGAGTTGATACTAGTGCTGATTTCTGTTTCGGTGGAGGTGCTGAAGGAACCTCGGTGGTAGCTGGTTGCGGCGGAGCCGAAGTAGTGGTTGTTGCTGCCTCGGCAGAGCCAGTTTCCCCCGCTTCGAGGTTGCCCTCCTCTTGACGAGGTGGGCTAGAACCCGGAGTAGCCGCTGAACCCTCCTGAATGGGGCTCAACGGGCATGAATCGTCGCCATGAGGGGGAGAAGGGCTATGTCAGAGTGGCGAAGCAATGCCAGATCCACTCTGAGGGACCTCCACCGCGGCTGTGCCGAATCAAATCATGAATGATGAGAAACTATAACGAATGATGAACAAGTAAATAGCAAAGGGAGAAGTGACTTACTCATCCGAGGTCAAGGGCTCCTTGGGCTTGCGAGCTCTCTAGGCCACGGCCTTAGTCGTGGCCTTGGTGGAAGCTTTGTCCGCGGACTTCTTTCGCCGTTTAGCTGGCTGAGAAGGTCCGAAGGAAGAAGCAGATGTGGCCCCCCTCTTCTTCGGCGCGACTGGGACAGGCTCATCCATGGCAAGGGGAGGATCTTCATGGATCTGTCCACCGGGGTTAGCTGATGTCGGAAAAGCATAAGAAAGGGGGACAGTGTCAAATGCCTCCATCACCTCAATGGCCGAATCATCTTCATCGTCGGGCCAATCTCTAATGGAAGAGAGTTTACCGGTATGCCGCTTGGTCGCATCGGCCATCGGCAGGAACATCTCCTGATCCGGCTCCTCCGCATCTGAGGTGTCTCGATCAGGCGCCCATTTGAGAGAAGGCTCGGTTCCATCCTCAATGGTTTGCTGAATAAACATCTAAGGGAAAGAAAAGACAAAGGGATTAAACCTACAACAGAAACCGACATATGATATAATGCGTAGAAAGTTTGGGGCACGAGACTTACCGCGGGGGGAAGCCTATCTTGGCAAAAGTGTTCGATCCCCCACATCCATTCAGAAGAGAAGTCCTTCTTAGTGGTGAAGAGGGCCTTGACCAGGCGGAAGATCTCGGTGTTGCTCAACTCAAATGAGGAGGTCCGTTTGGGGTCACGGCCCCAGCTCATGTGGCAAACTTTATGTGTACGTTTCTGAAGGGGGGAGATCCGGTTGTGGACGAATGTAATCATCGCGTCCTTGTTGCACAATCCCAAGTCCTTCAGTTCCTGGAACATTTTGTTGACTTGGTTCGTCAGGACGGTGGGCTTCTTGGGGACCGTGTCCCACAGATCCGGATTGGGAGGACCCGGAGCGTAGGGGCGCAGCCGGATCAGATCTTCAGTTGTGCCATTTCTGACATAAAAGAAAGTTTGGGCCCAGCCCTTGCAGGAGTCAAGCCCCGTGACTCGGGGGAAGATGGACTGCTTCCGGGGAGAGATGGAAGCTGCGCCGAACTGCGTGAGCTGCTTATCCTCCGGATTAAGCTGTATATTTAGAATCACGTTCCGGCGAAGGCCAAAGAACCGGATCCAGAGCTCCTTTGTGGGCCACAGTACGGCGTAGCCCTCGATGGTGGAAGCGAAAGCAGAGAGTGAGGTAATGGCGTTAGCCGGAAGGTGGTGCCGCTGAAGCTCGTAGGTGTTGAGCCAGTCGTTGAAGAAATCGCTAACTGGGAACCCTAACCCGCGTTGGAAGTGGGAAAGAAACACCACATACTAACCCGGATTGGGTGAGGGGCAAGCTCCGCAGTGGCAAGATGCGCGATGAGGCTCTCCGGGATACGCCGGGTGTGGTACAACCAATCGAGGTCGTCCTGGCACACCTAGGACCCAACCTAGGTGCCACGGTCGGCGTGCCTCGCGTCCTCCTCCATTTCCTGCTTCGCGGCGGCGAGCTCCTCCTCTGTCATCTCGAGGTCACTGTCCTCACTGGCGCTAGCGGTGGTGGGGGGCAGTGGCCTGGACTAGCGAGGACTGTTGGCGGAGGATATGCACGGAGGCGGCGGCGACGTTGTTGCACGAGGAAGCGGTGCGGCGGCGGCGCGGCTAAGCAGATGTGGTGGCGGCGGCACTGTCGCTGGAGACGAAGAGGAAGAAGAAGAGGCAGAGGGGCGCGAGATTGGGGAAAAGACCCAAGGGGTGTGCCCCTCCCCTATTTAACCACGCCCTTAAGGGGTAGTGGGATCACGCTGTGCGGGCGGGCCACACAGTGTGGCCGTGTATGACCCGGATCAGCCAATGAGCGATGAGCCGCAGGGAGGGCCACAGGGCGCAGGAGATCCCATGAAGTGACATTATGATACAGTTAATGAGGAGGCAGGCACGATGCGACGTGTGCTACAGTAATATCTGACAATAACTGTGGCGGTTACTGTCGCAGGCCCTTAAAATGAGGCAAAGTAATGATTAGCTTCCACGTGGAGAAGCGTATGAGAGAAGGAAGAATGACCTGAATAAGTATGAGGTGACCCGGCCAGCGAGTGAAAACTCGGAATGTGCCAAGGGAAACTAGATCTATGAAATCCGGACTATGAGATAACTCGGTAAAGGAGCAAAAGACTCGGTAAAATTGAACCTACTGTGGCCTTAGCGGCTAAGGCAGCTAAGACCGCACCAGTTTCGGGGACTAATGTTGGGGGGATAACCCCGGGTAGGGTCACACCGGGGTATAAAGGCCGAGTTAGCCGAGGTACGGCAAGGTCAAAGCAAGAGTTGGCCGAGTCACCTCAAGGCAGGCCGAATCATGGGGTAACCCGGACCAGGGGATGTCCACCTAACTAGGTCTCAACCGACTTATACCGTATGTCGGTAAGATGAATCTAACTTATATGCAGGTACAGGTGTGGCCGGATCAACTATGTACGATCCGGGTTATATCAAGCTTGTAAGAGAAGGAAGGTATCTCACTGGTCAAAGGGTGACCACTATAGGCAGAGCATGAGCAAAGCGGACAGAGGCCAGGACCACCGAGGCATGGCCGACAAGGGTGACGATGCCAGTGTCAGATGACGCGGGCGCCGCAGAGGCTCACGTAGCCTTTGCATGGATGACGCTGGGAAAAAGTGACCCGGTCGGCTTACTATTTTGGGAGGAGGCATTCCTTGGAATATGCCTCCACGTATGCCCTAATTGGAGACCTAGCCACCCCTATATAAGGAGGGCTAGGGCTTCTGTAGCAGGGTTTGGTCTTTGGTTGTTTAATCTCGAGAGAGTTGTGTGTGTTCCTGAGAGCTAGGTAGTGTTGAGAGTAAGAGAGTCCCTTCTTCCTCCTCTCCCTAATACAGCTCGAGGAGCACTTGTAATCTGTGGAAGTGAATCAAATACAAAGCTACTGTGTGTGGAATCACCACACTATCCCTCCCTGGATTCCCCCAGTGCATTTAGTCCTCGCCTTTAGCCTATTCATGGCATCTGCCGTGACACCACCATGACAGATATTCATCAGATCCCTTGTATGCCGGGTGCAGTTGTATTTATGCACAACTGTTTGTTTTGCTACAATTTCTTATGTTTTGCTACTAAGTTATTATTGCCGGATTAACTTGGGCGAAGTCCCCGAGTTTCCTTTTCTTCTTTCTCCAATTTTTGATTCGGCTCGCGTCTACCTTGATTTGGTTTGTGACTTACGAGTCCGAAGTTCGAAAAATTGCCTTAACAATACTCGAAACTTTGAGATTAGCTCAAAATAATTCAACATAACATAAATAAAGTAAGTGTAGGGTTAGTCCGAATAACAAATGTCAGCTCGATTACGTTCCTTTCCTTAGTCGTTTTTCATGTGCCTTGCAATTCCAAACTTGTTCTCTTGCTTGCCATGAAGCCAATTCTTGTTGGACAACAGCAAAGTCGAAGAGTTAGGCTTTTGGTGCTTACACTCTACTAATCTAACTAAGGTATAAGTAGTTTAATCCAGCCGACATACATAAAGTAAATACAGGAAAGGCAATTATTAAGGCAGTCCCCGAGTTTCTGCCAGGGGTGCTGAAGTTTCATTGATATGCTCATTGCCGACATACATACCGACATATGAGTGACTCAAATACAATCACCTCTTTGCTAGGTATAAAATGGATGAAGTAGAGCTACATTCCATGGACGCTTAGATTCCTCACGGGACCTGTCCGCCTTGTTCTTCTCCTATGGTTGTGCATCGATAAGATAGTAGGAATCATTGTGCAAAGCTTTGCTTATAATGAAAGGTCCTTCCCATGGAGGGGATAACTTATGCATGCCAGCAGTGCGCTACACCAGCCGAAGTACGAGATCACCTTCCCGGAAGACTCGGGGGTTTACTTTCCAGCTATGGTAGCGTCGGAGGTTTTGCTGATATATGGAGGATCTGGACAAGGTCAATTCTCTCGCTTCTTCCAGCGGATCAACATCATTTTGCTAGGCTTCACGCACTTCGGCTTCTGTGTATTGGGTGACCCTTGTCAAATCATGCTCTATGTTGGCTGGTAGTACAACTTCTGCTCCATATACCAGAAGAATGGCGTATAGCCTATTGATCGATTCAGAGTTGTTCTCAAACTCCATAGTACCATTGGCAGTTCTTCTATCTAGCACTCCGCTGATCTTTGCAGCGAATCAATGAGCTGGGTTTTTTTATCCCGGACAATACTAGTCCATTGGATCCTTCCACTTGTCCGTTCGATGCAGGGTGAGCTACAGAGGCAACATCTAGCCAGATCTTCTTCTCTCAGCAGAACCTCACAAATGCTTCTTCAACAAAATGTGTGCCATTGTTAGTTATGATACTGTGGGGATAGCCATATCTCAAGATTGTATCCTTGAGGAATGTCACAATTGTTGCCCCATCACATTTCCTGATTGGTTTCACTTCAATCCACTTGGTGAACTTGTCCACCATCACCGAGATATGAGTCATGTTTCCCTTTGTCGGCTTAAATGGTCCTACCATATCCAAACACCATACTGCAAATGGCCAAGTGATAGTTATAGTTTTTAATTCCGACATTGGCATATGTGTCTTGGTGGCGTACCTCTGACATCCATTGCATTTTCTCACAAGATCCTCTGCTTGCTCCAAGGCACTAGGCCAACAAAATCCATGCCAGAAAGCTTTTGCCACTAATGCTTTGGAGGATGCATGATAACCACACTCTCCTTGATGGATATCTCAGAGGATGTCAAACCCTTCTCCCGGGTCTACGCATCACTGCAGCACTGCAGTGACACTGCTTTTGTATAATTCGGCATTGATAATTGTGTATGCCTTTGCTCTTCTCTGGATTTTCCTTGAGAGTACCTCATCATCCGGCAAAGTTCCCTCCTTTAGGAATTCAAATATTAGCTTTGCCCATGCAGGTATAGCTCGGATGGGGAAAAGCTCCTCATCAAATTCTATTGCATCCACCGACATAACTCCAGCTGGATCAAGCTGAACAGTCCACGGGTCTTGCGAGGAAGTCCCTGGGTCTACTGGAACATTCCACGGGTTTGCCGTAGCAGTACCCAGGTTTGCTAAGGTGCTTCCCCAGTCTATTTCCATAGGAGTAGCTTCTGATCAGGAGAGGGACGGGATATAAATTGATTCGGATTCTGGTGACGGTGTAATGGACAGTTTTCTCAAGTTTTCCAATGAAATGCCTTGCGGGATTAGCTGTCGGGATGACCCCAACTTGGATAATACTTTAGCTGCCTCATTTTCAATCCGAGGTACATGATGGAATTCAGACCCCTCGAAGATGCCACTTATCTTCTAGACATAAAATCTATAAAGTGCCATGTTTGCGTCCAGAGCATCCTAGTTGCCAGACAATTGCTGACGAGGGTTAAACTCATCAATGCCCATTGTTATGGCCTTGGGTTTTAGAGAAGGAGGTAGCGCTGGAGGCATTAATCGGCTAGCAAACAAGCACACGGGGACGCAAGGTTTACCCAACTTCAGGCCTCGTAGAGGTCCCTACTCCTGCTTGTGTGCTCTTGGAATTATCGAGGGAGTCAAAAGTTACAAGGGGTGCACAGATGCAATCTAGTTATGGTTGTGGAAACTAGGGTTGTGATTGTCCTCCTTGCCGCCCCCTCCTAGCCTTTATATAGATAGGCTAGGTCTTGGGTAGCAAGTCAAGTCAGTTACAGATTAGGGTTTGTCCCTTTAAACATTCTATCTTAAGCGTCATCTTGTGCTGCAAGCAATCGGAGTCTCCGTGCGTCACCTGAATCCTGTATTGGGCCCTGGTAATGCCGTGGGCTTCTGCCATACCTGGACCTTATATGCCAAACTAGAGTACCTGAAGGGTATGCCCACGTCAGTAGTCCCCGAGTGTCCAGTGGAATCATAGATTCGAGTGGACACTTTATGAAGTCTTTCCAGTGCACAGCTGAGCATATTTTTGAGTGCTTCTATTAATGTCATAGGGATTGTTGATATTCATGCCTGATTCATCCGATGCATCGGGATCAGTTAACTGCCTTAGGGCAAAACAACGCAATTACTCAAACTCGAGTCCCCGGACTCGAATTCAGAAAAGTGCTGGTGTAACTCGACTCGGGTCGCAGAGGTCTTAGAGGATTCGAATCCTAGTATATAAGTGCGAGCACTCAACGTGTCCGTTAAGGCATATTTCATCGTACTTGCAGTCATAGATATTTTCTGGTAGAGCGCAGCAGATGCGTTGCCAGGCCTTATTCAGGTCTTATCTTCATGGCGTAGATGCAACATCCAAATTTTGTCATCGCGGAGATGATTTGCGTGACCCAGGTGACGCGGTCTCTTTGTAGGAAAGTTATGAGGCGGAGTCGCCGATGCATTCGAGTGTAGATGTTGTCAACACATAGTTATGTGTAATTAAAATCATAGGGTGCGCGACCAGCGCTCCCTATGGGAGTAGCCCCCGAGTGCATATTTGAGTTGTAGACTCGAGTGGGGACTATAAGTACTTTGCGACTGCTGTCGTCTTTTGCTTCTTTCAGTCGAATGTGCTTTCAACTCTCCTTATGGGAGTAACCCGGTGCCCATAGTCGAATCGTTGATTCGAGGGAAGGGTTCTTCAATGCCTTAAAAAAATTCCTCGGGTGCGCGGCCAGCGCTCCTGTTAGGAGTAGCCCCCCGAGTCCTTGGTTGAGTCGAAGACTCAAGTAAGGACTAAAGCAGTCAAAAAGATACTCCTGCTGGGTTAATGATGTCAGTGCTGAGGATGAAATGACCTCAGTTACTCGCATGAGTGGCTTTGATGGGATGTGACGAGTAGTGGGTCCCACTTTCTGACTATGATTTGACCGAGCATGCATAATCTTCTGTTTTAACTGTGTCTCCTCAATTCTCGTGCATAATGGGCGAAGTGGGTGACGGTTCGTGGGCTACCCTTGCCACGTGTGGATGTCGATGTGTGCCACGTGCTGGATTGATTTTCTCATGGGCGTTGGTTGGCATCTGCTGGGAGGTTAAGTAGGGGTTCATCGTGTGGTAATTTTCCCCACATCTTCTTCTCCTTTCGTGCACCTCTGCCATTGTTGCTCTTGCTGTTCCATTGCACACCTCTCCTCTGTGGCACTGGACCAACTCTGCACCTTCCCTAGTTACTTCATGCGCTCACACCGCCAACGCAAGATGGGCAAGAAGAAGGGAGGCGCCACCGCTGGATCTGTGACTACCATTTTCGCCGCCAAGAAGAAGGGAGGCGCCGCCACCACGGGCACTAGCACTGCCGACGCTGGGAAGAAGAAGGGCACGGGGACTCGCGTCACCAACGGGTCGTGGTGCCAGTCAAACATCAAGCCATCGGAGCTGTTCACCCAGCGCCAAGATGGGGCGCTTCCTCCCGTGGAGGATGACTCTCGCATTCCTGGCGAAGAGGTAATCCCCAGTCCCCTCCCCACGGGTTTTCGAGTGTTCCTTGCGTTCATCATTCACGGTCTCTCTCTCCCCCTGCATCTATTTGTTAGGGGTCTTCTTTGCTTCTACGGGCTCCAGCTGCACTAGCTATCCCCAAACTCTATTCTCCACCTCGCCTGCTTCATCACTCTTTGTGAGTGCTAGCTCGGAATCGAGCCACACTTCGGTCCCTTCAAGAAACTCTTCAAGCTCAAACGTCAATCAGGGTCGGGTTCTGTAGTCTACGATGTAGGGGGCTGCGGGATCCACATCGTCTCCAATGTCGCTTATTTCGACATCAAACTCACCGCCTGTATCCAAGGGTGGAGGTATAAGTGGTTCTACGTCCACGACCAGAAGGCCGACAGAGAGCACTACAGACTCGCGCCCTTTGATCCCGTGGCGATCTGCAAGAGGAGGCCATCCTGGAAGAACATTGTGATGCCCGGTGAAGTCGAAGAAACAGAGATGTTGTATCAGCGTGTTTGTGACCTCGAACGCTGCATAGGCAAGGAAGTAGGTGGCGCAGAGCTCGTTTGCACTTGGATGCGTTGTCGTATACAGCCTCTGCAGGCTAGGGTACACCCAATGTTCTGCTGGACCGGTGCTGGTGATGTCACTCACATCTCTGCAGAGGGCATTTCCTCTGCTGAAGTGGATAGGAGGTTGCGACTGGTGACCAAGTACACCGCCAAGGAGGATCTCCTAGGTGACTCATTCGTGCCTCCATTCTTCGCCAGCAATCCTTTGCCTAAGGTGGATTTCTCTTTGAAGTTTCTTGTTTTTTGATTGCTTGTAGGTGCTTGATATACTGATTGCAGGACTAGAAAGTAGCTGCTAGCTTGCCTCCTCACCCTGAAGGAGTTATCCCACACGAAGTGGAGGAAGAGGATGAGTCGGGCTCTACTGTCCCAATTGGGGAGGAACAGGAAGCCCCTGAGTCCAGTGATCACGGGACTCGCAAGCATTCGCGTAGAGAGGGATCCGATGCCTCCTCACCGTCGATGCCGGAGGATCCTTCAATTGCTGTGGAGGAGCCAATCACCGTTGTGCCCGTGCGTGCCATGGCTCCCCCTTCTAGGAAGAAGCTGAGGTTGCCGATGGAGTCGTCGGGAGATTTCTTTGACCTCGAGAATTTTGACAGGTAAGTCTTTATATTTCTCGAGTTCGTTTTTTTTCCTCAAAGTTTTTTCTTCTGAAGTGGTGCTGGGTATTTGCAGTCAAACAGCGTCGTCGTCTTCAGACGACTACCAATTTGTTAAAGAATCTGGAGTCGCAGACTCCAAGAACAAGGAGGTGGCCATACGGTCTCCTTCTCCTCCGGTGGCGGCCCACTCTGGTGCCAACTCTTCGAGTTCCCCCCACGCTGGGGGCACCAGATGGTTGCACGGACGCCCATTCGGCAGGAACCTTCGGAGTCCCTGGAGGAGCTTGTAAACTTCTATTGCCGCTGGTATTCGAATTTTGATTGATGTGCACACTTTGTTCATTTTTGATAATGCTGATGCTTCTTATCTTTTGATGTAGCCCATCGTGAAGGATACCACTCGCCTCGTGAAGCAGATTCTTGCCTTGGGTCGACATCATGCCTTGCTGGACAACCGCCATCGTGCAGTCGAAGGTTTGTGTTAATATTTTCTCTCCATTATGTTGTATAGAGATTGGCGAGTGATCTTGCCATGTTGATGTCCTTTGCAGGTGAGCATAACGAGCTTATCCGCCACGTCACTTCCCTTGAGAAGGGTCTTTCTGCGGCGGAGAAAAAACGCGACGAGGCAGTCGAGGCTGTGAAGGAGGCCCATAGACGGGAGGAAGATTTGCGTTCCTCCACTACTAAAAGGGAAAAGTTGTTTGTAGAACAACTCTTCTCAGTCGCGAAGGCGCTTTCAGGTACGATTCTTCCTTGTTTTTTTTATTTTTCATGTACTTTGCCTTCACGTTATTTTTCTCATATGTGTATTCTTGCAGATGGAGCCGACATAGGATTTGACGCCTAGGCGCTAGCTCGCGTGGATGCTTTGGCTGGAGCCGTGATTGCAGTCGAGGACCACAATGTCTCTCTCCAAGACATACTTGGAAAGGCTAAGGGCGTGCTGATTTGCCTTCGAGAGGAGGTGGCTACCAAGGAAAATATAATCAAGAGACTTGATGGCCTGGTGGAGTCCTTTGCAGAGGGCATCCCGATGGACTTCAAGAATGCACAGCGGTCTGTCGGCACCAAAATGGCACTCGTGATGGCGCAAGCACATGGTGTAGAGATGGACCCGAGCACGATCTTCGAGGCGATGCATGTCGACGCGGATGGCCAGCAGGTAGTGTTTGCTCCCTTCGCCACTAGATGCAGTAAATATGGGCCTTGTCTCATTGAGACAGTCGCCAAATATTCCAAGGAGCTACAGCGAGTGAAGGCGGCAAAGGCTGCGGCGTCTGGGGCTACCACTAGGAAGTCTGTGGTGTTAGAGACTGCCACTAATTCGAGGAAGCCCCCGAAGTCGAAGTCGAAGTCGAAGAAGCAGAACGTGCCTTAGCTGCTATATGTAATAGTGTATCTTCCCTTTTGCTGAACCATGGTTTGTGGGGGTACCCCTGTTGATACTTTGTTGAATTTGAATGTACTCCGCCTTTTTTATCAATGTATAGTTGGACTTATTTGCCTCTTGTTTGGCTATAATAGGGTCCTTCGAGTGGTCCTCCTGACTCTCCTCCCACTGATGAAACTGCGGCGCGACCGCGTTCAAGGGTGGAGGAGCTATCGCTGCTTGCACGACTGCGTGATCGCGTAAAGCAGTTGGAGTGAGAGTTGCCCATTGTCCGCGGTAACACGGACGTGTGGAAGTCGAAGGCCGAGAAGGCCACTGCACGAAAGAAGTATCTCCTGGACAAAGTTGCACAGTTGAACGAGCAATTTAAATGTTAGCTCTCTATCTTCTTTTCCTTTTCTTTGGCCATTTGCAACGATGCTCTGTCTTATGCTATTCCCTTGCTTTTTGTAGTTGTTAGTGCTCTTCATCCACAGGATGAGAGGGATCGGGTTGCCATTCGCCTGCATAATCTATCCCAGGAGCAGCTGCAAGCCAGCGGTTACTTCTGGGTGGATCATGACCGTGCAGTCGTGTTGGTGATGCTGCAGGATCATGCTTCGTGAATACTTCAGTGTTTGAAGAGAGTGCAGTCGTGCCTTAGGCATATCTTCCAAACGATGTTTCCTCTGGACGTGGTGCCATCAAGCTTGCTAGCTTTGCTAGAGAAGTTCCAAGATATCAGCATGGTCCGCGAGTGCATGCACCAGCAATTGGTCGTAGGTGCCAAGGTTGCGTTGGCACTTGTTCGATTGCCTCGTCCAGATGTGGATGTCGCGGCTGTTGCCACTGGGCCGCCGCCACCACTCGAAGGGATGACCTGGAACATGGTCCCACACTACCAGGCGGTTGATCGGCCAGCTGAAGATATCGTAGATTTCTTTGAAGATCAAACAAGTGTTCTCCTTTTGCAGCAGTAGTGTAGTTTGTATCCTGCACATAGATGTATAAGTGTTGTAAAATTCATATGATTGTGTCAGGTGTGTTTGATACCCATTAATGTATAAAGAGCATGCTAGCTTGTATATTTTTCGAGTGTATTGTAAGATACATGTCCTTTTCGTTAGCCTGACGTATATTTATCTCAACACCTTGCCAACCTATCAGGTGCGTTGCAGCTGGGTTGGTGTTATCAAGGGTTCGATTGGTAGTGCGTCAGCTACTCAGGATATTGTGTTGTTCCTGGAACAAGATGTAAAGGGTGGCGCATCCCCCGAGTAAAATAATTGCAAGGAAAGCAAAAATCACAGGGCTTGGGGCACTTAGATTTATTTATTCGCAGAATATCACGAGGTATAATGTGTGGCTAAGTAGCCTGGCTGTATAGCCATATTTGTAAAGTAAAAAAGAACATCTAAGGGTAGAAACAGCGCAGTTGCGCGACATTCCAGGGGTTGGAGTATGCGACTCCGCTCTTGAAGTCTTTAAGGTGATAGGCGCCACCTGGGATTACTTCGGTAATCACGTAAGGTCCTTCTCAAGGGGACTTGAACTTGAGGTGTCCTTGCTGCTTCAGTCGCAGGACCAGGTCTCCTTCGATGAAGGATCGGGGGCGAAGCCTTCTGTTGTGGTAGTTGCGGAGGTTTTGCTGGTAGATCGTGGATCTCTCCGCTGCAATCTCGCGTGCCTCATCGAGGAGGTCGACAGAGTCTTCAAGTGCGAGGGTTGATTTCGCCTCACTATATGCTACTACTCGTGGGGCCTTGTAGCGCACCTCTGCGGGTAATACCGCCTCGGCGCCGTGTACCATGAAGAACGGAGTGTAGCCTGTGGCGTTGTTTGGAGTTGTGCGCAGGCTCCATAGTACTGATTGCAGCTCGTCAGTCCAGCACCAGGCAGCTTTTTCGAGTGGCCGGAGAAGCCTTTTCTTGATTCCACCGCAGACAAGGCGACTTGACCGTTGGTCTGGGAACTCCTTGGAGGTGAAGTTTGTCCCATTGTCTGTGATGATGCTATGTGGCACCCCGAAGTGGAAGACGATGGACTCGAAGAACTTGACGGTGTTGGCTCCTGATTGATTTGTCACCGGCATGGCCACGATCCACTTGGTGAATTTGTGGACCGTGACTAGGAGTTAGACGTATACTCCTCGTGAGGATCTCTGGAGGTTGCCGACCATGTCAAGTCCCCATTGCACGAAAGGGCAAGCCACAGGTATTGGCCTGAGCTCCCCGCTAGGTATGTGCGGTTTGTCCGCGAATCATTGGAAAGCGTTGCAGTGCTGGACGATGTCCTTGGCATCATGCATAGCTGTTGGCCAGTAAAATCCCGCCCGTAGAGCTTTGGCGACAAGGGCACGACTGCCGGCGTGGTGGCCGCAAGTGCCTTCATGTATGTCGAGGAGGATTGCTCTACCATCCCCATTGGAGACGCACCGCTGAAGAACTCCTATGATGCTACGCTTGTACAGTTTACCATTGATGAGGGCGAATGCCTTGGATCGTCGCGCTATATGATGTGCATCAGTCGGGTCATCTGGCAACCTTTTTCTGAGCAAGTATGTGACATATGGTTGCGTCCAGGATGGCCCGATCATCATGACCTCCATGGGACCTTCGAGTCCTGTGTCTAGCTCTGTGTCATCGAGTGCCATTGGCTCGTTGGATGGCGTAGCCCCTTACTCTGTTGGTGTGCTTGTCTTCTTCTCTAGAGCCTTGAGCTTGATGGAGTGTTTGCAGATGCGCTCTAGAAATACTCCAAGTGGCACTGGGGCATAGGTGGAGCTGATCTTGGCGAGTGTATCTGCCTCCTTAGTGCTTTCGTGGCCAACGTGCCGCAAATCGCAGTCGTCAAACTCTATCTTGAGTTTGTCGTAGAGGTCACGGTAGGCGATCATGTTGTTGCTCAGAGCATCGCACTCGTTCATTGTTTGGTTGACCACCAGTTTGGAGTCGCCGTAGATGACGAGTCACTTGGTGCCATAGGCTTTCGCCATCCGCATCCCATGGAGTAAGGCTTCGTATTCATCTTCGTTGTTGGAGGCTGTGAACTGCATTCGCAGAATGTACCTCGTATTGTCACCTTGGGGCGATGTCATTATGACACCTACGCCAGCTCCTTCCTTGTGCTTGGACCTGTCGAAGTGCATTGTCCATAGGTAGGACATGTCCGGCTTCTCGAGGAGCTGGTTCTCCATCCAGTGCACGAGGAAGTCTAGAGCCTTGAGCTTGATGGAGTGTTTGCAGATGCGCTCTAGAAATACTCCAGGTGGCGCATAGGTGGAGCTGATGTTGGCGAGTGTATCTGCCTCCTTAGTGCTTTCGTGGCCAACGTGCCGCAAATCGCAGTCGTCAAACTCTATCTTGAGTTTGTCGTAGAGGTCACGGTAGGCGATCATGTTGTTGCTCAGAGCATCGCACTCGTTCATTGTTTGGTTGACCACCAGTTTGGAGTCGCCATAGATGACGAGTCACTTGGTGCCGTAGGCTTTCGCCATCCGCATCCCATGGAGCAAGGCTTCGTATTCATCTTCGTTGTTGGAGGCTGTGAACTGCATTCGCAGAATGTACCTCGTATTGTCACCTTGGGGCGATGTCATTATGACACCTACGCCAGCTCCTTCCTTGTGCTTGGACCTGTCGAAGTGCATTGTCCATAGGTAGGACATGTCCGGCTTCTCGAGGAGCTGGTTCTCCATCCAGTGCACGAGGAAGTCTAGAGCCTTGAGCTTGATGGAGTGTTTGCAGATGCGCTCTAGAAATACTCCAGGTGGCACTGGGGCATAGGTGGAGCTGATGTTGGCGAGTGTATCTGCCTCCTTAGTGCTTTCGTGGCCAACGTGCCGCAAATCGCAGTCGTCAAACTCTATCTTGAGTTTGTCGTAGAGGTCACGGTAGGCGATCATGTTGTTGCTCAGAGCATCGCACTCGTTCATTGTTTGGTTGACCACCAGTTTGGAGTCGCCGTAGATGACGAGTCACTTGGTGCCGTAGGCTTTCGCCATCCGCATCCCATGGAGCAAGGCTTCGTATTCATCTTCGTTGTTGGAGGCTGTGAACTGCATTCACAGAATGTACCTCGTATTGTCACCTTGGGGCGATGTCATTATGACACCTACGCCAGCTCCTTCCTTGTGCTTGGACCTGTCGAAGTGCATTGTCCATAGGTAGGACATGTCCGGCTTCTCGAGGAGCTGGTTCTCCATCCAGTGCACGAGGAAGTCCAGGAGAACTTGTGATTTTATCGCGTCGCACGTTTCATATGTGATGTCTCGTGGAGACAGTTCTATGCCCCAGAGCGTGACTCCTCCAGTGGCGTCGGGATTGTTGAGTATGTGCCCGAGCGGGGTGCTGTTCACCACCACTATTGGGTGCTCCTAGAAGTAGTGGCGCAGTCGCCTGGCAGTCATAAAGACGATGTAGGCCAGCTTCTAGAGTATGGGTACCACTGTTTTGTTGGTGTGAGCACCTCGTTGAGGTAGTAGACTGGGCGTTGTACCCCGTGGACTTTATTTTCTTCTGCTCACTCCACCATGAGCACAGTGCTGACCACTTGGTTGATGGCGGAGATATATAGCAACAGCGGCTCCTTTTAGCGAGGCATCACCAATACTGGCGAGGTGGACAGTAGGCGCTTGAGGTCTTCGAATGCTTCTTGTGCTTTGTCTGTCCACTCAAACTTGTCAGCTTTATGGAGAAGTTGATAGAAGGGCAGTGCCTTTTCGCCCATTCGACTGATGAATCGACTGAGAGACACAATTCACCTAGCTAGCTTCTAGATGCCTTTTACGTTCTTCGGCTTCTCCATGGACAGTATGGCTTTTATCTTCTTCGTGTTTGCCTCGATTCCTCTCGCGGATATGAGATGCCCGAGCAATTTCCCGCATGGTACGGCGAAGGCGCATTTGTCTGGATTGAGCTTGATCCAGTACCGATCGAGGTTATTGAAGGTCTCGCGGAGAACGTCGAGTAACACGGCTTCCTCTTTGGTTTTGACGATTTCTCCGGATTGAGCTTGATGTCGTCGATGTAGACTTGGATATTGCAGCCAAGCTGATTCTTGAGGCAGGCCTGCATACATCCCTGATTGGTGGCTTCTGCGTTTTTTAGCCCGAAGGGCATCGTGTTGTAGCAGAACACACCAAAGGGTGTTGTAAATGATGTTTTCTCCTGGTCTTCCTCCTTCATTCGAATCTGATTGTAGCCTGAGTAGGCGTCGAGGAAGCAGAGGCACTCGCATCCCGCAGTGGAGTCGATTATTTGATCGATCTGTGGCAATGGGACGTGATCCTTCGGGTAGTGCTTGTTCAAGGAGGTGAAGTCCACGCACATCCGCAGGATATCCGTGTCCGTTTCAGGCACAAGCACTGGATTTGCGAGCTAGGTGCTTTCCTTGATCTCGCGTATGAATTTTGCATTGAGGAGTTTGTTGACTTCCATACCGACCGCTTTTGCTCTTTTTCAGACAATCGCCGTATTGTTTGCTTGACTCTCCTTGCGTCTGGATTCACGTTAAGTGAGTGCTCGGTGAATTCCCTGGGAACTCCTGGCATGTCCGCTGGACAATAGGCGAAGATTTCCCAGCGCTCATGGAGGAATTCGACGAGTGTGAGTTCCTATGCGGGACTCAAGTTGTTGGCGATGAGGGTCGTCTTGATCAGGTCCGTTTGGTGAACCTGGACTTTCTTGGTGTGCATCGACGAGTCTGAGGATAGGTCGGGTGAGATTGGCTTGCTCAGGGGAGGTAGACTGTTGTCTATCGACTCCTTTAACCTTGCGAGTTCCTCTTGCATGCCGAAGGACTGGGAGATTCTGTTGAATTCCCTATCGCAACTGTCAGACCTCAAAAAGCTTCCATTGATTGTGATAATGTCGTTTAGGCCTGGCATCTTCATCTGCAGGTAGGCATAGTGTGGTACCGCCATGAACCTTGTGAATGCGACACATCCGAGGATGTAGTGGTACTGTGAAGGTCAGTCGACAACTTCAAAGTCGATGCGCTCTCGGCAAAAATTTTGCGGTGTGCCGAAGACGACGTCGAGGTTGATCTTGCCCAGCGGGTACATGCCCTTCCCTAGGACGATGCCGTGAAACGTCGTGTCTGAAACTTCCAGACATGTCAGAGGGATCCTCATTGCGCGCAAGGTACTTGCGAACATGAGGTTGATGCCGCTTCCGCCATCCATGAAGACGCGACTCATCTCGAAGCCCCCAATTTGTGCCTCGAGTACGAGGGGACAGTGGCCTGGGCGAGGTACTTGGCGCGGGTGGTCGCGCTTGTCAAAGGTGGTGCAGGACTGGAGTTTATCGCCAAATTGACTTGGAAAGTGATTGCCTTCTGCATTTGATTTGAGGCGCACCCTTTTTGCATCATCCCCATGTTGCCCAGCGCTCATGAGTATGGCTCGCCTCCATGGTTCTGGACTAGCGCAGCCGCAGGTGGTGGTGGTGGTGCTCCGTGAGCCACGGCACCCGGGGCAGCTCCGTAGCCCTGGTTGATCACGTCGCGATTCATCTGGGCCATGCCTTCGTGGAGCTTGAGGAACTCGCGGCAGTCCATGAGAAGGTGGCTGGAATTTTTCTTGCCATCCTGCGTGTCAATGTAGAAGTGTACGTCGCACGGTGCGGACAGTTTTTCCTAGATGGATGTTCCAGGTGCCTCATCGCGAGTGCGGTGCTGCCAGACCTGTGTGGTTTTTCTGTTGTCGCGGTATCCACCGCTGCGGTATCTGTTGTTGCGGCTGTCGTCGCGTTTGTCGGTGTAGCCAGCCGTGACCATGTCGACCTCTTCACGGTCCTTGTAGACACGCATTCGACGCTTTCCTCGACGATCACGTTTGCGCCCGAGGTCGTCATGATCATCACAATAGGCACGGTTTTTCACCGAGTCCTCTCCATCAGCTCACCGACTCGCGATCTCCATCAGGTGGTCAATTCTCTTGGGCTTCGAGCGGCCCAGCTCCTCCCTAAGCTCTCTATGGCGAATGCCGCCGTTGAACGCGTCGATTGCCCAATCCTCAGAGATATCTTATGCAGAATTCTTGATGATGGACCATCTCTGGATGTACAAGCGCAGCGACTCACCAGACCTCTGGTGGCAGCCTCTTAGTTCCTCGATTGATGTAGGCCCTTTGTAAGTGCCCTTGAAGTTGAGCATGAAGCTGTAGACCAGCTCTTCCCAGCTGCGAATTGATCCGGACGGGAGATTGTTGAGCCATGCACGGGTGGCACCTTACAGCTGTAGCTGTAGGCATTGCATTGCCATGCTTGAGCTTACGCCGTGCAGCCTAACGGAGGATATGTGATCTTCCAGCCAGATCTTCGGGTCTTGTAGGCCGTCGAATTTCAGGTTCTCTTATGGGAGTTTGAACCCCTTAGGCATTCGCTTCTGCCTGATGGCTCTACTGAAGCATCTGGCGCCATAGAGCTCTACTTCGTCGTCTTCCGAGTTAGTCGAATGGGCACGCCTTGCGTGCATTTTGTCGACCTTGTGCAGCGTGATGTCATCACGCGCGTCATAGTCGCGGTCATGCCACCGTGAGCGGCGCCGCCGTGACATATCATGGTTGTCGTCGCTGGAGGAGTATGAGTAGTAATACTTGTCCAGAGCTTTACTTTTCTTCGGCTCCGGTGTTGGCTCCTTGACGAGGGCAGCTTTAACTAGCCCCAAGCCCGCGATCGTAGATTGATGCATGGCAACTCGTGGATCCCCAACCGGTGGCTGGTTGTTGAGGAGGTACATGTTAGCCGTTATCACCGCTATTTGCGGTGTCTTTGGGAGCACATTGCCCCGTGTATCCACCATCATGGAGCTGAAGTCGAGGACTCGCGCGGCTTCTTCTCGCTCCTTGTTGGTGAGGTGGGCCAGTTGAGATCGCCGTTTGGTGGCCACGTAGTCATTGCCCTTGGAGCAGGATCGTCCCATGGAAGAGAGTTGAGCCCGTCGAAGACTCGACTCGTCCACCGCCTTTCTACGCGCGTCGAGTTGTGCGATTACTTGCTGTTGGCGCTTGTACTCGTCTTTGAGCAGGCAATGGTAACCCATCAGCATCTGTTGTGATGAGTTTAGAGGGAGGGGATTTCTTCGCAGAGCCTCCCGACAGCGGGCCCACTCGTTGGCGTTGAGCTTGATCAGCAAGCGCTCTTCGGTGCGCTCATTCACAGTGAGGTTCGGGTCTCCTTCTGTCCCATTGTTGGTGGGCGCGCCGTTGGAGGGGCCACCGTTTTTGCCGTTGGTTGGTCCAGTGCGGGTGTTGTCGCGATTGACACCGATGTCGCCCGCTTTAATGACGGTAGACATGAAGTGATTAGGGAAGCTATTGGTCCCACAACTTTTAGATTCAGAGCCGTAGGCTCCATCTTCTGTGGCCAGATCACCCAAATCGGATCAGCGACTGCTATCGTTGTCCATGCCCCCAACTGTTGTCGGGGCGTTGAGCTTGCTTAGGGTGCCGATTGGAGGTGGGAACCATGATGCTGGAGCAATCGCGGGAACCGTCGGTTGATCAGGGAGGCGAAGGGTGCCCAGCTGACCAACTTGCAAGCGTAAGCTCCCGATCGCCAGGCCGATCCCATCACCCACGGACTCGAAAGCCAGGCGAGTGGCCGACGTGTGGACGGTGAAGTCTAAAGTGCCGAAGAGGAGGCGAATCTCCGGAGATGCAGAGTTGTAGATCGCGGTTGATGGGGCCGAAGAAGCTGTGACATAAGCACTCCCAGTTCCCACAGACGGCGCCAATTGACGAGGGTTAAACTCATCAATGCCCAGTGTTATGGACTTGGGTTTTGGAGAAGGAGGGAGTGCTGGAGGCATCAATCGGCTAGCAAACAAGCACTCGGGGACGCAAGGTTTTCCTAGGTTCAGGCCTCGTAGAGGTCCCTACTTCTGCTTGTATGCTCTTGGAATTATCGAGGGAGTCGGAAGTTACAGGGGGTGCGCAGATGCAATCTAGCGATGGTTGTGGAAACTAGGGTTGTGATTGTCCTCCTCGCCGCCCCTCCTAGCCTTTATATAGATAGGCTAGGTGTTATGGGGTACCCGTGGGTGGCCCAATCTTCACGGATCTCGTGGTCAAATCAATGAGAAAGCTAGGGGAAAGGGAGAAGGTAGCGGAAGCGGACGCACACCTCGCGAAGAACACGATGAACACACGCAAAACACACACGATACAAGGACGATTGCTCTCACCGGTGGCCACCGGTCCGATAGAATCCTCGCAAGGAAAGATCGGTCAACGTGCTCCCGTTAATCCCAACCGGAGAGGGAAGAACACCTTGGAGAGGGTCTTGACGTCTTGGCAAAGGGACACCGATGTCAAGGCCTTGTACAACGAGGGAGGCGTGATGCAAACTCCAACGAGGTGGTGACGATAGTCGATCCCCTTTGGTAGAAGGGGATGAGGAAAAACTAGAGATTCCACAAAAGGGGTTTTCTTTAGTCTATCATCTATGCCTAAGGGATACAATGAGGGGTGGGGGCTCTATATATAGGCCAACCACAAGTTTAGGGGTAGTTTTGGCATAAAACTAGGGTTTGGTGCGAAATAGAGGGGTACATGGGCCAAGGGCCCAGCTGTTGGCTCGTAGGCCCATCACTTGGGCCAGACAGTCCGGGTCAGAGTGACCGGACAGTCCAGGGTAGCCAGACACTCCGGGTAGTGTCCGAACTGGCATTCTGAATGTCCACGCCAGGTTGGGGCTGGGGACAGCCGGACACTCCGGCTGCGCCGGACACTCCGGCTGGTTCTAGGCGGACACTACGGCTCAGTTAGCTTCAGGACCGCTGCAGCTTCAGGGCTCGTGGCTCGACGTGGCGAGGGTTCGTACCTGAAGATGCACAGAGTAGTCGTATGAAGTAGCAAGCCATCCAGGTGTATGTCAAAGTCACATGATGAGAGGAGCGAATTCACCTTATCTTGAAGGAGCTTGGCTCGGGCACGGGTCATCGGTCCACTTGGGGGACTCTATGGTGTAGATGTAGGAGCGTCCGTAGGATGGGCCACATCAGCTCCCCCCTTCAGAAAGAGTCATCCTCGACTCTTCATGCACAACACTAAGAAGATGATGTCGAGAGACCTTCTTGATCCTGGGGCTCACCATACAGTCGTCCTTGAGAAGCTTGATGTGGCAACTCTTCAATGTTCCTTCACCTTCCATGAAGCCTACAAAGCTCACAACAAAAGTGAAGCAACACTCAAAGAGTAGCCAATTCATGAAGATTATAGCATGAGTCCTCAAGTAGAAGGAAGTCGCCTTATAATGTAGAGATAGCTCATTGAAGGGTAGCCCTAGGTAACTCTCTTCGATTCGTCTTGTCAACTCTTTGTCCATAGAGGTTGATGCGTATGCAATTGTACCTTCATACAACAAAGACCAAGCAACATATGTTTGTGTGTGATAGAGGATCATGCCATTTGTGGCATGTCCATTCTTGTTCACAACACTATTAGCACAACTCAAGTATAGCAAACGGAATGCATATGCAAGGTCAAAGTGCATGGGAATTGTTTGAACATCATCCAAATTTGGGAACTCAAAAACTCCATATAACATCTTAGTGTGGCACTCAAAGCAATTGACTAAAATGTTGATCAACATCTTTGATGCAAAGCTAGGAGAATTCGGCAAAAACACATGAGGAAGAATATCCAAAGCAACATCATTATGTGTGCAAACCAACCATTGGAAAGAACAATTGTTCAATATGTTGGATGCCATACACATATCATCAAAAGCCAAAATCATGGGGGTATGAGTATCGCATGCGGAAGCAAAAACAACATGTTTGCAAACAAACCATATGAAATAGAAAGTGGTCCTTATGTTTGTTACAACAACAATACGAGAGACTTGGAAGCTCCCATGACAATACATGTTCAAAATGGCATTATGGTTGCACACAAAACATTGGAAAGAGAAATTGTTCAACATTTTTGTGGCAACACATAAAGCATCAATATCCAAAAGCAACAAGACATGATTGTCACAAGGTGAAAGAATACCATTAACATGCTTGCAAGAAAACCATAGGAAAGAGCAATTTGTCAACCTGAAAGATGCAAAGCATGCAAAAGGTATCAGAGCTGGGTTCGATCTTGAACTCACTTGGGGGATGCTCTCTAGAGCTCTTTTTGTCAACTCGTGCTCAACCGAGGTTGACATTCTCTTGCAGGTACCTACACACATCAAGCACAAAAGGAAGAACATGTGTGCATGGTAGAGAAACATATCATCCATCATGATGTATCTCTTCTTGTGCACATCACCATTAGTGTCAATCAAGTATGAAAAATATGCATGGTGAGTATGCAAGTGGGGAACATGCTTATCATGGCAATCATCAAAATCTCCAAAATTTGAGAAAGCTATGGGGGCCATCTCAATATAAACCATATGAGAACTATTGTTGCAAGCAAAACAATTGAAAGAGCAATTATTCAACTTATTGCAAGCAACGGGAGAGATTGTAAAACATTCATGACAAAGCATGGTTCGAGGGGTACCATTGGTAACATCATTGCAAGCAAAACATTGGAAAGAGCAAAGTATCACATGGAAATATCAATGAAGCATATGTGATATTACAAACATCATCCATAGCATGCCAATCATCACAAGTCATCATGTCCACTAGTGGGATCATGGCATCATCAACACCCTTATTTTTACCTTGTTCATACCTCTCATATGAAGTGGGTGTTGTGGTAGCATTGGCCTCCATGTGGACGACTTCTTCATCATGTATGGGGATGGCATCATCTTCATCCACCATGTACATCTTCTCGGTCGGAGGCATCATCATCTCCAAGCTTGGCGCTTCTTGATCCATGGAACCTAGCACATCATGAGAAAACACACGAGAGGTAGAGGGTGAGTCGTTAGAAATCAAAGTGGTCTCACATGACCTATCAACTACCACTCTCAACTCACTAGGTGTATCACTCATGCCCTCCAAGTGGAAGCACTCAATCTCACATATGGTGGAGTCACTCATCTCACTCTTGTTTTCACTCAAGTGGGATAAGTGGCTTTCATACTCCCATGGGATTGGTACCACATCATCACTCAAGCATATGGGGGTAGGTTCGGTTCTCTCAACTCCATGTGCCTCCTTTGGTGAAGGGAATGTCCCATGCTCACCATTCTTGACCTTGCCTTCGCCATCCTGTGGTGTAGGCCCATGTCTTGGAGCTTGCTCATCCTTTGCCATGGCCCCCTTGGCTTGCGTAGACATCCACTTGGCGTACTCGTCCAACTTGGCAAAGTAGAGGTCTTCATCTTCCTCATCCATGAAGTTGCACGCGTCATCTAGGACGTCAAGTTTGGGTGTTGAAGCTTGATGGCGTGGAGGAGAGCTTGCTCTTGGTGCCATTTTGGTGGTGGCACGAGTTGTAGAAGGAGCCTTATGATGGTGTCGATGTAGGTCATTGGCGTTCCTTGCCAAAGGTTGATGTAGATGGCGCACTTGGTCATCCACATGACGCTCGCGACGATGCTCCTTGTCCTTGGCACTGTTCTTTTCATGGTGGTGCCTTCTTGAGCTTGGTTGAGCATTATGTATGGTTCTCAACATGTATTCTCCGTCTTCATGGCGAAGATTCCTTGAACGACGTCTTGTATCCTCTTGATGTTGGTGATGATCTCGAGAGGATGTTTGTCGATGAAGATTCTTGCCTTGTGGCGCCTTGTGTGGAAGATGATGTTTGGGCGCCACTCTTCTTGGAGTAGATGGCACTTGATGCCTTGGAGGTAGATGCACTTGACGCCTTGGAGATGGTCGTGCTTGGCACCTTGGAGATGGTGGAGCTTGACGGCTTGGAGGTGATGGCGCTCGTCGCCTTGTAGATGGTGGTGCATGACGCCTTGGAGGTGGATCATCGAAGTAGGTGGTGCCCTTTGGTGTGGCACGCTTGGCCTTGAAGGTCATGGTTTCTTGATGATGTGTCTCCGCTAGCTTGGCGTAGTATTCCTCCATTTACAAGCGGTGGAGGTATTCTTCATGGCTCATGGAAGAGCCCTCGAAGTGGGTGAAGCTCGCCATGTCCTCCATGCTTGGTGAGGCCTCATCATTGTAGCACTCGAAGTCATCCATGCTTGGGGAGTCGTTGTTGATGTAGTACTCCATATCACCCAAGCATGTGGATCCATTGTCGGTGTAGTGCTCCATGTACTCCATGCATGATGAGCCATTGTCGATGTAGAGCTCAAAGTCATCCATTCTTGAGGAGCCATAGTTGATGACGTGCTCCATGTCTTCCATGCATGTGGAGCCATCATAGGTGCAATGCTCCGTGTCCTCAAAGCATCCGGAGCCATTGTCGGTGTAGTGCTCCATCATGTCCTCTATACTTGTGGAGTCGTAGTCGTGGTGGCTCATCATGGATTCTTCATAGATATCATCCTCGGTTCCGGAGTCCCTAGACATGATTCACAAGACCAAGTGGTGTATATGGAAGGTGGCATATCAAGAACCAATCTGAACTCAAGATGTTGTAATGGCAAGTAAAGAACCACAATGATCACAAACCAAAACAAGTCAATCCACAAGAGGAAATATGTACAAGGAAACACACACGGTGGGATAAATGGGACTTGCACGATGGAGAAAGTGAGCTAAGAACCAAATGATTACCTAGCAAAGACTATAAGCTCGTGTCGCACAAGTGCAAGGAGAGACGCTAGTTCGATTGCAATAAATTGGTGGGCTACAAGATATGCACAATAAGTACCACCTATTTGATGTTCATCGAGCTTGCGCTTCCTATTCTATGAGGAACTTGTTTCTTTCTTTTTCTTCTTTTTCTTTTTCTATTTTTTTCACTTTTCTTTTCTTTTTCACTTGCCCCTTCCTTGTGCCAATGACTATACAAGATAACTATATGAGATAGCACGCTCACAACTTTTGCTCGGAATTCTACAAGGTATCAAATGTGCATAGCCCAAGCAATCATAGGAGGAACTAGTCTCAATAGGTTTTTGTTGAACGCAAAGATAGTGTAGCTCACAAAGGAAAGCAAGTGGGGAGAAGACGCGGAATTTTTATACCTTTCGTCGCCGATCTTCACCCTTTATTGGTGGATTCCGCCTTGCTCATGGAATTTGGATGGAGTAGATAGCATGAACTACGGAGATGATGATGTAGAGCTCTTTCTCGTGGGGTAACCCCGTGGGTGGCCCGATCTTCATGGATCTCGTGGTCAAGTCATGGGAAAGTGAGGGGAAAGGGAGAAGATAGCGGAAGCGGACGCACACCTCGCGAAGAACACGATGAACACACGCAAAACACACACGATACAAGGCCGATTGCTCTCACCGGTGGCCACCGGTCCGATAGAATCCTCGCAAGGAAAGATCGGTCAACATGCTCCCGTCAATCCCAAGCGGAGAGGGAAGAACACCTTGGAGAGGGTCTTGACGTCTTGGCAAAGGGAAACCGATGCCAAGGCCTTGTACCACGAGGGAGGCGCGATGCAAACTCCAACGAGGTGGTGACGATAGTCGATCCCCTTTGGTAGAAGGGGATGAGGCAAAACTAGAGATTCCACAAAGGGGGTTTTCTTTAGTATATCATCTATGCCTAAGGGATACAATGAGGGGTGGGGGCTCTATATATAGGCCAACCACAAGTTCAGGGGTAGTTTGGGCATAAAACTAGGGTTTGGTGCGAAATAGAGGGGTACATGGGCCAAGGGCCCAGCTGTTGGCTCCCAGGTCCATCAGTTGGGCCGGATAGTCCGGTCAGTCGGACTGGACAGTCAGGTAATGACACCCGGGTAGTGTCCGAACTGGCCTTCTGAATGTCCACGCCAGGTTGGGGCTGGGCAGGCCAGACACTCGGCCGAAGTCACACTGTGACACTCCGCTGGTTCCGCGGACACTCCGCTCTGGGCCAGACCGGTGTGCCAGGGCTCATGGTCGACGCGGTAGGGGTTCGTACCTGAAGATGCACAGAGTAGTGGTATGAAGTAGCAAGCCATCCAGGTGTATGTCAAAGTCACATGATGAGAGGAGCGAATTCACGTTATCTTGAAGGAGCTTGGCTCGGGCACGGGTCATCGGTCCACTTGGGGGACTCTGTGGTGTAGATGTAGGAGCATCCGTAGGACGGGCCGCATCACTAGGTCTCGGGTAGCAAGTCGAGTCTGTTACAGATTAGGGTTTGTCCCTTTAAACTTTCTATCTTAAGCTTCATCTTGTGCTCCAAGCAATCGGAGTCTCCGTGCGTCACCCAAATCCTGTATTGGGCCCTGGTAACGCTGTGGGCTTCTGCCATACCTAGACCGTATATGCCAAACTCGAGTACCTGTAGGGTATGACCACGTCACTTGCTGTACCACCAAATCCGTGTCTCCAAAACACAATATCTGACGTATGCCTACCTCCTTTGCTACTTTGAGTCCATGCACAAGTGCTTCGTATTCAACCACATTGTTTGATGCGCTAAAATGGATCTGGAGGACATATTTCAACTGGTCCTTCTTGGGCGAGGTAAGCACTAGCCCACCCCCCAGTCCTTCCTTTAGCTTTGACCCCTCAAAGTGCATTCGCCAGTAATTTGAGTCGGGTAGAGGTTGTTCGTATTGCATCTCAGCTCAATCCACAAAGAAATCTGCTACAACTTGTGATTTCATCGCATCCCTTCTATCAAACTGTGGTGCATATGGGGCTAACTCAATTTCCCATTTTGCAATTTGGCCGTTAGCATCTTTGTTACCCATAATCTCGGATATGGGTGCTTCACACACCACTTTGATGGGGTGTTCCTCGAAGTAATGCTTAAGTTTTTTGGCTGCCATGTACACACCATATGCCATCTTCTAGTAGTGAGGGTAATTCTGTTTTGAAGCTGATAGTACTTCGCTTAGGTAATATACCGGTCTCTGCACTGACCTTCCTTCCTCATTGTGTTCCATCACTATTACTGCACTTACGACTCAGTTGGTCGTGGCTATATAGAGCAACATTGTCTCCTTGGGTAGTAGCACGACTAATATTGGTGTAGAGGACATCATCTTTTTCAACTCTCGGAACACACTATCATCTTGCGGTGTCCACGTAAATTTATCTGCCTTTTTCATTAACTAGTAGAGGGTCAATGCCTTCTCTCCTAGCCGACTCACAAACCAACTTAAGGATGCCAGGCAACCTGTAAACTTCTACACATCATTAAGACACTTTGGCAGTTCCATTATGGCTCGGATTTTCGTGGGATTGGTTTTGATACCTCGGTTGGATAGAAGGAAACCGAGTAATTTCCCTGCAGGCACACCAAAGATAGATTTTTTCGGGTTAAGCTTCATCCTGAACCTCCTTAGGTTCGTGAATGTTTGCCGGATATCATCAAGGAGCGTTTTGCTTTCCTTGGTTTTTATTACCACATCATCCACATAAACTTGCACATTCCGACCTATTTGGTCATGTAGACATTTTTGCATGCATGGTTGGTACGTTGCTCCTACATTATGTAATCCAAATGACATAGTGCGATAGCAATAATCCCCGTACGGGGTGATAAATGAAGTCTTTATTTCATCATCCTGATTCAGAGGTATTTGGTGGAAACCAGAATATGCATCTATGAATGACAACAACTCACACCCAGCAGTTGAATCTATGACCTGATCTATCCTTGGCAACGGAAATGGGTCTTTTGGACACGCCTTATTCAGGTTCGTGCAATCAATACACATGCACCATACCACTGCCACATTCAGATCATCCTTCTTTTTCTCCACGAGCACCGGATTAGAGAGCCAATCCGGGTAAAGTACCTCCATGATAAATCTGGCTGCAAGGAGCTGAGCTATCTCATCTCCAATGGCTTTTCTCCTGTCTTCGGCAAAGCGGCGGAGAGGTTACTTCACCGGCTTTGCTCTGGGTCTCACATTCAAAGAGTGCTCGGCCAACTCCCTTGGCACACCTTGCAGGTCATGTGTAGATGAAGCAAAGATGTCCCGATTCTCACGGAGGAAGTTGATGAGCTCGCTTTCCTATTTGTCACTTAACTTGGCCCCAATAGTCACGGTGCGCTCCGGGAACTGATCGTCAACAGGCACTTTCTTTGTATCTTTCGTCACTTGAAATGAAACACTCCCATGCGGGTTACTCAGAGCCGGCATATGCTGCTACGCGGACTAAGCCAATGCAGCCACTTCCAGAATTTTCCTCCTCTCTTGAGGGATCATGAGTGACTCGGTCAGGTTAGATCCAGCGGATGCACATTCAATAGAACGCCCAAAGTCCACAGCTATGGTGATAACCCTCCTTGGTCCGGGAAATTTCATCTTCAAATAACTGATGTGAGTACTTGCCATAAATTTGTTCAGAGCAGGTCTGCCGAGTAACGCATGATATGGGCTTTCCAAGTTCACCACCTCAAACTCCAAGTTCAGTCCGGCAATTGTCCCTTGTGTAGAATAACACATCAACCCGGACTTTACCAATTGGCTCACAGGAGATACCTGACACAATGAAGTGTAAGGTGGTCCTCGTTGTCTGGAGCATATTCTCTGATATTCCCAACTTGTGCATGGTATCCTTTTACATGATATTAATGCTACTGCCATTGTCTATCAGCACCTTGGAAAACCTTATATTGATATTTGGCCCATTGAATGTCGGATCCAACACCAGCGCGTAGGTCCCAGGACTTGACATAAGCTTTGGGTGGTCCTTGATTCTCCAAATAATCTCCTGATTCGAGCAAGGCATATACCTCACCACTATCGGCATTACCGCATTTATCTCCATATGTCGGCGTTGCAAACTCTTTCTGTTAGTCTCTTCTATGGTAAACACATAGTAACTTTGATGATGCTCTCTTTACTCATTTCTCCCGTCATTGCCATGATACCCTTGGTCCTATTATTGTTGGTTATTCACTTGATGCACAACATCTCTCCTTTCTGATTCTCATACCTCGGTGGAGGTGGAGGCAACATCAGCTGATGTCCATTTCCCCCAGTGAGCAGTTGTTGCCGAGGTGCTTCATTTCGAGGTCCATCATGCCGAGGTGCATTGTGCCGAGGTGCCTGAGCATTCCGTGAGCTACCTTCTCTAGTTTCCTCATCCATTCACATTGCCGGGTCGTATGGTTCGCCGGACTATTTGGACTTGGCATATGGAACTTGCATGGTTGATCCAGCATAGACTCGAATGTGTATCTCGGACGGTCTTTTATTTCCTGCCACTGTTTCTTCTATTCCAGGGTCCAAGGCTTTTTACCCTCACACTTTTGTTGCCATTGTTGCCCTCCAGTTTTCTAGCGCTGTCTCGCGCCGGCATTGGGCTGATCCCGGTCCACAGCGGCCACTTGCTGCGAGTTGTACCGGTAATCCAAACAATCATCCCTTCTTTTACCTCAGAAATCATTCCTCTTAGATGATCTGAAACCATCTCTGTTGTAGTATTCCTCATTCGACTCACTTGACATTAACCGAGGTTGCGTTGGCTCTCCCAAGGCATACGAATCTGCGATCCGGATCGTCTCAGCCAGGGTAATTGGCATATCTTGCTGCAACCTCTGCCACAACATACTTCCATACCTACAGCCTTGGGAGAACCATGCAATTGCTTGTGATTCAATTACTCCATCACACAAGTTGCGCACGTTGCACCACTGAGTCAGGAACTCTCGATCTGGCTCATTTGGTCTCTGCTTGCATAATGCCGAAGTCTATGGCCTGTTCGGCCTCTTGTAGGTGCTTGAGAAGTTGCTAATGAACAACTCCTCGAAATCCAGCCAACAATTGATACTCCCTGGTGTCAAGTTGTTTAGCCAAACCCTTGCTGGTCTTTCCAACATCTATGGTACATATCTCACAGCCCATCTCAAATTACCCATTGCAATGTTTACCGCAGTTGCATAATCAATGAGCCAGTCATCCGGCTTTGTACTACCATCATATGTCTTTGTTCCTCTAGCCAACTGAAAATTCGGCACAGGTGGTTCTCTCATGATCCGAGGTCTAAAGCATGCCGGATCTGGTGGTCCCTGTACCTCAATCATCTCCGACCTATAGATCCAGTCCAGCTTCAGCCTAGCATCATCCGGCTGCACTTTCCTGTTTCCCAATCTTGATCGAACCATATGGTGTTCCGGCCTAGGGAATATGGCATTGGGCATCGCCGAGTAACCATCATTATATCTACCCACATCTGGACGATCATTTTGTCGCTGCATTGCTAGACGAGCACTTCTCTCCTGCTAAGGTGCGTACTGCTGCTGCTATTGCCGAGGTGCATTTTGCCCTATTCCCACCAGATTACGTTGTCCGGCATTTTGTTGACTATGTTCCTCTGACCGACATTGCCTTGGTCGCGGTTACCTCGGCCATCTTCACCTTGGCTGGCATTGGGATGATCCTCATCAACTTGCACTGCTTTTCCTTTTCCCGCCTTCATCGGGTCGTAAAGGACCATCTATTTATCTCATCTTCCCGAGGTTACCACTTCCTCTCTCCTAGGGCCGTGACCCGGGGACGACATGGCTCCAGCAGATTTTGCCGGGTTATTCCTCGCCGAATGAACTACGTGAGATGCTCCGGGCTATGCCGGGTTTGCCTTGTTTATTTCCTCATTCTGCTAACATGCCACCCTCAACATGTGGTTAACTCTTTCCTGTTGCCTCTCTTGGGCTTCTCTGGTTAAGCCTTCTAACTCGGAGGTAGCTAAATTGGCAGCCCTAAGGGTCTTAGGTGGGGTACTGTATCTCTCCAGTCCTGTAGTTACTATCGTATCTGTCTGGCCCGGTGACGAGGGTTTAACTCATCAATGCCCATTGTTATGGACTTGGGTTTTGGAGAAGGAGGGAGCACTGGAGGCATCAATTGGCTAGCAAACAAGCACACATGGACACAAGGTTTACCCAGGTTCAGGCCTCATAGAGGTCCCTACTCCTGCTTGTCTGCTCTTGGAATTATCGAAGGAATCGAAGATTACAGGGGTGCGCAGATGCAATCTAGGAATGGTTATGGAAAACTAGGGTTGTGATTGCCCTCCTCGCCGCCCCTTAGCCTTTATATAGATAGGCTAGGTCTCGGGTAGCAGGTAGATTCGGTTATAGATTAGGGTTCGTCTTTTGAACTTTCTATCTTAAGCTTCTTATTGCCTCGCAAGAAATCGGAGAGTTTGTGGGTCACCCGAATTCTTCATTGGGCCTTGGCACCGTGGGCTTCTACCGTATCTGGACCGTATATGCCAAACTCAATTACCTGTAGGGTATACCCATGTCAGTAGCCCCTGAGTGTCCAGTGGAATCGCAGATTCGACTGGAGACTTTATGAATTCTTTCGAGTACATGACTGAGCATTTTTTCGAGTGTTATGTTTGTGTCATAGGGATTGTTGATATACGTGCCTGATTTATCCGATGTATTGGTATCAATTAAGTGCCTTAGGGCAAAACAATTTAATCTTCTCAAACTCGAGTTCCCGGACTTGAATTCGGAAAAGTGTTGGCGTAACTCGACTCGGGCCGCGGAGGTCTTACAGAAGTCGAATTCCAGTGTATAAGTGTGAGCACTCGACGCATCCATCAAGGCATGTTCATCGTACCTGCAGGCACGGATAATTTTCTGGTAGTGCGCAGCATATGCGTTGCGAGGCCTTGTTCAGGTCTTATCTTCACAGAATTTTTGTCATCACGGAGATGATTCAGGTGGCCCAGGAGACGTAATCTCTTTGTAGGTAAAATATGAGGCGGAGTCGCCATAGCATTCGAGTGTGGATGTTATCGACACACAGTATGATGTACAAATAATCATAGGGTGCGCGATCAGCGCTCCCTATGGGAGTAGCCCTCGAGTGCCTATTCGAGTCGTAGACTCGAGTGGGGACTAAAAACATTTTGCGACTGCTGTCGTCTTTGGTTGATTGTTTCAGTCGAATGTGCTTCCTGCGCTCCCTATGGGAGTAACCCATAGTTCGAAATCGAATCGTTGATTCGAGTGATGGGTTTGTTTTGAATGCTCATACACCTGCATAAAAATTCTTTCGAGTGCGCGGCCAGCGCTCCTGTTAGGAGTAGCCCCCGAGTGCTTGGTTGAGTCGAAGACTCGAGCAAGAACTAAACTAGTCAAAATCTTCTTCTGCTGGAATCGATGATGTTAGTGCTGACGATGTGATGACCTCAGTTGCCCACGTGAGCAGTTTTGACGGGACGTGACGAGCGGTGGGTCCCACTTTCTGACTTTGATTTGACTACGCGTGCGTAATCTTATGTTTTAACTGCATCTCCTCGATTTCCATGCGTAATGGCAGTAGTGGGGGACGTTTCGTGATTCACCTTCGCCACACGTCGATGACAATGTGTGCCACGTGTCCAGTAGGGTTTCTGCTGGCCGTTGGATGACATCCGCGAGGAGGTTAAGTAGTAGCACAACTGCGGTAATTTTTCCCATCTCTCTTCTTGCTCGTGCCTCCTTCGCCATTGTTGCTCTCGCTGCTCCTTTGTGACCATCCCCTCTGTGGCACTGGACCAGCTGCATGTATTTCCCAACTATTTCCCAACTATTTTCTGCGCTCTCACCACCATCGAAAGATGGGCAAGAAGAAAGGAGGCGCCGCCGCTGGATCTGCGGCGACGATTGCCGCCGCCAAGAAGAAGGGAGGCACCACCGCCGTGGGCACCAGCGCCACTGACGCTGTGAAGAAGAAAGGTGTGGGCACCCGCATCACCAATGTCTCCTGGCGCACATCTTTCATCAAGTCTTCCGAGTTGCACACTCTTTGTCAAGATGGAGCGCTTCCTTCTGTGGAAGATGATTCTCGAGTGCCTGGTGACAAGGTAATCCCCCGTCCTCCTACAGGTTTCTGAGTGATGTTCCTTGCGTTCATCATTTGAGGTCTCTCTCTCCCCCTGCATCCATTTGTTAGGGGTCTTCTCTGCTTCTATGGGCTCCAGCTGCATCAGCTGTCCCCAAATTCAATTCTTCATATCTCTTGTTTCATCACTCTCCGCGAGTGCTGGCTCAGAATCGAGCCACACTTCGGTCTCTTCAAGAAGCTTTTTATGCTTAAGAGTCAGTTGGGGTCGGGGTCAGTAGTCTACGATGTAGGGGCTATGTATTCATGTCGATTCTTCTACCACATACTTCGATATCAAGCTCACCGCGTTTGTCCAAGTGGGGAGAGACAAGTGGTTCTACGTCTGTGATCAGAAGGCCGACGTAGATAATTATGGATGCGCGCCCTTGGACTACGTGGCTGCTTGCAAGAGGAGGCATTCCTGGAAGAACGTCGTGATGCCTAGCGAGTCCGAGGAGACAGAGATGATGTACCAGCGTGTCTGCGACCGCGAAGGCCGCATCAGGAGGGAAGAAGGTGGCGTTGCGCTCATTCGTACGTGGTTGTACCGCCGTATCCAGCCTCTATAGGCCAGAATCCACCCGATGTACTGCTAGGCTAGTACGGGTGATGTCACTCGCATATCTACGGAGGGCATTTCTGCAGGTGAGGTAGACAGGAGGTTGTGACTAGTGACCAAGTACACCGCCAAGGAGGATCTCCCAGGAGAATCAGACGTGCCTCCTTTTGATGCCAACAACCCTTCTCCTGAGGTAGAACTGTACTGTAAAGTAGTTTACTTTTTTTATTGCCTACCAAGTACTTGATGTAATGGTGTATCTTCTTATTGTAGGACTGGAGCGTGGCTGCCAGTTTTCCTCCTCAACCTGAAGGGTTATCCCTCGTGAAGCGTAGGAAGAGGACGAGTCGGAATCGACCGTCCCAACTGAAGAAGAGGAGGGAGGTCTCGAGTCTAGTGCCACGACACTCGCAAGCATTCTCGTAGCAAGGATTCTGATGCTTCTTCACCGACGATGCCGGAAGGTCCTTCTGTTGCTGCGGAGGAGCCAATTCCTACCGTACCTGTGCACACCATGGCTCCTCCTGCTCGGAAGAAGCTGCGACTGCCGAAGGAGTCGTCGGATGACTCCTTTGACCTCGACAAATTCAACTGGTAAGCTTTTAATGTCCGCGAGTTCTTCTTGCTCTCTTTGAGGTTGCTTTTTCCGAAGTGGTGCTGGGCACGTTTTGCAGTCAAGCGGCGTCATCGTCTTCTGACGATGTCCAATTTATTAAAGAGTCCAGAGTCGCAGACTCCAAGACCCAGGAGGTGGCCGCACGGTCTTCTTCTCCTCCAGTGGCGGCCCACTCCGGCACCAATTCTTCTAGCTCCCCACATGCTGGGGAGCACCAGATGGTTGCTTGGACGACTGCTCAACAGTCATCTTCGGAGTCCCTGGAGGAACATGTGAGTGTCCTTTTTGCTGTCTGGCAGTCGAATTTGTACTTTGGGTTGACGCTAAGTCTTCGTTTGCCTTGGTGTAGCTCATTGTGAAGGAAGCTGCTCGCCTTGCGGAGCAACTCCTTGCCATGGGTCGACAACACGCCCTGCTGGACAATCACCACCGCACTGTCGAAGGTTAGCTTTGACTTTGTCTTTGCCTTCGTGGATATTTTTCAACTCAATTGTTGATATGCCCTATGCTTTTGTAGGTGAACACAATGAACTTCTCCATCGCGATACGTCCCTCGAGAAGGGGCTTGCCGCGATGGAGAAAAGGCGCGATGAGGCAGTCACGGCTCTGGAAGAGTCGTAGAAGCGTGAGAAAGACCTGCGCTCTTCCAATGTTGAAAGGGTGATGCAGAGTACGTGAAGCTAAGAAAATTGGCACCGAGGAAGAGGAAGAAGGCAGGAAATGAAGAAGCCAGTGGACGCGAAGGCTTGGCACCCAGGCTGTGGAAGAAGGCTGCTGGCAATGAAGATGCATAGTAATGTGTTGAACTTGAACCTATATATGTAATTCGGTTAAATTCTGGAGCTCTGTGTGTGGAATTTTGCTAGGCGAAACAATCTACCCACATTCTCTAAGTAAAATGTACCGCGACTTAGGGTTTGGAAACGCCCGAGTCAGTAGTTGAATCCGAAATTGTGATTGTGCCACTACTATCTGAAAACACGCAGCACCGGTTCCATGATTGCTGAGGGGTAGCAGGTCTCCAAATACAACGGAATGTAAGTGACACAGAAATAAATTATTTAAGCTGCTACACTGCACGAAGCAGCAACTTATTTCAGCTGTTGCACACAACAACATGGCAACATAAACAGCAATGGCAACCGATAATGCCCAGATGAGGAGGAAATCGGTACCACTTTCTGGCCTAATCTTGATCCCGTCTATCTCACCGCTTCTCTGCTCCTGCATCCCTTGCATCTGGCGAAGCTCCCGGATCTCCAGTATCCGGGTGTACGTGCTTCCACTTTATAAATTGTGGTTGTGCCATTTGCATGCGGCACAATCCACGTAGATTACGTTTAAACAAACCACCAATGTCAGAATACACTAGTAGAAAAAGGGTCTTTGGTCTAGCACCCAAATGCCACGAACCGGGACCAAAAACCCCTCGACGGTCACTCGACGGTCATGTTCCCAATCCGGGACAGAGATCTAAATCGAGGCAGAAATTGATGTAAATCACAAATTGTTGCACAAATTAATCGAGACAGAGATCTAAATCGAGGCATTTCATTAATTCAACCACAAATTCTTCTAAACAAAGGTGCGATTTCACATCCTACATTAATTCAACCACTAGTCAACAATTTCACTTCCGCTGCCGCTGTCCTCTGAGCCGCCGGCTTCCTCGTCATCGTCGGACAAAACCTCCACGATTTCCGCATTGTTCGCGAGACGGAGCACCTCTTCGCAGCGAGTGGTGGCGATGACGGTGTACTTGGTCCGTCCAGGGACAGACCAGAACCTCTCCCGCCCTTCTCGGTTGCAGAGATCCCGGTGCACCACGCGCCCGTAAACGATGCGGTTGCCAATCTTGGCCTTCTGTTCCTTCTTGAACAGCGCCGGTCAGTACAGGCTGGCCGCCGCGTACTTGGGCAGTGCCCTCTTCCACGCGGGCATCTGGCGGCGGCGCTCCGCGATTTCGCTCTCCATCTCGGCTTCACCGGGGATGAGGAGCGGAGCCACCAGAACCCCCGCATAGCTGATGCGCCATCCGTGGGGCACCGTCACGGCCGGCGGCGCGAGGATGTCAAAGTTCAGCGCGGGCATCTCCATGGCAGCGCGGTAGAAATTGGAGAGAGAGCGAGGGGATGGACGGCGAATCGACCACGCGGTGGAGATTGGAGAGGGCGAGGGGATGGACGATGAAGCGACGCATTGTGGCGCCTCCTATTTGTACACGAGGACGACGAAGCGAAGGGCGAAATATCCAAGGGGCTTTGGTCATACAAAAGGAAGTAATGCAGGGTTAAGACAGATTAACGGGCGACCAATATTTTTCCTCCCAGGACTCTGGGGCCAATAGTTTAGACCCTAGGTCAACAAGTACAACTATTACAACTTAAAAAGGCACGGAGCTCAAGCTAAATAGAACTAGTTATCACACATATCCTTGATCTTCCTAATCTTAGCCTGATGCGCATCTTCCTGCGAGAGCAAGGCTCGAATCGCCTGCTCCTTCCTTTTAGCATCTTCCTTGCACAGCTTCAATTGTTTCTCTGTATTTTTCCTCATGGACTTGTCAATACTCGTAGTTGTGAACTGCAGGACTTTGGCCTGGTGAAGATCATTCTTTGCTTGAGTCAGTTCTTGCTCTGCTTTAGCCTTCAGGTCCAACGCCACATCCCTCTCCTTCTCAACTTTGCTAACCTTGTCTTGCACCCACCTGAGATCTCGCTTATGCTTGGTCGTATCAACTGGTTCCCATAGCTTCATCTCAACACTGTCAAGAAGTGAGTTGAATACGGATTCTTTCAACTCAATAGTCATTTCCCATAGTTTGTTCACCATTTTCTGCATCGATTTGGGCCACTCTGGATCTACCCATTTGACAACACCGCAACTTCCGCCTTGCATCATTGCACGATGTCCTTGACACCATAGAAACCACCTGCCTGTGTTTCGTCCTTCGAACACTACAAATTTAGCGGGCACATATCCATGTTCACATAGCAGAGGACTGTCTTCATCCGCTAAACCGTGATAGTCGGAGTCATACATCGTCTGGTTAGCCTAACACATCATACGCTCATGAGTAAACAGAGTAGATCTAGCTAAAAAAATAGATAACTGGCCACTGATGATAGAGATAGAGATGAGACGACTCACATTGAAATCACCGTCCCTGTCGTCACGATGCGTTTCCTCGCTATCTCCCCTTGAACCCATGGCGAGAGGGGGGCGGAAGGGGGGGTGGCTGCCAGAGAGGGGATTGGGATGGAGGCGCCGTCGGCTTGCGGCTACGGCAGGATGGGAGTGAAGTGGGGAAAGAGGGTTCAAGGGGAAGGAAGAGAAGTACCGGGAGGAAGAGAAGTAATGGGGACGTGACACTGGGATATGGCCCACTGAACTCGTGAGTCATGACACTCGCAACAGGGGAGCGCCTGGTGTTGCCAGTTTGTCCAGAGCAAGCGTGGCCAATCATACCACAGAACAGCCTATTCACGGATCGCCCTCATGAAGACCATCACAATCGTCCAAGCTCCCCGATCGAACGGTATGTAACAATAATCAAGCAGAACAACTGTGTTAGGGCGTGCCTTCTAGAAGACTCGGTCTAACAGCCACCAATTGGGGGGATAAGGTTAAGATCCATATGTGGTTTATGAAAAGAACACACATCCAATGACACTACTTGATCCGTATGTGGTTTGTGAGAAGAACACACATGCAATCACACTGGGTGGATCCATATGTGGTTTATGATAGGAACACACACGCAATGACACCGGTGATATGTGGTTTGTGAAAAGAACACACATGCAATGACTCTAACTGTGGTTAATGAAAAGAGCACACATGCAATGACACTGGTGGATCCATGTGTGGTTTGTGAGAAGAACACACATGCAATGACACTGGCTGTGGTTCATGAAAAGAATAGTCATGCAATGACACCGGTGGATCCTTGTGTGGTTTGTGAGAAGAACAAGCATGCAATGACTCTGGCTGTGGTTCATGAAAAGAACAGACATGCAATGACACTGGTGGATCCATGTGTGGTTTGTGAGAAGAACAGACATGCAATGACTCTAGATGTGGTTCATGAGAAGAACACACATCCAATGACACTGGTGGATCCTTATGTGGTTTGTGAGAATAACAGACATGCAATGACTCTAGATGTGGTTCATGAGAAGAACACACATGCAATGACACTGGTGTATACTTATGTGGTTTCTGAGAAGAACACACGTGCAATGAATCTAGCTGTGGTTCATGAAAAGAACATACATCCAATGACTCTAGCTGTGGTTCATGAGAAGAACACACATGCAATGACACTGGTGGATCCATGTTTGGTTTGTGAGAGGAACAGACATGCAATGACACTGGGTGTTGAGGGCAAACCTCTAGGGTGGCCTGATCTTTCATGAATCCCACTCAAATCGAGGGTGGAGTGCGGGGGAAGGAGGGAAGGATGAACACGACGAACGCACGCACGAAGAACGCGATGAACACACACGCAAAACCACGATAAACACCAATAGCTCACACCGGCGATGACCGGTCCGGCACAATCCCTAGGATCGGCGTCGGGCGGAGGACTCTCTCTCGAACCGGCACAGCGAGATGGGAGACTCGGTGATATCTTGACGTCTTGGCAAAGGGACACCGATGCTAAGGCCTTGTACAACACGGAGGCACTATGCAAACTCCAACGAGGTTTGGTGATATTGGTGCTCCTTGGTCAAGGAGCATGAGGCAAGAACTAGATAGATCCACAAAGGGGTTTCCACTAATTCCAATATCATGCCTAGGGTTTACAATGGACGTGGGGGACTATATATAGGCCAACCACAAGTTCAGGGGTAATTCAGGCATTAAATCAGAGTTCCTGGCAAAGTAGAGGGGTACAAGGGCCACAAGGCCCAGCTAGGCTCGCATGCCCATCTTCAGGCCGGACAGTCCAGGTCGGAACGGCCGGACAGTTCGGGGCAGCCGGACACTCCGGGTAGTGTCCGAACTGGCCTTCTGAATGTCCACGCCAGGTTAGGGCTGGGGCAGGCCGCACACTCCGGCTGGTTCTGGGCCGACACTCCGGCTCGGTCAAAGACAGTCGAGATCGTGGCTTGTGGGTCGACGCTGGGGTTCGCATGGATGATGCACAGAGTAGTGGTATGAAGTAGCAAGCCATCCAAGTGTGTGTCAAAGTCAGATGATGAGAGCAGCGAATTCACCTTATCTTTAAGGAGCTTGGCTCGGGCACGGGTCATTGGTCCACTTGGGGGACTCGGTGGTGTAGATGTAGAAGCATCCGTAGGACGGGCCGCATCAGCTCCCCCTTAGGAAAGAGTCGTCCTCGGCTCTTCATGGTTGTCATCTTGAACATCTCCATGGTAGGGTGAGAGATCCTTGACATTGAATGTATTGCTTGCAAGGTACTTGGAGGTCAGTATGTCGATGATGTAGGCATTATTGTTGATTCTTTTGATGACCTTGAAGGGACCATCTCCTCTTGGCTTGAGATTGGAGTCATGTTCCTTGGGAAAGCGGTCTTTGCTTAGGTGTATCCACACAAGGTCACCTTCTTCAAAGATCATCTCCTTCTTGTCCTTGTTTAACCTTGAAGCTTGGCGAAGGACTTGTTGTTCGATAGTAGCTCTTGTTTCTTCATAAAGCGTCTTCATAGCTTGTGCATGCTTCTCGACGTCCATGTTCGTGCGCTCATGGAGAGGTAGTGTTAGGATGTCGAGCGCGGTGAGGGGCTCGAAACCATAGACGATCATGAATGGACTCATCCTAGTTGTTGAGTGCTTTGCTCGGTTGTAGGCAAACTCGGCGTGGGGAATGCATTCCTCCCAATCCTTCAAGTTTTTCTTGATCAACACACGTAGAAGAGTTCCGAGGCTTCGGTTGACAACCTCGGTTTGTCCATCGGTTTGAGGATGCGACGCGAATGAAAAGAGGAGCTTGATGCCGAGCTTGGCCATGAGGGTCTTCCATAAGTAGCTCATGAATTTGACGTCGTGGTCGGAGACGATTGTTCGTGGCACACCATGTAAACGGATGATTTCCCTGAAAACAGATTTGCAACATGTGAAGCATCGTCGATCTTATGGTATGGTATGAAGTGTGCCATTTTGGAAAAGCGATCTACAACAACAAATATAGAATCGTGACCATGCTTAGATCTAGGCAATCCTAACACGAAATCCATGCTAATGTCTGACCAAGGTGTATGATGAATAGGCAATGGCATATAAAGACCATAGGGATTAGCTTGCGACTTAGCTTGAACACATGTCGTGCCCCGTTGAACGTAGTGCTCCACGTCACACTTCATCTTGGGCCAAAAGTAGTGAGTGGAGAGCATGTCCAATGTCTTGTTACGGCCAAAGTGACCCATGAGGCCTCCACCATGAGATTCTTGGAGAAGCAAAAGTTGGAGCAACGATTTCGGATTGCAAAGCTTGTTTTGTTTAAAAATAAATCCCTTATGCAAATAGAAATCATCAAATCCTTTGTCAATGGAGCACTTTGCGAAAATTGATTCAAACAACGGGTCAGAAGCATAGAAAGATTTTATTTCCTCAAGACCCAACACGTTGATTTCAAGTCTCATAAGAAGGCTTGTGTGCTTGCGGGATAAAGCGTCCGCAACTACATTATCTATGCCCTTCTTATACTTGACCATGTACGGGAAAGACTCCATGAAGTCAACCCACTTAGCGTGTCTCTTACTCAAGTTGGCTTGGCCTTTGAGATATTTCAGCGATTCATGGTCGGAATGTATGATAAATTCCTTGGGCCATAGGTAGTGTTGCCAAACTTGAAGGACACGGACTAAGGCAAAAAGCTCTTTGTCATAAATTGGATAATTAAGGCGAGCACCATTGAGTTTCTCGCTATGGTAGGCTATAGGACGTCCATTTTGCATAAGGACTTCTCCAATGCCAATACCACTAGCATCACACTCTATCTCAAAAGTTATTGTGAAATCTGGTAACGCAAGGAGAGGTGATTCGGTGAGCCTCTTTTTAATTTCATCAAAAGCTTTTTGTTGTGCTTTGCCCCACATGAAGGTGACATTCTTTTTCGTCAACTAATTGAGAGGACAAGCAATAGTGGAAAAGTCTTTCACAAAGCGAGGATAGAAACCGGCCAACCCATGAAAACTTCGGAGTTCACTCACATTTGTTGGGATGGGCCAATCTCGTATGCCCTTTACCTTGGAAACATCAACTTCAATTCCCTTCGAAGAAACAACAAATCCAAGAAAAATCAACTTGTCTTTAGCAAAAGTGCACTTGGGAAGATTAGCATAAAGCTTTTCATGTCGAAGGATTTGCAAGACTTCCTTAACATGTGTTATATGGTCCTTAAGTGATTTTCTATAAACAAGAATATCATCAAAATAGACAACAACAGTTTTTCCAATGAGAGAATGCAAGATATGATTCATGAGACGCATGAAGGTGGATGGGTCATTAGATAAACCAAAGGGCATAACCAACCATTCATAGAGACCAAGTTTGGTCTTGAAGGCGGTTTTCCACTCATCACCTTCAGCCATGCGTATGTGATGGTAACCACTATGAAGATCAATTTTCGAAAAAATAGTGGCTCCACACAACTCATCAAGCATGTCGTCGAGACGTGGTATGGGATGTCGATAACGCACGGTGATAGCATTGATTGGACGACAGTCCATGCATAACCATAACGTATCATCCGTTTTTGGAACAAGTATCACGGGTACGGCACTTGGACTAGTGCTAACTTGGATCAAACCTTTGGAGATGAGTTGGTTGATTTGACGTTGAATCTCCTTTGTCTCCTCCGGGTTCGTGCGTTAAGCGGCACAGTTGGGAAGTGGTGCACCGGGGATGAGGTCAATGCGATGTTCGATGCTGCGAAGAGGAGGTAGTCCATGTGGAAGCTCTTCGGGGAACACATCCTTGAATTCATGGAAAAGATTAATCAAAGATGGAGGAACAGTGGTTAATTCATTAGTTCCTTGCGCTAGTCCCTTGCAAAGGAGGACATAGTGAAAGATGGATGGGTTGTTCCGAACATCTCTCATCTCACTTTTGGTGGCAAGGAGAACACTCTTAGTTTTTCCACTCGAGTTTGGCTTGTGGCTCTCACTTACTATGAGGTGGTTCTCTCTCTCACCGCTATTCTCACAAGAAGTTGTTGTGCTTTGCACCCTCACTAAAGCCTTTGCATTGTCCGCAATTATTTGGCTAGGAGTCATCGGTTGCAAAACACATGTTTTGTTGAGCCATTTGAAGGTGTATACATTGGTGTGACCATCATGTTGAGCAGCCTTGTCAAATTACCATGGTCGACCAAGAAGCATGTGGCAAACTGTCATAGGAACCACATCACACTCCACCGTATCTTTGTAAGGACCAATGGCGAAGGAGACCGATACGGTATGCTTGATCTTCACGGACCCTTGGTCACTTAGCCATTGCATGTGGTAGGGGTGCTTGTGCGGATGGAGGGTGAGGTTGAGCTTCTCACACAACTCGGTGCTAGCAAGGTTGTGGCAACTCCCTCCGTCAATGATCAGCTTGATAGTTTGCCATTGATGCCGGCTTGTGTTTTGAAGATATTGGAGCGTTGGTCTTCATGCTCTTGTGCTTGAGTGGTCAAGATCCTTGTGACGACAAGCGATGGAATTGCGTCATGTTCACACATGAGAAGTTCTTGGTCATCTTCCACTCGTTGCCTTGCCATTGCTTCCTTGACTCGGGCATCAAATTCATCTTCACTCAAGTACTCTTCATCACCATTGTCATGGATGAGCAAGACTTTCTTGTTTCCACATTCGGCCGACTTGTGTCCTTTACCTCCACACTTGTAGCATTCACCATTGAAAGGTGTATCACTCTTTGCTTGTTTGACACTTGGGGGCAGTTTTCCTTGAGGAAGTGTGGGCTTGAAGGAAGGCTTGGGGGTACTTGAGGAGCTTCCATTGAAAGTTGTTGGTGTAGCGGTTGAAGCTTGCTTGTAGGTGAAATGCCTTGGGCTTGTTGTACTTGATATCCTCTTGCACTTGACGTTCAGCCTTTGTTGCGATGTGCACAAGCTCAACCATGGTGTTGTATGTTTGGAACTCGACGATGCGCTTGATTAGGTGATTCAAGCCAATAAGGAAACGTGCCATTGTTTGCTCCATGCGTTCATCAATGTTGGCGCGAATCAAGTTGAGTTCCATTTCCTTGAAGTACTCTTCCACGGTCTTTGTCCCTTGACAAAGCACTTGAAGATTGTTGAAGAGGTCACGCGTGTAGTGCGCGGGGAGAAAGCGGGATCTCATATGAGCCTTCATGTCATGCCAAGTTGTGATTGGCGGCTCTTGTCTTGCATCACGAGCAACTTGAACTTGTTCCCACCAAAGGTTGGCGTAATCATCAAACTCAAGCGAAGCCATGGCGACCATATTCTCATTGCTATAGTTGTGCATGCGGAAGATCTTGTCGACCTTGAGTGCCCACGAGAGGTATTCTTTGGGGTCATTGGATCCGGTGAACTTGGGCATTGTGAACTTGATCTTGCCAAATGTTTCTTCCTCATTGTGGTCACAATAGCGATTGTTGCCATGTTGATGATGGTCTTCATCTTCCATGCGATCGTTGTGACGAGCTTGTTGACGATCTTCTGGTTGAGGATGTGGAACTTGGTTCTCGTGACCTTGTTGCGGAGCTTCCTCTTGGTATTGTTTTGGAGGAGCTTGCTCTTGTTCTTGGTGCAGTTGTTGATGGTGTTGAGGCGCTTGGGCCTCATGGTGGCGAAGGGGTGGAGCCTCTTGACGCGGTTGACGATGAAGGGGAGGCTCGTTCCTCGGTTGGTGACGTTGGTTAGGCCCATGGGCCTCACAGCAAAGATCATGGTCGTGAGCCTCTTGACGTGTTGGGCATCGCTCAACTTGTATCACTTGACGCTCCAAGTTTTGTTGAGGTGGAGGAGGCACCTCGTGATGACCATGGTGTCGTTGTTGACGTTCATGACAGTGGTGATGAGGAGGGGGATCTTGGAGAGCCTCACGTCGATGACGAGCTTGATTCTCCAAATTGGAGTCATCACTTGTTGTGTCAAGTATGTGTCACGGTCGATGGTGGTAGACTTGCGGTTGCACTTGTGGTTGCTCCTGTGGTTGCTCTTGTTGGAGCACTGATGCCCTTGCGTGATGACGGTGTGCTTCTTGCCTTGCTCTTGGCCTTGAAGAGAAATCACCATCATAGCTTGACATTGCGACGTGCCGTGGGGAAGGTACATAGTTCGAAGAACTTCCATCTTCAACCACGGGGGCATCATTGTGTCTTGGAGCACTTGGATGAAGATCTTGTTGAAGAGGTGCATGAAGACGCAAAGAACTTGTAGAGCTTGATGCGCGTGAACGTGGCCTTGCCATTCCGTCGATGAGGCGTCGAAGATTGTCAATTGCTTCGGCGACGGAGCATTGGAGAGCTTCATTTTGGTGGCCGAAGTTGTGATGCATTGCATGCATTTGTCGTTCGAGGCCGTCGAAGCGGTTGTCGATGTCTTGAACTCGGCTTGCGTCTCGCCAAATTGTTCATCTTGTCTTGTCTCAAGGGCTTGGAAATGTTCATGGAACTCTTGTCAAACGATGAAGTTACTTGCACGTGTCATGTACGGAACTTGATCTTCTTCTAGGGGAGGTGGTTGGCTCGACTCACCGTGCCTATCCATCATGCAAAACACACAAGTATTGTATATGGAAGTGGAATATGGTGGTCTTAGCCTTGTACCTCACCTTGGGGATTGCACCAAACTAGAAACCACAAGTGAGAGCTATAAGCATGCAAAGTGGAATTGCAAAGAAAACTCACACTAAATAAAGAACTAACTCTCAAAAGCTTGTTGGTTGTAGGTTAGGATTGTGGAATGCCAAAGAACCAACCAAAAGAAAAGGGATAGTCAAAAGTGGGTAAAACCCAACAAAACTCAAGTCAAAGGCGAAGGTCAACAGCTCAAAAGGGGTGACGGAAACCTACGACTATATACACACACGTGGAGATAGTTGGGATTGACACGACTATGAAAATGAGCAAACAAAATGTCCTAACGAAGACTAAGCTCGTTGTCGTGCCAATGCAAGGAGATACCATGGCTCGTTTGCAAATAAGAAAAGTGAGCAACGGATTTGTGCACTTGCCTTGGGCGCTCTTCTTTCTCTCTTGCTTACAAGCTTTGAGACTCTCTTTGGCAATGGGAGACTATTTTTCTTTTTCTTTTGCTTTGTATCTTTTTCTTTCTTTGTTTTGCTCTCCCTTGATGCTACCTAGTCACACTTGATATTTCTCTTGCACTTTCACTATCCAAGGACAAATGCACAATGCTCAAGCAAACACAAGATGAGCCACTCTCATGGGGTAGGTACACACAAAGGAATATAGGGGTTAACAAGGTGACGCAAGTTATACCTTCATTGGTGATGATGAACTTGGCGTCGGTGGTGCAGGATGATGTTCGTGGACCGTGGTGTCGATGAGCGCGGAAGCTTGCTGTTAGTTGCTGACACACACACGGGACACGAGCAAACAAAGGAAATTAGCCAATGCGAAAAATGAGGCAAAATCACAAATCGGCGTTCCACCAGACACCCGGTCTCAGGCGGACACTCCGGTCGGATTCGGCCGGACACTCCGGTCGAATCGGTCCGGACACTCCGGCGCGGGTTTCCTGCTCATGTTCTTGAGCGAAAATCCTCGCCTTAAGTCCTCAAATCCACGAAAAACTGGCCAAATCGGGCTGGGAAAACGCAGGATAAAGCTGGACCAACTCCTTAGACAAGGTTTGGTCAGATCAAAACCACAAATAACACTCCAAATCAAGAGATCGATCCAAAGGCAAATATGGGGCTCTTTTTGGGGGATTTTCGAATTTTTGGTGGATAGAAGAAAAATTTGTGGGGGAATTCGTGAGCAACGAAGCTCTTGATACCAATATGTTGAGGGCAAACCTCTAGGGTGGCGCGATCTTTCACGAATCCCACTCAAATCGAGGGTGGAGTGCGGGAGAAGGAGGGAAGGATGAACACGACGAACGCACACAGGAAGAACGCAATGAACACACATGCAAAACCACGATAAACACCAATAGCTCATGCCAGCGGTGACCGGTCCGGTGCAATCCCTAGGATCGGCGTTGGGTGGAGGACTCTCTCTCGAATCGGCACGGCGAGATGGGAGACTCGGTGAGATCTTGACGTCTTGGCAAAGGACACCAATGCCAAGGCCTTGTACAACGCGGAGGCACGATGCAAACTCCAACGAGGTTTGGTGATATTGGTGCTCCTTGGTCAAGGAGCATGAGGCAAGAACTAGATAGATCCACAAAGGTGTTTCCACTAATCTCAATATCATGCCTAGGGTTTACAATGGAGGTGGGGGACTATATATAGGCCAACCACAAGTTCAGGGGTAATTCAGGCATTAAAGTAGAGTTTTGGGCGAAGTAGATGGGTACATGGGCCATAAGGCCCAGCTAGGCTCATAGGCCCATCTTCAGGCCGAACAGTCCGGGTCGGAACGGCCGGACAGTCCGGGGCAGCCGGACACTCCGGGTAGTGTCTGGGGAGTGTCCGAACTGGCCTTCTGAATGTCCATGCCGGGTTGGGGCTAGGGCAGGCCGGACACTCCGGCTGGTTCTGGGCGGACACTCCGGCTCAGTCAAAGACAAAAGTGCGACTTCAGGCTCGTGGTCGACGCGGTTGGGGTTCAGGGATGATGCGCAGAGTAGTGGTATGAAGTAGCAAGCCATCCAGGTGTGTGTCAAAGTCACATGATGAGAGGAGCGAATTCACCTTATCTTTAAGGAGCTTGGCTTGGGCACGGGTCATCGGTCCACTTGGGCAACTCGGTGGTGTAGATGTAGGAGCGTCCGTAGGACGGGCCGCATCAATGGGTGTGGTTCATGAGAAGAACAAACATCCAATGACACTGGTGGATCCTTATGTGATTTGTGAGAAGAACACACATGCAATGACATAGTGGATACATATGTGGTTTGTGAAAAGAACACACATGCAATGACTAACTGTGGTTAATGAAAACACAGCTTGTGAAAAGAACACACATGCAATGACTCTAATTGGTGGATCCATGTGTGGTTTATGAGAGGAACACACATCCAATGACACTAGGTGTGGTTCATGAAAACAACACACATGCAATGACACTGGTGTATCCTTATGTGGTTTGTGAGAAGAACAGACATGCAATGACTCTAGCTGTGGTTTATGAGAAGAACACACATCCAATGACACTGGTGTATCCTTATGTGGTTTGTGAGAAGAACAAACATGCAATGACTCTAGCTGTGGTTTGTGAAAAGAACACACATACAATGACTCTAACTGTGGTTAATGAAAAGAGCAGACATGCAATGACAATGGTGGATCCATGTGTGGTTTGTGAGAAGAACACAATTGCAATGACACTGGCTGTGGTTCATGAAAAGAATAGACATGCAATGATACCGGTGGATCCATGTGTGGTTTGTGAGAAGAATACACATGCAATGACACTAGCTGTGGTTCGTGAAAAGAATACACATCCAACGACACTGGTGGATCCTTATGTGGTTTGTGAGAAGAATAGACATGCAATGACTCTGGGTGTGGTTCATGAGAAGAACACACATGCAATGACACTGGTGGATCCATGTGTGGTCTGTGAGAGGAACATACTTGCCATGACACTAGGTGTGGTTCATGAAAAGAAAACACATGCAATGACACTAGTGTATCCTTATGTGGTTTGTGAGAATAATAGACATGCAATGACTATAGATGTGGTTCACGAGAAGAACACACACGCAATGACACTGGTGAATCCATATGTGGTTTATGAGAAGAACACACATGCAATGACACTGGGTGTGGTTCATGAAATGAACAGACATGCAATTACACTAGTGGATCCATATGTGGTTTGTGAGAAGAACAGACATGCAATGACTCTAGATGTGGTTCATGAAAAGAACACACATCCAATGACTCTAGCCGTGGTTCATGAGAAGAAGACACAGGCAATGACACTGGTGGATCCATGTGTGGTCTCTGAAGAGAACACACATTTTAATGACACAGGTGGATCCATATGTGGTATGTGAAAAGAACACACATGCAATGACTCCAGTTGTTGTTAGTAAAAAAACACACATGCAATGACACTGGTGGATCCATGTGTGGTCTCTAAAGAGAACACACATTTCAATGACACTGGTGGATCCATATGTGGTATGTGAAAAGAACACACATGCAATGACTCCAGTTGTTGTTAGTAAAAAGAACACACATGCAATGACACTGGTGGATCCATGTGTGGTCTCTGAAGAGAACACACATGCAATGATTCTAGCTGTGGTTAATGAGAAGAACACGGATTTCAATGACACTGGTGGATCCATAGGTGGATTGTGAAAAGAACACACATGCAATGACACGGGTTGTTGTTAGTAAAGATAGCACACATGCAATGACACTAGTGGATCCATGTGTGGTCTTTGAAGAGAACACACATTTCAATGACACCGGTGGATCCATATGTGGTATGTGAAAAGAATAGGCATGAAATGACTCCAGTTGTTGTTAGTAAAAAGAACACACATGCAATGAGACTGGTGGATCCATGTGTGGTATCTGAAGAGAACACACATGTAATGACTCTAGCTGTGGTTCGTGAAAATAACACACATGCAATGACACTGGTGGATCCATAGGTGGATTGTGAAAAGAACACACATTCAATGACTCTGGTTGTTGTTAGTAAAAAGAACACACATGCAATGACACTGGTGGATCCATGTGTGGTGTCTGAAGAGAACACACATTTCAATGACACTAGTGTATCGACATGTGGTATGTGAAAAGAATAGTCATGAAATGACTCCAGTTGTTGTTAGTAAAAACAACACACATCCAATGACACTAGTGGATCCTTGTGTGGTCTCTGAAGAGAACACACATGCAATGACACTGGTGTATCCTTATTTGGTTTGTGAGAAGAACACACATCCAATGACTCTAGCTGTGGTTCATGAGAAGAACACACATGCAATGACACTGGTGGATCCATGTGTGGTTTGTGGGAGGAACGGACATGCAATGACACTGGGTGTGGTTCATGAAAAGAACACACATCCAATGACACTGGTGGATCCTTATGTGGTTTGTGAGAAGAACTCCCATGCAATGACACTAGTGATATGTGGGTTGTCAGAAGAACGGACATGCAATGACTCTAACTATGGTTAATGAAAAGAGTAGACATGCAATGACACTAGTGTATCCATGTGTGGTTTATGAGAGGAACACCCAAGCAATGACTCTAGGTGTGGTTCATGAAAAGAACACACATGCAATGACACTGGTGATAGGTGGGTTGTGAAAAGAACACACATGCAATTACACTGGTGGATCCATATGTTGTTTGTGAAAAGAACAGGCATGCAATCACACTGGGTGGATCCATGTGTGGTTTGTGAGAAGAACACACATCCAATGACACTGTTGGATCCTTATGTGGTTTGTGAGAAGAACAGACATGCAATGACTCTAGGTGTGGTTCATGAGAAGAACACACATGCAATGACACTAGTGGATCCATGTGTGGTCTCTGAGAGGAATACACATGCAATGACACTGGATGAGGTTCATGAGAAGAACACACATGCAATGACACTGGTGGATCCATGTGTGGTTTGTGAGAAGAACACACATCCAATGACACTGGGTGTGGTTCATGAAAAGAACACAAATCCAATGACACTGGTGGATCCTTATGTGGTTTGTGAGAATAACAGACATGCAATGACTCTAGATGTGGTTCATGAGAAGAACACGCATGCAATGACACTGGTGTATCCTTATGTGGTTTCTGAGAAGAACACACATGCAATGACTCTAGCTGTGGTTCATGAAAATAACACACATCCAATGACTCTAGTTGTGGTTCATGAGAAGAACACACATGCAATGACACTGGTGGATCCATGTGTGGTTTGTGTTAGGAACAGACATGCAATGACACTGGGTGTGGTTCATGAGAAGAACAAACATCCAATGACACTGGTGGATCCTTATGTGGTTTTGTGAGAATAACACACATGCAATGACACAGTTGATCCATATATGGTTTGTGAAAATAACACACATGCAATGACTCTAAATGTGGTTAATGAAAAGAGAAGACATGAAATGACGTTGGTGGATCCATGTGTGGTTTATGAGAGGAACACACATCCAATGACACTGGGTGTGGTTCATGAAAAGAAGACACATGCAATGACACTGGTGTATCCTTATGTGGTTTGTGAGAAGAACAGACATGCAATGACTCTAGCTGTGGTTCATGAAAAGAACACACATCCAATGACACAGGTGTATCCTTATGTGGTTTGTGAGAAGAACACACATGTAATGACTCTAGCTGGGGTTTGTGAGAAGAACACACATGCAATGACTCTAACCATGGTTAATGAAAAGAGCAGACATGAAATGACACTGGTGGATCCATGTGTGGTTTGTGAGAAGAACATACATGCAATGATACCGGTGGATCCATGTGTGGTTTGTGAGAAGAACACACATGCAATGACACTTGTGGATCCTTATGTGGTTTGTGAGAATAACAGACATGCAATGACTCTAGATGTGGTTCATGAGAAGAACACACATGCAATGTCACTGGTGTATCCTTATGTGGTTTGTGAGAAGAACACACATGCAATGACTCTAGCTGTGGTTCATGAATGGAGCACACATCCAATGACTCTAGCCGTGGTTCATGAGAAGAACACACATGCAATGACACTGGTGGATCCATGTGTGGTCTATGAGAGGAACATACATGTAATGACACTGGGTGTGGTTCATGAAAAGAACACACATCCAATGACACTAGTGGATCCTTGTGTGTTTTGTGAAAATAACACACATCCAATGACACTGGTGGATCCTTATGTGGTTTGTGAGAAGAACACACATGCAATGACACTAGTGATATGTGGTTTGTGAGAAGAACACACATGCAATGACACTGGTGGATCCATATGTGGTTTGTGAAAAGAACAGACATGCAATCACACTGGGTGGATCCATGTGTGGTTCATGAGAAGAACACACATGCAATGACACTAGTGATATGTGGTTTGTGAAAAGGACAGACGTGCAATCACTCTAACTGTGGTTAATGAAAAGAGAAGACACGCAATGACACTGGTGGATCCATGTGTGGTTTGTGAGAAGAACACACATCCAATGACACTGGTGGATCCTTATGTGGTCTATGAGAAGAAACGACATGCAATGACTCTAGCTGTGGTTCATGAGAAGAACACACATGCAATGACACTGGTGTATCCTTATGTCGTTTGTGAGAAGAACACACATGCAATGACTAGATGTGGTTCATGAGAAGAACACACATCCAATGACACTGGTGTATCCATGTGTACACTATGAGAGGAACACACATGCAATGACACTAGGTGTTGTTCATAGTAGAACACAAATGCAATGACGCTGGTGTGTACTTATGTGGTTTTTGAGAATAACAGACTTGCAATGACTCTAGCTATGGTTCATGAGAAGAACACACATGCAATGACACTGGTGGATGCAAGTGTGGTTTATGAGAGGAATAGACATGCAATGACCCTGGTTGTGGTTCATGAAAAGAACACACATGCAATGACACTGGTGGATCCATATTTGCATTGTGAAAATAACAAACATGCAATCACACTTGGTGCATCCATGTGTGGTCCATGAGAAGAACACATGTGCAATGACACTGGTGAATCCATGTGTGGTTTGTGAGAAGAACACACATCCAATGACACTGGGTGTGGTTCATGAAAAGAACACACATCCAATGACACTGGTGGATCCTTATGTGGTTTGTGAGAAGAACAAACATGCAATGACTCTAGATGTGGTTCATGAGAAGAACACACATGCAATGACACTGGTGTATCCTTATGTGGTTTGTGAGAAGAGCACACATGCAATGACTCTAGCCGTGGTTCATGAAAAGTGCACACATCCAATGACTCTAGCCGTGGTTCATGAGAAGAACACACATACAATGACACTGGTGGATCCATGTGTGGTCTCTGAGAGGAACATACATGCAATGACACTGGGTGTGCTTCATGAAAAGAACACACATCCAATGACACTGGTGGATCCTTATGTGTTTTGTGAAAAGAACACACATCCAATGACACTAGTGGATCCTTATGTGGTTTGTGAGAAGAACATACATGCAATGTCACTGGTGATGTGTGGTTTGTGAGAAGAACACATGCAATGACACTGGTGGATCCATATGTGGTTTATGAAAAGAACAAACATGCAATCACACTCGGTGGATCCATGTGTGGTTCATGAGAAGAACACACATGCAATGACACTGGTGATTCACATGCAATTTGTGGTTTGTGAAAAGAACAGACATGCAATGACTCTAACTGTGGTTAATAAAAGAGCAGACATGCAATGACACTGGTGGATCCAGCGTGGTTTGTGAGAAGAACACACATCCAATGACACTGGTGGATCCTTATGTGGTCTGTGAGAAGAACCGTCATGCAATGACTCTAGCTGTGGTTCATGAGAAGAACACACATGCAATGACACTGGTGTATCCTTATGTGGTTTCTAAGAAGAACACACGTGCAATGACTAGATGTGGTTCATGAGAAGAACACACATCCAATGACACTGGTGGATCCATGTGTACACTATGAGAGGAACACACATGCAATGACACTGGGTGTGGTTCATGAGTAGAACACAAATGCAATGACACTGGTGTATCCTTATGTGGTTTGTGAGAATAACAGACTTGCAATGACTCTAGCTATGGCTCATGAGAAGAACACACATGCAATGAAACTGCTGGATCCATGTGTGGTTTATGAGAGGAACAGACATGCAATGACACTGGGTGTGGTTCATGAAAAGAACACATATGCAATGACAGTGGTGGATCCATATGTGGATTGTGAAAAGAACAGACATGCAATCACACTTGGTGGATCCATGTGTGGTTCATGAGAAGAACACACGTGCAATGACACTGGTGGATCCATGTGTGGTTTGTGAGAAGAACACACATCCAATGACACTGGGTGTAGTTCATGAAAAGAACACACATCCAATGACACTGGTGGATCCTTATGTGGTTTGTGAGAAGAACAGACATCCAATGACTCTAGATGTGGTTCATGAGAAGAACACACATGCAATGACACTGGTGTATCCTTATGTGGTTTGTGAGAAGAACACACATGCAATGACTCTAGCTGTCGTTCATGAAAAGAACACACATCTAATGAATCTAGCTATGGTTCATGAGAAGAACACACATGCAATGACACTGGTGGATCCATGTGTGGTTTGTGAAATGAACAGACATGCAATCACACTGGGTGGATTCATGTGTGGTTCATGAGAAGAACACACATGCAATGACACTAGTTGATCCATGTGTGGTTTGTGAGAGGAACAAACATGCAATGACACCGAGTGTGGTTCATGAGAAGAACACACATCCAATGCTACTAGTGGATCCTTATGTGGTTTGTGAGAAGAACACACATGCAATCACACTGGGTGGATCGATATGTGGTTTATGAGAAGAACACACATGCAATGACACTGGTGATATGTGGTCTGTGAAAAGAACAGACATGCAATGACTCTAACTATGGTTAATGAAAAGAGCATACATGCAATGACACTGGTGGATCCATGTGTGGTTTGTGAGAAGAACACACATGCAGTGACACTGGTTGTGGTTCATGAAAAGAACATACATGCAATGATACTGGTGGATCCATGTGTCGTTTGTGAGAAGAACACACATGCAATGACACTGGGTGTGGTTCATGAAAAGAATACACATCAAATGACACTGGTGGATCCTTATGTGGTTTTTGAGAAGAACAAACATGCAATGACTCTGGGTGTGGTTCATGGGAAGAACACACATGCAATGACACGGGTGGATCCATGTGTGGTCTGTGAGAAGAACACACATGCAATGACACTGGGTGTGGTTCATGAAAAGAAAACACATGCAATGACACTGATTGATCCATGTGTGGTTTGTGAGAAGAGCAGACATGCAATGACTCTGGGTGATCCATATGTGGTTTATGAGAAGAACACACATGCAATAAACTCTAGTGGATCTATCTTGGCATAATTTGATGTATGCCATGATGTATTTCATTGTACAAGACACTCACTTTAGATTTTTATACTACTCAGTTTTGCCCTTGGTTTTTTGATACTACTCAGTTTTGCCCTTGGTTTTTTGATACTACTCAGTTTTGCACTTGGTTCCCCCTCTCTCTTTCGTAGAAGCCCAAACCTATGATCACTCTATCTGCTACGCCCTGATTGGTTGTCACAGTTGTCACGCGGATCGTGCGCACCAACCGTTGATCCTGTGTGATCCAACGATGATCCTTGCACACGTCGTGCCCTTCACAGTACAGCACGAGATAACACGGACGTCTCCCTCTATAAGAAGGAACGTGATGCCATCCATGGAAAAAGTCGTCCAGTGGTCATGTCACGTTTAATCTACTCTACAAAGGCTACTACTGCTACTATAACACATGCACAGGGCAACAGGGTCATCGAGTGCACGTTTTCGACGGGACGCTGCAATTTATTGCCACTTGATTTTAATAAGACATATCCCATTTTTACGCAACATTCTCCATCTCACTTCTAACTGGGCCCTACCGCAAGTAACTTCCATGAGTCAAGGGCCCCCCTCAAGTAGATCTAAGATTGTTAGAAATTGGTTCTGTGCCACTTGCATGCAGTCGAATGGAGGTCTGCCATGAGCGTGTTTTCAATGCAGCTCTAAAGTGGAGATCGTGGCTGTTTCAAAAAAAGGGAACCCAAAAAAAGAGGTGGAGATCGTGGTAGCCCCCGCCCCCCGCCCACACGTGTCCACTCCAGGACTATGAACGGTTTAGTTTTTATAAACCCGCTCGACCTTCTTCTTCCATGTGCTCGTGTCATTTTCCCCCAGTCTGTCTAGTCCCAAGACCCCAATCTGCACCTACCGCATGCCGGAGCTCCCTCGCTTGTACTACCTCCTTCCCTAGGTGCGCCATGAAGCGTACGCGTGGAGACGAGCTAGAGGTGAAGCCAGTTGAAGGCGCAGCAGAAGATGGCTTGGTTGTCACCAAGCAGGCGGAGGTGTCTTCTCCGGGAATGAACACCGCTCGTCGCCACGCCGTCGAGGGTGCGAGCTCATTCGTCCAGCCAGTAGCCATCGCCGTCGAGTAGAAGGTGGCCGACAACATCATGGCTGACAACGTCGTGGTGCCAGGGGCTGATTTGGATGGGGGCAGGCGGCAGGCGGAGGAAATCCGGTGCTGTACATCAATGACCCCATCGCCGTAGAGGAAATCTTCGACCCAATCGTGGAGAATGAAGAGTTCGAGGAGGAGGTCCCTGATGAGGTGTCCGAGATACTACATTGCTAGCTTCTCTAGTCGCAGTAGCATATTTCACTGTTCATACATAGGATTTGCTCAATCGTGTACAAATTCTTTTGCTCTTGAAGTTGGGTAGTATATATATGGTTCGATCGGTCGATTGATGCATCTGCCATCTAGTCACAAAACCCCAATCCGTCTAGTCACAAAACCCCAATCTGCTCATCTGCCATCTAGTTGATTTTGCTAGTTGAGTGTTGATTTCGATACATAGCATGCCTATAACATTACATTTCTATTCCTTACTGAGCCCAATGGTTCAATTTTTCCGCAAAATAGTGCAAGGGCATATGATGGTGTCATTTTCTTAGGGATGGTTAGTGAACTTGAGGCAGCAATGCACATAAACAATATAGGTTGTGCTGTTGGTATTTTGGTTCTCCGACTCCATCGCTGAAAAATATGAGGCCCTAATTTTTTTCTCATATGGAACCTATATATAATCTTTGTATTGTTTCTGATCTATGAATGCGTTGTATGATGCATATGTATATCTCTGAATATTGTTTTGTACGATTACATTTCAATTTCTTATTGTGGCCAATGATTCAAATTTTCCCCAAAGAGAGGCAGACACATTGGTGTCAGATTTTTTCAAGGATGAGTTAGCGAACCTGGGGCCATGTATAAGATCAATATAAGCAGTGCAATTGTTACTTGGTTCCCTTACGCCATCTCTGTAGAAACTTATGAGGGCGCAATCTTTATTCTACATTCATAGAACTATGACATTTGAATTATCTGTTCCATGCATTCATAGTGTATAAGAATTACATTTTAGTTTGTCACCGAGGCTGATGATTGAAATTTGCCCCAAAAGAGTTCAAGGGGAGACACGTATGATGGTGTCGTGTTTTAGGGATGGGTTGGTGAACCTGAGGCAACAATGCACACAAACAATATAGGTTGTGTTGTTGGTATTTTGGTTCTCCAACTCCATCTCTGAAACAAATTATGAGGCCCTTGATTTATTCTCATATGGAACTACATATATGATCCTTGATTTGTTTCTGATCTTTTAATGATTGGTATGATGCATATGTATATGAATGGTTTTGATCATAAGTATTTTTAACATGTACCTGAAGATTAATTGTTTGGTTTTTATTTATAATTACAATATTTAGGCTTGTTTTTGTAGCTCACTATGTATATCCCTGAATATTGTTTTGTAAGATTACATTTCAATTTATTATTGTGGCCAATGATTCAAATTTTCCCCAAAGAGAGGCAGACACATTGGTGTCAGATTTGTTCAGGGATGAGTTAGCAAACCTGGGGCCATGTACAAGATCAATATAAGCTGTGCAATTGTTACTTGGTTCCCTTATGCCATCCCTGTAGAAACTTATGAGGCTAGAATCTTTATTCTATATTCATAGAACTATGATATTTGAATTATGTATTCCATGCATTCATAGTGTATAAGAATTACATTTTAGTTTGTCACCGAGGCCGATGATTGAAATTTGCCCCAAAAGAGTTCAAGGGGAGACACATATGATGGTGTCGTGTTTTAGGAATGGGTTGGTGAACCTGAGGCAGCAATGCACACAAACAATATAGGTTGTGCTATTGGTACTTTGGTTCGCCAACTCCATCTCTGAAACAAATTATGAGGCCCTAGATTTATTCTCATATGGAACTACATATATGATCCTTGAATTGTTTCTGATCTTTTAATGATTGGTATGATGGATATGTATATGAATGGTTTTGATCGTAAGTATTTTTAACATGTACCTAAAGATTAATTGTTTGGTTTTTTATTTATAATTACAATATTTAGGCTTCTTTTTGTACCTGACTATGTATATCCCTGAATATTATTTTGTATGATTACATTTCAATTTCTTACTGTCGCCAATGATTCAAATTTGTCCCAAAAGAGAGGCAGACACATTGGTGTCAGATTTTTCAGGGATGAGTTAGTGAACCTGGGGCGATGTACAAGAACAATATAGGTTGTGCAATTGTTACTTGGTTCACTCATGTCGTCCCTGAAGAAACTTATGAGGCTGCAATCTTTATTCTACATACACTCTGATGCAATTATTTGTCATTACCCTCAAAAAAAATTATTTGTCATTATGTTGAGATGAAATGATATATGAACCGATCAAACTATTCCTGAGATGCTTTCTCTTTGATATCCACGTGTATATTGTCTTACATGTAAATGTTGTTAATTCTTGAGTTGTAATACAATTCAATCATATGTATGAGTTCTAAGTTATGTTCTTAAAAATCAACAAGAGGATGATGATGAAGTTGACGGTAGCAAGGAATCCAGGGATAACAAGAGCCGCTATGTGCTGAGGAGGTTACGGTGTGGGCTAATCTATTTCTACCACAGAGGAGACTGTTTTGCCCATTATATGCTAGAGCAATCAACGTGGACCTCCACAACATGATCCAGTACGCGGTGGGTGTTGCCAGGGGCGGAGGCAGAAGCCATAGGCCAATTACCTTGGCACGGCACGCAGCCTTCGGCAAATTCCTTCAGGATAATGTCAGGACTGGCATGTATCCCATCCACTAGGCTATCCCTGCCTCCTGCTAATGCCCCTGCCCTGCTAGGCGTCTCCGTGTCCCGGCCTCCTGCTGCCGCCCCTGCTTTTATTTTGTTTTAGTTAATTATTACCTGTGTGTGGCATGTAAGACATTATATCCGTGGTGTCTCTGGTGAACCTTCTATATTAATCTACTCCTTTATATGGAGTGCCTTAAAATTTCTAGTCTTCAGTTATATTACTGATCATGCTCATGCACACTACAAAATATTTCTAGTGCTCGATTATATTATAATTGTCAAGGAATACATCAACAAGTTAAATTGGTCGATATTTTGTATTGAAGTAACTAAATGATCTCACATTGGCGGTGGATGTTGGCAGAAGCCGAAGGCATCAACCGAAGACCTTGCAGCGGCACGCAGTCTTCAGCAAATTCCTTACAGGTTCAACAATGGGTTACCGCCGCCCAGCTCCGAATTCGCTTACAGGTCCAACATGGCAGAACTTGAGCTACCACAGAGACCTCGGCAGAGGTGGCAGAATTGGTGCGGGTGCAACCAAGGCGACGACGAGCTCGGATTCTAGAGGAGGAAAACGGAACCGAGCATGGTCGACACGGTGACAGATCTCACCGGGAACCAATTCTCGTCCCCGCACCGTGCCATGGGTGCATCCATGGTGAGGGCAAGCTCCGACTCGGGATGGCGAGGAGAGCGGGGCCGAGCAGGTTCGTCACGTCCCTGCTCTGTGCCATGGCCGCAACCATAGGTTGCCGCTCCGAGGAAGAAGAAGATGCGTAATGGATGCAGGCGCCAACTCTGCAAGCCTACAGGGAGGAGAGCAGGGCCGAGCAGGTTCGTCCACATCCCAGCTCCGCGCCATGGCTGCAACGCCCCATAGATTGCCGCTCTAGGGAAGAAGAAGAAGCGTAATGGATGCAGGCGCCAACGCTGCAAGCCTAATTGACACCTAAGCGACGGGAGCGACATAACAGCGGGAACTGACAGGGGGCCCAACTTGACCGCCATTAGCCTGATATTTTGTATTGAAACGTAAAGTTGAATTGGTGCCGAAAAAGTATTTGGCATACCAACTGTAGTCATCGCGGCTGATTTCAGGGAACTTGGGTACCGTGTTGCCTGGGCGCCCCAACTTTCTGGCCGCAAAATGATATTCTCCCTGTGTATGCAGATGCCGTCAGCCTAAGCTTTGACGCCAAGTCCCTGCATCACGCGGATGCTTTGGTAGGCACCGTTGCTGCAGTCGAGGACCGCAGTGTTTCCCTTCAGGAGAAGTTGGGGAAGGCTAAAGGTGTGCTTAGTCGCCTCTCTGAGGAGCTGACTCCCAAGGACGGGCTAATCGACAATCTTGATGACCTGGTGGAATCCTTCACTGGAGGTATTCCCATGGAATTCAGGAACTCCCAATGGTCTATCGGCACCACCATGGCACTCGCGATGGTGCAAGCCCATGGCGTGGAGTTGGATCCCGCCGCGATCTCCAAGGCGATGCCTGTCGACGCTGGAGGCCAGCAGGTAGTGTTTGCTCCCTTCGCTAGTAGATGCGGTAAATACGGGCCTCAGCTTATCGAGACAGTCTCCAAATACTCTGAGGAGCGGCAGCGAGCGAAGGCGGCGAAGACCACGGCATCTGGGGCTACCACCGGCAAGTCCGTGGTGTCAGAGACTGCCACGAATGCGATGAAGCCCCCAAAGTCGAAGTCGAAGTCGAAGAAGCAGAATGCTCCCTAGTCGCCATGTGTAATAGTAGTAGCTTAGCCTTTTGTCTGAACCGTGCTTTTGTGGGGGGTGTTCCCTTGACATTTTATCAAATTTGAATGCAGTCCTCTGTTTATTGATGTGTGATGAGTCTCATTTGCCTCTTGCTTGATTGTACCTAGGGTCCTTCGAGTGGTCCTCATGATTCTCCTCCCATCAATGACACCACGGTGCAACCGCGTTCAAAGGTGGAGGAGTTGTCATTGCTTTCGCGACTGCGCAACCGCATTAAGCAGTTGGAGCGTGAGTTTCCCATCGTCCGCAGTAACGCGGATGTGTGGAAGTCGAAAGCTGAGAAGGCCACCGCCCGTGAGAAGTATCTCTTGGAGGAAGTGGCGCAATTGAAAGAGCAGTTTAATTGTTAGCTCTCTGTCTTCTCATCTTTTCTTTTAGTTAGTCGCGGCGATCCCTTGTCCTTACACATTTTTTGTTTCCTTGGTGTAGTTGTTAGCGCTCGTCATCCGCAGAATGAGAAGGACTAGGTGGCCATTCGAATGAATAACCTGACCCAGGAGAAGCTGCAGGCTAGTGGATATCTTTGGGTGGACCACGACCGTGCAATTGCATTAGCGACCGTGTAGGATCGCTCTTCTCAAGTGCTTCAATGCTTGAAGAAGGCGCAGTCATGCCTCAGGCACATTTATCAAACGATGTTTCCGCTGGACGTCATCCCTTCAAGCCTGTTGGCTCTTCTGGCGAAGTTTCAAGATATAAGTGCGGTATGCGAGTGTGTGCAGCAACAGCAACTGCATCGGCTAGATGTGGACATAGCATCTGTTGCTGCTGGACCTCCGCCGCCGCCATAAGTGATGACTTGGAACATGGTGCCAAACTACCAGGCGGTTGATCGGCCAGCAGAGGATATCGTCAACTTCTTTGAAGAGCAAACGAATGTTCATCTTCTGCAGCACTAGCGTAGTTTGTATCATGCACATAGATCTATGAGTGTTGTAAAGTTCGTATGATTGTGTTGGGTGCATTTAGTACCCATTGATATGTGAAGATCTTTCTAGCTTGTATATTTTTCGAGTGTATTATACTCTGCAGTTCCTTATCGTTAGCCTGACTTGTGTTTATCTCAGCACCTTGGCCCTGTCAGGTGCGTTGCAACTGGGTTGGTGTTTATCAAGGGTTCGATTGGTGTTGTGTCAGCTACTCAGGATACTGCGATTTGTTCGTAGAACGAAAGTGTAAAGGGTGGCGCAGCCCCCGAGTGATGAAACTGCAAGAAAATAAGGAAAAATACAGGGTTTTGGGGCACTTAGCTTTATTTATTCGCAGAATAGTACGAGGTACAATGTGTGGCTAAGTAGCCTAGCTGAACAGCCTTAATTGTAATGTAAAACGACTAGGGGTAGAAACGACACAGCTGTTCGACGTTCCAATGGTTGGAGTATGCGACTCCACTCTCGAAATCTTTAAGGCGATAGGCGCCACCTGGGATTACTTCTGTAATCACGTAAGGTCCTTCCCAAGGGGACTCGATCTTGAGATGCCCTTGTTGCTTCAGTCGCAGGACCAGGTCTCCTTCGACGAAGGATCTAGGGCGTAGCCTTCTTCTGTGGTAGTTGCGGAGGCTCTGCTGGTAGATCATTGACCTCTCCACTGCTATCTCGCGTGCCTCGTCAAGGAGGTCGACGGAGTCTTCGAGTGCAAGAGTTGACTGCTTCTCGTTGTATGCAACCACCTGTGGGGCTTTGTAGCGTACCTCTGTGGGTAGCACCTCTTCAGCACCGTGCACCATGAAGAATGGAGTGTATCTCGTGGCGCTGTTTGGAGTTGTGCGCAGGCGCCGAAGTACGGATTGCAGCTCGTCTGGCCAGCATCCAGCAGCTTGTTCGAGTGGCCGGAGGAGTCGTTTCTTGATTCCACCACAGACGAGGCCGTTGGCCTTTTCAACTTGACCGTTGGTCTACGGGTGAGCCATCGAGGCGTAGCTTATGTTGATTCCTAGGTTTTCATAGAATTCCTAGAACTCCTTAGAGGTGAAGTTCGTCCCATTGTTCATCATGATGCTATGTGCCACTCCAAAGCGGTAGACAATAGACTCGAAGAACTTGATAGTGCTGGTCCCTGATTGATTCGTCACCGGCATGGCCTCGGTCCACTTGGTGAATTTGTCGATAGTGACTAAGATGTAGACGTAACCTCCTCGCGAGGACTTTAGGAGCTTGCCGACCATGTCGAGTCCCCATTGCTGCGAATGGCCAAGCCAATGGTATTGGCCTGAGTTCCGCGCCAGGTGCGTGTGGTTTGTCCGCGAATCGCTGGCAAGCGTTGCAGCGCTGGACGATATCCTTGGCGTCGCGCATGGCCGTGGGCCAGTAGAATCCAGCTCGTAGAGCTTTGGCGACAAGGGCGCGACTGCCAGCATGGTGTCCGCAAGTGCCTTCATGTATGTTGATGGGGGAATACCAATCAGGGTATGCCCACGAAGCAGAATCGCCAGCTGGGGCGAGCCTACTGAAGCCTAACCCATGGCAGATTGACTCGCCAAGTACAGCGACTAGCACGTACTGGACCCAGATGCCACGCCGACTAAAGGCCCAAGACGGCGACCCCAATAAAAAGCCCATTAGCACTTGTAAACCCTAACTGGCTCCGTATATAAAGTCACCAGGGGCACCCCCATGGGGCACGTTCTCTGCCACATCTCTTATCAGGTCCAGTCTCTCCCTCTGCCTACGACGGCTCCATGTAAACCAATCTATGATCATATACTGGATTGACAGTAGGACGTAGCGATCCTCCACCGAGGGGACGTGAACCTAGGTACATCGTGTGCCAATCTCGCTCCCGGATTCTCCTACGTCGCTTTGATCTTTTCTCTATGTAAGCTACCCTATAGCCTCTGCCGTGGAAAATTTCACGACAGTTGGCGCCCACCGTGGGACAAGTGGTGCTTGGAGGTGATAATCCGGACGGGATCCCTCACCTTCGCGGACGACTAGATAGCATCTAGCGCGATGTGTGAAAACTTCTAGATGCGATGACTCGCGCCGATTTTCCAATCTAGCTGCTTCTAGCCGGCGTGGAATAGGCGCATGCACTCGACCGGAAAATCACAGGCGCGCGGCGTGCTTGATCGATTCCACATGCCGGATCAATTTCTTATTTGATTCCTTCTTGCGTCGTTTACTTTTTTCATTGATTACTTTTTCCATTGATTAGTTTATTTGATCTGACCTCGTGTACCTAACTTTGGAGGATTGCTAAGAGCAAAACCGAACAGGAATACCTACATATATTAAGGCTGAACATATTCTCGAGCTGTTAGCGCTCCACACACGCTGATAGTGCTTGGTTACTGTAGCTCTTCTATTTTTAGCCAATCAAGTGATGCCGCGTGCGCGACTACTCCGTTGGTGAGGCGTTGGTCCTGTTACGACGCGTGCTCTTCCCGGTTTCAATCGGTTTGGAACGCGTAGCCCTTACGGTTTCCTCCAGAAATATCTAAGGAGGCAGCACCGCTTTGACCCGTCGTGGACGACCGCTCCACCGCTTCTCCCCAGGCTCTAGGCAACACCGCTTTTACCCTACCTCGCACACCAGGGTGCCGCTCTGGATCCCCGCGCTTGGCTCCCTTTCCGTCAGTGCACGACGCCGCATAGCTCGCTAGGTTTCCCAGTCCGCCATGGCCCATGGACGATGAACGGGAGTAGAGGACCACCATGGCTAGCGCCATGAGCAGCTCCCAGATGGAGCCGCCTCCACCTGCACGGCCATGGCCAGCGCCATGCGCAGCTCCCGGATGGAGCGGCTGGGACGTCTCCTTTTCTACTCTCTTCGGCGAGGTCGCCATGGTTGCCGGAACAGCGTCGACGCGCCCACGAACTTCATGCGTGCTCGCCTGCCATGACAAGAACGGCTTAGCTCTCTCCTGGTTCTTCTACTTCCTCAAAAAAAGCTCGTATGTGCTGATAGGGATTACTGTGTCCTAATTTTGTTTGATTATGTCCTTGTCGGTTCCGTTTGGATGCATTTCTTTTTTCCTTAATTGTGTTTGATTTGATTTTGATGTGTTCTTCTACGTTTTCTACGAACATACATTTTCCTGCTGGCCGCCGGCGAGGTCGCCCCCCTTTTGTGTCACCTCCTCCAGTCCCCGGCCGCCGGCATCGTCATGGGCTTAGAGGTGTTGCTGCTGCACCGCCTTCTATCCATGCCGCTAGTGGTGGGCAGATGTAGGGATTTTTGGCCACTCCACGACCATGGGCATGTCGTTCATCACCATGGCGCCTCTTCCGGCAACCAATAGCGCGGGTACTTCGGCGGCCAGATGCCCAGTCCCTTTTTAATCTTTCATCCTTTCCCTTGATTAGATCATCTCTCTCATGTCTTCTATTTTTCTCTTTTTCAGTTCAGATAACCTAGTAGTAATACTAATCTATAGATTAGTCGACAATAATTAATGGATTCACAATGTAAAAGCTTCCTATTCAGCCTAGCTACTAATCTGTAGATTCAAAATCCTTACTCCGTCTTTCTCTCTCTCCCTCTAGGAAATCCCCACGGCGCACTTCCCCTTTGTATTCTTGGCCTTACATCTGTACAGTACATGCTTTGGATTATTTTGCATGCTCTTCCTGTGTTCTTTTCTTTGCTTGCCAAGGAATCCTTGGCTCTGCCTAAGTAATAACCAACAATTCAAGGAAAATATCAGTTTAAAGCATGGTATTTGCATGTCGTGTTTACTAGCTCAAGCATAACCTTTTTGGTGTGTTCTCTTTTTTGTACAGATTTAAGGGTTTAATTCATGCCTCTGTCTTACTTATGGCATGTAGAATTATTGCAATGGATATGGAATGAATGTGTACTCAAGTTTTCATCGGTTCCTGGAGCTAAACTAGGTTTATGAACGGTCTAAGTAAGTCAATCAGGGATTCCCTGTAATGTATCTCATTTAGCCTTCAGATTCATATAATTTGCAGGTATACATTTACTCTTTTAAGCACTTTCTTTGATATATAAGATGCACGCTAAACAACTGATGAGTGCATATTTACCCACATTTAACTCAAGTAATAACAATTGTTGAAATTACTGTGCTAATATGATCACTGATTTTGCAATGCCTTTACTTTCTCCAATTCTTCTAAGCATGCTGCATTGACATTTTTCCTCTGTCCATGGAATTTGGAAGTTACCCCTGACCAGCACAAATACTTATGTTCAGTTAATCTCTTGGAAGGATAACATGAAAAACATGGTTAATCATGCTAATATTGGAGCTACATATTTGGATCATTCTCCATATCAGTATGGCTGGGCCAATGAAGGTATGAAAATTCTTACTCCAAATTAATCTATTAGTAAAATAATTAGCAGTGAAATCTCACATCTTCGATCGGTGCATTACTTTCATGATGTGAAGAAGAGATTCATATTTTGTGCTTCCACTCATAAGTTAATTATTGTCTTACAGGTTACTGATAGCCTATTAATATTAAGCATATTGTTGCATCTCCGGAAACGCTATCAGAAGCAGACTTCGTGGTTAACTGATAGCCTATTAATATTAAGCATATTGTTGCATCTCCGGAAACGCTATCAGAAGCAGACTTCGTGGTTAGCTTGAAGAGAAGGCCATCTAACCACTTTGTGATGTTGATTACTTTGGTGTTGAAGTAATTTCTGTCTGCTGGCTCTACTTTGTGTCCAACATGGAGTGGTATTAGTCTTAAGTATTATGTGATGACAATGACATGCTTCCATACAGATATGATATGTTCATAGGTCTGCTATCTCTTCTAGCCTGTAAGCATGAATCTGTCATGTGTTTACGTATTCCTAATTGTGATTGTGAGTTTTAACAACCATATCTTATCGACCAACTGTTGTTAAGTGCAGATCTGAACCATAAATACAAAGTCAGTTTGTTGGACGAAGCATGGCTAAATTAATGACGTTTCGTATAAAGACATTTGATGGTTGGCCTCGGCTTACTTCCGGTAAGTTCTTACCAACGGTATCGGTAGAACCTCTATGTCGAAGAATAATTAATGTGCTTCGAAAAACTTTGGTTGATGTTTCACTGAGTTGGTTGTTGGTAGTCTATGAAGGTGGTCGGTGCTATCTATCCAAATGGACCAAATTACTTGAACAATCTAATTTTTGAATATCTGACCCATATTATCATTTTCATAGCTCAACAAACTGATGATTCATCACTAGATACTGAACCGTTTATTTAGTAGGACTACTTGAACAATCTAATTTTTGAATCTCTGACCCATATTATCTTTTTCATAGCTCAACAAACTGATGATTCATCGCTAGATACTGAACCGTTTATTTAGTAGAAAATGAAGGGTTTCCAAATGTCTGGCTGGGTGTAAATTATGCATATCTTCATGTCGGAATTGATCTCACTTGGAAATAATACTACAATCTGGACATCCCCTGGGTTCCTCAAGACAAACCCAACAAATTTCTTAGAATATGGTACATTTATTACTACATGAATGGTCTTCCACCATAACTATTAGGACTCGCTTCTACTTCCCTTGGATCTGGCCGACAAGATGGTAAGGGAACATATTTGTAGAGAATATTTGCCTTTTCACTGTCATGTTTCTACAGTTTTATATTGCATATCTGCAAGTTTCTCTGATTGCCCCACAAGAACATGGTCTAGACGGCAAAGGGAAGGCTGATGCTTTTGTTATCTCTATGCCCGGACATGTCCATTTATATTCGGTTGATAAGGTGCCATATGAGCCACCTCTAGCCGACTGGGCGTTCGTTAATGTTGATGGAAGTTTTGATCCAATTAACCTACTATGTCCACTGTTGCAGTTCTTGCGAGGGTTCAAATGGAAGTTTCCTAAGGCCGCGGCGGTTCCAATTGTTGGAGGTTCCAGTTTTTAGCCTGCTTTGAAGGTCTTACACTGGTGATGCAATGGATTGATAACCTGATAATTCTAGAAGTTATGAATGCCTAAAACCAAGAGTTGTTTCAGCTTACTTAATTTTTCATATTGATATAGATTTGATAATTGAAAGCATTGGACTTCCATATTGTGTGCTTGCCGGATGCAAAGATTATAAAAACTATGGAAGATATGAATTCTTCGGCTCACAATTTGACTCAGTTTAGTAGGGAAGGGCTGAGTGCTGGTGTTCTGCATGTTGGACAAACTGTGATTGATTGTAATAATCTCTCCTTTCAGTACAAATCATTACACCAGAAGGAGTACTGGATTCTCTGTCATATTTCTTTACCTGGACAGAATTTTCAAATGAGTGCAGTTTGCTACTTGATTGGGTATGGAAAAAAATACACTACCGTTAACTATCTCTACTGAATATATAAACCATTCCAGCAGTGCTATCTATGTACACGCATTCCTTAAATGCATGAATGTCACTCCACGGGCGCGGCATGTTGCCGCGCCAAGTTTCCTAGTATATTCCCATGGTGCGATCCATTAGCAGGGCCACGCGAGCTGGCGTTTTTTGCTATTCCTGGATGCGACTTGCTCCAACTTCTCGATGACAACTACTTCAGCGTCTCGACGACAACCACAACGCCACGACAGTGCACAAGCTGCAAAAAATTGATCCCCGAGGAGTCAATTTAATTGCTCTGTTTTTTGATTATCTTATCTAATCTAATCTGCACATATGTTGGTTGTACGAATCTTTTTAAGAATTAATCCATGAATGCATAATTGGATCAAATAGCCTTTATCGTTACGTCCTGTAGCAGCTCCCACAATTCCCTCCGCGACGACTCGGCTATGGTCAATAATTTTCTCCCACTCGATCTTATATTTTATTTATATACTGACAATATTTTTACTGAATATGTGTTGATGCATGTGTGCGGAGAAGAAGCAAATTGTGCTCTCGTGGCCCCGGATGCGTGCGGGCGCCTAAACGCCATACTCGGGGACTCGCGGCTTGCCACTCGCAGACTCGCCACGCTCGGTGGCTCACCCACCACGGACTCGCCACTCGGTGGCTCACCCGCCACGGACTCGTCGTCCTCGCGGGCTCTCCATGCTCAGGGATTCGCCGCATTCGCGGATTCTCCATGATCGGGGGACTCGCCACCGTATACTCGCCTCGCCATGACGAACTCGCCCCACGCGGAGTCCCCACGCTCGGGAATTCTCCCGCAGGAAACTCGTCAAGGTCGCGGACTCGCCACGTTCGGCGACTCATCCGTAGCAGACTCGCCGTGCTACCGGCTAAACACCGCACATCTCCGCCATAGCACGACCTCCGTCCGCCACGTCGACCCCGTGTCCGCCGCGTCGTCTCCGCCCTAGCGCGACCTACGTCTGTCGTGTCAACTTCGCCCTAGCGCGACCTCTGTCCGTCGCGTCGACCCCGTGTCCGCTACGTCGACTTTGCCCTAGGGCGACCTCTGTCTGTCGCGTCGACCCCGTGTCTGCCACGTCGACTTCGCCCTAGCGCGACCTCCGTTCGCCGTGTCGACCCCGCGTCCGCTGCGTCGACTTCGCCCTAGCGCCACCTCTGTCCGCCGTGTCAACCCCGTGTCCGCCACGTCGACTTCGCCCTAGCGCGACCTCCGTTCGTCGTGTTGACCCCGTGTCCGCCACGTCGACTTCTCCCTAGCGTGACCTTCATCCGCCGTGTCGACACCGTGTCCGCCGCGTCGACTTCGCCCTAGCGCGACCTCCGTCTGCCGTGTCGACCCTGTGTCCGCCGCATCGACTTTGCCCTAGCGCGACCTACGTCCGCCGCGTCGACCCCGTGTCCGTCGCGTCGACTTTGCCATAGCGCGACCTCCGTCCTCTGCGTCAACTCTATGTCCGCCGCGTCGACTCCGCCAAAACGCGACCATACTTACGCCGCGTCAAATCCTTCCGGCTACGTCGAATGCGTATGCTGTGCCTACTAAGGCACCTTCATCGTCCGAGTCACCAGAGAGGGTCGCATGCCATGCTGCATGGACTCACCACTGGGCGTCTATTCCCCCGAAAAAATCAGTTCGCCTTTGTCAACCTTTGAAAGAGCAACTCGCAATGGCCAAGTAGTGCGGACGAGGACTCGCAAACCGAGCCTCGGATCGTCCACGAAAAATGCTAACCGAGAGCCATCATTGGAGTCGCCTTGCTCAACTATCCTTCCGGGCCAAGACAAATGGAGTGCTACACAAAGAGCACCATGTCCTCTTCAACCTTAGACAATGCGACTCGCACGGCCAAGTACTGCAGACGAGGACTCGCAAACCGAGCCTCGGATCGTCTAGGAAGAACGCTGAGACGAGAGCCATCTTTGGAGTCGCCATGCGACTGGCCCCCCGGGCCAAGATGAGAGACTCGCTAACAAAAACAGCGCAATCAACGTCATCGCGGACTTTCCACACTCGGGGACTCTCCCCTCGTGGACTCGCAATCATCGCGGACTCACCACACTCGAGGACTCTCTCCTCGAGGACTCGCAATCATCGCGGACTTGCCACACTCGGGGACTCTCCCCTCACGGACTCACAATCATCGCAGACTCGCCACACTCGGGGACTCTCCCCTCGCGGACTCGCAATCATCACGGACTCGCCACACTCGGGGACTCTCCCCTCGCGGACTCGCCACACCCGCGAACTCTCCGCACACGGACTCGCCATGCTCGGCAACAACCACTACTATTTTCAGAATATGCATCTCTAAAGAGCCTCAAGTCGCCTCTACAAGCCAACTCGAGCCTCGGGGACTACTCCTAGGCATACTGCGGGGACTACTCCACGACCGCGGCTCGCTACGCTCGGGGACTCACCACAGTGGACTCGCCCTCGCGTACTCAACACGCTCGGGGACTTGCCACCGCGGACTCGCCCTCGCGTACTCAACACGCTCGGGGACTCGCCACCGCGGACTCGCCCTCGCGGACTCAACACGCTCGGGGACTCGCCACCGCGGACTCGCTCTCATGTACTCAACACGCTCGGGGACTTACTGCATGTCCGCATGGTTCCACGACCGCGGCTCGCTATGCTCGGGGACTCGCCACAGTGGACTCACCCTCGCGTACTCAACACGCTCGGGGGCTCGCCACCGCGGACTCTTCCTCACGTACTCGACATGCTCGGGGACTCGCCACCGCGGAATCGCCCTCGCGTACTCAAAACGCTGGGGGACTCGCCAGCGCGGACTCTCCCTCGCGAACTCAACACGCTCAGGGACTCGCCACCGCGGACTCGCCCTCGTGTACTCGCCACGCTCAGGGACTCGCCACCGCGGACTCGCCCTCGTGTACTCGCCACGCTTGGGGACTCGCCACCGCGGACTCGTCCTCGCGTACTCAACACGCTCGGAGACTTGCCCCTTGCGGACTCGTCTCGCTTCTTCCCTACACCGATTTGGCGACTTCACCATCAATGATTTGGTGGCCTCCACGTCCTCTACAGCAAATTGACAAGGCGCCGGCCAAATTTCTCCAAGGGGCGATTTTGTCCAATGACGACTTGCCCGACACATCGACTCTCCTTGGCGATTGGGCTACTTCAAGAGCTATTTCTCTGTTTCAGGAGCTCGCCAACGAATCACCATCGACTCCACCCTAGAATCACCTGCACCGATTCGGCGGCTTGAAGTCATCGCCGAGTCCCTGACGCGCTCGGGGACTACTAATAGGGGAATACCAATCAGGGTATGCCCACGAAGCAGAATCGCCAGCTGGAGCGAGCCGACTGAAGCCTAACCCATGGCGGATCGACTCGCCAAGTACAGTGACTGGCACGTACTGGACCCAGATGCCACGCCGACTGAAGGCCCAAGACGGCGACCCCAATAGAAATCCCATTAGCACATGTAAACCCTAACTGGCTGCGTATATAAAGACACCAGGGGCACCCCCATGGGGCATGTTCTCTCCCACATATCTTATTAGATCTAGTCTCTCCCTCCGCCTACGACGGCTCCATGTAAACCAATCTATGATCATATACTGGATTGACAGCTGGATGTAGCGATCCTCCACCGAGGGGACTTGAACCTGGGTACATCGTGTGCCAATCTCGCTCCCGGATTCTCCTACGTCGCCTTGCTCTTTTCTCTACGTAAGCTACCCTGTAGCATCTGCCGTGGTTAATTCCACGACAATGTCGAGGAGGACGGCCCTTCCGTCCCTGTTGGAGACGCACCGTTGAAGTACCCCTATGATGTTGCACTTGTACAGTTCGCCGTTGATGAGGGTGAATGCCTTGGATCGTCACGTGATGCGTCGCGCATCAGCCGAGTCATCTGGTAGCCTCTTGCTGAGTAGATATGTGATGTAAGGTTGTGTCCAAGATGGCTCGATCATCATGACCCCCATTGGTCCTTCGAGTCCTGTATCGAGATCCATGTTGTCGAGTGTCAATGGCTGGTTGGGTGGCATAGCCCCCGAGTCCGTTGACGTGCCTGCTTTCTTCTCTGGAGCTTTGGGCTTGATGGAGCGTTCATAGATGCGCTCGAGGAATACCCCAGGTGTTATGGGGGCGCAGGTGGAGCCAATGTTGGCGAGTAGATCCGCCTCTTTGTTGCTTTCGTGGCCTACGTGTCACAGCTCGCCGCCATCGAAGTCTCGTTCAAGTGTGTCGTAGAGGTCGCGATAGGCGATCATGTTTTCGCTCAGTGCGTCACACTTGTGCATCGTTTGATTGACCACCAGCTTGGAGTCGATGTAGATGATGAGCCTCTTGGTGCCGCAGGTTTTTGCCATCTACATCCCATGGATTAAGGCTTCATACGCGGCTTCATTATTGGAGGCAGTGAATTGCATTCGCAGAATATATTTCATCTTGTCTCCTTGGGGCAATGTTATTATGACACCTGCACGAGCTCCGTCCTTTTGCTTGGATCCGTCAAAGTGCATTGTCCAAAGATAGGACATATCTGGCTTGTCGGGGAGCTGGTTCTCCATCCAGTGCACGAGAAAATCCGGGAGAACTTGCGACTTGATCGTGTTGCGTTTTTCATATGTGATATCTCATGGAGACAGTTCAATTCCCTAGAGCGTGAGTCGTCCAGTGGCGTCAGGATTGTTGAGTATATGCCTGAGTGGGGAATCGTTTACCACAACGATTGGGTGCTCCTGGAAGTAGTGGCGCAGTCGCCTGGCTGTCATGAAGATGTCATACGCCAGCTTCTGGTAGTGCGGGTACCGCTGCTTTGTTGGCGTGAGCACCTCGCTGAGGTAGTATACTAGGCGCTGGACCCCATGGACCTTATTTTCTTCGACTCGTTCCACCACGAGCACCGTGTTGACCACCTGGTTGGTGGCGGATATATAGAGAAGCAGCGCTTCCTTTTCGCGAGGCGTCACCAATACTAGCGAGGTGGATAGTAGACGCTTGAGATATTCAAATGCTTCTTGCGCCTCGTTTGTCCACTCGAACTTGTCAGCCTTGCAGAGGAGTTGGTAGAAGGGTAGTGCCTTTTCGCCCATTTGGCTGATGAATCGACTGAGCACCACGATTCGCCCAGCCAGCTGTTGGACACCTTTTACGTTCTTCGACTTCTCCATGGCCAGTATGGCCTTTATTTTCTTCGGGTTTGCCTCGACCCCTCTCACAGAGATGAGATACCCGAGAAGTTGCCCCGATGGCATGCTGAAGGCGCATTTGTCCGGATTGAGCTTGATCCGGTAGCGGTCGAGGTTAGCGAAGGTCTCGTGGAGATGGTCGATTAATGTGGCTTCCTCTTTGGTTTTGATGATGATGTCGTCAACGTAGACTTGGATGTTACAACCAAGTTGGTTCTTGAGGCAAGCCTGCATGCACCGCTGATAGGTGGCTCCTGCGTTTTTTAGCCCGAAATGCATCGTATTGTAGCAGAACACACCAAAGGGCGTTGTAAACGCCGTTTTCTCTTGGTCTTCCTCCTTCATTCGAATCTGATTGTAGCCCAAGTAGGCATCGAGGAAGCAGAGGCGCTCACATCCCGCGGTGGATTCGATGATTTGATCGGTCCGTGGCAACGGGAAGTGATCTTTTGGGCAGTGCTTATTCAAAGAGGTGAAGTCCACACACATCCGCAGGATATCAGTGTCTTTTTTAGGCACAACCACTGTGTTAGCTAGCCAGGTGCTTTCCTTGATCTCGCGTATGAAGTTTGTGTCGAGGAGTCTGTTGATCTCCATACCGACTTCTTTTGCTCTTGGTTCAGACAGTCGTCGTATTGTCTGCTTGACTGGCCTCACGTCTGGATTCACGTTGAGTGAGTGCTCGGCGAATTCCCTGGGAACCCCTGGCATGTCCGCTGGACACTAGACGAAGATTTTCCAGTGCTCACGGAGGAATTCGACGAGCGTGAGTTCCTATGCGGAACTCAAGTTGTTGGCGATGAGGGCCGTCTTCGTCGGATCCGTTGGGTGGACCTGTACTTTCTTCGTGTGTACCGATGAGTCGAAGGACAAGTCGGGTGAACTTGGCCTGCTCATGGGAGGCAGACTGTTGTCTGTCGACTCCTTCAATCTTGTGAGTTCCTCCTGCATGCCGAAGGACTAGGAGATTCTGTTGAATTCCCTATCGCAGCTATCGAATCTCTCAACGCTTCCATTGATTGTGATGATGTCATTTGGACCTAGCATTTTCATCTGCAGCTAGGCATAGTGTGGTACTACCATGAACCTCGCGAACGCGACACGTCCGAGGATGAAGTGGTATTGTGAGGGCCAGTCGACGACTTCAAAGTCGATGCGCTCTCGCCGAAAGTTTTGCAGCGTGCCGAAGATGACGTCGAGGTTGATTTTGCCCAGGGGATATACACCCTTCCCTGGGACGATGCCGTGGAACATCGTGTCTGAAACTTCCAGACAAGTCAGAGGGATTCTCATTGCATGCAAGGTACTCGCAAACATGAGGTTGATGCCGCTCCCGCCATCCATGAAGACGCGACTCATATCGAAGACCCCGATCTGCGCCTCGAGTACGAGGGGACAGTGGCCTAGATGAGGAACTTGGTGTGGGTGGTCGTGCTTGTCGAAGGTGATGCAGGACTCGCTTCCACTGAGGTACTCAGTGGTGGAAGGTGGAGAGTTTATAGCCAAATTGACTTGGAGAGTGATTGCCTTCTGCATTCAATTGGAGGGGCACCCTTTTTGGATCATCCCATGTTGCCCACAGCTCGCGGGTACGGCTCACCTCCATGATGCTGGACTGGCGCAGCCGCAGGTGGTGGTGGGTCGGGTGGTGGTGGCGGAGCTCCATGTGCCACAGTGCCTGGGGTAGCTCCATAGCCCCTGTTGATCGCCAGGCCCTCGCGGAGTTTGAGGAACTCGCGGCAGTCCTTTAGGAGGTGGCTGGACTTTTTCTTGCCATCGTGTTTGTGGATGTAGAAGTGCACATTGCACCCGGACAGTTTGTCCTAGATAGATGTTACGGGTGCCTCTTCGCGAGTGCGGTGCTGCTACACCTGTGTGGTTTTCCTGCTGTCGCAGTATCCGCTATTGCGGTTGTCGTCGCGTTTGTCGGCGTAGCCAGCTGCGACCATATTGACTTCGTCGCGGTCCTCGTAGATGCGTATTCGGTGTTTTCCTTGGCGGTCGAGTCTGCGCCCGAGGTCGTCGTCATCGTTGGAGTATGTGCGGGTTTTTACCAAATCTTTCCGTCCGCCCACCGATTCGCGATCTCCATCGGGTGGTTGATTGTTTTGGGCTTCGAGCGGCCTAGCTCCTCCCTAAGCTCTATACGGCAAACGCCGCTGTTGAATGCGTCGATTGCGCGTTCCTCCGAGATGTTTTCTGCGCAGTTCTTGATGATGGACCACCTCTGGATGTCCGAGCATAGCGACTCGCCAGACCTTTGTTCGCAGCCTCTCAGTTCTTCGATTGATGCGGGTCTTTTGTATGTGCCCTTGAAGTTGCGCACGAAGCTGTAGACTAGCTCTTCCCAGCTGCGAATGGATACCCGCGGGAGGTTGTTGAGCCATGCGCGAGCGGCGCCCTGTAGCTGCAGCTGTAGGCATTGCATGGCCATGCTTTGATTCCCGCTGTGTAGCCTGACGGAAGAGATGTGATCCTCCAGCCAAATCTTTGGGTCCTGTAGGCCATCAAATTTTGGGTTCTCCGAGGGGAGTTTGAACCCTTTAGACATTCGCTTTTGCCTAATGGCTCTGCTGAAGCATCTGGCGCTGCAGAGCTCCACCTCATCATCCTCTTAGTCAATCGAACGAGCACGTCTTGCGTGCATTTTGTCGACTTTGCGCTGCGTGATGTCATCACGCGCGTCGTAGTCGTGATCATGTCGCCGTGAGCGGCGACGTCGAGACAGGTCGTGGCTATCATCGCTGGATAAGGGCGAGGAATAGCATTTGGCCAGCGCCTTGTTTTTCTTCGGCTCTAGCGTTGGTACTTTGTCGAAGGCGGCCTCGATTAGCCCCAGGCCCATGATCGTGGATTGGTGCATGGTAGATCATGGATCTCCAGCCAGTGGTTGGTTGTTGAGGAGGTACATGGTGTCCGTTGTCACCGCGGCTTGCGGCGTCTTCGGGAGCACGTTACCTTGCGTATCCACCATCATGGAGCTGAAGTCGAGGACTTTCGTGGCTTCTACATGTTCTTGTTCGGTGAGGTGGGCCAGTCGAGATCGCCTTTTGTTGGCCAGGTACTCGTTGCCCTTGGAGGAGGATCATCCGTGGGAGGAGAGCCCAGCTCGCCGAAGGCTCGACTCGTCCGCCACCTTTCTACGCGCCTCGAGTTGCAATATTACTTGCGGTTGAATTCCTCCTTTAGCAACCAGTGGTAGCCCATCAGCATGTCCTACAAGGTGTTGGGGGGTAGAGGATTGCCCCGTAGAGCTTCTCGACAGCGGGCCCACTCGTTGTCGTTGAGCTTGATCAGCATGCGCTCTGTGATGTTCTCATTCACCATGAGCGACGGTTCTCCTCCTGTCCCATTATTGGTGGGCGCGCCGTTGGTGGGGCCACCTTTTGCGACTGGTATGCTGCTGTTGGTCGGTCTAGTGCTGGTGTCCGTGTTTTCGCGATTGACGCTGGTGTCGCCCGCGTCGATGACGACACACATGAAGTGGTTGTGGAAGCTGCTGCTTCCACAACTTTCAAATCTAGAGCCGTAGGCTCCATCTTCTGTCGCCAGGCCACCCAGATCGGATTTGCGACTGCTATCGCTATCCGTGCTCCCAGCTGTTACCGAGGCGTTGAGCTTGCTGAGGGTGCCGATTGGTGGCGGGAACCACGATGCTGGAGCAATCGTGGGTGCCGTTGGCTGGTCAGGAATGCGAAACGTGCCCAGTTGACCGACTTGGAAGCGGAAGCTCCTGATCGCCAGGCTAATCCCGTCGCCCACGGACTCGAAAGCCGGGCGAGTGGCTGGCGTGTGGACGGTGAAGTCGAAAGCACCGAAGAGCTGGCGAATCTCTGTTGTTGCAGAGTTGTAGATCGCGGTTGATGGGGCCGAAGAAGCCGTGACATCAGCACTCCCAATTCCCACAGACGGCGCCAATTGACAAGGGTTTAACTCGTCAATGCCCATTGTTATGGACTTGGGTTTTGGAGAAGGAGGGAGCACCGGAGGCATCAATCGGCTAGCAAACAAGCACACAGGGACGCAAGGTTTACCCATGTTCAGGCCTCGTAGAGGTCCCTACTCCTGCTTGTCTGCTCTTGGAGTTATCGAAGGAATCGGAGATTACAGGGGTGCGCAGATGCAATCTGGTGATGGTTGTGGAAAACTAGGGTTGTGATTATCCTCCTCGCCACCCTCTCCTGGCCTTTATATAGATAGGATAATTCTTGGGTTGCGGGTCGAGTCGGTTACAGATTAGGGTTCATCTTTTGAACTTTCTTTCTTAAGCTTCTTCTTGCCTCACAAGCAATCGGAGAGTCCGTGGGTCACCCGAATTCTTCATTGGGCCTTGGCAATGCCGTTGGCTTCTGCCGTATCTGGACCGTATATGCCAAACTCGAGTACCTGTAGGGTATACCCATGTCACCCGGCCTTGGCACATACTCCGTGTCAATCTCAATAATCAGGTTTCTACCTCCGACTTTTACTCCATCTATGCGGTTTGCCTTTTTATACTCCCGCAGAGTGATGTTCAGTGACTGTTGCAACTCAGCTACTTTTTTCGCACCAGCTGACATCTTCTGCCTAGTTTCCTCTAACTCGGCATGTGCCTGTGCCAGATCTACTACTGGTGCTATGGGTGTTGCTAAGCTATCTATTGTTTGTTACAATACATTCTCTGGCCTCTCTAGTGGAGGAAATCTGGACCTTGCCTGCCTTGGCGTTGCCTCCGGCTCTAGCGCCGGATCCTTGCTTGCTCCTCTGTGTGGCATTGTAATCATGACCTCAACGCAGCTTCCGGGGTGGGTGATACGCACGCCACGAGCCGTGCTGAGAGCTGGTTCACCTCCCTCGACGACGTGCCGTGGGTGTACGCAGGACTCGTCGATGCCGACGTAGATCTTGTGCGTGCCAAGCTTGATGAAGAGGTCGTTGCATGGAGGAGGGTTCCTGCCCAAGCTCCTCATGTTGTTGCTGACGTAGTCCAGCGCTCCAAAGTGCTAAAGGATCCTAGAGACGATGCACTCACTGGTGCCAAAGATGTTTCTCGTCCGGGTTTTTACCCCTGCTAGCGCCGCTAGCCCCACGGTGGGCGCCAACTGTCGTGGTGGTGGCATGGCAGATGCCATGGATAGGCAAAAGATGGGGCCAATGTGCACTAGAGGAATCCAGGGAGGGATAGTGTGGTGATTCCACACACAGATGTTTGTATTTCTCTCTTGTTGGATGTAGATTACGTGGGCTCCTTCAGCTGTTGGTGAGAAGGAGACTAGTTCTCTTACTCCCCACTACAAAGCCCTAGAGTTCTTCCTTCACAGAATGATTGATCCCCTGCTATGGAGGTCCTGGTGCCCCTTATATAGGGGAGCCCTGGTTACAAAATTAGGGCACATGTGGAAGCATATTCCCCGAATATGCCCTTTGGTAAAAGCTAGATGCCTCTTTATTCACTTTAAACGGCTAGTCTGGACCTTGGACATAATCCACTGTGAGTTCCTTAGCTTTTGGCATCACCAGACACGGATCACGTCAGCCGACACTACCTGCATCACCTTTGTCGACCACGCCCCGTTGGTCCTTCCCTCTGCTCGCTTCGCTCATGCTATAGTGGACAGAGGCCACCTTTTGACCAGCGGGAGATTCCTTCCTTCTCTTGGAAGCCAAGTGGTGACCCGACTAGCACTTGGCTAACCCGGCTAGCGCTTGGCTAACCCGGTTACGGCGGTACCTGCACATATGGTAAATCAAGCATAGCCGACATACGTTTTATGTCGGCCAGGTTAGTGTTAGGTGAACACCCACCAGGCCGGGTTACACCGTAAGTCGGCCTACCTCGAGGAGACCCGGCTAGTATTCGCCTTGACCGTGCCATACCTCGGCTAACTCGGCCTTTATACCCTAGCGTGATCCTACCTGGGGGAACCCCCCCAACATAAACCACCACTTGGATCCACCAGTGTCATTGCATGTGTCTACTTTTCATAATCCAAAACTAGATTCATTGCATGTTTGTTCTTTTCATAAACCACCTGGATCCACCAGAGTCATTGCATGTGTGTCCTTTTCATAAACCACCACTAGAGTCATTGCATGTGTGTTCTTTTCATAAACCACATGGATCCACCAGTGTCAGTCCAGCATGTGTGTTCTTCTCATAAACCACATGGATCCACTTGTGTCATTGCATGTGGTGTTCTTCTCATAAATGACATTGATCCACTAGAGTTCATTGCATGTGTGTGTGTGTCAGTGTGCATCACTGTCGTTTTGGAAAAGAACACATGCAATGATGCCACTGTAGCATGTGGTGTTCTTTTCAAAAACCACATGGATCCACTGATGCCACTCCTTCATGCGGTGTTCTTTTCATAAACCACATTGATCCACTAGATGTCATTGCATGTGTGTTCTTCATAGAAAACACGTGGATCCACTGATGCCACTCCAGCATGTGGTGTTCTTCTCATAAACCACATGGATCCACTAGATGTCATTGCATGTGTGTTCTTCTCATAAACCACATGGATCCACTAATGTCACTCCATGATGTGGTGTTCATCTCATAAACCACATTGACCCACTAGAGTTCAGTGCATGTGTGTGTGTTAGTGTGCATCACTGTGGTTTTGGAGAAGAACACATGCAATGATGCCACTCCAGCATGTAGTGTTCTTTTCATAAACCACATGGATCCACCAGTTGTCATTGCATGTGTGTCCTTTTCCTAAACCACATGGATCCACAGTGTCATTGCATGTGTGTTCTTTTCCTAAACCACCACTAGATTCATTGCATGTTTGTTATTTTCATAAACCACTTGGATCCACTAGTGTCATTACATGTTTGTTCTTTTCCTAAACCACCACTAGAGTCATTGCATGTGTGTCCTCTCCATAAACCACCTAGATCCATTGCATGTCATTGCACGTGTGTCCTTTTCATAAACCACAACTAGAGTCATTGCATGTTTGTTCTTTTCATAAACCACCACTTGGACCCACCAGTGTCATTGCATGTGTGTCCTTTTCATAAACCACAACTAGAGTCTTTGCATGTTTATTCTTTTCATAAACCACCTGGATCCACTAGAGTTATTGCATGTGAGTCCTTTTCATAAACCACCACTAGAGTCATTGAATTTGTGTTCTTTTCGTAAAACACATGGATCCACCAGTGTCACTCTAGCATGTGTGTTCTTTTCATAAACCACAACTAGAGTCATTGCATGTTTGTTCTTTTCATAAACCACATGGATCTACTAATGCCACTCCAGCATGTGTGTTCTTCTAATAAACCACATGGATCCACTGATGTCATTGCATGTGGTGTTCTTCTCATAAACCACATTGATCCACTAGAGTTCATTGCATGTGTGTGTGTCAGTGTGCATCACTATGGTTTTGGAAAAGAACACATGCAATGATGCCACTCCAGCATGTGGTGTTCTTTTCATAAACCACATGGATCCACCAGTTGTCCTTGCATGTGTGTCCTTTTCATAAACCACATGGATCCACTAGTGTTATTGCATGTCTTTGCATGTGTGTTCTTTTCCAAAACCACCACTAGTATCATTGCATGTGTGTTCTTTTCCTTAACCACCACTAGAGTCATTTCATGTTTGTTCTTTTCATAAACCACTTCGATCCACCAGTGTCATTGCATGTTTGTTCTCTTTCTAAACCACCACTAGAGTCATTGCATGTGTGTCCTTTTCATAAACCACCTGGATCCACCAGAGTCATTTGCACGTCTGTCCTTTTCATAAACCACCACAAGTGTCATTGCATGTTTGTTCTTTTCATAAACCACCACTTGGATCTACCAAAGTCATTGCATGTCATTGCATGTGTATATTTTCCTAAACCACAACTAGAGTCATTGCATGTTTGTTCTTTTCATAAACCACCACTAGTGTCATTTGCATGTGTGTTATTTCCATAAACCAAATGGATCCACCAGAGCCATTTGCATGTGTGTTCCTTTCATAAACCACCACTAGTGTCATTTGCATGTGTGTTCTTTTCCTAAACCACATGGATCCACTAGTATCATTACATGTCATTGCATGTGTGTTCTTTTCCTAAACCACCACTATAGTCATTGCATGTTTTTCTTTTCATAAACCACTTGGATACACCAGTGTCATTGCATGTTTGATCTTTTCCTAAACCACCACTAGAGTCATTGCATGTGTGTCCTTTTCATAAACCACCTGGATCCATTGCATGCCATTGCAGTTGTGTCCTTTTCATAAACCACAACCAGTGTCATTGCATGTTTGTTCTTTTCATAAACCACCAGTGTCATTGCATGTGTGTCCTTTTCATAAACCACAAATAGAGTCATTGCTTGTTTGTTCTTTTCATAAACAACCTAGATCCACCAGATTCATTGCATGTATATACTTTTCATAAACCACCACTAGAGTCATTGCATGTGTGTTCTTTTCATAAACCACATGGATCCACCAGTGTCACTCTAGCATGTGTATTCTTCTCATAAACCACATGGATCCACTTATGCATTGCATGTGGTGTTCTTCTCATAAACCACATTAATCCACTATAATTCATTGCATGAGTGTGTATGTGTCAGTGTGCATCACTGTGGTTTTGTTAAAGAACACATGCAGTGATGCCACTTCAGCATATGGTGTTCTTTTCATAAACCACATGGATCCACCAGTTGTCATTGCATGTGTGTCCTTTTAATAAACCACATGGATCCACCAGTGTCATTGCATGTCTTTGTAGGTGTGTTCTTTTCCTAATCCACCACTAGTGTCATTGCATGTGTGTTCTTTTCCTAAACCACCACTAGAGTCATTGCATGTTTGTTCTTTTCATAAACCACTTGGATTCACCAGTGTCACTGCATGTTTGTTCTTTTCCTAAACCAGCACTAGAGTCATTGCATGTGTGTCCTTTTCATAAACCACCTGGATCCATTGCATGTGTGTCCTTTTGATAAACCAGAACTAGAGTCATTGCATGTTTTTTCTTTTCACAAACCACCACTAGCATCCACCAGTGTCATTGCATGTGTGCCCTTTTCATAAACCACAACTAGAGTCATTACATGTTTGTTCTTTTCATAAATCACCTGGATCCACCAGAGTCATTGCATTTGTGTCCTTTCCATAAACCACCACTAGAGTCATTGCATTTGTGTTCTTTTCATAAACCACATGGATCCACCAGTGTCACTCCAGCATGTGTGTTATTTTCATAAACCACAACTAGAGTCATTCCATGTTTGTTATTTTCATAGACCACATGGATCCACTAATGCCACTCCAGCATGTGTATTCTTCTCATAAACCACATGGATCCACTGATGTCATTGCATGTGCTATTCTTCTCATAAACCACATTGATCCACTAGAGTTCATTACATGTGTGTGTGTGTGTTAGTGTGCATCACTGTGGTTTTGGAAAGATCAGATGCAATGATGCCACTCCAGCATGTGGTGTTCTTTTAATAAACACCATGGATCCACTAGATGTCATTACATGTGTGTCCTTTTTATAAACTACATAGATGCACCTATGTCATTGCATGTCTTTGCATGTGCGTTCTTTTCCTAAACCACCACTACTGTCATTGCACGTGTGTTCTTTTCCTAAACCACCACTAGAGTCATTGCATGTTTGTTCTTTTCATAAACCACTTGGATCCACCAGTGTCATTGCATGCTTGTTCTTTTCATAAACCACTTGGATCCACCAGTTTCATTCCAGGCTTGTTCTTTTCCTAAACCACCACTAGATTCATTGCATGTGTGTCCTTTTCATAAACCACCTGGATCCATTGCATGTCATTGCACGTGTGTCCTTTTCCTAAACCACAACTAGAGTCATTGCATGTTTGTTCTTTTCATAAACCACCACTAGGACCCACCAGTATCATTGCATGTGTGCCCTTTTCATAAACCACAACTAGAGTCATTACATGTTTGTTCTTTTCATAAACCACCTGAATCCACCAAAGTCATTGCATTTGTGTCCTTTTCATAAACCACCACTATAGTCATTGCATTTGTGTTCTTTTCATAAACCACAACTAGAGTCATTGCATGTCTATTCTTTTCATAAACCACATGTATCCACGAATGCCACTCCGACATGTGTATTCTTCTCATAAACCACACGGATCCACTGATGTCATTGTATGTGGTGTTCTTCTCATAAACCACATTGATCCACTAGAGTTCATTGCATGTGTGTGTGTGTCAGTGTATATCACTGTGGATTTGGAAAATAACACATGCAATGATGCCACTCCAGCATGTGGTGTTCTTTTCATAAAACACATGGATCCACCAGTGTAATTGCATGTGTGTCCTTTTCATAAACCACATGGATCCACCAGTGTCATTGCATGTCTTTGCATGTGTGTTATTTTCCTAAACCACCACTAGAGTCATTGCATGTTTGTTCTTTTCATAAACCACTTGGATCCACTAGTGTCATTGAATGTTTGTTCTTTTCCTAAACCACCACTAGAGTCATTGCATGTGTGTCCTTTTCATAAACCACCAGGATCCACCAGAGTCATTTGCATGTGTGTCCTTGTCATAAACCACCACCAGTGTCATTGCATGTTTGTTCTTTTCATAAACCACCACTTGGATCCACCAGAGTCATTGTATGTGTGTTCTTTTCCTAAACCACAACTAGAATCATTGCATGTTTTTTGTTTTCATAAACAACTTGGATCCACTAGTGCCATTGCATGTTTGTTCTTTTCCTAAACCACCACTAGAGTCATTGCATGCGTGTCCTTTTCATAAACCACCTAGATCCATTGCATGTGTGTCCTTTTCCTAAACCACAACTAGAGTCATTGCATGTTTGTTCTTTTCATAAACCACCACTTGGATCCACCAGAGTCATTTGCATGTGTGTTCTTTCCATAAACCACATGGATCCACCAAAGTCATTTGCATGTGTGTTCTTTTCATCAACCACCGCTAGTGTCATTTGCATGTGGTGTTCTTTTCCTAAACCACATGGATCCACTAGTGTCATTGCATGTGTGTCCTTTTCATAAACCACATGGATCCACCAGTGTCATTGCATGTCTTTGCATGTGTGTTCTTTTCATAAACCACCACTAGATTCATTGCATGTGTGTTCTTTTCAACGAGAGCCGTTGGCCACAAACAATCGGGACGCAGAACTAACCAGCAATCGCTTCGGGCTTCTAGAAGACCTGATCCCTTATTGTTAGGCGTCGTTGGATTGGGGTGCGTGGACGATAAGGATGTACTTCGTAAGGGCAATCCGCGAGAAGTCTGTTTTGTGAACTAATTGGCAGTGGCATCCACGACTAGGCCTACGTCCTTGCCCTTATCCCCTTAACCTCAGGGCCGAACACCGAAGCTCAGATTGTGTTCCTTCATCGCCATGGAGAGGGAGAGGCCCAAACTCAGCTTGCATGAGGCTTAGATGTTCGCCCACTTCGACATACTTGCGCTGCCATTCGTGAGGCTTCTGGCTGGCTTCGAGCTCAGCTACGTCGGGGTGCTTATCGTGCCGCTCTTGCGCGACAACGCATTGGCGAGGCAGATCAAGGAGCGCTGCCGCTAGCTGCCAAAGCGGAAGAGGGCAATGGCACGGTACTCGCGCACGAGCGTGTATTGGCGAAAGTTGTTCAAGAAGGAGCGGATGGCGTTGATTGAGTTGTGTGGAACCCACCGGCAGGAGATCCACCCGGATCTGCGCAACCCCGAAGGGAGGCAACGCTTCAGGGCAGTGCCTGGGCGTACGACCTCCACCGTTATCGATGCGGCACACCGTGAAGAATCCATGAGGAGGAGGAACACTACCGAGAATGTTGGCATCGATTCCAACACGAAGGAGGATGACAGCGACGCGGACAACATCGTCGATGATGGAGACTGCGGGAGTATCATAGTCGATTAGGGCCACTTAAGCCTAAATTAAATCTATGTACGGTATCTTAATGCCCTCTTTGAATCGGGGTCACTTGAGTCATAGTCGATTAGCGTCATAATCTATATATGTTGGCCAAGTTTTGGGTGTATTTGTCTTTGAAACTAGTCAAAACTCGTCCGATCCTGAAAATAAAGTTCACACGTTCCTGGCATATCGGATGGGACAATACGCTGACTCTGCTCCCAGCACTTGATGGCAGAGCCATAATTTGGAGTGCACCAGAGGAGAAGGGGTTGAGCGTATTGTAATAGTGTACTACTTATGTCCATATATAACTGATTTAGCTTTTTTTTATATTTAAATGTATCTATACCCAAAACATGTCTAGATACATACGAATCTACACAAATTCAAGTCACTTAGTTCTAGACGGAGGGAGTAATAATATTTTTTTGAGGAATAGTTTCTAATGGCATATATTGGCCATGTTTTAGGTTTCTCTGTCTTTCAAACTAATCAAAAGTCGTCCAATTTTGAACAAACAAAGTCACTACATTCACATCTGATGGGACAATACGCTGACTCTGCTACCAGCACTTGATGGCACAACCATAATTCTGGAGTGCGCCAGAGGAGATGGGAATCCAAGGGAGATGGGAAATAGTAGCTGCGTCCATACGCAGGTAAAAAATTAATGTAATAATATTTAAAAATTGTAATCTTGTCCACATGACCCCATCACAGACACGTTGCATGCACTAGATATAAATAAAGACGACACGACTAATTTAGTTTCAATGATAATTCAACATACGACATTACTGTGCCCGCTTCTTTCTGCTCCTCTTATTAGTCTGCTAGCCCACGCTGCATTAAGCAACAGTTGATGACGATGGAAAAAATGATAAAATGGCAAATAAAAAAATTAAGCTTACCTTTCATCTGGAGAATCGTACAAAGATGAAATTGGTAAGGATTTATTATTTCTTTAGTAGTTACCAAAAGATCCTCAAGAATGTCCTCAATCACCCCTACAACTTCTTCATATTCTAATACACCTCCATTATTTTCCTTTTCCTCCCCGTTCCGCTTACCCTTTTGTTCTTTTCACACCCTTTTCTCGCCGGCACCTCCACTTCTTCATAAATGTGCTGCTTACCTACGTTTTCCTCTAAGTGCTCATCACCATTTTCTTCCACCTTCTGCACTTCCTCAAGGTCTTCGTCTTCGCGCTTCTCTTCCTCCAGTTTTGGCTGAGAAGCCTCATTTTCTTCCACCGGGGTGTCAACAGGGACAAGATCATGCGTAACTGGGTTTTTGCACAACCTCTTGATATGGCCGAATCCTCCACAATGTTTGCATTTCCTTTTCCTAGCTCCCAGCCTTGAACCCTTATCGGTGGAGGCTTCGATCCTTAGCTTTCTAGGCCTCCTAGGTGGCCTCCTAAGAATTGGTGGTTGAAGTTTGAACCCTGGATCAACAATATCCCAATCATTTTCATCAGCCATAGGTGGCACGTTTTCTGCATAAGTTGTAGCAAACTTATCGACGGAGAAATAGTTGTCAACATAGTTCTCTATTTCAGCTCCGCTACCTCTAAGCTTTAAGATGAAGTACAATGCATGGTGACATGGCATACCAGTAATCTGCCACTGCCTGCATGACCAAGTCTTGTTTCCAATGTCTAAAGTGTACCTCCGTTCAGTTCCACGCTTGTATTTTGCATAAATCTTAGCCAATGTTCTGGAACTACTAACCATCCTCATCTTTATCGTTCTCATTTCCCTAGTTCTTGCATTCAGTAACATAACCTCCTTTGGAACTATTTTATGGCCTACAGATTTTGTTGCACAAATTATTTGCCTTAAATCTATCTTCACCATTGTGCATTGTCTTATTGCATCCAACAAAATAACAATTGGAAGTGTCTTAATGCTCGAAATCTTAGCATTGAAACTCTCTGCCAAATTATTGGAAACAAAATCCACCTTGCTTAACTCACCAAACTTGATTCTGGCCCATAGCTTGGTGTGATGTTCTTCAAGATATTTTTTCCCCTTTGGCACTACATACATGTTCTACAAGTAAGTAGCATGCGTGCTTGGGGTGTATGTGTATGCTGATCGCCACAAGTCCTCTTCAAAGATCTTTCCTTTGAACTTCTTCGTGAAGTTAGTAGCGAGGTGCTGCATGCATTCCCTATGCTCAACCCTAGGAAACACAGCATCAACAGCATTCTCAAGACCCTTGCATGCACCAGTGTGTATCACCAAGCCTTCAGGGTGATCAATTACTGCCCGTAGTCTCTGCATGAACCATGGCTAGCTTTCATTTGATTCACCCTCAAGAACAACATAAGCTATGGGTAGAAGCCAATTATGCGCGTCCAAAGCACAAGCAAAAGCAACATGTCCCCTTAACTTCCATGTTAAAGAAGTTGCGCCTATTTCCAAGTATGGCCTGCAGCCGTCTAGGAACCCCTTCCAGCATGCCTTCAGGCACACAAAACATCTCCTCAGGCATTTCTTATTTGCCTTCGTATATCTAACCCCCCTTGAGACCTTTTCTCTTCCTTTCACATCCTCATAGTCGATGTCAACAACACTACCAGGTGATGTTTTCTCTACCTCCACTTTGAAACTATACAACATGTGAAAACTGTCATTCCACTTGCCTTGAATGAAGTCTAGAGCCATCTCCTCCCCATCAAAGATTCTCTGGTGAGAAATCAGAACGTTATACTTTTTTGCTAATCTTTGCTCTGAGTTCAGCAGGTCCAATGTTATGATCCTGCCTCACCTAGCCAAGTACAGTAGCAGCAATCCACTTGGTAGTCGTCGGTCTAATTTTATCACTTAAAGAAGTATTAGGGCAGTTGTGTTTCTTCGTGTTTACTTTGATCTGCATTCTATAAGAATACAAATAAATCAGACCTAATTATCAGGAGAATAAATATGAGAACGACTGAAACTAAATGTAGCTATTGCAACCTGAAATGGGTGTCCACCCCGCATTGGAGGGGCCTGTTCGTCTGTGGTACCAAAGTTCCCGGGCCAGCGCGTGGCGGTACCTAAGTTGCCTGAAATTGCCGCGTTTCGAAATGTTGGGCCGCCAACTACTGAGAGGTTCCATTTCGATGCAAACTCTTCTCACCCCTGCCAAATTCAAACATTCCGTGAAACTGCCCCATGAAGTAGACGGTCGGGACCCTCATGTCGGTCATCTGTCCGTGATGCGAGCGCCAACATGGCAACCTCTTAGGAAAATCGAGTAACTAAGTGGATTGGATGCGTTGCCCAATTTCACAAATCCATTCCCACCATTCCCCTAGCACCGGCGGCGTCGGAATCCACCCTCTAGGCAGGACGATCCCTTTGGACATTTGACTTCCAGCGCCAAGTTGTTGCGCCCAGTTGCTATGCCCAGTCGCTGATCCGAGCTCCAATGGAGAATGCCATAGCCGCCGTTGTGAGGCTCTAGCCAACCTCCGCCACTGACGAGCCGAGTAGCTCGGAGGATGGCAGATCCTACTACCAAGGAAGAAGAAGTTCTGGCTACAAGCGGGTAAGCTACCCTTCTCTTTGCTATTCGCACTAATTATAACTGCTAGCTGGCTATTGAACCTAAAATTGTTTGTTATCCCAACACTGACAAACATATTTTGTCCATAGTTTTCTGTCAAGTGGGATCTCCGCAGACCACCCTTACCTGGTTACGCTAGTCCTCTTCAGGTACGACACTAAGGGCAAGTGGTCCGGACACCATTGTATCACGATGGAAGAAGCGCCTGCGCAGATCTGCACTATATCTAGTATGGTTGCTACTCTGCATAATCATGATGAATTATGGCCAAAGCAGACTGCAGAGTTCAGCTTCATGGATGAATGTGGCATCATGGTTCCTCTAACATGTGACAGTCAGCTAACTGGGTTGATGAAAAGGTATGCTTCGAATTGCATGTTTGAGCTGAATTGTGATGTACTGGATGTGGAAGCTGCTGCAACTAGGAGTCACCCTTCTATTCTTGGACAGGGTGGTTGCTCGAACCCAATTAGCTCCAGGTAAGCAAAAGTCTCTTGGGGTGCGCATGTTTGTGCTGAATTGTAATTTTTGTTTTATTTACTCTATAGATATTGGGCAGTTATGAAACAATCTTGTTTCTTTGACAAGAAGCGCTGCAAGGTTAGAAACATGACTGCCGGGTCAGTCATTTTGCAGCCCGAAGAAATTAAAAACTAGTGGAAAGATGATGCTAGACACGATTCTGGTGCCCATAGTCCTAGCGATGCAGAGTACGTGAAGCTAAGAAAATTGGCACCCAGTCTGCGGAAGAAGGCAGGAAATGAAGAAGCCAGTGGACGTGAAGGCTTGGCACCCAGGCTGCGGAAGAAGGCTACTGGCAATGAAGATGCATAGTAATGTGTTGAACTTGAACCTATATATGTAATTCGGTTAAATTCTGGAGCTCTGTGTGTGGCACTTTGCTGGGCAAAACAATCTACCCACGTTCTCTGAGTAAAATGTACCGCGACTTAGGGTTTAGAAACGCCCGAGTTAGTAGTTGAATCCGAAATTATGATTGTGCCACTACTATCTGAAAACACGCAGCACCGGTTCCACGATTGCTGAGGGGTAGGAGGTCTCCAAATACGACGGAATGTAAGTGGCATAGAAATAAATTATTTAAGCTGCCACACTCCACAAAGCAGCAACTTATTTCAGATGCTGCACAACAACGTGGCAACATAAATAGCAATTGCAACCGATAATGCCTAGATGCTTGATCCCGTCTATCTCACCGCCTCCCTGCTCCTGCATCCCCTGCGTCTGGCGAAGCTCCCAGATCTCCATTGACCAGGTGTACGTGCTTCCACTTTATAAATTGTGGCTGTGCCATTTGAATGTGGCATAATCCACGTAGATTACGTTTAAACAAACCACCAATGTCAGAATACCACCATGATTAGACAAAAGGATGTGATGCAGGGTTAAGACAGACTAACGAGAGAGCTATTTTTTTCCTCCTAGGACTCCGGGACCACTAGTTCAGATCGCTAGGTCAACAAGTACTACTATTACAACTTAAAAAAACACGGAGCTCAAGATAAATAGAACTAGTTATCACACATCTCCTTGATCTTCCTAATCTTAGCCAGATGCACATCTTCCTGCGAGAGCAAGGATCGATTCGTCTGCTCCTTCCTTTTAGCATCTTCCTTGCACAGCTTAAATTGTTTCTCTGTATTTTTCCTCATGGACTTGTCAATACTCATAGTTGTGAACTGCAGGACTTTGGGCTGGTGAGGATCATTCCTTGCTTCAGTCAGTTCTTAATCTGCTTTAGCTTTCAGGGCCAACGCCATGTCCCTCTCCTTCTCGACTTTGCTAACCTTGTCTTGCACCCTCCTAAGATCTCGCTTAAGCTTGGTCGTGTCAACTGGGTCCCATAGCTTCATCTCAACACTGTCAAGAAGTGAGCTGACTACGGATTCTTTCAACTCAACAGTCATATCCCATAGTTTATCCAGCGTTTTCTGCATCGATTTGGGCCACTCTGGATCTACCCATTTCACAAAACCACAACTTCCGCCTTGCATCATTGCACGATGTCCTTGACACCGTAGAAACCTCCTGCCTGCGTTTCGTCCTTCGAATGCTACAAATTTAGTGGGCACATGTCCATGTTTACATAGCAGAGGACTGTCTTCATCCACTAAACCGTGATAGTCGGAGTCATACATCATCTGGTTGGCCTAACACATCATACGCGCATGAGTAAACAGAGTAGATCTAGCTCAAAAATAGATAACTGGCCACAGATGATAGAGATATAGATGAGACGACTCACATCGAAATCACCGTCCCTGTCGTCACGACGCGTTTCCTCGCCGTCCCCCCTTGAACCCATGGCGAGAGGGTTGGGGGTGGCTGCCAGAGAGGGGATTGGGATTGATGCACCGTCGGCTTACGGCTACGGCGGGATGGGAGTGAAGTGGGGAAAGTGGCTTCGAGGGGAAGGAAGAGAAGTAATGGGGACGTGACACTGGGATATGGCCCACTGAACTCGTGAGTCGTGACACTCGCAACAGGGGAGCGCCCAATGTTGCCACTTTATCCAGAGCAAGCGTGGCCAATCATGCCGCAGAACAGCCTACTCGCGGATCGCTATCACGAAGACCATCTCAATCGTCCAAGCGCCCCGATCGAACGGTATGTAACAATTGTCAAGCAGAACAATTGTGTTAGGGCGTCCCTTCTAGAAGACTCGGTCTAACGGCCACCCATTGGGGGGCTAAGGTTAGGGCTCTCCTAAGGTTAGGATCCATGTGTGGTTTGTGAGAGGAACAGACATGCAATGACACTAGGTGTGGTTCATGAAAAGAAGAGACATGCAATGACACTGGGTGTGGTTAATGAAAAGAACAGACATGCAATGACACTGGGTGTGGTTCATGAAAAGAACACATATCCAATGACACCGGTGGATCCATGTGTGGTTTTGAGAACAAACATGCAATGACACTGGTGTGGTTCATGAAAAGAATACACATCCAATGACATTGGTGGATCCTTATGTGGTGTTTGTGAGAAGAACACACATCCAATGACACTGGGTGTGGTTCATGAAAAGAACACACATCCAATGACACTGGTGGATACTTATGTGGTCTGTGAGAAGAACACACATGCAATTACCCTAGCTGTGGTCCATGAGAAGAACAGACATGCAATGACACTTGTGGATCCATATGTGGTTTGTGAGAAGAACACACATGCAACGACAATAGTTGTGGTTCATGAAAAGAATACACATACAATGACACTGGTGGATCCATATGTGGTTTATGCGAGGAACAGACATGCAATGACACTGGTGGATCCATATGTGGTTTGTGAAAAGAACAGACATGCAATCACACTGGGTGGATCCATGTGTGGTTCATGAAAAGAACACACATGCAATGACACTGGTGGATCCATGTGTGGTTTGTGAGAAGAACACACATCCAATGTCACTGGGTGTGGTTCATGAAAAGAACACACATCCAATGACATTGGTGGATCCTCATGTGGTTTGTGAGAAGAACAGACATCCAATGACACTGTGTGTGGTTCATGAAAAGAACATACATCCAATGACACTGGTGGATCCTTATGTGGTTTGTGAGAGGAGCAGACATGCAATGACTCTAGCTGTGGTTCATGAGAAGAACAGACATGCAATGACACTGGTGTATCCTTATGTGGTTTGTGAGAAGAACAGACATGCGATGACTCTAGATGTGGTTCATGAGAAGAACAGACATGCAATGACACTGGTGTATCCTTATGTGGTTTGTGAGAAGAACAAACATGCAATGACACTGGGTGTGGTTCATGAAAAGAACACACATGCAATGACACTAGTGTATCCCTATGTGGTTTGTTAGAAGAACAGACATGCAATGACTCTACCTGTGGTTCATGAGAAGAACACACATCCAATGACACTGTTGTATCCCTGTGTGGTTTGTGGAAAGAAGAGACATGCAATCACACTGGGTGTGGTTCATGAAAGGAACACACATCAAATGACACTGGTGGATCCATATGTGGTTTGTGGAAAGAACACACATCCAATGACTCTAGTTGTGGTTCATGAAAAGAACACACATAGAATGACACTGCTGGGTCCATTTGTGGTTTGTGGAAAGAACAGACATGCATTCACACTGGGTGTGGTTCATGAAAAGAACACACATGTAATGACACTGGTGGATCCATATGTGGTGTTTGTGAGAAGAACACACATCCAATGACACTGGGTGTGGTTCATGAAAAGAACACACAATCAATGACACTGGTGGATCCATATGTGGTTTGTGGAAAGAACAAACATGGAATAACTCTAGCTGTGGTTCTTGAAAAGAACACACATGCAATGACACTGGTGGATCCATGTGTGGTTCATGAGAAGAACACACATCCTATGACACTGGGTGTGGTTCATGAAATGAACACATAGGCAATGACACTGGTGGATCCATATGTGGTTTGTGGAAAGAACAGACATGGAATGACTCTAGTTGTGGTTCATGAAAAGAACACACATGCAATGACACTGGTGGATCCATGTGTGGTTCATGAGAAGAATACACATCCTGTGGCACTAGGTGTGGTTCATGAAAAGAACAGACATTCAATCACACTGGGTGGATCCATGTGTGGTTCATGAGAAGAACATACATGCAATGACACTGGTGGATCCATGTGTGGTTTGTGAGAAGAACACACATCCATTGACACTGGGTGTGGTTCATGAAAAGAACACACATCCAATGACACTGGTGGATCCTTATGTGGTTTATGAGAAGAGCAGACATGCAATGACACTGGGTGTGGTTCATGAAAAGAACACACATGCAATGACACTGGTGTACCCTTATGTGGTTTGTGAGAAGAATAGACATGCAATGACTCTAGCTGTGTGTAACATCCCAATTTCAGCAACCCTGATTAGTTGTCCAGAATGCAAAAATCAGGGGGAACAAAAACTTTTTCTTGTTTAGTGCTGAAGTGTTTGCTTGTTGTTTGAATATGCTTATGCATATGAACAAGAATTAGATGATGCTCCTTACCTCACCATCAGTTGACAAAAGCTATTTAACAAAACTATCCTGGCTCATTTTACATATTCTCAAATGTTCTGGCATTTCAAAACCTGAGCCAAGAAGCCTTTGCAAACCAACTATTTTAGTAGCTTCTATTGACAAAACTATCGAGAAATATAGAATACTATCTCCTTATGTTTTCAAGACAGAACCTTCAACTATTCTTACCTCTAGATTCTCCCAAAACCTTTTTGTAAGATTTTAAATTCTACTCTTGGTAGAGATACCAAGGACCTTACCTTGTTCAAACTCCAACCTATCTCAAAATACCCATCCTTACCTCAGGCTAAGCTTGGTGGTAACCCAAGTAGTAGTTGATTTGTTTGTAAGATGAGTTGCCTTGATCTGCTGCCTGATGAATTGCCTTGATCTGCTGTTTGACTTGATTGCTTAGAATTAGTATGAGATAATCTAGGAGCTCATCCACTAGAATCAAGATACTTGAAATTACCACTCCCTAAGCAAGATTACCATCTGGATCTAATCTCTATCCACTAGGTGATCATCTAAAAACCCTTAGCCAGGTCAATTCTGTAGTGATCTATTCTAGAAGCTTCCAAGTCAATGAAGACCAATATCAAGCAAGGATACTTTCTACTCAATCTACACTTCAACATCAAACACTTGATGATGATTGGGTACTTTGCAACCCATCAAAATTACCTCCACCAACATTCTAGTCAAAAACCCTAAATCTGCCAAATTTGGCTGTCTGGATATCTGTTTCCAACATCCCCTTTTTGAATGCCTCCTTTTACCAACCCTTGTGCATTATTGGAAATGCACTTGAACCATCTTGTTAACCATCCTAAGGAATACCAAGTCCCATTCTAGCCCTTGGTTATAGCATCCTCCAACCCACTTGTTCTTGATGGTTTTGCAGGCAAGAAAATAATTTTTCCTGCAAATCTAGTCAACATGCCTACTTCGATAGAAGCTCACAACCCCATCCAATCTTCTATGGACCAACTTTTTGCATGGTTATGTTCTACTCACATAGTTCTATCGTTACCTACTTCACTTGTTCCAATTGGATCATTGAGCTGTTTAAACCCACAAGGTTTTGAAGGCTAGTTGATAATCTGCTTTGGCAGGCTTATTTTATTCAAAGTTTGAAAGCTTGTCTTGGTGAGCTCAAGAAGGATCAAGCTCAAACCTCTGTACCATGTTGATGTGCATCACTTGGTATATCCATCAATCTACACCATGCACCAAGGGGAGATCTGAACTCCAAGATACAACCATGTTTTGATGGTATGAAATTAACATCACCCTAGATCCTTAACCTAAGGTAGTTCAACAAAATCAACTTGGATTGTCCAATCCCAAGGTTGAAAATGCTTGCTACACCTTGTCTACATCATCTACCTTGATCATCAAGATTTACCAAAAATAATCTATAATTATTTTGGCTCCAAACCTAATTAATCTCTTTAATAGTCAAAATCTCCAAAACTCCTCTCCCAAAGAAAAGTTTGGTTTTTGCCAAAACACTTCCCCAGCTTTTGGCTCAATTGATTCCTATACATCATACCTTATCTTCCAACTTCAAAAATAATATTTTTGAAGAGCTTTAATAATTCTTTTTGCCCTTTTTCCTAATTGGCAGAAACAATAAATAATCTTTTAAAAATACTTTCCCACCTCAATAAATCCCAATAAAATTTCCCAAGGTGTGACATGGTATCTAGGACCATCTCACATCAAAAACTCCACTTGTCCAATGTAAAAATATCAAATAAGCTCCAATACTTAACTTCTGCAGTTTTTAAACAAATGGATTTAGGAGGACTTATAAATCATGGAAAATTCTCAAATAATTCCTAGAGGGGTATCTTGGCCCCCTCTATCTACCAGCATCTTTAGTTCATCTTTCCTAAGCCAAGATTTGAGACTTCCATCATGATCATCTACATTGCCAATCTTGTCTATTTCCAAGATGTTGATCAATATTAAGTCAAAACCCCTCAAGCCTTCCATAGCAAGCCTCCACTACCCCAGCACACCCCTCTGGTCAAGCTGCACTGTAGCTAAGCTACTGTAGCAGCCCCTCTCCCTTGTCCCATGTGCTTGGATGAGAGAAGGAGGGAGATAAAGGCAAACATGAGAGCGAATCAGCTTGCAGCAGCCCTCCCACCTCTCCTCTGCTCTCAGCACCGACCAAAAAACCACCTCCCACGCCCACAGCAACCTCCCCTGGTTTCACCTCCCCCCACATGCTCCATGGACCAAGTCCATCAAGAACCTCTCCCTCTCGGTATATATGGCTTGAGGCCCCTGCAACTCTCCCCTTCCCCCTCATTTGCGTCCTCCCACTCCACCTCACCTCCCAAAGCCTCCTCTCCCCCTCCCCTGCTCTGTATGGCTCGAGAGAGAGAGGGAAGGGAAGTTTCGGCCATCTCCAAAAACTCGAGCTAGGGCTCCTCCCTGCGGCCTCTCCCTCTCTGCATGTCACCATGCGCTGCTCCTCTACCCTCTCTAACCCTTCCCCTACTGTTCTCCTTGCCAGGCACGAGCCTAGCAGTAGCCGCGGCGAGCACCGAAGCCTTCTACGCCAGTGCCATCACCGCGACGATTTTTGGAGCAAAACCCCATCGTCCCGCCCATCGTTGAGCTCATCGTGAAGCGTCGCGCCGCCTCTGCACCTTCCCCCGCCGCCAGCGAGCACCCCGGTGAGCCCCTGTCACTCCCCCGTCGCCCCTAGGGTTTCCCCCTCACTGTCGTTATGTCTGGGGAGGACGACGACTGCTGGCCGTCGATCTGAACTTGATCGGACGACCAGGGTTGCCCCATACCCCCTTGGCGCCCCGTGCGGCTGACAGCCGGGCCCCGCCCGCAGGCTATTCAAACTCCCTCCCGCTCACTGAGTCGCCTCGAGTGGGCCGAATTCCCCCCGTGTGGCCAGTTTCCTCTCCAGACCCGGCCTAGCAATGTTTTCTTCTTTTTCTTTTTCTCTGGAAAATTCTAAATCTAAAAGATACCTGTTAGTTTAAATCCAATTAAAATATAAAACTGCAGGATCTCGTCGAGGTGACAATTTTACAGGGTCCCCTAGGGTTTTCCTCATCATGCAGAACTGGTCTTTTACCCATAGTAATTTCCATTAATTATGGGCACTATTTCCACCAAAAATATGTCTATCCCACTAATTAAATTCCTCTGTGAGATTCACACATCCAATTGGAGTGAAACCAACTGCCCTTGGTAGTTTTTGGACATACCTATCTTTGCACCTTGGTCCCAGGCCAAGGTGAATAGTAGTTTGTCTTTAGTAAAAATAACAAAAGCAGCCCTTTTCTGACTTTAGAAAATTCCCTAGGGCAAACCAAAGTTGTTTTTGACCTATTTCAAACTCCCAGAGAAGTGGTACATCAGTACCTATCCAAAACCAGAAGATAAGGAATTATTGACTCTCTGTTGAATTAAATACTTCTGTAAGGGGTATTATCACTAAATAAATCACTTCGGGAGTTTGACAACTCCAAAAAGAGTAAATCCAATTTATACAGAAGGGCACTTTGAATACCTACCACATGCCCTTGGAATAAACTCAGAAGCTTATATAGGATTAATATGGTGAAAAAGACAAGTTGCCTGCAGAACTGCCTTTGGGGATTTCCTGAGGGCATCCTGGAAATTATTTTGGAGTGATTCCAACTCTCAGTGAAAAATTACATAAAAACCTACAAAATCACCAAAGGAACTAATTTTTGGAGCTCCAGAACTTTTTTGGTGAATTATTCCCTCAAACTAGGAGTTATTTCACTAGAAAATTCATAACTAAATAAAGAAAACTGATAAAATAGTGAAACCACTTTTGTTGGTTTCATTTTATCCAACCCTATCTGTTGGTATCATGTGTTTACAATAGTACCATACAGAATATTGTCTTGTCCAAAAATCCATCTCCTAGGTAGTTTCTAGACTTTAAATCCTAAGGGGTATTCATTCCCTTTTCCAAGGCCATCTCAATCTCCTAAAACCCATCCTCTCAAAACCATCTGAACCTTGTTTCTGTATTATTCAATTGCTTGCTGTATTGTATTGGTGCTTGTATGGCTGGTGTTGATTATGGCTTGGCTTGCTTGCATGTGCTGCCAGGACGACGAGAGTTGCGATGAAATCGAAGAGCAGAAGAAGTGGTATTTATTATTGGTATTAGTATTCTTGGTTATCTAAAGAAGGAGTCCAGGGACATTTATGCCATACTGCTGATCACAGGCAAGCCACCTTCTTGCTCATAGGCCTTTCCCTACTATTTTACTTATGCATGTTTTATCTGCTGTTTATTAAAACTGCATCGTTTTACTCTATGTTGACGTATATATATACATGGTAGTGGTTCGGCTCCTCCGAACTATTACACTTTTGTACTACTAAGTACAACCCCCTTAGTGTTACCTACTTGACCCTAGTATAATAGATGGTGTATTACACCATACCCCTTTGGAAACCCCGGTTTGGCGGAAGGAAAACTAGAGGATGGGAAGACCCCGCAAAAAGGTTTTTACCAAATGTTTTCTGATAAAACCTTGGTGAGCAAAACCGGAGGAAAAAGGTTTACGAAAATGCACCTGGTTCTTTGCAGTCTAGCTATAACAACTTAACCCTGTGCAACCACACTACTCTAGTATGGGACAGGGCTGGATTTGATGTTTGTCTGTTCTGGTATAAGCTGCCTCGCAAATACTACAGGGGATCGGGGATCCCTGGAGGGTGGGCCTTCTCACGTAAAGGGTCCATGTGGGACATCGACCTAGAGAATGGAATGAAGGGTCGGTAGGCCTCCACGCGTTACTTTGAGATCCTCATTAAAAGCGCTCACCTGGGAGGTGGAGAAAGCGCTCCGGTTGGTCCTCGCCCGACGTCCTGGTGTTGAGGGGATTAACACTCAGAGGGTAGGCACTTATGTTGGAGTGGGCATCCGGAGAGTATTGATCGGTTACTCGACCCACGATCAGTGAAGATCAGGGTAGTGTACCCGGATGGTGTGGGTAAAGTCTGCAACCTCTGCAGAGTGTAAATCTATTCGAATAGCTGTGTCCGCAGTTAAGGATGGGTTGAACAAACTTCTGTAGAGCGGTGCTAGTTTTGTTTTCAAAAAGGATTTCAGAAAAGAAATGACTTTGGAAATGTTTTGACCATGGGATGGTCGGAAAGGATCCCTGTTTTGACCATGGGATGGTTAGATAGGGATGGAAGGAGTTTGGTCATGGGATGACCGTAAAGGAGAAGCAAATGGGTGACCCAGTCCTAATGTTTTCCAAAACTTTTCAAAACGGTTTCCAAAATATTTTATAAAAGTTTTCAACAAAGATATGTAGATGCTATTAACTTGGCCTCTATTGGAGCCCTCCTATTACCATAGACATAATGCATAACTTCTTGTTATTATCATTAATTTAAGGTGGTTTGCGAGTACATTCAATGTACTCACTGGCATTGTCCCTGGCTATTAACTTGGCCTAATATCAAGAAGAAGATGGTTGGCGTGTATGCGAGCTAGGACGTTCTCCCAGTCAGTTGCCTGTAGGTTAAGCCATGGCTCGGGCTCTGTACTTGATGAAGTTCCGCTGATGACTAATGATGTAGCCATAACAGCATTTATGTAAGTCTTGTAATTTCGGTATATTCTCAGATGTTGTAATGATACTTGTCGGTTATGTGCCACGACTAACTGATCATGGGATCGTAGCTGTATACATAACAGGGATTCTCGGAGGATTAATCCGTGGGCCCCACACTGTGGTTCATGAGAAGAACAGACATGCAATGACACTTGTGTATCCTTATGTGGTTTGTGAGAAGAACAGACATGCGATGACTCTAGATGTGGTTCATGAGAAGAACATACATGCAACGACACTGGTGTATCCTTATGTGGTTTGTGAGAAGAACAGACATGCAATGACACTAGGTATGGTTCATGAAAAGAACACAAATCCAATGACATTGGTGGATCCTTATGTGGTGTTTGTGAGAAGAACACACATCCAATGACATTGGGTGTGGTTCATGAAAAGAACACACATCCAATGAAACTTGTGGATCCTTATGTGGTTTGTGAGAAGAACACACATGCAATGACTCTAGTTGTGGTTCATGAAAAGAACACACATCCAATGACACTGGTGGATCCCTATGTGGTTTGTGAGAAGAACACACATGCAATGACTCTAACTGTGGTTCATGAAAAGAACACACATGCAATGACACTAGTGAAGCCATATATGGTTTGTGAGAAGAACACACATGCAATGACTCTAGCTGTTGTTCATGAAAAGAACACACATGCAATGACACTGGTGGATCCATATGTGGTTTATGAGAGGAACAGACATGCAATGACACTAGGTGTGGTTCATGAAAAGAACAGACATGCAATGACACTGGTTGATCCATATGTGGTGTTTGTGAGAATAACACACATCCAATGACACTAGGTGTGGTTCATGAAAAGAACACACATGCAATGACATTGGTGGATCTATATGTGGTTTTTGGAAAGAATAGAAATGCAATGACTCTAGCTATGGTTCATGAAAAGAACACACATGCAATGACACTGGTGGATCCATGTGTGGTTCATGAGAAGAACACACATACAATGACAGTAGGTGTGGTTCATGAAAAGAACACACATCCAATGACACTAGTGGATCCTTATGTGGTTTGTGAGAAGAACAAACATGCAATGCCACTGGCTGTGGTTCATGAGAACAACACACATGCAATGACACTAGTGTATCCTTATGTGGTTTGTGAGAAGAACACACATGCAATAACTCTAGCTGTGGTTCATGAAAAGAACACACATGCAATGACACTGGTGGATCCATGTGTGGTTTGTTTGGATGAACAGACATGCAATGGCACTGGGTGTGGTTCATGAAAAGACCACGCATGCAATGACACTGGTGGATCCATATGTGGTTTGTGGAAAGAACAGACATCTAATGACTCTAGCCGTGGTTCATGAAAAGAACACACATCCAATGACAGTGGTGGATCCATCTGTGGTTTGTGGAAAGAACAGACGGTGTTGGATCCATGTGTGGTTTGTGGAAAGAATAGACATGCAATGACACTAGGTGGATCCATGTGTGGTTCATGAAAAGAACACACATCCAATGACACCGGTGGATCCTTATGTGGTGTTTGTGAGAAGAACACACATCCAATGACCATTGGTGTGGTTCATGAAAAGAACACACATCCAATGGCACTGGGTTTGCTTCATGAAAAGAACACACATCCAATGACACTGGGTGTGGTTCATGAAAATAACACACATCCAATGACACTGGTGGATCCATGTGTGGTTTGTGAGAAGAACAGACATGCAATGACACTGGTGTGGTTCATGAAAAGAACACACATCCAATGACACTGGTGGATCCTTATGTGGTGTTGGTGAGAAGAACACACATCTAATGACACTGGGTGTGGTTCATGAAAAGAACAAACATCCAATGACACTGGTGGATCCTTATGTGGTTTGTGAGAAGAACACACATGCAATGACTCTAGCTGTGGTTCATGAAAAGAACATACATGCAATGACACTGGTGGATCCATATGTGGTTTGTGAGAAGAACACACATGCAATGACTCTAGCTGTGGTTCATGAAAAGAACACACATGCAATGACACTGGTGGATCCATATGTGGTTTATGAGAGGTCCAGACATGCAATGACACTAGGTGTGGTTCATGAAAAGAACGACATGCAATGACACTAGTGGATCCATATGTTGTTTGTGAGAAGAACACACATGTAATCACACTGGGGGGATCCATGTGTGGTTCATGAGAAGAACACGCATGCAATGACACTAGTGGATCCATGTGTGGTTTATGAGAAGAACACACATCCAATGACACTGGGTGTGGTTCATGAAAAGAACACGCATCCAATGACACTAGTGGATCCTTATGTGGTTTGTGAGAAGAACAGACATCCAATGACACTGTATGTGGTTCATGAAAAGAACACACATCCAATGACACTGGTGGATCCTTATGTGGTGTTTGTGAGAAGAACACACATCCAATGACACTGGGTGTGGTTGATACATTGCAAATGTATCTATAATTTTTTATGTTCCATGCTTAGTTTTATATACTTTCTTGTGTTTTGTCCACCCTTTGGAGTACTTTTCATATGATTTCTTGGACTAACCTATTAGCAAGAGCCATTGTGCCAGCTACCTATTTTCTGCTGTTTCTGGGTTCCAAGAAAGTCAGAAAATGAATATTCTCGGAATTGGACGGGATAAAAGCCAAAGTGCCTATTATTCTAGAAGTCATCAGATGCCAGAATACGAGATGGAGAGAAGGGCTGAGGCGCCACACCACAGCACGGCTAGTCAGCCCGCCAGGTGGTCTGGCCGACCCCAGCACCTCCTCGGCCTCTCCTTCTGCCTATAAGATGCCCTCGGGACGAAAACCCTAAGTACCCGATCAAAAATCCACGAAAGTATCTGTATCCGCCGTCATCTCCATCCCTAGATTGGGAGGGATCTGAAGCTCTTCCCGGCACCCTGCCAGAGAGGGGAATTCACCCTGGAGGCCTTCTTCATCACCATGCAAGCCTCCGGTGTGATGCGTGAGTAGTTCATCCTTGGACTACAGATCCATGTAGTAGCTCGATGGATGGTTCTCCTCCTTTGTGCTTTCATGTTTAGATCTTGTGAGCTCCGTTCATGATCAAGATCATCTATTGGTAATTCTGCATGTTGAGTTTGCGAGGATCCGATGGATATTGAGATGCTATTTCAGATTGATTATTGATTCTATCATGTCTTTGTTATTTTTGATCTTGCATTCTTTCCGTTGTTAGTAGCTATCTTGGCCAAGTAGATGCTAGCAACTCCAAGAGTTAGTATTTATGCTCGATAGTGGGTTCATGCCTCTGGTAATCTGGCGAAGTGACAGAAATCTCTAAGGCACTAGATGTGTTGTTGCTACTAGGGAGAAAACAACAATCCTTTGTTCATAGAACAATCGTATTGTTTACTTTACACGCAATTTGTAAAGCAATAATTTGTTGCTTGCAACTTAATACTAGAGGGGGTTTGGATGATAACCTGAAGGTGGATTATTAGTCATAGATGAAGTTGGATGGAGGTCTATGTATAATGTTGTAATGCCCAATCAAGTCTCAAAGGAGTCAAGATGATTAGTATATGCATGTATTTCTTTCTCGATGTTTGTCAATTGCCCCGCTGTAATTTGTTCACCCAGCATGTTATCTATCTTAAGGAGAGCCACCTCTAGTGAACTATGGATCCCGGTACTTTTATTTTACATACAATCTATAAATTGTTTACTGCTTTGTGTTTACTTTCTGCAAACTATTACTTCCTTCCATTCGATACGTTTAATCCTTTGTTTTCAGCAAAACACTGTGAGATTGATAACTTGATCGCAAGTTGGGGACAGAGTTCTGTGGTTGTGTTGTGCAGGTCTCCATGTTACTACTAGCACCGGTAGTGCATACCTTTCGCTAGCAACACCTTTGGGGTGTTTCCTTGCTCCTACTGGTTCGATTAAATCTTGGTTTCATAACTGAGGGAAACTTGCTTCTGTGCTCATCATACCTTCCTCTTGGGGTTCTCAACGAGCTCTACATCAACACCGAGCCATCAAGCATTTTTCTGGCGCCGTTGCCAGGAAACGAAGAAGAAGAAACTCCCATGTCAACCACGCGCCAGCAAGGCATTTTTCTGGCGCCGTTGCCGAGGAGTCAAGGACATCTTCACAAGGGGAGTCCCGCATAACCAATCTCTTTACTTTGTTATTTTTTTTGCTTCGTTTCTTTTTTGCTTTGTTTGCTTGTTTTGTTATCAAAAACAAAAAAAAAATAGTTTTACTAGTTTGCTTTCTTATTTGAAAACACAAAAAAATGACTACTCTTGAAAACACTAAGTTGTGTGACTTCACTAGCACCAACAACAATGATTTTATGAGCACACCTATTTCTCCACTTGTGCCTGAAGATACTTTCTTTGAGATAAAACATGCTTTGCTCAATCTTGTTATGAGAGAACAATTTTCTTGTATTGGTAATGAAGATGCTGCTGCCAATCTAAATAACTTTGTTGAACTTTGTGAGATGCAAAAGCATAGGGATGTATATGGTGATATTAAGCTGAAATTGTTTCCTTTCTCTTTGAGAGGAAAAGCTAAAGAATGGTTGAATTCCTTAACTAGGAATAGTATTGATTCTTGGAGTAAATGCAAAGATGCTTTCATTGGAAAATACTATCCACCTGCTAAGATTATATCTATGAGAAGTGAAATAATGAAGTTTAAACAATCTAATAATGAGCATGTTGCTCAAGCTTGGGAAAGAATGAAATCTTTGGTAAAGAATTGTCCCACTCATGGGCTGACTGCTTGGATGATCATCCAAACCTTTTATGCAGGATTGAACTATCCTTCAAGGAACCTATTGGATTCTGCTATTGGAGGTACCTTTATGACCATTACTTTGGGTGCTGCAACAAAACTTCTGGATAATATGATGGTTAATTATTCTAAATGGCATACTGAGAGAGCCCCACAAGGTAGGAAGGTAAATTCTGTTGAGGAAACTTCCTCCTTGAGTGATAAGATTGATATTATTATGTCTATGCTTGTGAATGGGAAAGCCCATATTGATCTAAATAATGTTCCTTTAGCCTCTTTGGTTGCTCAAGAAGAGAAAGTTGATGTGAACTTCATAAGAAATAACAATGTTGGCAATAATGCTTATAGGAATAATTTTGGTAACAACAATTATAAGCCATATCCTCCCAACAATGGTAATGCTTATGGAAATTCCTACAACAATAATAGGAGTGCACCCTCTGAACTTGAAGTTATGCTTAAAGACTTTATTAGTAAACAAACTGCTTTCAATAAAACTATTGAGGAAAAACTCTCTAATGCTGAAAGAAATATAACATCTTTGGATGAAGCTCAATCTTATTTGAATAAAATGGCTGCTAAACCTGAAACTAATGATAATCCCTTTGCAGCTACTAATGCCATACAAGTAAGAATTGATGAAAATGTTAGACTATTAGCTAAATTACATGCTAAGTGGGAAAGAGAAGATGAAATTGCTAGAAACATTAGTGTTTCTACTATCACCACCACTAGTGTTGAGGCTAGTAATAGTTCTACTACTTTAGATGATAAATTTGATTTTGATCTTGATGGTTACAATATCTCTGAAGTTATTAAGTTCCTACAAAAGCTTGCTAAAAGTCCTAATGCTAGTGCTATGAACATGGCCTTTACAAAACACATTATCGATGCTTCTATTCCTATATAACAAGAAGATGGTTGGGAACCCATCATTAATATGAAAGTGAATGATTTTGATTTCAAAGCTTTATGTGATCTTGATAGTAGTGTTTCTATTATGCCTAGAAGGATTTATGATATGCTTGATTTGCCTCCACTTGAATATTGTTATTTGAATGTCCCACTTGATGATAATGCTAAAAAGAAACTCATGGGGAGTCTTAATGATGTTCTTATTATGGTTAACAATGCTTATGTCCCCATTGATTTCTATGTTTTGGATGTTGAATACAATGCTTCTTGTCCTATTACTTTGGGAAGACCTTTTCTTAGAACTGTTGGTGCCATTATTGATATGAAAGAAGGCACCATTAAATATCAACTCCCACTCAAGAAAGTTATAGACCACTTCCCTAAGAATAGAGAGAAGATTTCTTTTGCCTCTCCTATGAAAACAAAATTTGGTCTTAATGCTTCTTCATTTGAGAACACTTGATTCTTTTTCTTGCTTCTTATGCCTAACTTAAAGGCGTTAAAGAAAAATACTTATTGGGAGATAACCCAAAAGTTTTAGATGAGTCTTGGAAGATATTACTTCAGTAATAACCGCTCCTTATCCTTTTTATTTGATTTTTGTGGCAGGAGTAACCTCTAATGAGAGAGAAGTAATGATTGAGAAAGTTGTTGTTCCAAAACAGATTTCTGTGCTTCACCGTAAAAATTCGTGTAAAATATCTGAACATCTTTTTGAGGCTTGAATATTTGTGCTTCTGACCAAGGTTGTTATCTAACTTTCGTTAGTTCAACACTTTTTGATTTGAGAAACAGAAGGTCTTCGAAGAAATTCGTCTTTACCTGCTGGTCTGTTTTGACAGATTTCTGCATTTGCTTCTTGTTGGTTCCTTTTTGAGTTCTTTTGGGGAATTGAGATTTTTGAGGGAAGTGCTACAATAGCTAGTGTTCTAATGGAAGTTTATTTGGTGTTAGAAATGAACCTTAAGACTTATTTATTTTGAGTGCACTAATGTTGCTAATAAAGATTGTGTGAAGTTTTGTATGAAGGAAAAAATTTCAGGTGTATGGAAGGAATGAGTAATGAGATGAAGGATGGTCTAAAGCTCAAGCTTGGGGATTCCATACATGTCACCCCAAGAAATATCCAAGAAGTACAAGCGTCAAAGCTTGGGGATGCCCAAGTGTAGCATCCCAATTGTCTAACAATTGCAATGCTACTAGCCTAGTCTATATATATGCTACTTCCTACATATAATTGTTGCATCATAATTATATCATGCTCATGTCATCATGCCACACTGCATTTGAGCATCATATAAAACCCTTTTCATTTGGTTCTTCTCTCATATGCATTAGTAATTGTATTTGGCTCTTGATATATTGTATTTGATTCTTGATAAATGCTTGATGCCCAAGTTGAGTTGGTGGCATATCTTTTGTTCAACTCCACCACCTTTTCCTTGTCACCACCTTATAATTCCACCATCCTAATTATCCATGAGCTTTTACACTTTTCCTTGGGCATTTAAATCTAGCTCATGTGGGTTGGGATGGATCCACTTCTATTATTCCACATGCTCCCATATATGCACCATGTTGTTTTCACATCATTCATATGTGGAGCCACCTTTGCATGCTTTGTGAGTGTAACCCCTTTTTCTAGCTTCCATATGGATTATTTTGAATGTATGCTCATGTTGGAATATTTTTGAGGCTATTATGCATCTAGTGGAACATCCACACTAGCAAGTCCAAATTATATTTAAATATGAGCATCATACATCTACTCCCCATGGAACCTCCTTTTATTTTTCCTTTTGCTTGGCCTTTACTCCACATTTCGGGAATGCATGTGAATAATGCCATGATACCTTACTATTGTTTTCACAAGAATAAACATGGCATTTATTGATATGCAAGATCACAACCATCCCCTTTTTCTTGGTTTTCTTGGATTTTAAGTAGGGCATGGACAAGTGGCTCTTTTCTTTTGTTTGAGCTCCACCCTCCCCATCTTGGTCAAGTTTTCCTTGCCATGCGCATAAAAACCCTCACCTCACCATCTCCTTTCACCTTTGCTTGATCTTGGTGGATCACCACCAAACCCTAAACCCCCCCTCCCCCTTGCTTGATCATGTGGGTAGATGCATTAACCCTAAAACCCTAAGTCTCTACCAACCCACTCACCCTAGCCTCTCTCTCTAATCTCTCTCTCAAAACCCTAAGCCCTCATCTCCCTTCTCTCTAACCCGAGCCACCACCCCAGCCCTAATTTACCCCTGGCTCGACACCTAACCTAGCTAACCACCCCATCCCGAGCCTCCCCCTCTAGCCCTAGACCTAGCCGAGTATCTCTCTCTCTATCGGCTCCCTCTCTCTCTCTCTCGCTGCCACCAGGACCCACCCGTGCAGCCCTTCCTTCCCCTGGCCGGCCCCAGTTACAGCCCTCTGTCCCCCGAGCCAGCATCCCCACGTCGACACGTGAGGGAGAAAGGAAAAAGGTAGCCGAAGCCACCTTTTCCTCCACCGAGCTACCACACGGCACCCCCTCTCCTCCACCGTCCATATCTACTCCCCCATGTCTCCTCTGTAGAGCCCCAGATCTACCCCGGGCCTCTGCGCCGCAGCTCTACCCCAACTACCCTCCCCTTCCAACTCCGGCCACCACCATCGGCTTCGGCGTCCACCAGCGGTTCGAGGAGGCGGGCGTGGTGTTGTGGTTGTCGAGGAAGGACAGGAGGTCCCTGGCGTCGCCTCTGTACACAGCAGCGAGGAGGAGGAGGCCATGTACCGCGGCACGCCGACGCGCCCGAGAAAACCCTAACCCCCCTGTCGGTCGTCTGCATCGTCGCTGATTCGAAGCTCCTCGGCCCGATCTGACTCCACCGGCACCACCGCGGTGAGCCACCGTACCTCCCTGACATCCTGCCCTGGAGTTTTGCTTCCTGTACGCGCCACGCCGCCGGACGAGCGCCTTCGGTGCATCGCGCTCGCCATCGTCGAGGACCGTCCTCGAGCCGGTTACGCCTTACCTAGTCGCCTAGATCATCCCTGTCAGCAACCCCCAGCCCACCGCAGTGGCTCCACCTCTCTGCGCGCGCGCCCCAGGTCGCGGGTTCGAACCCCCGTGCCACGCGCCGTTCTCTGTCGCCGGCCTGTCTATCAGATGTAGAGGAAGAGAAACAGTATCTGTGGCCACTTTGCACATACCCCCCCCCACACCCCCTTTTTCCTAAACCCGCGCTCCCTCGAGGCCCACCTATCAGTCTCCTTGGCCTTTTACAAAAAGAGACCTGGGGTTCCAGGCCCTCAACCCGCGGTCCCCCTCCGCGCGCGTGGCCAGCCCACACCCTCTCTCTGTCACGTGGGTCCCGTTTTCCCCCGGACCCACCGGTCAGACGCTGTGGCTGGGTATAGTCGCGGTAAGAAAAACCTCTATGCTCGTTTTCCGCCAACTGGGCCCGGTAAATCGATGGATGTGGCTAAGTGGGGCTGGGTATAAAAATTCTGGCTGTTCATGTGTTTAAATAAAACAATTTCAGAAATGTTTTAATATAAATTTAAATTCTGTTTTAAATATCTTTTAATCGGTAAATCCAAATAGTACAAATGATATATGTTTTGGAATCAGAAAAATGTGAGGAATTCAAATATGCCATTTAAAGAAATTTAAATTTTCAAAATTATTTAAATGTAATAAAAAGGCCTTTTCTTAATTAATTAATAACTTTAGTTCCGTAATTCCAATTTCGACAAATAATATGTCCAAATCGATCAGCGCGACGAGCCCGTTCTAACTATGCATTCCATGTTCTGAATTGCAGCATGCATCATATAAATATAAAGTATACAGCAACTTATTTGGGGTTAAATTGTGACCAAAAACTTAATAAATGCTTTATTCTTGTATCCCACACCTCACCCATGCCATGCTACTTTATTGCCATGTAAATTGTGCATCATTCATCATGGCATGCTTGTTTGCTCATCGCATTATAATTCATATGCTTGTGCACTTTATTTATGTTGGCCCTTGTTTGTTTGGTTCTTCTTCGAATAGACGCCAAGCAGGGAAAATATCAGGAATCCCAGCAGTACTACCCAGATCCTTCTCTCGCTTCAACTGAGCTGCCAGGCAAGCACTACCACATGCTTGCATACATATAGTACCTATTTCTTCTATCTTATTCTTGCATCATTGAGTCGCGATTGCATTAACTTGAATCCCAAGTACTGCATAGCCTTTACTTTTAAACCCCACTGAAGCTTGTTCCTCCATCCCATGAGCCATTACTACAGGAGTTGTTTGATCCATGCGAGTCGTAGCAAAGCATGTGTAGGGTATGTGAGTGTCTGATGGATAACGAGGTACCTAAACAACTTAACATGAGTAGTAATGGGATAACTAATGAAACTGGCACCGGTGAGCAATATCTGCTATTTGGTTTTTCCTGCTCACTTGTGTCCCATAGGACCCCGAGTACTTGATTCCTGTTCCTTGACTATTTGCACTATCCACATCCGGGAGGCCTTATGGACCCCCCTGAGACAGAGATTGATTCATTCCTATTTCTTGGGGCCACAAAGTAGTTTGGGGCTTTATTACTATCCTGTACTTATGCCATGCTTTACTGCTTTATTTAAGATTGTGCGTGGAGCACCTGTACTGTTTTGGATCGCGCCACATTTTCGCGGTATCGACAAGCCCAGTCACACTTTCGGGTTCCCAGTCGTTTACAGCCGTCGTCGCAAACCCTGGGTCCGTCTCGGAGCCGGCCAACTTTGTTGCGGGTAGCTTATTAGGGTGGCCCCCTGAAATATTTCTGAATCCTGTGATCGTTTTGTCGTGAATGCCTCGTTGGGTTTTTATGTGGTTTTTGCGAGGTTGATCGAGTGTGTGTTGCTATTTGTGCACCCCTGCAGGGTAAATCTTTCTGAAAGCCATGTCAACGGTTATGGATGACTTGGAGCACAGTTTCTCGATCATAGACAAGTATAACTAAAGTACCGCTTTTAATTTGACTAAGTACCTGACTAGTAAGTAGTGCAATACTCATGGAATGGTTAATAAAACTGCCAACGGATGGGTTGTTCGTCCGCTTTCTCGTTGGTAAGCGGGAAGGAGGATGGATCTGTTAATTATACTATTATAATTGTTGTTACTAATTAACGGACATCCGTCTATCTTTGGTTAGGCGGATGGTTAGCGAGTATCTATAGACTTGTTAGTTATTATCTTTTGCTGCAATTGCGTCACCCCAGGTTATGTCCCCTTTAGAGGCATAAAGACTTGCTGAGTACCCCTAGTGTCTCACACGATAAATTGTTTGATTCAGATGAACAGGTGTACTCGCAATATGGATACTGGGTGGAGGAGACAGATGACGTTGGCAACGATCACTCGGTGTAGAGATTCCGGGGATGGGGATCCACGAGATCTGTGGGCGGGATGTGTTTATTTATGTGGCATCTTATGCCGATTTGCTTCTTATCCGTATTCGGATCTTGTTTTCCGCTTCCGCCTGATACTCTGATGTTTGATGTATGAGGAGCTATCCTAAACTATTATCTCTATCTAGGATATTTGGATCTTGCCGTATGGCGTTGCAATATTTCTATTTCTTTTAGATGGAATGGCTCTGAAAACTGTTGTATGGTGGCTTGCATACATACTCACTTGTGTATGTAGTTGATTCCTTTGCCTGCCGATTACGCCGCTCGTTCTTGTCCCGATGTTCTGAAAGTGGTTAGGACGGCCGACAGGTCTACCTGTGAGTGGCCCCTGGGCCCCACCGTACTATTTTAACCACTTTCGCTCATCCAGGCATGCAACTTAGAGCGTAATTCACCGAGGTAGTTACACCAAGGCATCCCCTTCTTCATCAATAAAAATCCAAGGTTTCTTCCAAACGCTTCATTTTTATTGTTTCATGCACAGTTGTGTTGTTCTTGGAGCATCTTCTTTTTTGTTTTTGTTTTGGTTTTTCGTTTTCTTGGTTTGCTTAGTTTGGTGAATAAATTGGTTGGACCCCCTCTTTCATACATTGGTTTGCAAATAGTTTGGTTTGGATTGGAAAAGAGTAGGAAAGTTCATGCTTATGTCGTAAAAAGAGCTCGTTTTTGACTGTGGTCTATGCTTTGTCATGCCATGCTTGATATTGTTTTGGCTCTATGCTTAGTATTCTTTGATGTAGCATGACTTGTTATAAACAATTGAGATTTCTTAATGTTCCTTGGATGAATCATGCGTTGTTTTAGGATATTAAAGCATAATATAGTGGTATTCTTCTTTGATGCTTTATTTGGGTTGACTTGGCGCATGCTCACACCATGTTATGACTATCTCAAGTCACCATAAGCCTTTATGATCCTTTAGTTTTCAACTTGTAGTATCACTTTATTCTTTGATCAATGATGTTTTGTCGCTTTGCATGATCATGGCCATTATTGCTCTCTTAGTTTGTCGCTCCCAGTCTTTTACTAGCCTCCACAACCAAGTATGAGTTCCACTCATGCATCCAACTCCTTAAACCAAGTTATTCCAAAGAGTCCACCATACCTACCTACTAGCTTATGCTATTCCAAGTATATTCATGTTTTTGTTTACCTTCCAAATTAAACTTCTTATGAGAAAACTAGTGATTAAAGCTCTCACGAACTTGATGGCACACTTTACTTTTCTTGCCCTTAATAAACTTGAACCATTGGGTCCTTCTTTGTTCCGTATATGCTTGCGCTTTATAAGTTGAAATTAGCAGAACCATGTATCATGGGGAATGCTTTCAACATTGCACTTGTACTTTGTACCCCGTTGATATCATGTTCTTTTGTTATGGATCCCGGCGGTGTGAAATAAAAGTGGAACTTGTAAGATCATGGAGTTTTTATGTGTGTTAGAGAAACGCCTCGGCCGCTAGCCTAAGCCATGCCTAATCATGGTGGAAACTTGCAGCATAACCATAATGAGCACTCTATGAAGCATCCTCAATAAAAACCTATGCAAATAGCAAATAAAAAGATCGATGAGATGCTCATTGTCTGCTTGCCTTGTCATTTTGATTATGGGATAGCTCATGTATCATGTGCAAGGGGTACCCCGTTGGAGGTTCTTTATGATACATATGTACTTACAATGACAAGAGCTTACTTGTGACTAAAGTTGAGTAGCATGAGGATCGGTCTTCGTAAGTAAGGGGCATGAGATTTCGGTTTATAACTTGTCAAGCATATCATCTTAGTTGTGTCACTTTAACCTTAATCACCTTCAAGATGCTTATGATAGGGGCAATGAGAGCTGAAAGCTATAAGTACCATAATTTTTGGAAGCTCTTTATGAGACTTGAATCCCTACTTTCTTCTATGAAGGCCTTTCTTCCACCATCATATTGAGTCTCCACCTTCTACCATTATGCACCTACTTTGAGAGCATAGTGGCCATTCTTAGTTCTATGTGCATTGTCCCAAGACTAGTTGATTGATGCATAACTTGATATTGCTTGTTTTAAACTATTTGTATCTAGTCACTCTTATGAACTTTGAAGGTGTCCTATGCATTTATATTTGCTACTCTATGAGGGACAAGCTGAATACTATTATGCTATGTTTTCTTTATGTGAAACAAACAAACGTCTTGCAAATCATTGTTATTCATGAATCTTTTGTTTGTGCCTTTTCATGTTGCATCATAGTTTCTTTGTCTTATTGCTAGAACTTTGTCTTTCATGTTTTGATTGAAGTACTATGATCCCGGCTATCAATGTTTTACAAATACTTTGATCAAGTCTTTGATGGTGCATGTCACCTCAAAAATTATTCTTTCTTTTTATCACTTACCTACTCGAGGACGAGCAGGAGTTAAGCTTGGGGATGTTGATACATTGCAAATGCATCAATAATTTTTGATGTTCTATACTCTGTTTTATCCACTTTCTTTGTGTTTTGTCCACACTTTGGAGTACTTTTCATATGATTTCTTGGACTAACCTATTAACAAGAGCCATAGTGCCAGCTGCCTGTTTTCGGCTGTTTTTGGGTTCCAGGAAAGTCAGAAAATGAATATTCTCGGAATTGGACGGGACAAAAGCCAAAGTGCCTATTTTTCTGGAAGTCATAAGATCCCAGAATACGAGATGAGAAGGGCTGCTGGCCACCACACCACTGCCGCGGCAGGCCTGCGCCGGGGGGTGGTCTGGCCGATCCCAGCACCCCTCGGCCTCTCCTTCCGCCTATAAGATGCCCTCGGGACAAAAACCCTAAGTACCCAATTAAAAATCCAAGAAAGAGTCTGTAGCCGCCGTCATCTCCATCCCTAGATCAGGAGGATCTGAAGCTCTTCCCGGCACCCTGCCAGAGAGGGGAATTCACCCTGGAGGCCTTCTTCATTGCCATGCAAGCCTCCAGTGTGATGCGTGAGTAGTTCATCCTTGGACTACAGATCCATGTAGTAGCTAGATGGTTGGTTCTCCTCCTTTGTGCTTTCATGTTTAGATCTTGTGAGCTCCGTTCATGATCAAGATCATCTATTTGTAATTCTGCATGTTGTGTTTGTGGGGATCTGATGGATATTGAGATGCTATTTTAGATTGATTATTGATTCTATCATGTCTTTGTTATTTGTGATCTTGCATGCTTTCTGTTGTTAGTAGCTATCTTGGCCAAGTACATGCTAGCAACTCCAAGAGTTAGTATTTATGCTCGATAGTGGGTTCATGCCTCTGGTAATCTAGGGAAGTGACAGAAATCTCTAAGGTACTAGATGTGTTGTTGCTACTAGGGAGAAAACAACAATCCTTTGTTCATACAACAATCGTATTATTTACCTTACACGCAATTCGTAAAGCAATAATATGTTGCTTGCAACTTAATACTGGAGGGGGTTCGGATGATAAACTGAAGGTGGATTATTAGTCATAGATGCAGTTGGATGGCGATCTATGTATAATGTTGTAATGCCCAATCAAGTCTCAAAGGAGTCAAGATGATTAGTATATGCATGTATTGCTTTCTCGATGTTTGTCAATTACCCTGGTGTAATTTGTTCACCCAGCATGTTATCTATCTTAAGGAGAGCCACCTCTAGTGAACTATGGATCCCGGTCCTTTTCTTTTACATACAATCTATAAACTGTTTACTGCTTTGTGTTTACTTTCTACAAACTATTACTTCCTTCCATTCGATACGTTTAATCCTTTGTTTTCAGCAAAACACGGTGAGATTGACAACCTCATCGCAAGTTGGGGACAGAGTACTGTGGTTGTGTTGTGCAGGTCTCCACGTTGCTACTAGCACCGGTAGTGCTCCCTGCCAAGGCTCAGATAGAAACACCTTTGGGGTATTTCCTTGCTCCTACTGGTTCGATTAAACCTTGGTTTCATAACTGAGGGAAACTTGCTGCTGTGCTCATCATACCTTCCTCTTGGGGTTCCCAACGAGCTCTACATCAAGACCGAGCCATCAGTGGTTCATGAAAAGAACACACATGCAATGACACTAGTGCATCCATATGTGGTTTGTGGAAAGAACAGACATCCAATGACTCTAGTTGTGGTTCATGAAAAGAACACACGTGCAATGACACTAGTGTATCCCTATGTGGTTTGTTTAGAAGAACACACATGCAATGACTCTAGTTGTGCTTCATGAGAAGAACACACGTCCAATGACACTGGTGGATCCCCATGTGGTTTGTTTAGAAGAACACACATGCAATGACTCTAGCAGTGGTTCATGAGAAGAACACACATCCAATGACACTAGTGGATCCCTATGTGGTTTGTGGAGAAGAACACACATGCAATGACTCTATCTGTGGTTCATGAAAAGAACACACATCCAATGACACTGGTGGATCCACGTGTGGTTTGTGGAAAGAGTAGACATGCAATCACACTGGGTGTGGTTCATGAAAAGAACACACATGCAATGACACTGGTGGATCCATATGTGGTTTGTGGAAAGAACAGACATCCAATGACACTAGCTGTGGTTCATGAAAAGAACACACATCCAATGACACTAGTTATCCATGTGTGGTTTGTGGAAAGAACAGACATACAATGACTATAGCTGTGGTTCACGAAAAGAACACACATGCAATGACACTAGTGGATCCTTATGTGGTGTTTGTTAGAAGAACACACATGCAATGACACTGGTGCATCCTTATGTGGTTTGTGAGAAGAACACACATGCAATGACTATAGCTGTGGTTCATGAAAAGAACACACATGCAATGACACTGGTGGATCCATATGTGGTTTGTTTAGAGGAATAGACATGCAATGACACTAGGTGTGGTTCATGAAAAGAATAGACATGCAATGACACTGGTGGATCCTTATGTGGTTCATGAGATGAACTGACATGCAATGACTTTAGCTATGGTTCATGAAAATAACACACATGCAATGAAACTAGTGGATCCATGTGTGGCTTGTGAGAAGAACAGACATGCAATGACACTAGGTGTGGTTCATGAAAAGAACACACATCCAATGACACTGGTGGATCCTTATGTGGTGTTTGTGAGAAGAACATACATCCAATGACACTGGATGTGGTTCATGAAAAGAACACACATCCAATGACACTGGTGGATCCTTATGTGGTCTGTGAGAAGAACATGCATGCAATGACTCTAGCTGTGGTGCATATAAAGAATAGACATGCAATTACACTAGCGGATCCATATGTGGTTTGTGAGATGAACACACATGCAATGACTCTAGATGTGTTTCATTAAAAGAACACACATGCAATGACACTGGTTGATCCATATGTGGTTTCTGAGAGCAAGAAACATGCAATGACACTAGGTGGATCCATGTGTGGTTCATGAAAAGAACAGACATGCAATGACACTGGTGTGTCCATGTGTGGTTTGTGAGAAGAACAGACATCCAATGACACTAGGTATGGTTCATGAAAAGAACACACATCCAATGGCACTGGGTATGGTTCATGAGAAGAACACACATCCAATGACACTGGAGAACTTATGTGGTTCATGAGAAGAACAGACATGCAATGACACTGGTTGTGGTTCATGAAAAGAACACACATTCAATGACACCGGTGGATCCTTATGTGGTGTTTGTGATAAGAACACACATCCAATGACATTGGGTGTGGTTCATCAAAAGAACACACATCCAATGACACTGGTGGATCCTTATGTGGTTTGTGAGAAGAACATGCATGCAATGACTCTAGCTATGGTGCATATAAAGAATAGACATGCAATTACACTAGTGGATCCATATGTGGTTTGTGAGAAGAACACACATGCAATGACTCTATATGTGGTTCATTAAAAGAACACACATGCAATGACACTGGTTGATCCATATGTGGTTTACGAGAGCAAGAAAAATGCATGACACTAGGTGGATCCATGTGTGGTTCATGAAAAGAACAGACATGCAATGACACTGGTGTGTCCATGTGTGGTTTGTGAGAAGAACAGACATCCAATGACACTGGGTGTGGTTCATGAAAAGAACACACATCCAATGGCACTGGGTGTGGTTCATGAGAAGAACACACATCCAATGACACTGGGTGTGGTTCATGAAAAGAACACACATCCAATGACACTGGTGGATCCTTATGTGGTTTGTGAGAAGAACAAACATCCAATGACACTGTGTGTAGTTCATGAAAAGAACACACATCCAATGACACTGGTGGATCCTTATGTGGTGTTTGTGAGAAGAACACACATCCAATGACACTGGGTGTGGTTCATGAAAAGAACACACATGCAATGACACTAGTGGATCCATATGTGGTTTGTGGAAAGAACATACATGCAATGACTCTAGATGCGGTTCATGAAAAGAACACACATGCAATGACACTGGTGTATCCCTATGTGGTTTGTTTAGAAGAACACACATGCAATGACTCTAGCTGTGGTTCATGAGAAGAACACACATCCAATGACACTAGTGGATCCCTATGTGGTTTGTGGAGAGCAACAGACATGCAATGACTCTAGCTCTAGTTCATGAAAATAACACACATCCAATGACACTGGTGGATCCACGTGTGGTTTGTGTTAAGAGCAGACATGCAATCACAGTGGGTGTGGTTCATGAAAAGAACACACATGCAATGACACTGGTGGATCCATATGTGGTTTGTGGAAAGAACAGACATCCAATGACTCTAGCTGTGGTTCATGAAAAGAACACACATCCAATGACACTGGTTATCCATGTGTGGTTTGTGGAAAGAACAGACATGCAATGACTATAGTTGTGGTTCATGAAAAGAACACAGATGCAATGACACTGGTGGATCCATGTGTGGTTCATGAGAAGAACACACATCCAATGACACTGGGTGTGGTTCATGAAAAGAACACACATCCAATCACACTGGTGGATCCTTCTGTCGTTTGTGAGAAGAACAGACATGCAATGACACTGGCTGTGGTTCATGAGAAGAACACACATGCAATGACACTGGTGCATCCTTATGTGGTTTGTGAGAAGAACACACATGCAATGACTCTAGTTGTGGTTCATGAAAAGAACACACATGCATTGACACTGGTGGATCCATGTGTGGTTTGTTTAGAGAAATAGACATGCAATGACACTAGGTGTGGTTCATGAAAAGAATAGACATGCAATGACACTGGTGGATCCTTATGTGGTTCATGAGAAGATCTGACATGCAATGACTCTAGCTATGGTTCATGAAAATAACACACATGCAATGACACTGGTGGATCCATGTGTGGTTTGTGAGAAGAACAGACATGCAATGACACTGGTGGATCCTTATGTGGTTTGTGAGAACATGCATCCAATGACTCTAGCTGTGGTTCATATAAAGAACAGACATGCAATGACACTAGTGGATCCATATGTGGTTTGTGAGAAGAACACACATGCAATGACTCTAGATGTGGGTCATGAAAAGAACACGCATGCAATGACACTGGTTGATCCATATGTGGTTTATGAGAGCAACAAACATGCAATGACACTAGGTGGATCCATGTGTTGTTCATGAAAAGAACAGACATGCAACGACACTTGTGTATCCATGTGTGGTTTGTGAGAAGAACAGACATCCAATGACACAGGGTGTGGATCATGAAAAGAACACATATCCAATGGCACTGGGTGTGGTTCATGAGAAGAACACACATCCGATGACACTGGGTGTGGTTCATGAAAAGAACACACATCCAATGACTCTGGTGGATCCCTATGTGGTTTGTGAGAAGAACACACATGCGATGACTCTAGCTGTGGTTCATGAAAAGAACACACATGCAATGACACTGGTGGATCCATATGTGGTTTGTGAGAAGAACACATATGCAATCACACTGGGTGCATCCATGTGTGGTACATTAGAAGAACACACATGCAATGACACTGGTGGATCCATGTGTGGTTTGTGAGAAGAACACACATCCAATGATACTGGGTGTGGTTCATGAAAAGAACACACATCCAATGACACTGGTGGATCCTTATGTGGTTTGTGAGAAGAACAGACATCCAATGACACTGTGTGTGGTTCATGAAAAGAACCCACATCTAATGACACTGATGGATCCTTATGTGGTGTTTGTGAGAAGAACACACATCCAATGACACTAGGTGTGGTTCATGAAAAGAACACACATGCAATGACACTAGTGGATCCATATGTGGTTTCTGGAAAGAACAGACATGACTCTAGTTGTGGTTCATGAAAAGAACACACATGCAATGACACTGGTGTAGACCTATGTGGTTTATTTAGAAGAACACACATGCAATGACTCTTGCTGTGGTTCATGAGAAGAACACACATCCAATGACACCGGTGGATCCCTATGTGGTTTGTTTAGAAGAACACACATGCAATGACTCTAGCTGTGGTTCATGAGAAGAACACACATCCAATGACACTAGTGGATCCCTATGTGGTTTGTGGAGAACAACAGACATGCAATGACTCTAGCTCTGGTTCATGAAAAGAACACACATCCAATGACACTGGTGGATCCACGTGTTGTTTGTGGAAAGAGAAGACATGCAATCACAGTGGGGTGTGGTTTATGAGAAGAACACACATGCAATGACACTGGTGGATCCATATGTGGTTTGTGGAAAGAACAGACATCCAATGACTCTAGCTGTGGTTCATGAAAAGAACACACATCCAATGACACTGGTTATCCATGTGTGGTTTGTGGAAAGAACAGACATGCAATGACTCTAGTTGTGGTTCATGAAAAGAACACACATGCAATGACACTGGTGGATCCATATGTGTTTTTTTGTGAGAAGAACACACATCCAATGACACTAGGTGTGGTTCATGAAAATAACACACATGCAATGACACTGGTGGATCCATATGTGGTTTGTGGAAAGAAAATACATGCAATGAATCTAGTTGTGGTTCATGAAAAGAACACACATGCAATGACACGGGTGGATCCATGTGTGGTTCATGAGAAGAACACACATCCAATGACACTCGGTGTGGTTCATGAAAAGAACACACATCCAATGACACTGGTGGATCCTTATGTGGTTTGTGAGAAGAACAGACATGCAATGTCACGACCTGTGGTTCATGAGAAGAACACACATGCAATGACACTGGTGCATCCTTATGTGGTTTGTGAGAAGAACACACATGCAATGACTCTAGCTGTTGTTCATGAAAAGAACACACATGCAATGACACTGGTGGATCCATGTGTGGTTTGTTTAGAGGAATAGACATGCAATGACACTAGGTGTGGTTCATGAAAAGAATAGACATGTAATGCCACTGGTGGATCCTGATGTGGTTCATGAAAAGAATTGACATGCAATGACTCTAGCTATGGTTCATGAAAAGAACACACATGCAATGACACTGGTGGATCCATGTGTGGTTTGTGAGAAGAACAGACATGCAATGACACTGGGTGTGGTTCATGAAAAGAACACACATCCAGTGACACTAGTGGATCCTTATGTGGTGTTTGTGAGAAGAACACACATCCAATGACAATGGGTGTGGTTAATGAAAAGAACACACATCTAATGACACTGGTGGATCCTTATGTGGTTCGTGAGAAGAACAGACATGCAATGACACTGGTTGTGCATCATGAAAAGAACACACATGCAATGACACTGGTGGATCCTTATGTGGTGTTTGTGAGAAGAACACACATCCAATGACACTGGGTGTGGTTCATGAAAAGAACACACATCCAATGACGTTGGTGGATCCTTATGTGGTTTGTGAGAAGAACACACATGCAATGACTCTAGCTGTGGTTCATGAAAAGAACGGTCATGCAATGACACTAGTGGATCCATATGTGGTTTGCGAGAAGAACACACATGCAATGACTCTAGATGTGGTTCATGAAAAGAACACACATACAATGACACTGGTGGATCCATATGTGGTTTATGGGAGGAACAAACATGCAGTGACACTAGGTGGATCCATGTGTGGTTCATGAAAAGAACAGACATGCAATGACACTGGTGTATCCATGTGTGGTTTGTGAGAAGAACAGGCATCCAATGACACTGGGTGTGGTTCATGAAAAGAACACACATCCAATGGCACTGGGTGTGGTTCATGAGAAGAACACACATCCAATGACACTGGGTGTGGTTCATGAAAAGAACACACATCCAATGACACTGGTGGATCCTTTTGTGGTTTGTGAGAAGAACACACATGCAATGACTCTAGCTATGGTTCATGAAAAGAACACACATCCAATGACAGTAGTGGATCCTTATGTGGTTTGTGAGAAGAACACACATGCAATGACTCTAGCTATGGTTCATGAAAAGAACACACATGCAATGACACTAGTGGATCCATATGTGGTTTGTGAGAAGAACACACATGCAATGACTCTTGGTATGGTTCATGAAAAGAATACACATGCAATGACACTGGGGGATCCATATGTGGTTTATGAGAGGAACATACATGCAATGACACTGGGCGTTGTCGTGGTGGTGTCACGGCAGATGCCATGGATAGGCTGAAGGTGGGGACTAATATGCGCTAGGGGAATCCAGGGAGGGATAGTAGAGTGATTCTCTACGCAGAAACTTTGTATTGATGTTCAGTCTCCAAGATTACAAGTGCTCCTCGAGCTGTATTGACAAGAGGAGGAAGAAGAAACTCTCTTACTCTTGCCTATTAACTAGCCCAAGAACCCTAGACCCACAAGTGTATTCCTTGCTATGTATCTGAAAATACCCAACCTCCCAAAATCTAACCCCCTTACCAGAACCCCAACCCCCCCTTATATAGAGGTGGTTCGGTCCTGGCCTAGGGCATACGTGGAGGCATATTTCCAGAATATGCCTCCTCCCAAAGCAGTAACCCGACAGGGATGCTTTTCCCCCGCGTCACTCTTGCTTTAACGACGTTGCCTTTGCGGAGCCTACGTCAGCCGACGTGAGCATCGTCACCCTTGTCGGCCATGATCCGGTGGTCCTGCCCTTGCTTTATTCGCTCATCCAGTATGCACCGAGCCTTCTTTTTGACCAGAGAGATTCCTTCCTTCTCCTAGAAGCCAAACGAGGATCCGGATCACAGTTGATCCGGCCGCACCTGTTCCTGCATATGAGCTAGCCAAGTGTCTCCGACTCACTCCTTGAGTCGGATGAGACAATGTTAGACGACCTCGGTCAGGTTACTCCGTGATCCGGCCTGCCTTGAGGTGACTCGGCCAGCATCCGCTTTGACCTTACCGACCCTCGGCTAAGTCGGCCCTTATACCCCGGAGTGACCCTACCCAGGGTTATCCCCCCAACATTAGTCCCCGAAGCTGGTGCGGCCTCAGCGGCCTTGGTCGCTAAGGCCACATCAGGTTCGTTCGTATATAACCTTCGGATGTTTATTTCCGGGTTAACTTTTTGTCTCGGATCATATGGATTTACGTTCCCTTCGCACGCTCCAAGTTTTCACTTGCCGGCCGGGTCACCACTTTGGCTCGGGTCCTATGGTTTTACTTTTCCTCTGCACAGTTCAAGTTTTCACTCGCTGGCCGGGTTACCTTCGTGTCTCGGATCCGGGCCTTACTTCCTTCTCTCGTACGCCAACCCACGTAACGATTAATCATTACGTTGCCTTATTTTAAGGGCCTGAGCTGTAACCGCCGCAGTAGATGTCAGTGATTACTGTGCGGGGGTTACGTCACATCTGTCTCCTCGTTTACCGCAACTGCACGTCGTGTCATGGGATCACATTTACTCTGCGGCCCCCAGTGTGGCTTCTCTCTGATTGGTCAACGCTGGCGATACACGGCCACACTGTGTGGTTTTCCAACACAGCACGATCCCACTCGTTGATGACTGAGGGCGGTTAAATAGGGAAGGGGCACTCTCTTTAGAACTTTTCCATCTCCGCGCCCCCTCGCCCGTTCCTCTTCTTCTTCCTCGCAACCGCCCAAAGGTTCTTGGCAGCGCCGCCGCCGCACTTTCTTCGTTTCTCCGCACCGCAATCACCGCTGCGCCTCTATTTAGCCACGGGTCCTCGTCAGTTTAGACCGCAGAGCCCCGCTGCTGCCAGCTCCAGCGAGGACACCGGAATTGAGATGACGGAGGAGGAGCTCATCGTCGTTGAATAGGAGATGGAGGAGGACGCCGGCACGGTGGACCGCGGCGCGTGGGCCGGCTCCTGGGTCTGCGAGGACGACATCGCCTGGCTCTACCGGACCCGGCGCATTCCCGCCGGCATCGCCGCTCGTCTCCCCTCCTCGGAGTTGGCCCCCTCACCCAATCCAGGTGAATTTGTTTTTTTCTTATCCCATTTCCAACGAGGATTTGGTCTTCCAGTGAGTGATTTCTTCCGGGACTGGATCCGGACCTATCACTTGCAACCACATCATCTCCCGGCGAACGCCATCACCTCTCTGTCCGCTTTCGTTTCTTCGATCGAGGGCTACACCGGGCTATGGCCTACGAAGGAGCTATGGATCCGGTTCTTCGGCCTCCGCCGCAACGTCGTCCCCAACATCCATGTCGAGTCGGAGGACAAGCAGCTAACTCAGTTCGGAGCTGCCTCGATCTCGCCCCGGAGGTATTCAATCTTTCCCCGGGTCACCGGGCTTGACTCCTGCAAAGGGTGGGCCCGGACCTTCTTCTACGTCCGGAACGAAGGCACGGAAGATTTGATCCGGTTGCTGCCCTACGCTCCGGGTCCCCCTGACACGGATTTCTGGGAGGAGGTTGCCAGGAAACCTACAGCCCTGGCCAACCAAGTGAACAAAAGGTTTGCGGAGCTGAAGAAGCTCGGATTGCGGCAATGAGGATGCCATGATCACATTCGTGTGCAACCGAATCTCTCCCCTTCAGCGGCGCACTCACAAGTTGTGCCATATGAGCTTTAGTTGCGACCCCAACCGAACCTCCTCATTCTAGTTGAGCAATACAGAGATCTTCCGCCGGGTCAAGGCTCTTTTCACCACCCATAAGGACTTCTCCGCCGAATGGACGTGGGGAATCGAGCATTACTGCCGTGACAGGCTCCCTCCCGCGGTAAGCTTCGCGGGGTAAACTTATTTCGGATCAATTTCATGTCGGCTCTTATCACATTCTTGACTTTGCTCCTTGTGCTTTTTTCTCAGCTGTTTCTCCAGCAAACCCTCGAGGATGGCCCGGATCCGACCCTTAAGTGGGCCCCGGACCGAGAAATTCCGGACGAGGAGGAGCCGGACCAGGAGATGTTCCTCCCCACACCCGATGCCACCAGACGACCCAGCAGTAAATTCTCTTCTCTTAGAGATTGGCCCGACGATGAGGATGACTCGGATATCGATGTGATTGAACCCGTTGAGGCTGTCCCTCTTTCTTTTGCCTACCCGGCATCAACTAACCCCGGTGGGCACATCCACGAGGATCCTCCCCTTGCCACGGGCGAGCCTGTTCCGGTGGCGTCAAAGAAGAAGCGCGGATCCACGTCGAGTTCTTCTTCTGAACCTTCTCAGCCTTCCAAAAGGCAAAAGAAGGCCGGAGACAAGACTGCCTCCAAACGGGTAGGCAAAGCCCCGGCAAGGAGGGCCCGGAAACCTAAGGAGGCCGAGACCTCGGATGCGTAAGTTCTTTTTTCACTGCGCAACACACTTCTCCCTGCTTCGGGGTAATTTCACTCCTGACATTATTTTCTCTTGCAGGGCTCCTGTGGAGGTCCCTCAGAGCGGATCGAGCATCTCCTCTCCTCTTCGCTCCAGTCCTTCCCCTCCCCGTGACGACGAGTCACACCCGCTGAGCCCTATTCTGGAGGGCTCTGCGGCCGCTCCGGGTTCCGCAGTACCTCCTTCAGAGGGACACGACCTCGGATCGGGAGGGGTCGGATCGGCCGAGGCAACGGCGTCCGGCACTTCGGCATTGCCGCAACCATCAACAATTAAGTCTACCGCAACTCCAGCACCAGCAGCAGCTCCAGCACCAGCCACCGAACTAGCGCCTGTCCCTGTTCCGAAGAAACCAACATCAGCTCCAGCGCCAGCCACCAAAGCTCCTGCGCCAAGTTCATCTGCCTCGTCCGAGTCATCTCAAGCTCGGCGAGGACCCACTTCAGCGGTTTCCAAGGGCAAATCCACTGCGGTCACTTCCTCGCAGCAGGCCAAAGGCAAATCCACCTCCGCCGAGGCTGGGCAGCGAACCTTGTCGTCGATGCTTCCAAAGAAATCACCAGCAGTGACGGATCCTCCTGCCGAGCCAGCTGATTCGCAGCAGATGGTTCTTCCCACTAGCCCAGCTCTTGCCCTGATTGAAAGGAAAGAAGCTCACGCCAAGGGCTTGGTGGCGCCTCACATGCCCACTGGCGAACGGTACCCTCCGAGCCTCATCGAGTTCGTCATGAACTGGAATAAGGCGGAGTTCGTCTACAACGACGATCTCCCGGAAAAGTTTGGCCCAGCTGAATTTTCCGCTCAGATGAATACCGCCGCCAAGGCCATTAACCTCGCTGGGCGTATTATGGAGGTACGTCGTTTCTTCTTTACATGCTGTAGATAATAACCATTAGTCCCCGAGCCTCCGGCGGAGTAACTTGTTACTCGGCGGATGCTCCTTAGAAGATCAACATAGCTGCATGTAAACTTCGAATGTGCCCACACCTAGAGCCGGGTTAAGTTCCTCTTGGCCCGGATCTTGTATACTTCGAATGTGCACACACCTAGAGCCGGGTTAAGTTCCGCTTGGCCCGGATCTCGTACAATTCGAATATGCACACACCTAGAGCCGGGTTAAGTTCCGCTTGGCCCGGATCTCGTACACTTCGAATATGCACACACTTAGAGCCGGGTTAAGTTCCGCTTGGCCCGGATCTTGTACACTTCAAACACACACCTAGAGCCGGGTTAAGTTCCGCTTGGCCTGGATCTTGTACACTTCGAATATGCACACACCTAGAGCCGGGTTAAGTTCCGCTTGGCCCGGATCTTGTACACTTCGAATATGCACACACCTAGAGCCGGGTTAAGTTCCGCTTGGCCCGGATCTTGTACACTTCGAATATGCACCGAACTAACTTTACACGCCTGTGCCTTTGTCAGGTAACCACCAACCGTCGGAGCGCCGAGTTCCAGCGCCTGCTTGATACTCATAAGATCTTGCGCGCAAAACACGTTGCCCTTGGCGTGGAGCATGAAAAGAGGGGTAATTTCCTACCTTGACACCTCACCGTTTCGTTTGTTTCTGCCGGACTAACCCCCTTATTTGGTTTTTTGCAGCTGGGGTGGAGGCTGAAAACAAGATTATGCGGAAAAACTTGGAGGAAATCTGAGGTATGTCCCCTTTCGGCCAACGTCGCTGTGTTTTCCGTTCTTTCTTTTTCTTGGCTCGCAAACATTCACTCCTCGGCTTTGCCGGGTCAACACACTATTTCAGCATCGCTTGAGGATAGTGTGCCCGTGCCTGATATGATGCTGCATTTTCTCGAACAAGCAGGACAGCATCAAGCCGAGCTGAAGAAGAAGGACGATGAGCTCGCCCTCCTCCGGACCAAGGACGACGAGATAGCCAAACTCAAGGCCGAGATGGAGAAGATGAAGGCCCAACACAAAACCGTGCTCTAGAAAGTTGGCCAGAACTTCACCGAGGAGTGTGAGCGCTTTACCCTTCAGATCTCCAAGGACCAGGATCTGCTCAAGGAATCCGAAGTCCGGCTTGGGTCGGCGCTTGCCGAGCTTGAGCAACTTCGCCAGAGACACGATAGTTGCATCAAGGAGTTGACCCGGATCCATCTCCATATCTCACATAAGTTTCTTCTCCTTGCCCGTCCTAGTTTTCCGGGTCAGCTCATATGCCTTTGCTTCAGCATCCTCCCTTTCCTTATTTTCAGATAACTTTCCGGAGGGTACTGCCATCGCCAATGTTGCCGTTGCCAAATTCCGCCAAGAGAGGGGTACTCCCATCGCTCCTGATGGTGAGAGCATCCCCTTAGATATGGAGGACTTGCTGGTTAGCGTGTCAGCTCGGGTGGAAACTATCAAGAACTATGGAAAAGATCTCCTCGACATTGCGGTCCGGATCTTCAACGCATTCTGGCCAAGCGAGGATGCCCTGGAAAGGATCACGCGCCTTGCGGAAAAACTGATGGAGATTGAGACTCAACTTGACCTCTGGAGGGAATCCGCTGGGCGTGCCGCGGCAGATACCCTTCTCCATCACATCTTTTCATGGTACAAGAAAATCGATCTGAGCCTCCTCACCCGTCGGCGCATTAGATCCAAATGGACCGATGATCCGGAGTGGGTAGCTCGGCACCAAGCTTGCGCCTACAGCCTCATCGAATACTCTCCAGTCCATGACTGGGTTGAGGGGCCGAGCTTTCTGGAATCCAGCAAGGAGGAGCATATGGAGAACGTGGAGGATGGGTCGGGCGATGATGGAGAAGATGTTGCTTCAGATATTGAAGACAGTGATGATGACGCCGAACTTCCTCCTCCTGCCGTTCCTTAGTTGAAAAAACTTGAAAATTTATCAGATCCCCGGTATGCTGAGTGCAATTGTATGCTGAATACATAATATTTTGCTACTATGCTTGTATGCCGGATTAACTTGGCCGTAGTCCCCGAGTTTCATTTTCTTGTTCGTCCAATTCTCTGGCTCGATCCGTGTCTACCTTGATTCGATTTTACGACTTACGAACCCGAGCCTCAAGAATTGTTTTAACAATACTGAGAAACTTTGAGGCTTGGCTCAAGATAATTCAACATAATAGCTTGAAAATAAGCACGGAGTTAGTTCGAAAAAACAAACGTTAGCTGGAATAGGATCGTTTCCTTAGTAGTTTTTCATGTGTTACGCAATTCCAAACTTGTTCCCTTGCTCTCCATGAAGCCAATTCTTGTTGGACAGCAGCAAGTCGAAGGGTTGGGTTTTTGGTGCTCACATATTACTACTCCGGGTTAAGCGAAACGAGTCATTCCAGCTAACGCATAAAAAGTAACAACAATCATTTATTAAGGAAGTCCCCGATTTACTGCTCGAGGCTCCGCTATTTCATTGATAAGCTCATTGCCGACATACATACCGACATATGAGGATGAGTCGGGTACATACACTCTTTGGCTAAGTGTAGAAGGGACGAAGTAGTGCTACATTCCACGATCGCTTGGATTCCTCTCCGGACCTGTCCGCCTTGTTCTTTTCCTGTGGCTTTGCATCTATGAGATAGTAAGAGTCATTGTGCAATGCTTTGCTCACAATAAATGGTCCTTCCCATGGGGGGGGGGGATAATTTATGCATGCCAGTGGTACGCTGTACCAACCGGAGCACCAGATCGCCTTCCCGGAAGACTCGGGGGCACACTTTCCGACTATGATAGCGTCAGAGGTTTTGCTGATATATGGCGGATCTGAACAGTGCCAGTTCTCTCGCTTCTTCCAGCAGATCAACATCATTTTGCCGGGATTTTTGCACTTCGGCTTCTGTGTATTGGGTGACCCTAGGCGAATCATGCTCTATGTCGGCTGGTAATACAGCTTCTGCCCCATATACCAGAAAAAACGACGTGTAGCCTGTTGATCGATTTGGAGTTGTTCTTAAACTCCACAATACCGCTGGTAATTCTTCTATCCAGCACCCCGCTGATCTTTGCAGCGGCTCAATGAGCCGGGGTTTGATCCCGGATAGCACTAATCCGTTGGATCTTTCCACTTGTTCGTTTGATGCGGGGTGGGCTACCGAGGCTACGTCGAGTCGGATTTTCTTGTCTCGGCAAAAGCGCGCAAATGCTCCTTCCGCGAAATTCGTTCCATTATCAGTTATAATGCTGTGTGGATAACCGTATCTCAAGATGATGTCTTTGAGAAATGTCACGGCCATAGCTCCGTCACATTTTCTTATAGGCTTCACTTCGATCCATTTTGTAAACTTGTCCACCATGACCAGAATGTGCGTCATGTTCCCTTTTGCTGGTTTGAACGGACCAACCATATCCAAGCACCACACAGCAAATGGCCATGCAATTGGTATGGTCTTGAGTTCCGACATAGGCATATGTGTCTTGGCGGCGTACCTTTGGCAACCATTGCATTTTCTCATCTTCCTCCAGAGCGCTTGGCCAGTAAAATCCATGCCGGAATGCCTTTGCCACTAAGGCTCGGGATGAGGCGTGATGCCCGCATTCTCCTTGGTGTATATCTCGGAGGATGCCAAGTCCTTCTTCCGGATCAACACACCGCTAGAGGACACTGGTTACACTCCGTTTGTACAGCTCGGAATTGATGATTGTGTAATCTTTGGCTCTCCTCTGAGTTTGCCTAGCCAGCACTTCCTCGGTGGGTAACGTTCCATCTTTCAAGAACTGGTATATAGGCAGTGCCCAACTTGGTACTGCTCGCGCAGGGAACATCTCCTCATCAATTTCCATCCGATCCACTGGCATAACTTCAGCCGGGTCACGCTGAACAGTCCCTGGGTCTGGCGAGGTAGTCCCCGGGTTTGCCAAGGTAGTCCCCGGGTTCGGCGTACTACCTCCCATGTTAATGTCCATGGGCTCAGCTCCGGGTTCCGCGTTTTCCGGGACATAAATTGAGTCGGTTCCTGGGGACGGCCTGATAGATGGCTCTCTGAGGTGCTCCAATGCAACACCCGGTGGAATTGCCTGTCGGGTTGAGCCGAGCTTCGACAGCATGTCGGCAGCTTCGTTTTCCACGCGAGGTACATGATGAAATTCACATCCCTCAAAGTAACCCGAGATTTTCTGCACATGAAATCTATATAGTGCCATGTTTGGATCCAGGGCGTCCCATACTCCGGAGACTTGCTGTATTACTAGATCCGAGTCGCCAAAGCAGACTATCCGACGTATACCAATTTCCTTTGCCACTTTGAGACCATGCACAAGAGCCTCGTATTCAGCGACATTGTTCGATGCCGCGAAATGGATATGCAATACGTACTTGAGCTGATCCTTCTTTGGCGAAGTCAACACAACCCTGGCACCTAATCCGGTTTTTGTCTTCGATCCATCAAAATGCATCCTCCAATAGTTCGGATCCGGTGGCGGTGGTTCGTATTGTACCTCGGCCCAATCCACGAAAAAGTCCGCTACAGCCTGGGACTTGATCGTTTCTCTTCTATCATTCTGGGGCGCGTATGGTGCTAGCTCAATTGCCCATTTCGCAATTCTGCCGCTCGCATCTTTGTTACCCATTATCTCGGATATGGGGGCTTCGCACACTTTGATGGGATGCTCCTCAAAGTAGTTCTTTAGCTTCTTTGCCGCCATATAAACTCCGTATGCCACCTTTTGAAAATGCGGGTAGTTCTATTTCGAGGCAGACAATACCTCGCTCAAGTAATACACCGGTCTCACCGACTTACCTTCTTCATCTCGTTCCACTACAATCATTGCACTTACAACTCGGTTGGTTGCGGCTATGTAGAGCAACATTGGCTCCTTCGACAGCGGAAAAGCTAACACTGGTGTAGTGGCCAACATCTTTTTCAAGTGGGCAAAATCTTCATCGGCCTGCGGCGTCCAAACAAATTTATCTGATTTTTTCATGAGTTGGTAGAGAGGAAGTGCCTTTTCCCCTAGCCGACATACAAACCGACTCAACGATGCCAGGCATCCAGTGAACTTCTGGACGTCATTGAGACACTTCGGCAGCTCCATTCGTTCGATGGCTCGAATCTTATTTGGATTGACCTCGATACCTCGGCTGGAGATGAGAAATCCGAGTAATTTCCCAGCCGGGACACCGAAGGTACATTTCTCCGGGTTAAGCTTCATTCGGAATCTCCTCAAGTTCGCGAATGTTTGCTTATGTCGTCAAGGAGCGTTGCGCTTTCCTTGGTCTTGATAAACACATCATCCATGTAGACTTGTACATTTTGACCTATTTGATCGTGCAAACATTTTTGCATACACCTTTGGTACGTTGCTCCTGCGTTTCGTAAACCAAATGGCATAGTGCGATAGCAATAAGCCCCGTACAGGGTAATAAAGGCAGTTTTTATTTGATCATCCGGGTTCAGGGGTATCTGGTGGAAACCAGAATAGGTGTCAATAAATGACAACAGTTCACATCCCGTGGTAGAGTCGATGACCTGATCTATCCTCGGCAGCGGAAATGGATCTTTCGGACACGCCTTGTTTAGGTTCGTGTAATCGATACACATACGCCAAACCACTGCAACGTTCGGATCATCCTTCTTCTTTTCTACCAGCACCGGATTAGAGAGCCAATCCGGATATAGCACTTCCATGATAAATCCTTCTACAAGCAAACGAGCTATCACGTCACCAAAGACCTATCACCTATCCTCGGTGAAGCGTCGGAGAGGCTGCTTCACCGGCCTTGCTCCGGGTCTTACATTCAAAGAGTGCTCGGCCAACTCCCTCGGAACACCTTGCAAGTCCTGTGTGGACCAAGCAAAAATATCCCGATTCTCACGGAGGAAGTTGACGAGCTCGCTTTCCTATTTGTCAGTTAACCCGGCCCCAATTGTCACGGTACGCTCCGGAAACACGTTATCCACCGGGATCTTCTTGGTGTCCTTCGCGGCTTGAAATGAAACGCTTCCATGCGGGTTGCTTAACGCCGGCATATACTGCTGCGCGGACTGAGCTAATGCCGCCACCTCTTGGATTTTTCTTTTCTCTTGGGCAATTACGAGTGACTCGGCTAGGTTAGACCCGGCTGAGGCGCACTCAATAGAACGTCGGAAATCCCCAGCAATAGTAATTGCCCCATTTGGCCCGGGCAACTTCATCTTCAGATAACCAACGTGGCAACTTGCCATGAATTTGCTCAGTGCTGGTCTCCCGAGTAATGCATGATACGCGCTTTCCAGGTTTACCACCTCGAACTCCAGATTTTCGGTTCGGCAGTTATCCCTCGTACCGAATAGCACGTCGACCCGGACTTTGCCTATGGGTTCGCAGGATATGCCGGGCACGATACCGTGAAAAGTTGTTCTCGTAGCCTGGAGCATGTTCCCCGAGATGCCCAACTTGCGCATCGTATCCGCATACATGATGTTAATGCTACTGCCATTGTCGATCAGTACCTTGGAGAATCTTACATTAATATTTGGTCCAATGAACGTCGGGTCTAACACCAGTGCATACGAGCCCGGACTTGGCATAAGCTTGGGATGATCTTTGACGCTCCAGGTAATTTCCTGGTCCGACCAAGACATATACCTCGTCACTGCAGGCATAACCGCGTTAACCTCCATATGTCAGTGCTGCAAGCTTTTACTATCCGTTTCCTCTATTGTGAACACACAATAGATCTGGTGATGTTCCCTATACTCATTCCTTCCCTCATTTCCGGAATACCTCTAAGCCGGTTTTTGCTGGTTTTCTACCTGATGAAGCATCCCTTCTCTCACTGTTGTCATACCTCGGCGGAGGGGGAGGCAACATCAGTTGCTGCGTGTTTGCTCTGGAGAGCAATTGCTGCCGGGGTAACTCCTGCCGAGGTTGATCATTCCGGGGTGCTTGAGCATTCCCCGAACCACCTTGTTTTATCTTGCGCATCCACTCACATTGTCTCGTCGTGTGACCCGCCGGGCTGTTCGGATTTGGCGTGTGAAACTTGCACGGCTGGTCCAACATTGACTCGTAGGTATACCTCGGACGATCCTTCCTTTCTTTCCATTGCTTCTTCTGCTCCGGAGTCCACATTTTATTGCCATCGTTTCGAGGAGTCCATTGCCCTCCCGTTCTCTGGCGTTGGTTGCTCCCTGCCCCGGGCTGATCTTGATTCACGGCCGCAACTTGTTGCGAACCATACCTATGGTCCGGTCTATCGTCTCTTCTTTTTCCCCTGTAATCGTCCCTCCGGGATGACCCGGATCCGTCCCTTGGATAGTACTCCTCATTTGACTCGTTCGACGCGATCCTGGGTTGAGTCGGATCTCCCAAAGCATAAGAATCCGCGATCCGAATCACTTCTGCCAATGTGACTGGCATTTTCCTTTGCAATTTCATCCACAACTCGCTGCCATATCTGCATCCTTGTGCGAACCATGCTATAGCCTGTGACTCTATGACTCCCTCACATGAGTTTCTCACAGTACACCACCGGGTCAAGAATTCACGGTCCGTTTCGTTAGATCTCTGCTTGCACATGGCCAGGGTTTGCGGTCTATTCGGTCTCTGATATGTACTTGAGAAGTTGCTGATAAACATTTCTTCAAAGTCTATCCAGCAATTGATGCTTCCAGGTGGCAAATTGTTCAGCCACACCCTAGCCGGACCTTCCAACATTTGGGGTACATATCGTACAGCCCATCTCAAGTTGTCAGTCGCAATTTTCACATCTGTTGCGTAGTTTATCAGCCAATCCTCCGGCTTTGTACTTCCGTCATACGTCTCCGTGCCCCTGGGTAACTAGAAATTGGGTACTGGCGGTTCCTTCATGATCCAGGGCCTAAAGCATGTTGGACCCGGAGGACCTTGACATTCGATTTGTTCCGACCTATACAGGCGATCTAGTTTCAATCTTGCGTCATCCGGCATCAAATCTATGTTTCCCAATCTCGACCCTGTCACATGATAGTCTGGTCTTGCGTATCCCGCATTCATCATCTCCGAGTCTCCATCATTGTATCGGTCTTGCTCTCGTTGTGCTCCTCTCTGTTGCATACCACGGCCGACACTTTGCTCTTGCCTTGGTGCGTTCCGCTGCTGCGGTTGACCCGCTCCTGCCGGGGTTCGCTGTCCGGCATTGCCGTTGGCAGCATTCCCTTGACCGGCATTGCCTTGGTCGTGGTTACCTCGGCTCATGCTTCGTCGATCGTCGTTTTTCCGCATCTCCTTTTCCTTTCCCGCACGTGTTGGGTCGTACAGAACGATCTGCTTGTTCCGTCTGGCCGAGGTTACTACCTCTTCTCTTCTAGGGCCACCATGAGGCGATGATGCGGCCCCAGCGGATTTCTCCGGGTTACCTACCACCGAATGGACGATCTTAGAAGGTCCAACTCTCTCCGGGTTACCTCACAACAGCTCCTCATTCTGCCTGTTCACGATCCGAACCAGCTCGTTAACCCGGTCTTGCTGTCTTTGGCGGGCTTCACCCGTCAGACCCTCTAGCTCGGATGCCGCGGCATCTGCTGCTCTGAGGTTCTTCGCCGGGGTACTATACTTCGGCAACCCCACAGACAGATAGTTTTCCGACCCTTCTGGTCCCTCATCACCTTCTCTGTTCATCTCGCTTATGAGATTTTTCCCTTTTACCCTCACTGCATCAACCTTGTTCGCTTTCGCATATTCGCGCAGCGTCATGTTCAACGACTGCTAAGCCGCTGCTATTTTCTTTGCGCCCTCCAGTATCTTTCGCCGGGTCTCCTCTAGCTCGGCATGTGCCTGAGCTGGATCTACCAGTGTTGTCACCGGGTTAGCCAAGCTATCCATAGCTTCCCTCAGCATGTTCTCAGGCCTCTCCAGCGGAGGACCCCTAGCTTTCCTCGGTGCCTTGGGTGTTACCTCCGGGTTTGGCGTTGGATCCTTGCTCACGCCCGCACCTAGCGCGGTCATCATCACCTCTACATGGTCCGGGGAGCGGGCGATACGCGCCCCGCGAGCCACGGTGAGGGGTGGTTCCCCCGCATCTACGACGTGACGCGGATGAACGCAAGACACGTCCACGGCAACATAGACCCTGTGCATGCCGAGCTTGATGAAGACGCCACGTTGCCGAAGCAATAGCGTTGTCGCTGACGTAGTCCAGCGCACCGAAGCGCTGAACAAGCCCGGAGACGATGTGTTTGCCGGTCCCGATGAGATTTCCCGTCCGGATCTTCACCCCTGCTAGCGCCGCTAGCCCCACGGTGGGCTCCAACTGTCGTGGTGGTGTGGATCCATATGTGGTTTGTGAAAAGAACAGACATGCAATCACACTGGGTGGATCCATGTGTGGTTCATGAGAAGAACACACATGCAATGATACTGGTGGATCCATGTATGGTTTATGAGAAGAACACACATCCAATGACACTAGGTGTGGTTCATGAAAAGAACACACATCCAATGACACTAGTGGATCCTTATGTGGTTTGTGAGAAGAACAGACATCCAATGACACTGCGTGTGGTTCGTGAAAAGAACACACATCTATTGACACTGGTGGATCCTTATGTGGTTTGTGAGAGGAACATACATGCAATGACTCTAGCTATGGTTCATGAGAAGAACAGACATGCAATGACACTGGTGTATCCTTATATGGTTCGTGGGAAGAACAGACATGCGATGACTCTAGATGTGGTTCATGAGAAGAACAGACATGCAGTGACACTGGTGTATCTTTATGTGGTTTGTGAGAAGAACAGACATGCAATGACACTGGGTGTGGTTCATGAAAAGAACACACATGCAATGACACCGGTGTATCCCTATGTGGTTTGTTTAGAAGAACACACATGCAATGACTCTAGTTGCGGTTCATGAAAAGAACACACATCCAATGACACTGGTGGATCCATGTGTGGTTTGTGGAAAGAACAGACATGCAATGACACTGGGTGTGGTTCATGAAAAGAATACACATGCAATGACACTAGTGGATCCATATGTGGTTTGTGGAAAGAACAGACATGCAATGACTCTAGATGTGGTTCATGAAAAGAACACACATGCAATGACACTGGTGGATCCATGTGTGGTTCATCAGAATAACCCACATCCAATGACACTGGGTGTGGTTCATGAAAAGAACAGGCGTGCAATCACACTAGGCAGATCCATGTGTGGTTCATGAGAAGAACAAACATGCAATGACACAGGTGGATCCATGTGTGGTTTGTGAGAAGAACACACATCCAATGACACTGGTGCATCCTTATGTGGTTTGTGAGAAGAACAGACATGCAATGACACTGGGTGTGGTTCATTAAAAGAACACACATGCAATGACACTGGTTTATCCTTATGTGGTTTGTCATAAGAACACACATGCAATGACTCTAGCTGTATTCATGAGAAGAATAGACATGCAATGACACTGGTGTATCCTTATGTGGGTTGTGAGAAGAACAGACATGCAATGACACTGGGTGTGGTTCATGAAAAGAACACACATCCAATGACACTGGTGGATCCTTATGTGGTGTTTGTGAGAAGAACATACATCCAATGACACTGGGTGTGGTTCATGAAAAGAACACACATCCAATTACACTGGTGGATCCTTATGTGGTTTGTGAGAAGAACACACATGGAATCACTCTAGCCGTGTTTCATGAAAAGAACACACATCCAATGACACTAGTGGATCCTTATGTGGTTTGTGAGAAGAACACACATGCAATGACTCTAGCTGTGGTTCATGAAAAGAACACACATGCAATGGCACTGGTGGATCCATATGTGGTTTGTGAGAAGAACACACATGCAATGACTCTAGCTGTGGTCCATGAAAAGAACACACATGCAATGACACTAGTAGATCCATATGTGGTTTATGAGAGGAACAGACATGCAATGACACTGGTGTGATTCATGAAAAGAACAGACATGCAATGACACTAGTGGATCCATATGTGGTGTTTGTGAGAAGAACACACATCCAATGACACTGGGTGTGGTTCATGAAAAGAACACACATGCAATGACAATGCTGGATCCATATGTGGTTTGTGGAAAGAACAGACATGCAATGACTCTAGCTATGGTTCATGAAAAGAACACACATCCAATGGCACTGGTGAGTCCATGTGTGGTATGTGGAAAGAACAGACATGCAATCACACTGGGTGTGGTTCATGAAAAGAATGTGGGGCCCCCGGATTAATCCTCCGGGAATCCCTGTTATGCATACAGCCATGTCCCATGATCAGTTAGTCGTGGCACATAACCTACAAGTATCATTACATCATCCGAGACATACCGAATTATAAGACTTACATAAATGCCACGACGGCTACATCAATAATCATCAGCGGAACTTCGTCAAGCGTAGAGCCCGATCCATGCCTTAACCTACAGGCAACTGACTGGGACAACGTCCTAGCTCACGTAGTCACCAACACCACCTTGTTCTTCATATCTGACCAAGTTAATATCCAGGGACAATGCTAGTGAGTACTTTGAATGTACTCGCAAACCACCTTAAAATAACAAGAGGATATGCATTAAGGTTGTGGTAGTAGGAGGGCTCCAAGAGAGGTTCTTTTCTCAAATAGTTTCTCATGTAGATATAGCATCTACATATCTTTGTGGAAAACTTTATAAACATTTTGGAAACCATACCGGAATAGACAACCATCAAATCTAGCCCTGTCCCATATCATAGTAGTGTGGTTGCACAGGATAAAGTTGTAATAGCTAAACTGCAACAAGCCTTCTTATTTTTCAATATCTCTTGGGAGGTCCCACCTCTCCAAGGTTTTATCATAAAACATTTGGTAAAACTTTTTCCGGGGTCTTCCCATCCTCTATCTTTGCTTCGGCTAAATCAGGGTCTCCAAAGGGGTATGGTGGATATGCACCATCTATTCTACTAGGGAAAAGTAGGTACCATCAAGGGAGTTGTACTTAGTAGTACAAGTGTAATAGTTCGGAGGAGCCAAACCACTACCAAGTATAAATCAACATATAGTAAAACAATGTAGTTTTGAATAAAAAGAAGATAAAACATGCATAAGTAAAATAGTAGGACAAGGCTTATGAGCAAGAAGGTGGCTTGCCTGATGATCAGCAATATGGCATAATTGTCCCTGGACTTCTTCTTATAAAACCATAATAACCAATAAAAACCATCTTCTTCTGCTCTCCGATATAATCGCAACTATCGTTGATATGGAACACATGCAGACAAACAAAAGGGCCCAATCAATACAAGGCATACAATCGCCAATATATACAACAAACAATGAATAATACAAGTTCACAAATCATCGGGTCTTAGGAGGAATGGATTTAATAAGATTGGCCTTGTCTTGAAAAGTGGAAGAAAATCCCTTAGGATTTATAGTCTAGAAACTACCTAAGAGATGGATTTTGGAACAAGAGCATATTTTGTATGATACCATTGTGTGAAAATGATACCAACAGGTAGGAGTTGATAAAATGAAACCAACAAAAGTGGTTTCACTATTTTATCACTTACAAAAGATTTATAGTGATTTTTATAGTGAATAAGACTCTAGTTTTACGAAATAATTCACCAGGAAGGTTCTGGAGCTCCAAAAATTATTACCTTGGATGGTTAGGTAGGGTTTGATATACTTGGTCACTGAGAGTTAGAATCAGGTCAAGAAAATTACCAGAATGCCCTTTTGGGAATTTCCTGAGGGCATTTGATTCCAAGGGAACATGGTAGGAATTTATAATTCCTTTCTGTATAAATTGGAATCAACCTATTTGGATTTGAAGAGCTACAATGGTCAAATTATAGGTGAATTAACCATGTACAGAATAGATTAATTCACAATAATTCAACTGAGGCTTAGAAAATTATGGGCTCCTGGATTTTGATAGATAATGATATGGAGTTTTACTGGGAGTTGGAATTAGGTCAATACCTCTGTTGGTTTGACCTAGAGAAATTTATAAAGTCAGATCAGAGATGTTTTTGTTATTTTTACTAAAGACAAACTACAGTTCACCTTGGCATGAGACCAAGGTCCAGAGATGGGTACTTTCAAAAGTTACCAGTGGCACTTGATTTCATTCCATTTGGAGATGTGAAGCTTACAGAGGAAATTTAATTAGTGAGGTAGACACATTTTGGTGGAAATAATGCCCATAAATAATGAAAATTATTTTGGGAAAATGACCAGTTCTGCATGATGAGGAAAACCCTTGGGTACTTGGTGAAAATTAGATCTGGACAATACAACTTGTTTTCCATTTTCATTTTGAATTAAACCAAACAGGCATATTAAGAAGATCTGGAGGTTTTTGAATAAAAGAAAAGGCACCAGAGGCAGCCGGGCCAGATTTGAGGCAAGCTGGGCCGGGGAGGGGGAAATTGGCCCAACAACTCCGGCGAGGGCACATGCGGGGCGTGTTTGAAACCACCAGGCGGGGCCCGGGCCCGGCAATGGGCTGGGGGCCAGTATGGAGGGCCGTGCCTGATCTAGTCAGATCGACGGATCGGCAGTGTCTCCTACAACATGCTGGCGGCAGAGGGGCGAAACCCTAGGGGGCTCGGGCGGCGTGCGGGGAGCTCACCTGGGGCCGTGCCGATGACGGGGGAGGCGTGGAGGTGATGCGGTAGTCGACGGCGGTCCTGGCAAGGTGCGGAAAGGTGGGTTTCGACGCCGGGAGGTAGCTCGCGGGTGCGCATCCGTGGAGGGGGCTCGGGAGCTCACCGACATCGTCGCCTGGGGCTGCTGCAGGGGAAAAGGGAGCAGGTTAGCTCGGGGAGGTGGAGAGGGGTCTGCGGTGTGACATGCAGCGGGGAAGATGAAGTGGGGAGGGAGCTTAGCTCGGCGGGAGGGAGGAGGCCAAAGCTTCTCTCATCTCTATCTCGAGTAGAGCAGGGCAGAGGAGAGGGAGTGGCTCCCTAGGGAGGTGAATGGGGAGCAGGGGGAGTGCATGAGGGGCATGGGATGGATCGGGGTGGCCTCAGGCCTATTTAAGATGAGATGGGAGGTCCAAGAGAGGAGATGTCCATTTTGGACATGGAGAAGGGCTGGATCTGGCTTGGGCTTGATCAGAGATGGCGGTGGAGGGGTGGTATGAGTCATTTGGTCGGCAGGGACAGAGAGGGGAAGGTGGTGCTGATGTTGGTTGACCACAAATGGCTTATCCCTAATATCTCTACTCTTCCAAGGGATAAATGACAAGTGGAGGGGTTAGCTACAGTGCTAAGCTACAGTAGCCTCGACCAGGGAGGAGTGCTGGTTGCTGTGGAGAGTGGTGGTAAGACTTTGATAGGGATTTGCTTCATTTTAACTCATGCTTTGAGGTGGTTGCACTATTTGATCAAAATGGTGTTCGTGAAGAGAGTTCCAAATTTGGCATGGGACAAGGTGGGAATATGGTACTGGTAGGTGAGTAGGGTTAATATGCCTCCCTAGGATTTATTTGGGATTTTTCAGAAGATTAGAAGTCCACTTAAAATCCTTTATTCAAAAAGTGCAGAAGTAGCTTATAGAAGATCATTGGGAAATTTTACATTGGACAAGATTGGTTTTTGATGTGGGATGGTCCCAAATGTGAATACACACTTAGGGGAATTTTCCCAAGAGTTATTGAGGCATAAAAGTAATTAAAACATTTATTATTCCAATTCAGCCATTTAGGAAAATGGGAAAAAAGAAATAATAAGACCCTTCAAAAATATTTATTTTTGGAGTTGGAAGTGAGGGTATGATATATGCATCTCAATTGCACAAAAAGTTGGGGAAGTGTTTTGGCAAGAACTAAACTTTCCATTGTGAGAGGAGTTTTGGAGATTTTGACTATTAGGGAGATTAAATAGATTTGGAGCCAAAATAATTATGGGTAATATTTGATAAATCTTGATGATTAATGTAGAGGATGTAGACAAGGTGTAACAAGCAGTTGCGACCTTGGGAATGGAGAATCCAAGTTGATTTTGGTGGAATACCCTAGATTAGGGATCTATGGTGATGTTAATTTCATACCATCAAAACATGGTTGTATCTTGCAGTTCAGATCTCCCCTTGGGGCATGGGGTAGATGGATGGATAGACCAAGTGATTTAAATCAACATGGTACATAGGTTTGAGCTTGATCCTGCTTGAGCTCACCAAGACAAGCTTTCAAACTTTGAATAAAATAAGCCTGCCAAAGCAGATTATCAACTAGCCTTCAAAACCTGGTGGGTTTAAGAAGCACAAAGATCCACTTGGAACAAGTTAAATAGATATTGATATACCTATATTATTAGAACACAACCATGCAAAGAGTTGGCCCATAGAAGGTTAGATGGTGGTGTGAGCTTCTAACAAAGTAGGCATGATGACTAGATTTGCAGGAAAAGTTATTTTCTTGTCTGAAAAACCATGAAGGACAAGTGGGTTGGAGAATGATCTAACCAAGGGCAAGAGTGGTCCTTGGTAGTCCTTAGGATGGTTAGCAATATGGTTCAGATGCATTTTCATAAATGCACAAGGGTTGAGAAAGGGAGCCATCCAAAAAGGTGATGTTGGAAATAGTTTTCCAGACTTGGCCAAATTTGGCAGACTTAGGGTTTTTGACTAGAATGGGGGTGGTGATGATTTTGAGGGGTTACAAGGTACCCAAGAATCATCAAGTGGATGATGCTGAATTGTAGATTGAGTAGAAAGGATCCATGCTTGATATTGGTCCTCATTGACTTGGAAACTTCTAGAAGGGATATCTTCAGAATTGATCTGGTTAAGGGTCTTAGAGGATCATCTGGTGGCTAGAGATCAGATCCAGGTTTGTATTCTTCCTTAGGGAGTGAGGATTTGGAAACTTCTTGATCCTAGTGATGAGCTCCTAGAGTAGCTCATACTATCTCCTAAGCAGACAAATCAAGCAGCAGATCAAGGCAATTCATCAGAGAGCAAGGCAAGACAACTGATCTTACAAAGTAAGCAAACCTACTACTAGGGCTACCATCAAGTCTGACTTGAGGTAAGGTTGGAAAATTTGGAAAGGGTTGGAGTTTGAATATGATGAGAGTCTTTGGTATCTCTACCAAGAGTAGAATTCAATTGGTTCATAAAAGGTTTTGTTAATTCTAGAGATAAGAGTAGTTGAAGGTTCTGTCTTGAAAACATAAGGAGATTATATTATATAACTATCCATAGTTTTGTCAATAGAAGTTACAAAAATAGTTTTGGTTACATAAGCATCTTGGCTCATGTTTTGAAATGCCAGAACATTTGAGAATATGGAAATTAAGCCAAGACTGTTATGGGAAGTAGATTTTGTCAACTGGTGTTAAGGTAAGGAGTATATCATCTAATACAGATTCACATGCATAAGCATAAGCAAACATCAAGCAAACACTTCAGCATTAAACACGAATTTTTTTTTGTTCCCCCTGATTTTTGCATTCTGGACAACTAATCAGGGTTGCTAAAATTGGGATGTTATAGATCTTTCCCCCTTAAAAGAATCTCGTCCCGAGATTCAGGAGAGTAGGGTTAGGGGATTTTGAGTCGGATTGATACTAGGTGTCTTACGCGTACTATCTTATGGACTCCATCTTTGCAAGTGACTACTCTGTCGATGAAGTTGAGCTTCAGTTTTCCGGGATACACGGAGAGTTGAGCAGAGTCCAGTCCTGATTGCGAGGGATGACCTTCTTTTCCTTCCGGAGTCTATATCTCGAGGGCTTAGACTGGAAGACTATCTCGATGCTGAACTTCACGGAGTACTATTCGAAGGATAGAATCTACAGCTAGGAGTACCTCTGTCTAAGGATTCACAGCTCTTCCTTAGGGTCATAGTGTATCCTAAATAACAGTGTTGGGGTCCAAGCTTCTGGGTTGGCTCCTGGCGAGGGTTTACTCTATTTGTGTGGGAAAGACGCAGTCTTTGCCCCTTAGGATTTAACTGGGGTAGATCGGAGAGTTGACCTAGTCCTTTCTTCTTGGAGTCATTGGATGAAGTTTGGAGGGCGGTCGTCCATCTTTCTCCTAGAGTCAAGATCTCCAGAGGTCGTCCGTGGAGCTATGGCCTACGGGGCTTATATACTACGATTATTCGTGCTTAGTCTGTTGAAGTCGTTGGAGTCTCACGTCCTCTAAGCAATTGGAATTGAGAGGTTAGCAGTTCGGCGGTCCTTCTGGTGGGTCTTCAACTGAAGTAGTGGAGGGACTTTGTAGAGTCTTTAGTTAGCTTCTCATCGGATAACTCACGGGTTGTTGCTTGGCGTGAAGACTTCGGAGCCGGAGATATTTTCTGAAGTATCTCTTGGTAGACAGTCTTCTGAAGATTGAGTGGAAAGACGCAGTCTTTCCACCTTAGAGCTTCACTAAGGTACTTCGGGAGGGGTGCGGATCTTCTGTCTTGGGGTGCTGATCCGATGTTAGCGGAAGGCTGTATCTTCCCAAAGTCTTAAGATGAGGTCGTCGAGCGGTGTCTTATTTTATCAACCTTGGTGGGGGTGATTTCCTAACGAAACTTATAAAGGGGTGTTAGCTCAGGGAAAGTTAGCGGTTTACGACTCTTCGGGATAGTCTTCAGTCAAGGTAGAGAGATCCAGTTTCGAGGAAACTGTCTTCACGCTTCCTAAATATCTGACTTTCGGGGTGGTTCTGATCTTCTAGGGAGGAACTTCCCGTCGGTTTGGGTAGGTTTGACTATAATAGGTAGTCTCCTCAGGTGGTCGGAAGTTCTAATGTACCGAGGGTCAGCATAGTTAGGTCTTCACTTCTTGTTTTGGTTGACTTATCTGGTGGTTTCTTATGGATATTGAGGATCCTTCGGTGATCGACTTCCAGCTTCAATGGGATTTCTTACTGTAGTGGACGGATAATACCGGAGAGCTATGTGATCGACGAGTCTTGCAAGGTGAGTTTGACGAGGTATGCCATCCTCCTGAGGTGAAGTCTTCGAGTTAATTGTGACTTGACGAGGTCGAACTCCTGGTTCTGGCGATGCTTTTCCTCTGCTATACTCTCAAGGTTAGTCTGGGTCTCATTATCGACATCTAACCCAGGGGTTTCCTGGGTTACTAGGTGGATTATCGCTCCTCGAGTCACATTTTTAAGGAGGTCAAAGCAAACCAGAACATACCAACAAGGCGAACAGACACTGGTGGATCCATATGTGGTTTGTGAGAAGAACACACATGCAATGACTCTAGCTGTGGTTCATGAAAATAACACACATGCAATGACACTGGTGGAACCATATGTGGTTTATGAGAGGAACAGACATGCAATGACACTAGGTCTGGTTCATGAAAATAATATTCATGCAATGACACTGGTGGATCCAGATGTGGTGTTTCTGAGAAGAACACACATCCAATGACACTAGGTGTGGTTCATGAAAAGAACACACATGCAATGACACTGGTGGATCCATATGTGGTTTGTGGAAAGGACAGACATGCAATGACTCTAGTTGTGGTTCATGAAAAGAACACACATGCAATGACACTGATGGATCCATGTGTGGTTCATGAGAAGAACACACATCCAATGACACTGGGTGTGGTTCATGAAAAGAACAGACATCCAATGACACTGGTGGGTCCTTATGTGGTTTGTGAGAAGAACAAACATGCAATGACACTGGCTGTGGTTCTTGAGAATAACACACATGCAATGACACTGGTGTATCCTTATGTGGTTTGTGAGAAGAACACACATGCAATGACTCTAGCTGTGGTTCATGCAAAGAACACACATGCAATGATACTGGTGGATCCATGTGTGGTTTGTTTAGAGGAACATACATGCAATGACACTAGGTGTGGTTCATGCAAAGAACAGACATCAATGACACTGGTGGATCCTTATGTGGTTCATGAGAAGAAGTGACATGCAATGACTCTAGCTATGGTTCATGAAACGAACACACATCCAATGACTGTGGTGGATCCAGATGTGGTGTTTGTGAGAAGAACACACATCCAATGACACTGGGTGTGGTTGATGAAAAGAACACACATGCAATGACACTAGTGGATCAATATGTGGTTTGTTGAAAGAACAGACATGCAATGACTCTAGCTGTGGTTCATGAAAAGAACACACATCCAATGACACTGGTGGATCCATGTGTGGTTTGTGGAAAGAACAGACATGCAATCACACTGGGTGTGGTTCATGAAAATAACACACATGCAATGACACTGGTGGATCCATATGTGGTTTGTGGAAATAATAGACATCCAATGACTCTAGCTGTGGTTCACGAAAAGAACCCACATCAAATGACACTGGAGGATCCATGTGTGGTTTGTGGAAACAATAGACATGCAATGACTCTAGCTATGGTTCATGACAAGAACACACATGCAATGACACTAGTGTATCCTTATGTGATTGGTGAGAAGAACAGACATGCGATGACTCTAGATGTGGTTCATGAGAAGAACAGACATGCAATGACACTTGTGTATCCTTATGTGGTTTATGAGAAAAACAGACATGCAATGACACTGGGTGTGGTTCATGAAAAGAACACACATTGCAATGACACTTGTGTATCCCTATGTGGTTTGTTTAGAAGAACAGACATGCAATGACTCTAGCTGTGGTTCATGAAAAGAACACACATCCAATGATACTGGTGGATCCATGTGTGGTTTGTGGAAAGAACAGACATGCAATGACTCTGTGTGTGGTTCATGAAAAGAACACACATGCAATGACGCTGGTGGATCCATATGTGGTTTGTGGATATAATAGACATGCAATGACTCTAGCTGTGGTTCATGAAAAGAATAGACGTGCAAACAAACTGGGCGGATCCATGTGTGGTTCATGAGAATAACAGACATGCAATGACACTGGTGGATCCATGTGTCATTTGTGAGAAGAACACATATCCGTTGACACTGGGTGTGGTTCAAGAAAGGAACACGCATCCAATGACACTGGTGGATCCTTATGTGGTTTGTGAGAAGAACATACATGCAATGACACTGGGTGGTTCATGAAAAGAACACACATGCAACGACACTGGTGGATCCATATGTGTTTTATGAGAAGAACACACATGCAATGACTCTAGCTATGGTTCATGACAAGAACAGACATGCAATGACACTAGTGTATCCTTATGTGGTTTGTGAGAAGAACAGACATGCGATGACTCTAGATGTGGTTCATGAGAACAACACACATGCAATGACACTGGGTGTGGTTCATGAAAAGAACTCACATCCAATGTCACTGGTGGATCCTTATGTGGTGTTTGTGAGAAGAACACACATCCAACGACACTTGGTGTTGTTAATGAAAAGAACACACATGCAATGACACTGGTGGATCCATATGTGGTTTGTGGAAAGAACAGACATGCAATGACTCTAGCTGTGGTTCATGAAATTAACACACATCCAATGACACTGGTGGATCCATGTGTGGTTTGTGGAAAGAACATACATTCAATCACACTGGGTGTGTTTCATGAAAAGAACACACATGCAATGACACTGGTGGATCCATATGTGGTTTGTCGAACGAACAGACATCCAATGACTCTAGCTGTGGTTCATGAGAAGAACACACATCCAATGACACTGGTGGATCCATGTGTGGTTTGTGGAAACAACAGACATGCAATGACACTAGCTGTGGTTCATGAAAAGAACACACATGCAATGACACTGGTGGATCCTTATGTGGTGTTTATGAGAAGAACACACATCCAATGACACTGGGTGTGGTTCATGAAAAGAAGACACATGCAATGACACTGGTGGATCCATATGTGGTTTGTGGAAAGAACAGACATGCAATGACTCTAGCTGTGGTTCATGAAAAGAACACACATGCAATGACACTGATGCATCCATGTGTGGTTCATGAGAAGAACACACATCCAATGACACTAGGTGTGGTTCATGAAAAGAACACACATGCAATGACACTGGTGGATCCTTATGTGGTTTGTGAGAAGAACAGACATGTAATGACACTGGTTGTGGTTCATCAGAAGAACACACATGCAATGACACTGGTGTATCCTTATGTGGTTTGTGAGAAGACCACACATGCAATGACTCTAGATGTGGTTCATGAAAAGAACACATATGCAATGACACTGGTGGATCCATGTGTGGTTTGTTTAGAGGAACAGATATGCAATGACACTGGGTCTGGTTCATGCAAAGAACATACATGCAATGACACTGGTGGATCCTTATGTGGTTCATGAGAAGAACTGACATGCAATGACTCTAGCTATGGTTCATGAAAAGAACACACATGCAATGACACTGGTGGATCTATATGTGGTGTTTGTGAGAAGAACACACATCCAATGAAACTGGGTGTGGTTCATGAAAAGAACACACATGCAATGACACTAGTGGATCCATATGAGGTTTGTCGAAAGAATAGACATGAAGTGACACTAGTTGTGGTTCATGAAAAGAACAGACATCCAATGACTGGTGGATCCAGGTGTGGTTTGTGGAAAGAACATACGTGCAATCACACTGGGTGTGGTTCCTGAAAAGAACACACATCCAATAACACTGGTGGATCCTTATGTGGTATGTGAGAAGAGCATACATCCAATGAACTGTGTGTGGTTCATGAAAATAACACACATCCAATGACAATGGTGGATCCTTATGTGGTTTGTGAGAGGAACAAACATCCAATGACTCTAGCTGTAGTTCATGAGAAGAACATACATGCAAAGACACTAGTGGATCCTTATGTGGTTCATGACAAGAACTGACATGCAATGACTCTAGCTATGGTTCATGAAAACAACACACATGCAATGACACTGGTGGATCCATATGTGGTGTTTGTGAGAAGAACACACATCCAATGACACTGGGTGTGGTTCATTAAAAGAACATCCATCCAATGACACTGGTGGATCCTTATGTGGTTTGTGAGAAGAGCAGACATGCTATGACACTGGCTGTGGTTCATGAGAAGAACACACATGCAATGACACTGGTGTATACTTATGTGGTTTGTGAGAAGAACACACATGCAATGACTCTAGCCGTGGTTCATGAAAAGAACACACATGCAATGACAATGATGGATCCATGTGTGGTTTGTTTAGAGGAACAAACATGCAATGACCTTGGGTGTGGTTCATGCAAAGAACATACATGCAATGACACTGGTGGATCCTTGTGTGGTTCATGAGAAGAACTGACATGCAACGACTCTAGCTATGGTTCATGAAAAGAACACACATGCAATGACACTGGTGGATCCATGTGTGGTTTGTGAGAAGAACATACATGCAATGACACTGGGTGTGGTTCATCAAAAGAACACACATCCAATGACACTAGTGGATCCTTATGTGATGTTTGTGAGAAGAACACACATCCAATAACACTGGTGTGGTTCATGAAAAGAACACATGTCCAATGACACTGGTGGATCCTTATGTGGTTTGTGAGAAGAACAGACATGCAATGACACTGGTTGTGGTTCATGAAAAGAGCACACATGCAATGACACTGGTGGATCCTTATGTGGTGTTTGTGAGAAGAACACACATCCAATGACACTGGGTGTGGTTCATGAAAAGAACACACATCCAATGACACTGGTGGATCCTTATGTGGTTTGTGACAAGAACGCACATGCAATGACTCTAGCTATGGTTCGTGAAAAGAACATACATGCAACGACACTGGTGGATTCATATGTGGTTTATGAGAGGAACAGACATGCAATGACATTGGGTGTGGTTCATTAAAAAGATTAGACATGCAATGACACTTGTGGCTCCATATATGGTTTGTGAAAAGAATAGACATGCAATCACACTGGGTGGAGCCATGTGTGGTTCATGAGAAGAACACACATGCAATGACACTGGTGGATCCTTATGTGGTTTGTGGAAAGAACATACATGCAATGACTCTAGCTGTGGTTCATGAAAAGAACACACATGCATTCACACTGATGGACCATGTGCGGTTCATGAGAAGAACACACATCCAATGACACTGGGTGTGGTTCATGAAAACAACACACATCCAATGACACTGGTGGATCCTTATGTGGTTTGTGAGAAGAACACACATGCAATGACTCTAGTTGTGGTTCATGAAAAGAACATACATGCAATGACACTGGTGGATTCATATGTCGTTTATGAGAGGAACAGACATGCAATGACACTGGGTGTGGTTCATCAAAAAGAACAGACATGCAATGACACTTGTGGATCCATATGTGGTTTGTGAAAAGAATAGACATGCAATCACACTGGGTGGATCCATGTGTGGTTCATGAGAAGAACAAACATGCAATGACACTGGTGGATCCATGTGTCGTTTGTGAGAAGAACACACATCCAATGAAACTTGTGTGTGGTTCATGAAAAGAACACACATGCAATGACACTGGTGGATCCTTATGTGGTTTGTGAGAAGAATAGACATCCAATGCCACTGTGTGTGGTTCATGAAAAGAACACACATCCAATGACACTGCTGGATCCTTATGTGGTTTGTGAGAGGAACGAACATCCAATGACTTTAGCTGTGGTTCATGAGAAGAACATACATGCAAAGACACTTGTGGATCCTTATGTGGTTCATGAGAAGAACTGACATGCAATGACTATAGCTATGGTTCATGAAAAGAACACACATGCAATGACACTAGTGGATCCATATGTGGTGTTTGTGAGAAGAACACACATCCAATGACACTGGGTGTGGTTCATGAAAAGAACACACATGCAATGACACTGGTGGATCCATATGAGGTTTGTGGAAAGAACAGACATGCAATGACTCTAGCTGTGGTTCATGAAAAGAACACAAATCCAATGACACTGGTGGATCCATGTGTGGTTTATGGAAAGAACATACATGCAATCACACTGGATGTGGTTCATGAAAAGAACACACATGCAATGACACAAGTGGATCCATATGTGGTTTGTGGAAAGAACATACATCCAATAACTCTAGTTGTGGTTCATGAAAAGAACATACATCCAATGACACTGGTGGATCCATGTGTGGTTTGTGGAAAGAACAGACATGCAATGACTCTAGCTGTGGTACATGAAAAGAACACACATGCAATGACACTCGGTGGATCCTTATGTGGTGTTTGTGAGAAGAACACACATCCAATGACACTGGGTGTGGTTCATGAAAAGAACACACATGCAATGACACTGGTGGATCCATATGTGGTTTGTGGAAAGAACATACATGCAATGACTCTAGCTATGGTTCATGAAAAGAACACACATGCAATGACTCTAGCTGTGGTTCATGAAAACAACACACATGCAATGACAATGATGGATCCATGTGTGGTTTGTTTAGAGGAACAAACATGCAATGACATTGGGTGTGGTTCATGCAAAGAACATACATGCAATGACACTGGTGGATCCTTGTGTGGTTCATGAGAAGAACTGGCATGCAATGACTCTAGCTATGGTTCATGAAAAGAACACACATGCAATGACACTGGTGGATCCTTGTGTGGTTTGCGAGAAGAACAAACATGCAATGACATTGGGTGTGGTTCATGAAAAGAACACACATCCAATGACACTGGTGGATCCTTATGTGAAGTTTGTGAGAAGAACACACATCCAACAACACTGGGTGTGGTTCATGAAAAGAACACATGTCCAATGACACTGGTGGATCCTTATGTGGTTTGGGAGAAGAACAGACATGCAATGACACTGGTTGTGATTCATGAAAAGAACACACATGCAATGACACTGGTGGATCCTTATGTGGTGTTTGTGAGAAGAACACACATCTAATGACACTGGGTGTGGTTCATGAAAAGAACACACATCCAATGACACTGGTGGATCCTTATGTGGTTTGTGAGAAGAACACGCATGCAATGACTCTAGCTCTGGTTCATGAAATGAACAGACATGCAATGACACTGGTGGATCCATATGTGGTTTGTGAGAAGAACACACATGCAATGACTAGCTGTGGTTCATGAAAAGAACACACATGCAACGACACTGGTGGATCCATATGTGGTTTATGAGAGGAACAGACATGCAATGACACTGGGTGTGGTTCATGAAAAGAACAGACATGCAATGACACTTGTGGATCCATATGTGGTTTGTGAAAATAACACACATCCAATGACACTAGGTGTTGTTCATGAACACACATCCAATGACACTGGTGGATCCTTATGTGGTTTGTGAGAGGAACAAACATCCAATGACTCTAGCTATGGTTCACGAGAAGACAATACATGCAATGACACTGGTGTATCCTTATGTGGTTTGTGAGAAGAGAAGACATGTATATGCATGACTCTTGATGTGGTTCATGAGAAGAACAGACATGCAATGACACTGGTGTATCCTTATGTGGTTTATGAGAAGAACAGACATGCGATGACTCTAGATGTGGTTCATGAGAAGAACAGACATGCAATGACACTGGTGTATCCTTATGTGGTTTGTGAGAAGAATAGACATGCAATGACACTGGGTGTGGTTCATGAAAAGAACACACATGCAATAACACTGGTGTATCCCTATGTGGTTGGTTTATAAGAACACACATGCAATAACTATAGTTGTTGTTCATGAAAAGAACACACGTCCAATGACTGTAGTGGATCCATGTGTGGTTTGTGGAAAGAACAGACATGCAAAGACACTAGTGGATCCTTATGTGGTTCATGACAATAACTGACATGCAATGACTCTAGCTATGGTTCATGAAAAGAACACACACATGCAATGATGAGTGGATCCATATGTGGTGTTTGTGGAAAGAATATACATGCAATGACTCTAGCCGTGTTTCATGAAAAGAACATAAATCCAATGACACTAGTGGATCTATGTGTGGTTTGTGGAAAGAACATACATGCAATCACACTGGATGTGGTTCATGAAAAGAACACACATGCACTGACACTAGTGGATCCATATGTGTTTTGTGGAAAGAACAGACATCCAATAACTCTAGTTGTGGTTCATGGAAAGAACATACATCCAATGACACTAGTGGATCCATGTGTGGTTTGTGGAAAGAACGGACATGCAATGACTCTAGCTATGGTACATGAAAAGAACACACATGCAATGACATTGGTGGATCCTTATGTGGTGTTTATGAGAAGAACACACATCCAATGACACTGGGTGTGGTTCATGAAAAGAACACACATGCAATGACACTGGTGGATCCATATGTGGTTTGTGGAAAGAACATACATTTAATGACTCTAGCTGTGGTTCAAGAAAAGAACACACATGCATTCACACTGATGGACCATGTGTGGTTCATGAGAAAAACACAAATCCAATGACACTGGGTGTGGTTCATGAAAACAACACACATCCAATGACACTGGGTGTTGTTCATGAAAACAACACACATCCAATGACACTGGTGGATTCTTATGTGGTTTGTGAGAAGAACATACATGCTATGACACTGGCTGTGGTTCATGATAAGAACACACATGCAATGACACTGGTGTATCCTTATGTGGTTTGTGAGAAGAACACACATGCAATGACTCTAGCTGTGGTTCATGAAAAGAACACACATGCAATGACAATGATGGATCCATGTGTGGTTTGTTTAGAGGAACAAACATGCAATGACACTGGGTGTGGTTCATGAAAAGAACACACATGCAATGACACTGGTGGATCCATATGTGGTTTGTGGAAAGAACATACATGCAATGACTCTTGCTGTGGTTCATGAAAAGAACACACATGCATTCACACTGATGGACCATGTGTGGTTCATGAGAAGAACACACAGCCAATGACACTGGGTGTGGTTCATGAAAACAACACACATCCAATGACACTGGTGGATCCTTATGTGGTTTGTGAGAAGAACACACATGCAATGACTCTAGCTGTGGTTCATGAAAAGAACATACATGCAATGATACTAGTGGATTCATATGTGGTTTATGAGAGGAACAGACATGCAATGACACTGGGTGTGGTTCATCAAAAAGAACAGACATGCAATGACACTTGTGGATCCATATGTGGTTTGTGAAAAGAATAGACATGCAATCACACTGGGTGGATGCATGTGTGGTTCATGAGAAGAACAAACATGCAATGACACTGGTGGATCCATGTGTGGTTTGTGAGAAGAACACACATCCAATGAAACTTGTGTGTGGTTCATGAAAAGAACACACATGCAATGACACTGGTGGATCCTTATGTGGTTTGTGAGAAGAACAGACATCCAATGCCACTGTGTGTGGTTCATGAAAAGAACACACATCCAATGACACTGGTGGATCCTTATGAGGTTTGTGCGAGGAACAAACATACAATGACTCTAGTTGTGGTTCATGAGAAGAACATACATGAAAAGACACTGGTGGATCCTTATGTGGTTCATGAGAAGAACTGACATGCAATGACTATAGCTATGGTTCATGAAAAGAACACACATGCAATGACACTAGTGGATCCATATGTGGTGTTTGTGAGAAGAACACACATCTAATGACACTGGGTGTGGTTCATCAAAAGAACACACATGCAATGACACTGGTGGATCCATATGAGGTTTGTGGAAAGAACAGACATGCAATGACTCTAGCTTTGGTTCATGAAAAGAACACAAATCCAATGACACTAGTGGATCCATGTGTGGTTTGTGGAAAGAACATACACGCAATCACACTGGGTGTGGTTCATGAAAAGAACACACATGCAATGACACTAGTGGATCCATATGTGGTTTGTGGAAAGAACAGACATCCAATAACTCTAGTTGTGGTTCATGAAAAGAACATACATCCAATGACACTGGTGGATCCATGTGTGGTTTGTGGAAAGAACACACATGCAATTACTCTAGCTGTGGTACATGAAAAGAACACACATGCAATGACACTGGTGGATCCTTATGTGGTGTTTGTGAGAAGAACACACATCCAATGACACTCGGTGTGGTTCATGAAAAGAACACACATGCGATGACACTGGTGGATCCATATGTGGTTTGTGGAAAGAACATACATGCAATGACTCTAGCTGTGGTTCATGAAAAGAACACACATGCATTCACACTGATGGACCATGTGTGGTTCATGAGAAAAACACACATCCAATGACACTGGTGTGGTTCATTAAAACAACACACATCCAATGACACTGGGTGTGGTTCATGAAAACAACACACATCCAATGACACTGGTGGATCCTTATGTGGTTTGTGAGAAGAACAGATATGCTATGACACTGGATGTGGTTCATGATAAGAACACACATGCAATGACACTGGTGTATCCTTATGTGGTTTGTGAGAAGAACACACATGCAATGACTCTAGCTGTGGTTCATAAAAAGAACACACATGCAATGACAATGATGGATCCATGTGTGGTTTGTTTAGAGGAACAAACATGCAATGAAACTGGGTGTGGTTCATGCAAAGAACACACATGCAATGACACTGGTGGATCCTTATGTGGTTCATGAGAATAACTGACATGCAATGAATCTAGCTATGGTTCATAAAAAGAACACACATGCAATGAAACTGATGGATCCATGTGTGGTTTGCGAGAAGAACAAACATGCAATGACATTGGGTGTGGTTCATGAAAAGAACACACATCCAATGACACTGGTGGATCCTTATGTGATGTTTGTGAGAAGAACACACATCCAATAACACTAGGTGTGGTTCAGGAAAAGAACACACGTCCAATGACACTGGTGGATCCTTATGTGGTTTGTGAGAAGATTAGACATGCAATGACACTGGTTGTGGTTCATGAAAAGAACACACATGCAATGACACTGGTGGATCCTTATGTGGTTCATGAGAATAACTGACATGCAATGAATCTAGCTATGGTTCATAAAAAGAACACACATGCAATGACACTGATGGATCCATGTGTGGTTTGCGAGAAGAACAAACATGCAATGACATTGGGTGTGGTTCATGAAAAGAACACACATCCAATGACACTGGTGGATCCTTATGTGATGTTTGTGAGAAGAACACACATCCAATAACACTAGGTGTGGTTCAGGAAAAGAACACACGTCCAATGACACTGGTGGATCCTTATGTGGTTTGTGAGAAGATTAGACATGCAATGACACTGGTTTGGTTCATGAAAAGAACACACACGCAATGACACTGGTGGATCCTTATGTAATGACACTGGGTGTGGTTCATGAAAAGAACACACATCCAATGACACTGGTGGATCCTTATGTGGTTTGTGAGAAGAACACGCATGCAATGACTCTAGCTATGGTTCATGAAATGAACAGACATGCAATGACACTGGTGGATCCATATGTGGTTTGTGAGAAGAACACACATGCAATGACTAGTTGTGGTTCATGAAAAGAACACACATGCAACGACACTAGTGGATCCATATATGGTTTATGAGAGGAACAGACATGCAATGACACTTGTGGATCCATATGTGGTTTGTGAAAAGAACACACATCTAATGACACTAGGTGTTGTTCATGAAAAGAACACACATCCAATGACACTGGTGGATCCTTATGTGGTTTATGAGAAGAACTGACATGCGATGACTCTAGATGTGGGTCATGAGAAGAACAGACATGCAATGACACTGGTGTATCCTTATGTGGTTTGTGAGAAGAACAGACATGCAATGACACTGGGTGTGGTTCATGAAAAGAACACACATGCAATGACACTGGTGTATCCCTATGTGGTTGGTTCATAAGAACACACATGCAATGACTATAGTTGTGGTTCATGAAAAGAACACACGTCCAATGACTGTAGTGGATCCATGTGTGGTTTGTGGAAAGAACAGACATGCAAAGACACTAGTGGATCCTTATGTGGTTCATGAGAAGAACTGACATGCAATGACTCTAGCTATGGTTCATGAAAAGAACACACATGCAATGACACTAGTGGATCCATATGTGGTGTTTGTGAGACGAACACACAACCAATGACACTAGGGGTGGTTCATGAAAAGAACACACATGCAATGACACTGGTGGATCCATATGAGGTTTGTGGAAAGAATATACATGCAATGACTCTAGTTGTGGTTCATGAAAAGAACATAAATCCAATGACACTGGTGGATCTATGTGTGGTTTGTGGAAAGAACATACATGCAATCACACTGGTGTGGTTCATGAAAAGAACACACATGCAATGACACTAGTGGATCCACATGTGGTTTGTGGAAAGAACATACATCCAATAACTCTAGTTGTGGTTCATGAAAAGAACACACATCCAATGACACTGGTGGATCCATGTGTGGTTTGTGGAAAGAACATACATGCAATGACTCTAGCTATGGTACATGAAAAGAACACACATGCAATGACACTGGTGGATCCTTATGTGGTGTTTGTGATAAGAACACACATCCAATGACAGTGGGTGTGGTTCATGAAAAGAACACACATGCAATGACACCGGTGGATCCATATGAGATTTGTGGAAAGAACAGACATGCAATGACTCTAGTTGTGGTTCATGAAAAGAACACAAATCCAATGACACTGGTGGATCCATGTGTGGTTTGTGGAAAAAACATACATGCAATCACACTAGGTGTGGTTCATGAAAAGAACACACATGCAATGACACTAGTGGATCCATATGTGGTTTGTGGAAAGAACAGACATCCAATAACTCTAGTTGTGGTTCATGAAAAGAACATACATCCAATGACACTGGTGGATCGATGTGTGGTTTGTGGAAAGAACAGACATGCAATGACTCTAGCTGTGGTACATGAAAAGAACACACATGCAATGACACTGGTAGATCCTTATGTGGTGTTTGTGAGAATAACACACATCCAATGACACTGGGTGTGGTTTATGAAAAGAACACACATGCAATGACACTGGTGGATCCATATGTGGTTTGTGGAAAGAACATACATGCAATGACTCTAGCTATGGTTCATGAAAAGAACACACATGCATTCACACTGATGGACCATGTGTGGTTTATGAGAAAAATTCACATCCAATGACACTGGGTGTGGTTCATGAAAAAAAACACACATCCAATGACACTGGTGGATCCTTATGTGGTTTGTGAGAAGAACAGATATGCTATGACACTGGCTGTGGTTCATGACAAGAACACACATGCAATGACACTGGTGTATCCTTATGTGGTTCGTGAGAAGAACACACATGCAGTGACTCTAGCTGTGGTTCATGAAAAGAACACACATGCAATGACAATGATGGATCCATGTGTGGTTTGTTTAGAGGAACAAACATGCAATGCCATTGGGTGTGGTTCATGCAAAGAACAGACATGCAATGACACTGGTGGATCCTTATGTGGTTCATGAGAAGAACTGACATGCAATGACTCTAGCTATGGTTCATGAAAAGAACACACATGCAATGACACTGGTGGATCCATGTGTGGTTTGCGAGAAGAACAAACATGCAATGACATTGGGTGAGGTTCATGAAAAGAACACACATCCAATGACACTGGTGGATCCTTATGTGAAGTTTGTGAGAAGAACACACATCCAATAACACTGGGTGTGGTTCATGAAACGAACACATGTCCAATGACACTGGTGGATCCTTATGTGGTTTGTGAGAAGAACAGACATGCAATGACACTGGTTGTGGTTCATGAAAAGAACACACATGCAATGACACTGGTGGATCCTTATGTGGTGTTTGTGAGAAGAACACACATCTAATGACACTGGGTGTGGTTCATGAAAAGAACACACATCCAATGACACTGGTGGATCCTTATGTGGTTAGTGAGAAGAACACGCATGCAATGACTCTAGCTATGGTTCATGAAATGAACAGACATGCAATGACACTGGTGGATCCATATGTGGTTTGTGAGAAGAACACACATGCAATGACTAGCTGTGATTCATGAAAAGAACACACATGCAACGACACTGGTGGATCCATATGTGGTTTATGAGAGGAACAGACATGCAATGACACTGGGTGTGGTTCATGAAAAGAACAGACATGCAATGACACTTGTGGATCCATATGTGGTTTGTGAAAATAACACACATCCAATGACACTAGGTGTTGTTCATGAAAAGAACACACATCCAATGACACTGGTGGATCCTTATGTGGTTTGTGAGAGGAACAAACATCCAATGACTCTAGCTATGGTTCACGAGAAGACAATACATGCAATGACACTGGTGTATCCTTATGTGGTTTGTGAGAAGAACAGACATGCGATGACTCTAGATGTGGTTCATGAGAAGAACAGACATGCAATGACACTGGTGTATCCTTATGTGGTTTATGAGAAGAACAGACATGCGATGACTCTAGATGTGGTTCATGAGAAGAACAGACATGCAATGACACTGGTGTATCCTTATGTGGTTTGTGAGAAGAATAGACATGCAATGACACTGGGTGTGGTTCATGAAAAGAACACACATGCAATAACACTGGTGTATCCCTATGTGGTTGGTTTATAAGAACACACATGCAATAACTATAGTTGTTGTTCATGAAAAGAACACACGTCCAATGACTGTAGTGGATCCATGTGTGGTTTGTGGAAAGAACAGACATGCAAAGACACTAGTGGATCCTTATGTGGTTCATGACAATAACTGACATGCAATGACTCTAGCTATGGTTCATGAAAAGAACACACATGCAATGACAGTAGTGGATCCATATGTGGTGTTTGTGGAAAGAATATACATGCAATGACTCTAGCCGTGTTTCATGAAAAGAACATAAATCCAATGACACTAGTGGATGTATGTGTGGTTTGTGGAAAGAACATACATGCAATCACACTGGATGTGGTTCATGAAAAGAACACACATGCACTGACACTAGTGGATCCATATGTGTTTTGTGGAAAGAACAGACATCCAATAACTCTAGTTGTGGTTCATGGAAAGAACATACATCCAATGACACTAGTGGATCCATGTGTGGTTTGTGGAAAGAACGGACATGCAATGACTCTAGCTATGGTACATGAAAAGAACACACATGCAATGACATTGGTGGATCCTTATGTGGTGTTTGTGAGAAGAACACACATCCAATGACACTGGGTGTGGTTCATGAAAAGAACACACATGCAATGACACTGGTGGATCCATATGTGGTTTGTGGAAAGAACATACATTTAATGACTCTAGCTGTGGTTCAAGAAAAGAACACACATGCATTCACACTGATGGACCATGTGTGGTTCATGAGAAAAACACAAATCCAATGACACTGGGTGTGGTTCATGAAAACAACACACATCCAATGACACTGGGTGTTGTTCATGAAAACAACACACATCCAATGACACTGGTGGATCCTTATGTGGTTTGTGAGAAGAACATACATGCTATGACACTGGCTGTGGTTCATGATAAGAACACACATGCAATGACACTGGTGTATCCTTATGTGGTTTGTGAGAAGAACACACATGCAATGACTCTAGCTGTGGTTCATGAAAAGAACACACATGCAATGACAATGATGGATCCATGTGTGGTTTGTTTAGAGGAACAAACATGCAATGACACTGGGTGTGGTTCATGAAAAGAACACACATGCAATGACACTGGTGGATCCATATGTGGTTTGTGGAAAGAACATACATGCAATGACTCTTGCTGTGGTTCATGAAAAGAACACACATGCATTCACACTGATGGACCATGTGTGGTTCATGAGAAGAACTCACATCCAATGACACTGGGTGTGGTTCATGAAAACAACACACATCCAATGACACTGGTGGATCCTTATGTGGTTTGTGAGAAGAACACACATGCAATGACTCTAGCTGTGGTTCATGAAAAGAACATACATGCAATGACTCTAGTGGATTCATACGTGGTTTATGAGAGGAACAGACATGCAATGACACTGGGTTTGGTTCATCAAAAAGAACAGACATGCAATGACTCTTGTGGATCCATATGTGGTTTGTGAAAAGAATAGACATGCAATCACACTGGGTGGATGCATGTGTGGTTCATGAGAAGAACAAACATGCAATGACACTGGTGGATCCATGTGTGGTTTGTGAGAAGAACACACATCCAATGAAACTTGTGTGTGGTTCATGAAAAGAACACACATGCAATGACACTGGTGGATCCTTATGTGGTTTGTGAGAAGAACAGACATCCAATGCCACTGTGTGTGGTTCATGCAAAGAACACACATCCAATGACACTGGTGGATCCTTATGAGGTTTGTGCGAGGAACAAACATCCAATGACTCTAGTTGTGGTTCATGAGAAGAACATACATGAAAAGACACTGGTGGATCCTTATGTGGTTCATGAGAAGAACTGACATGCAATGACTATAGCTATGGTTCATGAAAAGAACACACATGCAATGACACTAGTGGATCCATATGTGGTGTTTGTGAGAAGAACACACATCTAATGACACTGGGTGTGGTTCATCAAAAGAACACACATGCAATGACACTGGTGGATCCATATGAGGTTTGTGGAAAGAACAGACATGCAATGACTCTAGCTTTGGTTCATGAAAAGAACACAAATCCAATGACACTGGTGGATCCATGTGTGGTTTGTGGAAAGAACATACACGCAATCACACTGGGTGTGGTTCATGAAAAGAACACACATGCAATGACACTAGTGGATCCATATGTGGTTTGTGGAAAGAACAGACATCCAATTACTCTAGTTGTGGTTCATGAAAAGAACATACATCCAATGACACTGGTGGATCCATGTGTGGTTTGTGGAAAGAACAGACATGCAATTACTCTAGCTGTGGTACATGAAAAGAACACACATGCAATGACACTGGTGGATCCTTATGTGGTGTTTGTGAGAAGAACACACATCCAATGACACTGGGTGTGGTTCATGAAAAGAACACACATGCGATGACACTGGTGGATCCATATGTGGTTTGTGGAAAGAACATACATGCAATGACTCTAGCTGTGGTTCATGAAAAGAACACACATGCATTCACACTGATGGACCATGTGTGGTTCATGAGAAAAACACACATCCAATGACACTGGGTGTGGTTCATTAGAACAACACACATCCAATGACACTGGGTGTGGTTCATGAAAAAAACACACATCCAATGACACTGGTGGATCCTTATGTGGTTTGTGAGAAGAACAGACATGCTATGACACTGGATGTGGTTCATGATAAGAACACACATGCAATGACACTGGTGTATCCTTATGTGGTTTGTGAGAAGAACACACATGCAATGACTCTAGCTGTGGTTCATAAAAAGAACACACATGCAATGACAATGATGGATCCATGTGTGGTTTGTTTAGAGGAACAAACATGCAATGAAACTGGGTGTGGTTCATGCAAAGAACACACATGCAATGACACTGGTGGATCCTTATGTGGTTCATGAGAATAACTGACATGCAATGAATCTAGCTATGGTTCATAAAAAGAACACACATGCAATGACACTGATGGATCCATGTGTGGTTTGCGAGAAGAACAAACATGCAATGACATTGGGTGTGGTTCATGAAAAGAACACACATCCAATGACACTGGTGGATCCTTATGTGATGTTTGTGAGAAGAACACACATCCAATAACACTAGGTGTGGTTCAGGAAAAGAACACACGTCCAATGACACTGGTGGATCCTTATGTGGTTTGTGAGAAGATTAGACATGCAATGACACTGGTTGTGGTTCATGAAAAGAACACACATGCAATGACACTGGTGGATCCTTATGTGGTTCATGAGAATAACTGACATGCAATGAATCTAGCTATGGTTCATAAAAAGAACACACATGCAATGACACTGATGGATCCATGTGTGGTTTGCGAGAAGAACAAACATGCAATGACATTGGGTGTGGTTCATGAAAAGAACACACATCCAATGACACTGGTGGATCCTTATGTGATGTTTGTGAGAAGAACACACATCCAATAACACTAGGTGTGGTTCAGGAAAAGAACACACGTCCAATGACACTGGTGGATCCTTATGTGGTTTGTGAGAAGATTAGACATGCAATGACACTGGTTTGGTTCATGAAAAGAACACACATGCAATGACACTGGTGGATCCTTATGTAATGACACTGGGTGTGGTTCATGAAAAGAACACACATCCAATGACACTGGTGGATCCTTATAATGTTTGTGAGAAGAACACGCATGCAATGACTCTAGCTATGATTCATGAAATGAACAGACATGCAATGACACTGGTGGATCCATATGTGGTTTGTGAGAAGAACACACATGCAATGACTAGTTGTGGTTCATGAAAAGAACACACATGCAACGACACTGGTGGATCCATATATGGTTTATGAGAGGAACAGACATGCAATGACACTTGTGGATCCATATGTGGTTTGTGAAAAGAACACACATCCAATGACACTGGTGGATCCTTATGTGGTTTGTGAGAGGAAAAAACATCCAATGACTCTAGCTATGGTTCACGAGAAGACAATACATGCAATGACACTGGTGTATCCTTATGTGGTTTGTGAGAAGAACAGACATGCGATGACTCTAGATGTGGTTCATGAGAAGAACAGACATGCAATGACACTGGTGTATCCTTATGTGGTTTATGAGAAGAACAGACATGCGATGACTCTAGATGTGGTTCATGAGAAGAACAGACATGCAATGACACTGGTGTATCCTTATCTGGTTTGTGAGAAGAAAAGACATGCAATGACACTGGGTGTGGTTCATGAAAAGAACACACATGCAATGACACTGGTGTATCCCTATGTGGTTGGTTTATAAGAACACACATGCAATGACTATAGTTGTGGTTCATGAAAAGAACACACGTCCAATGACTATAGTGGATCCATGTGTGGTTTTTGGAAAGAACAGACATGCAAAGACACTAGTGGATCCTTATGTGGTTCATGAGAAGAACTAACATGCAATGACTCTAGCTATGGTTCATGAAAAGAACACACATGCAATGACACTAGTGGATCCATATGTGGTGTTTGTGAGAAGAACACACATCCAATGACACTGGGTGTGGTTCATGAAAAGAACACACATGCAATGACACTGGTGGATCCATATGAGGTTTGTGGAAAGAACAAACATGCAATGACTCTAGTTGTGGTTCATGAAAAGAACACAAATCCAATGACACTGGTGGATCCATGTGTGGTTTGTGGAAAGAACATACACGCAATCACACTGGGTGTGGTTCATGAAAAGAACACACATGCAACGGCACTAGTGGATCCATATGTGGTTTGTGGAAAGAACAAACATCCAATAACTCTAGTTGTGGTTCATGAAAAGAACATACATCCAATGACACTGGTGGATCCATGTGTGGTTTGTGGAAAGAACAGACATGCAATTACTCTAGCTGTGGTACATGAAAAGAACACACATGCAATGACACTGGTGGATCCTTATGTGGTGTTTGTGATAAGAACACACATCCAATGACACTGGGTGTGGTTCATGAAAAGAACACACATGCAATGACACTGGTGGATCCATATGTGGTTTGTGGAAAGAACATACATGCAATGACTCTAGCTGTGGTTCATGAAAAGAACACACATGCATTCACACTGATGGACCATGTGTGGTTCATGAGAAGAACACACATCCAATGACACTGGGTGTGGTTCATGAAAACAACACACATCCAATGACACTGGTGGATCCTTATGTGGTTTGTGAGAAAAACACACATGTAATGACTCTAGCTGTGGTTCATGAAAAGAACATACATGCAATGACACTGGTGGATTCATATGTGGTTTATGAGAGGAACAGACATGCTATGACACTGGGTGTGGTTCATCAAAAACAACAGACATGCAATGACACTTGTGGATCCATATGTGGTTTGTGAAAAGAATAGACATGCAATCACACTGGGTGGATCCATGCGTGGTTCATGAGAAGAACAAACATGCAATGACACTGGTGGATCCATGTGTGGTTTGTGAGAAGAACACACATCCAATGAAACTTGTGTGTGGTTCATGAAAAGAACACACATGCAATGACACTGGTGGATCCTTATGTGGTTTGTGAGAAGAACAGACATCCAATGCCACTGTGTGTGGTTCATGAAAAGAACACACATCCAGTGACACTGGTGGATCCTTATGTGGTTTGTGAGAGGAACAAACATCCAATGACTCTAGCTGTAGTTCATGAGAAGAACATACATGCAAAGACACTGGTGGATCCTTATGTGGTTCATGAGAAGAACTGGCATGCAATGACTATAGCTATTGTTCATGAAAAGAACACACATGCAATGACACTAGTGGATCCATATGTGGTGTTTGTGAGAAGAACACACATCCAATGACACTGGGTGTGGTTCATGAAAAGAACACACATGCAATGACACTGGTGGATCCATATGAGGTTTGTGGAAAGAACAAACATGCAATGACTCTAGCTATGGTTCATGAAAAGAACACAAATCCAATGACACTGGTGGATCCATGTGTGGTTTGTGGAAAGAACATACATGCAATCACACTGGGTGTGGTTCATGAAAAGAACACACATGCAATGACACTAGTGGATCCATATGTGGTTTGTGGAAAGAACAGACATCCAATAACTCTAATTGTGGTTCATGAAAAGAACATACATCCAATGACACTGGTGGATCCATGTGTGGTTTGTGGAAAGAACAGACATGCAATGACTCTAGCTGTGGTACATGAAAAGAACACACATGCAATGACATTGGTGGATCCTTATGTGGTGTTTGTGAGAAGAACACACATCCAATGACACTCGGTGTGGTTCATGAAAAGAACACACATGCAATGACACTGGTGGATCCATATGTGGTTTGTGGAAAGAACATACATGCAATGACTCTAGCTGTGGTTCAAGAAAAGAACACACATGCATTCACACTGATGGACCATGTGTGGTTCATGAGAAAAACACACATCCAAATGACACTGGGTGTGGTTCATGAAAACAACACACATCCAATGACACTGGGTGTGGTTCATAAAAACAACACACATCCAATGACACTGGTGGATCCTTATGTGGTTTGTGAGAAGAACAGACATGCTATGACACTGGCAGTGGTTCATGATAAGAACACACATGCAATGATACTGGTGTATCCTTATGTGGTTTGTGAGAAGAACACACATGCAATGACTCTAGCTGTGGTTCATGAAAAGAACACACATGCAATGACAATGATGGATCCATGTGTGGTTTGTTTAGAGGAACAAACATGCAATGACACTGGGTGTGGTTCATGAAAAGAACACACATGCAATGACACTGGTGGATCCATATGTGGTTTGTGGAAAGAACATACATGCAATGACTCTAGCCGTGGTTCATGAAAAGAACACACATGCATTCACACTGATGGACCATGTGTGGTTCATGAGAAGAACACACATCCAATGACACTGGGTGCGGTTCATGAAAAGAACACACATGCAATGACACTGGTGGATCCATATGTGGTTTGTGGAAAGAACATACATGCAATGACTCTAGCTGTGGTTCATGAAAAGAACACACATGCATTCACACTGATGGACCATGTGTGGTTCATGAGAAGAACACACATCCAATGACACTGGGTGTGGTTCATGAAAACAACACACATCCAATGACACTGGTGGATCCTTATGTGGTTTGTGAGAAAAACACACATGTAATGACTCTAGCTGTGGTTCATGAAAAGAACATACATGCAATGACACTGGTGGATTCATATGTGGTTTATGAGAGGAACAGACATGCTATGACACTGGGTGTGGTTCATCAAAAACAACAGACATGCAATGACACTTGTGGATCCATATGTGGTTTGTGAAAAGAATAGACATGCAATCACACTGGGTGGATCCATGTGTGGTTCATGAGAAGAACAAACATGCAATGACACTGGTGGATCCATGTGTGGTTTGTGAGAAGAACACACATCCAATGAAACTTGTGTGTGGTTCATGAAAAGAACACACATGCAATGACACTGGTGGATCCTTATGTGGTTTGTGAGAAGAACAGACATCCAATGCCACTGTGTGTGGTTCATGAAAAGAACACACATCCAGTGACACTGGTGGATCCTTATGTGGTTTGTGAGAGGAACAAACATCCAATGACTCTAGCTGTAGTTCATGAGAAGAACATACATGCAAAGACACTGGTGGATCCTTATGTGGTTCATGAGAAGAACTGGCATGCAATGACTATAGCTATGGTTCATGAAAAGAACACACATGCAATGACACTAGTGGATCCATATGTGGTGTTTGTGAGAAGAACACACATCCAATGACACTGGGTGTGGTTCATGAAAAGAACACACATGCAATGACACTGGTGGATCCATATGAGGTTTCTGGAAAGAACAGACATGCAATGACTCTAGCTGTGGTTCATGAAAAGAACACAAATCCTATCACACTGGTGGATCCATGTGTGGTTTGTGGAAAGAACATACACGCAATCACACTAGGTGTGGTTCATGAAAAGAACACACATGCAATGACACTAGTGGATCCATATGTGGTTTGTGGAAAGAACAGACATCCAATAACTCTAGTTGTGGTTCATGAAAAGAACATACATCCAATGACACTGGTGGATCCATGTGTGGTTTGTGGAAAGAACAGACATGCAATGACTCTAGCTGTGGTACATGAAAAGAACACACATGCAATGACACTGGTGGATCCTTATGTGGTGTTTGTGAGAAGAACACACATTCAATGACACTGGGTGTGGTTCATGAAAAGAACACACATACAATGACACTGGTGGATCCATACGTGGTTTGTGGAAAGAACATACATGCAATGACTCTAGCTGTGGTTCATGAAAAGAACACACATGCATTCACACTGATGGACCATGTGTGGTTCATGAGAAAAACACACATCCAATGACACTTGGTGTGGTTCATGAAAACAACACACATCCAATGACACTGGGTGTGGTTCATGAAAACAACACACATCCAATGACACTGGTGGATCCTTATGTGGTTTGTGAGAAGAACAGACATGCTATGACACTAGCTGTGGTTCATGATAAGAACACACATGCAATGACACTGGTGTATCCTTATGTGGTTTGTCAGAAGAACACACATGCAATGACTCTAGTTGTGGTTCATAAAAAGAACACACATGCAATGACAATGATGGATCCATGTGTGGTTTGTTTAGAGGAACAAACATGCAATGACACTGGGTGTGGTTCATGTAAAGAACACACATGCAATGACACTGGTGGATCCTTATGTGGTTCATGAGAATAACTGACATGCAATGAATCTAGCTATGGTTCATAAAGAGAACACACATGCAATGACACTGATGGATCTATGTGTGGTTTGCGAGAAGAACAAACATGCAATGACATTGGGTGTGGTTCATGAAAAGAAAACACATCCAATGACACTGGTGGATCCTTATGTGATGTTTGTGAGAAGAACACACATCCAATAACACTGGGTGTGGTTCAGGAAAAGAACTCACGTCCAATGACACAGGTGGTTCCTTATATGGTTTGTGAGAAGAACAGAGATGCAATGACACTGGTTGTGGTTCATGAAAAGAACACACATGCAATGACACTGGTCGATCCTTATGTGGTGTTTGTGAGAAGAACACACATCTAATGACACTGGGTGTGGTTCATGAAAAGAACACACATCCAATGACACTGGTGGACCCTTATGTGGTTTGTGAGAAGAACACGCATGTAATGACTCTAGCTGTGGTTCATGAAATGAACAGACATGCAATGACACTGGTGGATCCATATGTGGTTTGTGAGAAGAACACACATGCAATGACTAGCTGTGGTTCATGAAAAGAACACACATGCAACGACACTTGTGGATCCATATGTGGTTTATGAGAGGAACAGACATGCAATGACACTGGGTGTGGTTCATGAAAAGAACAGACATGCAATGACACTTGTGGATCCATATGTGGTTTGTGAAAAGAACACACATCCAATGACACTGGGTGTGGTTCATGAAAAGAACACACATCCAATGACACTGGTGGATCCTTATGTGGTTTGTGAGAGGAACAAACATCCAATGACTCTATTTATGGTTCATGAGAAGACAATACATGCAATGACACTGGTGTATCCTTATGTGGTTTGTGAGAAGAACAGACATGCGATGACTCTAGATGTGGTTCATGAGAAGAACAGACATGCAATGACACTGGTGTATCCTTATGTGGTTTATGAGAAGAACAGACATGCGATGACTCTAGATGTGGTTCATGAGAAGAACAGACATGCAATGACACTGGTGTATCCTTATGTGGTTTATGAGAAGAACAGACATGCGATGACTCTAGATGTGGTTCATGAGAAGAACAGACATGCAATGACACTGGTGTATCCTTATGTGGTTCATGAGAAGAACAGACATGTAATGACACTGGGTGTGGTTCATGGAAAGAACACACATGCAATGACACCGGTGTATCCCTATGTGGTTGGTTTATAAGAACACACATGCAATGACTCTAGTTGTGGTTCATGAAAAGAACACACTTCCAATGACTCTAGTGGATCCATGTGTGGTTTGTGGAAAGAACAGACATGCAATGACATTGGGTGTGGTTCATGAAAAGAACACACATGCAATGACACTTGTGGATCCATATGTGGTTTGTGGAAAGAACAGACATTCAATGATTCTAGCTGTGGTTCATGAAAAGAACACACGTGCAATGACACTGGTGGATCCATGTGTGGTTCATGAGAAGAACACACATCCAATGACACTGGGTGTGGTTCATGAAAAGAACACACATCCAATGACACTAGTGGATCCTTATGTGGTTTGTGAGAAGAACAGACATGCATTGACACTGGCTGTGGTTCATGAGAAGAACACGCATGCAATGACACTAGTGTATCCTTATGTGGTTTGTGAGAACAACACACATGCAATGACTCTAGCTGTGGTTCACGAAAAGAACACACATGCAATGACACTGGTGGATCCGTGTGTGATTTTGTTTAGAGGAATAGACATGCAATGACTCTGGGTGTGGTTCATGAATAGAACACACATGCAATGACACTGGTGGATCCATATGTGGTTTGTGGAAAGAATAGACATCCAATGACTCTAGTTGTGGTTCAGGAAAAGAACACACATCCAATGACACTGGTGGATCCATGTGTGGTTTGTGGAAAGAACAGACATGCAATGCACTAGGTGGATCCATGTGTGGTTCATTGAAAGAACACACATCCCATGACACTTGTGGATACTTATGTGGTGTTTTTGAGAAGAACACACATCCAATGACACTGGGTGTGGTTCATGAAAAGAACACACATCCAATGGCACTGGGTGTGGTTCATGAAAAGAACACACATCCAATGGCACTGCGTGTGGTTCATGAAAAGAACACACATCCAATGGCACTAGGTGTGGTTCATGAAAAGAACACACATCCAATGACATTAGTGGATCCATGTGTGGTTTGTGAGAAGAACACACATGCAATGACACTGGTGTGGTTCATGAAAAGAACACACATCCAATGACACTGGTTGATCCTTATGTGGTGTTTGTGAGAAGAACACACATCCAATGACACTAGGTGTGGTTCATGAAAAGAACACACATCCAATGACACTGGTGGATCCTTAAGTGGTTTGTGAGAAGAACAGACATGCATTGACACTGGCTGTGGTTCATGAGAAGAACACGCATGCAATGACACTAGTGTATCCTTATGTGGTTTGTGAGAACAACACACATGCAATGACTCTAGCTGTGGTTCACGAAAAGAACACACATGCAATGACACTGGTGGATCCGTGTGTGATTTTGTTTAGAGGAATAGACATGCAATGACTCTGGGTGTGGTTCATGAATAGAACACACATGCAATGACACTGGTGGATCCATATGTGGTTTGTGGAAAGAATAGACATCCAATGACTCTAGTTGTGGTTCAGGAAAAGAACACACATCCAATGACACTGGTGGATCCATGTGTGGTTTGTGGAAAGAACAGACATGCAATGCACTAGGTGGATCCATGTGTGGTTCATTGAAAGAACACACATCCCATGACACTTGTGGATACTTATGTGGTGTTTTTGAGAAGAACACACATCCAATGACACTGGGTGTGGTTCATGAAAAGAACACACATCCAATGGCACTGGGTGTGGTTCATGAAAAGAACACACATCCAATGGCACTGCGTGTGGTTCATGAAAAGAACACACATCCAATGGCACTAGGTGTGGTTCATGAAAAGAACACACATCCAATGACATTAGTGGATCCATGTGTGGTTTGTGAGAAGAACACACATGCAATGACACTGGTGTGGTTCATGAAAAGAACACACATCCAATGACACTGGTTGATCCTTATGTGGTGTTTGTGAGAAGAACACACATCCAATGACACTAGGTGTGGTTCATGAAAAGAACACACATCCAATGACACTGGTGGATCCTTAAGTGGTTTGTGAGAAGAATACACATGTAATGACTCTAGCTATGGTTCATGAAAAGAATCGACATGCAATGACACTGGTGGATCCATATGTGGTTTGTGAGAAGAACACACATGCAATGACTCTAGCTGTAGGTCATGAAAAGAACACACATGCAATGACACTGGTGGATCCATATGTGGTTTATGAGAGGAACAGACATGCAATGAAACTGGGTGTGGTTCATGAAAAGAACAAACATGCAATGACACTGGTGGATCCATATGTGGTTTGTGAAAAGAAAAGATATGCAATCACACTGGGTGGATCCATGAGTGGTTTGTGAGAAGAACACACATGCAATGACACTGGTGGATCCATGTGTGGTTTGTGAGAAGAACACACATCCAATGACACTGGATGTTGTTCATGAAAAGAACACACATCCAATGACACTGGTGGATCCTTATGTGGTGTTTGTGATAAGAACAGACATCCAATGACACTGGGTGTGGTTCATGAAAAGAACACACAAGCAATGACATTTGTGGATCCATATGTGGTTTGTGGAAAGAACAGAAATGCAATGACATTGGGTGTGGTTCATGAAAAGAACACACATCCAATGGCACTAGGTGTGGTTCATGAAAAGAACACACATCCAATGACATTAGTGGATCCATGTGTGGTTTGTGAGAAGAACACACATGCAATGACACTGGTGTGGTTCATGAAAAGAACACACATCCAATGACACTGGTTGATCCTTATGTGGTGTTTGTGAGAAGAACACACATCCAATGACACTAGGTGTGGTTCATGAAAAGAACACACATCCAATGACACTGGTGGATCCTTAAGTGGTTTGTGAGAAGAATACACATGTAATGACTCTAGCTATGGTTCATGAAAAGAATAGACATGCAATGACACTGGTGGATCCATATGTGGTTTGTGAGAAGAACACACATGCAATGACTCTAGCTGTAGGTCATGAAAAGAACACGCATGCAATGACACTGGTGGATCCATATGTGGTTTATGAGAGGAACAGACATGCAATGAAACTGGGTGTGGTTCATGAAAAGCACAAACATGCAATGACACTGGTGGATCCATATGTGGTTTGTGAAAAGAAAAGATATGCAATCACACTGGGTGGATCCATGAGTGGTTTGTGAGAAGAACACACATGCAATGACACTGGTGGATCCATGTGTGGTTTGTGAGAAGCACACACATCCAATGACACTGGATGTTGTTCATGAAAAGAACACACATCCAATGACACTGGTGGATCCTTATGTGGTGTTTGTGAGAAGAACACACATCCAATGACACTGGGTGTGGTTCATGAAAAGAACACACAAGCAATGACATTTGTGGATCCATATGTGGTTTGTGGAAAGAACAGAAATGCAATGACATTGGGTGTGGTTCATGAAAAGAACACACATGCAATGACACTGGTGTATCCGTATGTGGTTTGTTTAGAAGAACACACATGCAATGACTCTAGCTGTGGTTCATAAGAAGAACACACATCCAATGACACTGGTGTATCCCTATGTGCTTTGTTTAGAAGAACACACATGCAATGACTCTAGCTGTGGTTCATGAGAAGAACACACATCCAATAACACTAGTGGATCCGTATGTGGTTTGTGGAAAGAACAGACATGCAATGACTCTAGCTGTGGTTCATGAAAAGAACACACATCCAATGACACTAGTGGATCCATGTGTGGTTTGTGGAAAGAAAAGATATGCAATCACCCTGGGTGTGGTTCATGAAAAGAACACACATGCAATGACACTGGTGGATCCATATGTGGTTTGTGGAAAGAACAGACATCCAATGACTCTAGTTGTGGTTCATGAAATGAACACACATCCAATGATACTGGTGGATCCATGTGTGGTTTGTGGAAAGAACAGACATGCAATGACTCTAGCTGTGGTTCATGAAAAGAACACACATGCACTGACACTGGTGGATCCTTATGTGGTGTTTGTGAGGATAACACACATCCAATGACACTGGGTGTGGTTCATGAAAAGAACACACATGAAATGACACTGGTGGATCCATATGTGGTTTATGGAAAGAATAGACATGCAATAACTCTAGCTGTGGTACATGAAAATAATACACATGCAATGACACTGGTGGATCCATGTGCGGTTCATGAGAAGAACACACATCCAATGACACTAGGTGTGGTTCATCCAATGACACTGGTGGATCCTTATGTTGTTTGTGAGAAGAACAGACATGCAATGATACTGGCTGTGGTTCATGAGAAGAACACACATGCAATGACACTGGTCTATGCTTATGTGGTTTGTGAGAAGAACACACATGCAATGAATCTAGCTGTGGTTCATGAAAATAACACAGATGCAATGACACTGGTGGATCCATGTGTGGTTTGCTTATAGGAACAGACATGCAATGACACTGGGTGTGGTTCATGAAAAGAATAGACATGCAATGACACTGGTGGATCCTTATTTGGTTTGTGAGAAGAACTGTCATGCAATGACTCTAGCTATGTTTCATGAATATAACACACATGCAATGACACTGCTGGATCCATGTGTGGTTTGTGAGAAGAACAGACATGCAATGACAGTGGGCGTGCTTCATGAAAATAACACAGATCCAATGACACTGGTGGATCCATGTGTGGTTTGTGAGAAGAGCGCACATCCAATGACACTAGGTGGATCCATGTGTGGTCCATGAAAAGAACAGACATGCAATGACACTGGTGGATCCATGTAGTGTTTGTGAGAAGAACACAAATCCAATGACACTGGGTGTGGTTCATGAAAAGAACACACATCCAATGGCACTGGGTGTGGTTCATGAAAAGAACAGACATGCAATGATACTGGTGGATCCATGTGTGGTTTGTTTCAAAGAACACACATGCAATGACCACATGCAATGACACTGGTGGATCCATGTGTGGTTTGTTTAGAGGAACAGACATGCAATGACACTAGGTGTGGTTCATGAAAAGAACAGACATGCAATGACACTGGTGGATCCATATGTGGTTCATGAAAAGAACACACATGCAATGACATTGGTGGATCAACATGTGGTTTATGAAAAGAACACGCATGCAATGACACCGGTGGATCCATGTGGTTTATGACAATAACACACATGCAATGAACTCTAGTGGGTCCACGTGGTTAATGAGAAGAATACACATCCAATGAACTCTAGTGGATCTATCTTGGCATAATTTGATGTATGCCACAATGTATTTCATTGTACAAGACACTCACTTTCCATTTTTATACTACCCAGTTTTGCTCTTGGTTTTTTGATACTACTCAGTTTTGCCCCCCTCTCTCTATCTTTCGTAGAAGCCCAAACATGTGCTCACTATGTCTGCTACTCCCTGATTGGTTGTCATAGTTGTCATGCTGATCGTGCGCACCAACCATTGATTCTGTGTGATCCAATGATGATCGTTGCACATGTTGTACCCTTCACAGTACAGCGTGAGACAACACAGACGTCTCCCTCAGCGAGACTTCTACAAGAAGGAACACGAAGCCATCCATGGAAAAGTTGTCGAGCGGTCATGTCATGTTTAATCAAGTCTGAAAAGCCTAGTAGTGCTACTAGTACGCCACAACACATGCGTCATCGAGTGCATGATCATCGATGGACAACTGCAATTTATTGACACTTGATTTTAATAAGACATATCCCAGTTTTTATGCAGCGGCTCTCAATCTCACTTCCAACTGGGACCCACCGTATGAAGCTTTCACGCGCTAGCCGGAGGCCGAAGAGATGAGCTCGACGAGACCTAATGTCTCCGGCTTCATCGAGTCACTCACAGCCATCAACACATCCCTCTACCCGATCTAGCACAAACCCACAAATCTCGCCGTACAGCCACCTACCTTCCCCTCTACATTTCCACTTTTAACTATCGCCAATTTTAGGGCCGTGTCAAACTTCATACATAGAAATTGTATATGCGCCCTTTGCATGCGGCTCAATACAGAACTGCCATGCATGGCCTGGGAAAACAAGTGACGTATCGTGCGCGTGTCGCGGTGCACGGTGTAGTAGACTGCACGGCGCGTTGCACGGTGGTGCAACGAAACATGCCTTGCTTCCATCCACCTTAACTATAGATCCCCTCTCCGCACACCCACTCTCACTCTTGCTCACTCACCCCACGCAACCCTCTCCACTGTCCCACGAGCACCTACAAACTCCCGAGAATACCCCGTCCGTGACGGCGATGGCGGAGGAGGATACGGTGGCCATCATCGCCTCCGAGGTCAGCCGCGAGGCTCCGTCGCCGGTCCCATGACGTTGAAAGCAGCCGCCGTCCCCGTCCAGGCCCCAGTCCAGCCATCGAAGGCAGCCGCCGTTCCCGACCAGGCCCTCGTCCCCGCTATCGACGTAGCCGCCGACGAGGCCCCTGTCTCGTCACCGGTCCCCCTCGATGCTTTGAAAGCAGCCACCGTCCTCGTCTAGGCCCCCGTCCCAGCTACCGGCGTAGCCGTTGAAGAGGAGCCCCCCGCCGGCGAGGAGGCTCCTGCTGGTCACAAGCAGATCCAGCACTTCATAGGAAGAGACTAAAGGCAATATGAAATAAGGATGGAGGCAACCAAACATGTAACAGATCTAGTTGCAAATGGTGTTTCAATGTTTAGAAACAAGGCCTAGGGATCATACTTTCGCTAGTGAACACTCTCATATAAATATCTTCTCTGCATGATACTACTCTGCACTACTCTCGGTTGGACACTCTAATCCATGGTAGGGCTATAATAGCACACCTCAAAGTTCGCTTTTCCCATCTAGATAACCCCACACTGTCACCTTGAGCTGTAGATGGTGCCAACAAACACCACAATTTCATAGAGACATCCAACTCCAAATATAACTCATAACAAGTATTTGTAATCTCTAGCCTAAGTGCCACCACGGTGTGCATGCTGTCACTTTAAAACACGTGGGGAGAGCAGAGATCTATTAAAGAACTTGAGTAGCAAGGTAGATCTACTTGATTACAAAGCTCATGATCACAATATGATCATGCATAGAGAGAGAGATGAACACATAGCTACCGGTAGAGCCCTTAGCCTCGAGGAAGAACTACTCCCTCATTATCATGGGAATCGGCAACGGTGATGGAGATGGTGGTGGAGGTCAATGGTGATGGCTTCGGGGGCACTTCCCTGTCCCGGCAGGGTGCCGGAACAGAGACTTTCTATCCCCCGAATCGCCCCTTCGGTGGCGGCGGCGCTGCGGAACTTTTCGTGGCTAGAGGCTGGACGGTTTGGGGTTTTTGCATCAGAGGCATCTTATAGGCGAAAGGGGAGGCCGAGGGGGTGCTCGAGGCAGACCACCTGTCATGGCGGGGCTGGGCCACGCGGCCGTGGTGTGCGCCCTTGGCCCCTCTCTCTCGTAATGCCCGGGTGTCCCTCGGTGAAAAACTGACTTTGGCTTTTGTCCCGTCCAATTCCGAGAATATTCATTTTCTGACTTTCCTGGAACCAAAAACAGCAGAAAATAGGCAGCTAGCACTGTGGCTCTTGTTAATAGGTTAGTCCAAGAAAGTGTATAGAAAGTACTCCAAAGTTGGAACAAAACATAAGAAAGTAGATAAAACCAAGCATGGAACATCAAAAATTATGGATACGTTAGCAACGTATGAACATCCCCAAGCTTAACTCCTGCTCGTCCTCGAGTAGGTAAGTGATAAAAAGAAAGCATAATTTTTGAGGTGACATGCACCATGATAAACTTGATCAAAGTATTTATAAAACACTGAAAGCTGGGATCATAGTACTTCAATCAGAACATGAAAGATAAAGTTCTAACAATAAGACAAAGAAACTATGTTGCAACATGAAAAGGCACAAACAAAAGATTCATGAATAACAATGCTTTGCAAGACGTTTGTTTGTTTCACATAAATAAAACATAGCATAGTGGCATTCAGCTTGTCCCTCATAGAGTAGAAAACATAAATGCATAGGACACCTTCAAAGTTCATAAGATTGACTAGATACAAATAGTTTAAAACAAGCAATATCAAAGCTATGCATCAATCAACAAGTCTTCGGACAATGCACATAGAACTAAGAATGGCCACTATGCTCTCAAAGTAGGTGCATAAAGATAGAAGGTGGAGACTCAACATAAAAGTAAAAGAAAGTCTCATAAAGAGCTTCCAAAAATTATGGTACTTTTTAGCTTTCAGCTCTCATTGCCCCTATCATAAGCATCTTGGAGTGATTAAGGTTAAAGTGAACAAACTATGGTGTATATGCTTGACGAAGTATAAGTTGGAAATCTCATGTCCCTTGAATACGAGGGCCGCTCCTCATGATACTCAAGTTTAGTTACCGGTAAGTCCTTGTCATAGTAAGTACATGTGTATCATAGAGAACCGCCAACGGGGTACCCCTTGCCCGATTATACAGAAGAATCCCCATCTCAAAATGACAAGGCAAGCAGACAACAAGCATCTCAGCAATCTTCTTATTTACCATGGCAAAATGGTGCTTTTTTCTCTCTTTCCTCTTTTCTCATATCTCTTTTTTTTCTTTTTTTCTTTTTCTCTTTTTTCTCAATATCTTACTCTTTTTTATAAGAAGAATGCTTCATAGACAGCTCATTATGGTTACGCTGCAGGTTTCCACCATGACAGCATGGATTAGACTAGCCTGCGCTTTCTAACACACATACATAACTCCATGGACTTACAAGCTCCCCTTTCATTTCACACCAACGACATCCATAGACAAAAGAGCATGATATCAACTAGGTACAAAGTACAAGTGCAATGTTGAAAGCGTTCCCCATGACAACATGGTTCTGCTAATCCCCAACATATAAGTGCAAGCATATACAACATAGAAGACACAATGGTTCAAGTTTATTAAGGGCAGGAAAAGTAAAGTGTGCCATCAAGTTCGTGAGAGCTTTAATCACTAGTTTTCTCATAACAAGTTTAATTCGGAAGGTAGATAAAAACATGAATATACTTGGAATAGCATATGCTAATAGGTAGGTATGGTGGACTCTTTGGAATAACTTGGTTTTAGGAATTGGATGCATGAGTGGAACTCATACTTGGTTATGGAGGCTAGCAAAAGACGGGGAGCGACCAACTAGGAGAGCGATAATGGCCATAATCATGCAGAGCGACAAAACTTAATTAATCAAAGCATAAAGTGATACTACAAGTTGAAAACTAAAGGATCATAAAGGCTATGGTGACTTGGGATAGTCATAACATGGTGTGAGCATGTTCCAAGTCAACCCAAATAAAGCATCAAAGGAGAATACCACAATACTATGCTTTAATATGCTAAAACAACACATGATTCTTCAAAGGCACATTAAGAAATCTCAATTGTTTATAACAAGTCATGCTACAGCAAAGAATACTAAGAATAAAGCCAAAAGAATATCAAGCATGGAATGACAAAGTCTAAGTCATAGTAAAAACAAGCTCCTTTTTACCACTTAAGCACGAACTTTTCCTACTCTTTTCCAATCCAAATCAACCTATTTGAAACAACTAACAAAGATAATAATAAATAAAGATCAGTGAGATTATCTCACAAATCCACAAAGAAGAACTAAAAAGTTCTAAGCTGAAAGCACAAGAAAACTAAGGCTAAACACAGTGCTAGCAAAAGAGAACACTCACAGAACAATAAGAATGAAAACTAGAGTGTTCTAGACAATGAAAACGGAGCGTGTATTTCTCCAAAAGAAGTGTGTTGGGATCCAACCAACTTATTTAATCAAATCAAACAAAAGAAAACAAAAAACAAAAACAAAGACGCTCCAAGCACAACACAATTGTGCATGAAACAATAAAAATAGAGTGTTTGGAAGAAACCTGAGATTTTTATTGATGAAGAAGGGGATGCCTTGGGCATCCCCAAGATTTGACGCTTGTTCTTCTTGGATATGTCTTGGGGTGACACGCATGTCATCCCCAATCTTGATCTTTAGTCCATTCTTCATCTCATTACATCATTCTCTCCATACACCTGAAAGTTTTCCTTCATACAAAACTTCAAACAATCTTTATTAGCAACATTAGTGCATTCAAGATAATAAGTCTTTGGGTTCAGTTTCAACACAAATAAAACTTCCATTAAAACACAAGCTACTGTATCACTTCCCTCAAAAATCTCAATTCCCCAAAGAGAACCCAAAAAGGAATCAACAAGAAGCAAATGCAAATAATGGCAGAAATCTGTCAAAACAGACCAGCAGGTAAAAACCAATTTTTTCGAAGACCCTATGTTGCCCAAATCGAAAAGTGTTGAACTAACGAAAGTTAGATAACATCCTGGGGCAGAAGCGCAAAAATTCACGCCTTAAAACGACGTCCAGAGATTTTACACGAATTTTTACAGCGAAGCACAAAAATCTGTTTTAGGGCAGCGACTTTCCCAAGCATTACTTCACTCTCATTAGAGGTTACTCTTGGTACAAAAACCACACAAAAATTATAAGGAGCGGTTATAACAGAGGTAATAACTTCCCAGACTCAACTAAAACTTTTGGGTTATCTCCTAATAAATATTTTTCTTTAACACCTTTAAGTTAGGCATGATAGTTTGAGAAGATGCTCACATAAGAAATATGAATTGAAGTAAAAGAGAGCATCAATAAGCAAATTCAAAACACATTTAAGTCTAACCCACTTCCTATGCATAGGAATCTTGTAAAGAAACAAGTCATGAAAGCACAAAGCAACAAGCATAGAAAGCAAAACAAGTGCAACTTCAAGATTTTCAACATAAAGAGGGGAAAATTAATATTGTTGAGATACATAAAACCATGTTTCCCTCTCTCATAATAACTTTCAGTAGCATCATGAATAAAATTAACAATATAACTATCACATGAAACATTCTTATCATGAGCCACATGCATAAAAGAATTAATACTCCCCACATAAACATAGTCATTCTTATTAATTGTAGTGGGAGCAAATTCAACAAAATAGCTATCATTATTATTCTCATCACCATAATCATCAAATATAGGAGGCATATTGTAATCATAATTAATTTCCTCCTCAATAGTAGGTGGACTGGAAATATCATATTCATCATTGCAATCATCATATATTGGAGGTATAGTATCATCATAAGCAACAGAATAGTTATCTTCCAAAGTGTGTTCATTTGTAAACGTATCATCATTGGAAGGAACATGGAAAGCACTAATAGTACATCAATTATTAATATCATCATTTTTAGAATTGGTACCGAAGAGATTTTCAATATCAAAAGTAGTGTGCTTTTCCCAATCATGATCACTACTATAGGTAACAGGCATAGGAACACCATCGAGTTCAGACTCATCAAAAACTATAATAGGAGCAACATGCTTAGGGGAAAAACCGTTTCCTCTCTCCTTTTACTCCTCCTTTTCTTCTTTTTCTTCTTCTCTTTAGGAGGGAGAGGCTTGAAAGGAAGCTTCTCCATATACCCTGGTTTATTGTTAGAGACAATAGAAGAAACTTTGGAGGATTCCTTCTTTTCATTAATAACATCAAAACACATATTAGTCTTGTCATATTTTGGTAAAATCTCATCTTTTATAATATTTTGTTTGTAAGTATTTGTGTGGCAATTATCAACACAATAAAGATGACAACCATGCATGACACTATTCATACCAAAAGAACTCATATCTACCAAAGAAGTTTTTCTTGATAACTCTTCACACCCCAAAAATAATGTAAGTTCATCATGCTGATTAGGAGTGGTCATGTCATCACAATACAAATTTGCAGTACTCATTGGATTATAAGGGCTATTATTATGGCCTGAGCATTGAAAATTGAAATGACCCACTTCAAAGCAAAGTTCACAAATAAAAGGATAGAGGGCACACACTTTTTTACCAAGATCATTTAGAGCCCTATACCACGTTCTAGTTTTTTCATTCCCGTGGGTGATACAATATTATTCTTCAATTTGATTATTCTCACAAGGTATATGTATTCCACAAAAATTAACATGCTTATAAGAAATAGTACTTTTAGAGGTTTGAGCATGTTTATTGCTATCATTAATAACAATTTCATTTTCCATGCAAGTGTCTTTAAAAGGCTCATGATACATGTCCCATTTTTCTTTAGGAGCATTAATATGAGAAGCAAAGGATCTAAAACAATCAATAAGAATTTGAGGATCAAGACCATATTTAGCACTAAGCTCTTGAAAATCAGCAGTTTCAGCGAAAGACTTAATGCAATCATACTCATAGTTTATACCTGGTTCTATACCTTTGTTGTTATCCCAATCTTCGGTATTGCTTTGAATTGTTTCAAGAAGATCCCACTTAGCTTTGACATCCTTACTTGTGAAGGATCCCTCTAAACAAGTATCTAGATAGTCCTTGTAATGTTCTGAAAGCCTTGCATAGAAATTATTAATAACAATATTACTGGAGAGCTCATGAATGGGACATTTGAGAATTAGTTACTTCAATATCCCCCATGCTTGGGCAATACTTTCTCCATCATGTGGATGAAAATTATAAATGTAATTCCTATCTTTATGAATTTCATGAGGAGGATAAAATTTAGAGTAAAAGAGAGATTCAAGTTCCTTCCACTCCAAATGATGAGGACCATCTAGTAGCTCATACCACTCCCTTGCTTTGCCCTTGAGTGAAAAAGGGAATAGCTTCCTCTTAACTTGGTTCATTGAAATACCTGCACACTTGAACAACTCGCATAATTCGTGTATAAAGAGTTAATGATCACCAGGATGGACAGTTCCCTCTCCCAAATAACAGTTGTTCATAACACGTTCAACAATTTTTATAGGTATTTTAAAAGAGATGCTTTCAGTATGTGGATTTAAAATATCACAAGTATCATTAGAATTACTACATATGGGAGATAAAGTATCATCAGAGCAAATTTTCTTCTTTAAAGCTAGAGAACTAAAAAGGTCATTTTCATAAAAACTAACTTCCCCAAGGTTAGATATTTCCATAGCATTAGTAACAAAGGTGTTCAAAAGATTCAGACTAATAACATTGCTATTAGCATGCAAAGAAAGTTCCATGGTTTATTTAATTTTCTTTTCAGACAATTCATGTTCTACATTAGGAAAAATACTAAAAAGCTCTCTAATTTTTTTGTTGTTTTCCATGAAGCCTAACTAGTGAAAACAAGAAACAAAAAGACAAAATTGCAGAATCTAAAGGAAATAACTTCGAGCACTCACACCAGAGGACATGAGTACCTTTTACCTTACCTCCCCGGCAACGGCGCTAGAAAATACTTGCTGGCGCGTGGTTGGCATGGGAGCTTCTTCTTCTTCAGTCCCTAGCAACGGCGCCCAAAAATAGCTAGATGTCTATGCACTTCTATTCTTGTAGACAGTTGTTGGGCCTCCAAGTGCAGAGGTTTGTAGAACAGCAGCAAGTTTTCCCTTAAGTGGATTACACAAGGTTTATCAAACTCAGGGAGGAGGTGGTCAAAGGTATCCCTCTCAAGCAACCTTGCAATCAAGATACAAGAAGGCTCTTATGTCCCCAACACACCCAATACACTTGTCAGGTGTATAGGTGCACTAGTTCAGTGAAGAGATAGTGAAATACAAGTGTTATGGATATAAAACAATGGTGCTAGAAAACAGCTTCACGGGTAGGAAGAGACTAAAGGCAATATGAAATAAGGATGGAAGCAAGCAAACATGTAACAGATCTAGTTGCAAATGGTGTTTCAATGTTTAGAAACAAGTCCTAGGGATCATACTTTCACTAGTGAACACTCTCATATAAATATCTTCTTTGCATGATACTACTCTGCACTACTCTCGGTTGGACACTCTAATCCATGGTAGGGCTATAATAGCACACCTCAAAGTTCGCTTTTCCCATCTAGATAACCCCACACTGTCACCTTGAGCTGTAGATGGTGCCAACAAACACCACAATTTCATAGAGACATCCAACTCCAAATATAACTCATAACAAGTATTTGTAATCTCTAGCCTAAGTGCCACCACGGTGTGCATGCTGTCACTTTAAAACACGTGGGGAGAGCAGAGATCTATTAAAGAACTTGAGTAGCAAGGTAGATCTACTTGATTACAAAGCTCATGATCACAATATGATCATGCATAGAGAGAGAGATGAACACATAGCTACCGGTAGAGCCCTTAGCCTCGAGGAAGAACTACTCCCTCATTATCATGGGAATCGGCAACGGTGATGGAGATGGTGGTGGAGGTCAATGGTGATGGCTTCGGGGGCACTTCCCTGTCCCGGGTGCTTAACAGACTTTCTATCCCGAATCGCCCTTGGTGGCGGCGGGCGCCATGGAACTTTTCGTGGCTAGAGGCTGGACGGTTTGGGGTTTTTGCATCAGAGGCATCTTATAGGCGAAAGGGGAGGCCGAGGGTGCCCTAAGGCGAGACCACCTCGGCGCAGCCAGCTGGGTCGCATGTCGGTGGTGTGGCGGCCCCCTAGCCCCTCTTCGTCTCGTATTCTGGCTCTGGGTGTCCCTCGGTGAAAAACTGACTTTAGCTTTTGTCCCGTCCAATTCCGAGAATATTCATTTTCTGACTTTCCTGGAACCAAAAACAGCAGAAAATAGGCAGCTGGCACTGTGGCTCTTGTTAATATGTTAGTCCAAGAAAGTGTATAGAAAGTACTCCAAAGTTGGAACAAAACATAAGAAAGTAGATAAAAGCAAGCATGGAACATCAAAAATTATGGATACGTGTAACACCCTCAAATTGGCCCTATGCAAGTTTTAGCGCTCCCCGCCAAACCCGCATAGAAACGATTCAAGGACGCCCACCAGGCACTTTCGTGCGGGTGGAAAATGAAGTAATATCATTACACAATAGTCCATGATGGAACCCACAGAACAGGTATATATATCCAGCAACGACTCATTGAGTCAAGAATACAGATATATAGTACAAAGATCCAAATCACCTTGAAAATGATACAGCATCCCAGTACGGATAAGAAGCAAATTAAGCTAAGAGCCCTGAAGAATAAACAATGGCATCCATAACCCTGCCGAGGCCAAGCCGGAAGTGTAACCCTGATAACGACGTCGATCTCAAACCTGCTAAAACAAAAGGGGTGCCGACAAAGGGACAAGGAAAAAGAGGAGCGTCAGTACTGAGGCAAGTACACGACGAGGCTAGAATTCGGCGGCTCTCGCCTACATAGGTATGGTGGACTGAAGCGGCAGCAAAGCATGCACTAAACAACCTATAGAGACTCGAGAAACCGTCGGCTATTAGAGATAGAAAAGAAAGACCTATTCGGAACCAACCTGATACTAACACCAAACATACCCATCCTAGTATTTCCCCCTCGAGACCACACGAGGAAGTCAAACCGAGGAACTCTCACAGTTGGTAGTTTTATTCATTCCATTATAGTTGAAGCACTTACTAGTCAGATATAGATAGCATGAGTCATCCCAAACCCAGCAGTTTGTTGGCACTTTTATTTCTTTCCATTGGAGTTGCGATACTTACTAGGCAGGTATAACATGACACGATACACCCCAGTTCCACCAGTTTTTGGCACTTTTATTTACTCATTCCATTGTAGTGAAGCTGATTACTTGTCACATATTAAGTCAAATTTATAGCACAACTTTAGTTATGCTTGTCTATGATCGAGATACTGTGCTCCAAGTCGTCCATAACCGCGAACACGGCTTTCAGAAAGATTTAACCTGCAGGGGTGCACAAATAGCAACACACGCACGATCAACCTCGGAAAAAACAAATCAAAACCCAATGAGGCTTTCACGACAAAGCAATCACGGGATTCATAAATTATTTCAGGGGGCCACCCCCAATAAGCTACCTGTTATGAAGTCGGCCAGCTCCGCGACGGACCCAGGGTGTGTGGCGACGGCTGTAAACGACTAGGAACCCGAAAGTGTGACTGGGCTTGTCGATACAGTGGAAACATGGCACGGGGTTCCTAAACAGTACAGGCGCTCCACGCGCAATCTTAAATAAAGCAGTAAAGCATGGCATAAGTACATGATAGTAATAAAGCCCCAAACTAGTTTGTGGCCCCAAGAAATAAGAAATGAATCAAGCTCTGGCTAAGGGGATTCATGGTCCCACATGCGGATAGTGCGATAGTCAAGGAACAAGTATCAAGTACTTGGGGTCCTACGGGACACAAGTGAGCGTGGAAGAACCAAATAACATTTATTGCCCACCGATGCCTCTGCATTAGTTATATCTATTCCCAGCATTTAATAGTTGTATTTAAAGTCATGGTCCTCTCCACCGTGAATCATATGACAACATTCCAACAACTATGTGGTACTTCACGACATGGGATCGCACCTGAGCAAGCGACTACGACTCGCAAGACCATCTATCTACCAAACAACAGGTAATAGGAGGTGTCAAAGGCAATATAAAGGCTAAACGGAATATATCTGGTACGAAACACTAAAGCATCACGACACGGATAGCAATAGATCAACAAGAGTAAATAAAGACTATAAATGCAAAATAGGTAGAAAGGGGGAGAATGCTCGCCTGGGAAACACTGCCGAAGGTTCATCCGAAGATCGAATCGACACTCGCATCAACTCATCGGCCTAGTCCATGAAGAATCAAAACACTAGAAGAAACACCGGATGCACTATTTAATACTATGGTAGAAGATCAGGCATGATGCATGTATGATGCATGACATGGCAGAGATGCGATGCAATTGGGCAATATTAAGCGAAACCGGGGTCCCGACAATTAATTAGACGGTTAGAGTTATTTAGGTACCCCGCAATTTAAATGTTGTCTTAACAAGGTAAACATGGCATCGGTTCGCTACACAAATTTAAATGGAGCCATATAATATTAGAAAAGCCCGCATATTGTCTCCTTATTTAATTTGGGTGAATCATCTAATACCCCCAGACAACCACAATATGTATGCAATCATGAACAATCCATATGCAACAAGTATATATGCCATTTATAAAATAGGGATAGGTAGGGGTCACACATTAGGGGGTCCGATCCGGGGTTCTTGGGATTCGGCGGGATCGGTCTTCGAGGATTGATCTTCGCATCCAGGAACAGGGCCTTGGCGTCCGTGAAGAAGATTATGTCATTCCATGGCGTTCGGTCTTCGGGTCGACGAGATCGGTCCTCGGAGAGGAAGGAGAACGTGTCGGGGTTTGATCTTCGGCTCATGGATCGGGGCTTCGGGTCCGGGTTGATGTCAGTGGATAACTCGTATTGTGTCGGTGAAGATCCTCCGTTCCAAGAGAAGGCCTTGTCATCGGTCCTGACAGGCTTGGTGCTCTTGGTCTCCGGTGTCGATGACAAACTTGACTCGTAAGACCTTCGCGTCAAACATGTTGCAGATAGCCTTATAGGAGAACTCATCGATGCATACATCTAAGGCCAGAAGCAAAACAACTAAAGGAGTATGGGCTCATAGGATTAGCTTCAGAGACGTGAGGCATCACACGGACGGTGCAGGACTCGACATGAATACAGGAGGAGGCCAAAAGTACTGCTGCTAGCTGTAGATGGCGGAGACCAGAATCATAGTGCCTCCCTTGTGCGCAAGAGCGAGTGGAAGCAGTGGCCGGGCTTGGCGCCGGTGGGGATCGTGACGCTGCGGGGAGGCTCCAGCGGCAGCCCATGGCAGGGAGCAGGGTCGACGGGCCCGGGGCGGCTGCAGGAGGAACCGGAGGCGAGGCCCAAGCGAGAGGGAGCACCAAGGACAGGGGCGCGGGGACGCGCAGGCGGCAGGGACAACCGGACGGAGGAGGACTCGCAGGTTGCAGGGACGTCGAGGTAGACGAGGTGCGAGGCCGGCTCGACGACACGCGGCCGCGGGGCCTGCTGGTGACGGAGGACGACGCCGGCAGGGGAGAGAGGCGGCTGCCGGCCAAAGAAGTAGAGGAGGGCGTCGTGGCCTTGTGGGTTCATGATGGAAACGGTGGATGCGGGGCCATGGAGGAGAGGGCGAGGACGACGAGATCCTAGAGACGGTCCGGGGCGAGGAAGGCGAGATGGCGCGGCGCGTCAGCCAGGAGGGAGCTACAGGACGAGGATGTAGAGTCGTTGGCAACACGGGCGAAGGAGATTGGTGGCCACGGCGGTGCTGCCAAGCCCAGGGAGGAGAGGAGCTCGCGGGCGTGGCGGAGAACATGCTGGCCAGTGGGGCGCTCGAAGAAGGCGAGCTCGGGGGCCGGTGCAGAGGGCGGCGAGGAGGGACGAAAGGGCCTGGCGGCGGCACGACATCACGAGGGATCCAGTAGGGAGGGGAGGTCGCGTCAGAAAGGAAGGAGGCGGGGATTACAAGATGGTTGCGAGAGGGAGCGAGGGAGGTGGGGCCGGTTGACGTGCGGGTGAGTAGGTGGGGCCGTGCGCACGTTGATCTCATGCGGGATGGGGCGGTTGTGTATGCGGGGGTAGGAACAACGTGGCGAGGGGGTTGCGGGGTGTGGATCGTGTCGATCTCGTTCGTGGCAAGCAAGGTGTGGTCAGGTAGGGAGTGGGACGGTCGGTCATTGAGGAGCAGGCTGGGTAGCGTGGGTTGTGCAGTCGCTGTGTGGCAGCGGCGGGTTGGGGTAGTTTTAGGGCTAGGGTTTCACGGTAGTCTAGGGTTTCGTCTTGCAGCGGGGTGGTAGGTGGCTGGGGGCTGGGCTTTTGGGCCTGGATCTGATGTCTCCCTCGATAAAATAGTTTGCTTTATCTATTGTTCTGTTTTATTTTAAAGAACCTTTATAAATAATTTTTAGACAAAAATAAAATATCCGGACGGCTGGGGTTTTAATTTCAAGCAAAGACGGGGGTATTTAGAAAACAAAGATATGCTTTTTGAAAATAGTTTTAGGCAAAAAGATGCATGATGACATGACGATACTCAAATGCAATGTGGCATGATGACATGAGCATATGGTCATGATGATGCAAAAATAAAAAAACACGCGATTTTCTACTAGTGGTTTTACCGGGGTGCTACAATTTGACACCACTAACAATAGATCTCGCCCTCGAGATCCGCCTCATGGTACGGGGAAGAAGGTCAATGATCTGAATCTTCTTGCTTCGTGTAGATCCTCGCGACACCACTAACAATGATTCTTCCTCCGTCTTGAAATCGACGATACCACCAACAAGGGGTCGTTACTCACGTTCGTTGAGAGAACACTCCGGAGAAACAAAGACGAAGATAAATGTCTCAAAAGATAAGGCCACCTTTAACTTCCATAGAAGGAGTGAAAATTGCATTGATCCCCCCATTCAAGGTACAAAAGCGAATGATAAGAGTAGTGGTATGGTAGCTACTCCATCCCGCACTCGAAGCATTACTCTGTACATGAACAAAAGAATCATGCAATCAACTCTCGGAATTCAGACTAAAGATCTTCACAAGCGATGTTCGGAGAACAAAGGAGTGATGCAGGATCTTCATCAGATCTGACATCGATAATGTCATCGCGTTGAAAAACACCGGAAGATACAAAGAAAGATTTCAGTGAATTTGATCCACCAAAAGGTACAACAGACAAAGGGCTACTCAGATAACACGAAGACCGAATGCAGAAACACCGTTACAAGGAGAAGGAAGCGAAACCCTAAAGATACGACGGAAACCCAACCACGAGAAATCCTGGACTCGAAGAAAAGATAAGAGAGAAGATTCAAAACACGCAAAGGTGAGAGGAGAATAGCATAGAGGTAAGGAGTAAAAGGAGAACTAATCAGATCTATCCAACCGGTTTTGAAAAATTAGTTTTGACATTCTACTTCATCGGTTAGCTAGGTTATCCTACAGGCTGGACCAGTGGGGTATCGTAACTGCTGAGCTTTGATACCACTTTGTAACACCCTCAAATCGGCCCTATGCAAGTTTTAGCGCTCCCCGCCAAACCCGCATAGAAACGATTCAAGGACGCCCACCAAGCACTTTCGTGCGGGTGGAAAATGAACTAATATCATTACACAATAGTCCACAATGGAACCCATAGAATAGATATATATATATATATATACAGCAACGACTCATTGAGTCAAGAATACAGATATACAGTACAAAGATCCAAATCACCTTGAAAACGATACAGCATCCGAGTATGGATAAGAAGCAAATTGAGCTAAGAGCCCTGAAGAATAACCAATGGCGTCCATAACCCTGCCCAGGCCAAGCCGGAAGGGTAACCCTGCTAACGACGTCGATCTCAAACCTGGTAAAACAAAAGGGGTGCCGACAAAGTGCAAACAAAAAAGAGGAGCGTTAGTACTGAGGCCAATACACGGCAAGGCTAGAATTCGGCGGCTCTCACCTACATGGGTATGGTGGACTGAAGCGGCAGAAAAGCATGCACTAAACAACCTATAGAGACTCGATAAACTGTCGGCAATTAGAGATAGAAAAGAAAGACCTATTCGGAACCAACCTGATACTAACACCAAACATACCCATCCTAGTATTTCCCCCTCAAGACCACACGAGGAAGTCAAACTGAGGAACTCACACAGTTGGTAGTTTTATTCATTCCATTATAGTTGAAGCACTTACTAGTCAGATATAGATAGCATGAATCATCCCAAACCCAGCAGTTGTTGGCACTTTTATTTCATTCCATTGGAGTTGCGATACTTACTAGGTAGGTATAACATGACACGATACACCCCAGTTCCACCAGTTGTTGGCACTTTTATTTACTCATTCCATTGTAGTGAAGCTGATTACTAGTCACATATTAAGTCAAATTTATAGCACTACTTTAGTTTTGCTTGTCTATGATCGAGATACTGTGCTCCAAGTCATCCATAACCGCGGACATGGCTTTCAGAAAGATTTACCCTGCAGGGGTGCACAAATAGCAACACACGCATGATCAACCTCGGAAAAACCAAATCAAAACCCAATGAGGCTTTCACGAGAAAGCAATCACAGGATTCATACAATATTTCAGGGGGCCACCCCCAATAAGCTACCCGTTACAAAGTCGTCCGGCTCCGCGACGGACCCAGGGTGTGTGGCGATGCCTGTAAAACGACTGGGAACCCGAAAGTGTGAATGGGCTTGTCGATACAGCGGAAACGTGGCACGGGGTTCCTAAACAGTACATGTGCTCCATGCGCAATCTTAAATAAAGCAGTAAAGCATGGCATAAGTACATGATAGTAATAAAGCCCCAAACTAGTTTGTGGCCCCAAGAAATAAGAAATGAATCAAGCTCTGGCTAAGGGGATTCATGGTCCCACATGCGGATAGTGCGATAGTCAAGGAACAAGTATAAAGTACTTGGGGTCCTACGGGACACAAGTGAGCATGGAAGAACCAAATAACATCTATTGCCCACCGATGCCTCTACATTAGTGTAGCATCCCAATTTTCTAACAATTGCAATGCTACTAGCCTAGTCTATATATATGCTACTTCCTATATACAATTGTTGCATCATAATGATATCATGCTCATGTCATCATGCCACCTTGCATTTGAGCATCATATAAAACCCTTTTCAATTTGGATCTCCTCTCATATGCATTATTAATTGTATTTGCCTCTTGATATTGTATTTGGTTATTGATATATTGTTTAATGCCCAAGTTGAGTTGGGGGCATATCTTTTATTAACTCCACCAGCTTCCTTGTCATCACCCCATCATGCCACCATACCACCATATATGAGCATTGCAACTTATTTGGTTTTACCTCTTGCTCATGTGGGTTGGGATGGATCCAATTCTATCTCCACATGCTCTCATATATGCACCATATTGTTTCCACATTATTGGTTTATGAGAGCCACATGGCCACCTTTGCATGCCTTGTGAGTGGAACCCTTTGTCAAGCTTTCATATGGATTAAATATGAATATAAGCTCATGTAGGAATACCATTGTGGTTCATGTTGGCTAGTGGCACATACACACAAGCTTGGCCACCTTATATTCATGCATGATCTTTTATTTAATCCATGTGGTAAACAAGCTCTGTTTTCTTTTGTTGGGCCTTATTCCAATTTGGGAAGCTTGCTTATACAAATGCCATGAGATAATCTAGTGGTTTTCACTACTAGAGGGGGCATTTACTATTTATGCATGGCCCATGCAAGTACCACCACATTCTAGTCTTTTGGGTTTTTATTTGAATCTTGAGTGGATCATCTCTCATCTCTCTCTTCCTCCTTTTGGCTTGGTCTTATTTGATCTTGCTTAAACCCCATCACCACATTTTATCTCTTCCTCTCTTTGGTCTAGTTCTTGTTTGATCTAGTTTGGTGCATGCCAACATCTTAAACCCTAAACCCTACCCTACCCCTCTCTCCTCTCACTTGACACCTCTTGTTTTGGATCTTGCCTAAAACCCTAGCTACCATACCACTCCTCTCTCTTAACCCTCCTCTTTAAACCACACCCCATCTAACCTAACCCGAGCCCCCTCTCTAGCTAACCCTAGCCCCACCCTCTCTCGGCCTCTCTTCTCTCTCACCTAGCTGGCCCCACCTGGTCACCCTGGCCCCTAGCTACCACCACCCCAAGCCCTACCCGAGCCACCCCCATTCCTCTAACCTAGCTCCAACCCGAGCGTCCCCCTCTATCTCTCTCCCTTCTCTCTCGCTGCAGCTCGGCCCCACCCGAGCCTGGCCTGCCATCCCTACCTGCCCTGCCCGCCTAGATCAGCCCCACCGAGCCCTACCCGAGCACGTGAAGGAGAGGAGAAGGAAAGGTGGCACCCGAGCCACCTTTTTCCCTTCCCCACTCCCCCACGGCACCCTCCCCTCTCCCTCTGCTATCTACCACCACTCCCGGCTCCCCTCTGCCTCCCAGATCCGCCCAGGGCACCTGACGCTCCTCCCCTCCCTCTCCACCGACGCCTCCCTCTCTCGCCGGCCACCGACAGAACCACGTCGCCCCCGTCGCTCCAGCCGGTGGCCACGTCGCGGAGGTGATCGAGGAGGCCGCGGAGTACCCCCTGCTTCACCCTGGACCGCGCCAGCGAGGAAGGGAAGGCCACGTATGCCGCTGTACGACGATGCCCGCGCAAACCCTAGCTCGCTGTCCTCCAGCTCCACCGCCGATCCGCTGCACGCCTGCCCGATCCGAGCCCGCCATCGAGTCCGCGGTGAGCCCCCGTTTCCCCCCGACACCTTCCTTTTCGCCGTCGTTTCCTGCGCGCGCCAGACACTCCGACGAACGCCCTCGGTGCGCTGGCGTCGCGTTCGGTTCTCCTCGCCGTAGCGTCGCAGAAGCATATCTACCCGCGCGACCCTCTCCTACCAGCAAACCCTCCGAGCCGCAGTGGTAGCCGCCGTCTACGCCAGGTCAGTCGAAGTTCGAGCCTCAAGGCTTTCTGCGCGTGCGAGCACCGATCCGTCCGCAGGGAAGATCCACAGTGGCCGTGGCAGTGTAGCGAAAATCCCCCCACCTTTTTCATCTCGTCATCCCGCACTCCTTAGGACCCCACCAGTCACCAAGGCTACTGCGAAAAAACCCCGGCTTTTCTGTTCAGAATCTGCGCTCCAGCCTCAGCCCTACCTGTCAGCCTCTGTTTCACTCGCCGCTGTCGCGTGGGCCTACGAGTTCCAGGCCCCACCTGTCATCCTCTATGGCTGGCAGCAGCCGCGGTGAGGGACCCCTTTTCATGGTTCGCTGGTTACGGTCGCACTTGCCCCACTTGTGGATGTGGCTGGGGAGGACTGGGCTGAGTAACAAAAGACCTTCTGTATTTCTGTTTTAATTCAAACTTTTCAAATTAATTTAAATTCAAATTTCAAATCTGTTTTCATATAACTTTTAAAATATAAATCCAAATAATACATATAATATATGTTTTGAAATCAGAAAAATGTGAGGAATTCAATATGCCCTCCAAAATATATTTTGAACACTTTAAATTTCAAGTTGAATAAAATTACAATAAAATGCCCTTTTCCTTAATTAAATAATAACTTTTGATTTATAACTCCAAATTTAACAAATGATATGTCTAAATCGATCAGCTCGACGAGACCTTTCTGCTTATGCATTCCATGTTCTGTTTTGCAGCATGCATCATATAAATATAAAGTATACAGCAACTTAATTGAGTATAAAATATGATTAAAACTCAATAAAAGGCTTTATTCTTGTATTCCACACCTCACCCATGCCATGCTACTTTATTGCCATGCAAATTGTGCATCATTCATCATGGCATGATTGTTTGCTTGTCGCATTTTATTCATATGCTTGTGCACTTATTTATGTTGGCCTTGTTTGTTTGGTTCTTCTTCGATTAGACGCTGAGCAGGGGATATATCAAGAAACCCAGGAGCACTACCCAGATCCTTCTCTCGCTTCAACTGAGCTGCCAGGCAAGCACTACCACATGCTTGCATACATATAGTACCTATTGCCTCTATCTTATTCTTGCATCATTGAGTCGCGATTGCATTAATCTGAATCCCAAGTACTGCATAGCCTTTACTTTTAAACCCCACCGAAGCTTGTTCCTCCATCCCATGAGCCATTACTACAGGAGTTGTCTGAGCCATGCGAGTCGTAGAACAGCATGTGTAGGGTATGTGAGTGTCTGATGAATAACGAGGTACCTAAACAACTTAACCTGAGTAGTAATGGGATAACTAATGAAAGTGGCATCGGTGAGCAATATTTGCTATTTGGTTTTTCCTGCTCACTTGTGTCCCGTAGGACCCCGAGTACTTGATTCCTGTTCCTTGAATATTCGCGCTATCCACATCCGGGAGGCTTATGAACCCCCACAGGCGAGCTTGATTCATTCTTATTTCTTGGGGCCACAATTAGTTTGGGGCTTTATTACTATTCTGTACTTATGCCATGGTTTACTGCTTTATTTAAGATTGTGCGAGGATGCACCTGTACTGTTTAGGGCCGTGACACGTTTTAGACGACAAGCCAGTCACATTTTGGGTTCGATCGTTTACAGCCATCCACACAAACCTTGAGTCCGTCTCGAGTCGGCCAACTTCGTCATGGTAGCTTAATGGGGTGGCCCCTGAAATATTTCTGAATCTGTGATCGCTTTGGTGGCGCCTCGTTGGGTTTTGATTTGGTTTTTCTGAGGTTGATCGAGTGTGTGTTGCTATTTGTGCACCCCTGCAGGGTAAATCTTTCTGAAAGCCGTGTCCGCGGTTATGGACGACTTGGAGCACAGTTTCTCGATCATAGACAAGAATAACTAAAGTACCGCTTTTAATTTGACTAAGTAACTGACTAGTAATTAGTGCAACACTCATGGAATGGTTAATAAAATTGCCAACGGATGGGGGGTTGTTCGTCCGCTTCCTCGTTGGTAAGCGAGGAGGAGGATGGATCTGATGATATTACCATTATAACTGTTGTTATTAATTCACGGACATCCGTCTATCTTTGGTTAGGCGGATGGGTAGCGAGTATCTATAGAATTGTTAGGTATTACCTTTTGCTGCAATTGCGTCACCCCAGGTTGTGTCCCCTTTAGAGGCATAAAGACTTGCTGAGTACCCCTAGGGTCTCACACGATAAATTGTTTGATTTAGATGAACAGGTAAGCTCGCAAGATGGATACTGGGCGGAGGAGACGGACGATGTGGGCAACGATCATTCGGTGTAGAGATTCCGGGAACGGGGATCCGTGAGATCTGTGGGCGGGATGTGTTTACTTATGGGGCATCTTATGCCGATTTGCTTCTTATCCGTACTCGGATCTTGTTTTCTGCTTCCGCTTGATACTCTGATGTTTGATGTATGAGGAGATATCCTAAACTATTATATCTATCTAGGATATTTGGATCTTGCCGTATGGCGTTGCAATATTTCTATTTCTTTTCGAAGGAATGGCTCTGAGGACTGTTGTATGGTGGCTTGCATACATACTCATTTGTGTATGTAGTTGATCTCTTCGCCTGCCGATTACGCCGCCCGTTCTTGTCCTGATGTTTGGAAATGGTTAGGACGGCCGAAAGGTCTACCTGTGAGTGGCATTTGGGCCCCACCGTACTATTTTAACCATTTCCGCTCATCCGTGAACTTGTAACTAGGGCGTAATTCACCGAGGTAGTTACAATTGGTATCGAGCCATCCGCCCTTCAGGTCTCGGCCAAATGGTCGTTGTCGTAGCAAATATTTTAGTAGCTATGTATACTAGGGAAAAACAAAAGCGTGAGTAGGACTGCTTCCACTTTTCTTCTTACCCACCCACCACCCTTTTCTGGTAAGGAAGTGTAACGTTTTCAATCCTCTTCTTAAAATTCAAACTAGGATTCACGTGTTCTGGGTTTCCGTAGTACCATAGAAAGTGTGTGTGTGTGTGTGTGTAATTCCTTGTCTATCTGTTGCATCCAATTTGTTATCACAATCTGCCTTTGGTGATCAACTATTGGTACATTCCATATTGACAGGCTTTTGAAAACCGGTGCGATCTATCTGACTCCTTGTTAACCGGTGCCATCTTCTTAAGGGTGTCCTTCCTTCTAGCAACTCCACATTCTGTGTAATCATCAGTTGCTAATCTCTACCTGATAAGTGATTTTGCGCATCTATTGGTATTTTAATGCCGAAAATGCGGAAAAAATTTCTTTGATACATCTGTGCTTCCACACTCCTTTACAGTCGTGTGTGAAACATTATCTATCTTCCTTTTATCAGCATGTCCATGCTAACTCATTCTTTTGTCACCGACGCTTAATCCTAGAGTTTCATTTCATCTCCTTTTCTCTTGGGCTAATTACATAACATGTGTCGATCCGATGCTGGTGATTGTAATTTGGTTCTCGGCATAGCTATATGACACTTATCATGAGTGGAATGTGGAAAATGCTATCAACACTATCCTCTAAATGGTGACGGTTATCTCCTGTGATTTTGAGTACACCGTGATCGTATCTATGCATATTCAAGCATCTTTGGTAATCCGGAGTTTCTCAAGGCACTACGGCGGTCTATCATCTGTCCATCATGCTGCACATCTTTTTGAACTCCATATCTGCAAAATTCTCTTTGAGACGAGGGAATTGCATCTTTTCGTCTCTGATAGCTTTGCTTGAGGTATGAGCTATCATCGGTTCTTATCCAAGATCTCTTTATCTTTGTAACCGGTGATCCAATCGACAATGTGAACCAGCTGACATCTCTTTTTCTTCCGAAGGACCAGATAATCTATTCTTCCAGTGCATCTTCTTCAACACGAACCCGTGCTCTTAATATTGATCTTTCTAAGAGCGTTGACCTCAGGAAGTGTTCGAGCATTTGTTCGTTTCTCTCGCCTCTTGAACTTGATATTCTGGGAATATCTTGTTAATCCATGGTGGTATATGTTGATAATATGCTTGCCATTCCATATCAATGGAAGGACATGGAAGATCATCTGTGTCTCTTTCTCTCAAGCTTCGTGAGCACTGCCTGTGTGCAAAGTCTCAAAGTGAGAATTCTGGCTTCTTGAAGTCACCTATCTCGACCACGTCCTTCTGCTAAATACATTACTTCAACTCTGGAATCATCAAGTCCATTGTTATTTCCATCCTCCATCTTCAATCAAACTCGGAGTTTTCCTTGTTGGCAAGTTATCATCGTCGATTCGCTAAAGATTTTCCTCAAGACTGCTAAATCTTTCTCAATCATTTCAAGAAGAACATGGAGTTCTTTCACCTCAGTCTCGTCAAGTAATCTCTTGAAACCCTCTCGCTCTATCGTCTATGCTCAATCCACCGGAGGCCATGGAGACCTTCCAGATCTTGTATTCCTTCTGTTCAAGTTGGTGTTATCTTTTCTGTAGCTGTTGAATCTTGCAGTTGTCTCCGTAATCTTCCTTCATATCTTTCTGGTGGCTTGGTACTTCCGACATGACGACAACATCATCATCTTTATCTATCTATGAATCCGGCGAATCGTTTGCATCAATCTTTGTTTTCTTACGGAGTTCCATGAGCTCTTCTTGTCAAATACCTTCAGTCTGGTTCGGTAGTTGGGTTGCATGGTTTTCTTATTCATGTGCGGAGTAATGCTTTGAGTGCGGGATGGAGTAGCTACCATACCACTACTCTTATCATTCGCTCTTGTACATTGAATTGGTGAATTTATGTGATTCCACTCATTCCACGGAAGTTAGAAGTGGCCTTTATCCCTTGATACTTTGACTTCCGTCTTTGTTTTTCCGGAGTGCTCTCTCGAAGAAAGTAATCAATAATCTCTTGTTGGTGGTCTGTCTATTCTAGATGGAGCAAAATCTTCAATTATCTGGTGGAAACAAACGCAAACTCTTTTCTATCCTCGTCTTTCTACCGGTGCTTGACATCCCTAAACAAGATGAAAGGAAGCTATCTCTCTCTTTGTCTCATCAAATCTTTTTCGGTGGTAAAGCCAATTATGGTTGATGCCGTCAGCCGCAAATCTATTGCGTTAGCCTCAAGGCTAAAGAAAGCAATAAGTATATCTACAATAAACTCCAGATCCTCCATATTCTTGCTTCTCGGATTCCACCATGATCTGGCTTCACATCCGTCTCTGGAAGTTATATCCGCGCACCTCAATTGCGTGATCCTTTGGGTCTTACCGGCGCAAGAACAATCTAATCCGACGATGTCTAACTAAATCTTTCTGTTCATATCAAGGGACTCTATTGTTTGAAGGCAATATTGTTTCCGAACTTCTTTTCTCAAATCTGAGAGGAGATACGATGCTATTGTCATAGTGGTTCAAAACCTCTCCAATCTAGCTCTTTTCCTTCCGGCGAGACAAAGATTCATCCTCTTTCGTATCAGTAAATCTTTAATCTTAATGGTGTGTCTTTCTTTATCCATGATACATCATCTTGTCCTTTCTTTCACAAGTGGTTCTCTTCTCTTATCATGTTTCTTGAGAAAACCGGAGCTATGTCCATCGTATTCTTCTTGTCTCACGACAATCCTTCAACTCTTCTAACCGTTGTTTCTCAAGCAAAACGCAAGACTCGCAACAAGTCTAACAAGTTTTGCAAGGTGTAGTGGTTGCACCATTCCGTTGTTCATCAACTTGGGAACGTGAGGGTCACCTTCGTTCCGAACAACCGCCTCTCCTTGTGTTGTTTTCCTTTTCCTAGGAATCTCGGGGCGAGATTCTTGTTTAGTGGGGGAGAGTTGTAGCATCCCAATTGTCTAACAATTGCAATGCTACTAGCCTAATCTATATATATGCTACTTCCTATATATAATTGTTGCATCATAATGATATCATGCTCATGTCATCATGCCACCTTGCATTTGAGCATCATATAAAACCCTTTTCAATTTGGATCTCCTCTCATATGCATTTTTAATTGTATTTGCCTCTTGATATTGTATTTGGTTATTGATATATTGTTTAATGCCCAAGTTGAGTTGGGGGCATATCTTTTATTAACTCCACCACCTTTCTTGTCATCACCCCATCATTCCACCATACCACCATATATGAGCATTGCAACTTATTTGGTTTTACCTCTTGCTCATGTGGGTTGGGATGGATCCAATTCTATCTCCACATGCTCTCATATATGCACCATATTGTTTCCACATTATTGGTTTATGAGAGCCACATGGCCACCTTTGCATGCCTTGTGAGTGGAACCCTTTGTCAAGCTTTCATATGGATTAAATATGAATATAAGCTCATGTAGGAATACCATTGTGGTTCATGTTGGCTAGTGGCACATACACACAAGCTTGGCCACCTTATATTCATGCATGATCTTTTATTTAATCCATGTGGTAAACAAGCTCTGTTTTCTTTTGTTGGGCCTTATTCCAATTTGGGAAGCTTGCTTATACAAATGCCATGAGATAATCTAGTGGTTTTCACTACTAGAGGGGGCATTTACTATTTATGCATGGCCCATGCAAGTACCACCACATTCTAGTCTTTTGGGTTTTTATTTGAATCTTGAGTGGATCATCTCTCATCTCTCTCTTCCTCCTTTTGGCTTGGTCTTATTTGATCTTGCTTAAACCCCATCACCACATTTTATCTCTTCCTCTCTTTGGTCTAGTTCTTGTTTGATCTAGTTTGGTGCATGCCAACATCTTAAACCCTAAACCCTACCCTACCCCTCTCTCCTCTCACTTGACACCTCTTGTTTTGGATCTTGCCTAAAACCCTAGCTACCATACCACTCCTCTCTCTTAACCCTCCTCTTTAAACCACACCCCATCTAACCTAACCCGAGCCCCCTCTCTAGCTAACCCTAGCCCCACCCTCTCTCGGCCTCTCTTCTCTCTCACCTAGCTGGCCCCACCTGGTCACCCTGGCCCCTAGCTACCACCACCCCAAGCCCTACCCGAGCCACCCCCATTCCTCTAACCTAGCTCCAACCCGAGCGTCCCCCTCTATCTCTCTCCCTTCTCTCTCGCTGCAGCTCGGCCCCACCCGAGCCTGGCCTGCCATCCCTACCTGCCCTGCCCGCCTAGATCAGCCCCACCGAGCCCTACCCGAGCACGTGAAGGAGAGGAGAAGGAAAGGTGGCACCCGAGCCACCTTTTTCCCTTCCCCACTCCCCCACGGCACCCTCCCCTCTCCCTCTGCTATCTACCACCACTCCCGGCTCCCCTCTGCCTCCCAGATCCGCCCAGGGCACCTGACGCTCCTCCCCTCCCTCTCCACCGACGCCTCCCTCTCTCGCCGGCCACCGACAGAACCACGTCGCCCCCGTCGCTCCAGCCGGTGGCCACGTCGCGGAGGTGATCGAGGAGGCCATGAGTACCTGCTTCACCACTGGACCGCGCCCGGCGGAAGGAAGGCCACGATGCCATGCCAGACGACGACGCCCGCGCAAACCCTAGCTCGCTGTCCTCCAGCTCCACCGCTGATCCGCTGCACGCCTGCCCGATCCGAGCCCGCCATCGAGTCCGTGGTGAGCCCCCGTTTCCCCCCGACACCTTCCTTTTCGCCGTCGTTTCCTGCGCGCGCCAGACACTCCGACGAACGCCCTCGGTGCGCTGGCGTCGCGTTCGGTTCTCCTCGCCGTAGCGTCGCAGAAGCATATCTACCCGCGCGACCCTCTCCTACCAGCAAACCCTCCGAGCCGCAGTGGTAGCCGCCGTCTACGCGCGCGCCGTGTCGCGAGTTCGAGCCCCGCGCGCCGTGCTCTGCGCGTGCGAGCACCGATCCGTCGAGGAAGATCCACGATGGCCGTGGCGATGTAGCGAAAATCCCCCACCTTTTGATCTCGTCATCCGCACTCCTTAGGACCCCACCGGTCGGCCAGCATGGCGAAAAACCCCGGCTTTCTGTTGTAACCAGAATCCAGCCTCACCTCAGCCCTACCTGTTTCACTGTTTCACTTGTCACAGGCGTGGGCCTACGAGTTCCAGGCCCCACCTGTCATCCTCTATGGCTGGCAGCAGCCGCGGTGAGGGACCCCTTTTCATTGTTTGTTCGCTTCTGGGCCACCACTCCCCCCTTGTCTCGTGGCTAGGACTGGGCTGAGTAACAAAAGACCTTCTGTATTTCTGTTTTAATTCAAACTTTTCAAATTAATTTAAATTCAAATTTCAAATCTGTTTTCATATAACTTTTAAAATATAAATCCAAATAATACATATAATATATGTTTTGAAATCAGAAAAATGTGAGGAATTCAATATGCCCTCCAAAATATATTTTGAACACTTTAAATTTCAAGTTGAATAAAATTACAATAAAATGCCCTTTTCCTTAATTAAATAATAACTTTTGATTTATAACTCCAAATTTAACAAATGATATGTCTAAATCGATCAGCTCGACGAGACCTTTCTGCTTATGCATTCCATGTTCTGTTTTGCAGCATGCATCATATAAATATAAAGTATACAGCAACTTAATTGAGTATAAAATATGATTAAAACTCAATAAAAGGCTTTATTCTTGTATTCCACACCTCACCCATGCCATGCTACTTTATTGCCATGCAAATTGTGCATCATTCATCATGGCATGATTGTTTGCTTGTCGCATTTTATTCATATGCTTGTGCACTTATTTATGTTGGCCTTGTTTGTTTGGTTCTTCTTCGATTAGGCCGAAAGGTGGGATATATCAAGAAACCAGAGCACTACCAGATCCTTCTCTCGCTTCAAGCTGAGCTGCCAGCAAGCACTACCACATGCTTGCATACATATAGTACCTATTGCCTCTATCTTATTCTTGCATCATTGAGTCGCGATTGCATTAATCAATCCCAAATCTTGCATAGCCTTTACTTTTAAACCCACGAGCTTGTTCCTCCATCCCATGAGCCATTACTACAGGAGTTATGCAGCCATGCGAGTCGTAGAACAGCATGTGTAGGGTATGTGAGTGTCTGATGAATAACGAGGTACCTAAACAACTTAACCTGAGTAGTAATGGGATAACTAATGAAAGTGGCATCGGTGAGCAATATTTGCTATTTGGTTTTCCTGCTCACTTGTGTCCGTGGGACCCGAGTACTTGATTCTGTTCCTTGAATATTCGCTATCCACATCCGGGAGGCTTATGAACCCCAGGCGAGCTTGATTCATTCTTATTTCTTGGGGCCACAATTAGTTTGGGGCTTTATTACTATTCTGTACTTATGCCATGGTTTCTTTGCTTTATTTAAGATTGTGCGAGGATGCACTGTCTTTATTTAGGGCGTGACACGTTTTATGTGTCGACAAGCCCAGTCACATTTTGGGTTCCCAGTCGTTTACAGCCATCCACAAACCTTGAGTCCGTCTGGTCGGGCCAACTTCGTCGCGGGTAGCTTAATGGGGTGGCCCCTGAAATATTTCGAATCCTGTGATCGCTTTGTCGTGACGCCTCGTTGGGTTTTGATTTGGTTTTTCGAGGTTGATCGGTGTGTTGCTATTTGTGCACCCTGCAGGTAAATCTTCTGAAAGCCGTGTCATGGTTATGGACGACTTGGAGCACGGTTCTCGATCATAGACAAGAATAACTAAAGTACTTTTTAATTTGACTAAATGGCGACTAGTAATTAGTGCAACACTCATGGAATGGTTAATAAAACTGCCAACGGATGGGGGTTGTTAAATCCGCTTCCTCGTTGGTAGCGAGGAGGAGGATGGATCGATGATATTACCATTATAACATTGTTATTAATTCACGGACATCCGTCTATCTTTGGTTAGGCGGATGGGTAGCGGTATCTATAGAATTGTTAGGTATTACCTTTTGCTGCAATTCGTCACCCAGGTTGTGTCCCTTTAGAGGCATAAAGACTTCTTTAGTACCCTAGGGTCTCACACGATAAATTGTTTGATTCAGATGAGCAGGTAAGCTCGCAAGATGGATCTTTGGGCGGAGGAGACGGACGATGTGGGCAACGATCATTCGGTGTAGAGATTAGGGAGCGAGGATCCGTGAGATCTGTGGGCGGGATGTGTTTACTTATGGGGCATCTTATGCTGATTTGCTTCTTATCCGTACTCGGATCTTGTTTTCCGCTTCCGCTTGATACTCTGATGTTTGATGTATGAGGAGATATCCTAAACTATTATATCTATCTAGGATATTTGGATCTTGCCGTATGGCGTTGCAATATTTCTATTTCTTTTCGAAGGAATGGCTCTGAGGACTGTTGTATGGTGGCTTGCATACATACTCATTTGTGTATGTAGTTGATCTCTTCTTTGCCGATTCATGCCCGTTCTTGTCCTGATGTTTGGAAATGGTTAGGACGGCCGAAAGGTCTACCTGTGAGTGGCATTTGGGCCCCACCGTACTATTTTAACCATTTCCGCTCATCCAGGCTTGTAACTAGGAGCGTAATTCACCGAGGTAGTTACAATTAGTTATATCTATTCCCAGCAATTTAATAGTTGTATTTAAAGTCATGATCCTCTCCACCGTAAAGCATATGACAACATTCCAACAACTATGTGGTACTTCATGACACGGGATCGCTTTGAGCAGCGACTCGACTTCATAAGACCATCTATTTACCAAACAACAGGTAATAGGAGGTGTCCAAGGCATTATAAATGCTGAACGAAATATATCTGGTACGGTACACTAAAGCATCGCGGCACTGATAGCAATAGATCAACAGGAGGAAATAAAAACTATAAATGCAAAATAGGTAGAAAGGGGGAGAATGATCGCCTAGGAAACACTGCCGAAGGTTCATCCGAAGATCGAATCGACACTCGCATCAACTCATCGGCCTAGTCCGTGAAGAAGCAAAACACTAGAAGAAACACCGGATACACTATTTAATACTACGGTAGAAGATCAGGCATGATGCATGTATGATGCATGGCATGGCAGAGATGCGATGCAATTGGGCAATATTAAGCGGAACCGGGGTCCCGACAATTAATTAGACAGTTCAAGTTATTTAGGTACCCCGCAATTTAAATGTTGTCTTAACAAGGCTAAACATGGCATCGGTTCGCTACACAAATTTAAATGGAGCCATATAATATTAGAAAAGCCCACATATTGTCTCCATATTTAATTTAGGTGAATCATCTAATACCCCCAAACAACCACAATATGTATGCAATCATGAACAATCCATATGCAACAAGTATATATTCCATTTATTAAATAGGGATAGGTAGGGGTCACACATTAGGGGGTCGGATCCGGAGTTCTCGGGATTCGGTGGGATCAGTCTTCGAGGATTGGTCTTCGCATCCAGGAATAGGGCCTTGGCGTCCGTGAAGAAGATCGTGTCGTTCTGTGGCATTTGGTCTTCGGGTCGACGAGATCGGTCTTCGGAGAGGAAGGAGAACGTGTTGGGGTTTGATCTTCCGCTCATGGATCGGGGCTTCGGGTCCGGGTTGATGTCAGTGGATAACTCGTATTGTGTCGGTGAAGACTCTCCGTTCCAAGAAGAAGGCCTTGTCGTCGGTCCTGACAGGCTTGGTTCTCTTGGTCTCCGGCGTCGATGACAAACTTGACTCGTAAGACCTTAGCGATGCAGAACTTGGTGTCAAACTTGTTGCAGATAGCCTTAAAGGAGAACTCGTCGATGCATACATCTGAGGCCAGAAGCAAAACAACTAAAGGAGTATGGGCTCATAGGATTAGCTTCAGAGACGTGAGGCATCACACGGACGGTGCATGACTCAACATGAATACAGGAGGAGGCCAAAAGTACTGCTGCTAGTTGTAGATGGCGGAGACCAGAATCATAGTGCCTCCCTTGTGCGCGAGAGCGAGTGGAAGCAGTGGCCGGGCTTGGCATTGGTGGGGATCGTGACGTTGTGGGGAGGCTCCGGCGGCAGCCCATGGCAGGGAGCAGGGTCGACGGGGCCGAGGCGGCTGCAGGAGGAACCGGAGGCGAGGCCCAAGCGGGAGGGAGCACCGGGGACAGGGGCGCAGGGACGTAGGCGGCAGGGACAACTGGACGGAGGACTCGCGGGTTGCAGGGACGTCGAGGTAGACGAGGTGCGGGCCCGGCTCGACGACGCGTGGCCGCGGGGCCTGCTGGTGACGGAGGACGACGCCGGCGGGGGAGAGAGGCGGCTATCGGCCAGAGAAGCAGAGGAGGGCATCATAGCCTTGTGGCTTCACGACGGAAATGGTGGATGCGGGGCCGCGGAGGAGTGGGCGAGGACGACGAGATCATGGCGACGGTCCAGGGCGAGGAAGGCGAGATGGTGCGGCGCGTCAGCCGAGAGGGAGCTGCAGGACGAGGACGGAGAGTCGCCGGCAACACGGGCGAAGGACCTTGGTGGCTGCGGTGGCACTGCGAAGCTAAGGGAGGAGAGGATCCCGGGGGCGCGGCGGAGAACACGCTGGCCAGCAGGTCGCTCGAAGAAGGCAAGCTCGGGGGATTGTGCAGAGGGCGGCGAGGAGGGACGAAAGGGCCTAGCGGCGGCACGGCTTCACGAGGGATCGAGCAGGGAGGGGAGGTCGCGTCAGAAAGGAAGGAGGCGGGGATCGCGAGATGGTCGTGAGAGGGAGCGAGGGAGGTGGGGCCGGTTGACGTGCGGGGTGAGTGGGTGGGGCCATGCCTACATTGATCTCATGCGGGATGGGGCATTTGTGTATGCGGGGGTTGGAACAACGTGGCGAGGGGGTTGCGGGGTGTGGATCGTGTCGATCTCGTTCGTGGCAAGCAAGGTGTGGTCAGGTAGGGAGTGGGTCGGTCGGTCGTTGAGGAGCAGGCTGGGTAGCGTGGGTTGTGCGACCGCTGTGTGGTGGTGGCGGGTTGGGGTAGTTTTAGGGCAGGGTTTCAGGGTAGTCTAGGGTTTCGTCTTGCAGCGGGGTGGTAGGTGGCTGCGGGCTGGGCTTTTGGGCCTGGCTCTGATGTCTCCCTCGATAAAATAGTTTGCTTTATCTATTGTTTTGTTTTATTTTAAAGACCCTTTATAAATAATTTTTAGACAAAAATAAAATATCCGGACGGCTGGGGTTTTAATTTGAAGCAAAGACGGGGGTATTTAGAAAACAAAGATATGCCTTTTGAAAATAGTTTTAGGCAAAAAGATGCATGATGACATGACGATACTCAAATGCAATGTGGCATGATGACATGAGCATATGGTCATGATGATGCAAAAATAAAAACAACACGCGATTTTCTAGTAGTGGTTTTACCGGGGTGCTACAATACGTTAGCAACGTATCAGGCACCTACGATCCAGATAAGTACATCGCTTCGCTAATCCCCTACGACACTGGCATCGACGACCCATGGTCGGAGGTAACTAGGGTTTGCTCCCCTCCCCTGGTTCTTCTACCGTTCCCATCGTTGGATGCTAGATCTTGGTTTATTAGGATTCACTTGTTCGCATTTTGATTGCTCGATCTTCTTACATCATGTACTCCCCCATTTTCCTTTTCTTCCAATAGGTTTCTGGTAGCGACGTCTGCAGCGATGATGAGTCCATGCACACCAAGACTCGTCAGGTGCTGAGGAGGCTGCGAGCCGGCCAGTACGACAACTTCTTCAGGGGCGGCAACTACAGCCGCCCCTTCTGCAAGGGGATCGCCTTCTGCTGGGTGAGTCTCGCCAGCACCGACTTCAACTCCTTACTGAAGCATGCAGAGGCCACGGGCTCTGGCATCCACAAAGGCGGCGAGCACGAGACCATGAACGTCAACGCCTACATCGCTGAACACCGGGCTCTCTCCATTCACCTCCGAAACCTCCAGCGGGTGGCCATCAAAGAGGGTCGCATGCCTCCAATCAGGCCCAAGGCCCCCAAGATCAAGGGACTGGGTAGCAAGAAGTGGAGGAAGCACCAGAGGGAGGAGGAGGAGGCGCGGGCGGATGAAGGAGGGGTTGAACGTGTCTGCTGCTGCGGCGGCTGCTGCTGCTAAGCAGCTTCTTTTGATTTTCTATATTTTGCTTGCATCCTATTTCTGGATGAATGCATCGAACCTCGTTAAGCAACCTACTTTCTATCGCTATATCCTATTTAGTTGTGCACAGCTATATCTACATTTGATTTGTTTTCTGAATGAATGTATTCTGCCTGGTGTGATTTGCTGCTCTAGATTTGCTACCTGATCGGAGGCAAAAAGAGGTACAAAAGGGAACAAATTATCGAAGAGAGAATCTTCTCTAGATTTGCTACCATTTTGGGCAAAATGAAACATATCTGTTTAGCGAGAGAGGAAAAGGGTACTCTTTCAAACTGCCAGTTAACGAGCTACCATCTTGACAAGCTACAAGACACATACATAAACATAACACAAAGAGGGTTAAATTTATATTACTACTCTCACTTGAGGCGCTAGACATCTTGATAAGATAACAGAGTTCCACAAAATAGAAACATAACACTGAGAAGTAAAATTTAATTCACTTCTCATCAGCCCACTTGAGGCGCTTGCCATCGTTCCTAGGCGACCAACTATGATCATTCCAGGTGGATCTTACATTATTGGCACTCCACAACTCACAAAATGCTTCGTCCCACCTAGGATCTGACTTGCATTCCCTATCTTCAGCATCCTGCGATACAATTAGCGATGCATCACAGACCTGATTGTTGCCGCTAGAAGATGTTGCCTCTTTGTTTGCTGCTTCAGCTACAGCCTCTCTGTCAGCTACTTCTGCTTCAGCTGCAATCTCTCTTTCAGCTGCAATTTCCTTTGCATATACACCTTCAAACTCAGCTATTTTGCATTTTCTACAAATGGCTCCCCTAAGCTCGTTTTCCCTCTTGCAAATAGGGCAAAACACGAGGTAACATAGAAAAAATGGATCTTCTTGTACAGCTGGTAGGTCACGTAAGCATCTATGGCTGCATACTTCAGGTTTATATCAGACAACGGCCACTCGTCCCAGAAATCATGCCTATCTGTAGGGAAATATTCCTTCATTCCGTCGTAGACTCATCGAGGATTCTAGTTGCAAGTGATGTCATTCCATCCTTCCTCGAGCCCCCTAGGATCTTGACAAGACACTGAATATCTATCCAGTTGTGCGCAGGAATTATAATTCCCTCTCGATAAAATTTCGAAAAATCAGTTGTAATGTCGATAGTGCATAAAACAATTCCCTTTTCTACAAGGAACTGGCGCAACGCCGGACAATTCCTGTCAGTCCTGAAAGTATGTAATTTGTCATTACCAAAATTTGTAACTACAAATATTTTGTCAATGCAAGATCATCATCTGAATATAATTTTGAAAAGTTTAGTAAATGCAAGATGAGCAAATCTAGTAGTTGCAAGATGAGCAAATGGATAAAGAACAAGAGGAGAAAACCCTAAAAGTGGTTAGCTACAGAGAGCAGATCTACAAACCGGGAGAGGTGGTAGACGAGGACATGTTTCCTCATGGTCAGTTGAACGATGGCGACTTCACTCTCTTGATATGGGTGCTCCGGGGTGTACTCGAGGTCCAACCCTACACACTTGTCCTCGTCTTTCTCAAGCCAACCCTCGTACATCCTCAGAACACGCACCACTGTCTCCTCCTCGTTGGTGTAGACAACGTCTATCTTCTTATTGTCATGGGTAGTGAAGCTTGTCTCTAGAGTGCGACGATGTTCCATGGCGGCAAGGAGAAGACGGGAAGAAGACAGATGACAGGAAGAAGAAGAGTGGTTTCTGCGAGGCAGGGGAACGGTGGAACCGTCAATGCGCTTTTACGGTAGTGGTTAACGACGGGGACGGAAGTCCAAGGAGAGACGCGTGGTGGTGGCCGTTCCAGCTTCTGATTAAACAAAAAATAATTATAGCGCCGATACATGTGCCCTGTTTTGTCACGTCAATACACTAGGCAGGGGGTGTTGTCCTATCCACTGTGCCAGCGCTGCAAGCCTACGTGACAACCACCCCGCCTAAGCGACGGGAGCGACATAACAGTGAGAACTGACAGGGGCCCAACTTGATGGCCCTTAGACTGATATTTTGTATTAAAATGTAAAGTTGAATTCATGCCGAAAAAGGCCCTCTGAGTATTTGACACGCCAACTTTGGGCAATGCAGCTGATTGTAAGCAACTTGGGTACCACGTTGCCTGGATACCCCAACTTTCGGGATGCAAAATGATATTCTCGCATTGGAGATGCATGTAATCTCCAATTACACACATTACTTTCCCTACAATGCACCCTAAATATCTTTTGGTCGCTCTTTTCAATGATAAATTCGAACCTAACTCTAATTGCATAGGTTGCAACTGCATATCTGCAGTCCTCCACATTCTCAAAGACAATCCCCTCATCAATTGTAGGATTTTCCCTGTCAAAGTGTATCACTGGCCTATCCTTGTCTTCATCGTCGTATCTACATCCCATTTCCACATCTTCACATTCCTCTTCCTCATCAGTCCCATAGTCAGGCTCAAAGTTCGAATCAACCAAATATTCGCTACTCTCCATCCTATCAGGGTTAGCAGCAACGTCTGGATATGCTTTCTCATCATCATCCGCACACATTTCAGTGTCTTCTTGCTCGCTTGACAAAGCATCATGCTCAAGGACAAGTTGTACAGACGTCCTGTAGTTACCAACACATATCCTTGCCATCACCACGAGACTAGAAACGCTAATTGGTGTATGCAGAAAAGGAATCACATGTCTTACCCTTCAATGGGGACGTACGACACCTTTTCTGGGCTCCATACCTCCAAAGCTCTACACCCCGCTTCCTCTTCCCCTATTTCGTTATCCTCCGTGCTCGCCAGACTTGAAGGAGATTTTGTGCTCTCTAGTTACGCAAGACCCATCTCCGTGTTCTCAAGCCACACAGGATCCATCTCCGAGCGGGATCTGGCTCACCATCATCGTTGGGCGCCTAACCCAACTGCCGACTCTTGGTTTTCGTTTCTAGACGCGCTTGGGCGATGGACAACGGCACGAAGATAGGGCAGTGAGGGGACGTGAGGGGATGGCAGGGAGGGGAGGGCGGGAGGACGATGACCCAAGGGGAGGACGAGAGAAGTGCACGACTAAACGGAGTGGCAGCAGCAGGAGCAAAGGAGCGGAGCGGAGCTGATTATGACAAAACATGGAAAATTGCACAATAATGTGTTGGTGGGCGAAACTAGTCCTCGAACCTGTGATGCGCACCGTCGAAGGTGGAGAGGAGGGCCCGCCAGTCAGAAAACATGCCATGTTGTCATCCCCTATTTCTGATGCCCCTTAAAAAAGAAAACATGCCACATCGTCATCCCCTGTTTCTGATGGTGTTGCTACAATTCCACAGTACATAGTGGCATAGAAATAATATCGTATAAACATAAGGGCACAGTCGTCAACATTTCTAAAATGGAAACCAGTATCCTACCTATCATGGTACATTGCCCAATGAGGTGGATAGCAACGACCGATCTTTTTAATATGTTCGCACTCTTATGCTTAGAAGGGAAATAAAGATTGAGCGGTTAATGCAACAAGTGTCAAATTATTACCCTCTCAGCAAATGGGAGATGATTATTTTCACGCATGCCCGGAGTCCAAACCTACTGTCAGTTTGTCACTTCCCTTCTCTGACAAACCACAGTTCACCTTGCGCAGCTCCACCACGCCGCACCACCTAGGGTAACATGGCCCGCCTAAGCAGCCGCCACCACGACAGCCACTGAAACTGGGGTATTAAGCCCCTCTAAGGCAAGCCATGAAGCTCTACTTCAAGGCCAGACTCCCATTGCCCTTCCAGGCGGATGATTTCGCTGAATGTGCCGAATCAGCTGCGGGGGTGGCGCCAGAGTCGTTGGTGCCGGATGCGGCGAGCAGGGCCAAGAGAGCACCGTGGAGTAATCATGCGGCGGCATTACAGCATGCTCTAGGCAGGGGAACAAGGTACATACCAAATCGTTCATGAGAGCATTCCGCCGAGGGTACACACCCTCGAATAGGGCAGTGCCAAGGTCTAGGAACTCTTGCATCCATGCTTCAGCGCGGGCTACCTTACCGCAGTGGGGGAGGCTGGGAACACACCGTCTGCGGCAAAGACGCTCCATCCAATGCATCGTCATAGGCCGTACCGTGGGGGTGACCAAGCATCTACACTCAGCATGTTGGATTGTTCGACAGTTGGACTCGGCGGTGGGCATCAGCTCAGCACCGGAATTCAGGTTCTAGTTCACACAGACCTATGATCCTAAAAACAAGATTTCAAATTTCAGTTTCGAAGAAATCGTTGCAGCGGCGTGGATGGTCCTACTAAACCGGGACTGGCGCACGCAAAGCAGTTGTGCATGAACGATGAAGATTTCTTGTAGTTTCGCGGGAAGGCAATAGATCAGTTTGGGTTAAATGATCAAAGAATTTACATCCTCTCAAGGAAATTGGCCAGACAACTTTTCTGGTGGAGATATGCATTTTCTTTAGTGTAGAATAGTTAAGTTCAGCCTGAAGAATGGCTTTTGTAGATGAAATGTTGATGCATTGTTCTATAAACCAGTAGGAAGTTTAGCCCACTTTTGTGCAGATATAAGACCCTTTTGTATGGAAGTACTACAGTTGTAAACAAATACTATCAAGTATCTATTTCCATCAATTACTACTCATGGTTAAATCTAGTTAACTACCATTTTTTTATCCTAGACAGATAAAATTCAGACGACAGTTTATGTACAGATTTTGCGTCTGTTGTCTATGGTGTAAACCATTTTTCATTTGTATTGTGTTATCTGCAAAATGGTCCTTCAGTTCAACGTGTTACAAAACCAGTAGATAGTGTTATAAGGATCATCACGTAATCTTTGTTTGAAACAAGAATCATTTATTGTCTTCCGGATCGCTCATCATTTGGCACAATAATCTAGCTACCTTGTACTTGAAGAGGAGACGAACTACATTTTCATGGCATCCACAGAATTGACATTGCTCATTGCCAGTCCACCCTCTTTTCATGAGGTTGTCCTTGGTTATTCACAGAAATTATAAAGCACAGTGTTCAACACAGATACATTAGACACACATACTTCAAATTCATTACCCACATATAAAACATCGATTCAAACTAATACATATTTTTAGTCGATGCTAACTTCCTGCTACACTCTCCATAGTACAGATTCATTAGCCACACATACTACAACAATTCACTAGAGCTCTGTCTTCACTCGAGGGAAATTAGAACCACCAGCTTGTCCAAGCCCAGTTCCCCCATCAAAACTATGTGCGCCGTCGTGAAACGGTGGTGGTCCTATGCCATCGATCCTTCCAGGCCAACACTGCAGGCGATGAGGACGCTTTCTGGCCGCCTCTTCGGGGTCCTGAATGCCATGTACCGATTCTAGAACCTCCTTTAGGAGGAGGATGACCGGGTTCTTCCAGCAAAGTTGTCACCCTGCCCTGCTTAGAATCTCCACCTCGTACATCTTAGGAACGGCGTCAGGATCTTTCATCCATGCCTTTACCTCGATGACCCATTTATCACTCGGTGGCACGATCTCCACCAGCTCGCCGCCAAGGCTACTAACGACCTGCTTGAGGGCCTCCGGTTCCCAAGCATCCAATGGGGGGCATCAAAGCCGAGTTTGGAGAAGAAACGAAGCTGCCCCAAGCGATCGTCCCACCCACAGGCGTGATGCCAACACATGAAGCTCATTTTGTCCCTGCAGCACTCGAAATAACGGGAAGAATGTAGAACGTGCTCGGTGTATGAGTTGTGCTCGAACCGGAGGAAAAAATTGAATGGCGGCGCACATACCTCAATCTTGACCTCAGTTCGTCTGATCCCAAAATGAGACCTGAAAGCCGACAGCAACTTTGTGGGCGACAAGGTAGGACGGATGCCCAGCACGGTGGCCATGATAGCATGGTCGTCGAACTGATGTGCCGCGGCTACCATGCCTGGGGTGTGCGGCAGCACCCAACTGTCCGAGGCCGGTCGCCGGCCAGGATCGCCCAACGGGACGCGCTCCGCCATGCGAGAAGGACTATCTAGAGGCAAGATAATAGTCCGGGGACGCAAAGCTCTGATACGGCGGATGATGCGACGGTGACGACTGCGAGCTTCGATTAGGGCCGTGGGAGGTTGACCGGACATTGCAGGGACACAAATTAGAGCAAGTGCGAGCTCCGATCTGAGACGAGCAACCGAAGCTGAGCAAAGGTTATGGGGACGGGAGCAGGGGAGAAGAGCAGAGCAAAGAAATAGATCTGGTCCATGCAGGGGTAAACTAGTCCACGACCGCAAAAGATAATGGGGAATAATGCCAAGGTGGGCCAAGAAGAGTTGACCTAATGGTGATATTTGAGTTCAACCGTTTTTCGTATGGTTCAAACGACCGTTTGGCTATTAGATTTGTATTCACCCTCATTTGGCCCCTCTAAACAATTGGCGATTCTACTACGGCCGCTCCGCGAGATTTCAGCCAACTCAGGTACCAGGATGCACTCGCCGGGAACTTTCGGGCCACAAACCAACAAGCCCGTCAATATGGTCATGACCTTGGCTGTTGGGGTCAAAACCAGTAATGTTCATACACCGTAGGCCAATACACATTGTGAAGAAGCCAGAGCTTTTTTTGTATTCAAAGGTGTCAAAACACATGTTTCTCATTATTTTTCTTAGCATTGTATAGTGTATGAATAACTTTGAATATTGACCGTTGGATCAAGACTCGAATCCCAACATTGTCAGGCATTGGATCTTCATTTCCATTTTACCATCGAGAAGATACTATTGATAGTCTTTCTTTTCTTATCTTACCACTATTATATATAGTGTCCGGACAAAAGAACAAAAAATAATTGATGCAAATTCAGTAAAATTATATGTCTGTATTTTTTTAAATAAATATATGCACGTATTTGAACTATTAATGACTGACAAAATATTTGTATTGTCTAGTGTCTAAAAAATTAAACATAGTTGAAAACTGGGGTGTTAGTGTGAGATGTTTTCTTTTCTATGTTGCTTTGGATCACTTTTGTCCATCGGATGAATATTGGATGGTAGATACAAGGGACATGTTGATCTGAGTCTCCCTAGCAGTGGGCACGTGGAATAGTAGTTGAACAATTTCAGAAAACACTTAAAATCCAAAATATAAACATTAGCAGCAAAGACAGTTTACAGCCAAAATACACCCTTCCTAGTGCTAAAAGAGACTTTGCCTCCGAGTACTACTACATTAACTAGTAAACGAGTGATACTTATCTACAACTAAATTAACTAGTAATACATCATTACCATCGCATTAGGATCACTTAGCTAAAGATTAAGATCAATTCATCCTGTCGATGCAAACGCATAAACACAACACCTTAATCATCTGTACTGTCCATCAGCCATAGGTAATGTACCGCGGCGGCACCATGAGGAACGTCAGATCTTCGAGGCCAACACTGTTTGGCGACGCGCAACTCGTCGGCTCAATGACCCCATTAAGGGTGTCCGTCGAGAAGTTCATCGGTGACTGCGGGCTAGTCGCGCACAGCTTCACCCTGTACCAGGGCCACGAGCACGAGGCCGTCCTGACGCACACCAAGTAAATGGCGGCGGCCTGGATGAGCTCGCTGATGATGAGGCTGAACGCGGTAGCGTCATCACTGTAGACGATGACTATGGATGGCAGAAAGGACGGTAACGGCATCATTACTATAGACTCCATGGGCTGGCCGTATGATGGCCTATGCACTTGTACCTTGTGGACGCCGTTGAGGTGCAAAAGGAGCTCGACCGGCGAGGCGGTAAATATGCAGTCGCACGAGATGTACGGGCACGTAGCCTTGTGGTCATCGAGCTCATGGTAGGCGACCATGGTGAGGCAGCCATTGGGGGGGCATAGAATAGTTATCGGTGATAGCTCGTCTTTGTCCATCACCAGCAAGCTCTTGGTGGAATCCGCCGACGCGCCCAGTGTTGGAGTGGTTCCTTGGAAGCTCGGCTCGCCGATATAGTGCCCGCAGTCTAGAATTTTTATGCAGCATTGAGTTTTTTTGAACGAAGGCTATAGAAAGTTGACAGGTGAGAGTAAATCAGGTACTTATTACCATGTATAGTACTGTACCAGACAAACAGATCATACCCGCATGAGTGCTAAGAAGGTCTACGCCTTTTTTTTGGACATGGAGATGGTCTACACCTAGAGAGAGACAGAGAAACCTGGGGCCTGGCACAAAGTGTACAGTGCTACGGGGGAGAGAATGAGGATTGCATGCATGTCTTCGACACCATCTGCATTTTATTATATATGCTTGGCTCTTTTGTTTCTCGGCATGGTAGACTCGTTTCTCTTCTACATTTCTTTCTTGTGGCTAAAGCTTGTCCAGATACAGAGTACTAGTACTAGTACAGTTGAACTAGTACTCCAGTAATACAGAGTATATGACTTTTTATACTCGAGTTCTACTACCAGTACTCCAATAGTAATACATATGTCTTCTTTTTACTATACAAGTACTCTAGTAGGTAGGCCTCTGTGGGTGGTGGGTGGAAGGCGGCGGTGGCTATTTGCGGCTTTTTACTACTTCTAGGGCGGAGGGCAGCGCGCAGCGATGGGAGTAGGGTTCTAGTAGTACGGAGTAGTACTCGAGTACTCCTGCTCACTGATTCATGAAGTAAGACTTCAGTAGTTTACTACAGTCATGTACTGCTCAGATGCAGCTGTCATCATACCACGGTTCCTAGAGAGACGCCAGAGACACGGGTGCTCAAATGCACGTCCTAGGTGGGCCCTGATGCCTAGCGATTGGATAAAGCCTTGCTTACTGACCACACATCCAAGGCAATTCATTTTGCTACTCTCTACTACTATTTCTCCGTGATTTTCTTCTCTCTACTCATCTCTGCTTGCTCTTCATTTCTTGGCATGACGCGCAGCCTCCTGATTATAAAAAGTATCATAAAAGCCTCAAAATGTAAAATTATAGAGGGAGAGCATGCATTCAATGTATCGAAAATGAGTGAGAGTTTGGAAAGATTCACCTCCTTGCTAAGAATATGCATGCCTAGAAATTTGACCATGTTTTGAAAACAATCAAAGAGACTATGACTCACTGTTTTTTTGAAATTTTGGTTGTGTTTCGAAATTAACTTCACACCTTGTGATAATCTGTTCAGTGGACCCACCAGGCAGTCAATGTATCGAGAACGAGTGAGAGTTATTTGGCAAGATTCAACTTCTTGCTAAGAATATGCATGCCTATAAATTTGATCTTGTTTTGAAAACAATCAAAGAGACTATGACTCACTGTGTTTTGAAATTTTGGCTGCGTTTCGAAATTAACTACACACCTTGCGATAATATGTTCAATGGACCCACCACTAGGCAGTCAATGTATCAAGAATGAGTGAGAGTTATTTGGCAAGATTCATCTTGTTGCTAAGCATATGCAAGCCTAGAAATTTGATTGTGTTTTGAAAACAATCAAAGAGACCATGACTCACCGTGTTTCGAAATTTTGGTTGCGTTTCGAAATTAACTTCACACCTTGCAATAATATGTTCAGTGGATCCACCATAAGACAGTCAATGTATCGAGAACGAGTGAGAGTTATTTGGCAAGATTCAACTTCTTGCTAAGAATATGAATGTCTAGAAATTTGACCGTGTTTTGAAAACAATCAAAGAGGCTATGACTCACCGTGTTTTGAAATTTTGGTTGTGTTTTGAAATTAACTTCACACCTTAACAAAATCTATTCAGTGGACCCACCACCAGGCAGTCAAATTATCGAGAAGAGTGAGAGTTTGGGAAGATTCAACTTCTTGCTAAGAATATGCATGCTAAGAAATTTGACCATGTTTTGAAAACAACCAAAGAGGTTATGACTCACCGTGTTTTGAAATTTTGGTTGTGTTTCAAAATGAACTTCACACCTTGCAAAAATCTGTTCAATGGACCCACCAGATAGTCAATGTATCGAGAACGAGTGAGAGTTTGGAGTGATTCAACTTCTTGCTAAGAATATGCATGCCTAGAAATCTGACCGTGTTTTGAAAACAATCAAAGAGGCTATGACTCACCGTATTTTGAAATTTTGGCTGTGTTTCGAAACTACTTCACACCTTGCGATAATATGTTCAGTGGACCCACCACCAGGTAGTCAATGTATCGAGAACGAGTGAGAGTTATTTGGCAAGATTTAGCTGCTAAGAATATGTAAGCCTAGAAATTTGATCATTTTTTGAAAACAATCAAAGAGACTATGACTCACCGTGTTTTAAAATTTTGGCTGCATTTCGAAATTAACTTCACACCTTGCGATAATATGTCCAGTGAAACCCCCACCAGACACTCAATGTATCGAGAACGAGTGAGAGTTATGTGGCAAGATTCAACTTCTTGCTAAGAATATGCATGCCTAGAAATTTGATCGTGTTTTCAAAACAATTAAAGAGACTATGACTCACCGCGTTTTGAAAATTTTGGCTGTGTTTCAAAATTAACTTCCCACCTTGCGATAATATGTTCAGTGGACCCACCACCAGGCAGTCAATTTATCAAGACGAGTGAGAGCTTAGCAAGATTCAACTTCTTGCTAAGAATATGAATGTCTAGAAATTTGATCGTGTTTTGATAACAATCAAAGAGGCTATGACTCACCGTGTTTTGAAATTTTGGCTGTGTTTTGAAATTAACTTCACACCTTAACAAAATCTATTCAGTGGACCCACCACCAGGCAGTCAATATATCGAGATGAGTGAGAGTTTGGAAAGTTTCAACTTCTTGCTAAGAATATGCATGCCCAGAAATTTGACCGTGTTTTGAAAACAATCAAAGAGGCTATGACTCATCGTGTTTTGAAATTTTACCTGTGTTTCGAAATTAACTTCACACCTTACGAAAATCTATTCAGTGGACCCACCACCAGGCAGTCAATGTATCGAGCCAAGTGAGAGTTTGGAAAGATTCAACTTCTTGCTAAGAATTGCATGGCTAGAAATTTCACCGTGTTTTGAAAACAACCAAAGAGACTATGACTCACCATATTTTGAAATTTTGGATGTGTTTCGAAATTAAGTTCACACCTTGCAATAATTTGTTTAGTGGACCCACCATGCAGTCAACGTATCAAGAACGAGTGATAGTTGTTTGGAAAGATTCAACTTCTTGCTAAGGATATGCATGCCTCAAAATTTGACCGTGTTTTGAAAACAATCAAAGTGACTATGAATCATCGTGTTTTGAAATTTTGGCTGTGTTTCAAAATTAACTTGACATTTTGCCTCAAAATTTGACCGTGTTTTGAAAACAATCAAAGTGACTATGACTCATCGTGTTTTGAAATTTTGGCTGTGTTTCAAAATTAACTTCACACTTTGCGATAATCTGTTCAGTGGACCCACCACTAGGCAGTAAATGTATCAAGAACGAGTGAGAGTTTGGAAAGATTCAACTTCTTGCTAAGAGTATGCATGCCTAGAAATTTGACCATGTTTTGAAAACAATCAAAGAGACTATGACTCAGCGTGTTTTGAAATCTTGACCGTGTTTCGAAATTGACTTCGCACCTTGCGAAAATCTGTTTAGTGGAACCAACACTAGGAAGTCAATGTATCGAGACTAGTGAGAGTTTGGAAAGATTCAACTTCTTGCTAAGAATATGAATTCCAAGAAATTTGACCATGTTTTGAAAACACCAAAGAGACTATGACTCACCGTGTTTTGAAATTTTGGCTGTGTTTCGAAATTAACTGCACACCTTGCGATAATATGTTCAGTGAAACCACCAGGCAGTCAATGTATCGAGAACGAGTGAGAGTTGTTTGGCAAGATTCAACTTCTTGCTAACAATATGCATGCCTCAAAATTTGATCGTGTTTTGTAAATAATCAAAGAGACTATGACTCATCGTGGTCTGAAATTTTGGCTGTGTTTCGAAATTAACTTCACACCTTGCGATAATCTGTTCAGTGGACCCACTAGGCAGTCAATGTATCGAGAACGAGTGAGAGTTTGGAATGATTCAACTTCTTGCTAAGAATATGCATGCCTAGAAATTTGACCATGTTTTGAAAACAATCAAAGTGGCTATGGCTTACCGCGTTTTGAAATTTTGCGTGTGTATCAAAATTATAATATTATAGATATATGTGTAGGCGAGCAACCCATAATTAGCCGGAACTCCTCTTGGTAGATTTCATCCCAACTTCAATAATCCTACTATCCTACTACCAAAACCATGGTCAGACACTAGATGATTAAGACCCTTCAGGTCGCTTAGTGATTAAGCTCCTTGGATGACTAATGCAATAAACACAGTGGTTACTCGTTATCCTCGAGTCAACTAGCTTTTCATTGATATCCCTGTGTCACCCAAGGGTCGCCGGTACACTAGCGAACAAGATCTTATTTATGTAGAACAAGGTATCATGTTGTCTGGGCCCTTAATTGGACAATAATCATTAAGCATCCCACAAATACTCAAGAACACATAATATAGTAATTAGAATCAATCACAAGCTAATGGAAAATATATGAAGGCACATCACATCTCACCAATCCCGTACATCTCCCATGCCTAAGGAAATTACTCACACATGAGAGAAGAATGGATCATCAATATAATAAAATAAAGAGAATTTGTCTTGGTATTATCGTGGAGATCCACAATAAGAATAAAAAATATCCAACACAATTCAAGATGGGAAATAATTATCTCAACCCCTAGTCTTGCAAGGTGGAGATACCTCTCTCTCTCAAGTATAAGTAGTGGCTATGGAGGTGTATTGGCTAGGAGATCAAAGATCGTGGAGAGAGATGAAGAACATCTTCTCCTTCTTCTCCGGTTCCCTTCTTTCTCCCTTCTGGATGATGTGGCGGTAGCTGCGTTGTGTTTTCGTCCCTCGTCCTATCATGAAAGTTGTCCCTTTTGATAAGACAGAGACGGCGGCAACTGTACGGTGAAAACTATATGGCCATTTCCGCCATATAGTTGGTCGTTAAACCGTCTGTGAGCTCTCCTCGCATTCTTCCAAAGTAGGACTTGCTTGTTTTCTTCAGAATATTGTATTTCTCTAGTTAAATCCTTCTGTTGACGTCCAGAACCTGAAACACACATTAAAATCCAAGTTTTCTTTGCTACCGAAATATTAACGTTAGGTAAAAGCAGAAAACGATCAAATCTAGGAGAAAACCATCAATAAAAGCCATAAAAAATATGTCGAATATCATAGCTATCAGTACTCGAGGTCGATGGAGTCGCATGGTAGAGTCGATTTTTTCCGTCAAGTCGCGCCGAACAAAAATTGACGTAGCAGAGCTAGTCATCGGAATTGGAGATTGTTGCCAAAAGTACATAAGGGCAAAGGTGTTTCTGACTCAATCCGAGCTCCAGTGAGAAATCATATCGGTTTGTGTGTTATTGCTCCGCGAGGACACATACTAAGAAAATCCAATCGTGCATTCCCTCTTTTTTTGTGCGTGCGGCCTATTTCTCATCTTGGTTGATTTCACGTACTGAACCGACCTGATCAAATCCTTTTTCTTCGCTTGCTGTACTCGATCAAGACAACTAGATTTTCTTTTCCTTTGATCCTTGGTCGTAGCCAACTGACAGAGTTCAGGTCCGGTTGGGAGTGTATGCGAATAATTTTTTTTTCCTTTCTTCTAACTTTGCTCAGACCGCTAGACATATAAACGATGCCTCTTTTTTTATCTGACTCGGTGCAATTCAAACTCTCAGTAGCGATTCGACGCTTCTCGCCACAAAATCGGCAGCTACAGAACCCGTCTCCGATCCATACGCAATTGGCGCTTCCAGCCGCAAAATCCATGCACACGAGGTGCTTCTTTACCACATGCGTTCTCCACTGATTCAAAACTAGGCAGAAATTTGGTGTAGACACTATTGATTTCACTACCACGGACGAGAGCCAACTCAACGTGCATAGCGTGTCGGCTGATTCCGAAGTTGATGTTTACGTCGCTTTTTTCGGATTCAGTGTTTGCCAAAGTTGAGCCATGTGGCATGGTTTGACTGGTGGCTTGACCCAAATTAAAGGAAAGATCGTCATACAAACCATCAAGATCCCCTTGATCTGTCGTGGTTTCCTTGTTTTCTTCGGCTTTCTCGATCTGTATTGTGACTTCTGCGAAAGATCCGAGGGATGATGCAGCTATCGCCATAGGCGCAATTTTTCTGACCGATGGTCCTGATGTGACCAGGACCGAAGGGTGCGATTTCTACGGGTCCTCTACTTGGAAGTAGAAGCTTCCAATGATTAGATTGGATCCGCCGTTCAAATCGACGGGTACGAATACAGGGGTGGGCGGGTGTGAATCTGCTTTTGTCGGGTTTGATGCTTGGTAGAGAGCAGTCCGCCGAATCCATGTTTCCATCGTCCAGGTTTCACACAGACGGCGCCAATTGACGAGGGGTAACCTCGGCAACATCTATGGTGAAGGACTTAGGGTTTCGCGGAAAAGAGAAAGGGTTTTTGTCGGATGTCAGGAAAACAATGGAGTCAACGTCGCCTGAATATTGAGTAATCGTGCTATTACAAGTTGCCTGGGAGATTTTCTGGTGTCTATTGTCTAGATCCAAAGCTGGGTGTAACTTCTATTGTATTGTGTGTTCTCTCTTCCTCATTGGCCCCTCCTAGCCTTTATATGTGAGGAGGCTAGGTCTCGGGTACCAATACGAGTAGGTTACAAGCTAGAGTTTGTATCTAATATAGTCTTGTATTTTTCTTGTCTTATATCGCTAGGAGTCTGTGTCCTTGTATACTTCGTATCAGCCAAACCATCATGAGCTTCATGGATATTGGCAAATCTTCGGGTGAGGCTTCCGTTGGGCTGCCCCATGTATACCAATAATAGGCACCCGAAGGGTTATGCCCATGTCACAAAGGGAACGATTCCTAAAAACCTCATGTGGGGCCCCCGGATTAATCCTCCGAGAATTCCTGTTATGCATACACTACGATCCCATGATCAGTTAGTCGTGGCACATAACCGACAAGTATCAAAGTAAACATCCATTACTTAAGCGGATACAAGTCATACCTCAGCTACCATTATGGCTACATGCATCATCATCAACGGAACTTTATCGAAGCGTAGAGACCGAGCCATGCCTTAACCTACAGGCAACTGACTGGGAGAATGTCCTACCTCGCATAGATGTCAACTTCCTCATCTTCTTGATATCTGACCAAGTTAATAGCCAGGGACAATGCCAATGAGTACTTTGAATGTACTCGCAAACCACCTTAAGAGAATAATAATAACAAGAGGATATGCAATATGGCTGTGCTAGTAGGAGGGCTCCAAGAGTGATTCTTTTCTCAAATAGTTTCTCTTGTAGATATAGCATCTACATATATTTGTTGAAAACTTTTGTAAAACCTTTTTGGAAACCTTTTTGAAAAGTTTTGGAAAACACTAGGATTGGATCACCCATTTGTTTCTTCCTTATGGTCATCTCATGACAAAACTCCTTTCCTTTCTTTCCAACCATCCCATGGTCAAATCATTTCCAAAGCATTTGCTTTTCCAAAGTCCTTTTTGAAATAAAAATCAACACCGCTCTACAGTAGTTTGTCCAACCCATCCATAACAATGGACATGGCCCAAATGGATCGTATGGGCACCTAGAGGGGGGGGGGTGAATAGGTGATACTTCAAATTTTAATGTTTTTTCAATTTTAGGCTTGACACAAAAGGTAAATTATCTATATATACTACTGAGTAGAATTTCCCTATATGCAAACCTAACTACTAGCGAGTAAAGGCGATTAAGATAGAGGAACGAGGAAACTATAGTGGAGCACGCAGAGACACATGATTTGTTTTGCCGCATTTCCTTCCTTGTTAAGGGAAGTACATCTGCATTGGAGGGGTGGGCGGTACTAAGACCACCATGCCACAATAGGCCTCACCCTATTCTTCGATGGATCTCGCTACCAAAGGCCTGATCCACCTTTCCACTATTGGATCCCTTCGAGGCAGGAACTGGCGCCTTTACACAACTAGCGGGGCACAACTCCACAACCGAATTGGAGGCTCTCGTAATGACAACAAGCTGCCACAAGAACAATAGTTATCCATAACAAAACATAAGATCTAGATATCAACGAGAATACTAGATCGGGGATTCTACAAGTGAGTGGAGAGGAGTTGAAGCGCTTGATTCGTGATGACGATGAATGATGTCTCCTCCTTCAATTCCCCCAAAGATCGAAGCCTTCGGATGGTTGAAGTGGGAGAACTCGGGAGAGAGCTTTTGCAACAGGTCTGTTCTTTTTCGAATGAATCAAGACTTCTGACATGAGGGGTGGATGGGGATTTTATACCCCATGTCCAAACGGATCCATTGGAGCCATTTGGGGCCGGATTATCCGGCCCAAGCGAGGGCCAGATTATCCGACCTGGGGAATACTCCGCCCTAGACTCGGATTATCCGGGGGGAAATCCGCCCTCGAACAGAAGCTCACGCAGGGTGGTCCTTGGCATCTTCTCCTGGGAGCCGGATTATCCGGCCCTAGAGGAGAGCCGGATTATCCGGCTGGGGGAAAATCTGCCCCAACCACGGATTGTCCGGGGGGAAATCCGCCGCCAGAAAGAAGCTCGCGCCGATGCTCCCTTGGGAAATTTCCCCGGGGCCAGATTATCCGGCCCTAGAAGAAGGTTGGATCATCCGGTCCGGGGGAAAAATCCGCCCCAGCACCGGACTATCCGGGGGAAAATCTGCCCTCAGACAGAAGCTCACACGCGGCCAGCCCTGGCCAAGATGGTCAGGCCGGATTATCCGGCCCTTGATGGGGGTGGATAATCCGGCCCCCAAACACCCAAAACTCTTTCCTGCAATACTTAGCGCACATTAGAAAACTCCACGGTATTGTTATCTAACACACAAAACACAGGGAACCATGAAATGTTCTTTCAATCTCCCCCTTTTTGTTGTTAGATGACAATACTAGGATTTGCAAGATAGCTCACATGACCAACATCATTAAACACATGAAAGAGACTCCCCCTCAATGTGTGCATACTAAAAATTTGCATTTGAATACAAATGCACACAAATAGGTGCAAGTCTATTTCATTGGAATATAAACAAAGTAATCATACCACCGAGAGAGAGGCATCCTCGAGATAGCAAGAATACCCAATGTGATAACCATTAAAAACTCCTTCCTCCAGATAGATATCCAATATGATAGCATATGATAGATGAATCCATTGGAGTAACCCATGAGATAAATCCAGAGCCACACAAACACATATCTCATACAAAGCAAATCACAAATGAAGGTTCAACGCTAAATAGGCACAAGCGTAAAAACGACCGAAAAGATAAAGTGCAAATGCTTGCACCTGACCCATGCAAATCCACGGAGACCTAATCAAACTACTTCTCCCCCTTTGGCATTGAGACGCCAAAAAGGAAGAAGAGCGATGCTAACGCCCCAAGGGATCACTCGTAGTCCTCATCCTCATCCTCGAGCTCCTCGGTGTCTTCCTCCTCATCATCAGCAGTGGCCATGGAAGGAAACAGGTGACGCTCAATATCTCCATGAGACTGGACAAAGAATTCCATTGAGCATATGGTGTGGGAGCTGTAGGGGCAGGAGGAGCACTGGAAGCCCCAGACACGTGGTGAAGAATAAGCTGCTGAGTATGGGACATCTCGTGGCGCTGCTTATACGCCGCATATTGCCCCTTGCGAGTGTCCACGCACATGCACAAAATTTTCGGCTGGAACCAGTTCAGTTGCTTCACCTCTCGAGCAATAGGAGGCACTGGAGCCCTACGAGCACTGGCACGAGCATCCCTCATGATGCTGTCAGAAGCAGAAGATGGATGAGAGATCTTATGTGCCTTGTTGTAAATATTCTTGTCCTTATGCACAGAGTCAATGTTGAACTCTCCATCGGGTAGCAAGTGCTGGATCAACATCATAGTATACGGCGCATACGGGATGGAGAGACTGTTGAACATTGGATCAGTGAGCTCATGATAGATAAAGTACATCACATGCAGCTTGTAATCAACAGATTCATCTTCACAGGAGGCCACCTCATGAGAAAAGCAAGTAGCTGGACCAAGTGACCACGAATGCTATCATTGTTTCTCCACTTGGTGTGATAGAGTCATGAAAAATGCCAACCAAGCTAGCATACAGAGGAGAGAGACCAGCAAAGGAGCCCACAATACCATTGTCAAGTGTGCAGGGAGAGAGGAGAACATCCTTGTTGGGATTGAGCTGAGTAATAATGTGATGGCCACTAGCACGGTCCCTATGGCGGAAGCGATAACCAAGTACCTCAGAAAAAGTCCGAAAATAAGTTTGCATTGGCATGCCATGAGTCATGCACTTCATAGTGCGGTACTCTTCACCACAGATGACCAAGGTAGAGAAGAACTACTTGATAACCTCGGAGTCATAGGAACACTATAGGGCCATGAGATGGTGTAGCCCCATCCTCTCAGCCACGTCCATGGCATTAGAAAGTTGGGGCTTCTCCATAGCCTCAACGATGATCATAGGATGCATAGGGTAAATCTTCAGTTGTGCATAAACATCCTCATACATAAACTTTTGGTCAGCACACCAAAAGCGTGGGTCACCAAGCTCAGTATCCAGCTCAGTGTTCGCAAACAGATCACGATGACGAATGGAGGAGTAGGTGAGAATATCCATCTTCTTATAGTTGATTTTTGGTTCCTTGCCATTTTTCTTGGCCACACCCTTCCTGGACTTGTCCCTCTTTGCCTATTCAGCCATGCGGTCAGCCTCTTTCTTCCTTCTCCTCAGTTCAACCTCATCCAATGTACCACCCTCACTATCGTCCCTGAAATAGAGGCCACGAGGACGGCGCTTGTAGGTCTTGGGGACACTGGAACCACCTGTGAAACGAGAAAGATAGATAGCATGGGGATAAAACACACACAAGCCCGAGAGAGAACATAGAAACTGTAGGCAAGCCGTCCATAGTCCAAACATACATAATGCACAAAATCCATAAGAATCTGAAGTAGTTTTGACTCTGTCAGGCCGGATTATCCGGCCTGGCCAGGGGCGGATAATCCGGCCCTGGCAGGAAATATCAGATTCGCCTAGATTGAATGCATAAACGTAGATCGGACCTAGGTATTGCAAGACTACGATCTCTACATGAAACAACAACCGTCTAGACCACGTTCCACCCAACAAGTGACACATCAAGCCAAAGATGGGGAGAGAGGGAGTTACCCTCACTCATTGGAGGAAGAACACGAAGGAGAAGGTACCCGAAGGTGCAGAGATGAAGATCCGGGGGAGACCCGGAGAATCCGGTGGCCGGGAAAGCTCCGAGGAGGGTAGGGGCGGCAGGCGGCGGCTAGGGAGAGGGAGGAGTGGTCGGGGGGAAGAGCTGCTCGTTATGAGCCCTTTCCCCCAATGCCGGCCTTAATAGACTTCAGCCGATAGGGCCGGATTATCCGACCTCAAATCTGAATTTCTGTTATACATAGATTCAGGCCCGCGCGTCCCCAAACAAAACCCCCACAAGATGAACAAAGGACTTGTGTGCTAGATGACATGGCTTAGGGGTAGGAAGAGGCTTGGGATTAGAGAACCAAAATGAGATGGTACTACACACTCAAGATTGAAAGAATCAAATCCACTAAAGGCTAAAATTTAGTGTGATTTCCATAAGAACACGAGATGAGCAAAAACAACCAAAAAGATCCACATAACTCCAACTCTTCTCATGGAAGAGGACGGTGGCCGAGGCCACCTTGTTGGAGTGCATGGTATGAAACCGCGAAGATATATCTTGGGTTCATGACAAATACTCATCGATAAGCTCACATATCACAAAATGATATTAAGAGAAATGATTTGACTTGCTTTTGGCATCATGGGTGGAGGTTGGCCCAATTAATTAGCACCACACCCCCCTATATCCATGCCCACACCTAGACCAAATAAGGAAGAGATATAAGAGTGAGTGCATGGGTAATCAAGACAAGCTCCTTGAATCAATGATATTTAGCTCATTCCTCAAGTAAAAAAACCTTGCTTCATCAAGTGGCTTCATGAAGATATCAGCAAGTTGGTTCTTTGTGCTCACAAAAGATAGATAAATATCACCTCGAGCGACATGGTCCCGAATAAAATGATTCCTAATCTCAATATGCTTCGTCCTTGTGTGTTGCACCGAATTGTACGCAATTTTGATGGCACTTTCATTGTCGCATAAAATAGGCACATTGTCACAATTGACATCGTACTCCTTTAAAGTTTGCCTCATCCATAATAATTGGGTACATTCACTAGCAGCAGCCACATATTCAGCTTTGGCGGTGGAGAGAGATATACAATTCTGCTTTTTAGAAGACCAACATACTAAAGACCTTCCCAAGAATTTTCAAGCTCTAGAACTTGATTTCTGATCATCCTTATCACTAGCCCAATCTGAATCAGTATAGCCACATAGAGAGAAATTGGAGCCCTTGGGATACCATAGACCAAAATTAGGGGAATGAACCAAATATCGGAAGATCCTCTTGATCGCCACTAAGTGGCTTTCTTTAGGACCTACTTGATACATTGCACACACACCTACACTCAACACAATATCGGGTCTAGATGCGCATAGGTAAAGGAGAGAGCCAATCATGGACCAGTATACCTTTCAGTCCACATCTTTACCATGAGGATTAAGTTCAAGGTGACATTTTGTTTGCATCGGAGTGGCGACGCCATTAAAATCCGTCATCTTGAATCTCTTGAGCATGTCTTGGATGTATTTTCCTTGATTTATGAAGGTTCATTCTCTAAGTTGCTTGATCTCAAATCCAAGAAAGAACCGTAACTCCCCCATCATAGACATCTCAAACCTGTTAGTCATAAGCTTTGAAAATTCATCATTAAAAGCTTTATTAGTAGAAACAAAGATAATGTCGTATACATATAGTTGGCATACAAAGAGCTCCCCCTTAAACTTCTTAGCAAAATGAGTGGGATCCATTTGCCTAACTTCGAAGCCACGATCTAGTAAAAGATCTTTAAGGTGTTCATACCACGCGCGTGGGGCTTGTTTAAGGCCATCGAGTGCCTTATCAAGTTTTTAGACATGGTTTGCAAAGTTAGGATCCTCAAATCCCGGGTTGCTTTACATATACCAACCCATGTAGATGACCATTAAGAAAAGCACTCTTAATGTCCATTTGCTGTAATTTAAAATTATTATGAGCAGCATAAGAAAAAAGGATACGGATGGACTCAAGACGATCCACTGGAGCATAATTCTCGCCGAAGTCGATGCCCTCAACTTGGTAATAGCCTTGTGCCATGAGTCTTTCCTTGTTTCTTACAACAATGCCATTGTCATCTTGCTTATTTTTGAATATCCACTTTGTGCTGATAACATTGCGGCAATCCTTGGGCTTCTCTACTAATTTCCAAACCTTATTGCATTCAAAGTTATTCAACTCTTCATGCATAGCAACAACCCAGTCCAGATCTTCAAGAGCTTCAAACACCTTCTTGAGATGTGAGCTTGATGCTCACCGAAACTTGCCAGCTCCCTTCTTGTGGATACCCTTTGCCGGAGATCTCCTACAAATTTGTCAAGAGTGCGACCCCTTAATTCAAGGTTCATATCTGCACGAGCTTTGCGACAAAGTTCAATTAGTTTGTTATCTCTTGGGGAAAAACTTCATCATTTGAGTATTCGTTGGAATCATTGGCTTGGCCTTGATCTTCAGCATGATTAGCAGGAATAAGAGATGATGAATCTTTCCCTTGATGTTGATCAACAACCATAATAGGAGGCTGCGCCTTTTCAGGATTTTCAAGGCCGGAAAATCTAGCCGAGGGTGGGGCCGGATAATCTGGCCTGGGGGAACCTGAAGCACCTTCACAGTCTTGACTGGTTCTTGCTCGAATTAGAGAGGGGCCGGATAATCCGGGGTTAGCCGGAAAATCTGGCCTGGAGCTTGCAACAGAATCTTCAATGTTTTGATCACTTCTGCCAGTTGAGGAAGGTTTCTCAGATAATTCGGTGTCCACCGGATAATCTGGCCTGGAGCATTCAGGAGCATTTTGATCTTCAGCATTTTGTGGGTTTGGTGTAGAGGTTTCTCCCAACAGTTGGAGCAGGTTGAGCTTGTGTCGATGAGGGCTCTACTTGAGTAGAGCATTGTCCTACCCGATCCGCCACAAGGGGTTCCTCAATGGGGCGGAAGAATCCCACGCTCATTCTTATTATGGCATCTTGGGGTATTTCAACATCTGCATCACAAACATCAACTTGCCCCGCACGGGAGCCATCATTTTCCTCGAACACCACACTACAAGATTCTACAACTGTTCCGGAGAGCTTATTGTAGACTTTATAAGTGTGGGATTCGGCACCATAACCAACAAAATGCCTTCTAAAGCCTTAGACTCGAATTTAGATAAACGAACTCCTTTAATGAGAAACAAAAACTTACAACCAAATACCCGGAAGTAGGAGATGTTTGGCTTGTTACCAGTAAGTATTTCATAAGGAGTCTTGCCCAAGATTTTGTGGAGATAGAGCCGGTTGGATGAATGGCATGCGGTAGAGATTGCTTCAGCCTAGAAGTTATAAGGAGACTTAAATTTAGCTAGCATAGATCTGGCCATATCCATTAGGGTCTTGTTCTTACTCTTGGAAACACCATTTTGTTGAGGGGTGTACGCAGCGGAGTATTGATGTCTTATCCCCTCTTCACTTCGAAATTCATTCAGGGTGTAGTTCTTGAACTCGGAGCCGATATCATTTCTAATTGCCAAAATAGGGAGATTGTGTTGACGTTGAACCTCGTTGGCGAAATCAATGACCGTTTGTTGTGTCTCGCTCTTCAACTTGAAGAAATGGACCCATGTATATCTCGAATAGTCATTGACAATTACTAGGCAATATTTCTTCCCACCGAGGCTTTCATGAGATGGAGGACCAAAGAGATCCACATGACGGAGCTCCAAAATCCTCATTGATGAAATAATGGTCTTCCATCGATGGGGAGAGTCATGCATTTTTCCTTTAACACAAGCCCTGCAAACACGATCTTTGGCAAAGGAAATATTTTCTTTTAGTACAAGGATGTGGCCACCCTTGTGGAGACTTTGCAAAGTTCTCATATTGACATGGGCTAGTCGGTGATGCCATAGCCAGCCTGCGTCGGCCTTTCCGAAGAGACACATTAGGCCTGTAGTGGTTTTTCCCGAGAAGTCCACCACATACAGGTCATTTTCGACATATCCAACAAAAGCGACCTTTAGAGACTTTCTCCACAAGAGTACCACCAAATCACCATCAATGAAAACTACAAAGCCCATCTTACCAAGGGCGCAAATAGGAAGTAAATTGTAACTGAGGGTCACAACAAGCATGGCATCCATGAGAGAGATATCGTGAGCAACCACAACTTTGCCAAGACCCAATACCTTAGATTTTGACTTGTCACCATAGGAGACGGTTATGTGATCATGCTTTGGTCGCATCTCCGAGATGATCTCCTTGCTTCCGATCCTATGACTAGTTCCCCAGCTACCGAGTACCCATTTAGACCCACCAGAACCATACCCCTGCAAGAAAGTTACTTCTTGGTTTTAGGTACCCATTTTCAATGGGTCCTCTCATGCTAGTGACAAGGGTTTTGGGAACCCAAATAGACCAAGATATGTAACTATCAAAAGGACCTACATAGCTAGCATAGACATCACCATAATAATCACAAAATAACTCATAGTTAGGATTATTAGCCCCTACAAAACCATCATAGTTAGTCTTGTCATTAGTGGTGGTGCTTGTCTTTGGTTGAGCAGTTTTGCTCATCTTCTTCTTCTTGTTCTTCTTCTTCTTTGTCTTGGGGACATAACCAAGACCTTCTTTCCCATTGTTTGTCCTTTGCTTGCTAAGCACCTCATCTAGGACTTCTTTACCTTTATGTTGAGATCCCTTTACAAGTTCTTCCTTTAGCCTTGCATTTTCTTCAACAATGTCTTCATGTCCACATGATAGAGTGGAGGTGCTGGGCATATCATACTTGTCCAATAGAGCTTGGATCTGATCGCGAGACTCATTTAGAGTAGAATGATCACTCTCCAATGCCTTGTGAGCAATGTCAAGTTTCTCAAACTTCTCTAAGAGTCTAGCATGTGCAGGCCCAAATTCAATCTTTTCCTTCTTTAGGTTCTTTACCTTAGCAAGAGCATTGTCATGTTCTTTAATTAGCTGGGCAACAACCTTTTCATGGGACTCCCCAATTGACTCATGTTTCTCCTCCAAGGATACTCGAGCTTCCTATTCTTCCTCTAAGGCATTCTTCAAGGAGGCAATTTTCAAGGCATCTTCTCTTTCAATTCTACCCTTTTTTTGGGAAGTTCTTCAGAATGAGCAAGTGGACTCATCAGAGCCTCAAATTGAAGTTTGTGCTCACCTTGCAAGTTAGTAAAAAAAATTCCAACGCAATAATCTTATTTTATCTTAAGACTAGTATGATCATCCATATCCATATTTATATTAGTCTTAGGAAATGAAGAAATAGAATATGATACCTCAGACCCTCTTGCCATAAGGCAAGTGACGTTGTTGTTGATGACATTTTCATTTGGAGAGTCGAAGAGCGATGTGGGAGTAGAAGTGGTGGCCATAGCATCCACCTCTCGAGCACTATCTTCATCCTCTTCGTCTTCACTTGCAGGGGAATATTTTTCTTGTGCCACCAAGACAATCTTGGGTTGCTTCTTGTAAGGACCATTCTTCTTGATAAATGGTTTCTTTAGAGGAGCCTTGGATTTTTCTTTGAGGATGATCCTGCCTCCATTGTATTCTCTACTTTGATAAGGACATTCAGCCAAAAAATGCAACCTATCTCCACAATTGTAACATGTCCTCAGTTTTGGGTCATTCTCTCTTCTTCCACTGACCCATTCTTGCGCTCGAGTTCAGACTTGGCCTTAGCTGGGTCCTTCCAAAAATTCCTTGCGTAGAAGGCCATGTACTCTCCATGAGTATGCTTGACCTCCTCGGGACAGCCCATGGAGACAACTTCGTATCCTCTTTCATCCTCATATTGTTCAACAACATTTGCCTTTAGAGCAACATTGACTCCTTTTGCATTCCAATAGCCCGGGCACGGGCATCTTCAGCGTTCTTAGTTGTAACCTTGAATGAAGCCATTTCTTGCATGACTTCATTGGAAGTCATTTGATGGTAGTTGTGTCTACCTTGCAAACTCTTCTAGTCCGTTGGCTCAAATGGCATTAGAGCACTCACATATTTCCTTTTTATCCAAGCATCATCAATGTGAGTGGCTCCATGCTTTCTAAATGTTGTTGCAATGCCCTTGAGCCCTCTATACATATCTGCATGGTCTTCACCATCCAACATGTAAAATCCTTCAACTTCATTACGAAGATCATCATACATATTTCTTCTCGTGCTTTCATTTCCAATGAATAGGTCGGTGAATGCATCCCCGGCTTCTTTGGCGGTGTTGAAGTGCTCAATGTGGGGCATGTCCTTGGGACCCACTCCAGGCTGAATCATGTGGAGAGCCATTGCATTCAGTTGACCATCCACAACTTCTCTCTTAGTCAAGTTGGTGGGGTCTCCAATATGAAGACCATCTTCGATAATCCTCTAAAGCTCAATCGACGAACTACATACATGTGATTTCATTAAGAATTTCCATTGATTAAATGAAGATGCAGTAAGCTTGGGTGGATCACCCCTATTGTTTATATGAGGATGAGGGATAGGTGGGTCGGGAGAATATAGGTGAGGGACCTCACTATAATCCTCCTTACCACTTCCCTTCTTGGAGGCGGAACCATTATGTTTCTCACCCACCACTTCATCTTCCTTATATCCGGCATGAGCCTTATCCTTAGATAGAGGAGTGGTGGCCTCAAAGGAAGATGGAGATGGGGTTGTAGATGATGTGAGACGAGAAATCATTTGCTACATCTCTTCCATCTTGGTCTCAAAGGATTTCAACAAGGTTGTTTCCAACGTCTTGAGGTCATCCATTATGACCTTGTCCACAGCCTCATTCTCATTTTCCTTAGTACCCATACTTCTCTCAGGCGGTTAAGCCCGAATAAAGAGTTGGGGCTCTGATACCAATTGAAATGGATCGTATGGGCACCTAGACGAGGGTGAAAAGGTGCTACTTCAAATTTTAATGTTTTCTCAATTTTAGGCTTGACACAAAAGGTAATTTCTCTAGATATACTACTGAGTAGAATTTCCCTATATGCAAACCTAACTACTACCGAGTAAAGGCAATTAAGATAGAGGAACAAGGAAACCGTAGTGGAGAACACAGACACACATGATTTTTTTTACCGCAGTTCCTTCCTTGTTAAGGGAAGTACATTTGCATTGGAGGGGTGGTCGGTACTAAGACCACCACGCCACAATAGGCCTCACCCTGTTCTCTGATGGATCTCGCCACCGAAGGCCTGATCGACCTTTCCACTATTGGATCCCTTTGAGGCGGGAACCGGCGCCTTTACACAACTAGCAGGGCACAACTCCACAACCGAATTGGAGGCTCCTGTAATGACAACAAGCTGCCACAAGAACAATAGTTATCAATAACAAAACACAAGATCTAGATATCAACAAGAATACTAGATCGGGGATTCTCCAAGTGAATGGAGAGGATTTGAAGCACTTGATTCGTGATGACGATGAATGATGTCTCCTCCTTAAATTCCCCCAAAGATCGAAGCCTTCGGGTGGTTGAAGTGGGAGATCTCAGGAGAGAGCTTTTGCAACAGGTTTGTTCTTTTTCGAATGAATTAAGAGTTCTGATAGGAGGGGTGAATGGGGCTTTTATACCCCGTGTCCAAATGGAGCTATTGGAGCCATTTGGGGCTGGATTATACGGCCGAAGTGAGGGCCGGATTATCCGGCTTGGGGAATACTCCGCCCTAGACTCGGATTATACGGGAAAAAATCCTCTCCCGAACTGAAGCTCACGCAAGGCGGTCCTTGGCATCTTCTCCTAGGGGCCGGATTATCCGGCCCTAGAGGAGAGCCGGATTATCCGGCCGGGGGAAAAATCCGCCCCAACCACGGATTGTCCGGGGGGAAATCAGCCCCAAGATAGAAGCTCGCGCCGACGCTCCCATGGGAAATTTCCTTGGGGCCGGATTATCTAGCCCTAGAGGAAGCCGGATTATCCGGCCGGGGAAAATAATCCGCCCCAGCGCCGGACTGTCCGGGGGAAAATCCGCCCCCAGACAGAAGCTCACACATGGCCAGCCCTGGCCAAGATGGTCAGGCCAGATTATCCAGCCCTTGATGGGGGCGGATAATCTGTCCCCCAAACACCCAAAACTCTTTCCTGCAATACTTAGCGCACATTAGAAAACTCCACGGTATTGTTATCTAACACACAAAACACAGGGAACCATGAAATGTTCGTTCAACGGCTATTCGAATAGATTTACACTCTGCAGAGTTTGTACACTTTACCCACACCATCCGGGTACCCTGCCCTGATCTTCACCAATCGTGGGTCGAGTAATCGATCAAGACTCTCTACATGCCACTCTAGTATAGGCCCTACCCTATGAGTTGTTCCTCTCAACACCGGGACGTCGAGCCCACTTATCAACTGGAGCGCATTCCGACTCCTCCAGAGTGGGCACTTTCAATGAGAGGCTCATATTATCCCCCGGTCACTCACATGGGTGATCCTACTTCCTCTAGGTGACTGTCTAATAGTAGACCCTTTTTGTAAAGGAAGCCCGGGATTATAGGGAGATGATCCCCCTTTAGGAGTTATGAGAACTCCCACACCAGAGTAGCAAACTTCAAGCCCAACCCTGTTCCATTCCAGAGTAGTGTGGTTGCACTGGTTAAGTTGTTATAGCTAAAGCTGCAAAGAACCGGGTGCGTTTTCATAAACATTTTTCCTCCATCTTTCCTTTAGCATTTTATAAAACAAAACCCTTTTTATTTCTCAAACTTCTCTTGGTAGGTAAAACCTCACCAAGGTTTTATCATAAAACTCTTTGTAAAGCTTTTCCGGGTTCTTTGCTTCGACTAAAACAGGGTCTCCAAAGGGTTATGGTGTTATACACCATCTACCATTCTAGGGACAAATAGGTGTCATCAAGGAGGTTATACTTAGTAGTACATATGTGTAATGGTTTGGAGGAGCCAAGCCACTACCAGATATAGATCATCATATACTAAAACAATGCATCTTTCATAAAACAGTAGGTAAAACATGCATAAGTAAAATAGTAGGGAAAGGGTTATGAGCAAGAAGGTGGCTTGCCTGCGATCAGCAAACTGGAAATATATGTCCCTGGAATTCTTCTTAGAATACCATAATATCCAATAACAACCATCTTCTTCTGCTCTCCGATATAATCGCAACTATCATGGTCAAAGATAGCACATGCAAGCAAACAAAGCCACAATCAACACAGGGCATACAGGCATCATTACAATACAGAAAACAAACATTCAACACACTATTAACTTCATTGGGTTTAGATAGATTAAGATAGTAGCAATTGGAATTACTTAAATTGCCTTTGTGGAATTCTTTTTATGATTTAATTGCCAATACCACCTAATGAAAGGGTTTTGAACTAAGGCTTGGGTCTGTATGATATCAATGTATAAAAATGATATCAACAGGTAGGTATTGGAAAAACAAGACCAACAAAAGTGGTTTCATGATTTTATCAATTTCCTAAATTTAGTTATGATTTTTCTAGTGAAATAACCTCTAGTTTAGGTGAATAAATCACCAAAAAATATCTGTAGCTCAAATAACTTTGTCCTTAGAGGATTTGGTCTACTTTTGTTTTTAAGATTTTTGAGAGTTGGATTCATCTCAAAATAATTACCAGAATACCCTTGGGAAAATCCCAAAGTCAATGTTGTATTTTTAGCCAGGTTAATTATAGAGGTCCAATTCGTAGGGGGTAAAGGTCAACGAATAGGTATTGAAAATAACTTCCAGTAGAAATTGGAATCACTATTTTTGGAGTTTCCAAGCTTCTGAAATGATTTATCTAGTGGTAATACCACCTACAGAAGTATTTAATTCATTAAAAATGAACAGAGGATCAAAAATTCCTGAACTCCTAGGTTATGACAGGTATTGAGGTACCACATCATTGAGAGTTGGAAATAGGTCAATAACAAATTTGGTTTGATCCAGAGAAATTTCTAAAGGCAGATTAGGGTTGTTTTTGTTATTTTTACTATGGGCAATCTATGAAGCAAAACAAGATGGGGCCAGTATGACACGCAATTTATATGAGATTCCCTTTAGTACCCAAGATTTTATTCTAAAAGGAGTTATAAAACTCACATAATTAATATAGTAGAGAAAAAGGTACATCTAAGTAGGTATTTTATTATGATTAAAAATAGAGAACACTTGGTGAAATTATTGTACTACACGTTGAGGCGAAAAGTTAGGAACCCTAAGAATTTTAGATCTTGTAATTTGAAGTTGTTGTTCAATTTCAAAAGGATTTAAACTATACAGCTAGTTTTTCTGGTTCTGAGAAATTGAATAAAGTCTGGGGTCGCGGGCTGGGATCTGGCTAGATTTGGGCCACACGGCGCTAATTTGGCCCAACAGGGGAGGAGTCATATGCGGGAATGGGGTTTGAATCCCGCTGGGAGGGGCCCATCAGTCAGCAGGGTGGCGGGGCGAAGGGGTATGGGGGCATCATGGCCACCCATTCTAAGGGGATCCGACGGCCGACGGTCGTCGTTTCTAGAGGATAGAGGGTCTGGTGGCCGAAACCCTACGGGCAGAGCTGGGCGGTGGCGGGGGCTTACCAGAGGGCTCGCTTGCAACCTTGGGGTGGCGGAGATGAAGCGGCATGGCGCGATGACTCTGGGGATGGGCGGCAACCGCCGGTTCCGCGATAGAGTGAGGCTCACGTGATGCAGGCCGTGGCGAGCTCATCAAACCTCACCGGTGAGGCCCAGAGAGGTGGTCATGGGCCGAAAGAAGAGCAGTAGCAAATAGAGTAGGATGAGGGGGTCACAATATGGTGACATGCAGAGAGACGGGAGTAAGGGAGAGGGGATCTTGCTCATCTTTTTGTCTATGGCCGAGAGGCCACTCTTCTCCTCCTGCGAGTAGGGCATAGTAGGGGAGAGGCTGTGGTGTTCTGGGAGGTAAGTGGAGAGGAAAGGGGGTAAATGAGCCAGGAGGGAGAGGTGTAGGGTGGACAAGGTCCAAGGATGGGCTAGGGACAGTCCGGGGCTTGCTTATTGGGTGGCATGGGCAATGGAGGGTGTGTGTGGGGCTTGGTATTCGACCAGAGAGGGACAAGGAAGCTGTTGGGTGTAGTCTTTGCCAAGGTTGGTTTAAACAAGTGCCCTCTCTCTCACTCAAGCACATGGGACAGTAGGAGAGTGGTGCTACAGTTGCATGCTACAGTCGTGCACGACCAGAGGGGATGGGAGGTGTGCTGGGCAAGTTTGCAAGGGCTGGTTGGTGGATGGTGTGATGAGTTTTAAATATAATTTGCAAGATTTCAAATATTGGCCCATTTGATGATTATGAAGAAAGTCAAGAAAATTACTCTTGACAAGGAGTGACAAGGGTATTGGTATGAGAATTAGGTCAATACCTAACCCAGGGAATTGTTTGAGATTTTCCAAGGTTTAAAAGTCCACTTATTAGTATTTATTCAAAAAAGTGATGAATTGGTGTTTAGAAGCTCATTTGATATTCTTGCATTGGACCAGGTTGGTTTTTGATGTTAGATGGTCTGGATTACAAAGTTACTGTTTGGAGAATTTTCCTGGAATTTATTGAGATAGAAAAGTGTTTTAAGCAATTATTTCTTGTTTCTTCCATTTAAGAAAAAGGGAAAAAAGGAATAATAAAGCATACAGGGTATGATAAGTAGGCCTCAACTGTGACCTAAGTTTGGGAAGTGATTTGGGGAAATCCAATATTTCCTTTATAGGGGGAGTTTTGGAGGTTTTGTCCAACAATGAATTTAAATAGGTTTTGGTCCATAATAATGTAACACCCTCAAATCGGCCCTATGCAAGTTTTAGCCCTTTCCGCCAAACCCGCATAGAAAAAATTCAAGGAAGCCCACCAGGCACTTTCGTGCGGGTGGAAAACGAAGTAATACCGTTACACAACAGTCCTCGATGGGACCCACAGAACAGATATATATACAACACGACTCCAAGAGTCAAGAATACAGTTATACAATACAAAGATCCAAATCACCTTGAAAACGATACAGCGTCCGACTATGGACAAGATGCAAATGGGGCTAAGAGCCCTGAAGAATAACCAATGGCATCCATAACCACACTGAGCCAAGCCGGAAGGTAACCACCTTTAACGACGTCGATCTCAAACCTGCTAAAACAAAAGGGGTGCCGACAAAGGGCAATGGAAAAAGAGGAGCGTCAGTACTGAGGCCAGTACACGGCAAGGCTAGAATTCGGCGGCTCTCGCCTACATAGTTATGGTGGGCTGAAGCGGCAGCGCAGCGGCACTAAACAACCTACAGAGACTCGATACAACTAGAGGTTATCAGAGAGGGATAAGAAAGACCTATTCGGATCCAACCTGAAGCCAAAACCAAACAAACCCAGCCTGGTATTTCCCCCTCGAGACCAAACGAGGAAGTCAGACCAAGGAACTCACACAGTTGGCAATTTTACTCATTCCGTTATAGTTGCAACAATTACTAATCAGATATAGATAGCATGAGTCCTCCTGATAGCATAAGTAGTGGGCAGTTTTAGTTAACATTCCGTTGTAGTTGGAACATTTACTAGTCAGATATAATTGTCCTGAGGAAACCCAAAACCCAGTAGTTGTTGGCACTTTTATCACATTCCATTGGAGTTGCAATACTTACTAGGAAGATATAACAAACATCCCAGATCCAGCAGTGGTTGGCATTTTTAATATCCATTCCGTTATAGTGAAGCTGATTACTAGTCATATATATTAAGTCAAATTTATAGCACTACTTTAGTTATGCCTGTCTATGATCGAGATACTGTGCTCCAAGTCGTCCATAACCGCGGACACGTCTTTCAGAAAGTTTTGCCCTGCAGGGGTGCACAAATAGCAACACACACTCGATCAACCTCGGAAAAACCAACTCAAAACCCAACGAGGCATTCACGACAAAGCGATCACAGGATTCAGAAATATTTTAGGGGGCCACCCCACTAAGCTACCCCATGAAGTTGGCGGCTCGAACGGACCTGAGGTTTGTGGACGGCTGTAAACGACTGGGAACCCGAAAGTGTGACTGGGCTTGTCGATACAGCGAAAACGTGTCATGATCCTAAACAGTACAGGTGCTCCACGCACAATCGTAAATAAAGAAGTAAAACATGGCATAAGTACAAGATAGTAATAAAACCCCAAACTAGTTTGTGGCCCCAAGAAATAGAAATGAATCAAGCTCTGGTTCAGGGGGGTCCATAAGGCCTCCTGGATGTGGATAGTGCGAAAAATCAAGGAACAAGTATCAAGTACTCGGGGTCCTACGGGACACAAGTGAGCGTGGATGAACCAAATAACATCTATTGCCCACTGATGCCTCTGCATTAGTTATATCTAGCATTTTAATTGTTGTATTTAAAGTCATGATCATCTCCACCATTAAGCATCTGCCAACCTTCCAACAACTGTGGTACTTGACAACACGAGATCGCACCTGAGCAAGCAACTACGACTCGCAAGGCTAGCTATCTACCAAACACAGGTAATAGGAGGTGTCCAAGGCAATATAGAGGCTGCACGGGATATAACTGGTGTTCGGAAACTAAAGCATCGCGACACGGATAGCAATAGATCAACAGGAGGAAATAAAGACTATAAATGCAAAATAGGTAGAAGGGGGAGAGATGCTCGCCTGGGAAACACTGGCGACGGATCATATCCGGAGAACTTGTCGATACTCGCATCAACTCATCGTCCTAATCCGCGAAGAAGCAAACACTAGAAGAAACACCAGATGCAATATTTAATACGACGACAGAAGATCCGGCATGCTTTATGATATGATGCAGGTGCGATGCAATTAGGCAATATTAAGCGGAACCAGGGTATTGATAATTAATTATATGGTTCAAGTTATTTAGAACCCCCACAATTTAAATGTTGTATTAACAGGGCGGAACATGGCATCAGTTCGCTACACCAATTTAAATGGAGTCCGGAATAAGACAAAGATATCCCGCAGATGGATTCCATATTTAATTATGAGATGAATCGGCATAATGCCCCCTACCCACATGATATGCATGCGAGATGAACAATTTAATATGCAACATTTTATATATAGAATTTATAAAATAGGGGCTCGGAAAAGGTTCACACATCTGGGTTCGACAGATCTTGGGTTCCGGGGGTCCGGGGTTCGGTCTCAGGGTTCGATGGGGAGAAACGGTTCGACGGGATCGGTCTCGAACAACGGAAGGAGAGCTTGGCGTTCCGGGAAGAAGAACTTGGTTTGGCATCGGGGGCGCATCGGATTCGCCCTGGTCGGTGTTGATCTTGTCGTCGCGACGATCTTGTCGGGTCCGCTTATCGGGTCGGCCTTGACATTCGGGGTGAAGAACTTGGCGTCCTTGAGGAAGTACTTGGCGTATCCGTGTCGATGACCTTGGCGTCCGGGTTCTCGGGTATCGGTGCCGGACTCGGGTTGCGGTGTTCGGTCATCGGTAGATCTTGGCCCTGTCGATCCTTCCGAGGTACCGGGCCAACGCGAAGATCTTGTCGAAAGGTGGGCTCGAGGTCGATCTTGGTGAGTCCTGGTCTTCACATCCTATAGCATCTCCACGGCCACGCTACCGTGTCACCCATCAACACATCCATGCAGCAAGGACACACATACAAGTTGCAGGCATCGGGCATGACTTCCGTGGACTTGCTAGAGCAGCAGAGACCGCAGGACCTGGTTCCTGAAGACGCGCGGGACATGTAATAAAAGTGACCAGCGCGAGGCGGTGGAGGGCCGCAGCAGGCGGCTACGCTCGAGGCCGGTCTGAAGGGGATGGGGGCCACCGTGGGGTAGGTCGAGGTCGCGGAGGGAAGAGACGCAGACGGTGGCGGTTGACGGTCGTGGGACGGCGCATCAGGGCAGCGGCGCTGCAGATGGCAGCGGGGCGGAGATCGACCGGGGACGGGCTCCCGTCCCTAGAGGCGGTTGAGCAGAGGGAGCAGGGTGGCGCTGCGGGGCGCGACGTGGCCGGACGAGGCGCCGAAGGTGGGGATAGAAGGGCGGCGCGACTCAGGGCGAGGTGGGTGACGGTCGGCGACGCAGTGAAGAACGGAGGCCAGGCGGGGGTCGCCCGCGGGCGGAGCAGAGGGCGGCCCTGGCGGCGGGAAGGCCGGATCTCGAGGCCGAGGACGAAGGCGATGGAGGCGGACGGCGGGAGGTGGGACGCTGGAGGAGGCCGGCGCGGGGACGGACGACCATGGGCTCGGGAAGGGCGCCGCTGTGCCGAGGGGCCCGAAGAGAGGAGGGCGGCGGAGGAGAGGACGACAGCCTCGCGGCGGCACCGGAGGGCGGGGCAGGGGAATGGCGGTGCGTCGGTGGGGGGATCGAGCATGTCGGCGGTTGCGGGCGAGGGAGAAGAGGCGCGGGGATGGGAGCGTGAGAGCAAGGTGTGGCACGCGGGGTGGGGCCAGGCAGCAGGGTGGATCACGAGGCTGTCGGGGTGGGGAGTTGGTGGCGTGGTGGGATGGGTCGACGGGCAGGTGGCCTGGGGAGGGGTGCGCAGGGCGCTAGCAGGTGGGGCCACGCGGGCGTGGCTGTCCACTTGCGGCAGCGTGGGTGCGCGCGCGTCTGGGCGGGAAAAGAGGTGGCCAGGTGGATGGGGAGTGGTGCAGGTGAATGTGTGAGGATAGTGGAGGGAGTTGGGGTGAGGTGGCAGTGGGTGAGTGGGTGGGGATTGAGCCAGGGTGATGTGGCGCGATGTGATAGGGTGGGGTGAGGTGGAGGGGGCTTGGTAGATTAGGTTTGGATAGAAAAGGGTTTGGGTAGGTCTGGTTTTTGTACTGGGGGTGGCCGACTGGGTCGGATCGACCCGGTACGGCTGCCCCCTAAAAATAAAATAAATATGTTATTATTTAAAACGGGGCTTTTGCAAACCGTATTTAGACAAACCAAAATATTCCGGAGACCCGGGTTTTAATTTGAATAAAGACGGGAATATTTAGAAAACGAAACTAGGCGTTTTCGAAAATAGTTTAGACAAAAACCATGCATGGTGATGACGATGCTCAAATGCAATGTGGCATGATGACATGAGCATGTGGTCATGATGACGTGCAACACAAAAACACCGCGATTTTCTAGTAGTGGTTTTGCGGGGCGCCACAATTCGACACCACTAACAATGGATCTCGCCCTCGAGATCCGCCTCATGGTACCGGGAAGAAGGTCGGCAATCTGAATCTTCTCGCTTCGTGTAGATCCTCGTGACACCACTAACAAGAGGTCCTTGTCCGTGATCTTCGAGAGAACACTCCGGGAACAAAAGGCGAAGGTAGAGGTATCAGATGATAGAGCCACCTCTAACTTCCGTGGACAGAGTAAAATTGCTTGATCCAACGATTCAATGTACAAGAGCGTATGATAAGAGTAGTCAGATGGTGATCAGTCCATCACGCATCCAAACCATTACTCTGCACACGAATAGGAGAATTATGCAACCAACTCACGGAATCAGACTGAAGATCTCGACCAACGAGGTTCGGAAACAAGGAGGGATGCAGATTCTGCATCGGATCTGGCGTAGATGATGTCGTCACGTTGAAAAACACCAGAAGGCACAGGAGGGAACAAAGAGAAGTCCAACATATGAAGGATTCCTCAGATAGCACGAAGACCGGATGTAGAAGCACCGTTACCAAAGAAGGAAGCAAAAACGGGAAGGTACGACGGAAACCCAACCACGAGAAATCCTGGACTTGAAGAAGGTAAGAGAGCAGATCCAAAACACGCAGGGGTAAGAGGAGAATAGCATAGGGTAAGGAGTAAAAGCAGACCTAACCAGATCTATCCAACCGATTTTTTTCAAATTAGTTTTGACACTCTACTTCGACCGTTAGCTAGGTTATCCTACAGGCTAGACTTGTGGGGTATCGCAACTGCTGAGCTCTGATACCACTCTGTAACACCCTCAAATCGGCCCTATGCAAGTTTTAGCCCTTTCCGCCAAACCCGCGTGGAAACGATTCAAGGACGCCCACCAGGCACTTTCGTGCGGGCGAAAAATGAAATAATACCGTTACACAATAGTCCTCGATGGGACCCATAGAACAGATATATATACAACACGACTCAAAGAGTCAAGAATACAGTTATACAATACAAAGATCCAAATCACCTTGAAAACGATACAGCGTCTGACTACGGACAAGATGCAAATGGGCTAAGAGCCCTGAAGAATAACCAATGGCGTCCATAACCCTGCCCAGGCCAAGCCGGAAGGGTAACCCTGCTAACGACGTCGATCTCAAACCTGCTAAAACAAAAGGGGTGCCGACAAAGGGCAAAGGAAAAAAGAGGAGCGTCAGTACTGAGGCTAGTACACGGCGAGGCTAGAATTCGGCTGCTCTCGCCTACATAGGTATGGTGGGCTGAAGCGGCAGCGCAGCGGCACTAAACAACCTATAGAGACTCGATACAACTAGCGGTTATCAGAGAGGGATAAGAAAGACCTATTCGGATCCAACCTGAAGCCAACACCAAACAAACCCAGCCTGGTATTTCCCCCTCGAGACCAAACGAGGAAGTCAGACCAAGGAACTCACACAGTTGGCAATTTTACTCATTTCGTTATAGTTTCAGCAATTACTAATCAGATATAGATAGCATGAGTCCTCCTGATAGCATAAGTAGTGGGAAGTTTTAGTTAACATTCCATTGTAGTTGGAACATTTACTAGTCAGATATAATTGTCCTGAGGAAACCCAAAACCCAGTAGTTTTTGTAACTTTTATCACATTCCATTGGAGTTGCAATACTTACTAGGCAGATATAACAAACATCCCAGATCCAGCAGTGGTTGGCATTTTTAATATCCATTCCGTTATAGTGAAGCTGATTACTAGTCATATATATTAAGTCAAATTTATAGCACTACTTTAGTTATGCGTGTCTATGATCGAGATACTGTGCTCCAAGTCGTCCATAACCGCGGACACGGCTTTCAGAAAGTTTTACTGCCTGGTGCACAAATAGCAACACACACTCGATCATCCTCGGAAAAACCAACTCAAAACCCAACGAGGCATTCACGACAAAGCGATCACAGGATTCAGAAATATTTCAGGGGGACACCCCACTAAGCTACCCGCAATGAAGTTGGCCGGCTCCGGAATGGACCCAGGGTTTGTGTGGATGGCTGTAAATGACTGGGAACCTGAAAGTGTGACTGGGCTTGTAGATACAGTGAAAACGTGTCACGATCCTAAACAGTACAGGTGCTCCACGCACAATCGTAAATAAAGCAGTAAAACATGGCATAAGTATAGGATAGTAATAAAACCCCAAACTAGTTTGTGGCCCCAAGAAATAGAAATGAATCAAGCTCTGGCTCACGGGGTCCATATGGCCTCCCGGATGTGGATAGTGCGAAAAATCAAGGAACAGGTATCAAGTACTCGGGGTCCTACGGGACACAAGTGAGCGTGGAAGAACCAAATAACATCTATTGCCCACCGATGCCTCTGTATTAGTTATATCTAGCATTTTAATAGTAGTATTTAAAGTCATGATCATCTCCACCATTAAGCATCTCCACCATTAAGCATCTGCCAACCTTCCAACAACTGTGGTACTTGACAACACGAGATCGTACCTAAGCAAGCAACTACGACTCGCAAGGCCAGCTATCTACCAAACACAGGTAATAGGAGGTGTCCAAGGCAATATAGAGGCTACACGGGATATAACTGGTGTTCAGAAACTAAAGCATCACGACATGGATAGCAATAGATCAACAGGAGGAAATAAAGACTATAAATGCAAAATAGGTAGAAGGGGGAGAGATGCTCGCCTGGGAAACACTGCCGACAGATCATATCCGGAGAACTTTTCAATACTCCCATCAACTCATCTTCCTAATCCATGAAGAAGCAAACACTAGAAGAAACACCAGATGCAATATTTAATACGATGGCAGAAGATCCGGCATGCTTTATGATATGATGCAGGTGCGATGCAATTAGGCAATATTAAGCGGAACCGGGGTCCCGATAATTAATTATATGGTTCAAGTTATTTAGAACCCCCGCAATTTAAATGTTGTATTAACAGGGCGGGACATGGCATCGGTTCGCTACACCAATTTAAATGGAGTCCGGAATAAGACAAAGATATCCCGCAGATGGATTCCATATTTAATTATGAGATGAATCGGCAAAATGCCCCCTACCCACATGATATGCATGCGAGATGAACAATTTAATATGAAACATTTTATATATAGCATTTATAAAATACGGGCTCGAAAAAGGTTCACACATCTGGGTTCGGCAGATCTTGGGTTCCGGGGGTCCGGGGTTCGGTCTAAGGATTCGACGGGGAGAAACGGTTCGACGGGATCGGTCTCGGACAACAGAAGGAGAGCTTGGCGTTCCGGGAAGAACAACTTGGTTTGGCGTCGGGGGCGCATCGGATTCGCCCTGGTCGGTGTTGATCTTGTTGTCGCGACGATCTTGTCGGGTCCGCGTATCAGGTCGGCCTTGGCGTTCGGGGTGAAGAACTTGGCGTCCTCGAGGAAGTACTTGGCATATCCGTGTCGACAACCTTGGCGTCCGGGCTCTCGGGTATCGGTGCCGAACTCGGGTTGCGGTGTTCGGTCATCGGTAGATCTTGGCCCTATCGATCCTTCCGAGGTACCGGGCCAACACGAAGATCTTGTCGAAAGGTGGGCTCGAGGTCGATCTTGGTGAGTCCTGGTCTTCACATCCTATAGCATCTCCACGGCCACGCTACCGTGTCACCCGTCAACACATCCACGCAGCAAGGACACTCATAAAGGTTGCAGGCATCGGGCATGACTTCCGTGGACTTGCTAGAGCAGCAGAGACCACAGGACCTGGTTCCTGACGATGCGCGGGACATGGAATAAAAGTGACCAGCGTGAGGCGGTGGAGGGCCACAGCAGGCGGCTACGCTCGAGGCCGGTCTGCAGGGGATGGGGGCCACCGTGGGGTAGGTCGAGGTCGCGGCGAGAAGAGATGTAGACGGCGGCGGTTGACGGTCGTGATGACGCAGGGGGTGGCGGCGGCTGGCGCTGCCGGCAGCGGGCGATCGACGGGACGGGGGGGCTCGCCCCGCCGGTTGAGCGCGGGGAGAGAGAGGGCGGGCGGGCGGGGCGCGGCGGCGAGGCGCGCCGGGCGGCGGTTTGGTCGTGTGGACGGCTGAAATGGCGGCGGGCGGATGGGCAATGGAGGCGTCGCGAGATCGATCGCTCCGGGCCAGAAATGAGCCCGGAGAGAGCAGAAAGGCAAGGCGGCCGAAAGGTGGGGAGAGAAGGCGGGCGGTTAGGCAAGGCGGCAAGGCGATGGCGGTGAAGAACGGAGGCTGGGGAAGTCGCCAAGTGGCGGAGAGGCGGCTGGCAAGGGAAGGCCAGATCTCGAGGCACAGGATGAAGGCGATGGAGGCGGATGGCGGGAGGTGGGACGCTGGAGGAGGCCGGCGCGGGGACGGGCAACCACGGGCTCGCGAAGGCCGCCGCTGTGCCGAGGGGCCCGAAGAGAGGAGGGGGCGGAGGAGAGGACGGCAGCCTCGCGGCGGCACCAGAGGGCGGGGCCGGGGCATGGAGGCGCGTCGGTGGGGGGATCGAGCATGGCGGCGGTTGCGGGCGAGGGAGAAGAGGCGCAGGGATGGGAGTGTGAGAGCAAGGTACGGCACGCGGGGTGGGGCCAGGCGGCGGGGTGGATCACGAGGCTGTCGGGGTGGGGAGATGGTGGCATGGTGGGATGGGTCGACGGGCAGGTGTCCTGGGGAGGGGCGCGCAGGGCGCTGGCAGGTGGGGCCACACGGGCGTGGCTGTCCACTTGCGGCAGCGTGGGGGCGCGCACGTCTGGGCGGGAAAAGAGGTGGCCAGGTGGATGGGGAGTGGTGCAGGTGGCTGTGTGAGGATAGTGGAGGGAGTTGGGGGTGAGGTGGTAGCGGGTGAGTGGGTGGGGATTGGGCCAGGGTGATGTGGCGCGATGTGATAGGGTGGGGTGAGGTGGAGGGGGCTGGGTAGATTAGGTTTGGGTAGAAAAGGGTTTGGGTAGGTCTGGTTTTTGTACTGGGGGTGGCCGACTGGGTCGGATCGGCCCGGTACGGCTGCCCCCTAAAAATAAAATAAATATGTTATTATTTAAAACGGGGCTTTTGCAAACCGTATTTAGACAAATCAAAATATTCCGGAGACCCGGGTTTTAATTTGAATAAAGACGGGGATATTTAGAAAATGAAACTAGGCGTTTTCGAAAATAGTTTAGACAAAAACCATGCATGGTGATGACGATGCTCAAATGCAATGTGGCATGATGACATGAGCATGCGGTCATGATGACATGCAACACAAAAACACCGCGATTTTCTAGTAGTGGTTTTGCGGGGCGCCACAAATAATTATGGATAATAATTGATAAATCTTTATAAACAGGTTATATTATGTACACAAGGTATATATAGCACTTGCAACCTTGGGTATTGAGAATCCAACTTGATTTTGGTGGAAAACATGAGATAAAGGATCTAGGATGAGATTATTTTTATGCCTCCAAAACTTGGTTGTATCTTGGAGCTCAAAGCTCCTCTTGGGTCATGGGATATATGGATAGATAGTAAAGTTATGTAGATCACCATGGTATAGAGTTTTGAGGTTTATCAGGGTTGAGCTCTCCAAGGATCGATTCAAAACTTTGAACAAAATAAGGGTGCCAAAGCAGGTTATTAAACAACCTTCAAAACCTTGTGGGTTTTTGAAGCACAAGGATCTATTTGGAACAATTGAAGTAGGTATTGCTAGATCTTTATGAGTACAACACAATCATGTATAGAGTTGGTCCAAATAAGGTAGGATGAAGGTGTGAGCTTCTTTCAAAGTAGGCATGGGGATAAGATTTGCAGGAATTGTTATTGTCTTGACTGTAAAACCATCAAGAACAAGTGGGATAAAATATTATCTATCCAAGTTAAAGAGTGGTCCTTGGTAGTCCTTAAGATGGTATACAATATGGTTCAAGTGCATTACCAAAAATGCAGAAGGAGTGGAAATGGGGGAGACTCAAAGATGTGATATTGATATCAGATTTTTTGGGCAGGGTGGGAGACTTTGACTAGAATGTAAGAGGGGATGATTTTGAGATGTTACAAGGTTCCAAATCATTATCAAATGGATGATGTTGAAGTGTAGATTGATTATAAAGGATCCATGCTTGATATTAGTCTTCATTGACTTGGAGGATTCCAGAATGAAAAATCTTCAGATGTGATTTGGTTAAGGGTTTTAGATGATCATCTAGTGGCTATAGATCAGATACAGCTTGGTTAACTTGCTTAGGGTTGATACACTTGGATTAGCTAAGTGCTATATGATGAGATCCTAGGGTATCTCATACTAGTTCTAAACAATCAATTCAAGCAGCAGATCAAGGTAGCTCATCTTACAAACAAAACAAATCTACTACCATAGGTACCTCCAAGCCTAGCTTGAGGTAAGGATGGGTATTTTGAAAGGGTGGAGTTTGAATAAGGTGAGAGTCCTTGGTATTTCTACCAAGAGTAGAATTCAAAAGCTTTAGAAAAAGGTTTTAGAAAAACCTAGAGGTAAGAGTAGTTGAAAGCTCTCTCTTGAAAACATAAGGAGATTATATCATATAGATCTCCATAATTTTATCAATAGAAGCTACTAGAATATTTTGGGTTGCAAAGGCACCTTGGCTCAGGTTTTCGAAATGCGATAACATTTAAGAATATGTAAAATGAGCCAAGACAGTTTTGTTATGGATGGTGAGGTAAGGAGTATATCATATGTTATACAGTCAGATGCATAAGCACAGACAAACAATAAGCAAACACTACAACACTTAACAAGAAAAAGTTTTTGTTCCCCCTGATTTTTGCATTCTAGACAACTAATCAGGATTACTGAAATTGGGATGTTACACCTCACGAATTTCAAATTATAAAAAACATCTTTTTTATGGCTTCCATGTCAAACTAGTGATCTAGTGCCAAATTTGAACGAAAAGGGAGATACCATAGAGATATCAAGCTCATTGGATCGTAGAGGATCCTCAAGTGGGTGGCCACGATCCTATGAGGTAGGTCTCGACCAATCAGGGCCTGACCCTACAACACATATAAGAACACCTTGTGCACCCAAAAAGGTTTTTCGTGAATCTTTTTTGGAAATTTTGATGAAATGACATATTGTGAAGCTACCAACGTTAAAAAAACATGAGAAAAACTATGTGACACCTGTAGTGCAAACCGAGGACGTTTCTAGTGAAAATCGGCATGAACTCAGAAAATGGAAGAGAGAGGAGAGAGGGAAAATCATTTTTTTATTTCTTGTGGGCAACCCACAAGCTTGAGGTGCACCTTAATGCTGATTTAATCGCTGGTGCCTCGCCGGTGAGCATCGAATGGACTGAGGCTAGCTAGGGATATGATTCTGATGTTTGCATGTCTGCTTGATTCTTCTAGCATATATAGACCGATGTTTCATGCTTGCTTGATTTTGCAGGCGACACAGCCTTTTTGACGTGCCACGGTGACAGCTAGGGGATAAGGGAGAGCATGTGGCATGTTGGGTGCAGTTGAGTTTTCAAATCAATGTGACATTAAATAATTTCAAATCCATGCCGCGCAAGGAGATGATTTATGGGAACTGTATAGAGGCTGTTTTTATCCATGGACTTTGATATACTACTAATCTGTATTTCACTTATAATGATTGATATTAGTAATTAAAGAATACATGCAGGTTCCAAGGCTTCTTCCTTTTAGTATTAATTACCTGAATTCACATGAGTAATTAACGTGGGTTTCTCTGTATTGGCCCCCTTCTTTCCTCGACTGCATGCAGAAATTAAGGGGAGGAAGTAATTTCACCTTCCTCGGTAATACAAGAGGTTTTATTGCGTCGCAGTGGAAGATGAAATGAAAAACGAAGTACTTATGCTAGTACTAGATCACAAACACCGTTCCAATTTGCACTTGATAATAATATTCAATCTCCGAACATTATTATAGAAAGGAAGTACTGGTGAAATCAAAGAAAATTAATCCTAAGACATCTTCATCTTCTTGGACCTGGATCCTTCCGCTGTAACCTTTGTGCTGGTGCCGTCCATACGCTTCCCATGGCATCCCCCAGCTCTCATCGTCTTCTTATTCTTCAAGCCTCCCGCCTGCTTCTCCTTCCTTTTCTCATTGTCGATGAAGGCGGGATCGAGTGCACTCTTCTTGGAGACAAAGTTAAGAAATAGCCATAAATCTTCCGACCCCTCATCCTCCTGCTCCCTCTTCTTCTTGTTGATGGAGGATGGATCGAGTGAACTCTTCTTGTAGATGACGTCTCCTTCATAGAGGAAAGACCAAGGATCCTCCTTCCCCTCCTCCTCCTCATCCTCTTTGATCTCTATCGGCGGCATCCCCTCCATCAGATGACTGTAAGAAGGGTCATCATCAGAAAAATTACCTTCCGGTGTGTCAGAATAGTACGACCCGTCAACGGACTCCCCACTATCACCATGGTAGGGACTGATATCCCCGTTCGCCCATGCGTTGGACTCATCAATGGAGGTGCTATGATCGGAGCAGCTACACGGTATTTTTGTGTGTGTGGTGGCTTGGCCGGCCTAAAGGGACAGGGAGAGACACAGAGAGTTCTTCGCTATGTGCGTCATGCCTGGATGGGAGAGGTGATCGTTGTTGATGGCCGCTTAAAAAGGCTTGCTCGGGACATCCAAGAGTTGCCATGTTCTGTAGGAGGAGCCTGGCAGTTCCTTTCCATCGTTTTTTATACAAGAGGTCTCTTCCATTGTTTTTTACAAGAGTTCCCTTCCATCATTGAAACAAGATCGAACAGTTGGTACTTGTCGTTGTATTGGGAACGACAGTACCTAAGGAGGTTAGATAGAGGTGTGGGGACTGGTAGGGAAGCTATCGACGGCGTCCGCAGGCAGGATTGGATACAAGCGAGCGTAGCTGGACGCAAGAAGTACCCCTACTCATGATGAGGTAAAGCCCCTACTCCTGCCGAGTCTGACTATCAGGGATATACGAACTACAAGTGCTCCTCGAGCTGTATTCTCTAGCTACTACCTTAAATGCAATGAGACCAACCCTTTCTACTGAGGCCTTGCCTCTCCTTATATAGGCAGAGAGGCAACGGTCTCACTGGCCAATCCGACTGGCGGGCCCCACATGTGGGTCCCAGCCGGCTGGTCATCTATAGTGTCCGGTATGGTGTGTCTCATCGGAGTATGAGCGGTATGGCTGTCGTAGGCATAGTGGACGCCGTGCGAGCGTGTCGTCAACATCGGGCCACTGTTCCTGCATCATCCCCACAAAGTCTTTGGTATGGCCGGGTGGTTTCCAGTCTTGTCATCGTATTGGGCGTACCGTGCACTGATACGCACGTCGTCCTGTCTCACTGATTGGGTCCGGCTACGTCGCCGTAGCCGGCTACTTCTTGCTAACCTAGCTACCGAACGGTAGCCGGCCTGTCTTGCCTGTCCGGCTATGCTTGGTCAGCCGGACGCGATCCGACTGCTTGGTTCTTGTCTGGTTGGGTTACCTGGGGATCATCCCCCTGACACTAGCCCCCGAGCGCGTGTGGATTCCGCCCTTAGGCGAAATGTGCGCGTGCTCCCTCCTGCTTTTGAATTTGTGTCCGGCTGAGCTTGGCGGTTGCGCTACTCGTGACGTCAGTGCTGACGCCGGCCACGCGCGCACGCACCATCATAGCCCTGCGGTGGGCAGCGTAACATCCCATCGCACGTCGCCTCAGGAATCCACTGTCCGGCGCTTCGGTTCTTGCTCCGGGATCTTCTGCGCATCCTGCTTCGGCACACGGGATCTAGGCGGTGGTTGGGGTGAGTTTCGTCCGGATGTGCGCCACGTGGCCCTATCGACGGTTGCTCTTCTGGCCCTTTAAAGGGACGCCGCGGGGGAGGCAGTTCCTTTCCTTCGCTCCCCCGCTGCAGTTTCCCCTTCCCTCGCGTGCTCCTGCTTCTGCACCCTTGCCTTCTGCGCCATAGCCCGCTGTGCCGCCCGCTTGTCGTCGTCTCTACAGGCCACCACCACTCTTCCGCCGCCGCTCCCCACTGTCAGCCGGAGATGGCCACCGACCACGGGGCTTGGTGCGGCTCCTCCGTCATGGAGGACCACATCACGAAGTACCGCGCCACCCGCATTCTCCCGCCATCGGAGGAGGTGGCGGTGCGGTTGGTGCCGGCGGGGGAGGTGTTGCCGCACCCGGCGGAGGGGGAGCACGTCATCTTCCTCTCCCATCTGGCGCACAGGTTTTCCTTGTCGGTGCACCCGTTCTTCTTGACCTTCCTCGCCTTCTTCAACATCCGCCTCCACCACCTCGGCGCCAACGCAATCGGGACGTTGGCGCATTTCATGGCGTTCTGCGAGAGCTACCTCGGGATCCAGCCGGATCTCGGGCTCTTCTGCCGGCTCTTCCGAGTCCGGCCGTAGGTGCAAGACACGGCGGTCGCTAGTCGCTCAGCGGCGCCTCCATCTACTCCTGCTCCCAATCCGGCTACCCCAAGTTCTTGCTTCAGGACACGGTACGGCTGTGGCAACAGTCGTACTTCTACGTCAAGAACGTCACCAACGTCGACCGGATCAATCTTCCGGCTTTCCAGGATTTCGAGTCCAGCCAGCAGAACTGGGAGCTAAAGATCCATGGTGACAAGGCGGAGACGGACGCGATGCTACAGTGCATGCGCTCCCTCGTCACCTGCCGGCTAACCGGCCTGGACATCACCCTCAGCTGGATGTCTCGGCTGATGATGCCAATGCAGCAGCGGGTGCACAAGATGTGCTATTACTCCGGCCGGCTGGACCCGACCCAGCTATCGCGCCGTGATCCCCGCTACCACAACATGAAGTGAGTGCTCGGTGAACTCCCTCGGCACACCCGGCATGTCCTTGGGGGACCATGCAAAGATGTCCCGATTCTCACGGAGGAAGTCGACGAGCGCGCCTTCCTATTTGCTGTCCAAGCCGGCACCAATGGTGATGAACTTAGTCGGGTCGGAGGGGTCGAGCAGAATCCTCTTTGTCTCCTTTGCCGGCTAGAAAGTTCCTTCTCCAGCCGGTTTGCTGCTAGCCGGCATGTCCTGCTGGGCCATGCCACGTTGCCCATGATCACACGCTTCTCCTCGGCTATGATGAGGGCCTCTGCCAGTTTTGAACCGGTTCAGGCGCACTCCATTGACCGCCTGAAGCAGCCGGCAACAGTGATCATGCCGCGGGGTCCCGGCATCTTCGTCTTAAGGTACGCGTAGTGGGGGACGGCCTTGAACTTGGCGAGGGCGGGGCGCCCGAGGAGAGCATGGTAGGACCCCTCAGTTTTACCAGCTCGAACCAGATTGGTTTGTGGCGGAAGTTCTCCTCGGTCCGGAAGATGACGTCCAGCTGGATTTTCCCCAGCGGGGCGCAGGCTGGCCCTGACAGTACGCCGTGGAACGTTGTGGTAGTCGGGCGCAGGACGCTTTTGCGAATGCCCAGCTTCTCTAGTGAGGACTGGTAAAGGAGGTTGAGGCTGCTGCCTCCGTCGATGAGGATGCGCGAGAATCGCAGGTACGCGCGTTGGAGACAATGAGGGGGTCGAGCACCATGGCGTAGCCCCCGGGAGTCAGTAGATGCTCCGGCTGATCTGCACGGCTCCAGGTGATGGGGGTTTCCGACCATTTCAGGTACTAGGGGACCGGAGAGACGATGGCATTAACCTCCTTGGAGCGTCGCCTGCACCCTCCACAGCATTGACCTGCCGCGCGTGGTAGCGGGGCTTCTGTTGCCCGACTTGGCGATCCTCGTGGAACCGGTTGTCGTTGCCGTGGCGCCTGGAGGATCCGGCTTCGCCAGCCGGGTTGCTTGGACGGCCGCGAGCCAGCTCCGTAGGAGTCGGACGCCCGTCGGCATTTACTCGGAGGGGCTTCTTCATGGAGGCATCCGCCATGGCATACTAGTCCGCAACCGTCATGAGCTCCACCATGGTTTTCGGCTCGTCACACAGTAGCCGGTGGCGAAGCATGGTGCCCTCTCGGCAACCCTCGATGAAGAAGCCGATGGCCTGGCTCTCTAGGATGCCCTCACAGGTATTGCGCAACTCCGTCCACTTGGCGAGGTATTCGCGGTCGGTCTCGCGGTCACCTTGGACGCACAAGGACAGGTCGCGCGGGCGCCCTGGACGCTTGCACGTGCCGTTGAAGTTGCGGACGAACACCTTCTCGAAGTCTGGCCAGGAGTTGATGCTATTGGGTGCGAGGCTGTTGAGCCACGTCCTTGCCGACCCGGTTAGCATGAGGGGGAGGTAGCGTACGACTATGCGCTTGTTCCCATGGGCGATGCCGACTGCCGTATCATAGTCGGTCAGCCAATCTTCCGGTTTCATGCTGTTGTCGTACTTGGGTGTGTCCCTGGGCAGGGAGAACTTATCCGAGAACGGTTCATTCCGGATGCGGGGCTCGAAACAAACCGGGCCGGTAGAATCTTCCTCCTCCGTGACACGCGCTTGAGCGAGGAGCTCGATGCGGTCACGGGCATCCGGACAATCTGGACAATCCGGGTTGGGTGCTCCCACCCGGCCCGAGAGACGGGATCCGGCTGGTCTGGGCGCTCCGGTTGGTGGAGGGGGAGGCGGTGGGTTGTTGTTCACCGTCTGCTCCTGGCACGGTTGGCCCCTGTTGCCGGAGCTGCGACGCCTGCTGCGGGTCTTAGCCGGCTGAGGGGAGGACGCCTGCTTGGTGTCGTGCGGCACGCCCCTGCTGTTGGCAGGCAGCTTGCTCCCCCTGGAGTAGCTGGGGTCCTCCTGCATTTGCCGGTTGGCGTCGGCCTGCTCGTCCGCGATGCGGAGGAGCTCCTGCACGCGAGCGTGCTGGCGGGCTCGCTCCTCGCCCTCCAGACTGGGCAGCTCTTCTGCCGCAGATCGTGCCACGCGCAGGTTCTTGATGGGCGTGTTGTAGGTGGGCTGGATGAGGGCGGGTACGGGGTCCGGCTACCCATCCTTTTCCATCCTACCACTTAGCTCGCCGCCCCGGTGCCGCACCTGTCCGTGCCGTCTCGGCTCCGCGGTAGCCGGAGTGAAGCCGTGCACGCGGTCATACTCACGCCGGGTGATCTCGAGTTGCTTGCGGGCTGCCGCTAGCTCCATGGCCTTCTTGAGGAGGATCTGTCTCTCCATGGCGAAGTTGGCCTCCTTTTCCTCCGGGTTATCCCCGAGGTTGACCAGCGTCTAGAGCCGATCGATGGCATCCTCCACCGGGTTCTGAGGCTGCGGGGGGGCAGAAGTCCCAACCTCGTCGCGCCGCTTCCCCGCTGGGCGGGGTGAGAGCTGGAGCCGGCCATCATGACCTCCACGCCGAAGGGTGCGACGGAGGTGCCACCGCCTGGACGCGGCAGCCCCACGACAGAGACGATTTCCCTGGGGAAACGCTCTAGAACGGTGGCGACGTAGACAGGGAGGTCGCCGAATAGCAGGGCGGTGCCGTTCGCTAGGAAGGAGGTTCCAGCGAAGCAGGAAGCATTGTCGATGACGCAGTCGAATTTGCCGAACGCTCACCGGCTGAAGTGCGGGGTCCCGTGCGGAACGTGACTCCGGTCGAAGCCATCTAGCCCCACGGTGGGCGCCAACTGTCGTTGTATTGGGAACGGCAGTACCTAAGGAGGTTAGATAGAGGAGTGGGGACTGGCAGGGAAGCTATCGACGGCGTCCACAGGTGGGATTGGATACAAGCGAGCGTAGCTAGACGCAAGAAGTACCCAGGTTCGGGGCCCTCGTGATGAGGTAAAGCCCCTACTCCTGCCGAGTCTGACTATCAGGGATATAGGAACTACAAGTGCTCCTCGAGCTGTATTCTCTAGCTACTGCCTTAAATGCAATGAGACCAACCCTTTCTACTGAGGCCTTGCCTCTCCTTATATAGGTAGAGAGGCAACAGTCTCACTGGCCAATCCGACTGGTGGGCCCCACATGCGGGTCCTAGCCGGCTGGTCATCTACAGTGTCCGGTATGGTGTGTCTCATCGGAGTATGAGCGGTATGGCTGTCGTAGTCACAGTGGATGCCGTGCGAGCCTGTCGTCAGCATCGGGCCACTGTTCCTACGTCATCCCTACAAAGTCTTCGATATGGCCGGGTGGTTGCCAGTCTTGTCATCATACAGGGCGTACCGTGCACTGATATGCACGTCGTCCTGTCTCACTGATTGGGTCCGGCTACGTCGCCGTAGCCGGCTACTTCTTGCTGACCCGGCTACCAAACGGTAGCAGGCTTGTCTTGCCCTGTCCGGCTGTGCTTGGTCAGCCGGACGCGATCCGACTGCTTGGTTCTTGTCCGGCTGGGGTACCTAGGGATAATCCCCCTGACAGTACTCCTTTGCCCCGAGAGCATTAGCAGCGAGGATATTGCAAGTACCAGCACATGTTGGGGAGGTTTTTGCACATAAAAACAACCATAGATCTTTTTTGCGCAAAATACAGACATTTTCTGTAATTGTTGCACATAATACATAACCAGTCATTGAATGTTTCTTAGTTTTTTTGGGAAACGTTTCATAGTTAATTATATAATATAGTACTAAAATATAATTTTTACCTAAATTAATAATAGGTAAAGCACAAAAAATAATTATAATTTTGAGCCACATCCATAAAGTATCTGGTGTACTTTTTGGTTCTTTTAAGTTGTATCATTTAGAAATCAATCTATTAGTGGGTACATAATTCCCAACATGCTCTAGAGAAATGATATATAGATTCTATAATGATGGAAACTGTGTTTTGAGGTTTATGCATAAGGTTCATTGTGCTAAAGACTATATCAATAGAATCTTCTAAATGTTAGAGTTGAAGGAAAATCCATCGGTTAGCAATGTTGGGATTTCCAGTCTTGATCCAACGGTTAAAGTTCAAAGTTATTCGTACACTATATAATGGGGTATGCTAATATAATTAAATGTATAACATGTCATTAGAATCTTTGTGGTTTTTGCATAGCGTTCATTGTGCTAAGGACTATCGATAGAATCTTCTATGTGCTAGAATGGAAAAAAAAGATCCAAGAGTTAACATTGTTGGGATTTGCCAGTTTTGATTCAATTTTCATTTTTCAAAGTTACTCATACAATATATAATGGCAAGTGCAAGAAGTCACACGCTACTTCCTACTAGTAAAAGGCACGTGCCACACTCATATATACTATATGAAATGTGATTTAATAAACATTAAGTTGTTATTAACCAATAGTCTTGTTAGGGAAAAAAGGCATACATTAAGTATATTAATAATAACTATCTACACATATTGAGAATACAACCTACTGTGCTATGAACTTTTTTTGCACGGGGGGGGGGGGGTGACATGATGGTCCTAGAATATGGTGGAGTTTGCTCGAGGTACTACTCCTTCAACACGAATCCAGCTACTCTGAACCATTGGATCTAATAGCCCACAGTTAGGATTGGTGCTATGGATCCAATTCAAAACTGGTCCATTATAGTAGTAGAGATAATTCAAAAACATTGGCGATGATGCTATATGTGCATGACTGAACAACTTTTGGATAATCTCAAGGAAAAACAAGGTCGCATGTATCAATGAACGTGAATGGACAATAAGAGTTGTGAGGACAGATTACTTCTAGGGCCTAGTCACCCCACATTTCTTCTTGTTTTTTAATGAGCTTACCTTATGAGTGGCTTTGATGCTGTTGCTCAGGCACACTATATTATTCATGTTAGCAGAATAGTGGTTTCCCAAAAATTTCTTTTAAAAATAAGGTTGAACACTTCCAGCCCTAGTGATTCAAAATTTATCGATAGAGGGGATTTATTTATTGGGTGGCCGAGTGGTTGACTCCACATGTCATTTCATGTAGACATGATTTTTGCTAGGAAGGGAAAACACTAATGAATGCTTATAGGAAGGCTAGGAAATTGGAAATTGTGTTCCATTTATAAACCTTCGTGCTCCTCTTCCTAGAGTCAAATTTTATCAATTCATTACAAAAAGGTTGTTGGACATGCTCTAAAACCCAATAATTTTTCTTTTTAAATAAGAACAATAGTGATTAGCTTGACTAATTAATTGCGGTCTTCGTATGTTGTACTACTGTACTTCATACAATATGCTATATGTGCATGACCAAACAACTTTCAAAAAACCTGAAGGAAAACATGGCCGCATTAATCAATGAGCGCGAAGTAAGGATGGCAATAGGTAGGGTATGAGTAGGGTATAGCAATATCATTCCCACTCCCATATAGTCAATGGTTAGCAAATTTTACCCATACCCATACTCGCGTGTATAAAACTTTACCCATGCTCGTACCCATGAAAAATATCGAAGTTTAGAAGTCACAGTATCATACTCTTCCCTAGGTTGCTCGGCCCCATAGGTTGTAACTCTACAGGTAAGTTTTACTACTATGTCAGTTTAAATGGGTAGGGTATGGGTCTATCTACCATGCATGTACCCATGACTTAACATGTTAGTGTATGGGTATTACCCATGGGTAAGTGTGCCCATACCCTACCAACACGGGTAGTACCTGCGGGCACTCGTGGGTAAAATTGCCATCCTTAGCGCGAAAGGACAATAAGAGTTGTGAGAACTAAGTACTTGTGGGGCCTAGCAACTTTCACATTTTTTTGATGAAAACACCATCACTGCTTACCTTATGAGTGGTTTGATGTCGTCCCTCAGGTGCTAGATTATTCACGTTAGCAAAATAGTGGGTTCCCATAATTTTGTTTAGAATAGAAGTATGAACACTCCCAAACATAGTGATTGAAAAGTTATCGATAAAGGGCACTTTATTTTTTTTAAAGCTCAGGGCGCTTTATTACAATGCTCGATACCCCATACCACTGGCCTACCATTCTGCTATCATTAGTTGGACTATGGATAAATTCAAATTCAATTGAGTTGGTTGGGGCTTTAATCGTAATTTTTTGGCTCACTACCTGTCTTGTCGACAACATCTTCATACGGATCATCGTTGATGAATATATATAATATGGAAATATATCAATGCCATAGTATTTTAGTGCCTACCAAAGTAATACTTCAGTTTTCTCTCTTCTCAGTTTCTTCAAAAAGGGGTCTGACCTCTTTCTCAATTATTTTAAAAAACATAGTTTTGGAGAATGCTTCAGTTTAAACCCCAATTAGTTGTTGGAACAAAACAGTAAAAGATATTCAATAGTTAAGTTTATTAAGAAATCAAAAAAAAATTTAATAATTTAAAAATACTTTGATTCCAAACTCGGCCTTAATATCTGAACCGAGCAAATCTGGGCCATGGATGATCAATATTTAGATTCCAAATGGCCAAATGGTCCCTTAATTTCTAAACTGAGGCAGTATGGGCCATGGATGATCACCGATGTGCCTGACGGCCTTTGATTCCAGGGAGTACGTCTTACCAATTTACTACTACTTCGACTATACATAAATCTGAATTTAGTCGAGCGGGAAAATATCCTGCTATCCAATGTTTCAAACATCTTGGAATCCCCCTTTTGCCCCTAGTGAAGTCGGTTTGTTGGGGCTTCAATCATAATTTCCCCGTTCAGTACCACTATAGCCCCGCCCTCCTACCACCGACTCCCCCCCACCCCCACACCTGAAGGAAATATGCCCTGAGAGGCAATAATAAAGTTGTTATTATATATTCCTTGTATATGATAGATGTTTATTTTTCATGCTATAATTGTATTGATAGGAAACATCAACACATGTGTGTTTAATAAACAAAAAGGGTTCCTAGTTATGCCTCTCTTATAGACTAGCTTGTTGATTAACAAGATGATCAAGGTTTCCTGATCATGGACATTGGATGTTGCTAATAACAAGGTCACAACATTTGTGAAATGATGTGATGAACATTCATCCGAAGTATAGCATCACGATCAAGTCATTATGTTTATATTGCTATAACATCATACGAAGTAATCTTTATCCTTAGACCATGAGATCATGTTAATTGCTAACACCGGAAGAGTATCTTGATAACATCAAACGTCACACCGTAACAGGGTGACTATAAAGATGGGTTCAGTACTACGAAGGTGTTATGTTGAGGCTCATGGATCAAGAGTGGAATTTGTCAATCCAGATGACGGATAGATATACTCTGGGCCCTCTCGGTAATATCACATTAGGATAGCTTGCAAGCAAGTGATGTGATCACTAGAATGTTATATCACGGGAACGAGAAAAGAGTGCATGTCGGTAACGAGATCAAACTAGGTATGGAGATACTGATGATCGAATCTCGGACATGTAATATATCGAGAGACAAAGGGATTTAGTTACAAGCGTTAAAGGTTCTCACGATCATAGGAGTCATCGTTGAATGTGTAGGAGTCAGTACGGATCTCCAGGTCCCACTGCTGATTATTGATCGGAGAAGGGTCTCGATCATGTCTGCATTATTCGCGAACTGTAGGGTGGCACACTTAAGAGTTACCGGACACCATTTTAGAGCACATATGTTTCAGACGAAAGAATTGCAAAGCGCAGGAATTGTTTCAATAGAAACCGGAAATTGTTTCGGGTGAAATTGCAGAAGGTGGTTCTGCATGTGATATTGAAATATTGCAAGGGGCTATATGTGAATGTTTGTTAATTAAAGTAATTAACAAAATTCTGAATAAATTTAATATAAAGAGTTTTTATTAAATGAGTGAGCATTAAATTTGGAGAAATTTAATGCATTTAAAGTGGAGACTTTAAAAGGGAATGTGAAGAGGCATTTTAATGTGGAGGGGTTACCACCACATGAATGGGGGAGGTGAGGGGTCACCCCCCATGCGCCGGCCATGGAGAGAGGGGGCACCCCCTCCTCCTATAAAAGGCCACCCATTCCCTCCTCTTCATCCTCACACCTCCTTGTGAAGGATCTCTCTCCCCCTCTAGAATTATTCCCCCATGGTCTCGGATTAGCGAGATACATGTTCCTGGTGGCATTTCGTCTGGAAGGAGTTGCTGCTTCCGCTGGATCACTGGAGCAAGGAGGTGGAGGTTGTCCGGTGGCTTGAACGTGTGTGCGAGTGCGGATGCGCTGCTGAGTTGCGGCGCTCGGACTTCCTCACGATCTTGAGATCGGCAAGTGTACGACTACATCAACCACGAGTTCCTACTTGTTAACAAAGCTCGTTTTCTTAGAGGGTGAGTTCTCCATGGATGTATGTCCACCCGTTGCTCTGTATCTAGTAGATAGATCTTGGCGTATAGTTCTCATCGTAGGAAATTTTTTGTTTTCTATGCTCCGGACCCAACAGTGGTATCAAAGTCTGATCTATGCGTAGGTGCTTTGCACGGGTAGTACACATATGTTTATATGTGGGCGATGATGATCATTTTATTGCATCTTCTATGTACTTTGGATATTGGTGGAATAGTGGGATGAAGCGGCCCGGACCAACCTTACATGTCATCGTACATGAGACCGGTTCCACGACTGACATGCAACTAGTTTTGCATAAGTGGCTGGCGGGTGTCTGTCTCTCCTACTATAGTCAATATCTGATTTACAACGAGTTGTTAATAACTTGGTTATCCTTGTTGTGTTTCATGTTCATAGGTTAGACCGGTTCTATCTCCGAAAGCCCTAAGCCACGTAAAACTTGCAATTGATAAATTAGAGGCGTCTAGTTTAGATCGTTGCTGGGCTAGTGTTTTTATATGTTATTGTTGTAAGTAGATTTATGATAGATACTCTTACAACTCACTTAACGTGTAAGTTCCATAGACCTTGGCCTTACACACAAAGGAATGATAGAGATCATACCACAATGCAAAAGATAGAGATCAAATGCATGGACCATATCACCTCACTTCACACATTAGCATCTTATATTGCTAGTTTGGCGCTTTAGGTAGCATTATAAGATGATCCCTCATTTAGATATCAAGATAAAATGTGTTCTTCCTTAAGTATGTACCGTTTTGTGGATCGTGTTTTGAGGCATCACGTGATGATCGGGTGTTCTCGACTCTACGCTTTCATACAACGGGTGTAAGACAGTTTTACACACGCAAATACTAAGGTTCTTACTTGACGAGCCTAGCATGTACATACATGGCCTCGGAACACGGACCGAAAGGTTAAGCATGAGTCATATAGTTGATGTGATGCCCATATAGATGCTCGCCTTTGAAGCTACACCGACTCACGTGATGATCGGACTTGGTGTAGTGGATTTGGTTCATGTAATCACCAAAAGGACACGCGGGATGTCGTTTTTGAGTGGGAGTTCATTAGTAATTTGGATTAGTTGAACTCAATCTATCATAAACTTAGTCTAAATATACTTTACAAATTCTGTTGTAGATGGCACCACCTGCTTTTAATTTCAAAGTGTTCATGGAGAAAGAGAAACTTGCTGCGAATGGTAGCAACTTCACCAACTGGGCTATGAATTTGAGGATTGTCCTCACTGCTGCACAAAAGCAATATGTGCTAGATGCGCCGCTAGGCCCCCCCACCAGCTCCTGATGCCCCTGACGAGGAAAATAATGTCTATGTGACTCGTCAGGAGGACCACAACTTAGTTCATTGCGGCATACTGTATGGGCTAGAGCTAGAACTTCAAAAGCGTTTCGAAAATGGCAATGCCTTTGATACCATGGGAGAATTTAAAATGATTTTCGATACCCATGCTGCTGTAGAGAGTTATAATGCTACAGAAAAGTTCTTTAGCTGCATGATGGAGGAAAACAGCTCCGTTAGTGAGCATGTACTCAAAATGTCTGCGTACGCTGATAAGCTTGTTTCCTTGGGAATAACGATTCCCATTGACTTAGGCATACATCATGTTCTCCAATCTCTGCCACCTAGCTACAAGAGCTTCGTGATGAACTATAATATGCAGGGCATGAAGAAGTCTCTTCCCGAGCTTCTGTCAATGCTTAAGACTGCAGAAGTGGAGATTAGGAAAGAACATCAAGTGTTGATGATCAATAAGACCACCGGTTTCAAGAAGGACAAGAAAGGCAAGTAGAAGGGAAAGAAGGGCGGCAAATCTGTTGCCGCGCCTGAAAAGAAACCCCGAGCTGGCCCTAAGTCTGACACCGAGTGCTACTATTGCAAGGGGACTGGCCATTTAAGCCCCAAGTATTTGGCGGACAAGAAGGCCGGCAAGGCAAACAAAGGTATATGTGATATAAATGTTATTGATGTGTACTTGACTAGTACTCGCAGTAGCACCTGGGTATTTGATACGGGATCAGTTGCTAATATATGTAACTCGGTTCAGGGGCTGCGGAACAAGCGACAACTAGCAAGGGATGAGGTCACGATGCGGGTCGGCAATGGATCAAGAGTTGATGTGATCGCCGTCGAAACACTGCATCTCCATATGCCGTCGGGATTAGTTATAAACCTGAATCATTGTTATTTGGTGCCTGCACTGAGCATGAACATTGTATCCGGATCGTGTTTGATGCAAAGTGGTTATTCGTTTAAGTCTGAAAACAATGGTTGTTCGATTTATATGAATAATATATTTTATGGTCATGCACCTGTGTTGAATGGTTTATTTCTATTGGATCTCGATAGTAGTATTACGCATATTCATAATGTTGATGCTAAAAGGATTAAACTTGATAATGATATATCTACATCTATGTGGCACTACCGTCTAGGTCATATTGGCGTTAAACGCATGAAGAAACTCCATTCTGATGGACTTTTGGAATCACTTGATTTTGAATCATTTGATACATGTGAGCCATGCCTTATGGGCAAGATGACAAGAACGCCGTTTTCCAGTTCAATGGAACGGGCTACAGATTTATTGGAAATCATACATACTGATGTGTGTGGACCAATGAGTGTGTCGGCGCGAGGTGGATATCATTATTTTGTTACTTTCACGGATGATTTGAGTAGATATGGGTATATCTATTTGATGAAACACAAGTCTGAAACTTTTGAAAAGTTCAAAGAATTTCAGAATGAAGTGGAAAATCATCGTAACAGAAAGATCAAATTTCTGCAGTCCGACCGTGGAGGAGAGTATCTTAGTTACGAGTTCAGCACACATATGAAAGACTGTGGAATAGTTTCACAACTCATGCCTGCCGGAACACCACAACGTAATGGTGTGTCAGAACATCGTAATCATACATTATTGGATATGGTTCGATCTATGATGTCTCTGACTGACTTGCCACTGTCATTTTGGGGTTATGCACTGGAAACCACTGCATTCACTTTAAATAGGGCACCATCTAAATCCGTTGAAAAGACACCGTATGAATTATGGTTTGGAAACAAACCTAAGCTGTCATTTCTTAAAGTTTGGGGATGCGATGTTTATGTGAAGAAACTTCAACCGGATAAACTCGAACCCAAAGCGGAAAAATGCGTCTTCATAGGATACCCTAAGGAAACGATTGGGTATACCTTCTATCACAGATCCTAAGGCAAGGTCTTTGTTCCCAAGAATGGATCCTTTCTTGAGAAGGAGTTTCTCGCAAAAGGTGTGAGTAGTCGGAAGGTAGAACTCAAAGAGGTTATTGAACCTTCTCTTCATGAAATGGCGAGTAGGCGCAGCTCCAGAAGTTGTTTCGGAGTTGACTTCACCTAATGAAGAGAGAGCTAATGATATTAATCATGAAACTCCGAAAGAGGACACTACCGAACCTCGCAGGTCAAGCAGGACACGTGCAGCTCCTGAACTGTATGGCAATCCTGTTATGAATTTCATGATTGATGAAATAGATAACCCTGCGACGTATGAAGAAGCGATGATGAGCCCTGATTCCAACAAATGGCTAGAAGCCATGAAATCCGAGATGGAATCCATGTACGAAAACCAGGTTTGGACCTTGGTGGACTTACCTCACGATCGAAAGGCCGTTGAGAATAAATGGATTTCAAAAGAAAAACTGATGCCGATGGTAATGTAACCATCTATAAGGCTCGACTTGTCGCAAAGTGGTTTCGACAAATTCAAGGAATTGACTATGATGAGAGATTCTCTCCCGTAGCGATGCTTAAGTCGGTTAGGATTATGTTAGCAATTGCTGCATATTTCGATTATGAAATATGGTAGATGGATGTCAAAACTGCGTTCCTCAATGGTAATATTGAAGAAGAGTTGTATGTGATACAACCTAAGGGTTTTGTCGATCCTAAGGATGCTAATAAGGTGTGCAAACTTCAGCGATCCATCTATGGACTGAAGCAAGCATCCCGGAGTTGGAAACTCCGCTTTGATGAGGTGATCAAAGAGTTTGGATTTGTCCAAACTTATGGACAAGCTTGTATTTACAAGAAAGTGAGTGGGAGCAATGTGGCATTTCTGATATTATATGTGGATGACATATTATTGATTGGAAATGATATAGATCTTTTAAACAGTGTTAAAAGTTATCTAAACAGCAAATTTTCGATGAAGGACCTTGGTGAAGCTTCATATATATTAGGCATTAAAATCTATAGAGATAGATCAAGACGCCTAATTGGGCTATCGCAGAGTACATACCTTGATAAGATATTAAAGAAGTTTAATATGGACGGAAGTAAGAAGGGGTACTTACCTATGTTGCAAGGCAAGACATTGAGTAAGACTCAAAGTCCGGCTACGGCGGAAGAAAGAGAGATAATGGATAAGATCCCCTATGCCTCAGCCATAGGCTCTATAATGTATGCCATGCTATGTACAAGACCAGATGTGGCACATGCTATTAGTTTGACTAGTAGGTACCAATCTGATCCAGGTTCGGAACACTGGATAGCGGTCAAGAATATCCTTAAGTACTTGAGAAGAACTAAGGATATGTTTCTTGTATATGGAGGTGAAGAAGAGCTAGTCGCTAAGTGTTATGTCGATGCTAGCTTTGACACGATCCGGATGACTCTAAGTCTCAATCCAGATCGTATTTCTCTTGAGCGGAGCAGCGATTAGTTGGAGGAGTTCCAAAGAACTGTGGTGGCTGGATCAACAACGAGGCGGAATATGTTGCTGCTTGAAGCGGCGCGAGACAGCTTTGGATGAAAAGTTCATTCTGAACTGGGTGTGGTTCCCGTCGTTGGACCCGATGGTGATCTATTGTGACAACAATGGAGCCATAATAGCCAAGGAACCAAGGTCTCACAAGAATTCCAAGCATATTAAGCGCCGGTTTCACTCCATCCACGAGCATGTCAAGGATGGAGATATAAAGATTTGTAAAGTACACACGGACCTGAATGTAGCAGATCCGTTGACTAAAGTACTCCCTAGGGCAAAAAATGATCAACACCAAAACTCCATGGGTGTTAGATTTATCACTATATAAACTAGATTATTGTCTCTAGTGCAAGTGGGAGACTGAAGGAAATATGCCCTGAGAGGCAATAATAAAGTTATTATTATGTATTCCTTGTATATGATAGATGTTTATTTTGCATGCTATAATTGTATTGATAGGAAACATCAATACATGTGTGTTTAATAAACAAAAAGGGTTCCTAGTTATGCCTCTCTTATAGACTAGCTTGTTGATTAACAAGATGATCAAGGTTTCCTGATCATGGACATTGGATGTTGTTAATAACAAGGTCACAACATTTGTGAAATGATGTGATGAACATTCATCTGAAGTATAGCATTACGATCAAGTCATTATGTTTATATTGCTATAACATCATACAAAGTAATCTTTATCCTTAGACCATGAGATCATGTTAATTGCTAACACCGGAAGAGTATCTTGATAACATCAAACGTCACACCGTAACAGGGTGACTATAAAGATGGGTTCAGTACTATGAAGGTGTTATGTTGAGGCTCATGGATCAAGAGTGGAATTTTTCAATCCAGATGACGGATAGATATACTCTGGGCCCTCTCGGTAATATCACATTAGGATAGCTTGCAAGCAAGTGATGTGATCACTAGAATGTTATATCACGGGAACGAGAAAAGAGTGCATGTCGGTAACGAGATCAAACTAGGTATGGAGATACTGATGATCGAATCTCGGACATGTAATATATCGAGAGACAAAGGGATTTAGTTACAAGCGTTAAAGGTTCTCACGATCATAGGAGTCATCGTTGAATGTGTAGGAGTCAGTACGGATCTCCAGGTCCCACTGCTGATTATTGATCGGAGAAGGGTCTCGATCATGTCTACATTATTCGCGAACCGTAGGGTGGCACACTTAAGAGTTATCGGACACCATTTTGGAGCACATATGTTTCAGACGAAAGAATTGCAAAGCGCAGGAATTGTTTCAATAGAAACCGGAAATTGTTTCGGGTGAAATTGCAGAAGGTGGTTCTGAATGTGATATTGAAATATTGCAAGGGGCTATATGTGAATGTTTGTTAATTAAAGTAATTAACAAAATTCTGAATAAATTTAATATAAAGAGTTTTTATTAAATGAGAGAGCATTAAATTTGGAGAAATTTAATGCATTTAAAGTGGAGACTTTAAAAGGGAATGTGAAGAGGCATTTTAATGTGGAGGGGTTACCACCACATGAATGGGGGAGGTGAGGGGTCACCCCCCCATGCGCCGGCCATGGAGAGAGGGGGCACCCCCCTCCTGCTATAAAAGGCCACCCATTCCCTCCTTCATCCTCACACCTCCTTGTGAAGGATCTCTCTCCCCCTCTAGAATTATTCCCCCATTGTCTCGGATTAGCGAGATACATGTTCCCGGTGGCATTTAAATGGAAGGCGATTCTGCTTCCACTGGATCGCTGGAGCGAGGAGGTGGAGGTTGTCCGGTGGCTTGAACGTGTGTGCGAGTGTGGATGCGCTGCTGAGTTCCGGCGCTCGGACTTCCTCACGATCTTGAGATCGGCAAGTGTACGACTACATCAACCACGAGTTCCTACTCGTTAACAAAGCTCATTGTCTTCGAGGGTAAGTTCTCCATGGATGTATGTCCACCCGTTGCTCTGTATCTAGTAGATAGATCTTGGCGTATAGTTCTCATCGTAGGAATTTTTTTGTTTTCTATGCTGCGGACCCAACAACACCCACACACAATCATCACCCCAGTTGCGCAAGCCCTACGGAAAACACTAGATCTACCTTCACCACCGTAGATCTGATTCACCGTCGTCGCCGTGCATTGCACCAAATCTGCTTCACCGACCCACTTTCCTGGCACGCCAAACACATTCCCACTACCAGGAATCTACTTCTTCACCATTGTCGTCCAGCGCTTAGAGGAACCCCTGTTCTGCTTCACCTTCACCCACAAGCACCGCAACTGCAGCACCCTCAACAACCTCGATGTCACCACCCAGGATTCGTAGGATGCCTAAACACCATCATGACCAAGGTAACCATATCTCCTTGGAGTTTGGTAAGATAAATATGTAGCAGTTAACTGTATTTTGTATTGGTGCTACTTTTTTAGTAACTTACAAGTACTATACTTATTACCTGTATCTTCCTACATATTTTTTTTGTAGTCCGGTTTAACCGTAAGGCATTCAACTGCGATTTTGTATGTCATGGAGAAATATGAGTCAACCAACATTAACATATTTGTTTCCATTATATACTTTAGTAAGTGCCCATATGTGATGCGGTTATAATTTCTCTCTAGCTTGGCGTAGGCTATGGCACTAACTGTTATTTCTTGCTTGATGCTTTTGTCCTATCTATGCAGTACACATTTACATTCGGTATACTGCTTCCACTAAGATGTCTGTTTCATTTCTTCTGCTTACCCCACTATTTCTACCTGTTTGCTGTTGTTACGCAATGAACAGGTGCAGTTTACACTAGAAATCATAGAATGAATGGCCCCTATAATCTCGTAAGTATCTATTGCTTTTGTATAACTTCATGCTAACATTTGTGAGACTGGAATCTTTTTGTGTTTACTATTCATTGCACCATTATGCGGAGGACCAACACTGAAGTATGGAGACCACCAGTCCAATTACTTGATGCAGAGGACGTCATTGACGAACATACCTGTAACCAGATCAGCAACCCTAAGACTCTAGATAGAGCTACTATAAGCATGCCCCCCTTTTTTAATGTTTAAGTCCCCTGGTTTCATGCCATTGACTCTAGTTGAGTTGTTATTTTTGTCAGAGTCACTAGGGTGATTATAACAAGGCCACGCATGCAACGGAATCCAATATAACCGAAATGGAAGAATCATAAGCAACCGCGCACTTCAAATCTCACTCTGGTATCTACACGTGTCTGGCTATTTTAATACGAGGCACATGATAGTACACTTTATCTTTGGGCGAACAATCAAAAAATTTAAACATTCTAACTGTTCGATAGATTGTTTGACCATTTCTCTAAAATGATTTGGCTAGTCTATTAGAGGCACACGTCTACATGAGGTCCTTGTTTTGAGTGCTTACATTGCTATAACAAACCAAATAATCTTTTGAAAATCTTTGAGGATTAACATGGTAGTTTTGTTCCTTTGTATGATGTTGTAACTTCTTTTATCTTAGTTTCTACCTTCATCAAGTAGAGCAGTCATTTCACAGGGCAGAAGTGATAGTTGCACACTATCTCATCCCTCTATGAAATCAACTGTTCCAGTTATTCTAGAAGAAAGAGATGTATGATGCCCTGCTATTACTAATTGCTTTCTTCCTTTTTAGCAAAAGGACTGATTTGAAATTCATTGGTTTTTGTTTTCCTTGGTAATGATGTTATATGACGTTTCTTTTTGTTTTGGGTTGCAAATATAAATATGAAGGCAAAACAGAAAACAACTACCTCAAGTGTAGATCTCTTTGGACAGAGCAGCAGCGACAGTGCGTATTACTCACGTAGGTACACGATCTCGACTGCTCCATACATTCTAGCATAAAGAATTTTTGGTGTTGCACTCCAAGATGCACTTGATGTAGTTGGACAGGAAGCCAACATAACAGATGTAGTAGTCTCCATAGCAAGAAGGAGTTATCTAAGTTAAAAAACAGGCAAGCTTTGACAGAGAATGTACTTAATAATATCCTCAACAAGTCTCGTGGTAATCCCGTCGTTCAATGTGAGGCAAGGCGAGCTCCCTAAAAGGAACATTTTTAAAACTGGATTATATTGTTTATCAGCTATGTTGTACTCCGATGATGCTTTACAAGCCATTATATGTCGAATCCGACCACAAAAGAACAGAACAGTAAAAGGCTAAAACAGTAAATGGCCAGAACAGTGAAAGGCCAAAACAGTGAAAGGCCAGAACAGTAAATGGCCAAAATAGTAAATGGCCGGTACAGGAAAACTATAGGATGCCAGAACAGTAATAGGCCAGAACAGGAGGAGGCCATAAACTTCACAACCCGTTTATGGGACTATATAGTAGAAGGTCGGAATAGTGAATGTCTAGAACAGTAAAGGGACTTAATTGTAGAGGGTCGTAAGGTCCCATGATGGGTGCAAGAAAAGTGATGGGCCGACAGCAGGCCTTAACAGTAACAGACAAGCTTGGCCTAGGCTGAGAATGGGCCGCACAGTATTGGACCAAGGTGGGCCTTCTGTAGACTAAAACAGTGTCGGGCCTAAATGTTCACGGGCCGTGGATGGCTGCACTAGTTGTCCCATTTCAAACAGTGATGGACGAACAGTAACGGTCCTAATCTTATTGGGCTCTCCTCATGGGCTGGCCCACTTAATATTTAGCAGGCCTTGTCTAGGCCTGGCTTCTGCCACGGTTTCTGTGACCGTTAACAGTGGTAACTAGGTGTTAACGGTGTTCGCCACGTGGCATCTTGCATGATGTTAGTAGTCAACAGGGCTGGTGAACAGATCTACGATTGAACATGTTTTCGTGGCTAAAGGGTGCGATCTGCCATGGTCAGAAAAAAACCGTGGTAGATTCTTTTGTAACGGGGCTTTTCCCACAATGGGCATCCGTCGTAGAAGACTTTTTAGCCACGAAAAACGAGCCTTCAACCACAAAAATCTTCCGTTGTAAAAGCCAACTTTTCTTTTAGTGTATTGTTGATTCTTAGAGCTGCAACTTGTTCCAAACAAAAGAACTAGTTGGTCCTAGAAAATCTTGCAAAGTAATCATTGATGGAGGTAGCTGTAGAAATCTTGCAAGCAAGGAGTTATGTGTCAAGCTGAATTTTACTTATTTACCTCATCCCAAGCCATACTACATCCAATGGTTGAGTGACAATGTTGAGATAAAGGTAAACCATATGGTACGTGTGAATTTTGAAATAGGGCCATACAAGGATTCTATTGATTTTAATGTGGTTCCTATGACTACATGCCATCTATTATTGGGCTGGCCTTGGCTGTATGATTGCCATGTGCAACACAATGGCCGAGCCAATACCTCTCACTTGGAATTCAAGGGCAAGAAAATTAATATGCAGCCGATGACACCACAACAGATTGTCAATGAATCTCGCCAAAAGATAGAAGTGAACTTGAAGGATGCATCTGTAGATAGGCGAGATAGTGTTGCAGTTGTACATGATGTAATAGAGCCTAAAAAGAGTGATATAACAAAAAAAGAGTGCCTAATCTTTTGATGTTAGCCACCAAGGAAGATATGAGAGAGTTTCGTGAGGATCCTATAGCCATGCCGCTTGTGCTTATGTATAAGGGCGAGGTATTGGTTTCTAACAACATGACCCCTATTTCTCTTGGTGTATCTACTATTTTGTAGGATTTTGGCGATGTGTTTCTAGAAGATGTGCCCGCAGGATTACCTCCATTGCGTGGCATTAAGCATCAAATATACTTGATACCTGGTGCCACATTACCAAACCGTGCAACCTATAGAACAAACTCCGAAGAAAGAAAGGAGATACAGAAACAAGGACAGGCGTTGCTAGATAAAGGGTACATTCGTGTTTCTCTTAGCCCTTGTGCTATTCCTGTTATTTTAGTGCCTAAGAAAGATGGTACATGGCACATGTGTGTAGATTGTAGAGCTATTAATAACATCACTATTCGATATCGTCATCCTATTCCAAGCTTAGAGGATATGCTAGATGAATTGAGTGGTGCTGCGATTTTCTCTAAGATTGATTTGTGTAGTGGATACCATCAAATTAGAATGAAAGAAGGAAAACTGCTTTCAATACAAAATTTGGGTTGTATGAGTGGTTATTCCTGTCGTTTAGTCTTACTAATGCACCTAGTACTTTCATGAGATTAATGAATCATGTTTTGAGAGAATTTATTGGTCGCTTTGTGGTTGTTTTTTTGATGATATACTTATATATAGCCACAATGAAACTAAACATTATAACCATATCCGACAAGTTTTGCAAGTATTGCGTGATAACAAATTGTATGCTAATCTTGAGAAGTGCAGATAAGGTTATATTTCTGGGATATGTTGTATCTAAGCATGTGGTAGAAGTAGATCAATCTAAAATTGAATCAATTCATAATTGGCCTATTCCCATGAATGTGAGTCAAGTGCGTAGTTGGATTAGCTGGTTTCTATAGGCGCTTTGTGAAAGATTTTAGTACTATTGCTGTACCATTGATTGAATTGACTAAGAAAGGTGTGCCATTTGTATGGGGCACATCCCAAGATATTGCATTTGATACTTTACGTTTACTTACTTGTGCACCATTACTTGCATTACCTGATTTTTCAAAGCAATTTGAAGTTGAATGTGATGCTAGTGGTATAGGAATTGGTGGCGTTTTGATGCAAGAGGGTCGTCCTATAGCATATTTTTCTGAGAAACTTGCTGGTGCTAGATTGAATTATCCTGTTTATGATAAAGAATTGTATGCACTTGTTAGAGTTCTTGAAGTTTGGCAACATTATTTGTGGCCAAAAGAATTTATCATACATTCTGATCAGGAAGCATTGAAGTATTTGAAAGCTCAATCAAACTTGCATAGAAGATTAGCTAAATGGGTTGAGTTTATTGATTCTTTTCCTTACATCATTAAATATAAGAAGGGAAAGGAGAATGTAGTTGTTGATGCTTTGTCTAGGAAAAACATGCTATTGACAAATCTTGATGTTAAAATTCCAAGATTAGAAAGTATGTGTGCACTTTATGGAACTGACCATGATTTCGCTGAACAATATCATTTGTGTGCTCTCAAAAACGCATGGGATAAGTATCATATTCATGATGGCTATTTGTTTAGAGCTAACAAACTATGCATTCCAGAATCGTAGTTGCGTTTGTTCTTAGTGCAGGAGTCACATGCTAGAGGTTTGAAGGGTCACTTTGGGCGTGAGAAGACATTGTTCATGCTTTCTGATCATTTTTATTAGCCCAAGATGAGGCGTGATATGTATAGATTTTTGAGTTGCTGCATTACATGCCACAAGTCCAAATCAAAGTTGAAGCCTCATGGTTTGTATACACCTCTCTCGGAACCTACTACACAATGGGAAGACATTAGTATGGATTTTGTGCTAGGTCTACCTAAAACTCAGAGAGGTGATGATTCTATATTTGTGGTAGTGGATAGTTTCTCTAAGATGGCTCATTTTATTGCCTACCACAAGAGCGACGATGCGTCGCATGTTGCTAACCTGTTTTTCAGGGACATCTTGAGATTACATGGAGTACCAAAGATGTTTGTTTCTGACCGTGATGTGAAGTTCATGAGCTAATTTTGGAAGACCTTATGGGGAAGCTAGGAACGAATCTGTTGTTCAGTACTACATTGCATCCCCAAACAGATGGTCAAACAGAGGTGGTGAATATAACATTGTCACAATTGTTGAGGACTATGATAAAGAAGAATCTGCGGGAGTGGGAAGAGTGTTTGCCACATGTTGAGTTTGCATACAATAAGGTTGTGCATTCGACTACTCATCTTTGTCTTTTTGAGGTGGTGTATGGGTTCAAGCCATTGACGCCGCTTGATTTGTTGCTTCTGCCATTACATGAGAGAGTTGATATGGAGGCATGAAAACATGCTAAATATGTGAAGAAAATTCATGAGAAGACTAGAGAGGTTATTGAGAAGAAAGGCAAGAACATTGTTGCAGCAAGGAATCAAGCAAGGAAGGAAGTTTTGTTCAAGCCTGGAGACATGGTTTGGGTGCATCTGCGCAAGGATAGATTTCCACTTCTTTGACAATCCAAATTGAAGCCCCATGGTGCTGGTCCTTACAAGGTGTTATCAAAGATTAATGATAATGCCTACTCGATTGATATCCCTATTGCTGAGTTTGGTGGAGTTAGCAACAACTTCAACGTTGCTGATTTATCACCATATGATGGAGAAGACCTTGGAGCGTCGAGGTCGACGCCTTTTGAAGGGGGAGATGATGAGGACATCCCTATACTTACACATTCCCCAATTTCTAATGAAGATGTTCTGGTTGCTGCTAAGAAAGATCAGTCCAATGAGATTATGATTGGGCCTATTACAAGAGATCGTGCTAAGCTACTACAACAACAGGTGAACTTGTTTTGTAATGAACCTGATGTTTTAATTAATGAGGATTTTATACTACCTAAGTCTTTATGCTATTGTATGATCAGGTACATGGGTGAAGAAGGCGTAACACAGAGCAAGAAGCTGAAGCATATGGAGCATGGCGTGTTGATCAATGAAGAATGCACGAGGGAGGAGAGGGAGGAAGCGCAAGGAGCAACAAACAAGAAGATCAACACATGGTCGAGGGGTCTCTGCCGCGGCAGAGAAACCACGTTGTTTTCTACCACGGCAGGTGATGACCTACAAGTATAGGGGGTGTATCGCAGTATTTTCGATAAGTAAGAGTGTCGAACCCAACGAGGAGCAGAAGGTGCTGGCTAGTGGTATGGATCAGGAATTCTTTGGAAATACTTAGCAAACGGATTTTTAGGGGTTTTCGATAAAGCAAGTAAACAAAGTACGAGTAAATGAAAGACAGTAGGAATAAATGCAGCAAGTGGCCCAATCCTTTATGCAGCAAAGGACAAGCCGGATGTATTACTTAAGATGACCAAACGTTCTCGAGGACACATGGGAAGATTGCCAAGTGCTTTCGCTTCATATAGTTGATTAATCTTCTTTAGCTTGCTAAGTGTTGTGTGGGTGAACCTGTGCTAATGTACCGCCCCATCCAAGACTAATACATACTTGTGATTATACCCCTTGCAAACATCCGTAAGTACAAGAAAGTAATTAAGGTAGAAATCTAACCACAGCTTTAAAGTCTAAGACCCTTACGTCCCTTGTGCAATGGTTTCCTAACGGGGGTTCAGGTTTCTGTCACTCTGGCAACCCCTACGATTAGTAGCCAAATACACAATGCATTCTCCTAGGACCATATAGGTGAAGTGTCATGTAGTCGACGTTCACATGACACCACTAGAAGAAGTACACCACAACTTAAATATCAACCCATTGAATCTTTCTCAACACAACTCCACTACGAACAACATGACTTCTCCCATGTCCTCAAGAACAAAACGAACTACTCACAAGACATCATATGGATCATGATCAGATATGGAATAATGATGTATAACAATCTAAACATAAACAATAATTCAACGGTTCACTCAATAGCATCAACTACAAAGAGTAATCAACACCGGGAAAGTTTCCCCTATGAACTATAACAAGATTCAACGCAATTATTACAGAAATATGGAGATGGTGATGAGGGTGTTGATGGTGATGATGGTGGTGGTGATGATGATGATCTTGATGAAGTCCAGCTTGATGGTGGTGTTCATGGCGACGATCTCCCCTCTCCGGGAAGGAATTCCCCGGGCCGAAATCTGTCTGCCGGAGAGATCTTTCTCTCTCGGTGTTTTCCGCCACGCAGAGGCGGCGGAATCTTTCTGTGGTCGCTCCCCGAGTCTTAGGGTTTCGGGAGGATGATATACGCCAGAGGAGAGAGGCTGGAGTGGGCCAGGGTGGCCACACCACCTCCTGGCGCGGCCTAGGGCTGCCCGCACCAGGGGGTGGTGTGGGCCCCCTGTGGCCCATCTCCAATCCGTCTTCTGGCATCCTTAGTCTTCTGGAAAAATAGGATTTTCCGTATATTTTCCCGGATTTTCTGATCTTCGCGAATTTTTCCTCCAAACAACACCTTTTCCATCAGAATCCTGACTGCAACGGTCCATGCTCCAAAAGTCATCAACCATGCAAAAACAGATAAAATAACATAAGTATCACCTCTCAATACGAAATATATCAATGAATAATAGTGAATTAAGACATAGAATAGTGATGCAAAATGGACGTATCAACTCCCCCCAAGCTTAGACTTCGCTTGTCCCCAAGCAAAACTGAGCTCAATAAACAGGGCCTCAGGTTTATGGAGTGAAGAGTCGATAAAAGAATACGGACAAGAAGCATCACATTCATCAAATACATAGATCATAATAGAAGACAACTCACTATTATATAACTCAACTTGTAATGAGTAAAGGAAACACAATAAAGATACATAAAGTAAATCATAATTGGTAATGGCAAACTTAGCTCTTGGTCGAAGAATAGTTGATAATTTGCTGGAGTTCACAAATAGCTGGTTTTCAAATGATAGCTTTCAAAGTAGTAAACATCAAGATAAGAGCAATGTGCAAAACAAGGAACATGAGAAACATGACTGAATAAATCATCATATGAATGAATGAAACACATCAACTCAAAATACTTGCTGAGATAGAAGGGAATATGTTTACTGACTCAACTACAAAGTAAAAAAGAAAGGCCCTTCAAAGAGGGAAGCAGGGATTGCAAGTCTCATAAAGAGCTCCCAAAAATTATGATACTTACTAGCTTTCAGCTCTCATTGCCCCTATCATAGGCATCTTTTGGTGGTTAAGGTTAAAGTGACACAACTAAGAGGATATGCTTGACAAGTTATACGTTGAAATCTCATGCCCCTTACTTATGAGTACTGATCCTCATGCTACTCAACTTCAGTCACGAGCAAGATCTCTTCATTGTAAATACATTTGTATCATTGAGAACCGCCAATGGGGTACCCCTTGCACATGACACAGGAGCTATCCCATAATCAAAATGACAAGGCAAGTAGACAGTGAGCATCTCAGCGATCTTTTTATTTGCTATTTGCATAGGTTTATTGAGGATGCTTCATAGAATGCTCACTATAGTTATGCTACAAGTTTCCACCATGATTAGGCATGGCTTAGGCTAGCGGCCCAGGTGTTTCTCTAACACACATATAAACTCCATGTTCTTACAAGTTCCACTTTTATTTCACACCGCCGGGATCCATAAGCAAAAGAACATGATATCAACTAGGTACAAGTACCAATGAAGTGTTGAAAGCGGTCCCCATGATACACGGTTCTGCTAACTTCAACTCATAAAGCACAAGCATATACGCAACAAAGAAGGACCCAATGGTTCAAGTTTATTAATTGCAAGAAAGTAAAGTGTGCCATCAAGTTTGTGAGAGCTTTAATCACTAATTTGCACATAACAAGTTTAATTTGGGAGGTAGATAAAACAAGAATTTACTTGGAATAGCAATAATGCTACTAGGTAGGTATGGTGGACACAAATGGCAAAGGTTTTGGTTTAAAGGAGTAGATGCACGAGAAGAATTCCTCTCAGTACAGGTTTTTGGCTAGCAAGGCTGGGTAGCAAGTACAAGAGTTGAAGGAAACAAACAAACATACAAGTGATAAAAAACAAACATGCAATCTTCCTTAGAAGCACAAAAGATCTTAACTAGAGAATACTAAACTTATGAGCAAATCAACAAAAAAAGATGATGAAATTATTTTTCTCTAGAGTACTTCTATCTTTTCTTTCAACTCTCAAAAATAGTGTTGCTACTGACCGAGCCAGATTTGCCAAAACCAACTAAATTAACTCAATGATCCCAAAGTGATACCAATACTAACAACAAGATCCATCATATAACCACGAATTGAAAACTAATATAAGCTATGCAAAAGAGTAAATGATAGAACTTCTCATTAATATTCCAGAACGGCAACTCACACCAAGGGATACATATCTAACGAGAGAGGGGACACTTCCAAAATGCAAACCATACTACATAATAACTCCTTTATTCAAGATATGACTCTACTAATAAGGCAAAAAGATAGAAGATAGTGATGTGATACCGCGGCACTCCCCCAAGCTTGGAACAAACCAAGGGGATGCCAAACCTGATGACGAATTACTCCTTTGGTGGTGGTGGTATCTTCTCATCTTCGTCCGTCTTCCAGGGTAAAGGCTTCTCATCAACAAAGGACATCGTGGTTTCCAACATCCTGAAACTTGCAGCAGCACTTATGTGTTTAAATCTAGTCTCATACTCACAGTTTTGATTTTGAACATCATAGAACTGCGCTTGCAGTTTGTTGGTTGTTTGCCGGAGTGAGAGGACTTCGTCTTTGAGTTCAGCAGTCTCCTTTTGGTGCTCGGTGATGAGTTCGGAACAAATCTTATGGATGATATCCACTTCGCGCTCCGCCATCTTCTTGTACCTAAAGACTTCTTGCTCCAGTGCTTCCATCCTGTCCTCCAGACTTCCTTCACCTTTAGGGCCTTGAACCTCTTTAATCCGGACCTTCCTACCTTCGAGCAACAACTCCTTGGGATGAATCTTCAATTCTCTCATGTGTGGGTTGATGATATCTTCTAAAGAATCTTCCTCGGTTGATCCGGTGGAAGACATTGTGGCTACAAATCTGGGATTTTACCTGGCAGAAACAGATCGAAACAAAAACACGACGAAAACACAATATACGAACCTCGGAAGATCTGAGGGGTTATATATTACAAAGTTTCATATCAAAAGGAAGGTACTGGGAGAAAACGAGTTGGAGGCAGAGTCCGGGGTGGCCTCACCACCTGGTGGCGCGGCCAGGGGAGGGCCCGCGCCACAGGGTGGTGTGGGCCATCCTAGCTTCGGTTCCGTCCCTTTTTCGCTTCGTAACTTTCCTTATCGACTGAAAACTGCAAAAATATTGTTGGATTGTATTTTCGTGGAACTTTTCTTACCAGAACTATTACCTATTTGAAAACAGACTCTACAGGTCTCTGAATTTGGTCCTCGATAAATTTCTCCGGAGTTATAACTTGAAAGGCATCAACATCTTCATTGTAAGAATCCCCAGCAATATAATGTTTGAGTCACTGTCCATTCACTACTTGTGTAGTATTATCTTTTAAAGAAGAAATTTTTATTGCTCCTGAACGGTATACTTCTTCTATAATGAAAGGTCCTTCCCATTTTGACAGTAGCTTTCCTGCAAAAAATCTGAGACGAGACCTATACAATAGAACTTTCTCACCAACATGAAATTCTCTCTTGAGTATTCGCTTGTCATGCCATCTTTTAACTTTTTCCTTAAAGAGTGTAGCATTTTCATAGGCTTCACTCCTCCATTCATCTAAAGAATTTAAGTCAAATAATCTTTTCTCACTAGCGAGCTTACAATCTCTATTTAGTTCTTTAACTGCCTAGTAAGCTTTGTGTTCTAATTCTAAGGGTAGGTGACAAGCTTTCCCATAAACCATTTTATAAGGAGACATCCCCATAGGATTTTTGTAAGCAGTTCTATAAGCCGATAAAGCATCATTCAACTTCTTAGCCTAGTTTTTTCTAGATCTATTAACAGTCTTTTGCAAGATAGATTTAATTTCTCTATTTGATAACTCTACTTGCCCGCTAGTTTGGGGGTGATAAGCTATAGCAATTCTATGATTAACATCATATTTAGCAAGGGTCTTCCTAAAACCACCATGAATGAAATGAGAACCCCCATCAGTCATGAGATACCTAGGCACCCCAAACCTAGGAAAGATAACATCCTTAAGCATTTTTAGAGAAGTCTCGCCGTCAGCACTCTCTGTAGGAATGGATTCTACCCACTTAGTAACATAATCAACGGCAACAAGAATATGAGTGTAACCCTTCGAAGGAGGGAAAGGACCCATAAAGTCGAATCCCCAACAATCAAAAGGTTCAATAACTAGAGAGTAGTTCATAGGCATTTCATTGCATCTAGAAATATTACCAACAACGACATTCATCACAAGATAAAACAAATTTTCTTGCATCTTTAAAAAGGGTAGGCCAGTAGAAACCTGATTGTAGCACCTTTTGTGCAGTTCTATCTCCTGCATGATGTCCTCCATAAGCACTACAATGACATTTACGCAATATCTCCTTTTGTTCATATTCTGGAACACATCTTCGCATAATACCATCCACTCCTTCTTTGTATAAGTGTGGGTCATCCCAAAAATAATGCCTCAAATCATAGAAGAACTTTCTTCTTTGCTGAGCTGTAAAAGTTGGAGGCAAATACTTGGAGACAATAAAGTTAGCATAACCAGCATACCAAGGGCTCCCTCACGAGCTAACCCCTACTGCAGCTAACTGTTCATTTGGAAAACTATCATTAACAGACATAGGGTCAAAAGAGATGTTTTCCTAATGAGATAAATTATCAACTATAGGGTTTTCAGCACCCTTCCTATCTACTATATGTAGATCAAACTCTTGTAAAAGCAGCACCCATCTAATAAGCCTAGGCTTAGCGTCCTTCTTCGTCATAAGATATTTAATAGCAGCATGTTCAGTATGAATGGTGACTTTTGAGTCTACAATATAGGGCCTAAACTTATCACAAGCAAAAACAACAGCTAGAAATTCCTTTTCAGTAGTAGCATAATTCCTTTGAGCAGCGTCTAGAGTCTTACTAGCATAATGGATAACGTTTAACTTTTTATCAATACGTTGCCCAAGGACAGCCCCTACAGCAAAATCACTAGCATCGCACATTATTTCAAAGGGTAAACTCCAATCAGGTGGTTGAACAATAGGGGCTGTAGTTAAAGCCTTCTTAAGAGTTTCAAAAGCTTCCTTACAATCATCATCAAAAATGAAGGGTACATCTTTTTGAAGAAGATTAGTGAGGGGTTTTGATATCCTAGAAAAGTCTTTAATAAACCTCCTATAGAAACCAGCATGACCAAGGATACTACGAATACCTTTGATGTCTCTTGGACATGGAATCTTCTCAATTGCCTCAACCTTGGCTCTATCAACTTCTATACCTCTTTCAGAAACTTTATGCCCAAGAACAATCCCTTCATTAACCATGAAGTGGCATTTCTCCCAATTAAGAACAAGATTAGTTTCTTCACATCTCTGCAAAACTTTATCAAGGTTGTGCATACAATTATCAAAAGAAGTTCCATAGACAGAAAAGTCATCCATGAATACTTCTACAATTTCCTCACAAAAACCATGGAAGATAGCAGACATGCACTTCTAAAAAGTAGCAGGAGCATTACATAAACCAAAAGGCATACGTCTATAAGCATAAGTTCCGTAAGGGCAAGTAAAAGTAGTTTTTTCTTGATCTTGTTGTTTAACAGCAATTTGAGAGAAACCAGAGTAACCATCAAGAAAACAAAAATGGGTCTTTTTAGACAACCTTTCCAACATTTTATCAATAAAAGGAAGCGGGTAGTGATCTTTCTTAGTAACTTTATTAACTTTCCTAAAATCGATGCACGTCCTATAGCCCACCACTATTCTTTGAGGAATAAGCTCATCATTATAATTAGGGACAACGGTAATACCTCCCTTTTTAGGAACACAATGAACAGGACTAACCCATTCACTATCAGCAATAGGGTAAATAATACCAGCATCAAGGAATTTTAATACTTCATCCTAGGATTTAAACGTTGTTGGTGCTCCACTACTGGCTTCGCATCTGGTTCTATGTTGATAGAATGTTGACATATAGTAGGTGAAATCCCTTTTAAATCATCCAGAGTATAGCCCATAGCTCCTCGGTGTTTCCTCAAAACGTCCAATAACCTTTCTTCTTCCTTCCGTGAAAGTTTAGCGCTAATAATAATAGGATATATCTTTTTATCATCAATATAAGCATATTTAAGATCATCAGGGAGAGGTTTTAGATCGAAAACCGGATCCTTTTTAGGTGGCATCGTGGTACCCAAGTCTTCTATAGGCAAGTCATGCTTAAGCATCTTAGGTTGATCACAGAGAATCATGTCAATCTCATTCCTTTCTTCCATGAAGATTCCACTTTCATGATCTTCCATAAATTGCTGCAAAGCATTTTTAGGAGAAATAGAAGGAGTTGTTCAACTCTAAAATCCTCATTATGGGTTTCTACTTCGCAAGGTTCTTTAGCAAATTTCGAAAAATTCAACTCATAAGATTCCCCATCAAACTTAGTCAAGATTTTCTCCCTCTTGCAGTCAATAATAGATCCACAAGTACTCAAGAAAGTTCTACCAAAAATGATAGGATAAGTTTTAGTAGCAGCTGAACCAAGTACTAGAAAATCAGCAGGGTACTTAATCTTACCACAAAGAACTTCCACGTCTCGTACAATACCAATTGGAGAGATGGTCTCTCTATTAGCAAGGTGAATAACCACATCAATCTCTTCCAACTCGCAAGGACTGATTTCATGCATAATTTGTTTGTAAAGCTCATAAGGGATAGCACTAGAACTTGCACCAATATCACATAAACCATAATAGCAATGATCACCAATTCTAACAGAAAGCACAGGAACACTAGCCTTTTTAGTTCTATTAGGATGTGAAACAATATTAGAAGCATCCTCACAAAAGACTATGTGCCCATCTTCTATGCTTTTAGTGACAAGGTCTTTCACAATTGCTACCACAGGTTCAATGTTTATTTGTTCATCAGGTTTTACAGTTCTCTTTTCACTTTTGGTGATTACATTAGTTATCATAGGATGGTCCTTTACCTTTTCGGGGAAGGGAATCTTCTCGATATAGGGTTCGGGTAAGATGGGATCAATAATGCAATACTCAGCACTTCCAATAGGAACATAGTCAACAATATCTTTGTAAGGTGCATGGTATTTATTCCATCCCCTTTTTGGAATTTCGATATAGGAAGCAAAAGCTCTAAAGCAATTCGTAATAACTTGCAAATCTAGACCATAAACATTACTAATATTTTGAAAGTTATTAGTTCCCATAAAAGATTCAATGCATTCATAATCATAATTTATACCTGACTTTCTACCTTTGTCATTCTCCCAAGATTCAGCATTATCTTGAATACGGTCCACAAGATCCCATTTAGCTTCTTCTTCCATGCGAGTGAACGATCCAGCACAAGAAGCATCCAATAAATCTTTATCATGTAGAGGGAGCCTTGCAAAAAAGTTATTGATAATAATATTGTTGGGGAGCTCATGAATGGGACATTTGAGCATTAGTAACTTCAATCTCCCCCAAGCTTGAGCTGTACTCTCTACATCAAGAGTCCAAAAGTTGTATATTTGATTCCGATCTTTATAAATCTCAATAGGAGGATAAAAGTTTGAATAAAAGAGAGGCACTATTTCCTCCCATTCCAGAGCTTGACCATTCTTCAGCAGCTTATACCATTCCTCAGCTCTTCCTTTCAGTGATAATGAGAATAACTTCTTCTTAACTTGATCTGTAGTAATACCTGCACACTTGAACAACCCGCATAATTCGTGTATAAAGAGTAAATGATCACTGCGATGGACAGTTCCATCCCCAACATAGTAGTTATCCGTAACACGATCAATAATTCTTGTAGGTATTTTGAAAACATCATTCTCAGCAGGTGGTGGCTTATCTACTACCTTAGTAGTGGTAGCAGCATTGCCAAATAAGAAACTCAGCGAATTATCCATAACAAAAATAAAGCAACTAACAAAAGTAAACAATACTCACAGTAGAAGTTTCCTTTACCAGTTCCACTCTCCAATAGCGCTTCACTCCCGGCGGCGCGGAAAATAGTCTTGATGACCCACAAGTATAGGGGGTGTATCGCAGTATTTTCAATAAGTAAGAGTGTCGAACCCAACGAGAAGCAGAAGGTGCTGGCTAGTGGTATGGATCAGGAATTCTCTACAAATACTTAGCAAACAAATTTTTAGGGGTTTTCGATAAAGCAAGTAAACAAAGTACGAGTAAATGAAAGACAATAGGAATAAATGCAGCAAGTGGCCCAATCCTTTATGCAGCAAAGGACAAGCCGGATGTATTGCTTAAGATGACCAAACGTTCTCGAGGACACATGGGAAGATTGTCAAGTGCTTTCGCTTCATATAGTTGATTAATCTTCTTTAGCTTGCTAAGTGTTGTGTGGGTGAACCTGTGCTAATGTACCTCCCCATCCAATACTAATACATACTTGTGATTATACCCCTTGCAAACATCTGTAAGTACAAGAAAGTAATTAAGGTAGAAACCTAACCACAGCTTTAAACACTAAGACCCTTACGTCCCTTGTGCAATGGTTTCCTAACGGGGGTTCGGGTTTACATCCTCGCAACCCCTACGATTAGTAGCCAAATACACAATGCATTCCCCTAGGCCCATATAGGTGAAGTGTCATGTACTCGGCGTTCACATGACACCACTAGAAGAAGTACACCACAACTTAAATATCAAACCATTGAATCTTTCTCAACACAACTCCACTACTAACAACATGACTTCTCCCATGTCCTCAAGAACAAAACGAACTACTCACAAGATATCATATGGATCATGATCAGAGATGGAATAATGATGTATAACAATCTGAACATAAACAATAATTCAACGGTTCACTCAATAGCATCAACTACAAAGAGTAATCAACATCAGGAAAGTTTCCCCTATGAACTATAGCAAGATTCAACGCAATTTTTACAGCAATATGGAGATGGTGATGAGTGTGCTGATGGTGATGATGGTGGTGATGATGATGATGATGATGATCCCGATGAAGTCCAGTTTGATGGTGGTGTTGATGGCGACGATCTCCCCTCTCCGGGAAGGAATTCCCCTGGCAGAAATCTGTCTGCCGGAGAGATCTTTCTCTCTCGGTGTTTTCTGCCCCACAGAGGCGGCCGAATATTTCTATGGTCGCTCCCCGAGTCTTAGGGTTTCGGGAGGATGATATACGCCAGAGGAGAGAGGCTAGAGTGGGCCAGGGTGGCCACACCACCTCCTGGCGTGGCCTAGGGCTGCCAGCGCCAGGGGGTGGTGTGGGCCCCCTGTGGCCCATCTCCACTCCGTCTTTTGGCATGCTTAGTCTTCTGGAAAAATAGGATTTTCTGTATATTTTCCAGGATTTTCAGATCTTCGTGAATTTTGCCTCCAAACAGCACCTTTTCCATCAGAATCCTAACTGCAGCGGTCCATGCTCCAAAAGTCATCAACCATGCAAAAACAGAAAAAATAACATAAGTATCACCTCTCAATACAAAAATATATCAATGAATAATGGTGAATTAAGACATAGAATAGTGATGCAAAACGGACGTATCAGCAGGCCGCCACAACACAAAAACATAGGCTCTCTGTCAGGATAGGCTGCCACGATAGAGAAACCGGCCCGAACATTGCCACAGTAGAACATGCCTGTGCGCCTTAGGCCGAACCCAACCTGGGTCGGTTTGTATCTTAGTTTAGGTGGGACCACGTCGGACTCCAAGCATTGGCCGCCACCCCCAACTCCTTAAATAGATGGGGCGCCTCTTCCTTTTAGGGTTTAGACCATGTTAAAATTATTTTGGAGTTGTTTCTCTTTAGAACCTCTGTAATTACTTATGATCGAATTACCAACTACAACTGAGTGTGATCTATTGTTCCATTGGGAATTAGTAGATTGCAAACTACCGTTCGTGGTCGACGGCTATGTGTGCAAGAGTGTGGTGATGTGAATATCCCACAAGGTTCGAGAGCTGTTGCATTGGCATCAGGGTTCGAGCGGGAGAGTTCATAGCTACAAGCTAGTTATCAATCATCTGTTGGAAATATGCCCTAGAGTCAAATAGTAGTAAGGACTATTATCATATTTCATATAGTTTATGATTAAGTTTTATATCATGCTATAACTGTATTGAGTGGAAACATCAATACACGTGTGATATACAAACAAACCAGGGGTTCCCAGTAAAACTCTAGTCACTGGTTCATTGGTCAACAGATGTTTCCTGATCATGTGGCATTTATGCCAGTTGGAAATGAGGTCATCTCATTCAGAGAACGAGATGATGAACCAATACCCAACCTAAACATCGTGATTCGATCATGTCATGAAGTTCAAGTTACGATGATTAGAAAAGGATCCTCGTAGACTATTCCTTAGACCGTGAGACTATATCAATCACTGTCTCCCGAGAGTGCTTAGATAGCATCAAACGCCATCTGGTAAAACGGTGGTTATAAAGGTGTGTTCAGGTATTCAGAGGAAACAGTAGAGGCAATATAAGTCAAGAGCGGGATTTCTCCATCCATGTGATGGGAAGATACTCAATGGGCCCACTCGGAGAAGTTATATCCAATAGCTACGCAGCGTGTGATTTGATCACGGGGATATCACTTGTCGGAACGAGTCAAGTAGCATTGTTCGGTAACGAGATTGAACACAACATGGCGATGTTATTGATCAGATCTCGGGCAATGCAAGTATCGAGAGACAAAGGGAATAAGACACGATTGTCCCGGTTCAAACAACGAAAGATCTTCGTGGAATGCACAGGGGTCACATGGCCATCCAGGTCCCTCTGTCGATCATTGGTGCGGGAGTGTCCCGACCATGTATGGAGTGTTCCCGAACCATGGGGTATCACTCTTAAGGGCTTGATGATGCTTAGAGAGTGTTTATAGGATCGGTAGAATCACCGAATAAGAGAAGGGAGAAAACCGGAAGGGTTTCGGTAAGTCCGGAGGATGTCCGGAGTGGAGGTGGAAGGTGTTCCATGGCCATGGAGATTAAATGATATGTGAATGAATGTTAAATATTGATTTAATCATTTATTCATATTTATTTAATAAAGAGAAAAATCAATTAAAGGTCAAATAGGCTTAATGGGCCAATTCCGGAGGGAGAGGGCCCATTAGGGGAAAGGAGAGAGGGAGAGAGGCCAAGGGGGCTGGCTGGCTGGGCCTATCCCCCCGCGGGGCCCACTAGGGGTTGGTCGGTGGCCACCGCACCCCCTCCTCTCCTTTAGTTCCACCCCGGGACTTGAGGGGAGGTAGTACCTCCCCTCCCCTATATAAAGTGGGGTATTTGGCCTAGAAAAATACACCCAATAATCAATAAAGGTCTCCCCACTTTTGGGAGGACCTCTAATTGATATTTTCTCTCTCCCCCTCTCTCTCTCTCTCATGACCGTGGTCCCAAGTCTGGACTGCGCAAGCGAGAGACATCTTCACCACGGAGCACCGTCGCGCTGCGGGATTCGGATCCGGGAGCTCTACTTCCACAACTGCTGCTGGATCAAGGAAGCAGGAGTCATCGTCAGGCACCGAACGTGTGTAACTCCCCGCGAGGTGTCGCACTTGAGGCACTCAAGTCGTTGGAGCCAGAAGGAGCGCAAGGACTTCATCACGACCTTGAGGTCAGCTTCGGCTCGTCTACATCAACCACGCTCTCCTGAGCGTTGACAACGATTTCGGTCTTCAAGCGTAAGTTCGTGAAAAGCCCCTCCCGTTACTGAATTACTAATAGATAGGTCCTGGCAGCTTTAGGGGTTCAGGGGCGTAGAGTAAAATTGATTGTTTTTATGCGCGGAACCCCTACAGTGGTATCAGAGCTAGATCTATGTATAGTAATGCTAGTACGGGTAGAACACACGAGATGTAGCGTGTGGGCGTTGAACTTTTAATTTTTACCCTCCCACGTGTACTTGTGTATACCGCAGTAATGCTTGATGAAGCGGCCCCCAACCGACTTTACGCGTTCATTCGCGAGACTGGTCCACGCTTGACATACGGCTTGTACCGTATAAAGTGGCTTAGGGGGTGTCTGTCTCTCTCGCATTAGTTGGTATACCATTTGCAACAAAGCGCCCTGAAAGGGGTGTAGTAGAGACAACTACTTAATCAGCGTTGTGCTGAAAGTTCGTAGGTAAGAACGGTTCTTGTACGAAAGCCCATTCAGCCACGTAAAACATGCAAAGATAAAGTAGAGGCGTCTAACTTTGTTTTGCAGGGGGGCGTTGCTTTGTGATATGGTTGTGGCAAAGGTAAAGTAATGACCTTTTGTTACATAGTAGTAGATAGTCACGGTAATGACGAACCACCACGCCGGAATGACACCGGTACCCTGGTGTCTACGGCGCCGGAACCCGGTGACGACAGATGGAGATCACGACGTGAAGAACCATATCAAATAGCATTTACATTCAATGTTATTTTTTGTATGTCTTATTGTGTGCTACTATTAGATACTCGACGGTAGCATAATAAGATGATCCCTGTTAAAATTACCAACGATTGTGTTCCCCCTTAGTGTGCACCACCAAGAAAGTTCTTAGATATGAGGCGATCCAGGGTTATAGGCCTGGGTGTCATACATATCTATGTTCGCATACAGTGGGTGTAAGCCATGTTGCACAGCGAATACACTAAGGTTGAGTTGGCGAGCCTAGCACGCTAGAGAAGTGTGGCCTCGGAACAAGGATGGTCGAAAGATCGAGCACGAGTCGCATGAATGATGTGACCGATGTTTAGCGTCCACCCTTGAACTCACATTGATGGCCGTGACGATCGGGGGAGATGTGGCTGATAGGGGTCATGTTATCACTAGGAAACCTTTTGAGGATAGGTGTTTCTAAATGGAGTTATTATTAACTCATTTAATTATAAATTTAGTCTAAATTCCTTTTGCAATTATAAATGTAGATGGCTCACTATGAAGCTTACTTTGCCATTGAGGATTGGGTAAAGGGTGAGAAACTTAGACTTGATGGATCCAACTTCCCTAGTTGTCTTGTGCGCCTAGATGATCTCCTTACTAGGAATCATGTGGTAGACAACATACGCCGCATGATGGATTTAACTGAGCCAGAATACTATGAGACTCCACAAGAACTGGCAGACTGCTACTATCGCCAAGAGATGTCCACTTACATTCAGATAATAATGCGTTACGGGATGTTGGATGAACTACATCCGCTCATGGGTGATCTTGACCGATATTCGATGGTGGATCAACTGAGAGCAGAGTTCATAGGCCATGTGCGCATGTGGAAGCACGAGTTGCTTGGAGAGTTCCTTTCCATACTAATGGAGGAGCATACATGTCTGAAGAGTCACTCGGAGCGCATGCTTGATGCACACACGAGACTGGTTCACTTCGTGGATTACTGGATGGCTGATCCATTTGCGATAGATGTACTGCTTCGGTCATTGCCTCCCAGCTACAAAGACATGTCCGGAGTAGCATCATGAGTGGTGATACAGAAGCATTGGATTTCCATGAGTTCATATTACGTTTCTGGAATGTAAAGGTTGAGCCAATCACCGGAGAGGTCATCGATGACCAAGGTATATATTTGATATACAGTTTTATAAATGTTATAATCTTGCAAACACATTGCAGTGTTAAGTATATCTGATACTTGTTCTATTTTACTGAAAACAGATCCTTCTGCATGAGAGGTGCTTGCTGGAGAGGAGGCGACGTTGTGTGTTGATGGCGAGCATGATGATGATGGCCAACGACACCTTCCCTCGACACTTATCATTTAGTTTATATTTTAGGATGATTAATGTAATCAAGAGATTGTGAACTTCTTTAGTGTGTCCCACAATTCGTGAGACGGTTATTGAAGGGAATATGCCCGAGAGGCAATAATAAAGTGGTTATTATCTTATTCCATGTTTATGATAAATGTTTATTTTACATGCTAGAATTGTATTGATCGGAAACATCAATACATGTGTGTTTAATAAACAAAAAGGGTTCCTAGTTATGCCTCTCTTATACACTAGCTTGTTGATTAACAAGATGATCAAGGTTTCCTGATCATGGACATTGGATGTTGTTAATAACAAGGTCACACCATTGGTGGAATGATGTGATGAACATTCATCCGAAGTATAGCATTACGATCAAAGTCATTATGTTTATATTGCTATAATATCATACGAAGTAATCTTTATCCTTAGACCATGAGATCATGTTAATTGCCAACACCGGAAGAGTATCTTGACAACATCAAACGTCACACCGTAACAGGGTGACTATAAAGGTGGGTTCAGTGCTACGAAGGTGTTATGTTGAGGCTCATGGATCAAGAGTGGAATTTGTCCATCCCGATGACGGATAGATATACTCTGGGCCCTCTCGGTGATATCACATTGAAATAGCTTGCAAGCAAGTGATGTGATCACTAGAATGTTATATCACGGGAACGAGAAAAGAGTGCATGTCGGTAACAAGATCAAACTAGGTATTTGGATACCGATGATCAAATCTCGGACATGTAATATATCGCGAGACAAAGGGATTTAGTTACGAC